>JAPXFQ010002804.1:0-2496021 GCA_028564705.1 Apricaphanius iberus
TGGAGTTTTGGATGTGGTGCGGGGTGTTGCCCACCAGAGGAGCCAGGATATTGGCTATGTGTTTGGCTATATTGTACGTGACAGAGTTTATGCTGCTGACAATGGGCCTGAGCAGGGCCCCTTCTTTATGGATCTTGGGGAGTCCATATAGGCAAGGAATTGAGTCCTGGGGGTAAAGTCGGTAGTATTGTGTTTTGTCAACCATGCCTTCTTTTTTTAGTTGTAAACATTCTATCACCTTCTTTTTGTACCCACTCATGGGGTCTCGTTTCAGAATTTCACAAGTGTTAGAGTCATTCAGTAGTGCAAAGATCTTGGTGTGGTAATCAGTTGTATTGAGCACCACTGTGCATCTACTTTTGTCTGCTGGAAGGATTGTGATGTTGTACTCCTTGCTCAGTGCTGATACTGCTTTCCTCTCCTCAACGGTGACGCTAGAGGGAGGGGACCTTAGCTTCAGACAAAGCTGCCGACACTTTTAACCGAAGTTGTTCTGCCTCAGTTTCAGTTAAGTTGTTTTTCTTTATAGTAGGGCTGCACAATTAATCAGATTTTGATCGTGATCACGATTTTGGTGGCCGCAATTAAATGAACCTGATCGTCAACGATATTTACATTCAAAATGCGAGGTCTTCTGCTTACTTCTTTATCACACACCGACTCAATCAATAGTATGCCAGCCACCAGGGGGCAAACGCATGGCTAAAGCTTCATTAACGTGCCCAGAAAAAAAAAAAACGCACACACGCCACTCAGCACTCATAATAGCTACACTACACTTGCTACGTAGCAGGTGAACAGGAGTATTTGAGCAATGTAGTAGATCCAAATCTCCATTATGGATCTGACTAGTAAACAGAAAGTTCCTGAAAGTGTACTGCCGCCACAGTAAGCAGCAGGTGGATGCTACGCTATCCCACAATGCAGTGGACGCCCCAAAATCATAGAAGAAGAACCTAGCTAGAAATGGCTACAGACGAACTGTTAACCATTGATACCGCCGGAGTTTTGGTGGATAAATGTACATGTAGCGATGTTACTGATTACTATATTGGTTTTTTGACTGATTAAACATTGAAGTTGTTAAGTCATACCAGACAAAATAACGGCTAGAGGATGGCGGGAACACAGGCGAACGTAACGTAAACATCTGGGTCAACAGAACAGTCAATACGGGTCAAAGGACACGCAAAATGGTGGAGCAGTTCGTTTGATTTCATGCCTATTATGCGATCATTTGCTATGCAGTATTTACTACATTAACGCACGAGTAATAGTTGCTACGTAGGATATAGTAAATACTAAGGATTTGGATGCAGGGAATGTCAAAGACCTTTTCTGTATAAGCTGTAATTGTTTCCGTTAAATTGCACTTTGAGATTGCACTCTGCAATAACATATACGTTTTGGAGTTTTTGTTTTTGCATTATTTATCATCTATTCTAATCTAAAGTTTTATGTTTCACAAGAAATGTTGCAACATTGCACGTTTGTAATTGGTGCAATAAAAATAGATATTTTACAGGACTGGATGAATGATCGTGATTAATAATTGTGATTACAATATTGATCAAAATAATCGTGATTATTATTTTGGTCATAATCGTGCAGCCCTACTTTATAGCGGATTCTGTGGCTGCAATCCAGTCCAAATGAGAGAAAATCACCTCATTTTATAATGAATGCCTCGAGTAGCTCTTGTGAACTGAACAACAGCTATACTAACTTTGCAAGAAGGCCGTAGTTAACTATGCTCCCCTCCATGAATGTCTATAGGTTAATACAAACTGGAAGATTAGTACAAACTAGGGCTGGGCGGTATACCGAAAATTAACTGATATTAATGAGCGGTAAATTTTAAAGTTAATTATTAGTGATATTAATTTGAGCTCATATCGCCCAGCTCTAGTACATACCCATCATTGGCATGAAGCTAAATGACTATAAGTTTAGCTAGAAATAAAAATCATCATAACAGAAATAAAGGCTGTGTGTAATTCTTCTACGTAATGTGGTTCACTTAGTAAATTGTATTCTATTTCATTGAATATGACTAAACTAACAAAAGTTTAACATAGTATTACTTGTAGGTGTGTAACCACAGTGTTAAAGATTTTGATTTTTTTGAATTAAAAAATGCCTGTTTTTCAATTGGTTCTAAAAAAGATTTATATTGGGCTCATTTTTAAATTCCCAAAAAGCTGCAACAGGGGTGTGTAAAGCTTTTATATCCAGTGAGTACTTATTAATTCTCTGGATGTGTACCAAACTGCATCCAAATTCGACAAATTTGGGTATGTCTGTGGCATTATTATTTATTTGACCTTAGCTGGAAATGTGAGACATTTTTCTGCTTCCCCACATGTCTGGAATGATCGATGGCAGCAAATTAAACCCACCCAGGATCTGACAGTTTGGCTTACTGCTGTTTTTAAAGGTGATGAGGCGGTATCACACCCTACACGTAAAAATAAAGAAATTTCAAAACACACCCTGCTGAAAAGCCCTCAAGCTTTATCGGTGGCGATTCCGCACGGTAAATAATCTGTTTATAGCCCCTGGTGCTCAGCATCTGCTGGTCAGGGGTTGGTCAGTAAAAGGGGCACTCTTGAAAGAAAACTATTCTTCATCATACTAATATAAAGGATTTTCTTAGTCTATCCAGCTGTCCAGACAGCAGCAATACATTTACCTCTGATTTCCCACTTGAAAATTCTATATTTAATTGAACATAAATTAAATGATACGGTAGTGGAAAGATCTTTCACATACAAAATCCCAGTTTCCCAGAAATGTCATGCATGTAAAAATTGGATTATTTCCAGTTCGAGTGTGCACACTTAATCCATCTTCATGGCTGGAGAGCCGATTGGTGCGTTTAAGTTCAGAATTCGTTTAGCGAGGCTTGAATGCCTAATGCGTGACCTTGTAAGAGGAGATGTGAAGAGGAGGGCTGCAACGTTCCAATCACAAAATGGATTAGGTCCTTACTGTAACACACTTTGCTGCGGCGGATGTTAAAACATTGGACTGGTGTTTAAGATGAAGCACTTAGTCCATTAATACTCAGATCGACTTGATTTTGGACCAGATGATGAATGATGTTTTTTGCACTAACAATGTGTCAGAATGACTTATTACCTGCAGCTTCCCTTGGTTTTATGGAGCATTGCAACGACTGCCAGCTGATTCTTTTGGTGTACTTATGACAGGGTGGCCTTTTATTGTGGGCAGTATAAGGTACACCTGTGCACTAATCATGATGTCAGATCAGCATCTTGATGTGGCACACCTGTGAGGTGGGATGGATTATCTCAGCAAAGCAGAAGTGCTCACTATCACACATTTAGACCGATTTGTGAACAATGTTTGAGAGAAATGGTAATATTGTGTATCTGGAATGAATTTTAGATCTTTAAGTCCATCTCATGAAAAATGGGAGCAGAAACAAAGGTGTTGTGTTTATATTTTTGTTGAGTGTATATGGTTGTTTAGTTGCTCAGTAGTTGCAGCTTTGATGGCTACCCAGTACAAACTTGCTTATACATATATGTTGTATTTGATTTAACCGACATATACACAGTTAATAAATGTAAAATGCTCATTATGCATTTCCGGTTACATGGCTGAAGGAACGTTACTTTGCTACTATGCTACTACAATAGGCAGGACGTAAACAGAGCGTGTAAGCGGGCAGCAGCGGTCACATAAGGGAAGTCTGTTCCATTTAATCGTTTTCTATGACCAAGGAAGGACAGTGTCCTCGTAAGCAAGGCGCCTCGCCTACCGAGACATTGCCTTGGTAGACAAGGAGCCTTGCAATGGAGCGATAAAAATTATTTTTTGCTTCCATTTGAAATGTGCCATGGATCGAACATATGATGTCCGTTAATTTTAAATATACATTTTGATGTAGAGAAAACACGTTTTTTTAAACGCCAGCAAAAGTTACTTTACGTTTTGCATAGACGCTATGACTATGGCTAAATATTAGGGTTGTCAAACGATTACATTTTTTTATCTAATTAACCAGGGTAGCTGTGAATTGATCATGACAAATTAACAAATGAACATTCCTAAATATGAACACTCATTACAGTATCAGTCTGTTTTCGTTTTGTAGCAAATTCTCATTTTTATTTTTATTTCGGTTAAAGAACATGTTTCTTTCCGTCTACTTTTCATTGTTTAATCTTTAATGGTAATATATATAGCCCAAACCTTCAGGACCGCACTCATGGAAAATTTTCTAAACAGAAAAACATGGTAGTGCTCCTACTGGCGGATGTTGGTAAGTTACGATATCTTTATGATGCGGCCCATAAAGATCACTGTGTTCAAAATATTGTTAATTCTTGGAGAGAAATTGCTGTTACACTCGTAAAACTATTCTTCCTCTTCGTTTAAGCTCACGGGTGTTTGCATTCTTTAAATAGTGATTTCTAATTCTACTATGGTGTAGTGTTGTATGCATGCAGTAGAGCCCTACGCCTCCCCCTACCGTCTTTGTGAATATTGGCTCACAGCGGGGACAAGTTGGAAAAGTTATAAGTGCTGCAAAAAGTCTTCTAGGCCTGTTTCTGCGTGTCTCATTTCCGCGCGAAATGTACATACATCAAACATAAACCAAGCTTAAATGTTTTTAAAACACAAATCGCATTCAACCCCGGAAAGAGAGCAACAACTAATCTTGTTCCAATGTGTGCTCACTCCATCCGCATAGATGAAGCCACTTCGGCCTCTCAATCAGGAATCTCGGACAAAATCATTCACATCTTAGGCAGATGGTCATCTTCAGCCTATCGCTCCTACATCCGCAATAATCTCCACGAACTGCGACATGCTCACGCTTTGCTTCGTTAATTTTCCAAAACCAACTTTGGAGGTTCTGAGCTGGCTGGGGGCAAAAAGACAAATTCTAGTAGACTGCATTCCCACACAGAATCTTTATTCCAAGACCTTCATTGACGTATCTTCCCAGACACGTCTTTGCTTTACTCTCTTCCTTCAAGAAACATTGCATCCAAATCTCCAAACCAAATGTATGTAGGGAGCGAGCATACATCCATTTATTCAAGCCCAGCATGCCCTTAAATCCGACCCTGCTCCTACACGTAACATGATTGTGTGTATGCGATTGTTTACTACATTTACCGGAATCTTAACTTGTTTTTTTTATTTTTCTTGGTTTACACATGAGTACATGGTTCCTGTGTGTCTTGAAAAATTGCAATGACCATTTGTTTGCTGTCTGGATGCTAACTTTTGCTTCGTAATGTAACTTTTTCCTCTACCTCCTGCCTGTCTGGCCACCTTTGCATCACACTAGAAGTGGTCTGCAGTGGTCTTCCTTGGACAAACTTGCTGTTGTCCTCCTGTTCCTGCTGGGTGCATGCTTCCTCACACCAGATTAACTTCTTCTTTAAGGTCAGAGTCTAACTTATCATGATCTTTCTGTACCTTCTGTTCCATTGCCACTTGCCCTGGGTCAACTTCACTTTTTTTCTTTCATCTATGTCTCCTCTCATGCCACAGCTTAATCACATCCCTACCTTGCTGCTTGATACATTTTACTGGTCTTGTTCGCTTATTTCAGTAAATATACATTCCTCTTTAGTGTTAAGATCTTTCTTTGTCACTTCTTTTTTCCCCGTTTGTGTCTCCCTTACTCCTTTGTCTCTGTTTATCAGTCTGAGTCCTAATTTGTTTCACCTGTTGTCCAATTAGTCCTTCCTTGTGTCTTCGTCCACTGTCCTCAGGTGTTCTCCATTTCTTGATATCCATTCCCAGAGCATATATACCTTCCTATGTCTGCCAGTCCTCGTTGGTTCGTTGACGTTGTTTACTCTTGAGCTTACTTCGTCTGCCTTTTCAGTTTGTTCTCTTTGGACGTAAAAAAATTTGGGCCTCAAAGGCTACAAACGCCGCTCTGCATCTGGGTCCTCCTTAAACCACATCCAGACAGAACAGAGTTCTGACATCGAAGTTAAGTATTTAGCTCCTAAAACGAGCAAGAATTCTGGCAATTTCAGACCTTCTTAAAGAAGCCCTTTTATCCTCCACTAGTTACCTGTTTGAAACAGTTAACTGTATAAAAGACACCAATCTCCATCATGGCCAGACCAGAGAGCTTTTCAAGGACAGCAGGGACAAGATTGTACACCTGCACAAGACTGTGATGAGCCAATCTACAATAGGCAAGCAGCGTATTCAGAAGATATCAACTGTTGGAGCAATTATTAGAAACTCTGAATAAATACGACCTCGTTGACAATCTCCCTCAACCCGGGGCTCCATGCAAGATCCCTCCTCATGAGGTACACATCATCTTGAGAACAGTGAGGACACAGCCCCTGAACTCCGGGGGGCTGTTCAATGACCTGAAGGAAGCTAAACCAACGTAACAGAGGTTACTGTTAGTAAAACAGTTAGTCATCATTGATACAAATATTTGAGTCAGGACATGCCCAGGCTTGTCTAAAGTTTGCCAGAGACCATCAGGATGATCCAGAGGAGGATTTGGGAGAATGTCTAAAAGAAAGACTAACAGTAAAGGTTTGACCTCTGTCATTGCCAAGCAAAGTTACATTACGCAGCATTTAGGTGAACTTAGGGCTGTAAAAATGATCGCATTAACACAGGTCGGTTAATATATATATATATATAGACACACACACATACAGATATGGAACAATTTTATATTAGCAGATTTGGTTGGAGGCCAACAAGACCCAATAATGAAAAGTTAATTTACGAGAAGCTGAGCATTTAAAAAGAGCTGTAAAAATAGAAAATACACTCTAAGAATGCAAACATTGCTGACATGCAGTACAAAGAGATGTCACTTAGCCAAAACCCCAATATAATAATCACTGTAGTGAGGCTTAAAAATGACGCTTCCGATTGTTGTGAAAAGAGGCTGTCACTGCCCAGCCAGTGACTCCACCCTCTAGCCAATCAGTGACTGACAGCTGTCTGACCTCGCTTTCCATTCCCTGCTTGGCCCTGATGGAACCGCAGCAAAGCTGGTACTAAAAATGGGATTAGCTTGGCCCGACCTGCCACTGGAAAAGCAACGTAACCAGGACTGGGTGAGGAGGAGACGGGCCGAGTAGGCCCCGATATTGCCTAATGCACTGGTATATGTATCGGCTAATGTTAAAAGATACCATGAACCGATACTTAAGATGTGGAAATGCAGCAATACTATCACAGAAAATATTCATTTTTAACTTTTAAATTTAAGTTCTGTATTTTTTTTATTAATATTTCATTTTTGATCTAATTCACCATCATTTCTTGTAACAAGAAGAGAAGAAAATAAAACCTGACTCCCAGTTGGTAGCACTTTTTTGTGTGACAGAAGTATCGGCATTGGTACTCGGTATCGGTAAATACTCTGATCCAAGAATCGGTATTCTATCGGTTTTGACAAACCAACAAATTAGTCTAATCCATTTTGTTGACTCTATTAAGCCAAACTGGTGTAAATATCAAACTGGGAGCTAATGCTCAGAGTGGACAGGGATTTATGTTATATGTGTTTGACGACACAAGCCTGTTACAATCAATCAAACAATCGCTTGATGAATTCAAAGTAGCTCAGAATTTCCAGCCAAACTAATTTTTATTTGCATGCTTTCTACCAAAGAGAATTGATGAAAAAAAAGGCATTTATAACCCATACATCAACGTTTCTTTTTTAACTTAGAGGGTTATCATTGTTTGATTTGTACTTCTTCTTTACAAACCTCCTATCTGGGAGTTTTTCCGTTTTTTTTCTTGTCTGCGCCAAGTGATTATTATATTTGAAGGTCAATTTTGATTGAAGAGCTCATCCATTGTTTTATTGTTTTATTGATTTATATTAGATATGATACATTTCTTCCAAGTACAGGGGTAAATGTACTTTAGAAATGAGAGATTATTGACTGTTCAGAGGGTCTACATGCATTAGTGTTGCATATATTCAAAATAGTCTAAAAAGATAATAACAAAACATGAATTTTTATCTCAATCATTTCTGCAGTAATTTATCGTCCAGCAAAATCTGTTATCATGACAGGCCTATAAGGTCGCTGTGTGTGTGTTTGTGTGAAGACTAAGGTAAAAAAGAAAAGTCCCCTCACCTGCATTGTTGTTTGCCGTCACTGTCAACCTGTGGGGCACTCGAGGTGAGACTTTGAGTGCCGCTCGAATCTGATAGAATCTGAGAAGACACACAAAAACCCACTTGTTAAAAAAAAAAATCACATCAGAAGGAAAGATCCAACTTAAATACACCTAAAAATATTCCAAGCTCTGTTTTACTTTGCTGTATAAAATAATGGTAACACTTGGGAAACTGTATTTACTGTTCTTTAAAAATATGCTACGAGCATCCAGATACGCTCTGAGATTTTATTACACACAGGTGAACTTTGAACTCTACCAAATTGGATAACTTCTAAAGTAGCTGTACTGGATTTTCTTTAGTAGTTTCAGAATTAATAGGGCTGAAAAGAAACACATGACTCACTTCTAAACAATTCTGGTCATACTTTTGAATGAAGTTAGGCTTTCAAAGCTGGATTATAACATAATCTCAGTCATGTATAGAGAATACACGCATAACTCTAGTTATCTTAATGCAATGAAAGAAAATATACAAAATGCAATCTAATGCACCTTCGTTCATTAAATATAGAATAGAAACATCCTTTATTGTCCCACAGAGAAATGTATTTCAATTCTGTACATAATGAATGGAGCTGCTGTAGTGCACATTTTACTTATAGAATAGTGGATAACTAAATTAATTCAATACCTAGAAATCAATACTACGAACAAGATGAAATATTACATTTTTTATTTCTTTTGTACTGTGGGTCAGGTCAGTCAGTCTCTAAAGCCATGTACACACGTAGATGGGTTTTTAACAAATAATTCTCCCCACCTCATTAAAAAAAAAAAAATCCCCATCCACTGCTTTGAGGGCAGAAATGCTGTTTCTGAGTATAAGCACATGTTGCACAACTGATATTGGAAAATGTTTTGTTATGGACAGTGATGTTGCAACAACTAAAACTCCTTGTTACATCTGTCCACATAAAAACACTTAAAACTGGAAAAAACACAGATCTTCACATTGGTTTTTTGAGAAAGAATAATTTTCGTTGCGTTTTCGTGTGGAAGACAGCCCAAAACACAGAACAATATATCCATTTTGTGAGATACCCGACTACGTGTGGACAGGACATAAACCTGGACATGGCTTCACTGTGTTTGTAAAAGGTACAATATGTAAGACTGACATCTTGTGGTCAAATTGGAATACTCAGACCTGAACCTCCAAGGTCACATAAAGGTAATAACAAGGTCAGCTTTCCGTCACCTGAGGAACATTTCTAGGATTAAAGGACTGATGACACAAGGAGACCTAGAAAAACTCATCCATGTATTTATCTTAAGCCGCCCTGATTACTGTAACAGTATCTTCACAGGTCTACCTACAAAATCAATCAGACAGCTGCAGCTGATCCAGAATGCTGCTGCTCGTGTTCTCACTAGAACCAAGAAAGTAGAACACATCACCCAGTTCTAAAGACACTACACTGGCTTCCTGTAACTCAGAGAATAGACTTCATAGTGTTTTTATTAGTTTATAAATCTTTGAATGGGTTAGCAACAGAGTACATTAGAGATCTGCTATTACGGTACAAACCATCCAGATCACTCAGGTCTTCCAGGTCTAATCTACTGATCGTCCCTAGAACCAGAACCAAACATGGAGAGGCAGCTTTTAGTTTCTATGCTCCTCATATCTGGAACAAACAACCGAGAGAATGCAAAGCTGCAGAGACACTGAAATCTTTTAAATCTAAAATACAAACATACCTATTAGACATGCTTGTGTGTAACTGATACTATTATTCCTAAATTATTGTTTTTAATTCAATGCTATTGCTTGTTTTATAAATGTTTGTTTATGCTTTCTCTTATTGATTCTGTGTTTCATTTTTTGCATTTCTGTAATCATGTAAATCACGTGGCTTTGCCTTGTGTTGAAAGTGTGCTTGCCTTGCCTATTGCAGTGCATGAAGAAAAACACCATACTTCGCTGGCACCCCTTCCCTTCGTTAGTTTTAAAGAAGAGTTGCCAGAACAAACAAGATGACTGGTGAAGCCGAGTTATACACAGTAAGTTACTAAGTATTTAAATACATCTCACTGCAATGTCGAGTTGAGTGTAGTTGGAAAAGTAGCCTGAGATAATCTTTAAGAACCGTTTTTTTTTTTTTTCTAATTTACTGCTAGCATTGTTAGCGCAACGTCAACCTTTAGGGTCCTGGACGCGGGACAGATACTGTAAACAGTGTAAACAGAGCCGCGTTTTTAAAATGACAAAAAAACTTGCAACCACTCAGGTAGCTGAGATCATAATCTGTTTATATGTTAACCTTCCTTCCAACATGATTGGAACAGCAGACTTTTGTGTGACTGGTTTACATATTGTACCTTTAAAGCAGCTGTGAATATCAGTCTCTGCAGGAAGGAGCCTGGAAAATGAATGCTTATATTTCAGCTGCCAAGTTATTTCACTATCTCATGCAAAGAGAGCAGGGACAGGACATGGTTCCACTTCCATTAAATACTGATATCTTTTAATCAGTTCAGTTACTTATAGGAGTAAGTCTCCCGTTATGCAGGACAAATTGAATTGCAAATTCTAATGATCGTTCATAGTTTTCTTTTTTCCAAATCAGGTGAAAGGTTTTTCAGAATTTTGAATGCCATTAGTGCACAGACAGAGCCTTAAATAAGCATCTGAAAGGCTCGCCAGTTCTATAATGGGATTGGAAATGCCACCGACATTTATATTCCAAAGTACGATAAGATCCCAAACATTTAAAGTTCAAGTTGTTTTTTTCACACTGCTCCATTTTCACAACAGATTAGACCAACCGAACTTGCTGACACACTCATTTGCTATCTGAAGGAAGGAAGCAGATGATGGGAGCAAAAAATATTAGTTTACTAAGATAAATGCATAACCATGACAAAGCTTGAGCTTTGGACTGGGAAAATCTATTGTGATAAAGTTGATGTTTTAAATGGGCCAGTGGAAGGTTTTTTTTTTATTTTATTTTATGGGTTTTTTTTGTCTTTCTGCAAACACTGGGTAGGATTAGCAATGTAGTTAAAAAAAATAAAATACTGCAGAGAAAAAAAAGGCAAAGTGAAAAAAAAAGTAGAGAAGGCGCAGTCTGACGGCATTTAATGGGAGTGATAACTGCTAATAACGGCCATTTAATGGGCAGATCACATCCGAAATGGGTGGCCATACTAAGTTGACATTGCTACTGTTAAATTGCAAGTATTGGCAGGGTTAAGTTATCACAGTGAGTAGCTGAGATCTGTGAATACTTGAGAACACCTCTAAAACTGCCGTATAACTGCCTATTTTAATAAATAGGCAAATATACCATAATAAGCATTGATACACTTAGTGGAAAACTATCGCAGTGAAGCAGGAGCTATCATCCATGGTCGTTCTTATCTCCAACTTCTGGTGGTACAGCCAATCAACAACAGGGAAGATCAGTAACGCTCCAGAATTGGCTGCTTTACAAATGCCAACCAACAGGATGTCATGTACCATTTCGCCAAGCCTTTTCAGCTTCATAAGATGCATTTTATTTACTGTTTAATATATGCTCTTCAAAATAACTGAAATGAAAAAGACAGCTTGGAGAAACTTTGAGTTCAGTTTAGTGGAAACTGACACTAATTCAGATTTTTAGGAGTATGGAGACAGAGACTCAAGACAGAGGAGAGAGATCTTAATGATACCTAAAGTTAGCCCGCCAAAGTCCCGCCCACAACATGGTCTGGAAGTTTGGTCTGGCATTCCTCCATTTAGGAGCAATTATGCCTGAACAAGATCTGGTCGGACCAATCAAATCGGGCTAATGATGATTGACAGGTGAACAACAGTCACCAAAGAGCGCCTTGGTTGAATTTTGTTTCTGCCGCTGGAGAACTGTGATGTGTAGATTCTTCCATCGACTCTGCTCTAGAAGATATCGACATAGCATTAATTGTAAAAGAGGAATTCTAAGAGAGGAACAGATAACGTCCGGTGCTCTGCAGAGCAACGTCACACACTTCCGTTGCTCTGATTGGTTATAGTTCTATCCAATTGAGTGCAGAGGCATTTTTTTCCTGGTTCGGTTAAAACAGCCCCATAATTGCAGCCCAATGGAGCAGTATCAGACTCACATTCTGATTAGAATTGAATATGGCTACGTCAGGCTAATCTTAAACGATTTCTTATCTGGAATTTGGCTGCCTGAGCCCGCCTTGAGGGCTGGAAAACCATCTCCCCGGGAAGGACTATGCTTTCAAATGCTCCTCTGCCCACCTGTCACTCCCACGGGGCCGCAAACTCTCTACTGACACAGATAATGGACTACTACTTACTAGGCTCTTGTCAGAGATTAAAATTCTACTATTCAGAGCTGCCTTTGAATCCTAAATTGTGTTTTTGGTTCACTCTTTTGATTCTTTGATTTACTGATTGTGTTTTATCTGTTTTTAATCTACATTCTTTTGCATACAATTGCTCCTTTCAGTTTGCTCTTTTTGTCAATGGATTCTCGTTTTTTTTTACTTTTTTTTAAATTTCATACTCTCACATAATGTTTATTTTATGCTTCAATTACTAAATGCATTTTTTTTAATGATGATCTGGTTTAATTTTCATATTTTTATCATGTATTTGGTTTCATTACCACTGAATCATCTAAAGCGCCTTGACTTGCCTTGTGCTGATAAAATTGCCTTGCCTTGCCTTGTAAATAAGATGGACATGGAATATTTGTCTTTTATTTGTCAGAACAAGAAGGCTCGAATTAAAGTTTAAACCAGAAGCCAAGATAATCACCTCTATAACCTCAAATAATCATTTAAGCAATTAATTGATGTCTTATAACACTTGAAAATAGAAAAATGAATTGTACACATATTTTTTTTTCCTCTATGTCCTTTCACAAGTAGTTTGGTGTAATGTAGTTAAGTTAGACACCTTTAAAAACAAAATCCAGAATCTACTTACCCCCTCTGAAAAAGATCCACATTGTGAAACTTGTGCAGTTCTACAGAAAACTCCAGCGTTCCCTGTACTTCAGACATGATATAGTCCCAATCATCACCTGCGTAAAGAAGAAAAAGCCCAGTGAATCTGACAGATCGGACAAACAGTATGCACAGCAAAAGTAAAAGATGACTGATGACACCACTAAAATTAGTTCGCTTCATAGCGTCTTCAGTCATCTGAGGTGGTATGACTCAGACCATCCAACGCAGGCTATGAGAAGAACTATGTGAGCCCAAGATAGACACCTTGCTCTTAATATAGCGCTGATTATTACTTCTGGGATAACATTTAATTATTTCTGACAGAAAGAACAGATGTGTGCAGTGGCAGCTTCCCCGTATTGTATTGCCAGTACAAGACGCAGTGTGCTGATTTTAGGATGAGCAACAAAGAACTTCAGCTCTTTGCAAATGTGGTAACTATGTCATTCTCTTTGTAGAAATTACTAAATGTAGTAATTGAATGAATAAAGGAATTACTTTTTTCATGAGGCAATTTTCACAGACATCCAAAGGTGGACAGATTTATTGGTGCACTTACATCTGACTGAAGCGCTGCTTAGCAATTGCGTTAATTGTGTACCTGAAAACATCAAGCAGGTCTTAAGCCCCTTTCAAACAGGCCACTTAAAACTATAATTTTCTGGACTTCATCTAGTTTTACTTTTGAGTCTGAAAGCACCCTTCCGGATAACTTTTACCGTTATTTTTGCGGCTGAAGACCTAGTAAGATTTACATTAACCTTTACTCACAGTTCTCACTAGTTTAAATACTCTTAAATTTCCAACTTTCCAAAAAAGTATTAATATTACGCTGTTTCTTTGTCTGCAAGCCGCGCAGTTGCGTCTTTTTCCTGCTGAAGGTCTCAGTGCAGGAGCCTTTTTCTGAGTGAGGAACAAAGTTATGGGTAGCTGTTCTGTTTTTTTTTTCCTCTGGACGAGAAGATTCTTACAACCAGATATGATGAATCATGCAAGACATGACATGGAGGAGATTGACAATTGCCTCCAATCAATCAGACGCAGAACGCAACGCGTGTTAGTACGCTGTAAAGAAAGAGTTTAGAATTTGCTTCTATTTTCCGTTAGGCTTCGTCTTTTGAGCTTCCGTGCGCATAATTGCACACAAAAGATGAGCACTGTGAGGAGTTCTTCTGTGTCGTCAGCCCTATTCCACAAATTACTTTGTTGGGAAAAAATGACATGTACGCCAGCTGACTGTTTACGTCGTATCCCCCCACTTACCCCCACCCTGAGGATTTATCAGGATCTTCTGAAAGCAGCCAAAAGGCAATGTTACAGTAAAAGGTTGTGTATTTGAAAGGACAACTCTAAAGACAAGACAGAGTTGTCGGCAAATTTTCCGGAACGTCTATCTAAAAAACAACTGTAAAGTCAAGGAAATGCTGACCAGCCACAATGTTTCTGGAGGAGCATTTCTTTGGATGGAAAAAAAAATATTTTTTGTTTTTTTGCTAGGTCTGTATTTTTAGAATGCAAAAATTAAGTTTTCAACAAAAAATTGAGAAACACGGGTTATGTATTGGGCCTCATTTGCTACATTCAGCATAGGGAAAAAGCAACTCACCCCCACATCAACTATTTTTTGGGTAATAAACTGTATAAAGGAGTGTCTAAGGCCATGTCCGACACGTAGCCGGGGTTTTTTTATCGCATTTTTGATTAAAATTCGATTAATTGCCCAACATGAGGGAATATCTGGAAGTGACATTTTATCTATATTTAGATGAGGTTAGGAGCACGTAAAGCTTGTTTACTTTATTTAACCAAGTGTAAGTAAGTAAACATGAACCAGAGTTTGTAAGACTCTATTAAGGGGGTAAGGCCCACTAGGCAATCCATTTGTTTTTTTTAGCACCCGCTAGTCTCCATTTTTAATCACTGTTGCGAAAACTAACTATTTTCCCCTCTCCCTTGTTGTGCGCCTGTATTTTCAAACCACCTCTTGACTCATGTTTCACCACTTAAACAGTCAGATACTCCTTTTCTTTTTTCTTTTTCTTCATTTGATAAAGATTTTTTTTGTTTCTTCAGAGGCTTCACTACGATTAACACACTGCAACAAACGCTAACCAGGTTCTCTAGCTTGTCTATTCAGTGGGGGTAAACATGGATCGCTGGAAAGTGGTACTGCTTCTTGAGAGATACGTGACTTCATGAGACTTCAGGTTACCGGCCCACAGAGATTCAAGTTGCAATGAAGACATTGTCTCCACAAGAAGTTGAGGGGGCTCAGAGACTATTCATTCACCCTGTAAAGGGTCATTTCACTACCTACTGGCTACAGAAAATGATTAAGATTCATGACAAAGTTACATTGTTTTCCGTTAAGGAAGTGCTCGATGAAGTCTTAAATCTACTAAGGTATCCTGGAGTCAGAGTTCCTGCCTAGTGTGAAAAAGCTCAGTAACAGTGCTTGAGTCTCCCACAGAAGGCACTCAACGACGACTGAGAGATAATAATGGATGCTATATAAAGCATGGTCATGAGCCCTGTTCAATAACCATTAAAAATTTGAATCTGCTGTGTGGAAACCCCACCCAACCCCATTTACATCAACAAACTACAAGAGTAAACTACTTGTACCAATAAACTATTTCCAACAATAAACTACAACAATAAACTACTTGAAAAAATAAACTATTTACATCAACAAACTCCAACAATAAACTAATTTGAAACAATAAACAATTTACATCAACAAACTACAACAATAAACTACTTGTGCCAATAAACTATTTCCAACAATAAACTACAACAATAAACTACTTGTAGCAATAAACTATTTATCACCAAACTACAACAATAAACTACTTGTAACAATAAAGTATTTCCAACAATAAACTACAACAATAAACTACTTGTAGCAATAAACTATTTATCACCAAACTACAACAATAAACTACTTGTAACAATAAAGTATTTCCAACAATAAACTACAACAATAAACTACTTGTAGCAATAAACTATTTACATCACCAAACTACAGCAATAAACTACTTGTAACAATAAACTATTTCCGACAATGAACTACAACAATAAACTACTTGTACCAATTCAATTTCAATTCAGTTTATTTATATAGCGCCATTTCACAACAGATGTCATCTCAAGGCACTTTACAAAAAGAGTTATTACAATACAATGTTAAGTGTAGAAATTACAGAACCACAGAAGATTGCGTCGTGGAATTCTCAGCAATCCCTCATACTGAGCAAGCATGCAGCGACAGTGGGAAGGAAAAACTCCCTTTTAACAGGAAGAAACCTCCGGCAGAACCAGGCTCAGCACAAGCGGTTATCTGCCGCGACCGTCTGTGGCTTGGAGAATACATAACAGAGACACAGAAAGAGCAATAGAACTGATGCACAAGTTTGTTGCAGGACGTGGAGAATTTTCCGTCACTGCAATGCCATCTTAGTCAGGGTCGTCAAGCAGGGCTAATCCGGAGCACCTACTATAATAGAAAACAGGTTAGTGCTTGAATTGACAGCACATCATGCAGTTGGGGAGAAGTAGGAGAGAAAGTAGGAACAGACCCTAATAATGTCCTCCAACAGCCTAGCCTAAAGCAGCATAGCTACTAACATTAACCTGTCTCCTAGCTACTAGGAGACCTGGCTACCAACACTCTGTCTGAGTCCTCCTGACCCGTGGACGGTGTAGGGCCGGTAACGGCCCCCGTCATGCCGGGGTCTTCTCGGAGTCGGGTTGTTTGAGAATGCAGCCCAAAGTGGGTGGTAAACTCCATCTAAGGCTAAATACCGGCACGAGACCGATAGTCGACAACTATCTTAAGGAAAAATAGACAGAACTGAGAGGACAGAGTTGAAGAGGGCGAGAAACGTTTAAGAGATAAACGGGTGGGGTCCGCACAGTCTGCCCGGGGGATTCAACCCGGCAGGTAATGGGCGGCCGCACTGTGCGGGAGGATCCCCTTGAGGGACCTCTCTCCGGCGCTGGCTGGCCCCTGTGGGGCACATTTCTTCCGCGGCGGTAAGCCGCGACCGGCTCCGGATCTTTACCTGGCTTACATTAATCTATCTCTACCTAGCTACTCTACCTCTTCCTATCTCTTCCTAACTTTTGACACTCTGCCTGACTACTAACATTAACCTGTCTCTTCCTATCTACCTGTCTGACCTGACTCTAACTACCTATAAACATATCTCTAACTGTAAGCTTTGTCAAAGAGGAAAGTTTTTAGCCTAGTTTTAAAGATAGACAAATTGTCTGCTTCACGAACCAACCCTGGGAGCCGGTTCCATAGGAGGGGAGCCTGATAGCTGAAAGATCTGCCACCCATTCTACTTTTAGAAATCCTAGGAACTACCAGTAAACCTGCAGTCTGAGAGCGAAGGTCTCTGTTAGGAACATATGGAACAATCAGGTCTCTTATGTATGATGGAGCTAGATTATTAAGGGCTTTATATGTCAGAAGGAGGATCTTGAATTCTATTCTAGATTTTACTGGGAGCCAGTGAAGAACAATAAACTATTTAAAACAATAAACTACTTAAACATGAATTTAAGTATATTTAAGGGTGCAAGTGCGGGTATTGGGACAAGGCCATACACACTCATTTGGCCGGCGACCGTTGCAATTTAAAATGTATAAAACAACCCCAAATGAAACCAATATGGAATGGAAAGGCTTAAGAAAAAAAAAAGACCCATTGTAAGAGTGAACGCTGCACAGAATTGGTAATAACTTTTTATTACAAAATTTAAATTTACTTTGTGTATTAATTATTTCTGAAATTTTGATGAGGGCAGCCCCGAGCGCCCCCTATTGACAAGCCGCCGTTTGGTTCTCGTCTGACATTTTAAAGCCGATAAACTTTTTAAATTATAGACGAGGCTCCTCTTTTTTGGAAATACTTCATCAGAATTGTGTTCTTCTTTCCTGCCAGCAGCTGCATTTAGTAAAAAACGTAATCTTCCACGGACCTGTCCCAATACCCGCACTTGCACCCTTGTGCACTTCAATTGCGCGTTCCCGTTGAGGGGCGCAAGTGCGTAGGGTGTCCCGATTCTCCAGAGCGGAGAATCCGGCCCCTGGCCCCGCCTCTTTTGCGCCCTCGCTCCGCAATTCGCTGAAATCCGAATCGGTGCGGACTTCAGTGAAGGGTATTACCCACAATCCATTGCTACGTGTGAAATTCTGTGACAAAACGGCAACAAACGGTTCCAGCTGCTTCTCCTACAAATTTATTTTCAAGTTTAAGGGCGTCAGTTAGTTCTTAAAATTGCCTGGGACAATATCAATAAACCGGAGTCTGGTTTGAAGATTGCTATAGATGAAATATTAATTAATATATTAGCTATGTTTTCATCTGATTGATGTTTCATTACAACATCCACTGCAGTGTGTTAACAGATTTAGGAAATGGTATCTTCTTTCAAATAGTAAACGTTAAAAGCCGTAAGCTGCATGTTTTGCACTGTTTTTCAAATAACTCTTAAAACCATCATCAGGCTGCTGGCATGGAAGAATCATTAAAACCAAAATCGTCACAAAAATAATGATGGACTGTCGATCTGTCCAGGCAGTACCCCTTCTGTTGCCCGTTGACAGATGCAGATAGGAAACAGCCCTCCCCCGTGACCCGTTGAAGCAAAGCGGTATAGAAGATGGGCGGAATGATGGATGGATAATGATCCTGAAATGCTATAGAATTTGCTAGATATTTTTTTTATATTTTGTATTTATCAAACTAAGATGATTTTGTTTCAGTTTTATCATATTAAGCAGGAAAATAACACGAGCGGCACCGCCGTTTTGGTTGTCATGGAGATACGGTACAGGGTGTCGACGTAATCCTCACTGTCCCAATCGTGCAGTTATTCACACACTTGTTCACTACGCACTTGAAACCTTGTCTGCACTTCAACCAAGTGCACTTCGTGGAAGACTGTAGGGTGTAGTGTGGGTATTGGGACAGGGCCGTAAATCTTCTACAATGTGGTGGAGAGCGTGTAGCAGTAATATTGGTCCTGGCTGAAACACTTCCCCTCATTAAACGTTCCGGAAGTTGTCCCAGCTATTCACCGGTATAGGGGTATGTTAAAAATTCATATCATAACGAAAATAAACACCGGTTTTCGGTATGAACCGGCATACTGCCCAGGCCTAGTCAGTGCCCTTGGTGAAGGGAACTTAAACTTCTGTATTGGCAACATTTATACTGCAAAGTACATAGAGATTTTGGAGCACAATATGCTGCCTTCAAGAAGAAATATTTTCGAGGGACAACCATGCATGTTTCAACAAGACGAAGCAAAACTACATTCTGCGCACATTACAAAGTCCGGTATCGGAATAGAAAATATAACAGATCCAAGACAGCTGGTTGAGGTAGAATCTTGACTTCAAATATACAAGAAAAATCACCACATAATAAAGCACACTACCACATGGTAGTAAATGATCAAATCTAAAATGTATATAAAATAGTGTAGTCGAAGATTAAACACCGAACTGAGTGGGCTGGCTCGCAGTGGTTCTGAGTGTGTGGGGGTCCTTCCTTCAGACACAGATGCCTAATAATTTTTTTTTATATTGCCTTTTTTATTCCGGCCAATGGCCGATATAGAAAGCATTTTATATATCTGCCCAATATATCGGCCAGATGCTTTTAACATACAGTTATAATGCCTGGATGCAGCTGCTCAGCCATGCAAACCCATTCCATGAATCTCTGTACACCATCATCTTAAGCTAAAAATGAAGTTTGGACATCAGTAGTTATTGACTCTTCCCAAAAGATTCGGGAATAATTATTTAAATATAATACTAGTTACAGTTAATGATCTACAGCTGGACAAATGGCATCATGTGATAAGGTCGTGGTATAATTCAAAGAGCTCCTATATGCTTTTACCTTCTTGGTAGAAGTATTTTGTATGCCCAGGTGTTGCGATTCTATATACCTCAAGCCATGGAATTGACTGGAATTCAATGATTTGGAGCGTTAAGCCAATACTTACAGGATTCTATTATATCACATTCTGAAACTCGCAGCAGTAAAAGTACTTTGCATCTAAATGACTTTCATATTAATCCCTTAATAGCCCTTGAACTTGCATATTTGCATTAGCTCACTTAGGAAAAAAACAAACTCTCAGCCTGCCTATAAAATGAATAACATGATTAAAAAGTCAATGTTCTTGGGATCATTACTCATTGTCGAAAACTGATCGGGATTTTATTAAGTACTACACACTGTCCGCAGGTCTTATTCAACACCCCCCAACAGAATCTGGAGAAAGTGCCATGAAAGCTAGGCTCCCAACAGCTGACAGTGTTTACAACAAAGCTTATCAAATAACCTCTTTATTGAATGCTATGAAATGTAATCCACACAAATACGGTAGGATGGGGTTAGAGTTCCTGCAAGAGCTGACAAAACAGACAGTGAAAGTCATGAGTTGAAAAAGGAATCGGCTCACAATAGGATTGCATTAAAGAGATGTATAGTCCCTGCAGTGAAATATCCAACGAGAGTGTAGCTTGTGAATAGAAGCCAGTCTTCAGGTTAAACAATGTGAAACTAGCATCAACCCCAACATTACAGAGAGGTCACATGTTTCACATGGGATCTCATGCTATCCCACGTGGAACCTGGTAAACCACAGGTGCACAGTGGGGGAAATTATTATTTGACCTCTTGCGGATTTTGTAAGTTTGTCCAATGAGAAAGAAAATTACAGACTTGCACAACGGTGGAATGAGCTACAAAACCATTAGCAAGAAGATGGGAGAAAAGGTTGTTGGTGCAATCTCTTTTTGTCCCCGATGGTGGCACCAGGTTGAATTTCTTCAGCTGCCTTTGGAAGTACATCCTCTGCTGGGCCTTGTTAATGACAGAGGTAATGGTGGGCTCTCAGAACCTGGGTGATGGTGGTACCCAGGAAGTGGAATTAGGCCACAGTGGTGATGTGAGTGTCAGTCAGGATGATGGGGGGCTGGGGCTGTGAGTCTCCTGAAGTCCACAATAACCTCTAGTGTCTTCTGGGTGTCCAGCACCAGATTGTTGTGGTTGCATCAGGACAGCAGACGTTCACCCTCCATCTTGTAGACAGAGTCATCCCCATACGAGGTCAGTCCGATAATGGTGGTGCCATCTGCAAACTTAATTAGCAGGGGGAAGACGAGAGGAGAAAGTACACAGCCTTGAGGGGAGCCTTAGCTGATGGTCCGGGAGTCCGAGGCATTCTTCCTCAGCCTCACATGCTGCTTCCAGTCCGTCAGGAAGTCAGTGATCCACCTGCAGATGTTATGAGACACGGTCATCTGGGAAAGCTTGCTTTGGAGAAGTTCTGGAAGGATGGTGTTGAAGGCAGAGCTGAAGACCACAAACAGGATCCTGGCGTAGGTTCCCAGGGAGTCCAGATGCTGCAGGATGAAGTGTAGAGCCATGTTCATGGCGTCACCTACAGACCTGTTGGCTCTGTAGACAAACTGCAGGGGGTCCAGGAGGGGGGACAACCAAAGAGCATTAGGCAGCAGAGTGGATGTCAACTGTGTTATGTTGTTGGGGCGATATTACGGTAACAATTATAATGTTACGAGTACACATTGGAATTACATTTATTATTACTTTTATAAATAACTTTGTTTTTTATGTTGTTTTTTTCTCCATTTACCTGCCACACGTTAAAGGCAGGTCCATGAAAATATTCTCCAATATAAACCGCTCAGGGACAAAAACAAAAAACAAACCAAAAGGTTGTGGACCACTGCTCCACACAGCTAAATTTAAGCAGCAGTTTTCTCAGTCTAACTAACTGTCAGTGTGCAGCAACAAGTGGAGGAGGGGGCACACAGTTTTACTGTACAAATCCTACAGCAGAATGAACTACATAAAAATGTACTTGGAAAATATTAGCAGTTCTGTAACCACCAAATGCCTGCTACCAAATTACTCCATTGACATCCTGTCATTGATGTCAGTTAGTTCATTACAATTCATAGATAGGGCTAACCTAAAATTAATATCACGGTATATTGATCATTTCACCTCCATAACCATAAGTGGACGATAAAAATGACTACATCACCCCCCCATCCATATTGTCCTGTTCTGTATTGAATTTTTTTCTTTGCCAACATTGCGACAGTTAATATATTATGGCACTGTTAGCGCCCAGTTAGCTCCTAGCATCTCTCGACAGCTCTGCCCGGGATATTTAAACAATGGATTGTACAGTTGACATCATCAACAGAACATCAAGATAATTCCAATCAATCCTCTCCACACACACAATCATAAACACAGTTGAATATCACTAAATTAAATTTAACACGGATAAAAAAAAGAGATTTTTAATGACGAGAGTTCAGTTTACAAGAGGGCTCATTCGCTCAGCAAGAGGCAGTATCCTCGAACACTGGGGAGTAAACAGCCGTTAAAATAAACAGAAGAAGAGAAAATGTGCAGTGAGGATCGGGTAGACCTGATAAGTACGGGCTGACTTTGCCCATGAGCAGTAAGGATCAGGGAGTCCTGATCCGTAAATATCTTTTTTCTTTGTTTTTATGTCTACGTTATATTGAAATGTTTCAATATTGCAAACATTTTAAGAGATACTTGTAATTGTTACCATCTTAACACATAGTCTGACTCGTAACCATTGTAAAATTCTTTGAGCAGAAGTAGACAACTTTTGCGAATCGGGTGTCCGGGTACGGATTGGGTAGCGACAGCTGCATTAGCAGCGCTGTTTCCTACTGGATTAGATGTCACATGACCGTAAGTAACAGGCGACACTCATTTCTTAAAGGGGCAGGAGCACAAATCAACTAAAACACATCTTTTTTAATTATTTTTTTCTTTTAAAATACTGAATTTACAAGCACGGGCAAAATGACTTAAATAAATTTTGATATTGGTAAATTTTTGGTATACCGCCCAGCACTATTCATAGGGAATTATATTTTTTTTGGTCCTCAGATACATTAGTAAAATCAGGTCTGTCCTTCCTGAATGTAATGACAACATAACTACTTTCTCACACTGGGATTTTACTTCACACAAACTAAACCCAATGCTTCATGTTATTATTATCTCCAGTAAGTGCACTGATGTCAAAGCACAGCTTATAAAGTTTGATGTTTCTACATGTCTTATGATGAATGTAAGCAAACTCTATGTCTGGAATCGGCTGCTTTAAAAGCAATCGCCAGTAGGTTTAAATTCAGTTTATTTAAGTAATGCCAATTCAAAACAGATATCAGCAAAACGTAGTTTACAAGAAGCCATTTTAATGCAATAAGACAAACATTCCAATCAGTTAAAAAGGTTTTCCAGTCAAGGAATCCCAGCCAGATTGCGTTGAGTCATTGACGTGAGGTTGGGCCCCGTTGATGCAGACTTTCCAGCCACATCGATTCCTCAGCAATCCCTCATACTGAGCAAGCATGTAGCGACAGCGTAGAGGAAAAACTCCCCTTTAACAGGAAGAAACCTCCAGCAGAACTATAACCTGACTCAATAAAGTTGGTCATCTGCTGCAACAGTAGATATTGTGCTTACGTATTTCAACTTCCCAAGCGGCATTTCCTTTCAAATATCATGTTTACGAATAGGTTGATTTTCCCCAAATAATTTAGAGTCACGTTCCACAGAAAAACAAAGAATAGAGGAATCCATGAATACTAAATTGTGAATTGACGAAGGGGTCCACTTTATTTGTCGGGTGCAGCAACAACCAGAGGCGTAAACTGCAAACGTCCCCTGAACTACAGGAGAGTTAAATCACAAAAGGCACACTCCCTGACATTGCATGGAGTTTTTCTTCTTCTTTTTTCCATATGAATAACATATTACATTTTTTCTAATCAATTCTCATATTCGATATTGAAATTTAAGATGGTTAAGAGTCTTGAGAAGTGTATAGACATCTTGGAAGGCGTGTGTTTAAGTCAAAACTCCCCCCCCCCCCACAACCCAGTGTGGAAATCAAGGAGTGCCACATCATCAAAGCAAAACGACAAGTGTTTTATGTTGAAGCCACTGCTTGAACAGGCCAGAGGCCAAAGCCTGCATTCCTTGCTTTTGCTGAGTCAGCAGGTTGCCAATGTCACAGTAATGTCCTGGACCTTCACCAGAGCATTAAGTGAGCGAATGTTTCTTTAGAGTTGATTAAGGGTTCAGCTGGAACGTTCCTAATTGGTTCCATGGAACCAATTAGGAACCAATTGGTTCCAACTTATCAGTTAGCTGCAGACTCATCATTTCATTTTAAGGAGGGTATCAATTCTGTAGCAGTATGTTAGCTTGGCATTAAAGAGGAGAATATACACTGTGTTCTTTTTCCTTTTTCCAGGACATTCTCACTCCCCAACCGAAGAAAGGTCATGAACCTGAAGGCGTGTACGGCGACTGAAGAGGCTGCTGCTCTGGGAAGCATATCTGTAAGTTAATTAAATCATATCAGGGAGGCGCATCTCCAACAGCCTCAGCAGCATATGTCTGTCAAAAACATGAAGACACGCTGTGCCTCCTTTCATGCCGATCATGGATGACGGCGATAGGGATGAAACCTATCAGCTAAAGCCGAATTTTGGTATAAGATGTTTAGTTGTGATGTGCTCTTACATGTTTCAAATTTGAGATTAATTCAACTATCATAAATGTTCTCTTTTTTTTGCTTACTCAAAAAAGATTCCTCACGGATCCTCACAGATGAATACATAGTAAATGTATAAATAGTGCAGCGATGTGCTACCAGCACCTTACTGGTAAAATATGGTTATACTTTTTAGAGCTTTTTCAAGAACATAAATTCTTTTTCTGAAGGTTTTTGAAGCATGAATGATCATTTGTAATTGTGATCACGTCTCTAATGCATTTCTTTTAAGTTACTTTTAAATAACTCTTTTTAGGCCTGTTTTACAAGTGGTCACTACATTTATGATGATGATTTCTTTGGGTAATTTAGTTTTAAAGGCTGCCTCCTTTATGTAAAGTTTTCACACCGCTCGTTTTTCAAATTTTTTTAATGTTGCAAACACAAAAAAGTGTTGCTCTTTATCTGGATTTTATGTGACAGACCACCAGAGGTGTGGGCATAAGATGAAGGTGGCAGTTTAAAATCTTCATACGAGTAAATAAGTCAAAAATCTTTACTTACGTAGATATTAAATTACCGTGCTTTAGAGGAGTCAATAATGCAAAACAAAAGAAAAAATATTAAAAGCAATTCTTTATTTAGTTTTTACTTTATTGATATAATTTAAAAAAATGTTCTTTTAATTAAATAAAATAGCAAAATGTTTAAAAAAAGTAACTTTTTTTTATTTAAAACATTAAACCTCAAGTCCAAAGGAAGAGTGTTCCAGAGTCTGAGGCGCCGCTGAACGTGTGTTTCCCGAACGCTGTGTTTCCCGTTGCTTTCAACTCTGTATGGGGAAAAATCAGCCGGCCCTGGGTACAGGGCATTTAGGTGCATAAACCATGTGATAATACCTGCTGCCTGTCCATAAAGAGATCTCCAAGTCACTAAAGAATTATTCATTTTATTTGAAAATAAACCACAAGGCAGTGTAGTTTATGACAGCACAAATACATCTAAAATAAAAACCTAAATATTCAACCCTCTCTAAAAAGAATTTAAATAAATACAGGAGCTATTCACTTCACAAGTCACCCAGATTGTAAAAAAAATAGTCCAAGAGAGAGCTTAAACTAGAAAAGCAGATATAAACATGTACGGTAACTCTTAGGGAGTCCAGAAGGCAGAATAGATATTAATTTAATACCACAAAAGGAAACACCAGAGTCAGGGATGAGACATAAGACCAGAAGTCAGCAGCAGGCACAGTGATTCAGGGGCTTCACAAGTAAAAAAAATTTTTTAGAACTTGCGGAGAAAAAGAGATCCATTGCTGGGAGACAACACAGAGGAAACAGGACAGAGTTTTCACAAAAATGTCATCACTCTCATTCCCACTCCAAAATATGCTTTGCCATGGGGCGGATCTACTGGGGTGACGTTAGGAGCATGAAGCTCCTTTTTCCGACAACATTGAATGCAGCACGACGTAACCGGACCATAGACTTTTATATTTTTAAATATTTTTTTTATATCATAATTTTTGCAACATGTAAACTAAGTCAGAGAAGGTGCAATATTTATGTTTGTCCAGAAAAAAAGGTAAAAATAATTTAAATATCCTTGCCACCCTCTTGCCACCCCAGAAATATTTTCCCTTTTTTTGCCTATATTTTCAAAGGCCAGGATCAGCCATCCTGAACCTTCTTTTGTTCAGAATTCTTTAGAAACTTTACATCTCCATTCACACCCAATATTTTAAACATAATAAATCTAGCAAAGTAAATTATAGTGATTCTTCTGGTAATTTGATCATTCAATTTGATGTCAGTGGGTTTGATAAGTTGTAAAAAGCTTTCTGAAGAAGTGATCAGTCATCAATATGTGTTATTTATTGTGATTTGAGAAGCCAGGGTGTGAACTTTAAATTTTTTGCTCAACATGATTTGGTCTGGCTTTTCAGATTGACTCTACCAGTCAATTAAGCCCAACATTTGATCTTAGTAATTAAGTTTCTCCCGGGTTAGGTTAATCGTGATAAATCCTGATTAATTCACAGCAACCCTGTTATTAATTAGATTACAATGTTTAAGAATTTGACAACTCTAGTAATAATAATCAATAACTGTCTTTGAAGCACTATTAATATTGTTGATAAGAAAGCCAGCATACTCATTGTGTTACAGTGATTAAATGGCTCTTAAGCCACTGAGAAAAGGGGCAATTGAATGCTAGAGGATGGTAAATCACTCAATTCACCTCAGAAAAATTAGCCTGTCCCTTAACATACAGAATCGTCTTGGCATGGAAATGTTGAGTCCTATACTTAACAAAGTCCTGTAAATTCATGCTGATCCTTCACAGTTGTCCTTTTTTTTTGTCAGACCGCGAAAATGCTGCACCAAAAATGTTTTAGCTTTTGGTAGGAGAATGTGGTGAAATGGGGGCGAGGCAATGGGGGTGGTGGAAATGATATAGGTAAAAAAGAGAAAACGTTAACGACTTTCCATCCTTTGTCCTAAATGTTATTAAAAAAACTAATTATGTTTACTGCAGTCCAGAGAAAAATTTCTTTAGTTATTATGTTGAACCCCATGGCCTTTACACAAAATGTTGCATAAAATGGGAAAATAAGTGTTTGATACATAATTCTTTGGATTTCAGCAAGTCTTCATGAATGTGAGCCCAGGTTCCCCTGATGCTTCAGATGATTTACTGCACATAAACAAGCACACACGTCATATATACGTACCAGTTTTGCTTAAGTTGCTAAGAAAATGTCACATTGAAATGTATTATTTTTAGTTGTTTGGTTTTTGTTTAAAAAATGAAAACATACAAGTTAAATATTTCCTATGTCATTTATGTAAATATTTAGAAAAACAAATATCTCAAATTTACAGATCATAATTAGGGCCATTGGGAAAAAAGAAGAAAAATATTCTCAGAATTCTGATTTTAATCTAAAAATTCTCACTTTTTTCTTAAAAATCTAAGGAAAAAATTAATATTCTGAGAATAAAATCAGAATTCCATGTCCCTAATTTATTAATTTAATAAAAATGCAATAAACATTGTCATTTTTTATAGCAGGAAATAGCATTATAGAAGGATTTTACTTCTTTTCAAATCATCATAGTAACATTGTACCTCACCTCACCAGTAGCCTACCAATACTGGACTAGGTGCCCAGTAAAGAATTTCTTTTGAAAAAAAAAAAAAAAACTTGTTTGTTTTTGCAATTCTAGAGAAAAATTGGTGCTATTGTTAATAGTACACATATTCTACATCTAAAAATATTTGTACGAGCAGATGGAAACATTTGGATGTTGGAATCAGATTGGAACCTACTGGAGGATCATTGTACTCCTAATGAATGGTAATATGATCAAGGCCGTATGCAGAGTTAGATTGAGCGATTTACCATCCTCTCATATTCAGTTGCACCTTTACACCGCTAACATTAGTACTGTTAACCAACTTAACATGATATATTGGCTTGTATTAACTAGGTTTCATTTGGCCAATATTATTTGCATATAACGTGACTCAACTTACATTTTGCTTAAAAAACTGTGCAACTTTTTAAAAAACGTTTAAATTTAACAGTGTAGTGCTTGCAAGGTAGTTTGTCCGAGTTGAGTTTCCGTATTGTGACATTTTCGGCAAGTGCAGCCCCCCTTACACCGGACCTCGGTGTGGCTGTATGGTAGATACGGCCTTGAATATGACGATGATATTTTGGTCATAAATCAGAGTTTTACTTCAGCGGAATGGAATAAAATAAATCTCGACCTAAGAGTAACCTTTCTGCAGAAATCCAAGTTGCTTTCTTGCTCCAAAACAAATCTGCAAAACCTGCAGCCAGACTAGTGCTCTGATTCTACTTTTTTTAATTTTTAAAGCGGAATCTTTCTCTTGGTTTCTTCCTGCAGCAAACCATTGAACGGTAATCATTCCAAAACGGCCATCTGGTGTCTGATTACTATTTAGCGCATGCCACACAAACACAGACACGCTGGAATTCTAGTGGGTCTTGAGGTCGCAGCAGTTCTAAATCCACCACCTTAGTGAAAAAAAAAAAAAAAGAAAGACAACAAAAAATCTGGCTCCCCTCAAGCTCCTCCGGTTGCTCCCATCGACATCAACTCAACCGGGAACGCTGGCTGACATCGCCTGTCTCGACTCGCTGAATGATGAGGAGGCGACGTGTTTATTTAACTGGGAACAGGCAGATTTTTACAACCATTATCACTTTCCCCTCCTCTTGAACCAACTGAATACGAACGCAGCTCAAAAGGGCCAGAAATTAATCTGCTGCATTATTCCATTCATTAGCGTCCAACACGCTCTGCAGCATGCCTAAGCAGACGCGGGGCTGTCGCTAAAAATAGCGCCGATCGGCAGGGGCTACCGGCCTCTCTTTCAAAAACGAGTGTTTTAACATTTCCCCAATTGAAATTTGACGTGACAACGAGGACACCGAAAGAGGATTTGCTGGAGGCGGATATATGCGGCGAGGCCTGAACGGAAACCTTTGGAGCCAACGCCGCAATCATGTGATGGCATAATCTGGCACTTTCTAAAATCCTCTGTGGCGCTTTATGCTGCATGTTGGGAAATTACGACCAAATCCCTACAAATGGAGCAGGCTGGGGCCGGAGTTGAACTGAGAGGTCGACTTTAGAGAGGATGTGACCTGCTTCTTTAACATCTCCACTTGAAATTAAAACATGATTAAAGTGTTTTTTTCATGCAACAGCAAAAAAAAAAAAAAAAAAAAAAAAAGGGAAGGAGGGAGGGAGGCTCTGTAAAAATATAAACTGGTTTCTGTTAGCTCAGTGACCGGTTGTGTTCACTGGAGAGCTGCATGTGATAAGCTTTGTTTTCACAACTCTGAGTCACCAGGAACTTATTTGTGCAAGAAAAAAAAAAGTGGCTTCCATCTGTGCATGCACTCATCCAAAAAGGTTTTTTCTTTCTTAATTTCTCTACTTACTTTGTACAATTTGCTGATATGCCATTATACTATATCAATATTCAAAAGCAACCCATGGATGTTTAATGTCATTTTATGTTTTAGAACTTGAATAGAAACATTAGGAAAGACAGTCATTTTTGTAAGAGAATTAAAAGTATGACTGGTAGTTGGTGGCTATTTTCACATTCTTCGTTCCATTGGATCAACTAGATCTAGTAATAGAACTATGAAAGAGGTTGAAGTGTTTAGAATGCTGTTACAGTTTTTTTCGACATTTAAATTGAGTTTTAAAAATCACAATATATAGTTGTATCGCAATATTTCACAATAGATTGTATCGTCCTCCCTGTATTCTGATGCATATCCTATCATAGATTCTTGCCAATACACATCACTACTTTGTACTGATTATGTACAGTATTAAGGTTTTTCTTCTGTGTGATGAAACGTTCCGTTCACCATTGAAAAAAAATTACTTCCAAATCTACTTCTGTCATGTAGTAGATTTCAAGAACAACACACTGGACAAGCCCAGAGGGGGTTGAGACGTGTTAAGGTAAAAAAAACTGGCCTGTCGGTGATTTCGAACCTCCAAACAACATGTCACATATAAGACATAAATAAACAGCGCTATTAAAACCAAATATTCTGTAGCTGATGACGTCCTAAAATCAGTAACCAATATGGCAGCGGAAGGAACTTCAGCATGAACTTCGCAATAATAGAGGACAATGGGGCTATATCGAAAATTTAGCTCAGTCTGTGGTTTTTTTATCTGACTCCAAAAAGTAGAGAAGCCAGAAGAAGCTTTGAACGGAAACTTACTGGAGAGTGTGATACGATCAGTGACTCCACCCCTTGACCAATAAGTGAGTCTTCTGATGAGGGTTTTTTTTGCACACTACGAACCCCAGCGTAGTAGGTTCTATAAAAGGGGCTGGTACCGTTAGGCCCGATTCACATCGGATGTGGGAAAGATGCGGTCGATGTGTAATGGTGCGTTTCATGTATCTCGAAAGTCGGAACCTGGAGGCGAGATTTATGTCAAAACCTAGTAAACGGTGTTCCACATAACGTAGTTGGATAAATCGAGATTCCAACATGCCAAAGCCCAGGTAGCGTCGTAGTGCTACCTCTAACAAGCATCGTTTTAAGCTGTACTCTTCACATGCAAACACCCCTTCTGTTCCACACTGGAACTCTAGAGATGTCTAGGATTGATTTTAAACGCATTCTTACAATTGTGTCTTGTAAAATAGACATGTTTACACTGAAGCTACTATTGTTGATGTTAGGAGCGACCACGTTGAAAGTCAAAATATGAAAGTATGAGCAAAGAATGAAAGAAAAAACTAGGACCTTCTTACTGTAAGACAATTTTGTTACCAACTTTACAACTGTGTAGCCTGACTTAGAAAGAATGACGTAATTTAAAAAGCTAGTAATAAAAAAAGTCTAGACCAGTAAGGAATTATCAATGTATTCAGTGTTGGTATCAACCCAAGGTAGCTTTCTTTCAGCCAGCTGACCGGGACTTAAAAGGATATTTCACCCGTAGGTAAAAATGTATCCGTTCTCATCTTCCCTAGAGTTAGATAAGTGAGAAAAAAGAATTTTGTAACCAGCCCAGTAATTCCCCTAATCTGGCAGCAGTCCTTTAGCCTCAGTTTAGCATAAACCAGTGTACGCGAATGGGAACTACTAGCATGATAGTAGTTCCCATTCAGGGGTGGAACGTCCCTTTAAGCCAGGAAGGTTATGTCAATAATGTAGCAATTGGAGACAGTAATGTTTCCAAACCTTGGTATACCTGGCCAATTGGCCCCTTTCCCAGACCAGATCGTGTATAGTTTGGTGTTTCTATAGCAACTTTATTTTAAATGATTGCTGAAGACATTTAACCCTTTAGGCGTCAAAGTCGCAATATTGCGACAGGCAACATTGCTGACGAGCCACGGCTGCAGATATGACCACTAGTTTATTTACTACTTTACATCAGGATATGACAGACATCTGTAACTTTAATTTAAGCCACATTTTTGGGTGTGTTACCATGGAAACTTTTGGACTAAATCAGCTTTCTAGGCAGGTCCACCAGTGGGGGAGACATAGTGCAGGTGCTGCTGTCAGAACATAGAGGGAGCGAGTTTTAGAAAGACACAACTCATGATGCCGAGACATCTGAGTTCCCCACTGGAAGTAATGGTAGTTGTCCAGGGAGACAGAAAGAGAAACTCAAGCAGCGCACAGCAGCAGCCGGCCGGTCCCGTTCGGGACCGAGCGTCATGCTCCACAAGCAGCAACAGGTGCGAAGCTGTTCGTCACGTTCTCCCGCTGGGAGAAAGGTATGTGATCGAGTAGCAGAGTGTCATAACAACGCTAATCCAGAAGAAGCAGGAATGTCAAAATCCGAAGGAATAGCAGCAGACTGCTAATAAGCTGGTAAACTGCAGTAAAGTTCACTGCCTCGCTTTAAATGATGATGATGATGATGATGATGATGATGATGATGATGAAGAATATCAAAAGTGGATCAGACAATTGGATGAGCCTGTTGGTTATTCTGGGGATGGATCTGTGAAATTCTGAGCCCAATAATTTCCTTTCTGTGGTTTTATCTAGTGATTAGACTAATGGAGGCTCATAACAAACGAAATAAACAGATATGTCCAACTGTTCTTGAAAAAAAATGAGATTAGATAAATTATATAAATAAAAATAAATGCCTAAATATTCAAAATAAAGTACGTTTCAAACGGTGTAAAAAGGATAAACGTCTGTAAAAGTCATCCAATCCAATACTGAAATTCCCTGATGACGTCATAATATGCAAATTAGATGTGTGAATTTGCTCCCATCACAAACTTTGGATCATGCTGAGGATTTTTCTCATTTACAGTATACATTTATCTATAACCATATTAAAGCAACAACATTTTGAACTAATGATATCAAAATTGAATATGTTTATAGAAAAAAACCTTGGCACCTAAAGGGTTAACAATGAAAGTGCTCTTCGCTAAACACTTCCATGTTTTTCAGCCATACAGAATAAAGATGATTAGATTAAAATATATCTGAATGTCGCAGAAACAACATGCTTATATGAACTCTTTATCAGTTGCCTTTTGTGATGTCATCAGAGCCATATGTATACAGAGGATTATGTTGATTTAAAAAAACAAAGCTAAATAGACAAAAAGAAACAGAAAAATTGAACATTACACTCTCTGTAGGTGACAAGCTATAGCTAAAATGACTTTGACCAAGTTCCCAGAAGGGTACAGCGTGTCACTTTAAAGGGAATAAGCCTGTCTTCGCCACAGTTGACTGACTGGGACAAAGGAACAGCCCCTGACCTTTGCCTCTGTTTGCACTAGACACCATGGTTCTGTTTGATATGACAGCATCAGAGCGCAGAAAGTCATCCTGGTGAGCACACATCGTGCCGAGCTCCGAGCGGTACTTTCACTTCTTTAAAAGCCGAATCGTGAATCAACCGCGGCTTTCAGTGGAGCTATGAGTCGGCTCCGTGCGAAAGCGTATACTTCCAAACTTACTCACGCATCCAACGACTTCCTTTTTATCCTGACGATGAGGGTCACGTTCATCCAGACAAGAAGGATCCTGCAAGGGCAAGAGGGAGGGTGTCACAGAGAACGAAGCAGCCTCACCTTAGCAGTGATGTGGTGTGATGTCCGCAGAAGGTTCGGCTCCAGCACCGATCCTTAAACGGAGCAAAAAATCGCTTTCGGATTGATGGATGGCTGGATGGAAGCAACGTTTATATCCCAGCTTCCCGTGCTTCTGATGCTGCTGCTGCTGCTGCTGTTGCCATGGTTATATATTCAACCAGACCCAGTGTGTTCTGCAGCCCCTCCCCCCCCCCCCCCCTCTCTCTCTCTCTCTCTCTCTCTCTCTCTCAATTTAGGTAGGTGCGGCAGCGTCACTGCGCGCGGTCACTTCATCGTCGCGTCCTAAGCAGGCTGCATGCAGCTCGGTGAGAATGGTCATCATGTGTCCGGCAGGTCGAGGTGAGGTGACGTCAGAGCCCCACCACCACCACCACCTTTGAAGCTCAAGTGAAAAGCGTGCACGCGGAAAATGACCATGCGGACGGTGGGAGGGGGGGGGGAAGAAGCAGTGGTGCGTAAACATATCAACGGTGTGACGTGAGCTGATTGCTGCGACGGGTTTGATAAGAGGCAATCAAGAATGGAAGTTTTTTTGTTTGTTTGTTTTTTATATGAGGGTGTGATTTATTTAAAGAATAAATAGAGAATAAGATGTAAACGAATCAGCAAAACCGGCAGAGGTTTTCAAAAGTAATCTAGAGACCCTGGGCTCATTAAAGCCCCCTCCCTTCTCCCTTGGACAATAAAATGTTGTTCGACCGAAAACCCCAATATGAAATCATTAAAATAAAATAAAACCAGTTAGTTTGCCTTAGCAACTGGCTAAAGGATAAATAGGTTAAAAGGGCCACATCTGATTGTGGAGTTCAAACCATTCCATTGATCTCTCCTTTATTTCATTAATTAAAAGAGCAGCTGCATCGGGATTTGTCCTTTTAAACTGAAAATTTAAGTATTTTTATTCAAATTTTGTAATGTTAATTAATCATATAATATAATTCATAGCTACCCTCCAATTAATTACATTAATAATTCCGTGATCTACATTATTTGTTGGTTTTGTTCTCCCCGGGATCATCTGGAAACCCCAAACACAGAAAGGTCAAGGTAATAAGATGGAGGTGAACCCACCTGGGTTTCAAGAGAGAGTCCCAATCTGAATACAAATCCACGTCACACTATGAAATTTAAAAAAAAATCTTTAGGAACCATGTAAGCTTCCTTCCTTCCTACGTTTCTTCCTTTTTACTTCCTTCCCTACCTAATAAAAGCAAAGTAACCACTATGTTCCTGACAATCAGGTAGTGCAATTAAAATGCCATCTGTCATGCTTAAATAACTTCTCTCAGACTAATCACTCGTCACATAAAGGGGGAAGGGAGGATTATGTAACAAATGAATATAATTGTTCATGACACATAAGCTGCGGGCTGTGTGTACAGTGTTTCTGTCTCCAGCACTGTTTCCCCCCCCCCCCCCCCTTATCCTTTTCATCTCGGCTTCACCAGCTGGGCTGCTGAATGATGCTGCTCTCCTTCTCAGACTCACTTTCAGCTTAAACACTCAAAGTAATTTGCTACTTTTCTCTGATGGCCTTTAGCCATAAGTTCCAAGCACTCTCGAATAAGACAGGAGCTCAGACGATTTATTTATCCCCCCTCCCCCAACTTCTAGACAGTTGCCAGGATCAGGGCAACTATGTAGTCAGAGGAACGAGCTGCTGGAAATTTCAGGGACTGCACAGAGAGGACACTAATATTAACAGTCAAATTACATTGATGCTTCGTACAAAACTCAACATCAAATCCAGTACCATCAGAAATAACTCCAGCTGATCTGTGAAGGCTTCAGATGGTTCTTAGGGGACATTAGTTAACACACAGCATCAAGGAGGGTTGCTGACAGATCATGCAGAACATTGTGGGGAGGTTTACAGCAAAACGGAAAGAAAACGGAAAGTAGGGCTGGACGATTATTCGATAGAAATAGCTGTTGATCGAAATACGTGGTGCAATAGCAAAAAGAATGGGACTTTAAAAAAAGTTCAATAAAAGAAACATTTCCACTCATATTTTTCACTATAGTCTATAAAGTAGCTTAATACAACAGTCTCCACCTACTCCAAACGAATCACTGGCACCAATCCACAAAAAAAGAGCGAATGACTAGAGCTGCAACAGAATTTGTTGATGGTCCCTAAGCAAACCTTTGCCTGAATGTCCTTCAAATATCCAATGTGAAAGTAATTCCCCTCAGTCAGATGTCACAGCAAGGAGGAAGTTGTCCCAGAAAAATGTTCAGTTGCTCAGGTAAATGTCCAATTTTGAACCAATCCTTAACGCACTGAAACACAAAATGTAGCAATCATAAACCACATAAAACTCTACGGTCAGTTGTCTTAAGCAGGACTCCCATCCCCCAGCTCGCTGTGAATCACCGTTACTAGACAAAGGAAACACACCCGGGTTCACGCTGCTAACAACACATGCGGCTTTTGAAATATCCCCCCGGTTCTTCATCCGGGCCTCAGAAGCGTAAAAGGCTTTAAAAAACACAACTTGGGTTGGACAGACCTGCTGACTTCAGCTCTCAGTGACTGGACTGGGCCCCAGTATTCTGGGCTCTGTCTGCACTCTGCTATGGGTGAGTAGCTGGTTAGCATTAGCTGTAGCAGCTGAACTGAATTAGAATTAGCTTTAAACTAAACCAAAGGTTTCGGCCATTAATATGGTAAAGTGTCATAAAATGTTTAAAAGATTAAAAAACATCCAGTTAAGCTTTCCGTTTGAATTAGAAGGTGACAATTTTTCGGGATTCCCACGGGTCAAGGGATTCCTGCAGGATTCCCGCGGGACGGGAGTCAATTTCACTGTTGGTAACGTGATCAGGACGGGACAGGAAAGAATCCACGTGATCGGACGGGAAACCGGAAATAAGAATTTTCTTTTTTTTTTTTTTTTTTACATCTATCTTTAGTTGAATTCCATCTGGTCTACTACACTGCTCGCACGAAAACTGAAACTGCTACATTGTTGCTACACCACCTGGATAAACTGGTAAGCATATGTTATCTGACTGAAAATGCGTGTATCTTATGTTGCGTTCGAGAGCCCATTCAAACCAGTGGGACATGGGACTTATCCTACCTCCAAATAGGAAAAGTGCACTGGAAAGCCTGTCGAAGTGGAAGCTCCTACCTGCGAACTCGGGGTAGTTCGACGTACCCCGACTTCACCAAAATTAATTCGGAGGATAATGGCGGCGCCCACTGAGTCTCACGTTGTGAGAGGTAAAACTTGAACGAATAGGCTATAAACTGTACTTCTCTGCTTGTAGTGTTGTTTTAGACGCTGTAATTTTAAGACAACTTGTTTTTCATATTATGGTGTGAATGTCGTTATTATCTGTTAGCATGCCTCTTCATAAACAAAGCGACTATCTGTTTAGCGCGGCGGTCGTCCATGTTTTCTGTTTACATTCCAATTAAATTGCCTCGAACGCTTAGAAGTGGGAGCTAGTACATTTCAGGTAGGAGAAGTCCCACGTCCGACTGGATTGGATGGGGTCTCGAACGCAGCATTAATAGTTTTGTAGTCAGACGAGTCGAGTCCATTCATGACGTGGTAAGGTGGCCAAACGAGAATGCAGGATATGGTTAAAGATGGCGGATAAAGCTAAATAGATGATCTTTGATACTGTGCTAGGCTATGGTTTACAGGGGGGCAGGGGGAGCGAACGCCATAGGAGGTAAATTACTAATCTACGGGATTCAGGTTCGGACGGGAGTTATCTAAAGTGTTTATCTGAAATTGTTGCAGTTTCCACATTTTTAAGTATTAGTTTATGGTATCAGTGATACCGATACGGGTAGATCCACCCGATACCAGTAACGATATCGGTACATCCCTGTTGATAAAATTTATTTTCTTTGTATTTACTTATGTTACTTAAGTCTCTTGATTTATTTATTTCTCTTACAAACTTAGTTATGATAAAGAAAATTGTTTAAAAAATGACTAAATTATTAGTTAAAATTAGTACATAAAAAATAAAATGACCAGAGAGGTCCTTAAAATATATTTTCTCGATTTTGTGATAGTTATTGATAATTATTGATATCGATTAATATAACTATTCCCTTTATGCGTATGTTTTTTTTATCTATATCGTCCAGCCCTAACAGAAAGAATGAAACAAACTGCAAACCAACAGAACATGCAATGTGGGCAACCAAGACACCCATTGTAACTCTTGAGGATCTCCAGATATCCACCGCTCAGGTGGGAAAATATAGTCGATAGTGGATGTAAAAAATAATTAAATCTCACATTATTTAACCTAAAAAGCATAAGATTTTATAGAGTGAAAACAAGTAAAGCCCTGTTTGTGCAGGTGCAGACACCCTTAAACTAATCCTTTGTTGAACTATCTTTTTTCATGTAATTCCAACATTCTTTTTTCTTTGTTACACATCTGCCAATAAAGAAACTGAGAAAAATGATAAAAAAGGACCAAAGAGGACCTTCTACGTTTATTCATACCCATATTTCTCCCCCTTATATTTTTTAGCAACGTTTGCAACAGGTCAAACACACAACAACAAAATAAAAATAACATAACCTATACACAGGTGTACACCAGAGATGTCAAAAGTACTAGTGTTGAGTACTTGAGTAAAAATATGAATACCTGTGCACAGAACTACTAAGTAAAAAAGGACATGGTGTTAAATGTTCTAGGGGTCATCCTGGAACAGAGCTGGCCTTCCTGATTAGTTTATCCAACTTCTTCCTCTCAGCTGTCGATAAACTGCTGCTCCAACACACAACACTGTGAAAAACAACGGAAGCCACTACAGAGTCATAGAAGGTCTTAAATTCAAATTCAATTCAAATTCAAAAATACTTTATTGATCCCAGAGGGAAATTAATTGTTGTTGTAGCTCGTTAATTAATTTTTCAAGGAATTGTTGTAGATCATGATGGCTGTGGGGAGAAAGGATTTCCTGTAGCGGTCTGTGTTGCAGCGAAACTGAAGAAGCCTCCGACTGAAGATACTGTGTTGCTGTAGGATAGTCTCATGGAGAGGATGCTCAGGGTTGTCCATGATCTTTTTAATTTTATGAAGAATCCTTCTTTGCATTATTATCTCCAGTTGTTCCACAGTCGTCCCCATAACATAACCAGCCTTCTGTATCAGGTTATTGAGCCGTTTTAAGTCCCTGGCTCTGATGCTGTTACCCAAACAGATGATGGACGAAGAGATGACATTCTTCACCACAGACTTGTAGAAGATTTGCAGCATCTTGCTGCAAATCTTGAAGGACCTCAGCTTCCTCAGAAAGTACAGTCTGCTCTGTCTCTTTTTGTAGACGGCTTCACTGTTGACTCTCCAGTCCAGTCTGTTGTCCAGGTGAACTCTGAGGTATTTGTACTTCTCAACCATTTCCACTTCTTCTCCCATGATGGAGTCCGTCTTTGACTTGTCTCTGTTTCTTCTGAAATCTACTATAATCTCCTTTGTTTTGTTCACATTCAAGGTAAGATGATTGTCTCCACACCATGCCACAAAGCTTCTCACCAGCTCTCTGTATTCAGCTTCTTCACCATCTCTGATACACCCGACAATTGCAGAGGCGTCTGAATATTTCTGCAGATGACAGGTCTCTGTCTTATACTGGAAGTCTGAGGTGTACAGAGTGAAAAGGAATGGTGAGAGTACAGTCCCTTGTGGTGCTCCTGTGCTGCTGATCAGCTGGTTTGACAAACAATCCTTCAGTCTCACAAACTGTGGTCTGTTTGTCAGGTAGTCATTTATCCAGCTGATTGTTGAGGCCTCCACCTGTGTTTTCAGGAGTTTCTGACAAAGTAAACCAGGCTGAATTGTGTTAAATGCACTGGAGACATCAAAAAACATGATTCTCACAGTGCTACCTGCTTTGTCCAGATGACAGTGGGTTGGTTGAAGCAGGTTGATGATGGCATTTTCAACACCAACTCCATGGCAATAAGCAAACTGCAGGGGGTCCTGATAGGTTCTAGTTTGCTTACTCAGGTGGGGCAACAAGAGTCTCTCCAGGACCTTCATGATGTGGGATGTCAGGGCAACAGGTCTATAGTCATTGATGACTGATGGGTGAGTTTTCTTTGGAACTGGAACAAGGCAGGATGTCTTCCATAACACTGGAACCTTCTCTTGGTTCAGGCTAAGGTTGAATAGGTGCTGCAGAATCCCACAGAGCTGCTCTGCACAGGTCTTCAGGACTCTGGGGCTGACACCATCGGGACCTGCAGCCTTGTTCCGGTTCAGTTTCTCCAACTGCCTCTTCACCTGACTTTTAGAAAAAGATAGGTGGGAAGGTGAGGTAAAGGGGGTAACGGAATCTCCTGACTTGGTCGAAGACAAAGTTGTGGAAGAAGAAGAGTTCATGACTGAGGTGGAAGATAAAACATCTGTAGTGTGACAGGACAGCTGTGGGTCAGAGGAGAGTCGGATGTCTCTCTGGATGGAAACAGGAGACAAGGATGCTGAGCTTGTTCCTGAACTGAACCTATTGAAGAATGTGTTCAGTTCATTAGCACTATCCACACTTCCATCTATCCAATCCTTCCTGTGCTTAAAGTCTGTGATCTTTATCATTCCAGACCAGACATCTCTTATATTGTTCCTCTGTAGTTTGTTCTCCAGCTTCTTCCTGGAAGCCTCCTTGCTGTCTCTGATCTTGACTTTTAGTTGCTTCTGTATACTTCTTAATAACTCCCTATCTCCCTCCCTGAAGGCTCTTTTTTCTTGTTCAGCAGTTCCTTCAGCTCACTGGTGATCCAGGGTTTGTTATTAGCGAAGCATTTCACTGTTCTGGAGGGGATGATGTTGTCCACACATAAGTTTATGTATTCAGTCACACACCCAGTCATGGCATTTATGTCCTCTCCATGTGGCTGGCAAAGAGTCATCCAGTCTGTGGACTCAAAGCAACCCTGCAGGGCTTCTTCAGCTTCATTTGACCAGTTTTTAACAGTTCTCTTTTTCGAAGGTTGCCTTTGAACCAGTGGTTTATATTCTGAGCAGAGAAACACAAGATTGTGATCTGATTGTCCTAGCGGAGGTCTTGGTTTGGACATATAAACATCTGTTACATTTCCATAAAACAAATCCCAGGTCTTGTTTTCTCTTGTGGAGCAGCTGACAAACTGTTGAAATGTTGGAAGTGTAGAAGAGAGCGAGGCATGATTAAAATCACCAGATATTGCCACAAATGCATTGGGGTGCTGGGTCTGTAGCTTAGCAACAACAGAACTGATCACATCACATGCATGGTCGGCAACGGCTGAAGGTGGAATATAAACAACTGCCAAAATGACACTGGTGAACTCTCTTGGTAAATAATATGGACGTAAATTAACTACCAAGAGTTCAATATCTGGGCTGCAGAGACTAACCTTCACAGTAACATGTCCTGGATGACACCATCTATTGTTGACAAGCACTGCTACTCCACCTCCTTTTCTTTTTCCACTTCTCTTCAGATCTCTGTCTGCTCGTACAGTCAGAAAGCCAATCAGAGAGACATTGGAGTCGGGGATATGATCCTGTAACCACGTCTCAGTGAAGCATATAACACTGCATTGACGATACTCTGGCTGAGACCTTGTCAGGGCTTGGAGTTCATCCATTTTGTTAGCTAGAGATCTCACGTTTCCCATTATGATTGATGGAAGAGATGGTTTGAATTTCCTCCTTCTCTGTCTCCTTTTCAATCCTGCTCTGCACCCACGCCTCCTCCTTTTCAACTCTTCAGGGATTTGTGGCTTCAGTTGAAGTATAATTTCAGTTTTTGCCATGCTAATCAGCTGCTCCTGGCTGTAAACCAACTTGTTGTCATGGTTATGCATCATAATAAATGAGCAAAAGTGAAAAATCAAAAGCAAAAATCCTTCCAACTTCACAGGACAAAAACCCGCAAAGCAAAGAGGTCGAAAAAGTGCAATCCTTCCTCAAGAAAAAGGGGGAAGCAATGTCCAAAAAACAAAACAAAACTCAATTTCTGGCTAACAGAGCCACTCCAACATGCAGCCACCCAGAGCAGCGCAATTCTAGAATTCATTCTTAAACAGCGTTCCCTGGACCCCAAAAGACCTCAGCTGCCTCAGCAGAGTCAAAGCAGGTAATTTCTGCTCTGACCTCTGACCCTTACTGTAAAGAGCATCAGTGTTGTGGCTTCAGTCCAGTTTATTATTCAGCACAGTTCCCTGTGGGGTCCCTGTACCGCGGACCAGCATATCCGAGACACAGCCCTGCGTCCTCACATACTGTGGGCGTCCTCACATACTGTGGGCGTCCTCACATACTGTGGGCGTCCTCACATACTGTGGGCGTCCTGTGAGTTGCGGTGGTCCACTCCTCCTCCACAGCTCCAGCTCGTCCCTCAGAAGTCATGGCTGGATGGTGTTGAAAGCACTGGAGAAATCAAAGAACATGATTCGCACAGTGCGTCCAGGCTTCTCCAGGTGAGTCAGAGCTCGGTGCAGCAGAGGGAGCAATGAATTAGTCAACTTTATTTACTAAGCACCTTTCATACAATGAAATGGAGTTCAAAATGTTATACAAAATGTTAAATTGACCCCACATATATCCCCACCCCCTATAGTTAAACATTTATACCAAAAAATTAATGAGAATAGAATAGACACTACAATGGGCAATAAAATGGGCACTGGGATGAGTGCAGATGAGCCAGGTTAGAACAGGGAATGTCATCAAGGGAGCCATCTGCACCGGCAGCAGCAGATCAACAGCAGCAGCCAAGGCTCTGACTCAGGGCGCTCAAAGAAGGCGGGGCCAGGACCCCCCAACTCCACCCAAGCACTACCGCCGAGGAAGCCACAGACGGTCACCGCTCCCGATGCAGAGGGCTCCAGCAGAGGAAGCACTGGAACAATATGACTATTAATTTGTGTAAAAATAACAGAAAAACATTGGTAAAATAAATAAATAAATAAATACGTAAATAAAATAAATAAGAGATAGATAGCAAAAAAAAAATAATTTTACAAATAAAATTAACTGGATAAGACCAAAAATCTGTTAAAACATTAGGGGCAGATAAATAGGCAATAAATAGTCAGTTAAAAGTTACGCTAAAAGGTGAGATGATGATGTCCTCCACCCTGAGGCCAGGCTGGTAAGGAAGCTGCAGACGATCCAAAGAAGACCTCACCATGGGGTGAAGATGGTTGAGAACGTACCCCTCGAGGCTCTTTATAAAATGCAATGTAAGGGCTACCGGCCTCTAGCTGCTGAGGCCCCTGGGATGTGAGGTCTTTGGTACCGGTACCACACAGGAGGTCTTCCATAGTTGTGGTACTTTCCCCAGCATCAGGGTCAGGTTAAAGAGATATCCCAAAGGATTTTAAGTGCATGGCTCCAAACTTGTCTGCGTGAGCAAATTAAGAAAAAAGCATTCTATAAAGAAGGTCAAGTTAAGAAAAAAATGGCCCTTTGAACTGAGTATTCATTTGTTTATTTGCTTCTTAGAAATAAATACATTTTTACCTTATAAAATGTCATTTTTAAAATTAAATGTAAAAAAGTTTTTCTTCCTATTTATTTTTATTTTTGTACTTGATTTTTAAGTGAAACTATACATACCTTCTAAATAAAATCGATCTTATTGTCAAACTGATAAATATTTTTCTTAAAATGTATCTTTTCATTTATTCATCTAAGTATCTGATTTAAAAAAAACTAAATGCTTATTTTCAAAATAAAACAAATGTTATTGTTTTATTTAATATAAACGATGTTTTTTATTTATTTATTAGTTAAAAAAAAAAATCTATTGTTAAATTAATTTAAATAATGTTTTTTGCTATGGTGTAGTTATTGATTAAAAGCACTTTTTTTTCTTCACTGTAACTATTTGTTAATTTCTTTCTAACTTATTTGTTCTTCCACACCACACGCCATGAGCTGAGCAGACTTTCAAACCTTTGAAGCCATTTTTACGTTCCCTTTGCAAATCAGTTTGAAAGTAAAAACCATGTACAGTATACCTCCTCAACCGTTTGTGCCGCATCCTTAACAGCATAACTCACATTCTCACAGCCATTTTTACTTCGCCTGGAGGGTTGACCGTGGGTCACAAGTTTTCCAGTCATGGGGACAGCCTTGTGAAGGAACTACTGTAAAACACAGACTGTTTTCTCCCTCTCTCAATGAGAGAGCAGGCGCTCTTAATTATCTGGGCTGGAAACATGAGCCGTACCCCTGTCACTGTATCAGCTTTCCCTTTGAAGCCATAGGAACACTGAGGTGTAGCTTTACAAACAGGCCAGCTTCACTCTATAACATGATGCTAAATGTTTTAAGTATACATTTTTACCATCGCTAAGCTAGAGGCTAGGATGCCTTTGAGGTTATTGCCTCCAAGTATGACTTGATTTCGAATGAATTTACCTCTATTTAAAGTAAAAACAACTTAACATCTAAATGTGACTCCTGCGCTTCGCTTCTATATAAATGCTGACATTTCTTTAAAAAAGAAGAAAAAAAAGAAGATTTTAGAAATGTCAGAAGGACTATGAAAGCTACTGAAAATGTGAGCATTCGCGAATCTCACAGAACATTTTCTGTTGGAACTGATGCAGTATTCCTCCTAGAAGTTTGCTGCCTGTGGTCGTCATTTTAGGTTCTCAGATCTTCTGGAGAGCAGATCAAACGCCACATGATGAATTACATAACCTGCAGCATACAGAAACAGCATGTGTCGTCTCTTCAGATAATGACAAGGCTTTCCTTGTGTCAACACCAGCTAACACGCATTCTCCTGCTTTGCTGCTGAGAAGACATGATTATGAAATCTGCTCCTTCCATACAAAGACGATGATTATCCACATAATTATCCACAAAAGGGAACATGTCATTACCAGAAACAGTAAAAAAAAGTTAATGGTGTTCCTATTAAGGTCTTGGGGGCTTCTGCAACTTTTTTATGCGTTGGTAATAAAACCCAAGTTACCACCTCCTGAAGAACTTCTGGCCAATGGGGATCCATTGAACAAACTTTTATGTGGCCTCTAGAAATGCTTGAGGATCCCCTGCACCACCTCTCTCTGTCAGTCCTCATCATGCGCAGGTAGGACCGACTTCAGGGAGGGGAATTTTCTTACATCCGGAGCTTCTTCTGTTCTGTCTTTGCCAAGATCATTCGGTCTCTCATCCTATCCCAGCACTGAGTGGAGAGAACCATGGCCTTCCGCTGCTCTTGTTCGAAGAGGTAAATATGTTCAACTTCTGCCAGTGGCCCGAGTCAAAATCTCTTCACTGTCAATCTTTTATCTATTTTCACTGGTCTATTCATCTCTGACACACTTCAACCACCTCATGGTTTCACACTTTTCTCTTATGCTGCTACCAAAGAAAAAAGATTCAACTTACATTTAAAGCAGTGTTAAATCTTATAGTACTTGTCTAGAGGTTTTTATTGTATTCCTTGTAAAACAGAATATCTGCCAGATGTTGGTGAAGGTAGGACAGAAAAGTATGCGTGGAGTGTTGGGATGCTGTAAAAACACCAAACAGACTTTCCAGAGTTGGTGTAAAAGGAAAGTACCTACACTTTTTTGGATGCGATTGAAGAATGAGAAGACGTTTTAGTCTGTTCTCAGCAATACATGTAAAAGACACTGGGTAGATGAGGTCTTATCTACTATAGAAATGAAGATATCGCAAAAAGCGTGGCTGATATATTATCAGCCACGCTTTTTCTGTGCTTTGTTCTGTGCCTATCATTTTAGATTGTAAGAGGATTTTGAATGCAACATTTGGGTCACTCTTGAATTTCTATCGCGGAACACGCAAACTTCATCCAGGAGACGCAAATGATCCCTGGGCTTCACTTTGGACAGTCCTTTACTAGGGTGATATTGTATTTTTATAAACATTGAAAAATGCCTATGTTATTTTTTTTTTACAACTCGATTGCAGACTTTGGGAATATTGAGTCGGCACAGAATTATGAGTTTCAGATTTGATAAGTCTAAATATTTTCGAACAGACTTCCCTCTCCCAAGTCACTTGTGCCAGCCCCTCAAGGAGAATCTCAATGAGTTTCCAGGCCAAGAGAGAAACATTGTCCCTCCAACGTGTTCTTTGTCTTCACCTGGGCCTCCTACCGGTGGGACGTACCCGGAACACGTCACCAGGGAGGCGTTCAGGATGCATCCTGACCAAATGCCCGAGCCACCTCAATTCGCTCCTCTCGATTTGAAGGAGCAGTGGCTCTACTCTGAGCCCCTCTCGGATGACTGAGCTTCTCACCTTATCTCTAAGGGAGAGCCCAAACACCCTGCAGAGGAAACTGATTTCAGCTGATAATATCCACCAGCTCATTCTTTCGATTACTACCAAGAGTTGGGGACCATAGATAAACATGAGTTCTCTTAAGCTATGATCAACCAATGAAACGAGAATGCCTTTTTGACTTAACTCTATCCTCATTGCGACCAATAAACTTATCAATCTCCTGCTTTTTTTAAAAAAAATGTTAATCAAGACCAGACAAAGATACTTAAAGTCTTCCACTTTGGAAGGACCTCGTCAGCACCAGGCATATCACCATTTTTGAGCTCATGACCATGGTCTCAGATTTGGAGGTTTGGAATTTCATCACTGATCAAATACAGTCCAAGCTTGATAAAAACTAGCATTGCTAGCAGCTAACGTTTTGCCATTCATGGTGGTGAGCGGTATTCTTACAGTTTTCTCAAACTGTTTCCCTTTTTCAACGGAGTACCGAACATGCTGTCATACAGACTATTTAAAAGTGGAAGAGGCTTTTTAAATGTTCAAGTGCCAAAGTGATATCAGCAACCCCAATTATGTCTTCAAGAGCAGACTCCAATAACCGGAAAACAACTCAATTTATTTCAAAATAAAACCACTGACAAGAGATACATGTAGTTGTCAAGACATCCAATCACCTTTATATCTTGAGAATGATAGTGGATACTTAAACAATCTATTACCTAACTGTTTTATGGTGAGATCTCATCACAATACACCGTGGCACAATCACAGAGTTTGGAGGGGAACTTGAGGAGAGACAGGGATGTAGTTGATTAAAAAGTGGTAGGTTAATAATGGCAGTTACCAAAATAAACAACTAACCCTAGGTTCAGCCGAATCCTAACATTAATTCCACTACTTTGCAGAGAATAGTAGCAGTTATTGAGCAATAAATGATTTTTGCAAATATTAATTTAGAGTTATATTCCACATATATATCCACGAACAGCTGAATCTGTTATTACTGACTTGCAAATAGGCAAGGGTCCACTGTAATTACATTTGGAGTTTTTTAATTAATGAAAATTATTTATTGATCTTGATAATTAAAACTTGAAGCACAAGGCTCCTTAAACTAAACCTGAATGGACATTAGAGTTGGATTAGTTATGTATAAAGAATAGGTGCCATCACAACATAGAGGTTTTGTGTGTGTAGATGTACAGAGTTGTTTACATGGCCACTTGGTATTTAAGCACTTTACAAGGGGTGCACGACAAGCAACCTATCAAAACCTAAATTCAATGTAGAACAAGCAGCCACATATAGAAGGGTGGAGCGAAATGAATGTAGGTACTTATAGTTGAAAAAAAAAATTACTCTACATTCTCTACATTATCCCAGACGGTGATCCAGCTCACCCCCCCAAACTCGAATCATCTGTTCCTGGTCCCACAGAGCCCTTTCCTGAAAACTTAATTAAAATCCATGCATAACTTTTTGAATTTATGTTGCTATGAGACAGACAAACACACGAACAAACAGTGGCAAAAACATAGGATAATAATCTATATAGGCAGTTCCAGGCCATAACCAAGCACATAGCTAACTTTTCCATGATACATACCTATTGATTCTTTAGTGAGGTCATTGGATATTTCATAAGTTATGTACCAATAAAAGTCTGCCATACTCAAGAGTCTAGCTTTTTTTAATTGAGTAGAAGATATTAACTTCATGTTTGTATATCTGTGCTCCTGTCTAGAATTCTGACTGAAGACCAGTTTTTCCCTGTTTCGAGTTTTTCACCTGTAAAATGAGGATTGTTTAATAGAAAATGAGGACATTTTGTTCGGTCGTCACCTTTGGACACTAGCTACGTTTACCTGTGCAAAATGTCTTTAATGTGATCATAATTGGGATTTGAATTGAATCGTCTACATGCACCCTGAAAACATCTATCCATTAGTTAAAAGCATTTACATCCGCCAGACATTGGATCGTAATAAATAATTTTGACACGCGGCAAACTATCTAACATACCGAAAACTGCTGTAGAAGAAGAAGTAGCAGACATCCGTTGCAAACAAACATGGCTGTTAGCATTTAAAATTGAGCGCTACAATGTTTTTCACAGCGTGATTTTACTATTTCTGGTCACGATTTTACATCTACAAGCCTTTAGTTTTATGTACACAATCAAATTCTAACCCAAATCCCTTTATTGTTTTACATTGAAGTCTTAAAACTTTGTTCTGGGCATGTCGTAATGGACATCGGTAGATCGGGAATGGTTAAAGTCAGTAAAAGTGTTTGAGTTAGGCGTAATACAGTCACTAAAATGAATGGAAGTCAATTAAGGTCTTCACTACCTCTAGCCAGATAAAAAATGTATGTGTGAGTGTGTAGGGTGGATAATAGCGTTTATACATATACTGAATAGAATACAGTATGTATGTGTTTGTATAGTGTTTAGAACAATATGCGGGAAGACATGTTATTAATGAGGTGGCATGCCTTTTTTATGCTTTATCTGTGAAAAACTAAAAACGTTTTAAACGTGTAGGATTCTTCACGGCTTCACTTGTGTCGTATCTTAACTATTAAGATCAGAGTTGGGCAACTGGGTCCGCAAGGTTTGGTGTCCTGCAAGCTTTTCCTCTTACATCACACCTCATTGAAATAATTGAATTATTTTCCTCATCCTGTTCCCTGTGTTCTCCAAAAGCCTGTTAATTATCCATTTATTTAAATGGGCTGGGATCAAGCAAGAAAACCTCCAAGACATGTGCAAGATTGGCCCACAAGGACCCTAATTACCAGACCCTTACTTATATATGTATTCTGCCTCAAAGACAGACAGACATTGAAGTCAGACAGCCCTCCCACTTTGTTCCTGAAGATGATCTTTTAAGGTATTCAGCAAAAACAACTCCACCTCTGGAAAGACCTCACTGACTTGCCCATTAGTCATCCTGCCAACACTTCAGTCACACACCATACATGTACCTGTTTCCCTCAAGCAAACAGACACTAACATAAAGGTTGACGCTGTGAAAATGGGCTACAGCGTCAACAACACCATCCCCTACTTCATCTGTTTCTCACACTTACAAGCTGCGGTTTCAGCGTTTGGTAAAGAGTTGTCGTTATCAAAGTCGACCTTCCTAATGATGGGTTTCGGATGGGTGTAGAGAGCTATCAAAACTGAAGGGCTGCAGAAAGGAAGCTGAAGGAAGACCGTGTCAGAGTGATGATAGAACACTACCCGAACATATATTTATTGCCATGAAAGATTACACAGGAAGGCAGTGATGACTATCACTGTTATTTATCATTCACCCTTAACTATATATCAGCGTACTTGAAAGAAACTATATTTGACTTGTTAAAAATACAACATATTTGCTTGCTCAAGGTTTAGGTTAAAGTGTAAGAGAGCTCCAACTCTTTAGTATTTAAAATGGAGATTCAAGGGGAGAAATAATGGGACTCGTTAAGTTAGATTTTAGTAACTTTTTTGGACAATATTCGTTCTTTACCAGCAGCAAAATGTGGCCGGATGCAGTAGTAATAATACATATTGCTGACTCTATTGCGACACTATGAATAAATTTCTACGTTGCTCGATATGTTAAGAGAGATATGCTGCAACACAGGAAGCACAAAACAGATTTTATTTTCCTGATTTGTTTCCCAAAATCCATAGCAGCCAACCTGTCTGCAGGTTCAAAAGCTGTTTGAGCGCATGCTGTTGAGATGCCAGATGTTCTGCACATGAAACCAGCTGGCCAGTGGAAATAGGGCAAAAATACACCAAGCTGAAAGTGCATCATCCATTTCCTTGTCTCATTGGACAGGTCAAGCTTAACTGCTATGACACAGACTTGGGGTGACAAAAGTGAACAAAACTGAATGAAAAGTGAACAAAACTGAAACAGCCCCATGTGGCATATGTTAACAGTAAGATTAAATACAGATTTTATGTGGAAAGCCCTAATGAGTTCTGCTCTATGCCTCCTCTGGTTCCACAATGTCGGTTTTATATTAGAAAGTTTCAACATATTTTGCTGGATTGCGATTTGTGAATGGCTGAAAATGCAGAAACATGATCCTAAACATGAGTTCTCTTAAGCCATTTTTAGATAGGCGTTCTGGAATGTTCTCTGACAATTTTATTCAGTATTTAACTGTAGTTGTCTTTTCAAATACACTACTTTTTTACAAGAACATTGCCTTTCAAGTGCTTTCACACGGCAATAAATGTACCTGGTGTATCCTGCTAAATGTCTGGGGGCATTGTATCCATATAAGATGGATACAATAGCCTGCCAGAAACTCGATCTGACCCTACCACAACACAGACAATTTTTTTTGCGGGATTGAGGAGGATCAGGAGTTGACCGAGGACGGTTGTTATGTTGTCTACAGTTGTTGTGTTAATGTGCATGCAATTGTGCATCAGTAGTGAGTCCATGAAAGGGATCTAGGAGACTGGGGGACAAAGTGTGCGTCTACACAGTATAGTCTGACTAATGCAGGAAGAGCAGCTCCCTCTGAGCTCTCCTGTTCTTTCTGAATTTTGCCTTATTTTCGCCCTATTTTCCCCTTTAAGATTTAGGTTTAGACTCTTTTTAGTTTTCTGCAGTTTTCCTCTCAATGTATGTGCAGAGCCTCTGGAAGTACACTATTAGATTAGGCTTTTTCTGTTGGATTGCTTCCAAAGTACCTCTGTAAGACTGTGGAGCAACATCTTGGCGTTTTACTCAGCTGAAGACTTGTTCCCAGCTACCTGCTAAACCGAATCACCTTTTCTGTACACTTCTGAAAGACTGTGATTAACAACATGGCAAACTGCTCAGCCGAAAACTTTGATAAGCTACTCCAAAGACAGAACGTCCTGGAGGAACAGCTCCGGAATATGGAAGAAAAACTACGCCGTTTGGAAATTATCTATGAAATCAATGCTGGATATAACAATGAGACGACAATACAGACAAAGGAACAACAACAACAGAAATCCAACAGCCCCGTGCTTCGGTCCAGCCTTAATCAGAAAGCACCGAAAAACACCATTCCCTCACTGAGACGTGGAACGGGCAGAACGGCAAACTCGAATTTCGAAGAGAACTGGGCGCCTCTGAAACGAAACTCTGGAAATACCTCCACGCCCGTTCCCAGGAGAAGGAATAGGAGGAAGCTTCCGTCATCAGTCTCTCCTCCTGAACTACCCCTAAAGAACAGATTTACAGCCTTAGACTCCCTGCAGGACACAGCCTCTGCCACCAGTCAACGCCAGCAGGAGAAATCGAGGAATACCGCTTTGGATGGAATAAAAGCAAAAAGAAACAAAGCTAAGGTTCTGATTATGCAGGCTCCATAAATGTGATTGAAAACTTCTGTAGCCACAACACAAACATCCACTGTTTCCCAAGGTACACTATAAGAGATATTATGGAGCAGATCCCCTCTATTCTTGCTCTTCACCCTGGAATACACACACTGATCATACATGCTGGCTCTTATGACAGTAGCCAACGCCAGAATGAATTCTTAAGAGCTGATGTATCACAACTGCTCTTGGCCCTTAACCAGCTCAACATCTCAAACACTTGGTTGTCTGGCCCAGTTCCAGAAGGTAAGGATGAACGGTTTTCTAGAATCAGGTCTCTTCACAAATGGATGAAAACAAAATGCCTGGAAACTTCTATTGGATATGTGAGCAACTTCAAAGTCTTTGGATCAACGTCTCTATTCAAAGAAAATCAACGCTATCTCAACAGAGCTGGAATTAAACAACTGGCTGCTAACATCTTTGCACATTTGAACCACACTCCTCCTAGACTGTCTAAACAAAGCTTACCCAAGGTCAGCGCCTCAACTCAGCCCACAGATAAGCTGCCAAACAGCGCCTCCAACTTCAAACAGCCTGAGAGAGAATCTCAAAACAAAGTTTGCCGAAGGTCAGCGCCTCAGCTCAGCATGTTGATATTAATAGACCATTAGACGGGGCATCCAACCTCTCACAGACCTCTGACAGTGACAATGATGACTCAGCAAAACTTGGCTCACCGAAAGAATTCGGCAAAAAATTACAGGAACAATTTATTAAAGGAACTCAGCTAACTCCAAGATTCTCACTCAGGTCTATTGGACATGATGATTCTCTTATCTCGGACGTTTGATGTTCTCAGCTGCCAGATTTATACCCAAGAAGAAAACTCTTCAATCAGCACAAGTCTGGTTACCGAGAAAATAGCATTGCTGTGATTATAAGCAGAATAACTTACAAATCCAAGTCCCCCCTTTATTACTAATCATAATTTACAGGCTCTGTTTTTATCTGAAACTTGGTTAGATGCAAATAATGAAAGGTCCTCAATGTCGGAAGCCACTCGTCCTAATTATAGCTTTCTAACTGAAAGCAGGAAAGAAAGAAGGGGGTGTGGGGGGGGGGGGGGGGGGCACAATAAAAAAAAAACCTCTGAACTTTAAAAAAATATCTCTGAGCACATTTCACTCCGTCGAATACCTTGCTACAGAGATAAAAGAGCCAAACAAGGTCTTAGCCATAAATATGTAAAAAAAAACAAAGGCAGCTCATACTTCATTAATGATCTCAATGACCTTCTTTCTGTAATATGTATTGAATATGACCAACTAATTATTGTGGGAGATCTGAACATTCATACTGACAACCCCCAGGTTAGACAGACTAAAACACTAAGCGGTACTCTCCATAACTTTGGTCTAACCCAACATGTCAATCAGCCAACACAAACAAGGTCACACTTTAGACCTAATCATTAGCAAAGGACTCAAAATATCTGACATCTTTGTAGTGGATGTTGCATTATCTGACCACTTCTGCATCTTCTTTTGAAAGCATGATCCCTGCTAAACTATCTAGTCAAAATAAGACCATAGTCAAAAAAACGCCCCCTTGTTGACAGCTCAGCTGAAATCTTTAAACAAATTTACAAATATACCCACCACCACCACCCCCTAACAAACCCTCTGTTAACAAGCTGGTAGATAACTTTTTCCCTAAAATCTCAAACATCATCGATACCATTGCTCCAACTAAGGTTAAAGTAGTCTCAGGTAGAAACAAGTCTCCATGGACCAACAATCCTCTGGTACGTAGTGAAAAAAGGGAGTGCCGTCAGGCCGAAAGAAAATGGAGGAAAGCTGAACTCAAGGTTCACTGTGAGATCTACAAAAACAAGCTGAACAAATATGACTTAACTCTGAAAACTACAAGAGAAACATTCTTCTCTGAAATCATTAACAGGGACATAAATAACACTCGCACTCTATTCGCAACAGTTGAAAGACTAACCAATCTTCCAGTGACAGCAGCTCCTGAGCTACAGTCCACTAGGGCCTGTAGTGAATTTGCCAACTTTTTTACTGAAAAGATTCAAGAATTCAGAAGATCAATCTGTAAAGCAGCACCCAACCCACCACCATTTTCATTCCCTATTAAAAATAAAAAAATGCAGATAAAATATCTGTTTTCAAAAAACTAAATCAATCACATCTTGATGAAATTATTAAACAGCTAAACTCCTCCTCTTGTTGCCTCGATATCTTACCCACACCTTTTTTAAAGAAAGTTCTCCCTGTTATTAAGTCCGATCTGATGCAAATAGTTAATGCATCCCTCCAGTCAGGTGTCTTCCCCCAGGCCCTCAAAACAGCAGTTAACAAACCCCTATTAAAGAAGAACAACCTAGATAATACATTGATGCAGAATATATGCTCCCACTAACCAAGATTATAGCAGCCAATCAGATAAGTTACCATAACTATGCAGATGACACACAGCTATACATTACATTGTCACCAGGTGACTTTGATTCTATCCAGACCTTAAATTAATGCATTGAACAAATCAACGACTGGATGTCCCGTAACTTTCTCCAGCTAAACAGAAACAAAACAGAAGTAATTATTTTTGGACATAAGGTCAAGAGTCAGCACACAGCTTCAGCTAATACAACTAAAAACGACTCATCAGGCCAGAAATCTAGGTGTAGTAATAACTCAGTCCTGAACCTCCAGGGTCACATAAAGGCAATAACAAGGTCAGCTTTCTATCACCTGAAGAACATTTCTAGGGTTAAAGGACTAATGTCACAGAAGGACCTTGAAAAACTGATCCATGCGTTTATCTTTAGTCGGATTGATTACTGCAACAGCGTCCTCACAGGTCTACCTAAAAAAGCAATCAGACAACTGCATCTAATCCAGAACGCTGCTGCCTGTGTTCTCACTAGAACTAGGAAAGAAGAACACATCACCCCAGTTCAAAGTCCTTACACTGTCTCCCTGTAGCTCAGTGAATAGACTTTAAAATACTCCTACTAGTTTATAAATCACTGAACGGTTTAGCAAGTATGTTGGAGATCTGCTGTCACTATACCAACCCAGCAGACCACTCAGGTCCTCCAACTCTAGCCAACTTAACATTCCTAAAATTAGAACTAGGCAGCTTTCAGCTTCTATGCTCATCATATCTGGAATAAACTTCCAGAAGAATGCAAAAATGTTGAATTGTTAGGCTCTTTTAAATCAAAGATTAAAACTCTACTATTCAGAGCTGCCTTTGAGCCCTAAATTGCCCTTTCTGATCACTATTTGATTCTTGTGGTTTAATTTTTATTCTTTTTTTTTTCATTTTTATCCTATTGTGTTTTATCTGTTTTTATTCTATATTGCATACATTTGTGTTTTATCTGTTTTAATCTATATTGCATTAATTTGTTCCTTACATCATATTTTCTTATTGATTGATTGTGTCTGTTTTTCTCTAATCATGCTTCTGTAACCATGTATTTGGTATCATTATCACTGAATCATGTTAAGCACCTTGAATTGCCTTGTGTTGAAAGTGTGTTATATAAATAAAATTGCCTTGCCTTGCCTAACAGAAACATACAGGGGAGATAGAGATTATCGGCCGTCCAAGGCCAACATGTTGGAGCCAGATTCAGATAACCTCAAATCATTTTGGGTCCAGGATAGAGCTTGTTTTGTCTCCCTTAAGTCTGTCAGTGGTCTCCATGGCACAGAATCAGGCACAGTTCCTCTGAGCCCGAGCTGAAAGCTTCTCCAGGTTGGATTCCTTCTTACAAACAGCTACCACTTTGGCAGCCAAGGCATCCAACCTGTTGCGACTCTGTTCCTGTTAGTCTAAGTGATGATTCTGAGTGCTGACAGCATGGCACATCCCCATGTCCAGGTCAGATAGCTTGCCAACTGCTACCGACAACTCTCGAAATTTATGATACACCAAGAATCCTTCCTCTCCAAATAGCAGAAAAGTGGTGACCATAAATTAAATGGTACAAATTTCTTCCACATCCTCCACAGAGGGCGTGAAAGACATACGAGTTTCCAATCCCTTTGGTAATCTATCGTATACCCACTCAGATACATTCCATGAGGACAAGAGGGTTTCCCTGGACCCGCTCTTTGATTTGAAGAGATTTGATCAATTTGCATTTAGAGACCAGATGACTAGATCCATGATTAAACTTGGTTACACTTCAGGGGAAAATGCAGAAAGACTCGACAAGACCATGAAAAAAGGATAAGACAGGGAAGGGAAGGAAGAGGAAAACTCTTTGCTGCCACATTTCATAGCCGGTCTCAGTCGTTGTGTCCTTGGGCAAGACACTTTACCCATTGCCTACGGGTGGTGGTCAGAGGGCCAGGTGGCGCCAGTGTCCAGCAGCCTTGCCCCTGTCAGTGCACACCAGGGCAGCTGTGGCCACAACGTAGCTAGCCATCGTGTGTGTGTGTGAATGGTTGAATGACTGAATGTAGTGTAAAGCGATTTGGGGTCCGTAGGGACTGAGTAAAGCGCTATACAAATGCAGGCCATTTAGTTAAAAAAAATCCCTGTTGTTCATGTTATGGAAAATTTTATATCAAGAATATGATAGTTTATGTGTGCTCTTTCTTTATGATCTGGTGACCAATCTAATTATATGACCCTGTATGATTATAGGTCAGGTCAATTGTATACAACTGTACCTGTTGCTACATCTCAGGTCGGCATAAATACTCTCAGATACCTAAAGGGCACTTTTAGATTAGCAAGACTATGCCTTTCTCTCTCTATCCAGTTGACGCCTGCAAGTCTTGGGTTCTCATCTTGAAGAAATGTATCGGATGTACTGCTGATAGCTCTTGGGATTACTCAATCTATATAAGACTGTGTGAGATGTTAGAAGACAGGTCAGTATGCAGTGTTTCTGTGTAACATGGTCCTCTTGCTTGATCAACAAGTCTGTGATTAAAACCTCCTTAAACTACTGAAGGAATCCTCTCTCATTCCTTTTATTTAAGAAAATCCATAACATTCAAACAAACATTAGCTAAGAAGGAGACACTTGACCTCTAGCCCCATTAGCAGATAAAAAAAAAAGTTGTGTTACTGTTCTGTGCTCTGCATGGCTCTTTATTAGATGTACTGTGTTTAAGAGTAGGCTGTCGATGCCTGAGTGGCAACGGTTTTTCCAGACCACCCCGTGGTCGCTTGTTATCAGCAAGTGTTGAACAGTGTAAATGATTACTAAATTCATTTCTCTCTTCAACAACTACAAAATGTTGATCTCCTCTACCACAGCCAAAAAGACATAAATGACTCAAAGCAGAGCAAATGTTGTTTGCCCTACAGTCCATTCTTCATGTTGGTTGCCCTCATGGGCAACCTATTGGAGCAATTAACTTTTTTTTTATTGAATAAATGATGTAACATTGAATTAATGTAACTGTGTTTGTGTACTATCACTGACTGTTAACTGGCATTTGTCCTCTCTCCCTGGTACATTTGGACTTCAAATGTTCAAAAAAGCATTTAGCAGTCAGCTACTAGCCAGACAGCTCTATCTATCCTTCTTTCTTTCTTTCTTTCTGATACCCAGGATGCTTTGGGGAATGTTGAAAATGAGCTAGAAGAAAAATAAATGTTGTTTTACATTACCAGTTTGTTCGGTGACATGGCTTTGATTTTCAGTCAAAATCACAATTATATATTTTTTTTATGTTTCTTTTTCTTTTATGTATCATATCCAGTGCCTTATTTTAGTTGTTTTCAAATCATATCCTCATGTGACATTTAATGTTCAGTGACATTTATTTGTTTTCCTTCTGCTTATTGGAGTAAAATAGAAATACAATTTTAGCAATGATGGGAATTCTTTCATTTTATGCTCCAAGACTGAGTTGCAAGGTCACTGGCTAAGAGCTGTGTGACATTCCTGCAGCGTTTTATTGATTCAGATAAAAGAGAAAATGTCAAAGAGAGTGAGACACAGACCAAATACTGATTTTTTACTACCGTTCCTTAACAGAAAGCAACAACGCCATCCATCAGTGTCGGCACGCTCTCTCCTATGTGTGGCTCTTCTTTTTCATCTCGCTGCACCAGCTCTTGGACGTGAGTATGACTGAAAAAAAAAAAAAAAAATCAGCCTGGTGCAAATTCCTGTGTTACTGTGAGTCTGTTCAGCAAAAGGCAACAAGAAAAGATAATGCCAGGACCCACATGCAGCGCTGCTATCTCATTATCAGAGGATGCAAGGCCAGAAATAGCAGAGACAGTGTGCTGCTCTGTGTCATGGCATTAAATCCGATTAAATATCCTCTCTGATAATCACTGCATTCCCTTTCTCTGCTCTCCTCATCAAGGATTAACAAATCCAACATGGCCACGCGGTGAGCCCCAAATGCAGCAATGCATTGTGGAATTTGCCTCACTACCACAGCACACCCATGCAGACGCATGTGCCTTCTCAGCTGCGGTTTATCTCCACCTCATTGCACTAATGACTGGTTTTTCTGAGCTTAACGTCGCGGCAGGCAGTAGCTTTAACAACTTGAGGCTAACATGCGCAGTCAGTTTTCAGGGGGGTTTTCGCTGGTAAATATTGGATAGTAAAAAATAAAAAAAACGCCTCAATGCTTTATCTCAGCAGTTTATGTGGGACATAGGAAGGCTTCCAGATGTGTTGTTTTCATGCGGATTGTTGTTAATGAGCTGACTAAGAGTGCTGACTTGATGAGCCCCTCTGCCGGCTACCATCTTCGGGTTATACCTTTTTTTTTTTTTTCAACAGGCCTTCCATCAATAAAATCTTTCATGCACAGACTCAAAAAAATAGCGCCCTCTTAGGATAAATTGCGAGAATTGATTGGAAATGTGAGGGATTGTTTAATATACACGTTTTTGAAAACCACTTACATGAATTCTGATTGTATATGTTTGTTTATAGTATTTAAAATGTAGACATGTGTTCAACTTAAATTTTTCAGATCAAATATTCAGGGTTATAACCAAAGAAATTTAAAATCATGTGTCTTGAAAGCTACATAAAAGATTTTTCCAAAATCAATCAAACCCACTTTAGATATGGTTTCTTGCCTATGACACAACTTTCTATTGGTTTTACGACTTTGATGTAAATCCTTGTTTGATTAAAGTATAATCTGTCATTCACACATTATATTGATGACATCAGAAAAAAAGAAAAGTCTAAAGATCACTTCTTTATAGAATTTGTTCTGAGAGGTTTCAGAAAGAAATCTCAGACTAAACGTGAAGAAAACAGAAGCAGGTTAGAATTACTGTAGGTATTCTACAATTTTCAAAAAAACCAAAAAACAAACACATACGGTCATATCCAATGAAGAACGTTTTAGCGATGTTTGCTGTAAAACTTTCTCACAACTTCCTTCTAAAATCATTGCCGGGCAGACAGATCTATGATGAATCCAGTCTTACCAGCTCGCTCTGCCATGATTGTACCTGCTGCCTAGTTTCAACCATCGCCATTGTTTCCGATTGATGGAGAGAGAAGTTAAAATACTTCCAGGAAAGAATAGAATCAATTGCACAATAATGGCAAGTAACATGACAATTTAAGGTGAAACCAGCAGAATATTATATTTACTCATTTCAGAAGTGAAGTAAAAAACATGGAATCCCAATCGGATGTAAAAGTAAATACAGTATCATAAACAGTTCAAGAGTTAAAGGTCATTATCATTATCTCTGTTTGCTTCATCTTCACCAACTACAGCAGTGCCGATAGCTTGAGAGGGATTGGATTCGAACTTTGGCTCAAACATCTCAAATGCAGCTCCAATTTTATTAATATCTTAACAGAAATTTTGTATCCTAATAGCTCCTGTTTGCTAGTACCAGCTTGCTTCTTGTGCATCCACCAATTTACAAACAAGCAGTAAGATTTTTCTTCCGTATGCTTTTGTGAAATCCTCCAGTGGAAATCCATGCTTAATCCCATTGCCATATTTGGTTGGCAGTGTAGTGCATGACATTTTTGATGGGAATCCCCTTTGACATGAAAGACTTTTGCTTTTCATTTAGCTGTCTCCTGGAATCAACTGTTACGTTATGTCAAATTCATTTATGATGAAGTCTGAAACTAATCACTGTCTTCTTTATTTGTGCCATCAGAATTAGACCTGAGCCGACTGGACGGCGATACAGTCTGCCCACCAATAAGAAACGGACAAGATGACCTTCCAGGTACACTGTCAGAAATAGATGTACGGAATAGGTACATTACGGTGCCCCAAGGTACAAAAAAAGACATTAGCACAGTCTGGGGACAAATGTTGGACCTCAAGCTTACCATCTGTACCTTTTTCATTGTCTGAAACGTATCTGCATGTTCCACAATAGTATTTTACATTGTGGTACCATTTCTTGGATAGGGTACAATTTTGGGTGATTATCTTTTCAATAAAAAAAATATATCCATTAGCTAAGGTATATCTATGCAAATTGAGTTAATAATTTTATTGTTAACACAATGTTTAATTTTCTTTTTTTAAATCACACATCATTTTACAAGGATATTTCTGTGCTGACAAAATAGTGAACTGATGTTTAAAATGATGTATGACTAGATACATTTTGCTATGCCAGCATAAATATTTGGATAAATAACAAAAATTATTAATGCAAGATGACCTTATTGTTCTAGCAAAGGACTATGTCGGCGACTATTGGCTACGTCATGGTCAGATCATGTGTCAATTATGTCAAATCAATAATGATTGGCTGTCAAGGCAGCACTGATAAAAGATAGAGACTATAAGGGTAAAAATACCTACAGTTAAAGGTACAAAACAAATGGTACCTTTGAGGGTACAACCTTAGTAACAAGACACTGTACCACTAAAATACAATTCTGTACTTGAATTTTTTGGAGTATAAAAAAGAAGGAATAAAGTAGGTGAGCAAAATGTAGCCAACATAATTACCGACAGATGATTGGGTGGGTTTGCTTTGAGACACCTATAGATATCACATACTGCAAACCAAACTTTCCACTTGGATTTTACAGGATTTTATTTGGAACAGCTCAGCAAGGCTGTAATTGCTCACCACAGCAATAATGACTCTCCCAACACATCTGTACACAACTGCTTTGTGGTTTCATTAAGGAACTTATTATGGTGCACTTTCTGGATATAATCGAAAACATCGGCCGTTTCTTGTGCGGTACCTCCACTTCTGTTCCAAAATCACAGACAATGCAAATGCGTGTCTCTGGGAGTAAAGACGTCTCAAAAATTCCTGACCTGCCATCTCCCCCCCGACAGGTTTTGATCTGATCACCCAGTTCCAGCTGGACGTGATTCCCCTGAAAGGTGTGAGGAAGGTGGACGGCTCCACGCCCCTCCAGGTGGCCTACCGTCTCGACAGGGAGGCCAACTTTCAAATTCCAACCATGTAAGTACAGTACGGGCGGCTTTGGAGGAAAACATAAAACTGTTATGCGGGCCGCAGTGGTCTACCGACGCAGGTGTTGCATTATTACAGGCACAGATGTTACGGTGCGTCTAGCAGCATGTAATTGGTGGAAGGGAAAAAATAAATAGCATAGACATTTTTTGTTCTCCCTCAACCACACACACCACAGAGCAGAATGTGTGTGCTCTTGTTTGAGTAACTGACATCTGAGAAACCACATTTCTTTTTGCTTTTGCAGTGATAAATTAACTTGGGGGCTGACTGAAAGGTTTAAAGTGAAAACGAAATAACTCTGGTTTCCTCTGCAGATAGTAATTAAAGGTTTTCTTTGCCAGTCTGAGTGACTAAGCCTACTCTGGTACCCTGAGGCAAAACTAAAGGAAAAAGGAAAAACTAAAAAGGAAATTAATATTATTAAAAAATCATCTCTATGAACTCAGAGGATCTTAAAACTTTTCACTATATTAACAATTCAAGAATACCTGATCCTATAATGCATAGTTTTATATCCGTATGTACTTTGCAGTTAATTTATTGCATGTTTCAAAGTTCCTGTTCAGCCTTCTTAGTATGATATTAAAGAACCTCAATTCAACCAATTTGGATAATTTTAATTCACCAGATTAATACATCTCTTTAAAGGTTTTAAAAAGAGCAAATATAATTGCAATGTTGTTGGTTTTTTAAATGACTCAGAATGACTTGAAAATGTGAAGCTTCAGACCCGAGACTTGATTTTGACTTTCTGGTATTCACATGAGGCTTGACTCAGAACCTAAGGATAATGACTTGAGACTTACTTGAGAATTGCAAAACAATAACTTAGTCCAATATCTGGTGAATGATAAAAGGACAGAATTTAGTCATACTGGACACATAAAATTCATACACAGCCTAAAACACCCATTTATGCCAGTCAGTAGGCAACCTGCATCTAAACACCTTACCAAGGAGTACATCCACTGTGGACTGCAGGATGTCTACTCTTCCCACAGAGGCTTAAAGCATTCGTTTCTTGCACTTCACAAATCTGGTATTTAAAAAGAAGTAATAAAACAAAAGCCACTGTTAAAAAGTTATCTTTTGCAGTTCATCACAATCAATTTAGGTGACATATATAAATGTGGTGCCCTGTTCAGATAACATCCAAATTAAGATGTGGCCAATCTGGCATACACTCCAGATTGGCATGCAAACACTGTCTCTCAGTGTGTCTGCTCCGCTCTGTTTGGACTGATGTGATTTTCTGTTCCCCATCTTTATTTAGACTCTTATGTAAGTCACTGGCACCCCTCACCAATGCCACTCATGCCTGGTGCCTTGAATGCAAATACCTTTTTGTTATTCCCCCTGCAACTTTAGCGGTACAGCCAATGCCTCTTTAGTTTTGGCTGTGCTCCTTCTCTTGTCACCTGCAGGACAAGAAGCGCCCCATGCTTCAGAATTTCTGACCAGAAGCAATACTTGGAGCAGAGGTCTTCATTTATTTTATTAAGCTTCAGGAAACCCCTTCTTTTTATTGCCTCGTCCTGATCATTTACGACATGGTTGAAGTTGGGCTGCAGAGGCCATCCATGAAGTTAACACCTCTGTAGAGGTTGGCTCGTTGAAAATTCAGAAAGTTCCTGACTGTTACCCAGGTCCATATGATGTATCTGATTTATACACTGAGACATCAATTCTGTCGGCTTTACTTTGAATCTCAATGACAGAAATGAAAAGGCTCCATGCTATTTGGATCAAAGTCTTGCACTTGACAGCTTTGCTGAGATGTGCTTATTTTGCGATCGTGGATTTACTTTGATATTAAAGACTTTTTGTAGGTTAAGACCGCAATTGAAGCCTTTGAGTAGCACTCAATTAAAAGCTGTCTCTGTCTCTTGATTGATCTGTACCCCTGCTCTTCATCTCTTTCTGCAGGCTTAACTTTCCTCGGGGTTTCCCAGATGAGTATTCCTTCATGACCACCTTTCGTATGATCAAGAACACGGTGAGCAAGGTGTGGAACGTTTGGCAAATGGTGGATGAAGACGGCTACAAGCAGGCCGGACTCAGGCTGAACGGCGACCAACAGGCTCTGGAGTACTTCTTGATGGGTGCGGACGGAAACCTGCAGACCGTTACCTTCCCTGGCCTATCCGTGCTATTCAACACGAAGTGGCACAAGGTGATGGTCGGTGTCGAGCGCGACCAGGTCACGTTGTATGTGGACTGCCAACCCGTGGATCAGAAACCCATCAAAGCCAAAGGGCCCATCAACACAGAGGGAGATACTCTCATTGGCAGGCTGGAGGCCGATCCCGATGCATCAGTGGTGGTAAGGCCAGACAGAGACCTGCATTGTGCTCTTAATCATGCGCCCTGGCTCTGCTCATAGGCATTGTCAGGGAAATTGAGCTTTCTGTGAACAGATGTACCCAGCTTTATTTGCAAGCTGTGCTCTTCTATAATTTCCAAACTGCTGCTGTCACAGCAAAACTGCTCAGCTGGGTTCCAGAGGGTAAGAAAAAGGAGGAAAATAACTTGATTCCTGCAGAAAAATGCATGAGCTCCACAACCTCTCAACAAGAGAGCATTGACTGAACTGAAAACTGTATCACAACAAGGCATCTCATTACTCTTCTTTAGCATTTCAAAGTGACCATATCATCTAACTTTGGATATTCTGTAACATTAATGTCTTCCATGCAGTTTGAGCTTCAGTGGATGTTAATTCACTGTGATCCAAAGAGAGCCCAGAGAGAGAACTGCAATGAGCTTCCTGCCACCGAGGTACAGTAAAAAGGACTCAGGTCCGCTAAGCTCCGCACTCACACATGCAGTTCTGGAAACACTCATATGGGGTTATAGAACAACAAAAAATGCAAGTCCACGGTGTCTCCTAATCGAAGGAGAAGTTTAAAATGAACATACTGAATTGTGATTACTATGCCTCTTGTAAAGTCCAAACCCAACTCCGGGACAAGACCAAAGGCATTAACAAATGTAAATGATGTCTATAAGATCACCTTTCATATATTACTTTAAAAACAACTATTTTTCCTCTAGTTCTTTTAAAAAATAAACATCAGCTAATCTGCCGGAACAGATTTAGCCCAAGAACTAAAGTTTAGCTTTGGCACACTAGCACAATGCTCCTTTGCATTTGACTAAAAGAATGACATAAAGCTGGATGTTTGACCACTCTTTTTAATAAAAAATTGTAGATCTTATTTAAATTGGTGTTTTTTTTCTGAAATAGGCCACACTTTTAACCCTACATTTTACCCAGTTTTCAATACAATTTAATGTCAGAGAGATTCCACAAACTTAACACTAACCAGCTTAACTAAAACTCATTTTGATATCTATTTAGTATCATTGCTTACGTTTACCCAAATGTGATAAGTTAAACTCCTCTGAATAAAGCTGTCATCTCCTGGGAAAGGAATCCATTTAAATACATTTGGGAGAAACACAAGAACCACCAAGGCTCAAGAAGAAAACCTGAAGTGGAAGATGCTGGAACACCGGTGTCACAATAGCAACAAATAATGTGTTTGAGAAACAGAAAAATCATTCCTGCTGTTCGGTTTCCTGGTGCGATCCCGGTATGTCCAGTAAACAGCCTAAACCGTGTCCAGTGAGTAATGAATTTTAGAGGAGTTTAACTGACAGCTAACATGAGCCAAGTTAGCAAGTGAGTTACCTTACCAATCCAGGAGGAAAGTTGCCGTCTCTGCGTGTTTTTGATGCTGTGGAAATGTTTTACGTGGATCCATCTAGTGTAGGCTTCACGTAAAACTACTCTAGTTTATGTTATTCTGCGGCCACACCTCTCCTGAGACGGATAACAATATCTCTGGGGCTCTGAAGCAGCAGTTGGACTTGCTTACTCCGCCATTTTTGTGGTAATGGTGAATTGTGTGAGTAGGATGGAACACTGAAGAATGGGGCTTACTTCAGATCATTTGCATGATGGTTTAAACTTGGTCACAATGGAGTGTTGCAGTAGCTTTGTGATCCCAAACACACACCTAATGTATATATCACATTGAGTATGCAGTAAATAAATGAAGTTAAACAATTCAAAATGTCACTGATTTGAGGGGGGTATCCATTCACTCCATTTTGGATGAAAATAAATGTCATCATAAACATGTAATCAAATATGTATGATTTTCAGAATTTCACTTTTCATTTCAGCAGTATTCTGAAATTGCCCAAACACACGCACACACGCACAAAGCGATATAACGTTCATGACATTCATGATTAAATAATGACATCATCTTTTATTTCTCTGTGGATGAAGAACAGTTATTAGGATGTCTGTCTCTGAGACGCTGACGTAGCTTGCAATGAAAATGCCACTCTGCCGTCTCACATTTCATCCTCTGTGATGTCTGCGGTATATGAATCAAGATGGCCATAAATTAATTAAATTCTGTCACACGCAATAAAATCTAAATGATTGGAGTCTTAATAGACCGAAACTACCTGGCCAGATGCACTCCACTAGCTTTCAGGCTAACATGGGGATTATAATATATGGACTTTTGACTTTTATTTAAATGACAGCATGATGATTATTAATCACTACTATGATGAACAGATGCGCTTCTGCTGACACTTTGGTGAAGGTGATGGACTTCTTCAACTAACTTTCCTTTTATCTGATTTCTCTTGCTTCTGCAGATGTTTGCCAATGCTGAGGTATTTATTTTTCTTCTCTTCATTCTTTGTGCTTGGGATTTCAAACCAGTCAGCTGTTTTAAGTGCTATGTTTGCCTAATTACCCTGTTCTTTTAATTCATGGTGGTGGCTTTGTTGGCTCTCTATTTCAGCATTACTCACTGTTAATACAATCCAATAATAGCATGATGTATAGAGCCAAAGCGTTCTAAACAAGCTGACATTAAATAGTGTACATTACAAGATGGAGCTTCTTTTAAAAGTATACATTAGTTGAACTCAAAAGGGAAATGTTGTAATTGATGATCAAGCAATGTGCTAGATCCTTTTTTTTAACATTCTATTTTGAATTGTACTAAACTCTTTCTGAAAACTAACAAAGTAGTTTCGTACTAAATCTAATAAGGAAATTATTTTACCTTAAACACAAAGCAGGTGTTTATAAGATCTTAAACCAGACCATGTTTAGTAAATGTATAAGTATCTCAAAGACACCAAAAACTTTAGAGAAAATGGTTGCATTTAATTCCCTGTCAAGGAAGCTTTTTAAGAGATCAATAAAAGAAAAGAAAAGCATTATATATTTGAAACATTTGTTTTAGATTTAATAATACAGCCATTGAGAACCTAAACCGTTGTTTCTCAGACAGTTTAAATATTACATAAGACCAATAAAAAAGTACACAATGATACAGAATTGTTAGCTTGTGGAAACACGGGAAGATTGCTGACTTGAGAGTTGTACAGACAGTCCACAAGCAAGATAATGTGTGGGGTCATTGCTAAAGAAGTAGGTGGTTCATGGAGAATTGTATGCAAGCGTATTATTGGAAAGTTGAGTGGAAGGAAAACATGGACAGAATGCTCATAATCAACAAGTCAGTTCCCATGTCATTTTCCAATGTATCTATGCAGCCCATTAAAAAAAGTACTAAAAGTACTTCACAAAAACACCAACAGTCATAAAATAAATGAAAGGAAAAAGCTGTAATAAAATAAATTAAAAGCACGAGAGATAAAAGGGATATTCTAGCCCTGAGTAAAATTGTGTCTGTTGCCAAATTTCCAGAGTTGGATAAGTAAGAAAAAAGTATTTTGTACCTAGTCTAGTCGGTCCCCTGATCTGGCAGCAGTCCGTTTGTTAACATTGTTTATGCTAAGCTAAACCTAAAGCAAACTGATGTGGTTTGGTTTAGCTTAGCATAATCCATGCTAAGATAAATCAGACTGATGTTGTTTGCTTTAGCCTAGCATAGACCATGCTGAGCTAAAGCAAACTGATATTATTTGCTTTAGCCTAGCATAGACCATGCTAAGCTAAAGAAAACTGATATTGTTCTCTTTAGCCTATCATAGACCATGCTAAGCTAAAGAAAACTGATATTGTTTGCTCTAGCCTAGCATAGACCATGCTAAGCCAAAGCAAAGTAATGTTATTTGCTTTAGCTTAGCCTAAACCAGGCTAAGCTAAAGCTGCTGAAAGATAAGGGGAATTACTGGTCTGGTTATAAAATACTTTGTCTCGCTCATCTAACTCTGGGTAATATGGTAAAAAAATTAACTTAGGCGTGGAATATCCATTTAAACTCATTGCTCATACTCAGTTGGTCAAAGGCCTGGGACAAGGGATGGACTTTTAATAGAGATATTTTGATGATTTTATGTTCAGTAAGGTATTACAGTCTTGGGGCAGCCACAGCGAATATTCAGTCCCCTCTACAGTTTTACTTTGATGTCAGAACAACAACGAGAGACTGGAAGGTTGACTCTAAGATTCTTAAAGGTGTGTGATTGAGGACAGCGTGTAGCAAACTGGAGTTTTATGTTTATTCTTCTTTGTACAGTTAATAGGTGGGCAGGAGCTTTCTGAACTATATTTAAATACTGCAGGAATGATAGCAACATCAAATGCAACCTGGAGAGGGTTGTGACACGAAGTTAATTAAAAAACAAATGGTTACAGGACATGGCCAGGCAAGGCAATTTTATTTATGTAGCACACTTTCAACACAAGGCAATTCAAGTATGAAGTGAGATCGATGACATAATCTGAAACTGAAAAAACAAGTTTTGAAACCTTGAAAATCAGTATTTGAACATTTAAAACCTGAAATAAAGTTTTGAAAGTCTGAAAATAAAATTTGAATCTCTGCAATTATAATTTTGTAAATAGCATTTATGTTTTCATTAATTCAACATGCAAAGTACAGAGTTTCAGCCTCACGTTTTCAGGGATTCAAACTGCTTGTTTCACCTTTGCCGTTTTTCAAGTAAGCTTTTTCACAGTTTCAAATATGGCATTGTTTTCCCACCACGCTATATTTGCAAAAAACCTTTGAAAGCTTGTAATATGAGATCTGAAAAAATATTCAACTTTCCAACATCTGCCTTTCGTAGATTACGTCTGGTTGCGATGACGTGATTTTTGGCAGCGTTCTCTCGGTGCTTTACGATTCGAAACTCTGAAACTCACACTCGCTGAAAAAAAAAAAAAAACCCTCATCGCTCCGGGGAGGGACACGTGCCCAATCGTGTAGTCCAATCACATGTAAGAACAAGTAGGACTGACAGTGTGATGCGCCAATGACTGACAGACTGGTGCCAAAGGAGCCTGTCTGTTGAAAGTTCGGGAATCGGGGAGAGACGGACGCCGTCGGTGACCGTGTCGTTGTCCGTGTCGGCGATGAGGGTTTTTTTTTTTTTTCAGCGAGTTTGAGTTTCAGAGTTTCGAATCGTAAAGCACCGAGAGAACGCTGCCAAAAATCACGTCATCGCAACCAGACGAATCTACGAAAGGCAGATGTTGGAAAGTTGAATATTTTTTCAGATCTCATATTACAAGCTTTCAAAGGTTTTTTGCAAATATAGCGTGGTGGGAAAACAATGCCATATTTGAAACTGTGAAAAAGCTTACTTGAAAAACGGCAAAGGTGAAACAAGCAGTTTGAATCCCTGAAAACGTGAGGCTGAAACTCTGTACTTTGCATGTTGAATTAATGAAAACATAAATGCTATTTACAAAATTATAATTGCAGAGATTCAAATTTTATTTTCAGACTTTCAAAACTTTATTTCAGGTTTTAAATGTTCAAATACTGATTTTCAAGGTTTCAAAACTTGTTTTTTCAGTTTCAGATTATGTCATCGATCTCACTTCATATTCAAGGTGCTTTACATGATTCAGTGATAATGATACCAAATACATGGTTACAGAAGCATGATTAGAGAAAAACTGAAACATATAGGTTTAACAGATAGACACAATCAATCAATAGGAAAAGATGATTTAGGGAACAAATGTATGCAATATAGATTAAAAACAGATAAAACACAATAGGTGAAAAGGGAAATAAAAAAAATAAAAAATAAGAATAAAACTTAAACCACGAGAATCAAATAGTGATCAGAAAGTGCAATTTAGGGCTCAAAGGCAGCTCTCAATAGTAGAGTTTTAGGCTTTGATTTAAAAGAGCCTAACGATTCAGCATTTTTGCATTTTTCATGGGCTCCAACTGTCATATTCCTAGTCTTAGAATACTTCGTAACTAGAGATAACCTGTTAGCCTGCAAAGGCGCAAGATTTTATGGAATGTTGTTAATATTGAGACAAGACAGCCAACCCACCAAGGCAGAAGAGCAGTGCAAGAAGATTTCATGCCACACTGTTGCTTTAATTCATGCTAAAAAAATCCCAACCAAGTATTGGTTACATAAACAGCATAGTATAAAAGCAAACATTTTGGCAGGCCAATATTAAAAATCTTTTGTACTGATCTTATGTAATATTTTGATATCTCTTTTTAAATATTCCAATTTCTGAAAAGCTGAATTTGGGTTTTCATTACATATAAGCTATGCACAACATTAACAGAAAGACATTAAATATATCACGCTGTTTGTTATAAATCTAGATATAATTAATGCGCTCAGAAGTCAGATCATCAGAAAAATCTGTCTGATTCTCACTTCTTGAACTGAATTACTGAAATAAATAAAATTTCAACATTACTCTAAATCACAGAGTTCCAGGATTTTGATAAAACAAGACTCAAGTGATATATTTGTGCTGATTACTCAAATGGCCTCTTGCCCTTGTTGCAAATATTCTGAAATTTTTTCTTCTTTTTTTTTAAATCTCACAGCCTGACAAATCTCTTCAAGGTCCTCCAGGTCCCCCTGGACCAGAGGGCCCTCGAGGGGTCCCCGGAGAAAGTGGCAGGGATGGAAGAGATGTAAGCATGTCCACATTGAGTCAAGACATTTTTCAGAGAACACTTGCTCGTATGTTTTTTGTTTTGTTTTCCGGTTCTGATTGTGTTTTTTTTTTTTTTTTTTGTCCCTCCAGGGTGTTCCAGGGACTCCAGGGATTCCAGGCGCTCCTGTGAGTACAGAACATAAAATAGTTTCTTGACAAACTCATTTTCCTGAAGGGTATTTATGCATGTACATGTTTGTTTGTTTTTTTGTTTTTTTCATGCCTCACAAAAAACTATTCATGTTTCACATTTCCCCCCATGTAGCTATTAAATAAATTTGTAAATCAGACATTTTCATCAGATTCTGAAGTTTCTTTGCCAGGATTATTTTCATGCATACCATGCTCTCCTGTGCTGTTTCTATAAATCACAAAATATATAGAGGATAAAAACTATTACTTATGCAGACAGAGACAAATATAAAACAAATCCTATGAGAAGGCTAAGTCTCCTCCCTTTCCGGTTAGAAAAAGTAAAAAAGGAAAGTCAATGGAACGATAAAAGTTATTTTCTGGTCTGCTTTGCCTTAAGCGCTGAATCATACAAATGGTGTAGTTCATTTAAAAAAAACCTAATGATATGTGTTTCAGTTTTGTGTGTCATATGATTTGTGATTTATTTGCTCGCATAAATGTGCAGTGAAAATGCCTACGTATCAGAAGTCGCACACATGACATCACAGAGCTAACACTAGCTTACACTAGCTAGCTCTGGCTAGCGCTTGAAACACTCACTGAGACCTTGCAGAGCTCGTCTCACTTGCTGTTTCTCATCTCAGTCAACCAACGATTTCTCCTCCAGCATAGCTGCACCTTTCCACATGGCCAAATTTGTAGCGGTTTTCTCCATGTGTATTACTCCTTCCTTCGTCCTGAAAGAACGAGGTGAAGCTGGCTAAACTCACAGCCATTTTACCTTCTTTTTCTTCAGTTGTTGTTCACTACGTGTTTTCACACAAAACCTAAAGTAACTTTTGCTGCTGGTTGAAAATTATCACTACCTCTGCTTTAAAATTAATCTATTTAGAATTCACAGATATCATATGTTAAATCCATGGCCAGTTTCAAACGGGATCATGAAATAACTTTTATGGACTCTCATTCACATTCTTTCACAGTACAAGACCCATGGACTGGATGTACAAGGGCTCTATTTAGGCATCAGTTTAAAGCATCCTAAAGTAATTTCAAACACAACATCTTCATTTTGTTCTAAACTAGTCTTGTGACTAATAATAGAACCAAGCCCTTTCCTTTTGATCTTTGGAAACATTATGTCTACAACTTCTGGACAGCATTGCAAAATATCAAAATAATAGAACAAAATCTGTAATATAAAAACTATGTTTTCCAAATTTATTGAATAATTCAATTCAGTTTATTTATATAGCGCCAATTTATAATAAATGTCATCTCAAGGCAAATCAATTTCAGCACAATTATACAAACTTTCCAATCAGTTAAAAGTTTTCTATGTAAGGAAAACTCATCAAGTTTCAACTTGAGTCTGCAAAAAGGCTCCATGGTCAAGAAGAAGAAGGTTCTTGGGTCTGATGAGACCAAAATGGAACTTTTAGGCTATCAAACATTAAGCTATGTGACACAATACACCAGACATCAGCGAAGACACACCATCCCCACTGTGAAGTATGGAGGTTGTAGCGTCATGTGGTGGGAATACTTCCCAGCAGCAGGCCCTGGAAGGCTTGTAAAGGTAGAAGGTAAAATCTAAGCAGGAACACTTAGCGAAAACCTGGAGGAAAATTAGCTTCCATCTGCCAGAGAATTACGGCATTAGAGAACATTTATTTTCCAGCAAGACAACGACCCGTAGCATTTGGTTAAAGCTACACAGAAATGGTTTGAAGGCAACAAGGTGGATTTTCTGGAGTGGCCTAATCAAAGCCAGGACCTCAGTCCAACAGATGATTTGAGGCTGAACATGTGCATTGCCGATAGTACATTCTGACCGAGCTGGAAGATTTATATAAAGATCATATTCGTAGAGCATAAATAATTGTGGTTTTGTTGACAGAGTCACCCAACATAGCATGTGGCTTTCTGCAGCTCATGTTTCAGTGATGCTCTCCATATGCATCCTGTAAGTTTAGTTCATTGACCATGTCTTGATGGGTTCGCCGTTCTGCCACACTCGTTCTATGTTTGAAACATAGAACGGTCCTCTCTGACATGTTCAAATATTATACTACTTTAAACTGTTGAACAACAATGTCTCTGACTTTTCCTTTAGCCCTCATGATGCGTTTATATATATATATATATATATATATATATATATATATATATATAAATAAATATATAATGTTTAACAAAACTATAATGCCGTCACAAATCAGCTGGATTTCTGGATTAAATTGCATAAAGGTTTTTGCCCGGATGCAAATCCCCCCATCTTTTCAAATGTTGAACTCAATGCGAAATTGAAATGAGCTGGTAATGTAATCTGCATTAGACTCTATCTGCATGAGCTCCAAGCGCACCCCACCTTTCATTGATTAAATGTTTAGTGGCTCTGCCGTTGTGCGTCTTAGCAACCGTTGCCGGCAGATGCAGGAAGCAGATAAAGCTGCTTTTTATTCTTGTTATTTCTGTTTGCCAGGGCAGCAAAGGGGAGAAGGGGGAGATCGGTTTTCCTGGACAGAGGGGCCTCGCTGGTCTTCCAGGATCTCCTGTAAGAAACGACCCCTGCTACACACTTCATATGTCTGGCATCCTCTGTGTGGGATCATATACCTGGGTTCTTTAAAGAAATGCATAAAAATCATCAGTAAAGAAGATTCTTTTTTTCAGGCTTCTGATCACGTTCACCGAGAGCTCAGGATGAATGTGACGTCTTTTAGTTTTGTGTGTGCAGAATGTGGGAGTGAGAATGTGTGGTAGCGCAGGGAAAGGAGCAACGATATTGATTTGACTGTGTTTGCTGTCTGCAGGGTCCCATCGGTCCTATGGGTCCCAGGGGACCTGTGGGAGAAAGAGTGAGTCAACAATTAAATCATCTCAAAATGGTTGTTAGGAAAAACGTTTTGTTGTGTTATGGGCAGCGTTACCGACTTCCTCCTTGCTCTATTCGCAGGGTCTGCCTGGCTTTCCTGGACCCCCAGGTCCTCCTGTAAGTGGAAATTATTGACACACATTCAGAACGTATATAAAGCTGGATCTCCACTATCATTTGCTTTCTGTTCTGGTTTTTTTCACAGGGCCCAGCAAGTGAAGGACCTGCTGTATGTATCAGTTACTTTAATCTTTATTTTCCATGGTATTAAAACCATTTTAAAGGGGTTCTAGAACATTTTTTTTCACAGCAAATACTGTCCAAGTCAAAAAATCTTGTTTCCAGATGAATGTAGTTTTGATATTATTTTGAGATTTAGATACTACAGCAGGAGGTGTTAGAATTTTAATCGTATTTTGCGTATAAATGTGTTATTTTGAGAATTCTTCCCAAGTGCAATAATCACCAAGTGTAGGAATCTAAGACCTTCGGCTCTTGCCTAGTATATAAGTCTCCGAACAAGATCAAAAATACCTTTTAGCTGGAAACAAGATGCTTTGATTTGGTTAGATGCATAGTTTTTGCAGTGTTTTGACAATTATAAACTATTCTTTGAGCCCATGTATTGCATATAGAACTTTGTTGAAGCGGAAAACGGCCCAAGAGCCCTGATAAATGGCCAAATACAACCACATAACGAAGCCAAACAATTGCAAGTCTTTTATACCCTGACAACACAGCCGGAACATGAATATTAGTTGATTGGCTGCTTTATCTGATCGCTCTATGATGCTGCCTGGAGCTAGAAACTCTGTGGGTGCTCCAACATTCATCTCTGTCATTTTCCACTTGTTCAACAAGGATATTGGCAGTAGCTCGGGCTAGCATTAACATACAACGATGTGTGTATTATATATTGCCGACATTGCAGTGGTTAGGAACAAATGCATTTAAGGGCGGGTGTCTACGACTTATGAAATTTTAAATATGATTCAAACCAGCCTAGTGATATTCCCTTGATCACTGCAACGTTTTCAACGTTTTTAAGATAATATTGTGATTGACTGTTTCAAGAACATCAAGGTAAATGCGGTTTTGAATTCTAGGAACCCCTTTAGAAGTATATCTTCTCAGATTTCTAGCAGAGGGTCTGTGGTATTAACTGATGTGCTTACAGGGTCCTCCAGGGAAGCCAGGAACTCCAGGGGATGAAGGAAACATTGGACCTGAGGTCAGATTTTGACTCAAAGAAAGTTTTTTTAATGAATAAAATAAGTTATTTCCCTATGTTACGAGTAACACCTTTGCTTTTATTATTTTATATTATTTGAAAATACTTGGTATCATTGTGATCATTTTAAATTAAGAACAGGAAATGTTAGGAAATCCCCAGACCTGACCGAACTGTCTAAACTCTAAACCCAACAAAGATGATTGTACATCTAAAAAACAACAACAAAAAAACACACATTTTTAAAGGTTCAATAATATTTGTGTAGTGTTTCTGTCGTTGACCTTTAGCTGGCAACTACAAACGTGGACAAAATTGTTGGTACCCTTCATTAAATAAAAGAAAAACTCATAATTGTCACAGAAATAACTTTAATCTGACAAAAGTAATAATAAATAAAAATATATAAATGTTGACCAATGAAAGTCAGACATTGCTTTTCATCCATGCTTCAACAGAATTATTTTAAAAATAAATGCATGAAACAGGCCTGGACAAAAATGATGGTACCCCTAGAAAAGAATGAAAATAATGTGACCAAAGGGACATGTTAATCCAAGGTATGTCCACTAATCAGCATCCTAGGTGTCTACAATCCTGTAATCACTCAGTGGGCCTATATATAGGACTCCAGGTAGTCACTGTGTTGTTTGGTGACGTGGTGTGTACCACACTCAATATAAACCAGAGGAAGCAAAGGAAAGAGTTGTCTCAGGAGATGAGAAAGAAAATCATAGACAAGCATGTTAACTGTAAAGGCTATAAGACCATCTCCAAGCAGCTAGATGTTTCTGTGACTACAGCTGCACATGTCATTCAGTAATGTACGATCCATGGGACTGTAGCCAACCTCCCTGGACGTGGCTGCAGGAGGAAAATTGATGACAGATCAAAGAGACGGATAATCCAAATGGTAACAAAAGAGCCTAGAAAGACTTCAAAATAGATCCAAGCTGAACTTTATGCTCAAGGAACATCAGTGTCAGATCGGAACATCCTTCGCTGTTTGAGCCAGAGGACAAATCATTAAAAAAAACAGACTGGAGTATGCCAAACTACATGCTGACGAGCCACAAAGCTTCTGGGAGAATGTCCTGTGGACAGATGAGACAAAAATTTAACTTTTTGCCAAGGCACATCAGCTCTATGTTCACAGACGGAAAAATGAAGCATATCTAGAAAAGAACACGGTCCCTACTGTGAAACATGGGGGAGGCTCGGTTATGTTCTGGGGCTGATTTGCTGCATCTGACACAGGGTGTCTTGAATCTGTGCAGGGTACAATGAAATCTCAAGACTATCAGGGGATTCTAGAGAGAAATGTGCTGGCCAGTGTCAGAAAGCATGGTCTCAGTCGCAGGTCACGGGTCTTACAACAGGAAAATGACCCAAAACACACAGCTAAAAACACCCAAGAAGGGCTAAGAGGAAAACACTGGCCTTCTATGAGCCCTGATCTCAATCCTATTGAGCATCTTTGGAAGGAGCTGAAACGTGCTGTCTGGAAAAGGCGCCCTTCAAACCGGAAACAACTAGAACAGTTTGCTCATGAGGAGTGGGCCAAAATACCTGCTGAGAGGTGCAGAAGTCTCTTTGACAGTTACAGGAATCATTTGATTGCAGTGATTGCCTCAAAAGGTTGTGCAACCAAATATTAAGTTGTGGGTACCATCATTTTTGTCCAGGCCTGTTTCATGCATTTATTTTTTAAATAATTCCGTTGAAGCATGGATGAAAAGCAATGTCTGAATTTCATTGGTCAACATTTATATAATTTTTATTTATTATTAGTTTTGTAAGATTAAAATTATTTCTGTGACCATTATGAGTTTTTCATTGATTTAATGAAGGGTACCAACAATTTTGTCCACGTCTGTATGTTCAAATAATAAGATGTTCTAGAGGATGTGGTTCTCAGTGTCAATTTAGGAACCAACCGAGCTTTGGGGTATGTACCCTGAAATGGGCGGGTAGTGTCAATGGGCGGGAGCTGTGGTTACATCATGCCTATTGGTTGTAATTCAGAGGGATATTACATCACCAGCTTTAAAAAACACGAAGAGTTACTGGCGAAACTGTGCCTACTAATATAGCAAAGCGAAATGTGTTAACCATCCCTGTTTCTTCCATTTTATAGTTAATCTCTGCTTGTTGTCAATCCCTTGTTATTCTCTGCTGCTGTGGGCGCCTTTTGGCAATGATAAGTGACGCCACTCACTACCGTAACGGTTGCTATAAGCTGTCGATTTAGCCCTTACTTGTATGGAGACAGGATAGCTGAGAGGACCGAGCCAATTTATTTGACCTTTTAAAAAAGAAAGAAATAAAATACAATACAATAAAATTGCCTTGCCCTTAGATTTTCCCTTTCAGCAATGTCGTGGAACTCTCCTAGTGGAAATGCACTTTATTTTGTTGGTTTCTTAAACTGATCATTTTTTGAATACCTAAGCCTAATCACTTTGTTTTCAATTTTTAAACTGACCATGCATTTTAACCCCTGAACCAAAATCCCTAAACATCCCAATGTTGTAGGTTTACAATCCTGACAGACATGACTGATTTCTAAACTTAACCAAGTTGTTTAATTTTAAGACCTTTGCAAGTTTCCTTAAGCATACATCACCAAGAAGTTTAATGCCTTAACCTTACAGAGTAGACATGGGAACATTACTTTTATGTTTCAGACTCCCAGTGAAATTAAATTTCAAAGTAATTATGAGTAAGAAAGTTATCGTGTGCATCCGCAAGAAGTTGTCTAGGGTCGATATAAAAAAATTAAGACAGCAAAGTCTTTTTTTTTCTGTTTTCTGACTTATCAACTGAAAATGAAACAAGTAAAAAATGTTCAGCCAGTTTTCAGTTACCGACGTGAATTTAAGATATTGTTTTATTGAAACAGTATAGCAAAATGTTTTGAGCTTTTTTTTTTATATCTGACATGTTGACAGTGTTGTGATTTTTGATGTGTTTGGTTGGAAACTGCAGGGTCCACCAGGACCTAGAGGGACAGCTGGGACTGCAGGGCCTCCTGGACCACCTGGTCCACCAGGGCCTGCGGTAAGAACAACACCTAACTTTCAGTGGGGTTTGCATCTAATGACCATGTCTTCCAACTGACATTTTTTGTACATAAATTTTATTTGATCGCCTTATTAGATCTCCCTTACTTGAGGTATGGGATTACAAATATTGACCGTCAACATTGGCCGGTACTACAGGCAATTGGGCCGTAAGGTTGTCTAGAAAAGTTCCAGTAGAACAGAGTATGCATACTTTGCATATAATGTGAATTTTTTTGTGAAAAATCATTTAAATTAATTCATAGTGTATTGCAAGCACAGTTAAGCAGTCATAAGAAAAAATAAAATAGACCTAATTATAAAGAGACTAAATTACTTGGTGAAAGTTTTAGCTGGAATATCAGCATAATAGATATAAACCAATAAATTATATGATATAAATGTAATTTTTCATGCCAAAGTTGACAGCACCTCTTACATTTACATTGTGTTGTATAGACTTGAGCTGCTTTTTGGGTGTGAATCTTAAGCTTCACATAATCTACCTTTCCCGTTGTGTGTTATGATGTTGCATGCGGTGTTTCTTTTTCAAACATTCACAATGGGTTTTTTTAATGCTGTGGTTTGCTTATAAGAACATCTACACCCACCCGTGGCTGCTTTAGGTGTCACTCTGCTGTCTTTTAGGGACCACCCGGTGCCAACAGTGAGGGAAGTGGGGAAGCTGTGAGTGTTTCACTGTCTAACACACAGCCAAATATTTCCTGGATGCATGACAACTAGAGTGGTGGCAGGATATCTTTGGTCCGGATGAGTCACTCGAGTTAAAGTGGCTGCACAGCATTGTGAGTGAATCTCATTTCTATATGTTTACAGTGTCCTGCCGCCTGCCCTGCTGGCCCTCAGGGACTACCTGGCCTGCTGGGAATAAAGGTGAGGAATGTTATGTTCATACAGTAATAGAGTATTCAAACTGGTTTACTTCCCAGAGATGTTTTGGGGATTTCAGTATATGGAGACATTTGTGGAGTATACTTCAATTCAGTTTAATCCATTCAAAACAATGTTATTCAATTCAGTTTTTTTATGTTGCATCAATTCACAACAAATGCTCACTCAAGGTGTTTTACGCATTAAATTATTCTGATTCGTAAGACCCAGATGAGTCCAACTTCAGCTCAAATCAGAATTATTTATATTCAATGATATTTATTTTTCTTTGTTTCTTACCACAGTCTTCCAGTTATACAATACTAAGACGCTAAATGGCCACATTTGCTACAGCATTTTTTGCTCTATAAAACATATACCTAGGAATGGTAACGTCATTGCGTGATTGACTTTATTGATTCATGGTTGCCCCTAGCATCAAAGTAGTCAGGATGCATGGTGGCCAGCCACAGGCTAGGTCCATCCAAATACAGTAAACACCCAGGACCCAGGGATTGCCCGAGACCAGAGAGGTACTACACCACAGTGTTCCCACAAATCCAACAGCCTTCAGCCCTGGCCATCCACTCAAAGACGATGACTGACTGTAAACCAATACTTCATCCTATTCAGCTCATGTCCACACACCCCTGGTCTTAGCAAATGGAGACCCCTACCCCAGCTGCCCAGGGCCACGACTCCCATCTCACCTTTCAGTACCCTTTCCCGCCACCAGAGGTACAAATAGATGAATAAAGACCTTAAATTTCCAAAGAGGGGAAAATGAATTCCAGTACAGCCTGATCAAACATCGTTACATAGACAAATACAGGCCAACTTTGGTATAGCAGCCAGCGTCAAGTGGAACACCATATGCAGATGCGAGAGAGGATTTAAAATGGATCAGATTCAGTGGTTGAGGGAGAAAAATAACTGCTCTTCTATGTCCTGCTCTCAATTCCTAAGAAAATGACTGATATAACAGAAAAAAAACACTTCTTTACATGAGAGCACATACTTACCCAAATCACAATGTAAGGAACAGTCTCATACTGCCAATATTTCTGATAATCTCCTCTACTGGACTCCTCAACAATTTGCTATGTGATAGTCGTCCTTTTGAAGTTGAAACTTTAGTGCAGCAACTTTAACAGGACAGTAAAATAGACAGTAGGAAGGACAATGGGTCAAGTTCATATGAACCCGCTTAGGTAAGGTGACCCAAAAGGATTCATACCGTAGGCAGAGATACTATTTCATTGTACTTTTTGTGGTAGACCAACACCAACCACTGAAATAACTGACATGACTCTGGGCTCATTGGCATTCCCTTCTTGAGGTTGATGGAAAAACTAATCCTGTCTCTTTAGCCATAACTAGTCATGGGTGACTGTGGCTCAGGGGTAGAGTAGTTATCTTGCAATTGGAAGGTTTTAGGTTCATTTCTAGCTTCTTCCTGACACATGCTAATGTGCCCCTGGGCATAGGACTCAACTCCAAGTTGACTACCATTTATCAGTTACAGTCCAGATAGATCAATATGTCTTCAGTGTAGAGCCCTTTAAGTGGTTGCCAGGACTGGAAACAAGTGATAAAAGTTCAGTCCATTTACCATGTTATCAATATTTCTATTTTCTTAAGGGACATAAAGGACTGCCAGGTGAGCCTGGAAAAGACGGAGAGCCTGGAGAAAAGGTATCCAATATTTAACATTACATAAATTACTTTATTGAAGTCTGAAAAGCAGTTTGGTACGATTCACCCTGATGTTACAATATAATATTATGCTTTTATTTTAAAGGGGCAACCTGGAGAAGCAGGTCCTCAAGGTCCAGCAGGTCGCATGGGAGATGATGTAGGAAAAAAAAATTCTAAGTCATACTGTATATCATATATCATATCCTACCATACACAACAGGCTAATCATGTAACAATTTTTTTGGGGATTAGGGGCAAAGAGGACCAATTGGAATCCCAGGAACCCCTGGAGAGAAAGGAGACCGAGTAGGTTTTGAGCTGATGACTCAGGGATTTAGTTACATCTCTACGATCTGACCTTTATCTGTTTTACAGGGTGCTCCTGGTTACAACGGCGTCCCTGGACCGACTGGCCCACCTGGAGCTCCTGTAAGAATTTTGATTTGGTTCCGGTCTCTTGCCACCTCCTCTACGACATGAACGGCCAGCGTATTTAACTGATGGATCGATGTTTTCAGGGTGTGGAGGGAGCCCGAGGACGACCGGGGTTGCCTGGTCCAAAGGGTGATGAAGTGAGTTCTGAAGTTTGGTTCAGATTCTGTGTTAGACTGTGAGAAAAAAAAACTCTGAAAGGGGGAAAAAACTATTTAATTTCAAAATATTTCATTAAGGGGGCTGTTGGACCTCAAGGCCAACTGGGTGTTAAAGGAGAGAAAGGAGAAGTTGTAAGTATGGTAATATCTGAATACACTTTTCCAGCTTGTTAATTTTAATTCATAAAACTTGCTGTCTTCTGTGGCGCCCCAGGGTGAGCCGGGAAAGGATGGGCTGGATGGGATTCCTGGATCTGATGGGATTAAGGTATAAACTTGCACACACTGAGTGGAATAGGAACTGTTATTGTGCAATCAACAACTTGGTGTAATTACTGCAGTATATTCAGAATTAAAACACAAAGTTTCTTTATTCATTATTTTACAAGCTACAGCCACCATTTTCCAAGGTATAAGAAACGCTCTTTCACATATGATTTATTCAGAGGCTTTTTGGTTTTCCAATACTATCAGTTCAGTGGGAGATCAGACTGTGTAAGTCCAACAAAGCTAACGCATTTGTCTGTTTTTGTCACAAAATTTCATTGTAACATAGATACTGTTTTTAAAATGTTCGTAAAGTTAAAACCAACAATTTAAAGCACAGAATAAAATGACACATATATCTCTTTTCTTACTGAAAAAAGTTCAATCCCCCAGTTAGAATCACTAAAATGATTTCCATATGCAAAATGCCACAATAATGATAATAATAATCATAATAATAATCATAGAAAATATGCCAGAGAGGTATTTATCAATGCCTTTATTATCTGAAATTTGCATACAGAATCAAACTCTATTTTAAATATGAGGTAAAGACTAGATTATGATATAGCAAGATATTAAAGAAATTTGGAGCTGAAAAAGTCTAAGTGATCTTTTGGAACGTTTTCCAGGTGCCGCATTCATCAGTTCAAATAATTATGCAAGAGTTAAGACATTATGAGAATGTCCAAAAATCATACCGCTCAGGGAGGAGGCTGGTTCTGTGTTTCAGAGATGAATGTGTTTTGGTTAGAAATGTGCAAGGTGACCACAGAACAAAAGCCAAGAACCTTGGGAAGATGATGGTTGAAGCTGGTGAGTCTACTCAGAGAAGAGGTCGCCGTTACTCTAAAAGAAACTTTTGGCATAAAATACTAATACATTTCAAAATAAAGGACACATGTAGATTTCTAATTCCTTGACTACGACCAAAAAAACAAGAAAACATAACTACATGTGACACCAGGGTTGAAGTCAGTTGGTCTGTGGGTCTAATTTATTGATTTTTCTCACGGGTGAGGAGTACTTAAGCCTTGAAGTGGAGAATAACCCAGTTTTATGACAGTGATAATTTTTAAAAGAACAACATGAAAAAAGAGAAGGAATGGACAATATTATTTGTAGTTCAGGGAGTGGATACATTATTTATGCTACTTATTAACATAGAATTACACATAAAATCCTGTAATCCATGCATCCAAATGGGTGTTTTCACAGATAAAGTAAAAAATCCAACAAAAAAAGTGTTTTAAATTGCCAAAAACCAAAGCAGCCATTAGATGTGAGAAGGACAAGGGTGTGTTTGAAAATCTACCAGGGGTAAGTCTCTCTGCCTGCAGGGGCGGTGCAGACACATCTAGCACTCAACTTTCAACCAGTGATGTCACTAGTTGAACACTCAGTCGATTTCTAGGAGAGGGAGGGGCAGCTGCTCTGAGAGCAGAATTTAGGAGGATAACTCAGACATGCGTGATTTAAGCCAAAAAAAAAACCTCTGGTGGAGTTTTTACTGTCTGCATTAGTGAGGATTTACTCACCTCAACATTCTCAATGCTTGAATTGACTCACATGGTGAGCAACACTTTGACATTGCATCACTTCCTCTGTTTTGACCTAGAAGGGCTCTTTAAGGTTTACTCCCATGATCCTAGTAAACATTCTGTAGGCTCAATGCAGGGATGAATATTAAACATGTGACATGCCTCATGTACAGTATGTGACTGAACTTAATGTTCCCCAAAATGCTGTTTGCTTTGTCTTTTAAATTTGGACCAAGTAAGAGCATTTAGACAATGGCAGAATATAAAACACTGCAACAGTAAACAATTCTTAAGCAATACTTCAAATGTGTATGAAATAATTCAAAATGTTGATAATGATATTGTTTTATAGCTTTTAAATAAAATCTTAAGTAAATATACTCAATTGTACTAACTTTGGATGTATTCAACAGGGAGAGCCTGGTACAACAGGAGCTGTTGGCATTAGGGGGATTGTTGGGATTCCAGTAAGTAAAAAATTCCTCTAATTTCGTCTTTATTTCCATATCGTCCACATTTTTAAACCACCAGTTTAGGATGGTATTACTTTCAAAGCTCATGGGATAATGACTTTAGGGTTTAGCTAAAACCTAATATTCTACAAAGAAATTTTATCACTAACTTCTATAATTACTTCTTTAGTACAGTGTTAATGCTTGAACATTCTATGACCTTGGTATTCTATGGGCATAGGCACTATAAGTAGGGATGCAATGATACCACCTTTTTCAAATCGATGAAAAACTGATACTTGGATCTGAGTACTTGCCGATACTGAGTACCAATGCCGATACTCATACCACACCAAAAAAAACTCAATGAATTGGAAGGCAGGATTTATTTTCTTCTCAGCTTGTTACAACAAATGAGAGTGAATTAGATTTAAAACATATTTCAATATTAATAAACCTGACCAAAAAAAAACAAAAATTTCAAGTTAAACATTAACTTAAAAAAATGTTGCAGTTTCCACATTTTAAGTATTGGTTTATGGTATTGGTTAACTTTAACCAATACGACTATCAGAGACAGTATCGGGACCGATACCTGGTACCAGTATCAGTATTGGTGCATCCCTAACTATAACACTGCAGTAGTTATCTATTTGTACAGATGCCATATGGCATCAATTAATAAACTGTAAAGAAAATATAGAGTAACTTTTAAAACAGGTAAAAAATACCTTCTTAACTGCTTTTCTACTGGGACTTCTTCTGGCAGCTACCAATGCTGTATTGTTAGCAATGCTGAATTGATAGCAATGCTGTATTGCTATCACTAGTATTCACATAAATGGGATTGGTCAGGAGAGACTCAGTTTCTATTTCTGGCCTCCCTTATGGTAGTGAAATAAATATACAATGTCATTTACTGCTATTCATATTTGTTATTGCTAAATCCTTCAGCCATCATGAGCTAGGGCTGCAAACCCTTACCCAAGATTAACTTTGTTCAGTTAAAAATTGAAAGCAAGTAAAATGAAGATCAAACCATAAAAAATGCTGGTGAATTGTTTTTCATCATGGCGTAATTCTGACACAAAAGCACTTTGAGACTGATGTTAATGATGTTGAGGTAGATGAGTATCTTCAGTCGGAAGCTTCTTCAGTTTCGCTGCAACACAAACCGCTACAGGAAATGCTTTCTCCCCACAGCCATCAAAGTCTACATCTCCTTGAAAAATGAATTAGTTATGAGCTTCAACAACACTTCATTTCCTTCAGGGATCAATAAAGTTTTTTGAAATGTTTTTTAATTTGAATTTTTAATTATTTTTATGTACCAACCTACTTTCCTAAAAGAATTGCTACAGTATAGTTAACCTTTGACAGGCGTCTGAGGTGGTAGAAAGATGATTTCACCAATATTGTGGGCCCCAAACTCAAGCAGGGAATCATTTTTTACTCAAAGGTTTGTAGCCGAGGTCCTCAGGTTTGGTTAAAAGAAAATCGTCTCCGTTTTATGGTCATTAATATGTAGAAAACTGTGAGACTTTACATCACTAATAAAACCCAGTAGAAGTATAAAAGAATGGGAGGAATTCATGGACATCTTTTGCTACATTACATTTTGCAAGTATACTGATAAATATTTTGTGTTAAATGCAAATCTTTTTCAAAGTCAGCTGGGATCTTAACTTTGACAAAATTAGTTTTAGGTTTTGTTTTTTTTTAAAAGTTTTTTATAATAGATAGATCCTCTCTACCTTTGCTTACAAGACCGTAACATAAAGGACAGAAAAAGCACGATAGCTGAACTTCGTATTAGAAGTTGTTTCTTACTGACTATCTCGTGGACATAATAAAAAAACTATTTTCCACCCAGCAATATTTCCACTAAGACGAGATTAAACTGTTCAAATCAATGAAGCTTCTGTTGGTACAATGTTTTGGTTCTTAGGGGCTGCCAGGGAAGCCGGGTGTAGCTGGACCCGTCGGAGAAAAGGTACCAGTATTCATTTTTCTTTTTAATGAAGTGAGTTGTTACAGACAGAATTACCTAATACCATTCCCAATTCAAACTTGTTCTGTGAGGTTTTAGCTGTCAGCAGAACGATTATTTTAGGCTAACTCGTGTGATTTCTTTTGTGGGTTTAGGGTGAAACTGGCGCTGATGGACCCATGGGGCCAGTTGGGCTTCCAGGAAAAACTGTGAGAAAGCATTTATGAAGTTAAACAGCAGACTAAATATGTAAACAGATTCATTCATCTTATCTTTTATGTGTAGTATTTTCTAACTAATCTAGATGATTTGGTTTCATGCAGGGGGAGCCTGGAAAAGATGGAGAGGATGGAAAACCAGGAGAAAAAGGGTCTATCGTGGGTTTCTAATTGACTTTAGTTTTGTTCCTTTGCATTTCGTGATTCACAGTTTCCCCAATAGGACAAAATTGGTCGTTTTTATTCTAATATGTTCTCTCTGTAAAACTGATAGGATTTGTGAAAGTGCAGTTAACAGTGGATTTTTAATTTTCTAAATGCAGGGCGAAACAGGAAAACAAGGGCCAATGGGGCCTGCAGGTCTGCAGGGAATTCAGGTGAGTGACATGCAGTGTGTTTTTGCTGCTACATTGTACAAACCTGAACACAATGATAACAATTAAAAACTGATCATTCCCACCCCAACCCCTTCACAATACCTCCGTAGTGTAGATAGTTAGTACCCGACTTTTGTGGCATGTGAAATGGAGCTGACAAAGCGTGCGGTGTGAACGCACCATTAGGGGCAAGGTCCCGCCTTTCTTGCCTGTTATTCCGTACTTCTTTCCTGGTTGGGAAAACGTGGAGCCTGATTGTTAGAAGTCGTTGTCAGTCTTACTCCACTGCAGTGTACAATAATCATTCCTTTTCTCAGTCCTTCTCATACACAGTCCGTTCCTTCTGTTTAACTGTGTATTATTTAACCGACCTCAATGCTAATTATGACGTAGCTCTATCACGACTTTCCGTTCCTCAAGATTAGGAACTGACTTGCACTGCACACTTTTTATCTATTACATTTAATATGAATTTTAAATTAACAGGGTGTCAAAGGAGATAAAGGTGCCACTGGGGCCAAAGGATTTAAAGGTCACACGGGGCATAAAGGAGATCAGGTGGGACAAACAACTGCTCCTTTTTGAGTTACACTAAAGTATTGAACGCAATAAGCATTCAGCTGCATGTTATCGCTGTGGTGTTGTTGTCTAGGGACCAACCGGGCCTGTAGGACCAAAAGGAAGTCAGGTAAGGGCCAGGATTTTACTGTGAAAAATGAATGTTCAGTTTAATTGTTGCACGTTCATCATATCCCTCTTTCAAAACAGGGAGATCCAGGTCTAGCAGGAGACCCTGGTGTAAAGGGAGATCAGGTATTAACCATATATTTTTAGAAGATGTTCGGAGTAGATGCTCTTTGCATCTAAAATAAGACATCTTATATTTGACCCTCTTTAGGGCCCCCCTGGTGTGCCTGGCGTCCAAGGAGAGGTAGGCGGAAACAACTGATTAGTAAAACATGTTATCTACTGAGCCTCTGATATAGATTAACACTATAATTACAACATTTACCTCTCAACCAGCATAGTCCCTCTGCTGATGCTATGTACCTGTAAAGCACTTTGAGTACGTGAAAAAAAACATTATGAATAAAGATTGATCGATTGATTTGTCGATTGATTGATCAATTAATTGATTATTCTACCAAAAGCAGGCTGGTTTGTAATTAAAGGAGCAATCTTGCCTTGGAGACATTAACAGTTCCTGCTTTCCAAAACACAGCGCACTTACAGATTTGTGTTTCAACACTAGCGAGGAGAAAAAGGTCAGAGGGGAGCCACAGGAGCTGAAGGCAGACCTGGTCAGCCTGGACATGGAGGTGCTTCAGGTCCCATGGGAGCCCGGGGGTTGGAGGGAGATCCCGGCGTTCCTGGACCACCAGGTCCCAGAGGTTTACCAGTGAGTCATTTACAAATCTTCTGGTCACTGATAGTTTTTAGTCCTTAAGTAATAAATTATTTCTGAAATGTTTGATATGCTAAAGAATTAGGCTATAGCAGGAATGGCCTTATCATTAAGCAAATTACATGTATCATGTTAGGAAACAGTCTTGGCCCGTTCGTTTTCCATGCGCTCATTGGTGGATTGGCATGTCGCAATGTTGGGGAAGGGACAAAATGACTTAAGATTTGCACATGCGTGATACGGATCTGGTGTCTGGTACGGATCTGGCAGAGAATATTGCAAACAACCGTATCAAACAATCTTCCTCACTGCCTCCAAGGATCCAGATTAATAGCGGGCACAACCCTCTGCTAGCTGTTTTGGGTCAATACTGGCAACTTAATTTACGCTGTCTTATGATCTTGCACCCCAGGCCAGTGTGTTGGCCCTAGGCCTGTCTGTAACACCTACATATTGTGATAAGTTTCTTTTTTTAAAAGCCCTGATTGAACTCACCATTAGTCTCTTGATTATGCTCATTTCACAGGGCCCAAAAGTGAGTGATGAAAAGCTTCGTGAAATGTGCTCAGCAGTTGTTGAAGGTGGGTTTTTTTTTTTCATTTTTAACTTACTCCACCTGTATAATTTTTTTTCACCCAAAATACTGTCATTGATATACACAGAAGATATACCATGCTGCTGTGTAATGATGTATTCTTTGTTCATGTAGAACAATTAGAGGAGTTTATGAAAGAACTCTTGAAGAGGCCAGCAGCAATTGGTGCTCCTGGAACACCTGGACCAACAGGACCTCCAGGACCGCCTGGGCCTGCTGGAGCATCAGGGACAGCAGGCATTCCAGGTCCAATGGGTCCAAAAGGCCACCCAGGCTTCTATGGACTTCCAGGTGCACCTGGACAAAAAGGTCAGTGTAAAAGTTAAAACCCTTTCTTCTTTATTTATGCACAGAAATATCTCAAAGACAACAATAACTGCTAACGTCGGATATAGGGGTATATAATGGGTACATTAGTGTGTCCCAAGGTACAAAACAGAAATTAACAGTCTAAGGACAATTATTGAACCACAGGGTAACTATCTGTAAATGTTTTATTGTCTGGAAGTTACATACATGTTCCTAAGTACTAAAAAGTGCATTTTTGTACCATTTCTTAGATAGGGTACAAGTTCTTGTGATTATCTTTTTTTACTTTTTTTATACTAAAAATATACATCCATTAGCAAAGCTAGATTTATATAAATGAACTTCATTTAAAAAAAAGAAATAAACAGGTGACTGTTGACTACATCTTGGTCAGGCGATGTGTCAGTCATGTCAAATCAATGACCATTGGCTGTCAAGGTAGCGCTAATAAAATGTACCTGCTATAGGGGTACAAATAAATACCTACAGTTAAGGGTACACTATGGAAGCCAGGGAAAAGACATTGTACCCCTTAAAGTACAATTCTGTACTTTAATTTCTGAGTGTTTAGGGCTGCAAACTATCAGAATATAATGACAGTATCAGATATAGTAAATCCACATTTCCCTTCGTCTGCTCCTTTTCCTTCTGTGCTACCAATGCTCTGTGTAACCTTAAAGGAGAAGTACTGTTTTTGGCAATTTGGACCTTATAGCATGCATTAAATTAATTTATTCACCACAGACGATTTTAGTGCAACTTGAAGTTCTTTGAGAGATATTTAGATTCATTTGCAACCAGCATATAGCCATATAATGGGAGTTGTTGGGGAACCCAAAGTCCAGTCTCTAAATAAGGAATTATCTGCCGCAAAAGTTCTTCATTTCACCAATGTTTTCTTATGAATCGCTAGCACTATTCTGCCGTGAGTTTGCTTATGTGTGTTTCAAAATTACACAAACGAATGAAAAAGTAGACTAAGTTCAGCTTCCACAGGTGGCCTTTCTGCAAGCTGCTCAGCTGCAATGGTGATGTAATTGAAATTGCTCTTTGGTGTAAGTAGAAATCGGTTGAAATAAATGCCTATAAAACACCCTGAAAGTCAACAAGAGAGCACCTCTGAGACAATCTCACAGGGGAATAGTGCTAGTGATTTATAACAAAATATTGGTGAAATGAAGGAATTTTGTGGTAGATAATGCCATATTTACAGTCAGATCCATAAATATTGGGACATCGACTCAATGCTAACATTTTTGGCTCTATACACCACCACAATGGATATCAAATAAAACGAACAAGATTTGCTTTAACTGCAGACTGTCAGCTTTTATTTGAGGGTATTTACATCCAAATCAGGTCAACGGTGTAGGAATTACAACAGTTTGCATATGTGCCTCCCACTTGTTAAGGGACCAAAAGTAATGGGACAGAATAAGAACCATAAATCAAACTTATACATTTCAATACTTGGTTGCAAATCCTTTGCGGTCAATTACAGCCTGAAGTCTGGAACACATAGACATCACCAGACGTTGGGTTTCATCCCTGGTGATGCTCTGCCAGGCCTCTACTGCAACAGTCTTCAGTTCCTGCTTGTTCCTGGGGCATTTTCCCTTCAGCTTTGTCTTCAGCAAGTGAAATGCATGCTCAATCGGATTGAGGTCAGGTGATTGACTTGGCCATTGCAAGAAAGTCCACTTCTTTCCCTTCAAAAACTCTTTGGTTGCTTTTGCAGTATGCTTTGGGTCATTGTCCATCTGCACTGTGAAGCCCCGTCCAATGAGTTCTGAGGCATTTGGCTCAATATGAGCAGATAATATTGCCCGGAACACTTCAGAATTCATCTTGCTGCGTTTGTCAGCAGTCACATCATCAATAAATACAAGAGAACCAGTTCCACTGGCAGCCATACATGCCCACGCCATGACCCTTCCAGCACCATGTTTCACTGATGAGGTGGTTTGCTTAGGAACATGAGGAGTTCCTTTCTGTCTCCATACTCTTCTCATCCCATCACTCTGGTACAAGTTGATCTTGGTCTCATCTGTCCATAGGATGTTGTTCCAGAACTGTGAAGGCTTTTTTAAATGTTGTTTGGCAAACTCTAATCTGGCGTTCCTGTTTTTGGGGCTCACCAATGGTTTACATCTTGTGGTGAACCCTCTGTATTCACATTGGTGGAGTCTTATCTTGTTTGTAGACTTTGACATAGATACACCTACCTCCTGGAGAGTGTTCTTGATCTGGCCAACTGTTGTGAAGGGTGTTTTCTTCACCAGGGATAGGATTCTTCGGTTGTTTTCCGTGGTCTTTCGGGTATTTTGGTGTTGCTGAGCTCACCGGTGCGTTCCTTCTTTTTGAGTGTTCCAAACTGTTGTTTTGGCCACGCCTAATGTTTTTGCTATCTCTCTGATAGGTTTCTTTTGTTTTTTCAGCCTAATGATGGCTTGCTTCACTGATAGTGACAGCTCTTTGGATCCAAATGCAAATAGCACACTTGAAATGAAATCTGGACCTTTTATCTGCTCATTGTAATTGGGAAGGTGAGGGAATAACACACACCTGGCCATGGAACAGCTGATAAGCCAATTGTCCCATTGCTTTTGGTCCCTTAACAAGTGGGAGGCACATATGCAGACTGTTGTAATTCCTACACCATTCACCTGATTTGGATGTAAATACCCTCAAATAAAAACTGACAGTCTGCATTTAAAGCACATCTTGTTGCACATCTGACTGTAGATGCTGTACTTTGGCTGCCCCAACAACTACCATTATATGGATATATTCTGATCGCAAATTGCTCTAAAGTGCTTTGAACATTGTAGTCTTTAACCAGTGTGTGGATCCATCAAAGTGGGACGCTATCCATCTGTCTGAATATGCTTATTCCCATACAAGTTTGACCTTGTGAAAGAACGACCATTACTTTACAAACAAACCTTTGCAATACTACTGTTGTGTACACTGATGTTGTAATCGTGATATATTCGATATGCTGTATTTAACTACTGTGCTTAGTAGAAATTAGCTTCCAACATTTTGTGTACTTTATCAGTAATTATAAGATGAAAAGCTACTATCACTGTTACTTTCTGTTTTCATGATCCTTTTAAGGCACAGGTGCCAAACTCCAGTCCTGGTCAGTGGGTGTGCTGCACCTTTTAGATGCGTCTCTGCCTTTACACAACTGATTCAAATAATACAGTCATTAGCAGGAAGCTAAAGAACTTGACTGCACTGATGGTGTAATTTAAAAATTTGGTTCATGTGTGTTGGACCATGGACACATCTAAAAGTTGCAGGACACCGGCCCTCAAGGACTTGAGTTTGACACACCTGCAACTGTAACCAAGGTGATTTTTTTAACTAACAGCACCCCTTGCCCTTTAAAAAAAACAGCTGTTACTTATATGCAATAACATATACAAAGTGATCTTGTATAGAGGAAATGCAAGAAAGAGCTGTATTAGTTGAGTCTCCATAGTAACTTTAAGACCATGGTGCTTTACTGTTCAGTAGTTGCTGATTGTCTTCCTTACCTCTGTCATCGCTTCAGGTTGCAACTCGATTTATGTACCACAGCAACACGATATTTAGTAGGATATTTGTAGAAGACCCACCACTTTTTGGTGAATGCAAAGACTTTTGCTGACAGGGCCCACCTGTATGACCAGTTTGATTCAGAGACCATCAAAAACAGAAACACAACAATCATGTAGCTGTAACTCAACAACATTTCCCATCATCAAAGTTATCATTTCTAACAGACCTCCATCGGCATATCCTTCCATCCTCACCTTATATGGCTATTTAATCAACTTTAGCTTTTTGGTTTCTTCTAAGGGTTAGTGTCTTTGTCCTCTGTATTAACCGACTCTACAGGTGAATCTGGACAAAGGGGAGACAAAGGAGACAAGGGAGAGGATGGTGTGGGAACCAAAGGAAGTCCAGGAGTACCAGGTGTACCAGGTAAGGCTAGTTTCTTGCCAGAGGACTTCATAATTAAACGTCAAGGCCCAGAAGGGCAAGATTACATGTTAAATCTATGGTTGAGTCTCTACTGTGCTTTGTGTGGCGAGTTTCAAAGTGGCAAAAGCTAGCAACGCAGAAGTTGAGCTAGCTGAGTTTTCGGCGCCGTCTCCTGAGCATCAACCAATCAGAGCGTCTCACTGTAGTGACATTGAGGTGGTTAGCAAAAAAAGGCCAAGCCACTCTCTCGACATGATCGGCCATGGTTTAAAACCTCTGGAAACCCCGCCCACAGGCTATTTTTTTTGCTCAGTGAGTGGAGCGCCTTGCAGGCTTCAGCCTTAAAAATGTACAGGCTTCAAGCTAGTCACTTTGAGTGTTTTTTGATGTCAGCAATGGACATGGCTGAGTTATACTACACGTGACCAACAAGATGTTGAAATGCTGAACCTTATGTTTTAAATGGGAAACCACAAACCTATATGCAGTGCATGCATAGATAATGTGCCTTGCCAAGGCTGCCAATGTTTTTAAGTAATCATCAAAATTGGAAATATTTTGGTTTCAGTTCTATCACCCCCTTTTAAATCTAGTACATAGATCTGCTTTTAGAAGTTACGTTATTATTAAACAGATTCCAACTTTGACCAAATTCATTTTAGATTTGCACAGTTAGTTGAGACTAGTTAGTTGATTTCCATTGCTGGTACACTTCAATTGTGAGAGACCGAATCTTAAAGTAATTCCCAAAAGTCACATTGTATGATGTTAATTATTTAATTAGCATTTCATTGCATGCAATAAGTATTTTATCACGTACCAACTGGTTCTCACAGACCTGCTAGTTCATCTTTAAGAAGCTCCCAATTCCTCCTCTTATGACCGGATTTAATTGCACCTATTTGAATTTGTTAGCTGTGTGAAATACACCTATCCACACAATCAGTTAAACTCTAGCTTCTCCATAATGGGTGAGACCAAAGAGCTGTCTAGGGGACACACCTGATCTTTACAAGGGTGGGATGGGCTACAGGGCAACGGATCATTCGACCTAAGGGCAGTAGAGGGCGCATAAGGCATCAAGAGGTCAGACAAATTCCCAGGGGCCTGTCCAGTCCCCCTCAGACTTGAAGCTTCACACAAGATCTCGCCTTGTGGAGTATCAGTGATTGATAGAAAGGTGAGGGATCAGCACACAACGGTACAGAAGGATGTTTTCAAAGACCTGTTGGGAGATGGGACCAAATGGACCACTGGCAACACACTACCATGTCATGGATTAAAATCATGCCATGCACATGCCAGACAACATTCTTTTGAGTGGGCTTTTCTGTAAAGGGGACAGCACAAATACAAGATATTGATGACAGGATGGATGAGGCCATGTAAATAATTTGTAAATAATTTGGCCGATAACCTCTTTTATAAAGCTGGAGTGGTCTTAGCCAGTCTCCAGACCTGAACTGATACAAAGTCTTAGAAACTCTGCTGCCGAATGACAGCCCTGAAGATCTGTATGGAGGAGTTAGCCAAAGTTCTTGCTGCTGTGTGTGTAAATTTAGTCAAAAATGATAGAAAACATTAGGCCTGTGTGATTGTAATCTAACTCTTCTGTATCAAATAATGTTTTTATAATATTTCTAACCCTAACCCTTAACAATATATATGAAATACTAAATTGTTTAAATCCTACTCTTTTTTTTTTTCATCTTTCCTTAAAGAGCAACTCACCCCCAAATAATTTTTTTTTTGCCTATGAACTTTATAAGTGAGTGTCTAATAGTTCTGTCTTCATCATTATTTTGGTATTTTTGTACATTTTAGTAGAAATATACATCCATCCATCCATTTCTTAACCGCTTAATCCTTAATGGGTCGCGGGGGGGCTGGTGCCTATCTCCAGCTGTCAACGGACCGTCTACCAAAAACCATCAGTGGAGTGCCCTCTTAAGTTTTAAACTTTACACTGCACTTGACTTTTCTACCTGCTCGGCCTTTACAGCTGATGTCAGCCATCCTGCCAAAGTAGAGTAGAAAACAAGCCCAGTCTTGGCCACACCTCCGTAGCAAGTTGAAATGGCAAGGAAGTGTTACAGCAGCACTCCCCTCTAACACCTCCTTTGCCGCAATTTTCAAAAAAGAAAATGTAAACGGAGTGAGACTGTTGTGGGGGGGTGAGATGCTCTCAAAGAGACTCAGACACAAGATTGCAAAGATAAAATTACATATACACTGTCTTTGCTAGCAAGGCTAAAGAAATTTGGCTTCTTTGTTGCTCTGCTAGTTGTTCCATGTAGCCTCCGTTGTTGCGAATGTTGATACTGCTACTGTGGCATTGTACTCTCTTCACTAGTTGTTCACGTGTAGAGTCACTTTTCAGTGAATCAAACTTTACTTATAAAGCCCTTTCCTTACAAAAGTTCCTTACTCAAAGCTTTTTACAGAATTAAAAGGACCCCACATAAACCAAATTCCCATCCCTCCCCCACACAATTTAATAGCATGATCACAGTTATACCCACCCTCCCCAAAACCCAACCCTCTACCACGCACACACTGAAGAACTGCAACAAAAAGGACTTTGGGCCAAGTACAGATGAGCCTGGTCAGGTAAGAAAATGCCATCACAGGAGCTATCTGAACGCAGGGCAGCAGCAGATCAACAGCAGCAGCCGAGGCACGGACCCAGGGGGCCGAAAGGAGACACCCACCTCCACCTAAGCACTATGCGGAATCGTTTGGCTCTTTTAAAGCAAAGATTAAAACTCCACTATTCAAAGCTGCCTAAATTGCGTTTTTTGATCACTCTTTTTTTTTAACTGATTGTGTTTTATCTAATTTTTATCTACACTGTTTTGCATAAATTTCTTTCTTATACCTTACCTAAATTGCTCATTGCACTTTGCTCTTTTTTTAATGGATGCTCGTGCTTTATTTGTTTTTAAATTTCATACTCGCACGTGAAATATGTTTCAAGCTTCAATTACTAAATGCATTTCTTTTAGTGATGATCTGTTTTAAGTTTCATATATTTATCATGTATTTGGTTTCTTTACCACTGAATCATGTAAAGCACCTTGAATTGCCTTGTGCTGAAAGTGTGCCATATAAATAAAATTGCCTTTCCTTGCCTATCTCGAGAGCACCCAGGCAGCCACAACTGACCACCGCTCCTAGGCAGAGGGCTCCCACAGAGGAAAGATTAGAAGGAAGATTAAAATAACCGGTTAAAATATAAAAATGAACAGTAAATACAAATAAGATTAAACATTAAAACACTCATAAAATGTATTAAGTAAAACATGCAGAGCAATTAAAAACACTATAATAAATAATACCGAGTTCAAAGTTGGACTAAAAAGGTGAGTCTTGATCCTGCTCTTAAAAACATGAACGTTCTCTGTGGCCCTGGGGTCCTCTGGCAGCCTGTTCCAGAGCTGAGGGTCATAATAATGGTCGATAGAAGAGCAGAGTTGTAGACTTCCTGACACAGCTTGAAAACCGTCGGAGCCTGAATTTGCTTGTGTGCATGCTCAATAAGCTTTCAGACGGCCGATCTCTCTGGATGGTCAGGGACCTGCGAATTATGCTCACCGTTTTTCGTCACGACTCTAATCATGATGAACGATCTGCCTAAGATGGTTGAAAAACGCTTCGTGTGAACTAAGGGTTTAGATTCTCTGTCTTAAGTTGAGGTCTACTGATAATGAGTATTACAGAGCTGTCCATTCTTTGGAAATGGGGAAACTTGAAAAATCTCTGTTGTATCAAATACTTATTTCCCCCATTATGCAAAGTACTAATTCAGAAAAGACTACATACAAATACACACTTTTTTAATATTAAAAAAACATGCATGTTTTATTCACTTCAAATGATCCACTACATTGTGTTGGTCTTTTGTATAAACTATTTCTTAAAAGCTTTTTAATACTTTGTACAATCTAGGTGCACCTGGTCTTCCTGGTGTTGGCAAAGATGGCAAAAACGGAGAGCGTGGTGAAACAGGAAGTCCGGGCATCCCGGGACCTGCTGGTCCAAGGGGACCCTCAGGACCACCCGGTCTCTGCGACCCATCGACCTGTTTTAGCAGACTTCCACCTCTCTATATGGTCAGCGGAAAAAAATCCTCCTCGTACAAATGAGACATCCAAGCTCTGTGACGTTCTCCAGACCACATCCAGCCAGCGACCACGTTTTCTGGGGTTCCTCATAAACCCAGGCATGCTGCTTTAATTCAGGAGTCTCCATCGGCACCACGACTCAAAGAGACTCAGACAGAAACAGAGATGGCTAATAACTGCACAAAACCCGAAAGACAATTTAACTTTAATGGTTTTAGAGAGAGTTTACACATCGGTGATAAATCACTTCTACAGTTGATGAGCAGCTTCTGGGTCTGACAACAGGTCGGAAGGCCCGTGGTTTAAAAAAAAAAGACAGATAACCTCTGACCCCTGAAATTCTGCGAAAACTTGTCAAGACATTGAAAATGTATGATTTCCACTAATGCATGTGCTTTGCCCCATTCAAAAGCTCTGAGAAGATTCCCTTCAATCTTGTCTATCCCATGAATTACAATGTTTGATTTGATCAGTTGTGTCTTTATTTTTTATTTTGGAACGTTGGAATAAAGTGTTATGTTTTCAGAGTGTTTGCACAGTAACACATTCAAACACACCACTAGTGTGTTTGCTGGATCATGCTCTTTTAGACGGAGCTGATTTGGACCTGTTTAGGATGGTATGAACATGCCCCCACAGCCTCAAGATTAAAAATGTTTGGTGTTTAAAAAAAACAACTTTTGTGTCAATTCTGGATGGTTTTATATAGTTGCCTGGTTACAAAGCAGAGCTGACATCATCCTCTCTTCCCCGTGTTTGCACACGACCAATACATTTACTGATCAAATATGACCTTTGAGCAATCCGCTGGAACGGAGCGCACTTGGCAGCTATTCCAAGGACATCCCTTTAAAATGAATAAATCGCATCATGACTCAGCCACAGTAAATTTAAAATATAAGTTCAGGGTAGCAAGAGTGATATGGCTCAGCATTCCAAAAATAAGATGAAGCAAAATACTTGATGTTTCATATCCGACTCGTAAGGTTCGAATGATTCAGTGCACTTTGTATCCCCACAAAGATTTAAACGTATTTATATATATATATATCTTTCAAGTGTCTATCGTGCGTATGAAGAGATAAGACTTATCACACTTTCTTAACAGTATTTTACAATTAGTCATACTGAAAATTTTAAGCTACATTTTTCACTGTTGCATGCATACATTATGGTTGTGTTTGAAAAAACTAACAAACGCTTTGTTTTCCGCATGCTGTGTTCTGTTCCAAGCCCTACTTAATGTAGACTTATGGCTTACTCTTACCTAAAATCTTCAACCCGGTAACATTAAATTCATAACAGAAAAAACTGTGTTAAAATGAGCTATATAACAAAGATGATCATTTTAATTAAGATTGCAATGATACCACTTTTTTCAAACCGATACGATACCAATACTTGGAACTGATACACAAAAAATGCAATTAATTGGAAAACAGGATTCATTTTCTTCTCTAATTGTTACAACAAATTTTGGTGAATTAGATAAAAAATCATCAAAATTACCAAAAACTCAACATTCAAGTGAAAAAAACTTTTTTTGTGAAATTATTGCAGCATTTCTACATTTTATGTATCAGTTCATGGTATCGGTTCAGTTTAATGAGTAAGAGTATATTAGAACGGTATCAGCCCGGTACCCGAATTGGTTTCGTTGCATACCTACTTATGTTTGGGATGTTTTTTTGAGGTAAAAAAAGTATTTCATCAGATAAAATGTTCAGAAACAAAATGTTGTGTTTTTCAGTGACCAGAGACCCGAGTGTTCACTGAATTTAGACAATGATCTTTATGATGGATGACTCAAAAACACTATATAATAGTGACAGAAAACCCAAAATGTTACTGTTGATCTTTAACAGAAAAGAAAACCACTCAAAAACCAAACCAGAAGCTCATGTTACAAAATGAATTTCTTCCAGTCTTTATTATACAGTACAGTACAGCTGTCCTCCGATACTTACGCTATGCTACTATTTCAAAATATTCTAGCACCAGTTTATAAGGCAAAATAGGCAAAGACATTGGAAAATGTAATGGAATAAAACACAGATACATGTAAAGCTGTTCAAATTATGAATAATTATGTTATAATTTATTTTTTGGATTTTGGGCATAAACAGAAAACCACAAAGTTGTTACACTGATTGTTCAAAGGTGAACAGCAGACAAAAAAAAGCATTTGCCAAGCTCTAACAGAAAGAGCAGGTCACTGCCTACCAAAGTACTGTTTATTTAACTTTTTGTACATTTAAAACTTCTCTAAAAACATTACATGACCAAACGACTTTATCCACTTAAGCTAGCAAGCATTTACTGCTGCTATCCACTATATCCTCTATAGGGGAAAAACAATCTAATTTACTAAAGTATGAAAAAAAATCCAACAGTTCTGTATGATGTTTAACATCAAATGAAACTGACCTTTAAAACGTCAAAAAAAAATGTTTTGTATCATAATTTGTTTGACCAACCTAAATCTGCTACTTAGCCTAGCAGAGTGGTTGGTTTAAAGAAAGGCATTTTATTACAACGATGTAAGATGGCTAAATTCCAAAGCTTGTTACAAAAACTGATAGAAACAAATTTTCTGAATAAGTGTTGGATGAAGCCTATGAGATTAAACCTGTATTTTGCAGTTTGGCATTTGGTGAAAATACTGAAGCAGGAGGGTTATTTAAAGGGATATTCTAAACTTAAGTAAAAGTTTGTTTGTTGTTATAATCCCCCAGGAGAGATAATTGTTACTTGCTAACTACTACCATGCTAGCTATTAGCATACTAATCGTTCCCATTGACCAACATAAACCAAATGTAAGTGAATGGGATCTACTAGCATGCTAATAGTTTCCATTCACTGACATAAAATTAAGTTCACTTGGTTTATGTTCAATTACATAAACCAATGTACAGTAAGTGGATGGGAACTACTTGCATGCTAATCGTTCCCATTCACTTACATAAGACAGTGTTCACTTGGTTTATGTTTACTTACATAAACCAATGTAAGTGAACGACTGGCATGCTATCAGTTCCAATTCACTTACACTGGTTTATGCTGATTTAAGCAAACAGACCACTGCCACATTAGGGGACTTACTGGGGTAGCTATAAAATGCTTTTTTTCTTACTTATTTATCCGTGGAGAATATGGAAAGAGACATTTTTTTGCTTATGGATGAAATATCCCTTTAAATATCTAAATTTTTTAAGACAGCAGTTTCTTTAGGGCACAAATTATTTGGAAGAGAAAAACTGAACACTGATCAAAGGCAAAACTTGTTATGACATAAAAACAACAAAAAAGTTATTTATCCTGAAAGTAATGTAAGACTGAGATGTTTTGCTTGTAACCTATTATTATTTTTTTGTAATTTCCATTTTAAAAGAAATCAACGTTTAAAATATTAAAATTTAACGTCAAGCGATAGTTCTGGGACCAACTTAACCACATTCAGAACACAGCCTGCTTGTGTGAGTTTTTTCAGTCATAGATTGGGATCAGCCCAAATTATCTGGCTACATTGTGTGTCTACAGATCAAATATTGTCCATCTTTCAATTAACCAATGCTACCAATTCCAAGTTCAGGTGAAAAATAAAAAAGAGCAATATGCCTTGATTGGGTATGAGATGCCACTGTCAAGTTATTCAACTATTCCTGGTCATTGGGATGCCAGATAAAGTACCCTGGTGGTCACTAGCTTAACGCTACAGGAGAACCACCAAGTAAACCATATTACAGGTTTCTGCCTTGGGTGAATACCATGAAACTGAAATTTTGACCCAAAAATTTTCAACCACTGCCTAATTCTGCTTTAGCAGAAGCGAGCTACAATTTTATGTTCCCTTCATCAGCTTTCAGTTTACAGAAGCAGCCTCAGTTCTGGATTCTGCCAACAACATCTCAGTTTTGGTTCTTTATGAGACGTCTCAGGCCGGGAGCATTTCAGAAACTGTGCATTTAGTCAGCCCGACTGCAGACGCAACGTCTAGTCTTGCAAAGTCACACTTTTTCTGTGTTATTTAAACTTCAGACACCACTTCCTCTGCCAAAGAGTTTGTGAATGTTTTTATGCATCACATCTGTTTTATCACATAGCACCTTCTGTTCTGTTCCACTGAGCCCCTTAAAACGCAAAGGAGCAAGATATCAAAACAGCTCATTGCTACCTTGATATTGCTAATGGTACTGATGAAGAGACGGGATGCATTGTTAATGGTGTTTTAATTCAAACCACCTCCAATTCTATTCAATGTTCTCTTGAGTGGCATGTTTTTTTAGCTGAGACAGACACTTCCGAAATGTCACGAATTATCCCTTTGGGCATGAATATAGCAAGGCCATTTCCTGTGAAATCTGAGGGTCTCAGAGCTTCAACTTTACATTCTTAAGTCTTTAACTTAGATAGTCTTGGGTCTCAGACTAAATTTCCATCATTTCAAAGGTTTGACACGCAATGAGCCTTTCTCATGGACGTACTTATTTGTTTACCAGTAAAACAAACGGCATTGGGAAAAAAGTTATAAAAGTTCCCGGAGAACACCTAACGAAGATCTAACAAAGAAATTTCAACAAAGACATTTTAAAGTTCTCCTTCAATGGTGTTTTTTTTTTTTTTTTTTCAGTGTCCTCTGGTATGAAAGAATGCTGTATGAGTCGGTTTCTATAAAAAAATAAATAAAATCCCAGTCTATTTCAGTTTATTCCAGTTCAGTGTGGGAGTGGCCGTGGAGACTCAACAAGATGTGGGGGTCTTGCTGAGTAAGATTACTGACATGTAAGTTTCTTTCCTCTGATTGGCTAACTGCAACACTATTTTTACACTGTCTCTGTTTACTAAAATCAGTAACATAAGACAAAAATAGTGCTGGTATTTATGCTTAGACAGAGTTTACCACCCAGTTTAGGCAATATCTCCAAACAAGACCGGACTCCGACGTTCTACTGGCCGCAGCAGTACTCCACACTACCAGAGCTACTAAAGAGAGTCTCTAGGACGCCACATGCAGACAGGTATTCGGCGCTACGGAATCCCTCTTTGCTGTGAGTTACTCCTTGATAATTTATTGTCCTCCGCTTTGTTTAAATCCAGGAGTTGTCTCTTCTGATTTAAGCTAATAATCTGTTCAGAACGAGCTCCACTGCCGCATCACCCCCCCACCACACACACACACTGCTGACGAGCAGGGAGAGCTCACTGCAGCTACATTAGACCAGGAGATTTAACCAGCGTCAGATTCAGCTGCTGATACTATGATGGATATATATTACAGATATTAGCTGTTAGCTGAGGTAGTACATTTTATAACACAATACTTGTAAAACTCTGAGGGAAAAGTAAAACACTACTTTCGGCGTGGAAGCTGGTGATCCACAGTTGTGATGGTAAGAGGCTCGGCTTTCACCTTGCCAACAACAAAGTTCCCGTGGGCGGTCCAAAGCTAGGTAGACGAAGTCATGAATGCTAAGTTAGCATTATGACGTATGGTTTTTGGGCTTCATCAAACTCATGCGTTTTCTGGTCTCTTTTCTTTATGTAACTGATTCAGGGATTGGAGTTTGTATAAAAGGTTGATATGCAGCATGCTTTCAGAACAGAGAGTGACTGATTTTAATGAAAGAAAACTCAGTTTTTCAAGATTTTCAGTGAAGGAGAACTTTAAACTGTGGTGTTTAAGTTACCAAAGCACCAAGATAAGATAGATTATAAACAAATAACCCAAATTTGTGCAAGATAGCTGAAGAAACCTTTTATGGAAAATGAGTACCACCATAAATCTGGATGCTTTAAAGGTCAACACATACTTCCAGGTCGGTATAAGTAAAAACTGAGGACAGTCATGTCAATCAAGTCGCTGCAGGGGTAGTGAAGCTTTCTAGACTGCTAGAGAGGCGACTTAATAAAACACTACTACCGGCATGGAGATGCAGTGTACATATGTAGTGTTCAGAACTCTCCTCCCACACAGTTTCTTCTGGTGCTTGCTTCGTACTGTCTGCTCCCACAGTCAGCAACAGAATAAGAAAAGAGCTTCCACGTCTGAGTAACCACCATCTGACTGGTGGAAGACCCATGGTAAGAGATATATTTAGAGAGCAGTAAGTGGCGTGGCGCAGCGTGGGCCGTGATGGGTAACCGATGCGAGGCAGACAAGAAAACGGAGAGAATGCAGGTAGAAACAATTGATTAGCTGCCCTCTGTGCCCCTGATTTGAAGCGCTCCATGTTGCTCCCCCCCCTTCACCCCCAAAACCCAAGCTTGATAGCAGAAAATGAAGAACCTGACTGGCAGCACCTGCTGCTCCAGCTCTCTGTACCGGGGTTGATTTAAAGGAGAGAAATAAAAAAGTGTTCTTGATTTCGTATGACTGAACAAAGTTTATAAATACAGCCATACTTCCAGCTCTGTAAGTCTCCAGTTCCTTACTACCCCTTTACGTTTTTGCTGTGGGGTCTTTGAGCCAGGCTGGCATAGTAGGCACATTGGCTGGGGTCGCACTGGCCAGGAGGACCTGGAGGTCCAGGTTGACCGTGTGGCCCAGGGTTTCCTGGCTCTCCCTGGGCTCCAGCCTGACCCGGGCTTCCGTCTTTGCCATATCCCGGCAGCCCGGCTGGACCTGAAGCAACGAAAGCAGCGATTATCCTCTAAACTGGAGCAGCGTTCCTGAGCATGGGCACAGTGGTGAGCAATCTAGACCATACCTATGGGACCTGGAGGGCCCTGCTCTCCTCTCTCACCGACACCAGGTTCTCCTTTCTCTCCCCTTCCTCCTTTCTCACCTGGAAAAGGAAGCAGCAGCACAACGAAACTCAGTAAAGAATTCCGAACTCATGAAATGATAACAGCCTTAGAAAAACGAATAAATGAAAAGGTAATCGTTGTGGCTTGACTGCATCGAATGGTTGTGCAAAGGAAGGAACGCAATTCAGACTAGTCCGTCGTGGGTAGAGGAGAGATCGCCGCTGTTGTCATTGTTAAACGTTTAAAACTTTTAATTGGTATTAGGGGTGTAATGAAAGCTAAAAAGTCACAGGACGAGACACGGAACATCAAAGATCAAATATACGCTGTAAAAAGGCCTTCATTTAATATTTTTGTTCATTTTTGCCATAATCTCAACAAACTGAAGTGTTCTTTTTTTCCCTCGTTTTCTCTTTTTAGACCTAAAGATAATGCTTCAACTAAACATAGTCTACAGTATAAAATTTGGCATTTTCTTGTTACTACTGATAGCATGTAGCTCAAACGTCCAGTCGTTAATTATGTTGATACTGTCTGCCTCCTTTAGCATCTGGGTAACTTGCAGTACTTACATGTTTGTTTCTTGTTTGTTACTCTTATGCCATTAGTTCCTACTGGAAACCCAAAATGCTCCCAAACAAACTCTTTTGTCAAACCACTCAGAAAGATGTGCAAATCATCGTTTGAAGCCACATGTCATTGACAGAAAAGAGCCAATAAAATAGCCAGCCCACAAAAGTGCTTGCGTCCAAAATCCAGCATAATCTACTGTTGTGAAAACTGGTAGTGTCTTCCTTGTGTATTTTCATTGTAACTACCATTAGCACGCTCACATTAGCCTAAAAATAATACAGCAGCGGCCTTATTCTTTGTGATGTTTATTGGTGACTGGCAAACAACTAATTAGTGCATTACTACCACCAGGTGGTATGGAGTGTGAACCAGAATTGCACACAATGTTTCCCTTTACTCTCTAAGATTGGTTATGAATTGGCATCATCCCTGCTTATGCTAGCTTTGCTCTTGTTTTTTTCATTAAAGGGATATTCCGGTATTTTTCAGCCTGGACCTTATTTTTTAGCAATTTTTATTAGCATCCGCGCTGGCAGATTCATCAGCTTTTCATTATTGTTTTGTTGTAAAAATCCCCAAATCGGTCCGGAAGACAATCAAAAAGCACTTCCGAGGCATATGTAAGTCCAAGGAGAATATAAACACAGTAAAATGAAGGCGTGTGGGGCAGATTAAACCTTATTACAAGCGGCATTTAGACTGCCCCGAGCACTCCTGTTCTACAGATACAGCTGATCAAGACTGGATGTGTTAATACTTCTGAATGTCTCAAACTGCCTCCAAGCTTCTCAGGGTGATTGAAAAAACACAAATATAAAGCTAAAAATAAGGTCCATGTTGAAAAAAACCCAACCAGAATTACCATTCAAGCTAAGCTCCAATGTCCATTTTGCCATGCAACTGTATCCAACGGGTCTTCTTTACTGCCTCCAAAAGTTGAAATGAATAGCCTATAGCACCCTCTTCTGTTTGTTCTGGTTTAATACATTGCATGGTTGCAAATCAATTTACACAGGCATTGTAATCTGTTTTGGAAGGGCCTGATAACTGAATGGGTGGGCCCAGCTTAAACAAAAATATTGTGAAGGTTTAATATCAAAATATCCTATAAGACAAGATTTTGTAACTACCCAATTTGGTATTATAAACTCATATTATAAATAGTTTTAAAAATGTACAATTATCAATGAAAATATGTGTTTATTAGCAGAATACAACAGCTATCTTGTTCAATGGGTTAGAAGTGGGTAAATGTATGTAGGAAGACCATAAATGCAAAATCTAGCATAGTTGTCTTACCCTTAGGGCCCATGGGTCCCCTGGGGCCTTCTCCACCATTCTGTCCAGGCATACCCGGCTCTCCAGGTGGACCTTGTCGTCCAGGGCTGCCATCTTTACCTGGAAGGCCTGGAGGTCCAGGACGACCCGCTGTACTCTTCACATGCGTGGGCTGGAACTGAGCCATGAGGTAAGCCATTTTGGCTGAAGGAAAAAAAAAAGTGTCATCAATTGAGTAAAATCTCAAAGAGGTTACTCAAATTTTTCCAAAATGGAAATTAAAAAGGTCCAAACTAGCTGCCCATATCCCAGCTCCATCAACTGATTACTTTCTTACCATCTAATTGTTTGGCCAGCTCCTCCTGGACAAGCCTTCTCATCTGGTCCAGTGACACTGAATCGCCCTGAACAAGCAGGGAAGTTAATGAGGACCTCAGATGTTAATGCCAGTTGAACTTTCTGCTGGTACTGCCATGGCGGTAATGATTCTTCCCAGTGAAATTCGTCATAATACTTCTATAGACGTGACTCACCCTGGGTCCTGGGAGACCGGGGTTTCCTGAAGGTCCCTGAGGCCCTGGGGCTCCGATTTCACCTGGTGGTCCTGACATGCCCATCATGCCTGTGTGGCCCTTTCTACCTGGGGGACCAGGATTTCCAGGCATCCCGGGATCTCCATGCTGGCCTTTTTCTCCATTCTTACCAGGGTCTCCCTGATTTATATAATAACAGTTATTAGTAAGTGGTTCAAGTTCAAACACCTCCTAAAATGACACAGCTGTGAGGGAAGAGAAATATGTACGGATTTGGTGTCATAATCTGTGTGGGTTGATGTAGTGTAGATAATGAATACTTGGGCTCCTTAGTTTAACACCAAGAAACACCAGCCTTCATTTTGGTTATCATCCAACAATGGATATTTTTGGGACTGTAAGGAATTTTTGAGTTATAGATAATTTACTAAAAAAGATAAAATTCTCAAATAAAGATCCAAGCACATGGGCACTCTCACATCCCCATTTTGAGGCCTATTGCATCATCACTAGGCAGAACTATGAGCAAGAATCGTTCCCGGCCCTTAGCCATGCATAAAAAACTATGGATTTTTGATAACGTTAGAATCCGCTTTTGCTTATAGGCGTACTCACCAAATATCAAGATCAAAACATGGAGGAGGAGTTTGACAGAATACAGAGGCTACAAACAACCAAAATAGGGTAAAAATCCTAAAAATAAATCCAAGACGGATCTCTTTTTGTTCATTGTAAAGCACTGGTGAAAAAAAAGTGTAAGATTTGGGAAGTTCTACAAGTATGCTTAATATTTGTCCATACTCCAAAAGCCCATCTATTTTCCAGGCTAATAATAAAATTTGAATAACCAACCCTAACAATAATTGGGGTTGCAGTTAAGGGCTAGCTAGCTAGCAACAAAAATTCAGTTCAATTCGAAAATACTTTATTGACCCAAAGGAAAATTAAGTGTTGTTGTAGCTCATTATTAATTCATTTTAACTGTTGTGAAATGTTGGCTATTTAGAAAGCAGTTAAAGAGTTATTTACACTGAAGAACTTAATAGTAGATTTCTTTAACTTGTGAAAAAATAAAAATTGAATAGTTTAACACGGATAAAAAAAAAGAAAAAACATATTTTAAAGAAGTTTACAGAGGTGTCCCAATATGCCCAGCTAATGAAAGCTGATATTGGGTTTACAAGGACAAAGTTTGAAATATTTTTGAGAAAAGATTCATCATATTAAAATGCTTTTATAGAATATGTAAACCGTGTAGAATAATTCAGTCTAGTGTTAAAACTCGTTTCAATCTAAGGTGGATTTAATGCCAAGAGGATTGAAAATGGTAATTATAATTTTTTTATTTTCACATATAATTTTTTTTTGTTCTCTTCTGCTGACTGATCCCAATAAGATCATTTGCACGCTCTATGTCCTAAGCTAAATGTTGCTAATGATTAAATATCCATCCATTTAAGTGTTAATCACTATAATTGATGACAGGTGGGCGACAAAAGGTGCTTTAAATAAGTCTGAGTTTAACAGTGTACAACCAGGTCATTGCATATTGTCTATGCATTTTAGATTTCTCACTCCAACATTCATATTTGTTCTTCAGCTTAATAATACAGCAATTACAGCAAGCAACAATGTACTATAAAGTCTTAAAATTAGTTTAATTGTCTTATCATTTTTATTGGAAAACAGACATTTTCCAAAAGGTGACAACTTTATACATCTAGTGTGTGATACATAGCATACACTGGCCTAATAAGACAAAGCCTCTTAAAATTTTAAATACTTTCAAAATACTTCTATCACTGCTGGACAACTTACAATATTAGTTGGGCCTACTATAGAACATACCACAAAGTATGCATGATTAGTAGGGAAGCACCGACACCGCTCTAATGTACTCGTAAAGGTCTCGGAACCGACAATTCACCTTCAATTGTTGTAACAAGCAGAGGAGAAAATAAAACCTGTCTTCCAATTCATCGCATTTTTTTTCTGTGGTAGAAGAATCGGCATTGATACTCAGATCCAAGTATTGGTATAATATTGAAAAAAGTGGTACCGTTGCATCCCTAATGATTAGCTTATATTCAGCTGTTCAAACATCTTCATCTTTTCAACTATTCTTCCCCACCACCTGCCCACTGAGGAGGCTTTGTGAGCGTTTTTATCCTCTTCCACCATGCATTCTACTATATTTGGGTCACGGCTGAGTTAGGACTTTCAAAGCTGACTCAGAGTCAGCATCTTGGTCCGGCTCACCACTTCATTGCGTGGGGGAGCTGGTGGGAGTTTCGTCATCCACTCTAAGGATGTACCACGGCCGATTTCACATTGAACTGCCACTCTGTTCTAGTCTGTATTGGGGTAAATGTTTGTGTTTTACTGGCCCTAGCTGTCATTCTTACCTTGTCTCCTCTGAGGCCACGATCTCCAACTCGGCCTGGGATTCCCTGTAAAACACATTACACAAGTAGATATGCAGATGAACTATCCGGTTTCCCTATAATACAGGTTGTTAGTGGTCGTCAGAAATGCTCACCTGTTTTCCTTCAGGGCCAACGGGACCGGGTGGACCCTGATAATCAGATGAAATTCATGATTAATCTGCTGTTGGTTTCTGCCAACCTAAAAAAGAAAATGTTCAAACTAATCCAGCACTCACTGGGGGTCCTTTGGGTCCACTGAATCCTGGTAATCCGGGGTTGCCTGGTTCTCCCTTGTCTCCCCTAAGACCCTGTTGTACAGCAGAGACATGGCTGTCCGTCACATGGCTCACATGCAGCATGTCACATCCAAAAAGCCCCACCCATTACTGAGGATTCAATGAGATTACCCCCTCAGCTGCATTCAGCTATGCCTAGGAACCTTTGGCTGGTTATGGTCAGCTCTCAGAGATTAAAATTCATATTTACAGAGGTGAGGACAAGCTAAAAATTAACTTGCTTTGTCCTTCTGTTGACCTTTCTGAATTCTGAATCCTACCCCTCCTTCCTCCCACTTCCCTCAGGGGGTTCCTGATTGTCTGCTCCCTCTGCCTGACTGATATGATCATCACCCTCCCTGATAACCTGCCTGCCTTTCAGTTATAGTCCCAATTTAATTCTGTTGAGGAACCATAATGGAGTAAATGGTCCAGTATAATGCATAGCCCCCTTACCTTTCTGTTGTATAAATGGCAAAACCAAACTATGACATGAAGTACCCAATCAACAGAAGCCTGATCAAATTTACATGACATTTACATCAAGTTCCGGTCAGTAGCGGCGGTATGACTTAAGGAGTAAATAACCAGCTTCACAGTGCCTTTTCTTTGTCATGTTTAATTTTGGGTTTAGCTAGAGAATGTTTAATACGTTGTACCTTCTTTGTTTAATGGTATTTAACTTCATCTAGTCCTGAGTACCCCAAAGTGCTTTATACTATATTCAGTCATTCACGCACTGGTGATGACAAGCTACACTGTGGTATCAGCTGCCCTGAGCTACGCTGTCCTACACTGGCACCACCGGGCTGTCTGACCATAAGCAACAGGCGAGACGGCCAAAGTATCTTGCCCAATGGCCGCAACAATCGAGATTGACAGAGTGTGGGTTCGAGCCAGCAATCCACCGCTTAATACTACCTTCTGAGCCACAGTCAGAGAGGTTTTAGCCAGGGGTATTTGGTTAATCTTTTAGATTTTTATTTTTTAATCACTTTTTATTAATCACTTGCCACTGTCAGCAACCTACCTATTGGTACAGTATTTGTATTTCTCTCCATCGGCTTCCTGTTGAATGCAGAATGAAGTTTTAAGATCCTCCTCCTTACTTATAAAGCCCTTAATAATTCAGCTCCATCATACTTGTTCCACATGTTCCCAACAGAGCACTTTGCTATCAGACTGCCGGTTTACTGGTAGTTCCTCATATTTTTAAAAGTAGAATGGGAGGCAGATCTTTTAGTTATCAGGCTCCTCTCCTGTGGAACCAACTCCCAGTTTTGTGAGGCAGACACCCTGTCTATTTTTTAAAATCCAGCTTAAAACTTTACTTTTTGATCAAGATTATAGTTAGAATAGCTTATGGTAGCCGGAGCTATCACTGTAGTTATGCCTGTATAGGCTTATGCCTGGTTCACACCAGCCATAAAAGCAACGCGCTCAAGATAATCCCGCAACATTAACTGCTACACTTGTTCACACCGGACACGTATTTCTCCTCAGCGGTCGACAAGCGCTTCTGCTCAGCGTTTGTTTATTCAGAGCTATTTGTTTTCCATTATGGTTAAGTAAATAATATAAAATCATTACACCATGTTTCTGTTACCAGTACGTTTGTGAAATTTTTTTATTTATCCGTTTTCGAGACACACACACGGCAAGAGAGACAGTGTGTAGGAGTAGAGAGTCTAGTGTAGATACCCTGTTGAAATACACATAGGCCAATTTATTTATCTACTCTTCACATTTATTAAATATATTTTCTTTTCCTGTTCTCCAGGGCAAATAGACATAAGGAGGGCTATTTATATCATCTGATATTCAGATCCATAAATATGATTGCATTTGTCAATTGTGGTATTTTATTTTGAAAAATTGCATTTATATTCACAATTGACTGGATTGTCTCGTGTGTCTTGCCGTGACTTCCTGCCAAAATTGACGCAGATTGCTTGTGAAAGAAAAGAAGAAGTAGGGAAAAGAAGAAGAAAAAGAAGACCAGCTGCCGATATGGTGGTTCACAGCGCAGAGGACCATGCCGCTCAGCCTCTGGTGTGAACTACACCATAGGTAAACAAGGGCACCAAATGGAAGCGGTCTCCATTCTGCGCAGTTTCACAGCCGCTGTGAACCAGGCTTAAGACTGTTGGAGGACAGACTGACAACTTCTCTTCACTCTTCTACTTTTCTCTTCTACTACTCGTCAGATTTATTTTTTTGCTGTTGTCTCGATTGTTAACCTTGTTTTCTATCAGTATTTTTCACTCCATAGAGGCTACACCTGGTCTGGTATCCTGCTCAGCTACAATGATACAATTGTACTGAGCCAGATTCTGTTTATGATATCTTCCTGTTAAAGGAGATATTTTCCTCTCCACTGTCGCTATGTGCTTGCTCTCTATGAGGGATTGCAGAGGAATTGCTGTGGTTGGAGTCTGCATGTACAGGGGACAACCTCCCGGCAATGACTCAATCTGCTAGGATTCCTTAAAAATACTACTACGTAACCTTTACACCATAAAAACAGGTGTTTTAGAAACATTTATGTGACACAACACCATTTTTGATGTTCGTTTTCAGAGCTATCACTACATGGGAGGGTCGCGCTGCTGTTTACCACACCATAGAACTTTTCACCCGCGGACAGCTCCTCCGGATGTACTGACAGAGTTTTGCTTCACGGCAGCATGCTACGCGCTACCAAATGATATAAACAAACCCGCAGTTTTGAGACTTGAGATATCGCAGATCCACCAAAAGAAACCAAAAAGACGCAATCAGAAGAAGCGAGGAAAAGAAAACTGCTCCCGAGCTGAAAGCTGCTACAACTTCACTGCTGGAGAAAACTTAAAAACCTCTGATTCATAATGGGCAGACAGAGATCTATGTGGAATCATAGACCCGCAGTAGACAGTTTATTCTTCTTATTATTATTATTATTTTTATCTTAGAAACAAATTTTGTTTAAAATGTTTGCTGAGTAGTGCAACTTTGACCTCAATCAAATTCCAGTAAACTGTGAAGAAAACATCCCAGTTGACCACTTAAAGAAGTAATGAAACAGTTTGAAAACACCTTTTATAATTTATCCATGCAATGTAGAGAGGGCTTCACAATAACTCTCTAAAATGTTTCCGTCTTATACACAGGAACAAGGATTCCAAGTGAGAATTCGTTTCTGATTATGCTGCTGTGCAAAAAAATCCCACATGCATACACAGATGTCACCTTATCAGCTGGTTTTCACTCACCAAGGATCATATCTATCATAAACCCAGGAGATTGCCCGGGTCCACCTGTTGCCTGTGCTGGGCCTTATCTCATATCAGCTGCAACTGCGGTGTTTTTTAGCTCACTCAGGGAGGAGTTTCCTTCCTGCTTGGGGCAACATTGCGTTTAGAAATCAATCACAGTCTGACATGCTGTTTCCTAAGTATCCTCTAGAACGTTGCTGTACCTTCAGTTCAGATAATAGTGCATCTCAACTTGTTTTTTTTCCACTGGGAAATGTTGACTACCAAGCAGAATAGGTTGTGTTGTTATTTTTCACGTTTCCGCTACTTTAAGAAGCCCGTTTAAAACTACAACCTCAACGTAGACCATGTGAATTGGGGTGAGAAACCACCATTTGATATCAATAGTTTGGTATTCAGCTTGACTAGCCCCTTTAAACTCTTTAGCCAGTCGTAAAGTCAAAAAATTGATCTATTCCTGATGAACGTACACATCAATCCGAAGACAATTACACTCTTCGGTGCAGAAGACTTTCAGTATTCAGTATTTCAGTATCGATAAAGACAGAACACAAAGAGATTTAGAGTTCATTCACACCAGCCCTGTTTAATGCGCTTAAATCGAAATCTAGGGGAGGTGTCAATGGGAAATCAAACTCTGATTTGGACCAAACAAACTCTAGTCAGCCTCAAAACCAAGGTCTCGGACTTTCAGGTGGGAATGCAGCCTTCAGAAGCTACCTAAAAGCTGACCATAAGTTCCAGAACTTCCATAGCCAACACCCTAATTTAAATTTTAAAAAAGTAAATAACAACCCAATTTTACACTACAAAGTTCAGATTTTTAAATACTTTTTAAAAGGACCTAATTTTCCTTTAATCAAATTATTAACTTTTAATACTTTTTAAGAACCTGCAGATACCCTGTGAAATGTTGTGGTTAAGATAACCACAGTAAACTGAGTCTGGTGTTTATATGTAGGAATGCTAATCATGTCAGTTGCTAAAATGAGATGCTAAGCACAGTTTACAGTGTCACTGTAAATGACTTCTTAAAATAGGAATGATATTATTGGTCACCTGAAACGAAAAGGAATAGATGGATCAAAGCCTTTTACAAAACCAGGGAAAGCAGCTAACAAAGTCTGGTCTGTCCTTCTCTTTTTGCTTCAACTTTAAGTAAAAGCCTTAAATATTTTATGATGATGCAACGTTCTAGTGTTCCAGACCTTCACAGGGACCAGAGGTGGTACTAACTAGTTACATGTACTCAGTTACATTTAGTTAAGTACCAAGTATTTTTATTACACCGTACTATATATTTATTCTAGTAATATTATTATGAAGTATAGCTACTCATGCTTAAGTAAGCTTTCTGAATACTTATCTACTGCAAGGAACAACATGGAATGAAAATATGTTTTAACAAAAGTACTCTGGCCCAGACACACACCTATGGTTTACTGAAGGAGACCGCCTGTTTCTACACAGGCTTTGTTTTTTTTTCCCCACGTAATATTCTTTCTGTTAAGCTTATTATATTTTTGAGCTACATATACAGCAAACACCCACTTTGACCCTGGAAGTAGGTTTAACCTTGTTCTAAGATCTACAGTATATTGACATTACCTACTGTGACTATATATTATATTAAAAATATTGACTTAGAAAAGTGTTTCTTCTGTTTAATTTTTAAATGTCTTATTATGTTGTTTTTATATTTTTATACATTATTTTATTTAGTGTTTAAAATACCCAAATTTGCCCAGAACTTTCTATTTTTGTCTGTCTAATGTATAATTTTAAAATTGTAATTAGACGTTACTCAGTACGCAAGCAGCCTTTTAACCAAATTATTTATTTAATCTTACTGGAGTACCTTTTTTGGACAGTTTACTTTAGTAAAAATATATTGAAGTAGTGCTTTGTGTACTCTATCCACCTCAGATGGGGTCTTACTGACTTGCTGCTAAGAACTTTTGGATGATTATCATTTTTATTCTGGTCTGCAAAGAAACTTCGTCTTCTGACTCAGCTCTGTGTAAAAATTATGAGGCACATCAGAACAAAAAAAATGCGTTGTTGGTCCATTTGTTTGATGCTTCGAAACAAAAATAAATGAAATGAAATGAAATAAATGAAAAGCAGAAAACAGGTTACTCACTGGTGTTCCAGGGAGTCCTGGTTTTCCGGAAGGTCCCGGATCACCTGGCTTACCCTGGAGTGTAAAATAAAAATACAAATGAAGTTGATGGTGTAGAAGAGCTGGGATAGTGTCACTTATTATGTGCTGTGGCATAATAAACTCACCGGCTCTCCTCTTGGTCCAAGAAGTCCTTCTGGGCCAGGAGGTCCCTTTAGGCCCTGAAAAAATGAAACACTTTAAGCATGCCCTCCTTGTTGGTGTCATTCTTTCAATGTTGTGACAACTGCTGTGCTTCAGGTTTTAATATTATACTTGTCCAAAACAACATTGCGCCTCTCGAGCCTACAGTCCTGAAAAAACAACAACCCAAAGCTCTTCAGAAGGTATCTGTGTAGCCTGTTCCTGTTCAATGAGAGCAACAAAGCATTTTAAATGTGAGTTTTTCATTGTCGTTTGATGAATGGAAGAAACTCAGCATGCAGCATGAAACACTCGCATAATCCTGCAAGTATTTTACCTACTCGTGTGATGAGGGTTTAAACAATTCGTCTAAAGTCAGAGAACATTATGCATGTTAGAAAAATCCCTTTCCTCTGTTTAAATGGGTAATAAAAATGGTCGGTATTTGATTCTTGGTAATTGTTTCCCAGAGGTATCTTCTGTGATGTTTTAAGTGGTTGTGTTGCAAAGTTGAATTTTTTGACTTTTTTTCAGAACTAAAATAATAAAAAGGTGAATATTTATAACTTTACAGCAGTTCAGCAGCTCTCTTTCTGCTTTAGGTAGTTGGGAGACTGGGCGAGCAGACAGGAATGACTCTTCCTCGTCTACAGAATTTTTAGTGGTACTGACGCACATCTAGACACCGAAATGTTTGCCAAACTAAAGTCGATTGGACAAAGAGTGCCTGTGAATATTGAATTTCAAGTGTTGTCACAGATACCTAAGGGATGCAGGTCTGTACTTTGACTGGGCCATGCTTACATTTCAATATAATTTGATGTAAGCCATTATAATCGTAACTGTATGTTGAAGGTTGTAGTGCTGGAGTAAGAACCTCTGTTCCAGACTCAAGACTTTTCTACCCTCTAATAGGCTTGGTTAAAATGTTACTTCTGTATTTAATGGCATCCTACCATCACAGTGTTTCACAGTTACGACTGTATGTTGTAGCGTTAGTCATCCTCCACACAGACCAAAAGATGCACTTTGGTCTCCTCTGACCAGAGGACCATCCTCCATGTGTTTGCTGTTGTGTCAAATTAGAACTGATTATTTTACTGCAGAGACGAGCGAAGGGAATTTATAAAATGCAAAATATATACACAGTACAGACCAAAAGTTTGGACACACCTTTTCATTCAGCGCATTTTCTTTATTTTCATGATTATTTACATTGTAGATTCTCACTGAAGGAATCAAAACTATGAATGAACACATATGCAAATAACCTGGCCTCAAAAGTCACCGGATCTGAACCCAATGGATATGATTTAGGGTGAGCTGAACCACAGAGTGAAGGAAAAAGGGCCAACAAGTACTAAGCATCTCTGGGAACTCCTTCAAGACTGTTGCGAAACCATTTCGGGTGACTTAAGAGAATGCAAAGCAGTAATCAGAGCACAGGGTGGCTACGTTGAGGAATCTAAAATATAACACATGTATTCAGTTATTTCACCCTTTTTGTTTAAGTACATACAGTTATTCCATACATCATGTGTTCATTCATAGTTTTGATGCCCTAAATTGAGAATCTACTATGTAGTCATGAAAATAAAGAAAAAGCATTGAATGAGAACGTTTGTCCCAACTTTTGGCCTGTACTGTATATTAAAGCAAAATTTTACCAATGGGTGTTTGGTTGGCCTCAAAAGATGTATTTTTTACCAATATACAACGTTACAAATGCCTTATGGAATAATCTAACTTTTAGCTGTTGGGTGTGTGTCCATTTAAGATTAAACAGCAGTTGCCAGATTTCTGGATTCTGTCCACCTTCGCACTCCACTCTGATTCCCTCCCTGGTCCAGCCCCATAAACCTCCCTTATCTTTTTAAATTCCTAACAGAGTCCTGCTTCTAGACCATAATTGACACCAACAGTCCTAGGGTGTTTCTAGCAAATCCTTGGTCACAAATAACCATAAAAGCTTTTGCATTAACCAAGCGTTAATGCATTAAAGGACTCTTAGAATTCAAGACCGCATTTAGGCTGTTGTATATGTTATATAAGCAACTTGGGGTACCAAATGTGCCCTACCAAAAGGTGTGTGCCGTTTCCTACCTGTTTTCCCACACAAATTAAAAATTTTGTAATGGGTTAGTCGGGGGTAAAGTTCTGACGTGTCACAGGCTTTAGACACCCACTCTTAAACATACATGTACCAATCTACTTTAACGTTAGCAGTATGTATCTGTTTTTTATAGAATTATTAACCCTATTTTCATGCAGCTATCAGGGTGAAATGGCCATTTAACACACCGCTCATTTAGTATTCATCTGTCTCCTATGCGAATATTGGAATTGTCACAGGTTAGGAGCAAGGTGAAATCTTTAGCAGATCATGATTGGGTACTTTGCCTCCTTCTTCCAGGACAAACAAAGGAGAAACGTAGAGAAAACCACCATAAATCTTCCAATTGGAAAGTGGCAGCAATGCTAGGGGAGGAATAGTAGGTGAAGTAGAACCAGCATGCTGCACAAGGTCTCAGTGAGTGTTTCAATTGCCTGCTAGTGCTAGCTATTGTTAGATACATGGCGTCATGTGACTTCTGATTTGTAGGCATTTTAATAGCGAACTTGACAAACGCACATTACTAGTTATCATTTAAAGTAAGGTATATGTGTGATTCAGTGTAAGATAGGGTGCATCAGAATTTTCTTTTTTTTTCGGGCAGTAGGGACCCATGGGAGGTAGACGTAGGCTCCCCATTGTAGGACTTCATTATGGGGTTGTATTTGGTGATTTATCAGGGCTTCTGAGCCCTTTTCATCCCCAACAACATCTCATATGCTAGCGACCCAAAGAACAGTTTCCAATGGTCAAAATTGTAGTTCTAGAACCCTTTAAAGCACATGTACCAAACCCAAAGCCCGGGGGCCAAATTCAGCTCGCCAAGTTCTATTTATATGCACCTAATACTATTTTGTCACATCAGATTAGTGTTTCTTTGATTAGTCCTAAATCACAACATTGTGAAAAGATGTTCATTGTTACTTAATTTTTATGAAGTAGTTGTTGAATACAAAGACAGATATTTATTAGTATTTTGATGGTTTGGGAAAGATAGTTTGATCAATACTCCTGGCCTGAACCGGCCCTTTAAGGAAATGCTTTACTTTGATACGGCCCTAAATGGAAATGAGCTTGACACCCCTGCTTTAAAGCCTTAGAAAAATGACACAACATCAACAATTTTCTCATAATATGTGATACATATGCTAATTGCTATGTATTTAAAATTCAGAATTTAATTTAGACACAATAGTACTTCAAATGAAACTATTTATAGCTTTCGTTAGACAATGGCTATCTTTATCCCAAACTTACATACATCTCATTAGCTGATTGGGGGGCTTTTGAGGGCAGTTGGTTGCACTGGATTTCATGAAGCGCTACCAGGTTTGTTCAGGTTTATTAACGTTTTTACCAGTGTCTCTGTATCTGAATAGCAACACTAGCTCAACTGAAATTAGATTTACGAACCTCTTTTCCTGGTTTGCCGTCACGTCCTGCTGAGCCAGGCTTCCCATCCTCTCCCTGTGTGGTGCCCATGGAAATACAGAGAGGGAACACATATAGAAACTTGTTTCTCAGTTATAGAACAACAATCACCAAATATTACCTACTAAATTTTACCCTCAGAGTAATAGTGTACAGGGATTTGACCAAATTAGCACTTAATGACAGCAACAGTAAGTAGTGCAGGGTAAAGCTCAGTGTCTATGGTAACACTTCATGCCTTCTCTAATAAGATGTCTGCACTGCGGACTGTCGGGGCCTGCTGCAGGGCCCGCAGGCTGCCCGCCTCGCTGCGGCTCCCTGAGAAGCTGTCTAATGAGCCGTGCCATTGTTCATGTCTCAGTTGCTGGAAGCTTCCCCTGCCGGTGTGTGCTGAGCTGCGTTAGCAGCAATGCAGCAGGTGGGCTGGCTCTTCCAAAGGAGGTGAGTGTGTGGAAAAAACAAGCATTGAATGGACTATATCTCACAGGGACATAACTTTATTTCAATGGCATAATTTCTATATGGGTTTTAATATTTTTACAGTACAATTAAATGACTGCAATGACAATGAAAAAACAACTTCTATGGATATCATAAAGAAGGACTGGCTGCATTTGCTGGAATATGGATTTTCTCCAACTTAAATATGTTTAAATTAGGGATGCCCCGATCGGCATTTTAGGCCTCTGAGGCCGATCCGATCTTTCCCGATCCAGTTTCGAGTCTTGATTTTATATTTTGCCTTTAGTATTGAAATTTATGAAAATAAAATCTATTTTTGGCAGGTAACTCAGCTTTTTGTAAGACTAATTTAATCAATTAAAAATCGTAGTTGATAATTAAAGGTCAAATTCAGTTTAATATTTCAGGGAAAAGTTAAAAAGCAAAACACTTGGTAGAGTATTGTTTTAAATGCCATGGGCAATGCTGCCCTCTACTGTTGTGGGATCTGTGTAGACATGTTGAAACATGACGTCAAGCACCTAAGTGCCTGGCCCCCAGATTCTAGCTGGAGGGCAGAAAGACCAATCCCCCCACTGCCTACCATTGTCGTTATACCTGACAGTTGTCAACAGATCTGCGCTACATGGTGGTTAAGGAAAACTCTATCAGCATGTTTAACAGGTGCAGTGCTGTAGGCTGCAGAAATATGCTGCCTACTATCTATGGCTGAGTTAGAGTGGATGATCCATCCATTCAGGGATCCAGTCTGATGAACGAATCTGCTCATCTCCCGCACTGGAGGTATGTTGATGTTAATATATGTGCTCCTTCTTTGCTTCTGCTGTGTAAAGTTGAGGCATGATGATCAAATAATGTAGATATCTGTAAACTAAACTGACGACGGTCACATCTGAGGAGTTTCTACCCGTAGCTTGTCAGCTGTTTGAAACGGTCTAGAAGCTAACTCTGTGGGCTAGCTCTTACCTATCTCAGCTTTCTTACATGTTACTGGTGGTACAAACAGCTACCTGATTACCTGTAGGTTTGTAAGTTCATTATTATATTTATTTATGGGCGCCTGTTTAAAGCCGTGGTGCAGCGCTCAGCCTGATGGTGATGTCATTCCTAGCTGTTCTCGGCAAAGAGGCTGAATTTATTTCTTTTTTTTGTATGGTTGAACCACAGCAGCCATGTCCGTAACTTTGACACATGATGGTAATAGTCACTATGTGAGTGGTGGGCGTCAGGAAAGATTCTGGAAGTTTTAGGCGTGGCCAAGTTAACAGTGGCTCATGTAATATGTAACGAGCAACAGAAACAGCACAATCTGACAGGGGCTGAAACAGAGGGTAATAGAGGTTGGTAACAATTGTTTCCTACAAGCTATTTCCAGAAATCAGCTTCAGAAATATGGTTTCTGGAACTCATAGACCTATTCTCAATAGTGGAAAAATAGTCTTAATAGTCCCCTTTAACTATAAGGGGGTGGATGGAGGCTACAGCTCTTGGGAAAAAGCTGTTTCCCAGCCTATTTGTCCTCGTTTATACGGCCCTGTATCTCTTCTCCAGTGGCAATTGCACAAAAAGTGAGTGTCCAGGGAGGCTGCTGTCCATGAACATGGCTCTCACTCTTCTCTGCATATGCTCATTGTATACAGAGTCTCAGCTCCCACAGTACTTTGGGCCATCTTCACCACCTTAGACAGATCGTTCATCACCTTCGCTGTGTAACTGCTGTACCACACCATGCAGCTCTGACAGAAGATGCTCTCCACAGTGCTCCTGTAGAATAGTCTAAGCGGTCGAGGAGCCAGCCTTCCTTAATCTCCTTTGCTGAGCCTTTTAAACCAGTTTGGAGCCCATGTCAGTTCCTTGGAAATATAAGGGCCAAGTAATCTGACAGAGTCTACCTGCTCCACCTCCTACCCTCTGATGTAGACTGCGGATGTGTGGCTCTCCTGGTACTCCTGAAGTCTACAATTACCAATTTTGTCATGGTTGTGTTTAGAACCTGGTTGTTGTCTGAGCACCATTCCTCCAGGTGTTGGACCTCCTGCCTGTAACAGGTCTCATTGTTGTCAGCGATGAGGCCTACCACCATAATGTCCTCCGCAAATGTCACGATGGCGATGGATGAGTGGATGGGGACACAGTCTTGGTTGAAGAGTATGAAGAGAGCTGGACTGAGCACACAGCCCTGCGGTGTACCTGTGCCCAAGATTATGGTGTCCGATGTGCGGTTCCCTATTCTGGCATTCTTAAGCCTGCTGGTTAGAAAATCCAGAATCCATGCACAGAGTGTGGTGGGAAGTCCAAGGTTGGAGAGTTTGAGGACCAGTTTATGGGGCACCACAGTGTTGAATGCACTGCTGCAATCCACAAAGAGCATCCTGACATATGTGTTTGGCCGCTCCAGGTGGATCAAAGCTGTATGAAGTACAGTGGAGGCAGCATCCTCAGTAAATCTGTTTCTCCTGTAAGCAAACTGGTGCTCATCTAGGTCTGCGCTCCTTGATTTGTGCCAGGACTATTATTTCAAAGCACTTCATTATGACAGGGGTGAGGGAAACTGGGCAGTAGTGACAGAGTGTTGTGACAGCATGTTTTTTGGGCACAGGCACAACGGTTGTGGAATTAAGGCGGGAAGGGACCACGATTAAAGATGTTGGTGAACAACCCCGCCAGCTGGTCAGTGAAGGACTTCAATAAGCGACCACTCAATCCACCCTGTCCAGCAGTTTTTTTTTTTTGTGTGTTAATCTTTGTCAGGTTGGATCTCACCTGGTGCTGCTGGACGGTAAGTGTCTGCTCCCCCTCTTGCTACACAGCAGGCTGGGGTCTTCCCTAGTGTTTAACAAAGCGAGCAAAGAAGAGGCTCAATGTGCCTGGGAGATCCCTGTCTGACCTTTATGGTGTTTCTTATGTAGTCAGTCAGGGATCTTGAATTGTAGGCAGTGTCCCTGGCTTTCAGCAGTGCCCGTCCAGTTCCATTAAGCCAAGGCTTCTGGTTTGGGGACACCTTGATGGTTGTGGTGGGAACTGCTGCCTCTGTCAGCCGTGTAGCCTTCCGGATCAGATTCCACAGCAAACACGTCCCAGACAATAACCTCAAAACAGTGCTGCAGAGATTGCAATGGCCTCCTCCCTCCATACCTGTACAGTCTTTTTAGTGGTTCTGTTTCTGCACCCTACTGTTCTGTACAATGACGTCAGTAGCAGAGAGATGTGGTCTGATAGACCCAGATGTGGGGCTGCTGCAGCTGTGTAAGCTCCCTTGATGTTAATGTACACCTGGTCTAAAGTATTGCTATCTATTAGGGGGAAATCTATGTTTGTGGAGCTTAGGCGGCACCACTTTCAGTTAATCATGGTTGAAGTCCCCTGCCACATCTGTAAAGCACTTTGAGATGCATTTCTTGTATGGATTGTGCTTTAGCTCCTTCTGGATGAGAATGTACCTGGCTGTTTGCAAGGTTATGCAGCTTTTCCAGGGTTAGCTTAGCTTTGTCTCTGTTGTGGGATATTTTTTTCAGTTGTAATGGACAACTGAAAACTCCCTTGGTGGATAAAATGGCCTGCATTTCATCAACATGGACAAAAAGTGCAACAAACCAAAGATATCGACAAATAAAAACTCCACTGACGCAGATATTAGGGTATTTCTCCACAATAACAAGAAGCGTCTTCTGAGAAATCAGGGTGAGACTTTTAAACCAAAAAAAATATACAATGACTACTGAGATGGTAGTGGCAACATCATGCTGTGGGGGTGTTTCACTGCCAGCTATACTGATACATTGCACAAAGTGGTCTAAATAAACCAGGACTACTTGTAAAATCTTTAACTTCACCGGAAAAAAAAAATCAAATTTGTTTCCACACGACAATGATCCCAAATGTATGTACAGTACATTCATAACAGTTTTGCAATAAGTCAAACAGCAAACTTCTGGAATTGTCTTGGACAGTATAACAAAACAAATGACCCAAACTGTTGGAATGTAAAAGTGATGTTTGAAAAGCCAGGTCCATTAGCAGTATACCATTTTAATATTTGTTTTTATTTTTCAATGGTAACCAAATATTCTCTTCCAAAATAATGCCTGGAACTTGTTGATTGCAGCAAAAATTGGGTGTTCTCTTTCGATCTTTCTGATGAACCTTTAAATAATCAACATACTTGGGCTGTATGGACATATTTTAGCCTTGATATGTTGCAGTAAATCCATATTCAAGCCCAATTTGTGCAGCCACTTGTTAGTTTTACAATTCCTTCAAGTTCTATGTAGTGTTGAATATGATGCTTCCAAAATGAAGGGTTTAAATGAATCATCAAAACTTCCAACCATTACTGTATGTTCCTTTTTTTTAGTATTACCACATGAAAAAACACTTTTACCTTTTGTCCCGGAGGTCCAGGCTCTCCTCTATGGCCCTTGAAGCCCTGAGATAATGGGGGAGGAAGCGACACATTTGGGTTTTTTTGCCACTTCTCAAGATCCTATTAATCCAAATAGTGTTGCATACTTACAGGGAGTCCCCGGAGTCCTGGGTTTCCTGGAGGTCCAGGTTCACCTTGTTTCCCCTGAAAGGGAATAAACAACAAATGATTTCAGTCCTGCTTGACTTCTTAGCCCATCATACCTAGCGTTTTTAATAGATGGTGTTATACCAGATGTCCTCTGGGTTATTTTTGCCAACTTACAGGTTCTCCTGGTTCACCAGGTCTACCATCTTTTCCCATCTTTCCAGGCTGACCCTGAAGGTATACAAAAATGGTGATTGAGCTGTGCAAAATATTGTGCTAAAAAAATTTCAAATCACAACATAAATGTATAATTTTTACCATTAGGCCAGGCAGACCTGGTGGTCCTTGGATTCCTCTGAGACCATCTTTACCCTGGAGAAAACAAACAGACCATGATCACCAGAGAAAACAAGAAATGATTAATAGATGCTATTACACCCTGTACGGCGGGCCTAAATGCGAGAGGCAGGCGGCCTGTACAAAATGACATATGGGAAATAAGTATTCTAAGAGAAAAGGACAGGAAGTGCAGCCTGACCTTTTCTCCAGGGGGGCCTGGGGGTCCAGCTTGACCAGGCTGGCCGTCGTTGCCCTAAAGAATAAAAGATGTGGTGTCAGTGAAGGTCAACTGAAACAGAAACCCATACTGTAACACTAAATAAATGTGACCTATTTGGGAAAAAAAGACCAAATGTTTCGACCATCAGTAGTGCAGTTTCTTTAAATACTGTAGCGTGATCGTCAGAGAAAACCCACTTACAGGAGCGCCCATTAATCCTGCGGGACCTGGATGGCCAGGAGGTCCTGGATGGCCCTAGGGTGAAAGCAGTGGTGGTTAAAACACGATTACCTAGGTCGGATTGACAGCACAGCTACAGCCCTCTGCAAAAGTATTCACATGTCCACAGATGTCTACGATGCCTTAGAATTTCACGTGAAAGACCAACACAATGTAGTACACGAGTACGAAGCTGAAAAAAAAAAGATACACGAACTTCTATACAAAAAAAAAAACTGGAAAGGCCCCTACGCCCCAGTGCCATCTGAATCCCATCTGACCATTTGTCACAGAATTAGTGAATGGAGTCCACCCATGTGTTTAATTGCAGTATAAATCCAGAGATTCTGTCCAAGAGGTTTATTACAGAACAAACAGCATTGTGAATGGTCAAGGAACACAGCAAAGTTTTGTTAAAGGAGAGTTTTATGATGAAATAGAACGGTTTTGATAGAAATTTGGACAAATGCTGCTGTCTTGATAAATTTAAGTTTCTTTGCAAACACCCCCCCACCCTCACAATGGGAGTATAGGTGCACAGAAGTGTTCACTGATATGCCCACACAAAAGTCGCAGCAAAATATGCTTTCCAACAGGTTTTGTGGTAGTTTTTGTCCAACCCCATTGACTTGTATTAGAAGTTCTGTGTGAAACAGTATCACTCAGCGGGCGGAAACGGAAATGGTTTTGTTTGTAGTCTTTCTGTAGTCTTATACAGTTGCGGGGTCCAAACATTATCCAAATCCAAACATTTTTATAAGATAATTTATCTTTGTATACTGGGAAATGGATTCCGAATCATAATTCCAAATAAGCTGAATTGAATACATCTGTTCATACTGCACCGCAAATAGGTGAGCGTCCACAGCGTAAGTGAGAACTTATAGCATAGCATAGCACAGCATAGCGGTTTACTTTTGAAGCATATTTAACTAACAATAAAGCCAAAACAAAGTGCTGTACAGCAGAGTTAAACTATCACACAATTCAATTTCAATTCAATTCAATTCAAATCTTTATTTCAGACACAGCGGCGGTCCATAGAAACAACAAATTACAAAAGACATACACATGTACACCAAAACAGACAGATATTCCAATATCACATATTTACATATAAGCTAAAACGTCAATGCCTCCAAAGCCTTGAAGTGAACCGAAGTGTACTCAGGGCAGGGTTTGCCAGTGCAGAAATGATACCATTTTCAGATTTAGATATTCTACACATAAAGCTGAACATAAGGTTCCTGAGAACAGCAGGACATGTAGAAATACCAGCACTCACAAACATTTGGCTAGCACTGCTCCCTCTCGGCACATTGAGCAGCATCCTCAGACCATCATTATATGCCACCTTAAGTCTCTGCATGGAGCTCCTTTTGTAGTGCCGCCACAAGAGGGCAGTATCCATTGGGGTGCAAAACGTTTTAAAAAGAGTTATCTTAACAGGCACAGAGCACATACTAAATTTTCTTTTCAGCATATTAGCCTGTGCATACATCATACGGCATTGTCTTTGTATATCCCTATCATCAGACAGGTCGTCGCTCAAATAATGTCCGAGGTATTTAACTTCCTCACACGTTTTAAGGACAGTACCAGAGAGAGAGAAGACAGGAAATGGTAACTGTTTGTCTCCCTTGCTTCTGACGATCATTATGTTACTGTTTTTACCATTAAATTTAATGTCAAAGTCAGAGCCATATTGGGAACCTATTCTGAGACACAGTAAAATACAAGCTTAATAATAAAATATTAAAATGCAAGAAAATAAAAAATTAAGCAGAGTTTAATGCAAGAAAATAAAAATTGGTTTTCAAACAAGATTTAAAAACAGAAATGGATTAAAAACGTCTAACCGTCGGGTGGAGGTGATTCAATAGTTTGGGGCCCGGAACAGACAAAGTTCACTCGCCACAAGTTTTGGTTCGAACGGTGGGCACTTGTTGAAGAAGCTGGTTAGAGGATCTTAAGGACTGAGAGGGGACCTATGGACAAAGTATCTGCGAGAGATACTGTGGAACCATACCATTGAGTGATTTTTTTTATAGACAAATAAAAGACTGCTGTATCTGATCGGAGGCCAGTGCAGGCGAGCCAGAACTGGGGTAATATGCTATCTACGGCTAACACCTGTCAAAAACCCAGTAGCAGCATTTAATGCCAAATGACGAGCCATTGAAGATGTATTCAGTACAAAAAGGACTGAGTTTACATAGTCAAGGTGAGAGGTGATAAAGGGGTGGACAAATGATTGAAGGTCATGCAAGTTCAGGATCGGCTTCATCCTAGTCAGCCTCTGTAGCTGAAAGAAGCTCTACCTAACTACCTGATTAATCGATCTATAAGAGGCTGGAGTGGATCTGTGGTTTTAAAAAAAACATAAAGCTGGCAATCGTCAGCATAACTGTGATATTGCAACTGATTTCTCTTAAAAATCGCTGTTAGTGGTAACATATAAAGATTAAATAGAAGAGGGCCCAGAACTGATCCCTGGGGAACACCACAAAGCAGGGAGGCAGGCTCAGAGGTACAATCGCCCAAAACAAGGCCGGAACCTTGTCAGAGCTGTGTCACAAATGCCCATCATTGTTTACAGCCTGTCCGTCAATATCCTATGGTCAACCGTGTCAAAGGCTGCAGATAAGTCCACCAGTAGGTAGCATAAACCATTTAAAACCCGGAGGTGGGCAAACTCCGTAGAATGAAAAGGTCTAAAACATGACTGAAAAAGGACTTATGACTAATATACCTTGTCTCCTTTGTCTCCAGGACCTCCAGGAGGTCCTTGATCCCCTTTTATACCCTGTGAGGAAACAAGAAAGAAATTCAGATATCATTCTCAAAGTTTAATATCTTTGTGTCCAAGTTACGCTTGAATAGATATCTCAATACCATGTAATTTGGTTACACAGATTTAGCAGTTTTACATTTAGAAACAACAACACTGGACAAATAAATTAGATTTCCCTACTGGAGCAATAAGACTGAGTTCACTGTGTAAACGTAACCTTTGCGCCGTCAGCTCCAGGAGGCCCCTGAGGTCCGGCTGGTCCAAGGGCTCCCTGTTATGGAACAACAGACCATCAGTATCTGCCCAGGCAGACAGTGCAGAGCACCACTGGTGAGTCCTAATAGTTCGCCAGGCACTGCTAATGATGCAGACAGATAACAACTATCCATCACAGCTACTGTGACTGATGATGGCAATGCTCGGCTTTCATTTGTCAAAAAGGCAGAGATTAGCGAAGACACACTTTATAACACTCGCCTAAAGATGTGAAATAGGTAGCTGTAAGGCAATGCCGTTGTCCTACCGGGAATCCGTCTTGGCCGTTTTTCCCAGCAGGTCCCTGGTGTCCTTTATCTCCCGGGATTCCTGGAAGTCCAGGTGGTCCAGGGGGGCCTGCGGGGCAGTCTGAGCAAATATCCTAAAGATGGCACAGACAGGCAAGTGATGAACTGGTCAGTGGAGCCACATTTAAATTCTTTTCTCAGTGACGTGGCAGAGAGTCTTCCTACCTTCAGATCCAAGTCAGAGAGATCTGCTGCTTTTCCCTATGGGACAACAGAAGAAAATAATCAGTAAAACAGGAGCAGTGGGAAATCTTGAGCACTGTCTCTCTGTGAAAGACTTTGGAACACTTCTGACCAAACCAACCTGGCCCAATGAGAAAAAAATAAATAAATAAAATCATCCACCTAGATAAATCATGAATCAACTGTGACTGTGAGTTAAATTCATGAGCCACATCCAGGCCTGATTACTCCCAGATCTTTAGAACCAAGAAATCATCTATATAGGACCTGTCTGACAACGTAAAGTAGACCAACCATCAGAAAATAAAAACAAATCAAAAACGGATGAGAAACAAATTGACATCTACAGTTTCATTAAAGTCATTCTTTCATCGCGTGATCTACATGTTTTCTTTAACCTCGAGATCAACTGATGGATGGATGTCTGGATATACAAACATTTCTCCATAATGATTTCTTTTTCTGTACGTATCAAACCCTACGTGCGTGCAGGAAGTATATGCTTTTCAGTCAACGTAGACGCCCTGTTTGAATGTGGAACCATCAAAAAATAAAGCGACTTCACAAAAGTTATCAGCTACCGTAGAGAAGGTTACCCTGCTCCACACTAAAGGTTTAGGAGTCTAGAAAGAGGAAGACGAATGTCCCCTTGCGATAGTAATGTAGGGTGTAAATTCAATTTAGCAATTGAAAAAGATGCCAATTGGTATACTCATCATCTATTAATGGAAACTGTCAATGTTGTGACATTTTTCTATGTAACTTAATGCATCACTTCAGCTCTCACAGAGTTTGAAGCATGCAGCTTAACTGTAGAGAACGCTAAGATCTATTCGGCAACGTCATTAGAACGCAAAGAATTATGAATCTGTTTGGCCCGCCTGGCATAGCAGGCTACTGTTCTGGCATGAAAATAATGAAACATTGAGATGAAAAACAGAATATAATCCTACAGAATGTAGCGTGCTGAAGAAAACATGCCATTTTCTTGTTTAAAAAAAAAATATGTTTCCCAAAATGCTTTGCGTTCACCACTGGGATTGCGTAATGAGGACATCACAATAGCAATCTATATGACGCAGAAAGCTATTTACTGGCATTTAAACTTAGTATTTGATCTTATGGACACTTTTTTTACAATAGGTTCCTTGTTCACTAAAAGTTCTTGTGGGACCACAGGTCCGGAGAAACACCATAGGAGTGCTGTTCCAAATGAAGGTGATGAGGACAAGGCTCAGCTAAAGAATGTCAACAGATAGCACAGGCTTATGGAGCTGGACCAGGAAGAGAATCATAGGGATGTGCTAACTTTTCTATTTCAGAGAGCAGACCGACGCATCTCCAGGACCTGTGCAGACAAAGGAGAAGGTGGAACGAAAAACGACCTGCCAAGGTGGTTGGAGACACACCCAACTACTAGCCAATTAGATTGTTGCATGTTGCATTTGCATGTTGCATGTTGCATTTGCGGCACTGCATACTCATAAGACAGACATCTTCTACGGCGACTTCAGCAGAATGAGACTGACCAAAGATCCCTTGATGTAAAAGTTGGTGAATCTGACTTAACAGGAATATACTCTCTCCAGGGTTCAGGCTAGGAGATACCCTTGGGTCGCAGCTGTACAAGGTCGATGAGATGAGAAAATGTTTAAAAAGATTTTTGTAGTGCAAAAGAACTCAACATGCATACTTACAGGCTCTCCTTGTGATCCTTTTTCTCCTGGTCTTCCTGGTAAGCCCTGAGTTTTGAGCAAACGCATCAAGTTACTTTTTTATCTCAACAACATTGATAAACTTAATTAAAATGTACTATCATCCCCCTAATTCAAAAGTATCAACATATATAAGCCAACCTGCTGGATTTAAACAACGGCTCTCCGGTGAATGTGGAAATCACTTATTTGAGTCTCTCTTTAGGGTTATACTTACATTGTGTCCTGCTGGACCTTGAGGACCTGCAACTCCTGGTGGACCTCTCAATCCCTGAGGCACATTAAAGACAATATAAAAAAGTAACGAAAAAAGCAAAACACTGACTATTCTTTGAGTAAATAACTACCGCTGGTCCTGGTTCGCCATTTTTCCCTGGAGGCCCCTGCAGAAACAAATAGTCAGAAATGAATATCTGCGAATCAGTGCACTGCAGGTGGGTCAGTTTAGCTTGAAATCACGTTCTCACCGGAGGTCCCTCTTTCCCTTCCCCTGGGGAACCCCTGTCCCCTTGTAACCCGGGCTGTCCGCGTTGCCCTGGTGGGCCCTTGTGAAAAAAAAAAGAATAGATATTGCACTTCAGCTGTCATGTTTGGCCAGAAAGGATTAAACACTACTGGGAAAATGCAATGTGTGGTTCTTTGTAACGAGACAGTTGCCTGCCAGCTGTTGCTACGGAGTCCCAAGTGGGACAAACAGTAAACGGTAAACAGGAGGAGGAGGTGATCGCGATCCTCTTTTGGATTTCGATGTGCAAGGTCGTAACGTAATTTCGATCGATATCGACACCTCTACTAAGTAGTCCTGAAAATGCCTGGGGAAATGGAACAGTAAAATTACTTTCCTAAAGAGGAACAGGATGGGGCACAGCATTTGAATGTCGACAAAGGAAGACGTATCAGATTCTGATCACTTAATTGTAGTTAGTAAGTTGCAGTGTAGAACATGAACAACAATCATAAGACATGTTGACTGACGTGTTTGTCTTCAAACTTTTCAAATATATTGCAATTGGAAAAGCTTTAAAAAAAAAGCTTTCAGATCTGTCTGCATCTGCCCATTAATCTGTGTCTGCAGTAAAGCTTAGAATCACCCCTGAGCCAAGAATTTTGCATGCCCATTTCAAGTTTGCCGATAGCGTCGGTTTGCTTTTCCTCTTCGCCACAACAGAAATTACCACGCAATGCCCTGCAACGTGCGTTGTTTGTATTTTATTATGTGCACTGCCATAGCTGCATATCATTCCATGTAGATAGAGCTTAGCTCCCACATCTGTGACAGAATGTGCTCATCTGCGCTCACTGCGTTGAAGCACTGACACAGAACAGCTGCACAGTTTTCAGCTCTGGGCAGGTTTTTTCAGATACTGGTACCGGGTCGACACCGTTCTAATGTACTCGTATTGGTACAGGCTAGTTAACGGATACCTGAACCGATACTTGAGATTTGGAAACTCTGCAATAACTTCACTAAAATTTTCATTTTTATTAATATTTTATTTTATATCTAATTTACCATCATTTGTTGTAACAAGAAGAGAAGAAATACAACTTTCTTTTTCGAATTCATTGCATTTTTTTGTGTGGTAGAAGAATCAGCATTGGTATTTGGTATCGGCAAGTACTCAGATCCAAGTATGGGTATCGTATCGGTTTGAAAAAGCGATATTGTCGCATCCCTATTTAAACGATATTTACTTCCACAATGGAGGTTCTTTTTTTTTGCCAGGGTTTGTTTGTCTGTCCATTAGCACAATAAATGAAAAGGTCATAGGTGGATTTGTATCAGATTTTCTGGAAAAGTCTGCAATGGGGCCATACAAAATCTACTGAATTTTGGGGGGGATCCGAAAACCACCATTCCTGAAAATTTGAGTTTTGTTAATAACTATTGAAATAATAATCATATCAGTGTAAATAGAGCTCCTATATATATGTTTTCATAGTCAAGCAATCTAAAGTTACAATTAGATCGCGACAGTGGTGGAGGGGTGTCATGATGGCAGGTGAGGCACCCATCAACGTGTTAATAGGTGAATGACTGAGTATGGTGAAGAATGCTATGAAGTTATTGGACTTGTTTAAGTCCTATAGTTCCTAAAGGATAAAATTGAGAAGGCTAAAAGTAGAACCACCAGGTGAAAATTGTCATTGGCAAATCTGTTTTTTTAATTATTCAAATTTATAATAAATTCAATAAAAAAACACCATACCTTCACTCCAGGAGGTCCTTGATTCCCAGGTAGTCCCTGCTCTCCCTGCAAGGCCAGAAAATAGAAACAATCAAACTGTTTGCTCTTAAACTACATTTCTTTTGAACCAATAACTTGTGTTTGCTGCACCAATGTATCGTCGTGCATTTTGCAGACCCCAACTCAGGCTTGTTTTCCCTGAACACATATGTTTGTGTTTCAGTGTGGCACAGTGAGCCCACAGAGGTTTACAGGTTAACTGTTTTGGATTCTAATAAAAGGAGGTCAAGCGAAGCAACCCCGCTTTTGTCTCTAATACTGGATATTGGACACGAAATGCCCGCGGATTACCATAAAATGAGCTCAATGTCCTGGTCTGTACTTTTTGTCTCCTGTCTCTAGAGAAACGAACCAGGTTTTGGGAGCAGAGTAAGCAACATGGAGCTGTCAGTTCGAGGAACTGAGTGTTAGACGGTCTAGGACCCGAGTTATATAAAGAAAGAGAATTTTTCGCTCCCTTCAGGGTGGAATATGCTTTTACAATAGGTAGTTATTCCCATTTTCAGAGAGTGGATCAAGTATTTGTCGATTTCAGCAATTTATGGGAGGAAGTAGTCCCTAACCCTTCCAAATACCAGTGTAGGTACCAGATCTGCTTGGGGGGCCTGTGCCTACATATGACACAGCATTTCAATATTTCATGATTGGCTGGACGCTAACATTAGACTACATTGATGTAGTGTGTCATTTTTCTGAATAACTATAACTACAAATAGCAAGTATGCAAAACACAAACGAATGAAGTATATAGAGGAATTCAAAAGATACAAACAGCCATATAGAGTGTTATATAAATACTGTACATGCAAAAATGTACTTACACGGAACAAAACTATAAACACAACACTTTTGTTTTTTTGCTCCCACAAAACAAAATCGCACTGCTTGTGACGCCAGGGTTAAAGTCAGTTTTTCAAATCTGGTGGCTTTTATCACGGACAATGAGAAATGAACCCCTCAAGCGGAGAATCAGCCAACTTACATGATACCAGTGATCATTGTTAGATGTACAACATGAAAAAAAAAAGAGGAGACATGGGCGGAAATATCAGCTGTTTTGGGAGTGAATGGTTAGTTTATGATTCTATTAACGTAGAGTTTTTTTCCCCTGAATACTACCCTTTATCTATTGTCTCAGCAAACCTCCATGTGATTTTGTGATCTCCTGGGACCGCCTTGGGCGGAACACATTTGCGAGTGAAAAGCTCCCGGCGGGAAGGGACACGTTGCTGAACGCTTCCGGTGGGAAGCAAGGGGTTAATTGTGCACAGGTGGAGAGGTCAGACTAATGAGGGCTGAATACTAACACGCGAAACTCTTTGATCTTGTGTTGTAAAATAAAACAAATCTTCAATTTAAAATGTCTAGCGCAACCTCTGGTATCGACACCAACTGTAGGAAACAGTAAGAGCTGTGTTGCAGTTAATCAGTCAGAGGACAGATCTTGTGTCAAATCATTTTGTGGCCACTCCCACACTGACCTGACACAAACTGAAGATTAAAAACTGGATTTAATTTTTTCACAGAAACCGACTTGGACGGCATCTTTTCATTCCAGAGAAAAGAAAAAAAATATTAAGAAGAACAGCCGGAAATGAGACCTAGAAAGGAAATACAGGAGGGGTCCCAACCATCAGATTTTTACCCTTTAAACCTATTCATCTTTTAGCCACTTGCTAAGTCAGGCTAACAGGTTTAAGCTACATTTTTACATGTAAAGTTCACCATATCAGCTCAGTTTAGTTTATTTGCCATTTTTAGTTTAAATAAAAAAAACAAATTGGAATGCAATTAGAAGACGGCCATAGTATATTGTCAACATATACAGACAAACACAAAAAGCACAACCCCACAAACGTACGTAGATGCTTGCACAAGAGATAAACACATTGTGTAATAAATAGCAATAAAAGTAACTAAAATATGCAAAAAAAATGTATGTCTGACATGTTTCCAAGTGCATTGTTCAAGGTCTTAACATCTTGGGGAAAAACACTTTTAGCGTGTCGAGCTGTAGTGCATTTCATAGAGTGCTGTCTTCTTCCCGAAGGAAGAAAGTCAAACGTCTTTGAAGCAGGGTCATGCGAGGAATCTTTAATGATCCAAAGAGCTCTTTTTAAAAGTCTACTGTTATAGATGGTCTCCAAGACTGCCAGGTCACAGCCACTTAGTCTGTGACCTATTCTTATTAATATTGGACAAACCTAAGCATCCTCTTCATGGCGTAATCCTACAAAAACTGAATGTTTTCAGTCAAAGTCTTGTCTATGAGCTACAACAACACATATTTTTTTCTCTGGTTTCAATAATGCTGTTGAATCAAACTTTAACATAACTCCAGTTCCCACTGTTATTATTTGTGGTTATCTTGCGGCTACAGTATTGTTTGGCTATGTTAGCTTGTTTGTTAGCCAAGGCTTACCTGATGTGAAGTTAGTACTGCAGATTGTTTTATTTTTAATCGCCTGCTCATTCCAAACGCTTCTTCTGATTGTTCACAACACCGATCGGGTCTCTTTCTGCAGACTCAAATGTAGTACTGTTTAGCCATATTAGCTTGTTTGTTAGCCAAGGCTTACCGGATCTGAAGTTAGTACTGCAGATTGTTGTATTTTTGTATATTGTTATATATTGTTGTTCCTTCTGATAGTTTACACCGATCACGTCTCTTTCTGCAGACTTAAACGCAGTAAAGCGGGGAGCGATGTAGACGGAAAAAACGTCTGTGAGCGACTGAGAGGAGACGTTCACATTGAACCATGGATGCATTTCGGCTCTGTTTTCCATTCTGTGTGTGTGAAGTGAATTGAAGGCAGCGAAGGCTGAATTGTAGGCTAAACAGGGCAGATAATCCTGGATATGTGGTTAAAAGAAATCAATCGCACTGATACTACGAATGAGTCGACCGCTGTAAACCCATTCATTTTGACAGTCCTTTTTTAAAATAAATCTGTATATATATATATATTTTATTTTTTATTTATTTTTTTATTTTAGGTTTTCCAACGTAATAGAGATTTAAACCAAATTCAAAGAACTTACAGGCGGTATATTATATAAAAGATATATATATATATATATATATATATATATATATAGATCCAATCCAATCTTACTTTAGAAATATATTCTATCCAGCGGGCCTGTCGTTTTTGAGGTGAGACTTTCCATTTTGAAGATGTCGCATATTATATTATACCAGTCTTCAATACTACTTATGGCCTTTTTTGCCGCCGCACATACTCGAATCCGAACAATATAACAATGCCCTTCCACAGTTTTCTCCTTCGCAAGAACCCCAAAAGAGGAAACGACCTACTTGGAGAGGCAAATTTGAGCTCGTAACTAGACACACAATCTTGTGTACCTCCCTCCAGAAAGGGAGGAGCTTTGGACAGGACCAAAAAATACGAAGGTGTCCGGCCTCTTATGTGCCGCACAATCTCCAACAAAAAGATACATTTAACTGATTCTTTGTTTGTGTTGGTGTTTTAAAGAAGCGCATCAAAACCTTCAGACTGAACTGAGATCTTCCAAACTTCCTTGCAGTTTTCTTGCCTTTCAGAATCAGCTATCAACGTTTTATTTTCCTGTTCCCATTTTTGCTTTATATACACACATGCTTATAGCTTTCCATTCTTTAAAATAGCTACATTTGAACCAAAATGTGTACGTTTGATTTGATCATCATTTTAAATTAAATCAAAGATTATGATCAGTTAGTACTCAAGTAACCTTGTCCCTAAATACTTTTTTTTCTATTACTTGAGTAATTTATTGGAGGTCTGCTTTCAACTTTTACTTGAGAAAATAATATGTTGAATAACTTGATTAGAATTTTGGGTTACTCTCTCCAACTCTGGTTACCTGTTATAACATTGCAAACAAAGTAAGCGTATTAATTTGTTTATGCAGTTTTTCTGTTGTAACAATGTAAAAACGACGACATTTATTCTCCATGTTATCAGGACCTCACTCTGGCCCCTTCTTAATATAATGGTAGCGAAGCACAGAGGTGGGAAGGTGTTGATATGGACCAGAGTATGGAGGTCAATTTTGTTTAAATGAAGACAAATAATCGGAAAAAAGTAGATCTAAAATGACAACCAAAAAATGATGAGAAAGAGCCCATAGAGAAACATGACTGTCATCAAAAGTATAACTAAACAGAATTAAAGAGGAGGAAAACAATGAATGAGTACAGTTATACTCTTACTCTTTGGCCATCTTTGCCCTTCCCGGGTGGTCCAGGAGGTCCAATCACTCCGGGCTCTCCTGGTGGTCCTTGGGCACCAGATTGCCCTGGTTTACCCGGCTCACCCTGTAATCATAAACAGTTACATTAAACGAAGAAGGTTATTGTCTCTGTCATGGGCTGTTACAGAGAATCAGATGGTTCAGATCTATTTATCCCATTTTATTCTGAATTCAATGCTATTTACACTTTTTCCCTGCAGATTTAACGGAAAGAAGACTCAGACTTTGTGAAGGCTCTAATTCCAAGCTTCAGGGCTGGACAGCAACGCCCACTGAGGGATAGGACATACAGTGCGTCCGGAAAGTGTTCACAGCGCTTCAATTTTTCCACACAAAATGGATTAAATTCAGCTTTCCCCATAAAATTACAAACACAACAACCCATAATCATAATCTGAAAAAAGTGTCTTTGGAATTGTTGCAAATTTATTAAAAATAAAAAAACTTGAGAAATCACATGTACATAAGTATTCACAGCCTTTGATGTGAGGCTCAGAATTGAGCTGAGGTGCATTCTGTTTCCACTGATCGTCCTTAAGGTGTTCCAGCATATCAATTGGAGTCCACCTGTGGTAAATTAAGTTGATTGGACAAGATTTGGAAAGGCACACACCTGTCTATATAAGGCCCCTGGGTTGACAGTGTATATCAAAGCACAAACCAAGCATGAAGACAAAGGAATTGAGTGTAGACCTCTCAGACAGGCTTGTCTTGAGGCACAAAGCTGGGGAAGGTTACAGAAACATTTCTGCTGCTTTGAAGGCTCCAATGAGCGAAGTGGCCTCCATCATCCGTAAGTAGAAGAAGTGTGGAACCAGCAAGAATCTTCGTAGAGCTGGGCGGCCTTCTAAGCTGAGTGAACGGGGGAGAAGGGCCTTGGTCAGGGAGGTGACCAATAACCCAATGGTCACTTTCTCAGAGCTCCAGCATTCCTCTGTGGAGAGAGGAGAAACTTCCAGAAGGACAACCATCTCTGCAGCAATCCACCAATCAGGCCTGTATGGTAGAGTGGTCAGACGGAAGCCACTCCTTCGTAAAAGGCACATGGCAGCCGACCTGGAGTTTGCTAAAAGGCACCTTAGGGACTCTCAGACCATGAGAAACAAAATCCTCTGGTCTGATGAGACAAAAATTGAACTCTTTGGAGTGAATGCCAGGTGTTACGTTTGGACAAAATCAGGCACCGCTCATCACCAGGCCAATACCATCCCTACAGTGAAGCATGGTGGTGGCAGCATCATGCTGTGGGGATGTTTTTCAGCTGCAGGAACTGGAAGACTAGTCAGGATAGAGGGAAAGATGAATGCAGCAATGTACAGAGACATCCTGGATGAAAACCTGCTCCAAAGCGCTCTTGACCTCAGACTGGGGCGACGGTTCACCTTTCAGCAGGACAATGACCCTAAGCACACAGCCAAAATATCCAAGGAGTGGCTACAGAACAACTCGGTGAATGTCCTTGAGTGGCCCAGCCAGAGCCCAGACCTAAACCCAATTGAACATCTCTGGAGAGATGTGAAAATGGCTGTGCACCGATGCTTTCCATCCAGCCTGATGGACCTCGAGAAGTACTGCAAAGAGGAACGGGCAAAACTACCCAAAGATAGGTGTGCCACGCTTGTGGCATCATATTCAAAGCGACTTGAGGCTGTAATTGCTGCCAAGGGTGCATCAACAAAGTACTGAGCAAAGGCTTGTACTTATGTACATGTGATTTCTCAGTTTTTTTTAATTTCTTATAAATGTGCGAATATCTAAACATTTCTTTTAACATTGTCATTATGGGATGTTGTGTGTTGAATTTTAAGGGGAAAAAGGAATTTAATCCATTTTGGTATAAGGCTGTAACATTAAAAAATGTGGAAAAAGTGAAGCGCTGTTAATACTTTCCGGATGCACTGTAGCCGGTAAGGAGTGTAACGGTACAAAAAAAAAAAAAAATATATATATATATATATATATATATATATACATGTAAGTTTTAGGATGAAATGAAAAATTATAATGTGGTGAAGGAAGGCCCAATTAAGGACTGTAGTCAAAAATGAGCATTAGCTATAAACTTTCTTTGCATTGCATAAGCTATAGTTGGGGGGCTATAGTTGTGATGATTATTTTATTTTGGGTTTGGGAAGGATGGGGTTTGTAGGATCATTTTAATCTGTAAAGCACTTTGAGAAGCTATGTAGTTGGAAAAAGCGCTTTATAAATAAAGTTTGATTGGTTCATATTTTAGTGCATTTTCCGTACACTTTAATAAAATAAAAAATTGTTTTGTATGACTTAAATTTTTACTTTGATCAGTATTAAACAAATAATCTTTTGAATTCCTTCCTTTCGAATTGTGAAATAACTTTGAATTTATTATGTTGGAAGTATAGACCTGACAGGAGATTTATTTAGATTTAAAAATAAATAAAAATAATAATAATAGCCTAAGCAGACATAGCCAGAGTAGACAATAAAACAGCAAGAAAGCTGTCAGTGTTAACGTTTAGAAATGTTTAAATAACATTTTACCTATAACTGAGGATAAAACACTCTTAAATCACTTTGGAGTTGATATTTTAACAGCCTAGTTTCCAAGCTGAACTTGAATGCAGCATGACCAGCATGTCAGAAAATCCCTTCTCATCAACAGGAATTCTGCCAAATTGCATTTAATGAAAATCAGGAGGAAAAAAAACAAAATACATAAAATAAGTAGTTTGGGCTGATTGGATGCTACTGTTAACCTTGTGTATGTCAGCTGTTTTTTTTCTAGTATCAGTGATGTTTCCAATTAACTGACGTTGTTTCAGGTGAGTCCTTTAGTTCAGAGCAAAGTGTGTTATTGACTTTATAAAGATGCGTTCACTGACAAAGTTCTGGTTTGGTCAAACATACTTTTACTACTGCAGCTTTATCACAAACCATTAATACATGTACCGTTAAGCTCCTATAGCCGGTGCATTGGGAAGCTGGAATATAATATTTTGGTTTAAATGTCAAAGATGAACCCGGAGGTATAATGAATGTTATTTAAAACAAAAAAGAGAGAGCAAACAGTGGACGTGTCCTGAATTACTAACGTGATAATCCCTGCTGCTGCCATACTGAAACAAATTTGAGGATTGATAGAGTAACAGAGGCCAAGCAAGGACACTCAGAAAGCATGCTCTAAAACGCACATCCAACCCAGCAGACCTGTACAAAGACTCACCTTATCCCCTCTCTTTCCAGCTGGACCCGGCGGCCCGATGATGCCTGGAATACCCTAAAACAAAGATTTCGTCATATTTTTAAAAAGCTGCTGGTTACAAACCATGTTGAAAAAGTAATTTACATCAAATGTAAAAAAATAAAAAAAATTACCACACTTCCTGGTGGCCCACGTGGCCCCTGGGGTCCTGCTGCACCAGGTGGACCCTGGAAAAAAAAAACACCATACTATTGAATTACCCTGTATTTTATATTTCTTGACGGCAAGACGTTAACTTCCTTAAGAGCTTACAGGGTCTCCCACCCGACCGGTCTCCCCTGTGAGTCCAGTATCACCTTTTGGGCCCTAAAAAAAGGCAGCTGATCAGACACATTCCACAAATATCGATGGAACAAAAAGGATATTGTGGGGGATTCTTACAGCCGGTCCTAGTTGTCCTTGGAAACCTTGCTCACCAGGTAAACCTCTTGGACCCTAAGGGAAGACATCATTCAAAGACGAATAAAAAAAAAGAAGATAAAAGACCTGCCGTATAACAAATACTTAGGCTCTAAAGGAAAGGCATTCAGGGTTTTTTTGCTTCTCAGTCACACTTAAAAAGCAAATTTAATATTAGACAAATATAGCCTGACTAAATATGAACCAAAGGATGATTTACATTATTAAGGGAGTAATAAAAACATCCATGCCCATTGTGCAAAAGTAAGAGTACCCCCATACACCTAACAACTGGTAGTTCCAGTCCCTGGCTTCTGTCAGTGCGCCAGGGATTGACTGCGCAGTTTTATTTTATTATCTCCACAGAGCCTCACTCAGTGGTCAACCTCTCCATCATGCGGAGTCGAGCTCAACAACGAAGAGCAACAAGTGAAGACGGACTGGCTTCAAAGCCTGGGGGTTTTACTGCGCTAAGGTAAACTACATGCATATTTGTTAATAATACTGATATGAATTTTAAAATGGGCTGCACAGTGGTGTGGTGGTTAGCATTGTCCCCTCACAGAAAGAAGGCCCTGGTTCGAATCGAGTTGGGTCCTTTTTGTGAGGAGTTTGCATGCTCTCCCCGTGCAGGTGTGGGTTTTCTCCAGCTTCCTCCCTGTGGAGGAGCAAAACTGGCATAATTACAAATAAAAGCAGAAATATATATATATTTTTTTCTAGGGATTCACCGAAAATTCCGCCACAGAAAATTTTCGGCCGAAAGACCTAAATCACTGAAACCACACAGCCGAAACTTTATTAATTTAATTTATATTGTGCATTGTTGTTATGTCAGTGCTAAATAAATATCTTCATAGTTTTGTGAATGATTTATTGCAATGCCTTAATTTTAGTGAGGTTAGTACACATCATAGCCATAAATTCTATGGTTCTAATAATTGACAATCATTTCTTTCAGTGTTTCGGTTTTCGGCCTTAGTTTTCTTCATTTTCGGTTTTCGGTTTCGGCCAAGAGTTTTCATTTCGGTGCATCCCTAGTATATATATTTTCTTGTAACGTAAAAACAAGGAATGCATGTATAAGGAAAAGGAAACTCAATTTTTTTGTTGACAAAAATGAATGTATAAGGAAAAGAAAAAAACAAATGATATACATTTCTTCGCAAAAATGCACGTATAAGGAAAAGGAAAAACAAAAGATATATATTTCTACTGTTTTTTTTACCTATGTCAGTTTTGGTCCTCCGACCTGTCCAGGGTGTACCCAGCCTCTCGCCCGTTGACAGCTGGAGATAGGCACCAGCCCCCCCGCGACTCATAAAGGATTAAGCGGTTAAGAAAATGGATGGATGGATGGATGGTCCTCCACACATCCCACAGTTCATAGGTTGATTGGTGAATCTAAATTGTTCCTTATGTGTGAGTGTGTGTGGTTGTCTGTCTGTGTGATGGACTGGAGAACTGTCAAGAGTGTAGATGTCTTCACCCTGTGGTGGCTGGGGGTGGGCTGCAGTACCCCCGCGACCCTAAACAGGACTAAGTGGGTTTAGAAAATGGATGGATGGACTCTGAAAGAATAGTTTCATTAATGCTGGCATACAGATGTGTTATTAAAAAATATTAAAGTGTGAAGGAGAAAATGCTTAACCTGTATAACTTGTGTAACAATACGAGTAATGTTTTTGACAGTTAAAAAGTTCCTCTGTTGCCTCACCCTGTTGGTTTGGTTTGTGTGAGAGATATTTTCATGCTTAACAAATGTGTTGTAGGTTTGCTTCATATTTTATTTTCAGCTGGATTCCATGTCTACTCCATATCTGCATATTATGTTGCTGATTGATTGTTGATATTTAAGTAAGTTGACTTTTGTGACATTTGAGATATTTTATAAATCAGCAGGGATGCTTTGGAAATACTGGATTCTGCTGTCATGTCAGCAAATGAGTGAAAGAGATAAAAGACTAGCTGGATTTTTTTCTGTTGAAGTCTACTGTCTAAACATTTTTCAGCTTTATATACTACTTGGTAACCTTCTGTCTAATGGTGCTTTTAGTCAATAATTACATATAAATAAATATATGACAGAATGAACTGAACAGCAGTCCAGAGCTGCATGTGCTTCTATAAATTGACAGTATTTCTTTTCAGTCCACAGACATGCTTATCAAGGCAAGGCGGTGATGACAGCAGATATAAAGTAAGTATCTATAACCGATAGGATTAAATGATAGTGGTTATTCTCCTTTTACATTTGCTCTTACTATAAGCTCTTTGTAAAATTAGTAGGCCAAAGACTATGGGATCAGAACGATATCATCTTGAAATGAGACTGAAAATAAATATTGGCACTGAAAATAAAAATTGGCATTGAAAAATATTATTGTAACTGAAACATTCATTTCTAATCTGAAATAAATCTAGTGAAAATGTCTGTATTGAAAGTGAAAAAAAAATTGAAAGCAATATTCAATGAAACTCATGTATATGCAAACAAATAACTTAACCTTTTCACACATTTTTTTTTACAATACCAATCATTTTTCCAAAGCCAAGCTTTTTTTCAATACCAATGGTTTTTTCAGTGCCACCATTTTTTCAGTGCCTGCCTCTGCTTTTCAGCTTCATTCAGGTGGTACTGTTTTGACGCTTGTGTGCGCACGTGCATGAGGGGCGGGGCTTCAGCCTCCATATGTTTCCATAGTTTGCACACATTACGTGAACGAGGCCGGAGGGAAACTCCGACTGTCAGAGGCGATAAAAGCGGGACCAACATTTTCTTTGCTACTAATGTGTCCAAACCATGCAAACATATGGGTTGCCGAAGCCCCGCCCCTCATGCGTGTGCGCACACAAGCGTCAAAACAGTACCACCTGAATGAAGCTGGGGAAAAAATCATGGAATCGAAAAAAGGAATGGCATTGTAAAAAAGGATGAAAGTGTGAAAACTTGATTGTAAGTGAGTTATTTGTTTCAGTGCATATACATTAGTTTCATAGGAAAAAATGTGACTTTCAATAGTTTTTTTTTCACTTTCAATACAGATTTATCTCAGACTCAAAATGTATATTTTCGGTTACAATAACATCTTTCAATGCCAATTTTTATTTTCAGTGCCAATATTTATTTTCAGTTTCATGTCAAGATGATATCTTTCTGATCCCATAAAGACCATCAGCCTTCTAAAAGAGCACATACCTTTACTGAAATTCAGAATTGCCTGGTCAGTTGTTGAAAAACCCTTCACTTCAGGTTTTCATTTAACCTACAGATATTCATCCTTTTCCTTTTTTCACACCCAAACACACATCAACACTTTTACACACAATTAATTTGCAGGTATGAAATGTTTCCAGATTTTATTTTACCATACTAAGTGATTGTTACAGAAAGTACACTGTGAGAGCCTTGGTAAACTGAATGTAATGTTTAATATTATACGATTCTCAAGATTTGGAATCGATTAGATTCAATCTAATCCAATTCAATCTAATCCAATTCAATATTGATGTCCGTCAGTGCTATTAAAAGCGCCTTTTTTTTTTTTACTGTTATCTTAATTATATGCCAGAAATTCAATGACTTAACACTCGGTGAGTAACAGTTCACCATTGAAAACTGTATTAACCCTGTCAGACACAAAACTTAAAATGGCTGTCTGGAATGTTCCTTCCCATTTCAACTTTAAAAAGGGCAAACTATTCTAAAAAATAAAATTGATTCCTGAACTTGTGAATCGATTCGATTTCTATAAGAATCGATTCAGACTCGATTTCTCGATTATTTCAACATAGCTCTAGTAGCACAAAGAAAAGTTTAAGCTAACACTGTCACTCTAAAAACTCAGAGTTTCCCAGAATAGCTCACACTGGAAATTGATATTAGGTTTTTATTTAAAAGCAGTTCACAGTATGTGCTTATTCCTTTGCCATCTAATAACATCCATTGTGTTTTTTTGTTTTTAAATCCAATTTTAGAGTTGGACATGAAAAGAGTGGGGAAACTCCCTCCTAAACATGTTTAGTCAACAGAATTTTTCCAAACTTTAACAACTTACACTCTTTTGTGATTGTCAAAAAAAACCCAAAAAACTTGTCAATTTTGATTAAAACTCACACAAAACAAAATGTAAGAATGCAAATGAGTGTATTTTTATTTATTTATGCAAATTTGTAAAATTCAACAAAATAAAATATGGAGGCAGATGAACAAGCCCTTCTGCTGCTTCTCTAGAACAGCAGTACCTCCACCACGCCAGTAGGGGAGTTTAAGTTTTGCGAACATGTGATTATGATTAATTTTGGGATTGTGTGAAATTGACAGCACTGATGTTCATTTATGGCATGTAGCTGAATTTTTCCTTTATTTAGCTACAGGTTGTGATCACGTCTAGCCTGTGTGTATAAAGTGGAAGTGTAAATACAGCTTAGAATCAAAAATCTTGGATTCAAGCAAACAAATAAGTACTGAAAGTGTTATGACATCTTATGACATTTTTGCAGCTAAATTATTATATTGAAAGCTATCTTACCCCACAATTTTTTTGTATGTTGGAGTATACAATATAGGTTATGTATGGTTTATTTTCCCTTGCTGTTGACTGGAAAAGTACTGCAACACAGATTTCCTGTGAGACTCCCATCTGTTTTTGAGGACAAATGAAATTGACATGACCTCCATTTACAGAAGTCACTGTCTTGAAGTTAGACTATTTCTTTGAGAATGTTCGATACAATGGAAAATGTGTCTTTTTAGGGATCTTTTAGTAATTTTGTGTGTTTGTGTATCCGTATATTCACCAAATATCCTAGTGATCACTGACCATTTGGAGGACAACTATTCTACACCTACAATGTTTCACTGTCACCTCTGGTAGGATTCACTGCTTTTGAGGAAAGTTTTAGTTTCACTTAAACTGCATATGATAGATTTTAAATTAATACTATTGCATGTCTAAACTATAGTTGCACTGTACTGAGCTGCAGGAGATAGATGAATTTTGCATTCATAGTGTAAAATTTATACTTTGCAGCTTGTATTATTAAGTGTATCTTATATTCCATTGTGTATTGTTTGATTGTAATCATTTTGTGGGCCAAAAAGTAAAAGAATAGAAGTGTTTTCCTGTAGACATATTTTAATGTCCCTTTATTGATGGAATTTAAGTGAATATTTTAGAAAACATTGAATTTTATTGTATTTTCATTTTGAAAATTTTGTATTTTAATGACTGTAATATTTTGAATACGCAATTTACTTTTATTTAGTTAGTTCTTGTACAGCAATATTTTCAAGGATCTTAAGCTTTGTAACTTATTGTAAAATTTGAATGATTTTGTAAAAGTACCCGAAATACATATTTTTCAGCAGAACTCTGAGCATTATCACTTTATTACAGCAAATGAGTTAAATCCTGTTGTTACAGTAAAAAACGTTTTTTTTTTTATTTAAAATAATAAAAACTGTATTTAGAAATGTATGTACAGTCACTTAATGTAAGGTGTTAGCTGGTAATATTACGGTGATCTGTCTTTAAAAGACTGGTATTTTTTTAAGCATATTCACTAATTGTAAGGCGATTGTTAGCAATATTGCAGTAATCAATCTGTGAATATGTATTTTCCTGTAGAAATATGATCAAAGGCACTAATTGTAAGATGTTTCTCAGTAATTTTAGAGTAAAGTATCAGTAAAATTTACATGAAAGGGGGGAATTATTGAAAACGATGTAGTACATATGTGCGGTCTTTAGATGGCAGTTTGACTAGTATAGCGCCCTAAATAGAGATGTAGGATTCCAAGGTTTCCTGCTCACAACCCAGAAAAGAAACATATCAAGCTAACGAACAATGGGTCTTTTCCACAAACTTCTTCTAGTTTTCCTCCGCTTAAAGAAAGGCGTATTTATTATTTAATGCACATACTATATGCATTTTCGTTGGCGAACGCATAAAAGCCTCATGATCTCTAATCTTGCTCACAGAGCCCAAATAACTTCAGAAGCTACATCATCAGTAACAGCGTACCTGGATCCGCTATTGTAGTTTTTTCCGAAGAAAGGTGGAATGTTCAAGTCCAGAAAGGCCGTAGGCGGCTGGTAGTGACATGATCGTTTTCAAAAGTCTCCGACTTGCGTGTACATGACAAGAATCACACAGCATTTTAAGATTTCTCCACTCTGGGCACATCTCCCCGTTGTCGTGTAAACGAGAGGCCAAAACGCAGAGAAAAACCTCAGTTTTGCTAAAATACGTTGTCGTGTAAACAGCCCTTTAGTTTTAAAGACTAAACGCTGTTCTCTTTTTTTTGACTTGTTCTCAGGTGGTAATGAGATAAATTGGACTGGAAGATTCCTTTCAGGACTTGGGCTATAGAACCTAATGACTTGACATGTACTAGACTTAGACTAATTCTATATAACTTGGACTTACTCTGGGACGCAAACACTACGGACTCAATTGTGACCTGGACTCAAGAGATAGTAACTTAACTACAACACCGGTCTGGGAGAACTGAGTCTTTTCTTTTTTCGCCCGCTCCTTCTTGCAGAAATATTGAAATTCTACCATACTTGGATCTAAGTCAAGAGGTTAAGTAAGAGAGTCCAAAACTTTAATCCAGTTCATTTTTCACCCAGGTTCCATCTAATAACCACCCCCTGTTGGTATGATGTTGTTTTTCAGAAACGCTGTAAGATTTTTTTGTTTGTTTTGCTCTGTTTTTTCAGATGAAACCAATAAAACCAAAACCTTTAAAAAAAGGTTTTGGTTTTATCATTTTCTTCTAGGTCTTGGGGATCATCTAAATGTTTTCATGGCAAATGTAAGGAGGGACTTTGTGTTCTAGAGGACTAGAATGTTGGGAAAAAAATAATTATGGTGTCACACTCTAAGCAGCTAATTAATAAAAAAAACTACAAAGTTCCCTGAGCGTCTAAATGGTCAGTATCGGACACAGTCACGGGGAAGAAACAGTCATGGACAGATGTCCAAATGACAGTCATTGACTTTCCTTTCATAGAGGGGATGTCACGAAAGTTCATTGCTAAAAAAAAAACTAGTGTTCACAGAGTGCTGTGTCCAAAATATTTATAAAAAGTTAAATAGAAGGAATTAAATGTGGTAGGAAAAAGTTGCACCAACAACAAGGATAACAGCAGCCTTTAGAGGATCGTCAAGCAAAATCTTCTTTTCAGATGGAAATAAAGTTTGCATTTCATTTGGAAGTAGAGGTCCCAGAGTCTGGAAGAAGATTGAAAAGGCACAAAATTCCTGTTGTTTGAAGGCAAGTAAGAATTTAACGCAGTCTGATTTAGGGTGTCACATGATCTGCTAGTGTTGGTCAACTGGATTTTTTTTAAAATCCACAGTCAACATAGCCATCTATGAGGTCATCAGAGAGCGCCTCATGCTTCAAGCTTTGTGGAGGAGCCAATTTCATTTTCGAGGAAAGTGTTAACCCTTTCAGAAGCAAAGCCAGGTGTTTAACAATCCAATATCTTGAAAGTCCCACCCCAAAAAGGCCAGACACCTTTAGAATCCAGAAGCAAGCAACCCTTGGCAGTTGGGCCTTAAAGGAGGGCAAAAATCTAAAAAACACAAAGCTCAGGCAGATTGCCAAGAGGTTGGCGCAAACAAGCTCCTAAGTCTTGATGAGTCCCTTGTTGAAGCCTGGAAGACTTGGGTGGAGCCCTGGAGGATCAGACACAGCGGCCAGGCGGGGACGAGGAGCCTGCTCTGGTGCTAGGAGACGGGGAGGGGAGCCAATCAAACCTACAGGAGAAACTGTTGTGGTATCTATCTGCCAGACCCACAGGAGAAGACTTTGGAGAATCTTTCAGACCTACTGGAGAATCAGCAGGGGCGTCTGCCAGACCCTCAGGAAATTCTGAAAAAGTTTTGGTCAGTCCCACTGGTGAGCCTGGGGTAGTAACTGGCGACACTTTGTTGCCTGGGCTGACCCTGTTGTCATCCACCAAAGTCCCATGAGGGAACCAAGGAGCGGGCTATGGGTGTTCTCTATGGCCGAAGTAATGCAAGATGTTGGGCATGGCCAGAGAGGAGCGTTGTTTCTGCTGCTGTCCTTGGTGGCGAGCCGGTGGTCGGCACTGAGATGTGTGAAAGTGCTGTAGCCCTCATCCTGGAGGGCAGTTTTGCAGCCCTGAGTCAGAGAAAATCAAACGTTGCATCACCATGTCCTTATAACAGTGGCTTTTTTTCTTTTTTGGTTTTCCCACCAAAATTAGTCAAGCAGGGTGATAACTTAGGATCCTGTTGCTGGGTTTGTTTTCTGGTCAGATCCTACTTTTATGTGGCTCACACAGACCCATCCCTTCAGCCCACCATCAAACAGTCAGACTCCAACCTCCACCATGACCAAGACCAGACAGTTGTCCAAGGACACATGGGACAAGATTGTACACCAACACAAGCCTGGGATGAGCTAATCTATAATATGGAAGCATGTTGGTGAGATGAGATCAACTGTCTAAGCAATTATTTGAAAATGTAATAAATACAAGATCATTGACTATCTCCCTCGATCGGGGGCTCCATGTTGGATCTCACTGTGTGGCTTACAATTGATATCGAGAATGTTGAGCAAACAGCCCAGAAATACAAGGGCGGGGGGGCAGATCAATGACATGAAGGAAGCTTTGACCACACTTACAAAGGTTACAATTGGTAACACACTATGTCATCATGGATTTAAATCATGTGATCCCCCAATTAAGCCAGTTCATATCCAGACCTGTCTTAAGTTTAAAAGAGTACTTTTTGGTACAAACACCATCCCCGCTTTAGGGCTGCTTTTCTGAAAGGGAAAAAGGAGGACTGATTAGTATTAAAGAGAGGATGAATGGGGCCATTATTGAGGAAAAATGTGAAAGCAAAAAGCTTCTTCCATAAGTGAGGGCATAGAAGATGAAATGTGGCTACGTAAAAAGCATTTCTAGGTTCTGGAGTGGCCTAACCAGTCTCCAGACCAAAATCCAAGACAGAAACTGTAGAGAGAGAGAGTCTAAGGCCTGTGTTGCCCAGCGACAGCCCCAAAACAATCCCAATCTGGGGAAGATATGTGTGGAAGAATGGGCCAAAATACCAGCTACAGTGGGCAAACCTGGTAAAGACCTACAGGAAACATTTGTCATTGCCAAACAAGATCACATTACAACTGATCAAGGTAAACTTTAGTTATTGACCAAATACTAATTTTCTGCACCATTATACAACTATTTGTTTTAATCATACAAGGAGATTTCCTGTAATTTCTTTCATTCTGACTCTTCCAGTGGAAGTTCACCTGTGGCACAAATTATGGACCGTTTTAATTTTTTTAAGTGGAAAAACTTGCAAAATCTGTGGCTACCGAATATTTTTTGCCCCCACTGTACACAGCTAATTAACGAGAAGACAGCTGGGACTAATAAAATATGGAGGACACAGGAAATATCTAGATGAATATATAAATTAGGGGCAATGAATAAACAAGGATTATAGCCTCAACAAGGTGATAAATCAAAACTGGAAACAAACCCAAAAGAGGGTAAAGAAAAATCTGCTTGAAAGCATAATGTAATCACCCAGGCATTTTAGAATAAAAACACAGTGTGGTAAATGGTACCATACATTACAGTACACAATGTCCTACACAGCTTTCAGGCTGTTGGCTTCAGGACAATTTTTTGACTATGCAGAAAGACAAAAAAAAAGGAAACCTCTGCTGACATCTTGTGGAAATCTGAGCACATTACCAGATGTGCTTTTACAGTTTTCAAAGAGAAAACCAGGTAAAAAGAAACCAAGCATCACCATCTCTCCTGGTCTTCCTTGATCCCCCTTTTCTCCCTTCTCTCCAGGCTTCCCCTGTAAGTTTAGGAAAGTACAAAGAAGAAATGAATGAAGACAGGAGCTCTGAGGTAAGCAGTTAAAGAAGGAAAGCCATATCTTATCTTTAAAATGAGAATAATGATAAAAATATTGAATGCCTTTAAAATTAGCATTAGCTTAATGTAGAACAGAGTTCATGCAGAGAAGTCTTTTTAAGAGAAAATAATCAACACACCGGTTCTCCAGGCTCAGGGATGACATTGGCGACCTGTCAACACAACACATCACAGGGTATGGTAAGTGAAACCTGCCGTGCGCTGCAAGGTTGCAGATGCTTCACCGCACATGGAAAACAGCGGGTGCTTGACTTACATTTCCTGGAACCCCAGGGAGTCCCCTTGGTCCAAGTTCACCCTGAGGCAAGAGACAGAGTGTTCATAGAATCTACATGCTAACTGCCACAGCACAGCCAACGCCGCAGAGTGACCACCGGCGCCATTTTGAAAAAAACAAAAACAAAACAACGTTTCTCAACATTTACCTTGTCGCCCTTTTCACCTTTTGGCCCAAATGGTCCTTCCGTTCCTCTTTCTCCCTTTATGAAAAAAAAGAAGCAAAAAAGAAAAGAGATTTTCTAAGTTTTACATTAGCTTTTCTAATAAGCAGTAGGGAAATGCGAATGCCCAAACCTAGGGTCAACAACAGTGAGTCAAAAGTATCTATAACTGTGATTCAAATTTTTCCACATTACAGCCACAAACTTTATAGTATTATATTTAGGTTTAACACTTAAATGATACAAAAAAATGGCAACCTATACTAACAGTTTAGGCAAGGGGATTCATGGTGATTCATGGCAGAGATGCTCAGCTTAGGTGGGAGAATACAAGATAAAGGACAGCTAATGGTTAAACACACAACTAATACGTTTTTTTTTGTGTGAAAGAGTGGTTAATGGAAGCTCAATGAGATGAAATGTCCCCCTGAAGCCATCGGTTATAGTAACAAATGTCCAGGTCGGGAGCTGACGATAGTTTCCAAAGAGGGCAGAGGGCATCCAGTGATCTTTTCTGCAGATCTAATAACCCTCTAGAACCCCCCTGTTTAACTTAACGCAGGGGAAGTCTGAACGAAAACCAATCAGAAATGGCAAAAGACACGGGTTGGAGGTTAACCTTCCAGTTGGCCAACAACTGTAAACATAAAGGCAGTAGTTCAGTGCAATGGTTTGGATTTAGATGGAACAAGTATAGTGGTCACAACCAACTAGCTGAAAGAGTAACTAACCCCCAAAATAACTTTTTTTGCTTCTAATTGTATAAATGGCTCTTTACCAATGCAATCTTTTGGTTTCAGGGCTTTTTTGAGGTTGGAGATACTTATATTGGCAACGAGCACACCGAAGCAATGCTGAGAGAAACAGAGAAATCTGAAATCTGTATATCCCACAATGGAGGACCACAACGACAGAGTGGTTTAAACCAAAAAAACGTGGAAGTAGTTAGAGCAAAAAGACTGGATTTACCACAGCCTATGGCCGAAGAGCTATGGGGGGGCGTTCTCAACGTTAGCCTGTGTTAACGTTACCACTCAGAGGCTGGACCGATCCTGTCTCCCTCTGCAGCAGCTCCAGCTTCAGGCAGCGCTTACTTAGCGCCCTGAACCAACGGCTAAAACTGATTCGACTTTTGGCCACCGGTGCTCCATAAAGTCTCCCTTTACCTCTGGTGAACGGTGGAGAAAAGACATCATGATTTCTACCTTTACCATAGGTAAAGAGAGGCTTTATGGAGCCCAGCGGCCCTACGTCATATTAGTTTGAGTTGGTTCAGCCGTAACTGTCTGCCTGACCACACTCAGTATATGGTGATATTGATTTGAGACCAAGAGCAAGGGAAATAAATAGCCATTCTACTTGTTGCTTTTCGAACACCAACCAATAGATATATCAGCTTTTAGAAAAAACTCTGTAAGTAGGCAGATTTTCTGTGAATAATTTGGAGTTACATTTCACACAAAAATCTCTGAAGACTGAAGACTTGGCTGCCATTACTTCTGTTTGGATGAATTACAAGAATAACTGTATTGTGGTGCAGTAGTCAGCATCAGTGAACCAGTGGTGAGTACTGTTCTGTTTCATCACATCTATGGTCCAGAATGGGCATAATGTCCAGCCAAACTCAAACCAGCAACTTTAATTGGTCATTTTGGTGAGAATGGTAGCTTCTACCACCATCATAACCACTGTTAAGCATCATAGCAAGGACATTTTCCACCTAATGCTATGGAATTTGTCTAAGTTAAAGTTGGAGTTACATTCCTACCGGAATCCCTCTCTCTCCTCGTGCGCCATCAGCTCCTGGTTGACCAGGAGCACCAGCTTCTCCCTGTTAACAAGAAATTCAAAAAATATTAGAAAATACAGCTTATTTTTATCTAAAAGTATCTCAGGTCCCAAAGACAAAAGCCTCGGTGTGAACCTACCCTCTCCCCCGGAGGACCCCTTGGTCCAGGAGGTCCTTCGTCACCCTACAGATAGGACACACAGCCACCAAAATGTCAGCGTTGCGTACGGAGAAGACTACTGTCCTCTCCTGGGGTCACATGGTTTCTCTTGTTCTATGTATGTTACAGGGGTAGGTTAGGCAGCAGTACCTTAGGTCCAGGCTTGCCAGGGAATCCATCTGTTCCCCGTTCTCCTCTGGGCCCCTTCATGGACAAGGAGATCAACATTAGGAAAGGATCCGCCTAATCCCCAAACACTTTTACTAACGATAGAAAACATACCATAAAAATATGTTCTTTTTTTGTTTCTTTGTTCGTCCAAAACTGTTTCCTCTTTACAGATTTCCTATTTTTTTTTACTTTTCAGTCACATTTAAAAGTTTCATATCATCAACAAATTAAATATCAGGCAACGACAACCACAAACACAAGTTATGATTACATTTATTAAAGAATAAAAAATAGCCAAACCAGCTTGTAATCTGCTCCTTGTAATAATGGAGGATAGAGGAACCAACACATACAGGTAAAGCAGAATAGTTCAATTAACAAGACTTGGATAAAAAAAATAAAAATAAACTGTTACATAAAGGAACGGATAATACGGGGAAAGTAAGATGGAGAAAATCCAGAGGGGTATGACAGCAAGAGGACCGGCTGTAACAGTGGGAAAAGTAATTAGTTAGATTACTCAGGTACCTAAAAAGAACGCAGTTAGTAACGCCGTTATACGTAAACGCTCCCATCACTGGCTTGACTTTGACTATTCCGCCCTACAACCTTACTTTTCTTCGTGGCCTTTCTGTGTGCTTGAGTTTAAGGTCAATGTTTGTTGGCCAGACGTTCTCCTTCAAGACTTTTTGGCAGAGGGGAGAAGTTAGAGTTGCATTTCCAGACTATCACACTTCCACCACCAAATCTGGCTGCCAGATGTACAAAGACCCACATCTTCTAAAAGGTTCTCCTTCTTTCTCGGCCATCCGCATATTCCCCTAAAAGGGTCAATTTTACGGAAGTGTAGGCGAGTCTCTTTGTTGTTACTGAATCATGAACAAGTGAGGCCTGCAGTGCTGGACATCTTGTTCTGGGTTATTCTGTAACTTTGTGGATGAGGAGCTACACATTCTCACATTCTTGTGAGTCATTTACAAGGTTGGCCTTTCCTGGCAAGAATCACCTCTGTCCCGTGTTTTCTCCATTTGTGGATAACTGCTCTCACCGTGGTTCACAGGAGTCATAAAACCTTCAAAATCCCTTTATGGCCCAGTCCAGACTGAAGGATGTCAATGCAGTTTTTTTTTTTTTTTTCTCATGTGCTGTTGAATGTATTTAGCTCGGGGCATGATGTGTTTCATTTTTGAGATTGTTCTGAAAAGCTTTCTGTACCATTTGACAAATGCATTTTGTATCTTGCCAATTTTTATCTCTCTGAGTTTATAATTTGGTCTAAAAAAGCAAACAGTTACAGTTCTGTGTGTTTATGCATCTCGTTTTAGGCTCAAAAGCCTCACTGGCTGAGTCTTAAGCAGTTTGTAGAACCAGTTGTAGATTAAAAATAGAGCTCAAAATAAAATATCAAGCACTAGAGATATTATTTATGACAAAATTGTTAGCATTAAAAAGAGGAATTTGGAGGTTTATACTGACCATAGACCCATCAGTGCCAGGAAGACCATCCAGACCATCTTTACCAGGAATACCCTAAAAAGACAATGGGATAAATGGTTACTGCAAATATTGTACACTTCAGATTTGTAGTACCCTTAATACAAGTTAAGAAAAGAATCATACTTTTTCAGGATTACAAATTGAACTTACTGGTTTTCCTGGTTCTCCGGGTTTGCCTGGAAATCCTAGTTCACCAGGCAGACCCTTCAAAGACACAAAGGGCTCCAAATTATCTATCAGTTGTGTACTGTATATGGTCACATATCGGTTTAGGTAAACATATCGAGCATAAGTTCAGAAGAGAGTGTTTAGCTTTGATTTAGGCCCGTCACTTACAGGTTGTCCCACTGGTCCTGGTCCCCCTGGCACACCCGGCGGACCTTGTGGACCCTTTAAAATAAACAACATTGCTTTAATTTTTATGATTCATGTACCTATTCATGTTTAACGTTAAATGTGCCATGTTGTTTATTAGTAAGTACACCCTATGTGTTAGGCTTTTATGTTCGAGGAGGACAAAAACATCTCCTAACCTTATAGAATGATAAATCTTTAAGTGAAACGCATAGTAGAGTTGTCACTGTTAATATTTATTAATATTAGTCTATGTTTGCTGAAATGTAAAACATGAATGTGAACAATTCAGCTACAGTGAGGAACAAAAGTATTTGAACAAACATCCCGCAATTTTGCAAATTCTCCCACTTAAAAATTATGAAATGGGTCTGACATTCACATGAGGGAGCATTTCCGCTGTGAGAGACAGCAGTTTTTTTCTTTTTTATAATTGTGGAAATCATATTACATGATTTTTAAATAATTGCTGCATATAGGTATTTGAAAATCAGTGTTAATATTTGGTACAAAAGCCTTTCTTTGCAATTCCAGAGGTCAAACGTTTCCTTGTAGTTCTTGACTGGGTTTCCTTAAACTGCTGCAGGGATTTTGGCCCACTCCAAAGATTTTCTATTGGATTTAGGTCTGGAGACTGACTAAGTCACTCCAGAACCTTGATCTGCTTCTTACGGATCCACTCCTTGGTTCTCCTGGCTGTGTTTCTTCGGGTCATAGTCCTGTTGGAAGACCCAGCCACGACCCATCTTCAATGCTCTGACTGAGGGAAGGAGGTTTTTGCTTTAAATCTCACGATACATTGCATAATACCGTGCAGTCGCCCTGTCCCCTTAGCAGAAATGCCGTCCCAAAGCATGATGTTTCCGCCCCCGTGCTTCATAGTAGGGATGGTGTTCTTGAGATGCAATTCATCCTCCAAACACAGTGACCAAAAGGTTCTGTTTGGTCTCATCTTACCACATGACTTTCTCCCATAACTTCAGATGGGAATAGGGGAACCTTTTGAGCAATTCATGAATTTAAACCATGACGCCTCAGTATTCTACCAACAATAACCTTTGTTGGTCCCAGCTGTCGTTATGTCATTCACCAGTTGCTCCTGTGTGGTGCTGGGCTGATTCCTCAACTTTCTTATCACCAGTGATACCCCACCAGGTGAGATGTTGCATGGAGCCCCAGTCTGAGAGAGACTAACAGTCATCTTTACCCTCTTCCATTTTTCTAATAATTACACCAACATCCAGTTTAACCAAGCTGCTTGGCAATTTTCCAGTAACACTTTCCAGCATTTTGGAGGTCAACAATTTTATCTCTGGTGTCTTTTGACAGCTCTTTGGTCTTGTCCATGGTAGTAGTTGAATTCGGACTGACTGTTGGGTGGACAGGTGTCTTTTACAAGCTCAGACAGGTGCTACTAATTTAGTTTGAGTAGAGGTGGACTTTTGAAAGAGTAACAGGTCTTTAAAAGCCAGAAGTCCTGCTGATTACCAAATGTTCAAATACTATGTGCAGCATTAAAATAAAAATAAATTCTTTCAAAATAATAGCATGTGATTTCCGGAATGAAAAAAATGCTGTCTCTCACAGTGGAAATGCACCTACGCTGTGAATTTCAGACCTCTCCATAATTTCTAAGCGCGAGCCCTTGGAAAATAGCAGGGTGTTCAAATACTTGTGTTGCTCAATTTAACGGATTGTAGAACCTGTTTTGGCAGTGAAAACTTATAGTCAACAAGTTGCGTATGACTTTGTCAGTCACTCACATGTTGTGGTGAAACTTTGCTCCACTCCTTCCCCCCCTCTTGAGGGCAGCATTTTAATCATGTATAGATCTGGACTTTGACTACCTCTTCCCTTTTTTTTACTATTCTTTACCTCATTTCTTGCCACGTTTGTGACCATTGTCCTACCGATGATCCAACCATTGTTCAACAACACATAGAATCCAAAGAGCAATTTGATCTCTTGCTGCTACAAAGTAAAATTTGCTTAGAGATGCTAAAACCTAAAGAAACTTTAAAAAAATGTTATTTTTCCAGTCTTGCACATAAGAAAATATATTAATTTTATATCTGTTACGGGTATGAAGTGGAATTATATTTTAGATCTTTTCAAAAATAATGTTTTTTGTTTTTTTTTACTGAATTAGCCATATTTGTGGAAAAGAGATACATTATTCATGGCTTACAGGGAAAAAAATTATTTCTTGGACCGTTAATGTTTGTTGGGGAAGCTGTACATATTCTGTTGTGGACATCCACTGAAAAAAAAAAAAGACCAACAATGCTTTTTAACAGGATTTTTTAATGGTTTTTTACTGTTTATTGTTCAATGTTATTTTAATTAATTCCAGATTTGAAGAAAAAAAAAGTTCTTGAAGGGAAAGTTTTTTTGTTTTTTTTTCAACCAGGGCCTTATTTTTTTAGCAAATATTACATTCATTTGCTCACCCAGCAAAGTTTGCAGCCAATGGGAGTCCTTCGAAAGAACTTTATATCAAATTGCGATCAGGATATAACCATATAATGGGAGTCAATCGAGGCAGGAGATTTGTCGCCTGTAATGACGCATTATCTGCCTCAAAACTCCTACATTTAACCAATGTTTTGTTATGAATCATTACGATGATTCCCCTCAGAGTTCAGAACATCTTGGAACATCTGGAAGTGCTTATTTGTACGGTTTCGGTGTGATTTAGAGACTATAATACCACTACACTATGGCACGATTTTAATAACTTCACTGCTGTGCTCCATCCCAGCTGTAGTCTGAGCATGACTTTCACTCTGTGCTCAACGGCGGTCGGTTTGACAGAACTTGATACTGCAGACATCAACATGGTTCATGTTTGTGTGCTTGCAGTAGCTGAATGACCAACTGGACTAAGTTCAGCTTCTGCAGGCTCCCTTTCCACAACTTGCGCCGACTACAGCTGTAATGGTGGACAACTGAGACGTTATTGTATCTCAGATTAGTATAAATTGGAATCGATTGGATTAAAAGCCAGTAAAAACTCCAGAAGCTAACACCTTTGCACCTCTGGGACGTTGTGAACTTACAGGAAAATATCGCTTACTATTGATAACAAAATATGGTTAAATCAAGGACTTTTGGGACAGATAATTCCTTATTACAGGCAGCAAATCACCTGCCCCGATTGAAACCTATTATAAGGATATACGCTGATTGTGACTAGATTTAAACTTCTCCAGAAGGACTCTAAGTGGCTCTAAACTTGTAGGGTGTCTTGTCCTTTAATAGTCCCCTAGCAGGGTCTAAAGAGAGAAATGCAGCCTTAGAGCCACAGGTTGAAAAACCCTAAGAGATGGACTAAAATTTCCCTCATATTAGTACATAATCAGCGCAGTGGTTAGCACTGTTGCCTTGCAGCAAGAAGGTTGTGGGTTCGTATCCCGGCCCAGGGTCTTTCTGCATGGAGTTTGCATGTTCTCCCTGTGCATGCGTGGGTTCCCTCCGGGTACTCTGGCTTCCTCCCACAGTCCAAAAATATGACTGTGAGGTTAATTGATCTCTCCAAATTGTTTTTCTCCAGGTTGTTTGTCCTGTCTGTCTCTATGTGGCCCTGTGATGGACTGGCGACCTGTCCAGGGTGTACCCCGCCTCTCGCCCGTTGACAGCTGGAGATAGGCGCCAGCCCCCCCGCGACCCATTAAGGATAAAGCGGTTAAGAAAATGGATGGATAGTACATAATCAGTTCAATGATAACATGATCCCAGACTCAAGAGAAGCATTTCCTTGATACAGACTCTTCAAACGAATCACACCCGTTCAGCTTTTTTCTGATGCATTTTAACATCAGCATGCTAACTGAGGTCGTCGGCATCTCAGTGGAAGCGCTTAGATCTCTTTCTTTTGTTTGTTTGTTTGTTAGTAATGTCTCTGAGCATTTAACACACACATCCGTATGCTTCAAACAAGGGATTGTTCAAAACCTCTGCATGTGCAAAACTGCTCACACTAATGATAATGAGGATGATAACAATGATGAATTATTCAGGTGCCTTGATTTGGAGCATCCGGCTGCACTACTGTATTACTTTTTCACAATGGCTGCATCAATAAGTAGGAAACGGTACCTGAAAATGACTGTTGCATATAAGTAGCAATCAGTGTCCACTAGAGGGCGGCATATAGCAAACTTTTTGCATCTCACATAATCTTCTCCAGTGTTTCTACCTGTATCCCAATTCACAGCTTCTACTTTTAGTATATGTCCCACCTATTGAAGCAAACTTTTAACAGACCAAATATTGTTCAGATATTTATTTAACATAAATTCTTCTTTATGCCACATTAACATTCTTAGAGGTGATAGAAGAAGCTCTGGCCTAGCCGTGTAACACACGAATTTAACATTTTAGAGTCAGCATTTACAGAGGTCATGAAGAAATGCCAAAAAATATATGTTCATTTTGAATTAAAGTGACATGGAAATCTAAGACAGTAGTACCTAACAGATCAACCTAACTATATCTGCCCTTTTTGGACTAAAGGATTTAAGCATTAAATTAGTTCCAAAGGCAACTAGTGATTTTTTCCTTTTTTAACCATCAGAATAAACTGAATAAAAAAAGACAACAATAGGAGAATGTAAAGTAAAAGAATACTGTACACAACCAAGCTGTAAAATGGAAATTTTAGCAGAGGACCACTGTGAATGCCCTCAGATTATTTACATTATATCTGTTAGATTTGATATGAAGGAAAGGAAGGGTGTGTAAAATCATATTTTTTTTCCTACTGAAGGTCCAGGAAGTCCATTCACTCCAGGCAGTCCACTTTCACCTTTCTTTCCCTGAAAAACAGTAGTTTGTATGAATAAAATATTGTTAACAAATACACACACGCTTCAAAACATCTCATAAGGCTCATATTCACCAGCAGTGTTGGGCAAGTTACAAAAAAAAGTAATATTATATTACTAGTTACAGCCTAAAAAATGTAATATTTTTGCATTACATATTACTTTTTAAAAATGTAATGAAGTCACATTACTTTAAGTTAAGTTATTACAGACACCAACAGTTGGTCTAAAGCCAATAAGAGTGAGTAGTTACTATTTATGATGTTTATTTGCTTCTTTACAATGAAAACAAGCTGCTGTTGTGTGTTTTTCTCCAGGTGGAATTCATTTTTTCTATCTTTCAACCTCAATTACTCATCCCCACTAGGATTTTCTTGAGAATTTTCACATTCACAGTATCCCAATAGACCTTCCTGTTATATGAGAGCAATTTGAACATTTTAGACCTTTTAAAAGCTGTAAAAAGCCTTCCAGAGTGTAGGTATGCTAAATTCGGGGAAAAAAAAGGGGGGGGGGGGGACACCCTCTGGCTGAAGGGGTTAAAAAAATATAACACGATTTAAAAAAACTGTACGTTCTCGATTTATATTTTCATACTTTTTACATTTTGCATACATACACTTTTACATACATTTTTACATTTTAACAGTCTTACAATAGGTGATATGGGAAATAGTGTGAATAATTCCACTGTGTACATGCACATTCTATCTTTTCCTCAGCCATCCTGATTCTCTGATGTTTTGGTTTTAAGCAACAGGAAGTGCATTCTGGTATCCAACGTATGGTATCCAACTGGTTTTTGTCTGCTGCATTATTAGGGCAGTGTTACATTACTCTGTTACTGAAAAAAGTAAAAACGTTACTCCCAACACTGTTCACCACCAACAATTCCAGTCATTGAGCAAATAAGGAACACTTGTGCATCTGTTTCTCTCTGGGAATTTAGGAAACCACATCTGAAGTAAGCCATGTTCCTTTAAGAACCATGAAATCTGGAATTGTTAGAACTGGAAAATCAAGAGGTTTTGAGTTTGAGCTGAGAGAAGTGTGACTTGTATCACCAGAATAACATTTCTTGGATTAAAGGACTAATGTCGCAATAGGACCTTGAAAAACTCATCCATGAGTTTATCTTTAGCCGGATTTATTACTGCAACAGTGTGTTCAACAGTCTACCTAAAAAGTAAATCAGACAGCTGCACCTGATCCAGAACGTTGTTGCATAGATAGATAGATAGATAGATAGATATATAGATAGATAGATAGATAGATAGATAGATAGATAGATAGATAGATAGATAGTGCTTTAAACATCCCATTTTACAGTCATGTGGACTGCATCATGTTGTTTTTTTCAGACACAGGTGAATTATATAAAACCAATTAATTAAAATAATTATGATTCTAATAGACATTCTTGATGTTCTAAGGCTGAAAGTAAACATGTTTTTTAATCTCAAGTTGACGCAAGCAGCAAATTGTATCTTGTACTGGCTTTGCATATAGTACTTAAGAACCCCGCTAGGGGGCAGAGTACAGCCTCAGACCAGATTTTGCTAAAGAATGAGTAAAATGAACATGGCGATAATAGGAGTTTAGTAGGTGGTTGATATTTAAATAAAAACGTAATAAAATGCGTCAGAAATATCGTGGATGGTACGTAAAACATATTTAATTTCTGATCACTTTTCTCCTGGTTTTTCCGCCGTTGACCGTGTGTATCTACAGATGGTCAAATAGCGGTCAACACTCCCCACTACTGGTTACTCGCAATGGCGCTTGTAAAAGATATGCTGTTCGGTTCTCGTCTGAACTTTTAAAACTGATAAACTTTGAAAAATTAGACGTGACTCCTCTTTATGGAAATACTTCCTCAGCATTGTGCGCTTCGCTCTGTTAGCTCCTGCCAGGAGCTGTCATTAGTTAAAAAAAGTTATTTTTTAACACTGTGGTAAAGAGCGTGTAGCAATGAAATCGGTCACCACTGAAACACTTCCCCATATTAGAAGTTCCGGAAATTGTCCGAGCTTTTCACCGGTATAGCGGTATATTAAAAATTCGTATCATAATAACAATGATGTATGAACCGGTATGACGCCCAAGCCTATTGTGCAGATATAACATATCTTTCATAGGTCCCTAATCAAGCTATGGCAGATGGGGAAGATGTGCAGATGTCGCTTGACAATCTTGGCTCATTTTCATAGCGTGCAAGATAAGCACGGCCCCATGTTGCAAGGATCTGTACACAATTCTTGGAAGCGGAATTCTTGGATGCATGAGGCAAATGGTTTTCACACCAGTAACTCTGAGTCCCCAAACCCCCAAAAAAGCAAAAAACTGCAAATTCCAGAGTGGCATTTTATTGTGGGCAGTATAAGGTACACCTGTGCACAAATCATGATGTCAGATCAGCATCTTGATGTGGCACACCTGTGAGGTGGAATGGATTATCTCAGCAAAGCAGAAGTGCTCACTATCACACATTTAGACTGATTTGTGAACAATGTTTGAGAGAAATGGTAATATTGTGTATCTGGAATGAATCTTAGATTTTTAAGTCCATCTCATGAAAAATGGGAGCAGAAACAAAGGTGTTGCGCTTATATTTTTGTTGAGTGTATACGGCGTCATGTAGCTAGCACTAGTTAGGATTATTTATGGAGGCAGCATGGACGAAAATGTAACTGACTAAAAATATGTCCCCTTTAAGAATTACGGAGGGTGGTGACCTATCTGAATATTTTTATTTCCAGCACCTTCTCACACTATAATAATAATAAAACACCACCACATTAAGGCTGTTATATTGCAGTTTTCTGTTATTTTTGTATATTTTGTTTTGTCTTAATGAAGTGTTGATTTAAACTCCAGAGCAGCTCTGGGCGTGTGTTGTCTTGATGGGATCAAAGTGGGTCACTCTGTGCCACAGGAGCTTTGGCTTAACATGACTTTCCAAATGAACAGCTGAACAGTTTCATTCCAACGTACACTGCTAATGATGAGCTAATTGCTCCCAGATGGAGGCGTGAGCTGTTTCCTTTTCTTTGTAAATGTTCGAGAACAAATCACATAAAAATGCTGTCTATTTTTTTTTACAATGTTGTGAAAAAAAGCAGTGAAGGGAAAAACGGAGAATAGAGTCCCTAACCTATGGGCAGATTTATTTCTCTATATAATCTTACAAAGCTTGAGAACTCCAATGAGCATGAAGAACAAAAATAACACATATTAACGTCCATATGTCTCAATTTCCCTACCACACCACCAGCAATTCCCTATTTAGTCATTTAAACATCGAAGTTTATAAGGTAAAAGTTGTACTTTTTTCTAGAAATAGTATTAAAAAATGATATGGTATGATAAGGTATATTTCAGAGTTCAGAGAGTCGACAGCAGTCACATAGGGGGTACCTCAAGGTTCCATCCTGGAGCCCCTACTTTCATAAAATATCTACTTGTTCCCAGGACCTCACATTATTTTAAGTAATAAGATTAGTTACTTTAAGTATGCAAATGATACTGACTGCTACATCAGAAAAATGCTGCAAAACTGCTGAGACACATTTCCTTTAAATCAAGGCTAAACATCCATCAGTTTAGGGTTGCACTGGATTAATAGCGACTGGAACCTAAATGAATTCTAGTCTGCATGGCAGCTTTTCATTACTTCTCTTAAATATTGTATTTTTTTCATCTTTAATAACTGCACAGTAATTCAATTCACTTCAGATTATTTATATAGCACCAGTTCACAACAAATGTAATCTCAGGGAACTTTACAACAAAAGTCATTTCAATACAGTTATACAAATATTCAAATCAGTTAAAAGTTTTTTATGTAAGGAATCCTAGCAGATATCTTTGAGTCATTGACGTGAGGTGGCACGCTGATCATGCAGACTCCAACCACAGCAATTCCTCAGTAATCCCGCATACTGAGCAAGCATGTAGCGACAGTGGAAGGGAAAAACAATACAATTTTTGAAAATATGTTCATAATGTACATGTGTTCTGTATTCTTAAATTGTGTTCTGTTCTCGCTTTGCTGCTGTTACAACTGAATTTCCCCTTGTGGGACGATTAAGGATTGTTCTGTTATAGTCTATGTTATTGTATGTTATGTTATGTATATGTTCCTAACAGAGCACTTTGTTCTCAGACTGCAGATTAATTTATCCTGAGCTATCCAGTAGTTATGCTGCTATAGGCTTAGACTGTTGGAGGACAGACTGACCACTTTTCTTCACTCTTCTACTCTTTTTTCTACTACTCTCCTGTTGGAAATCGTGCTGTTAATCTGCTGTTTCAACTGTTAAACTTGTTTTTTCTCCAAGTTTTTTTCTCCCTAAAGAAGCTACACCTGGTCTGTTCCTTCTGTGTCTCTTCTCTGTCTTCTCAAAACTTCCAAAGGGTTGTGGCAGATGACCGCTTATACCGAGCCAGGTTTCTGGTTCAGCTGGGCGTTTCTTTCTGTTAAAAGAGAGTTTATTCCTCCCCACTGTTGCTACATGCTTGTTCAGTATGAGGGATTGCTGAATACTCAAAGACACAATGCAGGTAACTTTCTACTGTTGTTCGTTCCGGAATAGTGAATGTATCAAGTCACTGACTTGATGCAGTCCGCTGGGATTCCTTTGATAGGAAATTTTAACTGGAATAATGAACTAAGGAATTAAATGAATTGTATTTAAAGTTAAACTAAAATAATGTTTAGCGTAGAGTGCCTTGAGATGACGTGTTGTGAATCGGTACTATAAAAATAAACTGAACTGAATTAAGTTAGAGAATCTGTTACAGTATATTCAAATTCTGTGTGAAAGTCTTACCATTTGACCAGGCTCTCCATGCTCACCAGGCAGACCTTGTGGACCAGGGGGGCCCTGATAAACAAACTGAGAGTCAGAAAACATGCAGCCTGGCTGGGAGCTTAGCAAAATAGCATTTTTGTTTTCCTCAATATCAGCCAGAAGCTAAAATGAGTGAAAGGATTCTTACAGGAGGTCCTGGGCGACCGTCAGCTCCAGGTGGCCCAGCAGGTCCAGGATCTCCCTGAAGCAAGGAAAATAGAATATAATTTATAGAATCATAAAGACACAAACCAATAAGGTTTGTTGGATAAGATGGTAGAGTTGTATGAGCTGGTGGACTAATCCCAGACTCTAGAAATGCTACCGATGACTAATCCTGATATTTGGTTTGATTGAGGTTTTTAACTCCTGTATAACACTCACTTAGAAATTTGTGTTCAAAATAAAAAGTCTGAGCCACAGATTAATATATAATTTATATATCTGTTAAAAACAAACAAACAAAACCATCATGTTTTTAAGTGTTGGGGACAAAACTGGAATTTATGAATATTACCAGGGACTTTTCCTGAAGGACTCCGAATCTATGCGCACGGTTCAATAAACCGAGTATTTCTGCTGCTGATGCTGCCATGGGGAAAAATAATTTCACCTGCTTTGAGTGGATCAAAGTCAAGTGAATTCTAAATTTGCTTTTCATATTTTTCTGTAGGTTTTGAAAGGGTAAACGTATGTGCAAGATGCCCTGCAGCCAGAATACACAAACCTGTCGTTGTTTTCATGACTAAAAAGTAAAAAAATTAAATAAAACCCCCCCTCTGCTTTTTTCACAAATCGCACACCCCCCCAACCACTTGGTGCGAATGCATAGAGATTTTCTACGTCACGCACAGAGTACAGTTAATTTAATCAATCAAAGGAAGATTTTATACACCAACGTGTGTCCCTGTCTTTGTCCTTCCCTGTGCCCTTAAGTGTCCACAGTCGCTCCTTGTCTCCCTGAGTGTCTCTCTAATTACCCTCCCAGTGTATATATCCCCCCCTGTGTCTTCATGTCCTCGTTGGATTGTTGTCATGTCGTCAACGTTGTGTAAATTTCCTGTCCTATTCCCTGCCTTCCGATTTTGGACCATTTCTTTTTAAAGATGAGCAATGCCCGCTCCAAACCGTACTCTGCACCGGGATCCTTTTATCCAATCATGACATACTTTTGAGTCTCATGATTGCCTTAAAATATTGATTAGCTAAAAAATAACAGATTTAAAGCTCTTCAACGTTAAACTTTGGAATTGTCGCACTGAATGGGTTCAAAATGATTCTCCAGTGTTCTGGTTTATGACATCATTATTTACATTAATGAAAGTATTACACGCATTAGCTTTATTTGCTGCTACACGATTATGAGACGTACAGTAAATATAGTTATTTAGAATGTAGATTTTTTACGATTCTATTTCTGAATCTTAATGTTTGTGTTTGCTGCCACGTTGCTGCTGTCACAACCAAATTTCCCTTTGTGGGAAAGTAAAGGATCATTCTATTCTGCTCTGTCGTATTATAAAAAATAAGGAACGGAAATCTGCTAGAAGGAATAATAATAATAATAATAATAATAATAATAATAATAATAATAATAATAATAATAATAATAATAATGCTAGTTACTCACCCTTTCACCCCGCTGTCCTTCTCGTTGTACCTAAAATAATAAATTGAATAAAAATTATTGAATACAACTTCACTCAATAGTCAGTTGATATTTTAAACATTAATATGGCCAAGAAAACCAGACGACTCTGGTCATGCAGGTCAAATAGAAAAACAAAGCTCTAGATATAGTAGACGCTTTATAAACCAGCGTGTTATAGAGGGAATGTGCTCCTCAGGGGCATGTAGGCAGTAAGATGAAATATGTAAAGACCTTGATGATGTACTGTGCTAGGTACATGTGTATTTTGGACTTTTCATTTGAATGCTAGTAAAATTTGTCCACAATCCCCCTGAGTGAAATTTTTAGGTTGGTAAAAACCTCAGAACTACCTAACATAAAAAAAAACTGTTCCTTTAAACAATAGGTCAGACACCTTCTGGGTTCAATTAAACATAATAAGATTCTATTCATCTTTTAAAAAATGTTAATCTAAGTTATTCTTCACCGCTGAAAAACAGCGGTACTGGTTTATTGTCAATAACTTTAGCCTTTTTTTTGTGTGTGTGTGTGAGGGGGGGGTGTTACTGGCACTTACCATATCTCCAGGTAATCCAGGAGGGCCTCTTTCCCCCTGTGTGGAGCAAAGTTCATACAGTGAGAACAAACAGTCTCAGAAAAAGAAAAAAAGTCATGAGGCAATGTGATAATCACACAGCTGCTACTATCATTCATGAAGTGAGTCTTCATGTTAGACTGTGTACCTATGTAGTGGGTGAAGCACCTTGTTAGTATGGCCTATGTGTGCTTTCGCTTGCGCGCGCACACAGCATGGGTGTGGTATTGCAAACATGTGTGCTTCACTGGGAGAATGTACTGTAATTACAGACAGACAAATGAACTCCGCATTTTATTTCCTCAGACACTTGAGAGGGACGACTTTGATGGTGCACCAAGGAGACTGAGGAATGTCTGGTGAAAGCAAGCTATTGCTTGGAAAACTTTGGACTTTATCCAGTTTCTATAAGTTATATCAGCGCAACTTGATGACATTATGTTCATGGCGATATCCTCTATAGATCATTTCTGGTTATGGGAATGGGGTGTTTGGCATTTAGAAAAACAGGAAAGTGTGCAAACCTTGTTGCCTTTAATTCCATTTGGCCCAGGTGCTCCAGTAAGCCCTCTCAAACCCTGAAGGACAAAAAATGAAAAAGGAAAATACAATGAGATCCAAATTAAAGTTTTCTTGCAAATGCAAGACATTATATGTGATTAAACTCACATCTTTCCCAGGAATTCCAGGTTTTCCTGTTAATCCATCCACACCTGGCAGACCCTAAAATGTAAACAAATGAAGTTTTTCTAACTGCAGGTAAAAGAGAAGGGCTTAATTATTGTATATTTTAAAAAATTTGCAAAAACAACAAGAAAGAAATCTCCCTATTTAATGTTCTACAACATGTCTGCAGGTACCTCAGTCTGTGAGAGGGAGTGAGAGAGCAAGTCTTTAATCAAATTCTACAAAGGCTAAAGGAGTACAGACATGTTGTTCTGCCGTATTATATGTTTTTGAGCTTTCAGCTTTCTAAGTCTTTAGAATTCTCACAGCTACAGTAAAGATCTACATTACCTAGTGAATTCCAAAGTAGGTCAGTGTTTTAGAAATCTGTTCTCTTCACTAACAAAGGATACTAAAACAGGCCTCAAAAATGCCAGTTATGAAATAATTTTTCTTTTTGTAAAACAATTTTAAAGTAAACGCTTTCCCAAACAGTGAGGGGGTTGAATATTTGGGCTAAAATGCTAACTTTAGCTAAACCCCTAAAATGAGCATTTTAGCAATACTTTAGAAAATGCTTAAGTAAGGCAACATGCTAGTTGCTTAAGTAAGGCAACATGCTAGTTGCTATGTTCAGTGCTAATTATGCTAACATTAGCTAAAATGGACTATTAGGGTTAAGTAAGCTGTTTTGCTAAACTATTCCATCCATATTTTCTTTGTCTTATTTTAGAACTATTATCTTCTAAGTTGCTTTAAGGTGCTGATTTCCCAACTTACAATTTCGTAAAAACATGATAAAAATTATTAGAAAACAAACTTGTCCTGATAAGACAAAATAATGACTGCAAAGGACAGAAAGGGAAAGAAAATGTCTTTGTAGTCCTATTTTTATCTCTTCTTTTAATATAGTAGAAATTAAAATTGATATTAGCAGGTCAACGTGTTAAAAACAATAAGTAAAACAGTTACAAGTAGTAAAAGTAGTAGTAAAATTCTAAAAGTAACTAGCTTTGATGCTTTGGGCTATACAGTAAAAAATATTAATTCTGCTTAGTAAAGTAGATACACGATCTTTAATTTAGTTATGATATATTAATGAGTACCTTTGTAAGAAGTTTACCTTATGATGTAGAGAGAGACAGCTCTCTAACTTAAGATTAGTTTTTGCGATGTCTTTACTTAATTTTACTCCAAAGATTTATTTGTTGAGACAGTGTTCACTTTAAGAAGGAACTACATAAGGAGTGTTTATAGTGTTTTTAAAGTTCCTAAAAACAAATACAAATAAGCTCAAATTAGTACTGGAAGATCAGTTTTTTTAAAAAGTCTAAAAATCTGTGATTGGAAACTGGCCAGAACAATTTTGAAAATGGTTCAGGTACAGAAAAAAAGTTAAATGGAAATAAAACATCATTAGCAATCTGAAACATGGAGTTCTAAAATGTCAAACAGGGAGAGGGAAAAGCTCCACAGGACTCAAATAGCTGTTAACAATTTTAGGGTAATTAAAAAAAAAAAAAATTACCAGGAACAAAATTGAAGTCATTAATCTAAAACAATATGTGCAGCCAAGCATTCAACACAGAATCTACAGGGTGTCAGGCCAAATTATTATATTTGCACACAAAAAGTTGCTTGGTTTAAATATATCAGCAGCATGTGTCTTAACACCACTTGTTTCCTTTATCACTTTACAGAGGAAAGTACTTTTCCAGTAGTTTTCACTGATATTGCTCAGTGACTGACTGATTGACTGTCTGGCTGACTTACAGCTTTTAACTTGGTAACGGCAGGCTACAGTGAAACTATAGAATTCCCATACCTGTTAAACTGTATCCTGCAATATGGCAAAGTAATCATTGTTTTAATTCTGACCTCTTAGCATCTTACAGAATTGATTGTTATATATGGCTTAAATGGGTTTTGATTAATGATAAAAAAATAATAATTTGACAAAAAGATTTAGCGCCCCTCAGAAACTTTTAGAGAAAATCCTTTACTAGCAACCCGAAGCGCAATCTAATATCTGTCAGCAGGAACATACAGAAAGTTTCAAGATCTCAGAGAAAGTCTCAGACATCAACAAAGCTCCAAACACCCCCGCAGTATTCCAGACAGGAAGCATGGAGAGTGAATCAAGCCCACTACATCTGTTTGCACAATTACGCCCCTCAGTTCTCAGTTCCTCTGAGAAAAAAAAATAATGATCTCACCTTCTCAGAAGTTTTTCCTCTTATCAGCATTTAGAGTTTAGTAGAGGTAAAACCTAAAATCATGTTTTTAATATCAAGAAATGCTGGGAATAATAGTAGGCCTACTGTGAAAGTGAGTATTTATTTGGTATCCATCGGAAACAGGACAAATATGAGGGGTGTGAAGGTTGTGCCTGAAAAAGCTTGGACATTTACTGAGATTAACTTACACCGGCTCCTGTGGTTCCTTTTTCTCCTTTTACACCAGAATCACCCTAGAACAAAACAAGTAAAATGTTATCAGCCAACAATGATGATTGTTCAATTTTAACAGGTGAAGAACATTACTCACTGTGACACCCTTCGGTCCGGGCGAACCTGGAATTCCTGCATCTCCTTGGGTTCCCTGATTAACACAAAATGAACAACAATCATGTTCACAAGAGCTGTTAACTCACTGTGGCATCATAGTTTCTCCACTGAACGACTGAAAAATGCTTAGAGAGTTTAGACCCTTTTGTAACCAACCATAGTAGCCTCTTTTAAAATGCTTAATGTGCCCCAGTACTGATGGCTGTGCTCTACCAACACCTCACAGAGGAAACTCAACAAGCTATCAGTGTGGGAGCTGGGGTCCTGTAGATTTACCTAACATAGATATTACTCATTATTGCTTTTCTGTATAAAAAAGCCTTATACCAGAGCCACATTCACCCATTCACACTCACAAACACGTACTCATTTATAAACTGATCTGCAGTCCGGTAAGCAACTTGGGCTTAAAGAAAGTACCTCGCCCAGGGGCACCTTGACATGTGACAAGCGGAACCTGCAATGGACCCTACAACCGTTCGATTTCATGCCAACTGCTCTTCCCCATCGAGCCACAGTTGCCCCCAAAGTCATCATACTCACTACCATCTCGAAACACCTTGGATTTCAAATGCATCACTTTCATACAATGATTCATCAACATTTAAAGCAACATCCCATAGAACCAGGTCATTAACAATAAGTTTTAGAATCCAACATATACAACCCAGAGTTAAGCATGAGTTAACCACCATTCCCTCACAGATACTCTACCAGGTTATTTCTGAGTACATATCCCAAGGTGGATAGGAAGTTGGTTCTTGAAATAGTCCCACAAATTGCCCTATTGCCCCTTTTCCACTAGGGTCTGCTGGGCATGACCTGCGTCAGCATTTCCTCTGGCTTTGTCTGTGCCAAGTCAATGCCTCATGCTGAGGTAACCTTATACACCCACCTGTGGACCAGTGAGGGGATGTCATTCTCATTCCTTCCTATATGGTAGCCAGTGATTGAGATGTATACCCAGTAGAATCAGACATCAGGGATTTTGGTACCCTAACCCCGCCCATGTCCTCACCTACGTCTGGGTTCCTGAGATGGCAATGGAAACCCAAGCAGGCTGTGTTGGTGCGGGCTAAGACACAATGGCCTGGCCGAGCAGAACATAGTGGGGAAGGGGTTTATCAGGCCGGCCTGGTGAAGTGAAGACACCCACATACCGTGAAGGCATATGCATTTTGAGATGGTAGCTTGACATAATCTGGATTCAAATAAAGACATTTATCGATTGCAAGAAAGATATAACTTCCTACAGAGGTATATAATAATAGATTTGTGGCATTTTAAGAAATATTGGATTTCCAAGTCTCAATTGTTGTTACAGGTCTACCACATCCAAAGTCTTAGTAGGTGAGATTGGTGCAGACAGTTTAGGAAACATAACAGCCATTTGTTGTGTGCTTGCATTGCTAAAAAGACATACTGTACCATGAATATTGTTTGGTTGATAATACACAACCCTTACAATGACATTTACATTGAAAGATAAACATCTTGTCTGTATGGATCTGCTCTGGCTACCAGTATGACTCTACATGACGTGCAATGCAAAGTGACAATTCATGAGACAAGAGAACAACTTTGTCTGAATATGATTAAGGGAAAAACGCTGAAATATGTTACCTGAAAAACGATCAATGAGTCATAATAAAATTGAGCATTAAAATGCTCAGGAAATTTACTCAATGCAGTGATTAGTAACTATTTGTAAATGCAGCAGAGGAATATTCCAGAATGTTGCAGAGTCATGCATATTTATGTTACGTGTCATGGACATTTTGCCTACACTGATGCAGCTTTAAATAGATTCTAATTTCTTTCAGACTTTACTCCAGATTGAATATGATATGCAAGATTTCTCTGTGGGGCTGCACGGTGGCGCAGTGGTTAGCGCTGTTGCCTTGCAGCAAGAAGGTCGTGGGTTTGTATCCCGGTCCAGGGTCTTTCTGCATGGAGTTTGCATGTTCTCCCCGTGCATGCGTGAGTTCTCTCCGGGTACTCCGGCTTCCTCTCACAGTCCAAAAACATGCATGATAGGTGAATTGATCATTTTAAATTGTCCGTAGGAATGAATGTGAGTGTGAATGGTTGTCTGTCTCTCTGTGTTGGCCCTGCAACAGACTGGCGTCCTGTTCAGGGTGTACCCTGCCTAACGCCTGATAATTGCTGGGATAGGCTCCAGCTGCCCCGTGACCCTGAATTGGATAAGCGGTTAAGAAGATGGATGGATGGATGGATGGATTTCTCTGTGCTAATTCCCTTTTTTATTTTATTTGATAATGCCCTTTTGTCAAATAAAGTGCATATGTTATAATGAGCTTAAGGTTGATTGCATTTATTGCATGTTTATTTGATTTTTCTCTACATTTTAGGGTCAGTTTGTTGAATAATTCTTTGTAAAAAAAAATGGCTTGAATGAAAATAAACTATACTGCTACTACTAGTATTCTTTAAGGCTTCTCTCTGTTGGTCTACAGTGCTTTAAAGAAGTATTCATACCCCTTGAAAAAATTTTTCCTATCATGCTACCAAAGTTTAAAGTGTTTGGGATTGTGATATTTAATGATAAAACAACAAAAGAAATGTGTTCAACTGTAAAGTTGAAAGAAAAAGACTACAAGGTTGGTTGGTTTTTACATAAAAATCTGAAAGGTGTGGCATTCCTTTTTTATTCACCCCTTATTCTTCTTTGTAAAACAGCTCCATCTCAGTCAGTGAACAGCATGTTTTAAGTCCTGCCAGAAATTCTGTTTCTGGTGGCCTATTTACCTCCATAAAATACTGTGAGTCTGTGGTTGAAATTTGTTAAAATGTCAAACTCCCTCTGAACAGGAAAGATACCAGTGGTACATTTTGTTTTTCAGCAGTGTTATGTATGAGTATAGTTTATAATTGAATCAAGCCAAGAGAAACTGCCAGTTCAATAATTTGGCCACGCATGTAACTGGCCAACAACGGATTACTAGGGTTGCCAACCGTTCCGTAAAAAACGGAATTGTTCCATATTTTTTTTTTAATTGACGCGTTCCGTATTAAAGTTATAAAGAACGCAATTTGTTCTGTATTTCTGCCAGAGCCTAAACGGACAAGGAATTTATGAACCTGCCTTTTTTTTTGTTATGATGCATATTGCATAGTTGTTTTTATCTAATAAACCTCATGTCACTGCAGAAATACTACTGTTTTCATAGCCATGGCATGTGTTTGAGGGAAGATGCTACTTTGACAGCCCAATATTAAACCAAAATCCCCCAAAATTAAGAGACATTTCCAACGTTTTCATTTACTTTTATGCAAAAGTTATTGAAAGAGACATGTTATGCTTTAAAAAAAAAAGATAGTTTTGTAGTCTGTACATAACATGTTAATGATGTTCTTTGCACAAAACCACTCACTCAGCATCATGACTTCGTAATGTTTAACTAGTCAGAGTATTGACAATTCGGTAATTCCAAAGATCTTTCCAAGGATGATGATGTGGAGCTTCTGGATTGATTCTTCTAACAAACACTGCGTTACGATTCTTAAAAATGTTGCTGCTTACAAAACCAGCTGTAGATCAGTTCATACTCCAACACTGTTAAACAGCCCCACCAGAGGACTCTGTCGGAAAGTAGGTGTCCACCACAGAATCTTTAAAGACCTTAAACTTAAAGGTGCTGAGTCAGCATAGTTTAATAATCTCATTAATCAGAAAAAAATTCAAACAAAAGTATTAAAACAAAGTATTTGATACGATAAGCAGAATTGTATATGTTCCAGCACACTAAGGCTTTTATCCTCTAACGATGATTGTAACAGGTTTCCCCAGTTTTTCATTAGGAAGATGATAGACTTCAGAGCCAATATTTCCCCAAGCCCTACTATCTATGAAACTGATCCAGGGTTCTCTGAGTCATTCACTACTTTTTTTCCCATGATCTGAGCTCTTTAATTAGTAAAATGAAACAGTCAACTTGTTCAATGGAAGTATTACCCCCCCCCCCCCCTCTGTCCTTGTTCATTCTGTGTCTTTATCAGTAATTAACAACTCCTTGAGACACAGTCATGCCCCATCTTATTTTCAGGTCACCCCTATCTTATATAAATCCAATATTGATGCTGGTTCAGTTTGCAACTTCCATCCCATCTCAAAGCTGCCTTTTCTCAGTAAACTATGAGAAAAACTGGTTGAAACGTAGCTCAGATCCTATTTGCATCAATTACAGATTTCTGCTTCCTACCAGTCTGGCTTTCTCAAGCAGCATTCAACTGAGACTGCTTTAGTAAAAGTCCACAGTGACCTGTTAATGCCTTTTGTTGAAGGACATGCTCCTGTGCTGGTTTTACTGGATCTCAGCGCTGCCTTTGATACTGTTCACCATGGCATATTGTTAAACAGACTAAAGGCTCTGGCTGATATTTATGGTTCTGCAATGAAATTTTGCTCTCAAACATGTTCTTCTCAGATCTCCTTAGGAGTTCCACAGGGATCAGTTCTTGGCCCATTACAAGTGTATTAAATTCTTCGACTTCTAAGAATTATTTTGTCTTCTTTCTGGTATTTCCTATCACATCTATGCAGATGACACTCGATTTTATTTGTATTTTAGACCTCATCAGCTGGACAGGCTTTCCATCCTCCTTCAGTGTTTGTCTCAAATCAGTCAGTGCGTTTACAGACAGTAACAGAAAGTCAAATCATTACCTTAGTCCGACTGAAATCAGAATTCTGAAATGCATGCATACACCTTAGTTTGGCTTGAATTGAACCAAACTGGAGTTTCAGAAGCTCAACCATTCTACCTGGATAATGCAATTGGGAATCTGACCTCTCTGCAACCAATCCCCCGCCCCCACCCGTACTTGCGCACCCCTTTGGAAGTGACGACGTGTCGAATCAGCAACAACACAGTATTAGTATGAGAAGAATATGGTGGCTAAGACAAACGTAAGCAGCCAATCAGTGTATGTTTGGACTGACGAAGAGGCTGTGCACTGTGATTGTCACATTGTCATTAAACTTCACTACCGCCAGCCTCTGTTTACTGCCTGTGTGCTGCTCCAGGCTAAGCAGTAGAATGACATCCCGAAGGGGCACGTGTCTCCATCCATCGTTGTGGAGTCGAACTACTTAACTTAATAATTCGATTTATTGAGTGAAATGTAAACTGGGACTTGGCTCTCAACAGGGGGCAAGCCCTTAGTCCGATCACTCCAAAAAGCTCAATGTAGATATGCATGTTAACCCTGTAAGCTACTGGATCTCCAGCAATTTCCTGGTTTTAAATAGATCTTGATAATCACCCCTAGTAATCTGCATCCAAAGAATCCATCAAACAGTTGCCTCCTTTTGCCAAGTGACTAACCCCAAAGAAATACATGAAATCACATTTGACTGTCCGTTAGGTCTTGACTCGCATATCAAAGTTATTCTCCATTCCTGTTGTTTTTTTCACTTAAAAAACATCTCCAGAATTTGATGCATGGTTTCCAGAACAGACATCTCAGTAAAATATTACCTACCTTCAGTCCAGCTGGACCCGGTAACCCTGCAGCACCAGGCCTGCCTGCTTCACCCTAAAGAAAAAAATCAAACACACTTTTAGGCACTTTCCGTTTTCTAGAAGATTGTGTATTATACACAGATTTAAACTGTCTCCATCTTACTTTGTCCCCTTTGTCACCAGTTAGACCATCAATACCAGGTATGCCACCGGTACCCTGAGAAACACAAAAAACAAAAATAGAAATGCAAATTAATACCAGCCCATGACTTTTCAAGCCTCAGAGTGAATAATAATATAAAAGGCCTCCATATCTCCAGGTCCACACCTTCTCTCCCTTTTGTCCAGGAGAACCTGTTAACCCTATAGAGCCTCTATCACCCTGCAAACAAAAAAATCAATATTTAAACATATCGTTCTGTCAGACACAGGCATGCAGATCAAGCGGTACAGGCGACGAAGGCGTACTGTCAGGAACTGAACCTGGTAGCATCACGGACAATTGTTAGGTGCACACATCATCCAGATGTTAGAAACACATATATGTACAAGAATGTAATAGATCAAACACAAGAACGGAGCAAAATGGAGGGGGGGGTGGGGGTGGAAATGTTAAAAATACACGGTAAGATTAAAAAAAAAAAACACTTTTGAGTAAAGGTTCGAGGGCCAGAATCTGTTGAAAGCTTCACCATGACCCTGCTGTGGTCTGGTCACACATTCAACCAAAGATTCAAGGAACAATAGCTTTCTATTGTCCTCACAGGGACATAGTTTTCTGGGAATAAACGTCCATGTCATCTTCTGCTCCAAGGAATTCAGAGGAATTTCAAAGCAGGACTGGGTGAGAGTTAACGGTTTCGAAATTATACGGTACACCATAAGTCTTACCCACCACAAGACTTCCCTCTGCTCCATAACCCACTTTACAAGTCACCGAAGCTTACCCTTTAATCATTCCGGGCTTATATTAACACACTGTATTTATTTTATCACTGAGATTTAAAGACAGGAGCTCTGCTTTTGCTGCGGCCCTCTAAGCAATAGGACATCATCTGCTGCAGGGCGATTGCAACAGGAAATTACCTGCTCCAGTTGGTTAAAGATCCAATTAGAAGCAATCAAAGTGAAATGATTTCCCTTTCAACCCCTGCCACAACACCAACACCGGCCACATCGCTGACTCGGCTTACGTCATGTGTTCTTTTTTTTTTTAGGGAAGTTTGCGGCAGCAAACTGCAACGTTCTCATAGAAAAAGTGAAGGAGGATGCTGAAGAAGAAAGTAGCAAATGGAAAGGCAAGTGGCTACGCATTAAAGTTTGATTTAATGCATTGCTGTCAAAGCAGCAATGTTTTCCCAGCAGGAAGGTCTATTAGATTAACACAAATTCAATGGAACAGGAAATCACTGACTGAGACTCAAATTGCTTAGCCGCAGCACATGCACTTCAACACAAATTTTTTTTGGTGATAAATAGTGGTGCAATAAGTGTGAAACTGAAGGCAAAATTTGAAAGTCTCTTTTTAATTCAGCCTCCCGACTCAATACTTAGACCTACCTGCAACAATTCTAGCTACAAGTCATTTTGGGGGATTTCTCTATCAGCTGTGTTCATCTTGCATTGTGCTATTTTTCTTTGAAAAAACTCAAAGTCTATCAAAATGGATGGAGAGTGTAAATATTCTCAATGGGATTTGGGTCTGGACTTTAACTGGTCGATTTTAAAGCTGAACCTCTGCCTGCATCTAAAACCCTTTGCATTATCAGAAAAGGTTTCTACTGTTGTTTTTGAGTATTTAACTCCATCAACTCGGATTACAGTAGTTTTCGCAAAATAAGCCGTTAACTTTTTTCAACACATTCACTGCACATTGGATCCTTTAACAATCATACGGCTAATTTACAGATTTTTGCTAGCTAATGGCCTGAAAAATTAATCGAAATCCGTCCATAACTTTTTGAGTTGTTTTGCTTAAAGGCATACAGTTAGGCACGAAAACATTATCTCCCAGGAAAGGTAGTTAAAACTAAAAAAAGTTATCTTTTTACTAGTCAGAATACTCTTTTTTTTGTAAATAGCTCATGTTACAACAGGAAAACTTACATATTATATTCAGTTTTAAAAAAATGTATTTTTTAATTTGGCTGGTTTTGCTTTTAATCAATTGCGCTCAATAGTCCAAAAATGGTGGTAGTTGAAATATCACGATAGCATGATGCTGCGACCACCATGCCCCAAAGTGGGGTAGATGTATTCAGGGTTATTCAGTTTTCCACCATACACAGTTTTTGCATGAAGGAAAAAAAGAGACAAAATTTGGCCTGATCTGACCTGAGAACTTTCTTCCACACGTTTGTCGTTTCTACCTGGCTTGTGGCAAACAAAAAACAGGACATATTGTGGAGATCTTATTGCAACTCTTCCATAAAGGCCAGATACACTCACTGGCGACTTTTGTTGGGTAGACCTTGCTGGTACCGGGTTGGACCCCCTTTTGCCTTTAGAACCGCCTTAATTCTTCCTGGCATACAATCGACAAGGTAGTGGAAACATTCCTCAGAGATTTTGGTCCATTTTGACATGATAGCATCACACAGTTGCTGCAGATGTGTCTGCTGCCGATCCATGATGCGGATCTCCCGTTCCACCACATCCCGAAGGTATTCTATTGGATTGAGATCTGGTGACTGTGGAGGCCATTTGAGTAGAGTGAACTCATTGTCATGTTCAAGAAATCAGTCTGAGATTATTAGAGCTCTATGAAATAGTGTATTATCCTACTGGAAATAGCCATTAGAAAATGGTACACTGTGGTCATAAAGGGATGGGCATGGTCAGCAACAATACTCAGGTAGGCTTTGGTCAATTGGTACTAAGGGACCCAAAGTGTGCCAAGAAAATGTCCCCCACACCATTACACCAGCAGCAGCCTGAACCATTGATACAATGCAGGATGGATCCATGCTCTCATGTTGTTGAAGCCAAATTCTGAACCTACCATCTGAATGTCACAGCAGGACTCGAGACTCACCAGACCAGCAACATTTTTCCAATCTTCAATTGTCCAGTTTTGGTGAGTCTGTGTGACTTGTAGCCAATGGTTCATTGAGTTACTGTTGCTTTTCTATCAGCTCAAACCAGTCTGACCATTTTCCTCTGACCTCTGGCATCAACAATCCATTTTCACCCACAGAACTGCCGCTCACTGGATATTTTCCCTTTTTTGGACCATTCTCTGTAAACCCTAGAGATGGCTATGTGTGAAAATCCCAGTAGATCATCAGTTTCTGAAATAACCAGACCAGCCCGTCTGGCACCAACAACCATGCCACGTTCAAAGTCACTTAAATCACCGTTCTTCCACATTCTGACACTCGATTTGAACTGTGCCAGATTGTCTTAACCATGTCTGCATGCCGAAATGCATTGGGTTGCCCCCTTGTGATTGGCTGATTAGAAATTTTGGGGTAACAAGCAGTTGGATGAGTGTGCCTACTAAAGTGGCCGGTGAGTGTATTTTGAGTGCATGGCTAAAAGTTATCCTGCCAATGGACCTGAGTCGTGGATCTCTGCAGCTCTTTTAAGGTTACCATTGGCCTTTTGGATAATTACATGGTCTTTCAGTTATTTTTTTATTATTATTTTATAAATAATTGTATACATAATGTTTCTCCATACAAGTGTTTTATAGCTGGTGTGAGGAGCCGTCAATCCGTCCTACAGGAATCGCAGCAGACATAAAGGAGGTCAGGGACACAGATGCCCAGAGGGCCTCAGAGCCTAGAAACCCCAGGGGAACATCCAGCAGCTACTTATCCAAGAGTCTTCATCAGCTCATGCTCGCCGCTGACCAGGCTGGGACTGGTCCAACTAACTGGTGTGGAGAATCAGCTCTTGGAGGGATTTTACAAGACTGATTATGTCACTGGATCTTTTGTGCTCCACGTCTTAACGACGGTCGTTGGCGTGCCGCCTATTGTAAAAAAATTGGGATTTTTAAGTATTATAAAGGTTTGTAAACATTTCTGAGAGCAGAGGTTTTGGTCGAAGGTGATGTAAAAGTCCACCTCCCATTTTAATATAGGAAGGACTATCGATTCATCTAATGTAGTTTATGTTTCAGACATTTTAGACAGCAGTTTGAGGAGATTAAGACTGAGAAAATCTAAAACTCTTCTTGGTATTTTTAATTCAATTTACCTTTTATAATAAATTAAATTGGTTGATATTCTAAGAATGTATTCTTTTTAATTCCATATAGTGAAACTATAAAATTAAATTGGATAAAATCTGTTTAATCAAATACAGTATGTGTTCCAAGTATTCAATTCCTTTACAAATCCATTTTGGAAAATGTATCACACTTTTATCACACTAAGCTGTCAGAGAGGAGCTGATACTTATACTTTTAAAGTATCCACATCGTTTTATATTTGAGCTAATAAATGGTAGGTCTGAAAGTTTTATCTTATTGCATAATATCTGTTCTATATCTTTGCATGACTCATCAAAATCTGGTCCTTCAGTTTAAAAAGGGCAGTTTCAGTTACACTCTACTGCATTTTGCACATGACGGTGCTCTCTGAGATATTTCTGCTTTAAACTCCCCCACAACTTGAACCCTGACCTGTCGGCGGTATTATTTGTACTTCGGGGAACAAGTGACAGGACTCTATTTAACAAATTAGATTACTTCTGAAGGCCATTAGTTTCACCTGATTTTATTTAGCGGTATCAGAGTTAAGGAAGCTAAATAAAAATACAATACGTCCCTTTACCGTCTACTTCTCAGCTATGCAACACTTTGTCTATCTCATACAATTCAAAAGGAATAGAACATAGTGATACTATGAAAAGTATGTTAGGAAGTGGAAGTGGCAGGGAAAAAAAAGGTTTTGGAATAGATATTGGAATGTTTTGTCCACATGCATATGAAATATGCTTTCGATGCAGACAAGCACATATTTGGGTTAGAACGACACTCATGCTTAGTCAGTGTGACAGGCCACTTTACTTACCTTCTCCCCTCTGCCACCTTTGACAGAGGATAGGCTGCCCTGCAAATAATTAATCGACAAGGATCAATTATTATCGAGGCTGGAAGAGGAGAGGAAGAGATGGAAGGCATGCAGTGAGGAACAACTTCAATTTGCCCTACAATTCTGATTCTGAAGCAACCATTTTAGCCAAAGGTGCGATTTAACTGTTTCGTCTTTACTTGAAAAGAATAATTCACAGATGAAAGTGCACACTTAAGATTTTCATACAGATTCTCCTTTTTCCCCTTTGATGCCTCTTGGTCCCATGGCACCCTTAGGGCCAAAGTCACCCTGAAAAAGGTAGGCACATTTGCACCGTAAAAAATCTGAACAGACGTAAAGACACCTATTGATGTGTCTCACATCAGACTATGATACTGCAAACAAGAGATGACCTTGTCACCCTTTAGACCAGGAAGACCACGCTGGCCAACTTCTCCCTGTGTGAAATAAAAAGGCTGTTGTCTTCTGAAACTTTTAAACAAAAGGTTCCCTCTTTAAGATGGCGACCACAGACGGGGATGAAGAGTAACATCGCTTTACCTTCTTGCCTGGAGGGCAGGAGCAGTTTGTTTGAGGACCTCTTTGTTGCTCTGCGACAGTAGGTGTTGGTGTGGGAATGGGAACAGGAGGAGTCTCTGTCACAACTTTCTTAGGACACTGAAATGATAAAATCATTAATAATTACTAGGTTTCAGACTAAAGAAAACGAGCGACTTACAATATGAATATTCTCAGGATTTCAGTGCAGCTCAATGTGTCCTGCACAGTGTTACTGCTATCTATGGTCCTTTTAATGCAAAAACTGTCCATCTAACTAAGTCAGAATCTTGTTTCCAGCTAAAAAGTATTTTTGATCTTGTTTTGAGACTTAAATACTAAGAAAGACCAGAAGGTGTTAGATTATCAATCTGATTTTGAGTATATATATATGTGTTTAATTTTGGGAATTTTAGCGTTTTTTTTTTAGCGTTGGGTAGTCGGCGAAAGTGCCGACTACCCAACGCTAAAAATACTTGATTTTAATCTAAAGCTTCTTAAACAGGTGAAATAATCTACCAATGAAATAAGACAAATTGCACTTGGTAAAAATTCTCAAAATAAGACATTTATACTCAAATTGAGATTAATCGAATGTCTCAGATTGGAGGGTAAAAGAAAAAACGGATCAGGACATCCGTACAAGAGACACATTGAGAAGCACCATTTTTTTTTAGCTATGCTTGTTCCCCAGCCATATAGCTAGACAAATATTTGATCTAAAATTTAAAAAGCTAAACTAAATCAGTTCTGTCATTCATCTAACTGTTTTAGTAATATGTTTCTAAAACATGATACCACACAACAGCCGGGTTGCAAGTCATAATTCAGCAAATATTTATGGTTAAAATTTTTATTTTATAATAAATAAAATGACAACATGCAGTTTGATTAAAAAATTTCATTTCAAAAACATGCTAATTTGCAAATAGGAGGTGCCTGTGACTTTATCACATTTTTAACGCTGTATAGTCTAACAGTCTTTGCTTGATTTTCACAACATTTGCATTTTACATTTTACAAAATAATTTTCAATTGGATGACTCAATAAAAAAAACAATATATCTGATGGCACATGTCTCACAAACATACCTTTCACCAAATGTATGTAAAACTACACAGTTAGCCATAAAATGAATAAAAATATATTGTGGTAATAAAATGTAAATTTTCTCATTACTATTAAGCAACAATAAAGTTATGACATTAGTAGATAATGTACAGAAGCTCAGTATCACTTAATCAACTTTATGTTTTTGCCATTTATCTGGATGGTACGGTATTAATTGAATACTGGTTCAAAATCAGTCTGCATTGTTTGTGATATTCATTGGTTTTATATGGAATTAACATGTTACCTTAGTTTCAGGAGCGGGACCACGCATCAACTCTCATCGTATGGAGTAATCAACATTAATTCAATTCACCTGGCCTTCCAGATATCTCACACCTCACTAATCAATCAGCGATCTATATAAGCCAGGCTCGCTTCACGTTCAACGTCTGTCACGTTTGTTTACACCTCTCCTTACCCGACCCAATCCGTGGTCTAACCTAGATCCTTTACTGCTCCATACCCTGAAGTTCCATCGCCTCGAACCCACATGTTCCACCCATCGACCCTCATCCCTTCAACCCTTACCCCTACGACCGTTCTTCGACCCTCCCCTCATCCCTTCGACCCTCATCCCTTCCCTCATCCCTTCGACCCTCATCCCTTCCCTTCATCCCTTCGACCCTCATCCCCTTATCCCTTCCCTCATCCCTCCGACCCTTCCCTCATCCCTTCCACCCTCATCCCCTCATCCCTTCGACCCTCATCCCTCCGACCCTTCCCTCATCCCCTCATCCCTCCGAACCTTCCCTCATCCCTTTGACCCTCATCCCCTCATCCCTTCCCTCATCCCTCCGACCCTTCCCTCATCCCTTTGACCCTCATCCCCTCATCCCTTCGACCTTCATCCCTTCCCTCATCCCTTCGACCCTCATCCCCTCATCCCTTCCCTCATCCCTTTGACCCTCATCCCTCCGACCCTTCCCTCATCCCTTTGACCCTCATCACCTCATCCCTTCGACCTTCATCCCTTCGACCCTCATCCCTTCCCTCATCCCTTCGACCCTCATCCCCTCATCCCTTTGACCCTCATCCCTTCGACCCTTCCCTCATCCCTTACATCCTCATCCCTCTTGACCCTTCTTTCATCCCTTTGCTCCATCCTCATCCCCTACCTCTTGTTTAGCTTACTCACAGTCCTAGCCTTTTCTAACATCTCTTTCTTTCAGGTTTGTCTGAACTCCTGACCCCCACACATAATAATGAGATTTATTTTATAACTATCATGCAAAATCACTATAATAGTGTAGGATATAGCAAACCACATTACATTAGTAGAAAACATATATGTTCATGCTTAGGTTAGGGTGTTTGCAGGAGATGTGTTCAAGGTATGGGGCAGTTATACTTACAGGCCCGGTGGGCAGATCACAGCAGGTTTCCAGCGCTGCATGTTTGGAATCACAGTAAATCATCATCCTTTGGAGGTCAAACTACTCAAAGACACAGACAGTTGACAGACAGATCAGCCTCTAAGGAAAAGCACTTGCAGGGAATTCAACTCTCAGAAATAAAAGGTGAGGACGCACGTCTATCGGAACGCTGTCGTACAGTCTCTTCCCGATGACCGTCTTCCCCTGGATGTCTATGTCTTCACGGTCTTCAATGGGCAGAGTCTGGATGTGTTTGCAGTCCAGATACAGGGCGACAGACTTCGCCTCCACACTGAGGGCGATCTTGTGCCAGTTGCGGTCAAAAAGGTTGTCAACTTCAGGATTCTTGAACACGGCTCTGACGGCATCTTTAGTCAAACCAACTGCGTTGTACTCCACCGCTTTGTTCTCCCCGTCCAGACGGATGGACACCTGAAGGTCCCAGGAAGAGGTTTCTCAAGGACATAAATAATGAAGGTTTGGTCTAATTTTTATTCAAAAGACGAAAGTCATCCTACAGTGAGATTTTTTCTATCATTTAAATTTGTCAGACCCACCTGTGGGATTCCATATTTGTCAAAAATCTGCCAGAGGTACCAATCCTCCCGTCTTGAGGTTTTTCTGAACTTGAACGTTGTGACAAAGGCGTATTCATCTGGCAAACCCTGAGGAAACACATCCCTGCAAAATAAAACAATACAGGCAATACTTTTTGGTTTGTGTTTACTGCCTGTTGGATTTTTATAGATAAAAACTATTAGCAAACACAGTTTCTCATTATTTTAAGTTAGGATTTTGGTTGGATATTAACTCTGCTTCAAATTCCTAATGAGATCAAAGATTGATGCAACTTAGGGTTCAGTAGGTAATATTTTAGTCTTTTAGGCACATAAATCAAAAAGCAACTTCTTGTTGCTTTGTAGGACAGAGTATTAGGGCCATTGAAGACAAAACAAAGTAAATTCCCACCCAAAAAACTCAAAAATTCTGAGATTCAAGTTAAACATTTTCCTGAGAAAAATCAGAAATTCTCTGATGTAAAAAAGAAAATTATGAGAAATGAAAATAATTGCACATATTTTCCAGAAGAAAAACTTGCGAATTCTCTATCACAGAAGTCGTAAAATTATGAGATAAAAGACAGAAATTTTTTGATTAATTTCAGATATTTCTTGGAAAACAAACCCACATAATTCTTAAATCTATTCCAAAAATGTTTTGTTTTGTTTACAATGGCCCTAATACTCCGTCGTAGTTTTGCTAATAGCTTTTGCAAAATCCTAAATTAGTTTTGCCGATAAAAAACAACAAAACAAATTTTAACAGATCTAAAAAACTTTCTACTAGAAGTGCAGCTAAGACCATATGTGAATGAACACAGCAGCCAGTGTGGTTGTTTCTCTACACCTCCTTGTACTCAAAATGACCAAAAGACCAGATTAGATAAACTGTCCTTACAATATAAAGCATATAATGCCCAATTATTGCATTGACTACTGATTACAGTGACTATAGTTGGACTGATGTTGGGCTGACCAATCAAAAGCATACGCTTTCCGTTGACGGAGACGGATAGTTTGAAAATTGGGCTCTAGTCCGTCAGTCGTTGCGTAGGTGACGGAGAGCCCTTGCTTCACACATGTGCAGGGCTTCAAGACAAAAGTCTAACAAATGTCAAACATTAAGGGAATGCCATATCAAAGTGTAGGGGAATATGCTGAAACTTTTATTTTGAATATCTCAGATTAACTCCTCCAGATGTGTAAGCAATAGCTAACTATTCTGCATAACATCCTTTATTAACCACTAGCAATTCAACTTGCTAGTGGCGCCATACAACAATATGTTGTATGGCGCTTGGAACAATAAGTCTTATAATATTTCTTTACAATAACAGAAGCGAGACGAAAATCTCCACCTGTACTTCACGGCATTGCCATTCAGACCTTTTTTCTCTTTAGTGTAAAAAAAAAAAATGAAGCTTACTGATGTGTGTGTGGTGGAGCTCACTTACTCTGTTTGCTGGACTATCGGCATCGCCCCAAGACGAACGTATGAACTCTGGCCCTCGTCAACTCTGGACCCCAGGATGTCTTTCACATTAAAGTACTCCATCAGGTCAAACCCTGCAGCATCACAGCAACATAACCATTTGAACCTGAGGCATTCTTCGTCGCACACATGCAAGTTTCTGTAATTTATGAAAACATTTTCTGGCTTTCTCTCATTTGTGTCGCCATACCCAAAGCTTAACCCTTAATTAAAAAAAAAAGATTTTATCAGCATTCCAATACATCGTTAACTTTGGCGCTCAAGGAAGCTGATCATACCTACACTCCACAAACTGTCAGTCAGGTCAAAGAATCTTGTTTCCAGCTAAAAAGTATTTTTGATCATGTTTTGACACTCCTATACTAGAAAAGAGCAGAAGGTGTTAGATTATTAATCGTGTTTTGAGTATATATGTCTTATTTTGAGAATTCTTACAGGTGCAGACTACCCTAACCCTTAAAATACTTGCTTTTAGTCTAAAGCTTCTTAAATTAAGAGAAATAATCCGCCAAAGAAATAAGAAAAAATACACTCAATTCTCAAAATAAGACATTTATACTTTAGAAGATTAATAATCTAACATCTTCTGGTCTTGCTTAGTATATAAGTCTGAAAACAAGACCAACAATACTTTTTTAGCTTGAAACGAGATTTTCTAACTTGGTTAGATGTACAGTTTTTGTAGTGAGCTCCAAAAAAGTGTAGCAAAACCTAGAAACACGTACACACACACGCGCGCACACACACTCCAACGAACCATAGCGTTGATGCTGAGCTATGGTTTTGGACTGCTTAGTGTCGAGTTGAAGTTTAACTGGGTCAGTCCCACCACACCCTACAGCTACTGTGTTTGTGGCCTTCCAGGGGAAAAGTTGAACCCACAGCTTTGCTGCTGCACAGCTGGAAAATTGAGCCATTTGTTGGGGAGCTCAAATGTTTTCTGGGTTTGCTGCCAGAAGGAAAATAACTAATACCTATTGCTGGCGAGATCCTGTGGGTGTGTGTCCACGCGTGTCTACATCATCCCCCAGTGTGTGATTTAAAGCTGTGCAACCACAGGCCATATTTAGGCGGCTTGGAAATGCCACTCCCATGTACAGCAAACAAAGTGCTGTAGTCATGGCGATGCCAATGTTTACAGGCGTTTCGCTTGCTCCGAGGTTGCCATCTTTTCCGTGAACACCCAGAGCAGGTGGTTATGAGCTCTTTCCAAAGAATAACGTGCCATTAGTTCCTCCACATGACGGGGAAAGATTCAAGGTATTCCGCCGGAGCGCTGGTAACGCAGCGAAACCCGTGAGAGCCAAGGTTTCCGGCGGGAGGATTTGCAGCAGCACAGTAATCTTTTAAAGGAGGAAGCAGAGCATTAAGGTGGTAATGTGAGAGTCTGGCGAAAGCTCAGTGGGTAACTTAAGAAAAAAATAGCTTAGAAACAGCTGGTAGGAAACAAAGGGGTCCCTGGTGGAGTCAGCAACAGAGGAAAAAATAACATATTATAAAATGAGACTTTCAAAATTGATGCTACATTCTGTCAGAGACTCATTTCAGGGCTTTAAGTAGACAACAAGAAGTGCCGCTGCCGTTTTTCTTCGAGGAACATGAAATGAAGACGGTGAAGTAGCTCAGTAAAATGAGGTCTCCCGCTCTGTTTGCATCATAATACGGATGTAAAGGGTGGGAGCTCAGGTCACATCTCCTATATTATCAAAATGAGTCGTACTGTATGTCGATTATGTACATAAAATACTTTCAAATGAGAGTACAGATTTACAAAATGTCCTTTCCTTTATTAATAGCAAACAGGCAAATAACTAAAGTGTAAGAGAAAATGTAACCTTTTCTTGAAGTACAAAAACAAAGTGCTATTGAGCTTATGAGCAATTAACATTCATTCGATGCCCTTCTGTGCATTTTTATTAAAGCATACATTAAATAATGATGTAAATATATAAAAAAATATTTAAAAAATGTTAAACTAATTAATAAAAGGGTAGATGTAAATTAATCATGATCAATTAAAATTCCTAAATATGATTTAAGAAGTACCATTTGTGGAGTAAATAAGAGACAAAACCAGATGTTGTCTGTTTTTTTTTAAGGAGATACAGGAGAGATGGATGGAACTTTTGTTCTGAATTCCACTTTCGCATTTGCCTTTTCTTAATCGTTTTGGACAACCATGGCCATGCTCTTCATGGGAGCATCCTATAAAAACACCGATGTCTTCACATCAGTTGGAGGCTTCTTCAGTTTCTCTGCAACACAGACTGCTACAGACGATCCTTCCTGCCCACAGCCATCAGGATCTACAACAGCTCCTTAAAGAATGAAAGTGTGAGCTACAACAACACTTAATTTCTCTCTGAGATCAATAAACTATTTTTGAGTTAAATTCCTGAAACGGTTGAGCGAGCAGAGACAGAGCCGCCTTCGAGCAAGCATGAAGCAGCCGTTGTTTAAGCGATATATTACACAATAGGGAGTGCTGTTGTGCCTAATATCAGCACTGATGTTATTCAGTCGCTGCAGATAATCATACCTGTGCTGATATTTTGCACAACAGCGCGACCTCGTGTGTCATATTGCTTTCACACACCAGTTCTACGAGCTCATTTTATTTATTTTATTTGGATTTTATTGGATTGGCCCGCACAAATGTAATGGTGAGTAAAAGTAACGGTTTTGTACTCAACCCCCTTTATTCTGATGCTACTAAATAAACTCATTGGGATCATTTACCTGCAGAAGTCTCCTAAAGCACACAGAGTCTAAATGTGTTTAGTTTTAGTCTACACATAAATACGGCTTTTCTGCCAAGGCCTCACATTGTTATTATAATCGAAGAAAGAAGCCATTGCAACATTGGAGGAGCTGCATAGGCCCACAACTCATGTGGGAGAATTTTGTTGGTCAACAGGCTATTATTGATTCACTCCAGAAGATTGGTCGAGAGAAGCAAGAAGAAGAAAACAACAACCTTGGTCTTTTCGTGGTTTGTCACGTTACAACCAAACACTTTTATCTTTTTTGGTATGTCATAGTAGATGAAAGGAGTGGCAACATCGTGGTAATTTCTTCGGCAGCGACAGGGATGCTGATCAGATCAGGGGGGATACAGAGGCATCAAAAACTTTAGAGCGGGATGCAGATTCACCATCAGCAGGACAACTCTACACTTCCAGCCGGAGCCCCAAGGAAATTCATTTAGATCAAAACATATTTATGACTTAGCGTGGCAATGCAAAGTTCATAATGCCAATTAAGATTTGTGGCAACACCTGAAAAACAGATGTTCACAGATGCTCCAAATCCAGTCGACCTATTCTGCAAATAATTTAATTTCTACATGTGGACTGCTTGCCTGCAGCTTTTGACACCAAAAGTAATAGTTTGCAGTAGGGGTGCACCGATATTGATACTGGTATCGGGTACCAGGGCTGATACTATTGTTAAAGTTAACCAATACCATGAACCGATACTTAAAATGTGTAAACGCTGCGATAATTTCACAGAAAATGTTCATTTTTCACTGGAAATTTTTGCTTTGAAAAAAAATACCTGTCCTCCCAATTTATTGCATTTTTTTGTGTGGTAGAATTATCTGTACTGGTACTTGGTATCGTTAAGTACTCAAATGCAAGTATAGCTATCGTATCAGGTAGAAAAAGTGGTATTGTTGCATCCCTAGTTTGCAAGTTTACCAGTTGCTAAACAAATGCAGTGCAGCTGAGAGTTTGTTTTTTCCCCTTTCTGTCACTTCTCTACAGTGGTGGACATTTGCTCAGTGTACCGTTTTTGTGGCTGCTCGCGGGGCCCTCTGAGCTCAGAGCTGTAATTTGGACTGGCAGCTGACGGAGTATAATCAGGCCCAGAAAAAGTTATTTTGGAAAGCCAAGAACGACCGATGGGGCGATCTGCGGCAACAGCCAGATGAGTTCACTGACTGGGAAAAGGAGAACGCATGCACATGTCCTCCTTTGATCAGAACAGATGGCAGCACTTGTGCAGGAGATAGGGGAGCTGACAACCACAAGGAAGCTTGTGCTCACGCTCAGTATCCTCAGGGGTCAGACGTGACTGTCTGACTGAAACCACAGGTCTGCTGGCTGTCAAATCCTAATCGCTAGGACATGTCTTCACATGTTTCAGAGGCAATGGCACAATGTGAAGAGCGCTGTCTGTGTAATTGTAAGTGGGCGCTGCCAAAATCACTGTTTGTCTGGTACGAGTCTGGATGTAGATGAAATCTGTGTGAATAGCCACAACCCCCAGAAAGAAGAAAATTACTTTCTCAAGTAGCTCTGACAGTTTACGATTTATAGTCTGGCTGCTGTCAAGAAGTCGCTGCAGAAAAAAAGATGGACGGGAAAACCCCGGACATCTCTGTCTGCAAAAATGGCCTAAAACCTCAGGCTTTGTTTGATACAATTCAGTCCTTAGAGGGCCACACATCAGGTTTTAAATCCGATTATCACCCAACCGTCTGTCTTCCACTGGAAGTAGGAGAAATCTAGGCTAATCTCTATTTTATTTCAACTACAGGTATCTGGGGTGTTGCGTGGAACAGTGATTAAGATGGGCACCCCATGCTCAGAGGCTGTGTTCTGGGTTCAACTCCCGGCCTCGGATATTTGCCAAATTTCTCTTCCCTACATTTCTCCCCATTTCTGTACTGTTTACTTTAAATAAAAGGCCACTGTGTCCAAAAAACTTTTTTTTTTAAATGCAGCCATTTGCAGTGTCTACAGAAAGATGTCATACCAGTCGAAAATGAGGCAGCTTCCTTTTTTTTTTTAGACTTTATCAATACAGATCTACAATCTTCAGCTTGTATTTTAAGTATTTTATGAGATAAATCGAAAACATTTTGATCTGCCATGTTTCACAAATTAAAATCAATGCAACGCCCTCTAGCTAATGCTTTCATGAAACCCTTTTCACACATCTAGATGTTGAAAATCCTCACTGGAATGGACCAGGGTCTGTGAAAACAACATTTCCTATCCATGCCACAGATTCTGCACACTGTAAACCCAAATTGTGAATTTCACTTAAATAATTGAGTTCATATTACTCAAAATAAACTGAGCTGTTTCATGCCCTTTTTTATTGTGACTGTTCAAGTTCAATCTAACTGCATATTAAATATCTGTAATTTTTATTATTATTTAGGAATTCTGAGGAAACTGTAGTTTTAAAAGATCTTAGTTTATTGTAATTAGGTTTTTGAGCTCAAATAACCTAATCTAGTCAAGTTTGCCTTTAATAAAAATCTGGTTCATACCGGTTTTTGCAGAGTGGCATTGATGACTTTTGAAACTCGTGAGATGGAAAAGAATCGACGAGCATTTCGGCTACTTTGAAGGAAGCTAGTCGCCCAACAATCGTTTGAAGCCTTGGGTGGATGAATGAACCAGAGTTCTGTCACAAAACAGTAGGCTAAGTTAAAACCTACACAGGATGCATGTTTACTGATATAACCAACATAATTAATAATAAGTTAACAAAGTAGTTAACTGGTTTACTTCACCCAAAATATTTTTAGCTAATGTTAGTTTTATACTCAATGGTAACGTTAGCGCTAGTGACACAATGTAGCGATAGCTGGGGGTGGTCTGTTTAGCCCTTTTCCCCAGAGGATTAGCCATTATAGTCAATGGGTCCGGATTCACTGGGCGTGAAGCAGCGCGAAGCGGAAGGGTCTCACAAGCGTTGTGTCGCGTCCCACTCCTAAATTTTCTCTCTACGCTTCTAATAAAACGTCAATCTCAGCAGTTTGGGTCAGGCCAGACAGGAGATCTGACAGTGTAAAGAATCCAGCAATTTTCAAAATAAAAGACAAGTGCAGATTTCTGATTGCTCCACTACAAAAAAAAACTAAGCAAACTTCACTACCTTTATAAGAACGATAAGAAGTTAATCCTTGAAGTGGAGAATCAGCCAGTTTACATGATACCAGTGATCAATTTTATGAGCACAACACGAAAAAGGAGACGACCTTGCACATAAGTGAATAACAGCAAATGACGCGCTTCTTCGCCACATTTTTTATGTCTGCAGCGGAAATGTAACTGCTGCATGCTGGAGGGGGGTACATGAAGCAGAGAAACCATTGACAGTTGCACGTGTCAGAGGATCTTGTGTTACCAAATGTAGTTGATTTGGGCATTTTTGTCTGCAAATGACTGAACAGGCATGAGAACCCAAGGTATGTATCAACAGATAGATAAATGCGGAAGAACATGCGTACGAGTGGCAACTGCGCATTTGATAAATCTGACTTTTGACTGTTCATATGAACATTCAATATTTTATTCGTAAAATAGAAAATAGGACATTTTCTACAAACTGTTAATAAATGAGGGCCCAGGGTTTTTTTTCAAATAGATTTAACCTATCGGGCTTTACAGTGCGTACTGAAGAAAAGAATTCTCACAGCATGATGTCCCACAGCACTCATGTTTCATTGCAGGTTTATACTTAAAATTAGGAAACTTCTGATTTTATTTAGGGGTTAGCGAGTAAAGCTAATCTATTGCATAAAATTAGACATTTTTGAAAGAATGCATAATTGTAATGAGACAAAACATGTAAAATTAATATTCTTAAAATCTTCTATTAAGGATTAATGGCCTATCACTGCATTGCCGTGGGCACTAAGGAACCCTTTATCCATGTTCCATACTTGCTTGATCCTGTTCAGGAAATTTCTCAATCAATGTCCCAAACGTGAGGTACTAAAGGAAACACAAACACTTAACACGCTCACATCTAAAGGTAATTCAGAGAGAAAAATTAACAAAAGTAATGGGGGAAGTTTGAGAAACAGGTGAAAACACTGGTTAACCGAAGAAATGTCCCCAAAATTATATCCAAGCAGGGAGTCAAACGCAAGGTCCTTTCTAATCATGACCGTGGTTCCTATAGTATTAATTAAATGAATGTCATTAATAATCAAACTGTGCATAAAGATCCATTTCATTTTTTATGCCAGAAGCTAAAAGCAGTGTACATTACAGTATTTCTCTGTTTTAACCTCTTGAGACAGAAGATTTCCTTGTCTTATTTTCACAGGAGTAACATTTAATTTAGAGATCTTAGAAGAGCTAGTAAGCGAATGAAAAAAAAAAACTGCTTCCAGAACATCATACCAAATAGCACGTCCGCTATAAAAAACAAACAAACTGTGATTTATCAAAAGTTTGCTATAATTCTTTTTGCAGCAAAGCGGAAAAGAAAAACCGCATAATTAGCACTCACCCAGTGGCAAGAATGTAAGAATCTTACTGAGAGTGTAAAGTGCGTCCATCTGTCCCCATCACGAACCCAAAACATCAGTGGATGGAAACATGGCTTCAACCTTTCAGATTAACTTCAGGGAAACTACAGTTGTACACATTAGCTCATTTTGTCTGTATGCACAGGACATAACTAATTTTTGGGTTTGCAAAACTAGGAATAAATTAGGTGAAAAAATAATGCTGGTTGTCAAACACCATGCATCTTCTTGATAGACTCAAAGGGGAATTCCGTTTTTTTTTTTCAAACTGGACCTTATTTTTAGCTATTTTTTTGTTTATTTTTTAACTCACCCTGAGAAGTTTAGAGCCAGTTTGAGACGTTAGACAGCATTTAGGCAGCTCAAATGCCGCTTTTAATAAGGTTTAATTGGCCCCAAATGCCTTCATTCTATGGATTTACGAAGGCTTCGGAAGTGCTTCTTGATTGTTTTTGGGGCTTAACAATAAAACAATAAAGTAAAGCAGCGGCATATTCTGATGCTGCTGATGTAAAACACAGAGTGGCAGTCCTGCTGCAGCGTAATTGTGTATTACGTCCAAATCGGCCCCGAAGAAAATACAGAAGCACTTCCTGGGCGTTCGTAAATCCAAGTGTATAATAAACATGTTAAAATGAAAGTGTTTGTGGCACATTAAACCTTATTACAAGCACAATGTGGACTGCTCCTACCACTCCTGTTCTCAGATGTCTGCTGATTGAGGAAGCGGATATAAATACTTCTGAACGGCTCAGATTGGCTTCAAAATTCTCAGGGTGAGTTACTCCCCCTTCCACCGGACGCATCAGCAGCACGTTACATCAGCAGCAAGTCATACGCGGCTGATAGCCACCGCTGTAGTCAATAGAATCCTTTCCACCGGAGGCGAAAGCAGCACGAGTTTGCCCCGTCACAGGAGCGACATGTCTCAGCACTTTTCTAAATTTACGTGGCAGTCCTATTTTCTATGGGCTACTCCTCTGAAACGTGTAAATTTCGATATTTTGGATTGGGGAAGACAGGAAATCAGATGGCTCGGCATCCGGAAATTTTCAATTTAAATAAAACATTACATTTACAAAAAATAAGGTTCATGTTGAAAACAAAGGTAAAGAATGTAATATTGACATCTTGTGGTCAAATTGGTGTACTGCACCTCATGAAGAAAATCAGCGTATGGGGAGCCTAAGTCTCCTCCCCTTCCGGTCGGCCCATGGGTCCCCAAACCAAAAAAATAATTAATGGAAGTCAAAGAAGCGATAAAAGTTATTTTCAGGTCCTCTTTGTCTTACGTCCTGAATCAGACATATGTTGTACTTCGATTTAAATGATAACTAACGATGTACGTTTCGAATGTGTTTGTCCAGTGATTTGGGATGTATTTGATTGTAAAAAATCACATTTAAAATGCATACAAATCAGAAATCAGAAGTCGCATATATGACATAATTTTGCTAACAGGAATAAGCATTAGCTATAGCACGTAAAACACTCACCTAGAGCTTGTAGAGCTTCTCCTCCATGTAGGCTCTCACTGCACTGACTGCTTTACCCTCAACATAGCTGCTACTTTCCACATGGACAGATATAAAGAGGTATTCTCCGTGTTTAATGCTTCTTTCTTCGTCCTGGAGGCTACGGCCATCACTCTCCTTCTTCTAAAGTAAAACCTAAAGTAACTTTTACCTCCGGTCAAAAATCTGTGTTTTCTCTGCATTAAAATTCGTTTTTAAAATTAACGGACATCATATGTTCGATCCACGGCGCATTTCAAACTGGATCAGAAAATAACTTTAATCGCTCCATTGGCTCTCATTCATTTTTTTTTGGCATTTGGGGACCCATGGACCGGAAGTAAAATGGTGTGACTCCTGTGACCCCCTCCTCTCAGTGAATGCCATGAAGAGAGAGTTACCTGTTAAGGATCAGCCAGAGCATTCACGATGACGTGCTATACACAGTAAGTTGATAAGTAGATAAATACATTTCAGCGCAATATTGAATTGGTGGTAACTGAAAAAGTAACTTGAGATTTTTTTGAGCCAACTATTTTACTGCCAACATCGTTAGCACATTTCTCATTTCATTCCTGCAAAGTTTTTGTCATTTCACACACAGCTTTTAGGAGAGAAAAAAATAATTAAAAAATTTAAGACAAGTGAATAATATCAACCATGAGGAGGTTACTTGAGTTATTGTCAATCAGGAGTCATACTGCTGAGTTGCCTGCATGGAGATGAATGCTATAATATATGGAATATTATTTAAAAAATAAAACATTATTAATTAACCCCTTTCACACCCCTTTTTTCCAGTGAATCAAAAAAATTATTCAGCTGATTTTTACTGATCTTAAGCATATAAAAAAGGGAAAAACACTTTTTTTGATATAGCTGAACTGCTGATGTCTATTGGGATGGACATCGAACTTTGAAAAAAAATACTACAGTTTAATGATAGAAACTTCCAATAAAATGTAATATCAAAATAACTTCAAATAATATCACAAGAATTATTTAAAATTATTCTGAGAACATTTTTAAGCTGACCATGAACATACATGTATATAGACACTTTCCGTCCCTTTCCTAGGAAAGACCTATGCTTGTCTTGTCTGATATCTGAAACTCATATAAAGCTAGGCCTCTGACCTTCATTGTTCCTTGTTAATAAGAGACCAGTTAGTAATAAGCATAACTTGAATGACAAATTTCAAAAATCTTTTCATTGGTTTAAATGCAGAAAAAGATAATGTCCATTCCAGTGGACGTGGGATCTGAAGGGTAAAATTTAAAAGTGATATTTGAGCATCTTAGTAATATTTTCTTGCTATTATACAATCTAAGTATTGTTTACTAATGGAGTAAGAAACTATTACACATTGGTGGAAAATGGGTCTACAAATTGACGAAGGAGTGAATGACCTGGAACTTTCATTATGTTGACCCTGCAATGGATGGGTGACTTAACTACTTATTTTTCTAAGTGGATACCATGGCTGTCTTGTAAAAGGAGCTCTTTCTGTGTAATGTTTGCCTCTCGTGTTTATGTGGTTTTCTACAGCTGCTCCTGTTTCCAACCCACCACCCAAACACGGGCAGGTTAGTTCAACTGGAGACTTTTAAATTGCCCACTGGAGCAATGTGATTATTTGGCTAGTATAGTATACTGTAGGTCCACAGCTTCCTCAGGATTCACACTTTGTCCATTTCTTGGTTTTGACAATGACAAAGAATTCTATTATTTGGCTATCACAGACTGCTCTACAGTTAAGAAACTACCCAAAAAATCTGGGAGCAAATATTGGGGGGAAATCAGTCAATCAAATCCATTAACCTCTGGGAAACTCATAGATATTAGACATCTTATTTCTTGTTCTTTGGATGTAGCATGAGTCCAAACAAGTCATGCTTTGACATCTGTTTTCTCTCTCAGGATGATGAATGTGGGTGGGAGACAGACAGGAACTCCAATCTCCCAGAAGACCCTCTTGTAAAAACATCCGACCTTTCTGGACAAGCGCTATTCAAGACCTCTGGAAAAAACCCTGAAACACAGGAGTCTCGAGCTGTATGACATAAAAAACATCAGCTGATTTTTGTCTGATGTTTTTTTTAGCTGGAAATAAGGGATAAACAGCAATCAGAAGTGATATCCCTGATTGATGGCTGCTTTCTCTGATTTGCTTAAATGCTTAAAATTTCATTTTGCCTCTTTGTACAACTCATAAACACAAGAAAACAGTCATTTATTCAATGTACTAGCAACCTGTGTTTCTTTGAGCCTTAACCGCTTATTGGTGTGTTGGTGGGTGTGTATATGAATGTGTGGGTGGGCATATGTGTGGAAATATGTGTGATTGTGTTGAGTGGGTGTATGTGAATTAGTTTATTACTTGTAGGTGCAAAGTTGTTAGAGTAGCAAGAACAGGTCTGCAACACAGAGTATGCAAGAACAACAAGACATCATCATGGAACCTGGTGAACTTGCCCCAGAGAGGTCAGAAAAAGAGGGATAACCGCCAGACCCCAAGGTAGCCCCTACCATGGCCGCTCCGACACATTTCCAGAAGCTGCACAAACCAGGAGTCCACCGCTCTACAACAAGACCACAAGAAGCGAAGTATCCAAACTCTGAATGCCGTCAGAGACCCCCATGCCATCCTTGGACCACGAATCCTTAACCCTGCGCTTTACCTGCAACATAAACTAGTTGACTTTCGTGGCTGTTATTGAGCTCACTCTTTGGATAATGAAGTTATCGTTTTGTTTTTTTTCAAAAACGACTTAACAGTTCACCTCTTAACGTACATGACAGGACACTGATTTGTTCCTCTATGCTGCAGCAAAGAATGGAGACATAGCATCAGCAGTACCATTGATAACGAAACCAATAAAACAAATCTAAAAAGTAAGTAAGTAAATGAACACAAGTGAAGCCCAAAGCAGTACATCCATCCGTCTATCATCTATATCCGTCTATCCTCTACAGGTCTGGGAGGGGGCTGGTACCTATCTCCACCATTCATTTGGCGAGAGTAGGGTACACCCTGGACAGGTCGGAAGGAAACACCCTGGACTTAGTTTGGCTGGCACCCAGGCTAGGTCAAAGTAGGATTAGCTTCTAAAACCCAGTGTTAAAACTTTTCAGTTTTCAGTGGTCAGCCGCTATGAGAGAGACAAGATACAGCAGGATGTATGGATGCTGAACTAGCCATGTTGCTGCTGGATTGGTAAGTAATAAATGCTTGCTCCGGTGGTTGTTGGGCATGATGATGTGTTAGTGTGCTGGGAAAACTGTTTGATGCTTCAGCAACTGACATGCCGTTAATTTGGGGTTATGTTGTTTTGGCTGGCGAGCTGTAAAACCATCAGTACACTTATTCTGATGCGCTCCATAGAGATTTGTTTTTACATCAGTGACGTTACACTGCGAGCCATGAGAGGGCAACAGAGGGCAACTATCTGCAAAGTTACGGAGTGTGTCTAATTATTAGGGCTGTCAAAATTAACACGTTAACGCAGGTTTTTAATACAAAAAACACATACACAGAACGACTGGCCCTGTTTTTCCCACAATTCAGCCCATGCTGGGTTCAGTGGTCGCTCATCCAAACTGTATCCATGGTTCCATGAGAACGTCTCTTCTCAGTCACGGACTATAGGGATTATTGGTCTACGTTGCTCTCTGCTCTGCTGCACGTTTCTCCTGCAGAGAGAGACGCGATTCTGTCTTGTGCTATTTGTCGCTTTGATAAAAATATCGAACGTATATTCCACTGACTCGCTGATCAGAAGAAACGATTGGAACGTGCAGATAATTAAAAATGCTACGATCTGCAGCGATTACTTCACATCACGTGAACCTTGGCTAACCAACAAGCGAACATAGTTAACCAACAGTGTCGCTTCAAATAACAGTGGGAACAAGGGAGTAATGTGAAGGTTTGGTGTTGATAAAAAGATAATCCCTCTATTGTACAGAAAAAACGGTTCAAAAATACTTTGATCCCAGAGAGAAATGAAATGTTGTTGTATCTCATATTATTTCCTAACATTAATTTTTTTTAAAAGCGTAAAAAACTTAAACTCAGCAAAGGTTAACCAGTTAGTTTGCCTTAGCAACAGGCTAAAAGATGAATAGATGAGAAGGGCCACATGTAGTGCTGTGCTGAAACAATCAAAAAATCAATTCTCCACCAGTTTTTGTAAAAATCGAATTGATTTGCAAGTTCAAAAAACGATTTTATTTGCTAGAACAGCCCACCCTTTGTAAGCTGAAATAGGAAAGAAAAGTCCTGAAGGCCATTTTAAGTTTTGTGCCTCAAAGGGTTAACACAGTTTGTCATGATGAACTGTTGCCAAGTGTTAAGTCATTGAATTTCTGGCATATAATTAAGAAAATAATTTAAAAACACAAACATTGTTTTAATAGCACTGACCTATATCAATATAGAACTGGATCAGACTGAATTGAATTGATTCTTGAAATATGAATGTATACCCAGTCCTAGCCACATGTAAATGAGATTGTGTAATTCAAAACAAAACCTCCATGCATCTTTGCTGTATTTTCTTATTTAAAAAGTAGCAATAGATTCTGGTATTACCCTTTACTTACACAGAAAAGTGTAGTTTTCTTGCAATCATGTTTAAGAATTTTCATTCATTGTGATTAATAGGGATTATTCACAGCTGCCCTGGGACTAATTTGATTAAAAATGTAATCATTTGACAACCTTTAATAATTAATGTTTATTTGAACCAAACATTATTGCACTTTCTGTTTCACAGCAGGTGCATGTGTGGTTTTATTCGTATATGTGCACTTTTTGGTTTCAACTGTAACTCTGCATGCGAATAAAAACAAAAAACGGCAGACATTACCTGTTACCATCAATTTAGCTTGTTCCATTTTGTTTCGGTTAGAGAATAAAGCAATTTTGAAAAGCCTTTTGTTAAATATTCATGAAGAGCAAATGGATGGAAGCCAAGATCTGCTTGGAGCATCGACCAAAACACATACATTTCTTTAAACACAAAAACGAAAATACGATCTGCCAAGTGGGCTGACAAAAATCCACAGCATTTTGTTTTGCAAATGCTTTGAATTTTTTCATGAGGGCAATATTAAATGAGACAGAAAATGAATGTGCCAGTGAGGTGGCACCTTCCAAGTCATGAATAAAAGCAATTTACTCTCCAATCAGATAGCAAAAGGAGAAAATTGCCAAAGCTGACTGCATCTATGCATAAAAGAAATGCTTTTTTTCCCTCCACCATATAAAAAAAGCCCAAAAGTGGGAGTGTAGGAAATGTTTAGAAAAATTAAGAGTTGACTTTGAGGTTGATTTAAACTGCCAGCTGTCCATGTTGCCGTTGGGAACGCAGCAGTTTGCACATACCTGGAACCTCTTCAAGACCATAACTGGTGCTGTTGGGCTTAAAGCGATCAGGTTGAACCTTCATCTTTGGACACAGAACATCTGGGAAGGAAAGAAAAGAGTCAAGTGAGACGTGTTTTTCTCGTTTCTTTACAACAGCATTCATCACCGTGAACTTCACTTTCTACTTTTTTTCTCACGCTACAACTACAAACTTTAAGGTATTTCAGTGTGAATTAATGTCAACAATTTTAGGAAAGGCATAAAAAGGGATTTAGATGAAAATAGGTGTATGGTTTTCACTGTTTCAAAAGAATAGGAAAAAAATTTACAGCAAATCTACATCCGGGCACCTCTAATTCGTTACTCCTAAATAAAATCCAGTGGAATTGATTGCTTTCAGAAGTGGTCTCATTAGTTAAAATGCCTTGGATATGTGTGGAAACGTGTAGAAGGAGGACCTCTGTTTGGATGAGAGCAAAACGGAAACTTTTAGGCTAAGAGGAAAGAAATTGTGTGATGCTGCACATATCCCTGAACACACCATGTACTTAGTGAAACATGACGGGTAAAGCATAAACCTGTGTTTTTAGTAGCAATAAGGAATCTAGTCAGAGCTGAAAATGAATATAGCTGAAGGAAGGTGGATTCTGGAAGAAAACCTGCAAGAGGGCCGGTAGAATATGGTGATTTAGAATGGTCCAATCAGAGTCTACAGCCAAATATAACTGATAATATATGGCAGTAGTGAAAATTTCAGCCCAATGTGACAGAGACTGAGCTACTTTATTAAGAAGAAAAGGCAAAAACATTTAACTTCTGGTTGTGTTCAGCTGTTAGCGCTACAGACCAAAACAAGTTCAGCTTTACAGTAAGTGTAGCAAAAGGGGATTTTACTGAGGAGGGCTGAATTCAAATACACTCTTCAGTCTTTACATTTCTGAGGACATGTTGAATGAAAACATGTTTGAAAATGTGGGCTGCACAGCGGAGCACTTGGTGGCAACTTTTTTTCTTGCAGCAAGAAGATCCTAGATATGAATCCTACCCTGAGGTCTTTTAGAAGGGCGCTTGAGTACACCTGCTTCCTTTAGCCGTCCGAAAAACATGACCTGTCAGTGTGTGAGTGTGTGTGAAGGGTTGTTAGTGTACCCCCATCTTGTCCAATAACCGATGGATGGATGGAGAAAATAAGTTACCACTTGTATTTGTCTATCACACAAAATCCCTATATAATGCAATGGTAGTTACTGTTGTAATGGAAGAAAACATAGATACGTTTCCGAGGGTGTAAATACTTTCAAAGGCATTGTAAAAACAGGTGTTCACACATTAATAGCAACCATATGCCTTGCTATTTGAAATGTAATCACATTTTTTTGCCTTTTCAGAAGACAGCCAACTAAAAAGCTCCTGATTGCGGAAACACAGCAATGGCTGTTGCTGGACTATTTAAATAAGCAACAATGTGAGGGAAGGGAGTCACTCAGAGAGGTGTGTGTGTGTGTGTGTGTGCGTGCGTGTGTGTGTGTGTGTGTGTGTGTGAACTGGATGACACCAACGAAGACAGCCTGACCTCTTTCCTGTTTGCTGTACGGACACAAACCTGGCTGAACTGGGCAGCTGTGGTGACGGGGATGGCGGGGTGTGGTGGGTCACACTTCCACACTGGAAACAGAGCGTTTCATATTTCCACACACACATATTTTAAGTGATGGTGGTGACAGAGAAAGGGAACACCTCTGGGTTAAGTTGTTTTTGGCAGGAGAAGAACTTCTATTTGTGGCTAGACACAACAACGCTCATGTAGTTAGAGGCAGCGTCGAGTTTAATAGATGGAAATGTTCATTTGGAGATGTCACTTTTTTTTTTTTACTTATGTGTGGGTCATTAAACAACTTTAAGATAGAACACTAACCAGAATTGTCAGGAAGTAATTCATCCTTATTGATATTTATTGTATAAATTGAGTACATTGCAGGTTTCTTTAAAACTTCTTGACCCTCTCTGTTAATATATGTACTGGTATTTAATTATAACGACTTGTAATTACTGTAGAGCTGAAAAAACAGGAATATCAGAAATATTTTTCACATCTCAATACAGCGGTTAAGTCTAGCACAGTACGCTAAAAAAGCGAAAATGATGATTTTAAAATAAAATAAAAAATCTGAAGTGCCAAAGCAACTTAAGAAAATGAAAAGACAATATGACGCACTCCACACCAAATCAGTTCAGGAAGGACAAGAGTTTAAAGACCCAACTTGTTTATAATTCTTTAAATGAAAAATATTTGTGGTATTGTGGTGGTTTGGAAAGAACATAAGGGAAAAATGTGGGTGTTTCATGGTGGCTCATTATGTCTATTAAGCTCTGTATATTGCACCACCACATATTTAAACATGCATGACTCCATGCTAAGAATGCCACAAGGTACTGAACACGTGCTACCTGGTGTTCAGTTAATAATTTAATTAATAACGTTGTTGTTTTTTACATTTACAGAGGATATTCCGCTCTGTTTGACTTTTTATTTTCATTAAAAAGAAAACTTTATCGACTTAACCAAGCTTTTTATTTGACAAACGGCCTTAACGGGACTTTTTTGTTTTGTTTTTAATTTTAATTTTTTTAAGTCAACAGTAGACCTATCTAGCCTTTGTGTATATTGCCTGCTAATTTAGAATCTCATCATTTGCAAAAATATCTAATCTACCCATCTATTTCTGTGGGGATTATTTTCCTTTATGAGTGTAAAGATTCTTAGCATTTGGTATTTTTTTTTTGTTTTTACTGCTGTATTGTTCTAAATTAACACTGCAGTACTCTGCAGTCTCTGAGATAAAAATATATCAAATAAAGAGAGTGAAGAAAAGGACATGAGCAGGTATTTTATAACTTTTATAACTTAAACAAAGCTCAAAAGAAACAAAGGGGATAAGGATGCTACAGAAATCACTCCACACCAAAGCAATGCAAGCATGATATGCAGGTGCCTGAAGGTGGGCGCTTATTTATAAAGAGTGGTACGAGTCAGCTGTGAGTGAAGCCATAAATAGTTTTGGAGACGGAGGACGCAGAATGGAAAGCCAAGAGAGAAAGGGTGGTGCAGAAAAGCTGTGAAAAATAAAAGACAAATTTGCAGGCAAATGTACGCTCATTAACGCTATATTTGCTGTAATACAGCAACATGAAGTAAAGGAAGAAGAGAGACCGAGTGAAGGTGGATAAAGTAATCAGATTAGTAATAACAGCAAAGCAGTAAGCATTATTACCAAGCCAAAATGGATGCTCCCTAATTTTGTTCTAACTTCGTAGTAAAGCTGGAGGGTGAATAACTTAAAACTAAATTAGAATTAAAAATAGTGTCCTTTTTATCTTTGGCAGGGAGTTTCACCGTATGCATGTATGAAAAAATTAACATCTATATCTGAATTTTAACATTTTGTTTCTACTTTTATTATTTACAATCTTAATCCTAAATTATGTACTCTTTTTTTTTTCTAAAAATCATTTGAAGATGTCGAGTCTGATCAATCGTGGTGGGCCATCTGGACCAAAACTGCCCAGGTCAAATTTCAGTCGCAGTCCAGCCCGCTCTCAATCTACAGTCGTCCTGATGTCTAAATGAATATATCCTTATGACTATCGATAGCTAAAGTAGCTTCTGTTGTTGTGAGTCATGAATATTCTCTGTGATTGAACCAAAACACCCCAGCTAACTGTTCATACCGGGACAAGCATTTGCAAAATATGTACAATGAAAATCTGCAATTTTCTAAAATTACAGTTCTGAAAAAGAAACAAAAATTCTTCTTGTCATAAAAGCTCTGAAATGTTTTAGAGGCTCATTCTGGGGACAACTTGGCATGTTGTTTTGCTGCATCCAAAACTAAGAAGGTGCCCTTTGTGAAAATCTGAGGAGCTCATTTATTTGAGGGCATTTGGGTTTCTTTTACTTCTTTAACAACATTTGATGTTGGGTTGGATTCTGTCACCTTATATCAGTCAAAATGTAAAGTCTACTTTATTTTTTTTCTCTAAATCAATGATAATGAAAGATCCTGCTAAGAATATGTGCTTACCACTGTATAATGCCAGCAGGAAGACATAGAATGACCACTCTCTTGATATAGTGAAATGCGTCACTGTACTTTAAAGATGATGTTGTTGCACAGCACTGAATCTTAAAATGCTAAATAACAGAGTAACTCCCTGCAGTTGTGGCTCTTAAGGTATAATTTGTGGATGTCAGCATGAGTTATGTTGGAAGCAATGTCAAATGAGCTTTTGCTTCAGCTCTACACACTCAGAAATTAAAGTACAGAATTGTATTTTTAGGGGTACAATGTACTGTCACTGGGGTGGTACGCTCAAACGTACCATTATTTAGCCTTAACTGTAGGTCTGTAGGCACCAAATTCCCCTATAGTCGGTACCTTTTATCAGCGCTACCTTGACAATCACTTCACATGATTGACACACACCAGACCACAAAGTAGCCAACATCTCGAACTAAGAAATGTTCCAAGATATCCACATACTGTATGCTGGCATGGCAATATTTTATTATAAAAAAGTTGATTTATTTGAGTAATTCCATTCAAAAAGTGAAACTTGTATAGTAGAATCATTCATTGACACAGACAGACTGATTTATTTCAAATGTTTATTTCTTTTAACTTTTATGATTATAACTGGCAACTAATGAAAGTCCCAAAGTCAGTATCTCAGAAACTTTGAATATCAATTAAGACCAATGCAAAAAAAGGATTTTTAGAAATGTTGGCTAACTGTAAACTATGAACATGAAAAGTATGAGCATGTATAGTACTCAATATCTAATTAAGACTCCTTTGGCCTGGATTACTGCAGGTTCTCAGGTATTATGAGAGCCCATGTTGCTGTAATAGTAGCCTTCAGCTCCTCTGAATTATTGGTTCTGACATATTGTGTCTTCGGTTTCACAATATCCCATAGATTTACCTTGGGGTTAAGGTCAGGCGAGTTTGCTGACCAATCAAGAACAGGGATACCATGGTCCTTAAACCAGGTAGGCCTACTGGTCTCTTATGCAGTGTGTGCAGGAGCCAAGTCATGTTGGGGGAAAAATCTGCATCTCCATAAAGTTGGTCAGCAGCAGGAAATGCCTTAAAACTTCCTGGTAGACGACTGTGTTTATAATGGATCTCAGAAAACACGATGGACCAACACCAGCAGATCACATGGCGTCCCAAACCATCACTGACTGTGGAAACGTTACACTGAACTTCCTGCAATCTGGATTATGTGCCTCTCCTCTCTTCCCCCAGACTCTGGGACCTTGATTTCCAAAGGAAATCCAACATTTACTTTTATTAGAGAACATAACTTTGGAGCACCCTGTAGCATTCCAGTCATTTTTGTCTGTAGCCCGAGCAAGACACTTCTGATGCAGTGTCTTGCTCAAGAGTGGCTTGTCACACAAATGCGACAGCTGAATTCCATGTCTTGCAGACGTCTGTGCATGGTGGTTCTTGAAGCACTGACTCCAGCTGCAGTCTAGTCTTTGTGAATCTCCCTCACATTTTTGAATGGGTTTTGTTTCACAATCCTCTCCAGGGTGTGGTTAAACCTACTGCTTGTACACTTTTTTTTTCTACCACGTCTTGTCCTTCCCATCATCTCTCTATTAATGTGTTTGGACACAGAGCTCTGTAAACAGCCAGCCTCTTTAACAATGACCTTTTGTATCTTCCCCTCCTTGTGCAAGGCGTCAAGATTGTGTAGCCTACAGAACTATACTGAGGTACCATTTAAGGTGTTATTTAGTTGGTTAATATACTAATTTTCTGAGATACTGAATTTGGAACTTTCATTAGTTGTCAGAAATAATCATCAAAATTAAAAGAAATAAGCATTTGAAATATATCAGTTTGCAATTGCGCTTTGAGTGGTCAGTATGACTAGAAAAGCGCTATATAAGTTCAGTCCATTTACCATTAATGACTCCAATAACCAAGTTTCACTTTTTGATTGGAATTACAGAAATAAATCAACTTTCTCATGATATTCTCATTTGAGGACCAGCACATGTAAGTCAATTTACATAAAAGGAGTTAATTTATTGATTTAAAAAAAAATCTAAAAATAAACATAGATCAATGTATATACATCTAACTTTGCTAATATATGTATTTTTATTGAAAAATATAATCACCAGAAAGCGTCCCCTAGCCAAGAAATGGTAAAAATATGTATTTTTTTACTACCTTGGAAAATGTATGTACCTTTCAGACAATGAAAAAGTACAGATAGTTACCTTGACATCCAATAGTTGTCTTTAGACTTTATTGTTGTTTTTTTACTTAGTCCATCCATACCCCTATTTCTGACAGTATTCCCTCCCACTGCCAACATTTTCCTTGCTGTTTTTGGTACCACAGGTTTTTGACAAACTATTTTTTTTGTCCCCTTTCATCCTTTTGCCCCAAAACTCTTGATATATTCTAGGATGTGGCTCTTTGTTGCTGAAGGTCACAGATGCAGAATTAGCATCTTAAGGCCACACATATTCTAAAGAGTCACTGCACGATAAACAATGTCCATTTTAACAAGTAGATTAAAAGGTGAAAACCTTTCCCATGTATGTGTATGAGTCGGGGCACTGTGCCCACATGAAACATTAGAGCTGTAATTTTCTGAGTGAAAATACCTGGCACTGCCCGGTGAGCCAGTCAAACTGACCACAGATGTACTTGGAGGTTCACTCACAGCCTTATTTTAGTTTGTAGGAAGGAAAATTCAAGCATTTTTTCTCTGTAAATTTAGCCTTTGGTTATTTCAAGACTTGCTATACAGCATTCTTTAAAATATATAACATACAATACTAGTTTGTGGAGAGAAAATTTATGGACTTGAAGCAAAATCAAAGGTCACTGCCTTTCAAATGTCTCTACAAGCCCCTTTTTAAAACTGTAGACACATATAATTTGGCAAGGTGCTTTGTTAAATTCAATAAATAGAATATACACTCTGAGTAATTGTTTTCTGTGAAATTCTTTACTTTTGCCTGGTCAAAAATAAACATTTTATGATTAAATCAAACTGCTTGTCCTTTTTGCTTGTGGTGTTTGAACTATCAGATTGCTTTATTCCTGTTTTGTCTTGATTTTTAAAGGTATAGTTTGGGCCTTTGGAGGTAGGTATCACTACCCATGTGCAAATATTACGTCACTTCCTCTCTTTGCCAACATTGCGACATTAAAGCAATTTGAATGACACGGTTAGCGAATACTGAAATTGTACTCATTAAAGGCAAGGTACCCTAACCTGTTTCAATTTCTAATCCCAACATTCGAGGAGGCCCTAGCCCTAATTTCATCCATCCATCCATCCATCATCTTCCGCTTATCCGGGGTCGGGTCGCGGTGGCAGTAGCCTAAGCAAAGAGGCCCAGACTTCCCTCTCCCCGGCTACTTGGGCCAGCTCCTCGGGAGGAATCCCGAGGCGTTCCCAGGCCAGCTGGGAGACACCCGGAGTACCCTCCACAGGACACCCCGAGGGACACGGTCGAATGACTTCTCCAAGTCCACAAAGCACATGTAGACCGGTTGGGCGAACTCCCACGCACCCTCCAGGACCCTGCCGAGGGTGTAGAGCTGGTCCAGTGTTCCACGGCCAGGACGAAAACCGCATTGTTCCTCCTGGATCCGAGGTTCGACTATCCGTCGGACCCTCCTCTCCAGAACCCCCGAATAGACCTTACCAGGGAGGCTCAGAAGTGTGATCCCCCTATAGTTGGAACACACTCTGTGGTCCCCCTTTTTAAAGAGGGGGACCACCACCCCGGTCTGCCAATCCAAGGGAACTGCCCCCGATGTCCACGCAATATTGCAGAGCCGCGTCAACCAACACAGCCCTACAACATCCAGAGCCTTGAGGAACTCCGGCCGAATCTCATCCACCCCCGGTGCCTTGCCACCAAGGAGCTTTTTAACAACCTCAGTGACTTCAGCACCAGAGATTGGAGAGCCCGTACCAGAGTCCTCAGAATCTGCTTCCAAACAGGAAGGCGTGTCGGTGGGATTGAGGAGGTCTTCGAAGTATTCCATCCACCGACCCAAAACGTCCCGCGTTGAGGTCAGCAGCTCACCGCCCCCACTGTAAACAGTGTTGGTGGCAGACCGTTTCCCCCCCCTGAGATGCCGGATGGTGGATCAGAATCGCTTCGAAGCCATACGGAAGTCGTTCTCCATGGTCTCTCCAAACTCCTCCCACGCCCCAGTTTTTGCTACCTTGTGTTGCTACCTTACGGCCACAACTACGGTCAGCCGCTTCGACAATGGAGGCACGGAACATGGCCCATTCAGACTCAATGTCCCCCGCCTCCCCTGGGACGTGTTTGAAGTTCTGCCGGAGGTGAGAGTTGAAACCCCTTCTGACAGGAGACTCCGCCAGACGTTCCCAGCAGACCCTCACAATACGTTTGGGCCTGCCAGGTCTGTCCGGCGTCCTCCCCCACCACCGGAGCCGACTCACCACCAGGTAGTGGTCGGTGGATAGCTCCGCCCCTCTCTTCAACCGAGTGTCCAAAACATGCGGCCGCAGGTCCGATGAAACGACAACCAGGTCGATCATCGAGCTGCGGCCTAGGGTGTCCTGGTGCCAAGTGCACACATGAACACCCTTATGCTTGTACATGGTGTTTGTTATGGACAATCCATGACGAGCACAGAAGTCCAACAACAAAACACCGCTCGGGTTCAGATCGGGGGGGCCATACCGCCCAACCACGCCTCTCCAGGTCTCACTGTCACTGCCCACGTGAGCGTTGAAATCCCCCAGCAGAATGAGGGAGTCCCCAGAAGGAGCACTCTCCAGCACCCCCTCCAAGGACTCCAAGAAGGGTGGGTAATCTGCACTACCGTTTGGTGCATAAGCACAAACAATAGTCAGAACCCGTCCCCCCACCCGCAGGCGGAGGGAGGCTACCCTCTCATTCACCGGGGTAAACCCCAACGTATAGGCGCCGAGATGGGGGGCAACAAGTATGCCCACCCCAGCTCGGCGCCTCTCACCGGGGGAAACGCCAGAGTGGAAGAGAGTCCAACCCCTCTCGAGGAGACGGGTTCCAGAGCCAGAGCCATGCGTCGAGGCAAGGCCGACGATGTCCAGTCGGAACCTTTCAACCTCGCACACCAGCTCCGGCTCCTTCCCCGCCAGAGAGGTGACGTTCCACGTCCCAAGACCCAGCTTCTGCAGTCGAGGATCGGACCGCCAAGGTCCCCGCCTTCGGCCACCGCCCATCTTGCATTGCACCCGACCCCTATGGCCCCTCCCACAGGTGGTGAGCTCATCGGAAGGGGGGCCCATGTTTCCTCTTCGGGCTAAGCCCGGTCGGGCCCCATAGGTAAAGGCCCGGCCACCAGGCGCTCGCCAACGTGCCCCACCTCCAGGCCTGGCTCCAGAGTGGGGCCCCGGTGACCCGCGTCCGGGCGAGGGAACACTTGGTCCAACGCTGTCATTCATCATAGGGGTTTTTGGGCTGCACTTTGTCTGATCCCTCACCTAGGACCAGTTTGCCAAGGGTGACCCTACCAGGGGCATAAAGCCCCAGACAACATAGCTCCTAGGATCATTGGGACACTCAAACCCCTCCACCGCGGTAAGGTGGCAGCCCAAGGAGGGGCTAGATTCACTATTTTCATAATATTTATGTTTACCTAGTGTGATTCCTCTACTTATTGTAACATTTAAGACCGGTATCCAATCATAACTACCAGAAGTCAGGACCATGCCTTTAATGGGTACAATTTCTAAATGCAATCTGTACTGTCCTTATCCATAACCGTCTCTTTGTCTACATTAAATTAAATTTTTCCATTTTTGTAAACATTTTAAGAGACAGGCCTACTTATTAGTGTTAACATTTTAACACATACTCTGACCCCTAACTTTTACAAAACTCTTCAAGAAGAAATAGACGCTTTTCGCACATGCGTGGTACCGATCCGGTTTGCGGTACAGATCAGGTAGTGACAGTAGGGTCTTGTGTACGGGTTATTGATATCAACTAGATAAAGAGAAAGATACAGACCGTAGCACTAACCCTAAAGAATGCAGTAGGAACAGAAGTCCAACCAACCTCTATACATTTTTAATAAGAACGGCGTAGATAATCTTTTTATTTACAATGGACAATGTTCAGTATTTCGAAGTGAGGTTTAAGGTAAAAAGTCAATTTCCTAGCTCCAGAAAATAATTATTTTTTTTAATGTCTAAATTTAGCTTAAATTCAGACTAGTTTGTTATATAGCCTGAAGCTAACAGCTAGCTTGAGAAGGATCAACAGCGAAGCTGATTTCTACTACTATAAAACAATTAAATCTCAAAAATATTATAGTGGTTTATGCAAAGGCTACTTAATTTACCTCTACACCATTGTTTGTATTTACACAGAAGGTAATTAATCAAACAGGAAATAAAGGTATGGTGTATCACCAATTATCTTCCTGGTTTCGCCCAGTTTCTGAGTACCTTTGTTATCACAAGAAGATCACAATCTACCACTTTATTTTCCTATGCTAATAGTAATCTACATCTTAAAAAATAACTCTTTTAAAACCCATACGTTGTTAGTGAGTTCTGAGAGAGCAACTATGCACAAAAAAATTGATGCTGTGTAAATATATTTGATGTGTTTATAATCATTTCAGTCATGAAACAAAAATTATATTTTTTCCATGAAAAAGGACATTCCTTACTCCTTTAAACAGCTATGACACAACTTTAGACTGTTGGAAATGTTTATTTTTAATCCCAAATTAGGTAATTTATGAGAGTGTGTGAACTACTTTCTAAGCCTGTGTACATGTGTTGAAAGAATTTTCTCCGCACAATTGTGGAAAAACCACTGAGGTTTCAAGACGAGAGGCTCTCCAGTGCTGTACGCCTCTTCTCAAAAGGCAGCAGTCAAAAAGGCAGCTATACCACAGATATGTCTTGTTAGGAAACTATTATTTAAAGAGTCTCCCCTCACAGGCTTCATGTTAGTTCAAAAGAAGATAACACCGGCTGCATGTGAAACTCTCTGTAGTTGGGGTGGGGTTTCGTGGTTAGGGTCGCTCCTGCGCGGTGGTTAAGGTTAAAATAAGACGATCATTTGAATAAATGCACGTTTAGAGTGAGGTTGGCTCTTTATTGTGGGGTTTCAGAAAGAGGCCATTGCGGCACGCAGGGTTAGTAATGGGTTTGAAAAGAGCCTGACGAATGACTTACTTTCACACAGCCTCCTCCTCAGCCTGCCCCTGATTTTATCAATGGCGTTGAAGTCAGTCACGTGAAAGACGTGGGCATTCTTTGGCTCTGCAGCGATTTCCTCCAGCTCTTCCTTCAGAGCCTCCCCGATGCCCACAGCGAACATGCGGATTCCGGCTTTGGCAGCTGCTTTAGAGGGTTCCAGAACATAATCCTGACTTCGGCCATCTGTCAGAAGAATGGCCACCTTCTGAATGCCTCGCGCAGCCGGTCTTGCTCCATTCCGCTCCGTGAAGGTGTTTTTGGTAATGTAGCTGATAGCATCCCCAGTCATTGTATTTCCTCCTAGGTAGCGTATATTACGGGCAGCTTGCTTCACATCTTCCAGGGTCCTGTATTGCCCCAAGGTAAACTCAGTGGTCGGCCTGTCGCTGTAGCGAACCACTGCCACTCTTGTTTTGTCAGGTGCTACATCAAAAGATTCTACCAGGTTGGCTACCCACTGCCTAATTTTCTCAAAATTTTCCTTTCCCACACTGGATGAGGTATCCAGAATAAATGCCAAGTCATAGTGGACATTCTTACAACCTGCAACAGATACACAGAGATTCAATCACATGTATTCAGAGCAGAATAAACTGTAAATCTGGATAGGAATCTTTCCTTCTGATGGTTTTACCTGCCCTCTGTGCTTCCACTCCTTCTCCGGAAAGAGTTAAGGCCAGGACGAACCCGACCAGGGTGATCCTAAATCCCAGCCGGAATTCCATCTGGGCCTGTCTTGGGTCTGTTTTGTTCAGCTTACTACCACCATCAAGCGCTCCAGGCTGTGGAAATACCAGTAAAGACATCAAGCAACACATCAATTTATCATTAGTAAAAGTGGCTTCGTAATCTAAAGGTGTCTGTTGCACCTCTTCATCACTGCAACCACTTGCCTTTACCAGGAAATCCAAAGAAGTGTAGTGGTGGAAAAAATGATTTTGACAAACCAATTTCTCTTTTTTTTTTTTTTTTACACATTTCCAATGTATTTCATGTTTTAGAACATGAAATATATTTTAATGTTTGCTAATGATAACCTGACTAAACACAATAGCCAGCCTACTGCAGGTCTTCACATAGCATCTCAATCAGATTTAAAAGCGGTCTTTGACCAAAACACTGTAATACTAGGTACTATGTTTTACATGAGTCGTGGGGATCATCAATATGTATTTTGGTAAATTGGATCTTGCTAACTTGGAAATCGGTTTGATTTGCCTAAAAACTCTCAGATGGAAGCCATATCTGCCCATTCTCTTTGTTATGGCTTAATCAACACTGACTTTGACTGAGAGAAGTGATGCCTGTAATGCTTTTGATGTTTTTTCTGTGGTCTTTTATTATCTCCTGGATCCATTTTTGCTGCATTCTTGGAGTAATTTTGGTAGACTGAGCACTGCTGCATCACACTTCCATGTTTGATACATGTTTGGGTTATAGTTCATACAGTGGTTCCCTGGAGTCCTAACGCGTTAAAAATGACTTTGTAACCCGTGATGACTTGCTTTTGTGGCCTACTTCATCGTCTCAAACAGGTTTGATTTAGTAAAGAGGCTTGGGTTTCTAAAATAAATGGATATTCACAGTTAATTAATTATTAAGCAAACAATAGATTGGTTTTGATAGATTTGTTAGCCTAATAAATGGAATCATCATCTTGAAATTGGATATTGTTTATGGTCATATTTTTCCAACCTTCAAATTTCTTGATGATCTAAAACAGAAAGAAATCTGAAGGTAAAGGCTCGTTCTACCTGAGTTTGAAGAATACTGTGAATGAAAGAATTTCTGTACACATTGCACCTACATCCTAACTTTAACCTGACAAGAAAAACAGCATAGTTGTATTAACAATTGGTTCATTTGAAGACAGTTAAAACTCTTAGCTTAAACTCATGCTTGATTTTTCAAGCATGAGTATATCTTTGGCGTAGACAGATTGGCAGGAAATGTTCTTCATTCTCCAAACATGATAATTGAAAGCTAAGACTGAAATAAACATCTCTTTAGAGGATCAAGTGAATTCTCCATCCAGAGAAAATTGGAATGACTGAGGATGGTTGAAACTTGAAGCCAAACTATGTCTCTCCGTCCACCCACAAGACAGAAAAAGAAGAATGCTGGGTAAGTGAGCTTTGCTGATGTTGCAAAAGCACTTTTTTTTTAAACCCAGGCAAAGACATCGAGTGGACGATGAGACCCAAGCATGACCACTCTTCAAAGTGGCCCTTTTATTGCCCTCAACTGGATTTCTATCTTCTTCTTTTTTATTGGACTGTCGCATCACTTACAGGATCCCAACTTCTAAACACATCTCTTTTCTTGACTGTACACCATAAATTGCAGCGCCAGGCTCTTGGTGAAGGTCTAACATGTGACTGACTCTAGCCTAAACATGGGCTCATCCTGACAGGAAGACCGTCTCATTGTGGGGGGTTGTCTGGGGGGAAGCTTTGGAAAGTTTGAGTTATGGTCAAGTCGGAAAGCAGCAGTCCCTCATGGAATGAAAATCTTTTTACCATCTTTCACCTTGTTTTAGTACAGTTAGACATTTCCGCTGGACTCATTGTTCAGTCATTCATTTTCCAGAAGAAAAAAACGGACAACCAAAGCTTCTTCGTTTCAGGCAGGAAAGAAAACGAAGAAAATATGTATTCTATCGGGGCTGCATGTTGGTTCAATTTCAGACACTGCTGCCTCGCAGCAAGAAGGTTGGAATCCCTCTGGACGCAGAGACACTACTGTATGAAGATACCTTAATGTTATTAAGTTGAAGGACACTACTCTCGTTAAAGCGAGAAAATTTCTCATTTTAAAAAGCTATAACGTTTTTGATTAGAGAGATTAAGAGCTCAATAAACTCAAAACATGTTCTCATGAACAACAAAGGTCATAACAATAAGAAGGAAAATAGGAGTGGAGTGAGAAGAAGTCCATTATGCCTTTTGATGACGTTGCAGCTACTCTCTCAGAGGTACAGTACGTATTTTCCAAAATTTTATTTTTAACGGTAAAAGTTCTGAAAACGGCGGTGTGCAATGTACATGGCCCACATGAGAAAAATACTTCCATCTCTGAACATTTTCACGTTTTTCCACAGATTCCTAACTAGATTTCGGTCTGGACTTTTAGTCAGTTTTATGCATGACCAGGATTTGATCCAAACCATCAGTTCTGGCTGGACGTTGAGAGTTGTCCTGCTGGGAGTCAAAACTCCATCTCAGTCTCAGTTCTTTCTTCCATGTGTTCAGTTCCATTCTTTTTTTACGTAAACTCCAACAAACATCTCTGTCCCATGCCGTGTTAAGTTTGAAAGAGCACGGTACTTTTTTCAGTAATACTTTTTAATCTTAGTATTCATCTTTATTTAGATTGTCTCATTTTAGAGGATTAAGTTAACTGCAACTTTAGTTGACTTAAATACAATTTCATAGAGCAATTCATTTTTGATGGTCTTTTGTGTCTTTAAGAAAAAGAAATTCACATTGAGATACCATATTTACCCTTGGATAAAACTGACATAAAATGTACACTTTTTGCTGTACTCAGATCATGTTTCATTATCTGAAACTTTATCTCGATAAACTGATTTGGGAGATTTTAAAAAAGCTATAAAAATGCTCATTTGATGCGAATGTTAGGCTAGGCTTTTTTTTTTTTCCAACTCGTCTCATCTTTCCACATGTCTACATTTAGATATTGCGGGTGTTAATCCCACTTGTTAGTTGAGGAAGATTTTTGACATAATTTTGTTTCTTCCGTTTGTATTTCTTTTCCGCTTTTCTGTGAACTATGAGCTATGACAAAAACTTGCCAAACTGCCACGTTTAAAACAAACGTCTCCAAAGCATGATGCTTCCACCACCATATTTCTCAGTGGGTGTGGTCTTCTGTTCTGGGTGGTAGCTTTCAGCTAAATGAAGGCTATTGCTTGTAGACCATACAATTATATTTCTGTCTCATCTGTACAAAGCACTTTCTTTCACATTTCATTTGTTTCTCCTTTATTATTTTTCATAAAATATAAATGACATTTCTTATGACTGTCCTTCTTTTGTAATATTTCCATGAAGGCCAGTAATACTTGTTCTTGCCTCCTATTATAGACTGATCCGGCAAAATAACCGGAAGTCAAACCATTACTGTGGTACCTTGTGCGTATCTTGATGACAATTTGTGGACCATTGAACTTAGGCTTCTGCAAAAAATAAAAACAACCAAAAAAAAAGTTTGTTACTCAGGCGCTTAGCTGAATGTTAGTCATGTGGAGAGAGTGTACATTTACCTTCACTATGAACAATTAGGCCTAGTGCTTTAGTAGTATAAATACACATAAAATTAAAATATAGTTTTATGTACCAACATCCTGTTGACTGTGAGTCCAGCGATTATCACCTTGCTAACTTCTGCACACGTAATGTATGCTGTAGACTATGGAAAATGTTAAACAGTACAGTATATTATCTCCCTATTAAGCGTTCCTCTTTATCGCTATAAAAAAAAGATTAATTTATATATTAATATAGGAATTCATGTATTATACTGTTAACAGTTACTGGAGGCCACTGTCTAACATTATCAGTCCATGTATTCACCATGTTGTCACTGCAGAGGTCCAGTTTGCAATGACAGCAGAATGAATGAAATCACTGACACCGGTCACCGCGGCAATGGCGGCGCTGCAAGACGGAGACATCACTCACCAGATTCGTCTATACTGATGTAAAATTACAGGCAGATAACAAGGCAATTGGTTTCACAGGATTTTATGTAGAGAAAATACTTAAAACAGATGCACACCAAACGTTTCAGATATTTGATCCATTTTCTATGTTTCATTAGTTTATAAAATGCAGTAAAAATAATAGGTGCAGAAGTTTTGCAATTAATGTGACAAATGTCAAAAGGTCTAAATGAATATGTGTTGGTAACAGTTCTTTTTTAGGGTGCTAGTACCATGCTAACTCCGGACAAATATGAGCTCAAACAACCTGATCAGTAATAAAAGAAGACATAATTAAGTAGAATAGAGTATTAAACATAGTGGAAGGGTGGGGCTCCACACATAGCAGCCTGCTGTCTATGACTGGGCCTAACTTAAAGGTGGAATAGTGAGTACATTGTATACTTTTGGGAAGGGAAAAGGCTTCGGGCTCCAGATTCTAATTTTCTTATCTGATTCCACTTAGGGTTATTAGTGCTTCTTGCTTTCACTGTTACTATTCATAAGCAGATGGAGTACGTGAGCTGAACTTCTCCAAATACACTAAAATAGTGTGCATTTACAAAAAATCTGGGGGGAAAAATTCACTCTGGCCAGAAGTCAGTAAAGAAGAAAAGAAAATGCACTATTCATACTGTACTTCCAATTAATGCTGCCCCCCATCTGCACTGGGAAAAGTGATTTAAAGTAGTGTGGAGTGGAGAAAAGTCATCTTTTTTTAACCTTCACTCACCTGTCAAACCCCACCCACCACTTTCCATTCCATGCCATTTTTATGTTGGTCAAACCCACAGCCCAATAACAACATAGGTGGGTGTGGTTTGCAGACACTAATTAGCATAAAAGAGACAGAGCCTCATTCTGAAAGGGACTGAAACGATCAAGAATAGAACACCTCCTGCTTAGCTGTGATGCCTTGTTGAAATGGGGGCATCTACTGGGATGATGTCGTTTTCTAAGCTGTTCCTAAGGAACATACATGGAGAACCCTGTTCTGTGAGCATGTGTTTGAGTCTTCATGCCGTCCTTTGATGTGGCACAATGGCCAGTATCCTATATACAATATCATAAACTTCTATGGTTGTAACAGTACATTGTCGTACCACACATGTTTAGAAAGAAAGTTGGTTGTACTGGATTTTATTTAGGGGTGTAAGATTAAAAAGAGATGTGTGCACGAAACTTTACAGATTCTTTACAGTGGGCACTGATACAAGTAGCCATCTAAGAAATGAAACAAGTAAGAGTAAAAGTAGTATATGTTAAAAAGCTACTCATGTACTGAGTAACCGATCTGAACATCAGATCGGTTCATTGGCACTGATAATTTAAAAATAATTTCATCACACATGCAAAAAGGTAAAGTACACTGCAAATTATGGTATTTTATAGAGTACATTCAATGACTTAATAAATAACAACATTAGGAAAAAATATTGAACCAGAAGAAACCCTTTTTCAAATAGAAAATGTCAACATAAAGCTTATGAAATCAATACTCACAACAGGTAATATATCTATGTTAGAACAGGGTAAAGTGCTTCCAGTCATAATCCATATCACATTCTATATATATATATATATATATATATATATATATATATATATATATATATATATATTAGGAATGAAACTATACCACACCGATACCGATACTTTGATCTGAGTATGTGCTGATACCGAGTATCAATGCCAATACTTCTACCGCACAAAAAAATAAAATATTAATCAGGGATTCACCAATACAGATGGTGGTATTGGGTATCTGGGCCAGTACCATTCTAATGTACTTGTACTGGTATCAGCTGGTTAACTGACACTATGAACTTATTAAAATGTAGAAACTGCAATAATTTCACAGAAAAAGTTTATTTTTCACTTGAAATGTTACTTTTGTGGTCGTTTTACTAATATCTTATTTTTCATCCAATTCACCATCATTTGTTGTAACAATCAGAGAAGAAAATAAAACCTGTCTTCCAAGTATTGGCACTGGCACTCAGTATCAGCGAGTACTAATGTCGTATCGGTATTGTATCGGTTTAAACAAAGTGGTATCGCTGCATTCCTGATATTAATAAAACTTACTACAAACTGAAAATTTCATCTAAAAAAATACACATTTTTTGTGAAATTATTGCAGAGTTTCTACATTTTGAGTATCAGTTCATGGTATCTGTAAACTTTAATCAGTACAAGTACGTTGGAACGGTATTGGCCCCGACACCAGTATCTGTATCGGTGCATCCTTGTCATATAGTCAACTGATCTCCAAATGGTGTAGCAGATAGAATATAAAATTAGAACAACAAAGCCTGTGTCCAAACACTTGGTCTCCCTTTAACATAGACTATAGGGTTTTGGTTAAAACATGCTCATTTTGATTGAGTGACGTTACTCACAGTAGATGGAGGATCCAGAAATATCACTCAAGAGAATTTTTCCCCTAAAAAGCTATCCAATTGGTTACATTTATAACTGCATACGAATACTTTAACATTTAAATACTGGACTGGCTTTATTCTGCAATTTTCTTATGAGCAGATAAAGTATCTGAGGCGGCTGCTGCTTTTACTGTACATCAATCAGCATCTGAACCTGAGTTCCCTTTCGTCAGAAAGTGCCGGTGTGTGTCATCAGGCCTGTTTCCAGTTCCATCCTCAGGGGTGGAACTGAGACCTGCAGGTTAGACGTCTATAACAGAAGCACTACATTCATCACTCATTAGATGTAAGAAAAAATAACTGGATTTTTTTTTTTTTTTTTGGCTTCTGTCCTTCCTTTCTTTTTCAAATGTATACAATCTGATAAGGAAGAATGTGAATTTTTCTTTATTTTCAAGTTACGGGAGCTGAACCACAGACTGTAAAATGAAACGAAACATCCAGGGGAAAAGGATCTCACAACGATCCTCATACAACTCTTTGGACTATATTTAAAACAAATATATTATATATTTGTTTTATATATTTAAAACATCCCTTCTTGTCAAGACTTTCCCATTGTTAAACATGAAATAAGTGTTGTGAACAAGAGTGAACAAATTAGTATCATATGTGGTTGTTGTTTTTTCCTTACCTGGCCGATGAGTCAGTCTCAGTAGAAGAGTCTCTCTCTCGCTCTCTCTTTTTGCCCCCAGCGCTCACTCTGTGAATCAGCACGGCAGCAGCATCATTACCAGGTGATAATAGTAATAATCCAAAATGTTCACACACCCCCCTCCCTTCTGCAGACACCACAAATCAAGATGAGCCCGATATTTCTTCCAGGGCGCCAGTCCAGTGCACAAGAGTTGTCAAGAAGTGTTTGGAGGTGATCTCCAGCAACCTTTGAGATGGGTGGGCAGAGTGGGAGGGAACGGCAGAAGGGGAAAGTGTAGGGTTTCACTGGGGTGACGAGGTGGCTTTCTGCTGTTCTCTGCCTGCTTTGGCCTGCTCATGAAAGGAGGAGAAAAAAAAGAAGAAGAAAAAAAAGGCTGAGAGGCGCAGCCAAATATATAGCCAGAATGTTGGGATATTTTTGTAATTCACCTCCCCCTTCTCCTCAAAGACGAGGCGCAGCATCTCGGTAATGGCCTCTTACTGTCCGGCCCCTGCCACTGTGATAGCCACAGCGGAGCCACCCTGGGTCTGGTGATGGGCCGGGCTGCTGTGGTTTCTACCCGGCCACAAACTTGTGGAAATGGGCTTTATTTAGACTCAGAAAATGAGTGCAGAACACTCCTGCTTGTACCTTTGTGCTAGATGCACCATCTCAGACGCTCGTGTGTTTTGTTTTAAAAGCAAAAATCATACTATCATCTATACTAATCATCCCATTTTGCAGAAGTAGCTATCATTTTCTTGTGCTACCACCACACATTTTGATGGAATCTGAACGATAGAACAACACAAAGGTGTGTGTTATGGTAAAGTACAGGATAAATGTCAAACTTTTCAAAGCTTTTCATAAAAATCTGTTTACTGTGGCATACTTTTTTTATTCAAAGCCCCTTTAATTTGATACAGATAAACAGTACACAAATTTGTAATTAAAATCATATTTCACTGAACTTAATCTCTGTGTAAATAAGGGATGTAAGAAAATATCCATATGACAATAAATTGATATATTTTATGTCATGATATTGTATCGATATTCAAAAGCAAAGAATTGATTTTTATTTTTTAAGAATTTTAAGAAAACCATTAGTAATTACATTAATTCACAATCGTCATAAAATTCAAAGTATGACTGCTAGTTAGTGGCTGTTGTCGCCTTCTTTGTTCCAGTGGGTCAACTAGATGAACTAATAAAAACGGGTTGGAGTGTTTAGAATGTTGTGACATATTTTCTACAGTTAATTTCATTTGTAAAATTTAAAATATGTAGTCTTACTCATGGTATTGCGATATATAGCAAAATACCGTATCTTCCCCTTTGTACCATGATACATATCGTATTGCCAGATTCTTGCCAATACACATCCCTAGTGTAAATCAAGGAGAAAGGTTATTTGTTCAAGGTGTCAAGAACTTTAAAGCAGTGTTATGTTAAAAAAAAATAAAAACAGTACTCCAACCTTTCAACGTCTCACATTGTATTTCGGTTGATTAAGATGTCGAGAATGAACGCACTGATGGAAGAAATTCATAAGAAGTCCTATTTGCGGTTAGTTACAAGCGCCTGATGTTGGGGTTCTGTGGCTGCATGCTGGAGACTGGGCGTGTCAGTTTTTCTCTTACCTTCTCTGCAGGGTGCTTCAGGCAGCAGCCACTCAGGTCTCCCTATCAGCTCCTGTTCAAAGGGGGAGTGGATTCTGGAGGCTGCCGCCAGTTGGTTCTCACTCTTATCCGAGTACTTGGCCAAATGATCTCCTGTGTCGTCAAGTAATGCTTCCTCTGTAGAGTTAAAAAGGGTTTGTGCTTACCTTCCTGTTCCTCTTGTGGAACCTTCTTGGAACTCCAGTGATCTCTCATCGGAACCTCCTAAGAAACCACGCTTCGTCAGTTCTGGTTACCGCCTGGTCAGCCTCCACACCCCTCCTCAACTGGTAGCCATCATCCAACTCAACTTCATCGCCTTCGCCTCAAATCTGCTTACCTGTCCTCCCAGAATCACCTTCACCTGCAAAATAAAGATAACTTACCTACTCTTTCGCTGCGCCTGGATTCTCCTTGGACTTCCTCTGGCTCTCCATCTACAAAGACAAAACAGAAATTCAAGGGACATCACACAACCACTTCCAACCGATCTCAGCTCACAGTTCACCACTTACCTCCTTGACACTCTTTCCGGATTCCAAGTAAGACTCTCACCAGAGCACCATTCAAATTCTGCAGAAATTCTCAGACTCTAATCAACCATTTTCCCTGTCTCCTCCTCAGTCCAGTTTCTTCACCCTGGTTCCTCCCGAGATGACCCCCCCAGTTCCTGAACTTAACAATAAACCTTTTAAGAAAAAGTAAAACCATTTGTTTTGCTGTCTGGTGCTGTCACTGGCATTAGAGTCTAAACAACCCAATCATGTCACCTGAAGAAAGTCCACTAGTCAGACGAGGCCAAAAGCTTTGTTGGCACATGCACTAAACTTTATGTGTGGTTGAAAACAGACCAAGTACATTCCTGTCAACATGTGAATTCAGATTTGAAATACGGTGGTGGTGGTGGTATCAGGCCGTGGGGAGGATTCTCTTCACCAGGAGCAGAATACAGGACATTACTGAAAAAGAAAATCTGTCAGGAGCTGGAAAAGACTTGCCCTTTTTCCTTTACCATTTCGGTGAACTGAGCTATTGAGCTTCTTGGACACCTGGTTCTTGTTGGACTTTACTTGACTCTTAAAAGAGCTGGCTCTAATGGTGCGTTGACGCCACATGCTTTGTCTGTGTAACAAAATGCTCACAAAGCGAATAGTTTAAAGGGGGGTATTATGCTTCATCCTGGCACACAGTACCATTCTATAGCATACTCAAATGAAAATTTTATCCTAAATCATTCTTAAAATCCCTTATATATCATAATCCACCTTAAAGAAATTTGCCTTCTCATCACTTCCGTATTTAACGCCTTGATATTCGCCTGTGGCTCTCTAAGCCCTCCTAACCTTTATGAAACGCCCCCTGCAGAACGTCATACACCGGCTATTATCAGAGCATGCACCTGGAGTCAGACTCCGATAGTTTACAGAAGTTTTCAGTGTGTTGCATTTTAGTATTTAGGAGAAAAAAATCACATTGGTGAACAATTGCAACACTGGAGATTGTAAGACAACACGCAAATGATCCGATATTCAACCCTGAAAGTGGGTTTTTTAAGAGAGAATTAAGACATTTCAGCTTTGTAATATTTAACCTCCTTGGCACCCTTTTATAAATATTAATCACTCTGAAGCTACGCTTTACATTAAAACCATAAAAGCAAAGAAATATGAAGCTACATTTTGAAGTCCGAGTTAGCATTGCTAAGTTCTTCCCTGTACAGGCTCCAATGTAGTAGTGTGTCCTTTAGGGCCAATCTGTTTATTAATCCACTATCAAGAAGGCTTTTGTTGAGAAACAGTCCTCTGTGAAGTGATATGAGCAAAGATAACAGATTTTATTTGGCCTAGGATTGTTTCCAAAGATAAAGTCCAAACTCTTAGCCTTACAATTAGCCTAAGCTAACTATAGCAGCTGTAACTCTACCAGAGCTGAGTGGGGAGGGCTGCAGGCGCACCGGCTCGGCTGCCATGGGCGCCGTTGGCGGGGGGAAGGCTAGGACGATTCTGAGGGCCCGGCACAGACATGGGGCCCTTTGAGGACTATCAATATGTATTGTCTTGTGTAAGTTTTTTTAATTGATATATTCCATTTTATCTGTTAAAATAAGCAAAATTTAAATGGTTGGGATTCGATATAAAAAAAATCCTCGAATTACGGATGATATTATCATATCACCCCTCTCCCTTACTGAATGGTATCGTCTGACACTGGCAGCGGCACATGCGAAATGTGTACAGCACGCTTCGCCTACGTGAACGATTCCTTCCCTTCACTGCTGTGGAAGATCTTTTCTGTCAAACTGTTGCTCGATTTAGTTCAAAGTAGAATTAGCTTCTAAAACCCAGTGTTACAACTTTTCAGTTTTGTGTGTCAGCCGCTGTGAGATACAGGAGGATGTATGGATGCTGAACTAGCCACGTTGCTACTGGATTGGTAAGTAATAAATGCTTGATCCTGGGTTATTTGGGCAAGATGATGCGATATAGTGCCAGAAAAATTGTTTGATGGTTTACTAACTGATACGCTGTCAGTTTGATAGAGATCCCCACATCTGCTTCAGCTGTCAGCTCGGTCTTGCTGATAGCCAGCAGCCCCAATATCGAGATGCAAAAAGTATAAAACTACTGTATTTATGGTTGTTTATGCATTTTGGTTCACTATTTGGTTTCAGCACATTTCGTAGTGAGTTACAGCTGCATTAAAGTGTGCATTATTCAGTTAAAGTGATGTTTTCTGACTTAAATTAGTGCTAACTCATTATCGGAGTAGCTCTGTAGATCTTCATGTCATGGTGATGTGATACAGTAGCTTTGCTCAAATTTCTCCACGTTAGCTCAAGAACCCCCCTTTTGTTCTCTGTTCACTTATAAATGCAGTCAAACATAAGATGTTATATTGACAATCAGTTGACCTTGCTTCTGTCAAAATGAGGTCTTGATCATTCTGAACAGTCAAATACAATATACATTAGAATGTCCAAAGCGGTCATTTTGACCCTTTTGCAATATGCATATTAAATAACTTTGTCAAATTAAGTAATGAAGCCTTATTGGCCCATGACTTTTCCTAAAACTATGTGAATTTTAATTAACCTATTTTGAATATTTATCATGCGAATAATAATATGATAATTTCTTCAAAGGATTTTTGCGCTGTTTCAATTTAGTTTGCAAACATTCTGGATCAGATCATTTGAAAGTATTCTGTGAAGGGTGGTTGGCAGAGATGGATCATACTGTATTGGATAACATAGGGGATCGTGTAGTAACACAATTCCACATCATCTTCAAGAGATGCACTGAAACCTCCCAAACAGCTCAAAGTAGTTTGTAGAGTAGCTGGCTGAGGATTTCTATCAGAGTAATAAGTAATCCTGCACCACCATGGTCTTGTGGGCCCATAGGCTATTGCTCAATGCTTGATTTCGCTTCTAACTCTTAGGAGCTACAACACAAATATTCCGAATTATATGGCGTTACCTCATTTTACTATTAAAATAACATGTTGCCTGGTTTGCCTGACTGTATGCTACGCCTGTGACAACAAACAAGATGGCTGTTATGTCCAGGGCTGTTTGCAGTGTCTGAAGCACATTCCAGGCTATGTATAGGCTCAGAGTTGTGAGTATGGGAAGTGGGCTGATGGTTTGGGGCAGATGCGTGATGTGAGTTGTTGTGTACGTCTGAGGAACCGTCTGTCGTCGTGTGCGAGAGGGCTAAAGAAGTGACCAGCAGGCGAGTGAGCTCGCGGCTGCAAGCGGCAGGCAGCGTTGGAGAAAGCCATCTGTTCTCTGACTAACAGCCAGCTTCAAACCGCCAACATTAGATGGGCAACCCTCTACCAGAATATGGTCAAAGCCTCATTTGTGAAAAAACCTGAAGCCAGATCTTTAAATGGTACAGTAGAACTATTACTGTGCCACAGTAGTTGGTTTAACAAACTTGGTCTGCAAAAAAAACAGCCTTTGTGTCTGTTCTATCCAATGTTGAATATTTCTGAAGAAATGAAACGAAACAATGCTAGGTACGGGGGAGCTCTCAAGACTTTGGAAAGGGGATACAGTGTGGAAATGTGTAGTATCCCTTACAAACAGCAGAGGGCAACACTGCAAGTTTTAATCCAAAGTATTAGAGGACTTGAGAATTCGTATAATTTGAACTCTGAAAACGCCCCAGTGAGCTCTTACAATCTTTATCTTAAACTCTTGAACAGAATAAGATTTTTTTTTCTGAAATGTACTGTCTCCGTCTAGTAAAATGGTATGGTAAAGATTTGTTGTAGAAAAGAAGACCTGCTTTTAGAAAAACCTCAACTTTATCAGCGAAGAAGATGGACTATCTGACAAGCTTATATTTTATTAGTGTCACTGACAATAGCAGTTCTGACACAACATGCTGCCGTCATGTTTGGGTCTTTTTTTTGTCTTTACAACACCATTTATGTTATATGTAATGATACCTTTTATGTGTCAAAATAACCGGTGACAATTGCAGATGGCGACGAGGTAACAGAAACCACCTTTTTTTGTACGTTACAACACCCGTTTCGGATGTGATCAGCCCATTAAATGGCTGTTATTAGCGGTTATCACTCCCATTAAATGCCGTCAGACTCTGCCCTCTCTACCTAATATTGATTTGATGTAGATTTTTATTTTGTTTGTTCACTTGGCATTTGTTCACTTGGCAGTCTTCCTGCTTGGAGTTTGCATGTTCTCCCTGTATATGTGAGGGTTCTCCCCAGGTACCCTAGTCCAAATACATAAATTTAAGGTTGATTACTTTCTCCTCATTTTCCTTATGTATGACTATGTGCATGGTTGTGCATCTCTTTGTTTCCCTGCGATTGGACTGGGGACCTGTCCAGGATGTACCCCTCCTCTAGTCCCATTGAAGGAAGGTGTCTGCAAACCTACAAGTGTGAGTGAGTGAGTGAGTGAAGAGGTTGGATGAATGGATGTTGCAGCCAGCTACTGGAGCATCTGACAATCAGTCAAGATATAGAGTGAAGTACGTATTATACAGATGCAGTAGAGCAGAGTTCGCCAAACATTCTGTCACATTTGCAAAATTGTCAAGTCTATGAGAGAACATGGGCCTGAAATGTTTATTTAAAATAAAATTTAAATAAAATATATGCTATGAGTTTTTCACCTGCATGCAGTAGTTTAGCTTAACAAATAAAGTAGTCAGTTGTGTTTTTTTTAGGATTGGGCTGTGTAAACTACTGTAGTATGGAGGACCAAAACAGACATAATTAAAAATAAAAGCAGAAATTTATTTATTTTGTTTATCCTTTTCCTTATACATGAGTTTGTGCCAAGAAAAATATATATTTTAATTAAGTCAGTTTTGGTCCTCCATACTATAGAACTAAAACTTAAAAATGGGATTTTCTTGTTTTTGACAAGGATTGGAACCATCCATCCATTTTCTGAACCACTTAGTCCTCCAGGGGTCGCGGGGGTGCTGGTGCCTATCTCCAGCTGTCAACGGGCGAGAGGCGGGGTACACCCTGGACAGGTCGCCAGTCCATCACAGGACCACACATAGAGACAGACAGGACAAACAACCATACACAGACACACTCACACCAATTTAGAGTGATCAATTAACCTGACAGTCATGTTTTTGGACTGTGGGAGGAAGCCGGACTACCCGGAGGGAACCAACGCATGCACGTGAAGAACATGCAGTCCTGAATACGAACCCACGACCTTCTGCTAACCACTGCGCCACCGTGCAGCCTTGAATGGATAGGGACCACACAAACTAATTCCCCTGGATCCAGTTGTGGACATATCTACATTAGGGGTTGGAAGGCGTTATGATGGTGGCTGCCACTGGCTGGTTGTATCATAGAACAGTGACGCTCATATTGGAACTGACACAGAGGCACTAAAATGTCCTTTTATCCCAAACAATGTTTGAAAGGCTTGATGATGTATGCAAATTACATGCTTTTGCTTTAAAGATTTAACATTAGCATTTATATTGATGTCATTTATTGAATTACTTGTCCTCTCCGAGCATCATCTCTGAAGTTCCTTTCCTCGACAAATGGCCAGCCAAGAAGTCTAGAACTATCTTATACAGTTTGAAAAGGAGGGTTGTCGGAAAATTGCCAATGCTTGGTAATGTATGAACCAGACAACGAATTTTGACATTTGTGATGAGATCATGCAATAAGGTCCAATTTCAAGATGAGTTTTACCAGGCATGACAGGCACGTAAAGGATTTCTGAAAGAGAAAGTCACAATCAAACTCTTGCATGGCTTGTTCAAACAGAATAGGAGGGGTGCGTAAAGAACATATTATCACTTTATAGTTATATATTTTTTTCTTAAGTAAAAATGAATATATATTGGGTTACACATTTTTGACATTCTTACACTTTGAAAATACATTGGTCATGATGTTTCCGGTCTGTCTAGAACACAGATCTTAGATCATTTAGTCAACATCCCCAATCCATTCACAACCAGGTCCTACCCCTCAGGATATATTTTGCTCCTTAGAGAAAATCTCTGCTTTGTCATTCTCTTGGATTGGTGCTGTATCACAGCCAGTGTGAGGTATCAAAAGCCATGCTCTGTGCCAGGGCTGCCTAAGCTAATTAAATCAGTCTCGTCAGTGGAGGCTTTGCAAATAGGTCTATGCATAACTCAAAGCAAAACTGGCATATTGCTGTATCACTACTTATTTACTTTTTTTTATTCAAGCTGGGAACACATGATAAACTGTAGTTTGCTACTCGTACTACCACACTGATGAAAATTCCTCTCTAAAATATTTGACACTTTATCCATGGAACTAGCAACTTCCAAGCTGAACTTTCATTACATTTATAGAGTTCCCAGAGCGAGTGCATTGTTATGAGTCATGATCAAGGGGAATTTTCCTCTTTACATTCCGGCCAATACGACTTGCTTCCCTTTATCCACCTTTGTCCAACTGTTCAGGATATGTTTCGCAGATTGCTTCCTGCCTCCATCCTGTTGGGCCTTCTTGATGCTTCCGTCCTTACAGGTGGTTGCATGAGTGCAGGGATCTTGGATGTGCTTTCCAGCATGTGCTTGGCCTCTACACTCTGCCTGCTGCCCTTTGCCTCGAACACCTTGGGCAAGCTTGCCTCCATCTGCACATAATCCCCGAGGTGACGTGTCTGACTGGCACTGATCCTCTTCGAGGCATTGCTCTCGCCTCAGCCTCAGTCGTCTTCTCTCTACCGCAGGCGGCACGGCACTCGGGTTCTTGCGTGACGCCTCTCCATCGCATGTTGCCTGAGCTTTAATTCTGGCAGAGGGAAAATCGGGGGCAGGTTTGCCGGACACGGAAGCCGGGATCGTTCCACGTGTAACGTCTAGCAGCTGCTTCCCTTCATTCTTCCCTATGCGGTTAGAGCGTGTCAGCTGGGGTCTTTTGGATTTCTCTTGTGCTTGAGTTTTGAGTTTTTCTGACATAGTTGCAACAGAAGGACACACGACTGCTTTCAGCTGCTTCCGCTTCACAATTGGCTTTGGCTCACACCTTGTGTTCTCTTTTAACGTCGTATCGAGCTTACAGCCGGCAGGTTTAGAGTTGAGCTGAATCAAGAGTAGTTTTTTCCTCTGAGCCTCTCTCACCTCCACTGGGAGCTCCAGCGGGGTGAGCTTCACGGGCCGTCTCAGTAGCTGGTCCTCAGCCAGCCTCTCTGAGCCATGCCTGGGAGGATTAAGGACCAGTGAGCCCAGCTGTACCATGCCCTCCTGGGTCGGTGAGGATGCCATAAACTGACCCAGTGACTCTTGTCCATGTGTGCCTGACGTATGGAGACCAGGTGTATTCGAATTGCTCTTGTTTCTAGTTGCCTGTTCGTTGTTCTGACCAGTCAGATACAACATTGCATTCTTATCATGGGTGAATAACATGTCCTCTTCTGGCACAGGATCCTAAGCAGAGGAGACATGGCTTTAAACACACAATACCACACTTTACTTTATTAGATGATAAAGAATTTGGATTGTCAGAACATTGTAATGATACCAAAATGTTGAAAGGATTTCATTTTCGTTGAACTTTATTTCTTATAAAAGGTCATAACTAGCTACTGTTTTCCTTGCATTAGGCCGAATGACAGCTCCTAAAGGGCCCATGACCTTTCTAAACAATTTTGATCCCTGAGGGAAAAAAATGATATTATATAGTTTTTGCATGTTAGATCTTAACTCCTTTTCTTCCTCTTAACAGATCCACACTTTTAAAAAACTCGGCTAAAGACTAACTATAAAATAGGTAACTGGTTTAATGTGTCACCAAAGTGAGCCATTATTTAGGGTGAGTCTTACTGAGATAGGTAACGAAAGCAGAATTCAGATAATCTTTAAAATATCTTAATCAAAAGTTGATCATATCAGTCGCAAAAAAACAGAATACATGTTTACCTCCATAAATGACTGCTTCGCTTTCCAAAAAATATTGCTTTCATCTATTGTTTAGGAGAAACCAGGGCTCGTTGTCACATTGCTTATTACAGCCATGACACTTGGTTTGATTGTGATATTAAACTTTTGGCTATTAATTTGTTCATTTCACATTATTAATCTTTTGTACTGAGGAAAAATGTCATAATATTTATTGATCAAAGTAATTGTTCATCTTGATGTTATTTTTTGTATTAAAAGTTTTTTAAATGTTATTTTAAGTTACTATCTTTAAAACCACACAGTCTCACTACCAGGTTAACCATTTTTGGTCTTAATATTAAATAAAACTAATTCATTGATTCCATTTACCACCCACCAGAATAATAAAATAATTTATTAAATGTTAAGAATTGAACAAAAGGGACATTGATTATTACCTATTTATAAACTAAATAAAAAACCTTTGTCGTTATTACAACAGAAAAACCCAATTTAGATTAATAGGGACAACCAACCCAAAATGGGGCAGGTTGTCATAGTGGGTCAGAGTGTCTTTGGCAGGTAATAACCTTTTATAACAATAAATTATATAAAAAAGGAAAGTTCATTCCTGGCCAAGAACCTAGGCTTTCATTTAACCTACAAATGCCTTTTGAAATATGCTGGGATGATGAGCAAAATACATTAGAGCAAAAAGTGAGACAAGTAGCTCAGCTGGTTCGATTAAATTACAATTTGAAAAGAAAATTAAATTCCTGATTATTGAAACTATTACTTTAATAATAGTAAGAAAATATCTTCGTTATTAGCTGCAACAACTCCCAATTGCTTACACTCTCTTTTTCACCCAGAACGAACTGTAAGTGTTCCAGGGCGACTAGTAAAACTTGATTATCTTTGATTTTTGTTCTGCAATTTAAAACAATGCAAATGAGACTCTGTTATTGTATAGGCTACTCACAGATCTGATGAATGCCGCTTGCCTGAAGTTTTGCTGAATAACGTTTTCTGGCCTGGAGGAAGGAACAGTGTTGCTGCTTTCCCCCTGTTTGTTTGGACCGTGCTGTTTGCAGTTGGTTTTAGCACCTGTAATGTAATTATGCAGATTAGGGTCACAGAGCAGCTCTGTGATCTCCAGCACTAGGCGGTTCGTGGCAAGGCCTTGTCGAGAAGTGTTTTCATTACCCGCAGTGGGACTGAAGACTAATCTGAAATGGATTGGAACCAGCTGTTTGAATGACAGTTATTTATAATGCTGCGTACAGGTTTTTGTGTTTCAGTGTGGACACTAGATGGTGCCAGAGCCCTCCCTCTGCATGCTGCTATCCCACAGTGGTTGGGTCGTCTTATCTCATCGTCTCTTCAGATTTAACACAGACAGCAGTAGTCTGGGAGCTGAAGCAGAACAGCAACGCCCTGATGTGTGTTTAAAACCCCTAAATGTAAGATTTATTCTGGAATATTAGCATATCTTTGAAAAAAAGACAGTTCCAACCAGTATTTGTTGCTTTTTAAAGAATTTATTTCAAATTCCTAATGTTGATCACAATGGTGCTTGAATTACAAATGGATGTCTTTTTATGTCATTTTCTTATCAGCCAAACAGTACCGTCCCAGGGAGGCAGCCAATTGTTACAAATTCCCTCCGCAGCTAGGCAACAAGCTCGAAATGTACCACTAGTCACTATCTCCACTGAGAGAGACAATAGGGAGTCCAGCAGCAGATGGTCTGACCCCCACAGAGCCCTGATCTGAACATCATGGAGTCAGTCTGGGGATTATATAAAGAAAATAAAAGTTACACAGGGAGCCTACAAACACAGAACTGGGATCAGTTCTCGAAAAACCTTCAACGAGCAACAGGATGTGCATCAAATGAAACAAAAATACTTTTTTTTAAAATCGGACTCCCGGTGCTGTTTTAGAGTCGGCTTTTAATTTTAGATTTGAACTGAAGTCAGCAGAGTATGACGGCGACTGTCATTGGCCTAGCCGTTCCTCGTTTTTGCAGTGTATATTATCATATCCACTCCAATATTTGGTGTCTCTACAGTTTGGAGTTGTCTCCTTTTGGCACATAAAAAAGTTTATTTATGATTGGCATAAATTCAAATACACATTTTCCCCTCCTTTTGTCTGCTTTCTCAACTTACCTGAGTGCTCCATGCTGTACCAGACAAAAGGAAGAGTCGGAGATAGCAAGACTGCAGATTTAGCTTCCAAGTAAAAGGGACGCTCTGGACCATCAGGCTATGTGTATATGGATGGGTCTTCCCCTCAATGTTCGTTGAGCTGACAGGATGACTGCATCGCTGTCCTTGGCAGATGTCTCGGACTTAGTGAAACATCAAAATTGTTAATGTTGGGATGTATTGCCGCCACGCCTTTCCATATCCTCCCAGGTCCACTGGCATCAACCCTCCCATCAGAGCTAAAGACCAAACTATCGTACCGCATGCATTCGGCCAGTCTTGATGTGTCCAGTAATACTATTATCATCTGGGATTGGTTTATTTATTGTTAGTCTTATTGCAAACAAACCCTCTTCCCTGAATTAACTTTTTTTCTTTGTAAAATCTGGATTTTATGTTCCTCATGGAAACTTGGCAAAAAGAAGAAGAGTTTATTTATCTCAAGGAACTCTGTGCTGATGGCTGCTTGGTCTTTGGGCCGCCCCATCCCTCTTGTTGCAGAGGAGGTCTTGCTGTAGTTCAAAGAGACAGCTTTACCTGTAGAGTAACAAACATTCAAACTTTAGTCATTTGCTGGTTTATCAACCTAAATCTGCTGCATCTAATAAAAAAAATCTTCAATAATAAAGTTAGACAACGTTTTAATTAATGGGGATTTTACACAATAGAACTTCTCGCCTAGTAGTGGAATTTTGTTATCAATGATTGAAACGTATCATTTTAAACAGCATGTCTCAGAAGTTACCCACTCACATATTGGGTAACACTTTAGAACTGATGCTCACTCTCAGTCTAAATATTGCTAAACCTTGTGAGTATGCCCACATGAGCAATCATCCTGTAGTTTTGTTTTATTGATTTGATCTTTACTGCTGACCCTAAACCTTCTGCTATTAGATCTCAGACAAGTTACTTCACAGAAAACTCTGTCTTAACTTTTGTTGTCATGTTTGTAAATTGTTCTTGAAATGTATTGATGTGGACAGTCTTATTTCTGGCTTCAACAGTCACTGCAAAGACATATTATACCGGGTCACCCTGATCAAAGCTAGTGATTAGTGACTTGGAAAACAAATTGTCCATGATATATAATGATGGTATTCAGTCTATGAGGATAGGATGCTGAAAAACTAGACATTTGTGCAAGTCCTTTAAACTTTAGGTCTAGCACCTCAGGGAATTCACGTGTTTCTAAAATGACTATTTGCCCTGCTGCTCCTTTTACCCCTGTATCTTGTATAGCTAAGTGTTACAAATTTTCTTCAATAGCAAACCAAGAATATTAGGGATAACATTCCAATGACCTTGCTTTGTAGTGCTGTTGATGAGCCTTTTGGTCAAAATTGGTCCTCTTTTAAATCAGTAACACTGGTTTGAATTTGTATCATCTGTGACCATTATGAAACCCTCTTTCTATCCATCTGATGTTTTGCCCCGTACATTAGTTTTAAAAGTCTGTTCGCTGTTTTTGGTCCCTGGGTTAATAAAGTGTTTGCTGAGTAACTGACATAATTAACGAGGAACATCTTTGACACCTTACAGTCGTGTTTCCGCAAGATTCATTTCCCGGAAACTGCTATGCTTAAAATGCCTAGGGATATCATGATGCCTGCAGATTCTGTGAAATGCACCATGATAGTCTTGCTAGATCTCTCCTCTCTGTTTGTCACAGTTGATCACCGTATTCTGCTCACAAGACTGTGACCTGCTTGGATTATTGATACTGGTCCAAGGATGGTTTTCTTCGTATTTCTTGGGTAGGAGTTTCAGTATCTCTGCAAATCATATTATATCAGATTCTGCTGATTTGTTGTGTGGTAGGTTCTGTTTTGGGTCCGATATTATTTCAGCTATGTATTTGCCTTAGGAAAGTCAGTCAAACATTCGTGCCGTGTCCCCTATCACCTATTTGCTGACAACTTCCTCCTGCCCCGCAATGATCTAAAATGCGCCCCTCCATGTGGACAATCAAATAGTGGGATTGCTAAAGTGGTTATTGTCATAAGAATTTGAATTTTAACAGATCACTCCTCATTGGGGTTTAAAAGTTGTTCAGGAGGATAATTTTGCAATCAATTGGAGACAGGAATTAAGTGTAGCTTCAGCCGAACATTTCTCCTGCTGAAGTGATCAAAAGTCGAAAAGACTCTTAAGCAGTAGTTTCGTGACCTGCAAGTTATTGTTTTAGCAAGAGGAAATCCCACAGCATGTGTGATTTATGTTAGGTTAGAGGCGGGATTTCTAGCAGAGACGACATTTAACCCTTTGTGTGCCATGATCATTGACTAAACAGCGGTTGGATATATGGTAGCGACGCCGTTGATTGGTGGGGACAATTCACTAATCCCTGGATATTGGTGGGGACATGTCCCCTCCGTCCATGTTAATGCTACGCCCCTGTCTTGGACGCTTCTCAAAACTTTGCAAGATGTCCAAAACTTTAAATAATATCGCTGTATTTTCTTGTGGCTTTTTTTAACAGGGCTTTCTTGTTGATGTTTGCTAACCAATGTTTGCTCACCATTATGCACAATTATACACTACTTTGCCTTGATCTACCACATAACACCCCCCCCCCCAATATTTGTGGCTGTAATATGAACTTGATGCACTGACATCTTATTTCTGCCAATGTTTTTCTCAGGAGAAAATGAAGTAATATTTAGAAAGAAAGATGGCCTACTTTTTATTACCAAGAAGTAATTGCTGTTGCAAGAAAACTGGTATCTTTACAGCATAAAGGTGAGTTAAACAGGCCATTTTGTGAATATTCTATTTTGCTATTGTCGTCCTTTTAGCATATTATTATTAGGCCATTAACGGCAGACAAACTCGTTTGGTAAACAGATAAACCTAAAAACATCTAAATCTAATACAAGATTAAAAATAAATGGAAAACCATTATCTACACCTAATAAACCTAAGCTACAAAAAACACAAATAATACTGTTGCTACTTGTTGGTCCAGGGGGAGGGAATGCTGCAAGTCAAATACTATATTCAGTCTGCTGGGTTTCTCTGTAAAAAAACGTTTTAACTGATTGGAATAATGAAGGAGAGAAGCATGAAGGATTAAAGGTTGGATCATTATCATAAAAAGCTGCATTTAAAAAAAATACATCCATGAGGCTTTTAGAGGGATGCAGAATTAAAGAAAAGCATGTCCTTAAAAATTTTATTTTAATTAAAATATAAAAAAATGTTTAAACCACTATAAATATAATGTATCTTATATGTTTAAAACGGGCACGACAATGATATTTTTCTTCCAACCAGCCAGTAGCGGCCGCAGGTTGCAGGTTGCCAGATACGATCTCTCCGATCCAGATAAATGTTTAGGAAAGCTCGACTGACACCGGGAAGAAGGGTGGAGTCAGCAAGTCCAACAGCAGCTTCAGAGCCACAGAGCTATCGTTATCCGTCTCAGGAGAGGACTGACCACAGTAGAACAGAAACTTGATGGACCCACATAAAACATTTCCACAGCATCAAACATACAGGGAAACAACGACTTTCCTCCTGAATTGGTAAGCTAACTCACTTGCTAACTTTGCTAACGTTAGCTGTCAGTTAAACTCCTCTAAAATACAATCCTCACTTGACACAGCTCAGGTTGGTTACTGGGCGTATCGGCAGGGAACCTGGTAACCCAACAGCTGGAATTATGTTTTTTTTTTTTTTTTGTTGCAACTACAACCTAGATAAACCAGATTATGCTATCATGCTCACGTTCCATATCCAACCTTTAATTGGAATGTATGTAAGAGCTAACTGAAATGACATTTCTTGTGAAGTGCTTTGAGATGACGTGTTGTGAATCGGCACTATACAGTATGAACGAACCAAATTAATTAGAATGAATAAAATAGCAGAAGCATCACTGTAGGACTCCTAAACTTGATATCAGTGAAACGGAAGATGAATGTGTCGCATATGGATATCAGATGGATGTCCTTAATATCGCCTGCATTCAGTGGTGTTTAACTTTGATCGAATTCTTTTTCCATGCAGTCGTTTGTCAGCCTGAATATCTTAAGACCGGCGTGATAAGGCGCTGATGTGATGTGTGGCGTTGGCTGCAGGAATATCTACAGATCGTTATCACTCTCAGGCAGCTCCATCACTTTCCCATCACCCCCATGTTATCTTAAATAGAGGAAAAGTAGTGCAGAGTGTTGGTGCAATGAGTGAGGCCCGTCCTGGTGCTTCTGATTTACTCAAAGGGCTTTTCCATCAATCAAAAAAGAAAAAAGTCTTGGTCAGTTTTTAAAAAAAAATCTCCCAAGGCAAACATCAGCTAACGTCTGCTTGTTGTCGTGCTTCATCATATCCCTGCTTCAGTGGAGACAATCCCTTGCACGGCAACTTGGCTCTTCTTACATGATCATTTGAGATGCAAAATTACAGGCAAGCGCAGGCCTAAACGCCCCTCTGCCACGGTTCTTATTGTGTTGCCGTTTGAGTTGCCTGATGCTCATGGCTGACAGTATAATTACTGCTGTGTGGGAAGGGATAAAAAAAGGGATGCTGAATTCTCATTCTCCCACCTAAACATCCAGCTGCACGGCTCGGACCACTGAGGGAGGAAGGGAGATAGGGAGAGGTTCATCAACAGACAAAGTAGCAACTTGTTCCGATCTTTATTTTTCAGTGTATTTCATTGGAATACACTTAACATTGGAAAAAAATAATTCAGTCACTGATAATGAATGTAAAGTGCAAGTTTTTCTTTACACAACAGCATTTTTCCTAATCTTTCTCCTAACCAAAGGGTCTAGGGGTCTGAGAAGACAGAGAAGAGACAGCTTGGAGGATGCTCGGTCACTTTGAGCATCATCTGGACCGATGTTCCCCATCCAACAGGGGGCATTGTAGTTGGCAGGGTACCAGACCATTTGGAGCTTCTATGGGGAGAAAAACACTGAGAGAAAACTGGGTTAATAATCGCAATAACAGCAGAAAAAAATGTATCTGTAGAGTAGTAGAAGAGAAAAGTAGAAGAGAGAAGAAAAGTGGTCAGTCTGTCCTCCAACAGTCTAAGCCTATAGCAGCATAACAACAAAAATAGCTCAGGATAACCTAAGCCACTCTAACTATAAGCTTTATCAAAAAGGAAGGTTTTAGATCGAGTCTTGAAAACAGACAGACTATCTGCCTCATGGACTAAAATTGGGAGGTGGTTCCACAGGAGAAGAGCCTGATAACTAAAAGATGCCTCCTATTCTACTTTTTGAATTCCTAGGAACTACCAGTAGACCTGCATTCTGAGAATGAAGTGCTCTGTTAGGAACATATGGAACAATCAGATCTCTTATGTACAATGGAGCTTGATTATTAAGGCTTTTATAAGTAAGGAGGAGGATCTTAAAGCTATTCTGGATTTAACAGGGAGCCAATAGAGAGAAGCCAGAACAGGAGAAATGTGATCTTTCTTTTTAATATTCATCAGAACTCTTGCTGCAGCATTTTGGATCAACTGAAGGCTTTTAATTGCATTTTGTGGACTTCCTGATAATAAGGAATTACAGTTATCCAGCCTTGAAGTAACAAATGCATAGACTAGTTTCTCTGCATAACTCCTTGACAGGATGTTTCTAATTTTAGCAATATTCCGGAGGTGAAAGAAAGAAATCTTAGAAGCCTGTTTAATATGGGATTTAAATGTAATGTCTTTGTCAAAAATTACACCGAGGTTCTTTACATTATTACCAGAGGCCAAATTAATGCCATCCAGATTCCAGTAGTTTCCTTTTTAAAGGTTCTGGTCCAAAGACAACAACTTCTGTCTGAATTTAAAAGTAGAAAATTCAGAGTCATCCAGGTTTTTATGTCTTCGAGAGATGACTGTAATCTACGTAACTGATTGGATTCATCAGGTTTTATGGATATATATACTTGTGTATCATCATCATAACTGTGGAAATTAATCCCCTGTTGTCTATTTATTTTTCCAATTGGAAGCATATATATATAGTAAAGACAATTGGTCCAAGCACAGAATCCTGTGGTACTCCACAAGTAACCCTTGAGTGTGAAGAAGATTTATCATTAACATGAACAAACTGGAATCTGTTGGACAGATATGATTTAAACCAGTTTTTCCTTGATCCCTACAACATGTTCAAGCCTTTCTAGGAGAATATTATGATTGACTGTGTCAAAAGCAGCACTGAGATCTAACAAGACCAGAACAGTCACAAATCCATTATCTGAGGCCATTACAATATCATTAGTAACTTTCACCAGTGTTGTTTTAGTGCTATGATGAGCTCTAAAACAGGTTGTTGCTGTTTAGATACATACATAATACACTGATGCAGAATTACAGGCCAATCTCTAAATCTCCATTTCATTAGTAAGATTATTGAAAAAACTGTATCTAAACAATTGAAAACATTCCTGAAAATAACGAAAACAAATTGAACAAATTGAACATTGAACAAATCAACGACTGGATGTCCCGTTACTTTCTCCAGCTAAACAGAAACAAAACAGAAGTAATTTTTTTTGGACCTAAGGAGGAACGATCAAGAGTCAGCACACAGGTTCAGATAATACAAACTAAAAACTTCTGATCAGGCCAGAAATCTAGGTGTAATAATAACTCAGACCTGAACCTCCTGGGTCACATAAAGGCAGTAACAAGGTCAGCTTTCTATCACCTGAGGAACATCTCTAGGATTAAAGGACTGATGTCACAGAAGGACCTTGAAAAACTCATCCATGCATTTATCTTTAGTTGGATTGATTACTGCAACAGCGTCCTCACAGGTCTACCTAAAAAATCAATCGGACAGATGTAGCTGATCCAGAACGCTGCTGCCCATGTCCTCACTAGAACAAGGAAAGTAGAACACATCACCCCAGTTCTTAAGTCCTTACACTGGCTTCCTTTAAATACTCCTACTAGTTTATAAATCACTGAACGGTTTAGCACCAAAGTATGTTGGAGATTTGCTGTCACCATACCATGCCAGTAGACCACTCAGGTCCTCCAACTCTAGTTTACTAAACATTCCTAGAATTAGAACTAAACAGGGAGAAGCAGCTTTCAGCTTCTACGCTCCACAAATCTGGAACAAACTTCCAGAAGAATGCAAAAATGCTGAATCGTTAGGCTCTTTTAAATCAGAGATTAAAACTCTACTATTCAGAGCTGCCTTTGAGCCCTAATTTGAATTTTTGATCACTCTTTTATTCTCATGGTTTGATTTTTATTCTTATTTTTCAACTTATTGTGTTTTATCTGTTTTTAATCTATATTCTTTTGCATTTTTTATTGATGGATTTTTATGTTTTATTTGTTTTTAAACTCCATACTCTCACATACATTTCATTTTTTATGTTTCAGTTACTAAATGCATTTCTTTTAGTAATGATCTGTTTTGATTTTCATATTTTTATCATGTTTTCAGTTTCCTTACCACTGAATCATGTAAAGCGCCTTGAATTGCCTTGTGTTGAAAGTGTGCTAATAAAGTTGCCTTGACTTGTCTACATGTCAGGTGGGATTATCTTTTGATGGGATAGCTTTCAGTCAGGCTGGACTTTATGGATGACTGGAGATAGTGCTGAATTTTAAAAGTTAGCTACAACATAACTACACAATGAAACAAAATTTGCTGCACAATATAATTTATACATCTGTAACAAATGTTGGTATGAGAAGACGGAAGTTTCAGATGTTTATCATGTTTGGAATATTGCTACACAACTCAGCTCTACATGATAAACAATTATTTACAGTGAAATTTCCATGTGGGAGAAACATGAATCCCATATTATAAAATCGATGAACTTTGAGTTTCCTTTGTGTTATCTATTTACTTAGATCTCATCACTTTTTGTTCACCCCTCTCTATTGCTCTTCTTCTTTATTAGGATTACTGTTATCTGATTAGTTTCTTCTGTTTAGTGCTTAAATTGTAATTTTACTTCTCTATTTGGTTTTATTTATTCCTGTTATTCTGCTTCAGTTTCCACTTGCTAGTCATTTTCTAATCTCCCTCTGTTCTCTCACCCTCGACCTGCGTTCCCTTGATTAGAACCTGTGGTTTCAAATGAAGTATACGTTTATGACAAACATTGTTCATACCCCTGGCAGATTCAGATTTGTTTCAGAATTGTAGTTGGTGGTTAAACAGGCAGTTTGCAAAAGACAACATAAGTAGTATTTGAACTAAAAATGAATGAGGTCTCCACCACAGACTTATAGAAGGTTTACAGCATCTTGCTGCAAACCTTGGAGGACTTCAGCTTCCTCAAAAAGTACAGTCTGCTCTGTCCCTTTTTGTAGACTGTTTCACTGTGGATTCTCCAGTCCAGTCTGTTGTCCAGGTGAACTCTGAGGTATTTATATTCCTCAAACACCTCCACTTTTTCTCCCATGATGGAGACATTCTTTTACTTATTCATGTTTCTCCTGAACTCTACAATCATCTCCTTCGTTTTGTTCACATTCAAGGTAAGATACACATTCAACTTCTTCTCCATCTCTGATACACGCAACAATTACAGAGTTGTCTGAGTATTTCTGCAGATGACAGGTCTCTGTCTTATACTGGAAGTCTGAGGTGTACAGAGTGAAAAGGAATGGTGAGAGTACAGTGCCTTGTGGTGCTCCTGTGCTGCTCACCAGCTGGTTTGACACACAATCGTTCAGTCTCACAAACTGTGGTCTGTTTCTAGGATGTCAGGGCAACAGGTCTGTAGTCATTGATGACTGATGGGTGATTTTTGTTTGGTACTGGAACAAGGCAGGCTGTATTTGAAAAAGACTGAAGAATCTGCTCCGGCATCCGCAGATTCGTCAGATTTTTATTATTGTTTTATTGTTAAGCCCCCAAATTGGCCCAGAAGACAATCAAGAAGCACTTCTGAGGCGTTAATAAATCCAAGGCAGGGGATGCGTTATCAGAATATTGTCCGTATTTGACCGTTTTTTTACAATGGTGAAGGAAAATACGACGGCTGTCCCTCATTTGTACAGATTATTTTTCACACCTTTCTCTGAGCGCTTGACGTGATGCAAATTCAAAGATACTTTATTGCTCCCCGAAGGAAAATTCAGTTTACGGTACAACCTGTCCAAGATCATTACAAACAACAACAAACAAAAACAGATCCAGGTCACTGAAGGGCTTGCAGCTGCCAGAGCAGCGCTCCCATGTATGCAGACAGAAACAGATGAACATCAGGGAGGGAGGGGTACATGGTGGGGGAAAAAAAAAAAAACGCTCAAAAACGTGTTTTGATTCCTTAATCCAGAGTCAGAATAAAAGCTAATAGAAAAAAAAACACACCTAAACATTTAAGCACATATGCAGACATTAACAATGACACAACAGGAGGGATAGGAGGGGGGGAGGATCCCAATCAACAGCTGCAAATGATGCGCAGATTTTATTTATTTATTTTTTTTTTACTCTATGCACAGAGTCCAAGTAAATAAATTCCATCCATTATTTATCCCGCTTTTCCTTGAAGAGTTGCGGGGGGTCTTGTGCATTTCTCCAGCGGTTATAGGGTGAGAGGCACGGTGCAACCCGGACAGGTCGCCAGTCCATCCATCCCAGTGCGCCCGGCTAGACGCGCTCCATAGAACCCGATGTGAGGCGCCTGCTGCTGCTTGCAGGCTTTCCTCTCGTAGTTTATGGGTCAGAAAACGACTTGTTCTGCTGGTGCGTACACACTGAATGCGATAGACGTGACTAGAGAGTCAGGTTTACATGTAAACTCAATGGAGAAGCGCGATGAAGCATGGCTATGGGTGCCTCTACAAATCAGAAGCAGATTTGCGTTGCGTAAAAATCTTTTCTGCCTGATTTGCGTGACAAAGTAGCGCGGCTGGTTTGTTTCAGGAAGATATTCGCTGCAGGAAAATACACGCAGCATTTTACCTGCTGCATTTTGTGCGTTCGCGCTTATTGCGTCTGCCGCAGAAGTTGGAGGAATCTCAACTTCAGCTTCAAGTCACGCCGCGACAACCAATCAGCTGAGGGGTTCCAGTGATGCTGTGACTGAGTGAATGGAGTCATATGACGTGTCGAAAGTGACAGATTACCGGACTAAGGAGAGCCACGCCTTACTTTAACGTTAGAGATAACATCCCGCCGTCTAAACTCACGTCGCCGCCAGTGAAATGTCCACGTCATAATGGTGCAATCTTCTTGTGTTTTTTAATGACCGGTGGCATCTAACTCCTAAGTGCATTTCCGCCACCTACTATGCTGGAGTGTAGTTCGGAATAAGAGAGGAACCCAAAGCATAGTCTCTTTAACAATCCACTTTGTTTTAAAAGTTCTATTACAATTTTAAACTTTTTTTCCATTTGAAAAATAGATATTATACTTAACATCCATCTCCACGTTCCTTCAGTCAGTTTTCTTTCACTCTCTGAATGTTTTAAACAACAAGTTACATGTTCCACTGTTTCTTTTTCTGCTACACAATTACACAAACCCCATGGATGATTCCCAATTAGGTGTAGTACAAAAGATACAAAAGAAGAAGGTGAGGTGAGGCGACATAAGGTGAGGCGACGTATTCGCTCCATTCCATCCAAAAGTTACTTCAAAAGAAAAACAAAAAACTTCATTCAAAGAAAACATTTTCGGTCAAAGAAAAACTGTGTTCAAATGCATTTTTTTGAGTCTCAGCTATATCTTTGCATTCAAACACTTTTTTTCTTTGATTGAAAATGTGTTTTTTTTTCGGATTGAGGTGAAGCTTTTTTTATTGAAAATATATTTTTTGATTGAAGAAACTTTTTTTTAATGAATGATAAACGAACAAACTTACCTCCATACTACCCCAGAAAATGTTGAAATTGTCTATAAAAGCAATATTGTACATCACAGTGGCAGAGGAAAGCCAAGTGTTCAAAGATAAAGGTCTGCTAAAACAACCAATTCCTATGCCTCTGTGGGGGTGGGGCCAGACATAAAATTAGTGAGTTTTTTAAGAGGGTACAAGAATAATGAAGTCAGACTTCAGGAGCTCAGACTGTTGCTTCTCGAATATCATTGGTGCCAACGTGGATTATAATTTTACTCACAGCTGTTTTGACTTGAACGAGCTCCAGAATCTTTGCAGCAAAGTCCAGCATGGTGGCTCTGGGGAAACACAGAATGAGGGCTCCTTTCATCCTTTCGTTCCTGATAATGGAGTCCCCGATGATGAGTGTAGTGGGTGGTGGGTCTGTATGTTGTTGAGTCTGGACAGAGGATCTCTCACTGCTGGGTGTTGGGCAGAGAAGTATTCCCAGGACTGCTGCAATGTTTATTCGGTGCTGAGGGCTCGTTCTGTTAGTTTAGGGTGTTGTGGGGTGCTCCTTGGCGAGTTCTGGCTGTGGTCCTGGGTTTGGTGCGACATGGAAGGCTGCTGTTCCGGCTCTTGGGAGGGAATAGGTGACGGTCGATGACTGCCAGTGGAGGGAAATCTGAATCCAAAATACCAAAATGTTTGACAAATAGCAGTATCCAACCGTGGACCATGGACCCTGGAGCACCAGAGTGGAGCCAAGGGGTGCTTCTGGCTTCTGTAACGGCAGATGTAACGGCAGTGTTCTGAGCCCCAAGTTTGCTGGGAAACCCAGCAGTGGATCTCCTTTCCCCAGCTTCACTGGGCTGATATGGAATCATGTGGGCCAGTTCAGCACCGTTGGAGCTGGCAGCGAATGTCCTCCCGAAGATGATATCAACGTCACGCTCGTGCTCCTGGTTTGTGACATGTGGAGATCCTCTGCTCCAGCTCCCTAACTTTCTGGCTGAGTTTGAAGTAGCCCTCAAAGCCAGGGCTACGGGTGAGTGAAGGCATGATAGAGGAAAGTGACACTCCACCCACTCCTCACCGATTAAAACATGTCTGGTAAAAGAGTCTAACACTCTAAAAGCCAACTAAAATGGTTAAAACCAGTCCATGGAATAGGTTTTGACATTTTTTTAAATGTATATACTTAAATAATACTGATCAATTAAAAGTCAGTCTTAATATTGACACTGGTAGCCAGGCCCGGCGCCAATGGTCGAGCCTGGAGGGCCGTTCAGGTGTCGGGCCTGCCTAAGACACGTAACAAGTAAATTAGCCTATAACTATGCAATGAATTGCCTCAAGAAGGCAGAGTACAGGGTGCTAAAGTTTTTTAATCAGGACTTTTGGAGGCAGTTAAAAAGATACTTTTATATGGTTGTATGACAAAATTGACATTAGAGCTCAGGCTAATGAAAAGAGCAAGGTTAGCTCAAGCAGGGATGATGCTGTAGTTGCCAGTCCTAGAAAGGCAAGTGCAACTTTGATTGACATTCCTGTCCTCGCTCCATACCAGTCGGTGGCAGTAATGGACCAGTTTGACTTGTTGTGGAATAGGTATTTTATTGGAGAACATTAACTGAACTGTTGTGAATATACAAAGACCGTTCTTGCTTCTGACGTGTTTTGTTCTGTCAATGATATGCCGTTTCTTAGTTTGAGGGTTTTGTCAAAAGCATTTACTCTGTCTATAGTTAGGATTGTAATCACAAGAATATCAGCTTTCAAATGATTTATAACATGAAAATGCATGTTATAAATCATATACATGAAAGGGTGTTGCAGAAAAAAGGCAGATATGATGCAGAAGTATGCAGCCTACCACCAATAGGACTTAACAGCGTGAAATGGTTAAATAAAACGACTGCTGAGCCCACCAGTTAAAGTCCTCTGGTGCTGGTCTACTGATGGCAACCGATTTTGTGTGTTTTTTTAGGTTAGATTTCCATCACTTCAGAACCTGCCAAAGACAACCTCCTTTTTTCTGTCCCCATGTGTAAAAACCCTGAGTTTGAAAGAAGGTGTACTCTCTTTTTGCAGTGAGATGGTGTTAGTCATTTACAACGAGACAGAGGGTTTCAGAAGGAGGCTCGTCATTTTATTCAAGTGTGTTATAGCATCACCTGGGCCAGTCAACCCAGTGAGTCATCCACACCAAATCATGCACACACCCTCAACAAGAAAGCGAAGGGGGGAAATAAAAGGGAACAGAGAGGGGGAAAAAACGAATAACGCATACAAATGCAAAATGTTTTGGAAAATGTTCGTTTCGCTTTGAATAAGTCTCAACAATCTCCTGTTTTCGGATGTGGAGAAGAGAGGCAACCCATAATGGAGTTTACTGTACAGACATCAGTTTCAAGATTGTGACAGAGACTGAAAATTATTCCAACATTATTGTTATACATGGATTGCAAAAAGATGATATATAACATCCTAACTGGAATATGATCCATGGTATCATTTGTTCCTCGGACATACAAGAAGAACCTATTGCAAAACATGGAGCTTTCACATGGAGCACAACCTTTCCATTGTATTATATTTTACAGGTAATAGTGCAATTTGTGTCTCTTTGTCCCCGTCATGAGAGAACATGGCACCGCTGACAGAGAGATGGCCTGCACACATTGCCAGATGCAGTAAATGACGCCTGGAAGTCAAGCATTGCTGCGATTGAAGCACAGCAGAACTAAACAAAAGCTACAAAACCAACAGGAGTCCATTCATCGTCCATGCTGTTTGATGCCACGTGGCAAAGGACACAAGGCAAGCGCAGTTTTTTGGGAGTGATGGTGCGTGTGGGCGTTTCTCTTTTCCCCATCTGTGCTGGAGAGTAACATTCAGTCGAGGACCATCATTACGACATGTGGCATGATGGCTGACAGATCTGAGTAATATGCACCCATGTGGGAGGGATGTGAAAAAAATCTGACTTCTAGATCACAAAGAGTCCATTTGTTTCCTTTGTTAAAGAAAAAAAAAATCATTATGGCTGATATATTCCCCTTCAACTCGGAGTCATTTCACTGCAGTAAATTAAAAACAAATTACATTTATGGCTCAATGAAAATACATGTGTAACGCCTATGTGTGTTGCTGAAATTATCATTTCAGATGATCACAATTTGGTATGTTCAGCTGACATTATTAGTGTGTTTGTAATGGAACTGGTTATTCATGAAAGTAATACAGTAAGCAAGACCTGAAACAAAGATATCAATGATCAAACAAGGAAGAACCAAGGAAGAAACAAGCAGCCGTAGGATTTTGAAAGGCCAGTAGCTTATCCAAATTCTCTTAAAAAATGAACTTATATAGAGAGCCTACACCCAAACAGTGACTGTGCCAAATGCTTTCCGAAAACACTTTGGCTTGGACCTCCTACTGTTTTTCGTATATGTTTCAACAAACACTTCTTCAATTGATATACTGTACTATAGAAATTATGCTGGATGGGACAAAATAATTTCATAATTTTTTTTCATTCAGTTTGTAGTTCTGTCAATATCTTGTACAGATAAATTTTACCACTAGGGATGCACCGATACTGATACTGGTATCGGGGGCCGATACCGCTCTTATGTACTGTATAATATTGGTTAAAGTTAACCGATACCATAAACTGATACTTAAAATGTTAAAACTCTGCAATTATTTCACAGAAAATGTAAATTTTCCACTTGAAATTTCTGTTTTGTGGTCGTCTTTATTAATATCTTTTTTTTATGCAATTCACCATCATTTGTTGTAACAATCAGAGAAGAAATGAAAATCTGTCTTCCAATTTATTGCATTTTTTTTTGTGTGGTAGAAGTATCGGTATTGGTACTCGGTATTGGCAAGTACTCAAACCCAAGTATCGGTACGGTATCAGTTTGACTAAAGTTGTATCATAGCATCCCTATTTACGGCAAAACTATGAAGGTACTAACATTGCTGCAGTAACATTTAAATTACTGATAATTCCTTGTTCTGGGTGTTCCAAATAATTCTTGTCATTTGTAGACACCTATTTTAAATTTTTAGAAGGTAATAAAAAAATCTCATGTAAATTGTCTTGCTCTGCAACATAGATAATCTTTAGAGGCTGTAGCACTGATGTAGATATTCTGAAACAATTCCAGTTTATTATTCCCGTTCGGATTATTACCATCATGTTTCATAAATGTGGTGGGGACAAATTAGGCTTTAAGTAGCCAATGTTGTGGCTGGTAGTATGGAAACCTACTACATCCTTTAAGCAGGTATCTAACGCTTAGAGGTAGAAATGCATCAGGTGATGTCTGGCGTTAGTGTGGAATAATTTATTGTTTGGGAAACTTTGAAAAAATGGCCAACAATGTCCCTAAAATAGATCAAATAAAAATCCTTACTTCATATTGTAGTAAAACCAAAGATTAGATTGTGTGTGTATCCAGATTTATTTAATTCAGTAAAGAAAATACGTACTTTAAAGAAAATTATTACTTTATTTTTTATGTTTGTTTTTAGAGTAAGAATAATGTTATAAAGGTCATACTTATTTGAGTGTCTGATGGTAGTGGCTCAAAGCAGATATCGTAGTAGATGTTTTTGGAATGTATTTGTAAAAAAAAAAAAAAAGAGAAAAAGAAGACTGTTTTAGAGTGTATTTGTGGTAAAACAAACCACTTCAAAAGGTACATACTCTGCGAGAACCAAGAAATTTGTTAAGTCAGTCAAGGTGGCGAGAACAAAAACAAAGTTTACTTCTTGAGCTCAATAGGAGTGCTCTTGAGAGGCTCTAGTTCAGAGGAAAAGCAGAAAGGACAACGTGCTCTACGTACGTGAAAGTGGCAAAGTGTTAAAAAAAATAACACCATAGGGCCCATGAGCCCAAGGGTGGAGAGGAGACATTTTGTGATTTCTGCCGTTACAATTTGGGGGTATATAAATATCTACCGAAAAAGTTAGACATCATCAGAAAAGGCTATATTTTATGGGACACTGTATGGTTCAAGGTGTCAGTCCTCTGTGCACATTTTTCAGGTTTGATTTCTGCCCAGGTTTGTTTACAGATACACGGATACGGATTTACGGATACACTCTCTGCTACATTTTTAAGTTTAGCAAATGTCAAGACAACTGGTGCTATGTGTTGTTGCTAAGGCGATGGGGAGTCAGGATGTGAAGGATGCTGTGGATTCTAATAAATATTAGATTAAATATAAAACCATAATTAACTAAATGTATCAAAATTTGATTCATAAAAAACCTCAATAAAAAATTAAGAATTATTAACATTATATTAAGTAAAATAAATACTTAGTTTGGAAAATAAATATTGAGTTTGGTCAGACCTAAATATTATGAAACAGTATTAATTCCACAAAGTACATATAGAGTTTCTAAACTACATATTTATTTATTTTTAAATAAATATTTAGCATTAAATTAAATGTTAACTTAAAATTTAGTTAGGAATTTTTACATTTTTAAATATGTGAATGACAAGGTGAAAATATGTATAAAAAATGAAAACATTTTTTTTTCTCCTATAGCAAGTTTGAATAACCCCAATATATTGCTGATGTTTTGACTGTGTAACATTAAAAATGGCACCTCATGAACATTGTGATATTGTATTAAAATTATTAATATAGACTTTAAAAAATCAGATTCAAATGCATAGAGTATGCTTTGTTTAGTTTTGGGCAATTCATGGGAAAAGCAAGCTTTATTCTTTAACCCAGTCATAATATGTCTTGACTGTTTATAATTAAAGCCAAGCTCTGTCTTTATAGTTAGTGCAGATTTAGTCTGACCAATTGCATGAAAACCGTGTTGTTACTGTCGAGTAAAATGATAATCAGACCTCTGGAAATGATATCCAAGTTGTAAAAACTGAAAATAATTCATAAACTAACACAAAATTACAATTTCCAACCCAGTATTCTCTGGCTTTATTTATTACACACTGCTGATGTATGCTAATGTGTTAATGTTCATTTCATACACATATTTATCAGAGCTTAGATTCGGAGATGAAAGTAATACTATACATAATATATTAACGTAGTTTTCTTAGCACACATGCAGCCACCTTATTCAAACTTCTCCACTTGATTAAAAAACTGAACCGCCGTTTCTTCAAGGCATGTTAAGATTGTGTGAAAAATAGAGAGGCTGTCAGTTTTAAAAAGGGTGATTTTTTTTCAAAATTGTATGTCAGAGGTTGCTCTTAATAACTGTTCGTTCAACATAAGCCATTATAGTTCCAGTAATGAAAACAATGGCTTATTTCTGCCTGCATGGTCACATTTTTCATTACCAGTTTTTTGGGTAACGCATTAAAGTATTCTAATTACTTTTGTCATGAAGTGTGTAACTTAAAGTGGACCTGGCATGAAATTAGCATTTTTTGAGGTTTTTGATCATATCTTTTAAGGGGTTAAAATGACTGATAATTTGTTCCTTTGTTCCGGGGTATTTCTGCCTATATAATGAAATTAGCACTCAGAAACGGATGTTTGGCAGTTCGGCACATGACGACACGTTTCGGCATATTACGTGTTGAGTTCCAGCCAATTACCTCCTTCCCCTTACCACACCCTGTAAGTCCCTCCCTCCGCGGCGTGGGGAGCTAGGGTAACAGGCAAACAACAAACCAACAGCATGGAGTCCAGACCGCATCCAAACTGCACTGTACCTGGGTGTACAAAAGAAAACATCAACCTTTTTGTCCTCCCCACTTCTGAGCCACTGAAAAGCCTGTAGATAGATTTTATGTATGCAGGGAATCTGCCCGACCAACTGCCGAAGCGTGTGCTAGTTTGTGGCAAACATTTCTAGGACGACTGTTTTTCCAACTTGGGACAATACAGCAGTGGATTCACAGATCGTCTTAAACTTCTACTAGGATTAATAACAACTCTCCGTGAACCAGCAAATATTCCTGTACAAGTAAGCATATTTCCTCAATAATGTCCTTCTGCTAGTAGTACACATTGTGGCATTGTTTGAGATGTTCGCTTTACAATTATCTTCACAGCTAATACCCCAGTTTGTTTATGTAGCATTGGTGCTAGTATCCTTTTATTTGGGGGAAAAAAACATTATATATTATAGTCGAACATTCTAAATATCGTCAGAGACTCATTGACAACAGAAGCGCATAGCCCAGGCCCCGCCATCCGAAACCCGGTCATTCTGTGCTAATGCTCACAGAAGGGCTACCTCTTAGAGTGTGGCTAAAAAGGCCCAAACGCTGTGGGAAATTTCATGCCAGTTCTACTTTAACACATTAGTTTCACACGTTAAGCAATAAGTAACTTCATTATTTTTTTTTTTTTAAGTAATCCGTTATTTTAATAGTTTCTCTCAATAACGAAAGGAAAATCCCAACTGCAGCCTGCTTTTGGTCAGACAGTAGAATTATTCCTGCTGTGCCACCTGCACATTAATTTAGTTGGACAATTGACGTTATCCATTTTCCCGACTTTTTGCTGCATTTAAAGGAGGCTGTGTCAATAAATTAAGCTGCAAGATGAGTGAGGTGCTGCAAACTGGTTTAATTATTTACTTTCTGAAGTAACAATACCGACCACTGTTAATTACTGAGCCACAAAAATTAACCATTTGTCCCAGCAAACGACAATGCCAGCAAAATAATATAAAAATTACTTTAGGGCTAAAAAGTATTTGGCAGCCAACAAAAGTTTTCCCACTTAAAAAGATGAGAAAGGTCTGTAATTTTCATAATATTTACACCTCATCTGTCAGCGACAGAACGTAAAAGAAAGAACCATTAAAAATACAGTCAACGATTCTTTTTATTATTATTTGTATAATGGTGCAAAAATTTAGCATTTAGCATCTCCAAACAAGCAAGAATTCTGTCCATCACATCATAAGAATTTATTTATGTATCAAAATGTTCTAAATCTTTCAAATGATATTTCGGTTCTACACTATGATACATGGGAGGTGGTTCACAAGATTTGCTCTTCTTAAGTCCCTCCTTCCTCTTATAGATCCCTATGAAATTCACACACACCAGCAAATGATTTTAGCTGATAACATTCGAGTGTCCGCATTGTCGGCTGTCAATCAACGTGCCTGTGCATCGCGCAGACCTGTGACGATGGGGCCAAACATAGGCGGTCATGGAGAGGTCCGCGCAAACGTCTGCTAAAAAGTTCATCGGTTCCCCGGCTACGAGGGCATCAACATCAGAACAAAAAAAACAAAGAAACAAAGAAAACCCCGGCAGCAAAAGTCATGAAAGATGACTTCTAGAACAGAGTAGGATTTACAATGGAGATGTGTTTTAACAATCGAAATGCCTGCAGATCTTAAAAGGTTTCAAAAAAGACACAGTTTTGGCGACATTTCCGTTGAATAGGTAAGACAGACATATCCAACAAAATTAAATCAATACTTTATCAATGTTTTATTGATAAAGTACATATGCAGTGAAATCACAGGTGATGCGCATGCCCAATTGTAGAGGTTGTGCTAGAGGGAGAGGAAGGGGGATATGGAATATTTAAGGAGGGCTTGTTAGGTTGGATTTAAAAAAGTCTATATCGCTACAAAACTTCAGACAACATCTTTAAGTCAGCTTTATGTTCAGGCCAGTGTATAGTTTGCCAGAGACTATCTCGATGATCCAGAGGAGGATTTGGATGGTCATCACATGGTCAGATGACACCAAAATAGAACTCATAGTATAATCTTTTTAGGTGGGAAAACTATCACAATCAGTGGGTGCCAAATACCTTTTGCCAGGCTATGGGGAGACGAAGTCACGTCTTTTTACTTCCGGTCCATGGGTTTCCTACTGCTAGAAAAAATGAATGAGCGATAAAAATTATTTTCTGATCCAGTTTGAAAATCATCATGGATCAGACATATGATGTCCATTCATTTTAAAGACACATTTTGATGCAGAGAAAACACTGATTTTCGAACGGCGGTGTGATTACACTTAGCAGGCTACCACTGCAGAAGAATAAGAAGACAACGTGGAGATGCCTCCAGGACAAAGAAAGGAGGATTAAAAGGAGAGAAAGACATTATAAATCATGCCATGTGGAAAGTAGCAGCTATGCCGGTGGTAAAGCAGGCGGTGGAGTGAGAGCCAGCATGCATGGAAGTCTTGGTCAGACCCGGCGTCATGGGCGGGCACGGCCCGCTCATCTGGAGGTCGGGCCCGCCCAGGTAAGATTACACCTCATGTGAATATATTGGCTCAAGACGAACAACGGAGGGCGCTCTACATTACTAATCGGGAGTTTTAGATGCGGTAAAAGAAGATCATTTGGCACAGTAGCTTGCTAAAATGGACATTAGAGTTTGGTTTAGCAAACAGAAAAACAATCCCAGCACAAGCAGGGATAATGCATCAAGAGGGCAGGTGCAGCTAGAAATTGTTTCTACAAGCGCTTCTGTTCCTCCTCCTCCATCTGTGTCTCCTCCAGCAATGTCCCAGCAGGCGCCACCTGAAGCAACAGTAATTCCGCCACCGGGTGCCAGCAGCACCAACATAACTTACTGTTCAGAGGACCTCGGGGTGGTCAAATACGTGCAAAAAGAAGAATTTACTAAGGTTTTAAGTGGAAGAGCAGGATTCAGAGGAAGACTTATGGACTAAGTACTTTATTAGAGACCATTAACTGGACATAAGGATTGTCTTTGTTTGGGATGACTCGGTGATGTGCAGGCGCAGCTAAGAACAATGAGTTGGACATATTTTTCTAGGCGGCTCAGTAAAATTGGTTACTGTGTCTTAAGTTTTGATTGCATCTTTAATTGGCATACATAATCTGAATCAAACAATGAATACTATTAGCTTTCCAGTAAGTTATCTAGAACAAGTTAGTGACACAAAACAGTAGATTTGACCCGGAAGTATATGTATGTAACGTCCACCGGTTATATTTATAAACATGCAAAAGGGTTAATTAAAAGACGGTTTACTGGGCCCCCCCAGAAAAACCCACTGCCCCCCCAGGTAATGCCCTCTAGCGCCGGGTCTGGTCTTGGTGAGTGTTTTTTATGTGCTAGCTAGCGTTAGCTACGTTACATCATCAATGCAACTTCTGACTTCTGATTTGTAGGCATTTTAATTGTGAAGTTTTACAATTAAATGAATCCTAAATCGCTTGACAAACACAGTCAAAAAAAGCACATCATTAGTTATCTTTTAAACTAAGGTACAACATATGTGTGATTCAGGATGTAAGACAAAGCGGACCAGAAAATAACTTTTATCGCTCCATTAACTTCCATTCATTATTTTTTCGTCCAGGGGATCCATTGGCCGACTGGAAGGGGAGGAGACTTAGGCTCCCCTTTGTTATGCTAAATGGTGGTAAAAGAGTTTAACATGCTACCCTGATGTACATGAACAGTGCTGGTCTTCAATTATGTTTTATATTCCAAAGGTGATTGGTAATAGATGAGGCTTTTACCTCCTCCTTTGAGACCTTCCTTGAGTACTTCTATTTTCCGTTTATTTTTATGTAATTCTACTTCTACATTTTGTACATGCTCCTCGAAGATTCTAGCTGTTGGCTCCAAAGTTTGTCAAGAGTCTCTTTAGGAATCATTTCAGGAACAACTTTTCTGAGTTCAGGTCAATTGTCTATTGGAGGGAAATTGGAGTAATACATGATTTTAAGATGTTTTTTGTTTTTTTTTGCGAAGAGGAAACTGGAACATTCTGGCCAACATTTTTGTTCAGTCCCCGACTTTATAGATCTAGCTGCCCTTTGTTGCAATCACAGCTGCAAAGGAATTTTTTACGTATTGCCACAGAAAGAACTTTGACACACTATTCTAACATTTGTTAATCGCCTTTGTTCTGTTGTAAGGCGAATCTCTATTTCAGTCTCAGGTTCTAACATTTTCTTCCTACAGGACTGCCCTTTATCTAGCTCAATCCATCTTTTCATAAACTCCGACCAACTTCCCCGTTCCTACTAAAGGTGCCGCCACTGTTTTACCAATGGTCTCATCTCACAATGCATTTACTTCAACGTTTGCAGTGTCCTCTACATCACTTGCGACAAACTATAGGTGAGACTACTTTCAACAATGTCTTACTTCTTCTTGCTTATTGAGTAGATACCCAAGATGGCAAAGATGAAATGTCACACCCACAATCTTTGCTAGCAAAGCTCAGTAAATTCAGTTTCCATGTTTCTCCACCGGTTCTGGCGTGCAGCCTTCATTGTTGCTAATGTTGATACTTCTATTGTTGCATTGTACTCTCTTCACTAGGTTTTCGCGTCACTCCCAGGATGTATTTTCATTGGTCACTTCCAGACCGGAGCCATAGATTTTACATACGATACTATTTTTTTGTCACAACTCTATTCACTGTGAAAGATTTACCTACGACAGCCGAAAAACACACAGTGTGAGCCAGGCTTTAGGGAGCAACGGAATAAATGGTATACTTGTCCGTGGTTGTAATTAGGGATCCACTGATACTGGTATCAGGTATCGACCATTAGTTAACGCTTACCATGAACCGATACTTAAAATTAGAAAACATTTTTTTCACTTGAATCTTTAGTTACGTGGAGATTTTTATTAATATTTTATTTTTTATGTAATTCACCATTATTTGTTGTAACAAGGAGAAAATAAAATAAAACCTGTCTTCCAAGTTATTGCATTTTCTTGTGGTAGAAGTATCAGCATTAGTACTTTGTATTTGAAAGTACTCAGATCCAAGCATCTCTATCATTTGAAAAAAGTGGTGTCGTTGCATCCCCAGTTTTAATATGACAAGATGCTAAATAGCTTAAGAAGTATGCGTGGTTTTGATAGAGATTGTTGATGCCCTTTGAAGCAATGAAAAAGGAAATGTTTCCCCCTACTGTAATTTCCTCTTGAGTTTCCATTTATGGCCAAAATTCCAAACAAACTATGAGCGTGCATCTTCGCATCTGATGCTGCAAAGGCCTCAGCAAACAATGGGAAATTTCCCTGTTGCCAATGCAGGGCTCATATTTATGCGCTTTGCACTTATGGGGCTGTTTGTGGAACAGGCAAACCAAGAACAAAGGGGATTCATTTAAACCTGAGAACGGTCCTGTGTGATTTGCTTGAATGGAAAATGAGAATGCAGGAACACATCCTGAGGACTTTGGCAAAAGAAATGGTTGATATTCTCGGTTAGGATTCTTGAATATAATTAAACTTGTTTAACCAGCTCAAGCACTTTCAACTCCTTGAACCCCAAAACGGTCCATGTCCCTTTTTGTCTTCTGATATTATGCACACATACTAGAAGGATCATCCTGCTGTTATTAAGCCATCCTTATCTGATATCTTCAGCCGTCCCTTCATATTAACTCGCTCTCACTACTTCAGCATGCTTTAGTGCCCTATGTCTTCATCACGTTTCCTTGATAGCTCCAAATGCATTCAGACCTCAGGAGTTGTCGGCTTGGATCTGCATGCTTCCCCGTCACCATCAACATCTCTGCTTTCTGCACTGTTAGATCGGAGCAGCTGATACTGCCTCCTTGGGTGTGTGTTTTTTTACTGTGGATACTCAGGAGCACTTTCAGTTAATTACACTTTGGGGCTACAACAGAAAAAATAATCTACTCCTTCTGATTATATATTGATATGGGTATGTAGGCTACTGTTAAAAAAAAAAAAATTAAGCTGTTACCTTAATTACAACGCTGTAATTCAATGGCGTAACACTGGGTAAAAAACAGTTCACCAGGGGGGACTCTTAACCCTTTCAGACACAAGCATCAAAATGGCTGTCTGGAATTTTCCCTCCAATTTTAGCTATAAAAAGAGTGCAGAGTCTTCAACAAATAGATTTTTGGAATTGATTCAGTTCAATTTTTATAAGAATCAGTTCAGAATTGGTTTTGGATTTTTTTTTTGTCTTTTACCCGGCACTATTTTGTTCTATTTCGAAACCAGCTGTAAGTCTTTGTGGTCATTTTCCTTTTTAAGCAACCAATTGTGTTCATGTTTTCCATACGTTCAGCCAGAGGTTCTCAATAATTTTCTGAGACGCCTCCCCCCCAAGGAAACATAAATTCTTTCGGAATACTACTGAGAATCCGTTATTTAATTTATATGTACAAACCATTGGAACCAGCATTCTGCATACAATATTGTTAAATTGTTAAATATTATAATAAAGTGAATTAAAAAAAGGAACATCCTGGATCTGTTCTTTATTCTTTTTTTATGTCTAAAGTATGCACGTATCGAATCGTGACTCTGTACTAGCAGATACTCAATATGACTCAGACTGGAGGGCAAAATTACCTGATCAGAACATCCCTAACTAAAATATTATGTGCTAAAATGGCATGATTTTCCCATTTTAAAAAACAAAACATCTCACTTTAAAAATGCTTTCATTGAACTCAGCACCAAACAATGTCTCATATAGAGGCACACAAAGCTTGCTTCTTCTTTTTGTTTCTGATGTGACTCTTCAGTGTCAGTGGTCGTGACCGTGGGCTAACAGAACTTACACAAAAGTGTTCTCCCATTTCCTAACCATGGCTAGCCCTTGCCCTTGCTAATGGTGCGTTCTATTTATCTTGGAAGTTAAAACTTGGAGCTGGGTTTGACGTCGAGTAAGTAGCGGTGCAGCACTGCAGTGGGATAAGTTGGGATTCCAATATGGTGACGCCCAGGTAGCCGTAGTTGTACTTCCTCTTACAAACATTATTTTAAGCTGTACCTCCCATATTCAAACACCCCTTCTATTAAAATTAGAGTTGCAGGTTCTACATCTAAGTTGGATTTTAGACAAATTCTTACCAGTGAGTGTTATAAAATAGACAGCTACAAGTGTTGATGTGAGACGGAGCAAAAAAAAGAAATTCTGACATTCTGGGTGGGAAGTCCGACTTCAGAGGGCGTTCCAGTTGATTTTCCTCACTCGGAAGTCGAAAATTTTAAGTTAAGAGAACAAATAGAACGCACCATATGCTTCAAGTTTTGGGGGGGGTGTTTTGTTTGGGAGTATGTAAATGTTTCAATAAGGTTTTTCGGCTCGGCTGGCCGGTTTAATCTGTCTGTGTCGAGAGGAGAGCTAACAACCGGTATAGGAGCCAAAACACTACGGGAACAGCGATTCATTGTGTATTCCATTTTATTTGTAAAATTACATGATTCCATCTGCCTCTCCAACTCTGTGGACTTCCTAGAGTCATCTCTGTCTGTGTAGATTGCTTCCTCTGCTGAGTTGAACAGGTAGCCTGTTGATAAGTTTGAGCACTGCTGCAACCCTCATAGCTGGAGGCTTAATCATCATTCAAGCCGGAATAAAGACAAGAAAGTCCTCCTGCTTCCCACCCCCCACGCCACCTCACTGCGCCCCACTATTTGAGAAGCACTGTGTTAAACTGAAGTAAATTTAAAGAACATAGAGGTGTAATTCCTTAATTATTTCATTCACTTTGTGTGAGGCATCAGTACCACTGTCACTGATGCAGACCTGCTGTTGTTGCCGTTATGTCTGACAGTTTCCTCAGAGTTCTCTTTAAAACTGTGCCTTGACCACTTTGAACATTCTGAAATTGATTACGTTTCTAGAATGACCTTTCCATACCCCAGTCTCAATAAAAAGTGTTTTAGAATATCCTTAAAAGCTTAGCTAGGAAACAAGTGACCTCAAAACAATTCTACATTTTCTGCCATAAAAGAAGTCAAATATTGAGCCAGAATTACACCAGTAGCTTAAAAAGCATGTGATTTCCCTGCAACTTAAAACTTGTGTTTTAGTAAAGATGTCTGTCTGTCTATATACTGTATGTATGATTTTGCCCTTTGTAAATTGAAGAAAATACAGAAAAATAAATGTGTGCACCCTGCTATTTTTTTTTTTTACAAATTACTGCAGTTAGCTACCTACAGTATGGTGTTGGCATCTTGTGGGGGACAAAACCTAAACGCTGAATCACTGAAAACACGTCATTGTTATGACATTTATCCGTATGTTGAGAGAATGTAAAATATTAATCTAGAAGATTCCTTTAGCTCACTTCTGTTAACAGTTTTTGACTGTGCATCAGTCAAAAAAAAGTGTTTTCCTAGATAGTGATGATTAGCATAATTAGCACAGAAGCAGATTGAAAGGTTCAGAATATGTTTGCTTTACAACTGGATTAACACACAGTAAATACATTTATTTAAAAAAATATATATTTAGTGGACTTGGCATGTTGTCCAAATCTAAAAATCTAGGTAGCTTTAACTGAAAAGTAGCTTAAAAACGAAACCATTCTCTGCATGCTGCCATTTTGAAAATAAAAAAACCCCAACTCATCTGGACTTCCTCAGGTTGAAATAAGAAACTGTTAAATGATTTCTAAAATTATTCATGTAGGTGGGTTTGGTTCATGTCTTTAGTTCTCACTGGACAGGAAGTTTGTTCACTCAGAAATTCATTAGCCTTTACTGACCAAGTTAGCTTAGTAGTTAACACAAGCTAGTGCTCACTAGGTTCAAGGTTAATACATTGATCCAAGAATTGGTCATAAGGTCAATATTAAAAGGAAATGTTCACAATAAGTGTTGCACAGCAAAAGAATGCTGTTGTCCAAATTGTAATTGATTTTGAATAAATCTAGTTAAACATGGTTAAGAAGTTGTGCAAGTCGATTTCATACCTTTCCAGTTTGGGTCATTTTGTACACGAGTTTTAACATATTAAAAGGTTTTGCCTGCCTGGAAATTCTCTACAGAGTTTGAAGCAATTAGTGGTCACCATGAAGACCTACTTAGGGGAAATTTTGATTTGAATGTATGCTATGGTTGTCCTCTACATGCTTATATTTTGTACAGTTTTATTAGAACAATTTTATCATCAATAATGAAAAAATGTGTTTTAAGTATACAAAATTTCATTTACTTATATGTCCATGTTTAAATGTAAGTTATGCTTTTTCAGCCAAAACAAACACAAAACCTACACACAATTATGCAACTTTTTTCCCCACTTTCATTAATATTTTTTGGAAAAAAAAATACAAAAATCCCCCATCCACACGAACAGAATTGAAAGTAGATTTATAAACCACAATAAATATTAGGCATGTTGCTGAGAACTGGTGGTAGGAAGAGACAAAATGGAGACTAATCATTTGGAGTGGGATTTAATTAAAGGGCAATCTGACCTCCAGCTAGTTGTAGTTCAACAGTTTTCCCCAAATATTACTTGGTATTGTTTTCAATCATCCCACCCTTTAGGTTTAACAACATAATCTTAGTGAGTAACCTGTTTTTTGGGTGCCTTTAAAGCCTAATGGGCTTGACACACAGAGGCGAACAGCGAAACTCATCGCAGCCGCTCTGAAGGCCAGACACACAGGAGGCGGAAGCAGCCAGCAACATAAGCCAGCAACATAAACCAGCAACGTGCTCTGTTCCAGGGAGAATAGCGAGTCTTCTTTGGTTTTGACTGGCTGTCCAATTGGAGGGAATTTTAAGATATCAAAGCAGTTCAGGGATGATAAAGCAGCAGATATGAACTGTCACAAGACTTTTCTAGAGTTAAGTGAAATCTTACTTCTGACTTTGCTATTGAAGCAATGAAAAAGATGTACAGTAAATGGGTATATATAGTAATAACCATTTCTTCATGTTTATCCGGAGATGACAGAGTAGCATCCTGTCAGCTCATTGCTCAGTTAATGAAACCTCTTCTGATTGGTCCTCGTCTGAGCGTCAGCGATAAAAAGTTGAATTTTTCTCAACTTTGTGGGATTGCGTCGTTGGCCTGTGTGTGCACAAATGCAACATTTCACATGCAGGATTTTCTCATGTCGCTTAGAAGGAGGGATACTCGCGATTATCACTTTGTCATGCATGTCCCGTCGAAAATAAATGAGGAGAAGCGATGTTGTCTCTTGTGTGTGGAGCCCACATGATCAAATCCATAATCTGACACCATGAGGGGGAATTGAATTGAGCCTTAATTGGTCCATTTCTGATCCAGGACTGAGTTAGAAAAAAAAACAAAAACTAATGAGGTTAATTTTAATGTGGGGGAGTCAAGACTATTGCCAATCTGTGACATGGTCACCACTTGCAACGATCAGCCATGCCCCCCCGTTCACACTAAAGTACAAATGTGAGCTAAAATAAACTGACATGCATGTATTTTGACTGTGGCAGGAACCTGGAGTACATCATGCCAACCTATGCATGCATGGTAAGGAACTCTGTATGAAAAGGCACCTGCCAAGATCTGAAAGCAAGGAATTTTAGCTGCAGGCCAATGGTCCAATCTGCATTGCATTATGCCTCATATGTACTTGATATGTATAAAGATATTATGTGATCATCAGCCTGTGAAAAACACTAAATCAACTGTTCCGATGGGGAAAGAATAGAAACTGGCAGAGTGTGGTGGTTAACCATCCCTTTAGATCACTGTGTACTTGAAAAGGCTGCAAACAAAGTTAAAGCTATTGAGGTCCAACCCAGATGAGCAAGACGTATCAATATCAGCAATATGATTCTCTGTTTCCCACACAAAAGACACTTGTACAACAACAGTGAAAACAAAAAATATAAGGTCACAAAACCATGACATACTAGTAAATGACATCTAAGTCACATGCTAATATTGGCAACAACGTTTTGGCTTAACGTGAGGTGAAACCATTGGAGTAAATGATTGCTTATAGAAAATAATACCTGATGCTTTTCGATCGTTTTGAATCCTCTGTCTGCAGCGAGGCAATGGGATAATACATAACAGCAAATTTCTCTTCAAGTTAAAGTGAAACAAGCAAACTTCCTTTAAAAAATAGCATTTCTCCGGTGTGCATCATTGAGTACGTAACCAAACTTCATGTATTCATTTTATAGTGTAAATCTGTATTAAGTAAGGTTTTGTAGTTCATGTCGTGTCTACTTAAATTAAGCAATTCTTGAAAAAATAGACATCCATGCTTCATGCTTTGCATCCTTTTGGGTCTACTCTTGCTGTTCTGCCCAGCCCTCTTTATCTGTTCACAGCAAAGCTTTTATTAAATACAACCAACCCGGGGTAGGTAAAGGTGCTAAAATAAAATCTGGTGAAGAGCAGCATTGAAAAATGTTTGACCTTGTGTATAAAACATGAAAACTCGCTGGTCCTGTGAGTGCTCGGTTTCAGATAGATTTCCTTCTCCTCATGAGCTGGTGATTGTCCGTAAAGCTGTGAAGGCCTGGGGAGACCGAACTGATGGGCGAGGGGAGGAGGCTGTTTTTCAAGGTGCTGGGCGAGATCTCCTCGATCCTGTAGGAGACCGAGTGAAAGTACTGATTGGGGTTCAGCTGCGAGCTGAAGGAGTTCTGATGAGAAAAGGCACAACCCAGGCCGCCGATACCGCCGCTGGAGCTGCCGTAGTCGTGCGAGCGGTAGTGCATGCACGGGCACACGGACTGCAGGTCGGTCACCTCCGTCCTGTATGGCTCTCGTCGTCGCCGGCTCCGCTGCAGTGACTCGTCCTGGATGTGGATGATCATGCTGTTGCGATTGCCGGCGAGGGAGGCGCGTTCCTCGGCGTCCCGCCGCTCGTCCTCGCTGTTCATAGTCAGGAAACGGAGCACAACCAGGTTGAGGAATGCGCCGATCACCGTCAGGCCCACAAGGATATACATGAAACTAAAGGCCACATACAGGGGCTTCTTCTGGAGGGCCCGGTTCTTTTGAAGGGCCACAAAGTCCCCGAAGCCTATTGTTGTCAATGTGATGAAACAATAATAGTATGATTGAAAGAAGCTCCAGTCCTCGTAATGAGAGAAAGCAGCGGCTCCGATACACAGTGTGCCGATGCAGGAGAAAAATCCCACCGTCACCATATTCTCCATGGACACATCCGTGATGCGCATTCCACAGCACTTCTTGATGCGTTTGAGGAGGTACTTGACGAATGTGTTCATCCTCTCGCCAAGGCTCTGGAACATGACGAGAGTCAAAGGGATTCCGAGGACAGCATAAAACATGCAGAAGGCCTTCCCTGCGTCCGTCCCAGGTGCCGCATGCCCGTAACCTGAGGAAAAAAACAAGAGAGACAACAGTAATTAGTGATACAACACTAACCTTTAGATATTTTAGAAATCTATGTTCTTGTACTCTCCTTTCAGTTTTTCAATGTTTTAAATGTGATGCCTTCTACAAACTGACAGACTGCCATGAGGGCGATGTCTTTCCAACTCAAGAAGGAAGAATCCATTTCACCTGGTTGAAAGCTTGAATTACAAGAGGGCCAGATCAAAAGTTTAACAACATTCAGTAATTTGCATTTAGCTAAAATCTCTTTCCAAATTAATAAAGCTTCTTCAGGTATACGATTCCCACTATTCTCTGTGATAATACCCCCCCCCCAATGTGTTTGAGGTTGGCAGTGCCTATGGATTAATTCAATCTGTCTCCATCGAGCCTCAATCGCTGGGGAGCACTAGCAAACCATATACTTCATTTGAGATGCATAGCAATATTCCCTTAGATTGGGGAGGGCCAAATTGTAAAGTGCTCCCTACGAACACATCCTGAACAACAACAAAAATGAGCCTTATAGAACTGACTTCCAAACAATGAGAAGAAACTTGGTCCTCTCTTGTGATATTGTTGGCCAGTCAAGGGGTTAAGCCTTTAGGGTTGAGAGTGCCCGAAGAGGACAGTAGATGTCAATGAAAACCCGTCCATCCTAGAAGTCCATGGTATAAAGAAATATAACCACTCCCACATATTAGAAAATCCAAAACTGGCCTGTAAACCATCGCGTTGTGGCAGGATTCCCTAATCCTTTTTACTCGGATAGATCCCTCTGGAATCCTTGCAACCTGGCCTTCGCTCTCTGCGCTACTCCGGGCCTGCCGCTATTCACCGTGTGCCAGCCCAGTAACTCCCGAAGTCGTGACTCCATGTTGATCTCACCGACAGCTGAAACCGACTCTTCATAGTCATGAGCAAAATGTATCCTGGATTTTGCCTTTTTTCCAGACTACTCAAGAGAGTTTTTCTTTGGTTGAGAACTCCAGAAAGTTAACAAATATGGCCCTTGGTGGTTCACCGTGCGGGGGTTTACTTGCCAGGGCCCTATGTTTGTGTTGTATTTTTAGATCCAGGTCCTAAGTCAAGCTGCTAAGTCAAGCTCTTTGAGTTTAAATTTCTTTTGCGGCTCAAGGAGGCAGGTGCACAGCGCCTCCATCGCCTCCTTGGCCCAGCTGTCCATCTGGTTCCCATGGTTTTGCTTCATCCATGTGGTGTGACAGGCCTTGCCTGTCACACCACAAAATGCCAATTTCGTCTGAAATTTTATCCAGTTTGCGGTTGATCTTTTGTCTGAGTTGGTCAAAATCTGAGTAATGTAACCCATTAATTACAACATATACAACAATATATAACTAGTTACAGAGGAAAAAAGATCGGCTGTACATTTACACAGTGGCATTATTCACAATGTTTTCCTAACCACCTGTTGAAAGGAGTCTCACGTTCATCAATCATCTTTGTGATGAGCGCTTTCAGCGCCTTCTTTTGATGCAATTTAACAAACATCACAATGAGATAGAAGGTATGCAATGGATTTAGAGACTTAACTTTAATAAAATGGTTTTAAAAAAACTGTATTCGTAGTGTCACACTTGTGTAAAATGTAAATTGATAAGTTACAGTGGTTAGAAGTTGTGTTACATATTTAAGATGTTTTGCCAAAAGTAACTTAAAGTAGTGTAACTCAGTTAAATAATGGAAACAAAGGCCTTTTTTGAGGCTTGTAAATTTTTTTGTAACTTGCCGTACACTACTTATTATCAGGGGTAGTATAAAAAAGGAAGTTGGTTAGAGTTTAGCAAAACAGGCTTAAAACCATGTTATGGACTACTTTCCATTGGTCTATCCTGGGGCTGGGCAACATAGATTAATTGATCAAATTTTATGTTTATGACGATTGAATTTTTGAAACACTGAACAAAAAAATCAGCAATGCACCTGTTGGGCTTCCATTGTTCACAGAGATGACAGCCCATCCGAGGTCTTCCATCTAGTTTTACAGCATGTATATATGTGGACTTTCAAATAGGCTCAACTTCGAGAACGGATGATGGAAATAAAAGTAAGTATAAGATTTTATTTTTTAGACATTTTGCCCAGCCCTAATCTACTTAAATTTTTCCGAAACAGTTGTGTAATGTCCATTTAAATGTTCAATGAATCTTTAAATCAAAAATATCTTCTGATATCATTAAGTAGTAACAGGAAAATGTTAAATGTTGACATTATAGTGATTTATTTGATCCCCTCATATATACCGATATCAGCCCACATGAAAAATATTTCCCAGCCCTTCTCTTTCACGTGGAATCCACGTAAAACACAAGGTTGGTGGTTGTAAAAGAATTCAGGTGTTCCGATTTATTATTTTGAATCCCCCCCCCATGTGCGTCTGAAGCTGCAGTCATCGCTGCTTTTCTTTCACTCTCCATTCGAAAACCCCGGAATCAGTTTCTGTTTACAAACAGGACCATGCAAGAAATCTCCCTAAGAGTCGGTGAGCGCTGCCAGAGGAAGTATTGAATGGGTGGCCGTCACAGAAACGCGCCTGCTCATTAATCTTATTTGGGCCTTAACAATAAAGTGAAAGGGTGTCCCATTAGTCAGAAGTTTCCGGTGAGGTAGAGGAGTTTGGATCAGGGATTGGGAAAGAGTCATAGGGGGAAGCCAGTAAGGCTTTTAGCTTAATTAGACTTTATATTTAGACCTAAAGCTGCTGAGTCACAAAAAATAGTCAGAAACCTAACAATCTAATTCATTCCCTACATTTAATTCAATTTTGAAATACACGTGATTTTATGTACATCTCATCCTATTTATAAAGTCACTTCAGAGATGAATGTATGAATAAGAGCTATGGTTCTAAAGTAGCATCATATTGATCATCTCTCTTTACAGAGGGCTGTAGCTGCCAATATTAAAACCAAAGTGAAAGCAAAGAAACACCAGCTGGCAGATCGTCACTCTATGAAGTGCTCTCTGTAACAGACCTCACATTTTCAGAGTAAATATTAGAAAACATATTTATTTAAATGTCCTGAAAATGATCTGCAGTTTGTCTTCTCAAATATTGATTGTGTCTTTTCCCATTGGGCCTTGTACCCACACATGTATCGGTTGGTTATTTCCTTTTAGACAAGGGAGCTGGACTGAGCAATCTGGTGTGCGCAAGAAACAGCGACCCTTAATTCATATTTGCGTGTGCACTGCAGATTAATGGTCTCACTACTTCCACCGTGGATTTTTGAAGAAACCGCACAATGGCTGGAATTGAAGCCAAACATGCTGTTTGAATTATATCCTTAAATGTGTCAAAAGTCATTATATTTTAATTACACAGGTACTGACGTAAAGCAATGATTTGCTTTAAATGAAGAAATGCTGATGATGCTTAAAAAAATTGCATTGAGACGGTATTTCAGTGACATTTTTGTTCTGAGAATACACTGAGTTTGTAAAATAGTTATGGTGTATCGACATAGCTTATTGTTTTGTTTCAGTTTCCAGACAATATGACTTAAAACTCACCAGCATGTGGGGTATAGAAGGCCAAAAGTGACATAATTAAAAGAAAAGTAATATAAAAAAACACTCAAAGCATACATCCAGTAAATTAAGCCTAACATTATTATGTGGATAAATATGGAAATTTAGTTTATATTAAAACTGTTCAATAATGAGTAACTATTTTATCGCTATTGAAATTAAAGTAACGGAAAAAAGTAAACGTAAGATTTTTACCATCTAATTTAATTTAACTACATGTTAACAGTTAATCGCTTAACTGGAGAATAATTAATATATAGGTACATCAACCAATTTATTTAATTTATAGCTCCATTTCAAATGTTTCTCAGATCATAAAATACATTTTTTTAGCAGGAATTTAATTTAGAACCTGATCTAAGGAGGAAGAAGGCAAAGAGCAGAGGAGAGAAAAAGGGAGAAGTGGGAATGCAGTACCAACCGTAATTTTGGATAGTACTAGTTAGATTCCTAAAAAGTTTAAAAAAATTAGTTAGATTCTTAAAAAGTAAAACAAAATGTGGAAAAGTTCCACATTTTCAATCACACATTCCAGAAACGGAATGTTTACAGACAATGAATCACTTCTTATAATTCAATAAATATATATATAAAACCATTTTATCCATTAGAGTGGATGCATCACTGTCATTTTGTCAGATGTTTATCTATACTGATACCTTGCCTTTATTGAAAATACCTCAGAGCTTCCAATGTATCAGATGGCAAATTTTTCATAGACTTTTTTTTTTTTTCATGGACTAGTTAAAATTTTTAAAGTTAAAGATGCTGTCCTTTTATCTTGATAGATCAAAATGTTATATTACGAGAGGACCTACAGACAGGGAGGAAGTGGAGAAAATTAAGCTAAATCTAAGCTTAGGTTGCTGATAGACGCACTCAGGGGCAGCTGGTGGTTATATTTGTAGAGTGGGGAAACAGATATAGTTGGAATTACAGCCATGCTACTTTTATTTTTCAATTCTCCTCTGGCTATATGAACGCTGTTTTCCATGCATGTAAATTTTATCTGAGATCACAGGAGAGGAATCCAATTTTATGAAGTTTATTACAAGAGATTAAATATTCAGATACAGAGCTCTGTGGTCAGCTCATGAAGTCTGACTCCTGCCTTTTTTACAGCACATTTTCATGGCTAAAAGTGTGGTATAATTAACATTTCACAGAGTTTACAGGCTTTTCTCATTGGTCAGGCTACTTCTTCACTGATACTGTTTCCAGATAAGGTTTGGTCCTGGAGTATAAACTTTTGTTCCCATTGTGGGGGCAATATTTCTCGACGTGTTGGGAGACTCTGTCATGGCTAGAATGGAACAGAAGCCCAATTTGAATAACACGAGAAAATGCCGTCTTTCCCAGACATCCTTTCTCTCTCAGATGTGAGAAGCCTGTTTCTTATCGAATGTCTTGAGCCTTGTTGTTTTGTTTGACCAGCCTTCTGTAACAAGGTGGTATGCTGTGGTTTTCAGCAGACACATTTAGACATGCTGTGTCTTGTCTCTTCCTCACTCAAGAATTGTCTCAACCGTTTTGTTTTAAAGTTCGATTTTCTTAAAGCTTCAATTTCAGTTCCTATTACAAGCACATATGGTTACAAATACATCACCTTCCTGTTACACTATCTATCAATTCAAAAATTTCCACAACATTTTTCTAACTAGAGTTCCTATGATACCTAAACTTACAAAGAATGCTGCTAATTAGGTTTATTAATTTTGACAACATCCCAAAAACACAAAACCTCCAACAATAAATAGAGGAAACCTCCTTTAAAACAACAATATGTCAGTTTTAATCACAGCAAAATAAAACTCAAAACCGAGCTTACGCAGGGCCTCTTGTCACAACTGCCCAATACTTGACTGCCTCTCATTAAGGGTTTGAACTATAATTTATTCAGCAGAACACTGCACCACACATCTAAACACAATTACTAATAACACTGATAAAATCAAATCAGACAAAACACATTAGAACAAGTTTTTTTTTGTCCTCTGGTATGAAAGAATGCCGTCTAAGTCGGTTTCTGTCAAAAAAAAACTCCCTGTCTATTTCAGTTTATGCCACTTCAGTGTGGGAGTGGCCGTGGAGACTCAACAAGATGTGGGGGTCTTGCTCAGTAAGATTGACATGCAAGTTTCTATCCTCTGATTGGCTAACTGCAACACTATTCTTACACTGTCTCTGTTTACTAAAATCAATGACATCAGACAAAAATGGGGCCAGTATTTAGGTTTAGATGGAGTTTATCACCCAGTTTATGCAGCATTAGTAAACAAGACCAGACTCCGACGTGCTACTGGAGTCACAGTCTTCAGTAAACCCCCCCGCCACAGAAAGACAAGTATTCGGCGCCACGGTGTTCCTCTTTGCTACTGAGTTACTCCTTGATAATTAACAGTATGCTTAAATCAAGTGAGTTCAACATCTCTGGGTGGATGCTGTAAGCTCCGTGGCCTCTAGCAGCAAGAGGCTCAGCTCTCACCTTGCCAAAAACAAGGCTCCAAAGCTAGTTAGGTGAGGCTATGATTGTTAAGTTAGTATTATAACGCATGGTAGTTGGGCTTTTTCGAGCTCAGGAGCTTTCTGGTCTCTTTTTTTATGTAGCTAATTTAGGGATTAGTTTGTATAAAATGTTCATATGCAGCATGCTTTCAGAACACAGAGTCACTGATTTTAATGAACTAAAACTCAGTTTTTCAAGATTTTCAGTGAAGTACAGCTTCAAGCTCACTCACTGTTAAAATGCACTTCCAATAAATTGAGTAATGGCAAAACTGGTTATTGTTTTTATGACGAGGCAGTGGGGAGTGTTATCGGCAAATGCTGACAGCAAATAATAAAGTAAATCATAATATAAGTTTAAAATAAAGTAACCGGTAAAGTAACTAAGTTAGATTTGGGAGGAGGAGTAGTAAATAATCAGACCGCTATTTCAAAGTAACTGTGGCAACACTGGTGAGCAAGAATTGGTCAGCAGTATAAATTAAAGTATGTCTTCCTCTCATTTCATTCTCAATACTCTTGAAACAGTTGTGGTAGCAGTGTTGTCAACTGTCTCTGACAGGAACTAGATCAAGTTGACCCAGAAAATTGCTAGACGTCGGCAGATGACTTTGCATGCTAATTTGCATATTACTTTTGTAATCATCTCTGTCTGGTGTAATGACATCCATAACCTAATAGGAATAAAACCACTGTGCAATAAAAACTAGGGATGCACCAACACCGATTCTGGTATTAGTTTATGGCCCCGATTCGCCTAATGTACACCTATCGGTATCTGTAAAAGTTAACCGATACCATGAAAACCTGAAATGTGGTTAATCTGCAATAAATTCAAAAAGAAAGGTTCATTTTTCACTTTAAATTTCAGTTTTATGGTTATTTTATGTTTAACATCTGTTAATTTATCTTAGTTGTGTTTAGTTAGTAAAGTCTAGTGCTATAAGTCTCTTCAAGAAAAGTATAAGTTGGTAAGTATAAAGTTGATTAATTCACCAATGGTATCGCATCGGTATCGGGTATCGACAGATACACAAAGCCCAGCAATCAGTATCTAAAGGACTCATACAACAGAAGAGGTCAGCCTCAAAAGGTCATGAAAGATGGCAGAAATAATGGGAAGACTATAGAAATACAGGGTGGATTTATAACACTCAAAGGAAGGTTGGTATAATAAGGAAACAGAAAAAAACAGATGGGAGGAAATAATTATATCTTGATTAAGATTTTGTCATACATAGGTGTGAAGCTACGGTCACAGCTTCTGGAATGTGTTCCCGCTGAAAGGAGTGGTTTGAAATATAAAGTTGAGCAATGATGTTCGTGTGTGTCTTATGAAATAAAGGTCGGCCTTACACGGCTGCAGATTTCTTTTTTGCGTTTCAATTAATAAAAATAATAAAACAACTTTGTTTGTGACTCTGTGGGTTAAATGAACCGAGTTGCATGCACATGCGCGGATCATTCCCTCACTGAAGTTATGGACCACAGAGAGCAAGTCAGGTCTCTAATCTGCAGGGAAAATCGGTGACAGAAAGCAGCTAAGGTTGGTCAGAAATGTCACCGGAATTGTTGCTAGGCGCTTTTGGTAAAGAAAGTCGTTAAGGATGGTCTGAAAATGTGTTTTTACTCCATGAAGTAAAACGCTGGACATAAATACTTTACTTAATTCCTCGATCAGTGTCGATGGGAACTTATCTGAGGGCATATATGTAAAGAAATACCGCAATTCATCAAAAACAATCTTTGTTTTTTGTTTCAACAACTGTATGCTTATCCCCGGAGAGGTAAGATGAAAATGAAGCCGCAGATATATATTTATTAGAAGTTGATAGAGAAAGAATTGGAATGAGATGGATACATGATATTGGGGATTGATCTGAAGATACTGCAGATCAACTGAAGATCACTGTGTTTTGAAGTGCTACAGAGTAAATGTGCCAAAAAGTTTACGAAGCATCAATTTTCTTTTAACACATTGTCTTAGTGACTTGGTTTGCATTAGCTGGTCATTATTTCATGTTGCATGGGCACCTTGAAGCAGGAATAAAGCTCTCTCAAACCAACAATAGGATACATTATTGCCGAAAAGGGACAATTACCTTTCCTGATCATATCTCAGGCTAAACTTTAGAACTAAAGAAGCTGCTTAATTCATAGCCCCATCAGCTGCACAGATCTAGTGCTGTTTAACACTCAGGGAACAAATGAAATTGGAAAAGCTTTATCTGCATGACAAAATAAGGCAATATTAGCTAAGAGTAATCAGGCTTTTTGCCGTTTGCACAAAACCTGATAAAAAAAAATGCTTTCCCTTTTCCTTCTCAGAAATCACACAAATTTGTTGTTATGGTATTATATTTTTTATTAATTTAGTTATTGCATACTTTTATGAAAATAGACAACTAAAATCCACAAAGTGAATGAGGAATATGTATATATTAGAGCTGTAACAGTACGTGTATTCAGATTCAGATTTTTTGGTTCGTCCCTGTAGGCCCTCCAGCTGAACACATGTGGAATGTTTATGTGCAGAACTCAGAGTGCAGTGCAGCATTCCACTGCAAAACTTTACAAAGTGACACAAAAACAAAACAGATAAGACTTCCAGCTGTAACTGAACTCTGCTATTTAGGAACATCAATGGTTTTGTCTTGAAGCTACAGTAGAACAAGTAAGATGGACTGAACCAGAATTTTTTCAGTGGACGCATCTTTCAACAGCGATAAAGTCCATAACACGCTCTGCGCTGAACTGAATGACTCAAACAATAACTTGAAACAATGTCAAGCTAAATGGAAACATGACTGATACTAGCGAAAAAAACAGCTGATGTTACCATGGCTACCAGTAGCATCCAGTCAGCCCAGACTCGTTTTGAATAATATAAAAAAGGGAATCAGTAGAATCCCAGTTGATGAGAAGGGATGTTTCCAAAAGTTGCCCATGCTGGGAAAATAGGCTGTCAAAATATCAACATAGCTCCAAAGTGATTTAAGCATTTTTTTAATCTAAAATAATACACATAGTTTTATTCGAGCATTTCAAAGCATTAACACTGACAGTTTCAAGTGGATATGTTATTTACAACTCTGGCTATGTCTGCTTGTACTATTTTATTTATTTTTATTTTTTTAAATCCATTTAAATCTCCAGTCAATTGTATACTTTCTGTTGTGAAACGGCACTATATAAATAAACTGAAGTGATATTGAATTGAATTTTAAGTTATAGAAAATGATAAAGTGAAGTTAAAAGGGAAGTTTTTTTTATTTTTTATTACCTGGACCAGCTTCTGGTGATTTTACAGTTGTGTTTAAAGTGATAATAATAATAATAATAATAATGTGCTTTACGTAATAATAATTACGTAAAGCACAATGATTGCAAAATATTGGCGATATTGTAAAATTTGAATTTAAAAATCAGTTTTTAAATACTTAGGCGCGGGTCCTCTTTTCAGGGGAAAGCCATATTAAATGACATCTTTACTTCTACAAGAGCCCGGACGGAAAAAGCGCACGGAACACGCCTGCTATTAAAACATTGATTTCCCCTCAAAATGCAAAAAAAGTTAAATTTTTACCTCTTCGCTAGTTCCAAGCGATGAAAGAGAGACTGATGTGCTCGTCATGTTGCTGCAAATAGATCATTCTCAGGGAATTGAGTGTTTGAAAACAGCACTAGTCGGACCTCTGTTGTTGAGTTTCTTACTCAAAGACACAGATACCGCATGCTTGTGATAATTTAGGCATGCACTACCCCCTACTGGCCGAAAATTACGTACTGTGCCTTTAAAAGAAGGAGTTTTGGGGCAGATAATGCCCTATTAGAGGCGGTAAATCTCCTGACCTGATTGATTCCCATTATATGGAGATACGCTGATCACAACTGGATATAAACTTCTCCCGAATAACTCTAAGTACAATTTCCAAACCTTGACAGACCACACACGTGGCGGTAAAAAAAATTGCAGTTTTTGGTGCTACAGTGTGTGGTATGCGGTGACACCATGCAGGAACAGATTTTACTCACGAACAATCCGAGCTCAGACAGAACATCTTAGAAAACATCACGATATAAAATGTGAATAGCAGAGTCAAAGGTGAAATAAATATGAATGCAGAGGATGAGGCCTCGACAAAAGTTTGTTGATTCATTTTAACATCCTGGCATTGCCTGTAGAGGTCTATTTTCTTACTTTCTTTATGAGCCAACACTTAGAAATAGTAATAGTGCATCCCTGCCTGTCACCTCGCTTTCTGATTGGCAACATATCACATTCAATAGGCTACTTCCTCATCTGTTTTCACAATACACCACACATGCTGAGACATCGTGCCAAGACAATCCAGAACACCTAATAGTGTTCTGGATTGGGGGAGGAAGTGTTCTCAACTTCCTTCCAAACAGGCCCCAGCGCTCTGAACACATCACACACGGCAGGAATATCTGCTCGGATTACCATAAGAGCCACCCTGATAATCGAGGCGTCCTTGTGATCGTCAAAAGGGGAGAAATGGACCCAATATCAACTTAAAAATCCTGCCACGCGAACCAGCCTTCACACCGACTTTTTTGCTAAAGTAAACCACAAACCGAAATGAACTTGATTGTTTAAAAGCTAGTATTGAATTAAATGGATTTAAGTGAAATAAATGGGACGTATTTTTAGTAAAGTGCCTTGAGGTGTATTTTCTTGTAAATTTTATATTGTGAATAAAAGACTTAAAGGTGAAATATCAAGTGCTACAGAAAACTCCATCACTGCCACCCTCTTCTCAAGTGCCACTTCAAATGTATTGTGTCAATAATACAGTTGATGGCATGGTGCACTCTGCACAGGAAATGCTTCAGTTGTACCCTCCTACGCTGGTTAAATGACCATCTTTATATGAACTCAGATTATGAGAAAACATACAGATTATATATCCGTGGTGGCGTCATAGTCACAGAATTTCCTAAAGCAGTAAGGGAGAGGGAAACACTTATGCTTGTCTACATTCTCGAAGGTAGAAATCTATAAAATGGTAAAAACTATATTTAAAATCTCAATCCAAGGCTTTGAACACACTTTAAATCTTGTGACAACTTAGTAGTTTACATGTAGTTTATTTTTGAATATGTGCTCAGTGGAAATGTCCCTCTGTCATGTAATGGCTTCGTTTGGAACATTGGTCATACTTGACAAGACTGATTCGAATTGTGCAAAAATATATTTGAAAAAATTGAACTACATCTTTCCTGTGAAGAATGAAACGAGGCAGTCATGTAATCCACAATTACATTGAGACCCCCTCGAAAAACACCTATAGCAGGGTAATTTAAAGGGATAAACCAGTAATTGAATGGTAACTACTAGTAGTTTCCATTCACTTACATTGGTTTAGGGTAAACTAGGCAACAGACAAATGTTTACTGAGGGGTGGAATATCCTTTTAATAGTCCACATGCCAGATATTCCTTAACATACAGTAATACGCTTAGTGAACACCATCATAGCACCACCACAGAAGGTAATCCTCTCAGGTAATCCTCACCCAATCCTGGCTCTTGTATCGGCTGCTTTGCAAATACCAGCCAATAGCAAGTCAAGTAACATTTCACACAAGTGCTTCAGCTTCCTACGCTGCCCTTTCATTCAAATGTTGTGGACATGAGCAATGAAAAATAATCAGTGAATCGGCAGATTTTTCACAAATAATTTGGAGTTCTCCAGAAAAATACTGAATCGTTCATAGGTGAGGGATCCGACTTATTCTTTGACTGACTAGGATGTCTAACACATTTACTTTGTCATTCTTTCCCTCATGTCAGTGATTTTAATGTTTATCGTCATCTCAGAAGGCTAAAGAGCCTCTGCTTATTACTTGTCGCGTTGTGAGACCGCATTACACTGCAAGAGATTCTTTTAAATTAAGCATAATTTAATTCTTTGAATTTACCCTATTTTTCTTGGAATTCTTTGAATTAAGGGAAATTCTTTGAAACATGCAGAAGGATTATTTCATACATATAACAAAGGAGAGTGTCTTACTAAAGCAAGATGATCAAGGGAGCATATTGACCTGCTCTGATGCAAGATAGATAATCATAATGGAGCTTTTTTATTGGCAGAGCTGCACAGAGAAATCGACAGGTGAACATTTTCAGCATGATTCCTCCTGACGGTTGTACAGCTGGACGTTGAAAATCACCAAGCACACCATCCCAGTGTTAGCAGGTCATGCCTAAAAATACACTGTTAGTCAGTGAAGATTAGTCAGACTCAGCTTATTTCAGTCAAATGAGAGCAAACATGGAGTTATAAAAATGATTTCATGTAACTGTTTTCTACATTGTCTGAAGACGGACGGAGTTCTTTCAAACTGTGACAAATGAAAAAGAGAGAAAGGGCCTAGAATCCTTACTGAAATTGCACTTGAGCTCAGCAAAGAAGTTTACACAAGGTAGGACATGTTCAGATCTATAAAACCCTGAGTACACACAGCTGCGCGCAATTCCCACTTTGTAAATCACACTCTTCCTAGAAATGTGCTCAGGTGCTTATGGATCTTCCCCCACATTCTGCCATAAAGGTGAATGCAAAATGCGTAGTGAATATTGTGTATAGACTGATGTCTTGTCCAAACGTGGCCGGGTATCTCACAAGACTGAGATATTATTCCACGGTTTGGCCTGTCATCCACACATAAAGGAAGATTTTCAGCAGCAGCAATATATATATATATATATATATATATTCTGAGCGGATAGGGTTTTGGAGAACTTCTGCCCCCTACAGGTTTTCCACATCTATAAATGTGCTGAAAAAAGGATGGAAATTTTTGTTTTAAAGGAGTAAAATTCTATTTTTAAGAAAAACTGCTATCTGTGTACATGGCCTTAAGCTGACTGCTCTGTGGTGATGATGCCTGGTGACACAGCAATGCAGCAGTGTCCCTGACATAAAAAAACAGGGTAGAGGCAAAGAGGAAGATGGCATGCCACAGCCAGAATCTGCTGCAATGCACCACAATCCCAGTGGGTCGTAGATCTAATGGTGCGTTCACACCGCATGCACTGTCAGCGTCGAGCAACGCTCCCAAAGCTTGTAGTTTGACGTATATACATGTTTAAGTTGAAGCTTGCAAAGCGCATGGGCGGGCCTTTCTCTGCCGGATGTTTAAAACACTAGCGGATCGTGATTGGCTAGACAACGGCAACATCAGGCGACGTCACTACAGTGAGACATTCTGATTGGTTGGTGGACGGTGTCAAGTCCATCAAAAGTTCTGTGTTGCTTGTGTTTTCTAAACGCACAACGCACCGCAGAGACTCTGATGTACCTCTGAAGGACTTTACTGAATAGACTTTACATGTAATCTTGCCACAACCGACACTGACGTTTGGGGCGGTGTGCACGCACCATAACACCGAGCACACTTCAGTACTTGGATATAATAGGACTGCTTTAGAGAATCTAAATCAGCTGATTTGATGGGCAAGGAAATCTCTACCCCCCCAGATCAGAAATTTAAAAAGGCTAAATAATAAATAACTGAATTTTACAGTATATATTTCTCTGACAAAATAACAGTCGCAGCAATAATATAAGTGGAAAAATTGAACAGTCCCTGAACTTATTTATGAAAAAGCTTTGTGAAAAAAAGTTGATTTTTTTTTTTTTTTTATTGTTCGTGATTTTCTTATATATTACATTGTCACAAAAACATTAGGAAAAAAAAGATGACTTTAAATAAAATTTTAACAGATGAAATCTCTAAAATGTGACCAGCTCAGATCGGGTCCCAACTAGAAGAACATCTCTGCTTTTATTTTGGTGCTACAGTCCCAGACCCACCCTGGGCCCCTTTTAGCCCCTCTTTATTGACCTCCTGGATACGTCCCTGCTCAGCAGTACTGAACGTTTAAGAATAGTCATTTATTAATCATTCTAAAAACTCATTGGAATGAGTCTGTGTCAGCAGAGAGTGAGAAAGTAATTTTTCTCACTTTGGTCAAAGCGCAGCATTGAGTCTGTTGATTTTGACGCTGTAACTTTGCCAAACCAAACGCACGACCAGCTGTGCTCTCAGGGAGAGCTGGAAAAAGAGCCTTGATCCGCTGCTGAAGCTACCATCGCGCAGCTGAAAAGAAGGCAACCAGATTTGAGTTTGGTGGAAACAGTTTTTAATCCTAAATAACTCAGAGGATTTAAAAAGCAATTTAAACTACAGCGTCTTTCAGTCACACAAGGAGTGTTCTGGAAATTTGCTGCTCGCTGTTGCGCTGTGCATCACCAATTACAGCTGATTGTTTTCATCGTCAGACATAGGAATTAGGTATATGAACTATTTTAGATTTAAAACGGCAAATTTCGCCAACAGGTGAAGGCTTTTCATGACTGGAATGAGGAAACTCTACCCCATAGCACCTTGCAAAATGCAAATGTAACATGTTTTATTCTCCATCCCTCTCACATAAGAAACAGGGAGTGGTTATGATATGCATTGTGCACCAGTATTTATATTTCTGCTCATCAAAATTAAGTGCAACTGCTATATAATCTGAAGACGTATCTGAAGACAGATACATATGAACATACTGTGATATAATTCTTAAATGCAAAATCTATAAATCTGCAAAGGGTATAATAAAAGATGCTTTTAGCATCAGATCAGACAGCGTATTCACACATTTAGGTACACATTGTTTAACCCGCTCTCTTCCTTCTCCCCATCATAAGCAACGAGCAAAAATTAATCAATATTTTTTTTTCCTTATTGCATTAATTCGTTCTTGGCAAGTAATTAGAATGTAATGAATTGCAGCCGAAACTGTGACAAGATGAAAGCTTTTATTTTATTTGCACCGCTACTCTGCGCAGACAGATTACCTCAGGTCTAATCAACAGATTATGTTTAAGCATTGCGTTTCCCACTCTACCACATTACACCAATGGATTTTGGTCATTTGAGATCTCCTGGAGCAGGCCTTTTTGCCACTGCAATCACATCAGAGTATATTGGGTAATTATTCAACGAGCTGCTATAAGCCTGGTCATCAGGCTACGTCTTACACATCGCGGTCAGGTCTGTTTTTTGAGGCTGTTTATGTCTGTATCGGGGGGGGGGGGGGGGGGTAAGCATTTTGAAGCTTGAAGTCATTCCCTCTACCTGATGTGACCTACAAGGTGAGTCAGAAAAAAAGGGCAACATGATGAGTTGGTGAGTTCCTTACATTGCCAAGAAGATAAACACAGGATCAGTATCTGGGAGGTGCAGGGGCACAGACACATGACCCGCACATTACCTTCTGAATGTCATTCCCGGTGACATTTATGGTATCAAACAGTGTCCAGCTGGGTGCTAACCATCACTGATCTATTTCACTGAAAGAAAACATTCTTAAAAAGCTTTCTCAGCTGTTATCTTGTAAAAGCCGGTAAGTTCTGACACATTCTACACCCCTGGTCACTGGAGAATTTGATTTTGGAATAATGCAAGCCCTAAATGGGTGTAAACTTTCATTTTTCCCCCCCTTAAAGTATTCTTTTGATGTCATCGATGGGATGTGCTGTTCCTGCTCAGCACTGAACTGTGTAATCTGTTTGCCCTGTTATAATGCCTCTATTATCTTCTGTTGTCTTGGGAACAGACATATTTGCTCCTCCGCACGGAGCCCAGCCATGAACAGGTGCTTCTGTGCTCATGTGTGCACAGGTGAATGCTGGTGTTTGTGGAGAGCAGCTGAGAGGGAATAATACCTCCCCAGTGAATGCTAAAAAACACAAGACAAAGCTTCTGACTCGAGATGTATCCTTGAAAATAAAAATTTCAAATCTCTGCGAAAATCAGAAAGAGGCGGAGAAAAGATGAGAAGCATTTCCAATTCGAAGCCTCTGGCAAGCTACAATAAGGTGGGCTTTCAAAAAATCTATCTGGAAATAGAAATCTTTGCAGCTAGAACCACAAAGCATTTCTACACTAAAAGAACATCTTATAACTCATTAATTCTGTAAAAGTGAGTCTTGAAAGTCGAGTAAGAAAAGAATCGGACAGGGTGTCTGAAAAGCAGTGTTGGGCATCTTACATTAAATAAAGTAATTAGTTATAGTTACAAATCAATTTTTTCTTAAATTAATTGAGTAAGTAACTCAGTTAGTACACTGTAAAAGTAATTAGTTACTCTGCAAAATAACTATGACATTATTTCTATAACACAGTTACGTTCTATAATATCCATGTCAAATATTTTTATAACTATTATGACGAATAATAAAACACCAAATAGACAGTATTTTAGAGCATTTGGTATTTTAACTTGACTCAATAAGATGGAAGCTGTATGCAGAAAATAAAAAATATTAGAAATACATAATCACACAATCTGTGGGTAAAAAGTTGTGCAAATTTATATATCTGTAATATTGTACATTAAACAGAGCACTATCCAACCGGGCGGAGTAAGACATCTTAAGATTGATTTCATATCACTTGGTCGTATGACCTGGAAGCTATTGAAGGAAAACCTGAAATATTACAGTAAAATTATTAAATAAAATTTAATAAAATAAAAACGCACGTCTGGGTGAAACATTGGAGGGAGTGTCCTAATATCCAACTTAAAGCTACGTTTCTTACAGCATGCAGACAGCAAGATCACTCAGCTTATCTGCCCACTCAGCAAATCATCATCATATTTGCAGTGGAGTCATCATCACCGACAGCTGAGCTCTCTCTCCGCAGCTGAAGTGTGACTGCCAGACAGCACTGCGCTTCATTCAACCTCATTGTAATAACGCGCCACTTTACATCCCCAGTAACCGTAACGGCGCTGTAACCATAGGAAAAGTAATTAATTAGATTACTCCGTTACCTAAAAATTAACATTGTTATTAATGCCGTTATAATTAAACACCGTTATTCCCAACACTGCTGATAAGACACACATGTTTTGTAAGAACTGAAGCCAGCGTCCGGGTCAGAACTCTCTTTGTCTCCTTTGACATGAATTCAAACTTTCATTAATCTGGTAAAAAGAGGGGGGGGGGGGATTATTTGCCTTTGGGATTAGATACCCATAAAAACAGTAACATGCATCTTTTCTACAACCTACTCTACATGCCTACACCCCCCAACTTATTTATTTTGTTTTGAAGAAACAGCAGTTCTACTACCAGTTCCTTCCTAATGAGGTAGGACACCCTACAGAAGAATACCTTTTGGGCCACTTGGAGCGAGGATCAGGGGTCGTGCTGACCGAATGTTTTCCATATGGGATCATTTATTTAAACTGGTGTTGGAAAAATGTTAAGGCCTGCTGTCATTTTGCAATTAACACCCCTGATTATTTGGTATAGATGTGCAAATACTATTAACTTTGCGCATAGAGATCAGGTAACTAAATCAATCCACAAAAAGATTCCCATGAGAGCATCTAAGCATCATCTTATCAATGGACATATTACCCAATCCATCTCGCTATCCGGGACCTTAAAGAGCATTTAAAAGTAATGGAGGCACATATCAGTGACATCAGCGACTGCACTGGACACAGACCGGCGGTAACAGATTGCTGTAGCCTAACTACTGATGCATACTAGAAATTTCCATCCGGAAGACATGAAAATAAAGCCTCAATTTTTAAATTCTTTGCAATAATCTGACTGCATGACCTGCTGGACCTGACGGCTAAAATGGGGGGGGGGGGGGGGGCGTTGCATGCCTCCTTCCATTAGTTATTAATGAGAGCAGTTCATTATAATTTGCCTTAAGAATGGAAAGGCAACAAAACAAACCATCAGGGGAAGCTTAAAAAACAAAGGAAGGGAGAGGAGGAAAAACAGTCTTAAATTAGATGTAAGTCGATCTGATTTACATCAAATTGTGTGCATAATCACTGGACCTATCAGTGAGACATTTAGCAACATTTACCTAAGACTAAAGGGCTATTGTAACATTAGTATAGTATCCCCCCAATTTATTATATGAATTTAATCATTTCTAGTTTATCCAATGTTGGTACATTGCTTCATATTATACCTTAACGTTAGCAATTTATTGATGCGCATGGATTACTACTATCTGTAAAAAGTAAAATGTAATGCTGCGGCAAGAAATATATACATTTCATTTTTGTAGCCGCAAAAAGCACAAGCAACTGCAGAGGAGACGTCAGCATCAGGTTCAGCACCTGAAGAATGTAAGTTAAATCAGCAAAGGATTTGGTTTTTTGGGTTTTTTTTTAATCAATGCATTACTATCACTTAAGATGCAACAATACCATTTTTTTCTAACCGATGCAATACTTAGATCTGAGTATTTGCTGATATCGAATACCAATGCCGATACTTCTAGAAAAAAAAAAGAATTAGATAGGAATACAATATAAATAAGAATGACCACAAAACAAAAAATTCAAGTGAAAAATAAACATTTTTTGTGAAATTATTGCAGAGTTTTCACATTTAAAGTATTGGTATCAGTTAACTGACCGATACGAGTACATTATGATGGTATTGGCCCTGATACCGGACAACAGTATTGGTATTCCTATCTATTATGTTCCATTCATAGTCTGTACTATTAATTTTAGTATAAATAATTGTTTATTGCAATGTAATCCAGTTACTGAATTATGTTGTTTCGCATCAGGCACCATGCTGCTGAGAGAAATACTTTGTCAAAGTAAAACTGTTTCAGTGTCGCAGTTCCTCTGTTCTAACAGTAGATGCTGTGCCTACGTATCTTTCTGCACGGAGTTTGCATGTTCTCCACGTGCATGCTTGGGTTCCCTCCGGGTACTCCGGCTTCCTCCCACAGTCCAAAAACATGACTGTCAGGTTAAATGATCACTCTAAATTGTCCTTAGGTGTGGGTGTGTGCGTGCATGGTTGTTTGTCCTGTTTGTTTCTATGTGGCCCTGTGACGGACTGGCGACCTGTCCAGGGTCTCGCCCGTTTACAGCTGGAGATAGGCACCAGCCCCCCATGACTCTTTAAGGATTAAGGGGTTCAGAAAATGGATGGATGGATGGATGGAAGTACAAAGTGATAAATACCACAATGCGTAGAATTGTTCCTATGCACGGAATATGCACATATCTGTGCGTAAGTACGGTTGATAACTGAGGTCCCGGGATCTGTGATTCTGTGTATCAGCTATCGTCTCTATCCCCCATTTGGTTGCACCAGATGACTCTTCACAATGAGCCAGTTGCTACATGCATGCTCACTATGAGTGATAGCTCTAAAGTCAGTGATTCACTGCATTTGACTAGATTTGCTTAGATATAAAACTTTTGACCAATTTGCACAATAAACAGTACAGTATTTGATTGTGTTGTTTTACCACAAAGATTGGAATTATATGTGTCTAAATTCCTTTGAATCTGTCTTCACGATCTCAGTAAACTGACTATACACTTTTGTAAATAAATTGGACCTGTTTGCCTTGTACAGTGCCTTGAGACAATGTTTATTGAGAATTAGTTTTATATTTAAAAAAATGGAACTTAACTGAATGCTTAAATAATTGTATTATGTCTTTGTAGTATCTGTTTGACTATTAGAACAAACCCAAAGTGGGAAGTGTGATAATACATCCACACAGTTGCAGCCCCTGAAAATAGTGTAGCTTCATTTGAGGGAGGAGGTACAATATGTTGCTTTACAAACTTTTAATGTCACAATCAGTTTATAATAGATTAGTCAGCATGTTATCACTCACCAAAATGAAAAAACATACATACCAAAGTACACAAATAACGAAAAAGCCAATCATATGGCTGGCATTCAGCTTATTAAGGAGGATCTGATAAATTGCATATCTAATGAGATTTTAAATTAGTTTCAGGTTTAGAAACAATGGTCCAAAACATAGAACATTTCCAAACAATGGCAGATGTACGCTTAATGTACACATAAAAAGCCCTTGTTGATGCCAGAATTTAAAGGGCCTATATCATGCAAAAACAAGTTTTTGGAGTTTTCAATCATCTGGTAATGTAATTTTCTCATTGAAAGAAACTGCCCGTGTGATTTTCGTCTTAATTCACGCCTGTCTGAGTCATCCTACTTAAAGAGCAACTAAACACCAGTGCCCAGCCTTACTCCACCCACAAGGAAATTTAAAAACGATATATAAAAGGGGCGTTGCTCGGCGGACCAACTGTCATTGAGCTGTACGTGTTTGAGCCGACAGCTTCCGCGTTGCCTGAGGCCACCGCTGCGGTCGGCACTGATGAGCCTGCCGAAGTAAAAAGCTCGCTCACTATTCCAACTCCAACTCGCTACGGGGCGTATGTGAGCCTTGACTGCTTTTATACCTCAAGCGGCAGAGCGATGGACGTCACACAGAACAAAGTCACGTCACACAGCTACCAGAGCAAATGGGGAGGACAGGAATGAAATTCAAATGTGGTGCAACCGAAAATGTAGGCCACACAGACGGTTTTAAGCTCAAGAGTGAGATTTTATCTAATTAGCACTAAAATGTAAAAAAAAGGGACCAGGACATGTAGAGAGCACTATAAGAAACATATTTATGCCGTTTATAAGCTACAAAAAGTTGATTTGGTGCTTAGTTGTCCTTTAATCCTGCGCTCTGAGCAGTTGCACACCCTCTCCTGAAAACCGACTGAGAGGTAATTGATGCCCCATTTCCAATAGGGCCAGGACATTACAGAAAGGAACAAGTCAGTACGGTGTGGAACGGGCAGGTTGTGTTGCCATTGCCTTCTCAAAAGAACTGTAGTGGGTGAGGACCTGGTCGGGCTTAGCTTAACAAAAGCTCCAGCAAAATGCATCTCTCTAATGTTTATGAAGATTTAATTTTTGGAAAACAGATTTTTTTTTAACCAATGTACTGGTTAGATTCCATAGTGCAAAGTGATATCGATCTACCCATCTTGTTTTACAAGGATACTTTGTAGCTTGTTTTTAGTTGTACATTAAAATCAAGTCAGTTCCAGGACAGGGTGATTGCAATAAAAGCAGGTTTTTGAAAAAAAAGAAAGTATAACTTGCAATTTCTTCTTTAAAAAAAAAACAGGTAGGAAAAAATTTATTAAAATCTGAAATCAGATTTGGTATGAATAAAAAACCCAGAAATTTAATTTTCAAGCCATATCACCCATACCTCCTAGCGTTTCTTTAATATTCTGAACCTTTCATCCTGTAAAATAAGAGGGGTTTGGACCTGGTTTAATAATTTTAAGTCAGTGGAATCATATTTTGACACAAAAATAAATAGAAGAAATACTGCATTGAAAAATCTCAAATTAAAAGTACTTTTCTGCCATTAAAATTGTGTTTTTGGTTTCATTTCTTGAAATACGAAACCTAAAACAAACCAAAAACAATTTAAAAATAAAACATAAATAATATATTTCTTTTAAATCTAGAAAAACTATTTTTTCTGAAACCAGGAAGAATATCTGTGAACCTGAACCTACTGTGATAGCGGGACTTGAACCTGGACCTACCAAAGGGGAGTCACCAAAACTAATCATTCAGCCAACATGACAAAATGATGAAACCCACGGATTCAATAACATATATACCCACGTTGTTTAAAACCTACATAATTTTTTTCTCACACTGATTTATTTTAAAATTTAAGGCTGCTTATTTGAAACTTTACACTATAGCTGACTCTGAGACAAACAACTCCAGACCAATCAGTGCTAACGCTGCTTCTGCGTAGGAGTGAGAGGGATATCATTTTACCTGACCAATCAGTCCATAGGTGCTCGTTTTGGGTTGCTTCGGCAACTTTGGAACCAAGGAAGAGGTAGTCCGAAAAAAGTGGTCGGCTGGGGTCGGCTCGGAACAGACGCAGGTAATGGAAACACGCCTAAGCGTCCCGTTCCGTACCACATTAGTTGAAATGGGGCAGTAGTGACATATTTTACGTCACTATGTTACCACTAGGAAGTGCTAGAGGTGTCTGCACCGCCCCTGCAGAAAGAGCAGCCTACTCCTGGTAGAGTTGCAAACATACCCTCCCCTTACGCTGTGCCCACACCAAACGCGATAGGAGCGACTAGAGCTTCAGGTTTAGCAGTAAAATCAATGGAGGAGCGTGATGAAGCGCGACTTGGGGTCCCACAAAAAAGCTTTTCTACCTGATTTGCGCAAACAATTCGCGCTACAGATGCAAGGAAAAATTCACACTGCATTTTATGTGGTGCATTTTGTGCATTCGCGCTCATGGAGTCTATCGCTCAAGTTGGAAAAATCTGAACTGCGGCGTCAAATCGCGCCGCGACAACCAATCAGGGGACAGAGTTTCAGTGATTCTGTGACTCTCATGGAGTCACAGCCTCAGCAGGACATGGAGGAAATACTGATAAAAACCATGGTAGGACTTTATTCTATATTACTAAAGAACAGCAGCTGGATCAAAGAACAAAGGTGGACAGAGAAGATAGTAGCAACATGCTAATGCTAATGTGTGTTCGCCACTTTTCAAGCTGCTTATCTGATCTTATAATAGCATTGTGTGGTTATTTAATTGATCTTTAGCATCTCAGAATGTTCAGTAAAAGGGATCAAAAAATACCCATGGCTGTTTTTATATACTGGGCTGGAAAGATTGGTTGCTGGACTCAGCTATATTTGTTTGGGCTCTGTCTAAAGCCTGGATGGGCTCTATCTATAGCTTGGTAGATTTAACAGCTGAAATAAACTTTAATGACTCAGTTTTTTACAAAAAAGAAATAAACAAACCAAACATCCTTAATATAACACTGTTTCATTGTGGTACTTGGCGAACTTTAAATTCAATGTAGGAGATAAGGCTCAGCTGTTTTTCACAGGCACTGCACAGGAGAGGAGCGAAGTGGGGGGGTGGGGTGCAGGTGGCGGGATTATAGAGAAACTAGCCGATTTACTTCGTGGTCCAACATTAACTACATGATACAAGTTAAATTTAATATATATAACACCAACGGTAACATTTTATCATATATATCTCTATCCCAAAAGTTGAAAGCTGTAAAATAGCATGATATAGTCCCTTTAAGAAGAGCATGAACAGACTGGAAAAATGTTGCTTGGGTCTGCAATTCTTAATGTTTCCTCTTTCAGCTGCAAGATTCAGGTAAGAATTTGGTATTAGCAGCATGAAAGTATGGATCCATCCTTAAATTTCATCAGTGGCTCAAGCCAGTCATGTTTGCATAATGACCCGGGGATATGCGCATGAGAAACTCTTTTACAGAATTTTACCAGTGCAGCCCGTTTTTTAGTAGTTCTCACCGTTTCTGTATGACCACAGTGTGTTTATCTCACCAGGCCCGGTGCCAATGGGCAGGCTGGGAGGGGCCCACTCAGGTAAATTAACTCTCAACCATGCAATGAATTGACCCAAGAGAACCAGCGGACGGTGCTGTAGGCTATTAATATGAACCGTTCGAGGCAGATAAGAAAAATACGATTGTATGTCAAAATAAACATTAGAGCTTAAACACAAAAGCAAAGTTAGAACAAGCATGGACCAGTCTAACCGAGGTAAATGTAACCTTGAGTGGCACTCCATACTAGATGGTGGCAGTAATGCACCAGTTTGTTCACTGCCAGATGCCAATAAACATTGCAAAGAAGAAGGGGGCTGTGTTTTCAGGCTAATATAAGGATGCTAACTGTAGTTATAAAGAAAACTTTGTGAGAAATACACACAACGAAGGGAATTATCAAGGTTTTGAGCAACAGATTACGCTGGATTGTGGACGTAAGACTTGTTGTGGACTAGCTGTTTTTAGAGGTGGAAATCTTCTCAAGTCTCCTGATTCGATTAAATTACGATTATAATGTCAACAATGCAACGCGATTCAATACCTTGATGCATCACGATTGTTTCATTTGGGTTTGTTTTCAATACCTATGTTTAATAATAAATATTTTCAATAATAAACAGATGCCAGACATTTGGGTTTGAGAGAACAGCACATTTTAAAGCACAAATAGTCTTTCTGATGATTTTTTTAAATAATCTTTCAACTATATGGAGAACCTAAGGTGACAAGGGGGAAAAAAAGTATTTTTTTTGTGCGCACAACTTACTATCTTGTAGTAACTGGTGCGCACCACTTCGTAACCAGTAGCAACACTTCGTGACTAGTAGAAACACTTCATAACTAGTAGCAACACTTGGTAACTTGTGCGCACATTATACTTTGTACGGCGAAAACAAGGGCTTCAGTTCGTTTTAGAAATTGCTGGAGACAAAAACCTTCAACTTAAGAGGAATTTGCAGAATGCAGGAGACTTCAGACGTCATAGTTTTCGGCTCTTCCCCTAAATGAAGCAGGACTCGGTACACTCTTTGTAGAAATGCCCCCTCCATTGCTCGACACACGCTTCAAAGCCTCGGCACACATAACATCGTAAGCGAGAATATATTCAAATCACTCTGACAGGTTGTAGAGCAATCAAAACACTACTATACCCTTTTGCAGTTTCATCAAAGGGGTCATCTAATGCTTAAACATTTGTGAAATTCATGCAGCTTTAATCATAATTTGCATGACTCAGTCTTTGTTTGGCTTCACTCCACTTTACTATGACTTATTTTCAGTGACTACCCACATCCACAGTGTGAGTTCCATAGGTCTGAGCAAGAGTGAGTCAATGTTTTAAAACTGACACAATGAGCTTCAACCCAATTGTTTAATCCTTTTATAGTTACATTATCAATGTTATGGCTGAAACCAAAAGAAAAATGTTTTCAATGTCTGTTTTTTTGGTCAGTTAGAAGTACCAACATTAATAATATTAGCTAAATGCCATAAGGAGATAAACAATGTCAGAGTTATTTATTGATGGCTTCAAAACTAGATGTTTACAAACGTTAGTATTATGTAGCATTTGAAATGTATAACTCTATAATAATTCCTAATTATCAGGAAGTCCACAAAATGCAATAAAAAGCCTTCAGTTGATCCAAAATGCTGCAGCAAGATTTCTGATGAATATTAAAAAGAGAAATCACATTTCTTCTGTTTTGGCCTCTCTCCATTGGCTCCCTGTTAAATTCAGAACAGAGTTTAAGATCCTCCACCTTACATATAATCAATTTCCATCGTATGTCAGAGATCTGATTGTTCCATATGTTCCTAACAGAGCACTTCGTTCTCAGAATGCAGGTCTGCTGGTAGTTCCTAGGATTTCTAAAAGTAGAATAGGAGGCAGATCTTTTAGTTATCAAGCTCCTCTCCTGTGGAACCAGCTCCCAGTTTTAGTTTGTGAGGGAGATACTCTGTTTTCAAGACTAGGCTTACAAACATTCCTTTTTGATAAAGCTTATAGTTAGAATCGCTTAGGTTATCCTGAGCTATTTTTATAGTTATGCTGCTTTAGGCTTACTCCTCAATTCCACTACATCCGCTCCGCCCGGCCACGCACGCTGCAGCGGTTCTCTACCATCGTTACATTATACTGCATGCACCCCACCTCCGCTCCGCTTCGGAGCCCAGAGGTGCTCAACGAAGCATGCGCATTGGGGTACACATTACAATAACAGTGTACTTATCAGTCACTGCCAAAACTTTGGCAATTTCGGACCAAGTTTCATCTTTTCTCTTTGTGTCTTTGTAGAAAGGATGAGTTGTATCATAGAGTATTTTATGTTTTTTCCACTTCGACGATGAGCTTCTCTTCATCCATGTTGTAAGGTTTCTCCCGTATCTGAAGATGTATTTGTTGACCGACGCACCTACTTTGATGTGCGACAGGTATTGATATTTCAGAATTAAATAGCTGAAAAGTTTACATTTTTTAAAAGTGTGTAATATATGTATAAAAACACACAATTATTTTAGAAAACATATATTTATTAATTTCAGTGAGATTAAATAATAATAGCTATGCATACAAAGAAAAATTATGTCTTTAAAAAATAAGAAGTCTGTCTTTACTGATTTATTTTGAAAAATCGGATGATCTGCATTGTCTGTATCCTGCCTGGTACTTTTCTTATTTGTTTAGATTTACTGCGGACTTGCTACGGCGTCCGGCAAAATTCGATTCAATCCTATTCTTCCCGGAGTGCGAAACGGTGGTCGGCACCCTGCGCAGCACAGCGGCAGTAGTGGAATAGTTATTTTTCATTGCAACGGGATCTGTTTTGCTGCGGAGCGCATGTAGTGGAATTGAGGGGTTAGACTGACAGACTGACCACTTTTCTTCTCTCTTCTACTTTTTTCTACCACTCTACAGATATATTTTTTCTGCTCTTATTGCAATTATTAACCCAGTTTTCTATCAGTCTTTTTCTCCCCATAGAAGCTCCATATGGTCTGGTACCCTGCTCAACTACAATGCCCCCTGGTGGATGGGGAACATCGTCCAGATGATGCTCAAAGTCCCCGAGCATCCTCCATACGGTCTCTTTCTGTCTTCTCAGACCCCCAGATGGTCGTGGCAGATGACCGGTTGTACTGAGCCAGAGTTCTGCCAGAGGTTTCTTCCTGTTAAAGTGGAGTTTTTCCTCTCCACTCTCGCTAAATGCTTGCTTGCACAACCTCACATTGATGACTCATCACAATCTGTTGGGATTCCTAACATAGAAAACTTTTAACTGATTGGAATGTTTGTATATTTGTATTGAAACGACTTTTGTTGTAAAGTACCTTGAGATAACATTTGTTGTGAATTTGCATTGAATAACTTGGCTTAAGCATTTTGACTTTCCGTACACAAGCTTCTCACTATAGCTAATAGCAAATATTATGTTTATCTACCTACCTAGACAAGTTTGGAGCTATTTGGAGTCCTTTTGGGGAAGTTTAAAAGCACAATCAGCGTATATCCATATAATGGGAGTAAATGGGGGCAGGAGAATTGCTGCCTGTAATAAGTCATTATCTGCCACAAAAACGCCTTTATTTAACCATTTTTTGTTATGAATAGTTGGCAATATTCCCTTGTGAGTTTGGAACATCTCAGAGGTGCAAAGTATTAGCTTCTGGGGGTTTGAACAGGCTTTTACTGCAACCGATTCAAACTTACACTAACCTGAGATTTCAATGACGTTGCAACCACCTGCCATTACAGCTGTAGTCTGTGTAGGTTGCAGAAAGGGAGCCTGTGGAAACTGGATTTAGCCCAATTGGCTATTGAGCTACTGCGATTTGGAAACACTTAAACAGGAACCATGTTGATGTCTGCAGTAACAAATTCTGTCTAACCGACTGCCGTGGAGCACAGAGTGAAAGTCCTGTTCAGACTACAACTGGGATTGAGTAAGGAGGTGACGTATTTGTAATCGAACGTTAGTTTAGTTGTACTATTGCCTCTAAATCACCACAGAACAGAACAAAGAAGCACTCAGAAGTCGTTCTGAACTCTGAGGGGACGTTTAATAACAAAACATGGTTAAATGAAGGAGTTTTGGGGTAGATAATGCCTTATTACAGGCGCAAATCTCCTGCCCCCATTGACTGCCATTGTATGCATATTCGCTGAGCGTGACTGGATATAAATTTATCCCGTAGGACTCCAAGTGGCTACAAACTTGTGAAAACTTGGTGAGAAAATGACATAATATTTGCTAAAAAGAAGGTCCAGGTTGAAAAAAAAACCCTGTCCCCTTTAATTCTTTTTATAACTGCTTGGGGTGGATATTTAGAGTCATTGTTCCTTTGGAAGACCGAATTGCTGGAAAATGTGTTTAGATGTTACTTCAATTTTTACATATTGGCCTTTCCCCATAATGTCATCTATTTTATGAAGGGCACCAGATCTTTGTGCAGGAAAACTGTCCCACGACATGGTGCTGCTACTCCTAGACTTGACAGTAGAGATGGTCTTCCCGAGGTTACTAGCGCCTCCTTTTTCCTCCAAATGTAAGGAGGGTCAAGGGGGGAGGGTACATCCTTGACAGGTTGCCAGTACATTCCAGAGCAACATGAACCCCTTTCAAAAATTAAAAACAGTATTTTTCCAGACTTCGTCTGTTTCACTTTTGAGTCTGAAAGCACCCTTCCAGACTCTGTCTGGATAACTCACCAGCTGAAGACCTAGTAACAAGACCGGACTTTTAGTGGTAGAGTGTTTGCTTTCAGAATTTCAGATAAAATTCCGGAAAAGCTGGAAGGGGTTGGGGCAGGGTGTGGGGGCAGGAAAAGCTTTGAGTGCACACACTGAAAACATGTATATACTGTATATACAATGGTCCCTCCTTTTATTGCGGGGGTTAAATTCTAATAAAAACCTCGTCACACACTTTATACACTTTTATCAGACTTAAATGAACATTTACTCACATTTCTCCCTGGTTTAACTACTCTCCAAGTTCAAACATTCATAGATTTGAAAACATAAAACTATTAATATTATGCATCAAATATGGAAACAGTGACTTTCCTCCTGGATTGGTAAGCTAACTCACTTGATAACTTTGCTAATTTTAGCTGTCAGATAAACTTAAATAGTTTCCTCACTGGACACAGTTCAGGTTGGTCACTGGGTTGTTTTTGTTGTTGTAACTACAACGTAGATAAACTAGATGTCACTATTGTGCTCATGTTCCATATCCAACCTATAAATGATATGTTCCGTAAATATAACTGGTTAGTAAAATTTTAATGGCTTTGTATAAAACTGCCCAGTTTTTAAATTAATGAAAAATGTAATTTCAAGATTTTTTATTTTAAAAATAATGTTTTCATATGTTCTATAAATTTGACATAGGCACAATTCTATTTAGTATCAAAAGGTTACAACTGTAAGAATTGCCCCGAGCAAGAATTTATGTAAGGTAATATTAAGGAATTAATTTAATACTCAGAAGTTCTTAGTCCCTTCAACAATAAATAAAACTTATCACAATAAATAAAAATAGTTGTATGATGCAGAGATATTTTAGTTTTGATGCAAAACACTTTTGGTTGTTGTTAATAAATTGCATCCGCATTAGAGTGCGGATCTGTCCGAGCCCGGCACACGACCGACAAAGCAGTAACCAAAACCGACCCGAACCCGACAGGCATTAAGATATTTATGTCCGAGTCTGAACCAGGCCCGACACAGGTGCGCACAGCTTAATAAACCAAGGGTACGGATTCTTACTCCTGAAAATACTTTCTGCAGCTGACCCCGCCTGGGCTCCTCTGGTTTAGAGGTGGACTTTTTTTTTCCCAGAAAAATATGCAGAGCTTTGGGTCTGAGAGGACAAGGTGCTGCTGAAGCTGCTGACACACATGGAGCTTAATAAGCATTACGCACGTCTTTTGTTGTCCTGCCTAGTTAAACCATTTTTCCACACAGGAAGACAGATTAGGGGTAATATTTTAGATTTATTTTAATCACAAAAACTGCACTTGCGTTTTTTAATTTCATCATTGCTTTACTATAGCCTATATCTATCAATTTTTTGTATTACATTTTTTTATGTATTTATATTTTGAGCTTCCTATTTGTGTTAGTTCCTGTTTATTTTCTATTTTAGCTTCTTTTAATATCCTGTGTACGAGCCCTCGGGCTGCTCTCGTAGAGCCGGGATGGAGGTGGAGGTTTTCGCTCCCTCCCCCCTCTGATGTGACCGAGCCCGACCCAAACCCAAGCAGCCTGTCTAAATATCTAACCGAACCCGGCCCGATATGTCGTGTCCCGTCGGGCCTGGGTCGGGTATCCATGCTCTAATCCACATGTATTTGTGTTTTCCTAATTTTCAATATGCTGATACTTTGATGTACTATCAGGCAATGTTGATCTCCCCTCAGGCAATCATCTCAACAGCAGCTGCTAGAGGCGATACAAAACCACTAGAACAAGGAGGGCGTTGGGAGAAGAACAGCAGCCGTGACTGTGTACAGAGGTCTGTGACACAATCCTGACTCCAACCACCAACCACCTTGTCAGCGCCACACTGCTACAAGCAAATGTTTTAGCAGCATTGCCACACATTTCCAACCGAGGCTCGGAATGCCATTGTGGAGGCAAATCTCGAGCTGAACAACCTCAAACCGAAAACAGAGCTATGTGTAGTTCATGAGAATCCTGAATTCAGGGGCCGCTGTGGTGCACTTACATTCTACCAGTTTTTAATAAGATAAAACCTTCCAGGACACTTTTTTTCTGAGGCTGTAGCTTTGTTGAACATTCTCTTAAGAACTCTTATGACAACCGATGAAGCTCAGAGGTGTTTCTCAACCCTCCAAAGAATAAAGACATTCCTGAGAAATAAAATGGGCCAGTAAGCTCTAAATGCACTGAACATGCGATTCATTCAGAGGGAACTAGACAGGAGCATTCCTGACCTCAAGGCAGAGCCAGCCCAAGGCATGAACCAGCTAAGCCACTTCCTAGGGCCCCTTGACCCTCATGGGCCTCTCATAAATGCATGAATTTAAACACAGACCTAAATGTTTGCTTGTGGAAAAGATTTGACGCTATGGGTAGAGATAAATTAAAAGTTTTTAACATTTACAAGAACTTTAAAGTTACCTTTGTAAAAGTGTAAAAGAAAATATTCTGATGCCACAGGTTTTCTCCCGATATCTGACGGTGTCGCAAACACTACATGTTTCTTATGTGAGAGGGATGGAGAATAAAGCATGTTTGATTTGTATTTTGCCAAGGAAGGTGCTATGGGGTACAGTTTCCTCATTCCAGATATGAAAATCCTTCACCTGTTGGCAAATTCACCGTTTTGAATCCAAAATAGGTCACCTACATGATTCTTTTATATCTGAGGAGAAAAACAATCATCTGTAATTAGGGACGGACGCTGAAAGAGCGAGCCACAAGTTTTCAGATCGGTCTTTGTGTGACTAACAGTAGCTGCAGTTTCAATTACTTCTTAAATATTTAGAGTTATTAGGGATAACAAAATGTTTCAACTGACCATAAGTCTAGTTTCTTTTTATTTCTGCTGTGCGATGGTGACTTCAGCAGCGGACCAAGGCTTTTTTTCCAGTGCTCCAGCCTTAGGAGCACAGTTGGTCATTTGGCGCGGCAGAAACCAAAGTTACAGCGTCAAAATCAAGACTAAATTCTTTGCTGCAACCAAAGTGAGAGAAATGACAGTCTCACTCTCTCCTGACAGAGTATCCAGTTTTTAGAATGGTTAATGAGTGACTATTTCTAAACGTTCAATGCTGCTTAGCAGGTGCGTACCCAGGAGGTTAATAAAGAGGGGCTAAAAGGGGCCCAAGGTGGGTCCGGGACTGTAACACCAAAATAAAAGCAGAGATGTTGTTCTAGTGGAGACCCAATCTGAGCTGGTCACATTTTAGAGTTTTCATCTGTTAAAATGGTATTAAAAGTCATTTTATTTTGCTAAGGTTTATGTGAGAGTGTAGACTCTAACTCTGCTTGCTTTTCAAACAATAAGCGATTGGTGAAAAAGAAAATAAAATCACAAATAAAAACTGCAATTTTTCACAAAACCTTTTTGACAAAAAAGTGGATGGGCCTGTTTAATTTGTTAACCCTGATTTTGTCTCAAGGTTGGAAAGTATGGTGGTAGTATAGGTGGCATCAAATTAGTTAGCAGATAGAAATTACAGCGATACTCTTTAGAAGAAAGTTTTCCCTGTTTCCTGTTTGTTTTGGTACATAATCATCATTGCTAAAGTGTACACTTCGTACAAGAAAGTCCTTGCTTCCCGACACTTTAGGTCCCACAGAGTAGGCAATGGAAACAAGCCAAAGTCGCCTAATAAAAAGGCCGGTGATAGGAAAACGATGGAACATGAAAGGTGATCCCGCCACATCCTTATTGTTACAACAGGGAAATTTGCAAGTGTGCACCATTGTGTTATACATTTTACTTGCTCTTGGTTTAGCTGTCTTTCGTCTTGGTTATTGGCGAGGGTAAGTTCTGTTACAGCTGATGGGAGGTGCAAAACAGTTAAGGCTGCATTCCGGAGGATTTATTTATTTATTTAAGTTTGATATATCCTTAAAGTTATGTGGGGTTCAGTACTATGAAAAAAAGAATGATTCTCCACAGTATTTGTTATTTTTCTTAAGTTCCTCTTTCCTCCCAAAGACCCCTATGCAATTCACACTGACCGGCGATTTTTTTTTTTTTTATCCAATAGAATTCAAGTTTCTGCCGTGTAGACTGTCGATCAACGTGCATGCGCATCACACAAAGTTGTGCAGATGAAACCGCGCAGACAGGCCGCTCCGTCTCTTCCTGTTTACAGTCACAGCAAACTTCTTCTAAACAGTTAGCTAATCCCCAGCTTCAGAAAGAAAAGCAAAGGGAAGTATGGCAAAAAAAATCGACAAATGCCTTAGAGACGGCAGTAGGGTGTTACGTGAGTATGTGTCCCCCCTGGATTTACATCAGAGATGCTGTTCAACATGGAGATAGGCTACCATCGAATCTTAAAAGGCTTTGAACTGACGTAGATTTGGACACATTTCTGCTGAACAGGTTAGACAGTCGTAGATTCAGTAAAGCAGATCAATATAGTATTTTATTGATAAAGTACACAATGACATGCTGTGAAGTCACAAGTGATGCGCATTGCCATTTGTATAGGAGGGGTAGAGGGAGCGGAAAGCTCGCGGGGGGGGGGGGGGTGGTGTTTTGGGAGGGGCCTTCGTATGTTGGATTACAAAAAACCTTTAACACTGGCCACAGTGCAATTTGATTGGAATGGAAGGAAACTATTGTAGAGTAATAGTGAGGTGTGACTTTTGGAGGGCGTTTTATTTTATTTGTCATGCAAATGAATCATCCTTTCAAAAACAGATAAGATGTGACATTTTGACCACTGAGCAACAGACTAAGAGTGGCCAGACAAAAGGAATACGCCATATGAAGCCCATGTCCAGGATCCACCTGCTGCTCTTGCTTCACTAACTCCAGCCTCAGTCTACTCCTTTGTACCATGGTGTATACATGCATTTCAAAAGTCTGATTTCAGTCGGAGTAAGGTAATAATTTGACTTTCTCTTGTTGCATGTAAACGCACTCACCTTTGATTGGGCTTCTCCTGATAGTCCTCTCCAGGCTTCCCTCATCTCTTCTGCCGCTTCCACACTTTACCCTTCCACATAACTTTCTATTAATATGCTTCGGAGACTTGGGGAACATCCAACTTCTTTGCAATTGTCTTTTGAGGCTTTACATTCTTATGGAGCGTGTCAATGATGGTTTTCTTCACAACTGTCAGGTCAGAAGTCATCCCCAGGTTTGTGATTCCAACTGAACCAGACTAATTCAGCATTCAGACCGCAGGCTTTGTCAGCGTCAGGCAACGCTCATAAAGCGACTTGTTCGATGCATATACACAGAAGATACATTTTTAAGATGAAGCTCGTAGTATCTGCTGGATGTTTTAAACACTTGCCGATCGTGGTTGGCTAGGCAGCGTCGACGATGTCACTACAGTGAGACGCTCTGAACGGTTGCCGTGCTGCGTCAACAGCGTTAGGACCGTCAAAAGTTCAACTAGCTGAACTTCTGCGTTGCTAGCTTTATGAGCTTTGAAGCTTGAAACGCAGGAAAAGCTTGAAAAGTTGACGGAGCAAAAGCTCACAAAGCGGCACAAACACCGTGATGCTCCTCCAACGGCCTCCACCCTAGACTTAACATGTAATCTTGACGATGCTGACGCTGACAAAGCCATTTAAAGACTGAGGAACCCTATGCGTTTTGGATGCCCTAGGAGTTTTGGATTTATTAGCTGATTAGAGTGTGACACTTCGAGCCTGAAAATTGAAAAAGTTGAACCTCTTTACAATATTCAAATTTTCTGAGATTTTTGAAGATGGGTTTTACATCAGCTGTAAACCATAATCATAAAAATTGTAAGAAATGTAAAAATCATTAGTTAATAATATTAGTTTCATCTTTTAAATTGAATGATTAAACTAATGAACTTTTGCACAATATTACATTTTTTTAAGTTTCACCTGTAAGCTCAGATCTATACAGTGGGTACGGAAAGTCTTAAGACCCCTTTAGATTTTTCCTTGTTTGTTTCATTGCGGCCATTTTCTAAAATCTAATATTTATGTTTGAACTGCATTTTTTGTATGAAAAGGTGTTTATGAATAAAGTTTGATTGATTTGACTGATAAAAAAAAACGGATTAGGAAAGGCACACACCTGTCTAAGACCTTCCAGCTCACAGTGCATGTCAGAGCAAATGAGAATCATGAGGTCGAAGGAACTGCCCAAGGAGGTCAGAGAAATAATTGTGGCAAGGCACAGATCTGGCCAAGGTTACAAATGAATTTCAGCAGCACTCAAGATTCCTACTAATACACTGACCTCCATAATACTCAAACGGAAGAAATTTCGGACGACCAGAACCCTTCTTAGACCTGGCCGTCCAGCCAATCTGAGCAATCTTGGGACAAGAGCCTTGGTGAGAGAGGTAAAGTCGACTATCACTGCAACCCTCCACCAGCTGGGCTTTATGGCAGAGTGGCTCGAAAGGAACTTCTCCTCAGTACAAAAATACGGTAGCCTACTTACAGTTTGACAAAAAAAACACAAAAACATGATGAAATCTCAGACTATAGCCCCTTTCAAACATGACAAAACTATAATTTTCCTGACTTTGCCTGTTTAACATTTGAGTCTAAAGCAACCTTCTGGACTCTGTGTGACTAACCTTAACTGGTATTTTTGTGGCTGAAGACCTAGCATTAAGAGCGGACTTGTCGCGGTAGGGTGTTTTCGTTCAGATTATGAGGTAAAATTCCGGTAAAGCTAGTGGGGCGGGGGTTGGGGGCAGGGAAATCTGTGAGCGCACACACCGTTGACAGGTACAGTATATACAGTGGTGCCTCGTTTATTGCAGGGGTTACGTTCTAAAAATAACCCAGAACAGGTGAAGTTGTCATGTTTATACTGTACGTGAAAGGCTGCTTCACACTCCTTTCATTTCACTTCTTTTTTCCGTTCTGTTTCGTCTTTTAAGCGCAATTGCCCCAAAAGGCGTTAAAAAAAAGTGATGTATTTGAAAAGACAAGTCCTGTAAAAAAAATGGAATTGTCCGCGAATATTCCAGAACATCTATCTGAAAACAAATGCAATCACTACAGTCAAACATGGTGGTGGGAGCATCATGTTGTAGGAATGTTTTTTCCAGCTGGATGGACAGGACCACTGGTTGCAGTTGAAGGAAAGAGGTTCTGCAAATACAGAGATATCCTAGAGAAAAACCTCTTCCAGAGTTTTTTGTTCAACCTGTTCATTAATGTTCATGTTTTATTAATGGTCATAGATTTCATAGGTGCAGGAATGTATATTTGAGAAATGGTATTCATCACATCAGTGTCAGTGACATTAACCTCACATGCTTGGGGGGAAAAAAATCTCTGTTGGGTTGGAGCAAATCCGATTATTAGATCACAGCATTCACATCTGGTTTGACCTTGAAAAATGTTTTTGTTTTAGTCTTAGTGTGATCATTTCTGATTTTTTTATGCAGAATGCAACAAGGGCCGGTGTCTCTTTCTGCAGCTAGATTGCATGCACCTCTGCTGTGCTGATGAACAGATAACCCCGCATTGAGGAGCCATCCTTTAGCATGGGCTGGGAGGCAAATTTCAGGATGGAAGGATGGTGGAAGCTAAATACAGGAGATCACTGGAAGACTGGCTACAATGGAAATGTTAAGATCAAAGCAAAGCAAGTTTCCAAAGTCCCGACCTAAATCTAACTGGAAATTTGAAACTGGACTACTATGAATACAATTACAAGTCACACGTAAAGAAAGAGAATGGAGTGGAAATTTTAGTTCTCAGGATTTTTTGCTAATCCTTTGTAGGTGGCTTTTGGTTGATGAAGTAGCCCAATACTATTAGTTTGAGAGCACAAGTAATTGTTTGTTGAAACTGATGTGTAATAATTATGGAGTGAAAACTATTTATAAAAAATGCATTAAGCTTGTATCATTTGGTCTTCGAAGCACACCACTTAACAAACATACTGTTATCAGAGTTTGAGTCAGTTGAGTGAATCCACTCTCCCTGTAGTCTTCATTTATTTTCGGGTTGCTAAAACATGCATCATCCATAATTCATCACCTTATCAAGGTAGTCCCTCATTAGGAGCCACACACAGACTGGGAAGTTGCTCCAGTGTTGGGCAATTTCCTTAACCAACGCCTTTGGCTTGTTTGATCCATGGGTTAATCTGCTTCAAATAATGCCAGCAGCCCTTGGCGCCATTAATTGCCACAAGTCTAGGCATTTTAATGAAGGTCTGGAAGAACGGGGAGCACAGAGGTGTTTTTTTTTTTTTTTCTACCTCTCGATTATCAGGGAGTTCTTAATATTTCAGGAAACTGAAAAAGTAATATTTAATCTCAGCAGTTAGAGATCCTTTCATTAAATAGGTTTCCCAGCAGAGTTTCTAATGTTCTTGTACAATAATGGTTATGGTGTTCCAACAGCTAGTCAGCTTAACCATTTTGTTCAAGAAAAATGTCAAACACACCAGTCTATACAGAAAGAAAGGCAATTCCAAAAATATAAAACATAAGAGCACATAAGAGCACATTTAAATTTTAAGTGCCTTATCCATTGCTTTTATACTGATACTTGCAATCAAAGAATAGCATAGCAGAATGTCATGGATTGAGATAAAACACCTCCTGAAAACCTTCAAATTATCCTCCATCATATAATTTCATTCATGAATGAGTGTTTTGCACCTCTGATTTTTCTCCGCTTTATTCATAAACAGCTTAAGCTGTTTCCTTTAGGGGTAAGAAGGGGTCAATATTGTGATGGTATCAAATGAATTGACAGGAACGAGCTATCGAGTTCGTCTAGTAAGGTAAACGTGATCCAGATTAAAGTAAACGCCAGTGGCGGCTGGCCAATAGAGGACGCCAGGGTGCCGCCCCGCCACTTATACCTTGCCATATTACCTTGAATAAAACGTGGAACATCCATCCATCCATTTTCTGAACCGCTTAGTCTCCAGCTGTCAACGGGCGAGAGGCGGGGTACACCCTGGACAGGTTGACTGTCCATCACAGTAAAACGTGGAACATTTTTCAGATGTGCAAGATAAATATTTTTTAGTCTATGGTGAGTTGAGTTACGCTCATCGGCGTTGTCTGTTTGAGTATTATTGAGAATCGGGGCGCAAAGATCTTTGCCAATAGACTCTAGTTAAAAGTTATACATGCGCAGTAGCTCTTCTTCAATACATGACAGAGGACTATTTGGGGCGCCCACAGGGGGCGAGGTTTACTGATTGTCGCCCTCCCGCCGCGGGGCTGACATCAAACCAACGTCACAGACGTCGGTCATACAGTGAGGCTGATTGACAGGTCAAACCATGGGAAATGGAGACTAACGAGAACAGACGCAAAATGCAGAAAGATAAAAAGAATAATCCAGTTATATCACCGAAAACAATATTGTTTGAGAGAAAAACACAGCAGGAGAAGCTTGAGGTAAAACAGCTCAGACCTGATCATCAGCCAAATATCAAGACCAATCAGCAGTAAAACGAGTGTATAAAAGTGCCGTATTACTTATTGATTTATGCATGTTGGTTCACTGTATAGCTTCAGTACATTTCATAGTGAGATACTGATGCTTTAAAAATGTGCATTATTCAGTTAAAGTGATGTTTTTGGACTTAAATTAGTGCTAACTCATTAGCGGAAGTAGCTGTGTATGCACTGCTACTTTACAACAAAAGCATTAATTCCTAATGTTGACATTGATGATGAGTCTTATTATTTTTCATGAGATCACAACTACATTCATCTCCATCTTCACAATTATATCACCCAAACCTGTATCAGCAGTTGTGTGGAAATAATAAACAGAAAAAATATAACAGCCTTTTCTCCAACTCATAAGTGGAGCTCTGGCAGGTAACCAACTAAGTGTTTCCTCCACTACAGTAGTAGTCTGTGTTGCAGCAAAACTGTTGAAGCCTCTGACTGAAATCACCCTTTTCTCGTAGGATAGTCCCATTAAGAGGACGCCCATGGTTGTACAACATTAATAAACAGTCAGCTTTACATACAGAAAATGTTTTTTAAAAAAGACTTCAAGCTTAATAATCTTGAATTACTTTTTCAGAAGTGAGAAATGAAGCAGTTACTGAGCTGTCATGATGTGTAGTAAGAGTTAACTGATTGTTGGAAGTAAAAAATATTTGCAAAAGAAAAATTCTGCAAGCCGCTAAACATTAGCCTCCAACAACTAAAGGGCTCTTTCAGATTTGTTTTTACATATCTGGACTACAATGGATCATCAGTAGTTTTATTTTTGAAAACTATTATAATTAGAATGATCAAACAAGGACTGGATTATTTATACGCTGTATAATAGCTCTATTTCATTATTCAAATAGCATTCTCAGTATTTTTAGTCATGTTAGGATCAGACCAACATGGATGCTGCAGTATATCAAAATTAGACATTCTGTGATCTTCTCAACACACTCTTTAAAACACAGTTAGTTGAGTGTCTGAATCCCTGAACTTCTGGTGTCCTGTTTTAGATTCCATATTAAGCACACATTGGTGACACATTCACAAATGTGTCCAACTCTGTTATCAAAATGCACATACATACATAATGCATTGGTGAAGTTGTTGCCGTCTTTCGATTATATTGATGTTTGTTTTTTGGGAAATAAACAAAACAAATGATCACGAGCTACCCAAATGCTGAGTTGCAGGCAACAGGCCTTGCATTTCTAATTTCTCGTCAAAGTAACAAGCTCCTCTCAGTGTGCCAGGTTGTTTGCACTCCCGTACCGTGTGAAACATAAAATCAATGCACCTTGCAGAATGATGCATAAAGGCCAATTATTTCCCCAACTCCTCGGGTGCAATGACAATCATTTGTTATGTCATGTAAATAAATGAGAATTGAACATGTTCTATGAATATATATATATATATATATATATATATATATATATATATATATATATATATATATATATATATATATAACACCAAACAAAAACATATTTGAATAAACATGTTTAATACAAGTAAAGGCTGTTTTTTTATCAACTTCCTCTTGAGAAAGTATGACTTCATCTGTAAGTTACTTGAGATAAGACTTTACCAAATGCATGGACATAAACACGAATTAAGAAAAAAAGGGGTTTTCAAAGGCACAGTTTTAAAACTAGGATAATAAATAAAATCGAATCCATATGCATAGAACTGTGTGTTGTTTGTATGCCAAGCAAAAAATGGGAAAACGGTTGGACGGGGATGAAGGCTTACTAAGTCGGCTTGTTTGTTGTCCCAGAATTATCTGATTCTTTTTCTGAGACGAGGAAAACAGCCAGTGGCATGCAGTGCAGGGAGTAACACATTACAAAAGTAACGAATTACAAGAAATATACTGTATTACCTTTTTCAGTTAAGGAGTAATGTAACGCATTACTTATAAAATGCACAACAATATATTACTGGTCAGAAGTTCAGTAACGCGGCTTACAAGTACATTTAAAATAGTTTTCATGCCCAACTAATTCAGTGGACCAAATTGACTTGGATTTCGCAGACAAAGATGCACATGGTACTTCCTGTTGCTCAAAACATCAGAGAATCAGGATGGCTGAGGAAAAGATCGATCGACTCCACACTTACATGGTGGAATTTTTTACACTATCTCCCTGACCTCATAACCACCCGTTGAAAGACTGTTCAGTTTCAGGATTATCATATTGGTCAAACATCTTAGATTTACAGTATGTCAAAAATGTCCTCTGTTCTGGTGTTAAAATGCTCTATATAAATCTGTCAAGAAAACCATATTCTAGAAGTAATGCTCTTTGTATATGTTCTCTATTATCAATCTGGCCTTCATGTTTGTTTCTTTCCTACTTTTACCCCCCTTTTTGTTTGAGACAGAGACTTGTGTATCAAGAATTAAAGGATACTATTTGAGGATTATTTGAAGACTTCTCATCCCGTTTTGCTGTCTGCTCTTGATGTGGAGTTGCTTTTATCACCACATCTGGGGCCGTATTCACAAAGAATCTTAGGGCTAAAAGTAGGTCCTAACTGGCGAATTTAGGAGTAGCTCCTAAAAAATGTGGGCGTGTCACTCCTAAATTTAGGACTCCTAGTTTCTAGAGATAAAAGTAATTCACAACAACTTTTAGGCCTAAAAGTAGCTACTAAGTCTGGGAGTCCTTAAGAGAAGTCGAGGGGACTCCTAACTCCCTAAGACCTATTCACAAAGACTCCCAAAACGATCGAGAAGGTTTTGAACTTGGTGCGGGATGCAATCACGTCTCCAACTAAATGTATAACAACCCGATCAGTCCAGAACTTAAATGTTTAGCGACAGTAAGATATTTAGCCACAGGGAGAATGCAACTTTGTAACGCGGACGACTTGGGTACATATATCACAACCATCTATCAGCCGATCAATCCACCAAACTCTTAAAGCGCTCTGTGGACCACACATTATCCACCATTTCATCCGTTTCCCATTAGACATCCAGCAACTGCATTAAATTAAAGCCAATTGTATTTATTGCAGGTATGCCAGGGGTGGTTGGAGCTGTGGATGGCACTCATATCAAAATAATTGTGGATGTTTAAGTAAATAGGAAAAGATATCACTCCATAAACACAGATTGTTTTTGACTTCGAAGACTATATATATATATATATATAACCTTTTGATTTTGGAAGTGGTATTAAAATTTTCCTCCACTGTCGAAGGCATTTAAGACTTTTTTTAATCAAAAAGAGAAATCCAGCCCCAATCAGCAGACACACAAGAAAGTAAGCAATCTCCCACCAAACGTTCTAATTGTTCATTATGGTACATTAAATGGAATGAAATATTCCTGAAGCAAAAACACTAGTGTTGTCAGTTGCTCCCAAAATACAGTGAGACATTTCAGAAAACATCCTGATATCATAAATCATACATCCGAAATCAACATCCGAAACCAGAAAAGCTTGTTATCCACACAGGATCCAACAATCGAACAATCAGAAATTTTGAAAAGAGATTTTTCTAATCTGCTGCAAAAGCTTGGGGGACTTAAAGATGCATTCCAGATGATTCATTTATTTATTAGTTTTATTTTTCCTTAAAATTATGCGAGAGCTGCTGCAGTTACAGTGGCAGGTCTGGAAAAATCAGCTCCTAGAACGGGAGCAACAATAAGATGAACTTGGTGAAGACAGAGTCACTCAAAGACAAATTAGAATACACGTAAATATATCGGGGAAATGGGACAGTAAGTTTCCTTCCCTCCAGAGGAACTGGACGGGGCGCAGCATCAACGCAGGTAGGCGTGGTTCTGTTCTCTTAGTGACTAGTGACAGATTAAAACATGTTGGAAATGACCGATGAAGGTAGGACATTGTCGGCAAAGAATATAAAGTCCTATTTAAAAAAATCTTAAGAGGCACTCCATCTGCCTCTGTCTCCCCTTGGATCAGAGTTTGAATTAATAAATGTATTTAATAATGTGAGTCAGACCTGCTGTATTTATTGTTGAAAGTAGTTTAATTCAGCCTAGTTCATATATAAGATGGCTAAGAGAATAAAGAATGGAAACAGATTTCAAATTAATAATAAAATGTTTTCTTCCTTGAATCAGTCGATCTTAAGGAGAATAAAATTCAAGGTTTTTTTGAGGCATCAGACAATACCATATGGGTTTGTTTCCTCTCTGCGCTAGAAACAATGTGTTTCTTTAATATATATGATGTGCACTGTGAAGCATCTTGATGTGCTAAATAAATAAATCCAATCAATGATTATGATTAATAATGCCACAAAAATAGTTTTCATAATTAGATGTTTACAATTTTTGAATACAGGGTTAAAAATATTTCATATTGAGTGATAAGCAGGGGTGTATCTAGAAAGTTTTTAAAGGGGCCCAGTTATGATCTTGGGGTGTTCCACCAAAATAAAAACAGGACTGAAATACAAAAGGGGCGGGGCCTAGACTGAGTGACAAACACCAGAGTTACAACATGGGGAAAAACAAAGATGTGCTTCGACATAAATAAATAAAACCCATAAATGAATTAGTTATTTGTTCTTCATCTATTTTTGTGCAATAAAAAATTATCTACAAAAAATGAAAATGGTTAAAATGTGCGTTAGTTAAAACGTTCAAATTTGGATAGTATGCCCTGGGTCGCTGGGGGGGGGGGGGGGTTACATAGTACTGGACCCTGGCCCTGGGTCCAGTACTATGATAACAGGTTAGTTATTCACAACATTTGTTATTTTTCTTAAGTCCCTCCTTCCTCCCATCGACCCCTATGAAATTCACACTGACCAGCAACTTTTTTTATCCTATAGAATTCAAGCTTCTGTTGTGTCGAATGTCAATCAACGTGCATGCACATTGCACAAACCTGTGGAGATGAAGCCGCGCAGAAAGGTCGCTCTGTGTTTTCCTGCTTACAGTAACCATAATGACATAATGATAGAGGAAATTATAAAAATATATAGAACAATTTTTATGCTTTAAAAATGGCTTAAGACCATTCAGTTAAATGTATCAATAACTTAAAATATTCAGTGGTGCAAAATATCTTTTCAGAGACAATGACTGTTATACAGTTGTTATACAGGCGGAGAGGTGAAATTGTTGCTCAAAGCTCTGGACTTTCTTATAATAAAAAGGTGAATGCCAACCACACCAGCTAAAAAGAGCGACAATGTTGCAATTTTGGTCCCCCAGTCGAACCGAGTCTACCAGACTATCAGATGTGAATACAGCCTAAGTGACAGTCTTCATAACTTCAGCCTGTCACAGCATTTCAAACAACTAACTCACAATCAATCAATCAAATTAAACAGGTAATTTTCTCCTCTGCTGTATTTTTTTTCCTACCCTATGGCACTCTATCCGGTCTGAATTCTGTACTCTGCCCCCTAGTAATAAGTAGGGGGAAGAGTACTTTCAGAAAAATTAGTATTGGCAAAGCAAGTTATTCTTTTTGTGTTGAGGCAGTAGGGAGTGTTACTGGCAGTTGGTTAGAGTAACTAATAAAATAACTTTTAATCCAACATACAGTGGGGCAAAAAAAGTATTTAGTCAGCCACCGATAAATTCTTTAAAATCCTACAATGTGAATTCCTGGATTTTTTTCCAAATTCTGTCTCTCACAGTTGAAGTGTACCTATGATGAAAATTACTGACCTCTGTCATCATTTTAAGTGGGAGAACTTGCACAATCGGTGGCTGACTAAATACTTTTTTGCCCCACTGTAGGTATTTTAATATAATCAATAAAGTAATTAAGTTATTTTTGGAAGGAGTAATCATTAGTCAGATTACTACTACTCAGAGTAACTAGGCAACACTGTATATAGTACAAGACCAGCTTATCTAATACGGTCTTTGGTCATTTTGAACATGAGGTGTAGCGAACAACAAAACAGACGGCTTGTTTTACATGCATTTTAGAGTATTCAGTGAGCTGCACTTCTAGTAAAAAACGTCCAAGCTCAACCAAAACTCAGCCTCTGTCGGCTTTTGCTCCTTGGGTAGATCTGGGTTTACAAGCTGAAGTAAATTAACTGCCGTTGACCAGAAATGTCACTGCAATGTTAGGCAGACCTGCCAGAAAAGGTGTGCCCCCCCTGCCGTCAGGGCAAATAATTCCTTTGCCATGCTGACACACCAACGCTCAACTATAAAAGGAAAAGACCTCTGTCAATACCTATGCATTTAATATTTGCAAACTTTCTGACGGAGAAGTATAAACTAGGCTTAAGCTGTATGTGTCTGTTGTGAAATGCTATACATGTAAAAGCCTTAAAAATGTCTGCTACAAATTCTCTTACTTGATAAGAATCAGTTTTTTGTATTTAGATTATGTTTTTCTTTGTTAGTATGTGGAGGTTTTTTGATGTAATGTGTGCTTGGAGGTAAATAGCATGCTAGTTATGATAGTGGCAGCTAAGGTAATTAGCAACCATGTTAAATGGACTTTGTTCGTGTTTTATGTAATTGTGTGATATAAAAATGTTAACAGTGTTTTCGGAAACTGTAAGCAGTTATTCTCGATAAGGATGTGTGTGTGTTTAATGCATAATTAGCTGTTATTTTTGTATTTTGGATTAGCACCACTAAACAGTTTTAAACTAAGAGAGAATATGAATTTTAGCTTCGTATGACTAAGTGGGTGAGCCTGCAGTGAAATGCTGCACTGGCAAAAGTCTTAAATATATCTGATACTGATTCTCCTACCAGCATAGGAGAAAATCGGCCTGAAGAGGGAGAAACCGCAATTTTGTGGAAAGCATGTCCCCCCTGTTGTTCTGCTGATGGTGAGTCGCGGAACCACTGCGAGGAGAGTTCTGCTGAGGTACTTACAAACACATATTATATTATATATTTTTTATTATTTATTTTTTTCATTCATAGAAAGTGGATGAAAAGGGGATATGACCATGCCAAAAGAGGCATAAAATCTCTAGTCCATGAAAATAATATTCAGTATTGGACATTGACAGTTAATTGTTGTTATACCCTAAATAAATACTTCTGCTCAAAGTTCCTGCTTGTTACACCTTTGTTTTTTTCTTTATTCTTTGTTCAACTGACTCTTGGGTTACAATACCACTATCAAACAGCAGTTTCTCGGGAACAATTCATTTGAAAACTTTAAACATCCTCACCTTCATCTGCTCAACACAAACTCAGTGAACAAGCAGGCAGATAATGTTCTCTCTAAAATTTCAGAAGTCCTTGATAGCAAATGATCAACTGGTACATAGTGAAAATGGGGAGTGTCAACGAGCCAAGAGAAAATGGCGGAAAAGATCTACAAAGACAGACTGAACAGATATTACTTAATTTTGAAAGATGCAAGGAAATTGTCCTTTTTTAAATCATTAAGAGCAACAGTAATGTACAAACTTTATCTGCAACAGTTGAAACACTTACTAATCCTCCAATGACAGTAGCTCCTGAACTAAACTCCACCAGTGTCTTTAATGAATTTACCAGCTACAGTATTTCACTGAAAAGACTGACAATTAAAGGGTCAATCACTACTTCAGTACCAAACCTGTTACCAATGTCATCCCAACTAAACACCAATGTACAGAAAATGTCTGAATTCCAAAAACTGAAAAAAAAAAAAAAATAACTTGAATAAATCAATAAATTATGCCTCTCTTCTTGCTGCACCAAAATCTTACCTACAGTTTTTCTTATGAAAATTTTCCGTTAGTGGGTTGGATCTGATTCCAATAGTTAACTCATCCCTCCTGTCAGGTGTCCTGCCCCAGGCTTTAAAAACAGCAGTCATCAAGCCACTACTAAAGATGAACAACCTGGACAACACATTAATGCAGAACTGCAAGCCTATCTCTGAATCTTCCATTCATCAGCAAGATTATTGACAATGCTGTTTTCCAACAATTAAATAGCTTACTAACAATGACCTCCTGCTTTGATACTTATCAGTCTGGTTTCCGTGTTCACCACAGCACTGAGTCTGCCCTCATCAAAGTTTCCAACAACATCCGTATAAATACAGGCTCTGGTAGAACCACAGTGCATTAAGCAAATCAATGGATGGATGTGCTATAATTTTCTCCAGCTGAATAAAAACAAAACTCTAAGAAAACATAAAGACAATATTAAGGTCAGCCTTATATCACTTGTAGCCCTTCACTGTAGCTCAGAGATGCTTTACTAGCTTTATGAATTATTGAATGGCTGTTATACTGTGTGTCTGTAATGTTGTTTTTTACTATTTGATTTCTGCTATAAATGTAAAGTACCTTGCCTTGCTTTTAACCCTTTAGCTGTTCCAGAAGCTGCTACAATCTTACTTTTGAGGGCCTTAGATGGCTCTATTTAGCTTACATATAATTTTAGATAGACTGCATGATGGTGCAGTTGTAATTGGTATTGCCTGGAAATAAAGTTCCTTTTTGTTCTAATCTTGACTGCTGGGCTTTCCACAAGGAATTGAAATGTTGTACAAGTGCATGTGTGGGTACTTTCGCAGTAATGCAGCTTCCTGTACACCCAGATAGAGTACATGTATGTTAGGTGAAATGATCATCTCCAATGAGCCCTGGTGTTAACATGTGCATAACTTGTTTTGCCCTGTTTTGAACTGGGTAACACTGAGTAAGTGTCTTTCACTCACTAAGGCAGAGGTCCATCCAGCCACCCTGGCTGGATGAATTAACAGATGGATAAATATGGGCATATCCTACCTTATTACCCACCAGAAATGTTATTAATTTCATATTTTCCTTTTCATTATTGATATGTCTAAAGATATAAAAATACAAAGGCTTTTACAATATAAGGTATTCTTTTGTTTTAAGCTTTTCTCGTCAGAGCCTCCAACCCTGCGTGCAAAGAAACTAAAGCATTCAACCCTATGCTACATACATCCTGAGAACTCATCTCTGGACAAATATATTTTATGGTAATCATACAAACATAATGGAAAAGCTGGCATGATAAGGGAGCAGAGGTAGGTTGAGTACTTAAAAATTGTACTCAAGTAAGAGTAGCACTACTTTAATGTATTTTTACTAAAGTAAAAGTAAAAGGGAGTCATCCAAGAAATTTCTGAAGGAGTGAAAGAGTATTTCCTAAAAAACTACTTCAGTAATGCAAAAGATAAAAAGGAAGATAAATAAAATCAACATGTTGGCTAGTATATTGACTTTTGATGTTGATTGTATTATCGATAAACAACTTTTTAAGCGACTCTGTAAAAGTCCTTGCAAGCAAAACAAGTGTCAGGGTCCTGACCCTCCTACATTTTTATTTTATGGGTCAGAAGCTGGAAAGTTTGGGAACTACTGGTCTAGACTTCGTACATATGTGTACGAAGAATATACAAGGAGTAAATGGCCTGTACTTAAATGACTATTTCATCTTAAAGACGCCAACATGTTTGGCACGACATTCTGTCAATCATCCATTCATTGACATAGTGATGGTGATAAGCTACATTATAGCAACAGATGACCTGGTGATACATACAATCGGTGCCACTGGGCGACCGGGTCCTCTGACCACCATCAGCAGGCCAGGCAGGTGTAGTGTTTTCCCCAAGGACACAATAAATGAGAAATACGGAACAGGGGTTTGGACCATCAACTCATCAGTTACAGGACGAACCCCTACCATCTGAAGCAGCATCGCCCAATGTGATACAGTTATTTTTCCCATTGTATCTTGTGATCCAAGACAAAAGTGAATGGGAAACAATGGGTATTTACATACTTGTTTTATCTATTCAGTTTTAGTAAATGCCACATTTATCCACCTAGTATCAATTCTGCTGATGATATTTCCAATAACGTGCAGAACAACATTGACTAAGCAGCAGGATCTGCATTGGTCAGCTAGGACCAGTTCAGGTTGCCCTGGCTCTATAACATCATGCCCAGAGTGAAAGCACTCTGAAGTGCTGTTGTTGTCCACCAGCAGCTAAGAACACAAAGTCATCACGTCATTTTACTCCGAATGTCAGTTGTGTTTTGCAGCTCAAAGCTCTGGCTGAATTATTTATTTTCCAAGACTTTGCTGTGTTTTTCCTGTTCTCTTTGTTCAGGAGGTCTAAGCCAAGCTGCTGCAGACGGAGCCCAGGGATTCAGCAAGTGTTGTGGCGATTATAAAGCCTATTTAAAATGTCCTTAGCGAAATATTGTTATCATAAGAGTCGGAGTACACTCTGACTGAAATGTCAATTTCTGTTTGTCTTGCTAATACATTTTCTTTGTGTGTGTAATATGCATTCAGTTAGACACACACAGTTTTACAGATGGGACCCAAGGGCCAACATTTTCTCTGAAAACTACTAATCAACAATGACTCACCCAGCAGCTTATCAGATACTCTTTGTAACACTGCTGCTCAGTTTTTTTGTTTGTTTTTCTCCTTGGGTTGAAGCACAGTCCTGCCTGGGACTAATTTTATTGATAAAACACCCCAGTGTAGATAAATATTAACAAGGATGACTCATGTTTTCTTCAAGAGTAAAAGCCAATCAGTGTTTCATTTTAAAGAAGGTTGCACTAACTTCCTCCTTATTAAGTGCACGCTGCCAACTGTCTTTGAAGTCTTACATTGTAAGACAAACGTCCTCCATCAGCTTTATCACTCTGTTAAAAACTATCACAGCATCCCAAGGAATAAGAATATGGAGTTTGTTTCAAGATATGGGGGTACATTTGAGGGTTATCTGGTAAAAAAAAAAAAAAAAAAAACTTCCACCATATTTTCTTTTATTGTTGATAATGAAAAGAGTGAGAAGTAAATTCCCAAATAAAGGAAAGGAGAATAAGGGCCCACAAGATATAGCCCCCAACTAATTTGGACAAACCCAACGAGCTAAGTACTGTGTCTGGAAATTAGTTTGAAAATATGACAACAACAAAAAAATCCTTATTTAAGACATAAAACACCTTCCAAAAAGCTTTTAAAACCAAATATAGCTTTCATGTTTTTACGTTCAAAATTATGCACAACAAAAGTATGTGCAAAAGTCTGAAAACCCCCAGAATTTTAATAGGATAATAGACCAAAGCAGCAACTGGATATTAAACACTGAGGTATATTGCTGGGAGGAGATGTATCCATTGTCAAGCTTCAAGAGCCATAGTAAAAGAATATTTAATACCTTGAAATTCTGTTTACACAACCCCAAGCAGATATGACCTATCCCTTTATTCCCTAGAGCAAAATATTTTTTAAATATACATGTCCATGTGTGCATTATAGAACAATAAAATTCAACCAAACTCTTGTTAGATTATAGTAAAATACCCAAAACATCTGTCCCAAGTCAAAGGGCCCGATTTATCAAGATTCCTGATAACGACGGCAAAATTGCATGGGCGCTAAAAAATTGCGCGAGTGGGTTGTCCTTAATTTGCGGGTGATTTACTAAGATTGCTCGAGCAGTTCTTATCAGGGAAGTAAATGACCATCTGATGCAAATGAGGAGTTTGCGGCTGCTAATGCGAGCTGCACCACGGGTAGAGAGAGGAGGAATATGCACATGAATTCATGATGCGTCTTTGGCGCAAAAAAAAAAGGAGGGGAGGGGGACATATGTATCAATTCTTTGTTCTTTGGCTGTTTCAGAATTCATTCCTAATAGGCTAGAACAGGGGTGATTTTAGGGCATTTTTGGGGTTGCCGTAGCACCCTTAAACTGAGTCAAAGCACCTCCTAAAGTTTGAGATTTTTTTTTTTTTTTACTATGTCATTTTTTATATATAGATATATTATTGCTTGAAATGTTATATTTTTTAAAATTACAACTATATACATTTTTTATTCAGTTTTTATGCAAAAATATTTTTTTCCAAGCCGTCTTTAAACGTATCATACACATATGAGTGTCTGGTGATTCTCCAGCGGGAGTCTGTTGCAGAGAGCTGAATGTTCAGCAAACCAGATAAGATAAGAGGATTTGCTGTTTTTACTAAACAAACTGTACTTTAAGATGTGTTTATGCATGCAGATAATCTTTGCTGAATGATTAATTAATAAATGGCAGTATGTTGTGATAAGCTAGTTATTGTTACCTGTTACATCCTACTGAAGTGTACTGCAAAATGATAAAAAAGATAAGCTCAGTTCTTCTGTACTACAACAATATCCACTAAATAAATTTTGTGTGAGAGAAAAACTATTTTCATCATTTAGAGAAGAGTATTTCTCAGCATTTAAATTACAAACAAAGTAAAGGTGAATTTCACTAAACAAACAGGACATGTTGCAGTTCATTTTTCTTTGAGTTGAGGTATGTCTGTCACCTCGGACTGCAGGTGGGCACCTTTAGTTGCTGTAGTTATTCTTACAGATCATCTCTTAAAAACACTGTATTGATATTTATTAAGTTATTTTCTATTTGTAAATCACCAATTAAAAAACACGTGTTGTTATGAAAGACTTTTGTAAAAATGATCCTTTTTCAAAAAACTTGATTTTTGTTTTATTATTTCAGAAATAATACCTTGTATTGGTAAAAACAAACACAAAAAAGCTTTGATTCAGAAAAACTGAACGCTTAACTCATTTATTTTCTTGTTCATTTAGAAAAACAAAGCTTCATATTCCTTTATTTTTTTTTGTTAATTCAGACAAAACACGTTTTTGCATTTATTCAAGCATTTTTTGGTTTAGGCATCAGAAGTCAACCAGACCGCAGTAGAAGATGAGATCAACAAATTTCTTAATATTTCAAACGCTTTTCTAATATTTTCATGTTTCAGATATTTCTTATCACTAAATAAATCTGCCAAAGAGGTTATTATTTTGCAAACTTTTATCTTTTTTGTGTCTGAATGAATGATTGAATGAATGAATGAACAAACAATTGATCCCACAGTGGAAATTAATATATTAAGGCAACACACACATTAAATGAATATGAATAAAAGGCAAGTGAAAACAGACAGTAACATATTATAAAATGGACAAATAAACATAGCACTGTCTGTTAACAAAATAACTCAAAGTTGTTGACGGATTTGGATTCAATATTCAGGAAATGTCATGAATGGGCCAAGGAACGCGTGATTACCTTACATCAGGTATTATGGAGGAATCTGAACTGTACCGAGTTGCTTGGCAGATGGCTAAGCTCTCCAAGTTCTGCTTTTCTAGTTATTTAAGATCATTTCTGACGTATTCAATCAGTTTGTGATATTTTTATGAGCAGTGAGTTTAGTCCTATGTTAGATGCATGTGCTGACATCAAAGCCAAGGTTCTACTGACTAAGTGACGGGATGCCCATTAACACTATATCTCCGGTTGTGTGTGTGTGTGTTAAAATGTACAAAACAGTCAAATGTGTCCTGCCTGGCTGGGCAGCTCTCTGGGTGCTCACCAGGAAGGTTAACCACTACAGGAGAAACTAATGCAGATCTATAACTCACTGTGCGCTCAGCGCGTCTTCAGCAGGTGGAGACGTGATGAGAGCGCATTTGGGGGGAAAACGGGTAAATATTTACATAACTCTCAGGTTTATGGCCATTACATTGTTAATTACTCTTAGTTTATAATGTGTGTGAAGGACATAATTAACCGTTGTTAAATGTGGTAGCGCATAATTAAGACATGCTTTTCAGAAGTGCTAAAAATAGAGGCTAAAATTTTCATGTTAAAACCAGTGCAAACATCACAGCGTCACAAAAAGAGACTAGTTGATTTACTAGCATGCCACAGAAAGCATTGCGCCTGTTAAACCTGGAGCAAGAGGCATGCAATACATTTAGTGCCTTTCTATGGAGATAGAAAAGTCGCATTATTAATAAACTCAAGCAGGGTTTTTCACGAATGTATATGCTCATTGGGAAATGCACATATTCTGTTTCACAAATGCACACGAGGAGGTTCACAAATATAATTTTCAGAAACACTTGTAATATAAATTCAGAAATGCACAAGATCTGTTTCACAAACGCACATGATGAGGTTCACAAACGCACACAATCTGTTTAAAAATGCAACTGTTTCAGCTGTTTCACAAATATAATTTTGAAAAAAGCTCCAAATATATACTCATAGATTATACAAATTCCTGAATGTGCATGAACCCACCACTTCTCATTTGTGAACCTCTCTGAATTTTTGAGAGAATTCTGTGTGGTGAGTTTTGAGACTCACCTAACGTGGACGGACAACTAATGTCACCATTGGCTAAGAAACCTGTCAATCAAATTAATTACTTAGCCAGATGTTTGCTTTCAGCCAATGGCATAGCTCCTAACATGTTCCATCCACATTGTGGGCCGAAGGCACGGACCGCCAATAATTAGTCATTACTAATCCATTTCCTGTTTATTGAACAGTGGGCATGAATTACTAACCCGTTTCCTCTGTGCGCACGGACTCGCAATCTATTTCCCGATTTAATAAACCGTGTGACATCGTGACATAAACCATGTGGCATTCCGTTTGCTTGATAAAAAGCCCTGACCGCCTTTGGTGTCTGTGTTGTGGCTGTAGGACAATGGTTAGGGTGTAGGACTAATAATTGAGGTATTGTGGGTTTGAATCCAGCCATAGTAAAATCTTTGCATTTTACCCTAAGCCTTTTTTTGGGGTACCAGCAGGAACCAAAATCGTTGTTTAAAACAGGGACATTTCTCCGCCATTAATTTTTTAACCAGGAAAAATTTTGTTTTTGGCAAAGTAAAAAAAAAAAACACACACTTGGACTCAAACCCACAATACCTCAATCATTAATTCATAGGCATTAATCGTTAATCATTAATTAACTCACCACACAGAATTCTCCCACAAATGCAGAGAGGTTCACAGATGAGAAGTGGTGGGTTCATGCACATTCAGGAATTTGTATGATCTATGAGTATATATTTGGAGCTTTTTTCAGAATTATATTTGTAAAGCAGCTTGTGTGCATTTATGAAACAGATTGTTTGCATTTTTGAAACAGATTTTGTGCATTTTTTAAAGACATGAGACGCAGAATATTGGGAGGAGAACAGCAAATAAGTAGGCGTTCCAGAGTGTGATTTACTAAATATTTAAATGTTTGCCCCGACTCATCAAGCACCTATTTTTACCACTTCTGAAAGGTATGTCTTAAAATAAAATGTAGTAATCATGTACAATACCACAATGACAATTAGACTAAATATACATTATAAAAACAAAATTCATACATTTCAGATTACACATTTTTAAGATAAAAATTGTACTACTGCAAATTGACATTTAACAGAGGCCACGATAAAGTGTGGTAAATTAGTACAATATGGACATCTTAGCGACCTTGTTCTGGACATGCTGCAGCCTTAATCAGTCTGACTCTGGATTACGATGCCTGCATGGAGCAGAGAGTGGCGCATGCAAAACGCACTCATTAAGGTTATTACTTAAATGTAATTCAAAACATTCTAGCCTAATAGTAATTAACTAGTAGTAATGGTAATTAACTCTGTAACGGCCATAGAATTGATACGTATGTCGATGTCCCCCAATTTTTTTTGCAAAAAACGCATCATGAATGGATGCACATATTCTTCCACTTCCTAGCTGTAGGCAGCTCACATTGGCGGCCGTAAAGTACTCATTTGAATACTGCACCTTGTGTCTGTTATGAATTGCTCACACAGTCGCAGTAGATCATCCGCAAATGAAGGACAAATCACTTGTGCAAATCTTTAGCACCGCACATGATTTTGCCCTCATTATTAGGAACCTTAATATGGGCCCAATGTATATCACAGCTAAATTAGACAAAATTCCAAATAAAGATGTAAAGTATGTAGATCCACCATGGCGTCCTTCAATTTGTGCATGGCAAAAGAACATTTATGGAGAGATGAGAATGTTGGATAAAGGGAAGAGTGGGCGACCAAGAACATCTGAGGAAAACGTGGATAATGTTAGACAATCATCGCTCTCCCACAAAGTCCATCTGTACTGCTGCTAGACAGAACTACCATGTTCAAACACGATCATGTACGCTCATAACCTCTACATTAGAGTCACCATTTATCGTCTAAGGGGGTCTAGACTGTCCAATGTCCTAGGAAAATCACACTGAACTCCTGTGAAACATCTCTAGAGTCATTCCTCTCAAACTCCTTCTTCTCCATCCTACCCATCATTCTCAGACCTAAAAGTATGAACTCTGAATTACAGAAAATATCACAGTGATGTACTCTCCTCAGTTTCACTCATAGTGAACTTCTACGCTGTTGTATACATTGCCCCTCTGCTTCTTCCATGTGGTGTCAGTTAAAGCTCTGTAGAAAGGGTTGACATAATCGTATTGTGGTCACAACAATTCAACCAAGGCCTATATTATTGAAATGTAACATAGTAGCTGCATCCTGCAGGAATCTGCGGCATCCCATTTGTTACTCCATATCCCAATGAAACCCGCTGTCCAGTGTGGAGAAATAAGGCAGTTGAGTGCTGCTAAGCAACACACGTGTGCTGTACTCGCCTCAAAATCGCCTCACCACAGGAACTGACACCTCTTGGTCCTTTGTGTCCCCTTTGCCTCTCTGCCCGCAGAATTGTAATAAGAATATCCTACGTTAATGTAAGGTCACATCACAATGAGGTTGAGACTTGAATTCCGCATCTCAACTGCTCTGTGATTTTGTTGACCCACAGAAACCAGGCAGCGTTCACCAGGGAAAAGTTAGCAGCATCCAAACTCAACATTACAGCATTTCTATTGCAGTGAGCAGAAACTGTGAACTTTATCCCGGCATTCTTGTTCTCCTCTGTGCATTAACGCTTATATCGTCTTTTAATTACTATTTGGTATCCTGTTTGCGTACAGCTGAGCTTCTGATTTTTCTGCGATCGTGTCTCCCCCCTGCTGCAGGTCCAGAAGCAGCTACTGACAGCCGTCCAATGAAGCTGTGTGCACCTGATCTTTCGTTTGATACCCCTTTATGCTCCATTATATCACTGCGATGGTAATCCTCAGATCTGAAGGGAGGGCCAATAACGGCCACTTTTTCATAGCCAAAGCAGAAGTGAAGTCCAGCTTTGTAAGGCACACAAAAAACAGGTTTAGATTATGTTTTTTTTTTTCTCCTTTGGGAACCTGTGGACTGACACTGACACCCTTCCAGCAACTATCAACAGTGCAGAAAGTGGATAACCAGTTACCCTGATGTGTTCTCTAACACCGGAAGGCCGTCGTAGTAGTAAGCATTCCATCTCCTTTTCTGCTACTCCCCAGATTAATTTATTTTTTTCTGTTATTTTGGCTGTTAACCTTGTTTTATTCCTCAGTATTATTCTCTCCATAGAAGCTCCACCTGGTCTGCTATCCTGCTCAGCTACAACGCCGTGCTGGATGAGGAGCATCGATTTAAATGAACCTTCCAGTAACTGAACATCCGCCATGTCTTGTTATCAACTTTTTACTTTGTTTAATATATAAAGTTCTCTTAGATCCGTTATTTTGTTCTTTTTGTGTCTCTGCTCTGTCTTATCAAACCCCCTGATGGTCGTGGCAGATGACCGTTTGTGCTAAGCCAGGTTCTGGTTCTGCAGGAGGTTTCTTCCTGTTAAAAGGGAGTTTTTCCTCTCCACTGTCACTACATGCTTGCTCAGTATCATAGATTACTGAGAAATTGCTGCATGTACAGGGCACAACCTCACAGAAACAACTTGACAAAATCTGCTGAGTCTTCTTAAACAGAGCATTTTTTAACTGATTAAAATATTTGTACAATTGTATTGAATTGACTTTTCTTGTAAATTGCTTTGAGATTACATCAGTCCATTGAAATCTAAAAACATTTCACCAATGACATTTCATTTTATCCATCAGTTTCAGGCTGGGAGGTAACCAGTTTGTTCCTGCACATTCTACCCAATATCCTTTCATCTTAACACCATTGTCCCAGAGCTCCTCCACCAAAAACTGTCCCAGCTCACCGTGCCTCCATCCACCTGTCAGTGGATTACCAGTTTCCTGACTGACAGGAGGCAGCAGGTGAAACTGGGTAAGTTCACATCCAGCTCCCGTTCCCTTAGCATCGGCGCCCCCCAGGGATGTGTTCTCTCCCCACTGCTCTTCTCCCTTTACACCACTGACTGCACGTCGAGGGACCCTTCTGTGAAACTCCTGAAGTTTGCAGATGACACCACCGTCATTGGACTCATCCGCGACGGCGACGAGTCTGTGTACAGAAAGGAAGTGGAACAGCTGGTTCTCTGGTGCAGTCAGAACCACCTGGAGCTAAACCCGCTCAAAACTGTGGAGATGACAGTGGACTTCAGGAAGAGACCACCATCAACATCTCCTCTCATGATCCTCAACAAGCCAGTCCCCACAGTGGAGTCTTTCAGGTTCCTAGGATCCACCATCACACGGGACCTGAAGTGGACCTCACACATCAACATAATAAGGAAAAAGGCCCAGCAAAGGCTGTACTTTCTGCGTCAGCTCAGGAAGTTCAACCTGCCCCAGGAGCTGCTGATCATCTTCTACACAGCAATAGTCCAGTCTGTCCTGACCTCATCCATCTCTGTCTGGTTCGGATCCATCACCAGGCAAGACAAGGACAGACTGCAGAGAACAGTCAGGACTGCAGAGAGGATCATAGGAACCGATCTTCCCTCCATTCAGGACCTATTCCGGGCCAGGGTCAGGAAGCGGGCCAGGAAAATCACCTCTGACCCCTCACACCCTGGCCACAATCTGTTTAGGCTCCTCCCCTCAGGTCGGCGTTACAGAGCGTTGTACGCCAAAACCACCCGACACAAAAACAGTTTTTTCCCCCAGGCTGTCGCTCTGACGAACTCTGTCTAGTCACAGTGTGTGAGTGCACTCACATAACAATAAACTATAACTCTGCACTTCTGTACATACTCACTGTAAAATAACCCCGGCTTGGTGTATATATTATCCTTTATTATTTACGATCTGATATTTATTTGTATTTTTACTTATTTTTGTTCTTATTTTTCTTTTTTTCTTTTTTTATTTCACTTATTCAAGTTCTGTACTGGAGAAAAAAGTTTGCCGGAGTCAAATTCCTTGTATGTGACATACTTGGCCAATAAACTGATTCTGATTCTGATTCTGATTCTGATCTGAAGACGACAGTTTCTAGTAGAGAGTTAAGACTTTGACTCAATTGGATTTTTAATTGGATGATGTTCCCAAACGCACATCACTACTGGTTTTGCAATGAACAACAAAAGCCGTCCCTCAGTGCAGTTGACAATGTAATACTGCGTTCACACCGCACAGTCTGTCTGCGTCAGACAAAGGACTCAACGGATGAAGTTTGACATATGTACTTTTTGGCTTTCAACATTTGCTTCTGAGCAAAAAGGAGGGTGTGGGTGGGGCTTCCTCTGTTGCCAGACCTTCTGAGCTATGGCGGATCGTATGGAGAGAATGTCTTGGCTTTATTTGCTAGTGTAATCAGATTTTTGAGACTCTTAATAAATGAGAGAGATTCCTTTAAGCATTTGGAGGTTTTAATATGATTTGAATTGATCATACAGGAGGACAGCAACACATCACACCAAATGTGGAATACTGAACCGTCTTGGTCTTACAACAACAAGCTTATATTATTACTAGCAATCCTGGTCTATCCTATTCGATAAAGTACAACTCTCAAGATGAAAATCAGAGACTTTGTGTCACCTTTCTCTTGGATTACAAAGCTGAGAACTTTGTGTATCTTTAAGGATGCCCGGTTGAAGAACCATCTCCATGGTAACACAGGATATGGACTATCATTATCAAAAACTCTCTGTCCCTGTCCTGGGTAAAAACGTCACTTAATAACACTAGTCATTCAAACTGATAGTACAACATTAAGTAAAACGGGTCACAGTTGATTACAAAGTACAGAAAGTACATAACTTTAAATTCTTTCCACCACACTAGATAAAGCTAGACAACATCAACATCAGGTGCATAAGCGCTCATTCTTCAGATGCGTTCTGAGTTTGTGGAGTTTGACCATTTGCTCCAGCAGCTGCGTACGGAAGAGGTTCGCTTTCAGCGCTACTTCTGTCTTTCCAGCGCCTAATTTTACGACCTCCTTGGCCGCATCGGAGCTCAAACTCCTACCAGGACACCAACCACAGGTTCTCTGTTCCTCTCAAGGAGCGCCTGTCCACCTGTCTTCGGTAAGTGTTATTTCTGGTTTTTGAAATCTGCGTTTGTACATTCAAGATACATGTATAGTGACATCACTTCAGTGAGATGCTCTGATTGGTTGCCACACTGCGTTAACTGCGTTAACTGCGTTGGGTTCGTCAAAAGTTCAGCTTGCTCAACTTCTGCGTTGCTTGCGTTGCTGTATGAAACGCAAGTGAAGTGGACGGAGCCAACGCACCGCAAAACCCCTGACGGACCGCTGACGTCCTCGACCATAGACTTTACATGTAATCTTGCCGCAACTGACGCTGACGTATGGGGTGGTGTGAACGCAGCATAAAAATCTGTCTCAGAAGTCAGGGCTCTCATTTATCAACTGTACTTACGCACAGATCTGTGCCTTTTTTGTGAGTAGGAACAATTCTACGCATTTTGTGGTATTTATCAAGTTGTACTTGTGTGTAGAAATGTTCTAAATATAAGTACATCTCTGACAATGCGTACGCGCAGCATCTAGTGTTAGAGAAAGGGAACTGCAGCAATAAAACAGGATTACGTTGACACTCATCAGTTTATTGCCTCAACCAAGTATCTCATGCTGGTGTCTTTCAGCAAAATAACTCATAAGGTTATGAGCCGCGTTGCGATAATCTTTCAGGAAATTTTTGAAAATTGTGAAGATATACGTCATTGAATTTTGGGGTGATGATGCATCACGTGTAATCGTTTTTTGGTTGTTTTTTTTTTACACTTTTCACATGAGCTTAATGGGAAGTTGTTACACTAATAAATGCATGGTTCGCAAACTGAACTATGGAAACTAGATGGTTCCAGTTATTAACTGAACCCAACCGAGGGCAGCAGTCTCCCATTACTCATCGCTCCACACTGTATCAAATACAGTATGATGATCTGTTCCCCCTCAGTAGAAAAGCTGGCCCAGCTGAGTGCTGAGGGACCTTTTATTGTATTCAGTTTGACATCAAACCATGTGTCCTTTATTTTCAAAAGGAACCTTTCCACTGTCCGGAATGAATTTACTGTCTCTGTCACTTTCTCCGAGGCAGTGTTCTCTTTTTATTGTTTAATGCTAAGCTAATAGAACTAGGGATGCAATGATACCATACCACTTTTTTCTTTTTTACCGATTTGATACTGATACCTAAATCTGAGTACTTTCTGATACAGAGTACCAATGCCAACATGTCTACCACACGATAAAATGCAATTAACTGGAAGTAAACATAAAACATCTTTTTATTTACCCCTTTGTGTTTTTATGTCTATTGAGATTCCAATGATGTTTGCCAATCAAGAATACAATTGTAGCTTTAAATACAATAAACTCTTTTGACAAACCACCCAGACTGCAAGTCACTTTTCAAAGCCCCATACAACTGTTGGAACCAAGCCATCAAAAATGGCCTTTTATGTCCTTAACAGAACAATTAATTTCCTCCAATAAAAAAAGCTGCTCCTGAACAAGTCTTTTTGTCCACAATCCAACATAGTTTGCAATTAATTCAATTCAGTTTAAAGCTTCATTCTCATTTTAACCTGTATGTGCTAGACAGGGGCTGCACAGTGGCGCAGTGGTTAGCACTGTTGCCTTGCAGCAAGAAGGTTGTGGGTTCATATCCCGGCCCAGGGTCTTTCTGCATGGAGTTTGCATGTTCTCCCCGTGCATGCGTGGGTTCCCTCCGGGTACTCCGGCTTCCTCGCACAGTCCAAAAACATGACTGTCAGGTTAATTGATCACTGTAAATTGTCCTTAGGTGTGAGTGTGTGCATGGTTGTTTGTCCTGTTTGTCCTGCCCTGTGATGGACTGGCGACCTGTCCAGGGTGTACCCCACCTCTCGCCCGTTGACAGCTGGAGATAGGCACCAGCACCCCCGCGACCCATAAAGGATTAAGCGGTTAAGAAAATGGATGGATGTGCTAGACAGTGAATGTCTAAATAAAATACATCAATAAAATAATCAAATTATCCTTCCCACATTTCTAAAAAACACACACATACCACCATTTATTCTGATATTGCACGTTCCCATTCTATAGTCTAATGTTAAGAAGTGACTTTTCTGGCATTTCAGGTTGTTATTGCTGTCAGATAGAAATTGTTTCCAAAACTGTTTGTTCTTGATTTGATTGTCCTCTGTCATCTGCCTGATTGCAACAGTTTGAACAGACTGATTAGGATGGAAAGTGTCTCTGCCGTTAAAATCCTTAGTTAATTCCTTTCATCATTTCTAACATTTGTGTGCTCAAGTTAAGCCTAAAAATAACACAGCACCCTTCTTTTTTGTGATGTTTATTGGCTACTGATAAACAATTAATTTGTGTATTACCGCTTTATTAAAAAAGAACAGTATGTGAATTACCGCTTTATTAAAAAAGAACAGTATGGTCATGGATCACCACACAATTGGACATTTATTAAAATATAAGTAGCGTGTGTTTGAGCCTGTATGTATAAATATTTACCGTCTGCAGTCAGTTCTTCTTTTAGAAATCGCTGAAGGATGGACTCCATCCATCCATCCATCCATCCATTATCTGGATTACTGTGTATCTTCTGGAAGGAGAACATGAAAACTCCATGCAGAAAGACCCCAGGTCAGAATTCGAACCCAGGACCTTTTTTCTGCTAGACATCAGTGCTACCAACTGCTCGGCTGTGCACCCCAATCACTGAAGTTATCTGTTGTATTCTGAGTCCACACTAAAAGAAGAAAGGGTACAAATACATTCCAAAAAGCCTCTAATTAAAATACTTTGTCCCATTCATGCCTATGATGTCAAAAATTACAGTTCTGACCAGGACTGTAAACGTATAAAATTATATAAAATGCTTGAAAGAAAGTTTGCCTTTTAAGGGAGAATGGAGGTGAAGTTATTTTTATACATGTGCCAGCTCAACCGATTTGCACAGCGTCAATCCTGCATCAGGTTGCATTTCATGTTTCATTCCAAAAAGGCTGCAATAGCTACTTTATCCTAACAACTAACGATGGACTAAGCGCATAAGCATTTTATCGTCAAACTACAGGTGACACAGTGAGCCTTGTAGCCCACATCCATCTGTTGTGTTTTTTCCCCCGTCTTGACTGTTATTCTGCTGTCACTGAGCTATCAGCCTGTATTTGTTTTCCACCCTCCAGGCGTACCACATTTAGTATCAGAGATCCTACTCGTGTATCAGAGACACCAGCGGACCGCACACTGAGCACAAGCCGCCGACGCTGATTTCATGCTGCGGTTCAGGCGGCAATAACTCATACAGGAGGACCACACACTCCTACTCCTTCTGCAGATGGAATAAAGTGGTACAGATAAGAACACGTGGGAGTGTATCACAGGGAGAATATTACTGCCAGGGCTGTATTAACAGCTGGTGGTGGCGGTCCTCAGCAATCCCTGTTGCATGTGTGGACGTAACTTACAGGATTTCCCCAGCGGTATTACATGCAGCTCCTTTAGGAGTTCAACAAACTGAATGAGTAAGTTCTGGAGCGCCTCGAGAGTCCATAACAGGATAAAATGTAAATCGGTTGGTCCTTCAACAGCGAGAAAAAACAGCCAGCAGTTTGGCAGCTGTGTACTTTTTCGTGCTGACTTCACACGCTCAGACGTGAGGTGAGGTAAATGTCACCTCTCGAAATGTGAGGCCGAGTTTTGAAATGTTCCATAGATGTTTTTTAGCATGAAGAAACATGTATGTTTTTATACATCCTTGTTTGAAATATACAGTGCCTTACAACCTTGTCCCCCATTTGAATATTTTTGCATTTAGTCATCATACGAGCAGCACCGTCAATGGACCCTGGGTATTCACAGGGGTCAGGGACCAAAGCAGCTCGCAAATAGCTGAATTACATGAGACCCTCCTTCCAAAAACGCTTGCAACTGGCCATTTTAATAGTTCAAACACCAAATGTATCTTAATATTCATTGATACGCACAGTGGAAACTGTCTTTGACCTACTAACAAAGCTAATTTCCAAAGTTTTTCTTATCTACACTCTTGAGTGTACAGCCAGTTTGATTAGAAAATAAATGGTGCCGCTAGACTGTATCATGTATAGCTGTACCTACGTATTTCAGCTTCCCAAGCAGCTTTTCTGCAGAATATTTTCCGCAAATTGGTGAATCCACAAATATGTAGAGGTCCACCGTATTGGGATTTCTTGCGATCCACCAACACAAATGAGTACATCCTTGTGTAAAAGAAGGAAATTACAAATTGTTTTGAATTCTCTCAAATAAAAATGTGCGGCAAACATTTGTATTATAAATTTCTTAATAACTGTTAATTACCCTGAAAAAAATCAAGGTCAGTCAATTATGTTTAGAGATCACCTGATTGGCTAAAATTGTCCATAGTTCATTATCATTATGAATGCATATCCTGTGTTGGGAGTAACAGCGTTTAAGTATAACGCAGTTACTGTGGAAGTTGAACAGTGAAATTTGTTCGAGTTAATGAGGAGATTGGTGGGGATAGATAGAGAATAACCTGGGAAAATAAGTTTGTTGAGTTGGTGGATCACTTTGCGATAAACCCATGAGCCGAAACAAGCACATTCACTGAAAGAGCTCAGATCTCAACATATTCATTGTTAGAAAGGCCCAGTCCAAGTCCATGCCTAAAACTGAGAAATAGAATAGACAGAAAATTGTTGATTGCACTCCATGAATCTGACTGAATCTGATGGATTTAACAAAGAGGAATAGGCAAAGATTTAGTCTCTAAATGTGCAAAGTTGGTAGAGAAGTCATTTCATTTTACTTCACATATTGGTCTATCTCAAAAATTCCCAATAAGATGGATGGAAATTGGCTGTGAAGTATTTTGCATGCTAATATGTGAATTTTCTGACACATATGAATAAAAAGCTCCTGATCAGTTTCTAATTGCTGAATGTTTTGATAGTTTGGAATGAAGCCTGGGATTTCCTCTCTTTATGCTGCTCATATATACTGCCCTCTTCAGAATATATAAACATTTTTCCAGTATTCAATACAAAAGCCGACAAAGGCAGTGTTTGTAAGAGCAACAAAAAATGATCATCCCATTCTAAACTCCTCTCCAGGTTGGGCTATATCCCTTTAGGTAAGAGTTAAAAACGCAAACTGGTGTGATCCGGAGTCATTTAACGGCTCTCTGGAGGATGAAGGAGTCTCACCTGATCTGTTTGCTTCATCTCAGATCAAATTAAAGCTAACAAGAAGACTTCAGCATCAGACTGAGTAGTTCATGTATTAAACAACATGTGATATGAATTTCAATGCTACCAGCTGTGAATTCAAATCTTCAGCTTTGAGTAAGTCTGGTGATACAATGCATGTGACGTAGCGCAGGTGTTCAAAAATAAAATGTTATTAATATTTGAAAGAGTCTTACAGATTTTATATTTGTTGTCATTCTTAAGCATATTATATTGAATGAAAACGATGGAAGTTAAATGATAAAAAGTATTGTATGTATGCAAAGTCATAAGGCTTTTTTTTTAAATAGTATTGTTAATCAAGCATCAACCCATCAAATAAAAAAGGAAAAAATCCAGTAGTTGTTCCCACCTCCATCAACCCTCACCTGTGCCTGTTGAGGAGAACCCCAGGGCATGATGTTGCCACTACCATGTTTAAGAGGAGGTTTGGTCTGCTCAGGCAAACAGAAGTTGAGTAATAATCAAGTCATTAATTTAGTAATTTTAGGCTTGACTTGAATTTTTTTTTCAAAGACTTTTGACTTGAATTGGACTTTCACACTAATGACTTGGGACTTGACTTAGTTGAACCTGTTTACTTGCTATTTTACTCAATACCTAAATGGTAACCTTAGATAATTACCAATACCTAAAGTTACCATTTAGGTATTCCCAATACCTAAATGGTAACTTTAGGTATTGGTTACTATTTAGGTATTGGTAAATACCTAAATACGGGAGATTTTTAAATAGTGCGCTCGACTTATAAAAAACCCTCATGATTTTAACTCTAAGACACATTAAAGTATTATTAATTGATTAAATATTTCTTACTTTCGTAAGTGACCATTGTATAAGCAGGATAATGCCCTTCAAGGTGTCCATTATCCGAAAATAATGGACTTCTCGGAATCAACAGTCCGACTTGAAGCGGAAGACTGTTCACGCCTCCAAGTCGTCCATTGTTTTCTGATAATGGACAGCTCGTCGGGCATTATCCCTTACGTATTTACCTTAGTTATCTAGCAATACCTAAATAGTAACTTTAAGTATTTACCAATACTTAAAGTTTAAAATTCTTATTTTTTCAAAATTGCACAATTTTAAGTCATTTTACCCATCCCATATCAACAATCCCAGTATGTATGTGTGCAAGTCCCCCATGAGCCAATCAAATTGACCGGATTCTTTAACCAGGGTGTTGTTTTTTAAATGAAGATTTTAAAAAGGATACATGGACTGTTATTTACATTGAACAGAATGTTGTTTTAAAAAAATGACCAAGTAATTACTTGACGTTCAAAGTTTCAGACTTGGGACTTGATAACGACTCAGCTGAAGTTACTATTTACTGCATATTTTTTTGGACTCTTTATTCTGTTCGCTGCAGCTTTGCTGCTGTTAAAATCAAATTTCTCCTTGTGGGACAACAAAACATTGTTCTGTTCTGTTCTATTCTATTCTATTCTATTCTTGTGATGTCACAAATATGCACCACTGATTGATGTGCGGACTGAAACTGACCTTATACTTTTATGTCCCTAACTCACAGTAACACTACGGGGTGTATGAACTCTGTGTATGAACTCTGTTCGCTTCATGTACGATGAGAGAGCAGTCATTCAACCAGACCTTGTAAGGTTGATGAAGAGTGTGCTTAATCAAGGGACAAGTGAAGTGGAGTTCCCAGTATCAGTGTGGTGGGGGTTTTTTTTAATGTCCTGTTGATTATTACACCATCTCCTCTCAACCACTAAATACAAACACAACCCACATTACAACCTCATCTGACAGTCATTCATTTAGGCAATTTTCCGCTTTCCATTCATAGTCTACTGAAAGGAAGGTTGGTTATGAGACTCAAATATAGCTCAACTACTAGCAGGAGCTTACTTTGAATGAATGAAAATTTGTATTTAAGTGTCATTCACAACATATGTCCAGCCAATACAGGCTCAAGGGACACTATTAACAAAAAAGACGTAGCCATACATTCACTAAAATAATATTTTACACAACAGACTTAAAGATTGTTGTTGTTTTTTGATCAACAGTTAAATTGCCATGAGTGAAAAAGATCGTAACTAATTTATATACAACCCCCAAAAAAAAAGAAGAAATATTGAGTAAATGATATATGTTCATTGTAAAATATGTGAGATTTGAGCATTTCTTCGACTTCATCCACATAATTTTATGAAGTCACTGATTCACAGCGGTTCAGGTACATGGATATGAAATGCTTTGGTTACTGGTATGAAATGGAAGTGGGAGGGTGAACCATAGTGGAAAAAGGGACTGACCTTCAGTCAAAATACTTTCGCCAAATAATCCTCTGATTGGTTCAAATTCTGACCATTTACCCAATCACCTGTCCATTAAAAAAAGAACCAAATTAATCTACTTGCATTTTCATTGAAGTTGTGAAGAAAATTATGTTGCATTGAAGACTTCTTTAGGATGTGAGAATCAATCATTTGATGTTTTTAATTATATATATTTTTTACATTTTGCCATGTTATTTCATTATATTTTAACTAGGGCCGGGACTTTAACGCATTAATTAAGATGAATTAATTACACAAAAATAACGCGTTACATTTTTTTGACGCATTTAAATCGCACCTATTTATGCACCGCAGCCTTCCAGCGCTGGTGCGCAGAGAAAGGCGCAGATCCCGTCTCACGTCTGCTAAGCCGCGTGCTGTCGTTCCTCCAGCAGCTAATGAACAGAAATGTAGCTTTCACTACAGTTAAAACTTATTCTGCAGCTATTTCTTCCTGTCATCAAGGTTTTGGTGACGGAGCGGTCTCATGTACTGTCACAGCGTGTTAAGCTTGGTTTATGCTTGACGCACTGACCTTACGAAATGACGTAATTTGGCCACATGGAGCCGTGCGGACCACGCGGCCAAATTACGTCGTTTCAGCAACCACGCTTTCAGCGCGGCCATCGCGGAGACCCAAATTTCTGACCGCGCAAATTTTGTAACAACTCGGAAAAACATGCCTGAGGTTCGTAAATACAGACATCTTCATGATTTGGCCGATAGAGATCACTGTGATCAACTGTGTTTTAGTGGACGACTGGACAGTCTCCTTTTTCGTCTTTTTTCCTAAGTAAACAGCATAAAAGTTCTGCTTTGTTTAGGCGTATGGGTGGCGCAATGTTGTAAACAACAACTTCTACTATGGTGTAGTGTTGTATGCATGCTGTAGAGCCCTACGCCGCCCCCTACAGTCTTCAAGAATATTGGTTCTCAGCAGGGACAAGCCGCAAAAAGTATAAACGCTACTAGAAGGCGTCTCGGCCGGTTCCACACGTCTCATTTCCGCGCGGAATGTACATGCGTCAAGCATAAACCAAGCTTTACTCCTCAATTCCACTACATCCGCTCCGCTCCGCCACGCATGCCGCAGCAAAACAGATCCCGTTGTAATGAAAAAGAACTATTCCACTCCCGGCCGCCATTGCGCACTCCCGCAAAAAACTTAATTGAATCGAATTTCCGAGCGCCGGAGCAAGTCCGCAGTAAATCTACACGAATAAAAAAGTACCAGGCAGGATACAGAAAATCCAGATCATCCCATTTTTCAAAATAAATCAGTAAAGACAGACTTCTTATTTTTTTTAGGACAGAATTTTTCTTTGTATGCATAGCTATAATTATTTAATCTCACTGAAATTTATAAATATATGTTTGCTAAAATAATTGTGTGTATTTATACATATATTACACACTTTAAAAAAATGTAAACTTTTCAGCTATTTAATTCTGAAATATCAATACCTGTCGCACATCAAAGTAGGTGCGTCGGTCAACAAATACATCTTCAGATACGGGAGAAACCTTACAACATGGATGAAGAGAAACTCATCGTCGCAGTGGAAAAACATAAAATACTCTATGATACAACTCATCCTTTCTATAAAGACACAAAGAGAAAAGATGAAACTTGGGCCGAAATTGCCCAAGTTTTGGCAGTGACTGATAAGTACATTGTTATTGTAATGTGTACCCCAATGCGCATGCTTCGTTGAGCACCTCTGGGCTCCGGAGCGGAGCAGAGATGGGGCGCATGCAGTATAATTTAACAACGGCAGAGAACCGCTGTGGTGTGCGTGGCGGGGCGGAGCGGAGCGGATGTAGTGGAATTGAGGAGTTACGTGGCGCACACGGCTGCACTGCCGCTGCTTCCAGCTATTTCCTCTGGACTCGATCCTCCAGAGAATCTCAGAACTCATTCCAGGAGAGGGATTTCATCCTCCACAGCTCTGCATGGAGGGATGATGGTGGTGCGCTGTAGCTTCCTGGTCATCACCGTGTTAATTTATCTATTTCTATCTGAGAGACATTTCCGCTTTCTCCATGACTCTGTTATCGGTGTTCTGACAAAATGATTTTTATTTTTTCTGATAACTTAAACTTATGTATTCAGTCATTATTCATACAAAAAATCAATGTAAAGAAAATTCTCACTTTTCTCAGGTCAAATATTTATGTGCGATTAAAATGTGATTAATTTCGATTAATTAATTACAAAGCCTGCAATTAATTAGATTAAAAATTGTAATCGAGTCCCGGCCCAAATTTTAACAAAATGCTTTTTCAAAGTATACAGGTAATCATTTTAAATAAATAGGATTTCAGTATTGATGAACTGATTACTATTGTATTTTTTCTATGTTAAGCCATGGGTTCTTGCTATTTTCTTCTAAATGACAACAAAAGAGGCAAGCAGGAAAACTACAAACACTCAGGCTTCTCTATTCCAACTATGCCTGATTTTAAAAAGCGAGTATCCAGTAGCAAATAGACTAAAAGAGTAAAGGCACGTCTAAGTAATGATTAAACATCCATATTTTTACATCAAGCATATTTGGTGTCTTTTCGCTATAATGTGTCTGCTCTTTTTTTTTTCAATCAAAAGATGTAGTGACCAAAAAATTAACTTCACTGTAAAATAGGTCAAATAAAATGACCCTTTAAGATGAGGATAGTCATGGGAAACTATTGTACTTTATATAACTGTCATTTGGCTAATATGATCCTATGTCATTTGTTTTCTTTTCTGGGTAAAGCCACGGGGCCAAGCCGTGCTGCATGCTGGGACCTTGTGTGCACAGTTTACCCTCTGAGCAGTGATAACAGACCAGCCGGCTCCAGAGCCAATGACTATACCACAAAGGGCCTCAGCACTAGGAAGACGCTGCCATCGATCTGTGTAGAGACCTTCATCAAGCTCCCCATAGCCCCCTCCAGCAGAGTGAAAATAATCTGTTTGCTACAAAGTGCAGCTGGGGTGAACGCCTCCAATCATTTTTCAAAAGGCATCAAAGAGAACATTAAATCTTTCCCATTTTGAAAGGGAACACAGCCGCAAATTTAAGCCCCTTTATGAGAAATTATAACCAAAGCACAGAATATTCATTTACACCATGATTCATCTAAATAAATGGGAACTTGAAAATAAAATCCAATGGGAAAGGTTGTTTTTTTTTCAACCTGGACCTTATTTTTAGTAAATATTATGTTCATTTACTCATCCAGACAAGTTTGGAGCGACTTGGAGTCATTTAGGAGGAGTTTATATCGAGTTGCGGTCAGCGTATATCCATATAATGGGAGTCAATAAGGGCAGGAGATTTGCTGCCTGTAATAAGGCATCATCTGCCCCAAAGCTCTTTCATTTAACCATGTTTTGTTATGAATAGCTAGTGACATTTCCCTATGAGTTCAGAACATCTCAGAGGTGCTAAAGTATTAACTTCTGAGGGTTTTTACAGGCTTTTGATGCAACCGATTCCAACTTACACTTACTGTACCTGGGATTTTATTGATGTCTCAGCCGTCAAGTATTCCAGCTTTAGTCTGCGTGAGTTGCAGAACGGTAGCCAGTGGAACCTCAAGTTAGTCCAGCTGGTCATTCGGTTAGTGTAATTTGGAAACAGACAAACACAAACCATGTTGATGTCTGCAGTAGCAAGTTATTTCTAATTGATCGCCGTAGAGCACAGAGTGAAAGTCCTGCTCAGACTACAGCTGGGATGGAGAACGACAGTGACATCATTGAAAATCTCGTGATTGTGAAGTTGGAAGGTTATGGACTCAAAAAGGAGTCCTGCTAACGTTTAATAACAAAACATGACAGATAATGGCTTATTACAGGTAGTAAATCTGCTGCCCCCATTTACTCCCATTATATGGAAATACGCTGATTGCGACTGGATCTAAACTTCTCCTAAACGATTCCAACTAGCTCCAAAGTTGGGTGAGTCTGGGTGAGTAAATGAACGTACTATTTGCTAAAAATAAGGTCCAGGTTGAAATAACCTGAATTTTCTCTTTAAACCAGTAAGCAATGAAAAAATAACTGAGTGAACTGGATAGATGCGTCGAAGTTAAATTAGTGCTGAGGTGAAAACAAGGAAACCACAACAATCCTATGACTGCCTGGGTTTGGGACCTCCGCTATGAGGTATATGTTTCTCTACCTCTGTCACTGTGTTAGCTAGACAACACAAAGTTATGGACGGATTTTGATGAAACTTTCAAGAAATGTCTACAACGGGACCAGGGACAACTGATGAAATGTTAGGCTCGATCCAACGTAAAGCGTGTATCTATAAAGTTGAATATGTGTCTTTATTATTGATTTTTTTTATTGGTTTAAACAAAAGAAAAACATAGTTGTAAACAAATTTTGAAAATCTGAAAACTTAAAAAACAAAGTTTAAGCAAACAAACATATAACCTTACCTCAAATACATAACAAATTAATCACATATGCGAATCTCCCCTCTCTGCTGGAAGAACACAGCAACAGCACGAATATGGACGAATGTATCAGTAACAGCCATTTTACTGGAAAAGTACTGAAAGTCAAAATTAGATCACACCGTTGGGGTGTGGTGGGGATGAGTGGCCCTGGCGGAGGTCTGCGCTCTCTGAGTGCATTTCTAGTTCCTAAGGTATTTCACCATTGATATTTAATGTACTGGATGTAATGGATTCAGCTTGACCAAAAAGAACCATAAATAATGAGTAATAATAAATAAGATTTCTAAGTTAATGTTATTTGAACACATAAGCCATCATTATTGTGTTTCTGAAAAGCATCTGGAGAAAAGCAGCTCTGAGTGTATTGAGGTATTTCTGGGCATTAAATCAATATATGTGAAACTCTTTCTATGCTCTTCTAATATGGAACAAACTTCCAGAAAACTGCAAAGCTGCTGAAACACTGAGTTCCTTTAAATCAAATATGTTAAGAGCAGCCTTTGAGCAAGAATCTCTGGAACATTGTTAATCCCAGTCTGGATTGCAACTTCTCATTAATTCTCTTCCTTTTGCCACCGTAATGTATAGTTTCCTTTTATGTTTGTGTATTATGCTATATTTTTTATCATGGAAACAATTCGAACGGCCTTGGGGCTAAAGTGTGCAATGCAAATGGTAATGTACTGAAAGTCAGTAACTTGACATAGCTTATATACAGTGGGGCAAAAAAGTATTTAGTCAGCCACCGATTGTGTGAGTTCTCCCACTTAAAATGATGACAGAGGTCAGTAATTTTCATCATAGGTACACTTCAACTGTGAGAGAAAGAATGTGAAAAAAAATCCAGGAATTCACATTGTAGGATTTTTAAAGAATTTATTTGTAAATTATGGTGGAAAATAAGTAGTTGGTCACTTCGAACAATGAAGAATCTCTGGCTCTCAGAGACCTGTAACTTCTTCTTTAAGAAGCTCTTCTGTCCTCCACTCGTTACCTGTATTGATGGCACCTGTTTGAACTCGTTATCTGTATAAAAGACACCTGGCCACAGCCTCAAACAGTCAGACTCCAAACTCCACTATGGCCAAGACCAAAGAGCTTTCGAAGGACACCAGGAAAAGAATTGTAGACCTGCACCTGACTGGGAAGAGTGAATCTACAATAGGCAAGCAGCTTGGTGTGAAAAAAGCAACTGTGGGAGCAATTATCAGAAAATGGAAGATATACAAGACCACTGATAATCTACCTCGATCTGGGGCTCCACGCAAGATCTCATCCCGTGGGGTCAAAATGATCATAAGAACGGTGAGCAAAAATCCCAGAACCCCACGGGGGGACCTGGTGAATGACCTGCAGAGAGCTGGGACCAAAGTAACAAAGGTTACCATCAGTAACACACTACAACGACAGGGAATCAAATCCTGCAGTGCCAGACGTGTCCCCCTGCTTAAGCCAGTGCATGTCCAGGCCCGTCTGAAGTTTGCCAGAGAGCACATGGATGATACAGCAGAGGATTGGGAGAATGTCATGTGGTCAGATGAAACCAAAGTAGAACTTTTTGGTATAAACTCAACTCGTCGTGTTTGGAGGAAGAAGAATACTGAGTTGCATCCCAAGAACACCATACCTACTGTGAAGCATGGGGGTGGAAACATCATGCTTTGGGGCTGTTTTTCTGCTAAGGGGACAGGACGACTGATCCGTGTTAAGGAAAGAATGAATGGGGCCATGTATCGTGAGATTTTGAGCCAAAACCTCCTTCCATCAGTGAGAGCTTTGAAGATGAAATGTGGCTGGGTCTTCCAACATGATAATGATCCCAAACACACCGCCCGGGCAACGGAGTGGCTCCATAAGAAGCTTTTGAAAGTCCTGGAGTGGGCTAGCCAGTCTCCAGACCTCAACCCCATAGAAAATCTGTGGAGGGAGTTGAAAGTCCGTGTTGCTCGGCGACAGCCCCAAAACATCACTGCTCTCGAGAAGATCTGCATGGAGGAATGGGCCAAAATACCAGCTACTGTGTGTGCAAACCTGGTAAAGACCTATAGTAATCGTTTGACCTCTGTTATTGCCAACAAAGATTATATTACAAAGTATTGAGTTGAATTTTTGTTATTGACCAAATACTTATTTTCCACCATAATTTACAAATAAATTCTTTAAAAATCCTACAATGTGAATTCCTGGATTTTTTTTTTTTCACATTCTGTCTGTCACAGTTGAAGTGTACCTATGATGAAAATTACTGACCTCTGTTATCATTTTAAGTGGGAGAACTTGCAAAATCAGTGGCTGACTAAATACTTTTTTGCCCCACTGTATAGTGCACAATACACATATTTCAATAATCAGCTCCCCCCCCCAAAAAAAAAACAATGGGAATTCCTGATGCATAGGGTCACCTAACCATCAGGTTTGGCATAGACCAAAAACAGCAATCCTACCGGGAAGCATCAAGCTGGAATTTGTGATCTGGGAACATTTTATCTCACCATCATATGAGCTACAATCCCTGAATTCTACTGTGTTTTGGGAGCAGTGCAAAACATTTTTGCTTTAAATGATTAGGCATCTCATCTTTTGCATTCGGATCCCCTTTAAGCAGTGGAATAAACTTAATATGTTTAAATCCAAGCAAAAAAAGACATGACAACTACTGCAGAGAACGCTATAGCATAGAATATGAGCAGAAAGAAACATGACTACATGAGAAAGTGGAATGATTTAAATAAAATTCTGTGCAGATACTGATGCAGAAACTTTGCTGGGAGCACAATTGGCTGTTAGATCAGTGCTGGTAAAGAATTTCTGCAGGTTTGGTGGGGACAAACCCGTCATGATCCGGCGTCCCCGGTTAAAATGATGCCTATGCCTATATCCACTTCAGCAACACTCCTTCAGTTGTATGCCCAGCAGGCAGACTGCTGAGGCTGCCGAAGAATTTATTCTCTCTGCTGCCTCTCGGGTGAACTGCAGTACTGCAACTTATTTCAGAGAGGCTTTTTTCCACTTTCAAAATTAAAATTGAGATTCGGGGCTTCGTAGAAAACATCCGAGTCCCAAGCCCAAGTAGCCACCCCCTAACTCCGTCCCTGATGGGGAGCCTAAGTCACGCCCTTCTACTTCTGGTCCATGGGTCCCCTACGGCCAAAGAAAAAATGAATGAGAGTTAATGGAGCGATAAAAGTTATTTTCGATATTTTTATTTAGATTGAACCCATGATGACGGTAAAAACTGACTTTCGACCAGCGGCAAAAGTTACTTTAGGTTTTGCGTAAAAACGTTTAGTGGACTACAATTGCAAAAAAAGAAAGAGACAATGGGTCATAGGCTTCAGGACGAAGAAAGGAGGATTAAACACGGAGAAAACCTCTATAAATCTGATCATTCGGAAAGTAGCAGCTATGCTTGGGGTAAAGCAGTCGGTGGAGTGAGAGCTAGCATAGAGGAGAAGCTCTACAAGCTCTAGGTGAGTGTTTTAAGTGCTATAGCTAATGCTAGCTAGTGCTAGTTCGCGCTAGCTGCATGACATCATATATGCGACTTCTGACTTCTGATATGTAGGCATTTTAAATACTAATTTTTACAATTACATAAATCCCAAATCACCTGAAAAACACAGTAGAACTGTACATCATTAGTTATCATTTAAACTGAGATACAACATATGTGTGATTCAGGACGTAAGACAAAGCGGACCAGAAAATAACTTTTGTCGCTCCTTTCACTTCCTTTCATTATATTTTGGGCCAGGGGGATCCATGGGCCAACAGGAAGAGGAGGAGACTTAGGCTCCCCATTAGATGGTGCTGGAGAAAAATGCATCCAACTGTATAAAAAAAAAATCAAGCTAAAAAAACAGACCTTACAGTATGACAGCAAGCCAAACGATCGAATAAATTAACCAAGGAATGGCTCAGTAAAAGTCCAGACCCTAAAATACTGGGATCCTTCGGAGTGACATGAAACAAAACTGTACAGTGGGAGGAACACTTTCCTCAGCCCAACATCAAAGACCAATCAGGTAAGCCAAAAAAAAGGGATTGGATGTTCGAACCTTTTTTCCTCGCCTCAAGAAAAACCCATTTTAGTTGGTATTTCTGGATAAATAAGTAAAATAAGCTTTTTAAACCTTTAAACCAAATCGTTCTTTTCCAGAGATGAAAACAAACAGTCATAGGACATCGGTTTGAAAATATTTCTTAATTAAGAAGTGAACATGGGGTTTTGGGGTTTATTAATTATTCATTATTTCACATAACATTAGCTGTTGTTGGTCATATCAGTTACTGCACTTCTCAAAATGAAAGAAATAAGAAATCAAAATACTGGCATTGTTGGCTATATTATCAAACACCCAGCAGAAAACCTTAACTTATTCTTTTTTTTATTCAAAGCTGTTGCAGACTGTTACTAACCCCTCATGTTTCCAGTCCACTTTCTGTCCAACTTTAAAACACATCTTGCAATTGATGCTGATACTCAGATGTGGCTGAGGTTCATGATTATTGAGTCACGTTTGGGTAAGGTGCAATCACAGTTTAAAGTATTCACCATCTTAGCAATGAACTAACACAGCCTTTTAGCATGCTTCTGAAGCAAAGTCAACTAATAGTAATACTACCCAAAATATTTACTTTTATTTCATAATTTTCAATGTTAAAATGTAGTTTTATAAGACTTTAAAAATTTTTTTATTGTTGTCTGATTATGGTAGACAGAAAACGGGGTGGGGGGCAAAAAAGAAAAAGCTGTTACCTCAAATTATCTTTTGGAATAAAAATAATCCAGATTTTCATTTTCACAAATAAAGGTTTAATAAAACTTAAAGCACAGGAAAGCCACAATAGTCATAAGACTCACAATGCTGTAAGCCAATCAGATGTGAGACATTCATGTATAATGAACATTACTGAGTAAGTCGGAGAATTCTGTCGTTTCCTCCATCCTCTTCTCTGACAAACCCTAACAAAAAACATTTTTGTCGACAGAAAACACCTCACGAGGCATTACATTATACCAGAGACCACAGGAAATGTATTCAATAAAAAAACAAGAGAACAAGACTTTTAAAAAGTAATTACAAAATCCAGTCTAGACTCTTGCAAAAAAACTGTAGAATCGCCCTTCGGTTTAATCCTGACTGTAAGCCTCAAATGCCACAAGCACAATGGAAATAATCTAAGTCATTTATAATCAGTTGTTGGCTGAACAGGCTTTTGTTGATTTCATGCATGCACAGTCAAAGGGGAATTAGCGCCACGTGGGTTCCATAGGACCCCCTGCTTGCTGCTGAAAATGGGGAGATCAGCCTGTTTTGCAGCCCAAACAAAATGTACCCACATGGGGTGAGGCGCAAGTTAACCTGTGTGATACTCATAAACTGAAACAGCATTGAAAATATGAATTCATATATGTGGCTTGTGATATTCAGGAGGCATCCTATTGTCACTTTTCATCTTGTTTTGGAAAGAATAACCATAAAAAAGTTTTTGGAAGCCATCCTGTCATGTTTTAGTTCCTCACCTCCGACTGAAGTTTTCTTTTCTTTACTCAATTACCACATATATTTTCCTCCAATCAGCAGATCCCACATTTACAAACAGTGTCTTCATCGAGAGGAGGTTAACTAAGTCCATAAAAACCATAATATAAACCATTACTCATTCCATTTCCAAGTCTAATGCCACTCTAGTCCACTGTTTAGGAGAAAATCACCTGGATTTCAAATCTGCTCAGTCTTTTCATTCACAGCAAATTGTTGTGAATTGCTATGTCCGTGATCTTTTAGAAAATTGTGTAATCCATACTAAGTGATGGGAATGAGCAGGCATATTGACCCCTTCGCATGGATGTGCTTTCTGTTGCTCAAATGAGAGCATGAACAAATCACAGCAGCACAGCTGGAGGGAGTGAATGAGCACTGCTGCCCTGCAGGAAAAATCAAAGGGGATAATGCTTGTAGCCGTGGCGATATTGTACTTCTAGGTCTCCAATCAGTCACAGTCAAGATTCAGCACAGATGGACAGCAGACGGTGTGTGCACCTCTCAGCTCAGCTCGGCTTATGCTCAAATACGCACGCCGAGGAAAACCACAGTCCACATCCTCCCCTTCTCCAGGAAAAAACCTGAACTATATGGTCAGGAACCAAGCATTTATGATCCAATAAGAAAAGGACAACTGAGCAGAGGCCAAATAAAGATTTCGGAATGTATCTGAAATGCATCAGTTTTTTTTATTTATTTTATCTCTAAAGAAATCAGCAAAATATATAAAGTGTACACAGAAACCTTAGATTTCCCCTTTCAAATACAACTTTAAAGTCTTTGTATTGTATATTCACTCAACCTAACCTCTCATCCCATTGAGGCGGTTTCCAGAGGGCTGAAAAAATTAGAAGTAGTATGGGTGACAGTGGCGGAATGGCCATCAGGAACACCGGGAACGTTCCCAGTGGCCTGGCTACCGACCTGACCCACTGGGCATTTGCAGATGGTCATGCTTGATTTTTAAAGACATTTGGAGCTGTTTGTGAAAGCACTAAAGACACACACACACACACACACACACACACACACACACACACACAAACTCACCCCATTCAACTTTAACTCTAGAGGCAAAATGGAGCAAGAAGAGAGGGTGGAGTAAAGAGGGAGAGACTTAATAAAGGAAAAGCACTGAAATACCACAGATGCAGCAAAGTGCTGAAAAAATAATGGACATGTTTGTCAGTAAGGGAACAAGGTAGACCTTAAATACTATTGGTGGCAACAAACTCCCAACCATCCAGCTGGAAAAGCTTAATGGGGACATTAGTTGATGGAGTAAAACTAATTAAATAAAACAAAAGTTTGAGTTGTGACAAAAGATATTGAAAGTCTCAGAATACGGTTAACTAATCTGACACAAGAAAATATGTCTTATGAATTTTTAATTTCCTTGCAATATATTATTTCATTAATCATTTTTATTTAACAAGGTAAAACCAATTAAGATTAGGAATGTTTGTTGTTATATGAACAAAGCCATTGTATTAAAAAATGTCAATTACTCAACATGAAAGGCTGGGATATTATGGGTGGCTTTTGGTTTTTTCATTACAAAGATGAAAAAGGGATAAGTGCCAACATCGCGAAGGAAGATCTCCTGCAGTCACGGCAGTGGTGGGCACCAGTAGGGAGGAATCAGAATAGAAACCTTCAGGTCCAATTTAGGTACAAACCAAACATACAGGCGATGCTTATAGAATAATTTGTCCTTCACTTATGATGATCAGTATGCAATGAACCTTCCAAGTATGGAATATTTAAAGTAATAATTTCATTCTACAGAGCAAATAGAAGCACTGGGTGTTACATTTACCTTCTTCCTTATTTTTTACAATCTTTGAATACTTTATCATGTTTTTTATTTTCTTTCTGAATGGGGTTAAAGTTTCTTTGTTCACTGTAAGAGAGAATAAACCTAGACATCTCACCTCTCACTTGTTGTATGATACTGTGAGTGACACAGCATTATTTGCACTTGTTCACAAACAGCAGTGTGGCAAAAACTGGCTGTAGCTGATTTACTAACATGGTGCAGAGGGTACTGTGGCTGTTAAACCCACAACAAGATGCAAGCAACCCATTTAGCGCTTTTCCCCATGCCAAATATGCAATATATCTGCGTTTCTGTCAGAAAACACAAAATATTGGGAGGAGAACAGGTAAATAAGGACCTTTTCACATAGGACACGAGTCTGTATTTGGGTACTGTATTTGCTCAAAATCCACTTATTTCGTACCATGTGAACACAGCCTGGACCGTGCCAGGATACTGCCAGAGAGACCTGCCTTGGATGTAGTATTGGAGTCCAGGTACTAGTGGATACGGATCATGTGAACACAAGCCGTATTCGGGCTGTATCTAAGACAATAGACACGGCCCACAGGGAAGTGACGACACTGCAAACCGAAGTTCCCGAATTGCCACGCGACCATAAAGAGATCAATACAACGCTGTTCAAGCATTCCACAGCAACACACCAGGTGACAAAACGGTGGGTTTACTACAACACTCACCCTGTAGATGGCTTCAGGTAGCAGCTAACCAGTAGACCAATGTGTTTACATTCTAGGCTGTCGCTCGTTTTATGACATCGGTCCTTTTCACTCCCTTATTTGTTGGATAGCTACAGAATTATTTGTGTACCGCCACCTGCTGTCTCGGTGCAGTCGATCATGTATAACACTGCACTCCAATACGGGCAGAGACCCGCACCATGTGAACAGAAAAAATGTGCATTTTTGTCTTGCCATTTTATGGCACGGCCACAAATAAAAAAAGCCCTAAGTAGGCGTTCCAAACTTTGGACCAGTTGCCTGGTTCTGGTACTGAATTTTGACCATTCGCTCTTCCTTTCTTAACCCTCTTCCCCTGACTTTTAAATGACGAACCAACCATCCATCCATCCATTTTCTGAACCGCTTAGTCCTCCAGGGGCTGCGGGGGGGCTGGTGACTGTCTCCAGCTGTCAACGGGCGAGAGGCGGGTTACACCCTGGACCAACTCTTCATTAATCTTACATTTCAAGTAATCAACTCCAACTTAAATTCAGTTTACAGATCTTATGTTTTTTATTAGTTTTGGTACACTTTGTGTTTATTTTACATGGCTAAGTTAAAAATGGCCTGCACTTGTAAATTGCTTTATTTAGTCCAAAGAACCTTTGGTAATTCAGTTATTCACACACACATTTTCACACTGATGGTGGTAAGCTTCGTTGTAACCACAGCTGCCCTGGGGCACATGGACATAAGTGAGCCTGACACACAAAGGTACAAACGGACCCTCTGACCTCCAGCAGGTAAGGCAGGTGACGTGTCTTGCCCAAGGACACACAAACTGAGACAGACAAGCGGGGTTTGAACTTACAAGATGAAGCCATGAGCAGTGTTGCCACAGTTACTTTGAAATAGTAATGTGATTACTGACTACTCCTTCTAAAAGTAACTTGGTTTCTTTACTGATTACTTTATTTTAAAACTATCTTAGATTACAAGTTACTCTATTAGTTACTTTTAGCAGCTGCCAATAACACTCTCCTCTGCCTCAACATAGAAACAATAACCGGTTTTGCCAATAGTCACTTTATTGGAAGTGCATTTTAACAGTAAGGAAATATACTAAAGTTCCACTAGGGGCAGAGTAGGCCTACAGAGTAGAGAACTCAAGCTCGGGCCAAAACAAACATGGCGACTGTAAAGGAGCTAATCAGCTGTTTCCGATTACGACAGAAAAAGACGGCAGCAGTGTTGTTGAAGGTATGTAGGACCATATTTACGGCTAGTGTTGCTTTTTTTTCTTTGTGTTTTTGTCACCATGGAACAAATATTTCTTTTTGTTTAAGAAAATTACAAAAATAGTAATGCACAGTGTCTTGAACAAGTAACTTTAATCTGATTACCTGTATGGAAATAATAAAACGGTGGAATAGTCGTTACTGAAACAGTGGGCATATTAGGAATAATGCGCTACTAAGTAACGCGTTCCCAGCATCACTGTCCATGAGCCAAAGTTACCTCTAGATTTGGCCAGATTAATAATTACGTAGCAAATCTCAGTTAAATGAATAATACATTTAAATGTATTTTTATTGATTTCTATAAAAACTTTAGTTGAAGGGCAAATTTCCACATATACTCTAGGGAAATTTCTTTAAATGAACATAAATCACCTTTATGTGATGTGAAATTTTTCATTCAATGAAAAGGTTAAGAGAATGTCCTTTAAACTGATTCCAAAAGATTCTGAGACTTTTCTGCTGGTCCTTGACGGGTCGATGTGGGATTGGTGCCTATGATCAGCAGTCATTGGGCAGGAGGCAGGGTTTGCCTTCGGTCTATAACAGGGCAACACAGAGACACACAACCATGCACATAGACACACTCCTAAAGGCACTTTAGAGAGACCAATTAACCTGACAGTTATGTATTTAGAATGTAGGGGAAGTCAGAGCACCGGTAGAGAAGCCACACCAGCATGGAGAAAACATTCAACTCCATGGAGAAAGACCCCAGGCCAAAATTCAAACCCTTCTAGCTAAGGTAAGGCTACCAACTGCACTACAGTGCAGCACCAAATAGTAACAGTTTAGCTAATTCCTTTAATACATTCCATACATTTGTCAGAGTTTATAAAAAGAATATCCAAATGATAGATGACCCACATGTTTGTCTACTTTTTTAATGTAAATGCGTCTCTGTGTGACTTATCTTACTGTCTCATAAACTGGCTTCAGGCTGGGAATGCACACCTGCAGAAAGAGCTGAACTCAATGTGATTTTTGCTCTGCAGTGTTATGGAAACTGGTGCTGGCACAAAAGCAACAAAAAGGCCCAACGGCTGACTCATTCTCACAAAGCACTTTTAGTAGAGAGATAACGGGTGATAAATTCATCTGTGAGAGAGCATCAACGTCTTGTAAGGCACTGCATGATAAAAGCACTTAATAATACTCATAAACATAATCAGGCTCTATTTTTAAGCTACTGGATAAGGTTAAGGAGAACATTGTTAGGGTTTACCCAAAATTCCTCTACTCTTCAGAGGTACCATTGGTTGTTACTACAACCTTATCCCACATGCCTCACCCACCCACCCACACCAACATTTCACCCAATAAATTGGAAAGACACAAGAGCCAGTTTTGCTCCAGTGGTTCTCTGGTCCCACCTTTCATAGACCATCCAGATAAATTCACCTTTACCTGAACTGAAATTCACACACCCTGGACAAAATCCTTGTGTCTTTATTCATAATTAAGAACAAAATTGGACACCAACTTAAAGGGAACGTTTATTTTCTTCTCCGAAATAAGTTTATATCCAGTCGTGATCGGCATATATCTATATAATAGGAGTCAATGGGGGCAGTAGTTTACCGCCTGTAATAAGGCATTATCTGCCCCAATAGTCCTTCATTTAACCAATGTTTTGTTATTAAACGTTAGCAGAATTCCCCTCCGAGTTCAAAACATATCAGAAGTGCTTATTTATTCGGTACTGAAGTGATTTAGAGGGAATAATACAACTACATTAACGCGAGATGACAATAACTTCACTGCCGTGCTCCATGCCAGTTGTAGTCTGAAGTGGATTTTTACTTGGTCGGTTAGACAGAACTTGCTATTTCAGACATGAACATGGTTCGTGTTTGCGTGTTTCTAAATTGCACTAACCGAATGACCAGTGGGACTAATTTTAGCTTCTACAGGCTCCTTTTCTGCAGCCTACGCAGACTACAGGTGTAATGGCGGACAGCTGCGATGGTTGGAATCGGTTACATTGAAACATTTCTGCAATTTCTGCCCAAAATATTTTGCATGCCAAAATTAGAGCTGTTCTTGAACCATTTGGAGTATAGATATGGCTGGGGTCTCTTTGGAAAAAAAACTCTCAGAAATGTGTCCCAGAACAGTTGAAAAATCTTTAAGTGCAATTGTTGCGTACCTATATCATTTTTAATACAGTACAAAAAAAACGATTTTGTGTCCGCTTATTAAAGTTTATAAAATACATGCCCAAAAAAGGTTTACAATTGTGTGGTGACCCTAAAAACATTGTGGGGCTAAAGTCTGATTTATTACATTTATCCACAAAAAAATGACGGCAATAAACTCAAATTCAATTCAAATTCAAAAATACTTGAAAAAATAATTGATCCCAGAGGGAAATTAATTGCTGTTGTACCTCAATACTAATTCCTTTTTCAAGGAGTTGTTGTAGATCATGATGGCTGTGGGGAGAAAGGATTTACTGTAGCAGTCTGTGTTGCAGCAAAACTGAAAAAGCCTACGACTGAAGATACTGTTGCTGTAGGATAGTCTCATGAAGAGGATGCTCAGGATTGTCCATAATCTTTTTAATTTTATGAAGAATCCTTATTTGCATCATTATGTCCAGTTGTTCCACAGTCGTCCCCAGAACAGAAGCAGCCTTCTTTATCGGGTTGTTGAGCCGTTTTAAGTCCCTGGCTCTGATGCTGCTACCCCAAAAGATGATGAACGAAGTGATGACACTCTCCACCACAGACTTGTAGAAGATTTGCAGCATCTTGATGCAAACCTTGAAGGACCTCAGCTTCCTTAAAAAGTACAGTCTGCTCTGTCCCTTTTTGTAGATAGCTTCACTGTTGATTCTCCAGTCCACTCTGTTGTCCAGGTGAATTCTGAGGTATTTATATTCCTCAACCACTTCCACTTCTTTATGCGGGCCATTTTGTGTGATAAAGATAAAGTCCGACCCATCAAGTGACCTATATCCGTTTTCTGCATTCCATTAGCTATTCGATGTGTCAATCATTAGAACTCTGTGTTGTGATTGGTTCATATAAATTTGATATTTTTCCTCAGAGCTTTTTACAAAGTTCACTTTTTGTTAAAAATGTTTGTAGAAGGTATGATCCGTTTCCTACTAGGTCAAGTAAGGTGTTGATGAAAAGGTTACACTTTTAAGCTTACATTGAGAAAGATATTTCAAATAGGAAGCGCATTGGCAGACGCAACATCACTGGTCAAAAGTCTCTTCCTGTGACGAATCAGGAAAACTCCAGTTTTTGGCAGAGCAATTTTAGGCACTTATTTTACTATTTTTATGGATTTATTTTATGTACCAAATACTTTGATGGAGGACTTTGATCTGACCCTTATGGATCTAAAAAAATTGGTTTTTGATCGAGATGGAGTGGTTTTATCATGTTAAACAGTACGTTCAAAAGCTTATTTTCACTTCTTGAGTATGGGTCGGGGTTGAAAAAAGGTCTTGTTGCACTTAAAGTGATTATTGTAACCTTGTTTGTCATAGATAATAGGCTGTTAGCTCCCAAATGATAAAATATATGTATATATAGACAGAAGCTTGTTTAGATAGTAAAAAGTTTTTACCCACCAACCTTTTAGTGGACCTGTGGGTGGGCCCTAGGAACACTAAGGGTTTGAAAGCCTGCAAAAACCCCAGAAGATAATACCTTAGCACCTCCGAAACTTTTCAAACTCACAGGGGAATATCGCTAACTATTCATAACAAAAAATTGTTAAATGAAGGAATTTTGGGACGGATAATGGCTTATTACAGGGGGGAAATTTCCTGACCTGTTGACTCCCATTATATGGATAGACGCTGATCACAACTGGATATAAACTTCTTCTACAAACTTGTCTGGGTGAGTAAATTAAGATAATATTTGCTATTCTATCACAAAAAATATAAAAGTTTCCAGTCATATTTCTGTTTAGTATAAAATAAGATTGTCAAATCAGACACAAATGAAACAATCTTCAGTCAATTGCAATGTATGTGCAAATTTTTTTAACTGATAGATGACATATAATAGCATAGCATCAATGCTAACTGACACTAAAGTATGTAAAGCAGCAAAATTAAACTCCTGTTGGTTACTCTGTACAAGATGCTGACAAGTGATCAAATAAGCAAAATGAAAATGATTTTCCATTTCCTGTGTCCATAGTGTCTCATTAGCACAACAGTGGACCCCCGATAGTTACAGGGGTTAAGGACTACACTACACCACCACCCTTGAATGACTATAGCCCAATAATAATCAGCACCCCCTCTAAAAACACTTCTGTCTATTTAAACAGTCCAAATACCAACTGTACCTTAATATGCACGGTGAAAACCGTCTTTGCTCTTCTGCAAAAGCTAATATCTACAGTCTTCCTTATCTCCTCTATTAATGCTACAGCCCATCTGTCAACTAGCTCTGCTCCAAGGTATTTCAGCGTCCTGAGTTATATTTTCTTTCAACTATTTTTTATATTTTCTACAGAAAAATCCATTAATCTGTAGATTTTCAACAAGTAATTTGCCATTTCGTTCTACAAAAACAAAAATCTATGAATACTGAAGCATAAATAGGCAGAGGGTTCACTGTACTGTACCGGAAAACTAGAGCAATGGATTTCAAGGTTGCCCTCAAGGCCCATTGTCCTTCGTATTTTAGATGTTTCTCTGTTCTAGCACACCTGAATTCAAATGATTGTGATACTTCCTTGGGACTCTGAAAAAAGTCCTGCAGAGGCCAGTTTATTTAGATCAGTTGTGTGGAGTCAAAAAAATCACTGAAAATATCCAGGACAGTGGTCCTTCCTATATGTCAGTGTTGATGTTTAAAACAAAGCATTTATTATAGTCACTCATTCTTTTTGAAGAAAAGAACATTATATGAGTCCCTTTAGTATGTAATAAATTTATTGATTCAGAGAAAGTTGCACATTTTGATATTAAGATCATTATATCATTCTACTAAATCTTTTAGAGATACTTTAAATTATGTTGTGGAATTACTCAAAGAAAAAAGTTATGATCTTAGTTTTGGAGCATCCAATACGAAAAAAAAAGAAGCTATGACTGAGTTACTTTCGGAAAATGTCTAGTTTTCAGAGAGTCACATACTGACCTCAACATATCTACACTTTATCCACATGTTGATATTTCCAGGCATTTAGCAGGGATGACTTTCGCCTTTTAAGCTGTCTTTAGTCTCCCGGCAACACGGCTCAGTGGGACGAGAAAGGCAGGGGTATATATAAACACCAAAGCACACCGGGGTCGCTTTTCTCCCGAGAGCAAGAACACCATGCACCTCCCAACATGCTTTCATCACTAAGTGTCACATTTGGTGCAGTTAATCACGAGGAATAAACAGTGTCAACTCCCAGGTCAGTCCGAATAAGGAGGACGTGGGTGAGGCGCTAACAGCTGGATCGCTGTGGTTTCTAAAAACAGCCGCTCTGACCCCTGCCAACTCTATCAGTGCTGGGCCTCTGCTCTAAGAGCTTTTTGCTCATTTGTTTTGTTCTGATGCAGGTAGGACGACAACTGGGATGAACAATGGAGTACGGTCGCTGCTTGGCATGCATTTGACCGGTCATCATTAACAGACAGCCAGGTCCATCCTCCGTCTGTACATGACAGATCTATTAATCCTCAGTGAATGTAAAGCCTTAGATCTGCAGTTTAAAGAGCAGGCCTTTTCTAACTCTGCTGGAAACCGCCACGATAACCATAACAACCTCTTCAAATACTGTTATTACTGCCGTTGAATCACTGTAGATCTCTATTAACTTTGTAGAGCCCTTTTGACGCTGCTCTCACAAGACTGACTGTATATTCATCACAGCCTGAACAATTGATTTTCATTACCCAACCAGATGTATTAAGTTGCCATGCAAATGATTTCATGCTCATTTAACTTTTTTACATTGTTACCACCACAACCTTCAATGCATTTAAATTGGATTTTATGTAAGAGAACAACATAAAGTGGTGCATAATTGTGAATCTATAGAAAGTAATAGATGGGTTTCAACTTTCTTCATACCCCACCACCATAGTCTATCGTGTTTATCTTTAAGTGCTGCTGGAAGACATCATGACATAGGAAGAAGAAGAAAAAATTCACATCGCTGTCAGACACAGTTAACATGGCAGCATCTCTTACTAATACCATAATGCAACACGGACTCACATGCCATGGGAATCTCTTTTATGCACCACCTTTACAGAGTTATCGCAACAATATCTAGAAAATACAAGGCAACTCAGTATATCACCATCAGCAATGTTGAGTTTGAATTGTAACTATTTTAGACTCCTTGACCATGAAAACAAATCATTAGAAAATGGAAGACATATAAGACCACTGATAATCTTCCTCGATCTGGCGCTCCATGCAAGATCTCAAGGAAATTTCAATCAAACGCAACTGGACTTGGTAATTTGTCATGGAAGACGTTTCACCTCTTATCCAAGAGGCTTCATCAGTACATGCTCGCCGCTGACCAGGCTGGGACTGGTCCAACTAACTGGTGTGGAGACTCAGCTATTTAACCTCTTGAACAAGAATCATTATGTCATTGGATCCTTTGTGCTTGCACCTCTTTGGTTTTGATTTTAACCCTTTAAAGCCTTTACTGAACACATAAACTCAGTGGACAGAAACATCAAATTCACCAGAGAAGATGTCAAGGACAATAGTTTGCCCTTTTTAGATTGTGTCGTCCAGAGGAGAAAGGACAGAAGGCTCCACATTGGGGTATACAGAAAACCCCCACACACAGACCAATACCTACTTTTTGACTCACACCACCCACTGGAACACAAGCTTAGTGTTATCAGGACCCTGCAACACAGAGCTGATAACATACCCACCAGCTCACAGGCCCAAGGGGAAGAACGCAAGCACGTGAGAGACACCCTCACAACTTGTGGTTACCCCAGATGGACTTTTGTGAAAACTGCAGCTAATTCCAGAAGGAAAGCCAACAAAGTGGTGGAAAAAGAAAAAGAAAACAAACGAAACAATGTAGTCATTCCATATGTGTCTGGGATTTCTGAAAAACTCAGGAGGATTTTTAACAAACACAGTATCCCTGTGTATTTCAAACCCAGCAACACACTCAGACAGAGACTAGTACATCCCAAGGACAGAACACCACACACACACAAAAGCAACCTGGTGTATGCAATCCAATGCAATGAAGAATGCAAGGACCTCTACATTGGTGAAACCAAACAACCACTGTACAAACGCATGGCCCAACACAGGAGAGCTAACTCCTCAGGCATGGACTCTGCTGTTCATTTACATCTCAAGGAGAAAGCCCACTCCTTTGAGGACAGCAATGTCCAGATATTAGACAGAGAGGACAGATGGTTTGAAAGAGGAGTAAAAGAAGCCATCTATGTAAAAGTAGAGAAACCATCGCTAAACAGAGGAGGAGGCCTGAGACATCACCTATCTCCAATTTACAATGCTGCCCTTTCATCCCTCCCTAGGAAACTCAAACAAATTAGCCTCTAATAACAGAAACAACTGTGACTCCAATGACTGTCGTTATAACACAATAGGGCACTAACGAAGCCGAAACCTAACCTCCACCAATAGGCGGCACGCCAACGACCGTCGTTAAGACATGGAGCACAAAGGATCCAATGACATAATGATTCTTGTTCAAGAGGTTAAATAGCTGAGTCTCCACACCAGTTAGTTGGACCAGTCCCAGCCTGGTCAGCGGCGAGCATGAACTGATGAAGCCTCTTGGATAAGAGGTGAAACGTCTTCCAAGACAAATTACCAAGTCCAGTTGCGTTTGATTGAAATTTCCTTGAGATAACCATGACCTGGATGAATGAGAATATTCACAGGCTCCATGCAAGATGTGACCCCATGGGGTCAAAATGATCACAAGAACAGTGAGCAACAATCCCAGAACCACACGGGAGGAACCGAGTGAATGACTGCAAACAGCTGGGGCCAAAGTAACAAAGGCTACCATCAGTAACACGCTACGCCGAGAGGGATTCAAACCCTGCAGTGCCAGACGTGTCCCCCTGCTTAAGCCAGTACATGTCCATGCCCATGTGAAGTTTGCTAGATAGCACTTAGATGATTCCTAACATGATTTGGAGAATATGATATGGTCAGATTAAACCAAAAATAAAACTTTTTGCTAAAAACTCAACTTGCTGTGTTTCGAGGAGAAAGAATGCTGAGTTGCATCCAAAGAACACCATACCTACTATAAAGCATGGGGGTGGAAACATCATGCTTTGGGCACATTTTTCTGTAAAGGGACCAGGACAACTGATCCATGTAAAGGAAAGAATAAATGGTGCTGTGAATTGTAACATTTTGAATGAAAACCTCCTTCCATCAGCAACATGGCTGGGTCTGTCAGTATGACAATGGTCCCAAACACACCGCAGAAGCATTTCAAGTACTTACTGGTGTGGCCTAGCCATTCTCCAGATCTCAACCCAATTGAAATTTTTTGGATGGATTTAAAAGTCTGTGTTGCCCAGCAACAGCCTTAAAACATCACTGCTCTAGAGGAGATCTGCACAGAGGAATGGGCCAAAATACCAGAAACAGTGTGTGATAACTTTGTGAAGTCTTACAAAAAAAAATTCGACCTCTGCCATTCCCAACAAAAGATATATAACAAAGTATTGATAGGAACCTTTCTTATTGACCAAATACTTATTTTCTATCATAATTTGAAAATAAATTCTTTAAAAATCAGATCATGTGATTTGCTGCATTTTTTCTCATTTTGTTTCTAATAGTTGAGGTATACCTGTGAGGAAAATTACAGGTAATTATTATATATTTTTATTAATATTTTTATTATTAATTCAATTCAATGAAAATGGGTCTTTGGGGACTAAACATTTTTTTAATTTATTTCCAAATGTGTTTAATGTGTAGAGCCTCGGAGGTTTCTAAAATGTCTGTGGTTTCAATTAAACCCACAATGATATCATTAGCTACAGACATTCTTTCTGATGATTATGAGGCTGGTAAAACAGGCATGGTGGTACATGCGCTGGTACATTTGTTGGTACATGTGTTGGTACACGCGCTGGTACATGTGTTGATACATGCGCTGGTACATGTGTTGGTACATGCGCTCGTACATGAGTTGGTACATGCGCTGGTACATGTGTTGGTACATGCGCTGGTACATGTGTTGGTACATGCCCTGGTACATGTGTTGGTACATGCGCTGGTACATGTGTTGGTACATGCGCTGGTACATATGTTGATACATACATTGGTACATGTGTTGGTACAGGCGCTGGTACATGTGTTGGTACATGTGCTGGTATATATGTTGGTAAATACGTTGGTACATGTGTTGGTACATGCGCTGGTACATGTGTTGGTTCATACGTTGGTACATGTGTTGGTACATGCAGGAGCTTGACTGACTCATTCACTATGAACTTCATGGGAGAAAATAAAGGAAAGAAACCAAACCAAACAGGATGCACCACACTTGTTCTCATTTAAGTGTGTGGAGTACTCTTGAAAGTTTGCTGATCCCCACATAAATATTCTAGTAATCATTCATATTAATAAACCTATTGAGACCTAAATCAGTCCCCCATTAGTATGTTATATAACTGTGCTCGGGGAACCAGCTGCTTACAGGGAACAGTAAATAAAAATAAATTAAATAAACTTTAAAGAAGAGAGTCGAGTGTTCTTTTGATACACATACTGTACACACTGGAGAGCTCAAACTGTTTCTGGTCACTGTATGAAAAAACACACACGGAGCAGTGAGGGTGCCAGAACGGCACTTTATCCACCGCCTCGGAGCCTCATTTCACACTTCAGCATCGAGCACAAAACAATAATTAGGAAATCTTCCGATAGAGAAAAAAGCAAGGCAAAGCGACTTTCCAGTCTATAGGAGGTACGGTAATATATCACACATTTCAGATGGACGATGTTTCTGAAATAGGCCTTCTACTCAACATGGAAGTAAAGCGAAACAAAGCTTCACTGCGTACAGAAAAGTTGGATTAGTTTATGTGTGAAAGGACTTTCTAGCTGCCCCTGTAACGCTGGGATTCTTGTCCTGACAAGTTTGACCTCATGCTCCCCCCCCCATCACCCAAAACCTTGTTCCTACAAATTGTTCCAGGAAATGTCTGCATGTCCCCTCAGCTGTTTCATACAGAGCGTGATAAAACAGAATGGCAGTAGAGAAAAGCAGACACTTTCCAAAATATGAATATTACAATTAGTTTTACTGCTGTAGCCTAGAAACAACAAGAGGATCCACCTTCACCGTGCTGAGCACTCCTTAATGTCAAGTGTTGCCTGACAAACTAGGAAGCAGTAAGGAGAACCGCCTCCTGCTTTCTTCAGAAACCCCTCTCAAAGGCTGAGACCTCTTCTTACTTCGTTTTTTTTACTTTTAGTAATCTCCGACATTCAAAAGGAATTCCCTTCATCTCCACAAAACACCACGTTAGTGAACGAGTAAGAAAAGAGAAGTGACACGCCATCAAAGCAAAAAAAATCTTTGTCAGATTGAACTTTAAAGGAGTTCTAAAATTGTTTTTTTAGAGGTGAGGTGATCATTCCTCTTAACGAAGCAGTGTTCATTTAAAAAATAAAATGCTACATCAGCATACAGTGAAGCGAGAATTATGTCAAAAACTGCATGGATCATATTTATAGAGACTTATAATATAAAATATGTACTTAAAATAAAAATAAACTTTCAGAATGTAAAATTCCCCAAATTCTCAGAGGAAGTGCTTTTAATGTGAAAAGGCCGTTAATGTCTTTATTTCACTCTAATTATCTATCTTATAGGTATATAGTTCATCATAAAGCATATAGAAGCATATCTTAACCTTGAGTTAAGATATGTCAACTATTATTACAAAGCAATGTTCTAGACCTGCATACACCATCCGAACTAGGGGTACATTACTGTTACCCAAGGTACAAAAAAGACATTAACACAGTCTAAGGTCAAATATTGGACCCCAGGGTAACAATGTGTAACTTTTTCATTGTCTTAAAGGTACATACATCTTCCTCAGTACTAAATAATACATTTTTGTACCATATCTTGGGTACAATTTCTGGTGAATATCTTTTTCACTATATTTCTATATTCTACACAAAATACACCCATTAGCAAAGATAGATTTATGTAAATGGACTTCATAGTTTTATTAACATTTTGTTTTATTTTGACTGCTTTCAAAATGGTGAACGCCTTTTTAGAGACAATTTTTGCCATGCCAGCATAAGTATTTGGATAAATTGCAAAAAAATTTAGTGCAAGATTAACTTAAACTTCTATAAGGAAAGAAATGTTGTTTTTGTAGGCAGTTATCAGTGAAATCATGGTGAGGTTATGTGTCAATCATGTCAAGTCCATAATGACTGGTTGTCAAGGTAGCGCTGATAAAAGGTACAAACTATGAGGGTACCAAAAGGTACATTTGAGGGTACCACCCCACTGACAAGAAATTGTAACCCTAAAAATATGATTTTGAATTTTAATGTCTGAGCGTGCTGGCATGGATCATCAGAGAGAACCCAAATATCTGGTGTGCAACCTAACAACAACAACCAGTTATTAAAATCACTTTAAACAATACATTAGTTTGCCTACTATTATGATTATGGGGACTGTTGGACTGTTCATAAGACTTGGCTTCTAAGTCCAAGTGAAGGTTTGAGTCTCTACAGCACAAATCTAAAGCCTTGTCCACATTAAAAGTTGAATACGAAACATTTTCATAAACAGCTACAATTAAAAATTGGGGTTTTGGAGAGGTGGAGAATTAAAGTACAATAAAAAAAATATATTTGAATTAAAATATGATAAAATGTACATTTAAAACGGGTACAACAATGACGTTATGTTTCCATCTACCTGCCAGTAGCGGCTGTGGGTTTCAGGTTGACAGATACGATCTCTACGATCAAACTATAAGGTCGGCTCAGCTCAGCTGGCTCTGGGCTTAAATGGTGGAGTCAGCAAGTCTAGCAGCTGCTTCAGAGTCCTGGATATTATCTGTCTCAGGAGAGGAGTGATGGCAGAAGTCCTCCTGGATCGGTAAGCTAACTCCCTTGCTAACTTTGCTACCATTAGCTGTCATTTAAACTCCTCTAAATTACATTCCTCACTGGACACAGTTCAGGTTGGTCACTGGGCGTATCAGCAGCTAACCTGGCAACCCAACAGCTTGAATAATGTTTTTGTTGTTGTAACTACAACCTACATAAACTAGATGTCGCTAATAAGCTCATATTCCACATCCAGCCAGCCACACAAATGTTTTAGGAATTCAGATTTGTTGTTGCTGTAGTTATTGTATTTGTTTTATGACAATAAAATCCTTTAACATCAGTATCACTTTGATCTGGTTCTGATTCCATTAAACTTTAAATTAGGCATAAGAATGTAATGACTTGGAAAAAAACAAAACCCTCAGAGCATCAATGAAAAAAATGCAAACTGAAATGTTCTTTATTGCCTAGCACTGCTTTAACCGTGCTTCGGATCTGCTTATTTTGCATTTTATAAACTTGATGGTGTAGTTATCGTCACCCACTGGCACTAAATTAGTATTACAACACTTTTGATTAGAATCCTGCAGATAATAGATTTTTTTTTTTTTTGCTGCGATCTACGTCAATTTATTAATGTTGTTTATTTTTATATATGGCCAACAGGCAGCAATTGTGTAACACTTTATATAGTCAGAGAACTCCAAAGTACTTTGCTCTACAATTAGATATTTGTACACTGGTGGCGCTAAGCTATATAACTACAGCTGTCCTAAGGCAGACTGGCAAAAGGTAGCCTATCATTCAATCAGCGCCACCAGCAGGCCAGGTGGGGGAAATGTTTTGCCCAATGACTGAGAACTGTAACCGACAACCACTAGTGACAGGCCAAACTACTGAGGCAATGCTGAATTGTTCTTTAATTATAAAAATTATTTTTGCAAACACAAGTTGAACATAATAAGTGAAAATAAACTGTTTTTCTGCAGAAATATGTCTGACTGATTGAAATTTAATTACAAGGTGAACATGTCTATCCAAGTTAAAATGGAATGAAGGATCCAAGATGCATTCATGCCTGCAGACTGAGTTCGGAGGAGCTGTCCGTTCAGCACCATGACAGCCCGGGATGTTCTTTGTGCTTTTGCCGCGGTGAACGAAACGCAGCTGTTAGTCAAAGTGCAACCGCAGCAACGCCCCAGATGTCTGCCTGATGCGGTCAAACTTTGAGCTCCACAACGAGAAGCTGCAACGTGTTGCTCCCAAACTTAATGCAAAGATTTGCTGCGCGGAATCTCTCTGATCTGAGGCGAAGTCTACGGCCTTCACGCACTCCTGTCCGTCCATTAATAGTCTCACGCAAAGTGTACAGAACAGCTGTGACACACACACACTCTCACACACACTTACCTATGGTGGTGATGACCGTGATGGCAAAGTAAAAGGAGCCTGCGAATTTCCACTGCACCCCGGCTCTGTGGGGCTCAGCCTCCATGATGATGCTCTCCAGTTTGCGGTAATCATCCTCGCTGATGTTATATTTCCCCTGCAGCCGCTTCTCCTCGGCCTCCAGCTGTTCCTTCTCGCGCATCTCGAACTCGGACTCCAGGGCGTCAAACACGGCGGCCCCCACCAGCAGGTACGTGAACGTGCAGATGATGAGCGACAGGGTCCGCACGTTTTGCCGCTTCATGGCCAACAGGAATCGGCGGCCGAGGGTCTCATGTCCCCTCGGGTGACCCTGGAAGGCGCAGCAGGCGTAAGGAAAGCCGCGTGGAAGGCGCCCGGAGGCGGGGGAGCTCTGGGGACGGTGGGCGCCGAAGTCCCCCGCCTTGTAGGGATCCCGATGACAGAGCCCCGGATCCTGCTCCTGGTTCGCGGAGAGACACAGCAGACTGCTGGATCGCCTGGACCAAGAGCCCTGTAGACGAGAGACCCTGCGCAAGACCTGCCCGAACCAAGTCCTCCCTGTGCGCAGTGCCATCAACAAGCTGCTTTTCGGATCGCCTGTTGGTCTCTCTGTCCTCTTCCAAGAAACTGTACAAGTCCTTTAAAATTATTCAAGTTCATAAAAAGAAGAAAAAATAGCAGCGCTGACAGATCTTTCGCTTTCCTTCTTTATTTTATTTTTTTCGTGTCTCCCCGCTTACTTTGTCTATGATCGGAATGAAAACGTCCGACAACTTGGCTTTTATTTCTGCCTGGCTTCAAGTTTTCTTTTCAGCCTGAAAGCAACCTGTTCACCCCGACCATTCTCCCGACAGCAGGTGGGAGGAAATCAGCTCACTCTGAATGGAATCGGCGAATCTTCCCATCTTACAGTGAGCATCCTTCATCCGAAATCTGCTGACTCTTCCAAATGATCCGAGTCGCTCTCAGAGTGAAGGAGAGGAGCAGAAAGTGGAAGAGTGTCACTTACTGAATTAAAAATGTCGATTTTTCATGAAAAAATAGAGCCTCCTGAAATGTACAGCTTACTTTGTAACCAATTTCTTCTTGTAGGGAAGGGGGGTGGGGGGGATAAAGAACATGTGTAGTTGCTGCCCAACAGGTTCCACACAGACAAGTTTCCTTGGATCTACAGTCGTTTAGTTTTAAGATGTGCATAGGCTGAAATTGAAGAGAAAAATATTTTCCATGTCCGTAGAAAATGGATGGATGAGTAGTGCGCGTTCGGTGCCCGCAGTGCCACTCATTCTCTGTTGCGCGCACCAAAGAGCACCCACAGCTCTCTGCCCGGACTTTGTGCTGAGCGCCTCGGTTTGTGTTCTAGGTGGGGAAATAACGATAACAATAAGAACAACAAAAGACACAAATGCATCAGTTATCCCCACGCGTCACGAGCCGCTCACATTTTTTGAGTGCTCCACATTTTATGTCTCCATCCAAGCCCTGATCGGTGGGCGTTTCTCCTCCAGTCTGTGTTTCTGTTTGCAAGTGTCACGATTCACTTCAGGTCTCCTCTGAGAGGGCGGCTGCAGCCCCCTGCGCCCTCCCTCAGCCACACGCGTGACCCCTCCCACCATGGCCACTACTAACCCGGTCTGTGGAGGGAGAGAGTCCGATCGGGCTTAATTAGTCACTGTGGTGCGCTTTTGATGGTTTGCAGGTGAGATCATGAAATGCAGCTGGTCGTGGCGCTGTCAATGGTGCTGGAGCATAATATTCCCACAGTTATCACACTCCAACATCCGCCGCTCAGTCCTGCAGAGAGGATTCAGATAAACGGGGTTCGGATATTTCAGATTTAAGCATTACGTTTAAATCGACTGAATTTTGTTAAATCTGAGGAATGTTCTGGACTGTATAGATGGTTTCTTTGGACGTTTGCAAGCTCAAAAAGGAGAAGTTCTCTGAAACTACACTGCAAAAACAGATGTGTCAAAAATGACACATGTCTTGAGTGTGATCAGGGACTACACATGTGTACATTTTAGCATACAGTGTGTAATCTTCCATTCAAATGATTGACATGGTGAAAGTGTTATCTTCTATTCCTGAAGATCCGGCACAGGACATTTCAAGATTTAAAAATAAAATAAAATAAACAGAAAGCCAAATATAAATTAAGTACCAAAAATAATGCATATCAATATGTGCATACAAATAAATCAACAGTTTTACGGGAGCAATTATTCAAAATGTCTCATTCATACAATGTTGTAAAATGAACTCATGTGTAGTCCCCGATCACATTCAGGATGTGTGTTATTTTTAACACATCTGTTTTTGCAGTGTAGGGATGCAACGAAAACACTTGTTTCAAAGCGATTAAATGCCGATATTTGGATCTGAGCATATTTGCTGATACTTCTTTCTCCTAAAAAATGCAATGAATTGAAAGACAGGATTTATTTTCTTCTCATCTTGTTACAACAAATGATGGTGAATTAGATTTTTAAAAAAAACATATTCATAAAAACCACAATTTCAAGACAAAATAACAATTTTTGTGAAATTTTTGAAGTTTCCACATTTTAAGTATCTGTTCATGGTATCAGTTAATTCAATTTAGTTTATTAATATAGCACCAATGCACAGCAGACGTCATCTCAAGGCCCTTTACAAGAAAATTCATTTCAATACAAACATTCCAATCAGTTTAAAATCTTCGATTTAAGGAATCCCAGCAGATTGTGTTGAATCACTGATGTGACGTTGAAACTTCCCAGATCTATCTCTGTAAGTAAACTTACAGGTTACTAAATGCTCTCAAATACTAGATTAAAGCTAACATACCCACAAGTTACATGCTGCTCCTCTTGGAGCTTACGTATTTCTTCCCTAGGAACTTTTCACATCATAAAGGAAAATTGTTTATTTTATTTTCATGGAATTTAAAGCATACCTTCCATACCTAATATTGCCGTTAGGCTGAAATCCAAAACAAAAGGGAAGATGAAAGGACACAAAAAAAGCAACACAAAGCAGAGAGCTGTGTTTCCAGGGGAACTCTAAATTCTGAGACACCACCTGAGGATGAGAGCAAGATTTTAAACGAAGTTGAACTCCTGGACTGAATCTTCAAGCCAGAGGCTGAATCAAAAAACGAACCTGCCAAAGCAACCTGATGGATGCCACTGGTAGCAGAAACGCTGACATTTACTTTGATTATTGGATGTTTTATAGTAATGATAGATTATGGAAGCAAAAGTATTGAATGTAAAATGTCTGGCGATTAATTAGTTCTAAGCTTCATTTTAATTTAACGTAAATAAGCAATGAATAAGTAAGTAATGATACAAGTAAGGATAATTGTCCTTTAAAATGTTATTTTTCTGATGAGTCTTTGAGGACTTATAGTATGCTTTTACTTGAACTTTCTTCAGAACTGTTTTCAGGAACATACAGGGTACTCTTTAGATCCTGCATGGTATTCTATAACACTTTCCTTGAATTAACAGAAAGATTTCCTGGAGTTTAGTTTTACACAGCACTTTATTCAACAAACTGAAACAGACTTTATGGTTTTTGAAAATGTAAATGTTCCCGTCCCAGAAATAATATGTTACTTTTGATTAACTTGCAGGTTATGGAACATACAGACTAATTTCAGGATGCACTTTAAGTCTTTCTTGGAAATAACTATTTGCCACTATCTTTCTGAAACTAATACAATACAAACAGTAAAACGTATCTAGACTTAACTGTGTACTTTTAAAAATGTCAGTAACACTATGGTATGAGTTTGGGCTAGCAAAGAATTAGCAATACAGATTCTGGCTAAGATGTCTAAACCAGGGTGCAACATGGTTCTTTTCTGATTCTTTCCTGGAACTGATAAGTTATGTTACCTGAACTTTGAGGGTTTTCAACAAACTTTCCTGAACTTTCCTCACATTCACAGGGTTTGTAACCGTTTGAAGTCTCAAAACTTGACCTTTGTGTATAACCTAACCTGCAGTCAAACTTGACTGACTGAACTTTTGTAGTACCTTAAAATAAGTCCTTTGATTGGCTCTGAACCTCCAGTTAAGAATCCAACTATTTTCTCAACAGAAATTTGGACCCTGATGATTTTGAATCTTTCGAGTTCATGGATTTTGTGAAATGTTCCTTAAATGCACATATTTGTGTTCTAAAGTTCACAAGTTGCTCTCACAATAAAGTACTTAGAGGGTTAGTTTAGTTTTCAGGATACTTTTTCACAAAGTTTGGGATTCTTTTTATAACCTCTTGAGGGATACAGAGGAGCTTTGGACCTTTTTTCCTGAGAATTTCCCTACAAAGAAGGAGTTTTCACAAATCTCACACGTGGCCAATAAGGACATTTTCTTTATTTTTATTTTTATGGAGCAAACAGTATGCTTTCTAGTACTTTCCTAAACTTAAAAGACTTCTTGATGGAAACTATAGTGATGTTTTATTGAACTTTCAAAAATCTTACACTTTACTTTCTAATATATTCTTGAGATGTACAAATTAATTTTCATAAAGATCTTCTGGAATTTGAAAGGTATTTGAAAATAAAACCCAGACAACATTACAGAAAAAATACATTGACATGTATGCATCATTTTAAAGAAAGAAAGAAGAAAATACCAACTTAAAAAATGGTCAGAATTTATTCTGTTAGTGGATAAAATGTGAGAAAAAATAAAAGATAAATTATTTCCCTCATGATTAATGCGTTTCTCTTTGAGCAGCGGCAGCAGGAACAGATCATACTCCTTATTCTGACTGACGGAGGAGGGGAAGCCATTTTGAAGGGTGCTTTCATTTTCATAAATTTTCTATTAGGATTTGAAACAGCCGGTCCATAACGGATGGAGCTATAAGCTGTTTCGACAAGCATTAGGTCTGATGATATTGTGCATGATAAAACACCTGTTTTGCATGCTATCAGAGATTAAGTGATGGGATGTAGACAGCTCTGGAAGGGAGGCAGCGTTCAGCAGGTGAAGCTTTAAATCAACACTAGAGTCCATCTTGGTCCTTCTTCAAGAAGAATAACTTTAAAGATCATAAACTGAAATGACTATGTTATAACTCAATTTACTCTGACATAAACTAGGGAGCATGTGGTAATACGATAATCATTCAGTACGTTTAGATGCACATCTAAATCGAGCTTTTAGCAGAAATCGGACTAATGGCTTAGCAGGGTTGAGGTTTGAGTCCCAGTTTAAGTGTCACTCAGAAAACGGAATTATTAAATGAAGTGTGTTCCACTCCACAACACTAGATGGCGATATGCGCCCTTTCACACTGACCTTCTCCCCTTGGACTAGAGTCCCCCAGATAGTAGAGAACAACTAAAGTCAGTGAAACAGACGGAGTAAAAGCAGGATATACACAATGAGCAAAGAAATGGACGACGACAACACTGCAGCACAGAACATTTTTTAGGTACTAAGCTGCTTGATTTTGTAGTTTGCTGGCTTCTAAAAGCTCGGCTAGTGGTGACGGGTGTAAATATGAAGAGACATTTTAAATTCCAACCCATCATCTGGGTACCTTAGATTTCTCAAACTCCAGTTTGATTCAACTCAAGTCAAGCTGAGGTATACATACATTTCAAAAGTCAAATTTCAGTCACACCAATGCAATCAATTTAATATGTCTTGCTGCATTTGTAAACACTGAGTGTAAGCCAGAAAGAAAGGCATATTATTGCAAAAGCTAGAAAAGAACTGAGGATAAGGACGAGGACACCTATCAAAAAGACCTTTCTTCACTAGTTGAGTTAATTCTTTTTGGTGTAGATTGAACAAATCAATCCTCAATGCTTTTGGTCCCAGTTTGCCACGACGGGAATCTTCCATTTCACCACATACCAAAGGTCGTGTGTTGGAATAACATCTGTGAATGTGGAGCAACACTGAACTAGGTTCAAGAAAGCAGTTTGAGAGAATTTGAACCTTCTACATCTTGCTAGAGGTTTTAGGAGATTAATTAATTAATTACATTGAAATTATTAAGGAAGGCTCTAAAAACAGGTAACAAAACAGGCACCTTAGCCTGACCTAGGAGAAGGTTCCATGAATGATGGAAGACATCCTGCCTTGTTCCAGTACCAAAGATAACTCACCCATCAGTCATCATTACTATAGACCTGTTGCCCCGACATCCCACATCATGAAGGTCCTGGAGAGACTCCTGTGGCCCCACCTCAGTAAGTAAATTAGAACCTATCAAGACCCGCTGTAGTTTGCTTATAGTCATTGAGTTGGTGTTGAGAAGTGGACGTGGTTGAGGAGTACAGATACCTCTGAGTTCACCTGGACAACAGACTGGAGAATCAACAGTGAAGCTATCTGCAAAAAGGGACAGAGCAGACTGTATTTTTTGAGGAAGCTGAGGTCCTTCAAGGTTTGCATCAAGATGCTGCAAATCTTCTACAAGTCTGTGGTGGAGAGTGTCATCTCTTCGTCCATCATCTGTTGGGGTAGCAGGAGAGACGGGGGGGGGGGGGGGGGGGGGGCGGGGGTAAGGGTTAGGGTGTTTATAAATCATTAAATAGCTTAACACCAAAACATGTTAAAGCTCTGTTGTCACTATGGGTCGTAGCCTCCAGGATGAAGAAAGGAGCATTGAACACGGAGAAAACCTCTATAAATCTGACCATGTGGAAAGTAGCAGCTATGTCGGGGGTAAAGCAGTCGGTGGAGTGAGAGCCTACATGGAGGAGAAGCTCTACAAGCTCTAGGTGAGTGTTTTATGTGCTATAGCTAATGCTAGCTCCCATTAGCCAAATGACGTCATTTATGCGACTATAGATTTGTAGGTATTTTAAATGCAAATTTTTACAATCAAATGAATCCAAAATCACTTAACAAACACAGTCGAAACGTACATCATTAGTTATCATTTAAATCAAAGTACAACATATGTGTGACTCAGGACGTAAGACAAAGCGGACCAGAAAATTTTATCACTCCTTTGACTTCCATTCATAATTTTTTCGGCCAGGGGACCCATGGGCCAACTGGAAAGGGAGCAGACTTAGGCTCCACATAATAACCTGCCAGATAACCCAGGTCCTCCAACTCTAGTGTACTACTTATCTCTCAGAACCAAACATGGAGAAGCAGCTTTCAGTTTCTATACTGCCCTTATTCTGGAACAAACTTCCAGACGATTGCAAAGCTGCGGAAACACTTAGTTCCTTTAAATCAGGCTAAAAAGTAACATGTTTAGGGCTATGTTTGAGTAATCGATAATTTATGGCTGGAATGTTCTGTTTTTAAATATGTCTTACATTTTGTGTCTCTAATGTTGTGTTTCATGCTTTTAATGTTGTTCTGAGCAAATAATGTAAAGCACCTTGAAATGCCTCGTTGTTAAAAGTATGCTATAAAAATAAAATAGTCTCCCTTTACAATCTCCCCAATTCAAGATGGATGACAAAAACATGACATTTAATATAATAATACAAACATAAGACACAGCTAAGGTAGATTCAATTGGCAAGACAACTATTAGATTGGAAGTCCACAAGCCTTGCCTTTTTGAACAAGGTGGCAGGAATAAAGCCATAGTAAGCTTCGTTACAAGCTGTGTAGTCTAGAACCAGATTTGGCTGATATTCTGTAGTAAAATTTGAAAACAGATGTTCACAGATGTTTTTCTATGCGATCTGACAAAGTTGGAGCTGTTTTGCAAAGAAAAAAAAGGCAAAACTGATTTTTAAAAATACACAATATGTAAGTTTATCATATATAAAACAGATGATCCTGAGGGCGCTATCTAATGCTAATAGATGACTAGTAAAGCGTAAAATAAATATGAATCTACTCATACGGTGTCCCAAGTTTGGCCCTTTGTATGCTGCTGCAGATTTCACTCTGGATCGGCTCCTTTTTTTTTTAACAGGAGATGTCATAGATGGCAGAGAGAGCTCCTCTTTTTTCAGCACACACCTGATTCTGTAGCTCCCCTCTCATCATTTCCATATCAAGGTTACAGGTGCATACAAATGGACATAACTGAACAGCAAGAGCAGTGATGTTGATTGAACTCTGCTTTCTGGGGGTTCATTTGCATTAATATCCTGCTGTGCCACGGACTCTGCTGAGTCTTCAGCTGGGCTCTGAGGGATTTCGTCTGCCCTGAATAAAAGGCTCAACTTTGCTCTCAAACCTCAGAGTCTTTTCACTGTGGGAAAATCGTAATATCACAGAGAGAACATCTATCCCCACAGGCTGACTGATGATTGATTATGGGCAGAATAACGGCTCTGCGGCAAGAAAATGAAGCTTGGTGGCTAATAATGGTGTGGTGACATCTGATAAGAAATCTCATTTGAATTTAAAACCGAAAAGTCAAAATATGAATAAAAGGGAAGAGGAACCGGTTCTGGTGGCTTCATGCTACAGCCTCCATTGGCCTCTGAACGTAGAACCCAAAAATTGGGAGAGATATAAAACCCAGATTAGCTCTGCTTGATGCCGGTTCCCAGTGGTCACCACAACAACTACAGTATTACAGCTATACGAACTAATCGGCAGTATTTCTCTGGTTACTATTGTTTTATCCAAGGAACTCCCTGGTCTGGATAAGAAGAGCAGTTTGGGAGTAAAAAAAATGAAAGAAAGAGTATTTGCTCACTTAATTCCTTGTCGTTTTTTCCTAGTGTTGTATAAATCCATCCATCCATCCATCCATTCAGGTTGTTCAATGAAAGAGCACTTTTCTAGTCACATTTGCTTTACAATAGAGCCACATTAACACTATTTGACTCAGTCATAAACTGATCGGTACCCAACACTGGATAAGTACCGTGCACATATAAACACGTAACAGAAGGAAGTGAACCCACAGCTCTTGGATTGCACGATATCCACTGTACTCACTGACTCACAGTTGCCCATTTGTCCGTCCAGCCATCCGTCAGTTATCTGGCATCAGCCAGATTTTTGTGTAGCCCCGCCCCATGTCCAGCCTACACATTTCGATACGGCACCCGCGCAGCAGAAACCGTCTGAAAGAGGGACGGCCATCTGGTAGAATATTTTGAGCTGATTGGACGACGCGCAAGGTAGCACCTGGGAGGCACTGGCTTCTACCCCAGTGTCAACCGGCACGGCCATGTTTGTTTCACTTTTCACAAAATGCTTCCCTTTGTTCCTTTTCTAACGAAGACATACTATCCAATTCCTCTACAACCAATTCAATAGCTGCGTCCACGCAAGCGTCAACCGGCACGGCCATGTTTGTTTTACTTAGCTGGGCCCTTGATACCATCGTCACAACTGAGTTCCCACCCACAATGCTGACAAACGGATGGTTTAAATTGGAGCGGTACAAGATGGATTCTTCTGATTTTGGAAAACTCCAAATCTCGCGAGAATCCAACTTGCAGAGCAAGGTTAATCCGTCAGTCAACCCCTTGTGCCCTCGGTCAGTGCAATCAGCCATCAGTTTCTCTTTGCCCATTGCTCCATCCATGTGAACATAAATTCATTTGTCTAATAAGCCATCCATCCATCTATTGAAGCTGTTTTTTTACAGAGTTCAAGTTTGAAACCTAAGGATATTTATTGTCACGGTAAAACATAAAACGACAAGTCCTTTAGTGTAGAGGGACTCAGGCAAACTGACATGGAGATTCGGTTGCAGTAATAAGGGGATTTTGTATGATGAACTAAAAGATATAGCAGCTTTCTCTCAGCGTGTGTTCAGCCTTCTGAGATTGAACACATGGCTTGTGTTTGACCTATTGTAACTGCAGATTTCTGTTGGTCTTTTTGTTGAATTAGTTTGAGTACAGCAATGGAGAAAAGTTTTGGTCATGAAATAAGTCTTAAACATATGCATAAAAGAAGATACGAGGCCTAGAGAGCCAAGAAAGAAGGCATCTCTGCAAAATATTTGCAAATCAGTAGCAGATGCTTTATTAACTGATGACCTTTCTCATAGGGATGCAACAGTATCACTTTTTTCAAAACCGAGTCCATACCGATGCTTGGATCAGAGTACTTACCGATACACAGTACCAACGCCGATACTTCTGTCACACAAAAAACTGCTATCAATTGGGAGTCAGGTTTGATTTTCTTCTCTGCTTGTTACAAGAAATGATGGTGAATTAGTTAAAAAATAAAATATGAATAAAAATGACCACAGAACCTACATGTAAAAATTTAAAACTAATATTCTCTGTGAAATTATTGCTGGATTTCCACATCTGAAGTATCGCTACATGGTATCGGTTAATGTTAACAGATACCGAAACCAGTACATTAGGCAGTATCGGGGCCAATACCCTATACCAGTATCAGTGCATGCCTACTTTCTCATTAAAAACGCATTGTACAGATTGGTGTGATTGGCAGAGGCAAAAGGTATTGAAACGATTCATGAAAGCCCAGATGATGTTTTGGCTGTGTACGTTTCGAATTCAGAGCATTGGAGGTAGCTTACTTGGAGACACAGTGGCTGATGTTGATGTGGTCCCCCAAAGATAATCTCTGGGATCTCTTATTTGCAATATACACCACTTAATTGGACCAAATCATCCGGTCACATGGATTTTAGTAGCATTGCTATGTTGATACCCCAATCTTTGTTCCCACCTGACGACCACACAGTCTCAGCTCGGATCTCAGACTGACGTACCGACAGGACAGAAAGTCTATCAACTCCAAGTAAACTCTTCTGAGACTGAACAACAGTTCTCCCAGCTAAACAGTCCATACTGCACCAAAAATGCACCCAAACCGAATCCTTAATCGCTTGCTCTACCATAGCTAATTAGAAATGTGGATCTTTTGAACGATGGCTATGAATGGACAAATCTAACCCAACCCATGATCTTGCAAAGGCTCATATCATGACTCGTCACACTGTTGGTCAGCGCCTACACCAGGTTCAAGACAATCCAGAGACTTTTCACGCGTCGTTTCCCAATGGCAGAATGCATTGTCACCCCATCGCCTCCGACTAATGATCTTCATTCTAAGTAGCTCATTGCTAGCTTCAATATTTACGGAACATCCTCAGTTCTAAGTCGCTTTGACAAAATGCAGAAACATGAACAGAAATTTGGAGGAAGGAATAGTGAGAAGGAATGCAGGCCTGGATCATATTGAGGGTTTGTTCAGCTGAAAGGATGGTGCACTTCACAAAACAGATTTCATCATGATGAAAGAGTGCTTTGTGGTAAAATTTAATCAAGGGGCATCAGGGAGGAAACTGAAGCTTGGACACAGATTAGCCTAGTTTACACTTCTCCGTCAAGGTTGAAACAGACAGACGCAACGCCTTTATCCATCCACACATGGTCTCTCTGTGGTCTGTGATTGGTCAGTCCAACATCAGAACATTTCATCAGAACAATGCTCTGAAATCAATGCAATTAGTAATCAATGCAGCGTTTCGGCACTAGATGCTTTATACTGAAAGGAAATCTTATCTAATATGGCCTTTTGGGAATAAAAAAAAAGTTGTAGAGAACAACAAAACAGACTGCTGTGTTTGTTTCCATTCATTTCTACAGTATTCATTGAGCTGCACTTCTATTAAAAAACCTTCTAGCTCAATCAAAACTTATTTTCTGTAGGACAATTCTCCTTGAGGGGGAATGTGTTTACAAGCTGAAGAAAATAAACTCTATCTGATGGTAAACAGACCATCCAACCCCTGCTATTCTGGTGGGGAATTGCTTGTAACACTGAGGCCATGTATACATGTAGCTGGGTTTAAAAACAACAAAACGGTTATTTTCCTCTGCTTCTTTAAAAACAACATCTCCATCCACACAGAACCGGATAAATGCGTTTTTCAGCACATTCATAGACATGGCAAAATGTAGGGGTCAGTAGTTTTCCCAAAGCCTATCCACTCGGCGTAACTTTCTACTCTCTAACTTCTGCATACAGCAGCTTGTAAAGACAAGCGAGCAAAAGTTCTCGGAGAATTGATAATGACAAACAGCTTTGAGGACATAAACGCTGTTTCTGTTTGGAAACACAGGTCGCACAAGAGATTTTGGAGCATTTTGTGTCGCGGATAGCGGCGTTACAGCACTTCAAAATCCCGTTCAATGCGTACGCATGCGTCCACTAAAAACGGAGAAAACGCAGATCTTCACTTTGGCCGGAGTTTTTAACAAATTCGTTTTTGTTGCCAAAAATCTCCGTTTATGTGTGGATGACATGCTAAAGCGTAGAAAAATATTCCCGTTCTGTGAGATACCCGTCTATGTGTTGACAAGGCATGTGACAACAAAAGAAGAAGTTTTATAAGAAAAATGCCTCCATCTATACGTCTGCATCAGGGTGCAAATTTTCTGATGGAGAAGTATAAGCTAGGCTTTATTCTTTCACGTACACGCTGACCCCAAGCATGAAGCTACATAAAAGGGATATCAATGCTTTTCCTGTCGCCAAAACGTGCAAAAAGGAAGAGACCACAATTCCAATAAAGTACGATTTGGAAGGCCACAAAGGAAGTTAAAAATGCAAAGACATTTCTACCTTTAATGAAAGGTAAAAACAAGTATTGTGGATGCTTCTTGGCCCTTTAGCTAATAGAAATAATTCAACGATATTCTAACCCACTTTACACAGGAAATGCTTGAAGGAGCAGGGGGCTGGATTTCTAAAATAAATATTCATGTTCAGTTTTGTAATCGTATTCGGTAATGAAGCGTTTTAAACCAAGTAAAATCCACCCACCCATGTGTAATCCCATTACCTGCAAAATAGTCTGCGATTCGGTGGCCGAATTTCCTGCGCTTACACAGGGATGTACGATAAGTTCAATCTACAATTCTTGCACGTTCTCTATTTAACAGGAAGAAGGAAGGGAAAGAACCCAGACTTCAGACGTAGTCAGTTAAACACTATTACTTACTTCGTCGCTAGACATGTTGCTTGTTGTCGTACAGCTGGAGATGTGTGCATTGTGCGGTGGCCTGAAATTACGCTACATCGCTGATTTATTTCTTTTTTGTGCACACTTGTGACTGCAGTTACTGGCAGCGCCGACAGCCGCAGTCACGAATTTCATTTCTTCAATCCGGTCCCCTGCTCCTTTAATCAGACTCAACATCAGACAGACAATAGATTTTTCATCTGAAAAATAAAAAACCTGAAAGATATCAGACACTGAAGTCACAACTACTGTCTTTGCCTGCCTATTTAACACATGCCCTGCTTTTCTCAGGTAGTGGGTGTGGCTTCTGGGAACACCTGGGCCCAATCTTCCCAGCCTTTAAAAGCTTGACTGACTGCTCCACAGCGTGCGCTATCCTCGGGTTTTCTGGTTTGTTTTTTTGGCTTCGTTTGATCTTTGATTTGGCCTTGATTCCTATTTGGTTGTTTTCTCAATTTTGTTTATGTTTCTTTATATAAAACACTCAAATTCTGCAACTTAAAGTGGTGTGTCTCCTTTTGTCATGGCCTAATGAGCTGGGCTGTGATACTGAAAACCAAAAAATATAATCATTTAACATGTAAACTGTTGAAATTTCTCTTACATTCTTTCCCCCACTTATCAATTAATTCCCCAAAGTGTATGATGTTAAATGTGATTACTATGCAGAGTCTGAGTATATGTTAGATGAAATGAAAGCAAACTGACCAACATATAGCTTTTTATTTAGCATTTATTCACAGCCGTTTGTTGTCAGCGAAATCAATCCAGTCGAAACAATAATTTTTCAGGGTTTTGGTACAGAGGGTAGAGACAAAGTCAGTACAACTAATTTAATTAATCTGGATGTCTTACAATTCTGCAGCAGTAAATAAAAACAAAAACAGCAAAAAAAATATAGATAGTGAACGAATAGAATTAGCGCCTGATTACACCAAAAAATACAGCAGTTTCACAGAGAGAATGCCAGCCTAGCAACACGGTAGGTTACATTTAAATGTAACTGGAGGTACAAAGAAAAGCAAAGTTATTAGGGGGTTTGTTTCTGTCACAGTTAAACTGATATAAAAATGTTTTCTGATTCTGTGAGCACTCATTGTTGTGTTTTACTTCATGTAGCTGTTTGATGAGAGAACACAGAGGCCCCTGGAGCCCCTAGGCCCCTGCCTGCAGCGGAGTATCCTGGGCCCTGATGTGCACACAAGGCAGAGTAAACCAGGCCAAGGGGAGCTCTCGTCGGGCGCTGTCATCCTGGACCTTCATGTGCAGGTAGAAATCTCCGGTGTAGAGGAGCAGCAAGGCACCCTCGCAGACAGAACGTTCTTTGGGTTTAACCTGAGAAATAATTAGGAACTGTTAGTGTGCAGCTTCTTGCTTTTTTTGCAAATAAACTGACTACACCAGCAATGTATTTGTGTGTTGGGGGGGGGGGGGGGGGGGGGGGGGGGGTTGATGGCGAGAACACTGAAATTAAGCTGTCTTGCACATTGATTAGATCTGTTTTTCATTCTTTTATCACCTTAGAGTCTAAGCTCTTTGCTTAGTACTAACAGTCTGTTTAAACAGTCTGCAGCTTGTTCAACACTTAGAGAGGCTTTTTTTTTTCTTGTTACAAAGGCTTGACTATGGGATCCTTTTTTATGTGATATGACTCTTATTTTAGGGATTTTATGCAACATGGATGAAGGGCTGTAGGAGTTGTACAAGTTTTCCAAAAATATTCAGGGTGTTCTTTCTGTAAAATGCTGTAAAACTTTTCAGCGTCCACAATGAACACACATATTGTTTCATCACTTACCAACCATACTCTGTGTGGATGGCGGTTGGACATTATTAAATATGCCTCATTTATTTCCATGTTCAACGAAAGCCAAACCAGGAGCTACAGGCTGGCTGTTGGTTGCTTTTTTGGCAAATCAAGGCCTGGATGAAACAAAGGAAGAGCTAGGTCTATATTTCCAGCGCATAATCATGGAATCTCTGGTTGTAAAAACAACATGGACGCTCCTATTGCCTCATTTCAAAAGCAGTTGGTAGTGATAAAGTCTTAATTCTTACCCATGCTGCATTTTTTTCTTGACTTTTTGTCCTTTAAACACTCTTAATTTTACAATGAGGAACACAAGTATTTGAACACCCTGCGATTTTCCAAGTACTCCCACTTAGAAATTATGAAAGGGTCTGAAATTCACATTGCAGGTGCATTTCCACTGTGACAGCATTTTTTTTTATTCAGGAAAACACACTTTATGATTTTTAAATAATATATTTGTATTTTATTATTGCACATAGTATTTGAACATTTGGTAATCAGCAGGACATCTGCTTCTCAAAGACCTGTTACTCTTTTAAAAGTCCACCTTTACTCTACTTATTAAACTAAATTAGTAGCACCTGTCTGAGCTCATAAAAAGACAGCTGTCCCCCCCACTGTTAGACTCAAACTACTACCATGGGCAAGACCAAAGAGCCGTGAAAAGACACCAGAGACAAAATTGTAGACCTCCACGAGGGTTGAAAGTGCTACGGGGAAATTACCAAGCAGGTTGGTGAAAACAGATCAACTATTGGTGCAAGCCTGGCGTCATGGGCGGGCCGGCCCCCCATGACAGATTACAATGCCTCATGCAAATGTATTGGCCAAAGACAACCAAAAGAGGGTCCTATAGGTTACAGGCATATGTATGTAACCTTTCATTTGAGGGTTACAGAAACATTTCTTCATTTATTTATCTTTTAAAAAGTCCTACAAATTTTGACCAAAATGTTTTTAAAAAAAACGTTGAAGCCAAAACAGTTTTTGAACCATTTTGAGTAGAGGCATTGCTGCTGCCTTTTTGGAATTATAAAAAAAACTTCAAAGTTCCAGACAGAATTGGTCTAAGTGCTTTTGTCAGATAATATTGTCAATAATAAGATCTTGAAAACATGGGACAATATAAAATTGTATATCCACACTTCTTATAGGTTGGTGGCAGTAACGCACCAATTCGTTGTTTGGCAGCCTTAAATAATTATCAAGAGGAATAAGAAGTGCTAATAAAAGCATGCCAACTGGTAGTTATGATGTAAACATTCAGAGAAATACACGCAGGAAAAGAAATTTACAAAGGTTTGTGGCAGCATGGTTGGATTAAGGAAGACTTGCATACCAAGTACTTACATTAAGAACATTAAATGGACGTAAAATTATCGTTTTCTTAATCGAAATGATGTCTCTGTGGATGTACAGGAGCAGCTAAGACGGGTGAGTTGGACTTTATATACTTTTTCATTCTGAGTGTATCAGTGCAGTTTCAGCAGTGAGTAGACACATAAGAGAACTGGCAGGAAAGAAGCAGGGCCTGTATTTGTGTTTTCTGCTGTTATTAACTGCTTTGCGAATTATTCTTATTTTCAAAAAGCCGGATGTTTGGCGACGTCTGCTCATGTCCTTCTGAATCAGCGCGACTTAACCACAGCGCCTTTTGAGCGACAATGATCTTCTAAAAAGGAAGATGGCTCACTCACGTCTTCAAGCTGATACACAGCAGGGTCGTGACGGTGGCTCAATCGTGGTTATTTTGGAGAGCAAAAATGTCCTGACCACCAATCTACAACAGAGACATAATTCGAGAAAACCCCAGAATGTACCTCAGTCCCTTTTTGAATGATGTATAATATGAGTATGTACATAGAGTGTCAAAAAGGGCCCAGGTTTGTGTTGGAGCCATTGTTAGAAAATGGAAGAGGGTAAAGATGACTGTTAGTCTCTCTCAGACTGGGGCTCCATGCAACATCTCACCTGGTGGGGTATCACTGGTGATAAGAAAGTTGAGGAATCAGCCCAGCACCACACAGGAGCAACTGGTGAATGACATAACGACAGCTGGGACCAACAAAGGTTATTGTTGGTAGAACACTGAGGCGTCATGGTTTAAATTCATGAATTGCTCAAAAGGTTCCCCTATTCCCATCTGAAGTTATGGGAGAAAGTCATGTGGTTGGATGAGACCAAACAGAACCTTTTGGTCACTGTGTTTGGAGGATGAATTGCATCTCAAGAACACCATCCCTACTGTGAAGCACGGGGGCGGAAACATCATGCTTTGGGACGGCATTTCTGCTAAGGGGACAGGGCGACTGCACGGTATTATGCCATGTATCGTGAGATTTAAAACAAAAACCTCCTTCCCTCAGTCAGAGCATTGAAGATGGGTCGTGGCTGGGTCTTCCAACAGGACAATGACCCGAAGAAACACAGCCAGGAGAACCAAGGAGTGGATACGTAAGAAGCAGATCAAGGTTCTGGAGTGACTTATGGTGCATTCATACCAAGAGCTTTATCAGCGTCAGGCAAAGCTCACAAAGCATCTAGTTTGACGCTTCTATGTTGAAGCTTGCAAAGTCTGCCACTTCTCAGCTAAAAAGAGCGCATGGACGGGGCTTCATCTGTTGTCGGATATTCTGAACTATGGCAGATAGTATTGAGAGAGTGGCTTGGCTTTATTTGCTAAATAAAGCTAGACTGCGTTGACTTTGGCAACATCAGCGCCGTTTGTGGATACACCCTATTCTACGGATGCGTTCTGAGTTTGGGGAGTTTAACCATTTGCTCCAGGAGCTACGTATGGATGAGGTTCGCTTTCAGCGGTACTTCAGTCTGTCCCACGCCTAATTTTACGACCTCCTGGGCGAAATCGGAGCTCAAATCTCCTACCATGACACCAACTACAGGTTCTCTGTTCCTTCCGAAGAGCGCCTGTCCGTCTGTCTTCGGTAAGTGTTATTTATGATTTTTAAATCTGCGTTTTCTAGACTTAAAATGTAGGTTTTTCCTGCTCCCGCTACATTCAAAATACGTGTAGTGACATCACTACAATTATAAGCTCTGATTGGTTATCGCGCCGCTTTAGGGCCGTCAGCGCCGTCAAAAGTTCAACTAGCTGAACTGCTGTGCTGCTGGCTTTATGAGCTTTGAAGCATGAAAAGCAGGAAAAGCTTGAAAAGATGACGGAGCCAAAGCTCATAAAGCGCCGCAGAGAACGTGACGCTCCTCCAACGGTCTCCGCCATAGACGTAACATGTAAAAAAGTCCTTGGTCTGAATGCAGCATTAGTCAGTCTCCAGACCTAAATCCAATAGAAAATGTTTGGAGTGCGCTGAAACTCTGTTACTCAGCGACGGGCTTGAAACCTGACAGATGTAGAGAGGATCTGTATGGAGCAGTGGGCCAAAATCCCTGCAGCAGTTTAAGGAAACCCAGTCAAGAACTACAAGGAAACGTTTGACCTCGGGAATTGCAAAGACAGGCTTTTGTGCCAAATATTAATACTGATTTTTTCAGGTGTTAAAATACTTATGAGCAGCAATAAAATACTTTTTTTTATTCATACAATGTGATTTCCTGACATTTTTTATGATGTGTCCCACAATGGAAATGCACCTACAATGTGAATCTCAGACCTCTCCATAATTTCTAAGTAGGAGAACAAGCTAAATCGTACGTTGTTCAAATGCCTATGCTCATCACTTTATGTGAGACAACTAAGCTGTGTGTTTTCAGAATCAGGCCAGGTTTGTGTGTCCAAATAGGAAATGTCATTTTGGCTTCACATGCTAACAGTAGGGGAGACCAGGGCTGCTTGTTGCATTGTTTATCACAGGCAAACCACGGGGCACTGTGGTCATTTTGCACTACTCATCGTTTGATTGGACCACACAACAATGAGATGAGAGTAACTTCTTTCATTTTTATGGGTCAGAGTAATTTTTCATGCTGGTGTTATTGTTGTAATAAAAGTCCTGCTCATACGATCTCACTCAGCCAATCACAGTTCCACCATTTCTAAGACCTTAAATAGAAAAGGGTATGAAGGTCTTTAGTGTCAGACAGTGATCTGATAATGAAAGTTCAGATATGAAATCGCAAAATGTTGGTACATATCAGTGCATAAACTTGAACCTTCTGATATCGTATGCATCATTCTCCCTTTTGCCCACAATTTGCCTGATTTCTGTTGGTCCATCTAAAATGTCAACATGAAATTAAGTTTTAACTAGTGTTAACTAGGAATGTAACGGTACACAAGAATTATGCTTTGTATGTATCTGGGGCTCTAAATTCACCGCTTGGTATGTTTTCGGAACACTTATTTAAGAAACAAAAGAAAAATGTGCAAAACCTTTTTTCCTGAATTCCTTTCTTTCCCCAAAATAATTTTGTTTTACTGTTCAATAACTTAAAGTTAACAATAAAGAATTGACTTTAGATATGATTAGATGTTTTTAAAAAATAGTACAAGCAGACATAGCCAGAGTAGAAAACAAAATAACCACTTGAAAACAGTGTTAAAGTTAAGAAATTTCTAAATAATGATTTCTACTGTAACTGCATGAGAAACCATTGATGTTCCTAAATAGCAGCGTTTAGTCATAGCTGGGAGTCATTTCTGTGTTATTCTGGTGTTCATTTTTAAAGTTTTACTAAAAATCTTTCTGCTGAATTTGTTTGCCAAACATGCATACTGAACTGACAGGGCTGTACTGAAAAAATATGAATATATGTTCTGTTCCCTTTGGTTTTTACCAAAGCAACCTTTCTATTAGTTTGGGCCCCTAACAGACTGATACTCCTGCTTAGACTGACCGTATCAATGAAGAAGGTGTTGGAGCCGATGAAGGTGACTGCTTCATCCAGGTCATAATTCTGGACCCCATTCTGGTAGTCCTGATATGGCATCACGGTCAAAGACAGCGGGCCCACCGGGTTCTTGCTCAGGTTGGTCAGTTTTACCTCCAGAGTCACGGCGTCGCCCACTTTACAGTCTGCTATGACGTCGCAGTCGCAGGGCTTCCCGTTCACCAGCACGTCTGAAAACACAAGAGGGGAAACTATCAGAACTGTCCAGATGAGAGTAAATATCTTCACATCAAACAAGATGTGTTCAGAGCATAATTAGCCGATCATACAGCTCCTCAAAGACAGATCTGCTTTCCGTAAAATACGTTTTATTGCCACCAGCAGAGAGAGCGCAGAACTCTGAATATTAAACTGATTTCCCTCCTTTTTAATCTCATGCATGAAGAATTTTTGTCTCGGAGAGACAAATTAGATTGTTGGAGAAATGCTGTCAAACACACACACAGCAACCACGAATACACTCATCTGTTGTCGAGCAGATCCACCCTCCCGGCTGTAGCAGCCAATTAGAAAACACTGAGAGTTGGGTTCAATTTCTCTAGGTTTCACCGATGCAGACACGATGGTCCGCTTTGAACAACGAGCCCGGGGAAGTTAGGGCCGCAGCTTCACAGTGGGCTCGGAACGCTGAAGCCAACCATACGCACGCGGCAGCCATCATCTCCCAATAAACGGCTGGTTTTAGTTTGTCGGTGGCACGCGCTCGGCCACAGAGACACAGAGCCGGCTGGTGGATGCTTTCTAGTGTCACGCCGGCGGTTGTGATAAACACTGTGAGTCACAGGCGCCGTGACAGCCTGATGAAAGAGTCGAGCTGTTTGGTGCTGCTGCTGCTGGTGAGCCAATACGTTGCCCACAGAGGACACTTCACTTCTCAGTCAACCAGATGCAAAAGTGAAGAGAAATATGAAGGACTTCTCCTACTTCACATAAACAAAATAAAATAAAATAAATGGTCATTTCGCTAAAACAAAACCGCTTTGATTTATTTTGCAAACCAAATAAAAATCTGCACTAAACTGCCATAATTTCTAACAAAGAAAAAAATTATTTCAAGCTTTAGTGGCATTCAACTCTTTCACATGTTGTCCCTTTACAGCCACAAACTCTAAAGTGAATGTATAATGAGAACCTTTTGTCCTTGTCGCTCTCTGCTGCTTCTATAAACACTCCAAACACGGATAAAATCATCCAGCCATCTAAATTTTTTTTTACAAATTTTTGCTGTCAGAAATCTTATGCTTATTCAAACTCTTTGAGAAATTGCGACTGTGGCTCAGGTGGTGGCTCAGAATTCTTCCTGGAAACAGTCGGTTGCAAGTACGAATCCAAACTCTTTCCATCTTACTCGTTGTGTCTTTAGGCAGGACAGTTCTCCTGCCCTGCCTGCTGGTGGCGCCAGTGTCTGACAGCCTATTGCTGCCATCAACTGTGGCTTGCCCCCATCATTGTGTGAATGAGTGAGTGTAGTGTGAAGCGCTTTGTGGTCCTCTGGCTAAAAAAGCGCCGTACAAAGGTAGGCCATTTACCATTTATTGTGACATCACGATATGCGTGATTTGCACATAACTGGTGCCAGAACGAATCAGAACCAGTGTAACAAAACTACTCCAACATGCTGCCACTATGATTCTAGAACCACCCAAATACAATCAAGGTAAAAACAATGAAATGTTGTATCAACTCAGCAAAAAAAAAAAAAAAAAAAAAGATACTCATGCAAAGAAATATTCGGATTTATTAAACCTTAAAGGGGACCATGCAGAAACGAGAGAGAAGTGGGCAAAGACATGCAGCAACCGCATTGAGGGCTAAGGCGTCTTTACATGGGGTGCCTTCACTAACCACTACGCCTCTCAACGCCCCATAAATCACACCTTTCTTACAACTATTCACAAGTGATTTTGGATCACGTCCCACCTCTTGCATGTAAAGGTCAATGCAAAGTATAAAATTAATACTCTGCATAGACATAAGTCGGCGGATCTGTGGCATTTTATGGGTAGCCATGGCAACTGAGAGGCAGGGAAAGCGCAGTTTCACTGAGACTGAAATCGAGGTTCTTGTGGGTGAGGTAGAGGCACGAAAAAATGTGTTACTGTAATCAATCAATCAATCAATCAAGCAAGCAATCAATATTTACCTATATATAGAGCTTTACACAGCCAAAACACGACCAAAGGGCTTCACAATAAAAGAAAGCCTATATTAAGCAATAAGATAATCTGCAACAAGAAAACAAGATTAAAATTCAAAAATAAAAGCAGCAGCACAAGAATAAAACAAACAGAACCAGAAATATAAAGTTGGAAGGTTACTGTTATTTCCTGTAGCAATTATTAGGTTGGAATAAAAACTAATTGAGATAAATACAAACCGAAACCAAGAGCGACAGTTCTGGGTTACCCAGTGCAATGTTAAAAGTTCACAAGAGGACAGTTAGTGAAGGCTTCTTCTCTTTTAAAAGGAACATGGCAGAATGAGACCACAATGCATCTGTCTGGAACAATCATGTATGTCGATGCAGTTGCTGAGTCCAACATCAACTACTCTGTCTGAGTGTAAAGCCTTGTGTCTGGAAGCGGGAGCTGCCATCAAAACCAAGTTCTTGTAATGGCCTAGTCAAAACCTTGATGAGCTGTTTAAAACGCTACGGCGAAAACTTGAGGGAGCTGTCTGAAAATAAATGGCCCATACTGTAACGATGTTTTTAGAGGGGTAGGAAATTCCTGAGGGAAAAAAAATCTATTTTTCAGACAGATAAAGTCATAATGACTTCCTGATCTTTTTGCTTCTGAAAGCTGCTGCATCCTAATATGGACTCGGTTCTTCCTATAACCGTTTGAACTGCTGTCACATTTCCTTTAGCCGGTATCGTTATATGGCTGAGCTGAACAGATTTCTGCCTGAAACATGTGTCCATGCTGGAAATAGTATGTTAACACCTAAATAGGATCCAACCACACTGTCTGCCATACACTTGCCCTTGCTGCTGATGCACACATATCCTGATCTCAAATCTGTTGTCTGCTGCTATTCACACCTGCTAGGAGTAAAAATAAAATGCTGTTGGTTAACTCACCGACAGCATTCGGTAGTGCGCTTTAACCTTCTAAAAGCCTAACATTATAATGGAATAAATGATTTTTTTATGCACAATATACTCATTTTGTGAAGATATTGGTGTGTTAAAAACAGCCACTTCATAACTGGCATCAGCAAGACTTCAGTGACACCTTGGCAAGTAGATATATTTAGTTTGTTCAAAGTCTTGTTGCTAGGAGATGCACAAATTATAGATAGCCTACATTGGTACTAAAAGTGGGAATACATTTTTTTCTCCACATTAAAAGTGAACAAAAGTGGATTGTTCGTCTGATAATGAACTCCCACACACGCGCAGCCCCAAACACGCTCGCTCCAGAGTTTCTCTATCCCAGAGTGTCGGGAGAGGCGATCAGCTGACCAACACGACCGATGACGTTCCCCTGAAGCTGCAGCTTCCACCGATGACCAAAGTGCCAACTGTGTTCAGAGATACATTCACTTCACGTAAAAGTGGAGAGGGAACAAACAAACATTTCGTTACGGAGCAGATCAAGACTTCTGATTCTGGCTCAGTGTCTCCTTGAACATGTGTGGCTCTAACCCCCGGAGAGGACAGGAAAGATGAAGAGAGTGTTGGAAACATCTGCTGTGTGTTCCTCGTTGTGCTGAGCCAAATGTGCGGGGTTCTCTGTGGAACCAGCTCACACATCCTTGTGAGTCCACACGTGAAGCCAAACAGGCAGAGCAAGCACCAGTAGCATACCTTAGGCCTTAAATGGGACACAGTCAGGACCCGAGGACCGCCGTTCCAACTTTATTACATCCAAATCTGTCTTATACGATTCCAAATATCAGTCTGATACTAAAACTCTTCATACCCAGTCAGTTTGGGGGTCGGATGAGCATCAGAGTAGCGACTAGAATGGTGTGTCTGTGCATTGTTGCCGTTTCGTGAGAGGAACACTGCTCAGCCTATGAACTTCTCCCCTTTTCACCATGAAAGAATCACACAGCTTACTGTATTTTATTGGGATTTGATGTAATTGAACAACACTCGGCTGTACAGATTTGATCAAGGGGAACAAAAATGCTTCATGGCCTCAACTCTGACTGGGTCATTCTAACAAATGAACAAACTGCATCATCCGGGTCACGACTCTGTTTTAAAGTCATCTACCAACTCAGGTTTGTTTTTAGGATCCCTTTGCATTTAACTCTGTGAAACCTCTCAATAACTCTTAGCTTTCCCATTCCTAGCTAAAGAAAAGCAAAACAAACACAGGGCTTTATATGCACGCCAGGAAGTTTTGATTTGGTTTCATCTTTCCAGATCCATCTTCTCTATTTTTGCCCATTCTGCTTAGCAATAAAGCTCAAGAACTTTCAGACTGGATAGAACATTCATTGATAAAAAATACATTTTCTAATCTATTCACAGATTTGAAACTGGACTTAGAGCTGGACTTATATCGGACCGTTCCAAAACATAAATATGCTCGGATCTGAAATATTCTATTTTAACCCTATAGGCTAAGGGTTTTCATCCACCTGGAAGGTGAACCTTCTGCTTAGACTCAAGTTTTTTTGCATCCTCTTGATGGTTTTCTATATTTACTAGGGGTTTAATGGCACATATATTCATATTTTTTTGGTATGGAGTATTCCAGAAGGTGTCCACATAACTGAGTTGCACTTAAGCCAGTGACACATGTGGCTCTGTCAACAAATACTGTGCAGCACAACCTCCTGCTAGGAGACTTTATGACAAGGGATACTATTCAGGGACAGAAGGATCTTGATCTTGAATGTCCACTTGATGTCAGCTGCCCTCATTTTTTGGGGCTGTCTTAGCGTAGCAATAAAGTATGAGCAAATTCTGACAGTGTTCCTCCAGGAAATAGTCAATGACCTTTGGGTAGTTTTGCAGCAGCAGCTGGAAGCTGGACAGAGGAAGCACAGCCCGTGTCCCACATATATACTAAAATAAAGTTATCTATCTAATATCATACAGAAGGATATAAAACCCCACCATGCATTACCATGGAGATGGTGTGTTCAGAGTAGGGCTGGGCAATTAATCAAATTTTAATCGAAATCGGGATATCAAAAATCTTGATCGAGATAATTGCATTGTGTGTTTTAATCGTCCAACCGACCAATGGCCAATCAACTTTCAGAAAAATTATGTGGTAATTAAAAGGAGGAGGCCTCTGCTGGTAGGTAAAACAAAAGTGCCGTGTCAAGAGTGTACAGCTGGTGAACATTTTTTTTTAAAGGAAATGGACAACAGAGAAGATGATAAAGATGACCAAAATGTTGACACAGAACAACAGAAGAGAACAAGACAATGACGTTACTCAGAGAAGTGGCATCTTTAGCTCAGTTTTTAGGAAATAGTTTGGATATTTCAGAGAGGACAGCAGCCAGACTAAACCAATTGGTAAAATCTGCCGACGGACCGTTTCAACATAGTTAGGTAATACGACCAATCTATTTAATCACCTGAAGTCCTATCCTCCCTGTTAGTACAAAGAGACGCACTCAGTTTTGATGTGATGTTAGCAATACAACAGTAGCGGGACACACGCTCTGTTTGTGACATTAATAGTGGAAGTTGTATTTAATCGTTTTTATTATTATTGTTTTGATGAGTCAAAAATCGAATCGAAAATCAAGATTGTTCATTTTAGTGAAAAATTCGTGATTATTTTATTTTCATAATCGCCAAGTTCAGAGTGATATGCAGTATCCGTTCTCCTCCAAACAATAGGTTTATTTACCTGACAAGAAAAACTTCTTCCACATGGATTGTGACAAACTACAAACATATTGTTGCTCCTGAGTGTATTTTCTATTAAAAAAAACTTGGAGTTATCTTCCATAAAAGAATCCTCTCATCAAAGTGCAAGCTACATTTTTAGAGTTCGGTTGGTTCAGGTTTTTTAGACTTTTTTTCCTTTCATTTGCCAACTACGTTCTCTATTAGGCTCAGGGTTCGCTGTAATAGAACACATTTTCCTGGGTGCAGATGTGCTGACTTTTCTAACTTTACGCACAGAGTTGTGGTTACTGAATCAATCAAAGAAGATTCCCATGAGAACATCTGCGCTTCATCTGAGACGTTAACGCTGTACCCAATGCATCTCGCTAACTGGCAGCTGACAGAATGTCTAAGAGTTATGGAAGCCTGGAGTGCTTCTGTGACTACACAGACCAGCAGTGACAAATCAATGCTGCTTAACTTCTGATGCTGGATTTCCTCCTGCTGAAGCGATCAGGAAAGCCCTCATTAGGAGAGTCTTAGGACGTTAACTAGAGAAATGTTCCTTGAATTCAAAACTTTGCCTGAAGTCTGACACTCATAATTCCAGTCTCCGGTGTGGCAGCAGATCATGGATTCAGCCTCCATTACGCACAAGCAGAACATTTCAGCTCCTCGCTATGCGTTCAGGCCGCAGCAGGTTCATAATTAGGGATGTACGAATATATTGATACGCAGATATACTGCAATATTTTATATCACAATATTGTATCCATATTTGAAAGCAATGCAACAATGGTTATTTTTAGTAATTTTTCTTAGAATTTGAATTGAACCATTAATGACAGTACTATTTGTAGTAAAATTAAAGTATTAAAGTAGTATGACTGGTGGTTGTTTTCACCTTCTTCATTCCAGTGGATCAACCAGATTTAGTAATAACACTGGATGTTTTAAGTATGAAACAGATTGGAGTGTTCAGAATGCTTTGACAGTTTTTCTACAGTTAAATTGTTTTAAAATTCACAACATATACAATAGTCTTACTCTCATTATTGCACTATATTGCAGTTTTATTGTATCTTCCCCCTTCATTGTCATACATATTGTCTAACCAGATTCCTGCCACTGCACATCCCTATAATTAATAAATTTAGCCCATTAATCTGCTCCATGTATGACGGCATGATATAGATTATCTTTTTGTTTTGTTTGATTTAATTTTTCAATAAATACTGAAATTAATTAATATTAAATACTACTGAATAGGTCATTATTATAATTTAAAAAATGGAAAAATACAGGAAAAACAGAGTACAATGCTCATCCGGTATGAGGTGGTGGATCCAAAAAAAATGGAATCAAAAGAAAAAAAAAATATATATATAATTTTTTTTAATAATGATTGGATTAATTTTGACGCTATCACATTCAAAATGACCAACGACAATAGCTGTAGCGCAACTGCTGTTTAGGCTGGCATCTCAGAATAAAAAATCTCCCAAAATAAAATAAAAGATGGCGGCTTCAACGTCATAAATAATTCGAAGTTCAAGGCATCTACAGTAAATATTGTCGTCAGCATGATGGCGACTGAGGATTTGGAAGGAGTCGTATCACTGCGTCCACATCCTGCTTCACTGAGCAACAAGTACATCAGGGTGAGTGAAGGAGCTCCACGTTGGGGATCCACACAGCTTGATTATAATGCATTTCTGTTTCGACTCCTCAGTGCCAATAATCAAGTCAGTGGATGGAGGCGAGCTGCAGCGTCTCTATATTCACACATGTTAACAGGTAGCTGCAGCGCCGTCGGAATGATACGTAACATGAGCACCTGGGTTCGACCAACATCTGCAGAGGCAAAGAGCTGCAGCAGACATCACCATAGCAACCAGGTGGGGGTGGGGACAGAAATTAATTGACCCCCCCTCCGTCCACTGCATACAAGTATGAAAGCTGGCACTGAAACTACAACTTTAGGATCAAACAAGGCCCTGCACCTCTATCAGAAGAATCGTTTGAGCAGAGATGGAAAACCGACCATTGCATGCTGATTGGTTCATGTCTGTAAGATGGCGATCCGGCTGTCGGTTCAACTCAGAAGCAGTCGCTCCACAGTTTTACACAGTGTGTAAAAGAAGAGAGGACAAATCAAGGTCATGCCAATAAAAATGTCATGTCCGGCTTTATGGAGGACGTAATTACTGACAGAAGAAGTTAAACAACAACTAGGATGATAACTGTATGCGATAGAATCTACTATATGTGACTTATGGCTTTATGCAAATAGTGTGCAATTATTAAAAAAAAAAGATAAAAATATAAAAATGTTATAGTTTTGGTTGTGTTTATGTACATACAAATAATAGTAATATTATCATGTAAAAATGACAAACTAAGGCAACTTCAAGGTGTTTTAAAAACATGGGTCTGGGTAAGTGGATACAGATGTTAATATATACATATACAATATCTCAGTAATATTTTGGAAGATGCACCTTTACATGCTTTATGTAGGCATCAGCAACCTTCCTAAATCATGTTCCCTTATTTCTGACCTCCATGTGGCTGATTTAGTTTAATACAGTTGGGAATATCTTAACTATATGATTACATGGCTCGATGAGCCATTCCAGAAGCGTGTTAGTCTGCGTTATCCTTTTCGAGACCAGTTAGGAACCCAGAGGTGTCCCTGTATTAATCATCGGATGGGTCTTTATTTTATTGTTTAATTACATTTATGTTGTTTCATTAAGTAGTGCACTAATGCCACTCGTTAAGATGCCACATCTGAAAGCCTCACCTTGAATCCTCCTGATATTTGTCCAAACGTCTTGGCTGAAGTCTCAACCTGTCTGACCATCCAACTTTTCCTCAGGTGTTTATCTAATTTATTAGAGATCAGCAAATTGTAGACTAGCATCAAGGTGTCGACATGAAGGTGTAATATTTGCTGTGTTGTGGACAGTGACACTAGTTTGGTGCCTCCACCCAATTTCTTTCATCTGTAGGAAATGGCCTTCAAAGTAATGAGCCATCCAAAACATGTCTACTTCTGACCATGTTAAAATCTGCAGTGGCTTTTAAATCCATGTTTTCCAACCTTGGTACTCAAAGCATACAAGCATGTTTTATGGTATTGATTGGCTGCATGTTTTAAATAAGTGTTATTGTCCTCAAGCCACATGGAGCTGTAGGTTTTAGATCACATTTTCCAAAACCATGGTCCTCAAGGCACACTGTGCTGAATGCTTTAGATCAATGCTTTTTGTCACCCCTGTCCTCAAGTCCCTCTGCCCTGTAGGTTTTAGATAGTCACCCTTGTTAACACACCTTCTTCTTATTGTCAGTTTAGCAAAAGCCTGTTGAACTCAGCTGTCTTGAAGCAGGGAAATATCTAAAATATGCTGGGTAGTGTGTCTTGAGGAGGAGGGCTGAAACACTGGTCAAGACTATCGCTGACTTTAACATTTATCAGTTTTTCCGTGCATTTTGTTTATCTAGTGAGTGATCATGAGAAGTTGGTGGGACTCTGACATGTCAACTTAGAATACCTAAAGTTGAACCTTGAGCACCTTTTGTATCATAAACTTCAGCTGCCGAGACTGAAAGTCACAGCTCGGAAATAAAGAGCAATTGTTTCTTTGAGTTTCACATAGAAGAACAAAAGGCTCAGATTCAACCCTATAAGCAAACTGCACCAATCGATGAATTCTCTTCAAGGATGAATGCTGACAACAAGTAATGCCTGGGTCACTGGGGTCTAACAACTCCTCCCAGCCTGTGGCTGATGGCGGTGCAGGGTCACTGATGAGTGCTCTGATGGAGGCGGAGGATGTTGTTTAAAAGGTTAAGGTGTGTGGTGCTAATTCTAAAAATAACCCACCAGCCTGTGATATCCTCCCCAAAGCCATCTGCCCCCTTTTAGAATTATCCCCATAACAACCGCTCACATGATATGTGGTGTAGTCTCTACGAGCGATTGGTTCCAGATTCCATCTGCTCTGGTGACATCAAGCCTGGAACATGCCGCGGATGTTCTGCTTGTATAAAGTGGAGAAGAAAGATTTTTACACAATCACTTCTGCCCAGGAAGGCCACTCAGCTTGATTCAGATGCTTAAAGCAGCCCTCTAAAATATGATTTGTGCAGAAAACTGAGACAACCTGGAACAGTGGTGATCTTTCCCAGGAGTGGCCAGCCAAGCACAATTCCTCCAAGAACACATTAACGACTCAACCAGGAGGGTGTAAAATAACTCACGACACCGTCAAACGTTTGCATGTCGTTTGAGGTCAGAAGTCACCGTTCAGCAACAAGAAAGAGACGTCATTTAAAATGGCGTCCATGGGAGAATTCAAAAGTGAAACCAGTGCACAAACCCACCTCACATTTGCTTAAAAAAACAATTTGATTGCTAAAACTTTTGGAAAATCAGACAAAACTATAAGATTTCAGAAGGTGTTGGTCTATTTAAAGGTAGATAAACTAACGTTGTCATGTATTTTAATCATTTTCTTGAGCCAGTAGGTACTAAAATGACCCTTTATGGGCTGAACGAATACTCTCTTAGATTTCTCCACTCCTTGTGGGGAGAATCCTGCCTTTCGGCCTTGAAACTCCCCAAACCAGTGACCCGAGGTTTCGCAAAGTCAGGTATCTCAGAGGAAGCTGTGCTGCTTTAAGTTGGTGGTCAGAGGGCCCCCTGACACCTGTGTCTGGTGCCCCAGGGCAGCTGTGTGAATATCAGTGTGTGAATATGGGTGTTAATGATGGAATGTAATAGTACTTTACAGATGCGGGCCATTTAACATTTGTTGTAGCGCGCTGATATTGGCGGAGCCGCCAAAGAAAAAACGAAAACCTTTCTCACATGAAGCAAAAGAGAGAAAACGAGTGTCTGACCGAATGAGGGGTCAAACTATAGACAACAGCTGGTTCAAAAAACACCTGTGCACAGCGAGGGGGAAAGTATAGAATACAACTTTAGAGAAAATAAAAACAGCAATAAAGCATAAAACATACTAAACAAAGCGCACTAACAAGAATGGTTCAGAGAAAGAAGTTGTTGGTTGATGTTTTACAGACTAAGTGAAAGGTAGGGGCTAGATGCAATTGAAATGCCATGGAATAAAACGTCTCCTGCATGGCTAAATTAAAGTATATAATTATATATTATATATATATATAATTATAATTTCCCTGTTAAGGGCATGCCACAGTCTTACAGCATTTACCGAAATATCACATTCCTTAAGTTTTGTTATGAATTTCGGTTTTCAGAAGGGCTCCTGATCATGTTGATCATGAATTAAACAATGTGGTATCATCTGCAAATAAAACTGTACCAAGTAGAATAGATACATTTATAAGGTCATTAATAAACAATATGAACAGTCTAGGTCAGAGGTACGACCCTTGTGGCACTCCATAATAAATATCAGAATCAGAATCAGATTTATTGCCAAGTAATTTACATTAAATGGAATTTGTCGTGAATTGATGGTGCTGACATAAAAACAAGAAACAAACATAACCATGAGAAATAAAAAGGTAAACATAATAAACTTTTAACCATAAATAGAAGTTATGCACATATATATATATATTTACACATGTAGTGCAGGAGGTAGTGTGTGGTTTATCTTAAAGTGTCCGGTGAAGAGGGGGGCGGCGTTGATGCAGCACATGTGACAGCTGTATGGTCCATAAGTGTCAGTCAGAGTTTTGGCCTTGAATGATCAATGACATGAAATCATTTCTTTAAGTCAATAAAAATATTAATGAAATAGTTTTTATTTTCTATTGTTGATGATATTTTATCCTCTAAATCCATTACTGTCATTCGGGATATACATGCATTTATTTCCTGGTTGGGGTCTAATTACTGCACAGCGCCCCCTAGGAGTATTAAAATGATCAGCATTCAGCTTTGCTTTTATATAAGAAATTGAAATTCAGCAGGCATATGTAGGTTGTTATTTCCTTGACCCAAAATTATTTTGAACCCACTTCAAAACATCACAGAAAGTCAGCCATTTTGGATCAAAGCTGACATTTTCTTCTATATATATATATATGTCACATGAGAAAAAAATAATCTTTCAATTCATGACTTACACACTTACAAATGCCTGAGTATCTTCACAAGCTTGGGGGACAAGATTTTTGTAGAAGGATTTGGCTCTATCATGGCATGTGGGCGTGGCCATGTCCACAATCATACCTTTTCTCCACATAATTACAAAATCAATTATCTTGCACATTAAACGTCACAGGTCATCACATACCACCAATGAACACTGCATTGAAGTCATTTACTCATCTAACCCCGCCCCTGCCAACAGGAAGTGCAATGATTCAGTAAAGAAGGTGGTTTTTTGGCTTCCTTTATCTAATTAAATATCCCTTTGGACAGTGACTGGAGAGGCTGCTTTAAAGTGTTTTGTCCAGAGCTGAGATGTCTAATATCCACACACATCATCTGATCTGCTCCAAATTCAACAACATGCATTCCACTCCTGTCCTAAACACATATGTATGGAAATATTTGGTGGTATTCGCCTAATACCTGCACAGCGCCACCTAGAATCATAACAAAACCCCTGTCAAGCACTGTTTTCAGGTTGGACCATTCAATTCAGAACATATTTAGTTTCTCAAGATTCCTGAAAACATTTTTGGAATGAAGGATCCTATTCCCTCATGAAGTCAGACATTTTGGTTTAAAGCTGCTATTAAAAACCTTTTAAACACTTTCTCAAACAGATTTTATAATGAGGCTCGCTGCAAGTGCTGACATGGGGCTCAGGCAGTGATGCGTGGGTGTGGCGGTCGCGACACAGGCCAGAGCTAGACGCTGCTTGCAGCTTTAATTGTTATTATTTTACATATGAGACCATACATTGTGGAGTTCAAAACAAAAAAAAACTATTAGTGTCTTTTTATATTTAATAAAAAAAGTGCAAGGGAATCTGGATTTGTCCTTTATTTAAACTGAAAATTGTAGTTTTTTTGGTCATTTAGGAATGGTGGTCAATTCACAGCTACCATGTGATTATTATATCCAAATTTTTAACCGTTTGACACCTCTACTAAAAATAAAAATAAAAACAAGAAGGTTTTTAGATGAAGTTTTTAGGTTTTCCATTCTTTAAGCACGGTTTCGAGTACCATTCGATATCTGGCACTGTTTCAAAAAACCTCAACGATACCCATCCCTGTTTGTGAGTCATTTTATGCTCTCATGCTCCTGTTTCAGAGGGTAGAAGTTAGTCGCTGGAGTGGGTGGAGGGAAGACTGCAAGATTACGAGTCTTACTCATTAATATCCATTTAATGCAAATGTCTCACCTCTGATTGGCTTAGAGCAATGCAACTCTTACACTACTAGTAACTTAGTGTTACACCTCACTAATGGTGCTCCAAAGACTAATTCCAAACATTTCTTGCTCAGCTCTCTTTTCTTAGGTAAAAAGAAAAGAAAAAGTAGGAAATGCAGTTGATGTGTTAACTTCACAAATGACACAAGCCCGAACGTGTTGCAACATGATTTGAAGTTGCTAATGGCTAGCTTCTGTTAGCACTACTCTCTCCTGGCATCACAATTAATACAGCCTTCCATCACAAGCCAAGGTAGGCAAGCCTTGAACACTTTCTCTGTGATGTCACAGGGAGTGGCTTTTTCTGACTCACTCGTTTTTGCAATGTTTTTCTTTTTCTTCAGCTAATACAGACAATGCCGGTTGAAAACAATTTGGTTGCAGCTGCATATGCAGAAACAAGAGACAGATAGTATTTCAAAAAAGAACAAGTACTACACGGCATCTCAGTGAAAGAGGCGTTTAAAACAATTCAGCCAAAATTAATAATGATATAAAAGGGCATTTTTTGACCTGAAGCATCAAATTGTGACAGAAATACAAAAAACAGAAGTCATGGATAGTGGGCAGATGCTACCACTACAGCAGCTCTCAGTCTCAGAGAGATTCTTGTCCTTTACCTTCGGCTGTGTGTAAGCACTTCACTGCTAGCGAAGGCATATTCAACAAGAGTCCATCTAAACGAGCAGACCTGCCTGTGTGCTGTCATCCGAGTCAGCGGCAGTAGCTGCAGCCATCGCCTCTGGCAGAAAAAAAATAACAAAGCTTATGTTGAAGCAACAGCTTTGGAGATTGGTGCAACAATCCCAGCTAATCTGCACACGCTCACCAGCCTGTTTTACTCATCCAAAACATCCACCGTCGCTTTCATTCCCTCCTGCTCTCTATCTTGAATTTTATTTACTCGAATAATAATCCCCTATCTTTTCTTTCAGCTCTTTGTTCCCTCTGCGGTTTTCTATTTAGAAGCAGTTTGATCGTGCTCTGCAAGTTGAAGCTTTTGTTTGCACTGTTTTCGGTGAGCTGCACTCAAAACCAGGCAGAGTACAGGTTAAGATGGTTACGCGCACTTACTGAGACGTTTAACAATGCTACTTAGTGCGACCCGTCTGAGAGTGCACTCGGTGGCACTTCAAAACACGATCACAATAGAGATGAAGAGGCTCTGGATGAAGGGAAACAAGATATAAACACAGCCCCAACAAGCTGATCCATGGCGATGACTTAGACAGCTATATCGATCGATGGCAAGATGAATGAAGGTAACTGTGACCAGAGTGTCTAGCAAAAATATTTACACCCCTTGAGCTGATCTAATATTGTCACATTACTAAAAGAAAGCTCATTGTATTTGATTGGGATTTTAAGAAAAGTAACAAAGTATTGAATTCAAATAAGAGATCTTGGACTTGAGCAAGAAAGGGAAGCGTGCATTCTCCGGATCAGGGATGAGGTCCTGCCCCAAGTGGAGGAGTTTTAAAGGGGATATATTATGAATATTTTACTTGTTTTATCCTTTCGTGTTTCCACTTGGCTCTATAAATACTCCAAACATTAATAAAAACCATCCATCCAGCTATTAGCAAGTTTTTACAGTCTTATGCTCCTACAAAAAAATCTTATTGTGACGTCATAATGCGCAGATTTTTTCACATGAATGTCTTTCACCTCTCATACACCAGCCAGCCAATCCATTCCCATCTCTTGTTTGGCAAACAAGCAGCTAGTAAGAAAATAAGTGGGTGTGGTCTGTAAATACTTATTTGCATAAAAGTGACAGAGGCCTCTAAACGGCTCATTCAGAAAGGGACTAAAATAGTCTAGAACTGAGCTGGTGAGATCACATAGTGTGACAGTGATGTACTGCAAAGAATTTCATTAAGATGTGTGGAAAGATCATTGATCTATTATGACTTCTTTAAAAGGAGGTATAATCCCCTTTAAAGGGGACAGATTATACATTTTCCACTATGATGGACCACTTATTATGTCACAAAATTGAGGTGATGATAAGTAAAATTTAGGAGGAGCAATGATAATTGAGAAAGTTCACAGTTTTTTTATTATTTTCTGAAATGCAGAGCACACAATTTCAAACCTGTATATCTCCTAGATGCTAAGCTAACATCAATGGAGCCTGTTATCAACAGAGGGGTGTAGTTTTAGGATAGATATTTTTGAAATATTCTGCATTGATGTAAATAGATTCTGGGATGCTTCATGTTTGCTTAACTAATTGTAGCTTTTTAGGAGACTGATTTCCTAATAGTATATAGACTATAAAGATGGAAATTCTTTTCTATACCTACACTGGCATCAATATCAAATATTAATTTTATATGCATTCATTTATAAATTTAATGAGCTTTGATTGGCCTAAAAAACATGAAGCCAGTTATGTGATACAAAAATGTTATGTTGTGGCTCAGACTGAATAAAAAGGTCAACTGTAAGAACAAAACATCTTGGATATCGGTGGTACGATTTCTTTCTTTGCTCATTTAGCCCTGAGCAGCATAAGCACTGTGAAGGCCTGTTGTATCTACTATTTATTTTTCCTAAAAATTAATTGTATTGGAGGCCTAAACTTGTAGAGCAATTTACAAGATGTATTTGACAAATGTCAGACGTGTGTGAAGCTTACGTAATATAAGGAGTCCGCAGCAGTGTTAATTTTGATGATGAAATATTTTCCAAATAATATTTAACTTATTACAGAGGATGGATAATAACCCAACCCCAGAAAGATATTTATGAAAATATTTGGAGAGCTTGGTCTAATTCCTCTACAGTGCCCTCTAGAATCATTAAAGAATCCTTCCCAAGTCATGGTTTCACCTAACATTATGAAATTTGGTACAAATATGTAACTCCACAAGACCCACAAAAATGTCTCTTCAAACCATGGTCCAACCCCAGAAAATTTCCATCCACTTGGAAATAAAACCGCGATTTGGTCTCTTATGCACACGTTGTTATGCAGAATTGATTGATGGGGTACAGTGGAAGTGTTGAGCCAGCAGTAGGGGGCGATAAAGGTGGGACGTCACTAAGCTGTGATGGCCATTCGAGGCTGCCTGCCGCTTTAATTTGCATTTATTTAAGTTATAAATGTTGATCCCATTAATATTGGTTTTGTATACATTTGGTAAAGAGGACATCTGTCCAGTTAAAACCACTCCAGCACCATAAACCCTTTAAGAAATCAGAATATAATCTATGATGAAGGTGGATGACTGATTCTTCTTTCATCAAAGTGAACATGAAAACTGAAAGTACGATATTAACTGCTTATGAGCTCTAAACAGAACCCCAAACATATAATACATATGGACAATTTGACTAATATGACAATTTTTGTACTTATTTCATTGGGATATGATAGAGATCCCGTGCAGACATGGACAGAGGCCTTACAATAGCTAGACTTGTTGCTTATGCAAAGTTTCTTGAATTAAGTTAACAAATTCTAATGATAACATTCACTGGTTTTAGTAAGTACTGCAGTAGTGATGCTGATGCTCATGGTTTCAACTCTGCAGGACATTTCTACATGAGATATTTGATGTTATTCAGACTTAATGATTTAATTGGATAGAAGTGATTCAGTAACGGGGATCAATGCATTCACTGTAGCAAGCACCCAACTGTGGTAAAAGACTCAGCTCTGTACCACAAAGTCAATATGATCACGGCACTGGGACCATCATTGATTCAATTTCCATTCATTCTTGACAACCGTAAAATGTTCGAACCAAATTCTGAGATAATTAAGTCAGCGGCTGCTTTTAGTCCACTCTTTATCAAAGTGGCTGTCCAGTAGACAGACATTTCCATCCTTATAGTCAGTCAGCTTTCAAGCCCAAAAGCAACTATTGCACTTAGAATAGAACTTTTCACATCTGTATACCTACCTTAATGAACAGGGGAAAAAACATGCATATTTTAGCAAAAAAAGAGAAAAAGTAGGAGCCTGCAGCTTTATTGCTTGCATGTTTATTTGGTTCTAGATGTGCAGGGCACCGGAACACTTGGAAATGCAATTCTGTCCTTTTTGCATATCTTCCCAGTTAATATTACCACAAAGCAGCTGGAAATGAGTGATGAGTTTTAGTTTGTTTCTTCTCTCTTTTCCTTTTCAGGCCCTCACCTGTAAGCAAACAGCAATTTACCCATCATGATTTAATTTTTCAATTTTCCCAATGGACTGAATCAGGCAAGAAAAAAAAGGGAAAAAAAAACTTTCTTAATTGCACACTTGAGTTTGGGACTAAACACTTTTAGTAATTAAAGCCAATCAAGCACTCTGCTTGAGACGTAAAAATGACATAGCTGCAACATCAGCAGGCCAAACAGTAGATCTGGTTTACACGCCATTAAATATGTAAGCCGTTAACTCGTTTCTTGTTGCCTCTAGGACATTCGAGGGAAATGCTTTTGAGCTGAAATGTGCAAGTGAACGATCTAAGCTCACGTTTATATTCTTGTGAAAGCCGGAGCGAGGCCAGCCATGAGCACGTGGGTCCATCCTGCAGCTACTGGTCCGTGTCTGAGCAGCTTTGGTCAGGAGATGCGTGTTTGAATATAAACATCCTGTATCTGGCCAAATCCCTGTTGATCACCTATGGTCGGGAAATATCTTTTCCGAACAGATACTGATAGCCGTAAACAGCTGGTCTGATAATAACACTGAAATTATGGACACAATAAAGTGAATCCCTTTCTCTTCTGTTGATCTTGTGTAGTTTTGTGTAGCACATGAAAATCAGATGCTTTATCCCAAAGGTTTAGTGAACAGGAACACAAAATGCATTCTATCTGCTTAATTTTCTGTCCTGCAACGTATGAAATAATTTGAACGTCGAAGGAACCAGCATGCCTCTTTGATTACTCGTATGTTTGTGTCGCAAGGTAGGATCCATTTAGAGATGCACAGAGAAATCAGCTGGTAACCGGAATCGATCATTTTCATCTGAACGGGGTGAAATACAAAAAAACAACAAAAAAACCCCCCATCATCAATCAGTCAATCGATCAATCATACAAAAGCCAGATCAGGTTGGGTTGACAACAACAGCCTTTTGCAAGAGAGTTGTTACTGAGGTGAAGTGTTTAAAAAGAAAATAAGATGACGCAAGAAGCTACAGAAAATGACTTCATGGCTTTCTAAGGGATTTCCTTGAGTAAAGAAAAGATCCGTTATCAACAGGGGGGGGGGGGGGGGGGCTAAATTTACACACATCTTGGGGATGTTTTGTCAAATTGGCAAAAGAGTGAACAGACCCAGAGCCAAAATGAGTAGATACCAGAAAGGCTTAATATTATCCAGCAGAGTCACAAGTTTCATTCCTCTGAATTTTTAAAACTCTGTATGATATGAAACATGCTGGATTTTGAAATGTAGTATTCAGGAATTCTGAGATAAAAGGTATGAATCTCCATTTTCTGGGGAGTACATCTAGAGGGAAGTTTGTAGATAGTAACACTAATCTTGCTAGTTACCAATTTAAGACATTGACAAAAAAATAGGATTTAAAATATTCAATTTGGGCCCAACATAGTACTGTGTGGTTTGCAATGGTAGTTTAAGAATTTTGACTAATGTGGTGCAGTAGTACAGGCACATGAATAACAGAGATTTTCATTGATGCGAGGTCTTTCAAACAAGACAAAGCCAAAAAACATCGGTCTCAAAATCCAACATCATAGGCAGAAAAAGGGGAGTTTCTTAAATTACCCCCAAAATGTAAAAATGTTTTGGTCTTGCTTTGAGAGAACCATTTTGTGTTTTGAATTTACAGTGATTTAGTAAAGTATTGTTTGTTTGTTTTTTTTACAACCTGGACCTTATTTATAGCATGCATTACAAGAATTCACCCAGACAAGTTTGGAGGCACTTTGAGTCCTTCGGGAGAAGTTTATATCCATTTGTGAACAGCGTGTAGCCAGCGTATATAATGGGAATTAAGGGGGCATTCAAAGTGTGGCCTCTAAATAAGGCATTATCTGTTACAAAACCCCTTCATTTCACCAATGTTGTGTTATGAATTGCCAGCCCTATTCCCCTGTGAGTTCAGAATGTCTCTGAGGTGCTGTGTTGTTGACTGGACGGGTTTTTAGAGGTCCCTGTGAGTAAACGATCATGACACTTAATTGCTGTTTTTGTTGTTTTTTTTACTTTCTATAATGTATCTTTCTTTGTTCTCAATTGCTGTTTTTACTTGCCATACTTTTATTATATGTTCTGTATGTTTCTTTACCGCCGAATTATGTAAAACACCTGAATTACCTTGTTGTTGAAAGTTAAAAAATAAAAAAATAAGGCTTAAACCATAAGATTTACGCAAAATCGAAAATGTGGAGATGTCTGGTAACAATGACAAATGGAGCAACAAACTAAAGGGCAGCTCACAGCTAAATTGTTTTGCCCGAGAAGGGTTTGAATGGAGCTCAAAGCCTTTGTCCTAATCAAATATTTACCAACTAGAATGGTAAGGCACTCAAAAGTGCAGGACAGGCGCATGTCTGTAAAGTGCCTTTGTTTGCCTACAGCCGGCACAATCTCCAGGAATGGAAAACCAAACAAGGCTATTGTACAAGAGGCTGCGGTCTTAACTCACTCACCAGAACACCAACAACATCGACGGGGAGTGGAGAGGTTTATTTGAGGAGCACAGATTCAGAGTTAAACAGCGAAACGACTTGGTTAGGACAAATGTTTGACTCAGCAAAAATCAAACTCATCCTCTCCTGAGAATCTGACTGTAGTCAGGTTTAACCGTGCCTGCTGTAATATGTCGCAGTGGACTCTAACTCCCATTTGCCTGCCTCATTACTCAGCCACATGTCTTTTCTTGATATACCCAAACTCTAATTAGACAAGAATCCACTTCACCGTCAATATTCCAACCTTAATGCGTGTAGAGACAACTTTAGACATGCAGGTGGATCTACTTGTTCAGTCTTAATCTCAAAGAGCTTACAAAGAGCTATTCTCCTTCGAAACTCACGGACATGATGCATTTCAATTTTTAGAGTATATCACTCTAACCTTGGAGATAAAATACCATCTTAAGGGAGCACTTCAGGGCTCATTTCGGTTTGTTTGCTACTTTTTTATGTTTTTACAATAAAAAGCAGCATAAAAAGACAGATTTCAGTTTGCCAATGCACTAAGGGACAAATCCCTTACATTTTTAGACACGGGTCCTGTTATCAAAGGTATATGTTTTTGGTCATAATAATAATGCAGGAAAAGGTAGGACGTTTGAAAGGTTGAGAAAATCCCTTCTGTTAATTACAGTTAATTAGGTTTAGGCTTAAAATCATCTTTTAATGTTAGCAACACGCTCTCCCCAAACAGAATAGATTATCTTTTTAGAGCTCCATTTTCAAGTTCTCATCAGAAACAACCTGGCTGAATGGAAATCATTTTTGAATTAATGAATGAATGAATCAATGAAATAATGAATGAATAGGTTTAAATGTTAAAGGGGGAAATACTGTTTTTTTGCAACCTGTACCTTACTTTTAGCATGCATTATGTTCATTTACTCACCCAAACAAGTTTGAAGCCACTTGGAGTCCTTCAGGAGATGTTTAGATCTATTATCAATCAGCGTAAATCCATATAATGGGAGTCAATGGGGCAAACAAATTCATGCTTCTAAATAAGGCATTATCTGCCACAAAACCCCTTCATTTCACCAATGTTTTGTTATGAATCGCTAACACTATTCCCCTGTTAGTTCGGAGCGTCTCAGAGGTGCTGCGTTGTTATCTTAAGGGGTGTTTTACAGGCTTTTAATCCAACTACATTAATACACAATTTCAATCACCATGTGGCATCCCAGTTGTAGTCTTTTTTCCAAATTGCACAAACAAAATTACCAAGTGGACCAAGTTCAGTTTCCACAGGCTCCTGCTTAGACTATAACTGTAATGGCGGACATCAGCGAAGTTATTGAAATAGCCGGTTACTGTAAATTCTAATTGGCTGTAAATGCACATCCGAGATGCTCTGAACTCATAGGGGAATAGTGCTAGTGATTAATAACAAAACATTGGTGAAATGAAGGAGTTTTGGATGCCCCATTAACACTTATTATAAGAATATACGCTGATCGGAGATGAATCTAAACTTCTCCCGAAAGACTCCAAGTTGCTCTAACCTTGTCTAGGTGAGTAAATGAATGTAATACAAGCTAAAAATAAGGTCCAGGTTGCAAAGAAGAGTACTTCCCCTTTAACCTACCAGGGGTGTTAATTATTTTGAGTGTTACTATATGTGGGTGGCAGTATCAGCTTGCAAGGTGTTTTGCGGCCGCATTCTGAATGATGCAGCAGATGCAGTGTCGGAGGGAGAATAGACATCCAAAAGCTTCATGTGTTGATTACATGATAGGAGAGGAATTTTTATTTGACCAATCTTAACCAGACTGTTTATTAGAGAAATCACATGTGCTATATCACACCATGGAAATGATCAAGCATAGCACATTATATATACATATTTAATTATTCCTTTACCGTTTCCACAATTGTAGGAAACTAACAATGCAACTACCAACAGAGGGGATTTAAAGCCAGCTCGCTGACGTATTCAGAGTTCACCAAACTGAGACTGACCTGTAGGTTTTCATTTTTCTGGGGATATTTTATCTGCATGATGCAAGGAGAAAATGAAATATGAGATAATATTTATCTATTAGTTTAAGTCAGACATGAATCAATAATATATATAAGTATATTCTTTTCAACTAATGCTGTGTCTGCTTGTGCCATTTTATTAATAATAATTTAAAAAATCGAATTAAATCTTTAGTCAGTTCTATACTTGAATTTTTTTTATAGTTTCTAAAACAATGACATCAAAAGTTCAGGAATTGAAAGGAAAGAATTCTGTAAAAAGAGTTATGTGTTTAAAGCTGATCAAAGTAAAAACTACAAAAAAAAGTCATTTGCACATGTTTTTATTTTTCTTGATTATTATACCGAACCTTGAATTTAAAACCCCAAATATGTAGTGAACCCTGATTTTTCTGTACCATTACACCCCTAATATCAATATCTAAATATGTAATTTATCTAGCTGCACAGCTAAAATTCCCAGTGGGGTTTATTTTTTGGTTCCAGAAAAGAACCAGAGTATTGAAAACAATTTAGCTTTTTTTTTAATTATTATTCCTTCACAGCCAAAACCTTCACCTAAGTACATGGTTGGTCAATGATACAAATACTTTTGTATGGGAACAAGGCTGGACTGTTTAGTTTATGAAAGCTTTAATCAGCTTTATTACGACTCAACAAACTATTAAAGACAGTGATTCCTTTGGAAGGATTATGATTTGATCCAAAATATTGTTGTTATAAAGACAGTCACGATCTTGAATATTAAGATAAACATCTTTGGGTCTGGTGACTACTTGTATGAAGATCAGTCCAGTTTTAGACAGAGAAACAACGACGTGACACGTCTGACTGGTTCATCCTGAACTATCAGTGTAAAGCAGGGACAGTGATATAATGAGCTGCCGGTAGGGATGGGTACCGATATCCGGTGCCATTACGGCAACGATTCCGACATGAACGGTAATAACCAGACCGAAAAGCAGCGCACATTTCGGTGCCTTATTTCGGTCCTTCTACCCCCCCCCCCCCCCCGAGATGTCAAACACTGTGGATTCTGGGCGTGCCATCAGTCAAGAGCAATAACTTAAACATGGCTATCTCTGTGCAAAAAAGAACAGCTAAAAATAAGCGCTGTGGAAATTAACGTACCAACGCGGGTGGATTCATTCCTAGAATTAACTTTTTTTGTGTGTGTTTGTTTTACGCATTGAACACATACATAGAACAGCGCTCTGTTTATAATTCTGCCCGCACCACATCAGCTCTCCCTCCTAACCAGCAAAACTACGAATTGTTGTGGATTGTTGTGAAGCAGCATGTGTTTGTGGTCCTAAATGACATGGGAGTATATTATTATTGGCGTATTGGTTTTGTGGTGATATAAGTTTATAAGTTGTCTGTGGGAATTATCCGTCCGCTTCGGATGTCCGCTTCGGTGTGTGCGTTTAAGTGTTTGCTGTGCGTGCAGTGCAGTTAAAGTTTAAATTCTTCGTATTTTTGTATATTTATGCATGTTGGCTCACTGTATAGTTTCAGTACATTTCATTGTGAGATACCGCTGCGTTAATATTACAAAATCACTGAGTTAAGGTTATGTTTTCTGACTTAAATTAGTGCTAAAATATTAGCGGAAGTAGCTGTGTCCATCCTCACAATAGGAGCGTTTATTTCTTGTTGTGTTGAATTGGAGAATCTGCTGTTTACTTTTGGAAAATGATCAAATGTGACATTTGATTACTAAGTCTATATTACATTTAATTTATGTGATATTTATCACAGACTGCTGATATCCAAATGTTATGTTTATTCATATATTTGGCTTAGTTCTGCCTCTATTTGCCATTATTCATATGGGACCACAAATAAATTATGAATGTGACTGTGGAGTAAAAAAAAAAAGTTAACTGATTTCTCCTATATATATATATATATATATATATATATATATATATATATAAATATATTTTTTAAGAGCAACTGCATCTAGATTTGTCCCTTAATTTACACAGAAAGTTCTAGTTAGTATTTTTTGGGGTCATATTTAGCAATGGTGATTGATTCACAGCTACTGTGATTAATTAGATTAAAGATTTTTATTGTTTGACAGACTTACTAAAAACAAAAAATAAAAATAAGAGGATATTTGGACCATGTTTGTATGTTTAACATTCTTTAGGCACCGTTTCAAGCACCGTTTAAGCACCGGCGCTGTTTCAAAAGTACCGGTTTGGCACCGGTATCGGATAAAACCTAAATGATTCCACAGAATGAGTAGCAGTCACCAACTTAGAAAAGTTATTTCAGTCACCTGCAGGAACAGAAGTTCAACAGGGATTGATTAAAAAAATATATACTTTCATGCAAACAAAGGCATGTCACGCTTGTCTGATACTATGAAATCTAGAAAGACTTTCGTTTTCAATGGGGGGGAAAAAAGAAGACGGCACAGTTCACATAAAAAATAATTAAAGATTATAATTGTATGGTAAGGTTGTGTAATGCAGTAATGAACCCTTATGTCGTCTTCTGTAAAACCCAACAATAAATTCTAACAAAGCACTTGTCTCTCTTCTTATCTTTTTGCCAATGCTTCACTGAAGCTCCGGGAGATGAATAGACCTGTTGCATTCAAACACATTTTAATTACTAGGCTTCTCACCACGCTGGAGATGAATGCACCTCATTTCAAATGTGGGCTTCTGATCCAGCATATAAACGATGGAGATCAATATCACGCATCAGAAAAAGATGGAAAAATAAGCACAACGCTTATGAGAGAAAAATGGCTTAACTGGCTTCATTTGTATATTTCTGGTGGGTAAATACTGCTCCATCTAAGCCAATAATAATCATTATAAAAATATGAGGTATGGCAAACTTTCTGTGATCACAACAAAACACATTTTGTTCAAGGAATAAGAAAAACTAATTATGAGATGCCGCAATGGATAACAAACCATTCTTTGAGATATGTTTATCTGAGGAACTATATAATGCGCAATATAATCAGCCATAGAAAGAAAGAAAGTCACCTCAGGTTATGGAACTCATTCCTATAGTGGGTTTACTCATTTCTTTAGAAACAAATGTGGATATTAGAGGTCTAAGAGCACTCTCCACATATTCAGAAACACATCTCAGTTTTTTTTTTCTTTGATGAATGAATATCGTTGCAGTATTAACGTTTCGCACAGGGTTTGTTTGAACAAACTACATAACGTGAGCCTCCGAATGCTCCAGCATAGAAGGATACATTTCTTTGCTATGTAGGATATGATGCTAATCCTATTGGAGTCAGCAGGATGGAGTCTCTTGACCACATCTGTCCCACAGAAATAACATCTGGGAGTAGTCCAGATGTGTTTCCACCACTTTAACAGTCAAATCATATACAGCCATCCAGAATTGCTTAAATTTTTTCTTAGGTCTGAAGATGATCTGAGTGGACCTCAGGAGAACAGGTGTTGTAAATGGAAGATACCCTTCTCCTTCCACCCTACAAACAAAGACTTGCCAACAGCTGATGACAGATAAGAATGGATACCAGATGGCCAAGCTTTGAAATGTTATTAAACAACCCAAAAAGTTTGTTTGAAGCTCATCAGGCCTGAAGTGTTATAAATTACATATGCTTTTATTACATTTTGTAAAGCATTTATGTTGTTAATAAATGGTAGTGAGGCTATAGAGGTGGGAACCAGTCGGTGGTTGTGCGCTTCTGCACCTAGCTGGTCAAACCTTTTATTAAAAATACGTCTACAAGGCTGACAATGCCATTCCCCACTTTTCTTTGGGTTTTGTCGGGTTTTAAAATCTATTCCGTGTGAAGGTTTCTTCCATATAAAGGATGTTAAGGTTTTACTGATTTCAAATTAGGCTTAAGCATTTAAGCTCTCATTAACATTTAAACTAGCATTAAGGCTAATTTTAGCTAAAATTAGCATTGTTGCACGATTGTATCATACTGAATGGATTGAGATAATGTTAAAAAACATGTGAGTGTTTGACAGCTTATTACTGGTAGCGTTTAAGCTAAAATTAGAATTTCAGTTTATGTCAATATTTAAGCAAATTTTATTTAAGAGTCTAAGTTAACATACTGAATAGATCATGTTATTGTTAATTGCCATATTAGTGTTTTCCAACATGGTATCACTAGCATTTAAGCTAATAATAGCATTTCACCGTTGTTTAGCTAACATATGATTTTAATACCATTTTAAATATTATTGGATTATTGTTAACCAACACGTCTGTGTTTAAATATAACTGCAACCACTAGCCTTTAAGAAAATAGAATTTTAGCTAATTTTGGTAATATATACGTTATATCTTTTTGCTATTTTACTATATGTATCAAGTTATTTTTGACAAATATGTTTATCTTTGCCAACTTGCTACAACTACTGTTTAATCTAGCATTTGGAAACTATCTTATTTTAGTTAACAATTACATTTTTAGCTAATCCTGAAAATGTTGCTGTGTGGCAAGGCTGTTTCTTTTTTCTTCTTTTTTTTTTGTGCTGATTCTGCTTATTACATTTCAGCAAGTCTTTTGTAGTTGACTTCAAATACTTCTGCTATTTTCTGCAAATAAATTCAGCTTACAGCATTTACACTGCATTTTCACAGGAAATGAAACTTTTTCTAGTTTAGAGTTTTTCTTTTTCTTTTTGGCCCCGAAGTACAGCCTTAGCTGCATCCCACAAAACTGCTGGAGCAACAGGGGAGGCAACATTGTCCTGTCTATAATGTGACAGCCACTGTCTGATGTTGTTACAGGTGAGAAGTGATGAGTTAAATCTACAGTGTTTGATTTGATGAGACTGTTTAGTGAAGGTCAACCTAAGGTTGACCGGTGCATGATCTGAAATAAAGATAGTATTTATGTTACAGGAAGTTACAGACGCAAGGTGCTGCTGAGGTCAGAGAAAACTAATATGAATTGTGTCTGGCTGAGTAAAAGTATAATCTTTCACTGTAAGATGGAGTTCTCACCAGACATCGGCAAGGCCTACATCAGACAGTACTAATCTCAAACTCCAAGATGTATTTTGGATTTGATGGATTAGGAAAAAGATTTGTCTATTTTACTATCAATACTTCAGTTAAGATCCCGAGCAATAGTTCTTAACTTTTTATAATACTAATTAAATAAGTTTACCATATCTACCATGAATTGAGGACTGTCCTTATTTGGTGCATAGATGGTGACAAGCATTAGTTCTAGTTCATAAAGTACTTTCAGAATTAGCACCAACCTAAACTAAGCAAATAAATATGTCCAACCCAATGTCTTTTGAGTTTAAAGTGCTCCCTCATTGGTCAGATGTGTTTCTTTTAGGAAAACTACCACACCTTTTTCTTTTTTCAGAAACATAAGGATTCTTCTCCGTTAAAGTGGATGGCCAAGTCCTGTTAGATTGAATGTTACTACATTAAGAGTGTCAGGTTTAAGGAAAATGTTTGGTTATTGTATTTTTCTCAGGTAGTGGTGCGGTAGAAAAAAGGATAGGTTGTGAAACTCAACAATGAGGGGCCCCTTCTACCTTCTACCACCCTTGCCTAGTCCCAAAACAATCCCATCTGAACAGGTAATACCCTAAAGTTCACGCTCTTAGGCAAGTAATACAAAACCAAGATAACGTGCATTTAACATGTTAGAGTTTGTCAGTGCCAAGACGCAGGCCCTTAAAAGTGACTGGCAAGGCTCACCCTACTTTCATCAACTTTCTCACTGATATAGTATTTATACAAATTACGAAATATATTATTAATATATTACAAAAACAGAAAAGTGCATCACTTCCACCAGTATTGGCTCAAAAAACCTGGCATAAAAGAATGTCATTAATGAGCAGCTATAATATTTGTAGCCCATACACACCTACTGCTGATACTGAAAAATACTGAAGCATGGATGCCTTCTGGCCACCCTGCCACAGCTTAGGCCGACTACCGGGTTAGAGCACTCACCCATATTACCGTAAAGGATATGGATCAAACTGAACCAGGGCTGGCCATTTAGAAGAAATATCTTGGCAGAACTTCCCAGCTTCTTGTGGGGAGATGAACATCCGTATCTTCCCTTCATGAAGCACCCTAAACTGACATGGCTGGAGATTGAATCCTAGTAAGGTCCACTTTTCGATAAACAGCTTCTTAATAGTGTCAAAATTCCTTCTTTGCCACATTGTTTCAGCCAAGAGTTCCTGGGTTAGTAATATCCTGTTGTCTCGCAGAAAGAAGGACAAACTCTCTGGCCTGGAATTTGAAAAAGTGGACGAAGAAAACTCAGCTGCAAGGGGCCAGATTACACTGTGCTCTCTGTGGTATAAAGGATATGCCGGGATTGCCAAACCACTGGGGCAGCATGTCGTGGATAAACAGAGGAATATTTTTCATCGTCCCACGGTTCTCCAGATCTGGTCCACTGGACTATGCGAGCTTCGGCCACCTTAGTGTTTTTTCCCTTTAGCCATAACTTCTCATTCAATGTCACTCAGGTTGTTTTCTGCCAGATTTGAAGTATGCTACTTCCCCTAATCGATTGTGATTGCCATCCAACGTCGTATTGCCTACATGGAAAGAAACTATATGAGGATATATGAGCATATATGAAACCTATGTGGGGTTTATATGCACATATAAACAGGCTATATACAACATATACAGTGGGTAGAACAAGTTATTGGTATACTGCTGATGTTTTTGATTTTTCCACTTACACAGCATCTAGAGGTCTGTAATTTGTATTAAAGGTAATAAATTCCATTTTATTGCATGTAATAAGTATTTGATCGCCTATTAACCAGTAAGAATTTAGGCTCCCACAGACCTGTTGGTTCTTCTTTAAGAAGCCCTCCTGTTCTCCACTCATTACCTGTATTAACTGCACCTGTCTGAACTCGTTACCTGTATAAAACACACCTGTCCACACACGCAATCCAACTCAAACCTCTCCACAATGGCCAAGATGAGAGAGCTGCGCAAAGACATCAGGGAGAAAATTGTAGAGCTGCACAAGGCTGGGATGGGCTACAGGACAATAGGCAAGCAGCTTGGTGAGAAGGAAACAACTGTTGGTGCAATAATTGGAAAATGGAAGAAGATCAAGACGATGGTCAATCTCCCTTGGTCTGGAGCGCCGTGCAAGATCTCTCCTCATCAATGATCATGAGGACAGTGAGTGATGAGCCCAGAACTACACAGATGAACATGGCTAATGACCTGAATAGAGCTGGGACAACAGTCCCAAAGAAAACCATCAGTAACACACTCTGCTGTTATGGATTAAAATCCTGCAGTGCACGCAAGGTCCCCCTGCTCAAGCCAGCACATGTCAAGGCCTGTCTGAAGTTTGCCAATGTCCATTTGAATGATTCAGAGGGAGAATGGGAGAAAGTCATGTGGTCTGATGACAAAAAAGTGGAGCTTTCTGGTCAAAACTCCACTCACCGTGTTTGGAAAAAGAAGGATGAGTACAACCCCAAGAACACAATCCTAACTGTAAAGCATGGAGGTGGAAGCATCATTTTTGGGAATGCTTTTCTACAAAGGGGACTGGACGAGTACACTGTATTGAGGGAAGGATGGAAGGGGCCATGTATCATAAGATCCTGGCCAACAATCTCCTTCTCTCAGTAAGAGCATTGTAGATGGGTCGTGGCTGGTTCTTCCAGCATGACAACGACCCGAAACACACAGCCAGGGCAACTAAAGAGTGGCTCCGTAGGAGGTCCTGGAATGGCCTAGCCAGTCTCCAGACCTGAATCCAAGAGCTAAAAATCTGTGTTGCTCTGCGAAAGCCCCAAAACCTGAACACTCTGGAAAAGATCTGTATGGAGGAGTGGGCTAAAAAATCCCTGCTGCAGTGTGTGCAAACCTGGTGAAGAACTATAGAAAACATCTGATCTCTGCAATTGCAAACAAAGGTTTCTGTACCAAATATTGAGTTCTGTTTGTCTGATGTCTCAAATACTTATGCAATAAAATGGAAATGAATTGTTCAAAAATCATCCACTGTGATTTTCTGCATTTTTTTTTGGGGGGGGGGGGATTCTGTCCCTCACAGTTGAAGAGTACCTTTGATACAAACCACAGACCTCTACATGCCTTTAAGTGGTTCTCCTGCACTAACCACTTTGCTACACAAGAACTCAGAAAACTTGTATATAATAATACATATCACTTCATTTCCAGTGTTAACTAAACATGATTATAATGTTTCAGTAATACAATTCACTTTTTTTTATGAAAAAAAGGGAATTGGCGCGTCTTTATAATAACATAATAATTTTTAGTTAACACTGGAAATGCGGCATGTGTGATTGTATATCTAATTTTTCTGAGTTCTTGTGTAGCATGTTGGTTAGTGTAGGTGCTCAGAAATTAGGGGCCCTTTTCTGAGTTTGAGTCCCATCCACTGCTTTTTTATTTTGGAGCCTTATGGCAAGCTAAATGTATTAAGTTGACCCAACATGTTTACATGTACTTCACTCAACAAATACCACTGACTTCATGATTCATTTCATCATGTTCACACAGCGAGGTTTTTTTTGTGTATATTTACTTATTAGCTTCATCTGCTATGTAGCTCATCGCAGGATCTAGTAATTTATCTCACTTTGGCAAATGTCATACATGACGCCTAGCTCATATTTTTTATTATCAAGGTAATAACTGCATAATTGTCTCACGTTCATTACAAAAACAAAATCATCTTTTTGTGTGTCGTTGACTTTATTCTAAACATTTTAAGAGGCAACAGACTACTCAAGTTTCAAGTACATCATCCGCTGCAGATCATGCGCAAACTTTGGGGTGTGTCATAGACGCGGCAACGCGGTTCTGTCACCTTGACATATTTGCCCTGTCCTCCTGGAATGGACAGAAGGTGAATATAGGGTGGGCACACAGTATTTTGCCCTCGACTGTGTCTGGGATTTTTTATGAAAATATTTTTAGAGATCTGACAGCTGTGGGGGTCTTGTCAATATAACTCCAATAGATCTTGACAGCTGTAATTTCCTGTTGGCTGAGTGGTAAGTGTACATGACTCTCATCTGGGAGGCTGGCTTCATTGACACCTTGTCACCAAAAGAACTTACGTAGCTGAGCACCTTGTCACACAATGAAAAACCTAAATAATTCCATACTTTTTAATATATGTGACATATATTCAATGTACAATATAGGTACGTATAATATAGGAAAACGGCCAGTGTTGACTAATTAGGTTATTGGAGTACATTGGACCCTTGTGGATGTAAAACAAAAGTATTTGAGATGGCTTTGTTCTGTCAATGATATGAGGCTTTGAACAGTGAATCCTATACTATTTGCTTTCTTAGTGGTTTAGCAAAACCATTTACCATGTCTACAGTTATGATTGCATTCTTATTTGGCATACAATATTGAAATGTCAAGAGTCTTAGCTTTCCAATGAAGTACAATATAGAAAGGGTGTCCCAAAATAAAGTAAATGTGTCCCGGAAGAATGTAACGCATCACCAACGGAATGTAAAAGGGTTTGAATAAAAAGACAGTTTACTGGGTCCCCCCAGAACAAGCCACAGTCTCCCACCCTCAGCTGAATTCCACTGGCGCTATAGTGCTGAAACTAAATTGAGAGGTGCTTTAAAAAAGTATCAGTTTCATGGTGTGTACATGTTTAAAAATGTCTTTTATGTCTTCCTCCAGTAAATTTATTGGTTTTTACATGAACTGTACATGATATATGCCACATTATATGGTCAAATTGAGAAAAGTTGAAAAATGACCTATCAAAGTCATATTATTTTACATCTTAAAGGAATTCCCACAATTCAGCAGTGCTTTGTCTACTCTCGAGTGTCAATGCAAATCTAGATGGAATGGAAGATAAAGCGGAAGATTTATCTTACCCTGAAGGGTTTGGGAGCTTTTCTCAAGCTGATGGGATCATTATCACAGTTGTCTTTATCATACACTCTAAAAATCAGTAAGGAAAAGTTTCTCAGGCATGATTAATGATAAAATAATGCAAAACCTTATGCAAGTCAGAAAAAGGTCAAAAAGAATTACCCTATGCTAAGCACTCTAAGTTCCTAGCTTCCAAATTAAATCAGAACCTTCTTGAATGGCATTACATCTTCAACCCGTCCTCTATCAATCACCCACCTAAAGCAGGTGCCCTAACTCCCTCTCTTCATCGTTCAGGACTGTTGCCACTGTTCTAGTCCCAGATTAGTCAGGGAGCCCAAGAAGCTCTTTGCATTCTTCATACCTGCACTCTATCTCAATTTCTCACTCTGTCACTTCTCAACTCTATCATTCCTGCTTATTAGGTGTTGTGGGACCTGCTTGTTATCATCAATCTTCATAAGTCAAATTTGATTCACTCTTCCAGTCTTCTCACTTTGTTTTCATCAAGGAATCCCAACATCATCTGTTGCAGCATCAGGTATTGTCCCTTGTTTGTTCCCGACAAGGGGAGGTCAAATATTTTTAAAAAAATGTCCATGATCCATATCCAACTTCAGGGTGTTTTCATTAGAAAGATGGATTCAAAGATAAGGCACCTAGCGACTTGACTGAACAAGCATGATTTTATTTGTCCCAAGTAAAAAAAATTTATTTTTCCTGAGTTGAAAGCTGCAGAACCTGGTTCCCCTTTGACAGCTCTAGTGCCAAGCTCTCTATGCTGCGGCATGTTTGTACTGCACTTCCATATGCTACCCGCTGTGGCTAGTGAAAAATGAAAACACATTTTCCTGACACCTGACTTCTTCAAGTCTAACAAAACCCAAAGAAAGGCTGAGTCACAAGGTTTTAATTTTTGCTCACTTGTAATGGAAACGGTATGAAAAAGCAATTACAGAAAGGACATTTAAATCACCTCATTAAAAAAAGTTTGGGAGTTTAATCCAAATTGAATATAGAAGGAAGAGAAACACAGTTTTAGGATGTCAATTATTTTTTATAGAGGGAAATGAAGTAAAACAGATTTATGGCTCACTAAGGTCTTGAAGGAGATAGCTAGTGATGAATGAGAGATACAAACAGCAACAAACAGAAGTATTGAGATTCATATATTTCTAAAAACCAACAAATACTAGGAGTCAAGCTCATTGTCCTTCATATAGGGCAGATTGTGAAACAGTTTTTTTATTTTTTTAATGGAAAAATCAAAAGACCATTGATCATTTGACAAATTTCAATTCACTCTCCTGACTATGGTGCAGATATTTTCAACTTTACGCACACAGCACAGCTAACTTAATAATTCAAAGTAGATTCCCATGAGAAAATCCGATCATCATCTCAGATCTGGGCACTGTACCCAATACATATCGTTATCGGGGAGCTGACAGCTTATTGAAGAGTTGCTGAGGCTTCGAAGTGCATCTGCGACTGAACTGTACACACACTGGCAATAACTGATCACTGCAGCTTAACCACTGATGCAGAAGGAGCCCTAAATCAATCAGAAAAGTCATTTTTCAAACAGTCTTGCCGAATTCTGAATTTGAATTGGAGAAACATTCCCTGATTTCAAAACTTTGACTGAAGTGATGCTCACAACTCCATTTTCTATTGTGGCAACAGAACACAATTCAATTATCCACAAGCAGGAGGGCAGTTCAGCTCCGGCCACAGCAAGTTAACCGTTCATTGTTAATACATTTAACCTATTAATCTGCTCCATGTGTAATGGTGAATTCTGTTCAGTTTTTTTCAGACTGAATATTAATTAAAATGTATGAAAATTAAATAATGCAGAATTGAACAAATCATGTTTAAAAACTGATTATGACCGGATATTTTTTAACCACATCAGTCAAAATGACAGAGTGCAGGACAAGAAATTTTAGCACAATTACTACTGGTGTACAATTTAAAGCAAGAGAGTCATACCGGAAATAGAAAACATTTGTTAAGTCACACAAGCATGCCATCACATTTCTGTTGTTGATTGTTTTATATAGTCAGGTTAAATGAATAAATAAGTGATAAAAGAGGAAATAACCACAGACTGAGTGATGAAAAAGCTGATGGAACAAGTTAGAAAGTCCGCCATCATGTGTGATCTATTGAATTACAATCAGCCATCAGGTTGTTGATGGTATTAGTTTTCCTGATTACTGTTTTCAGTGGCTAGAAAACAATCTTGCTACAGTCTCAAACAGATTCCCAACCGGCAAGCTGAATAAATGCTCCTTTACCAAACACAAGTCAACGTCTGCTGATTTATTCAGCAGCCATACTTGGGCTGAACTGCTGTTGGGACAAAATGGGAGCCTGTGGATCACATGTGCAATTAAAGGCAATCTAAGAGGGTTGCAATAAATCAACCGTTTGGAGAGGTTGTGCTCAATTTTGCTTTGAGAGAAAGAGACTTTAAGGTCACAGTTCTGTGACAAAGTTGGATTGGGATTTTCAGGAGGTTTTTGAGACTGGAAGATAAACGAACCCAACCAACCATTTATTACAGATCCATGTTAAAGTATTTACACTTAAAAATATTGTCTATTTTTGCTTTTGATGCAAGTATCTGAGATCTTCTGAGAAATTTTTACGACTTGTAGAAATAACCTGATGGAATATTAAAAAATATATAAATTAAATGATGATTTTATTTCTTTAAAAACACAGACTATCCAAACAAACCTAACAGCTGATTCAATTTGGGCTCAATTATGTCCTTATCTGAGCAACCTAGGCATCCATTAAATAGAACCTGTATGACAACATGAAGCTAGTCACAAATTCTTCCAGCTTTCAAGAGACTACAAAGTCATTTCGAGAGGCCTACACCCACTCTAAATGTTAACTGTGACAGAGAATGAAACATGTCTGTTTCATTATTCCGACAAAACTAAGTCCTACATGTTGCCAGTTGTAGAACGACATTGTTTAGATCTATAATGGTGAACAACTTAGTGAATATAATATATTTCAAAGCGGAACCACCCTTTTTTCAGTGGCAGGCCGTCAGAGCCTGTAAGGCCTTCTCTGCATGTTCAGAAAAGTAAATTTATGTATATTTTGTAAATATATTTAAATCAAATTATTCTCTTTATGTTATATCCACTTGGTTGCAATGCTTCCAATCTTATAGATTATGGTAGTGTTTTTTTACAATCGTATGTCAGATAGCTAATGTCGGGTTGCATGAAATCTACCTAAGGCCTTCAGAATCCACACAGCAGACTCCCGTGTGCTGTAAGTGAACAGTCAGCTGCAATAGCCAATCAGCTCTTGAATCTGCGACAGCAAGGCCTGCTAGAAGGTGTTATGCTGAAGCTGGCATGTACGTGTCCTCTGATTGGATAATCACCTGTGAGTGTGTATGAAAGGTGACATTTCGCTAAATATCTGAACTAAACCCAGAAATGTGTTAGCTAGGTTAGCTAGGTGATCCCTGCTCCACTTGACCTCTGATCAAAACACTATTGTCACTTAGCAGGAGGTTACATGTTAGGGAGTGAATATCAGATAGAGTAACACACCCTGGATGAGGAAGCCCTCTGAGCTTCTTAGCCAAGGTCCAATTACCCAAAGCAGGTTTGCTTATATAATGAAGAGGTAGAGGAGTGGCTCTTTCGCTGATGAGGACCAAGATCAGAGAATCAGACACAACCTCTAGATGAGAACCATAATTAAAACACTTCAGTATATAATTTTGGTAATTTGATACAGAAACTAATTGTAGCAAAAACACTTGGAGGATATGCTCTTTAATCAGTGTGGCTAAACCTATGTGCTCGCTCTCTTCAAAAGACCACAGAGAGTATGCTGGATCACCCAAGTCTTTTATTCTAATGATCAGATTCTGATTCGGGTTTATCTGGGGGAAAAAATATTATATATATATATATATATATGTATATATATATATATAAATATGTTCTGTATGGAGTTTGCATGTTCTCCCCGTGCATGCGTGGGTTCCCTCCGGGTACTCCGGCTTCCTCCCACAGTCCAAAAACATGACTGTCACTCACTCTAAATTGTCTTTAGGTGTGGGTGTGTGCGTGTATGGTTGTTTGTCCTGTCTGTCTCTATGTGGCCCTGTGATGGACTGGCGACCTGTCCAGGGTGTACCCCGCCTCTCGCCCGTTGACAGCTGGAGATAGGTACCAGCCCCCCCCCACGAGCCCTAGAGGACTAAGCGGTTCAGAAAATGGATGGATGGATGGATATATATATATATATATATATATATATATATATATATATTTATTTATTAGGGGTGGACGATATAGAAAAAAAGCATATCGATTAAAAAATATTTTTTCGATAGCAATAATGTATCAATAAAAAAATCACATAATGTAAAAAATATATACTTAAGTGCCTCCCCAGTCATTTTGTTATTCTTCAATGAACTAATCTTAACTAAGAATAAAATTAAGTACATTTTCAAACACTACTTTTTATCATAAGTTTGTAAGACACAGAAACAAACCAAGAGACCTGAGTAACATTAGTAAATGAAAAGAAAAGTAATATTAACCATTATATGATATATATATTTAATGATGTCAGTAATTTAAGTTAAAGGCTTATTTTTATGCTTTTTATTCTTTTAAACATTTTATGACACTTTATAATAATGGCTGAAACCCTTGTTTTAGTGTGTCAATAAAGCTTATTCAAATTCACTTCAGCTGTAGGCTAAAGCTAAAGCTAACTAGCTACTCACCAGTGTTGATGGGCTCCAACACTGCAGCTCAGTCACTGAGAGCCAAAGCCAGCTGGTCTATCCAACCCCTTTTGTGTTTTTAAAGCGTTTTTTCCCTTCTGAGGATCGGTTCAAAACAGGACGTAACCTTTACCTGAGCCTCTGAAACATTTATCCGGAACAACATCCTCCGCTGCTGCCTTGTTGTGACGTCTGAGCGCGGCGAAACTACAGTGAATGTTCGCTTAGGGACTATCAAAAAATTCTGTTTCTGCTCAAATAATTTAATCCTTTTTGTGGTTTGAAAGCAGAGAGGGTGGCTGAAAGAGCTGCGTGGGTCATTGTTAATGATTCGCTTGGATTAATTAATAATCTGCCTGACAGGGTATAATGAAAAAATGAGGGGAAACTTTTTTTCTATCGAACTTTTTTATGGACCCCTCTTTTTCTATTGCACCACACGTCTATTAATTTATATATATTGCTATCGAATTATGGTCCAGCCCTCATATATATATATATATATATATATATATATATATCAAACTAAAATCAGATTAAAGTGACTGCATATCTTCAACAATGTACAGCGCCTGGTGACTCTATTGATACCCTTTAAACTTTTCAATATCTTGTCGCACGACTGTCATAAACTTTTTAAATTGCACTTAGATTATTCTGCCTCTCAAATTTATTTTTTAGAAGTAAACATCTGAAAAGTGCTCAAGTGTACATTTTCTTATTATTCATTCTTCCATTAATCAAGATTTTGCACAGCTACCTTTGGTGCAAACGTAAAGCTTTAAACAGTTTGGGTTCCTTTTACGGACTTTACTTTTCAACAGTTTACATTTTTCTTTCCAAATTAGCTCAAGCTAAGTCACACTAAATGGGCAGCATCTGTAGACAACAACTTCAAAATCATGCCCCTGTTTCTTAATAGGATTCAGATCTGAACTTCGACTGGGTCATTCTAATGTAATGATATACTTTGATCATTTTTTGGCCATTCCATTGTAGCACTGGCTGCATGCTAGGCTGGCTTTCATGCAGCCTTCATTAGATTTTATTCAAAGGTTGTTCTGTATTTAACCATCTTCGCCTCGGCTCTGACCAGCTTCCCTGTTCTTTCTGAAGAGAAAGAATTTCTACAGCATGATGCTGCCATCACCATGGTTTACAGTAGGATTGCTGTGTTAAGGCTATGACTGCAAAAACATTTAAGATTGATGAGGGTTTGCAATAATTCCATGACTTGTGATAAAATACTTATTAAAACATGTCATTATCTTTCTGCTTTAAGTTCATAGCAAAACATAGACCCTGAATGATGAGTAGTCTATCGAGCCACTGGAAAAAGTAAAATAATATTTATCTTCAAATCCCAAAAAAGTTTCTTCTGGCTGACATCGGCTGCATTGGCAGCGATAACAGTTGTACTTTCCTAATGACTCGACACCCTTACCACCTTTATACATTTTAAAAGTTTGTATCCTGCCTTAAACAACCACGTATATGTATCAAGCATAGAGGCCCGAATGTGTTGTACTTGGAAAATGACCTAACATTAACTGCAGTCCAGGCATCTCTGTGGTTAACATTTTGCTTACACTGCTATCCAGGGATGGAGGACTCGAGTCTTGAATTCAGACTCGAGTCATGTTTAAAGAACTTGGGATTTGACTTGAGGAACATTCCGATTACTTGTAACAATAGGACTCAGACTTTGACATGATAAACTGCAATTGCTGGAGTTAGCATGTAGCCAATGCTAATGTTAGCTCATCATATTTTATTTATTTTAAATAAAGTAACCTATGGATGGCGGCCATTATTGTAATGCTAAAATCTAAACCCTGCTGTCTTATTTTTGACTTGTTTACAGCTGATAAGGACTTTACTCTGATTAAAAGTTTCTTTTTGGGGACTTGGCCTCATGGACAGAGCAACCTGTGATATGGACTTGAACTCAAAAGTCGGTAACTTGACTACAAGACTGCTGTCATCAGAATAATTTTGTGATATCTTGTGCAGCGCTACTTCAGGTTGGTTTACAATCTATCAATTTATCTTTTGGCAGGTTAGCTGTGTCCATACAAGGTTTGTCGCAAGTTGCAAACAGAACTTCCTATGTCTGTCTTTAGACACTGGCTTTCTTTTTGATACTCATCTATGTGGGATGATCAACCAATCAGCTTTGTTTTTACATTTTCCCAACATAAGGTGTGGATCTCAGCAGACGTAGCACTGGGTTCATCAAATTGTTCTCTGATTATTTATTTCTCGCTTCCTCAGCTGGGCTGCCAGTTCAAGTGAAAGGCCATGGTGTTTCCATTTTCAGGAGATGGATTTGAACATACCTTTGTGAGATGCTCACCCTTGAATACTGCTCTCTGCTTTAACCCTCTCCAGAACATTCTCACTTACCAGTCTGCTATGTTCCTAGGTCTTCATGATGCTACTTCTTGATGTTATCAAACAAAACTCTGAGGGTTCCAGAGAACAGCTGGAAATCAATGAACTTAGGGACACCAGGGGGAAGTGAATTGAGTTTGTGTCCCACATTTTTGTTTCATAAAAACATTCTGAAACTAGCAGACAGTAAAGTGGGGCTCAACAAGATGTTAGAGAGTAAGCTTTTCTCCTAAGTCTGCTGCTGTGTGGTCTTATTCAGTCACTTATAATTATTTCATTTATACAGGCAGTGTAAGCGCTGGCTTGGAAATGACTCAGACTTTTTTTTTTCAAATCAGCCAATCAAAGCATAAATTTAGCAAAACGCTTAAATAATTGATGGATTTCTGGGGTAATAAACTGAAGCAGATGTATTTTGAGAGTCTGGAAGGAGACATGAAACACCAACACATTGCAAGTGCTCCAGACCATTTTAGAAGATATCTAAAAGAGAAATGCAACTACAGTATTTAGTTTGGGAAGCTTTTAACAACATTTGTATTCTACCAATAACACCAATAAAAGCTACAACCAAGAATATCAATATTCAGGATGAAAAGTAGCCCCACAAATGTTTCTTTCTGCAAACCATACCTGTCTGTATTTTTATTTTTTCCATAACTATAAGTGCCTTATCTTTGAATGAGAAACAAAGCTGAAGTGCAACAGCTTTTAAACCACATCTGTGGCAGCAAAAGCAAACAGTAATTGAGCCATTCTCTATTCTTTGGCAGACAAATATCTCAGTCCATGAACAGAGTTAGAGTTTTACTTTAAATGTAGATGTAAAAGTGGTTTGTCTGAATGTATTTACATAAAATCTTTCTGCTTGAGCAGCTTCAGTGAATGGCAGTGTTCTAGGGCTGTCAGTCGGTCCATCACTTTGGTGCAAAATAAAATATATCAGAGAATAGATGCAGACGTGACACTGTGAATGAAAAGAAATTCTAGTTTACTAAACTGACATTTTGGAAAATCTTTAACCAAAAATGAATGCCTAAAGATAAAATACTTCACTATTATGAAGCTTTAAGTAGGGCTGGACTATATAGGAAAAGACTATTTTGATAAAGGGAATAGTGATAATTATTGATAACTATCACAAAATGTAGAAAATATATTTTAAGTGCTTCCCTGGTCATTTTGTTATTTTTTAATTAACTTATTTTAACTAAGAATTAAATGAAGTCATTTTCCAAACACTTTTTCTTTATCATAACTAAGTTTGAAAGAAACTAGCTGCGTTTCCATTACCCATGAAATTGCCCAAATTGCAGTTGCGAAAATAAATTAGCCTAATGGAAACACAGCAATTTCGAGAGAAATCGCCTTTTTCTATATAAAGGTTTTGCGCTTGGATGAGGTGGTTCTTCGAGCATATCGAAAGTCATATATTTCGCAAAACAGCAATGGAAACACCTTTTTCGCATCACATGACAAATGAGCCATCGGATGTTAGGCTACTACGAGCGCAAAAGACAAAGTAGTAGTAGGAGGAGAAAGATGGCGTGGCATGTTTGGTTTCATGAAGAGACTGAGTTGGTTTGTTTTAAAGGCACAACTAATATATTAGATTGAAAACAGCAAAGAAAGACGAGCATTTACAAAGATAGCTCCCATATAAAAGGGGCTTGTTGCTCCAATGCCTCTACAAGCCATCTACGTCTCCTCCTCATGGCTGATAATGAGCGCTAGTGCCGTGCCTGCAATAGGAATATATCTAATGTAAATGTTCACACTTGTCCCCAATTTTCTTACTTGCATGAAAACTTCAGAATCAGAATCAGAATCAGAATCAGTTTATTGGCCAAGTATGTCACATACAAGGAATTTGACTCCGGCAAACTTTTTCCTCCAGTACAGAACTTGAATAAGTGAAATAAAAAAAAAATAAAAAAAAGAAAAATATGAACAAAAATAAGTAAAAATACAAATAAATATCAGATCGTAAATAATAAAGGATAATATATACACCAAGCCGGGGTTATTTTACAGTGAGTATGTACAGAAGTGCAGAGTTATAGTTTATTGTTATGTGAGTGCACTCACACACTGTGACTAGACAGAGTTCGTCAGAGCGACAGCCTGGGGGAAAAAACTGTTTTTGTGTCGGGTGGTTTTGGCGTACAACGCTCTGTAACGCCGACCTGAGGGGAGGAGCCTAAACAGATTGTGGCCAGGGTGTGAGGGGTCAGTGGTGATTTTCCTGGCCCGCTTCCTGACCCTGGCCCGGAATAGGTCCTGAATGGAGGGAAGATCGGTTCCTATGATCCTCTCTGCAGTCCTGACTGTTCTCTGCAGTCTGTCCTTGTCTTGCCTGGTGACGGATCCGAACCAGACAGAGATGGATGAGGTCAGGACAGACTGGACTATTGCTGTGTAGAAGATGATCAGCAGCTCCTGGGGCAGGTTGAACTTCCTGAGCTGACGCAGAAAGTACAGCCTTTGCTGGGCCTTTTTCCTTATTATGTTGATGTGTGAGGTCCACTTCAGGTCCCGTGTGATGGTGGATCCTAGGAACCTGAAAGACTCCACTGTGGGGACTGGCTTGTTGAGGATCATGAGAGGAGATGTTGATGGTGGTCTCTTCCTGAAGTCCACTGTCATCTCCACAGTTTTGAGCGGGTTTAGCTCCAGGTGGTTCTGACTGCACCAGAGAACCAGCTGTTCCACTTCCTTTCTGTACACAGACTCGTCGCCGTCGCGGATGAGTCCAATGACGGTGGTGTCATCTGCAAACTTCAGGAGTTTCACAGAAGGGTCCCTCGACGTGCAGTCAGTGGTGTAAAGGGAGAAGAGCAGTGGGGAGAGAACACATCCCTGGGGGGCGCCGATGCTGAGGGAACGGGAGCTGGATGTGAACTTACCCAGTTTCACCTGCTGCCTCCTGTCAGTCAGGAAACTGGTAATCCACTGACAGGTGGAGGGAGGCACGGTGAGCTGGGACAGTTTTTGGTGGAGGAGCTCTGGGACAATGGTGTTAAACGCAGAGCTGAAGTCCACAAACAGGACCCGAGCGTAGGTACCTGCAGAGTCTAGATGGTGCAGGATGTAGTGTAGAGCCATGTTGACGGCATCATCCACTGACCTGTTTGATCTGTAGGCGAACTGCAGGGGGTCTAGCAGGGGATCTGTGATGTCCTTCAGGTGGGTCAGTACCAGACGCTCAAAGGATTTCATGACCACAGATGTTAGGGCAACTGGTCTGTAGTCATTTAATCCAGTGACTGGGGACTTCTTGGGAACCGGTATGATGGTGGAGCGTTTGAGGCAGGAGGGGACCTCACACAGCTCCAGGGAGTTATTGAAGATCTGGGTGAAGATGGGAGCCAGCTGGTCAGCACAGAATTTCAGAGAGGCTGGGGACACTCCGTCTGGTCCCTGAGCCTTTTTAATTTTCTGTCTCTGAAATAGCTGGCGCACGTCCTGTTCGCAGATCGTCAAGGCAGGTACGTGGGTGGTTTGGGGTGAAGCTGGGTCTTTTGTGATGGAGATGGTGGGGGAGGTGGGAGGTGTGAAAGTCCTTTCAAACCTGGAAAAGAAGTCGTTGAGGTCCTCAGCCAGGCGGGGGCTCTCCACAGGGTGGGGGGATGGTCTCCTACAGTTAGTAATGGTCTGCAGGTAGCTCCAAACTGCAGAGGGGTCGTTAGCAGAAAAACGGTCCTTAAGCTTAGCACTGTAGTTCCTCTTTGCTGCCTTGATCTCCTTTGTCAGCTTGTTCCTGGCCTGCTTGTACAGGTCCCGATCCCCACTCCTGTAGGCCTCCTCCTTGTCCTGGCGTAGCCGTCTCAGTTCTGCAGTGAACCACGGTTTATTGTTTTTGAATGAGCAGAAGGTTTTGGTCTGCACACACATGTCCTCACAAAAGCTGATGTAGGATGTCACAGTGTCGGTCAGTTCATCCAGGGATGAAGCCGCTGCTTCAAAGACGCTCCAGTCAGTGCAGTCAAAGCAGGCCTGTAGCTGCATCTTTGACTCATCAGTCCATCTCCTCACAGTTCTTACTACAGGCTTAGCAGATTTCAGCTTCTGCCTGTAAGATGGGATGAGGTGGACCAGGCAGTGGTCGGAAAGTCCCAAAGCAGCACGGGGGACAGAGCGATATGCATTTTTTATTGTGGTGTAGCAGTGATCTAAAGTGTTCATGTCCCTGGTGGGACACGTCACATGTTGTTTATATTTAGGCAGTTCAAGTTTGAGATTAGCTCTGTTAAAATCCCCGAGAACGATTAGCAGAGAGTCCGGGTGATTTTTCTCCACTTCTGTGATCTGATCGGCGAGGTGATGTAATGCCTCCGTCACACACGCCTGCGGTGGAATGTATACAGCGACCAGCACAAACGAAGCGAACTCCCGCGGTGAATAAAATGGTCTACAGTTTATGAAGAACGACTCAAGGTGAGGGCTGCATGTCTTCTTTAACACTGTGACATCTGTGCAAACATCAGTTTGTGATTTAAACTGAGTTTGCTATTTAATGGAAACACCGCAATTGCAAAATTGTGTGTGTTCGACACTTAGACAAAGTTTTGTGCATATTTGCAATGGAAACATAACTACAGAAACAAATCGAGACTTGAGTAACATCCGCAAATACAAAGTAATATTATTAACATTATATAAATATTTTGATTATGTTAGTGATTTAAATTAAAGGCTTATCATAAAGCTTTATAATCTGTTAAACATTTAATGACACCCTCAATAAAGCTTAATCTAATTCAATTCCACTGGTGGAGCAAACCAGCTACTCACCTATACCAAGAATTAGTTGCAGCCCACTAAAAAACAGTCCAGTTGCTGAGAACTGAAGCCGGCAAGTCTGTTAACCCTCCCTGGTGTTTTTTAAAGCATTTTTTGCTTCCGAGGAACAGATGGACATTTTAAAAGCCACATGTGTTGTCAGCAGCGCGACCTTCATCTCTCCGTAACAGTGATTCGTAGCCGTAGCGAGGCGGGGGAGGGGAGCCCTGCTTAAGACAACTGACCGTAGAAATTTATTTGGTTTATCATCGCTATCTTTAGCGCTTTAGTGCGTTAAAGATAGGTTCAAAACCGAACGCAACATTAACCTGAGCTACTGAAACACTTTTCCAGAACAACTTCCTCCTTGCTGTTACATATAACCAAGGTGAAATTAGTTTTACGAAGAAGGTTCGCTTAGGGACCATCAACAAATTCTGTTGCAGCTCAAGTCATTTGCTCCTTTTGGTTGTTTGAAAGGAGAGAAGGATGGCTGACAGAGCTGCCTGGGTCTGTGTTAATGACTCCTTTGGAGTAGGAAGTGTCTGATGTACTGAGTTAACTGATAGGCTATGATGAAAAAATAAGGGAAACTTTTTTTTTTTTTATCAAACTTTTTTATCAACCCCTTTTTTTCTATTGCACCACACATCTATCGATCGATAGATATTGCTAAGAATTATCCTCCAGCCCTAGCTTTAAGCATAAAGACAACTTGTAATTATCTGCATTCTTACAAAACCAGAAAATTCCTTTTAGATTCAAAATTTGCTATTTAGTTTGATTTCCTCACAGCAAATTTGTAAGATGAATTACATCTGGGGAAAAAAGAATCAGAATCAGATTTCCTGTGTTACATCCTTTCAAATTTTTAGGAAAATAAGTCTGATTTTAAATGCATTTTTTGATGTGCATTTGTTAGTCTTAACCCAGGTATCCCTGAAGAGTCGATATCCAAGCCCAAGGAGAATACAACGTTCTGGAAGGACGTCAGTCAAGTTTGGTGTCATAAAAGGAGACATTCCCTTTGTCAGAACAAGCTTAAGAATTCCATCAGATGTTCTGACTTTGTGTATGTTGGCTTGCCAAGTTTCCTGAAAGTCGGTATAAAGCTGAGCTGGAAGTGATGGACTGATGTAACTGGGTCTACTAGATCTCACAAAAGCAGGCTCTCTTACAGATTTCTTCGGTTTTTGCTTTTCCATTCATCAAAATTTTTTACACAATAACAAATTACAACCTGCTGTAAAACAAAAGGTACTTTTCAAATATTTTTTTTATGAACGTGCAAAAAAACTATCCATATCAATGGGCCTTAATTAAGTGCCACCTACCTAATAACTGGTTGTGTACCTCTGAGCGGGAACAACTGGATATGAGTTTTTAATATTGCTTTGGAAGATATTTGGTCTACTCTTCTTTGCACCTTCCACTTTCTGGGTTTCGAGCTTTTACAGCTAGTTTATTCCTATGCCACACCTCACTAAGATTCAGGGAAGTTTTTGACCATGCCATTCCAAAACACTTATTTTGTTTATTTTTAGGCATTGAGAGATGGACTCTCAGGTGTCAAGTGAGCTTCAGTTCGAGATAAACCTGATTGCTGGACATTCTCCAAATATGGCAAGTCTTCCAGAACCATCACGCTACCACTAACATGTTTAACCATTGAAACAAAGTATTTGGAAATATAATACAATAATGAAGATGTTTTTGGAAAATGTGAGATTGACATCAGTTACTTTTATTATTTATATCAGCAGTGGATTTCGACTTGAAACTCTGGCTCTCTTTTAATGACCGTCTGTTTGTTATTGAATTATGAACACTGACCTTAACTGAGGCAAGAGAGGTCTGTAGTGCGTTAGATCAGTGACCCCGACCTTTTGTTTGCCATGAACTGTTTAACATCAGACTATATTTCCACGAACTGGCCTTTAAAGCTCTCCTTCACTGAATATCTTGAAAAACTTAGTTTTTTCCATTAAAATCACTTTGTCTTCTGAAAGCATGCTGCATATGAACATTTTATACAAACTCTAATCCCTGAATTAGTTACATAAAGAAAAGAGACCAGAAAACGCCTGAGTTTGAAAAAGCCCAACTACAATACTTCATAATGCTTTCTAAGCAGTTATAGCCTTGCCTACCTAGCTTTCGACCGCCCACGGGAACGCTGTTTTTGGCCAGGTGAAAGCCGAGCCTCTTGAAGCTGCTAGAGGCTACAGACATTACAGCAATGGCTTTGCTTTGAGACTGAACTTAAAAGAAGGATCTGTACCGTTACAACCGTGGAACACCAGGTCCCAGAATGTAAGTAGTGTTTTACTTTTCACCCAGAGTTTCATTTTTCAAGTATTGTGTTAAAACGTGCCATGAAAATGAAATGTACTACCTCGGCTAACAGTTAATACCTTCAACCAAATCCACCCGGAGATTTTGTTAAATCTCCCCGTCCTACGCAGCCGCCTGCTAGTCAGCGCGGTGCATGTATGTGCTGTGGGTGGTAAATTCTGTATAAGCATAAATACCAGCACTGTTTTTGTCTCATGTTACTGATTTTAGTAAACGGAGCCAGTGTAAGAATAGTGTTGCAGTGAGCCAATCATAGTACAGAAACGTATAAAAATAACTATCATTAATCTTACTGAGCAAGCCCCCCACATCTTGTCGAGTCTCCATGCCCACTGCCACACGGAACTGGCATAAATTGAAACAAACTGGGAATTATTTATTTTTTATAGAAACAGACTCAGACAGCATTCTATCATACCAGAGAACACTGAAAAATTAATAAAAACACCACTGAAGGAGATCTTTAAGGTGTGGCGGATAAATGCAACAAATGAAAAAGATATGTCTAGCATAAAAAAACGGTTTTTCAAACCTATCTGTGCTCTTATCTTTATTACTTGCCTCACGTATCAGACAATCGTGGACCCTCATAACTTTTGTAACATTCTTTTTGCCCTCTTGTTTCTATGGTAATGTTTAAACATGCCTTTAAAATCTGATTTACCACAAAATCAAATATAAAAATACAACTCAGAACAATACTGAATCAGTGGGAGCCCAATGGCTGTTTCTCTGTAAGAAGATGGACCAGTCTGAGTAAGTTGTAAAGGTTTCATTGCCTAATTAGAAAACTGGTCGCCAGATATAATTTAGATTTAAGTTTTGATTCCACAGGTCTGGTAGAAATCACGTTTCCAAATAAAGTCAGTAATTACAGATAATTCATTATTTATCAAATGTAAAAATATTTTTTTAGGGCCAGGTCTATTGAACTAGCTTTTCCCCCCTACATGGTCACAATTCAAAGCCCGTATTTTGTATTTACTCCAGTATTCTTTGTATGCTGTTAAGATTGGTTGGAGGATCCCAAAAATGAAAATGTGGAAAAAAAAAAAAGCAATAGCAAGAAATCTGTAAGAGAGGAAATACTATTTCATTGTTCTATACACAATGGCATGATTTGCTAAACATGGAGTACAAAGTCTACCAGTGTTAAAGTTCTTTAACTGCAGAATTGGGATCCTTTTATTGTAGAGACACGGTTTTGGAATAATAAGCATTAACAGAATATGTATTTGAAATTATTCAGTACAACTAACAAAAGTGGGATGGCTCTGTTGAAAATAACAGTTACCAGAAATCACATGTTACTGCAATCTGCCATCAAGAAATAAAACTCCTCTGATTAAACATGTAGTTTAAAAGTGTTTCCTATCCAAGACAGACGGCCACTCAATTAGAGCCAATTTGCAGCAAAACACATACAACTGACAGCAAAGTCATATACATAATTCTTGGCACACATTTCAAAGAGTGGATGCAATAACCTTCCATACATATTTGTTGGATATAGCTCTGTAAATATGAAGGGAGAATGCCAAGAATAGCTTTGATGATATAAATATGGCAATGGTTTAATATATTCAAAGGCAAAACAGGAAACACACAAATGTAATATGCAGCCATGAGTCACTTTTACAGTTCATATTTAAGCTCTGTCACTATGGCAGACTGTAAGAAGGTATTGGGGATTTTGAAGAGGCTTTTTTATTATTGATACTGTTTTTGGAGTATAGACATTAAAGTGGTAGCAACACTTCTTTTTCACACTCCAAAGAAGAACAAAACGTGCTGTTAAAAAAGGCTCAAATGATACCAAGGTTGGTTTTTTTCACATGCTGCTAAATATTAACCTTAAAAGTAAGTGAATCACTAATAAGAACACATATGTTTTTCTAAGTAAAAATGTAAAATCACATAGCCATGACAAATGACAAAAGTGAACGCATATAGATGTTACAATGGATATGCTTTTTCATTTGGAGAACAGAATAACTTGAGCAGGATTTAATTCAAGTTTAAAATTACAGAAATAAGAGATAAAAAGCAGCAAAATGTTGGTATACTGATAGCATTCCTGATCAAACAGAGATCCATCAGCTATAAGTCGTGGTATCATCAGCGTAGAAGTGTACAACAGCATTTAGTTTCCTTGGGAACATTAGCTACTTCAAAGTCATCAACTAGAATTAAATTCTGCCAACAAACAGGTCTATGTTAAAGTGATAATATTCAGACCACCCAACACAAAAGCAAAACATCAACTTAATGTTATTACCTGGGAGATTCAATAACTTTGTTATAAACTTTTTTGCTTTTTGCATTGAAGAATCTATAGCGGTACCGCATAAGGTAAAACAAATGCTTTATCCTTTAACCTTAAATTAAAAACGCTGATAACAGAATCTTAGATTAATACAGATTAAATAAAGCTGGTCCCTCTTCTAACTGCTCATTTAAAACTGCCTGCAGGATAAAAGGATCAACTATTGTTTGTGCAGCAATTTTAGCTATTTGTATACCATGGGTCCACTGCAATATCACAACTCAGTGTTGATATTTTTCCAGAAACATATGTGTTTTGAGAAAATGGAACTGATCCTAAATTAGTTCCGAAAGCTAACAAACAACCATTTAACAATGCAAAGCAGAACGAAACATAATTTTCTAAATTAGAAATCATTAATATTTTGAAAAATTGATTCCTAATGTTTTATCAACTAGTCATCATGGTGATGGATTAAATGGGGTTATGGACTGCAACAATGGTGCCAAAAATGTGTACGGACTCACAAGATGACCAAATGATTTTGTCAGATCTAGGGTTAGTAGCTCAGCTAACAATGATTGAAAATATTTAGCAACCCCTTTATGCCCTACGTGTACCTTTAAGTATCACTAATACAAATGCTCATGTTTTTGAGTGCTGGTGACCTGCTAAAACTGATAAAAAACATGAAGACAAGAAGCTACGTTAGCTACCATGTTAGCAATAGCGGCTTTTTAGCCTCACCATTAGAAGCTGGTATAAACAATGAATATCTTGCCTGTTTCTAAGGACTGTGCAGTCATACATTTATGGGGGTTAGTAAGAGAAGAGGGGGACAAAACAGACAAACTCAAACTGCACAAGTACAATGCTGACAGTGACCAGTCATTAACTTCCCAAAACACAGCCTGAAGTGCAAACAGCTTCTAGTGAGCAGGTTGGGGCTGCTCTTGCCCATACAATTCCTAGAACAGCAAATCAAAACACAATGAAATAACAATTACATTTTTTTTTCACAATTAAGATATGTCTGCTCACCCATACCTTTACTTTGAATCGGGTCAAATCTTCTTGGACTGGCACACATGTTTGGTCTCTATGTCCTTATGGCATCTTTTCTCTAGAGAGGAAGCCTTTTTTCTGATGCAATCAGACTCAGACCAATCTCTCCTACTAAAATCTATTCTCAGACTCTTTCTGTAGGAGCTCAGACAGCCAGGTTTCATGCAGCTATTCTTATTTTTAGTTGGGGTACAGACATTGAATACGCAGAAAACAGACTTTACATTACTCTGAATCCATATCTTCTTTGAAGGTGCGGTCTTACTTGGCCAACGAGATCAAGAAATTCATAGAAATACAGACCAGGCATTAAAGCACTGTAGCTAAGGGGGATGTGAAGTATTTCTTTTCTGGGAGTAGTTGGACAGTAAACTGTCTTTTTATATAACCCTTTCAGCTTTTTTACATCATGTTGGTGGTATGTTACATACAAATAAGTCAAATATTGAATGTAGAATTGAATATAGAATGTCAGTCAAACTTACACTTGCCTCTCTAAGACTTGTCATGAATTAGCATCTTCCCTTGCTTGTTCTAGTTTTGCTCTTGTTTTTATTAAGCCAAGCTCTAATGTCCATTTTGGCATACAACTGTATCAAAGTATCATCTTTTCTGCCACCAAAAGTCCCAATTAAAATCCTACAGCACCCTTTGTTGATCATCTTGGGTCAATACATTGCATGGTGGCCTCTGTAATCTGTCTATGGCGAACCCAAAACCTGAAGGGGATTACCCAGCTCGAGGTATCTCCCCCTGATACATCCTGTGGAGTGTCGAGCGAAAAAAGGAGGAACACTGCTCTGCTAATGCTGCTGCACCTCCATAACGTCATAGTGGGTTCTCAGCATTGTGCAACACCTCCTTTCTTGGACAACACAATGCCAAATATTTAATGCTATATATTCTGGGATTCAAAGTTTATGTTGTTTCTTTTTGTGTATTTCAGTCTTTGTTCTCCATGTGGCAAACATGGATCCTCAACTCACGGCTTTCAGAAAGTGGAGCCTGTTGGAAGCTGTAACCTGTTGTGGTTGATTACCAAACACTTTAAATGTTCGATAGCTTCATTCTCCACGGGAGAAGCTGGAGGAAGCTCTGCACAGACAGAGTCAATCATCCACACTTTTAACTGCTGCATATTTAAATAGATGGATAAAAAAAGCTTTCTGCAAAGTCAAAGACTGCCTCTGCCACAATCTTAAATATGCATTACAGCATGATTGCATCCATTCGATTGTTTTGGATTTTTTCTTCGGCTTCATTTTGTTGAACTGAAAAGCAATGAAAAATAGTTTAGACTATTCCTAAAAGAGTACAAAGCTCAGGAATAGGTCTACAACGAAAATCTCGAGAAAACGATCCAGTGGAATATTGCCAGCAGTTGAAGCATGACAGCTAACGAACTAGTCTAATAGAATTTCCCCAAATCTGGAATTATTGCGAGCGTTTGAGCGAGTATAGCTTCAATGTTCTATCTATCAGATACTCCTTTCAGGGTTGTCGACAACTGATATGCTGGGCTCCTGCTCAGCTGCGGAGTGAGAGTGAAAAAGAAGACGGTAACACAGCCAGCATGATGAATGAGCGAGATATGAGTGAGATTAGAAGTAGCTCTCTGAATAAATGAACAGATTAATGAAGTGAGAAAAAAAAGAAGAAGCACGATGCTGCCAACAATGACACATTCCTCTCCTTCTAAAAAAAAATAAAAAATAGGGGGGCTGCTTCTAAGAATAGCTCCACTTGCCTCTGGTCACGGGCTGCGATCGCAATCATCATTAGCGCCTTTGTGGTGTGATTCTCAACATAGCAAAAGTTGCAGAGTGTGACAGGGTGAGATGATGTCATGCGACTAAGTTGTGCTGCTTTTTCCTCTAAATCGCTGCTGCACTGTTCAGAGCAGCAACATGCTTTGCACTTATCAAAATGTGGCCTTCAATGTGACCTTCCTTCTACGTGGCATTTATATAATATATATGTTATACTATATTGCATTAAAAAAATGAGAACGAAGACATTTAAAGTTGCTTATATACTACATTTATATACCCTTAAAGGAATAATTCATGGCTGTAAGTGCAATAACCTCTAAAGCCAATTGGAAACCAGGTCCTTGGATCAAAAATGGCAGGATTCGGTTTCAGTCACCATGTTGGTAATGCAAGGGCCTGTGATGGAAAAATGGGATTTAAATCCGATGTATGCTGTGTAATTTTTTTAGGAAAGCCTATTTAAATATGAACAGGCCTTTCAGCATTTTGAAAAATGCTAAGAAAAAATGCTATTTCTGTTTTTCAGAAAATAAGGAAAGACTCCATCTTTACCTGTGTAAGATAACTAAAATTACACCCAGTTGTAACTAGGGGTGTAACAGCACACAAAAATCATAATTCCGTACATATTTGGGGTTCTAAAGTCGCGGTTCAGCATGTTTTTGGTACACTTTAAATGAAAAAATATAAAATATATATACTATTTTAAACAAAGCTAACAAAAAATATAAGATACATTTTAAACAAAGACCATTTTTTTCAGAATCCTTGCTTTCAATTCCTGCTTTTTTATTTTGTTATGTTCTATAACTTAAAGAAGTCGAGAGTATAAAACTGACTGGAGATTTGATTGGATTTTTTAAAATATATATCAAATTATACAAGCAGACATAGCCCAAATAGATAATAATTTCACCACTTGAAAACAGTTAGTGTTAGTATATAGAAAGGTTAAATAATACTTTGCTCATATTTAAGAATAAAACATGGTTTACTCATTTTGTAGTTGGTTTAATATGTTTTACAGCCTAGTCTCCCAACTGAGCTTGAATGCAGCATGGGAGGCTGTTGGTAAAAAGCATTGTCATCAATGGGGATTCCACCGACTTGTTTTTCACGTAAAATAAGGCACCTGGGTTGACTGTATGCTACTGGTAGCCATAGTGACGTCAGCTGTTTTTTCTCTAGCATCAGTGAGGTTTCCATCCAGCTTGACATTGTTTCAAGGGAGTTGTTCACTTCAGTGCAGAGCGTGTTATGGACCTTACTGCTGTTGAAAGATGCGTTCACTGACAAAGATCTGGTTTGGTCCATCTTTCTTTACCTTCACCAAGGAGGTTTTATTTTTTTCACGGCCTTTCTGTCAGCTAGCAATATTACTCAAAAAGTTCCTGATGGATTTTGACAAAATATTCAGGAAATGCCTGCAATGGGAATAGTAAAGATTAGAATTTAGGGGTGATTCAGATCACCCTGGCAGACTTGTGCTGTCTGAGTGCTTTTCTGGTTTTCTACGGTAGCTGTAATGTTCCCAAATAATACAGTTTTGTGGAATCAGGGGGTCAATTATGTTTTGCTTTGTTATCACTTTTTATATTCGCCCTACTGAACGCTGCGATGTGTTAGGGTTGAAAACAGCTGGATTTGTTCCGTAGACGTGCGTGACAAACAAAACCCAAAAACATGTACTATTACACCCCTAGTGATAACTCACCCTGATGCCTGTGTTCAATAAAAGGCAGCAGGGTCAGAATAGCGCTTGTATGACAGACAATATAAAATAAAATTAAAACAAGTAGCTCCTTCACAGAGGGGGAGAAAAGGTAAAGACACTGATTCCTGCAAAAAGATATGAAATGGAGCTTGGAGAAATAGTTGCAATTCTTTTGGTCTAATGAGACAAAAGTGAAAGATGTAGAGCCACCAGGAGGGAAGGATATCTGTGTTTCAAAAAAAAAAAATGTAGAGTGGAAGTTTATTGGACTCTGTGGTTCATTTATCATGTAGTACAATTACAGGGGTATGTCTGGTAAGTCTTTCTTTCAGCTCTATTGAATATTTCATCATGATTGAAAGTGACTGATTTAATTAGTTCAGAGAAGAATCGATTGCTCTTTTTCCAGATTAAACAGTGGTTTTAATTCAAGCGAATCAGAGGTTTTGTTTCTAGATCAGCAGCCAGGGAAAGGCGTAGATGATTCCCCTCCTACATCGTAAACAGATCAGATGATGGCGGTGCACTGACTCATCTGCTCTCAGGCCACAGTTTACTGTAGCACAGTGTCATTGCTCATAACAACGACACTGAGGCCATATGACCATTTGGGAACGTAGGTTGGGTTTTATGGTATGTATAAAAAAATAAATCAAGTCCATGTTTTCTTTTCCATCTTACAACACTAAGAACCTATTAGCAGTTGCAAAACCAAGCCATCTAAAATAAAAACATGTATATTTTCTATTTTTTCTGAGCAATAATCTGCCATGTCTCAGCCTTCTAAATGTCATAAACCTTATCACTGTGGGAGCTGGCATTGTAACAGAAGCTACTTTAGGTTGTCCTGATAGACTAATATGTTTATGCTCTGCTAGCTCCCTGAAGGCAAGGCTGCTTGTGTCTGAATGTCACTTTACTGGAGTGGCGCAACCAGCGCTATTTAACATTTGCACTACTTGTTTTAAAAACAGAACCTTACTGAAGCTGAACCAAGTCTTCTGTTTGCCTGCACAATCTGCTCCACAAGTCAGCCTCCTGTGTGATTGTCGTGAGAGGATTCTCCTTCGTTGAAAGTTTCTTGGTTCTAATTCCATAAAACACTGACAATTTTGAATGGTTCGTTAAAGTAAAAAATGTGGTAATGATTGGTGCCAAGAAAACAGCGGCGGTTTAATATGTATAGCAACCTTGTGGGGTCAGCATTAGAAAGCTTTACTTTAATGCTAATGTCTAAAGTGCGGCACCTTCTGTTTCTCAGTTTAATGCCTGTACTCTTTTTGTCTTCACATTTTCTTATTGCTAACTTGATTTTTGTCTGTTATTATAAGGCTTTATAAAGCTTTAAATAGATAAGCATTGATTGACCGATTACAATAAATCGTTCTTCTGTGCCTCCCTTTCACCCACAAGAACCTCATTTTCAGTCTCAGTGGATTGCGTGTCGTTGACCTCTTGGTTGCCATGGTTACCTGTGAAATGCCACAAATCAGCCAACCTAAATCCATTCAAAAAATGTATTTGGTATATTTGCATTGACCATTCAGGAGAAAATTTGGGTGTGTAGGAAGTGGGATATGATCCAAAATCTCCTTCGTACATTTCTAAGGAGAGTGTGATTAGTAGGATAAAGCAGAAATTGTCTGCAGCTGTCCGTTCTCAAGGTTTCACAGTTCTGACAATTTCTGGGTAAGCAATTTAAAATATATTTTTTTTGGTTGAGCTCAAGTACTGTTTTAGTAAGGATTCTACTCAAAGTTTTATAAATGATATCCATGCTTTTTAATTAGGGATAGGTATCATTAAGGATTTATCGATACTACTACTCTTAACGATACTCCTTATCGACTTTATCGGTATCCTTATTGGTACTTTTTTTTTTTTTACCAAAACAAAAGGGGAAAAACACATAATGAACTATAATTATTTTATTTTTTAACTATTGGAACAGCAAAGCACAAAAAATAAACTACAAAATAAAAAGTACAAAATTAATAATTTAATAAAAACACTATATTAGCCAGAGCTTCTGCCTACTCCTTCCCAAACTCCAGTGAGTTTTAAAAGAAGGTATTTGGCAGTTTGGTGGCTGTTTACATGCAAGCGTGTGTTAATACATTGCCAAAGATTAAATGCAAAGACCTTTGAGAAACCATTTTTGATTCCAATCAATCTGAGAAGACTCATTCCTCAGAGAGAAAGATTTAACACAGCTGCCATTTTTCCCCAGTAGTTGACATCCACAGTCAGACCATGCTGCAAGAACACCCAAGAGCTCCATGTGAGACTCTGTAGGCTTCAGCATACTAAACGTTTCTGACATGAAAGTTAGAGAAGACTTAACAAAGAAACAAATAAGCATGCTAACATGACTTAGGTTTGCGAAGTTAACTCTGAATCTCAGCTTGACTAAAAATTGGGTATTAAGCAGGACATGTCCCCCAACACCACAGCAAATCTTGTACAGGCTGAAAAAGACAAAAAGTACAACAAGGTTTTAAAATGGCCTAGTTAGAGTTGCGCTATGGTAGGAATTTAAAACAGCTATGTATTACTGAATGTGTCCAATCCTGACTGAATTGAATAAATTCAAAACAGAGACAGCCAAACTTTCTCCACAACAATTCAAAAGACTGATAAAGTCAGTACTGATGCACATACCTTTGTTTTCCACATCACTGTCTATTACAGGATTTACAAATGTATGCAAAAAAGATATGAAACCATTTAATGAAGGAAATAGGGACACGGTTGTCTTTCAGCCCAATTACATTACCCCAGGTTTATGTCTGAACTACATTCCGCGTCTTTTGTTCCACGGATACAGCTTTTAAGTGTACTTTGAAAAAGACTTCATGAATGTACATGAAGGCTTTAATACCTTTCTGTCACTGTTCTGAGTGATCAAAAGCTACATAATCAAGCCATGACAAGCAGTGGGAACAAATCAATCTAATAAACAAGTAATGCATTCACCTACTTCTGCTGGCATTTCTACTAGCCTTTTAAATTGTTTTTGTCAAAGGCCAAACAAATTTCAGAACACTTTATATAATTCACGAGATTCAACACAGCACTCAGTAAATTGTTGCTCTCAAGGCTGAAGAGACCGTTCAAAAGGGATTTTAAATTAAACGTGACAAATTATAGAGAAAAACTGTATTAAAGTGGGTTGATCTAGCTGAAAAAAGCTCGTAAAGACCCTTCAGTCAATGTTTATTCGATAGTTTATAACTGGTACCTCATAACCTCTCAGTCTGCAGCCTTTATGAATGGTGAACAAATTAATTTTTTTGCCAATGTCACAGCTATACAATTGTCTGGATAACAGTTAATGTCTCCTGTATTCACCAGCGGTGGTTAAAAAATAATCCGGGACAAGATTCAGTTTAAAGTATCATAACCAATCTAAAAATGCAACATATTTAATAGATAAACCATTGCGTTATGATAAGTCATGCCCCTTATGGTCCCTTAGTGTGATTTCCACTCTGCTGAACGCTCATGGTAAAGATGTCATGGAAGCGCACACACAGTAAAGAAAGAATGGTCCTGTCCTTTCATACAAGAGACAACCCACATCTTTCATCAAATTTTATTAACTAAACTATATACTATCTAAAGTACTACGAACCAGTGGTCCAAGACCTGTGGCAGATGGTGATGATACGCCAGAGCCTGAAGACCTGTCTGATCCAACAGCAGCAGAGGAGAGCTGATAAAAATCAGCCATTCATTCGTTTTCTGATGTCACAGATGCCGAACCTGCAGCCCGTACCAAGCCTGTTCTCTCCACTGCTGCTGGTGAAGCTGCAGCCCCTATCATTGTAGATTCTCCTCTTCACCTTTCGGCTTCAGCTTTATCAAAACCACAACACTCCCTAAATTAGGGCTGGGCAATATGAGCTCAAATTAATATCACGGTATATTGAGCATTGCACCTCCATAATGATAAGTCGACGATAACAATGACCACATCACCCCGTCCACCCCGTCCTTTTCTGTAGTCAATGTCCAGTAGTGGCTAAATTTACATAATGGTCTTTAAAATATGAAAAAAGTGAGCGGGTTTTCGCTATTGATTGAGCAGCTTCAAACATCCTTTTATTTCAGTGTTTGATTCCCACTCCGTTATATATTTCTTAGATTTCAGTTTAAACTCAGATGTGATCACACAGACCAGATGAGGCGAGGAGGTGACGGGGGCTGAGTGAAATCACTGATTTTAGTGTGCAGTCGTTTATTTTAGACAGAAAATATTTTACATCGGAGCACAGCTGGGAACAGTCTGTGGCTTCAAGCAGCAACTCAGTGGGGATAATATATGCTCCGCCTGAACAGGACATGGGCAGGGGGAGCTGTTGAGCTAGAAGCGCTCTGCAGCTCCGTTTTTACAGTAACAAACATACGTGCTCCACATTAGAGTCTAAGTATCCAATAACACCATAAAAAGTCACTTTATGTGTCTAGTCACATTTTTCTGAAAAACAGTTGGTAGATTAGTCTAAACTCTTACTAAATATAGCTACACATCTGCTTAGTTGGGTATTATTGCCTCTGTATGTCACATGACTGTGCGTAGTCACGTGACCAGGGGTCACTAAAGTACACCACTTTTTTTTTTTTTTTCATTATGAATTTACCGGCACGTCGGTAACATTCATACATTTTGATATCGGTACATTTTCTGTTTATCGCCCAGCCCTACCCTAATCGCTATAAAACATTTTATAAAGCACTCAGTTTTGGAGCTATTTAAGGCAACAACAAAAAATAAAAACCTTCTCTGACACTTTGAATATTTCAAATTTTATGGAGAGCATTTCTGATTTTTGTGCTGTTACTGTCATTATATTCTGAGACATCACTTCAAGCAAACAACTCCAGCCCAGTCAGTGGCTACCACTGCTAGGTAGGGATGAGAGGGATATCACATTACTGGATCAAACAGCCCATAGGTGGGAGTGTTGGGGCGCTTAAGCAAGCTTTGGACCAAGGCAGAAGTAGTTCAAAAAAAGGGGTCGGCTTGGACCGAACACAGGTAATGGAAACACGGCAGAAAGGTTCTGAAGCTACCCGTTCAAGATTGTTCTGGCCCTGGTAGAAAAGCGGAATAACGTAGCTGTTTTAAATTCACCAACTACCTCCTCAATGTGGCAAAGTTCTGAAGTGGGTCTGCTAACAAGCCATCATTTGATCAACTGTGTTGAACCACAAAGATCTAAAAGATGCAGGATACTGGCCCAGGAAGACTGACTTTGGACACCACTGGCCTAGACCTTTAATAATCATCACTTCACATTTGTTGTGGAACACAAGGTGCTATCAGCTTCTGGTTTAAATAATCATCAATAATTAACAATATTTTAATATTAATATAAGAATTGATTAAATCTAAATTATTATTTAATATCAGCCACCAGCTTTTACGAAGCAATTTCTACCATACTTCTAGTCTCATTTACAGTAATTGTACGCATTAACGCAGTAGTCACAAATTTTGTATAATTTATTTAAAAAATGTATCAGCTTCCCAGCCAAAACACTTAACGGTATTGTGGAGGATCCTTTTCTTCCGGGTGGATCATCTAAACTATTGGTCCTCCTAATTGTCAATCCTCCGGAGAGTCTGCATGCACCATTATCCATTAATTCTGCCTCACAGTTCTCACCAGATTCCTTTCAAATGGCTGTGATTCGCTAGAAAATAAAAGATTCTTTGGGATGTGTGAGAAGAAAAGAAAGGGCTCAAAAGAGAGAAACAAGACAAGTGTTTTTAGGAGATTCTTTTAAATGATGGCGTGTGCTGACAGCAATGGTCGGGCTCCCCACTGATTCCTTTATCCCTACGTTTGTACCCGGCAGGTAGGCTAAAGTTTGTAGTTACTTTGTCAGGAGATCACATAGGTATTGATCTGTGATGTGTGGAAATTTAACGACGGTCCCTAACCGAAACCACCAGCTACAGCTTCAGTGTATCTGCTCCATGAGTGCAGCTCTTGTTTAAAACGTTGGACGGAGTCTCTGCTGTAATGAAACGGATGTGTGTCGAATATCCAAATAACTTAATTGTGGTAAGTTTGGCTTTTTTTTTTGAGAAATGCATTTTTGATTACTGCTATAATAAGTTATCTAGGTCTATATGTTAACTTTCATGGGAAGATTCGTTATGCCTGACATCACTTATTTTTTTCTTCTAATAGTGGAGTGGGCAGTTCTTTCCTTAAATTCGTAAAAATCCTCCTCTATACTATCTACTCTACACATGTACTAAATTACTAACTGATATTAGAAAATAGATAGTGTACGGCTGTCTGCACAGCAGGGAAGGAAAGATGGTAGATGTCTCATTCCAGGGGGTTCGAGAAAAAGACAGCCTGTAAAACTTATTTCTGGGCCAAGATGGAGGACAACACAAGGGGTGTAAGGAGACAAGGGGTCATAAAACTAGTTTTGGTCAAAATGGAGTTGAGCACATGTTGGCATGTGCTGTCCACATGGAAAGCTACAGCTTTAAGTAAAAGACAGGACAACAGAATTAGCCTTTCTGCTAACAGTCCAGCTAACATAGACCAGGCTGAGCCCAGCTTTTCAGACCATGTACTCAAAGAGTGAGAGTAAGAGAGAGTAGAACAAAGAAGACAGAGAGAGAGGGAGAGAGAGATAATCCGTTTAGGATGATATAAAAGCCAAAACCAGTTTCAATACAGAAAATAAAATAGTTTAAACCTCATGCAGCGAGAAAAGTTACAATGCTTTGAAAAGACAATAACACTGAATGAATGGGTTCTAACCCGTTTCTATTTCCCTAATTTAAATTTACCAGCACACATGTTCAAAATAAATGTGGTTCAGTCTTACTTTGATGTGAAAGAGGTGTCCAAACCATGAGTGAGAGAGCAAAACGAGTCCAACTGGAAGAGAAAAAGACTTGGGCCCAAAAGGGAAAAGTAAGTTTAACTGGGATCAACAGCTATAGGCCGCAAACAAAGCTATTTGGTTGTTGTTTACACAATAGCACTTTAAAGGTATGGAATGAGAGTTCTTTCCTGACCAGCAGGTCAGAACAAAAGGAAGGTTTTCTCACCTGTGAAAAATGAGATGTCCTAACAATGCTGAGGCCTGCCAATAACAAATTTTGCCATCAATTTCTACTTCCTATATAGATTTCAGCTCTGAGGTCATCTGTGATGTCACAGTTTGTGGCCACAGACCAATGGGAGAGCTTATGGCCTGCAGATAAGCATGATGGAAAATACAATCTACTCAGTTCATTCCGGGGGAAATGGCTTCTCCCCAACACATTTAAAGAATGTAATGTCTGGTGATGGAAAAGTTGTGTTGGCATACACTACCGTTCAAAAGTTTGGGGTCACATTAAAATGTCCTTCTTTTTGAAGGAAAAGCATTGTACTTTTCAATGAAGATAACTTTAAACTAGTCTTAACTTTAAAGAAACACACGCTATACATTGCTAATGTGGTAAATGACTATTCTAGCTGCAAATTTCTGGTTTTTGGTGCAATATCTACATAGGTGTATAGAGGCCCATTTCCAGCAACTATCACTCCAGTGTTCTAATGGTACAATGTGTTTGCTCATTGGCTCAGAAGGCTAATTGATGATTAGAAAACCCTTGTGCAATCATGTTCACACATCTGAAAACAGTTTAGCTCGGTACAGAAGCTACAAAACTGACCTTCCTTTGAGCAGATTGAGTTTCTGGAGCATCACATTTGTGGGGTCAATTAAACGCTCAAAATGGCCAGAAAAAGAGAACTTTCATCTGAAACTCGACAGTCTATTCTTGTTCTTAGAAATGAAGGCTATTCCATGCGAGAAATTGCTAAGAAATTGAAGATTTCCTACAACGGTGTGTACTACTCCCTTCAGAGGACAGCACAAACAGGCTCTAACCAGAGTAGAAAAAGAAGTGGGAGGCCGCGTTGCACAACTGAGCAAGAAGATAAGTACATTAGAGTCTCTAGTTTGAGAAACAGACGCCTCACAGGTCCCCAACTGGCATCTTCATTAAATAGTACCCGCAAAACACCAGTGTCAACATCTACAGTAAAGAGGCGGCTGCGGGATTCTGGGCTTCAGGACAGAGTGGCAAAGAAAAAGCCATATCTGAGACTGGCCAATAAAAGAAAAGGATTAAGATGGGCAAAAGAACACAGACATTGGAAAGAGGAAGACTGGAAAAAAGTGCTGTGGACGGATGAATCCAAGTTTGAGGTGTTTGGATCACAAAGAAGAACGTTTGTGAGACGCAGAACAACTGAAAAGATGCTGGAAGAATGCCTGACGCCATCTGTTAAGCATGGTGGAGGTAATGTGATGGTCTGGGTTTGCTTTGGTGCTGGTAAGGTGGGAGATTTGTACAGGGTAAAAGGGATTCTGAATAAGGAAGGCTATCACTCCATTTTGCAACGCCATGGCATACCCAGTGGACAGCGCTTGATTGGAGCCAATTTCATCCTACAACAGGACAATGACCCAAAACACACCTCGAAATTGTGCAAGAACTATTTAGAGAAGGAGCAGGCAGCTGGTTTTCTATCGGTAATGGAGTGGCCAGCGCAGTCACCAGATTTGAACCCCGTTGAGCTGTTGTGGGAGCAGCTTGACTGTATGGTACGCAAGAAGTGTCCATCCAACCAATCCAAATTAAGGGAGCTGCTTCTAGAAGCGTGGGGTGCAATTTCTCCAGATTACCTCAACAAATTAACAGCTAGAATGCCAAAGGTCTGCAATGCTGTAATTGCTGCAAATGGAGGATTCTTTGATGAAAGCAAAGTTTGATGTAAAAACAATCTTTTTAAATAAAAATCATTATTTCTAACCTTGTCAATGTCTTGACTCTATTTTTTATTCATTTCACGACGTATGGTGGTGAATAAGTGTGACTTTTCATGGAAAACACAAAATTGTTTGGGTGACCCCAAACTTTTGAACGGTAGTGTATGTCATGCTGGGTTTTTACTAGGATAAGATAAATTTGAATTTTTGTTAACCTATGGTTGTGCTTAGTTTAAACTAGAATATCCTAACTGGCAATATATTTGGGATGTCCGGTATTAAAATGTAATTTGGAAATTATTGGTGTTGCACTGCGATGGACTTTTGATGTGTCCTTTTGCCTGATGACCGCTGGAGGTTTAGACTATTCTGATGTATCAGATATTGATAAGAAAGATGACATCTAACATGGTAATGCTTAAGATTTGGGTTTCTAGAACATGGCTGCATGTCATCGTGCAAAAACGTCTTGCCAGAAAAAAGGTTTTGTTGGTCAGAGGATCTCTTTGTACTCAACTGTTAATGAAGAAAGATGGTGCTAAACAATGCCAGAATGGTTGTACAAGATGTGAATCAAATCTTTACTCTTTGCCATTTTTGATGTTACAAACAAACCAGGAGGGCTGAAAGGCGATATCTATTTAGTTAGAAATCCTTGTTTCTGTAGAGTAAATTTGACATCCACTAGTATGAGCCGCAGTGTATGAAAAAGTTCTCAAGACCAAAAGTTGACAAATTACTATTTCTTCTAGTAACAGAAAGAAAAAAAACATTCAAGCAGAGCAATCAACTATGAAGTGAAGTTCATTGACATTCAACACATATCAAATCAAATGACTTGATGCGGATGCCACAAACAAGAAAAGTCATTCAAACTAATTTTGCCAAACTACCCTATGAAATACTGTGATTTTGGAATCACATGGGTTCATGGGAATTCTAAAGAAGGAACACACTGGATTTGCAAGGGAGAAAAAGAACGACTTGAGCATTACAGTTAAGTTCCTACACTTGGCTGAGTAATCACATTAAGCCTGTGCCATGAGCTGAATTTAAATGAAGACTTAAGAGACATACTTATAACTCCTATGTCTTGTTCACCTGACTGACTCCTTCACAGATTCTCCTCTCGACCAAGATGACTCAGTAAGCAAAAATCCCCCAAAAAAGAAACCCACCAAAAAGAAATCTCATTAGGGTCCACCACAGCCACTGAGTGCTTTTGCATTATTCATGTGTTTTCCTGAGCGGTCTCACAAAATTGGTAAAATATTCCATCAGATGTTTGAAATGCACAGCAAGAAATAAACTAGGTTGCATTTGAGCAGAGTTTTTAATAGCGATACACTTACAGGGTCCCTGAAGAGAGTGTTCAACTCATTGGTCAGGGTTTATGTTACCTAAAGTTACCCACAGTTACCTAAAGCATTTAACCCATTTCTTCAAACATGCCTATTTTCATTTGTTTTTGAATAGAAGTCATGCATTTTAAGTCACTTTTTAAGTCATTAAAGTACCAATATAAATCTCTCCGGGAATGGTGCAACTCTTCAGCTCACAATTAGCATTGTGAAATATACGCAGGGTATATTGATCCCTTTTACACTGTTTTAATATGCTGACACCTCAAGATATATAAGCAGGAGAAGCTAAAACTCAATGCATCAAACTTTGGAATTAAAGTGTGATTTAATCACTGCCCTGAATGATAGTGGGTGATCAAATAATGGTTAATGTTGGTGGTTCTATGGTTCTTTTCCCACTGGAAAAGAGTGGGATGAAGATTAGCAATACAGAATACATAGTGTGGAACGTTGAATTTACAGGGAGTAACTGAAGAAAGTAGAGGACTTTGTGTACTGGTTAATGGTCCAAAAGCAGTGGAGAGTGTGGAAAAGAGGTGAAGATGTGTGTGTGCACGCTGGTTGGATAGGGTGGAGAAAAGTGTCAGGTGTGATAAAAGTGTTTCTGCAAGAATGATGGGAAAAGTTTACAAGACAGTAGTGAGACCAGCGATGTCTCGAGACTGTATACTCTAGAGACTGTACCAATGAGGAAAAAACAGGAAGCAGAACTGGAGGTTGCAGATAACAAGATGTTGATCTTCTCTTTGGGAGTGACGAGAATGGATAGGATCAGGAATGAGTAAATCAGAGGGACAGCTCATGTTGGATGTTTTGAGGATAAAGTCATGTAGGCATTACTGAGATGGTTTGTACATGTTCGGAGCAGAAACGACGATTACAATGGTAGAACAATACTGAGGATGGAGCCACCAGGCAGGAGGCAGAGAGGAGACCAAAATGAGATATATGGATGTGAAGAAGGAGGATATGAAGTTGATTGGTGTGAGGGCAGAGAATAGGACTAAATGGAGACAGATTTTTGTTAAATAAATTTATGTTTAAAACATTTCAATACTAACCAAATTCAAAACTTTAAAAATCAATTTAAGACTCTTGGAGGAAAGTCTTAAAAGGGTCTTCTCATCCTGTGTTTTCTAGAAACTTTAATACTTTTTAAGGGTCTTAGTTTTCCTTAAACCAATTTATTCAAGACTCCCCGGATACCCTGTACAGGTAGCCAGCATATAAGGAACTGTATCTCAGAGTTAACCTGGAAACACAATTGCCACCCACATTTCAGATTATACAGCAATGTAATGATATTATCTTCAACTTAAAACCCAAACTACATTTATCTTGAGCCCCCTTTACTTTGAGCCCTCTAAAGAAAATTAAACATAATCCATTACCTTCAGAAGTCATATAATTACTAAACACACCCCATCTGTAAGTGAAGTCATGTTTTTTACATAGAAAGCAATGTGCTCTCATCAAATAAGACCTACGTGGAGTTTTGGCAGAAACAAAGTGCTAGTTGTGTGAAAAAACGACCACCTCTTGACTTTAAACACATGATGGTGGCACCACGAATCAGATTCAGGCAATCCTGGAAGACAACCTCTGTAAAAGGCTGTAAAAGACATGGAGACAAAAGTTAACCCTCTGACAAAGTACACAACAGCCCAATCCACAACTCTATGACTTTTTAAAGAACGTATTTCATTAATGTGATCTCTGCTAGACTATAACCAGACACCTATATTTTCTTTCTTTTCCCCCACAGTATCTCAAGACAGTATGTGTAGCTGTCATTTCATGGCTCTGTTCCTACCTCACATGAGATTCTTAATGTAGGCAAGTGTGAAGATGGGAGATTTTACAGCTGGGTCTCCTAAAGTATGCAAATTAGTGAAATATGGTTCGAACTAAATATAACCCATCATTAAATGTAAGTGTTGCATTAAGTCTGGGGACAACATATTAATGACCCACATTAAGTCATATCCTAGAGAGTGTTATTTCACCAACCTGCAGGTCTGGTGGCTGTGTATACAGGAGAGAGAGAAATAGCTAAATAAATATCAGTTTATTAATGATGTTTCAAAAGGATGCTTTAAATACAATGCAGTGGAATAATTAACACCTGGTAAGGATAAAATGCGACTTCTTTTGTCTTCTGCTGATCTGATTCTTATGCAGCATAACTATTTTTATCTATTACATTTGCTTCACTTTTCCAGACACTGCGGAGCTAACTGGCATACATCGTGGACTAGCATGTTCCCAGCGCTCCAGAAGAAGAAGGGCCCCTCATCTCAAAGAGCTGTGAGAAAAGAACTCCAACTGGCAGATGGCTAGAGGCCATTCATCAAACAAAGACACAGGTCAAAAAGACATTAATGTCCTCAGCTGGCCAGCTCAATGCACATAGTTCATGCATGCGGTCAGTAAGCAAGCAATACTCACTCACTAATTTATTACCAGGATTCATTTGACTGCTGTGTACATGTGAAAAATGTTACATTTAATGTGTTAGCAATAAAACACCTATTAGATTATAACCATGTTGTCAACTGGACTTTCAAAATAAGAGCCTCAATATGTCATACTAATGTTAAGATATTGTAAAGGTGACTCTTGAGTTGATCATTGAAATAAGATAGTGCCTAAAAACCTCTTTAGAATGAAGCTCAAACATACACTTCAAAATAAGGGATGCTTGACATACAGGCATTAGTATCGTTATCAGCCGCTGTTAGTTTTTAGCATGTTACCAACCCTACTTTAACTAATACCGATACAAGTAAATTAAACCGAAAATACATATTGTATATTAAATCCTAGTTAAAGGATTTTAAGAAATGTCTTAGGTTCTATCATTTGGAAGCGATATGTTTCAAACAAACAGTAAAGAAAAGCCTGAGGACCATATGGGTAATCATCACTGCAGTCTAGGGTCTTATAGATACCTACTTAATCTGTATCTAACTGGGCAGGAGGCATCAACTCTAATAAAGGGAAATCTGTAGGACTCACAGATGGTAAATTTGTATATTTTTTGTGTTCATAGTTGTGTGTGCTCTAACCTTTTATGCGACCATGTCCTCCTCACGCCAGTCTGTCTGAATCATGCTCGGGCAAAGCGAGCAGAAAGCCCTTCTGCTTTCATTTATCATTCAGAGGAGAGCCACATAGTATTTGTCTGCTGCAGAATTACAATTTCATATCTCGTTTCAGAGTGGAATTGCTATTTGAGCGATAGAAAAAAGGGGAGTGCATATGTACTCAAGGTTTCAGGTGTTCTTTTGTAAAAAAAAAAAAAAAAAGCTCTTTAGAGAATATTATGTTAGGAAATTTATCCCCCAAAAAAAGAAAAAAAAAATACAGCATGAAAGAAGCAAAAGAGCCTTTGACCAAAAACAAATGAAAAAAAAAATCAATAGTTCAGCTCTTCTTCTGCTGCACATTGTCGTCTTCCTTCTCTATGTTTTACAAAAAACGTGTGAATCATCCATGATGAATTCTCTTCATTCTAATGATGGATTAACTGGTCTTAAAATAGGAAGTACAAGTACACCATAGTGCACGAAGTAAGCAACAAATTACCCAAAAACACTTCTACAACAGCTTAACTGGCGGTTTAAAAGTCCCACAATTCAAAAATTATATAAGTTGTCAAATGTTAGGAAATAAATAAATTGATAAGTTATTAAGAATATAATAAATTAGATACGCTATTAATAAAAACATGTATTTATTAAATATTAAAGAAATGCAAAATGTTTTTAATGCTGTTCTATTTCAATTTCTATTTAATTTCTTTTTTTTGACATAGTTTATACATATTTCAGAGAATTGGGATCATTGCTCTTAAATTTGACCTCTAAATAGTAATGATAATAATTATAAAAATATTGAAATATATATTTCTGCTCTCATTCCTAAAAAGAGAAAAGAGAAAAAAGCAACATAACAGAATATACACCAATTATGATGAAACAAATACATTAAGAAGGCAAATAAAATGAGTTATTTGAACTACTTTAAACAAAAACAAAAAAACTACAGATCTGGGAAGTAAATAAAAATCTAGAAGAAGAACATGTATTGTGGCACAGATTTGAGAGTGACATGTCTATAGAGGATTTTACTCCTTCGGAATTTACTTTCCATTTGAAAACGGAGGATATTATTTTATATAGCAGGAAATTACGAATATTAAACTTCTCTGACCCTTACCATGCTCCTGGGAAACTTTTTAAAACTTCAGAAGCTGTTGGAGCAGAGCTTTTGCCGGACCTGAGACACCCTGACATATAATTTCCTGGGTAGCAACCAGCAGCTACGCAATGTCTGTGTGCTTGTTATGTGTCAACATCTGACCATTAATCAATCATTGATTCAAAAAACAAGTTAAACCGTAAGCCTATTTTTATGCTTCTCCAACAGAAACTTTGCACCCCGATGCAGACATATTGACAGTGATGTTTTTCATACTCCGTTTCTTTCTCTCCGTCTTCCGCGATTTTTCTGTGTTGCAAAGCAATTAACGACCAGTACAGCAGGGGGTGCTAACCTTTCATGGCAGGTCTGCCTACGATTGCAGCGTAGTTTCTAGTTAACTAGAGTTTTTTTCTTCAGTCTGTGAACCCATTTCCCCCTCAAGAAGCAATGGACGACAGAAAGTATGTTTTGTTTAAGCTGGAATTATTTTTACTAGGAGTGAAATAGAATACTCTTATAAACACATGTACATACATTTCCAGCTTTTAGGTTAGCACACACACCTAAATGAGAACGGCCCCTTTTGCTGTTATGCACACGTTAGCGTGATTAAATGGAGGAAACTGAAACTGAACAAGCCTCATTCCTGATTAAGTTTGCAACAATAACACCCTGATTGCTCTATGTGCAATTATTACATCTAATGACAAGGCAAAACACTGCATTCAAAGTTTTTCATCACAAGCAATTTAGCAAATGCTTTTCCAATAATTTGTTTTTTTAAATGAGTACTTGCTTTAGCTGCCACGATTACATAATATACTGAGGACGGTACAAGTGAGACGAAAGAAATTCTTTCTTGTTTTATGGAAACCTGCTTTTATGCAGTCCACCTAATCAACAGAAGGAAGACGGTGCATTGTAGGTAATTAGGAGTGAACTTAAATCAGCTGAATCAGAACATAAATTAAAAATAATTTAAACAAAAACATAACTCTCTTCTTCAGTTTCAACCAAGAGCCCACAGGTGTTTGCTGTAAGTACATTGTTAGATATCTTTAGAATTTGGAAGGAAAATGAAAGGGATTTGGCAGTGATGAGGTATCTCTGAATATCCTCACTTCTAAGGTAAAAGCAATCCTGCGAGACACAGAGAAGCTTTCTTGCCCCCTAATCTTTTTGATCCAAAAACAAACCAAAAACACTTATGTATTCCAGGCTCTTACAGATTCCTCTTGTGATAAGTGCAACTGCGGACAAAAATCATTTGATCCTGCTGTATGTTGGCAGACACAGCCAGCAATGAGACCAAGGCAGTGGAAACTCTTTTGCAAATTACTAGGTTTACCATGAATACACGGTGGGAGGAGCAATGTCATGTTCAGACTAAAGAACAGAGCAGAAGGACATCCCACAGTTTCTCCATGTTGGGTTTAGTTAAGAGATGAAGTAAGAAAGCTACAAAGAATAAAGCAGTTTGAAAGTTAGATAGCGGAATACCAATCCATGCAGACACAATGTTTAGTTCATCTTGCTGGTTATTCGAGAAGACGGATTATTACAAACCGATCACCGCCAGTCAGGTCCAACATGGTTATGCTTAACCTTGCATCCAGTTTATTTACTGGCCTACTGTACATGACTTCAATAACTATTAATTCTACTCTCGATAAACGGTAGCGATGTAAAGAGATGTCATGACATGAAACCACTCGGATATAAAGTCTGGGTCAGGACAGTTTGCCCCTTCCGCTGTTCATAGCCCCATCTCGCATTTACATGTTGCCATGGTGTCCCTTCCTACCTCCATTACTTACAGCCAACTGCTTCCAATGAGTCAGAGTGTCTATAATATAAATGAATGGATGGGTCATATTTTCTCCCAGCTTTAACATGGATGAAACAGAAATCATTGTTTCGGTCCCAAAGAAGCAGGGATAGAGATCAGTGGTAGGATCAGTAGAGACAAAGGGGATAAAGACCACAGAGCATTGCAAGAAATGGCCTTGTTTAAGAGATATGTCTACATTTGAACAGTAACAGAAGTCTGTGACTAATAAAGCGTACTATCGTCTTGAAAACATTACTGAAATAATACAAATAAAATAATTTTGTGGGTGAAGAAATGCTGGTGCATGTTAATTTTCAGTAGGTTATTTTGAGCCAAAAATCCATCAAGCAGCTCCAGCTAATCTAAAATGCTGTGACTAAGGTCCTGAGCTACATACAGAAAATGGATCTACCAACACCAAGCTTTAACCGCTACATCTACTTCCTGGGATTAAAACAATTGACTCTAAAATATATAAAGCACTAAATGATCTTGGACCAAAACCCCATTCTAAATTACTAGTCAAATACCAACCCTGTAGACTGATCTGCTTACTCAGTGTTCTCATCCATCCATCCATCCATCAGACCTGGACTCCCCTGTCCACAGCCACTTGGGCCAGTTCCTCCAGAGAAATCCCGAGCCATTTGCTATTTTTTTTTCAGCAATTATTTACAATACCAACTTTTCACATATGTAAATATGTAGAAGATTGATCCCAGAACAATGGCCGCTGGCTGCTCTGCTTTGTGACCGCATATCCTGGAGGTTGCTCCTCCATTGCTGTAGTACCTCCATTTGGCCGTTAGGCCCCCATTGAAAAAGCATTGGACTTTAGACACGTTAAAAAAAACTTTAATGCCTGCTGCCCATACATATTCCTCCTGACATAACGTTGGGCTCGTCAAAAAAATAGACACCAGACTGGTTTTCGTAAGATGATTTTTTTTTTATTTTGCATAATTAATGAGGGGCCGGACTTTGATTGACAGGCTGTTTCGTTTTAATTTAATTATAGTAACACTACATTTTAATAATTATTTCAAGTTACTAGTTCTTACCTTTTGAGGTTTGAGAAATTGGAAAACCGTCGGAGGAGCGCAGATACGGCAGCAGTCAGGCGTGGGGCTATTAGCCTTTAGCTGAGTTAGCCAAGTTTAGCATCAGAGCTAAAGACGCGGGAGCAGAATGGGCGTGATTACGACCGAACTACACGCCCATACACGCCCCGCGAGGTCAGAGTCTACAGTGAAGATCCCGCCTCTATGCCCTTTTTAGGAACATGCTTCGTCAGAGCTGGGGAGGAGGAGTCTGTGAATCCGCCATGAATTCCCCCATGAAAATGTGTCATTCTGCTAAACGGGGAGGAGCGAGGAGGCGCTGTCTATTCTTTTTTAGTCTATGTCCCAGAATTGAGCACCCCCGAAAAAAAATAAGAAAAAAGGGAATACCCTCAAAAATACGTGCAGTCTTGAAAAGTTTTGCAATGTAAAATAAAAGAAAAAACAAAATTAATAAAAGACCCAAAAACAAACACCTGCATATATATACACACACACACGCACACACAGTAAATCATAACATGCACAGCCATATAACACAACCAATATCAGGTTCCTTTATCCGTAAATTTAACATTGTTGTACTCTAAAAAATGAAAAAAATAAATTCCAGATCTTATCTAATTAGGCTGTCATTGTGTTTAGACTTTATAAAGATTCTAATCTGAATGTATTTAAAATGTTTTTGGGAAATATCAAAATTATTGATCAAGTCTTGAAAGGTCATCATGATTCTTCCGATGTATAGGTCAGAAACCTTAGCAAGATCCTTTGAAGACCACATTTTAAACCCTGGGCCTGCTCTACCTGGAGAGAAATCCTCATTCCTACAAATTGGTGCAAAAGGGGGTAGCTGTCTAGTTCCATAAAGAAAATGATTAGCTCCATGCCAAATTTTAATTGTATTTTTCAAGAAAGGCTTATATATATATATAATATGGTGGGATTGAAATATTTTGGTCCTCCATATCGACCCAAATCGAGAGTTTGTTAAATTCAAAATAAAACATGTCAGTTTTAATTTGTGCCGCCCAAATGTACCATAAAAGATTTAACACTTATAAACCGCCTCTCTTTCATATTGTAGGTATAGAAATGGAAGTCTAAATCTTGGCCGCCTATTATTCCAAATAAAATTAGTAAATGTTTTATTCAGAGAGTTAAAGAAACTAGAGGATGGAGAAAGTGGAATTTACTGAAAAAGATATAGAAATTTGCTTACAATTTACATTTTTAAAATATTTGTCCATCCTATCATAGATATTGGCAGTGTTGTCCATTTATTTAGTAATTGAGCTACTGTGTCGGCAAGAGGATTATAGCTGGCTGAGATGATTTTATAAATGGTTGGAGTGACTGTTATGCCTAAATAGGTAAGTCCATGTTTTGATGAAAGAAACGATGTATTAATATGAGGATTTAGTCTCTCATTTTCTGATAGGAACATTATCACTGATTTATAAATATTTATTTTATAACCTGAAAAAGTACCAAAGGATGTTACCATAGCAAGTCAGTCGGGAAGTGTTTTTTCGAGTTTCGAGCAAAATAATATGTTATCTGCGTACAATGACATTTTATGTCCAGAGTCTCCTAATTTTATTTCATTTGTGCTTTCGTGCTTGTGAATTGCCATAGCCAATGATTCAATGGCCAGAATGAACAGCAAAGGGGAGAGGGGGCAACCTTATCTTGTTCCTCGACTAAAAGTAAAAGATGAGGAAACAAGTCCATTCGTTATTATTTCAGCTAGTGGATTAAAGTACAAAAGTCGGATCCATCTCAAAAAGTTCTTGCCTATTCCAATTCTTTTAAGGACACTAAATAAATATTTACACTCTATCCTATCAAAAGCTTTCTCAGCGTCCAGTGACATGATAGAGTGGTCTGGAAGTTTCATAGATGTTTCATAGAGGATATTAAGAAGTCTTCTTGTATTATGGAAGCCATATCGGCCCCGGACAAACCCACACGGATCTGGATGTACCAACTAAGGGATGACTTTTCCAAGTCTTCTTGCTAAAGTCTTACATAAGATTTTTAAGTCATTATTAAGTACAGAAATTGGTCTATAAGATCCACAATAAGTCGGGGCCTTTCCAGGTTTTAGCAGCAGTGAAATAACAACTGCATTTAGTGAGAGAGGAAGTGATCCCCTATGAAATGATTCCCTAAACATTTTTTTTTTTAAAAGGCTGAAATAATTTGTTTTTAAAGATTTTATATATTTCGACTGGGATTGCATCCGGCCCAGGTGCCTTTCCTCCTGTAGAACTTGCTGTGGCCTCCAGTATTTCCTCCATATTTAAATCATGTTTTAATGCGTCTAAGGTTTTAGATTACTAGCATATCCATAATCCTTTTCTGTAATACAGGGGCATATCCCGAGGTATATAATTTATAAGGTTATATAAGGTCTGGAAAGTGGTGTTAATTTCTTTTAAGTTAGTAGTAAGCTCCCCATTATGCATTAAAATTGCATTTATTGCCCTCTCAGCTGGAGCCTGTTTGATGCGCTAAGCTAGTAAATTTCCAGCCCTCTCTCCCTGTTCATAGTAAGATTGTTTTAATTTTAGGAGACTTGTTGCTTTCTTGGTAGATAAAATATTATATTTAGCTTTATATTGATTGAGTTCAGAAACGAATAGATCACTCAGATTTTGAAAAACGAGTTTCTCTTTTTCTTTGCTTAATTTTTCCAGTTTAACCAATTTTTATGAATCAGCCTTTTATTTGAAACTCATATAACTCATAATTTGGCCTTGAAGGCCTCCAACCTGACTGACCCAGAAGTTTGATCTGTGTTGTTTTCGAAACACAAATCGATTTCCTCTCCAATAAGCTTAATAAAATCTGAGTCTCTAAGCCATATGGATTGTAAACACCATTGATTTGAACATCTTGATGAGTTTGAAAATCTTAAAAGAAAAGAGTGCGGGGCGTGGTCAAAAATAAGGATGCCATCAGCATTTAAGTGTTTGACAGCAAGTCAGCTAAAATAAAAAAATAGTCAACCCTAGAAAAACTCTTGGAGGTACTAGAGCAACAAGAGTAAGTTTGTTGACTGGGATTTTTAATTCTCCACAAGCCTACTAGGTTGAAATCCTGTATCAGTTGAAGTAATTATTTTCTGGTTCGAGAGCGGGAACTGTCTGTTCTAGTTGACCTATCCAACTCAGGTTGAAAAGTGCAGCTAAAATCACCGCCTATTATGAACTGACCAGATAAAATAGCCGCCATCATAAAAAGCTGTCTAAAAAAAATGGACCGTCATTGTTAGGCCCATATATGTTCACCAGATTCACTTTAACTGACAAAATTTCACCTTCTACACTTATGTATCTTCCAGACTTATCTTCAGTGACATTTATAAATTGAAAAGGTATATACCTATGTATAAAACTTTTCACACCTCTAGAATTGGAATTAATTGAGGAAAATATCCAACCTGGCCATCTTCTTTGATCACATCTACTTTTATCACATTTTCCTTAGTTAGATGAGTTTCTTGAATAAATATAATTTTGCCTTTCAGTTGCCAGAGTCTATTCATAAACTGATTTAATTTAACAAGTTTATTAAGACCTCTGACATTCCAGGATGTAAATTGATTATCAGATATTAGCCCAGCTAATTTCTTTGTTCAAGATCTGACTAACTAAAGAAAATGGATGTGCAGAAAAAACCTGTAACAGTGAAAAAAAAAATACAATACAATAATAAAATAACAGATAAATAATTCTGTGTATTTCTCCAAGTGAAATACATCCACCCTCCCAACAGAGCATGAGTCCGATAGGGCTCAGAACTGAGCCCAGCCATGGAACCTTGCACGTTAGAATTTCACAGTGCATGTGGGCAGAACCAATATTAAGCAATAAATAATTATTAACCATTTCAGTACAAAGTAAAAAATGAACCTCAGTTGCCCAGTGGTTTTAGTAATATATATATATATATATATATTTACACATACATGCATACATACACACATATACACATACAGTAGCCATTTTAGCATTATATTAAAAAATATATATATATACATTGTTTGAATGTGCCTACATCTACATCTTCTGCACTCTCTTAATCAGGCGTTATTGTTCTTTCTTAATGTCTCGCACAAGCCTTTCTGCAACAGATGCCTCTTCAAATGTGTAGCATTTCCCTTTATAGGTAATCAGCAGGTTAGCAGGATGTATGATTCCATATCTCAAAGATGGCATGGAGATGGAAGCCAAACTTTTTTTTTACTGGATCAAATGATTTTTTTCAATAAATTTGCTTGCATCAGACCCCTCCTTACCCTCAGGTATGCCTAGAATGCGAAATGCATTTGCAAATTTCGTTGTAGGTTATTTTCTGAAAACTTATTAAAATCTTGAATTACATCCCTAATTCAATTTATGTTGGTTCTGAATGTACCCAGAAACAGCCCATAAATGTAGAGGGAGAGCATGCAAAAATAGTAAAGAGAGGTTTGGGATTTGAACCCAGGACCAATTTTCTGCAAGGCAGCATTGGTACCAGTTCACCCAATGTGCAGTTACATCTCTAGTGAAAACAGCATTGATAAATTAAATTAACCAATTCCCTTCAAAATGTTTTTGAATGTGCGTTAGACTTGGAATAGCAGTTTTTATGCCATTAAAGCTTTTTGTATTATAAATAATTATTCAGTTATAATTAATATTTAGTGTTAGTGTCAATCAAAATGTCAATCAGAGTCCAGCCCTCACGCCCCTTTTGGCAGATTTTTGAAACAGGAAATGTGGGTGGAGTATGACTTTGGTTTGTGGGGCGAGTTGTTCTTTAAATGACTGATAAAACTGTGAATGATAATATAGCAAAAATAAAGTTTCCTACTTTTTTAGTGTTCATTCCAATTTATTAAAATTTCATTGTGAAGCAAATTTGCCCCCAGCAAAGTCTGACTAAAGACATTACAAAAAGAGTTATGAGTTTTAAATATTCAGAAGTGTGAGTTTTGGCCATCCGCCTGGAACTCAGCATTGAGTCTCAAATAGAGTGAAGCCCAAATCAAATCTCTAATCTGTAAGACTAAAATGTACTTTTTCTTATCCATTGTTACTCAATTAATTTTTCAATAACACTGCATTAATGTAGGTAAGGAATTCATAATTGAACAATTACCTTTTAATCTGCTAAAAAAAAATCAGAATTCGCCTCAGTGGGTAAAGACGTTGTCTTGCAGTCAACAGGTTGTAGGTTCAATTCCAGCTTCCTCCAGTCACATCAACGTGTGACAGGAGAAAGATCATGGAAATATCAAAATTATGTATAAAGCACAAAGCTTCAGTCCTCACAAAGTGGAAGGGCAATGCAATTATGATCAAAAGAGCTTTATGATTTGCATTGTGGAAAGATATGTAGCATCTGTGTCATGCTGTCATTTCAATTCGGACCGTACCTACTTTTCTCTTCTACTACTCTCCAGATATATTTCTTCTGCTGTAATTGTGATTGTTAACCCAGTATTCTCTCAGTGTTTTTCTCCCCATAGAAGCTCCACCCAGTCTGGTATCCTATTCAGCTATAATGCCCCCTGCTGGATGGGGAACATTGGTCCAGATGATGCTCTAAGTGACCAAGCATCATCCAAGCTGTCTCTTCTCTGTCTTCTCAGACCCCCAGACGGTCGTGGTAGATGACCGCTTGTACTGAGCCAGGTCCTGCCAGAGGTTTCTTCCAGTTAAAGGGGAGTTTTTCCTCTCCACTGTCGCTACATACTTGCTCAGTATGAGGGATTGCTGAGGAATTTCTGTGGTTGGAGTCTGCACGATCCGGGCACAACCTCACGTTGATGACTGATTGCATTCTGCTGGGATTCTTTACATAGAGAACTTTTAACTGGATGGAATGTTTGTATAAGTGTATTGAAATGAACTTAGTTGTAAAGTGCCTTGAGGTGACATTTTTTGTGAACTGGCGCTATATAAATTGATTGAGAAACCTTGTTCAGTCCAATAGATACAAGTAGCAGAACCCCCTGTCTTACCAAGTGGTTCACTAAATGCTTGATTTACAGAACTCACATGGTCCTACAAGGCAATGACATCACCATTTGGATGTTTTGCCTTGGTTGATTGACTTAATACGGTCAGTTTAATTAGAAACAATGATTAAGTTATTTTGCTGTTTGACTGCCTCATTTAGCTAAATTCTAATGGGACGTTAAATGTTCATTTTCTGGTGAGAATCTGATGATGTATCCCAGCTGACAGCTTTGAAAGCTGCAAATGAGTAACAATAGGGCAACTAGCTGATGATAGCACTCAGTGTTTTAGAGACCGGCAACAGTTATGTCTATCACTGGGGATTATTCACGCCGCCCGCCAGCGTAATTTCCTTTGTGCTACAATGATAGCTTGTGTTAGAAGGCTTTTATCTTGCAACAATGCCAGTCTTAATAAGCATATCTGACCTCTGTCATGATAATAAGCTCCATGGGACTCAGTGGGGACAGAAATTAAACTTGTTTCTATGTTCATATTTGTGAACTGGGGGAAACGAAAAACACAGTCTCAACAGAGAGATGGGGACTAATAGGAAAGATAATGTGACAATGTGCCAATTTATTCTCGTCGAGTGTTTCCCAAAATACACCTTCCTCGCTTCCCAGTGACAGAAAAATGCAGCCATGATGCTCTGTGGACCAAAAAGCCTTCGCATAGTTCACTTTTACCTAACCACATCTCATGTTTTTTGCAGTAAGAGGGTTTTTCTGTTCTGCAGGCTACAGTTTGTATTTCAGCACTAAAAGGCATGACAGAGTAACAGCATATGCTCAGGAGTTCTCGGTAGGTGTTTGGCCACTGCAATGGACAGTATGTGTCAGAGTCCGACACCTGTCACAAGAGAGGTGTGGGAAAAGTCCACTGAACACTAAAAGTGTCAGTTATCCCACACGGTTGACTCAAGCCTGTCAGGGGCTTTCACCGCCATGAATCTGGCAGCAGGCTAACCACTCGTGCACCGACGCCAGAGGCGACTGATCGCCTGCTGCACAGCATCCGCATCTAAAAAGATACATCACATGTCAGAGAGAAGACAACTGCAGAAGCTCCGAGTACATATAATCTGTTCAATGCGTTCAAATCAGATAAAAAACAAAACAAAATAACAAGGCATGTCTAATCAATGTTGACTTCCTTTCTGGAATATATATATATATATTTGCTTCTCTGCACATCAGACCACATACATCTACAGTTTTGGAGAAAAATAAAATCTTTTAAGCATAGGTTTTGACATCCAAAAAAAGTAAACTGAGTGGCTCTGGTCAGCTTCTGAAACTGTGTAAACCTGAAGTGTAAAAAATACACAACACATTCCATATAATCATTAATTGTTAAATGTATGATTCACTTGTTTTTTTATTAATTTCCCATGGTGTCTAGCTCAGTTATATCCCTAAAGAGCCATTTTATCTGTAAAAGATGCTGGTTGCAGGTTAGGTTGGGGTAAAACTTCTCTAACTCAGCAATATTCAAGATATACAAACATGTTGTCTCCTATTGGTTGACAGCAATCAACCTCTTTTGATGCCGTTGATAAAATAAAAAAGTTTACATTATTGTCGGTGTTCCAGAATTCCAGGGTTCCAGATTCTAACAGTTGCAAAGAATGCAATCTTGCATCTTGCTTGTTTTCATTCTCTATTTTCTCTCCGTGGTTAATGCAGGGAAAAATGTTCACATGCAGAATGCTTATGCAACTCAGCGTGACCGACTGGGTTTGAAAAATAATCAATTCAGTAGCTTGTAGAAGCTCTTTTCAAAGAGATAATTTAGACAATTATATTTTCACATCATTGCTGAGGAATTTTGACCTTCTCTGTGTCTTTACAGCATTCTTTCATTTACCAATTAACCATAGGATTCTAAATCTAGAGAGCTAAGAGAAACTCAAGGCTGACAAAGGTGCAGAACAATAACCCCGGAACACTACAGTGTTTCTATCTATTCAAAGAATATTGTTAAGGAAGTTTTGAGATTAATTAACACAGTCAATTTTTTTTTGTTATTTTTGTTTTACATATTTTCCAAACAAGTCTTGTTTAGTCTTTCTATAGATGTACTATTAGAAATTTCACCATAAACATAAAGCTAGCCAACTAAAGTTTAGAGTCTGAGATTTTCTTTCAATTTCTCTGAGCCTTGCAGAGTTAGGGGTGAATTTGTTGGGGCATCCATTAGTAGGAAGCTAAGCAATTGTCTATTATCCACTGTAGAATGATTGCCTTTAAATTGTTTGGAAATAGTGTTACAACCCTTCCCAGATTGATCAGGAATAGCAACTGCTTCTTTAAAGTCCATTTCTTTAAACTGTGGTGGGATCCAATGCCGCTTTTTGAATGGATAGAAAAATAATCTAAATTTTTAGAATGATTAATAAATATTCTATCACATGACATATTTATTTTATCACCTTACAACTAGCAAGAATTCTGACTAGACTTACAGACTAGTCCATTATTTGGAGGAAACTTGAAAAATCTGCGCTGTATCAGATACAAATTTACCCACCATTTCTTTCCTTTTCCTAATTATCCCAATATTCCCTCTGGAATCTAAGGGAAGCCGGATTGTACTTGGTTTGTCACGCACAGCTTTTGAGGTTTTTAAATAATAAATAATGACAGTCTGAAATCTGTCGTTTTTGTTTTTGTTGAAAAGTGAAGCTTAAGTTCATGTAATTTTAGACCCTAAATGATTTTCATTCTGTGCTGATGTAAATGCAACGAAAACCAAAGGCTAAAGAGGGGCTCAGACTAATCGTGGGCAGCAGGAAAGAATGAGTGGAACGAAACACCTTACTGCTAGCTTTAAAGCCAGCAATGTGCATACTACTTGGTAGGGAGGCATGCATGTCATGTCACTTCTAAACTGAAACGAGTGGATAAAAGCTGCTCCCATCATGTTGGAAAAGGTCAGATTACGAACCTGTTGCAACAGAGAATCGCAGAGGAGTATAAAGAGACGACAGACGATGCAGAGGAGTGACCTCTGCTTCAGTGGAGCTCTGTCATGTCTGGGCAATGTCAAAAAGAATGGCAGGGTTCGCCGATGTCTAAGAATTCTGCCTCCAACCTGGACTAAGAAAAGCTGCTCTGACACGACTGTCGCTTCAGCACCATCGCTAGGTAACATCACCAGAGAGCACTCTGGAGATCTGCCGTTGCCCTGAAAATCCTGCAGCTCATTAGGTTTTGGTTGCCACAGGTTTCTTTAAATGTTGTCAACAGATTCCCTGATAATGAGTGAACTCATTTAGAAGCAACTAAAAGGCTTAGTTTCCATTAGGAAAGCAGGCAGAAATGTAGACACTTTTTTTCCCTTTTTCATAAAACACAACTTTCATAAACTTGTGTTTTGGGCATGGTAAAGGAGCCACAGGGGAAACTATTTCAGCCTCTAGAGAAATCAATAAAAGAGGGGATTTCATTTGACAGAGGGTGAAGGAAAAATGGGTTAAAGCTCAAACTACATCAAGCAAACGCAGGGAAAGTATGTGAACAAAGAGAATAATGAACATGTAAGTAATACCGTAATTTATTTTAGGAAAAAAGGATTATCTTAAAGAACCAGAAGAGAGAAAGTTAAGGGATTATATTTACTAAGGCTTTAAGTAGCTTCCAGCATATAGATCTACTCAATACTTATGTTGGTGGTATACAGTACACGCCTTAAGACTGTTTTACACTTGAGGTGCCTCAGTGCACTTAAAACAAACTTTGGCTGATTTGTGTAGATTCGAACGCAGCAACTTCACTAAGACACGAACCAAAACAGACGCAGTGGGACCACTTGGAGAAGGTGGTTTTAAAACTAACTCTAGATCTGAACCTTGATCTGAAAACGCTACCAGGTGTATTCTGCAAGCTGGAGCAAAGTGTCTTCCCCTAGCCGGGTATGCATTGCATTGTGGGATGTGGAGGATACTTTTCTTAAAGCATAAATCCCTGCGCAATTTTTTTAAGAGTGGATCAACTCGATCTAGTAATAAATCTGGATGTGTTAAAGATGAAACATGTTGGAGTGTTTAGAGTGCTGTAATAGTTTTTCTACATTAAAATTAGGATATAAAAAAATCACAATGCACAGTATATCAAAATATATCATATTGTCCCCCCTGTATTGTGATAGACATCATATCACCAGATTCTTGCCAATAAACATCCTAGTATTATGATGTCATCCCCCCCACGTCTGATCACTGAACACACTGAAAATCTTCATGTGGATTGTAGGGCTGCCACAAACAATTATTTTGATAATCGACTAATCGTCTATTATTTTGCAGATTAGTCAACTAATCGTATCGCCCATAAATAGCATCTTACCGCAAAAGCTGCTCAAACATATACATCATTAGCTTCCAGCTGTAAGTGTTTTCTATAAGTATTATGTGCTATCTAAAAACTGACCGTTAAAATGATCGCTTATTCAACATTTATGAACAAATTATAAAAAAGAATAATGTTGCAGCATAACTGCATAATCAGTGACCACGCCCTCGTCGCCAATCAGTGACCAACAGTCTTCTGACGTTCCCCTCTCAGCTGAATTGGCACACATAGAACCCCAGCAAATTGGGTTGTGGAAAAAGAGGCTGTTACCACATAATGATTACGATTGAAAAAATCTGAGAATTGAGTCTAACTGCTCTTAGCAGGCACTAGTGAAAAATATCAAAAAGGTTATTTCTGCTACTTTCTAAGTCCCTATGCCCTCACTATGGTCACTGCATCCCTAGCATGTTCTCATGATGATCATGCAACATAAACTCACAATTATCACGTCTTGGGCCCCTGGCCTAACAACAGCTGTCTCAGACCGTGTCTGGACAAGAGAACATCGCACACCTCATAATTGATATGCTGCTATCACTATAATACAAAACCATGAACTTGCAATGTAACTTTTGTGCATTCTCAAAAAGATGTTTTAAAAAAATCACTGGACTCTCAAACCCTATTATACCTAATAAGGAGCGCTCTATGCTCCTAATTAAAACCAAAATGCTTTGTGAACACTCCGCAAAGGCAATGTTGGCCTGATATTAGATATTATAGGATAGTTTTAATCGTGGTGCAAAGACGACCCAGAAAACGATCTAATTTGAACACTTTTTGTTCATTTTTTCTACTTCTGTTTCCCTATCCTTCAGTGTTAAATGAATGGGTGCAGATGTAGTGTGCTGTCTATGGCAGGCTGAGGGAGTTCTGATTTATATCCTCGGCTCGACCAAACTGACGCACTGACAGTCCGGATTGTTCTGTGGCCGTGATAAATGCCCTATAAACAGACACCAAACCTGTAAATGTGCTAACTTTACATTCACAAAGGGCCAGTCCAAAAAAAGAAAGAAAGAAAGAAAGAAAATGGCTCGAAAGGCAATCAGAGGAGGTTGCTGTCTTGTATTGTGCTAATCATTTATGGAACAATGTGTAGAAATCATTAACTGGTTCATTACTAGCTAAAACATCTCAGAGTACTTGAGCACTTTAAGAAATATTCAGAGGCTCTGTGCCACACTCCCTAAGGATATGTCACACATGAAACTACCTTTGTCTCCATCCACACACCGACTGAACCAATCTGACTCGGCGCTCCCTCTGGAAATCACAACCAAAGGATTTAAAGACAGAGGGCGCCTTCCAGAAAGGTGCAAGTCCTCCTCCTATCTTCCTCCAGGTTCAACAGGACGCCTTTCAGGTGGCTGATTGACAGAGCTTTGGGACGGCGCTGAAAAACAAGCAGATAAATCAGCCTCTCCCTACCAGGCGCACTTCATGGCGCCCATCAGTCAGTAAAACGGGCCACACAGTTGCTGCAAATTTAAACCTATCGGCACTCTGATGGGAGCCAGAAGATGTGGGGTTTGTAAATCTTTGGTTACGTCCTAATAGACAAGAAAACGTGCACAATTTTTGGTGGGACAGTTACAGTAACAAGCTGGGATGCAGTAAAGTATTTACTTTATTGCAAAGGGACACTGTGTAACAATGAACACATGTTTTTTGCATATGTAAATACAGGAGATTATAGCCGAGACTAATTACCATCTAGTTCCTTCGCTAGAAGCACCAGCAACAATTCAAATAAGAACTACAGCCTGGAAATCAAAGATTTACAGTTATTCATAATACAGAATGAAAACTGGATAAAACTGAATAAAAATTGCTAGAAAAAACATTAACCACATTACATTCTTATTATATAAATACCAATAAGTACATTCATAACTACAATAAGTAAAAATCCCTTAAAATGATCATAAGTAATACTTGTGGTAGTTATATTATAGCCATTTCATCCTATATATGTACACAATGCACCATGTTATGTGTTACGCGTACTTCACTCACTCATTCTACCTTTCATAACTCCCTTGCTTATAGCACAAACATCTTCGACAATAAAAATCATCTAAATAAAGATTAGTCATTTCATTATTATTTTTGCCCTTCCTCATAAAATGCAGACATTTATCAAACATATCCAAGCATGGAACTGTACGAGACCCACGGTACGGTAATCTCAAATAAAAATAAACATTTCATCAACTAATTTTTCATGAAAGAAGCTCATATTTTTGTAAAACAGAAAAGCAAAAAAATCTTCCTTCTGATTTAAAATCATCGTGGTATGGAGATCGTATCTATTTAATGTATGTGTCTTAAGGCATTTATGAGTGCATATCATCACATCTGATGTTTTTGATCTACTTTTGGTGATAATAATGTAATAAAACATCTTTAGATTGTCTGCTATATTGGTTGGGCTATTTGTTCAGGTAGCCTGGAGCCTGGTAAAACAGCCAGGTGTGCAACTTGAAGTGCTTAGAAATATTTCAATAAAATTGAATTTGTCTTTATTGTATAGGAGTGCTCTCTCAGCCAGCGGACTGGCAATGGCCAATCCTGACTGAGAGAGACGCAGCGCAGCATTGCATATGCTAAACGCAAAGCACTGACCAAAAATAATAACTAAAAACTGAGGGGAAATAGCAAAAGGTGCCAAATACAAATGCGAGAAATACTTCTAAAGATAAAGGAAGATCATTTAGTGACAGAATTCATTATTGCCAACTCTTTATATAGCAGTGGCATTTCAGAGGTTTATTTAATATTCAGAGCACTGTTTTTTTCTTTTTTAACAAACAAGGAAAGAAAAAGAGAAGAGTAGGATATTCAGAGTAGTTTGAATCAGACTTATGTGTTTGCACAAAAGTCCTGGGAAAAATATAAACTAAAACAAGCTTATTTAGCCAATACTGGACTCGTAGGAGTTAGTTCAAGTCTGAAGTAAAACATCCAAAGAGCCACAGCCCTTCTTTTGGCATTTTCTTAAATTATTTCCTTCCTGAAAGTTTCAATATGAAAAAATCACTCAAAAGCTTGGGAGACAGGAAATAAACTAAAAGCTATTATTTGTGTTTCCTGCTGAACTATACCTCCATTTATCCCTCGGAAAGACCCTTAGTATTCATGTCACATGCACACGTCTCCTAAAATAAGACATGAAAATGATACCTATATACTTTGTTTCCTGAGAAACTGGACCAAGCTGTTAGCATTTCAAGTTCTGGTGTCACAAAATGTAACTTTATTTCAAAATAAAGTATGCAACAGTAATTGAACTCTTAAAATGGCATTTTAAGGCTATTGCAAATATGCACAAAGCATCCAAAACACATTTTTAAGAGGTGATAATATGAAAATGCATCTTCTGTGAGCTTCTCAAAAGGGATTCGGATGTTCACTGTTTGTGCAGTTGTTCATTACTTAAATCAGTAGCAGAGGTTAATAAAGAGGCTTACTGCTGTCTGAAACATGCTAGAAGCACATTTCGCCGTTTCTTTCTGTGTGTGTGTGTGGGGGGGGGGGTGTTCAGGGAAATTTTACTCTTCCATAAGCTTTCTTTTTTTTAAGCAACATAACTGGAGCAAGCTATGTTGCTATTTTTCACAGAAAGCAAATAACTCCTTATTTAATCCTTATTCTGAATATATGAAAGTTCTGGGAAATTCTACCTTAGAAGTAATTAACAAATCTTGACTATAAACCTGGACACCTTGCTCCTCAGGTCAGGCATAAATCACATCACAGTGTTTTAATTCATCCTAATCATATCTCTAACAAATAATGGAGGTGCAGCGCTGCTGATGGATGTTTCCCCGTCCCAGCAGCCTGGTGGAGGACTGGAGCGCCTCTGTAGCGAGACGGGCTTTGGAAAGGCTTTCTATCATCTCCCACAGGTGCTATCACTGCAGTGCAGATACCAGCAGAAGGAGCTGGAAGCGATGTGCCCACAGATGAGACATATCGCCGGGTACAGGTGCAGTCCACTTCTCTGTCATCTCAGCCATGCATACATTCATCCCCCTCCTCTGTCTGTCAGGTCAGCGCTCCTAATCACCATAACCGGCGCAGGACTTGAGAGTTGGGCGGAGGGGTGAGGGTGGGGGGGGTTCTGGCAGCGTCATTTGTCAAACCTGCTGTACTCGTAGCAACTGAGCACCTGACAAAAGCTTAAAGGTAGATTATTCCGCGAGGTGTCCCTCATGTGTGTTGAGAAAACCAGCGCCTGGACTGCTCCAAATCACTTTGTGTGTGTGTGTGTGTGTGTGTGTGTGTGTGCGAGAGAGAGAGTGAGTGTGTGTGCAGAACAGAGAGAGGAGATGATGTGTGAGTTGCTTCAGAAGTGCTGTCTTATTAAATTATCTCTCTGCTTTTTTACAGCGACCCCCCCTCCCCCCCTCCCCTCCCCTCCCCTCCCTCCACTCTGCTCTTTCCATCCCTCTCCCTGGCTAAACATTTATCTTTCCATTCATGGCTGAATTTGTATTCCATTGAAATGTGTTCCTGGGTAAGTGAGTGGGAGCAAAGTCCACATTAAAGCTGACTGTTTTCAGCCTCATCGCTTTGGAACGGCAATAAAAAAAGAAGGAAAAAAAGGCAGACAACACAGCAGATAAGAGCCACGTGCAACAACAACTTGTTTTTCTCAAGGAAATTAAAAAAAAGGGGTTTCAAATTCCTATTCATCCATTTTTCATACCGGCCTGTGGAAACCATTTTGTTCCGTAGCAGGTTCCCTTTGTTTTTGCTAATTTCTAACACTCATCTTATAGCATCCTATACAGGAAAGTTATCCATACCAACCTGGTCCTGTGTGGAAAGGTAATTACCCACCTATGACATTAATAAACTGAGATGTAACATTTCTTCAGTAGATTTCACCAGATTTGTGTCTGACCCAAAGAATAAACAGAACCTGTCTGGCAGCATGCAGTGGGCTAAAAGACCTCAAAAAGCAACACATCAAACACCAACCATAGTATCCATCAACAGATGAAAAACAAAGTCACTGAAATCTCAATCGGTTCGGGAGGGCTTGCAAAGCTTAATGCCAACGCGTCCTGGCCATTTTACCAAGATTACTCCATCAACCAATCATCCAGGAGATCACAAAGTATCCGGAACAACATTTAAGTAAAGCATGGCAAAGAAAGAGTCTATGCAAATAGGAATTCTATCAAAATCACTGCTGAACAATGAGAACACAAAAGAAAGTCTCATATTTGCAAAACAAAGACATCCTGCTGGACTGTGTCCCATTCCATCTGGTGTAAAAGTAAAACATGGTGGTGGTAGTGTGATGGTCTGGTCTGGTCTGGTCTGCTGGTTTGGGGGTGGCGTAATCTCAGTACACACTGGTTGTGTACCGGGCCATCATAAATAAATCGTTCGTCTTCAACCCTTACTATAAAAAGGTTTCAGGATACATGTACATGTTAAAATGACAAAAAATGACTTTATTGTGTACCATACTTTTGTCCAGCCTAACTGCACGTTATGATGTCTGATCAGGTTGAATGAAAATACTCTTAACTTGATGAATTATTGACGGATTTACAAACGCTTCGCGTTATTACAAACCTTATTATAAATAAGTTTCAAGATTTTTCACACAAATATGGCTATAATTTCCAAATTAAATAAAAGTTGAAGGGACTTTTCCTTTATTACAATGGAACAGAAAATGTATTTCATTACATTATGATAACCTTAAACAAAATAGTACTTAATGAAAAGTTTTGGAATAAAGTTTTTGAATTGTTTGATGTTATTGTTAAAATATGTACACTGTTCTGAGTAGCATTTTCCCAACACTCATTTTTAAAGTATTTTAGTTTTTTTTATCATGTATTTAAGATTTTTGCATGGGGTTATGCAATGCTGTTTTGGTGCTACCCCATAATTTCTCCATATTCAGTAGAAGCAATTAGGGTAAGGTCACAAAAATGTTGGGTAGCCTAACTTAAATATTCTGCTTTTGAAAAGCAGAAACCCTATTTTCCCTCTCTGTAGCCTGTACACTACCTTTGGGGATGGGGGCTTATTAAAACAGGCCTTTACTAAAATTATTTTTATATGCTAAGCTGTCGGTGTATTTTGCCTTAAATAAATTCCATAAATAAGAACACAAATGTCAAGAAGTAGTGAAAATACAAAATCATTTGCTAGGTTGGATTTTATTCCTTGTGGGCCAGTTCTGGCTAACAGATGAGATTTGGATAGCTGTCTTATTTATCTGGGTTGACATTTTGCTGAGATTCCTTAAATAGATAACTTTTAACTGATTGTAATGTTTGTACATACAATTGTATTGAAATGACTTTTCTTGTAAAGTATGTTGTGATGAGATCTGTTGTGAATTGGTGCTATATAAACAATCTGATTTTGTAACTGTGATCTGTTAGTGTTTTTACCTCAAAAGAACCTTGAATTCTCATCTTTATACAAACAATAATTCACAGAACAGGAATAAAAGCAAAATGATACTGATGTGTGTGTATATATACACAAATTTCCCCATTATGTATATAGTTATAGCCTAAGTATACTAGAAATTACAGTAATATACAATTAAATGTGTTGTTTATAAATGCTTAAATGCCTTTTGTGTGTAGATATATTCCAAAGCCACATCTCTGCTGTTTATAGCAAATCAAACAGTTTGAAAGTTGAGGCAGTTAGAGTTATTTTTATAGTTCATTCACCATTGACAACAATGTTACTGAAGGGGAGTAAGATGGCCGCCCTGTTACTACGTCGCAGTCCATTGCTGAACAGTGCAGGTAAGCCATCTAGTGTTTATATATGTCTATGTTTTGGATAACAGATACTACTGTCTTCTTTGGTGCATTATTTATCTAACTTTTGTGCTTCCTGCTATCGTGCCCCCTGTAAGGCATTGGCCAATATAAATCTTTAAATTAGCTAGATCGTTGCACGGGACAGATGGTCAAAAGGGTGAAACAAAAGTAGTGGCTTATATAGTCCAAAAATGACGTATTTATAATCTATTTATTAGTCATCTATTAGGGAGCAACAATATGAAGTGGTACCAGAAAAAGAATCTGCTTTTTTAAAGAGGTGATTATGAACTTGTTTGTTTATGGAAGTAAGGAATTATAAGATGGTAAAAGGTAGGCGTGAAAATGAGTTATGTACAATAAAAGGCTTAAACTGACCTGGAGTATTTTTGTTAAATCATCATAATACTGTCAAATCACCATATGTTTGCTTATAACTACAAAACCAACTTTTTTAAACAGTTTGAGGGTAAAAGTGCTACAATTAATAACTTTATACACTATAGGAGTTAGATTTTTGTGTTGTAACCTATGCTTTCGTCCTGCAAAAAGTCAGTTATTTAATGACAGCCTGAGAGTACTTCTTGTCTGAAGCAGCCCTCGTGCTTCGCTTTAGCACACTGTTTTAACCTGCTCTGATGGGAGTCACACCTACAGAGAGCTACATGTTGACTCGTCAGGTGACTGTTTATCTAGCAACACTCCATTAAGCTGACATTGCGACTCCAATCACGAGGTGCAGGTCGCCTCTAATCAACCTGACAGCGGGGGAGCTGCGATCAATAGGATATGTACACGCCGCCAGGTAGGGAAACAAGGCAACCGATACCACCTGTGGTGAATTTTTCATTAGGATTTTATGAGAGGGAGCAAATTATGTACCTGAGGTAATCACATTTTAAACTGTAAAATATCACTGTATCATGGCAAAAATAAGGCTGGTGTTCCAGCATTTTTCAAGATATACGAATATGCTGCTACTGATAAATTCTATGAAGATTCTGTTACTGGGGATCCAGACAACTAAAACTGAACTGAATTAACTTCATGTGAGAAATCTGAACAGACGTTAGAAACATTATAATACAGTGCGCCATGTTGCAGCTTCCATTCAAGCCCCTTCATGTCCCTCTGACGGTTTTTGGTTGTGCACAAAAATGCTGACATGATAATGAAACAACTAAGCCAGCATCTGTCTATGACAACAGATACACATTTCCAAAGCAGCCCTGTCAGCTCTTAAACCGTCTTTAATTTTCCACAGAGCTGTGAAGGGTTAGATGGTGCATCTCGGTATTCCTCAATCACTGTAAAATCGTTTTTATCAGTGTGTAGTGAGAAGTTTTCAAAGAATCTAAATGGCCATACATGAAAGAAAGAGATCTGACTTGACCAGCGTTTTGTGGCACACCTGAACCTGGTGGCCTTCAGCTGGCCACACTGTGGAATCGGATGTTGGTCTACTGAAGTTTGCTTGGACTAGGACAACTGGTTCATTGGGGCATTCAGAATCTATTACATCAAGAGGGGATGGGTAGCAGAGTTGAGGACTAGCAGAGGAGCAATGCAGACCAACCACCAACCTCTGACATCATCAAAACACCTTGCTTCTATCAGCTACCTCCAGAGCAAGGATGTACCAGCTGCCTGCTGGCCCACAATGTACCAGGCTACCAGACACTTCAGACTTCAAATCTATCACGCCCAACCACAGGTACTCTACCATCAGCTAAACAAACTAGCGCAAGGTAGGCCCACCAGTCCGCATTCTGTCTCTTCTGTTTGCTTATTCAACTGGTAAATGGGGCCCAAGAAAAAAGGCTTAATTAATGCAGAGGAATTGGAGGACATTATAAAGTCTATATATTTCCAATCAGAATAAGTGATAAAGATATTAAAGCAACAAAACTGATCATGAAACTGATGAATGAAATCAATGAATTTGATAGATTTACCACAGAAAGAGACAAAAATGTCCTTCTGGACAGCTTAAGTGGATCAACTAGAGCAATAAAAACAGATAAATTACATCATTATCAGTTGTCTGGAAATTAAGCCTCGAACCCATGCCAGAGCTGTCAGACTTGATGAGGTTCCAATTGAACCAGACCTGGAGTCCCTCGAGCAGCAGGTGGTTAACCAAGATATTGAAGCAAGTCACGTCTTACTTAAGAAAAAGCCGAATTTGTTACACATTGAACCTTTAAATTTCCATGATCAAGATTGAGGTCTTGTAATTCACAGTTACTAGTTTGAGATGTGTCTCTGGTCTTGCAGCCCAACATTTATTGTCGAGGCTGGTGTTGGCTCCATGTCATCCTCCTCTCTGATCTCCTTTTGTTGTCCAAGTATAAAATGAGAATTTTTTTTTTTTTTTTTTTGCCTTCTTGGGTTATTCATTCAGTTTTATAAATGGTAAATTGACTGAACTTATATAGCGCTTTTCTAGTCATACTGACCACTCAAATCACTTTACATTGAAGCCACATTCACCCATTCACACACCAATAGCCAACATGGCTCAATGTCAATGTGACTGGAGGAAGCTGGAATTGAACCTACGACCCTCTGATTGCAAGTCAACTACTCTACCACTGAGCCACAGTCGCCCCAAATATAGATATTTTTTGTTTTTTTGTCGAGATAGAATTGTAAAAGATCCTAGCCTCTTGTGCAATTGCAACGTCCTTCATCGGTTAAATGTTCTTTTATGAATACATTTGTATCTCTTCATTTTCTAGTGTGCTTAAGCACTGGCAATGTTTGCTTATCAAGGCTAGCTTCATGTTGGTGTTTTTCTTAAGTAAAAATCTAGTACTGCTTTCATAAGTACGTATTTTATCGAGGTCAAATCAGAATCGCTTTATAATGAAAGCGTTCTTGTGTCTTAGAATACCTTGTTTATAGATACAAAGGGTGCACCACTCCCCATCTGAGGCTGCCATGTTACATCGCCATCTTTGAATACGTTAGCCAAAAGGAGTTAAACTTGTTAGCTTTACGCGGCTTAGCCAGTAACATCAGAGGGAGGGGGAGAGGTGAAGAGAAGAAACGAGCCATGAGTATAGAGGACCATAGATCATAGTTTTTAATTTCAATTAGAGGGTGACACAGGAATCAATTGTCGCTCCCGTCCCGTCCCAATCCCAGAAAAATACTCCTGTCCCGTCCCAATCACGTGACAGCCCCCCCAAAAAAAATCTTGTCCCGAAAAAATACCGAGAAAGACTTCCGTCCCGACCCGAATCCCTTAGATTAGTAATTTACCTCCTATGGCGTTCGCTCACCCCGCCCATAGCCTAGCACAGTATCAAATATCATCTATTTAGCTTTATCCACCACCTTTAACCATATCCTGCATTTTCGTTTGGCCACCTTACCACGTCATGAATGGACTCGACTCGTCTGACTACCAAACTATTAATGCTGCGTTCAAGAGCCCATCCAAACCAGTGGGACTTCTCCTACCTGAAATGTAATAGCTCCCACTTGTAAGGGTTCGAGGCATTTGAAGTGGAATGTAAACAGAAAACATAACTGACCGCCGCACTAAACAGATAGTCGCTTTGTTTATGAAGAGGCATGCTAACAGATAATAACGACATTCACACCATAATATGAAAAACAAGTTGTGTTAAAATTACAGTGTCTAAAACAACACTACAAGCAGAGAAGTACAGTTTATAGCCTATTCATCCAAGTTTTACCTCTCACGACGTGAGACTCCGTGGGCGCCGCCATTATCCTCAGACTTACTTTTGGTGAAGTCGGGGTACGTCGAACTACCGCGAGTTCGGAAGGTAGGAGGTTCCACTTCGACAGGCATTCCAGTGCACTTATCCTATTTGGAGGTAGGATAAGTCCCATGTCCCACTGGTTTGAATGGGCTCTCGAACGCAGCATTATCGCATTTTCAGTCGGATATCATATGCTTACCAGTTTATCCAGGTGGTGTAGCAACAACGTAGCAGTTTCAGTTTTGGTGTGTGCAGTGTAGTAGACCCGATGGAATTCAACTAAAGATAGATTTAAAAAAAAAAAAAAGAAGAACATTTTAATTTCCGGTTTCCCGTCCAATCCCGTGGATTACTTCCTGTCCCGTCCCGATTACGTTACCAACAGTGAAATTGGCTCCCCTCCCACGGGAATCCTGCAGGAATCCCGTGACCACTGGGAATCCCGAAAAATTGTCACCTTCTAATTTCAATGGAGGACCATCCCTACTCTTTACCCCGTGACAGGGAGGAAACCATACCACAGAAAAGAAAAAGAAATAACCGGGAGAAAATCAGAGTCTACATCGGTGGAGCATTTACCAGATAAAGACTATTCATGAGGGACACGAACTTGAAGACGGATGTAGAGGTTGCAGGCTTTCTGCTGGACAGGTAAGTTAATTACATGTAACAATGAAGTTTATGTTAGCGTTATGTTTGACACAGGATAGGTTAGTCCAGCAAATAATTTATCTTCCGTTTAACTCTGGACGATTTACTCCGCGGCTTCCGTAGTAGTAATGACATGTTATGATGGCGAGAAGCCAGAGAACACTGCTCAGTTGCTTGTGTTCACTTTGCACACACCTAGTTGGAGGTATTTCTTACTCACGGGGGCTTTAAGGTTAGCCAAAGTCCTGTAATCATTTCAACCTGGAAAAAATCCAACTGAAAGATATCATAAAAGCCAAACATTATCTCCGCCAAAGAGGTGAGGTTTTTTTGAGGGCTACTTAGCAACATGACTTAAAAAGCTGTTGACAGATTTTGATGAGATTTTCTGGAAATGTCCGCAGAGGGAAACAGGAACAAGTCATTTGATTTTGGTGGACTGAGCTGCTCTGCAGAGGTCAGTGCTCTTAGACTCCTTTTTCAGTTCTCTAAGAACTATAGCAATTATTTCAATATTGATTTTGTGAATTTCTAAATATCATCTGATCAGAATGATAAGTCAATGACGAAATATACTTTATTTAATGATTCGTAGCTCTGCCCAGAAGTTCATTGTATGTTATTTGTTATAACAGCCTCAGTGATGCGAGTATAGAGATGATCCTTACAAGGTATCATTTTCTTTTCTGTTTTATTTATTTTGCTAATGTTGTCCTGCTTTCCCAGATTCTGTAATAATAATGAGCTTGTAAACAAATACAAACCCGTAAAACAGTCTGTGGCACTTTCTATGTACCCAAAAAGTGGAAGCTGAGGGATTAAATATTCATACGGGTTCTACAGAGACGAATCACGAGGCATCAAGTTTCTCATGCTGCATAATTGGCTGATCCCAGACAGAGATATCAGAGCATCTTTCTTTTAAATCCACCCTGAGGCACAACATGACCGAATGAGAAAACAGCCATGCTTTTTACCAATCAAATACTTTACTTCAATAAAGTTTATTGCAACCATATATTGATAGGACCTTGTTTCTCTTTGATTTTACATTTTAAGCACTTTCATTGATTTGAGAAAAGAAAAAAAAAGTTTATTCCCCTGCAGATCTCTACATAAACAAACCATATTTTCCTTTTACAGGCTTGGCAGAGTTTCTTTATTTTGTTTTTTTTGCCAGGTGGACAATTTAATGAGAGCCTTGATACATTAAAGGATTAAGAAATAAACCTTGTATACATTTTGCCTCCAAATTGCAGGAAACAATTCTTGTGTGGTATACAAAATAAATGAAAACTGTTAAAAGGAATTCACTTTCTGTTTAAGGTTTGTGGTTGCTGTGTGACTGAGTGCATTTATATGCAGAAAGAGAAAATCTAATTATTGTCTTTCGACGGAATTTGGACTTTTGAAATGCATGTATACACGTTCGTCTGGCTGATGTTGGACTACTCCAGATCAACTTGACACACCCAGATAATGCGGTTTGAAAGACACATTTTTCTGCATGTAAACCATATCAGTCAGCTTAGTCGCTGTTCTGGAAGTGGCGAGACTGCGGAAGAGGGAATAACAACACCTCATACAACAACAACACGGCAGTCCTACATAATCGAACAGAACAGTACTTACAAAATAAACTGTGCTGTGGCATTGTTGTCATCCATGTCTTCCCTTATTGTGCAAATCCTGTATTTAATCTGTCTGCTTCACTGTCACCAACCAGAAGAAGGCCAACGTAAAAGGCATGTCGCCAACTACCATTTTGTAGTCGAATGCCTTTAATTGAATAATTTGATTTTCTGAGTGATATGTAAAGTAGTATAAAAGCTCCAATATTCATTAAACTGTTAGCTGGATTATTAACAAAAGCCCAAATCAGATGTGCAGGAAAACATACTGATTGACTTTTCCATTCATTAAGGAGAAAATGGGGGCTCGTCCGGGATTCGTCTTTATTTTTGTTGACTATTTGTGTGCTATTAGAAATCAGTACTGAGCTCTATCTATCTACTTATCCATCCATCCATCCATACTCAGATATTGCCTTAAATAAGGCCCTGAAGCTCACACTAAATTCACCATGGACTTGGCAGCTTCATATAGCAGGTTGTAATAATTAATTTCTTTTTGAGAAACGTGTGTTTTCACAGCATCTGTTCATGCATTGCTCGTGTTCAACCCATGTGTGAAGAAGGCAGCGCCTGTCCTTGTCAATAATTTATATCAGACCTCAGACCTGCCTTCATGTTTAGGTATGCATATAACCTTAATCAACCTGGAGTCTGAGTATTTTTAGGTACACCGTTCATAAAAGTCCATCGAATAATATTGTTCATAAGTAAAAGTGCAGCAGACCAGCAAAAACAAAGAAAGATTTTGTCTTATACATATTTTTAAGATCTTTACATTATTTATTAGTCAGATTTGATTTCAAAATGGCTCTGATATAAGAGGAGACAGGGCCTCCCGGAGTGGCTTCTCTCAGGAATGGTAAGGATTTATGAGAATAAAACTCAACACTGACTGTTGAAGAGAATGCTATCTTTTCTAAGTCATTTTTTCCTGTTTCTTTCATCAACAGTTATTATTTCTTATTTTATTGAACCTAATTTACACATCCAATAATTAAAAATTATTGGAATCAAACAGAATAGTATCTTTATTTTAATGTTCTGCTTTAGTATGTTATCTTCATGTTCTTCACGAAACTCTATATCCATGATACATTTTCAAATGCATAATTTAATGGGCTTTTCATGTTTTTATTTTTATGGTTTGTCTTTGTGAACCAACTTTGGATTTCTACCTTTAAAAGGTTTTATAAAAAATAACTATTACTCACTCAATTGACTTAAAAAGTACCTTTAATTATAACTGAACATTTGAAAATGTTCTCCAAGAATTAGCAATATAATTATTTTTGATGACAATCTTGTGTTTTTGATATAACTGTATATTTAATGTTTGAATGTATTTCAGTGCAACAATGTATAATTAGTGTTTATGTTTCTAATAAAAAACTTTACAGGAAAGTGTATTTCAAGCTAATTAGAGAGAATTGAGAGCATCAGATCAACTATTACTGAGCAGACTGAAACAGTGTGAAGGACCCTGGGCTAAGGGAACCTTCGCCAACTTGTTTTCCAATTTTGCATCCATAAAAAAACATTTTAAGCTAAGTATTTTCGATAATTGGGGAGTAAGTAATAAAATTACTTTAATTTGCATAAATGTCTTAACATTTAATTCCTTTATTTATTAGGGCTCTGATACGTATTTAGGTCAATTATCTCTTGACAATGGCACACAAAGAAGGAAAAAACTAATACTACATACAGTATCACCCTGAAAGGACACACTGAAGCATGGTGTTCGCTGCATCATTCTGTGGAGAAGGACGGAAATAATTTGGATGACCTCTGATCAAACTACAAGCAACCTTCTACTAGTAGATAATATCTATCAGAGTCATCTTTCCCTACAGTAAGGTGAGTTCGTAATAAAAATCTACTTTCAGACAGTGGTGGTCAATGCAGGTACCAAACATTGCCAAGGAAGAATTCCCATTTGATCCATGTCAAATATATTGTAGTAAACAGATACATTTTATGCACAAAAAAAAATTAGAAAAACAAAAAAGCTACAATATTATGAAATGATGAAGGGGCGAAATGACCAGTAACCACATGGGCAATGAATGTCTTTAAAGTGGGAGAAACTTTAAAAAGCTATCAGTCCAGACTGAAGCATTCCAATTGTAAAAGTTAAAATAATAGAAAATAAATGGAACTGTAACCTTCCATTAATGATACGAAATAAGAAATTAAGGCCAGAAAATGATTATTAATATCAGACAAACAACAGAACTGTAATTTCTAGAAGGTGAATTAACCTGGTTAAAATTAACTCCGTCAGAGTAACTCTCACAAAACAACAGCAGAGTTAAAAACATCCAATCAGACTAACGATTTCTCTTGAGGGGGAAATGATTGAACTGTACCCATAATTGAGCTTGTGATGGTTTTTGGCAACATTGATAAAGGCATCCTAATGGGCTGAAAGAAATTAATGGGCTTGAAATCAACAATTCCCCACCACGCAATGCACAGCTCCTTTTACAGACCTCCAAACACCAGTGACTGCAAATCCCCGCATTAAGCTCAGTGTTGGGAAAGTTACAAAGAAACTGTAATATATTTCACATTACTAGTTACAATGTCAAAAATGTAATATGTTTGCATTATATATTACTGTCTTAAAAATGTAACTGAGTTACACTACTTTAAGTTACTTCGGGTAAAATATCTTAAATATTTACCACCAGTTCTAACCACCGTAACTTATGAATTTAAATTTTACACAAGTGTCACACTAAAAATACTGTAGTTTTGACACTATTTTATCAAAATTAAGTCTGTAGTTCCTTTGCATGCCTTCTACTTCATGGCAATGTTTGTTAAATCTAATCAAAAGAAGGGGCTGAAACTGCTCATCACAAAGATGGTTGACAAAGATGAGACTCCGATGTCTGAAGTCTTACAACAGATGGTTAGGAAAACAGTGTGAATAATGCCGCTGTTTAAATATACAGTCAATCTTTTCCTCAACCGTCCTGATTCTCTGATGTTTTGGTTTTAGGCAACAGGAAGTGGATCTTGTTCTACCGCATCCAGCTTGATTTGGTCTGTTGCATTAGTTGCTTTTGTAACTTGAGTTACTGATATTGTAACTAGTAATATATTGCTATATATTTTGTAAGTATTACATTACCCAGTTACTGAAAAAAGTAATCTATTCCTGTAACTTATTACTTTTGTAATGCATTACTCCCAACACTGATTAAGCTGCATCACAAAGTACAGCATCATAGAATAAAGCAGTAGGAAAGAACACAGGTTCACAGAAATCAGCTGATAATTGCAATCCAATTATCAGCTGGAGGCCTGATCAATGACGGTCAGACACTCAAAGCCATCAGATGTTTTTAACACCAGGCTGTGAGATCAACTACTGTCTATAGTGTGGAAGTTGTATGTGACTGAAGAAGTCTCAGACTTGGATATTTACAAAGAGAGAGCAAGAGTTTCAGCAAATACCATGAAGGTAAATGAAGGTTGCTGTTTTCTTTTGAACTTTCAGCCTCTGTCTGTCATAGAACACAGTTGAAAAGTTGACACTTTTTATTCAAGCTGACAGAAGTCAACGATCGAAGATTAAACAAGCAGAATGTTTCTCCAAAGTTAGCAGATCTAAATGTGCTGCTTGCTAATATATTATAATTGCTAAAGACCATTTAAAATGTCCAATATAAAATTAAATTGACATTTGAAAATATTAGAAACACTGCAGTTTGAGCAACTTTACAGATTGAACTATTTGAAATCATATAATTTCTCTTTAATTTGTCAAAACTTGACCTACTGATACCAGACATCTAGAAAGCAGCAACAAAACTGTAATAGGTGCATCTCAAGTAGACAGCCAGACAGCCTGTTTTGCTATGATCCATTTCTGCTTTAACCTGTTCCAATCACTTACGCACATGATTAGTTCATTTTGCAGATTGCTTTTTTTTTTGCTAAAGCAGCATAGCCCCGGGTAACATGTCCTAATGCTAGAAGTGAACATGGAGAAGCAGACAATCTCAAAAAACAAACGCCCGCAATGAATCAAAAGTGATTTCAGAAGACGATCACAGATGGTGGCACCAAAGAGGGCTCCCACAATTTCTGCGAGCCCTCAGTGATTCACACATTCCCCAAGCTGCTGTCTACACTTGTCCAAAATAGCCCGGAGCCAATTATAAATGCAGATAAAAACATGGCTAGAGACGATGGTGGCTGGGCTGCTAATTGACAGGTGAAGAAATGAACACAGAACATTTGCTGTTATTTCACTCCTGCCATATTGCATTTCTGACTTTGTTTGACTTGCAGAGACTGGAATATCAGTGGTTAATCACTCCTGATGACCTCACTGGCACATTTCTGAGGAACTTACCCCACTGCAAAGGAGCGAGCTGCAGATGCTCCAGGACCAGCTGGTTGAGGGCTCCCTCCACACTGGCCTCTCCACTGCGCTGTAGAGATGGGTGGCTATTGTTAAGGACAACAGCATGAAAAGCTATTTGTGGTTAACAGCTACTAAATACAGGATTCAAAGCTCTACAATTATTAATATATTTTATACAGCGCAGTGTGTTAAGACTGAAATGTACACAAACAGGGTGAAACTGTACAAAACCTTGAGAACTTAAGATTATCTACATATTCTGCAGCCTCTGATGCTGAAAAGTTATTACACATAAAGAACAAAGCCTTGAATTAGTGTTAACGCCTAAAACCTCTTCACAGACTTTTTCAACACACATCTGAATTAATTTTCTTGAGATTTTATATAAATGACAAACACAAAGTAGTGCATCACTGTGCTATGGAGGGAAAAGGACAGATAGATACATTACTAACGTCACTCTCTCTTTTTTTGTTTACCTGTAACTTGCTCCTTGTACACCCACATGTACCACTTCCAATTCTTTTTTTACCAATTCTGTTCTATTCAAATAAAATATCGCAGTTACAATTGCGTTTAGTAATAGTGCAAGATTTATTTTACGTTAATGTCAATATAAATCAAGCAGTTTTTCTGCAGGTCTCTGAGTTTTTTTTAGAGAATATAAAATATAAACATATAGAATATAAAATAATTATGAAGAACATTTAGGAGAGCTGACAAGTCAGATATAAAGTTAAGGGAAAGTTTAGAGCAGGATTATGTCATAGAACAAAAGCCCAAGTGTAAGAATCTCATGCAACTCCAGTCAATCCCTAGTAGGCCTTTGGCACAGCCACACATCTATAAAAACATCCACAGCTCTGGGCGGGCCATCACTTGCACACTCAGGAAGCTAGGTCCCTAGGAGTGTCAAGAAGATAGCCAGTCATTATGTTTACATGCACACCTGCTTTTGGCAGTAATCGGACTATTAGCTTAACCAGAGGTAGAGTCGTGTCCCAGTTTTTGACTCTGCAACACTAGGTGGCAACATGCACCACTTCATGTTAGCCTACTTCAGGATAGCCTCGAATGGCACACTGACAGTAAACAGAGGCTGGTGGGAGTGAAGCAGACAGATGGTGAGGTGCTAAGGAATGGCTGCGTTGGAGAAAAGGCTTTTCCTTAGGCAAGGCAAATTTATTTTTTTTGCACACTTTCAACACAACGTAATTCAAGGCGCTTTACATGATTCAGTAGTAAAGAAACCAAACATACGATAAATGCATAGAAAATACAAACTGCAAAACGCGAAAGTATGAAAATTAAAAACAAATAAAACACGAGAATCTAAAAGGAAAAAAAAATGCATTTGATTAAAAACAACAATTAAGGTAAAGCAGAAAAAGGAAATTTATGTCAAAAATCTATATTAGAACATTATTCAAAGGCATCTCTAAACAGAATAGTTTTAATCTTTGATTTGGAAGAACTTAACAATTCAGCAGTTTTGCAGTAATCTGGAAGTTTGTTCCACATTTGTGGGGCATAGAAACTGAAAACTGCATCTCCATGTTTGGTTCGGATTCTGATCTGAGTGGTCTGCTGGGTTGGTATAGTGACACCAGGTCTTCAACATACTTTGGAGTTAAACCATTTAGTGATTTATAAACTAGTAGGAGTATTTAGAATCTATTCTCTGAGTTACAGGGAGCCGGTGTAAAGACCGGCTAGAACTGTAAAGTTTAGAACTGGGGTGATGTGCGGTACTTTCCTGGTTCTAGTGAGGACGCCAGGAGGAGGGTTCTGGATCAGCTGCAGCTGTCGGATTGACTTTTTAGTCAGACCTGTGAAGATGCTGTTGCAGTAATCAATCCGACGAAATATGAACACATGGAAGAGTTTTTCAAGCTCCTTTTGTGACATTAGTCCTTTAATCCTAGAGATGTTCTTCAGGTGATAGAAGGCTGATCTTGTTATAGCCTTTATGTGACCCTGGAGATTCAGGTCTTAGTCCATTATTACACCTAATAGATTACGGACCTGGTCATTAGTTTCTAGTTCTATAAACTGAATCTGTGTGCTAACACTTGATCATTCCTTTAGGTCCAAAAATAACTTCTTCAGTTTACCTCACCTTACCTGGCTCATCTGTACTCGGCCCAATGTCCATTTTACTGTCTATTTTAATGTCCTTTTAATATTGCTCCTGAATGTGTCTGCACATGGGGATATGATGAGAAATATAAATGTTTTCATGCTTAAACTTGTTGGGAGGAGGGGATGATATATGCGGGGTAATTTTTACTCTGTAACGCACTTTGAAATGCATTTTATTGATTGATTGAGAAGAGCTCCGAAACTTTGTCAACATTGTTTTAAATTTGTACCTTAAAACTTCGCCCCCTCATACACTGGTGAACAATTTTCATGAGATGAAGTATTTATAATCAATATTTTGACCAAGTATGGCAGCTGGTCAGAAAAAAAGAAGTGTGCAGACACATCTGCCAAATGTTGCGATGGGAGAAGCTAGCACTAACCCTGCTAGTCTGCCTAGCCAGGCAAACTCATATAGTTGGTTTGTTTGCTGAGATTGCCAAGCTCGGAGCGACACTAGATGGGGTTGCTAGTAATGCGACACTTATCAAGTTCAACACAAGAAAACTTAAAGAGTAACTCACCCCAAAGTCAAATTTTTTTTTGTTGATCAACTTTATAAATGAGTATGTAACACTATCTACATCTCCAGTCATTAATTTATGTATTTTAGTACATTTAGTGAAAATATTAATTTTGTACCAAAAACCGTTAGTTTAGTGCCCCAAGTGGTTCAACGATTACACTGCACTGCTATTCACTGGAATTCAAATCCTGCTTTGCTAACGGCTAATCTCGGGGTATCTACGTAGGCTTGGAATAGTGACGACAGCAGTCCGGCCGTGGTGGGGTATATAACATGAGCAGTCTTAGCCACATCTACGTGGTGAGGAGCCACAAACTGCCTGCAGCTCAACTGCCTCAAAACCCAGGTGCTCCGTTATGCAGGAGGTTGCACCTACTTACTGACATTTGCTCATTACCTATGACAAAGGGAAAAACGGATATATTGGTAAATGGAAAATAAAATATGGGCTAAGAGTTCATTTTAATGGAATAACTGTGATGAGTTATGGTGTGGGTTTTTTTGCACATTCCTGAATGATTTTCTTATAATGCTTGGCTACATCTCTCTGCAACACACCTTTTCTGTTGCGGACAATGACGTACAGTGGCCACAGGTGCTCCTGTACAGGCAGAGTCCCGAAATTACTCGAGCTAATCTATATGTAGCATTAGATGTAGCCAACAACAATGTACCACTCAGAGACGGCGCCCATTCTATGGCGCGATACAGCTACAGGCTCGGCATCTGCTGCTGCCCCGCACAGAGAACGAGACAACGGCCCGAAACGATATGGTGCCACTCCGCTATCTCGCTGTACTCTCTTCCCTTTGGAGAAGGAAGTTAGTTGAGGAAAAAAAACTCAACATCCAGATTATTTCCAGGCAAAGGAGCTCGCATTCCTACAGCTCTCTCCATCTTTCTGGCGGCCTGCAACTCTACGCTGCACTGCTGCCTGTAAGTCACAGCCCAGACCACCCATCCCCCCTGCGTTTTTCCTGGTCCACCAGGCAACACCACCTTTAGAGCAGTTTTTCAAAAATTAATGTGGGTGGGATTATAATTTGGTAGGAGGGTGAGTTACTCTTTAAGAACTCAGTGCCTGAAATTCAAATATGGCTAACAGAGGCCAAAGGCCGCATCTCCGACGTAGAGGACCATGTTGCTAATCTTGCCTGAAGACAACAGCAAGCTAACTAAACTGTTAAGCATCTCTGGACCCGTACTGACAACCAGGAAAACAGGGTTCACCAAAAGAACCCAAGACTGGTAGGGCTGAAAGAGGGAAAGGAGACTGGAGACACTTTTAGGGATTTTGTGCAAAATATACTTTCAGATGGTTTGGGACTGAAAGAAGAAGAATATGAGATAGAATGGTGTCATAGGATCTTTTACCACGCCCTAATCCCAATCAACCACTACGCAGCTTTTTGGTGAGAATTCTCTGATTCACAGCTCAAGAAAAAGTGCTGGCTGCTGCCAAAAAAGAAAAACAAAGGGGATACCATGGGAGGACATGACCAAGGAGCGCTCTGCATAGTGAAAACTCCCCAGTGATGAAGACCTCGTGTCAACACCAGGTGAAACATATGCTGGTACACCCAGCGACACTCCGGTTTGTCCGGGAATCTGCATTATATTACATGCCCTACAGCAGACGGGAGAGTTTAAAGAAGCCTATTTTCTATTTAGATAAAAAAAAGGTTAGAAATTGTGTTAATAATGTTACATGGAATATCAATGGTTGTAGTACACCTGTGAAAAGGAATAAAGTCCTCAATTATCATAAGGCACAGAATACAGACATAGCATTCATACAAGATTCATATGCATTTTGGAAATGAAACAGAAGCCTTAAAAATGAAACGAAGGTGGGTGGAGAAACTGTTTCATAACTCAGTATCAAGTAAAAGCAGAGGAGTTATGATACTTATCAATAAGAAACTTAATTTTGTATTATTGCAAGAATATAAAGACACTGAGGGGCGGATAATATTTCTTCAGAGACTTGTAAATGGTGTAATAGTAGAATTATGCAATACAAATGCACCAGATGGATCCAAATTTAGTTCCTAATATTTTTAGCAAAGAAATAGGTTTGTTTGATATCTGGAGAATAATACACCCTTTTGGAGAGAATATACATACACTCTTAGAAATGTGATTCCCGAATAGATTTATTTTTTTTCTGGTTTAGGTGCGAATTTAGTTGGGAATTGTGAAATACGTGTAATCGCTCTAACAGATCATACCCCAGTGGAACCTCATATAGATTTACAAGTTGAGAAAAACTTTCATGGCAGATGGAGAAAAAATTATATTATATATTGCATGATAAACAAGTTGTGGCCACATTAGCAGATGCTGTAAATATTTTCTTGGAAGTAGATATTTGGATTATGGATAAGTTGGCTACTGTATGGGCTGCTTTAAATGCATTTGTTAGTAAATATTTGGGTTATAGCTCTATAAAAGCAAAAGAAAGTAAAGAAAAATTACAGATCTTTGAAAAAAAGATTAGTGACTTGAAAGAACACCTGGCAGGCAAATATGATGAAAGCACATTTAGAGGGATACGCCAACTAAAATTCTACTTTTAAAAAACAACAACTTTAATATCGGACTAAACAATTGGCAGGAGGTTCATAAAAAATGTTGTCTTTCCCCATATTATTTTTGTGACATAATCCTAAAATTAAAATAAGTTTAAAAAAAATGCATTGGCCACAGTGGCTAAAAAAAAGGTATAAAAACTGTTAGTGACCTCTATGAAGATGACTCATTTATTTCATCTAATGATCTTTAAGAAAATATAACAAAGGGCCATGGCCACTTTTGGAAATAATTACAAATAGGTAGAAAATCATTTTCTCAGGAGAAAAACCCCAGAGTTTTTTGCAGTTAACGCTTTAACTTAGTATGGCATCAAAATGGTATAATGCCATGATTCTCAAACTGTTGTACGTGTACCACCAGTGGTACTCAAGCTTTCCCTAGTGGTACTTGGAGGAAAGTTCTAAATATTTTTTGGAAGAAAAAAAAAAATTCAGAAATGTACCATTCACACAGTGTGGCTGTGGCTGGCAACAATTATCAATAACGAATCCTTATTAGGAGTAAATAAGCATCATTTTTTAATTGCCTATAGTTAAAAAGCCTTCTCTATTGTATGTTTCGGTTGGTCACAATAATGGTACTTGGAGAGCTCAACATTTTCTCAGTTGGTACCCACTGTAAAAAGTTTGAGAAATACTGGTATAATGCATGTCCATGGGTTAAAAACAATACATATAAAAGTCTTAAGATAATATGGGAACATGATTTGGCTTTTGATGAGGAAACAAGGGACTCAATCGTTTCTAATAATGGGCTCTATATTAGGGAGGCCAAGGGTAAATTTGTGAAATACACAATTCTCAATAGGTATTATTTTACACCATCCACACTCTAGAAAATGGGCATTGGTAAGGATGAGATATGCTGGATGGAGCATGATGTATGGGACCGAACAATGGTTTTTCCAATATGGTGCAGCATCCTGACATACATGGAGGGCTGCTTTAAGTGTAGAATACCTAGATCACCTAGACTGTGCTAACTGGGGGACAAAAACGAGGCTGCAAGAGTTAGATAAAGCAATTTTCAGAGTGTTAAATACTGGACTTGTAACCTGTGCTCATCTTATTTAATCCAATGGAAAACAAACCAGACTAACTCTCTAAATGTGGAGAGAGGGTTGGTTGCAGAGAAATTCAATACTGCAATACTGCCTCTCAAGCTCGGTTTGACTTCAGTCGGATTGAGGTGTATACATTTATTTTAAAAGTTTTTATTTCAGTCACTAGCACTGATTTCTCATCTTTGTATTGTATAGTTTGACTCATGAAAGACTTCAAGGTTTCCTTAATGCTTCTTATAAACCACAACCATGCCTAAAGCATTCTGATTACTGAATATTATGGCTTTGAAAATAATCAATACCCCCTTCTGCCTCACGTTTAGCTTTAGGAAATTATTTCCATTTGTTGCTTCAACAGCAAAATATGCAGTTTAAGTCATTTGCATGCTATAGCACAAAACCCTACATTTCCTTTTAGAAGCCATTAAAGATACCCATATATTACAACAAAGCAAGGATAAAATGAGTGTTATTCAATGGGTAGCTATTACACGGAGCATTCAAGTGGATGTGAACATCCCAGAGGGAGTGCACTGCAATAAACACATGGTGAAACTGATCACAGGGAAGGGTTATCAACGCATGAATACTGCATCAAAACAAATACGGCTGTCAGCGAGCAATTACCCAGATAATGTGTGATGATAAGGACAGCGCCGATCATTTACACAGCTGACATTTGGAATAATAGGTTAAAGCATGAAGGACCCGGAGGTCCAAACCCGTGTCTATTAACCTTTGTGGGGAGAATACTGTATGCCCAGTGAGGGAAGGACAGAAAGACAAGGAGACACCGGGACTGAGCAGGAAGGTTCTTCTTCTGGACCATTTCACAAATCTAAAGGACTGACTCATGAGTGAATGAGTATAAACTCATGAAATGAGTTAGTGAAATACACTTTTTTTTAAATATTATAATCTACTAAATGGGTCTTTCTTGGGAACTTTTTTTACTCGAGATGCACGATCCACTGTTTTCGTTTCCGATACAGATATCTGAGGTTCATAATCTGCCGATACCGATCCAAACACTACTGAAATACATAAACTGTGTGCTGTGAGGAAAAGGCACTATGAAGGAAAAATACCACTTTTTTCAAACCAATACAACACCAATATTTCGCTCTGACTACTTATCTATGCCGAATACCAATTCCAATACTTCTACCACACACAAAAAATGTAGTAAATTGGAAGACAGGTTTTGTTTTTTTCCCCTGCTTCTTACAACAAATAATGGTGAATTAGATAAAAAAATATTCATAAAAAATGACCCAAAAGTAAAATTTCAAGTGAAAAACCAAACATTTTCTGTGAAATTATGGCAGTGTCCACATTTTAGGCATTGGTTCATGATATCGGTTAACAAACCGATAGAGATACGAGTACATTAGAACGGTATCGCGGTATCTGTATCAGTGCATCCCTAATTTTTACTTTGAAAAGCTTAGAGACACGTTGTCGGATGTTTATGTGTTTAGCTGTTTGAAAGTAAAGCAGCTTAACATCGGTCTGTTAGTATATAGACTTTTTTTGTCTACTTTGGGCAGACAAGGCAGACTTAGGTTTTCAGAACATTCATTTTGTTCAAATAGCAGTAGAACAGCCGAGACGGTTAAACAGAGGGGAAGATCCGGACATCTAGCTTTAGAAATAAAACAAAAAGAGCCAGCCGAAGGAGTGCATCTGAGCACAGTGCCTCGAATGTGATCTGAGAACTCTGAAACAAGTCCAAACGCTCCAATGGTTTTCACTTAGGTCAAGCTTACACGCTGCTGCTTCTGGCTGGCTGCAATATTTTAGATAAAACTGCAAGTATTATTCTGGCTGAGATACTTTTACAGGGAGGTTCAGCAAAAACTAACTGTGAAGCAGATCTATAGAAGCAGCTTAGGTCAGCTACTGAGAGAGAAGCGAAAATCCGCGCTGTTGTTTCACAGTGTGACAGCCGAAAGGAGAACCTGCGCACACACATATCTGTTTATTTTAGTCCGCATATCTTACTACAGAAGAAAACGGCAAACAGCAAACCTGTTTCACTCCAAACAAATCACGACTGAGAATAATCACTATAATAGGAGTAACTGTGTTGGAGAGCTCATAAATTACAGATTCAAGTAGATTTCACTTTGCTCAAGGCCAAGCGAGAGCTTCTTAGTGCGATAGACAGCGGAATCAGATCTCTAATTTGTCTTGTGGGTTGTTGTTTTTTTCTTCTTGTTATTCGGTAAAACACCAGTCTGAAGCAGAAGTTATATTACAATTCAATTCAATGACTCCAGTCAGCTTAGATGTCTTTTCACCCAGATAAATGTCTCCACGTGCAAAAAATGGTAATTCATCACAGCAACGACCAGTGCATGAGACAAATGAAGAACAAAGACATAAAGCTTTAGATGATGACCGAGTCATTGGCAGTAAACTAAGCTGACTAGATTAGGGCAAAATCAAGTTGTGAGAGACAAAACTGGGAAGACTGGAAACTGGGAATATTGAACATTACGAACGAAGGATAACAAATAAGGAGTTTTCAAGGATTAGGAAAGGAAGAAGACCATAGAGATGTGTTACGGATGTAACAAAGGAGAATATGGGGAGGGTAAGGCCTAAATAATACGGACTGACAGCACCATCATCCATCGACGCAAGGCCTCTCCTTCCCCTACATAAGGACGGACGGAATCGAGCCCCATTTTCAAACTATTCATGTCTGTCAACATAGAGCCTATGCTTGTGATTGCTCAGCTCAGCAACATCCGGAGATCGTTTTTTATCTAATTGGGTATTTTGCGATTTTGAGCACAAGGAGGTGTAGAGAACAACAAAAAATGCTGCTGTGTTTATACACAGCAGCCTGTTTTTACAGTATTCTATGAGCTGCACTTCTAGTAAAAAGCTTTACAGCTTAATCAAAACTCTGTGGTCCATTTCTCCTTGAGGGGGAAATGCGTTCACAAGCTGATAAACCAACTCTAATTAACCAGAATCTATGTTGCAACGGTAGGCAGACCCGGCATGAAAATACAGCACCCCATGCTGTCCTCGTCGGTAATTGCTTTGCAACACAGAAAAATCAACGGAGAACGGAGAGAAAGAAACAGAGTACTATAAACGAAAAACGTCTCCGTCAATACGTCTGCATCTGGGTGCAAAGTTGCTCTTAGAGAAGTATAAAGTAGGCTTTAATGTCATGCAAAGGGCGTAGCATTGATCATCTTTGATTATTGGCTTAATCAATTGTTAAGTCTATTCACCCATCTATCCATCCAGCTATCCATCCAGGTTAGTAGGTTATGTAGGTTATTTCTTAATTAAGAAATAACCTACATCCAAGGCACACTTTTGCCAAAAGAACAACTCCGGTTCATTCTGGGCAAAGCCAAAACATATATCAGGTCCTCCAGCCAGTTCTGGGTCTGCCACAAGGTTTCCTCCCAATAGAACATCCAGGGCAAACCTCCAGGAGAAGATGTCTAGGATGCTTGCTGATTGGAGGCTAAAACCTCAATAGACCTCATTTGATGTAGAGTAGCAGCTTTTACTCAGCGCTTCTCTTCACCGTTAAACAAGCTGATTTAAGTTGCTTCTAACCGGGATCTTAAGCATGTTTTGGCTCTAGTGATCAAAGATGAAGATCCGTATGTCAACGGATGTAAATCCTTGTGCTTTCATCTAAGACCTTTCTTCACAACAACAGTCCAGAGCAGTGCTGCATTACGGCAGGCGAGGCCCTTATCTGTCCAACTACCTCCTGCTCCACACTATGATTAGTCATGAATTGGATACTTGGGAGGCTTCTCTAGAGAGAGAGAGATGCCTTTTCTTTTGGCTGTGAATTCTGACCTCATTTCTCCTGTCTAGAAGCCAGCTGAGACGAGACATCCTGGATCCTGTAGCTGAATATGTAAAGCACACTCAGACTTGTTGTCATAGCTGGGTATAGTCAAACGTGTTTACACTGTCTGAATATGTAAATATGAATATTATTCTGACACTGGTCGTTCTGTGGTTCAGCCAACGAAAAAGAAAAGACGAAAACTTCTCACATATCTTGCCTTTTTAAAAAAAAAAAGCTTGATCAGGTTGTGGAAGTAGAATTTCATCCAGAGGGAAGAAAGAAATTAACCAAGCTGGCAATGCATAGACTGTATAATACCAAAGTGTGGTTGGCAGGGTGCTAGGAAGGTAATTGAAACATATGGACTTAATGAAGATTTATAGAAGTAAAACAGATTTTATGAAGCAGATGGTTTCCATACGATCCTCAACAACATGTGTGCTCATGACAGAACAAACCACTCTGATAAAACCATCTCTATTTTCTTTTTCTTTTAGAACACATAAGCTTATCCACTTAAATCACACCTAAAAATCGAAATCAAACAGTTTAACATTAAAAGTCACCTGCTGGGGAGAGGAAATTATGAGCGTCCCCCAACAAACCAATGTGTCAGAATCTTTTTTTAAAGGATTTATACAATTAGATATTTGTAGACTTTTCTACAAGTACAAACAGTACCTTTGTTACAAGTACAAATGTAACAGTACCTTTGTTACAAAGGTACTGTTACATTTAATAGATATAACAAAGGAGTTTTGGTCTCTGGAAACAAATAATGAAGAAAAGTGGAGTGATTCCTAACTCTTTCAAGCTGCTAAATAAAACATCTCAGATTTATACCCAGAGGTGTTTAGGGTTCACAGATTTGATTTAACCAAAATAGTCTTGACGTCTGTGGAGAGGAGAAAAGCATCTTTGTGGTCAAAGAATACTCTCGTTGCTGGGGGCGACTGCTCACTGGGTAGAGTAATTGGCTTGTAATTGGAGGGTTGTAGCTTCGATTCCAGCTGTTGCCTGTCACATGTCGTCGTGCCCTTAGGCAAGGCACTTACATCTAGTTCACATGGCAGGATGTTTCTGCCAATCTTGCCCCGATTTTGCCCCTTCCAACAGGTATAGATCAGTACGGGCTAAGTGCGTGATGTAGTAAAGAAAATATATAACAAATTAATCTCGATATCTTAGCAAGTAGAATCTCTGCTCCTTCTGTGTCCATTCCTTTATCCCCAAAAAAGTAATAAAGAGTATCAAGAAAGGAGGAGGAAAATATTTAGTAGATCCTGTTCCTGCTGTGCAGTTGGATGAAATGCGACATGAGTGTCAGACTATATATGCTTTTTAAAACATGTTTCTTAAGTAAAAAAACAAACAAAAACAACAATCAGAAATTTGCTATTTAGACTGTCAAAAAAAATATCGCATAGTTTTAAAGATGCACTCTGGAACTTACCTTAAAAACATGTGTGTTTGAAATTATTTGTGGGTACACCAGCATTTATTATGTTCATTTTCGGGGCTGTCACTACATGGGAAGGTCTCGGTGCTGAAAACTGCGCAATATAACTTTTCTCTCGCGGGTTGCCTCCCGAAAGTACTGACCGAGTTTTGCTTTACAGCAGTACGCTTCATGCTGCCAAATGGATATAAACAAATACGAGGTTTTGAGACTTGAGCCATGGCTTATCCACCAAATAACCCAAAGAAGATGCTATCAGGAGAAGTGAGGAAAAGAAAAAGAGGAAGTGTTAAAACGCAGCATCTCAACTCATAACTAGGTTGTTCCCTCGTTAAAGCCTAGAACTAACAGCGCACGTCCCACAGTTCCTCCATCTGCCTCAGAGAGCAGTAAGACACAAGATGACACAGGTCAGACAACACTTCATTCCTGCTTTGAAATATAATTGCACTAAACTATGTCAAAAAACAACATTCTATATTAGCAATATTAGTTAAAACTTATATGATCTTGTGAAGGCACTTAGGTTTTGTAACTCCAACCTTTCTTCAGGATAATTGATACTATGCTGCCTGTCTAATCAGTAACTTCTGTAAGGATATTATGCTCCAACACATGTCCAGCTTGCTGTTGATCTGGCAGCCTTGGGCATGTAGTCGCTCCTCCTCCAGCTGTTTGGGGCTACTGAGGCTAGAGGTCTCCTGGTCCAGCTTGGGCATACTCTCAAAGTCAAACTTTTCAACCTGGATGGCCATCCTGTAACAGCAAATTTGAGAAAAAAAAGTGATAAGAGAGTTATCTTATGAGCATTTGTTCCAATTTACAGATTAAAACAACAAATAGTTTTTTTTTTTTATTACTTCTGACCATTTTGTAGTTTTAAAAGTTAATTAAGGTTATGTCAATAATAGTGGTGCCACAATTCCTCAAATCCTCGATTTGATTTGTTTTCAAATTTAAGGTCACGATTCCATTGGATTCTCTATTTTTTTCCCCTTCTTGCAGTACAGAGCCCTATGCCATTTTTAGACTAGTCTGGTCTATGATCATTGGTTTTATTCATTACATTTTGTACAGTAAATCTCATTTAATTTTACATAAAAGTGATGCAATTACCATTATTCTTTATAATGCATAACATTTGGCATTAAACTGAAATAATTTATTTACATTATTGTATTTACAATGAATCAATACACTTATAAGTGTAAAAAATATTGTTTAGATAAATAACAGAAATGATTAGTAACAGAGGGTGCCATCTAGTGAATATTTTTAGTTACTGCAACTCTACTACTCTGAGCTCCGGATGGCTCAGAGAAACCAGCTAACTTAGAGCAAAAAGTGGTAACGACCTTTCGATGCGAAAGGTCGTTACATAATTTCGATCAATTTCAATAAAACAAAAAAAAATCGAGATTGTGACACCTCTAGTCAATAATATTGTTAAGCTCAAGTGAAAGCATAACAAAATTTATAGTTCAAAGGAAGTACCTTGATATGTTTCAACTGTAGCCAAAAATCTCTAAATTGTGCAACAATAACAGAGACACAAAATTGTTTTCAAATAAAACAATTAACATACACTATGGCAAGCTATCATATATATTTATATGATAGGTAAATCAATACCTAAATCACAAAAAGACTCAAAACACCTTAATGTTGGAGGCTCTTTAAGCATTCGGCATACCGAGGTGAGTTACAATTGCAGTGCAGGGTGAGATTTAGGATTTCGCCACACTGCCACTTTATTGTCTTTCTACTCTCCAGTTGGATTACTTGTCATGATTTTAACAGTTAACTTCATATTATATTGCAGTGTTTTTCTCTCCACAGAAACTACACCTGGGCTAACGTTCTGCTCAGCTGTGATGCCTTGTTGGAAGGAGACATTGGCTGTGATGATGGCCCTATTAACTGAATGCTCCCCCTCTCCTGTTATCACTTTTTTCTTTTGTTTCATAGAAAGTACTGCTGCTTACGGTTTTCTGTTGTTTTTGTGTCTTTTGTGTATATCTTCTCAAACTCCTAGTTGGTTGTTACAGATGGTTGACCGTGCTGAGCAAGGTGCAGGTTCTGCTGGAGGTTTGTTCCTGTTAAAGGACAGGTTTTGCTTCTCTAATCTTACTACATGCCTGCTCAGTATGACGGATGGCATTAAAGTCAACGACACAACCCAGGGAACTGTCAAGTCAAATTATTTGGTAAGGAAATTCTTATTATTTAATAAGGAAATTTTTATTATTTAATAAGGACATTTTTATTATTTAATAAGGACATTTTTGAATTTTAAAAATAATGTTCTCAGATCACACTAAAAATGCCACAGCCGTAGAAGCAGTAGAAACCAACATTAAAGATTAATTGATCTATTGAGGTAGCATACCTGCATAAACCGTTAAAATGCAAGCCAAATAAGCATCACTTAGAGTGTTAAAAGAATTTATGTATAATGTAATCTAAACGGTATACTTTAAAACATTTTGCATTTCATGCTATTTTTACAAAGCCAGTGAGGATAATTTCCCCATAAATCAAAATGTGATCCTGATTGGAAATATAAGACTCAGAATTAGGCTCAGAATGCCAGAAGAGGAGGCAAAACATTTTTAGGCAACATGAGGCTGTACAGGTCTGTTGGTTTGGTGATTTCCTGCAGGACTCTTTACTGACCTTGTGCAGACATCAATCAAAATGTTAAAACGATGTAATCACAATGAAGGTTGGAGGTTCTTTACCAACCCTGGAGTCAAAATCCAAAACATCTAACATACTGTTTGAAACTTTGAATTATTAGTTTTTCATTAAATAAGCTTCAACTTCACAAACTCTATTAGTGAGCATATTGTTAGTCCTAACACTGTTATGATTGTCATTTACTTCTGTCGCTAATTCCAGCTAGCAACGTAACTAAACGCTTGTGGAATGCATTCCATGCTAGACCAAGCTTAAAAATCCCACTGGTTTCTCAACCTGCAATCGGAGCACCATTAATCCATTTTTAGTCCAACTTTGAAGGTAAACCTAACACACCAAAATTGTGTTAAAATGTTAGATAAAACCTCACATCTATATAAAGATGATTAAAATAAACATTTTCAGTGCTTTTATTACAATGTAACAACCAACACCTGTGAAGGAAACCACATATAAAAAAGGTATGAGAAAAAGTATATAAAAAACAATTGGGAGTTACAATGATGCAGTAATGTATAGATATGTCTATACAAAATGTCTACTAACAAAACCGTTGTTTATACTGTCCATTCTTCACTGTTTACTGACAACCAGTTCCAGCAACCCTGTGTGCTGAGAAAAATCATACATTATTCATATAGTCTGAACAAACAGGTCTAGGTTGGAGGATCTGCTTTCAAACTGCTGGTGTTGCTAAGTTCTATATTAACAAAATCCAGACTGCTTTTTGCCTGAGGTTACAGCAACTCTTATTTCACTGTGTTTTCACTTGAGTATGCACATTAAAATAACCCACAGGACCACATCTTATTATCCCAAAGCAAGTGGGTCCTTCATTCAAGAATGCTGTTGTTAATTGGACACACTGCTTCAGGGATTTATTTTGCAGGGAATATGATCAGCTAAGATAATTAGAATGCCTAAGAAGATTATTTTTTTTGAACCCCATGAAGAGGTAATAAGTATAGACAGTGGCTGGATGGATGGAATATTCATGGATATTCATAATCAGGAATGCCGACAGTTGAGTAACACTACTCATCCTGCTTAATCTAAATGATCTGCTATGCAAACCTGGATGTTGGCATTAACATAGGAGCTTTGTTTAACCATGACAGTTGCCACTCATCCTAATCACCTATAGTACCGAGTCTAACCTCAGAAGGACAGTGTTTGAAAGACGGAGTTATTCATCTGGCCTCCTAATTCCCCAGATATCCAACTGGTGAGAGGTGACTGAGAGCAAAACCATTCTACAAAGATTACAAACCAAAGTCTCACAACAAAAAGCTACTGTCAGACTTTAACCACATACCTTCATGGAAGAATAGGAAACCCTTCCTAAGCCAATGTTTTTCCTTACATAGTTGGACATACGTATATCTAACTATATTAGCAATACTGAATAAATTGAATAATGTAAATACCAAATGCTATAGAAGATAGAAAAGAATATAGAAAGTGCCTCTTAAAATCCATAAAATGTAAAAAAAAGAAGAAAAAAAGCATCTTCTATGAAGAAAAAATTTGGACAAACTCATATTTATTTCTAAATTGCTAAACTGACATCTTATCATTTGAAAATTAGAACATTACTACTTTGATGGAGGCTTGCTGCCCTCAGACTTCGAACATTTACCTTGGTGTGCTGCTGACTATTGAAAAGAGAACGAAACCCATGGTAGGACAGAAAGAACTGCATAAGGCATGCAGAAGGACGATTGTAGCATTTAATTAGTCTCCTCAAAAAGCTCTCAAAAGATCTTGAAATCCGCCATTTAAACGAATTAGAGAGATGGGAAAAATTGAACTGTGGGTGTGGAGGAACAATGTCACTTACTGTGCCAGGGATATTGAAATAAAAACACCAATAATTCTGCACGTAGGTTTTTACTTTTTGGACTTTTGAGTCTAACACTAGCTGCGTTTACATGTGCAACAAGTGCTTGATCAGATTAGAATTTGACTGTGTACATTGCCCTAAAAAACATCAATCCGATTATGAAAGCGTTTACATCCCCCACACGTTCAATTGGATTAAACCGTTTTGACATGCGCAGAACTATCTGAAATACCGGAAACGGAAGAATCAGCAGACTTCCTTTGTAAACAAACATGGCTGCGTTAATTTAAAATGGAGCAGTACGATCTTCTTCTTAGTGTGCCTTTATTTTTTCTGGAAACTGTTTTACATTTAAAAGCCAAACAGTATAAACTTTTTCAGTTTTGTTTCACGCCTGCCATGCTCCTTCAGGAAGAAATATGTTCACAAGCCTAGAAAAAAACTGAAATGATGCTGTGATAGTAGGCAGAGACACCATGAAAAGTTAGCTAAACCGTTTATTGTATTTATGTTGAGGCAGTGGGGAGTGTTATTGGCAGCTGCTGAAAGTAACTTATAAAGGAATTTATAATCTTACTTAGACATTTTAAAAATACAATACTTAGTTAAGTAAATAAGGTACTTTTGGAAGGAGTAATCAGTAGTCAGTAATCAGATTTCTAGTTTACTGCTACTGTGGCAACACTGGCTGTCATAGCCAACAGGTGAGACAATCTAATGCCAGGTAGTGTAACATTTTAGCCAATTGGTGAGACCAGCTAATGACAGATAGGGTGCTGTCATAGCCAATAGGTGAGACTACCTAATGGCAGGTAAGGTGACATTGTAGCCAATAAGCGAGAAAAGCTAATGGTGGGGAGGGAGTTATTTAGCCAACAGGTGAGATTAGCTAAATGCTTGTAGGGTTTTATTGTAGCCAAAAGGAAATGCTAGCTAATATTAGGAAGCGTGTGATCATAGCTAAGAGGCAAGGCTAGGTAATGGTAGGTAGGGTGTTTTCATAACTAATATGTGAGACTAGCTAATGGCAGATAAGGTGTCATCGCAGCCAACAGGGAAGAATGGCTAATGTTAGGTAGGGTGTTATGGAAGCCAATATACAAGACTTGCTAATGATAGGTAGGTTCACGTTGACGCTGTTTAATACCTGAGGGTAAATTTGTTGTTTAGTGACGAGAGATAATAAATATCCAATACACAAAGTCATAAAAAATACAGAAAGAAAACAAAGTCATCAGGAACAACAGACCAAGTACACATGACACACACCTAGCAAGATATCAAACAGGTTCATGGGTTAAATCATACGTCAACAAAAACTAAGTTTTATTTAACAAAAACATTGCTGAAGGGATTAAACTTTTTCTAAAGTTGTTTGTTTTTATACGTGGGACCTTGTATCTGTGCCTGGAGTGAAGGAGCTGGAACTCAACAGAGGAAGTGATTCATCACTAGAGATGAATCTGGATAGTCGCTGCAGCCATTTTGAATACAGTGACCTCTGTACTTCTTGTGATTCCCCGATGAGCTTCCCTGTCCACTTGATAAGCTTGTTAAGTGTCAGTGTGCCTCAGGGCAGCTGTGGCTACAATGTTGCTTACCACCACCAGCGTGTAAATGTGTAACTGAATTGATAAATGCCTGAATGTAGTGTCCGCTGAAAAAGTGCTATACAAATGCAGGTCGATTAAGTTAGTTGTAATTTTAATAATGTTGCTAAAATCCAGCCTGGAATCAATCACTGTTCTCACATAGCTTTAGGAATTTTACTTTTGTATAGTTTTTCTTTTTATTCTTGTTGGTGCCGGTGTCTTTTTTTTCTGAAGATCTGAATAGCTATATCAGTTTTACACAGATTTAGTTCCAGGTGCAATTCCTCACACAACTCAATAAAAATTCTCTCTAAGTGGGCCATGACTGCTCCTATTTCCCTGGAGAAGACCAACAATAACAGAATCATCAGCATATAAAAAAAAAACTGATTGTTCCGATAAAATCCCACTGACTCTGATTGTGTTTGTTAAAAACCAAAGCAAACTCGATAAATAGAAGCCAAGTAGGACACCCCTTCCTTTCCAGGTGTTTCAGGATCAGATTCGACAGGGTCTGTCCTTTTCCTGGTCTTGGATGCCAAAAATATGATTCATGCTAGACCAAGCAGATCCTGAGTTAGTAGCGGTCATTTTGTCTCTTTCTAGCTTTATAACTCCTTTTTGATTTCCGGATATGTGCCCTAAGTTCTTTGATGGGTTTGTGGAACTCTGATCTAGTTCTGTGTTTAAATGCCAGCATGTATCGTAGCAAACAGCTGAGACTGATTAATGAAGCATTGTCTGACAAAAAAAAAAAGTCACTACCAGACAATCTATAGATTTAATTAAGCAAATTGGTACCAGCCTGCTATTGGATAATTACTGTGTGGGTGATCATATTTCTTTCAGCTGGCAACAAGTTGTTTAACCCCAGCTGGTGCAATGAGTTGATTCATATTTCGAAAGACTCATCTTGTGGTCTTGGAAAAGATGTTAGTGTGTTTCAGAAGGGTAAAATCACTGGCCTATATTCAAGCAGAGAAAACATTATGGACACGGCAGACAATACTAAAATAGGGTTAATTGCCCAACGTATTAAAATTGGACGAATAGTGGGTATCCTTCATCTTCCAAAAAGAAATGTGGCCAGGAAAAATTATTGAATGATTGTGATCAGTGATCTCTTAAACATTTGGTGAAATTAAATGAAAGAAAACAGAAGAACAGGACTCAGGGATATATTTAATAGTGAAAGTAAGAGCATTTTCACACACACAATGCAAAAGGAACTCAAAGAATTGGGAATGAACAGCTGTGTAGCCGTAAGAAAATCCCTAATCAGTGAGCCAAACCAGAAAAAAAGGCTTCAATTTGATAAGGAGCATAAAGATTGGACTCTGGAGCAATGGAAGAAGGTCATGTAGTCTGATGAGTCTAGAGTGATGGGAGCATCAGGGTAAGAAGAGAGGCAGATGAAGTGATGCACCAATCATTCCTAGTGCCTACTGTACAGCCTGTCAGCTGACTACCTGAATATACTGAATGACCAGCTTATTCCATCAATGTTTTTTTTGTTCCCTGATGGCACAGACATATTCTAGGATGACAATGGCAGGACTTGTCGGGCTCAAACTGTGAAAGAGTGGTTCTGGGAGTATGAGATCTAATTTTCACACAGTGATCGGCCATCACAGATTCCAGACCTTTAACCCATTGAGAATCTTTGGGATGTGCTGGAGAAGGGTTTGCACAGTGGTCACACTCTACCATCATCAACGCAAGATCCTGGTGAAAAATGTATGCAAAACTGTACTGGATTAAATCTTGTGACACTGCAGAAGTATAGCGAAACAATGCAACCGAGAATGCTGTATCAAAGCTAAAGGCGGTCTAATGAAATATGAAAGTGTGTGACCTTTTTCTTTGTTGGCAATTTTTTTTCTGGGACAGGTAGTGTAAGTATGGTGTCTTAACTGTTTAACCAGCCAGAATACAAAGTTTTGCTGAAATATTTCACTTGATAAATGAAAGGGAAACTTCCTGGTGTCTAGTTGTTTTTCTTTATTACATTCTTTATTAGGATGTCCTGAATATTTTATATTACTGTAGCTGTTTACAATGGAAAAATAAGTTTTTCTCTGCAGTCAAATAATTTTATATGTAAGCTTTCATTTTTAAAGATGACTATGGATGGGCAGAATCCCACGGGCATACTAAGTAACACAACCTGGAACTCAGGATGTTCCTCATTGGTGTCATGATGAATGATGGACTGGTTTTCAAGTGTTAAACAGAAACACAGAAACGATAACTTTTCTAACAAAAAAAAAAATGAGTGCAGAATATTCTCTTATCTCCCCTTCCAGAGAAATTAAATGAACTATAAAATATGTGGCTGTCCATTTGCACAGAAGGCCAACTTGTAAAAAAAAAAGGTTTCCCATAAATTGAATGTTTCTCTTAGCTGGAGATCCAGACGTTTTGTTGCTAAATTAAAGCTTTGACACAAACGATGTTGACCTATGCACAGTGAACTTCTTTAAGAGATGAGGTCCCATTTTTAGTTTTCCACAGTGAATCTATAGTTAATAGTTTCATCCCATTAGTTCGACTTAGATGATAGAGGAGCTCCATGAGGACAGCACTGGGTTCTCTTTATGCAACAACAACTAATCATAAAAAAGAAATACAACTGTATTGAACTTTAACTACATTTTAGTATTGTACTTATTTATTTAGGATCAATTGTGAACAACTTTGGTCAACCTACTGTTTTTAAATGTAATCTAGCAATAAATTTGACTCTGAAAAAAGACTGCCAAGGTTACAATACCTTCTTTGGCAAAGGCATCGCACCTCTTGGTCTGAGACTACACCTGTTGCATTTAAATCGTACATGAAATTACATAAGACGACGAAAATCTCTGGATGAGTCCAGACACGCGTACATCAAAGTGACGAGGAGGAGGAAAGGCAATGCAATTAGCATTTCACAGCCTTTACAACAAAGCGACAGCACAAATTAAATAACAATTAAGACTTCAAAACATGCAGTAGACAAAAAAAGGAAAGCTTCTGCTTCTTGCTTTCCCCCTACTTAATACATCCGCCTTTGAAGATTAGTGGCACAAGGCTTATGTCACTGACTGAAGTCTCATCTTTAAATGGGCGCTGCGTTTCATTCAGTCATCTTCAAAAGCCCACATTACACACCAAACCTAAAAATACCATGTTGCAACAATGCAAACAGCCTGTGGATGCGGTCTACCAAGGCATAAAGCAGCCTGTCTTCAGGGAAGTAATTACTAAAAGGCAGACGGTCAATTTAAATCTAGACTTTAAATGGCAATAATACACAAGGCAGTGCCAGCAATACAGCTTCTCTGTTATATGTAAAACACGATTTTTTTCTTCAATTAATGCTTAGCTAAGGTGTTATGGTTTCTACCAGACCATCAATCAAACTTGCTGTTCTTCTATTTAGAACAATCGTACTTCTAAGACTACACATCTAAGGTATCTAGTGATTAACCAGTAAAAAAAAAACTGTAACCGATTAAATCATTTGTTAAATCATATCCGTCCATATTTTTTCTGTTGTTATTAGGATTGTTAACCCAGTTTGCTCTCAGTGTTTTTCTCTGCATATGAGGTGCACCCAGTCTGGTATCCTGCCCAACTATAATGCCCCGTGCTGGATGGGGAACATCAGTCTAGATGATGCTCAAAGTCACCGAGCATCATCCATGCTGGGATTCCTTACATAGAAAACTGATTGGAATGTTTGTATAATTGTACTGAGATGACTTTTGTTGTAAAGTGCCTTGAGATGATATTTGTTGTGAATTGGCGCTATATAAATAAAAGTGAATTGAAAAGTTAAATATATTTAGCAAAATCCAGGGCTTACAGGGGCTTCACAAGTACAGTTACTCAAATAAAAATGCAGGTTAACATGTACAACAATACTAGTTTTCTCTGTTGGGTTTAGACTTCAGAATCATAACAAATCTGTAGAATAATTGAGCTGTATATAAACCTTTTTAATAAAATCTTGACATTGAGGATAGTGTATCTGTATAAACCCTAGTTTATGTCACCTCACTGACTAAATTTACATGCAGCCAATAACCCCTTCAAAACTGAAATATTAGCAATAACCCGGTTACGTATGGCCATGTAGACACTGGCAAAAACCCGAATATCATCCCTGGGTTACCGCTTTTCTAACCAGAATATTTGGTCATGTAAAAGCGTATCGGCAAAACCCATCACAAGGAACATTGATTTGTGTTCTGCGTGCGTTTTATTTGCAAGAAATTTTGGTCTTTTGAGTAGAGGAACTACTTAAGCATCCTCTGGCATACAAATTCCATCTATACAAGATTAACTCCCGACCGAAACGCGACCCAAAACCACCACCTATGGACTGATTGGTCCCTCTCACTCCTACGCAGCAGCTGTTTGGTCTGGAGTTGTACACTATAGTTTAAAGTTTCAGGTAAGCATAACACTGCAGTTAACTGCAAGCAGCCTAAAATTAAAAAGAAATGAGTGTGAGTCGTGAATTATATAACTTTTAAACAACGTCTTGTCAGTATATATACTATTGAATCCATGTATTTCAGCATGTTGTCATGTTGGCTGACTGATTTTAATGGCAGAGCAGTACTTTTAATTTGAGATTTTTCAATGCACTATTTGTTCTATTTATTTTTGTGTCAAAATATGATTCCCTTGGCTAACATTATTAAACAAGGGCCAACCCCCTCTTATCTTACAGGATTAAAGGTTCAGAAAAGAGGATGAATATTAATTAAGGGATGGGCGATATGGCTTAAAAATTACATCTCTGATTTTTTTAATACCAGATCTGATTTCAGATTTTAATAAATTTTTTCCTACCTGATGTTTTTCGTAACAAGAAAGTGCAAGTAATGAAAAATATTTTTTAAAACCTGCATTTATTGCAATCATCCTGTCCTGGAGTTGACTTGAATTTAATGTCCAACTAAAAACAAGCTGCAAAGTATCATTGTAAAATAAGAGGGCTAGATTGACATCACTCTAAGCTATGGAAGTCTAAGTAGTACCACGGTTAAAAAAAAATCTATGTTTTCAAAAATTTTTATCTTCAACAACGTAAGAGATGCTTTTTGCTGGAGCTTTTGTTAAGCTAAGCCTGCCCACATCCTCACCAACTACAGTTCTTTTGAGAACTTAAAGTAAACACAATCTACCCGTTCCAGGCCATACTAACCAATTCCACACTGTACCGTACCAGCACTAGTGGAAATGGGGCAAAACACTGCGACTGCAAGCAATAGAAATAGTGGCCGGTGTTACAGCGGAGTTGTGTAGCTGGTGGAGGTTGTGTGTGTAGCCGCTGTGTTGATGGACAAATAATGCCTCTCTAGTTTCTGGTTGTTGGTGTTTTTTACTGGCTGTACTGCATTATCCCAACATCTCAGTCAAGTTGTCTGTGTAGCTGCGGTCCACCTAACGTCATGTCAGTGAAGGTTGAGAGAGCGCACATTTTTTTTAAACAATAATTTTCTGAGATTTTGTTATACATTTTTTCTTCTCCTTGTCTTGCCCCGGTACACAACTTGTCTATCGAAAAGACTAAAACTAAAACTGAAACTAATAAAAACTAAGCTAAGCATTTTCAACAGAAAAAAAAAACTAAATCTAAACTAAACTACCTTACAAATGGTAAAAACTAACTAAAACTAAATAGAATTTTAAATCTTAAGTCAGAACTAAATAAAAACAAAATCCCTGATGTAAACGTAGTCACTGATGCACTTCCCAATCACCCTAGTGATTGGGTAGAATTTGCTCTTTCTAGTACTACCTGTATATGACAGAGAGTTAATGTCAGACAATGAAATTGGTGCTTTTGATCTAACCCGAACCTATTTGTGGCGACTCCAAGTTATCCGTGGATAATCTTCCTACTTGTGGATTTTTTTTAATAGACTTATCTAAAATATTCAAAAGAAAATGCAGCTTGGAAAGCTGAAACACCTAGAGGCAATGCTGTTCCACTTGCTATATGCAGCCAATCCATGTGCAGCATTTATTTTCCCCTCCCAAGAGTTGAAATAATAGCGCTACCAAGATTTTGTGGTACTGTTTTTTAAGTGGCAAACTTTCCCTTTTGCTAGACCCTGCATTATGTGCATCCATACACAAAATTAAACGATGTAGGAATAAATAAAAGTATTAAAAAATGGCAAAGATATTGTAAGCTGATTTAGACTAAGTATCTTGCTTGTCGTTAGTTATTTTGACTGATGAAGTAGAAAAGAAAAAGTCCCATTATGATGTATTTTTACCCGGTAAATTTGTAAAATGTCAACATATTCAATTATATTACCTTTTCATTCATTTTAATTGATATTCAATCCAAATAGGCTGAAACAGTGAACCCACATCGTTCCATTTCATCAGATGAATACATGTACCTTTTTCTGCATGGTGAAAAAGAAACTACTGACTGTGGCCAAAGTAACTACACATAAACAAAGTTAAATGATTGGAACAGTTCATCTGCTGTGGCTTGAACAGTTTCACAACTTGATGTTGTTCTGGGGGCCCAATCTGCGCTCCACTGCTCAACTGAAGACTGACAAGCGCCAATTTGGGCCAACATTATTTAGTACAGGGTTCAGCTAACATGCTCTCATATAAACATTTTTATTTCTGTTTTTTAATAAACTTTACTCCATGTGTAAAGTTTCTAAAAAGAAATAAGTAAAAAGATGCTTGTCATTCGATAACATCGTGTTCGACCACAATATTGCATGGTGAACAAAATAATTTCCAGCAACATTCATGTAGAGAACGAGGAAACTTAATAGCACCATTCTTAGGAGTAATTTTTGTTGGCAAATGCAGGATATTGCACTCTCACTCCCTCTCACATAAGGAAGAGGAGGTGAATGTAATAAGCAATGCAAATGGTCAAACAATCGTTAAGGTCATGATGATTGGATAATATTCCAAGGCATGTAGAAGAGGATTGGCTGAATTTATGTTAATAGGTGCAATCGCAAAATACAGAAAAAAGGAAGACTGTAAACATTAAACATCAAACATTCTGCTGTAGTCATATTGACAGTGTTCACTTACAAAAAAAAATTGTATATGGTGTGTAAACTATGCGCTGTTATAATGAAACCCTTTATTAGAACAAAAACCCTACCATTAACCATTACTTATACAGCTGGGTCAAGGATAATTTCTGTCCACAGCCATCAGCATCTATAAAGAATCTTTGTAGAACCTAAGATCATCTGAGTTGCAACCATATTGAATTTCGCTTCTGGATTAATAAAGTATTTTTCAACTGAATTCAATTTAATAAAATGCTCAGCTTTGATGTGCTAAAATTCATAATGTTTATTGATGTCTTAACTAAAAGACTGCTGGACTTTGAAGAGCATCAAACATAAACAACACTAGAGACTATGCTGCTCAAAGGAAATAAAATCACCTAATGTAACATAAAAAAAACATAAGAAAATAAGGTAGAGCCGTACTTTTTGATTGAAATGCAAATCAGTCCTAACCCACATATGTTTATCAGCTTTCTCCAGCACACTTTTGCTCAGCTTCAGAAGAGCATCATATTGTTCACACCTTTGGATGCAAATAGAGAGGTAATTTGTCTAAACATATTTTATAGTCAGTGAATATTTAAATGATCCAAATGCTTTTGGGTTTTTTTCATGAACAGATTTTTTTTTTTCTCTCGGCTTAATGTGCCTCGGTATTTTGATGACTCACCATGAATTGGCCTCTCAGCACCAAAAGAGGCAGAGCAGAGGTGTACTGTTGTTGAAGGCATGCAGTACAATACAGTATTAGGTTCATGCATGTTCTGTAATGTTATGTTGGCTGTGTCAAGCAATGCCAACAGGACATTTCAAAGGCCCTTCTTTTATTATAGTTTGACTGAATAAAAGTAGAAAACTCGTCATGTCGCTGCCTTTTGACTGCCTCTCAGAGAACAACCCATCTTTATTTGCTCTACAAATAGCAGGACAGCAAAATTAATATTCTGTTCAGAATGTCTGTTTCTAATGCTATGGTTTGGAGGGAATTTTTATATTTTTGCTTAAGTCAGACCTGCCAACCATGTCAAAATATTTTGAGTACCACTTGTGATGTGCAGCTTTTTTTCACGGATTTTTTACTGGGTTAATACACAAGAGAAGATGGCTATAGTAGAACTTAGTTTCATTTACACACCAGTACTTATTTCCAGTACTGTTACAGTTGAGGTCTGCCAATTTCAAGTATTGTCTGATTGCAATTTTCTGGGTAGGGACCATAAAAAGCATACCCACATTCATGTAAAATTTGTATTAGTTTAATAATTAAACATGAATAAAAATAAAGGCAATTTTTCCAGACCACTGTCTGATTTTACCGTATTTTTCAAAAAAGAATTTGTTGGGGAAAAAAATGATTTATTTATCGCTTTCTGTATAAATTTATTCAGATTTTTATCATTCGACCTGCCAATAACTAATCAGAGCTGTTCAGAAGAAATATGGCCAATTAAAAGGTATCAAATACCACCTATTCTAATATTTTTAATTTAAGTAAAAAACATCAGAACTGCTTGTACTGAAGATGAGCAAAAGCATTAAAAGAGAGTTAGGATATAAGGTCCACGGTCTTACTGTTTAGGAAGCACACAAATTGTTCAAGTAGGAGAAAAATGACTCATTGAAACCAATTCAACTGGGAGAGAGTTGACCCTCGCCAAAGCAGTTTAGTGCCCCCCCAGGGTTATCTGGATCACCCCCAAATTACCAAAATCACCAATTATTGTTATTACGCTTTCCTTTTCCCATTGCAGGCATTTGCAGAATATTTTATTAAAATCCACCGAAAACGTTTTGAGTTATGTTGCTAACTAACAGGCAGACAGAGAAACAAACAAACTCTGGGGGAAACAGAACCTCCTTAGTGGAGGGAACTAACAGCTTTAACATCGCAATCCCCATAAAAATGACAAAACGTTTGCAGTGGATTTAGAAACTGCAAAGCAATTTCATTAGTTGAAAACATGTATGAAGAAAGAACAGCTTCAGTCAAAAGGATGGACATGAAATGCTCAGGCAGAGAGCTGAGGTTAACAATGACTTGAGAAGACGACTTTCAGTTTATTTTACTTATCCAAACATCTAAAAGCAACAATACTGTATCGCCAAATGTCATGCTGTCCACAGGATGTGACTTCTGACACCATCCCGCTAATTATCACCATCCTGCAATAAGCTGCGGCTCTAAAGCCATGTTTAATGGCAGCAATAACATCGGCTTAGGATGGCCAGTCGCAGCAGAATGACGCCTTCCTAATTAAATGCTGTGTTGCCTCGGACCAAAAGTACATGATAATCACATTAAAGCATATGGGGTCGCTTTCATCGGATCACTGCAGAGCCATGAGTCATTATAACGGGCTGGTCCGCAAAACTCATCTGGCCCGTCTGTGCTTCAAACGCCTCAGAGGTGTGCAGGGCAGGCGCAAGAAAATTTGATTACAGACAGCAGCATTAGAAACAGGAATCAGAAAGAATTTGTTAGGATGCATCCACCCCCCCACCACCCTTCCAGCAGCCATTGCTTCAGTGTTGCATTAAGATGCAGACAAGATTTTTTGGAAAACTTTTTGTCATTTTTATTTATAGCTCTGCTTTGTGTACAAAATTTCTCTTTTGCCCCTAAAGCAAATGCTGCAGATAATTTCCTAACAACTGCTGTCTGCGTTGCACCAGAGTGGGAGAAACAGAGACCGGGTAACATGGCATAAATATGTGCAAGCATGTGTGGTCTTTTTTAAAAAAAAGGCGAGTTATTTTTAGCTCACGTGCAGGAGCTTAAGGGCGGAGATCCACTCAGCTCTGCACACAGCCAGGCGAGAGAAGCGGTCTATTTTTAGACTGCGGCTGACTTGGAGTAACCCCTTGTTTGCTGCAGCTGCAGAGGCGAAAGCCCGCCGTGCGTTAACGGCGGCTTTTCAAATGCAATAGCCTCTGTGAAAGTGGATCCTTTTGGGTGATTACTGCAAAAGATAAAAATGTACCATGTACCACCTTTCATTAATGCTAAAAGTCTACAAAATGACCAGTATGTCATGGTGAACTATTTTTATTCATCATATTCTTGAATCAGGAATTTTGCTTCCCGTTGTCTATAGCTCTGTAGCACAAATTAAGCAGATAATATTAATAAGACCAAATGCATGTGATGACTATCGAATAGTAAGGTCTGCTTCAGTTCTCTACTTTGAGACCTTAACTAACCCCTTCACAGTGAGGATACAAGGCTAAGACGCCCTCTAGGGATTGCTTCATTTTAAGAAAATGTGAGAAGAGGAAGGACAAATCCCCTGCCGAAGCAGAGAAAAAGTGTAAGTGAAGAGAAAGTTGAACTGAAGCGGAGAGCTCAGCAGCAACAGATGTACTTCTCAGTATCCAGCCGCAGTTTGAAGCTTTCATTTCTGTTTGAAGGGCTTAGACACATTCAGTCGGCTAGAATTAGATAATGTTCACACGTTGGGTGTGTGTGTAAGATGGGATGACTTACTAGTGGTGCATAATGTGCCTTCTTGCTACAAAAAAAGTATTGGGGGGGGGGGCTGCACCATGGCAACAAGCTTTGTTTGAGAAGCTCACATAATGGTGCGTGAGTGTCCTCGTGCGCACCGATTCAGCAAACGGCACGGCAAGCAGCGAGAGGAGCTTGGTGCAGTGAAAGCAGGAGGATTGTCACGGGTCGAGCAGATTAGTGATGAAGGTAGGGTGGCAGTGCATTGTGGATGACGGTGGTGGTTGTGGGTGTTTAGGTGGGGGAGCGTATGTAAACCCCCGCTCTCACCAAGCTGCTCCCAAGCCAAAACCATACATCGCCACAAAATGCTCATTTAAGTTCCTGAGAAACACAGCTGTGTTGGTGACTCAGCGAATGAGGGGGTGGGGGGTTGGGGTCTAAATGGGGCTCAGAGAAAACTGCTGATCAGAGTTAAAGATGATATTTGCAATATTTTCCTAAAAAGCTACATTGGAAAATAAATAATACATCCATGGGGCTTTGAAAGTACACATTTTCCTTAAAGTAGTTATATTTGAATTAAAAGATAATAAAATGTACATTTAAAATGGCCATGACAATGACGTTATGTTTGCATCTACTAGCCAGTAGCGTCCAAAGGTTGTGGGTTGACAGATATGATACGATACGGTCAGCGCAGCTCAGCCGTCAGGAAGAATGGTGGAGTAAGCAAGTCAAGCAGCTGCTTCAGAGCCCCAAAGATATCGTTATTCGTCTCAGGAGAGGAGTGACCGCAAAAGAACAGAACTTAGATTAGTTTTAGGTGAAACCTACACACAGCAAAAAGTCGAGTGTTAAATCAACTCCTATAGAGTTGATTTTAACACTTTTTCGGGGTTTAAATGACTCCACACTCTGAAGAGTTGATTTAACATTTCTAGAATAGTTAATGCAATCAACACTGCAAAGTGTAAAGACAAACCTTCAAAATTAACACATACAAGTGTACATATAATTACCACTCATTGGTGTACATATTGAGCCAAAACCAAATACAGTATTACGAAAGGCAATGGTAATGCGTTTTTTGAATATGAATAATAATATGAATTATTCGTAGTCATGAGCAAAAAAGAATTGTAGTGTGACATTAATCATAACATCAGTCACTGGAGTTCATCCAGACTTCTCACAGTTATGCACCGCATGATCATGATGGTCAAGGCAGAAACGCAACTCCCGCGCACCGCCGTCTCTATGATGGTGCGTGGACAATAATTATCAAACACTGACAACATAACTCAAAGGATAGCTAAGGAGCACTGCTACATGTAGGGCACAAACTATTATGCACAAAGGAGAACTTCTATAATTAACACAAACACATTACCCATAAGTATTTGCGGTGTACAACAAAATCTATGGTCTCTGGGTGGAGCTTATTTATGTCTGGATGGAATTAAATTCACTCTGAACTGGCACTCTTCATTCATTTAACACCAAAAAAAAATAACTATTGACTTTGAATTGCAACAATATAGGTTTATTTAACTCCGATCTGAGTTAAATTAACACCAGTGTGATCAACTCAGATAAGTAAGGTTGAAATTACTCTGTTGGTGTTAAAATTAACTCACATTTTATTAACTCTCATAATTCAACTCCCCAATTTTTGCTGTCATAGATGGACCCACATAAAACATTTTCATGGCACATGCTGAAACGGCGACTTTCCTCCTGGATGGGTAAGCTAACTCACTTGCTAACTTTTCTAATGTTAGCTGCAGTATGAGCTCCTCTAAATGACATTCCTCAGTGGACACAGTTCAGGTTAGTTACGGGGCGTATCGGCAGCGAACCAGGCAACCCAACTGCTGGAATGATATTTTTATTGTTGTAACTACGACCTAGATACACTGAAGGATGAATTCTTTCACCATTGTATTGAATCAATCCACAGCAAAAGAAGATAAAAGATTTGTCTCAAGTTTAAGGAATTTATCACAGATCGCTCAACCCTTATCAGAAGCAGTCACAAATAAATCCCATCTAGTCTAAATGAAACTATGCTACTGTTCTAAATGGGTGCATCTATTCTAGCACGGAGACGGTTTACTGAAGAGAAAAATTCAAACAAACCATTGTCACAGGAAAACCTGCTCACGTTCCTAACTAGTGGGAGTGTGTGGGCGAGAGGGGAGAGAGACAGGCAGGCTCTTATGATCAACAGTGTTGTATCAATCAATGTGCACAATCAACCCGGGAAAGACAAGGAGAGCAATGTGGTCTTAAATAGTTAGCTTAGTTAGCACTATGGCTAGAAAAAGCAATCATTTTAAGGCAAAGGCTGCCATTGCCGTTCGGGAGTATTTATACCTCCAGTCTTGATCAGCTGTATCCGTAGAACGGGAGTGCTCGGGGCAGTCCAAATGCTGCTTGTAATAATGTTTAATCTGCCCCAAACGCCGTAATTTTACCATGTTTATATTCTCCTCGGACTTACACACGGCTCGGAAGGGCTTCTTGATTGCCTTCTAGACAGAAAAAAGCTGACGAGTCCTCAGGCGCGGACGCTAAAAGTATTTATTTAGGCTATTTTTTAACACGTTAAGTTAACATACTGAATGAATCATGTTATTGTTAACTGCCATGTTATTGTTTTCCAACATGGTATCATTAGCATTATAGCTAACAACAGCATTTCAGCGTTGTTTAGCTAACATTTTGTTTAAGCCCATTTTAAATATTTTGAATGGTTTGGATTATTGTTATCCAACATGTTTGAGATCGCCAACATGCAACCAATAGTGTTCTAGCTAACATTTGGACATTAGTTCATTTTAGTTAACACATACATTTTAGAAAATCTTCAGAGTTTTGCTGTGTGGTAGGGATAGCAGATGATTTTTTTATTTATGCTAATTTATGCTTTTTTAATGCTAATTCTGCTTATTCCACTGAAGCAAGTCTTTTGGAGTTGACTTCAAGTACTTCTGTTATTTTCTGCATTCACACTGCATTTTTGCAAATAATGCAACTTTTTCTACTTACAACATCGAGTTACAACCAGCCCTCAGCCGGAGTTAACCACAGCTTTTTTTTCTTTTTAAAGCCACGTCTTCCACTTCTGGCTCTTTGCTTTTCATTTAACTAGCTGCTTCTTCACAACTAACATCGCTTCCCATAGTCCCCAAATGTTTCTGGGTTACTCCCCTAAAAAAAAACATAAAACAACACAATCAATAGTCCTCAGAGCTCAGCTAATCGATGATGACGAAGGAGTACATCAGACAGGTTAGGAAAATGTTCTAAAGAAGTTTAAAGGAGACTTAGGTTGCCAAACAACATTCAATACTTTGAGCATCTCACAGAGATCTGATCAATCAATCATCAGACATGGCTGACCATCTCAACTGGCAGGCTGGCCAAACAAAGAGGTGTAGAGAACAACAATACAGAGTGCTGTGTTAATTTAAATGCATTTTTAGAGTATTCTTTGAGCTGCACTTCTAATAAAAAGCTTTCCAGCTCAATCAAAACTCAGTCTCTGTTGGCCATTGCTCCTTGAGGAAATGTTTTTTTACAAGCTGAAGTAAATTACTGCAGTGGTACGCAGACCAGCCAGAAAAGGTCAGCACCCCCTACTGTCTTGGTGGGGAATAGCTGTGCAACACTGAACCACCGATGGAGAAGTTTAAAAAGAATACGTTGCCTTCAATACCTGTGAGTGGGGGCAAACTTGCTGACGGAGAAGTATAAACTAGGCTTTAGTCAGACCAAATTCAGACTTTTGTAATGCATGTATACACCATAGTCTAGCTAAAGTTCAACCAAACTGGCCTACTCTTAAACGAGCTAAGACAACCAGATAATGCTGTTAGACAGCTGAATTTCTCTGCATGCAAACAACAATCTATTATTAGCCTGGGCACGTCCCCTTCCGCAGAAGTAGGGATGACAAGACAGGTACAACAACAACACGTGTAACACAAACAGTTCAGTACTCATGAAATTCCACTTTGAACACATCCTGCTTTTACTCCTGCTTCACTGGTGCCAGCATTTCTTTACTATGTGTGATGCTCTAGGCCAACTGGAAGAATGCCAGCAGAAAAGCCTGCATGTCAACTCCGACCACTGCGGAAGCAAACGCGCTTCATTTAATAATTTGATTTACTTTTAGAACATGTAAACTTGGATAAAGACTCTCAATCTGGTTTAGGTATTAGCTCATTTATTGCCATAGCTTAATTTAGAAATGCATTTAAACACACTGAGTAACGCTGTAAAGTTGCTTCACTTTTAATCAAGGTTGATCATACTGTGAGGCGACCTTATGTCAGGTAACTCATTCATGCCTACTTGTCAGACGCCATTCTCTGCCTCTATTGAAGCCAAATATACATGCTCTTAACACAAACACATTATTTGCTGAGTTTTCAGAGACTTGTGCGGGTATTAGTTGCAGAAATTAAGATAACAGGCTGGTTTATACAGTCCTGTCGATATTGGGTCTAATTTATATTTTCTACTCTACTTCATCTGACAAAAAGCTACAAAGTAAAACCTGAAATCTCTGCCATAATTTCATGCCATAATTTCACTGGTCCAACGTTTTAAACTTACGTTAGTCATTGTAACTTTCAATGTCTCTAGTTTCCATGTGAAATGGTTGCAGGGGCAGCACAAGAGAGGCGGAAGGAGTGTCTGCTGTGGTTCTGGAGTAGTTCCTACTATTGTCATGGGGTGGCCTTTTTAATGAGTGTTACAGCCTGTAGAAGAGCTCCCTTCCTGAGTTGTTCTGGATGAGAAAAAAAGGCCAAAATAAACAACTGCAACCTGGCTGCAGTTGTGTTGGCTCACTGTGAATTGTAATGATGGATACCTCGTGACTATAAGGAGTGACAACCTAATGAGTCCCATTGCACATACATTCCCTCTAGGAAAATGCTAAACTCTGGCATTTAGAGCACCTAAACCTAGAAAGTCAGAAACGGGCAGCTCTGGACAATGTTTGGAAAATGCTATCTTCTGAAACTACACAAGACAGGACCAGCTGGAATAAATCCACTTTTTTTTGGAAACTTTGGGACTTGAATTAGTCAGTTGTGGCCACCTAGCGCAGCGAGATGATACATTCTGAATATTACTTTATTACTTTAATGGTCAAAAGACAAAGTCCATAAAGTTCCTGTTTTTTATGGCCTGTTCGAAAGGGGCCAAGGGGACACAATAATATTTAAATGCAGCCCAAATCAAATACTTTTCAAACCCATGGCAGCTCTTTTAACATACTAAACAAAGCCCAGAATTCAGAAGATCCTTTTATATGCCTGCCAATGATTGTCACACAGAACCAGAGGTCGCACTACAATCTTCTGTTGTCGGCCAATCAGTTTTTACTCATCAGTTTTTAAAATGACAATCTTCAGAATACGTGTAGCCTATTAACCTGCCTTATGTCCTCACCATTAAGGCAGGTTAATAGGCTACACGTAATAATTATGATCATTAAATATGGCTTGAATGCACCGCATGGAGCTGAACTGTGCTTTTGCTCGTCAGTAATAGAAGCTGAATGTGCGCTCTGCTGCCACACTGGAGATTGGATTGCATGTGAAACATCAGCTAATATTTTCAAATCAGGGAATATTTCTCCAATTGAAGTGATCAGAATTTGGCAAGACTCTCTGAACGAGGATTTATCTGATCGCTTCAGCAGTAGGAAATCCACGTGCACTCTTCTTGCATCAGTGGTTAAGATTCACCGATCTACCCAGGTTCAGTCACAAATGTGGTCTACAGCCTCAGTAATTCTTCAACGCGCCGTCAGCTCCTGGGTAGAAAAATGCGTTGGGTACAGCGTACGGGTCTAAGATGATACTCAGATGTTGTCATGAAAATCGTTTTGAATGATTTGGTCAAATGAAGTGTATTTGTGAAAATGTGAAAATGAAATTGTAATTCTAATTGTAAAATTGAAATTGTCTGCATGTCTACACCACGTGGTCATGTGTATTAATAAAAAAAAAAAAAGCAAAACAAAAATAACTATAAATACGCGATGAAAACCCTGCACAAAACATTCTGTTCTGGGGTCTCATTTAAGCTTGTTTATGCACAAAAAGGGGTCTGAAAACTACGTAAGCAACTCTATACGCAAAGTTTAGGATTTATAGGAAAAAAAACGGGTTGGAAAAATGGGCGCAACTTTAAGCACACTAAGTATCTTGCTTACGCACTTTTTGGACACGGAGGCACTGACAGCGCAGCAGGAAAGGGTACCAAAATTGTGAATTTAAGCCACATTTTCAGGTTTGTAGAGCATTGCAAACACAGACGAACACAACCAACACACAAACTTCTCCTCCGTCCCATCTATACAAACTGAGAATAAAAATGAGAATTTGATTAAAAATACGTTGCATTTAAGAATTATGTTAATATCAGATTTTCAGATTTTATAGCAATTGCATGTATTGGTGCATGTGTGAAAAACAAATATGCCGCAGCGTCCCAGCATAATTCTGCACAATGGATGCGCTGACACTCATTGAAGATGATTTTTTTTTTTTTTTTTTCAGGCACGCTGCTGCATCAACGGTGTGTCATCTGCAGCTCTTCCATTTATTTTTATGACCCCAAATCAATATTTGGCATGGATGATACTTTTTAAAAGTAGTCTGGAAGCACACCTTTTCGCCAGGCTTTAAATATCTAGGAGAGCTTAAAATTATTTTTCTAGCGTGATTAAGTTTTATTTGTTTTAATTTGCTTTGATTCCAGTCTTACTGTCGCTACAAGAGATAATCATAGCCTACAATTAAAACTTCAAATTTAATGTTCTCAGAGCCTGGTTCTGCCAGAGGTTTCTTCCTGTTAAAAGGGAGTTTTTCCTTTCCACTGTCACTTCGTGCTTGCTCAGTGTGAGCGATTGCTGAGAATTACACGACGCAATCTTCTGTGGTTCTCTAATTTCTACATTAAAAATTGTATTGTAATAACTCTTCTTGTAAAGTGCCTTGAGATGTCATCTGTTGTGAAACGGTGCTATATAAATAAAGTGAATTGAAATTGAATTATTTATTTCCTCTCTTGTGCTGCTGATTTTATTTTTTTAATTTTTATGTTATTTTTATTTTTTACCCTAGTCTTCTAACACATTTTTTGGTAACTATATTCTTGCCTTTTTATGTGAAGGCTTTGGCTGACTAAAGCTCTATATAGATCAACACTGATTGAAATAAAACTTCTTCTCTGCCTCCGCATGCCTGCAGCTCTGTCTTTCTCAGCCTCTCAGTTGCCATGGTTTCCTGTGAAACACCCCATATTAGCTGTCTTAAGTCAATGTAGAATATTCACTAGACACTTTGCATTGACAGTTTATGGCAGAAAGTAGGTGTGTAGGAGGTGGGATATGATCGAGAAACAGCTGAGCACATTTCTAGGAAGAGTCTGATTTATAAATCGGAAATTGCGTCCATCTGTGCGTACTCCAAGTTTGATAGATCAGAAACCTACTAGGCATACGTAAAAAAAAAAGTTGCTGAGCTTAAGTACGGTTTTGGTGAAGATTCTGCGCAAAGTTTTATAAATGAGACCCCTGAACTGCAATTTTAAGAAAAAACGTATCAAAAGGTATTATTACTCTAAGCAAGAGAGACAAAGTCCTCTAATACAGCAGTTCCCAAACTTGGAGTCGGGACCCCACTTGGGGGCACAAACAGGTAAGTGTGGGGTCCTGAGATTCTCTTTAGAAAATAATGTCAAAACCAGAAATGGAAAAGAGCAGCCATCTCCATTTCGTGAATCAAATCAAAGATGAAAAACAGGCCACGAATTAGCAGTTGATATATTGGCTGTTGATGTTGGGTATGCTGCCATTGTACTCAGAAAAAAAATTATTGTACGTTCAAAAGGGGTCACCGGCCTCTTGAATTATTTTTTTGTGGGTCACAGACTGGAAAGTTTGGGAACCACTGCTCTAATAGTTACGGTACTAAAAAGTAACTGTATTCCTTTGCATTCCCTGGAGCTGGTCCTTGGCTGAGATTCCCACTTCCTTGTTCTATTATTTACTCCCCTGATTGGTGTTGGTTTCCTAATATTAAAATACACCTTCCAAAAGATTGTACATAAATACAATGTAGAAGTATAACTTTTTACCAAAAAGGCATTAATGTGGTTGTTGTTTTTTTTGTCATTATTCTAAAAATAACAGTATTTCATGACTGCCTGTTTATCAAAGCTTTGATGGCACTTTTCCGACTCATTTATCTATCCGGAACATCTGTTCCACATGAACAGCTGCTTTTCAGCAGCTTTAATTTACTAGTTGGCAAGATACACAATGAAAAACTGAGGCTGATGATAAAATGTGATCAAACATTGCCTATTAATGAAAGCCAACTTTTAAAACTTGTTTAATTTGCTAAAATAACAAAAATGACCTCAATTAGGGCTATAGACTGTGGAAAGGTCGAGGAACACAACAAGGAACACTCTAGCAGACAGCAGTAATCCACTATTTTTTTTTACTAGTTTGAACCCCTGACCTCTGGAAGGCGTTATGGGGTGTTTACTCACGATAAAATAGGTATTTTTGAAAGGTGTGAGCAAAATTAACAGATTATGTATCAGTATTGTTCTTCTTGAATCCATTACATGAAGCAATAAACTGCAAATGTACTAATGGGATTCAGGCAGAATGATGACTGGCATCGTTAGAATAAGTTTGGCAATTACATTAGTGTAGAGCAGCTAAGCCCTCACAAATACAACAGGGACTTGTTAGTAAAGCAGGACTTCCAGCCTCTTCCATTCACTGATTTAAAAATGCTTTAAAGACCACCGCACGGCTTCCTGATAGGAAGTAATATGGCGATAGCTGTTTCACTCACACCGCTGCAAATCAGAGCAACCATACTGTTCAGAACAGGCGCAGATTTTACCATATCTATCAAAAAGTAAGTCATTCAAACACTGGTGATGAGGATGGAGACAGATTCTGCTTTCCGTCAGGCGGTTTTAAATCCCTCAAGAGTTTGATCAGCCTGCTAGATCTCTCAAATGGCTATTTCATTATTCACCTTAAGAAGTCTCATTTGATCTGAATACATTGCTGAGAGTTTTCTCTTGGATAAAATTTGTGCGACACATTGATGTTTGAATTTTTGTGCACACATGTTGCATTATCACCCTAGGAACTTTGGGCTTCATTTTCAGCTGACTCTTGTTTGCTTTTTTTCCTACTAGCTCATTTTTTTGAACACATTTCTCAAATTCAGACATGAAAATAAATATATCTGTAAGTTTTAAGCCCAGATAGAACTGTTAAGGACATTTTGTAACAATATTCCAATGACAGAATGTTACCTTAACTATAATATTTTACAGGCTAATGTTGCAAAAGAAAAGACAGGCAAAAAGTCTACTCTGTCCTGCCCTCTTATAAAAGTGAGATGGAAGAACACCGCGGTTGTGTCGCAGCAGTCTTTAGGAACACTGTCGCTCTCCTGAACATCAAAGTGACCATTTGCACTGTCAGGTGCCATTAAAGGAAATCATGAGGAGGATAAAGACCTTGTAAAAATAGGAGGAGATGAAAGAAGTACGCTGTCACTCAACTGCAAGTTGCTTTCACAGCAATGGTATAAAAGACCTGACAAACTAAAGTTTACTTCTGACGGACAACCAATCAGAGGACATATACGCTACATGTTGCAATCTGCCACCTCTAAATCATGAAAATAAGGAGGGAGATTAAACCAGCTCTCTATGTTGAGCCCACTAAAAATAAATATCTGATCCGTTCCATACGTGGAAGCTTTTTATTTCGTATTCTGTTTGTGTAGCCCTGAAAAAGCTCAGCAAAGACAATTAAAAAATATTTGTTGTAGGCGGAAAAGTGCGAATGACTGACAGAGTCATTTCTGTGTCTGTCAGATTGAAACCTTAGTTTCTCCAGTCCCGAATGAAGACTCCAAAAAACATCTTGCGCTTGACATCTCATTCATCATGGAACAAGAACAAAATAGGAAATGACAGGGCCATTTGATGTCGACAGGGGAGCGGTTGAAGGGAGCGGTTGAAGGGACGTGCAACAGCGTGGCTCGGCAGACGGTGACGTTCGAGTCTGTGCTCCTGTTTTTTTTTTCTCCCTGTGAGATCCGAGTGCGGTCGGAGTTAGGGGTGTCAGAGTTAGTGACGGTGCATTGTGCTATAACTGGACTGCGGATGCTGACACTGGATGTCTGTGTTGGATTAAAAAAAAACAGTTATAAACAGCACCTCGCAGAAGTCTCCATGTTCCAGTTTGTGACATTACAAGCACAAATGTCAGTGTATTTTTATGGTATTTTTGTGTTAAACCAACAGAAAGCAATGGGAACAAATTTTAAAGCAAAAATATGTAAAGGACTTCTTGCATTTCTATTCTATTTTATATAAAACACTAAATAAAATCCAGTCCAACTGTTATAGGAGCATTACAGTTGGACATATTGTATATATATATATATATATATATATATATATATATATATATATATATATATATATATGTATATATATGCAAGGTTGCCAAATACAGACATCAGCACATCTATGTAAACAAACTTAGGTATAATCTCAAAATCAATTTTAATACATTTTCAATACTTTTAAGAGATTCTAAAATAAAATCAGATTTAATCCCAGTCCACTAGTAAATTAACAAATTATCAATCTTAGACATCTTAGTTATGAAATTATTTTTCACTGGCAGAATCAATAAACATAGCCTGTAATGTTTCATTTATTTCCTTGCTAGGGCTTAGCAAGTGCTGTTAACCACAGTCTTCAAACACCAAAACACCTCAGCCCGCTAGCGCCTAATAGGTCAGATGCGGTAGATGATGGGGGACAGGTGTACCCACAGTTACTGTAGGACCTAAAGTTGCTCACGCTGTCACAGTATCAGCTTTCGAACAAAATCTGTCGATTTCTTGACAGATGCGATTTTGTGGTTAGCTTCATTCATGCGTTGTTTGATTGCGCTAATTCCCCCTTGTGGCTGTTTCTCTGTAAGGATTTGCTTTGTCTGGGAAAGCTTGTAATGGTTTATAGCCTCATTAGAAAAAACTCTAGTTGCCAGAGATTAGCAGAGCGGGGACTTGGAGTTTGGTACTGCAATAAATCCATTTATTAAGTATGACTTCTGGTACGGCCCGATACCAATCCAGGAACTCTGGGTAGTGGACAACTGCTTTAAATGACAAGCCACCCAATTATACTTAAAAGTACTAATTGAACTTTTGCTGTGTGAATTGCTTCTGATCGATGATTATTTCTTTCCAGACATGTTGATCCTTTACGGGTCCCTATTCACTTCCATTTCATATACAAGTGTTGGTACTTTTGATATTCACCTTAACCTTCCAGACATTAAAGCGGGTCGGGTTGAAAAATGTGAGAAGGATATTACCCATCGAGGAGGGTCCGTGGGCGTGCTCCCCGGGAAGAAAATTCCATATTTTAAAGCATTAATCTGATGCATTTTGAGAAGCATTTTTTTTTGCCAAGCTGGAGAAAGCATTAAGTGATGTTGGACATTCTGTCACTTAACTTATCCAAGCTTCCATCATGATTGACAGCTTATACAATGATATATAATTTTGATTTGAATACATTTTATTGGAAAAGATTATCAAATTCGGTCTGGTAAACTGCCGAGGCCTTCTGATGGTGGTCTGCACGGCAACGTTTGGGTGCTCGCTCAGGTCAGCAAAAGCAAACTGCTTGTAAACCAATCAGGTGACGGTATTCCATTCGGGCTTGCCACACCTGACCCCCCGAAACTTTTCTCATCAAATCTACAAGAGTCACGTAGGTCACATAATTTGGCTTAAAAACGGCCAATTTTGCGGAAAGATGAGTGATCTTCATATCTGATTTTTGAGATTTATTCTTAGTATTTATAATAACCTTCTTGTTCCAAATAGCTTTAATTTTGCTCAACTTCTGGTTCGACATCTCAGCCCCAAAAGTCCACTGAGCGCTTCATTGCCTGATTAATCCAGCACCTTAGTCAATATCTAAAAATAAAAAATAAATTTGCCACTTGGAAATCTTGAAATAGATACTATATGACATAAAAAGCCTCTCTAAAACAGACATACACTGCCATATTATGGATAATGACAGTATTTAACAGCAAATTGCAATAGGAAATGGACTGCTTCCTTGGCAACAAAGACCTGTCTAAGGGTAATGTGTCAAACGCAATATGGGCACTTATTTGCAAACAGAAAAAGTGAGGAGTGAGCTATGATACGTTCGCCAAGGACCCCAAAGTGCGCTTCATTGAAGACTCATACAAGTGTTGTTTGTGAGCGTAACATTTCTCAGGTTCCAGATGTATCATCATTCTTATTCAACTTTTGACCACTCCATTTCGTTTTAGTATTTTTCTTTTCTTTTTCAAACATTCATTGACTTAAGACATTATGATAAACATAAGTTATGAGGTGGAACACAACGGAAATAAGGAACCAAAAAAAGGAGGAAATTGTTTTTGCATGTAATATATGTAGAAAGGATTTTCTTTTCCAACGTCGCCTTGTGCTTACTTAGGATAAAAGACTTCTTGAAAGTGAAGACTACATTCAATCTGCTAGTGGTGTACAAAAGGTTTTACTAAATGGAACTTTGTGATTTCTGGAATATAATTTTAGTTTACTTAAGCTTTATTTTACCAAAAGGTTCCATGTGATAAATCCTCTTTGTCTAAAGACCTGGTCAAGAGACACACCGAAAAAAGTTAAGTCCAAATCCAGATAAATTTACAAAAGGAGAACACAAATTACCACTGGTCTAATAAGATGAATTATTTTTCTTTGGTTAAACAGTTTGTAAGTAGAGTTTGAAAGCAGTTAAGAGAGGTGGACATGCGGCAAAGCACACCTAGGACGGGACTCGAACCAGGAGCGGCCGCGTCGAGAATGAAAGCCTCGGTACATGGGGCGCCCGCTCTATCACTGCGCCACGCGGCGCCCCCTATCTATCTAATATCAGTGGTTTTAAAGAAGATCACTGTGATGAGCAGTAGTTGTCTAAGTTGCTTTGTGAAGGCCACAAGAGCAGAGCAGAAGTTTCACAGCAGTGGGCCCTGAAGGTGTTTGCGCTAAAACATAAAGCCCTTTCGAAATATTGCGTCCAGATAATGAAGATGAATTGAATCTGTGTTGTAACTGACCAGTTATGTCTGCTCCTTGATGGTATGTGAATATTACTGTTGGGACTTAAATTAACTGGAATGAATGTAACTGGCCCTGTTTGTTTTCATGCAAAAGAGCACTATAGTTCCTTTTTATAAAGTTTTTACCTAAATAAATAAACTAAATTGGCTAAATGTAACAAAATGTCTCTTTAAAATACTTTTTTTTTTAAATGTGTTAAAATAAAAGTATGGCTAGATTAGTTTTAGATTAGACCAACTTATGATCATACATCTAAAAGATCCGGAGTCAGAGTACCTAACATACGTTGTGTTCATATTTACTTCAGCTTTGATGGTACTTGACTAAAGTAGTTCGACATGTTTCACAGGGGGAACAGTGGGTGGTAAATGGAAACGCAGCATGAGACCTTAGAATCAAAATCCGATCTGAATCCCCACTGGAAAGAGAGAGAGGGGAAAAAAACAGTGTGACTGTGATTGTCATAGGCAGACATCTACTAACTACCTGCTTCTGTTCATTTTGTAATAACTACTAAGAGGGAAATCTCAATTTACATTCTAAAGCAGGTTGGATAGAGACCAATAGAGCCCATAGGATTCCTGACACACACTAACATCCAATCAATGAGCAGTGGAGAGGATAACTCGTTCTTCAAATCAAAGCCTGTACAGCTGCAAAAATCCATTCTCGGTTTAGGACCACCATGAAATTTGACAAAATTTTGATATCATTCCAGGTGAGGGGGGGATTCATAACAGCTGTAGCTTTAGGATTTTCACCATACCAATGTCTCCCCAATTCAATGCTGGCTGTGAGCTGGTGCACAAATTCAGCTGGGAGCTTGGTTTGGAGAGGCATTTTTTCTGATTGCTCTAAGGACACAAGTGAAAGAATAGTTTGTTTTTTTTTGTTGTTTTTTTTTCACACAAGTGAAACAATAGTTTTAACTAAAATACATCTAGGCACGGGAAGGAAAGTCTATTGGTACTATGACACAATAATAATCTTGCTATACAACCAATAACATTAATAACTTAACATCAATAACATGTTTAAGGCTAGTAATATGTTTTATGATGTCACAACCAGAGGTCGGTATCTAGTAGGGGTCAGGGTTACCGGTTAGAATCCTGAACTCTGTCCATCCCGATCGTTGTGTTCTTGGGCAGGACCGGGATTCTCAGTTTAGGACGGCTATTACATTTGAAAAAATCTGTATATCATTTAACATTATAAATAATTGATACCTTTAAAAACAATTATCATTTTTGTTTGAAATTTCTGTGTAAATACTATAGTATAGATGTCCTTACTTGGGCTTTTCATACTGTCCCATTTAGGTAAGATGGAAAAACTGACTTTAACCAGGGAATGTTGGAAATCTCTCAAGCTGATGCAATGTTGGAGGGTGGAGAATTTTTTTCAAAATGTACGATCACCCAGTCTGGTCCTTTGTGGGCATTTGTCTAGCGAGCTACTACTAGCGAGCAGCTGTAAGTACAACAGCTGAATTTAAAGAAAGGCGGTTGGTACAGTTCTTCAATTTATTATTATTGCATGCAAGAAGGGAGACCGAGCAGTATAGTGCATCCGGCTCTGTGTCTAACACAGATTTTTTTTAATAGTCACACCATTCACACCACACATTTACTACACCCTTACATCCAAGCTGGACCCTGCCTAAAACAGTATCCTTATATGTACCAAGATCCTCAGGCCTTAACTGCCCTTCATCTCTTGACATAATCTGCAGCTGTGTTTTCTCCACTCATACACTATACGTTTTCACACAATAATATTACCTATTATTTAATTTCCTCTATATCACTGCCTCCTTGGAGAATAGTACCTAACATTCAGTTCTTGGTGAAACTAAGATTGCGGACAATTTTTTACACAATAAGTCATACAGTTAATCTATCAGTATTATGCCTAACTACACTTTGTCGGTTACGTTTTTAAGGCAAGATAATTTGGCATATGAAGCTAATGAGTTTTTATATGTACTGGCAAGCTTTTAAATTACCTCTAGCAGAATTATAACCTGGCAGAAGATTCCTAATAAACTCATGAAACTTGTATATGAAATGAAATAAAGAATAATTTTGAATGCAATTTTTTGAAGAGACTTATCAACCCAACCAGTTTTAGACAATTACTGTAATAAATTGCTGCCAAGCTTGTTGATCTCAACAAGTAATTTCTGCACAGGGAAGGTTATTTTGAGAGAGCTGAGTGATGAGCTGATCAGCTCTGTCTGAAAAGATGTCTTTCCACCCCCTAATTCCCCTCAAATAATACCCACCCGCCCCTGTGGAGAAATGCCTGTGAGTCACCATCGGTGTAACTCCGCTCGTGGCCAACGATTCATCGCAGAGACAGTGCTGACTGGAATCATAATTTGCCATTTCCAGTGCAATGAGAAGTTGAGCGAGAGAGAGAGAAAGCAAGAGGGGTGGAGGGAATTTACAGAAACACCTCAGAACTGAGACTATGCATCTGCAGATGTGCAGGCATGTCTCTAACATATGAGAGGATGACATAGAAGGGGCCGATGACGACCTAACTACTAATAAATACAAAGATTAGGATATTCCGAGACAAGTATCCACAATGTTGCACTGCTATCAGGAAAGAGAAGCAGAAAAAATCAAGTAAGATGGAAAAAAACAAGCCAACGTCAAAATTCGTGGGGGCAGTAGCTTAAGCAAGGAGACCCAGACTTCCATCTCCCCAGCTACTTGAGCCAGCTCCTCTGGATTCCTCCCTTTTTGTTTGTTCATGTTAATGATAAATCTTCTTCACACTCGAGGGTTACTTGCAGAGTACCACAGGGTTCTGTGCTTGGACCGATTCTCTTTACTATATATATGCTTCCAATTGGTAAAATAATTAGACAGCATGATATGAATTTCCAAAGTAATGCAGATGATACATTACTATATTTATCCCTAAATACAGATGAATCCAATCAGTTAGGTAGATTACAGGCATGTCTTAAAGACATAAAAACCTGGATGACTCTAAACGTTTTGCTTTAAAATTTAGAGAAGACAGAAGTTGTTGTCTTTGGACCAGAATGTTAACTTAAAACAAAAGATAATATTGGACAAATAACTTTATTTTAGTATTTATGTGGGAGGCTGTGGTGGCTCCTTCCGTTAAGCTTCCAGCTGTTGCACCTAACAGAAACTGCAACTACTGGAGGTTGGTAACCAGTTTGCATGAAAACACCTTGTTGCCCAACATTGGGAAGCTGAAGAGCTCCCAAATAGCAAGCTTTAAAAACAGAAGCAAGCTTTTAAGCTCTTAGTCTCGTGAATACAGATAAATATATGGCCACCTTCATTATTTTATATCTTTATGGGCGCCTGTTTAAAGCCATGGTGCAGCGCTCAGCCTGACGTTGATGTCATTCCTAGCTGTTCTCGGCACAGAGTCCTAACACAGCCTGCACAGTGTAAGCTGTTGGTTCGCTCTGAAATTGCTTCGTAACTCCGTAACATGTTGTCTTTGGGTTGTGAATATGTCTATGACATGTCAGTAATCTGTTGAAGTTATAAATAGTGGCCTGTCGTGGATTAAACTGGCTGAATGGTAACTCGGTTGTCGTGACTCATCAAACTGTGTTGATGATCGATTGGTATAAAAATGTGTTAGAAGAATCGAGCACTGGGGGTTGTCCTAATGATCGTATGCCTTCTTGGTTCTACTGTGTAAAGTCCAGACATGTTGATCATATAATTGTAGATATCTCCATACTGAACTGGAGGTGGTCATATCTAAGGAGTTTACTCCAGTAGCTTGTAACTAAACGATCATAAACGGTCTGGAAGCTTTGCGCTACATGCATTTAGCTTTATGGGGTGACTTTTTTGATTATCTGCACAAAGATGGTTTAGGTTTTATTTGGTCTGTCTAACTTTCTAACTGTTTGACTGCGACCGCAGGGCTTTGCATAGCGGTGTGGAAGCTTTTTGCCCTCCATTGTTATACGCATGAGCAAAAATACCCGGATAGAAAAAAATTTAACATTCAACGTATCTATATATAATGTTATATCACTAGCAAACTTTACACTTTAGTTATGGCTTCTTGAAACAGAGTTTTTTTGACCAGTATTCTATTAAGACACCAATTTTTGGAGGATATCCATCTCATCGTTGTGTCGACTAATTATTTGATGGGGTTTTTTATGTCTCGTTGCAATGTAACAAAACCTGAGTACTTTAAATAGAGAATGTAGCAATATTTCTATTTTTACACAATTGATCAAAGAAAACTATGAAAGAAAATTTGCTAATGAATCAATGCAAAGGAAAACCTTTTTTGACTGTTTACAGATGATGTAAACATATATGATAAAGATTGAGAAATTCTGAGAGGTGGTGATCCGTTTTCAAAAAAGCAGAAAAATTGTTACTCTGTTAATATGAAGTTAAAGGCAAACTGTATCACAGAGTGAGATTATAGCTTGAAATGGCAGAGGGAAAAAAACTTCAGCAGGAATTCAGTCTCTACTGCAAGAAAGTGATGCGGCACTTAAAGAGCTCCAATGAGGAGGTGCTAGAAGCAATCATAACCCCACGGCCAGATAGCCAGAAGAATTTCTATTATAGTTTCAATCAACTGTCACTAAAACATACCACTCATGATGCACCAACCAGTATGAAAAAAGAGCAAATACTCCTGGAATGTAGGTATTATAAGTAAAAAGAACAGGATTGATTTTTTTCTCTCGCAATCACTATAGACAAGATAAGGGTAGTCTGCGAGTGTAACCTGTGGAAATTGATTTGGAAGTGTCAGAATGTTATCAGAGGTCAAAAGGAATTATCTGCCTAAAAGTTTAATTCGGGATGCAATATGACTTTTCAACAACCAGACAAACTTAAACAGCTACAGAAAAAATAACATATTTTTAAGTACCAATATTAGTTTTATTATAAGATATGGACCTTACACAGGGGACTGGGAAGTATGTGTTTAGATGTCTGAAATACTTTTTATTGCCTTGTGCATTAACTGCATAAAATCAATAGAAAAATGTATCAGTTTAATTTGTAAATCAGAACCCATTAAAGGTTCTATACCGAACATGAGCATGAGAGCGACATCTAGTTTATCTATGTTGTAGTTACAACAATAAAAACCTCATTCCAGCTGTTGGGTTGCCTGGTTTGCTACTGATATGCCCAGTGATCCAACCTGAACGGCGTCCAGTGAGGAATGTATTTTAGAAAAGTTTAACAGCTAACATTAGAAAAGTTAGCAAGTGAGTTAGCTTACCGATTCCAGGAGGTAAGCCGCCGTTTCTGTGTGTGTTTGATGGTGTGGAAATGATTTATGGTGATCCATCTAATGCAGGCTCCACCTAAAACTACTCCAGTTTTTGTTCTTCTCTGGCCACTCCTCTCCTGAGACAGATAACGATATCTCTGGTGCTCTGAAGCAGCTGCTTGAGTTGCTGCTTCCAACATTCTACCCAGCACCAGCCGAGCTGACCATAGTTGAATCATTGAGACCATATCTGTCAATCCAAAACCTGTGACTGCTACTGGATGGTAGATGTTAACATAACGTAATTGTTGTGCCCGATTTAAATGTACATTTTATGATATTTTTATTCAAATATAAATTGTTAAGGAAACACTGTTATTTCTTTCTGCACCCCTTTAAAAACCCTGTGGATGTGGATATTCAACCTTTAAGCACAAAATATGAAAAAAAATACAACACAAAAAACATACCCAAATGCCTAATATCCAGTTAAAAAATTATATGTTGGACACTCACCAGCCACTTTTTTAGGTACATTTTGCTAGTGTAGTCTGTAGTATAGTCCACAGTGCAAATTTCCGGCCACTTAAATGTCGCCATCCTCCCAAACGTGATGCTGAGTTTGGACCTCAACATGCCTAGCAGGTCACTGCCGTCTGATCAGCTGATCCACTTTCTGTGTCAACATGCGGTCTAACAGCTGTACCCAATAATGTGGCCAGTGAGAGCAAGGAGTCAAGGGAAAGGTTTATTTTAAGGAGAAAGCTCTACAGGCACATATGAAATTTTTAAATGTCACCATGTTTTTCACCAAATATCCTGATCGAAGTCATTTAACATTTCGTATCTGACAAGTTGCAGTTTGATATTTAGAGACTGTTGCTGGAACAGATTCTAAGAGGGAAATACTCACTGATGATCACAACTAGTGTTTACATAAATGGACAGAACTGACTGTTAACGAGTCGTTTAATTTTCTACTGACATCAAATCTGGACACTCCAAAGGTATTATTAAGTAAACATATCTGCTGTTAGGGGTGCGCAATATGGCAAAAATAGAATATCGCGATTTTTCAATTATATTATCACAATTTTGATTTTATCACGATTTTTTTCACTGATCACCAACAAAACATAAATTACACATTAAAGAAGAGAAATATTAAATAAATAAATTCAAATTAGGGATAACCAACATAGGGATAAAATTCGTATATGTCTTTCTCACACCAGAGATGATAGAAATCCACAGAACGTTCTGAATGAAACTATATACAGTATTTACACACAAACACACTGTATAGCACAGTGTATATATATATATATATATATATTTTTTTTTTTTTTTTTTTTTTTACATATGTGTATCTTTTTTACATTTTTTAAAACTTACTTTATTTAGAATATTTTTTTTTTTCTATGTATGTATTTTCTACATGTGTATTTTTTGGCATTTTCTCAAAAAATGTGACCATATCTGTTTATTTCCTTTGCTATGAGTCTCCATTAGTCTATCAACTACATAAAACAACAGAAAGGAAATTATAGCGTTCAGAAATGTACAGATCCATCCCCAAAATAACCAACAGGCTCATCAAACAGGCTCTGCAAATTTTGCCGAAAGCTGATTGATTTTCATGTCTGACATCAACATCTGCCTGCATTGAATGAAAAGGTGTGTCCAAACATTTGGTCTGTACTGTATATTATGATTGGCATACTGCGTTGACATGATTTTAAGTTCACAAGTTGTCTGTGGGAATTTTACTTTTATTCTCCGCTTTGGACGTCAGCTCGCTGTGCGCAGTGCAGAGTATAAATGTGCCGTATTTATGTGGATTTATGCAAGTTGGTTCACTCTATAGCTTCAGTAAATTTCATAGTGAGATACCGCTGCGTTAAACTGCAAAATTATTCAGTTAAAGTGATGTTTCCAGACTTGAATTTCTGCTAGCTCATAAGCGGAATTAGCGTTGTACATCTTCACAATATGATCATTCATTTCCTGATTTGATTTATATGATATTTAACACAGACTGGTGATATCCAAATGTTAAGTTTATTTATATATTTTAGTTAGTTCTACTACCTTGTGTTTTTTTTCTTCAATGAGACCACACATCCATTGTTAAGGTAATTATGGAGTTAAAAACAAAAATTCCATTGATTTCTCATATATTTAATTGAAAAAAGAGCAAGAGCATCTGGATTTGTCCTTTACACGGAAAACTGTAGGGTTTTTTTTGGGGTCATAGGGAATGGCCTGTGATTAATTAGATCAAAATTTGTAATGGTTTGACAGCCCTACAAAAAAAAAAAAAAAAAAAAAAAAAAAAAAAAAGTTTGGGGAGGGGGTGCAATAACTTTGAGTTTAACTGTAAATAACTTTGGGAATTTACCTTGAGGACTTAATGGACCTTGGTTTGTCTTACCGTTGCGTTTTTTAATCACTCTTTGATTCTCATGGTTGGATTTTTATTCCTATTTTTTAACTGATTCTGTTTTTAATCTATATTCTTTTGTCTAAATTTGTTTGTTATACCTTCTCTTTTTATTGATGGATTCTTGTGTTTTGTTTTTAAATTTCACACTCTCACATGAATTTTATTTTATGCTTCAGTTACTAAATGCATTTCTTTTGGTGATGTTTTGATTTTCATATTTTTGTTGTCTATTTGGTTTGGTTGCCACTGAATCATGTTAAGTACCATGAATTGCCTTGTGTTGAAAGTGTGCTATATAAATAAAATTGATTCGCCTCACCTTGCCTTACTTTTGGGCATTTTTCAGGTTTTCACATAAACTTTTGACTATATACATGCAGACTTTTAACTTACCTCTGACACTCGCTGGGATGGAGCACCAAGCCCTTGCTGTTCTTGGCGCTGACTGTGAGCTCATGTTCTGTCGGGTTGAAGATGTCGAGGAGAAGATGGCACTGCCGGGTGCTGTGGACATAGACAGAAACACTTAATGTAGAGCACAAACTGGTGCTGTGACTCCATTTTGATCAGCTTTAAACTGCTTTGTCCTGTTATGACGCATCAAACTAAACAAAACTATGAGTATAAATCATACAGAAATGTAAACTAAACACATATCACTATTCGGCCACCAAACGTGACTGTCCTGCTTATATAAACTGCGGATGTTGATTATGTGTCTGGTTATAGTTACTTTCTAAAAATAAACAGCAGTATGCACACAGTGAGCCCATGAGATCAAGAGAAGACTGAGTGTAAAGTACTTTCAGTCCTTGTCTGAACATCAAAGGTGGCCATGCTTTCATTAAATCTGAAGACCTATGTGGAGCAGGTCATCTGCACATCATCCCAGGTCTGCTTTTCACATGTAGATCATAAGAGGGCCAATTTGTGATTCAGATCAACAGGTTGAGTCTTCAAAGAGTTAATTTTAGCCCCAGAGTAGACGGATAAAAGGTCTGCATGTTTGAAAACAAAACCAGGTAACAGATTAAGTGCTTGCAAGTGCACCATATTTGGAATATTATCTGGAGCTGTAAAGGAAAAATTATGATCAATAAAAACCTGCAAAGAAGTGTTTTATTTGTGGTATTAAATGGGATTTGTTACAAAAAATATAAACATACACTAAATTAATAAAACCAGATAAAATCTGAACAGCATGTTCCATGACAAAGAACTTTATTGCTTTATCAGCATTAAAACATTTTTTTTTTACTTTTATTCTAAAGTAGCATCAACATTCTCCACATTTATGGACATGTGTTAAGTAAAAATTGTTAGAACTTAGATAAGTAACCTTAAGTGAGGTAATGTCATCCTAAGATACATTTTCATCAACAAACTTCATTCAGAAAAGTCATACAAATACATGGGGATCTACTCCGACTTTATTACTCAGACCTTGTAATGCAACCCAATTTTAATGCAGTTGACACACATAAGCCTTTGGGGCAAAGGTGGGGAAGGCTGTGCTGTCAGCAAGCTTGAGAGTTCCTGATCTGGGTCTGCGTTGGCTTGGCAGGGGCTCGGGACACATGGTAGAGTAGTGGGCACCTGGATGGTGGCCTATGGTTCTTAGGGACGTTTCAGACCAGTTTTTGGCTGTGGGGACTGAACTGCATCCAGGAAGGGAAATGACAAGGTGGGACGATGCAGTGCCAAAGGCTGGGCCATATGGCTTCAAATCAATATCACAATATACTGAGCAGTTCGCATTGATAATGATAAATTGATGATAACTACCCGCCCACCGAAAAAAAAGTTTTCTTTAGACGGGGCTGGGGCTTCTTATCTTCCTCCTTGACAAGCTTTACCATTGCCTCTTTAATATTTAAACCAATGTCCATTTGCTCACTCTCTTTCTCTTCCAGTCTTGAAAACTTCACCGCGTTGTCTTCACTTTGGCCAGAGGTTTTAGAAAGAATCACTTTTGACACGCTTTCGTGTGACTGGGCAAACCGTAGGAAAATATCTCCATTTAGTGAGATACCCGGTTTTGTGAGGACAGGGCATAAGTGACTTATGTTATCATAGCGAAATTTGGGATTTATTTAGTGCAGTCATTTGTTTCAGACAAAGACATTTTTACATTTACGTCTCGCCCTGAGTAAGTGCAGGTAGGATCAGCTAGTGGTGACCTCACACATGTACAGTTTATTAACTATCTGGACTCAGTTGGATGAATATCTGCTCTGACTCCTGATTGAGCGGGTGGAGCTGCATTGCCCGAAATGGTCCCACTATTATTGCTCTGCAATAAGAGAGGAGCTAATGGCAGAGTAATAAGGATACCTGCTTTACGTGAGTTCCCAATAACACCAAATAAAATTGCTTGATTCATTGCTAGTCATTTTGTTGTTGTTTTTTGTGTCACTTGAAGGGTCTAAAAATCTGCTTGTTGTTAAAGACTGGAGGAGATAATATGAATCCACCCTATCCAATCTGTAACATAGTACAGTATCTTAAAGTGACATGAGCATCAAAAACTATGTATCTTTTTTATTTATTTACAGAAAATACTGACATGTGCAAAATTATTTATGTTATAGTAATACATTTCTGTATAAGTAAATTTTAAAAATTCTTCCCAGCCCTATTGATACCCCTCCCCTAATTGTGGTTTCTGGGTACTGGCCGCTTTGGATCGCCAGTCCCTGTCCAGCAGCTTGGGGGCTCTTTGGGGGTTCCCCCCTGCTCTGTTCCAGGATGCTATCCTGTCAGGGGCTTTTGAAGGCACTTGGTACCTTGACAAGATTATGGTCCTGGAGTGTGAGGCTGGCCTTTGTGATGCTTAGTGGCAGCGGCTGGGAGCTACGGCATTCAGAACCCAAGGCTCCCCGCCCCCTACTGTTTGTGGGTCCTGAGTGTGGTAAGGTTAATGTCCTCTCAATTCCATATGACAAATTAGCACACACATCTAAAGCACAAACACAATTGTGGTGAAAGTACAGTCCAACTTTCTCTCTCACACACACAAGGTCATAAATACATTATCCACAAGTTAAATACCACAGCAACCAGTGGTTGGCCTTTCACCAGGCTCTAGAGAGCTGATGTGGTCAGTTTTAAATGTGCTACAAAGCCTCCATACCTCATAAACGCACTGTCAGTTCACGAATAAAAGAGATGCATTGCGTTTGGTGTCCAGTTCTGAATTGAGGCTCAGATGTTCTCATTGAATTTTATTTTTATTGATTGATTTAACTTGACTCGTAATTCGTAAAGTTGAAAATGTCTGCCCATCTGCAGCAAGTGGTCAGGGTTGTGATTTGTTCTGTGAAAAAGATGTTTTGTGAATCAATCTCCATGTGTGATCAACCAGAGAACTGCATTGGGTAAAAAAGTTATTTACCTTCATTTTCAGGCAGAGAATGAGGAAACCAAAGCACGTCTTTGGCAGAGATTTTTGTCGGCAAGCACAACATATTTCATTCTTGCTCCCTCTCACATAAGAAACTGGACGTGTACATTGTATGTAACAGTGTTTGATATAAAATTATTAGAAGGAGCATTGCAATTGGTCAAACATGGATTAACATTGTGATAATTGAATAATATTCCAAGAGGTAGGATGTTGCGTGGTGTAGTGGTTGGAGCAGGTGCCCCATGTGCAGAGGCCTCAGTCCCCGACGCAGCCGTCCCCGGTTCGAGTCCCGTCCCGCATGTCCTTCCCCACCTCTCTTTTTTCTAAATCTGTCCTGTCCGATAAAGGCTAGCTTGGCCCAGAGGCAACTGTGATTTAATAAAGTTAATCAAACAATTACGATAACATTATATATCCGTTTTTAGAAAAAAAAATTGCTCTGACACAGGTAGGCATGCAGCTTCATATGGTATTCCTCTAGTGGTAGGACGTGGAAAGAAAAAGAATGAACAAAATAATACAAATCAAATAATTACCTGTACTTACATTATTGTCATAAAGTGCCATAAACAAAAGAAGAGGTATAGTTCAAGGTATATAGAGGTTTTGTCTGCAAAATCACAAAAAGTTCTATCATAAAGTTCCGTACAATTAAAGGGTCTTTAAAAGAGAAGGTGGCTGATAGACGATCCTCCATTTCATTATTAGAGTTATATATATATATATATATATATATATATATATATGGAAATTGTGTTGAACCCAAGACAGAGCAGCCTGACCATTAAAGCCCTGAGGACTCTCTGCAGACATCGCCATTGCCAAAGCATAAAAAGAAAACAACTCAATGGACATGATGAGAAGAAAAGGTTTGACACTTGTTTCTAAAAAACAGAGTGTGGGGGAGATTTCCTGTTTGACCCATTTCATTACTTTGTCTCTCAGGAAACATAAGATCACCAAATTGCATTTTTTCCAGGTGAGAAATCAGTTTTTTCACTCTTTCTCTTTTAAGCAGACGGTAAAAACCACCATATTTTCCCCCTTTTAGGCTATAGTGAAAATTGTATTTCTCAGCAAAAGACTGTGGTTGAATTAAGGAAAAATACTCATGTCAGAGTTCTGTTCAGGCCTTAAAGGAACATCGTTAATTTTTCTTTTTCATATAATACTGGTTTAAATAAAATTGAGCAAATCTCAAGGAAATTTCAATCAAACGCAACTGGACTTGGTAATTTGTCTTGGAAGACGTTTCTCCTCTTATCCAAGAGTCTTCATCAGTTTATGCTCGCCACGGACCAGGCTGGGACTGGTCCAACTAACTGGTGTGGAGACTCAGCTATTTAACCTCTTGAACAAGAATCATTATGTCATTGGATCCTTTGTGCTCCACGTCTTAACGACGGTCGTTGGCGTGACGCCTATTGGTGGAGGTTAGGTTTCGGCTTCATTAGTGCCCTATTGTGTTATAACGACAGTCGCTGGAGTCACAGTTGTTTTTCTTATTAGAGGCTAAGTTGTTGAGTCTTCTGGGTAGGGATGAAAGGGCAGCATTGTAAATTGGAGATAGGTGATGTCTCAGGCCTCCTCCTCTGTTGAGAGATGGTTTCTCTACTTTTACATAGATGGCTTCTTTTACTCCTCTTTCAAACCATCTGTCCTCTCTGTCTAATATCTGGACATTGCTCTCCTCAAAGGAGTGGGCTTTATCCTTGAGATGTAAATGAACAGCAGAGTCAATGCCTGAGGAGTTAGCTGTTAGTTTGTACAGTGGTTGTTTGGTTTCATAGATGTAGAGCTCCATGCATTCTTCATTGCATTGGATTGCAAACACCAGGTTGCTTTTGCGTGCGTGTGGTGTTCTGTCCTTGGAATGTACTAGTCTCTGTCTGAGTGTGTTGCTGGGTTTGAAATACACAGGGATACTGAGTTTGTTAAAAATCCTCCTGAGTTTTTCAGAAATCCCAGACACATATGGAATGAGTACATTGTTTCGTTTGTTTTCTTTTTCTTTTTCAACCACTTTGTTGGCTTTCTTTCTAGCTGCAGTTTTCACAAAAGGCCATCTGGTGTTACCACAAGTTGTGAGGGTGTCTCTCACGTGCTTGCGTTCTTCCCCTTAGGCCAGTGAGCTGGTGGGTATGTTATCAGCTCTTTGTTGTAGGGTCCTGATAACAATGAGCTTGTGTTCCAGTGGGTGGTGTGAGTCAAAAAGTAGGTATTGGTCTGTGTTTGTGGGTTTTCTGTGTACCCCAATGTGGAGCCTTCTCTAGCTGAGTCTCCACACCAGTTAGTTGGACCAGTCTCAGCCTGGTCAGCGGCAGCATGAACTGATGAAGCCTCTTGGATAAGAGGTGAAACGTCTTCCAAGAAAAATTACCAGGTCCAGTTGCGTTTGATTGAAATTTCCATGAGATAACCATGACCTGGATGAAGGAGAATATTCACAGATAATTTAGTTAAGTACAGCTGAAATTTACCTTGAGAATCTAATTCTGTGTAATAGTCCAGACCAAATGCAAGCCAATAAAAAACATCTAACTGTGACTTTTTATCCAGTAGCCCCTCTAACAAAAATAAATAACTTAAGCAACAAGATGATAAGCTTTCAGACCACCTAGTCGACCTGGTACTCCTGTTAGCCACCAATGGGAGGAAGCGAAGGATCTGAACAGTCTGTCCATGCAAAAGTAAGCCAAGTTCATGGGTTAAGAGTTTGATATAGAGACGAAAAATAATTTCTGATAAAGTCGGTTGTGTGGGACTTCCGGGTTGGCAGCAGAACGGAATGGCTGACTAAGCTTGAGCTCCTGACGGTAGAGCAGCATTCCTCCCTAAAATTCAAATAAAACTTTCTTTTGTCTACATCTCCTATGGACAGTATGCCAGGGGGTTGTAAGAAGAAAACCAAACGATGCAAGAACCAAAGGAACAGGTTTATCTAGCACAGGACAAAGAGCATGAGGGCATGGAGAAGGGCAATGGACGTGGCAAACAAGCAGCTAATGCTGGAACCTTGCATGAACAACTGAAGTTACTAAGCCAACAAATCACTGACTTAGAGACCTAACTGAAATGCGAGTTGGGTTCATTAAAAGACGAGTTTAGGGGCGCTGCGTGGTGTAGTGGTTAAGACGGGCGCCCCATGTACAGAGGCCTCAGCCCTCGAAGTGGCTGTCCCGGTTCGACTCTGTCTCTCACACAACTCTCTCCCCCTTTCATATACCTGTCCACTGTTAATAAAGGCCACTATGGCCACAAAAAATTAATAAAAGAACAAAAGAAACAACAAAAGAAAATAATTGACAAGATAAATGACCTGGAGTCAAGAGAAAGGAGAAACAACATGCACACTATGAAGTCCCAGAGGAAGAGGAGGACAATGTTACGACACTGTTTGTTGAGAATCTGATCAAAAATGAACAACTTATTGAAGAGGGGATAGACACTCAAGTACAGCGAGCTCACCGATCTCTCGGGCCAAAACCTCCCGCCGATACGCCTCCCTGATCCATAGTTGTCAACTTTCTTCAGTGTAAAATCAAAGAAAAGGTCCTCAGAAATGCATGGCGGAAGAAAATCTTCGTAAGAAATAAGTCTCTGAGCTTTGATCATGACTACACGACAGTGGTGATGCAACAACGTTGAGCCTAAAAAGAGGTGAAGAGCACATTAAAGGAGAAAGGTATCCGCTTTCAGTTTCCCTTTACGAAGCTGCGGGTCCATTGGGAGTCGGGTCCTCAGATCTATAAATGCCCTGGTGAATCGTCCGAGACTTGCGGCGTCGGGGCTTTGAGGTGGTGGAGCCCCGGGAACGAGCTGAAATCAACGCTACAGCTCTACTGGATCAGCTGGACAGCGCATCGCCATGGCAATGCGTCACCCAGTGGGACAACTAGTGAACGGTCAAAAATGTGAGTTTCAACGTAATACAGTCTGACCTGCTGACTTTCCAATAGGTATTCATTAGCCTCTTTAGCACAGGGAGTAAAGTTATTGCGACGCATCCGTAATAATTCAATAGCTCTACTGTTAGATAAGCACCTGCATTGAACTGGGATGAGTGAAACCCAAAGTGGGGTATTTGCTAGTTCTGGGAGGGGAACCTCAGTTGGGGTGAGGCTTTCCCCCTCATTTGTAATTGGGACTAAAGACCATGAGGCATTTGTTGTTGCCGCTGAGTGGGAGTCAACTTAACGGTTCAGTGTTCTTGTTTTCGACTGTTTTTGGAGGTTAGAGGAGGAGGGTTATTGTGTTTTACTATACTATCAATCTATGTCACAAAAACTTAAAATAATGTCACATAATATTAATGGTCTGGGCAACCCAATTAAAAGAGCCAGGGTAATGACTAAAACAAAGAAGGAAAATATGCAAGTCATCTTTCTACAGGAAACTCATCTGTCGCCTCAAGAGACTGAAAAATAAATAAAAAATTAGATTCAGATAAATGTATTATAACGTGTCAAATGAGGCGCGGTAATTCTCATATCAAACTCAGTGAAACTTGAGGTATTTAAAGAAATAAAAGATAAAGAAGGCTGCTATGTCATAGTGAAGGGTAAATATGAAAAGATATTTTAACACTCATTAATTTCTATGCACCTCCGAACGGCGATAAATCCTCCTTTAGAGACTTTTTTGATACAGTTTCATTGGGGGCTAAAATAATCTCAAAACTTTCTAACAGCCTGATGTATAACTTAAAGACTACATCAATACGTCACCAGCGGGAACGAGACCTAAATATTATGATGACAGAAGAGGAATGGTACCAAATCTGCAGAATATCACAGACATCTACAAACTCTATGAGCTGGCGTGAATTCAACTGGAAGTGTATCATTAGGTTCTTTACTACTCCACATGTGAAGAGAAAACAGCACCAAATAAAGCAGTCTTGTTGAAGAGGATGTGGCAGTGTTGATGGATTTGTCCCATTATTCAGTCATTTTGGACTCTTGTTGAAAAAGTAATACAACAGATCCTGGGATACAGCGTGCCAAGAGAATATACTGTAATGTTTTTGGGAAATCTAACCAAAGTAGTTCGGGTTGAGGACCAATACCTTGTAAAGATCTTGGTAACCGCAGCAAGGAAGGCCATAACAAGACTTTGCCTCAAGCCTGCAGCACTGGACCAACTTCAATGGACTAACATTATACAGGACATATCTCAGATGGTAAAACTGACATACATTATAAGGTTAAGAGAACCTGAGTACAATAAAAGACGGAAAAATTGGATCTGTTTTAGGGGTTCAGACGAATAATATGCGATCCCGTATTTGAGCATTTCTTATGTACATTTATGATTGTTAGATGTACTGGTTGTTCCAAATGTACCTTCCTTCCTCTCCTCAGACCACGTTTTTTCATGTTTGTCAATGCTTTCTCTTAAAAAATTGCAACAACAAAAAAAGTTTGGCTGTGTGGTTCAAGAAAACACCTGGAAAGCTAAGGAACATTTTGGAAGGATTCAATCTAACACTGAAACATTTGAAGGGACACCTTTAAGTATTTTAAGACAGATGATTGGAGTTCTTGGAGTGGTTTACGGTTAGCACTTGATGTGTCTTGGGTTGTTATAATTTTCCACAATATACACATTTCTGGATGTATGTCACATGCCACCATTGTATTTCATTTCTAGAACAGGAAACGTAAAACACAAATTTTATGTGTAGTGCTAAATATAGAATTTGCTGAGTTTCACTCTACAAATCCTGTGGTAAAGCAATGTCAACTTGATGCAAGAAAGCTCATGCTTGACCACCTCAATCAGTGTTTCAGCAGTACAGAGTGTGCAGTTGCCATCACTCAATTTGTGATCTGAAACTGGGCAACTCATTTTGCTTTACAAACAGGACACAACTATTAAAATGACAATCTTCATTTGCTGCCTGTAAAAGGTTCTGACCATCCGAATTCTCTGAATGCTTTACTATAATAAATGTTCGATGGTGTAGTTGGAATTTTATCAAAGACAGTTTTATTCAAAATAAAAGTATGACCTCGTTGTGCCTTTCTTCCATTCATGGTCTGCTTTTTTAACCTTTACCATGGCTCAGGCTATAAAGTTCAGTAGAAGTTTTGAATACTTTCTTTTGCACAACCTTTTAAAACTTTTTTTTAAAAACTTTTCTGTGAGATGTTCGCTCACACCAGGTAACAGTCCTTAGTGTTGGGCAAAAAGAGCAAGAAACTGGAGATAAAAATTTAGACTAGAAGTTGAACCATTTTTTCTCCTTTTTTTGTTAATATTCACTTCCCTTACACTACCATGAAATAAAATAAAATTAATATGGGGATGATAAAGAAATGGTATAACAAAGCCTTTACCTGGACTTTCATTACATCTGGAAGGCTTGCTGTTATAGTCAAAGTTATTTTGTTATTTTGCAAAAACTTTACCAAAGTTTGCTTAAGATGCTTTGACAGTCTGCGAAAAGTCTAGAATGGACTTTGCATACAAATTTGTTTTAGTTGGAGCTCTATTCCTAGAACACACAGTAGTAATGCTGCAAAAGAATTTATACAACTAAAGAGCTAAAATGAGTTATTTTGATATCTTTAGTACTATTTTTTTACTAGAGGCACTGATGTCAACACTTTAAGCTTGGAAAGGCCAAAAATTCAAAAGCAAAATGTGGGGCAGTCTGTGGTGTAGCGCTACAATAACCTGGGCATATACAGAGAGTAAAAATGATCCTCTTAAAGTATTGATTTTCTCCCTTCTATCTTTATGCCCATGCATTGTGTCAGCAAAGACCACCAATACCAGAACGTCTACCGTAAAAAAGAAACATTTAATATGATCAAATTGTTGGAAATCGTTGAAAAACTAACATGAAGGACAGATTATTGGATTTATGTCAGCTATACATTTAATTTTTTATTCTGATTATTCTGATTATTAGGGATGCACCAATACTGATACGGGTATCGGCCCAATATCGAACAAATGTACATGTATCGATATTGGTTAGAGTTAACTGATACCATGAACTGATACTTAAAATGTGGTAAATCTGTAATAAATTCACAAAAATGGTTCATTTTTCACTTTAAATTTTTGTTTTATGGTGATTTTATATTTTACATCTGTTAATTTGACTTAGTTATGTTTGATTTTTGATTTGATTTTGATTTATTTGATTAATTTCAGACATGTTAATGAGTTCAAACACTTTGTTTCTATCATATAGAGCCAGACTTTTAGTCACACGAAATTGAGCACATATACACATATGTGCATAGAAACCCACATTCATATCTATATGTCCACACATACCCACACATACATACATACCTACATACATGTACATACAAACGCTTATGTATATACACATAAGTGTATACATACAGTATACACACAAGCATTTACATATACACAAAACAATCTATAACATGTCTGAAAAGGGGTAGGAAGAAGTAAAAACTTATTTAATCCTATCCCTTCTCCAGTATTCTAAACTTACATTTGGAGTAATCATCCTGTTTCCAAAGTCTTCTAATCTAAGTGAAAAAATAAAATACTGTAAATAAATAAAAGAAAATTAATATAAACACATATCAATAGAAAAATAATCTAATATTATACTTGTAGTAAATTCTAGAGTCTTGACTTCAAATCCTTATTCACATCCATTAACATACATGTGCATACACACACCAACCCAAAAATATATCACGTCCCACTCACATGTACAGTTCTCTATATTGTACGAGGCATCAATTCACCTCTGGATTTCATCTCGTTACTTCACAAAAATCATCAGTCTAAACTTCTTTTTAAACAAACTCATGCTTGGACATTGTTTCAGTTCTTGGCTGAGTTTATTCCAAACCCTAACACCACAGACGGAAATGCACATCCTCTTCATGGTTGTTCGAACACGCTTTATCCCAAAGTTGCACCTTCCCCTGTAATCATAACCCCCTTTCCTCTCTGTAAAAAGTTTCTGTATATTATCTGGTAGTTGATTGTTCCTGGCCTTAAACATTAACTGGGCTGTTTGAAATTCTACCAGATCTGAGAGTTTTAGTAGGCAGGAGTTTCTGAATAAATCATTAGTGTGATCCTGGAAACCTGCCTTATGAATTATCCGGATGGCTTTTTTCTGGATTGTGCACAACGGCCGGAGTGAGGATTTATAGGTGTTGCCCCAGACTTCCACGAATTAATTTAAATAAGGCAGAATTAGTGAGAAGTATAATATAGGTAAAGCTTTTATATTCAAGAACGGTTTGGCTTTACCAAGGATGGAGATGCTTCTGGATAATTTAGACTGAACATGGTGAATGTGTGGCTTCCAGCTGATCTTGTGGTCGATAATCACCCCCAAAAACGTAATTTCTTTAACTCTGTCTATAATTATACCGTCTATCACCATTTTTACATCGCTGTTCCCCTTACGCTTCCCAAACAACATATATTTTGTTTTATCCAAATTTAAAGACAGTTTATTAAAATCACACCATTTCTTCACTTTGATCAGTTCAGAGTTGACGTCCTCGATAAGCTGTTGCAGGTTTTCCCCAGTACACAAAATATTTGTATCGTCAGCAAACAGAACATATTGCAGTATTTTTGAGACCCTACATATATCATTTATGTATAAGATGAAAAGTTTAGGACCCAGCACTGACCCCAATGTCCAAGCATGATGACTGAAAATTACTTATTTTCACAAATTGTTGCCTGTTACTTAAATAACTTTTCATCCATTGTAATACACCCCTGATCCCATAATGCTCCAGTTTCCTAAATAATATTTCATGATTTATTGTGTCAAATGCTTTTTTCAGATCGATGAAGACTCCAACTGCCAATTTCTTTTGGTCTATGGAACTGGTGATTCCTTCTATTAATTCCAGAACTGCCAATGAAGTGGATCTGAATCCATATTGGCTTTCAGCAAGCACTTTGTGCTTGTCAATAAATTTGTCTAATCTGTTAAACAGTTTTTCTAAGATTTTGGAAAACTGTGGTAGTAGAGAAACCGGCCTATAATTGGTGAATTGGTGTCTGTCCCCAGTTTTGTATAATGGGATGACTTTAGCGGTTTTCATGCTATTTGGAAATTTACCAGTTTGAAAAGAGAGATTACAGATATGTGTCACTGGTCGAACTATTGCTACAATAACCTTTTTGACTATTGTCATATCAGTACCATCACAGTCAGTTGAAACCTTGTTTTTACATTTGTTTACAGTATCTATGATTTCTTTCTGCTCAACTGCAGTGAGAAACATTGAATTTGGATTTCTATATATTAGTTTCTCATTCCAATCTTCTGCTGATCCAGGATCAAGGATTTTTCCTGCCAGTTTTGGTCCAACATTTACAAAATACCTGTTAAAGTTATTAACCACATCGTTCATATCAATTATGATTTCATCATTATTAATAAAATGCTGTGGATAATTTTTTTTTTCTAGAATGTTTCCTAATTACATTGTTTAATACATTCCAAATACTGTAAGTATTACTTTTATTCCTATCTAATAATTTACTATACTATTCCTGTTTTGAGATCCGTAATATATTTGTCAATTTATTTTTATATTTTTTGTATTTATTCTCAGCTTGTTCAGTTCTATTTTTAAAAATTCTCTGTAGAGTGTATTCTTTTTTTACAGGCATTTTTCAATCCTTTTGTGATCCATGGTGTATCTGAGTATTTATTTCTTTTGGCAATTTTCTTTATTGGACAATTTCTATCATATAATAATTTAAAAGTATGTAAAAAAATGTCATATGCTTTATCAATGTTATCTTCGTTTAATACCAACTCCCAGTTCTGATTAAATAACTCTTCTTTAGTGAATTGATTGTTTCCTCAGTTCTTATTCTTATAAATAGCTGTCCAGCATCCTGTTTAGTTAGTAAAGTCTGGTGCCTTTAGTCTCTTCAAGAACGGTATAAGGTGGAAGGTATAAAGTTGATTAATCCAGCAATAATTTCGAAATGGTATGGGGTATAACAGATACACAAAGCCCAGGTATCATATCGGGACTGAAAAAGTCGGATCGGTACACCCCTACAGATTATACTCATATTATTATGGTAATTCTTGAGGGGACAGGCAATCAGCTCCAAGAAAAATAAATCCCGCTTCTGATTGGCTGCTTTGTAAACACCAGTCAATAGTATGTCAAGTAGCATTGCGGCAAGCGTCCTAAGTTGCCCATTCTGACTGCTAATGCACAACAATAGGCAGGGGAGGGGAACAGAGAACAGTACTATGCGCCATACAACTAGTTCTCTCCAGCAATATGCACCATACTACTGTGGGCGAACAAACTTTTCAACAGCAATAAGGTCCATAACACGCTCTGCTCTGAAATGAATGACTCACCTTAAACAATGTCGGGCTGAATGGAAACATCACTGATAGTAGAGAAAAACTAGCTGACATCCACATGGCTACCAGTAGCATCCAACAGCCCAAACTTTATTTAGGATACAACGCAAGTCGTCAGAATCCCTTTCGCTCAGAATGGATTTTCCCAACAGCTGTAAATGCTACATTCATGTTCAGCTGGCAGAAAAAGCTGTTGAAATATTAAACAACTCCAGACTGATACGTATGTTTTATTCTCAATTATGGGAAAAGTATTACTTAACCATTTTTAAACGTTAACTCAGACTGTTTTCATAGGACTATATTCTTTTCAACTGTGGCTATGACTACTTGTACTATATATATATATATACCCAACCAAATCTCTAGTCAGTCCCATAATAAATACAAATTAATTTCAGGAATTAAAAGAAATGAATTTTGGGTTGTTGTTGTTTTTTTTTAATCTGATGAAAGTTAAAAAAAAAAAACTTGCACATTTGTATTTATTTTTCTTGATCAAAGCGTACTGAGCCATGATTTTAATGTACAGTTATACCCATAGAACCAAATTAAAGTTGTCAGCAAACTGAAAAGCAGCAGGATGAGCCAGAATAAAAATCTAATGTTTTCTTATAGTCCGATGATCTCTTTTCTAACAAGCTCCTTAGCTCCTGAGCCTCAGGTTGATGATGGCTTTAGTCAAGCATGCTCAAACCCCTAATAAACTGCTATAGCAATTAAAAGAGCATATCATTAAAAGGCTACCAGTGCTTTCTTAACTGTTTTAGAGTCTTTGTTGGCAGGCCTGATTAACGGGCGAGAACAGGGTGAGCTACTAATTTATTGGCTAGGCAGTTTAGCAGAGGTGATCAATCAGACCAATGGCTTAGGAAACAGGGCATCATTACTCATGCATTAAGTACCCAAGATAAACTAAAGGAACAGACAGAGAAACTGGACACAGCATATGTGGACTGCACTTTGTTGATAAGAGTTTATACTAAAAAGACCTTAATAAGGTCAAATTAGGCTGAACAGGAGTGAGCTTCAGAACCGTTACTTAGACGGTAGCAGAGGCCAAAGATGAAAGCTGATGATGCTTTTGAGTCAGTATTAACTGAATCATCACACTGAATCATTTTGATAAGTATTCTATCCAGCTACAATGCAAGGCAGAGATCTAGGCTAAATAAATAATTCAGAACCGCCAATAGCGTTTCACACTATTTGTCTCCATTACGGCCTGAACTTTTACATTACTCTCTGATAACAGAGTGAGGCGGAGAAGGAGCCAAATTATCCCCACTGTCTCCAGTAGAATACATATTGAACCAGTTTTTATGATCATTCAGTACAATAGCAAATCATCCATCATTGATATACAGTATAAGATATATCATTGAAATGTACCTTCAATGAAGCTGTGTATACTTTATTGCATGTGTTGGTTAGATATGAACATCTGACAACCCCATTGTTCAATAACTAATTTAACGCAATAAACCATTTTTACATGTATAAAGAGACATATACTGGATATAGCCTGTGTCCACGCAGTAAATTGATTGAAATCCATCAGACAGTGCTGTCAAAACTGGGCGGGCATTAGCTACAGGATGCTATTACTGGAGGGCCGTAAATTACTGAAGCAGGTTGGGTATCTAAAAATAAAAACATCAATAAGTCCAGGCACACGCCTCAATCAATTCAGCAAACTATGATCAATACGTGCTGATTCTGCAACGACACAATAACATATTGACATACTCATGACAGACAAAATGCAATGGGCTTAATCAGCACAGTAGGATTTAGAGCACTGCCAATGATGTGGTATTTTTAGCCTCGGAAGCAAATGCTGGACAGGTGATTAAGCTTTTGCGTCCAATTTCAAATAAGGAGCTGTAAGGCTAAGCAGACTGTAAACTGTTATCTAAAAAGAATCTTACAATACACTACTGAAAGTAGTATATGTTTAATGCAAGACAAAATATTCTGAAATACACAGCAAAAGTGTATGTGTTTCATACCTCTGATTTTAAAGGTGGAAATGGTATCAGTTGTACTGTTCATACAGGAGGAGTGAATGCTGCCAAATCAATGCAATCTGCTGGGATTCCTCATATTGAACTTTTTTAAACTGATTGGAAAAAACGCACTGAAGGATAAATTGGAATGTAAGTACAATGGAAGTGAAATTACTATTCCTGAAAAGTGCCTTGAGCTGAGGTGTCATGAATTGTCGCAATGTAAATAAAATAAATTTAATTATATGTTTGAGTTTGGGGGTTTTAGTTATTTTGTCTGGTTTTGTTAAAATGCTTTAAAGGTGGGTTAGTGACTTTTTTCTGAAACACGTTTTGCAATATTGCTTGAAATGCTCTTTACATACCAAAAGTAACCAATAAATAAATTATGCGTTTTGTTTAAAAACTGAATATTGGTAATCGCCTCTGAGGCGCACAACCTTGGAAAAACTTAATCCAAACGTCTTGAGCAAACAGTAAGTCAGTCGAGTAAACAGCAAGGTAAGGCAAAACCACAGACGCATTAGCTATTTTAGCTTTCATTCTTAATGTATATATGTTTACACAGGTGTGTTAAGTTACAAATGATGTGCAAAAAACGGGTTGAAAACATAAAACTGTATTTGCCAAGGTGATGGCCAAAGAAAAAGCTGTTGAAGATAGGAGCAGAGTATGCTGCGGTGCTACATTACAGCTGTGGCGTCAGCTGAGGGAACAGAAATAGTTGCAAATTGATTGTTAAGGAGGCTATATAACAAATAGCGATTGGTAAGATTACACTATGGTTTTCATAGTGAGAACGTTGTTTATACAATGTATTTTATGCTGCTAGAATGAGGACTCTTACTTTTTGATTCAGTCAGCAATGAGATGAAGGCCATACCCTGGGCTTCTACACCACGGAAACAAGGTTTCCTGTGCCTGTGCTCCATGTTGACTGCAGAATGGCTATGACATCTGTTTTTTTTCATGTTTTTTTAAGTTGCTAAGAGAACGTTTTGCTTAGAGTATGGCTTTGTTTGCCTTCGTACATCTTGTAATCTGGCCATGTTGGCTTGTAAAACACTAGTTTGACCTTTTTCCTGATCTCCTCTAATTTGTGTCAAACATTTTATTGTAACTTATTTGCTGAAAAGTTAGAATATTGTTTGTTCTAGGTTTATTAGACAAAACAAAAATCATTGTAAAATGGAGACCAGATTGAATAAGTATTCTATAAATAGTATCCATAAATAAAATAAAAAACTATATATATAAAGACCAAATGTCAATTAAACTGTTTGATAAAAATGATACTGGTGTTTATTACAAAGCTTCTCTTTGGGCAAAATTGTAATTATTAACCGAGGTGTACTCATCTCCTCTGCTAGGAATGATAAGTTGTACAAGAAGATAAGTTGGCAGCTACAGAACTGGTAGAAAAGAACTACAGCTACATATCAGACCCTACATCATGTGTCAAAGACAGTTTGCTAAACAGCTTTTCCAAGATTACAGACCCCACCGTTAATTAGAAACAATGAATTTAACCTGTAAACCCTGTGATGAGCAGAAATGTTTTATCCTTGACTGTCAGTCAAGGATAAAACACTGAAGCAGAAATAACTACAAATTCATTAGAGAAACCCCGTGTTGACATGCTTTCTTCTTGAAAGCTGGAACTGTTCATCTTATGAGTAACGGATGGGATTAAACCGGTTGTTCATTCCTTCATTTTGTTGCACTTAAAAGTCACATTTGATGATCATATGAGGGAAATAATGACTGAAGAGGCAGCAAAAGTGTTGCATATAAAATGTTGGTGCTGCAATTCATGTTTAGTGTTTTACACCAACACCTGTGATCAGTGCTATACACGCCTCTGTAATTGGTTTAGAGCCGGACACATAAAGCACTCTATAATTGCAGAAACAGATTGCAGGGATGTGGGGGGAAAGATTAAGACTTGGTTGTGCTTCTGCAGCTGATGCACATGAATGGGGGGGGGGCAGGTATGTGCAACATCCAATAATAACACAAAAGGACAACCTGCTCACTCAAAGCAAAGATGCTATTTAAAATAACTGGCATAATCCAAAATGACTAATAATAGAAACAGTATTGCAGTATTTGGTTTAGCTGGGAGATCTCTAAATAAAGCACACAAACACGATGATGGGGGTCTTAACAAAGGGTACAATCTGAAATACTAACAAGCTGGAGAGCAAATCTACACATGGTGTAGCACTTTGATAACAAACCTAATCTCCTTTGATTTTCATCTCCAGACAGATACCGGAGCAGCAGCTCAACATAGTTTCAAACAGACAGGATTCAATTGGAATTGAAAAGGGGAAGCAGGGGGGTCCATTGCTACTGACCAGTGTCCAAATAGCCCCCCCCCCCCCCCCCCCCCCCAAAAAAGAGCTTCTTCATGATCTGCTTTTTTTTCTGGCTGTATAATAATATCACAAACTGATATTTACTGATTTTTTTTACTCATTGTGTTAAATCTAATACAGGCCTTGCAGTCCAGTTCAGTACTGGTCCGGTGGAAGTCATTCATTGCTATAAAAGATGGGCAGATATGATTGAAATCACCGTCCTCTTGTACTAGTCACGGCTACCTCTAAAAAACCAAAGAAGACAAAAAAATGAGCAGCCAACTTCCATTTGAACAGAAACAGCTACACATAAAAGAAACCTGAGAATATCAACCTTGGGAGATTATAGAAACCATAAGGTGGGAGTTTCATTAAGGTGAAGAAACCTTCAGAACGTCCAAAGAGAGCCTAATCCTGAAAAATGAGCTTTAGGATTCTCCCCAAAGCCATATAGGTATGGAATAACCTAAACAAACAATCAGGTGGTTCTTTGGCAAGAAGCCACTTATCCCCGGGAGAATGATCAAGAACGCACTGAGGTTTCATGTAGAAGGAGGGTTTGATGAAAGGCTCACATTATCTGTTGTGTTAAAGGAAACAATGAATCAAGCAACAGGTGAGCACTACCATGAGTCCTGTGTGGTGCCAACAATGAATCATCTGAATGCAATGCAAGTCAGGAGTTGCTTCTAATATCAGGGATGTTGATATATTTGAAGTTCTGCCAGGCCAACCGCCACGGCAAGAGTGAGATTAAAAGGTCCTCCTGGATAAGTAGAATTTGGCGATGGAGGCTAAACTGAAAACAAAGAGCCAGAAACCTCAGAGCATTTACATTTTTGGAAACACTCAAGTAGTTCTTAGTGAAAAACTTTCATAAGATGTCCAAACTGGGTGGATGAGAAAACAGGTTGTGATCTACAAGAATGGTCAACCAGCATCAGTCAGAATTTGGACCTAGTGGTGACATCCAAATTGGCATATTGAAATTCACAAGTGATGAAAAAGAGGCATCAAAGATTTTCCCAAAACTTGATGTAATTGCAACATAAGTTGTATGATACAACTAATGATTGTTTTTACCAGTTGTTTCACAAGATGTCAGAAAAAATGTCACTCTATAGGATTCATCCTAATAATGAGCGTTGGAACATCTCTTGCAGATCATTCCATTCAAATTTCAAAATCCTTTACATTTTTACTAAATTCAAGAGATTAAACAGCATATATATATATATATATATATATATATATATATATATATATATATATATATATATATATATATATACCCAGTTCTACTTGGAAAATAGCACAAGCACTGTTAAGATTTGAGGGAGAGCAACCGTGAATATCAATTTTCAAGTCTTGGCAGAGGCTGTCAATTGGAATTAGGTCTGGACTGTGAAGATGTCATCCCAACACACAAACCTGCTTTGAATGTAAAGTATTCTGTATGTTTAGAGCTACTGTAATTGAAGGTATATGTCTTTTACAGCCTCTAACAGGTTTTTCTTTGAGGATAGCTCAGTGTTTACCTCCCACCTTGCTGCCTTTGCAGTAAGATGATGGATTGAACATTCCTCTGTGACACACGTCCCAAACCCCAGGGCCCCAGACCGGTACCAGGCTATCGGTAATTTGATAGAAAAAACAATTAAAGTTCAGAGGACAAGTTGGATTTATATTTAATCTTATAATTAACCCATTTGGCCCCACTGGCAACAATTGTTGCTAAAGTGTATCAATTTCGTTTTCAACTCACAAGAAAAAATCTCAATGGTACTAATACAATTTTTTTCTTGTATATGCTAGTAGACAACTTAGACTAAGGTTTTTGATCTTTTTTTTTTTTATTGTTTCCAAGCTTCCGGCTGAAGACATTTCGGATGCAAAACGTCCTGGAAAGAGGTCATTTTCATACATTTCCTATGGTTTTTCCCCAAAACATATTTATGCTTATTTAATAATTCAAGTCTCTAGAGTAACCGTCCCCCAAAAGATTGTCCCTAGGATAATTTTTTTTTCTTCATGGGCTTATTTCTGAGAGGTAAACACTGTCTGCACGATTGCTTCTTATTGACTTATTTAAAAATGTAGAATGATGTTCAATGGCTCATTTTAGTCCTCTTAGAATAATCTTTCTAGCTAAATAAATTCACATTATCATAATCGAGTTTGTGAGGTTTGACTCGAAGTCGTTGCTGGTGCTCTTTGGTGGACAAGAGCAACATTGGTGAAATCCAAACCAACATCACAAAACGCAAGTGTGATTTTGCCTTTACAGAACATTCTACATATGGGACATGACACTGTAGAGAAGATTATATTGATGATTCATCAATGGCATCATATGCAAACAAAAAATGGCCTATTCATGCATCTTTCACCCTTGTTTTGTCATTGATTTAGGTCCGGGAAAATCGGGTAGATGGATCTTCTCTCCATCCATGGGCTGGTAGCCCAGATCCTCCTCCTGCGCCATGGAACAAAGCCATGTAGGCAAAGCAGAAGATCTTCAATGGCGGTGGCGATAGCTGATGCCACTAGGTTTGATAGTTTCAACCACTGGCCCTGCAACGCTGGTAGCAGGTACAAGTGATGCAAGAACTGTGGCGGATGCACAAGATTTGTGTGTTGGACGGTTGTTTCCGCGACGTCCATTATTTTCTGATAATCGACACCTCAAAGGGCAATATCCCGCTTATACCATGGTCGCTTATGAAAGAAAGAAATATCTAATCTATTAATAATACTTTAATGTGTTTTAGAGTTAAAATCGCACGTTTTTTTTAATAAGTCGAGGGGACTATTTAATATCTCCCCGTATACAGGCGTTGCCAAGCAACGTGGCCCCAGCGAGCCAACCGCAGCGATTTATCAGTGATGGGAAGTGAGATGATGGCTTTACCTTACATGATACAAAGTATAATTTTAGAAGGCCAGTGCACTACTTACTGCTTGTGTATGACGAGAGGATGATGCAAAACATTGCCATTATTTAACTGTGAAATAACAGTGAGTCTCCGTTGCCATTTTAACCAGCATAATAATTTAGAACGGTCATCGGGCAATTCGACGGGACGCCTTTCCTAGGTGTACATCATCACTTTTTAACGTACACCCTCCAGCCAATCAGAATCGAGTATTCACCCAGACCATGGTATAAACATTTATACAACAGTTAGTTCCGACCAATTAATGTTTTTAGAGGTTTTAAGAAAAAATATTTGTTGAGGTTTTGAGTTAAAAAAATTGTGAAGAAAAAAAACTGGTTTAAATTCTTTCTTATTTTGAATATTATACAAGGGGAACCTGAGGCTCCACTTTTCTGTTATTTATTTAGACTATATTATTTTCTTATGACTATATTAGTATTTCTCCATTATCATTATGTAATATTTGACCTACTGACAAGCTATGTGACTACTGGCAACAATTATTGCCAGTCATAAAAATGCTATTTTCTTCAGGGTACAAAACGGAAAAAAATAAATACATAACATGATTAAGAGGGACTCAACTGATATGAGTATATGCCTTACAACTCTGAAAAAAATCTGGGGACAAACGGGTTAAACGTAACCTCGCTTTTTTGCGAGGTGTTCCTTTTTATTTTGCTGCATCAGCCTGTGTGAATATTTTCTGATGTTAAACTGGTCCGTGGCATGCTTTTCTCTGTGCATTTGTGCTTTCTCTCTTGCCCCGTTTCCACAGAGAGGTCCAATCCGCATAGTTAACATAACAATCCTGTTATGTTAACTAGTCTCTCTAAGTCATCTTTATGTACAAACTCGTGCATGGTTTTCTGTTGCTATGTTGCCCTGTGTTTGATAGAGACAGTCTTTGACTTATCCCTGTTTCTTCTGAAATCTACAACCATCTCCTTTGTTTTCTTCACTATACCCTTCATTTAAAACTGCCTTTTGTCTTTACCTGTCTTTAACAAATTTTACATTTTTTGAAGACCTGAACCATTTAAGTGTGACAAAAAGAGAAATTTGAAAGAGGGGAAACACTTTTTCAAACATTGGCATTGTATAGTTAAAATCCTATTTAAGCTTTAGAAGCATTGCATTTGATTCACCAATGTTTTTTTTGCACCTAATCCAGCAAAAAAAGTCTGTTCTTAAGTCAAGTGCATTCTGACTTTTGTTACTGGCAGCTTTTGGAGAAGTAAAATACACAGACAGGTCAGTGCATGTCAAGGACCTCTTGCTGTGGGTCTGTAAAGCCCACCGAGTCACTGGCTGTGATGCCAAGCAACAGAAACTTTGTTTGACTCGGGAGGAGTTTTTTTGCCCAAATCTCCCCGAAGCCTTTACTTTCAACACGTCTGAAATGTTTTGAGCCTTGGCCGAGTGCCAACATATACTGTGTGTCAAAGTAGTGAGGCAGAAAATGCCAAGCGAGCAGTGGAGGTGAGAGAGATGGGGAGGATGCAATGACAGGGGTGATGGTACAGCAGCCTGTGCAGCCTGTGCAGCATAACTATTAGCAGAGAGCCAAGACAGATGACTCAAACTTCAGATATTATTACGTTTAATGATTCACCTCAAGTGGCCATTACTCGCCTATGATCCGTCTCTTTTGCTTGGAGGCTTTTCATGACTGCTAGGAATTTAAAAGATGAGTAAAGCAAGAAAAAATATGAGTGTGAACAGAAACGAGCTCTACAGTAATATAGGGTAAATAAAATACATTTCCAGGTACTTTCATAGTTTTTATATTACGTTTTAGCTCAATCTGAAAACCTTTAAGCATTACTTTCCACTAATCAGAACAAAAAGACAACACTGGGGACAAAAACAATCAGTATTCCTCAATAAACAGATCATAACTTTTAACTTATCTTAAGTGTGGCATTTCTGAAACATGACAAACGCTTCTTAAACTCATTTGATCAATATTTGTTGAAGATCACTGCCCTGTCTAAAACTCCTAGTTTAAGATAAATCTATCTGACCCAAATGGTAACAGTTAAGTTAAAAACAAAATCTGTCTGAGGGTGATGAGGATCAGACATAGAACCACTAAGACTAAAGTGAATCATAGCTAGGCAGGAGCTGGATAAACAGAGACACTGTTATAGAAAGGTTTGCCAACCCAGAAAGAACCTTCTCCGCTACAACATTAAAGTGTGGCTGTAATTTGCAGCTGCCTATAAGGAGAAACAAAGAAAATGTCCCAGTCAGATCAGATACTGACTGAGCTATCCGGGGTTTTTTTCTTTCTTAAACCCTATTTTTAAGCTCTGAGTTAATATCCCGGACAAGCCCCCAACAATTTCGGAGCTTGCTTTTGGGATAAAAAATAGATCAGCATTATGTTGATAGGAGAATGGACCTTAACCCTACTGACAAATCAGATCTATGAACCATGCACATGAGAACATAATTTTTTTCTAATTTTACATAGTAATTTTTTTTAATGGTCTGTGCCCTATGTCCACATGGAAACTGTGTTATAGTTGTTTTGTTTTGTTTTTCTAATGGGTTGCAGAAGGAGCAATTTGGCTATAACCTATAACCTTAAAAATGTCATACAGAAGATCAACAGTGGTGGATTATATGTTCGCTGTTTTGCAGATTATTAGTTCCACATAGAAGAAGCCACTTGCGCTTTGTTGTTTGCCATACTTTCTTTCTTGTGTTTGCAGCCAACCTCATATGGATGCCTTATGCATATGTCCCATATATGAGTTTTTGTGTAGATGAAAATATTTCTGGAAAAAGAACCATTTGGATTTAAGTGTTTTCCTACAAACATTCACGTTCTGGCGGGACCTAAAATTAACCCTACAACATCTGTGAAGGAGTTGTCGAGCCACAATAATGTCAGGAGCTTTCTAGTAGCTATGAAATCCTTAATAAGTTATAATGGATACCATCAGTGCTTTATATAATCAAAAGTTATGGAAACAGTAAGTTTTTATCCAGACCTTTGGCAATTTTTTAACACAAATGTAAGTATTTATACAAATAAGTTCTTCTTTTACAAGCAAAAAGCCAGTCAGTCATTACTTACCTGTTCTTTAATCATATAGGGAAAAGATAATGTGAAACAGGTTACATTTGTGTGTTTTACCTAGTGGCAGGAAGGGTGCTGACTCTGGTAAAAAACACAGAAGGCTCGACATCTACATGGATGCCCAGAGATAGCTCCCTGTAGTAGCCCTCCACTTTGCCTGCTCCGCCGGAATATTTGAAGTTCAGCACTGCCTCCAAAGTCTGCAACAGAACAGAAGAAGGAAGGGAAGAAACATCAGGCTAATGTGAAACTGTATCAGGAAGTTATTGAAGCAACAGATTGCGGTCAGAGGTCACACGCTGCATGTTGCTCCTCGCTGTTTAATCAGAGAGACTGGCGTAGCTCAAAAGTTCAGCTCATAAGGGAAGCCATCAAAGCAAAATAATAAATGCATCACAAGGCTGCTATTGTGCTGTTTAATGAAATGGAAGTATAACGATGGGAAACAGATGGATTTGGAATCTACGTGTGGCTTCCTAAAAGGGTTTAAAAGGGAGAGGGTTGCAGCTGGGTGGTCTAGGTGAGATTGCTTTGGCTGGGTTCTACCGTTAATAGGGGGAAAATGGACAGGGGGAATCACTCAGCAGTACTCAGAGGCGTTCTGTGGAGGGGAGGCGGTGAGTGGGGGGGTTATGTAGTAAGCAGCCAAGTGGGCGAAGTATGAGGAAATTAAAAGTGGCAGTTTATGGTGAGGAACACTAGCTGACTCGGGCAATGGGGCTAAAGCAAGGTAAGGGGACAATCCAAGGATCAGCTTTCCTTCCAGCACAGTGTATATCATCTCTGCACATACTGCTGATGGAGGCACTGGCTGTGCCTTTCCAGAACAAATTTAACCTATTTCCTGATTATTTTTGCTCTTTATCCCATTTTTGTGGGGGATAAAAGCCAAGGTGAAATGACTAAGCCTGCTGGCATGGAATGAGACCTATTATAAAAAAAGACAAACAGGCCCTTATTTATAAGTGTGCCACTTTATTTCACATTCTACATGTCTTTCTCTAGTTTACATTATCAGCATTTGAACTCGCTGATATTTGACAGTGCCATCCAGGAAAATTCCTGTGATTTTTCTGAGACAAGGTTAATACTTTCGGCATTTAGTAAAATGTCTATAATGACACAGAACTGTCAAAGGCCAAGAAGAAGAATTCTAAAATATAGGAAGATTACAGTTATAAGAAAACCAAAGATTTACATCTTTTTTTGATAGTTTCTACATAAAAAAACTAACAGTAACCGCAACCACAGGTGAATAAGAACACAGCGTGTTGTATTACACTACACCAAGACTCTTAACAGAATATTACTCTGCTCAAGTTTCCCAGACACAGGGGTGAATTCCCCAGGGGTTCCATCCTGGACCTGTTGCTCCCTCAACCCAAACTCATGTGTAAAACCATGTATGTATGTATGGATGGATGGATCTATGTATGTATGTATGTATGGATTGATGTATGGATGGATGGATGTATGGATGGATGGATGGATGGATGGATGTGAAAAACAGTAATTGAGATCTATCATTCTGGGAAATTGCCGAAAACCATTTCTAAATATTTGGGAATGAATGAAGCTCTCTTTATTTGGCATTGTAACCAGTGGTACAATGAAATTGCCTTGCAGCACAACCATCCAAGAGGAAAACAGAGACATGACATGCATCACAAGGATCGTCTGGCTGCTGTGGAGTCGCAATAAATATACGCTCCTAGTGAGTCCCAGAGAGAGAAATTATTCCTAAATGCTAAAAGGATGGAACAGCAGTGAACCTTTCCAGGAGTGGCTGGCTGACCAAAGTTACCCTAAGAGCGGACCATTGACTCATCCAAGAGGTCCCAAAAGACCCCAAACATCATCCAAACAATTTTTCCATCCAACTGATGACAAAATTGTTCACTGTAGTATGCGCAGTGGATTAAACGGTTTCTTACATCTATTGTTTCCTGTTTGGATCCTAGGTAAATAAAATCTAAACAACCACTAATGCTGGAAAGATAAATGCTGGATCTTGTAAATACCTTGCTCAGCGTCTGTATAAGGAAGCCATTTGGTTGGAAGTTGTATTCAGGCCATTCTACTCATTGCAAAATTATCAATATAGAGCCGTCTCAGCCATCTTGTATAAAAAGCAACATTCTCCATAGCCCTCCGGCTCATTCTATGTTCATCCTGAGTTACTGCAGCAGTATTTATTTGGTACATTTGCCAAACACAACGGATCAATCCTAAAACTGCTGCAATCTGCTGCTATTGTGTTTTTTTTTACATTTCACTGTACTGGAAGTTTCCCCTGCAAAATGAAGAAGTACAGCTCTACAACAGTGCAACCACAGGAGGAGAGGTGAAATTGTTGCTCAAAGCTCTGGATATAATAATAAATGATAATGATAATAAAAAGCCAGTGTGAATGCAAACCGCACCAGCTAAAAACAGAAACAATGTTGCAAATTTGGTCCCCAATAGAACAGAGTCTACCGGACTATCAGGTGTGAATACAGACTTAAACTCTGTACAAAAGTAGCCCATGTAATAGCCAGTGTTATGGCAAAAAATGCATCCCAGCCAATAATTACACCCCCAGCTGTGGGAACACTTGCCATTTAAAACTAAAGAAAGCGTATTAAAATATCAGAGACGAGGCAACTTTTAAATGTTTTCCAATATTTTCATGCTTACTATGCAACTTTGTCCTTTAAACGTGATGTTTTATGGCAAATCGAAAAAAAAATAAAAAAAGAGTAATAGAACATTTTATCTAAACACATTTGACTATTTTTGGTGTTCTGTGATTTATGGCTCACGTTCTTGTAAATCTCACAGGACACAATGGAAGTAAGAAAACGTTTAATCTGCTATTCATAATATACTCTGTTTATTCAACTCCATACATTTGTCATTTAAATTTCACATCACCTTATTTTGTGTATTTCCATGATGATCTTTACTCTCTTAAAGACGTTCTTCTAAGATATTTTTAACTATCACTCAATGTAATCTCCAGTTCAAAACACTTGTTACCCAATCAAATGTCTGGGTACCACCCCCACACATTGGTGACCTTTCTCATAAGTCAACAGATGAATGTCTGACTGATGTTCCTTCACATAAGATGCAGTATATTCAAAATGTGATTGTTTTTTTGGGCATCAAATGACCCAGGTGAAGGCTACATGCCAAAAAGCATCTGCCTATTAATAATGTCAAGTTTAAAATTTGCATGCATTTGCATCAAATGGCCATGGGTGCATATTGTTATCTGTCAAAGTGACATATGCCGTTTAGATTTTCCCTTCACTATTAAAAAAAAATATCATAACGGAAAATGTTCAGTAATTAATTACTGCGACCAATGGGATGACTCATACATTGTGCTACAATCTTGATGTCAAATCGTGAAATGGAAGTAGTCTGTAGCCCAGGAATTTGAGACCCCTGAAATTTAGTTTTCAACAACAATGTAACCTGAAGATATTTTTGATATTTCCATCATTTTCTTTCTTATCATATTTTAATTAACACAGCAAACAGGCTAAAATTAGGGTCCAAACATACCTTGAGTGACACAGAACATCTATCCAAGAAGCAACACTTAATAAGAGCAGATAACCGATTTGTCACTCCAATAAAAGCACTGGGTGTCCAGCTGTTGGCATCACTGTAAGAAGCTCAATGTCTGCTTTTGTATTCCCTAGTGCTTCTTTAAAGAATACAGACAGGTACTATGGGAGACTTCGGTGAATCAAAGATGCTGGTTGACAAGGTTGAACATGAAAACACAAATTCCCACTCTTAACTTTTGCTACTGCAAAAGCAGATCCTGAAGGGTGCAGTGGAGTCAAGTGGCAACAGCTGCCCTCCAAAGCAGGTAATAGACAAACTCACACTGGGCTAGAAGCAGAAGGAAAGGAACAGCATGTTGATTTGAGCCTTATTTCAATAGACTGACTTAGTTCACTCTTATCAATGATTAGATCAATGTGTTTCCTCTGCAACACTTTTTTTCTTACCATGTGCTAAAAAGGAAAAGCCTGTCGACGTTTTGCATTATAAACATAGACTCGTTTTCTCTCTGACTCAACAAGTGCTGTGACACGTGCGGCCGCGGATGAAATCGCGGCTGCCAGTGTGGAACTAAATGACTTAAGATGATCCTCTTGAGGACAGCAATCGTCTCGGCAACAGTGCCTCGTACCAGAAGCGTGCCTGAGCCCTCCTTCAGAGCCGTGTCGAAGCGGGAGCAGCCCCTATTTCCGATCCCCCAACTCTTTGCTCCTCTGCCCCTCGGGACCGTATTTCAATCACACTGGGCTAAAAATAGCTCCTGCTGTAATGAGGTGGCACTGCTAGGAGTAAGCGAGATGAAAACAGCACCTGACCACACACATCTATTACTTTCACTACAGAGGAATGTTTCTGTAGGAGCAGAACAGATTTTCACACTGCTGTCGAGGGATTACGGGCCCCTGCTCTTTACAATATTGATTGAGTTCATTTATTAATGTTAGTTTATCAGTCTCTTTCAGGTTGAAGTTCCACAAAGAATAGCTTCTCCTGACAGGAAAAATTCCTGGGCGGGCTTATAAGAAAAGAGCAAAAGAAAGCTATTAAGATGATTAAAAATCGAAAGGGCAAAGTAGTTACTGACATTTCAGGAATGTACAAATGCTTAAAAAATACTACAGAGATTTGAACAAAACAGAAGTAAAATTAAATTACAAACTAAGTAGAAATGTTTAAATAAAATACAACAGAACACGATCTATGAAAACTAAATTAGCTCTAAATATTACAGAAAAGGAGGTGATCACTGCTAGTTCACTGTTACAGTTTTTCTCAAATGCTTAAACACATTTCACAAATGTTTCCTCCATGTTCCCCAATGTCTAAACATAACTCTTTCTAAAGCTACATAAACACAAAACAATGCTCAATTTGTGAGAAGGTTCTTTTTTCCATAACTGCCAATGCATATTTTAAGAAACTTTACAGTAACGGATCTTGTAAGATCTCTGCAGAGAATTAGGCATTTGGATTTGTCAGTTTTATATGAAGAGTATAAATCTGTAGAAAATTCTGCATGTACACTACAGTAACACAGCTCAATGCAAAAACAGAATTTATTGCACACAACAGTACTCTTAAAAACATGATCAGGGTGTGAAGTTTTTTTTTATTTACTTTATTCTCACCACAATCACTGTGCGGCATCATGGCGCTGAGCTGCATCAGGCCACATCACCTCAACCACGTTGCAGGCTATATTCCCTCTTGCCAGGCACCGCAGGAAAAAAACGCCCAGGAATGGCGAATCCAATAGACTACTTTGACGGGCTTGTAAAACTGTATTGTGACAAATGAAGCGATAGAGTTCAATACCGGTTGTGTTGTCTGAATTCCCTGATAATGGTGGCCACGGTGAACCTACTCAGGTTTGGACGGACTCTTAGTCCTGCTTCAGCCATTGTCATGCCATGGACAATGATATGGTCAATGACTGTTGCTCGCATCTTGTCCGTCATGATGGTGCGAGGTCGTCTTGCTCTCCCTCCTGCACCTTGTCCTCTCCCATGTTGGCCTTCTCCTCTTCCTCATTGACCTGCTCCTCTTCTTCCATGGCCAGCTCTTCTCCCTCCTCTGATTTGAATTCCTCTTGCCCTGACTCTGCCTTCATCCATTGTGTTTGTTTGGAATCTTCAGCAAACTGTGCACTCTGAACTTGCTTTTATTCATGTGGTCACAGCATTAGCAGAAATTGTCTTCAATTTTGAGTTGTTGTGTGTAATGAATGACGCCAGGTGTGTTCGTTGTGTTCAAATTTTGCTGACTGTGGCAAGCATTTTGCATCACATGAGCTTTAATTTGAGAATGCGAGCAGAGTTCTTTTGCAACTTGTGTTTTAGACAGGAAAAATGTGCTAAGATTTATGAGAGCGGAGAATTCTGTTTTGTGAATTGTGTCTTCATGTGAAATGTGTTTATGCTATTGAAAAATGATGGCTAGATTTAGTAAATGTGTTTAGACAACTGGTCATTTGGTTTAGAGGATTGGCTTTTGTGTTTTAACATTTGAGAAAAACTGTAAAATTGAAAGCTACAGAAAGAGATGGCTATCCTGCAGTTTAAAAAGAATTTACTACATTTTTTTATTTTGATATGAGAGAAACTGGAGAAATCACTGGAAGAAACTTCCATCTATCTTTCTTTTTTTCAAATGCAGAAAGGATGACCATTTATGCAGATCAATTTTGCTGTTAAACATTTCTCTTAAAGTCTTAACAAAAATTTTAGCTCACAGGTCAGAGACAAAACAACAGGACCAGGCTTTATTAAAAGTTGCTAAGTCAAAGAAATCTGCTCCATACTATAGAGTTATCAAAGGATGTATAAAAACCGAGAATTGTAATTGCGATGAATGCAGAAGAAGCTTTTGATCGAATCGAATGGGATATTGTTTTTAAAACTTTACACACACACACACACACACACACACACACATATATATATATATACACTACCGTTCAAAAGTTTGGGGTCACATTGAAATGTCCTTATTTTTGAAGGAAAAGCACTGTACTTTTCAATGAAGATAACTTTTAACTAGTCTTAACTTTAAAGAAACAAACGCTATACATTGCTAATGTGGTAAATGACTATTCTAGCTGCAAATGTCTGGTTTTTGGTGCAATATCTACATAGGTGTATAGAGCCCCATTTCCAGCAACTATCACTCCAGTGTTCTAATGGTACAATGTGTTTGCTCATTGGCTCAGAAGGCTAATTGATGATTAGAAAACCCTTGTGCAATCATGTTCACACATCTGAAAACAGTTTAGCTCGGTACAGAAGCTACAAAACTGACCTTCCTTTGAGCAGATTGAGTTTCTGGAGCATCAATTAATTTATGGGGTCAATTAAACGCTCAAAATGGCCAGAAAAAGAGAACTTTCATCTGAAACTCGACAGTCTATTCTTGTTCTTAGAAGTGAAGGCTATTCTATGTGAGAAATTGCTAAGAAATTGAAGATTTCATACAACGGTGTGTACTACTCCTTTCAGAGGACAGCACAAACAGGCTCTAACCAGAGTAGAAAAAGAAGTGGGAGGCTGCGTTGCACAACTGAGCAAGAAGATAAGTACATTAGAGTCTCTAGTTTGAGAAACAGACGCCTCACAGGTCCCCAACTGGCATCTTCATTAAATAGTACCCGCAAAACACCAGTGTCAACATCTACAGTGAAGAGGCGGCTGCGGGATTCTGGGCTTCAGGGCAGAGTGGCAAAGAAAAAGCCATATCTGAGACTGGCCAATAAAAGAAAAAGATTAAGATGGGCAAAAGAACACAGACATTGGACAGAGGAAGACTGGAAAAAAGTGCTGTGGACGGATGAATCCAAGTTTGAGGTGTTTGGATCACAAAGAAGAACGTTTGTGAGACGCAGAACAACTGAAAAGATGCTGGAAGAATGCCTGACGCCATCTGTTAAGCATGGTGGAGGTAATGTGATGGTCTGGGGTTGCTTTGGTGCTGGTAAGGTGGGAGATTTGTACAGGGTAAAAGGGATTCTGAATAAGGAAGGCTATCACTCCATTTTGCAACGCCATGCCATACCCAGTGGACAGCGCTTGATTGGAGCCAATTTCATCCTACAACAGGACAATGACCCAAAACACACCTCGAAATTGTGCAAGAACTATTTAGAGAAGAAGCAGGCAGCTGGTATTCTATCGGTAATGGAGTGGCCAGCGCAGTCACCAGATTTGAACCCCGTTGAGCTGTTGTGGGAGTAGCTTGACCGTATGGTGCGCAAGAAGTGCCCATCCAACCAATCCAAATTGTGGGAGCTGCTTCTAGAAGCGTGGGGTGCAATTTCTCCAGATTACCTCAACAAATTAACAGCTAGAATGCCAAAGGTCTGCAATGCTGTAATTGCTGCAAATGGAGGATTCTTTGATGAAAGCAAAGTTTGATGTAAAAACAATCTTATTTCAAATAAAAATCATTATTTCTAACCTTGTCAATGTCTTGACTCTATTTTTTATTCATTTCACAACGTATGGTGGTGAATAAGTGTGACTTTTCATGGAAAACACAAAATTGTTTGGGTGACCCCAAACTTTTGAACGGTAGTGTATATATATATAAAGGAATTAAACTTGAAAAGCAAGAATTTAAAGCATCCCTATATGCAGATTTATTAGTAGATATGACGGATCAAAAAAATTCAAATTCCCTCATCTGATGTGACTTTTTGAAGAATACAGTGAACTATCATGAAAAAATTAGTTTTAGAAAAGTTGAAACTCTGCCTCTAAAAAAAGGCTTTGACTCATCCACCTCATCTGACATCCTTTAAATGAGTCCAAATGGCATTTAGTATTTAGGTATTAATATGAGTAATTATTTAAACCAAATGTATAAGTTGAATTACTCTCTAATAATTGACACTTTAGAAATAGTTTTTTTTTTTATGGATAGATCTGTCTCATGGAACAGATGGGGTTTGTTACCAGCTCCTGCTTTAGCATCACTTCAAGCTTCAGATGTTGTTTCAGCATCAGGCGTGTCGCGTCATTTCCTGTTTGGTGACTCACTTGGCTGGAGCATCTCGGGGCTCTTGCCCTCTTTAATTTATCTAATTTTCTCTGTCCAGAAGCTTTTCTGAGTTATTTTAACACACAAACACGTTTTGAGAACTCGTTAAGTGTTAAACTGGTTTTCTGGGCTAGGTAAGTTATCGCTAGGTTAGCTTAGGTTTACTGCTAGCATGGCTATGGCTGCTCTCTCTCCTGTCCCTCCGTCTCTCTCTGAATCTCCTCCTCTCTCCTGCTCTCTGTGTCAGATGTTTAGCTACTCCTCTGCCTCCTTTAAGATGGTAGGTGTAATAAGTGCAGCATTTTTGTAGCCTTGGAGGTAAGGGTTTCTGAGCAAGAGGCCAGTCTCCGCGCTGTAGAACAGCCAGCCCCAGCAGTAGCTAGTACGGAGCCAGTTAGGACAGGACTCCTTAGCCGTCCTCCAACAGCTCCCGTGCAGCCGGGATCTGAGGCAAACTGGGTGACTGTTCGTAGGAAGCTTAGCGCCAGACCCCAGCGCGCAGCCAACCTCCAGCCCCTTTCTGTGAATAGGTTTGCCCCGCTCAGCGGGAAGCCGATTCTTGTAATTGGCAGCTCCATAGTTAGGAACGTGGCTCCAGAGACTCAAAAGACCACCGTCAAATGCCTTCCAGGGGCCAGAGCTTTGGACATTAGGTCCCATCTGAAGCTTTTGGCAAGGACAAACGGCGGTAAAGCAGGATCTTTATCCATGCTGGTTGCAATGACACCCGGTTACGGCAATCGGAGGTCACTAAAATTAGCGTAGCTTCGGTGTGTAGGGCTGCCAAAAAGATGTCTGACTCTGTAATTTTTTCTTGTCGCCTGGCTGATCTTACTAGCGATGACATGTACAGCCGTATGCTGCTATCTCATAAAGATAAACACAACTCCGACTGAACAGAAAAATAAATCAATTAAATGTGGTTTACTAAACATAAGATCTCTCCCCTCAAAAACACTGTTAGTAAATGACTTAATTTGTGAAAATAATATTAATCTCTTTTGTCTTGCAGAGACATGGTTGCAGGAAGAGGACCATGTCACAATAAATGAGTCAACTTCCCCTAGCTACTTAAACTTTAGTGTCCCTCGAAGTACTGGTCGAGGAGGTGGAGTAGCCACGATCTTTCATTCAGATATACTAATTAATCCCCAAAAAATAATAATTACAGTTCCTTTGAGCATTTAATCTTTACCCTTCCTCATACACATAAAGCAGTAAAGCTCGTTGTTCGTGGTCTTGTATCGTCCACCAGGCCCTTATTCTCCATTTTTAGATCAGATATCAGATTTTCTATCTGACTTAGTTTTAAAAACTGATAAAGTTATTATAGTTGGAGACTTCGATATTCATGTTGGTAGTGAAAGTGATAGTCTAAATACAGCTTTTAACATTATCTTAGACTCAATAGGCTTTACTCAAAATGTGCAGGGACCAACCCACTCTTGTCACCACACTTAAGATCTTGTGTTGATTTATGGCATTGACTGTGAAGAAATAAAAGTCTTTCCACATAACCCTATCCTGTCTGATCATTTTCCGATCACTGTTAAACTCACTCTAACTGACCATTTCTAAACTGAAATAAAACTTCATTATACCAGAACCTTATCAGACAATGATGTAGCAAGTTTTAAAGATGCTCTTTCAAATTGAGTTTCCTCAGTATATAAAAATACAATAGAAAATAGTGATTTAACTCCTGACCCCTCACAACTTGACATTTTAGTTCATAGCGTTAATTCCTCCCTGCGTCTGGCAATAGAAAAAGTTGCCCCCTTGAAAAGGAAGGTGGCTAACCATAGAAGATTAGCTCCCTGATTTATTTTAGAGCTACGTACCCTAAAACAGAATGTTCGAAAACTAGAGAGAAAATGGCGCTCTACGCATTTACAGGATTCTTATTTAGTGTGGAAAAATAGTCTTTTGCTATATAAAAAGAGCCTTCAAACAGCATATTTTTCATCTTTAATCGAGGAGAATATAAACAATCCTGCTTTAATGCAGCCTAATTTTCAGATCTACTAAAATAATTAGCTTCATCAAAACCTTCAACTTGCATGTTAGACCCAGTCCCAACTAAACTTTTAAAAGAGGTTTTGCCTTTGATTGCTGCTCCAATTGTAGATATAATGAATCTATCCTTAGTCAATGGATATGTACCACAGGAGTTTAAGATAGCTGTAATTAAACCTCTACTTAAGAAACCATCTCTTTATCAAAACGACTTAATTAACTATAGACCGATATCTAATCTTCCCTTCTTATCTAAAATTCTTGAGAAAATAGTGGCACACCAGATATGTGAGCATTTAAACAATAATGAACTGTTTGAGAAGTTTTAGTCAGGCTTTAGAGCTCCTCATAGAACTGAAACAGCTCTGGTGAAGGTTACTAATGATATTCTCATAGCCTCAGACAATGGACTGGTGATCATTCTGGTCCTGTTAGATCTCAGTGCTGCCTTTGACACTGTTGATCACAATATTCTCATAGAAAGGCTTCAAAGTGTCAGTATAATAGGAACAGCACTAGGGGGGTTTAAATCTTGTTTGTCCAACAGATTTCAGTTTGTTCAGGTAAACAATAGATCTTCCTCGGCCTCAATGGTTACTTGCGGAGTACCACAGGGTTCGGTGCTTGGGCCGATTCTTTTTACTATATATATGCTTCCTATTGGTAAAATCATTAGGCAGCATGGGATAAATTTCTATAGTTACGCAGATCATACACAACTATATCTATCCATAAATCCGGATGAATCCAATCAGTTAGGTAGACTACAGGCATGTCTGGAAGACATAAAAATTTGGATGACTCTAAACTTCTTGCTTCTGAATTCTGATAAAACAGAAGTTGTCATCTTTGGACCAGAAGCTCTGAAAAAGAAACTAATTAATCAACCCCTTCACCTGGACAGCATTCAATTAACATCCAGTAATAAAGGAAAGAACCTCTGTGTTATTTTTGACCAAGATACGTCATTTAGATCTCACATTAAAGAAGTCTCTAGGATTTCCTTCGTTCACCTTATGAATATTGCAAAAATTAGAATCATCCTGTCCAGGAATGATGCTGAAAAACTAGTCCATGCCTTTGTTACTTCAAGGCTGGATTACTGTAACTCTTTGTTATCAGGTAGTCCACAGAATACAATAAAAAGTCTTCAGTTAGTCCAAAATGCTGCTCCATGGGTTCTAATGAATAAAAGAAGAAGAGATCACATTTCCCCTGTTTTAGCTTCCCTTCGCTGGCTCCCAGTAAAATCTAGAATAGAATTAAAGATCCTCCTTCTGACATATAAAGCTCTTAATAATCAAGCTCCATCATACATAACTGATTGTTCCATATGTTCCTAACAGGGCACTTCGCTCTCAGACTGAAGGTCTACTGGTAGTTCCTAGGATTTCTAAAAGTAGAATGGGTGGCAGGTCTTTCAGTTATCAAGCTCCCGTCCTATGGAACCGGCTCCCAGGGTTGGTTCGTGAAGCAGATAACTTGTCTATCTTTAAAACTAAGCTTAAAACCTTATTCTTTGACAAAGCTTACAGTTAGAGACAGGTTAACAGGTAGTTAGAGACAGGTTAGACAGGTAGCTAGGAAGAGACAGGTTAATGTTAGTCAGGTAAAGTGTCAAAAGCTAGGAAGAGATAGGAAGAGGTAGAGTAGCTTGGTAGAGATAGATTAATGTAAGCCCGGTAGAAAGTGTTAGTAGCTAGGTCTCCTAGTAGCTAGGAGACAGGTTAATGTTAGTAGCTATGCTGCTTTAGGCTAGGCTGTTGGAGGACATTATTAGAGTCAGTTCCTACTTTCACTCCTACTTCTCCCTAACTGTATGATGTGTTGTCAATTCAAGCGCTAACCTGTTTTCTCTTAGTCTCTTACTACAGTAGGTGCTCCCAACCTGCCCTGATTGACGACCCTGGCTAAGATGGCATTCCAGTGCAGGGACGTTCTACACGTCCTGCTACCAACTTCTGCTTCTGCATCAGTTCTGTTGCTCTTTATGTGTCTCTGCTGCCTTCTCCAAACCCCAGACGGTCTCGGCAGATGACCGCTTATGCTGAGCCTGGTTCTGCTGGAGGTTTCTCCCTGTTAAAAGGGAGTTTTTCCTCTCCACTGTCGCTTCATGCATGCTCAGTGTGAGGGATTGCTGAGAAGTCATGACGCAATCTTCTGTGGTTCTCTATTTCCTAAATTAAACATTGTAATAACTCTTCTTGTAAAGTGCCTTGAGATGTCATCTGTTGTGAAATGGCACTATATAAATAAACTGAATTGAAAATTATGGATAAAGTGATTGAGTTAAGATGTGTCTTCTTCCAAAGTTTCTTTTTCTAGTCCAGCATCTCCCAATCAGAAGGTTAGAATCTGGATATGGATGGAGAAGATTTCTATCACATGTTATGGGACAGTCGCAAGCTGAAAAAAATTTGTGATTTCGTATTTCCACATGAAGGCACATTATTCCAAAACCAAAATTGCACGCTATCCAAGTATCGCCCTGTTGGGGGATACAGAAATATTAGAGGTGTTTAACAAACATCAAAGAAAGTTGGTTCTTGCTGCAATTCAAGATGCTAAAAAATGTGTTTTAATGTTATAGAAAAACATCAAGGCCCCAACACAGCAGAGGAACGAATAGTCAATCTGAAAAAAAATCTTTCAGTTACAGATATATCTGACAACCTTGCACATCGAAATCTAAAAGAGACTCACAATCACCTCCTGCCATATTTACATACTATAGCGTGACTAGCATCCCACTCTGACTTCGTAGCAACAGTTAGCAGGAAACAGCCTATTTACTCAGATGTCTTCATCACAAGTAACTCTCACCAGTTCTCATAAAACTCACAACACCACCTGGTTGTATTATTGACAGCTATATCACAATAAGAGCATCCCCTTGATCACAGCACACGTCTATAGAGCACATTAGCTGATGACAGTTAGTAGCTAGGCTACAGTTAAACCATGGCTAGAACAGAGGAAGAAAGAAGCAGCGGGACTGGAGCTAAAGCCGCTCCTTCTACTCAAATCACCAGTGAGGAAATTTTGACTTCCCCGTGAGTTAAGTCCAAATTCACATTGCAAACAAGACAAGACAAAACCACTGATTGCTACACATTAGCTTGTTTCTCTGAGCCATCCGGAGCCATCGTGTCTCCTTTATTTAAGAATTGTTGCACTGCAGTAACTAAAAAGAGTAACTCGATGGCAGCCACCCTCTGTTACTAATCATTTATTTTATTTATTTAAACAAGATTGTTACACTTATATTGTAAAAAAATTTCAATCTGACCATTAATGCCTAATGTGATACAAAAGAATAATGGAACCTGCATCACTTATATGTCTTTTGAAATAAGATTTACTGTAGAAAATGTAATGAATAAAAGCAATGATCGTAGACTAGACTACTCTAAAAATAGCTAAGGGCTGTACTGTAAGAATAGGAGAAAATAAATGTGAGAATCGAATCATGAAACTAAAATCGAAAATCCAATCCAAAAGGGGATTTGGAGAATCGTGACACCCCTATATTATATGCATTCCACTTTGTAAGTGGATGTACACCTTTCACTGGCTTTGTAAAAAATAAAGGTACTTTAAATGTTAATCCTAATGAAAGACAAGACGTGACACAAGAAATTCAGTGGCCTTTACCTCAAAAGCGAAAGTCCCTTATTATATATATTTTTTATGTTGAATGAAGGAGGTCATAAAAGGCTGTCTATAACATTTACTCACATAAAACGTTTGACAAGTGAAAAGCCCACTGGATGGCATGAGTAACGACGCTCCCACCCATGACTTGTGAACAAATGACAACGAGATAAAGATCCGGACAATTCTTGCTGAAGAGATTTTGGCAGAGCCAAATGCCTCCTCACAGGAATCAAAGATAAAACATCACAGTGACAGCTGGGAAGGAAGGGGAGGAGGGCTCCTCAAAATTGAGTAAACCAGTGAGATTAAATATCACTGGTGGAAAGGAATTCTTTTATGACCTTTGTTTCATACAACCTAGTTAATAAATTATGGTAAAATCCAAACAGTTAACTCTAACGTTGGCCAGCAAGCCAATTTTTAATGGGAATTTCTTCATACAATAGTTTTTTTCATGTATTATGTGATGTTAAACATCATGTTTATAGACTTTTATAGTGTTTCTTCAAACTAGCACAGGTGCTCAAACAGCAACTCGTCAGAGGAGGCCCTGTATTCTTTGATAAGAAGATGAAATGGAAGTCTGTGGGCCTAATTGTCCATAAAATGCAATTCATTTTGTCAAATTGTTCAGGGAGAGTCAAGAATATGAGTTTTATTATAATGTCCTGACAAATATCTATTGGAATAAGGTTTGGAGCTTGACAAGGCCATTCTATCTCATGAACTTGCCTCAAACTAAACCATACAATTTTCAGATTTGGTACTTAGTACCTTGAATTACCCTGTGTTGAAAGTGTGCTATACAAATAAAATTGCCTTGCCTAGTTCTGCTGTGGTTCACGAAGGGTAACCTCTAAATTCTTCTTCTTTCTTCCAGGTTACCTGTCTCTACTATGGGAAAAAATCCCAACAGCATGACAATGCTAACACCTCGTTTCACTGTTTCCAGGGTTTTCGGTCAGAAATAATCTACCATCATCTGTGAAGGCAATTTGTGTATTAGAAGAAATTAATACCAAACATTTGTCCGATTTTTATACCCATATTTTTCTTTTAATTTACAACCTTGTGGTCTTTAAATATATATAATTTTAATAAATACATTAGAGTTTGTGAAAAAAATCTGACAAAACGTGAAAAGGTTTCAAGGAATGTAAAACTTGTGGAAGACACAGTATACTTAGCCAAGTGAGTATTTTGATCATATCATCATTTCAGGCATATTTCCAAATTCAAAGCTGGACAAATGTGAATGTTTATTGGATGTATGTAGGGCTGTGTTGAAAAAAAATCGTAAAATCGATTCTGAATTGATCCTTAGAGAAATCAAATCGAATTGATTCACAATTTCAAAAATCGATTTTATTTTTTGGAATAGTTTGCCGTTTTTACAACTAAAATAGTAAGGTAAAGTCCAGCCGGCCATTTTAAGTCTCATGTTTGAAAGGGTAAATACGGTTTCCCCTGGTAAACTGTGATAAGGCATATTGAATTACAGGCGTATAATTAATATAATAGCTAAAAAAAAATGTATAGTATTGACCCATATCAATATCGAACTGGATCAGATTGGATCGGATTGAATTGTGATAATCGATTCTAAGTCTTAAGAATTGGAATTGAATCGATTCAGGAAATTTGAATCGATACCCGCCCTAGATGTTTGCATAGCAGGTGAAATGCATCTCTGTAATGAGAGAGGGTATGGCCTATGGAGGTCAACACACTATATCAAGGTGTGCATAATTATTAGCCGCCTCCTTTTCTATTCCGTTGTTTTTATTGTTGCTGTTTTGATCAGACAAAAATCTAATCAAAAAGTGATATTGCTTGATATAGTAAAAATAATCGTGATCGTTTTATTTAATATAATTGCCCAGCCCTAAAAGGGAATTTCCATCTTTCAAAAAGACAATGATTTTATGCAGCACAATTCTCCATCAGATGAATCCAAGCAAGGGCGTCAGTTTGCTTTCAAAAGTGCTAGGGACAATAACCATAAACTTAGGTGTGATTTGAAAACTGCTGGGGACAATTATTAACTATTCATAGCCTAGTATTACTCTGGTTCACATGTCATTACAATAAGCACTGGAGTGTATAAACATTTGTTGGAAATCGCATCTTTTTTCAATAAATAACAGCTGTAAGGCAGAGGATTAAGTGCTTTGCTTTTCAAATGGCAGACATTAAAATCCACATGATTGCAAATATGTATTTGCCCCGGAAGAATATGCACAACAGTAAAACGCATTTCCCATGGCTGTTGCCTGTTCAGTGTGGAGAAACTTGTGTCCTGCAATAGAACAGATACGTGGGGCTAATCAACTGTTTTAGTTGGACAAATACATAAATTAAATTTTTCAGGTCCCGGAGGAAATTTCGTTAATGCTAGCAGGTTAGGACTTGGGAGTGAGAAAACATAATTGTTTGAATGTTTTTCATTTTAAGACTCCAAAAGAGGATCATGTTGAGATAAAGGGTCATGCTGACACATTGTTTTTTGGTGGAAAGAGCACAATAGAATATTTCCCACTGTTACATTGATGGTAGAATATTCTCGCTATCTATCCATCCAGCGCTGCCAGAGAAAGACTTTCCTGCGGCTGGATTTGCAATTAAGGATCAGAAAATTAAGTTAAAACCAGTGACTGTGGAAAACATTTTGTTTCTGAACAGTGATATCTGAATCAAATAAATGAATCTGCTGAATCTGGTCAGACACTGCAGACAGGAATAACATGCGCCACTTCAGCAGGTGCTCACTGTGGATCAGTGGATAAGATTAAGGGTGTCACGATTCTCCAAATCCTCGATTCGATTTTTGATTTTAGGGTCACGATTAGCAGACTCTCTTTGGGAGTCTTAAACTAAAATATTACAAATATAACACTGCAGGACTCTGTGCTGAATTTACTTGGAGCAGACTAGGAGTCTTTAAAAATCTTGACAACAGCATCTGTGCAGAAGGAAAACACTATTGCATAGGAAGGTGGATCGGACATATTCCCATTAAGCCCCTCCCTCCTTAGTTACTGTTGCCAACTCGGACAAGGCGTCCCAGCTAACTGCATGTTTACAATGAGAGCAATCAGTGCTTAAACAATTCCTAAAGAGGCTCTTTACGACGTTTGGACCCAAAAACATTTAATATCTTCGAGGAGCCTTCGGAAAGGTCGGCATTATGTGTTGCAGGGCTATGCACAAAATTTTAAAGAAGAATTGTATGAAACCGAACTAAAATTAGAGGCACAGCTCTTCGGGTCTCAAAGCAAGAGGGAGAAGCATCATATGGCATCAATCATATTTCACAAGGAGAACATATCAGAAGACCAGCATTGTTCATGTACAAAGGGAAGATGCAGGTACTGGGAGGCTGTGGTTGCTGCTGTAGGAGAAGTGGATAGTCAACAAATCAAGAAACCGACCGACTCAATGAATGCATTAAAGGCTGATCACTGTTACTGAAAAGAAGTGTGGCTATATTGGTAAATGATTTATTTTAATGTCAGAAATGTTTATTGGAAGATATTTTTTCACAAAAACAGATACAAATAAATAAGTTAGATGGTAAAATCCATTCTGCATTTAGTTGCCCAAATATTTGATGTGTTTTTTTTTACCATTTGGATTAACCAAGAGCACTTTGGTTGGTGATTAACAGATGTAATCTTCAAAAATTAGACTTTTCTAGTTGCGCACACACTACCACTGTGCTGCAGATACTGCAGAGATTAAAGCTTCTATAAATTCATTTAGTCTGTCTTTTTCGTATTCAAAAGGCCCTATTGAGGAGTGTGTGTGAGTGTGGGCATCATGGTCTCTGATGTGCGATTTTGCAATTAATGATTCATAGGAGAAGATGTCAGGAGGACCGATAACAGATCTGCACCGCTGTGTAATGACTTCACAATGACTAGCGGATGCTGAAGAAAGAGTGCTGAAGAACAAGCTGAAGTGACAGCAGACAAGACTCAGAGTATCTAAAATTGCTCAGTAACAAGCAGGCTCATGAAGACCAAAATTGCAGACAATGCTGACAGTGAAAAAGTCTGCATCACAGCATGGTTCAACACCTTAACCTTCACCCAAACCTTTCTAAAAACCAAAATAATATCTGGAACATCCCTTTTAATGATGGTCCTGACATTTCTGCCCACACCATTATACCACACTATATAATGTCACACTCGGCACTACTGAGACGCACCTCTGAAGTGGCAATTGAGAACAAAGATATCATCATCTGTGAGCCAGCCCAACCATCACGACGTTCTGTAATCCCTAGCCAAAATAATCAGAAATCATAAAGTAAAAAAAAAAAACGGCATGATCTACAGCACAATCTAAACCATATTCCTACCTGCATCTGTGCTCAGATGCAACGGGAAGGTAATCTGCAAACTGAGATGATGAAAGATTGCAAGAGATGGCGGTGACTTTATTTGGCTGTTCAAACCCAAAATAGGAACATTTGGACTATTCTGAGTACCAGATAACCCCCTCCCATCGCTTCATAACGTCTGGATCTGATTTGTGTTTCTTTGGTATATGGAGGACTGCGGAGCGTGAAATTATCAGCTCAAACCCACTTTGTAACGCAATGCAATATTACAATATGTTCATCAATTATATTGGCAAGTTCCATAAACAAAGTGATTTTGTAATATATGTATTTATACAAAGCTGCTCCCACAATGAGTTAGCTTTAAATGCACTGCTGGCAACAGAAAAACATAATTCTTATTAATATATTGTGATGAGAATCTTGTGCTTATTTGCACATTTAAATAGTGATGATTGTGGGGGTTTTTCCTCCTGGTGCAGACCATGTGGACATCAGATATTAATCAAATATGAATATTGCTACACTATTTGTTCTCCTACTTATTAAACCTATAAATAAGCACTATATTTACCATAATACAACATTGCAGATGTATGCATTACATAAAAAGATTTATTAGTTCAGAATTGCGTCTTCAGGGAATGCTGTATTGTTGCTTTCAGTATCCGAGGACAAAAGTATTAAGTCAGGCCCACTGACAATCAGAAAGTCTGGATTAATTGTGAAATGGCAATTACAATAATAATAGTTACAATAATAATAGTTTTCTCACAAGGAAAATAATTGTCTTCATTGAGATTTATGTATATGGCCTCACACTAACATAAGTTTACCTGTCTAACCAGACCATTGCATATATCTCTTGGAACTATCCAGGTCTGGATGTTTTCTTCAGGAAAGAAAAAAAAACTGTTCTTGCAGCACTTCTCAGCCCACAGATAGTTGTGGTATTTCAAGCACAAGCAGCTCTTAAATCCCTTCAGTGTTATGCCACATTCAGACCGCACTTTGCCGACAGGCAGCAGGGCAGCTAGATTACAGAAAAGTCTATGGTACCTATGCGGAAAGTGAGCATCAAGCTGCGCCAAGCTGCCATGCAGCTGGTCACGTGCGTTGGCACAGCCGGTAGCGGCACGTCAATAGAGCTGCTGTTCGGGCGGTGATTCAAGGCAGCCACGCAGCCGCTGCATGAAGTTGGGAAAATTGAATTTTGGGGCAGCAGACGCGGGGCGGCAACCAATCAGCAACGTGATGCCGGCATTAAGGGTGTGGAAGACAAAGGATGAGCCGAGCTGCCGGCTGGAGCTACTTGGGGAGAGGGGAGGATGGAGGACGAGCTACTTCTACTAGCTAATCATCGAGCAGGGTCTCCACGGTGATTAGAGGAAAGTTGGCTAAATGAGCTGGAAGGCTGGGGAGTTGGAGACTCAGGAAAATAATCTGACTTTTTCTGGGTGGAAGATATCAGAGTGCCAGGTAAGCAGTAAAACATGTTCTCTTAACTTTCTTGTTATGTTAGCTATCACTAGAGCAAACCCAGTTAGGATAACTACGGTTACTAAATATACACTACAAGTTTCCCAGTGGAAGAGAAATCCCTGCCCGCTCGCTGATGTACTGACGTGTCGCGCCGACGCAGAGTAAAAATGTGCCAAAAGCGGGGTTTGAATTTTCAAGCAGCAACTTCCATCCATTTGAGCTTTTTGACACCTGGCGGCAAAGGGCAGTCTGAATGTACCATTAATGTCTGCTTCTTTACTGCTGTCCTTTCCATTTTAAGTCTTTTCGTCAGACATGTAATATGAATGTTAACAATCCTTTTTTTAAATAATTATTTTACAGCAGGTGCACCTTTAATGTGTAATAAGTGCATGACACTGGTCTTTTGTATCATTTTCCTTACTGATAACTTTGTATAATGGGGGCAGACCCGGCGTCATGGAGGTCGGGCCCGTCCAGTAAAGATTACACCTCATGTGACTATATTGGCTCAAGACGAAGAACAGAGGGCGCTCTAGATTACTAATCGGGAATTTTAGATGTGGTAAAAGAAGATCCTTTGGCACAGTAGCTTGCTAAAATGGACATCAGAGCTTGGTTTAGCAAACAGAAAAACAATCCCAGCACAAGCAGGGATAATGCATCAAGAGGGCAGGTGCAGCCAGAAATTGTTTCTACAAGCGCTTCTGTTCCTCCTCCTCCATCTGTGTCTCCTCCAGCAATGTCCCAGCAGGCGCCACCTGAAGCAACAGTAATTCCGCCACCGGGTGCCAGCAGCACCAACATAACTTACTGTTCAGAGGACCTCGGGGTGGTCAAATACGTGCAAAAAGAAGAATTTACTAAGGTTTTAAGCAGCAGAGCAGGATTCAGAGGAAGACTTATGGACTAAGTGCTTTATTAGAGACCATTAACTAGACATAAGGATTGTTTTTGTTTGGGATGACTCGGTGATGTGCAGGCGCAGCTAAGAACAATGAGTTGGACATATTTTTCTAGGCGGCTCAGGAAAATTGGTTACTATGTCTTAAGTTTTGATTGCATCTTTAATTGGCATACATAATCTGAATACTATTAGCTTTCCAGTAAGTTATGTAGAACAAATTAGTGACATAAAACGGTAGATTTAACTGGTGTATAAGTATGTAACGTCCACCGGTTAAATTTACAAACATGCAAAAGGGTTAATTGCGTGCTCCCCAGGTAATGCCCTCTCTAGTAAGTGTCAAAGAAATCCTTCTAGGCCAGCAGCTCTTTATTTCAGGTTTAAAAAGAGTGAATTATGAAACTGAATCAAAAGCTGATATTCAAATTGTGGACATTTATGGGATTAGGGTTATTTCCCTTTTCATATTTAAACTGCTGACAAATGTGTTGGATTCTCTTTTTTTTTTTTTTTTTACGTGTCCCATGTGGCAGTGTGGCACATTGCTGTGTGAGTACCAAGTAGCATCCCAACAAGAGAGGAAGGAGAATAGAGAAAACTCAACATCACAGTCTGCCTCCAAGGTTGCAGAACAGAAGAGGGGAAAAAAACTATGATAAAACAAACAAAACATTGTGAACTGAGAACTACACAACCACAACACACAAATAGATATATAAATACAAAAACCTGATATTATTAGATCTAGTAAAGGTAATCTCAGCCCGACAATGTTTCTGTAAACACCAGATCCGCACACCTGTGTGAAGATATATGTGTGTGTCTTCTCCTGTCTAGAAATCAGACCAAGGACAACTTTTACCAATTTGGGTTTTCAACCTATAAACTGAGGACCGTTTAATACAAAGTGAGGACATTTTGCCTGGTCCTGACTTTGGGGCACTGGTACTGAGCTCTGCTGTTTTGTTTTATAGGTATGGTATGAATTAAGTTTTAGTTAGGCTTAGGGTTAGGAATAGAGCGATAATGGTTAAGGATAGGAAAAGTGTCTGGGTTAGGCATCATACAGTCACTAAAATGAATGGAAATGAATGAAGGTCCTCACTACTAATAGGAAACAAGAATATGTGCATGTGTGTGTGTGTGTGTTTGTGAGAGAGAGAGAGAGAGAGAGAGAGAGAGAGAGAGAGCATGATGGTGCATACAAGGTTTCCCCATATGAGTATTCAATAGCTGATTTGAGGAGCCATCGATCTGCGTCCCAGCAATCGATGCAGAAACAAAGGAGATAGCAGCCATAGGCATCAGAAGGACCCCCAGAAAGTAGGAGGCAAAGGCAGACCAATGCAGGGCTGACCGCACAGCCCTGTATACTGTATATATATTCACACCGCCCCGAATGTCAGCATCAACTGAGGCAAGATTGCATGTAAAGTCTATAATTAAGTCCGCTAGAGGATCGTCAGAGTCTCTGTTGCGGTTTGTGTGTATGGCTGCGTCAATTAAAAAAACAATAATAATCAAACATTTTTTTTATGTGTTTATAAACTTATTTGCATAAAGAACAGTGAAATGATATGATGTAAGTTAAGCAGGTTTTGTAAACTTCATCAGATGGTAGGATTTGGTATGAAGCCTTCAGAAAAATCACCCCCCAACATTTTGGGGGTGATCCGGATCACCGTCTGTAGGGGAGACTGGGCTACACTGGCTGAGGTCTGTTCTCTCCGAGTGCTTTTCTAGTTCATAATGTAGTCAAACCGTCCGCTGAGGATTTACTTTCCCCACCTCCAGGCTTTGCTACTGTTCCTACAGCGACTCAAAGGTCAGCCAAGCACGGAGAGTGAAACGACCTGAACAGAAGAACAAGCAGAGGTGAAAGCCACACACTTCAAAGAATGAAAAATGATAAATTGCATTGCAATGCATGAGCAGCCACGTAAATTAGCCATTTTACACTTTTGTTACACACTTGCACATGTATCTCCAACTATGGTTAGCTGAAGGGAAGCCTCATTCTGAAGCAAGTTGACTGTGGAGCATCTACAGGGGATCTGACAGCGAGAAGGAACATATGGTGCCATGCTTGGCCCGGTTCTCTAGATTTCATACGTGGATTTAAGTCCTACAAGCATAGACAAAATCTTCATTTTCTGCTAATTTCACCTACCGGCTTGCCTGCAACACCACACATATGTTACTGCAAACTGAACTTTCCAAAGGTCTGGGATTTTGCTGGACTATTTTGGATCAAACGGCAATATTTACATTTTTTTAAGAATGGGGTACAAAATCTGAATCTAAATTAAGAATAAAATTATTATTATGTGAAAACATTTATTAAGCAGTAATCACAGTAAGTAAAGTAGAATGAGATTCTCCTGTTTTGATAACCTAAAATACCACAGCGACATGGTTTTACAGTAATTTCAAAGTCAATAAAAATTACTTTGGCAGCTAAAATAACAATACGAATACAAAGGTTAAGATATCTGTGTTATTCATCTACTGTAGTTCTTATTTTGATCAACTTTTTTAAAAAGACATAAAATGTGCTAATGCAGTATTAGCTGTAAATAGAAGTTGCTTGCTGAGCAGAATATTCCAGTTTTTGTTAAATCTGGCTCTTTACATGAAAAGAAACTGGTAAATCAAGCAGAAATTAGATGGTTAATTAGTCAGGAATCCTCCTCTGATAAAGCTTGGAGTGAGCCACTTATTAGACATACCGCTCAATGCTACCCACCAGTAGTTTCAAAACAGGTTTACTGAAATTAGTCACAAGAAATATTTACAGTTGAATTATTCTTTCAGGTTAAAACTAGCCTTCTTTCAACTAAATTAGGAGCATTTACACCATCATAACCTTAGAGTAGTTCTGGATCTTTTCTTACATGGTAAATCTGTTTTCCGGGCCCTCTCAGCCAATACAAAATTGTCCGTTTAAGATTTACGCAGTTTAAGATCGTGAGTAGCGCCACTGATCAGCACCAAATGCTTCCATAGCAACAGAGAACAAAAGGCCAACAATGGAAGAAGCCGGGATGGTTGCTTTGTTTCTGGTTGCTATGATACTTCACCAGCACCTCTTCCAATCTTACAAAGCCGATTTTTGTATACGTTCCTACTGATTTACAACCAATAGGCATGAGTTAACCGCAGCTCCCGTCCAGTGACTCTATGGGGGCCATTTCCAAGTACATACCCAAAGATTTCTACTGGGCCTGTTCGTGAATACAACCCTGTTGTGAAGCGGAGACACGCGCATACCGTGAAGGGCCACTAAAATTATCCTGAATTTCAGATAGCAGAAAAGCATCTATTGTAAACTAATAAACTGAGACATGGATGTTATTTTTTTGTCTGAGGAAGAACCCAAGCTTTTTTTTTTTTATTGTATCTATTTACATCAGTTTACAATCTATGGTCACCTCTGATAACTAACGTATCATTTACACCGGGTGCGGTGTGGAACTTATCACATCAAAATAATGGAAAAGGCTTGAGCATGCAAATAGCTTATTTGTCAAGAATACTTTACGGTAGTGGAGGTTTGAATAGGGTATAATATAAAAGGTTCAATATATATTTGCTATTGATTCCAATATTTCACGACAAATGTGTGTTATTGATTATTTTGAGGGGATTGCATCTACTAAAGCGCCAGAAATGTGTTATAATATTTTCCGATAACTACATAAACCCTCTATATCAGGAAAATATTGTTGTCAGTTTGTGTCCTTCCAATGAGCTTTGCAAAACGAGCCTTGGGAAAATGTCATTGTGCAGTATTCATTGTTAAATTCATAATAATGCGGCCAGAGTCAATCTTTTGTATTGGCGACTAACTAAACTAAACTAAAACTCTTATCTGCCCCCAGGGAGCAGCAAAATGCAGAGCATCATTTCCGCGACACGGCTAATATGCTGGCAGTGGGCGCTGCGGCTGCACTATAAGGTGCTCGTTGCATTCTCCCTAAACCCAAAGTCCTCATTTCATGCATTTCTGCTAAAACGCTAACGTTAACGTACCTTGCATTGACTGTAGCGTTGTGGCTGATATTCACAGAAATGTGTGATGAGGTTAGAGGTGTTTTTCCTGCACGTTCTGCAAACAGGATAGCTGTCTTCTATCAACTGTTTCTCTGTATTCTTCAAATACCCCAACTATGTCCACACTTCCGACTTTGTCTTCTTAGAGGGCTGATGAATGTCCTGAGCGCTGCCGTTCTTCGGCCATCATCAACTTAGAGAAAGTTTTAGTTGTAAACCACAAGGTGCGCATGTGAGGTAACTTCAGCAGATGAGACGGTGGCTGGTAAGGCTCAATGTGCCTACGCTGCGGACGCGATAATCCACTGAGATATTTTATGTTTTTTAAAAGAAGACGGTGATAATTATGGTCAACATTTTCACTGTAGTGTAAAACACAATTACAGTTATGAGTGAATAACCCAGATTTACTAAAAGGAAACAGAATTGTTTTGCTGTTATTTCTTTTGAAAGGGAAAGTCTGAAACCCTGTGCAGCAACCAAGTGCACAAACTGTTGCTTTGGCGATTACTGCATCAGAGCTGCACATTTTACCTAAATAGTAATTAGCAGGACTAATTCATGTAGGATCCCTAAATGAGGATTTGGTCCAGCTCATTTGGCCATCAGTTAGGGAGGAGAGCCTGCAGTGCCCCAGCGCTTTAACATGTTACTAGAGATGAGTTATGCAGTGCTTACATATTCACATGGGGCATTGAATTCTATGAACAAGATGTAGGCTATTGTTGATGCCAGGATGAAGGTGCCTCCCTACCAGCTGTGACTATCGTCCAAAAAATGTGCTGCACATCAGCATGCTGGCTCAAAGCCACATCTATGAGAGAAAGCAGAGTAGGCCTCCAGGTCTGCTGACTGCTGGATCAAATCTAGCTAATTTTTCAAAACATCCTCTAATCCAAAGATATCTCAGGTAAGGCAAAACACAAGCTTCCCAACACACTCCTCAACCTATTACTCTTACTTTAAAGGACGTGGATCATCACTTTTACAACTTTTCAGTTTCAGGAGCTCAAAACAGTTGATGTCAATGTAGGAAATTGAACAATATTCGAAACAATTCGAAAGAAAATGAGTGGGCACAAGGAGGATAAGGATGCAGCCAAAGCAACAAAAAAGAAGACCTTCTTGACGGAAAAAAAAACCCCTCAAGCCTTCATTTGCTAACACAACAGCCACCTCATGCCTGGTTCACACAGCCAGATTTTTTTTGGGCCAATTTTTGATGAGATTCTACCTTTCCAACAAATCTTAACGCGATCCGATCATCATGATGGCTAAAAAGATAATCTCAGAAATTCCTGCTATGTATGGAGAGTGCTCTGGTCTGCTCGGAGGGATGCCGTGACCGTTCTGATCACAAACCGTGGGTAATCAACATGTTGGGATGGGCTGATATCGTACAAACATTAAATGTGAGGTGTAGCAATTTAGAAAATCAGGTAACAGGTAGTGATACGCCTTTTAGACGTCTAGCCTGCGTTCCTCCTTGTCCACCATATTTATTTACCCCAAAGTCCTGTGATTTTGTAAGGTTTTGCGAAATTTCCATTTCTGATCTGGGAAAGTTCATGAGTGGTGTATCGTCATTGACATGTGGGCACACAATAAAGCAGCAAAACTGATAAGATCTTTGATTTTTTTTTTTTTTTTAAGTTCTCTGTTCTTATCCCATTCCGTCTGTAATTAGCCACGGTGGTAAATGACTGCTTCATGACAAAATAATGTATAAAAATCTTTCTTCTGTTGCTCCGTTATTTTGCTGTACAAAGGTGTGTACCAGCACTTTTCCTCCAGGGTCAACAGAAAAGGTAAAACTTGAAGGGTAAGTAGTGAAAAAGTGGCTTCAGTTGTAATAGCTTGCTGCAACATTTTGAGGGGGAACAACAAGAACTTTGAACTAGTTCATTTTCGAAACGGTTACCTTAGTGTAAAAAGTTTTATGAACTATAAACTGAACTTGTTAATTTTAAAATGTGTGGACTGAACTTTGAACTAGCGTGCTATTGGCAGAGGTTTTAGATAAATGCACCAGAACCTATTCTTTTTTTTTTTTCCATTAACCTCCCAAAAATCTGCTGTGTTAAAACATTGTTAAGGTGCATGAAAAAATGTTTCGGGCTAGCTCGTTTTGGAAATTCAGTATTTCAACTTTAAGGTGAGCTTCACTGGTTCAGTCTAACCAGTGTTGTAATATGCGGTAGTTAAACTGAAACTGTCAAAGGATTCCTCTCCAACCCGTTTTAGCTTCACTTTTTGTAAGTGATAGCAGACATACCAGACAAATACAGTTAGTAAATTTTTTTTTTAATTATTTGATTTTAACATTTCTTTTCTACTTATGAACATGGAAACAGTAATATTATGGAGTACTCCGCTCTGGTCTGAAGCTTTAAGTGCTATCTGTGCATTCTATAAGGCATACAGGTAAATTGAGCACTCTGATAAAAGAGAAGAGGCTGCAGCAAACAAATGTCATGCTTTTAAAAATGAAAATGTCCCTCTACGTTACGACGGTTGGTGCTGCATTTTGATTTCCAATAATTATCCCACATTCCCTGCTCTCTCTCTCCCTCTCTCTCTCCTCAGTCAAGTCCAAATGAAGACAGTCGGTCTCGATGCCAAAAATCTAATAACAAAACGAGTCCGACCGATAGCTGCGCGCTACGCAACTCAGACAGGATGGATGAGACATTCAGTCCATTTGTTGTCCCATCCGTGGCATCTGTGCAGACACTTATGTTAAATAAGGCCATATCTTTCACCGAAGCAGCAGCCTGTCTAACACGCCCCTTAAAAAAAGGTTTCTAAACAGCACTGCAGAGAACTGTACCGAGGTGACCTTGGCAATCCAGACAGACGTCGTACTTAATTTGCTTCTGTGAGGTCTTAATAGACGTCCTACAGGTCCTGAGAAGCGTAAATACACTGGTGGATTCTTCAGCACGAGGTCATAAGGGACGAAGATCACACGGCTACAACCTTGTTCTTTTTTTTTTAAATGAGCAAAGACTTTTCTGCCTTTGTGGTATGAAAAGTTTAGTTCAGCCCCTGGAGACTGAAGCTATCCATCAAGATATACCAGTCAAAGGCAATATGGCGGGCATACAACAAGCCTAATCATAGGTGAACTGAATCATCGCTTTTCTTCCAGTCTGTCTCTTTCTGTGTGTCTCACTTGGAAGATAAAGCAGAATAAAGCAACAGTAAAACCCAGCGGACTTGTTTACAACTAAAATGAGCTTTGGCACCGACAGGCGACCTAATAAACAACAAGAACCAGTGAGTTCTTACACAGCAGACTGAGTCCTTTACTCAATTATCGCCTGATGTATAGAGAGACTCTGTAAACAAAGTAGTGGATATGTGTTGTACATGAATGAAAATAATCAGTGAAAATATTTCCAATACATATAGACACTTATTATCCAATTTAATAGGGTACCAATGCGGATCTACTTATCAACACACATGTACCATACATCCAATCAAATGAATGCACCCTAGATGTGGTGATTTCGACTTACTGAAGGTCACCCGAGCATCAAAATGGGGAAGAAAGGGGACTTAAGTGGCTTTGAACTCTGTATGCTAAAACTCTTTATGTTTTTGAGAAAAATTGTGTGAAAAGAAGGGGAAATCAATCTTAAAATGAATTAAAACAAAGGAGTCAGGAATCCCTTCTCCGAATGCAAAGCACATCAGATCTTAAAGAAGTTGGGTACAACAGAGAAAGAGTGTACAGGTTGCCACTCCCATCACACAACAGGAACCTTTTCAGTTCACACAGGCTATTGAAAACTGGATGTTACCAGATAAAAAAAAAAACATCAGATGAAAAGATCAGTTTCATTTTCAGCTAAAACATTCAGACAGCACAGGGGTCAGAATATGGCTCAATTAACCATGGCGCTGGTTGTGTAATGATTTCGGGGAGAATATGCAGTGGTTTATGTCGATCCCCTTATGACCACGGTGCTTCCAGCTGGATAATCCACCATGGATGTGCAGCTGACAAAACTGCTGCAACTGTGTAAGACAACAGCAGTGTGGGTTTGTCTATCACACACACACACTCCCCCAGAGGTGATGGCCATGTTCAATATATTATACATTTTACGAGATCGTAGAATGCATGTTTAGAATAAATGGGGATTGTTGACGAAATGCGTTGGCTTTATGGTAAACTTATTTTATTAATAAAACTTTGTTATATTTTAAAGGAAACGTTTCTGAGTCTGTTTGCCGCTGTGTCCACAATTAGTCTCTCCTGATACTTGAGCTTGAGATGTCTGGGTTTTCTTATAAATTCTCTCTAATTTTATCATAATATAGGAGTGGTGTCCTGGTTTAGATTTAATTAATTAATTAATTAATTAATTAATTGAATCTCATCACTAGTTATATTAATATTAAGTTATTAATTATAACTGTTGATTTTGATGTACAGAGAAATACTGTAGATTAGGGGTGCACCGATTCGACTTTTTCAGTCCCGATACCGATTTTGCAAATCTGTCAATACCCGTTACCGATCCAATACTATTGTTGAATTAATAAACTGTATAACTTATGCCTTTCTTGAAGAGACTAAAGGCACCAGACTTTACTAACTAAACATAACTAAGACAAAATAACAGATGTAAAATTTAAAATTACCACAAAAATAAAATTTCAAGTTGAAAATTATGTTTTGTGAATTTATTGAAGATTTTCCACATTTAGAGTATCGGTTCATGGTATCAGTTAAGTTTAACCGATGCTGATACATACATTAGATGGTATCTGGGCTGATACCAGTATCAGTATCGGTGCATCCTTACTGTAAATAGCTCACACTCTACTCTTTCTCCTACATGAGGGTTATTGTGTGTTTAACTAAATCACATAAACTTCAATGCTGGCTAACCCATTTAATTCTGGAAATACCACAATATCTGGATTTGGTTAACTTTGCATCTGACAAGTACCGATTCCATATGTTCACCTAAAGCTGGCCAAGAACAACAACTCATTGGTGATTACATGGTAAAATCACTGCGGCTTTAACACTCGAAGGATCCCACTGAACGAGTTTCTGGTGGCCTGTTGCCGGCGTGAAATGTAATAAATATGCAACAAACGTGGTTTTTTGTGTGTGTGGTTTTTTTTAGAGTTGTCCTTGTTCTCCAGGTATAGCATCAGCAGCTGCATTATTGTAGGAGCATCCCTTGCAAATCAATACGTGAAGTGAAATGTACAGTCAGAAGTGAGAAAGAGAAATTAGAGAGAAAATAATATATAGCTTCAACCCAAAGCCAAGAAAAAGAAAATCATTTGGCTGTTTGGCTGGAGTTTCACACTCTGTGCCCACAGCGGTGGCAGTTATAAATATCTGCAACACAAGTTTGGATGTGCATGTGTGAAGAGAGCTGAAGAGCCACCGGCAGGGCTGAGGGTAAAAATAGCAGGCAGCCGACTCTGCCTCTGTCGCCACTGGATTTGATTAGGGCCTCAAGAAGCTCTGCACCCCTCATCCTCCCCAACGACACTCCCTCAGCACTCTGCCTGCATGTGCTTTATGTGTGATGCAGCGTCTCTAGGTGTAACGCACAGTTCTCCCGTTCTGCAAGCAGTGGGATCATGTATCGTTCTAAAGATGCTTACTGAGGATTTTGCAAAGTGAGATCTCACTGCTTTTGTCTGGTTACGTGGGGGGGGGGAAATCCCCCTACAAATTATTCCGTTTTGGAAACGAAATGTGCATAAGCTGAAGTCTCATCTCTTTAATAATTTTTTGAATGGAAAGCTATTTAACAGTCAGTAAACACCAGACATTAACACTCTAAGTTGTTAAACAAGATATGTTTAATTAAGATTTTCAGCTTTTATTACTAAAAAACTTTGAAACCTCTGGCCCCCCGTAATAGCTAGCCATGGAGTCTTCTTTTAGCATGTTGTGGTCTGGCTACAGGGTGACCTTGCTTCACCAATAACGACAATGGCAAAAAAATTTTGAGTATTAAAAATGTTCTTTAAAATTTTACCGTTCTAATGATGTGCTCCTAACGACTGAGATTATAGCTATTTATGGTTGAATGCATTAAAAAATGTGGGGGTGTGCTAATTTAGTACACATCAGAACCTGAATTTTTAATGACATTTTAAAAGGTCTTTCCTTTTTTCTTTTTTATACTTGACAATAATTCTATTATAAAGTTATAATTAATTCATGATAAAGGAAAATACCACGAAACTCTGTATGATTAATAACTTGGCCGGTATTTATTGGCCAACAAATAAGGTGCACTGCCCAGAACAGTTTGCCAAAAGAGGGGGATAAGGGAGCCACTTGGCCAACTTTACAAGCACCACCCCACAATTTGTATACTTTTTTACACAATATTTATTTATCTATTAGGGGTGTAACGATCTTGGTTTTGTATCGGAATCTATCAAAATTACATTACGACCTTGCGCATTGAAATCCAAAAGAGAATCGTGATCACCTGCTCCTCCTGTTTACTGTGCGTCCCACTCAGACTCCGTAGCAACAGTTAGCAGGCGACGGTCTATTTACTCAGATTTTGTCATCAAGAGGAACCACACATTGCACTGTCCCTAAGAAGCAACTCTCACCTGTTCTGATACAACTCACAACACCCCCTGGTAGCATTTTAACTGCCTGTATCACATCCCCCATGAACAGAGCACACCTCTACAGAGTACATTAGCTGATGCTAGCAAGTAGCTATTGGCTAAGCTACAGCTCAGCAAAAATCTGCCTAAAATCCTGCCTTTTGACCCAGTTGTTATCAGAAGGAAGTATGTCTCTTTCTGTCTGAGTGTCTCTCTCTCTTGTCCATGAAGATTGTAAACATTGAGTGTACAAACTTCACAATGAAGAATTTCATCATTTATGGTATGTAGCTTTCTAATCAGAAGATGGTTTTAATTACAATTTTTTTGAAGTTCCAACCAGTCGGTCACTGGTCAGGGATGACTGAGCTGAAAATCTTGCAAACAAATAACACCTAGTTAGACCTCAGTGTTGAGGGACCCCAAAGGTTCAATAACTTTTTTCTGGCACAGCATGATGTGGTTTATTTTTAGCACACACCTTGTTTATGCCTTGGAATCCAGGAAGAATGTGTTGCATTTTCCCCTGTGTGTGGTAAAGGACCTAAAAGTTTGAGAGAGAGAGACTGCAAACCAAGACAACTAAAACAATCACTAGGGGCAAAGGAAATCATTGAAGAAAACGATGAAGCCTAGAGGGACTCTTGAATTTCCGCAACCCAGAATGTACTAAATGGAAAGTTATTAGTTGTGCTCTAATAAGTGCAATTCATTGAAGAATGAAAAGAAAAAAATTTATATACAGACGTGGACAAAATTGTTGGTACCCTTAATTAAATCAAAGAAAAACTCACAATGGTCACAGTAATAACTTTAATCTGACAAAAGTAATAATAAATAAAAATTATATAAATGTTGACCAATGAAAGTCAGACATTGCTTTTCATCCATGCTTCAACGGAATTATTTAAAAAATAAATGCATGAAACAGGCCTGGACAAAAATGATGGTACCCACAACTTAATATTTGGTTGCACAACCTTTTGAGGCAATCACTGCAATCAAATGATTCCTGTAACTGTCAATGAGACTTCTGCACCTCTCAGCAGGTATTTTGGCCCACTCCTCATGAGCAAACTGTTCTAGTTGTTTCCGGTTTGAAGGGCGCCTTTTCCAGACAGCACGTTTCAGCTCCTTCCAAAGATGCTCAATAGGATTGAGATCAGGGCTCATAGAAGGCCAGTGTTTTCCTCTTAGCCCTTCTTGGATGTTTTTAGCTGTGTGTTTTGGGTCATTTTCCTGTTGAAAGACCCGTGACCTGCGACTGAGACCATGCTTTCTGACACTGGCCAGCACATTTCTCTCTAGAATCCCCTGATACTCTTGAGATTTCATTGTACACTGCACAGATTCAAGACACCCTGTGTCAGATGCAGCAAATCAGCCCCAGAACATAACCGAGCCTCCCCCATGTTTCACAGCAGGGACCGTGTTCTTTTCTAGATATGCTTCATTTTTCCGTCTGTGAACATAGAGCTGATGTGCCTTGGCAAAAAGTTAAATTTTTGTCTCATCTGTCCACAGGACATTCTCCCAGAAGCTTTGTGGCCCGTCAGCATGTAGTTTGGCATACTCCAGTCTGTTTTTTTATGATTTGTCCTCTGGCTCAAACAGTGAAGGATGTTCCGATCTGACACTGATGTTCCTTGAGCATAAAGTTCAGCTTGGATCTATTTTGAAGTCTTTCTAGGCTCTTTTGTTACCATTTGGATTATCCGTCTCTTTGATATGTCATCAATTTTCCTCCTGCAGCCACGTCCAGGGAGGTTGGCTACAGTCCCATGGATCGTACATTACTGAATGACATGTGCAGCTGTAGTCACAGAAACATCTAGCTGCTTGGAGACGGTCTTATAGCCTTTACAGTTAACATGCTTGTCTATGATTTTCTTTCTCATCTCCTGAGACAACTCTTTCCTTTGCTTCCTCTGGTTTATATTGAGTGTGGTACACACCACGTCACCAAACAACACAGTGACTACCTGGCGTCCTATATCTAGGCCCACTGAGTGATTACAGGATTGTAGACACCTAGGATGCTGATTAGTGGACATACCTTGGATTAACATGTCCCTTTGGTCACATTATTTTCATTCTTTTCTAGGGGTACCATCATTTTTGTCCAGGCCTGTTTCATGCATTTATTTTTTTAAATAATTCTGTTGAAGCATGGATGAAAAGCAATGTCTGACTTTCATTGGTCAACATTTATATAATTTTTATTTATTATTACTTTTGTCAGATTAAAGTTATTTCTGTGACCATTATGAGTTTTTCTTTTATTTAATGAAGGGTACCAACAATTTTGTCCACGTCTGTATATAATCTAAAAGTCAAGCTTTTGAAACAGTAAAGTCCTCTTCAGGTGCGCTCCTTAGAGATTTGGTTGTACTACAGTGACATTACGCAGCAAGACATGAGAGGACGTTGAGGGCAAATATCTGCAAAGTTCCAGAGTCCGTCTTTCATGTGACTCCTGATCTAGATGTCCAACACTTGTAGAGCTTCTAGAAAGGACTTTTAGTGCAATCACACAAAAGGTGGTTCCAAAAAGTATTGACTAAGTAAGGTTGAATTCAAATAAACACACCACAATAGGAAAATTGTTTTAAAAAGAAAACAATTTTATTTCTACCAGATACATATTGTGTTCCTTTGCCACACAATAGTTTGAGCTGTGGATACTATTTCATTAAGGATTTTACAAGATCATGCTGTATATTGGTGCAAGCCTCTGCTCACAATCACTGACTAGGATTCTCCCTCTGTGTTCACCTCAGAATAACAGATGCTTCTACACACTTACACCATCTTCTACCTTGTAAAGATGAGAGATTATGAAGGGGAGGTGCAACTGTACTAAAAGCACCTTCTCACTAGGGGTGGGCGATATGGCAAAAATAGAACAACACGATTTTTGAATTATATTATCATGATTTCGATTAATCACAATTTTTTTTTTTTGCTGACCAAAAAAACTTAAATCACACATTGAAGAAAAGAAACATTAAATAAATTAAATAATTAATTCCAATTAACCAAACAACCAGCACAGGGCTAAAATACTAGCTATCTCACACCAGAGATGATAGAAGTGCACTGAAAGTTCTGAATGAAACTATTTTTTTTTTTTTTCAAATAATCTAATTGAAAAATACATCAAAACCGTAAATGTATTTAAATGTATAATATAAAATTTTAATCTTGACTTGTCTAATAAAACAGAACGCAAACACGAACTTACTTTAGTTTAAAAATATGATATTGAGCAAATAGAATAAAATATAAAATCTTTTAAAATAAAAGACCAACATGCAGCTCCAAATATAGTGCAAGATGTATTGTGCAATCTATAATACGCCAATTAATAATCCTCATACAATGGGGTAAATGCAGCTTTAACTGGTTAAAATGCTTTTTTGCAGAATATTGATTTGATTTGATTTGACATAAAGCTGCCTAATAAAAACGTAAGTGATAGCAATGTAGTGTAAAAACTAGGGATACACCGATACCGATACTGGTATCAGGTATCGGCCCTAATAATGCCTAATGTACTGGTATCGGTATCGGTTAATATTCCCTTCAACTCTCTGTGCATTCAGCGTACATGCGTGGAATGGCGGTGTTTGGGGAAAAAAGGCAGCCGGGCAAATGGTAGTGAGGACAGTTTGCCGTCTGTGTCGTAGCCGAATGAGTTTTATAAAAATAAAAATCAAGCTTTTGCTGAATTAAGAAGAACTAAGAAGAAGAAGGACTAGCCACCGCTGCTGCTTTATGGCTTTAGCTGTTAACTGGCTCACTGTATAGTTTGCGATGTTTTGTCTTCAAGTGATTAAACACGTTTATGGTGTTGCAATCACTTGCCTGGATTCTCTCAGTGCAAACTTTGAAAATTACGTTTATTTGCTCTTTGTCGCCATACAATGGACGAGGACTTTCACTTCAGAACGAAACACTCATTTATACTCTGTCGCGGCAATGCCATGCTTGTTTACAGGTTGTACACACGCAAAGCTGGAGGGAGGAGAGGGGCGGGGGCTAATTCGCTTAGAGCAGAGAGAGAGCGGAGGCTTTTCTTCGCACACAGAGGGAGAAATACAGCAGCAGAACTGTGAATCGGGATAAAACGATCTCTCAAGAAGGACAGATCCTCGCACGTGTAGATCGCTTCACGGTCTTAAATTATCTCATCGCGTGCCCCTACTTCTCACCACAGCTCCTTTTAGTTTTAAAGATAATAACTATAAGTGTTTAAATAAGCCTGTTTGTTCAGTAACACAACCTGAAACATACCCAAAGAGAGTCACCTTCAGGTGATGATACACAAGTCCACAGTGGGGGTAAGTGAATGAGCCGGATTGGAAACTGGCCATGTTTAGTGTGAGCAAAGCAATTACCATGCTGGGATTATGGTTTCCTTTCTCTTCTCTCAGTCCCAGCCACACAAATCCTAACACGATGGATTTGTGGATTCTAAATCTCCAAAACACTCTCCAGCTGCCTCTTCTTTGGCCTTGCACACAAATACCACAATGAGACGTATTAAAGAGAAAGACCACTGCTGTAATAAAGCTACTGGTCCCACAATCATAACCTAAGGCCAAAATGTGCTCCAGCTGAGGTCAGGGAGATGGAAAGTGACATAAAACTGTGGTGCAGAGGTGAAAAAGGGTGTTAAAAGAAAGGTATGGATGTGGCACAAGTCTCCTAAGAGATTAATAATTGAAAAACCTTGTAAAAAATTGGAAAACAAACCTGACCAGCATGAATCCCGTCACCTGAGGCAATTCCATCCTGTTTTGACAGTGTTCGCATTTCTCAAACCCACTGGTTGTGGGAGGACTGAAAAACAGGTGCTTGGATTGAGTGATGAAAGGTCAGTGAGATGAACATGCTGGCCCCTCCTGTGCTGATTGCAGATCACTTTTGATTGATTGTACACACTCATAGCCTCCAAGAGTGCTTCAGTGGGAAAAGCCAGCAATATACAACACAAAATTACATCGGATAAACATGTGGGGGAAAATGTTTCAGAGGATAAAACAAGCTAAGAGTTTGACTTCTGCAAAAGATGACGTGGTTTATGTGGAGGGGAAATCTGACTCCTGATGTGCATGCTTTGTAAAAAAAAGAAGCTTGGAATCAGTAGTTTCACCAACAGGTTTTGGAAGGAGGTAGCAACTGGAAACATATTTGAACCCTCCACTTTCATCCTTTTTTTTACAATACCACCACTGGAAATACATCTCCATGCTAATCCTGGTGATCAGTAAAATTAACAATTAGAACAATCTCAATTCTCCTTAACCATTTTGATATGCACTGCTTTATTTCTGCATAGGTTTCACACAGTCGATTACCTTAAATGTATGACGATACAAACCTGCTCATCGAGTCCAGTACATAGGTCCAATCTATCTGAACTGAAAAAGCAAAATGCTTTTTCTCTGTTTTTATTATGATTTTAATGACAAAGAACTCCAAATCCCGATTGAAAAAGGAATCCCTCAAAAGGACGTGCCCGAAGGAATTAATGGAAAAGTGGTATTTAGAAATCGTTAGCAATGAGAAATTATGAACAAAAAAAGAATGGAAAAAAAGAAATCATTAAAGTTAGATTTCATCAGATTAGAAAGTCAGTATGTTTACATTCAACAAGAGAAATTCAAATTCTTTCCTTAGTCCGACTGAAATCAGAATTTGAAATTGTATGTATACATCTTAGTCCGGCTGGAGTCGAACATAACTGGAGTTTCAGAAGCTCGAGTAATCTAGCTGGATAATGTGATCTGAATCGGACTACTCTGCAACCAGCCCTCCAACCCTGCACGCACCCTCGGGAAGTTAGGAGAGTCGTTGTAACACCGGAACTGAGATCCAGCACTAACAACAGTAGTCTTATAAGAGGCATATGGCATCTAAGATAAACATAAACAGCCAATCAGTGCATGCATGCGTTGTTACTGTGAATATCCTGCTTGAACTCTGTCTGCTTCACACCCATAGTTAACTGCTTTTAGGCTAATACGTAGGGGCACATTTTGCCATCTATCGTCGGGGAATGGAACGTACTTCATTTAATAATTTGATTTTCTGACTGACATGTAAACTGGGACTCAGCTCGCTACAGGGGGCAAGCCCATAGTCCGATTACTCCAAAAAGCTCGATTTAGCTGTGCATAGAAAAGGGACTGAGTGATTATAAGATGTCTACAAATATAAAATAGAGCTCCGGACAACACTTGACTCTCAGAGTCGCAACGCTGGCAGGCAAAAACGTAATCAAAATAACTGATGCTGGATGGGATTTTACTCCATCTGAGTTTACTTCCCATTTTAAAGCCGAAGATAGTATTGCATATTCCTGGGAAATAAAAAGATTAAACATCCCTGACCCTTACCATGCCGCAGGGATACTTTTGAAAACTTTAAACTTGCCGGAGCAGACCTTTGCTGGGGCTGTGATTGCCTGACATGCAAATAAATTCTCCCCGTCCTACTCCGGAGCATCGCTTGAAGCATATACAACCCTGGAAAATATAAATGGACACAATAGGGGTTTGTTGGTACGTGTTGGTTTGTGTACATGATACGAAGTGGCAAAAACATAAGGCTAAACCTTTTCCTCGTGGGGGTCCCACAGCTTCATTTGAGCTGATCGCTAGCATGTATTATTGCAATAATCCAACATTTTCTGCATTCTGCATTCTTGTGAATCTTGTTGAACTCTCTTCCCTTATCTTGTCTGCGTCTGCTATGGCATCCTGGGGAACAACAGGTATTCATATTTACCGTTTCTAAGTTAAGGTTCGCTGCATATAACCATAACTATGATAATAACTGCCACTATGATGCTTTGCTTGGTCCGCCTGACTGTTAGCCACATCTCTGTTTCTCCCTCGCCCCAACAGTGAAAGCCTTGACCTTCTGAAACAATCACAACCTGTCCAGTTCCTAGACGAAAAGCTGTCTGTGACCCGTTGTTTTCATTCAAGAGGAACGCGTTCAAAATCTGTCCGGCTTTCTACTTCACAAGCCGGAATATTGGAATATCCACACCCCCTCAGACAACTGTCTCCACCCACCAGGTAGCCTACACCAGTAAACAGCAGTTACTATTCAGATCAGGAAACACCATGTTGAAATGCTCCGTTTTTGGCTGGTCAGAAGAGCTCTAAACATTTCAACATGTTCCAGTTGAAGAGGACAGAAGAGCGGCATGGGTTGAATTTTATTTTTTATGATAAGATGCTGCCGGTAAGGGCGGGGAAGACGGGAGGCGTGCCGCCGCAAGAAGCAACTCAAACTGTGGGCAGAAGACGGGAGACCTGCCGCCAAACTGAGCTACTCCAACCTATGGGAAGACTGAGGACATGCAGCCGCAGGAAATAACCGGGGTCTCCATGGTGCTAGAGAGCTGGAGTCAGCAAGATGGAGCTGGAACGCTGTAGAGTCGCCATCTCAGAAAGATTTTTGGAGTGCCAGGTAAGCAGTTAAATACATTCTTTGAACTTTAAGTCATTTCTTCAGAAGTATCTTGCTGAATTCTCTGAGTATCGGGTTCTCAGGGGACTCCCATCCTACGGGAGCAGATTGTGGTTCAAACATGTAAGTTTGAACAAATTTTTTTAGGGTTTTTTTTGTATGGTTGAATATTTTCTTTGGACGGTTGAATTTTTATTTTATTTTTATTTTTTTGATGGTTGAACTACTTTTTTGTATGGTTGAAATTTATTATTTTTGTTTTTTTGGGATGGTTGAACGACTTTTTTTTGTATGGTTGAACTACTGCAGCAGCCATGTCCGTAACTTTCACACATAATGGTAACAGTTACTACGCGAGTGATGGGCGTGAGCAAAGATTCTAGAATCTTTGGGCGTGGCTAAGTTATCAGCAGCTCATGTAATATGTAATGAGCAACAGAAACAGCACAATCTGACAGGGGCTGAAACAGAGGGTAAAAGAGGTTGGTAACAATTGTTTCCTACAAGCTATTTCCAGCAAACACTTCAGAAACATGCTTTCTGGAACTCAGACCTATTTTAAATAGTAAAAAATTTTCATAATATGTCTTCTTTAAAATTGAGACAAAATCTCTGTCCTTTTGGTGTTGCATGATTCAATACATCGGTAAAAGAATTCATCCTTAAGATAAAGACAGATAGTCTGGTTGATTAATATTGCCTCTTTTACAGATTATAGATTATCCCAATATTGTGATAAATATCGTATCACCAGATTCATGGTGACACACATGTATTGGCAAAGGTGTACTATTGCAGTATTTTTTCAGGATTTTCTCTGTATTTTTCTATCATCTGACAAAACACGAGTGAGGACAAACACAAGACCATCTACTATTCCAGTTTACGATTAATCCTACATTAATCTAAAGTCATAAACATTTACTTATCTCATTTGCCTTAAGGGGTGATTTTGAACAAATTTTAACAAAACCAAATCTTTAAAAGGTATTATCAGGGGGGTTTTATGTCCAAAACTATATCAAAGTTGCTTTTACTTCGCTGAAAGAAGGGTACTTTACTTTCACTTCAGTGAGAAAAATAAACCTGTTTGATTTATATGTCTGGCTGAAAAGCAATTTTATACCCCAAAAAGTGTGTGTAAATAAAAAAAGGTTGCTCAAATGAAAGGAAGAAAAAAAAGAAGAAAACGAATTCAATAGTTTCAAGTAGGGTTTTGTGAGAGGTTTAGAGATGAAAAATTATTCAACAGAGGATCTAAATTGCCTGTGAGTAGGCGCATCAAAAAATGGAAGAAATTAAAATTCAGTGTGAATTTAGCATAGTCAAAATAGAGAGAAATAGAAGGTCTAGCTAAAAATAAAATGTCTATCCCTGTTTTACCTTTATTAAAGTGACTCGGTCATTATCTCTGTAAGCAGCCTGGAAGTGATTGTAGAATTTGTTTTCATTTAGAAAAGTTGTACAGAATTTCTGGGTGCCTACTAGAGTGGACTGCTGCACCTAACATGAGTAATTAAAGAGGGCTTTGTTGTGTTTAATGTGGCATGAGCTGCATTCATTTGCATATCTATCGTTTTTTTTTTGTGAAATAAGTTTTATGAACAAATTGTCAACTTAAAATCACAGCATGATGGATTTTCTATATACATCAATGAAAGAGTGAGCGTAATTAGTGAGCAAATCTCAATGGGTTCTAACTATGAAATAAAACATGATCATTTTGGATTTTGTGCTCTCAGTACCCTTAGTTTACATACAAAACGATTACTATCTTTAAACAGTGAAAGAAACCCTTAATGAATATGTCATGGCTTTGGAAGCTTCTAAAACTTTTGAGTTCACTGTACGCACACACACAGTAAGAAATAATTCAGGAGGTTAGTTAGTATGACTTAAAAACATGAGCTTTTTTAGCATGAACAAAATACAATTTGTTTCACGTCCATTGTTTTTTAAGGTGATAACTTATTTTAAAAAGTTGATCCAATTAAAACTACAGAAAGATGTCTTAATGCAGAAGTGTATTGATTCTGGATGGGCAACATCGAGGGAGAGACAGCAAGGAGTAAAGGTCAAGGTTGGATTGACTTTACTAGTTGAGTAAATACGCTTTTATCTATTAGCGCTCTGTCCAGTTAAACAACTTGAAATTAAAATTTTCGCTAACTTATGAGTGCATTTTAGTCGGCGATAAGGTGCTTAAACTTGCAGTCCTAGAATTATTGCGGACATGAATCTTGAGCCCTCCTTTTTGCAGACACGTATATTATCTGGCATTGGTGTGGACCATGTTGTGGAAAGGCACAAGCCATTAGCCACTGCTAGCTCATCAAGGAGGAGGGCAGATTTGGCAGATGTGTGTTTTTTACAACCTAACCCTTATTTCTGGCATAAAATACGGCGGTGTGCTCACCCAGATAACTTTCTAGGATGAGTTGGTTTTAACTGTATTTTTTCTTCTTGTTGTTTTCCAGAAACTGAAGAAATGGTCGCAACAGGTGAAAGGATTATTTCACAATGACAGTTCGGAGGAATTGTTATTGATATATTTTTGGGTTAAATTAATATATTTTGACAGTAAAACTGGAATTGCCATGTCTAATTTATTCGGACTAAAGTGAAATATGTTGTTAATACTCAATAAAATTTAAGTAACAATTTGCATTGGGTTTTTTTAAGTAGAAGGAAAGTAAAATAAAGGAGTTACAGCTGCTTAAGACTAATTTTACCAATTATTAACAGTAAAACTTCGATATAAAAATTTAGTTGGTTCAACATAACTAAGGTTGTAGAGGACAAAACAAATCATGTTGGTTGTATTAAAATAATTGAGTTAGTCCAGCTATAAAAGTTTCATGGGAATTACTCAATAATTGCTTAGGTGGAATTAATTCTTAAGGTCTAGGCTTTTTTTCTGATTTTGGCATGCCTACACTCTGGAAGGCTTTTCAAAGCTTGTAAAAGTTGTAAAATGTTCAAATTGCTCTCATATAATAAGAAGGTCTATGTGGATACTGTGAACTGGAAAATTCTGAAGAAAATCATAGTGGGCATGAGTAATTGAGGTTGAAAGACAGAAAACATAAATTCTGCCTGAAAATTATACACATTATAGATAGCCGAGCAGCTTTTTTTCATTGTAAAGAAGCAAATAAAAATCATAAATGGTAACTACTCACTCTTTTTGACTTTAGACAAACTATTGGTGTCCGTAATGACAAATAATTGAAGGTTGAGGTTTTGATCGAAAAAAGTCTATGCGGAATCCAGCTGTGCCAAATTTGGCAAAACTTTGTTGTGAACAACTTAATTTGTCAAGTAAAACAGGATCAAATAAACTAGAGAAGAATCTCCTTGATGCTCTGTCCCTCACTAAACTTTGCGCATTCTGAATCAGCTTCGCTAACTTTATCCCTTGTGACATGCCTTACCTCATTGAAAAGCAGGGAGTCCACAGAAAGCAATGATAACACCTGTTCTTAGCTGGCCAGAATCCTTGACCAATGACAAGGAAGAATAAAGAGGGACTCTGGTTGTGACGCGCAGACAGAGCAGCTTCCACATGGAGCTATTCTACGCTCTGATTGGTTGCTGCTCAAAACACAAAATGGCTTCTATGTGTTCCTATGTGTTACAGTAGAACATAAAGTACCCCACTTTTATTGGGAATGAACTTTTTATGAAAATAAGGGCAAAGGTAAGACAGATTTTACTTGCTCGTGTTTTTGATGCCAATGTTTTGGGGCTGGATCTTTTTATTATGGTAATAAAAAACACAGAAACAAATTTTTGCAACAGATGTAGTTATATGGTTTAGCTGTTTATTTTGGCTACTGTTTGAGCTGTGTCTGGTTGATATAACATTGAAGTGGATACTTTTTTTGAGGAGTCTCTGCTTGTCATTTTTATGTATGATAAGTGGGTTTTGGTCCAAGCGGTAGCCAGATACTGCTGTTGTATTTATTTACGCCACTGCGTGACCCCCGGTACCGTGGGCTCTCGAGTTCATGAGGTTAAAAAGATCAATGCTAAACATTACAACATTTTTTTTTTTTACTTGAGCCAGATTATTTTCCTTTAGAGTGCACATGTGGATGGATTTTAAGTCCACACCTAGAAATCTACGCCTCGTGGGTTGACATGATAAGAAAGACAAAAGAGATCAGCCAAGATATCAGGTAGATATAAATGGAGTTGAACAAGTCTGGTTCGCACTGAGGAAAAACGTTCAGATGCTTGAAGACCCTGCATGCATCTATCAAATAATTATATGCAAGTGTAGACATAATGAGAATGTCAAACGATCATACCACTCATGAAAGAGACGGGTTCTAGTCCGAAACCTGAAAATCAACCTAAGAAAAAAGCTAAAGACGTTATGGAGGACCTTATAGATCAGGTAAGATATTTATGTTGTGTGGTTACACCGCAATTCCTGGTTTATGTGAATTCTACTATCTAAAGTAAGCTGTGTTAGCTGGTTTGTTTTCAAGCAATGTCTATTATTCACAGGCAATGCGTCACTGAACTCACAGAGTCCTGATCTTGTGGCTCTGTATTTACGTACTCAAAGTCAAAACCCCCAAGCAAAGATAGAAAGGTAATAATGATTACACCTTCCCATCACACATTTATTCTGTTCTTGATGGTCAGTGTGACACAATTAAACATAATCACATGCTTAATTCATGCTTCAAATAAGGAATTCATTCAAATTCCACTGATTATTGCACTGCATATCAGTTATTTACTGAATTCTGGAAATGCTAAGGAATGGGCCAGAACTCCAACAGACTATTTCGAGAAGCTTGTGGAAAGGAAAAGGTTTGAGTCAAGCAGTACAGTTAAAAGGGAATTATACCAAATACTGAGAAAATGTATGGAAACTTCTGAAATGAAAACATTAATAAATAAATCTGTTACATATTCTTTCTCTTATCATTGTTGAGGGGAGGGGGTTAACTCATAAATGTTTATCCCTTTTGGTCGAAGCACTTTTTTTACTAACCTTTTCCCTTCCACTAAACTTCTCATTGATATACACTTTATGATAAGCCACCTTCTTTCTTTTGTGTCTAAACACTAAATGAGGAATGCCAAGTAAATAAACAGATACAAACTCCTGAAATATTATGAATCTGTTTGCAATGGATCTCAGTAATTTGGGTTTAGCCATTTAAATTAAATAAATTGCATTGATCTTTTAATATTCTAATTTACCAATATGCAACTGTAATTACACCCTACTTACAGCTATATTAGATTAGTATATTTAACTTTTAAAAACCGTCGTAAAGAGGTCTCAGACTAATAAACGTCTAACATTTTACATATTACAAAATAAAAAATGTTAAGAGTTCTTAACCAATAAATCTGCTCTTCTTTGAAAGTTGTCAAAGTTTGCTTCTTTGACCGTGAAAAAGTAACATCCTACAATCTTTTTCTCCTTCATTAGTCATCATCCTGTCGAACTGTCCGGTAAAGTAAGAAAAGAACAGAAAAGTTTGACAGTACGTCTTACCAGAAAACAGAATTTGTGTTTTCTCTCATGATTATTCACACAGGTAATAAAAGGCTCCCTTTGTGCTTTGATAGACAACACAATAAAGGCTTCGTCACTGGCAGGTGGTTTTGGCTGTTAGGTGCTACATGATGCAGAAACTTTGCAGCCAGTGGACATCTGTAAGTCCCTACAGATCACCTCCCTGTGGTGTAACCTAGTTCTATGGTGCCTTCAGGGAGCTCTGTGGACTGACTGAAGGAACAGGGTGCCTCTTGGAGCAATGGAAGATATCACTGGCACATACAACAAGGTCTTTCTGAAGGAAGCAAACAATGCAGGGTTTGTGGGGGGGTTTCTGCCTCGGAGAGATGTTTGCCTACCTTAACGTGGCTGTACTCGGCCTTGCCGGACTCGCTGCTCATGGCTTTGCTCTCCGCCCTGGGCTTGAGGACTTGTCGGAGAGGACTGGAGATCGGTAACCCAGTCACACTGATCCCATCTGAACATACAACAAAAAAGGAGGGGGGTTAAAAAAAAAAAGCATAAAGATGAGGATCGTCGTTCTTCAGCACCTGAGAGGCATCCCCATGGATATATCAGCTGTCCAGGATGCTTTACAGGAGCTACTTATGATGGATTACTTTCATTATTTCTTGAATGTAGTCACTGCTGGTTATCCACCTTTTCCTTAGATAGCGTTTTTATTTCATTTCTTAAAGTGGAAAAATTATGAAAATATCACTTTTTTTTCATCATTTTGTGTTGCCATATGGGTCTCTGCTGCCTCTATAAATACTCCTATATGAATGAAAAACACAATATGTTTTTTGGGTTGTTTTTTGTGTAAAGTTTTGCTGTCACAAATCTTGGGCTTCTACAAGGCATTTGAAAATAGTGCATAGAACTGCCCCTCCCCTCTCAAACCCCGCCCTCTAATTCAATACATGGCAAACCCGCAGGCTAGTAACAAGATGAGTGGGTGTGGTCTGCATCAACTAATATGCCTAACACTGACAAATCCCTCGAGAGCAGTGTTTTCCAACCCTGGTCCTCAAGGCACACTGCCCTACATGTTTTAGGTTTTTCCCTGCTGTAACACACGCCTGTTAATTGGCCATTAATTGAAATCAGGTGTGCTAAAGTAGGAAAAAAACATGTAGGGTTGGGAAACACTGCTCTAAACAGCTCATTCTGAGCACTGTTGCCTTGCACCAAGCAGGTCCTGGGTTCGAATCCCAGCCCAGGGTCTTTCTGCATGGAGTTTACATGTTCTCCCTGTGTGAGTATCCTCTGGGTACTCCTGCTTCCTCCCACAGTCCAGAAACAAGACGGTTAGGTTAATTGGTCTCAGTAAATTGTCCTTAGGTATGAGTGTGTGCTTGCATGGTTGCTTGTCCTGTCTGTCTCGTTGCTGCCTGCAATGGACTGGCAAAACACTTTTCATATTAAACTTACAAAATTAACAATTACCGATACTTGGTTCTGAGTACTTGCCGATAAAAAAAAAGCAATGAATTGGAAGACAAGTTTAATTTTCTTCTCTAATTGTTACAACAAATGGAAAACATAACATTTAAAATGACCACAAAACTTTTCAAAAACATTTCATGCAAAAAAATTAATATTTTTTGTGAAATATTGCAGCATTTCCACATTTTAAGTATCGGTTAACTAACAGTTACAAGTACAATATTACGTTATCTGCCCAGATACCACTATATCGGTGCATCCCTGATTACAGTAGCAATTACAACCGGGTAAAATATCTCTAGTGACAATATCTACAGTTCACTGAGTCTCCAAATGACTCAGCAGATAAAACAAATAAAACTAACATTAGAAGAACAAAGCTCACTGTCATATATATCAACTGTAGGACTGTGTCTGGTAGGTTTCTGGTTGAGACATGTTTGTTTTTCATTTAGTGAATGGAATATCCAGAAATATTAATCCAGATAGAATAGCAGTATTTCATCATAATATTACTCAAGTAAAAGTAAAGGTGGGGTATAGTTGAACTAATCCTAATTGTAAGTTGGTTTCCCCCTAAAAGTTACTCAAGTAAATGTAACTGGTGACTACCCATGTCTGATGGTAAAGCTTTGATAAAACACTTAAAAGTTCCCTCTTCTAGAGAAGACATCAGGGTATGAAAGGTCACATGCACATAAAGAATACATGGCCATGTTCTCCTCTATGACCTTGAGAGAAGTAGTGCAGGCAAAGCAGCAGCTGCACAATCAGCTGCTGTGTTCAGCATCACCGCGGGGGCTGCAGCTTTCAACCCACTCCAACGACACCAAAATGTGATGCCCACAGCCTAAGCTCTGACGTCAAAGGATTCATGTCACTCTCTGACGTCAGTGTAATTTCCATCCCGCCGGATAGCAGATATCACCAGACTCTGCAGCAGCTCACGCAACTTCAGTTCAGACAAATTCAAAGGCAGCACAATCTAAAAGAGCTGTGTGAAAACTTGTGGTGCTGACTGAAATAGAAGAAAGAGCTGTTCAATTGGTGAAAGAGATCTGATGAACATGAAAATATCCTGGTATTATTTTATGATTGATAGTGATCGTTGCTCCAGAGTATTGACCATCTACTCACCCTTAGTGACCTTCTGAATGGCAATTGCACACTTCACTTATATCATGTAATTTCTTATTTTTATTAAAATCAAATCCTAAAATGATATTGATCTCAGAGGGAAATTAAGTGTTGTAGTAGCCTGTACTAAATAGGTTTCTTCAAGGAGTTGTAAACACTGATGGTGGTGGGCAGCAAGGATCTCCTGCAGCAGTCTGTGTGAACTGAAGAAGCCTCTGACTGAAGACATTCTGTTGTTGCAGAATAGTCTCATGAAGAGGGTGCTCAGATTTCCCCATAATGTTCCTGATTTTATACAGAATATTTGTGTCATCATCTCCAGATGTTCCAGAGACATCCCAAAAACTGCTTGTTGAGCCTTTAAGTCTTTTTTCTTTTATATATATATATATTTTAAACACAATAAAACAATAATGTTTCAGTCTTATGTGAGATAAAGAATAAGCAATTTAAACTCATCAATACAATCATTACAACAATGGGTTTATCAAAGGCTTGGTCTTGTTGTTAGGGGAAAAACCTCTCAGTGGCCACAGAAACATGTAGCAAGTGATTTACTAACCACTAAGCACAGTTTTACCGCTTCTGAAAAACATGTTTTAATTTTGCGCCACCGCAGTGCTTAGTTCTTTTCTTCCCTTAGGTCTATTAACAGAAATTGTCCCACTTTTTCTATTGATCTAATGAAAGAAATAAGAAAAGTAGAACTTAACGCCAAATATTCCTGAGAAAAGTGTATTCTAGCTGAGGAAAAAGGTGGGACACCCTACCCCTACTAATGAGCTTTTGTTGAACTAACTTTAGTGAGGCACTTTTATCAATCCATTGAAACTATGGATTTTCCTCCAGAATGCTCTGATACAGGGTCCATGGTGGCTTTGAGCATGTTGAGCTGGCCATGTCCTGCGTTAACAAAGCATTCGAAACAAACAATACTTCCCGCTATACTTTTCCCAAAATGCAGTTTTTGGTTTTATTAGCAAAAGCAACCTCTGTTCCGTTGCCAGTATTAGACTAACCTGTCAAAAAGCAAAACAAACTACTATTCCAAAAGTGTTGTGTTTTACTTGTTTGTTGCATTCTCTTGCATAAGCTTTGGTCTGTGCTACTTTGGGATAGTTTATGACATAACGTTTATAATGCACTAAAAAGTCCAGTTGTAACTCGACAAAATTAGAAAAAAATCATGGGTTTGATTTTTTTTTTAGGGCACTGTAAGGGTCAAATTTCTTTTTAAGTAAAACCTAAGTTTGGATAATTAGAAACACTCATTCTGTAGTTACTGAGTGCTTAAAGTTAACTAAGAATGAATCATTATCAGGGAAGAAATATCTAGCTTTTAATTACTAATGGCAGCTGAAGAAGAGAGCATTGACTTACTCAGTCTGCAGTTTGAGAAAAAAACCTGAGAGCAGTTTCACCTTAACGCCCTTGAAGCACAGGAGGATGTATAGATCCTGTTTGGCTCAGAATGCTAACAGAATAACTAGTATTCTTCCTGCAGCCACTTCACTCTGGTATAAAACTCTTGTGTTGTTACACTTCATCTCGCGTTTATAGTTTCACTTTTCTGTCTTTTGGAATTCCCTTTGAGAAATTCAAAAGGGCCACTATACCAAGCCAATGATTAAGTTACTCACTCTGAACAAATCCAGAGACACTTCACCCCCTGACCTTCCACTGGACCCATTGCTAAACATTTAGCTAGCCTGAAATAGCTGGCTTGATGTTAAGCTTGATGGCCGAAATTAGATTTTCTCCCAACAAAATAGGTCTGTCATTAGCTCTGTTTAGTGCTAGAACATTACCTGTGCTTACCTTATTCTGGTTCTGAATACCCTTGAAGTGCACTGTAACCTCTTCACAATAAAATAAGCATGAAATGCCACCACAAGTTTTTTACATGATCATGTGTTATTTAAGTAATCGCGCAATGCAATTTACAATGTGTGAGCACATAAAAAAACAGAATATCCTGTAATTTTTGGATTAAAACGACGAATTAATATGCAATTCAGTTTCAATACGGATTGCTTGCCATTCCTCAAGCTTCCAAAAGCTTTGGATCAAACTGTCCGCCAAAACTCTCATTCTTGAAAACCAGAGCAGCCCAGAAACCCAACAACTGTTCTTAGCCTGTCAGAACTCACTCAAAGCAGCTGCCAAACTAAATTATTTGCTTAGGTTGTCTGTTAAATTTTGGGTGGTTAAGTACTCCAAGCCTCTCTGGAAATTGCTCCAGATACACCACTCCCCAGCACCCAACCCAAAAAACACCAACATCTAGAGGCTTTGGAACTGCAGTTTTTCACCATTACTGGGAAATTAGCTAATTAGAAGAGACCACCACAGCCATTAGATCCAAGCTGTGTAGAATTAGTTTAAAAAACCTTAAAGTCCCAGTGTGTAACAAATTCGGCTTTTTATTTATAAAAATCAAGCACTGCTTTCGTAAATACGTATTTTACCAAGGTCTAATCCCAATCGCATTATCATGAAAGCTTTCCTGTGTCTTAGAATATGAAAGGGGTTAAACTATTTTGCTTTACGCGTTTTAGCCAGTGAAGTCTGGGGGAGGGGGAGAGGTGAAGAGAAGAAACGAGCATAGAGGACCGTGGATCATAGTTTTCAATTTCAATGGAGGACCATCCCTACTCTTTGCCCTGTGACAGGGAGGAAACCATACCACAGAAAAGAAAAATAAATAACCGGGAGAAAACAAGAATCTACATCGTTGGAGTGTTTACCAGATGGAGACTATTCATGAGGGACACGAACTTGAAGACGGACGCAGAGGTTGCAGGCTTTCTGCTGGACAGGTAAGTTAATTACATGAAACAATGAAATTTATGTTAGCGTTATGTTTGACACAGGGCAGGTTAGTCCAGCAAATCATTTATTTTTCGTTTAACTCAGATAATTTACTACGTGGCTTCCGTAGTAGTAATGACATGTTATAACGGCGAGAAGCCAGAGAACACTTCTCCGTTGCTTGCATTCATTTAGTGCACCATTAGTAGGAGGTAATTCTTACACACTGGGGTTTTAACTAAAGGGCTGAATATAAGGTAATGGCAGGGCTCTACAAACGCCACGATGAACAAAGAAGAAGGTGCTCAAGTCGCATTAGCAAGGTTTTAAGATAATCTAGCTATCTCGTCTCACATCCTCCACTGTACTAATTAGTTAGATGGCACCCGTATTCATTGTTTTACTCTCTCATGGGTTTATATCTTTAAAAAGCAACTAGGCCCCAAATAGACTTTTTTTGTTGATAAACTCCAGAAATTTGTTTCGAGTAGTGTTGTCTAAATGTCTGGTAATTATTTTGGTATTGTACTGTATCATAGTTAAAAGTTTGGCTTTCTGCCTAAACCCATTAATGCAAATTTGAATTGGGCATTGCTATTAACTCTGCGGTGAGGACTGACCTCAGCCACCCAGCAGTTGTAGAGTATAAAAGAAACTGAGTTTGTGCCCACACCTTCTCCACAGAACCTCCCTACCTTTCATCTGGTGAAGGAGGTGCAGAGAAATCCTCCACCTCAAAAAAGATTACCCTAAAGCGAAGCTCACGTCTCTATAGCTTTCTATCTTTCTCTATGTCTGTGGAATTGCCAGTGCAGCAGCGGTGTTGTCAAGATGTCAATTACAACCCAGACCATCTCCCAGAAACTCAACAGAAAATGTGGCCGGAGTAAGACTCTAGAAGAGGGGTGGGTTGCTCTTTAAGTGCCGAAGTTGCAAAATTGTGAAAAGCGACATTGCTGAATTAAACAAGCCGCAGCAACATATTTGGTCCCTCATGTAGGTACTACTTTACACAAGGGGATGGCAGAGATGGGTCTGGTGCTTAGCTTCACCATGTCCGAAGTGAGAAGATAGGACGTGATAAGGGGTAGCACAGGTGATCAAAAAAAGCTGCTTATCATAATTTACATCATAATATACTACTTAAATTAGTGAATTTGCTTCCATCACAAACTCTCGGTCGTTCTGAAGACCTTTGTAATTTACAAAATGGCTTTATCTTTAACTATATTTTATCCAAAACTTTTTGAGATACCAATATTGAAATGCATTATTTACTGACAAAACTTTGGCACCTAAAGATTTAGGATGCACGAGTATGTCATTCATGTTGACACAAAACTTGACATTTTGCTTCAGTGATGCGGTCAGAATTTTATTTCAAAGGGATTGGAGTTGGGATTTTTAGCTAACAAAGATCCATGATCATCATTAATTATAAGGGCCTGATCAGATCATGTGACCTCACAAAGTTTAATAACAAAAAAATACAAAATACTGCCCTTAGTACTGCTCTTTGCTATAAGAGAATATTTTACATTCTTTTTGCAGTTTTTGTTTGACAAAAACCGCAAAAAGAATTTAACGTATGATAAAATAGAAATGTGTGTGTAAAAGTTTGATCGGTCGAGATAGGCAGGATTTACATTTATTTCGCAATATCTATCAGTTGAATAACCCTTACCATTTTATGTGAGAGTCAACCTAAATTTTAAAAAAGAATTGTGTAAGCGGTGATATTCAGTGTTTCAATAGAAACCACTGTATTTCTCACGTCACAGTACAACTTAACTTGTAAAAGAGCAACTATATTTCCATAAATAAATAATGACACTGATCATTGAGGAATTACCCAGATTTGCAGTCACAGGAAGAATTTCACCATTCTCTTTGGTAATCACCCACGGCTAATGGAAATCACGCTGTGACTTGGCCTGGTCTGACCTCTGCTTTTAGCACAACTACAGCTTTCTTTATCGCAGAGTTTGGTCCAAAGTTACTTGAAACAAAATGATGCTACAGAAATAAAAAATAATCCTCCAGACTTGTAAAGTGTTTAACTTTATTATGATTGGGGTCCATGGCTTTCTACTAAATAGAAATAGAACACTCCTCAGCAGATTTGTGGCCAGGAATCTGGCAAATCAAACTTTTTCACCGATATTATAAGGTCTTTAAACAACTTAAATGTTGTCATCAATACAGATCTTAAGTTTCTCTCCAAACCGCTTCCTGAATTCAGATGTTATGGTGCTTATATATCGGGATCAGCTTTCCAGCCCGATCTAGCCAACTCCAGCTCTCTAATCACTGCGGAGACCTCCTGGGTCTCTGGCTCTACCAGGCTTTTTCCTCCCCGACACGATAGGCTCGCTGAGGCTTCTCCAACCTGGAAGGCGACATCCCTGATTGCAGCTCCATTAAATTTTCCGCCGTCCCAAATACCAAATCTGTGGCCGGTATCTCCCACCACTCTTTCTCTGGCGCTGTTTGAGTAGCTGCAGTTTTTTACTTTCCGTCAGCGATCTTTTGCTTTCCCATTCTGAATAATCACCTCAAACCAACAACACCAGGCCAATCAGCCGCCAGCACTGCAAGGTAGGAACAGCAATGATATCACATTACCCGTCCAATCAGTCCATAGGTGGGCGTGTTGGGTCTCCCTGGCAAGCTTTGGACAAAGGCAAATGTAGTCCAAACAAAGGGGTCGGCTTAGACAGGACGCAGGTAATGGAAATACGCCGGAATGGTTCCAAACCTACCCATTTCATGCCATTCCAGCCCTAGTGTAAAAGGGGCTGAAGAAGGACGACAACTGAGATCTTCCTATTTGGTGGTTGTTTGGTGTAGTATGTCTGACAATAATCTGTTACAGCCTTATTCCCTAACATATCAAACAGAGACACCAGTCGGAATGCTAAAAAGAATAGTTTTAGATCAGAATCCTTCTTTATGAGTTGCGGCCTGTTTCGGGAGGTATACATGACTCTGCATGTCCTGTGCCACAGGGACTCGGTGAGTAATGGGAGCTGTGATTAACTATGGCACTGCCTTGCAATCACCTCCCCTTTACACCCACCTCCCAATCAGTATCTGTCTCGTTTTCTGTCTGATGGCCTCAGGATGGTTTGGGTGAACTCAGCATTTTTATCTCAGACTGCCTTGCTGCCAGCACTTCAACACAACTACAAAGATCGAGAGCTTCTCATCAGAAATAGAGGATATGGTTTTTAACACACTGCAGAATCGCAGTGAATCAATAAGAATCATTTTTGTTGTATTCCCACCTACCTGAAGGATTGGCTAATGCTTCAAAGGAGATAAAGGACCTCCTAAAAATAAAATTACATCTGATAGGGGAATTGTTCCAATGAAAAACACATAATAAATATGATATCCTTTCTTGATGCTTTAACATTACACATAGGAATGCCTAACAGAAAAATTATCCATCGCAATTGTAAAGATATAAAGAAATGTTTAGTTCAAGAGTTACAGTATGATGCATGCTGAAGTAATGCCTTCAGGGTCATTTTCTTTTCTTCATTTCTTGACTTTCCTGTGACCCTTCTGGCACTAAGATTTTAGAGCTCACTGAAATATGAAACAGAGCAGATATTTTCTCCCTTTAAATGTTGTTCTAGCTGGCAGTCCCGTGAGGTTGCCCGGTGGCACACTTGACTACAGTCTTTTTCCACTCCATTTCATAAATGGAAAGGCAGCTCTCATCCAACATAAAGTCTGCTGCAGGCAGCTGAAGGTGTACTCAAACGAGCAGCAGTAAGCTAGAGGAAAGTATAGCCGTGCATGTTTGCCAAGGAAAAGACTTTGCTTGGGATTTTTATTTCTCCCAGTCGCAAACTTCCTTGACGATCATTTGGGGTGACAACAGCGACAGTGATAAATCCAGGAGTCATGCAAATACAGAGTTGCTGTAATCCATGCAAGAAGATGTTCCTTTCTCACATGTGACACTTATTTCCTGTTAAATCTTAACAAGAACACTTAATTGTTGTACTCAACTACTCGTGGCGTTTTTCTGTTTGTTTCTTGTGCTTTAGCTGCGAACAGCGGATTTTGAGAGTGCACGGCACCGTCTTCATCTGTGCCGTCATTAGCTTCTGCGCTCACACCATTTAACACAATAAAGCACGCTGGAAGTCAAGGCCCATTAGTCCTGAGTGATGATATCAGTCCCATCAGATTGTGAGTTATAGTGTGGTGGGGTCTCAAGCTGGATGAGAAATGAGAGATAAACTGTGTCTGAGGCTAAGTCGGGGAAGATTCAGCCTCTCTCTTCCACGCCTGCTAAGACCCAAAGAACATTGTGTACCAGCCAGGCATTATCAGCAGAAAACAGATGTGCAGAGACCTACAAAACTTATCAATAAACACCTTATACAGCACGTTGCAGAAGTATTCATTCCAGCTGAGCTATTTTACATTCTATCATATCACAATAATAAACTCCACTACTTTTAAATGGGTTGTTAAAGGATCAGCCAACACAAAGTAATGCAGTATTGCAAAATAGAAGGAGAATTAAATACTGTTTTCACTTTGTTAAACATCTGAAACGTGAAGCATCCCGTTCTATCAAGCGCAAGGGCTGGAAGATAAGTCAGTAATAATATATTTTAATCGACAGACCTGCGGTGCGGTGAAAAAAAAAGGGTGTATAAAAAGTTTAGATAAAAATGTTTCCTCCTCCTTTATCAGGTAGGTAAACACCACAGTCATTACTCACTCTAAAACCAATAACAAAGAAAGACCCAGCCATGCTCTGTCACTAAGCCCATGATTTTTTCCCCTGGTTGTTCCTGCATGTTTTGCCTCCTGCTGTTCTCCAACATTCTGGAGAATTCCACAAGAGGTTCCAGTCGAGCTGTGGAGCTGTCCATCTAGCTGGAGGGTGGAGCCTGTCAGTTACAACTGACAGGTGTAACTCACTGGGATCATCAGCAGTGGAGTATAATAAGAACTGGCAGCCAAACCCTCATCACCTGTTTCAAAGCCGGATGGTGAAAACATTATGTTCTCCGTGTTACCTCCTACGATTACCTGTGTAAAATCTCTTGTGCTGTACCTGCGATTCTCTGTGTCTCTTCCTAAAGTACTTCTCCAAGAAAGAAACCCTCGTGATTCGTCAATCCTGTTTCTCAGAGGCCTTGCTCTATAAATCCATGTCTGAATGCAATCAAGCTCCTAGCTCCTCCACGCTCCATCTCCGTGCTCTACTTGCCCGTCCTCTGTGCTCACTCCTCACTCGCAGAGTCTACCAACTTCTCATCTCCAGAAACCCTGAAGGAAGCTCTCGCAGCCATCTCAGACTCCTAGCGTTCCCTACCTGCCGTTTAATCAACCATCCATCAAGTAAGCCTCACCTGAGTGCATTCAATCAATCAATGTCCATCTGGATCTCATCTCAGCTTCTCTCTACAGTTCATCTCATCTACATTCTTTCCAACATTTTTCCCTGTTCCCTCATCAAAATCTCACTTATCTTGTTAAAAAAAAGAAGAATCTTAACTTTTACAACTGGTCTCCCAGTGGTGTTCAGCATATGGGTCTGAAAGCTTAATTCAAACATGACAGCTCTGTTACCAAGCCTTTTAAATCACAAAAGAGAAAAAATAACTTGAATTGCCAAAGATGTAGAAGCAAAGACCGCCAAATGAAACTTCCCCAAAAGAAGTTTTCAGTAGTTTGCCTGTAGCTACGTGTTGCATACCGCTTTGAACTTGTAGAACTGTTGCATGACGGCAATATCAAACGAGAAGGGAAGCTGTTGTGCAGAATATCAGCACTAGTGTGATTAACTGCAGCACTCGGCCTGTGGCCTCGTGCCTACAACCGAATCACACCAGTGCTGATATTCGGCACAACAGCACTACCTCTCGTGTCATATTTCCTAATTATACCATGGTTTGGGTGAATACTTGATTCTGATTGGCTGGAGGGTGTACATTAAAAAATTATAATGTACACCTAGGAAAGACGTTCCGTCCAATTGCCTGATTGCTGGCTCAAATGGTAACGGAGACTCTGCAAACGTATTTCACAGTTGACTCATCGCTGTCGCCACACCTGTATATGGGTATTAAATGGTTCGCTGGACTTATAAAAAAAAAACTCACGATTTTTAGCTCTAAAACACATTAAAGTATTAATTGTGCAACGCGTCCGACGGTTTACGCCTCTGCATCGTCCAATATTTTCTGATAATTGACACCTCGTCGGGCATTATCCCTCACTCATCATTACTTAAAGAAAAACAAAAAAAACAGTTCTGTGCCATGTGTTTTGCATAGCTAACTGAAAACAGATTCATTAATGAGATCAGTAGCTGGCTTTGCAATGGATACAGCCTCCAGTGGCAAAGAAGTAGCCACCGCAGGGTGTGTAAGGGTCTTAATTTTGATTGTAATACCACGCCAGACATGTTTTGCAAGGTTTGCAGTTGTACCATGCTCTCTCTCACATTCCAGATGATAACTTTAACAGAGCTCTATGATATTTTCAAGATTGAGACACTGTTTCACAACCTAATCATGCTCTAAACATCTTCAGAACATTATTCCTGGACCACCTGTTGTCTTTCTTGGTTTACAGAAGTTATGCGTTCAGACCGCTGTCTTTGTCAGCGTCAGCAACATCAACATTACATGTTAAGTCTACGGTTGAGGCCCTTGGAGGAGCGTCACGGTCTTTGTGCCGCTTTGTGAGGTATGGCTCCGTCAAGTTTTCAAGCTTTTCCTAGGTTTCAAGCTTCAAAGCTCATAACGCAAGCAACGCAGAAGTTCAGCTAGTTGAACTTTTGACGGTCTTAACGTTCTCAGGGATTAAAAAAAATCCTGAGCCTGAACTTTTTTTTCCCGTGAGGCCCCTAAGCCAAAATATATACCCTGATCAGCGTAGCTTGAAGCGAGATCCAGGAGTGTGCTCCCCTGGGAGAACATTTTGATAAATAACCCATTGCATTTAATATTCTGATGACTTTTGTGGATATAAATGGACATAATTCAGACATGAGATGAACTAACCCAATACAAACCTATATTACAGAAGCTTATATGTGTAGAGCAGTAGAGCTCTTGGAACCCTGGGCCTGGTAGGTCTGTTAAGGAATACATCCCTGCTTTTAACTAGTCACTTACCTGCACAGGTATTGCTTGTTTGGCATACTGAGACTACAAATACTACAGTCATACCAAGACAGGTCAGTAGGTGGTAATTAGTAACTAGGTATTAATTACTAGCCTAACCATTGACTAAAGGGGCATGAACAAGGAGACATTCATTTATCCGAAAAATGAGCACCATTTATTTTAAATTATAACGTCCATCATCTCCATCATCTTCCGCTTATCCGGGGTGGGGTCGTGGGGGCAGTAGCCTAAGCAAAGAGACCCAAGACCTCCCTCTCCCCGGCTACTTCGGCCAGCTCCTCGGGAGGAATCCCGAGGCGTTCCCAGGCCAGCTGGGAGACATAATCCCTCCAGTGAGTCCTGGGTCTTCCACTGGGTCTCCTCCCAGTGGGACGTGCCCAGAACACCTCACCAGGGAGGCGTCCAGGAGGCATCCTGACCAAATGCCCGAGCCACCTCAACTGGCTCCTCTCGATGTGGAAGAACAGCGGCTCTACACTGAGCCCCCTCCGGATGACCGAGCTTCTCACCCTATCTCTAAGGGAGAGCCAATCACGCTGTATCTGCTCGTCTGATCTCTGCTTTTAGCACAAACACGGCTTTCTGTTTCGCAGATATCAGCCCAACTCCGCTTTAATCAACATAATCTCAGGCCTCCAGTCTTTTGAAAGCCATAAACTTTTTATGTGTGAAAGGTCGGCTTTAGGATTAGTGATGAATGTCCCCGGCGGATTTGTGGCCATAACGCCGGTGAATCAAACTAACGTCTTTCACATGTCTAAAAGGCGCTTTAAATAACTTCTATTTAACCGTCAATTGCGAATTGCTTTCTGTGACCCAATCACTCGAACATGCGCTAAAAGATTTCACTTCCAGCACTCAGGGAGAGCAGACGCTTTTTATCTTTCTCCCTCAGTAGTGTGTCTTATCCCACAGCCCTTTGTCTGTCTACTGCTATGGAGCCTCTTTTTGCATTCTCCTTCGGAATAATCAACGTTGGATCTGGACATAGACTGGTCAGATGGTCTCGTGAGCAAATTTTTCCCCCCGGAGAAGGTAACAAGGGACTGCCGAGCTGTCCCGATGGATTACTGTGGAGGATCCTGGGTCTCTCACTTTGACCATCGAGACGCTAGAAACATCTGGACAACTGGATTAATGATAAATGGATATCTGCTGATTAGCGCATGATAGGTTTTTCCCAGGTATTGTAAATTTATGGCTTTTAAGGCAGAAATTGGCAGGCTGCCTGGAAGCGGGAAGTGCATGGTCGTTGTAACGCTTAGACGCTTGCGATTTTCGCGCATGGATTCGTTTGTTGCTGTGTCGGGAAACAACTTGGAGAAGTTCTCTGCCAGCTGGAATGGAAATGACCCCTGATTTGGAACGGAGACCACTCTGACGGACTCTAAGGCTAAGAAGGAAAAGTGATATTTGCCTGTGCATTTCTTATCAAAGAAATTCGGCCTAAACTAAACATACTCACTTGTTGTTGTTGTTTTTTTCTATTACCTGTGCTGTGAGTCCGTATACGAACCCAGAACACCGTTGAGCTTTTTTTTCCTGTCACCGTGAATCTGTTTGTTGACTGTCTTGTAATGATCTTGGACAGGTTGTACTGTAAAACTGAATTTCCCCTCGTGGGACAATAAAGGATTTTTCAAAGATCCTAACATTAGCACGCGGAGTGACTGCTACTTCAATCTGGTCAATTGAAAACCCAAGACCAGCCCCTACCTATGCCTATAACTGATAGGCTTAAGTTGGCCTACAGTGGTGTGGTCTAGAGTGAACGTGCCTCTCAGATGTTGGGAATTTTCATATCACGCAAACCTGATTTTTTTTTTTTTTCTCAAACACTTCAGTACGGCGGAAATCCGGCATAGCGTTGGAGTACTACCAGGCCTGCGTTCTTGACGCAGGATGGCAACCAATCAGTGTCACTGTAGTGACGTTGCCCGATGTCGACACTGCCTAGCCAACCACGATCCATGAGTGTTTAGAACATCCAGAAGAGAAAGGCCCGCCCAAAAGCTTTGCAAGCTTCAGCTTAAAAATGTAACTTCTTTGTATATGTGTCGAACCATTACTTCTACAATAACGTTCTCTAATATGCATCTAACACCCTTAACAGATTAGCTGTTTTCTTTTTATCTTTCTGTAATTGCATTACACATTACATTAAAGAAGGCAGAAGTTGGTTGCGCTTGAGTCACTAGAATAGGAGTACAACTGTGAGAATCTCAGATTAAATTGGTTAAAAAAATATGAACATTTTCATTCTGTCAATATTAGGTCCTACATTCTGTAGTCTATAAATAAAATGCATTGCAGTTTGTGGTTGTAAATATTTAAAGGTTATGAATCTTCACGGAAGGCACTGTACTCCAAAAGGAGCATGTAGACATTCTGAAATGAGCAAATAAAAACACAACAGCCAACAGTAATAGCCCAACCCCGCTCAAAACAGCCTGATATCTGAACTTACAGTTATATATACAGCAGGGCTGTTGTGAACACACCACAGCAGCAACATGCAGCCCAGAGAGGCTCACAAGATGTGTGTGCTCATTTCCCCTCAGGCAGCTCCGCTAAAGAAAGGGAAAGCTGAAGAAGAGCGGAGACCTTTCCACCTCAGCCGAGCCGAGGTATTCATTCATATGCATCATCTTCCATATTCATCCACATACTCTCACTCATCTGCAGATGTTTTTAATCCAGCTAGTCTCCACGCTCTTTATTTCTACTTGTGACTTATTGTTTGACCTATCTACCACTTCCCTGCATAATAAATATTTATAACGAGAAAAAAAATCAATTACACGCGCATGCCACTCACAATAGATTGTAAATGTAGATTTCCCTCCCTTCAAAATATTTTTTTTCTAAGTATTTGATTTAATGCTGCAAACAAGCACTACAGAGGTTTTTACATTAGTTTCTCCAACTTTAGTCCTGTAAAAACTGTTCATATTTATTTAGAGATGGAGCCTGGAAAGCAGCTAATTTAGCTTCCTTGATGTGGGACAAAACAGCTGTGGAAAACAACATACGCGTTCAGGAACAAATTCTATAGAACTGTTGATATGAAGAGATTGTCCAGAAGCTCAAATTGGGCTGCACGATATATCATGACTATATCATCATCCCAAAATCAGTGATTGTGTGATTTACATATGGCAAAAGACGGCTTCAAGTGCAATACTTGCTGGCAAATGTATTATGAAAGTTATAAACTTGCATTCTAATGCTATTGAAATATTTAGCCAGTTGAACAGTCTCATGGCACCAGATGAGAACACTAAAAATGTTTAAATCTAACTACAGCTCCTATCACTGAGTGATTTTATTCTGAGAATCAAAGGAAAAAATGATCTAATATTTTACCTGAAAAGAGGTCTATCTAGGCTTACATATTTCATGGATGCACAAAATATCTACCTTAAAATCAGTATTGGCCTATTTAGTCATTTAACTCAGTATCAGTCCAATGACTAAAACTGGGTGGTAAAGTTGGTATACAGTATTTACTCAAACCTTTAAAGTAGGGATAGACCGATACTATCAACTAATACTTAAAATGTGGAAACTCTGCAATAGTTTCCCATAATTTGTTTTATTTTTGACTTGAAACTTTTGTTTTGTGGTCATTTTTATTGATATTTTACTTATTATCTAATTCACCATCCTTTGTGATAAAAAGGAGAGAAGAAAATAAAATTCGTCTTACAATTTGTTGCATTATTTTGTGAGGTAGAAGAAGCAGCAGCACTGGTACACTGCAAATAAAACTACATTTGTTATTTGAACACTGGGCTTCCAAGTTATTGCGTGGCAAAGTGGTTCGTGCAGGTGCTCAGAGATCAGAGGTTCTAGTCATTTTCTGAGTTCGAGACCCATCCCCTGCTGTATCTTTTTGTGCCTCCATGTAACACTTTCACATTATGTTTTTTGTGGCCACAAAACCTTAAAAAATATCGGGATTATGAGGTTTCAGTAGGCTCATTTTGTCTATTTGTTCCAGCCCCACAGTGAAAATATTATGAAGTATTTCCAACTTTCTATAAACTTAAAAAAATAGATTGGAAAACATTGCCTCTTTTTTATAGAAAGATTAAAGAAAAAGGCTTTACTATGGCATTAACTATTAGTTGACTAAACTTTTTTTTGTAACATTAAAAAGAAACAGTTATCACAGTGGTAACCTCTGAACCACATGAGGAGAAATATTGAATGTGATTTAAACCATTTTGGGTATGTAAAAAAATGTATGAGAAAATGCTGCAGTGGTGTAGTGGGTACTGCAATGCCTTCTAACTAGGAGACCTGAGATCAATACATGGCCTAGGATCAATACATTGGCCTAGGATTCATCAGCTTATATTTATATTACACATCAATATTGTGTAAAAGTAACAAACAAAAGCCGGTTGGTGTTCAAATTAAAAATTTTGGTTTAATTACTTAAAAAATAAGACATTATGTAATAAATTTGTGTTATGGCAACCAATAAATATCATGTTAATTCAACATGCTAATTTTACGTAGAAATAAAGGCAAAATTATGTCAGAATTATTTATTGTGATTGTGTGGAATTGCTGTACACAAAAAAATCAAGTAAATTGAGAGAACTTTTTTTTGTGTGTACTCTGTATTGGTAAGTACTCAGATCCAAGTATCTGTATCATATCTGTTTGAGAAACATTGTATAGTTGCGCCTCTACTTTACAGGCCACCGAGATTCCAGCATTGCAAGATCTTCTAATAACGATAAGAATAACAAGATGGCAGGAGGGCAGCATTAATTAAAGGACTACTGATTCGTTGAAAATTCCTAGATTTCTTTTTACAACACAACATAGATTACAGAATTAGGATAAAAAAAACCACTGTCACTTTTTTCCAATAACATGCAGCCCTAGGCTCAAATTAAAGTTACTTTACAATTCAAAATTTCCTCACCAGGGGGGACCACCAATTGTTTCTCATTACCCTCTGCATACGACGTGTGATTAGGATGAAACTCGTCCCTAAATGATGAATCATTTAGCGGGATATTATATTTCATGTGCCTTGCATTCAACTATGATGCCTATACCTCGTATAGACGCCAGTTACCAAGAACTCACTGGTTGTGATGATAACTACCTACTAATGCTGATAAAAGGTATGCGAGTGTACGCACATGACTGCTATGGTAACGGGGGAGACGAGGTGAGCTCTCAGTAAAAGAGGCTGGGATCACCTGCACTGCGGTGTGTCCGACTCTTCTCTCTCAGCTCCTCAGAATGCTGACAGCTGCCGAACTGAACAATGACCATCGACACTTGGCTGAGTCTGTTTTGTTTCGCTGCTTAAGCTGAAGAGCAAATATCTGAATCAGCAGAAAGGACCCTTAGCAGTGTTGTCTTGGAAATGTCAACAAAAATTGGGTTTGGCAAGATCAACAACAACAACTAACTTGTTTTTGGTTAATAAATGAAACATGAGGCAAAAGAACAAATCGGAGAGGACAGAATGGATTGTTGGATTTATATATATATATATATATATAAGATATATATATCTTAAACACTAGACTTATTAACCCCTTAAGCCCGCTAGCCTCCATTTTTTGGGGCACGCCTCCTAGAGTAACATTTAACTTTCAACTTTGAATTATTTGTCATTACAGACACCAACAGTTGGTCTAAAGTCAATCAGAGTGAGTAGTTACTATTTATGATGTTAGTTGCTTCTTTACAATGAAAATAAGCAGCTAATGTGTTTTTTTTTCTGGCCTAATTCATATTTCATATCTTTCAATCTCAATTACTCATGCCCACAATGATTTTCTTGAGAATTTTCACATTCACAGTATCCTCATAGACCTTCCTATTATGTGAGAGATATTTGAACATTTTAGACCTTTTACAAGCTGTAAAAAGCCTTCCAGATCGTAGGTATGCCAAATTTGGAGGGAAAAAATCAGCCTTGGGTTTAAGAGGTTAAGATTTTTTAAAGGATTTTTACTTTAAGGTTTTTAATATTTTGTCTGGCATACAATCATTTTTGATGGAGTTTTGGTGACACGCTGACAAGATACACAATGTTTTTTTTCTTTTTCATGACAATAAAAAAATGCTGAACATGTACACTACCGTTGAAAAGTTTTGGGTCACATTGAAATGTCCTTATTTTTGAAGGAAAAGCACTGTACTTTTCAATGAAGATAACTTTAAACTAGTCTTAACTTTAAAGAAACACACGCTATACATTGCTAATGTGGTAAATGAGTATTCTAGCTGCAAATGTCTGGTTTTTGGTGCAATATCTACATAGGTGTATAGAGGCCCATTTCCAGCAACTATCACTCCAGTGTTCTAATGGTACAATGTGTTTGCTCATTGGCTCAGAAGGCTAATTGATGATTAGAAAACCCTTGTGCAATCATGTTCACACATCTGAAAACAGTTTAGCTCGGTACAGAAGCTACAAAACTGACCTTCCTTTGAGCAGATTGAGTTTCTGGAGCATCACATTTGTGGGGTCAATTAAACGCTCAAAATGGCCAGAAAAAGAGAACTTTCATCTGAAACTCGACAGTCTATTCTTGTTCTTAGAAATGAAGGCTATTCCATGCGAGAAATTGCTAAGAAATTGAAGATTTCCTACAACGGTGTGTACTACTCCCTTCAGAGGACAGCACAAACAGGCTCTAACCAGAGTAGAAAAAGAAGTGGGAGGCCGCGTTGCACAACTGAGCAAGAAGATAAGTACATTAGAGTCTCTAGTTTGAGAAACAGACGCCTCACAGGTCCCCAACTGGCATCTTCATTAAATAGTACCCGCAAAACACCAGTGTCAACATCTACAGTGAAGAGGCGGCTGCGGGATTCTGGGCTTCAGGGCAGAGTGGCAAAGAAAAAGCCATATCTGAGACTGGCCAATAAAAGAAAAAGATTAAGATGGGCAAAAGAACACAGACATTGGACAGAGGAAGACTGGAAAAAAGTGCTGTGGACGGATGAATCCAAGTTTGAGGTGTTTGGATCACAAAGAAGAACGTTTGTGAGACGCAGAACAACTGAAAAGATGCTGGAAGAATGCCTGACGCCATCTGTTAAGCATGGTGGAGGTAATGTGATGGTCTGGGGTTGCTTTGGTGCTGGTAAGGTGGGAGATTTGTACAGGGTAAAAGGGATTCTGAATAAGGAAGGCTATCACTCCATTTTGCAACGCCATGCCATACCCAGTGGACAGCGCTTGATTGGAGCCAATTTCATCCTACAACAGGACAATGACCCAAAACACACCTCGAAATTGTGCAAGAACTATTTAGAGAAGAAGCAGGCAGCTGGTATTCTATCGGTAATGGAGTGGCCAGCGCAGTCACCAGATTTGAACCCCGTTGAGCTGTTGTGGGAGCAGCTTGACCGTATGGTACGCAAGAAGTGCCCATCCAACCAATCCAAATTGTGGGAGCTGCTTCTAGAAGCGTGGGGTGCAATTTCTCCAGATTACCTCAACAAATTAACAGCTAGAATGCCAAAGGTCTGCAATGCTGTAATTGCTGCAAATGGAGGATTCTTTGATGAAAGCAAAGTTTGATGTAAAAACAATCTTATTTGAAATAAAAATCATTATTTCTAACCTTGTCAATGTCTTGACTCTATTTTTTATTCATTTCACAACGTATGGTGGTGAATAAGTGTGACTTTTCATGGAAAACACAAAATTGTTTGGGTGACCCCAAACTTTTGAACGGTAGTGTATGTGTTCAGCCTCAATTACCCCAAAATAATAATAAAAAAAATTGTTAGGGACACAGAAAACCTATAGAAAACATCACTCTAAAACCACCATTCCTCGCAATGAACGGTGGTGGTGGCAGAATGACGATGTGGGTGTGTTTGTATTCACTAGGGACAAAAAAACAGGAGAGAATAGAAAGAGAGGAGGAATGGAGCCAAATAGAAACTAATTGACAGAGAAAGCCTGTTGGAAGCTGCAGAAAACACCTTCCAACAGGACGACACCTATTATCAGTGTTGTGCCAATTCATACCGAACAAAAACTACTAAATTAAGTTCAGCAAGGTTAAAATGGATCAGCCCATGTTAATAGTTCACTACCCAAACATTCAGTAAGATCACAGCCCCAACATGAACTACTTCTCATTCATTGATCATAGTTAATGACTGCAGCATTTAGCATAGTGATTATACAGTCATCCAGAATTTTTAACCTACCTCAATATCAATATTTTGTTCTTTTATCTTAGCAAAAATGAACTAGGTTTGACAACGGATTAATTTCCAATGCAGTGGCTTTCACTGTATGATTTAATTGTTTTTTCATGAAAAAAATAGTAAATTTGTAATTTTGTCAGAAATGGGTTTTGTTTAGGCTTATATATTATTGGAAACCAACATCAGTATTGGTACAATGAGTAAAGTTGGCAGATAAAATTGGTGGAACTCAACTGTATTAGTAATTGCAGTTATTTCTGTACAGACAGGATGTAGTTTGCTTTTTTTGTTCTGCCCTTCAATCTGGTCAGGGACAGAGAAAAATCAAACCAAATAACCACAAACTAAAAGTTGAAGTTTTCCCTGAGAAATAAGCAGAAGCATTAATTTCCTGTTTGACAGTTCATTCTACAGCCATAAAGAAACAACAAATCTGTTTAGGTAGTGTAGGAAATATGTAAATTAAGTACAACATCTGTTATTTTTAACTGTACTTACCTGTAAGATGCTCAGACAGCAAAGTGTGACAAGATTTGTATTCACATAGTTACCCACAGCAATATTGTTGTGACTTACTGCATTACTTATTCAAAAATCTTTCTTACTAAATCGTTAAATGACGTCAGGGTGGGATCGCCTCAGATTAGTCATGTCAAATCCAGGATGATTTAGCTCAAAGTTCTCAGAAAATTTCATTCTATGTTTGCAATATATAGTGTGATACAATAGAATGATTTAGATGAAATGTATGTTTTAACTAGGGATGTTCGATATTGGCTTTTTTACCTATATCCGATATACCGATATAGCCCAACTCATAATTTCCGATACCGATATAAACCGATACCGATATGTGGGGACCCTCCCTCATAAAAAACAAAAACTACTAAACCCTTTTAGGTAACCACAATGAAATATCTTTTATCATGCATACTTGAGTTTTAAAAATTTAGAAAATGTAATAAGTACTAGAATTTTAGTAAGGCAACTGAAAAAGGTGCCATTTTTATTTTGTCTTCAAATGTAGCTGGAACATTTTCTCACACAGAGAGTACTGACAAAGGCCCACCACTCAGGACAAATTTCTACTTTTAGAAAATGTAAACAACATTATACCTTTATGGCAGGGAGGTAAAGACGAAACAACTGAAAAAAGAATAAAAAATAAAACACCAGCAAACATTTAAGCAGGGCCAATAATTAGACTACCTTTTGATATTGAAAGTTGTCTCAAACAAATAATATCTCAAAAATTAAACCTCAAATCTGTCATATTTTTACATTCTGAGAGAGAAAAGAAGTAGCAAAAGAGTTTGATATATAATGTGTCTGGTGTGAAAAACTCATCTTAAAAAAGTGATCACCCGTAAAAAATAATCACTGGTATATGAATTTGTTGACTCTCCACATCAAGGATTAACTTCTCATTATTTGTAAGAAAAAACAACAAATGACGCCCAGAGACCGACTTAGTTTGCAAATACAACTAAAAATAAACAGCAAGAACATCTGTACTGTCAAGCAATGTAGGTAACGCATGTTGCCCACTATTCGTTTGTCTTGCCATGCATGGCGAGCTGGATGGTGAGCAGAAAGGTGCTTAAACTCTTACAGACTTCTCTTGCTGGGACGCTACGATCCCCCCATTAAAAAGCATCAGTTTTTCGCAACTTATTCAGACACCGAGCTCTCCCCTTGTTGATGACCTCGACATGCTTGCGTTTAAGATGCTGCATCATCCCCGTGTCCTGCAAGGTCTGACTTACATATGTTGCAGGTAACGGACTTCTTTGCATTGTTTAAGGTAAAGTTTCCCCATACTTTTGAAGTTTTATTTTTTTAGGTCTACCTGCTCCTGCCATGCTCCGCTGCAGCCTCAAATCGATTACATAATTCATTGCCAGCACTTTTTATCATCGAATTTTGTCGATTTTATTGATTCCTTGTTGCAGCCCTACTCCTGAGATTGAAATGTTCTGGAAGGGTAGCGTACAAAAAATAGAACCGACACGTACATTTAAGCGAGATATAAAGCTTCTGGCATTCGCGCTAAGTGGAAAAAAACCTACCGGGAGCCTATGGATGCCTTCACACCTGTTAGTCAAGTGGACTGGAGCTGGTGAGGTTCGTGTTCACATTGCACTTTTGACAAAAGAACTAAACCTTTAAAAAGTAGTATATCCCCCTTATGTTGTGGCGCTGCAGCAAATGTTGCAGAAAGAAAGTCAAAGAAAAGGACAATTAGGAAACGGATGGATGTCGTTCATTCCGTACTGCTCCAGCAGCAGACGCGGTGAATGAAGCTGCAATCAGTTTGAAGCAGGGTGGAAACACATATCCTGAGTTATTTAAATTGAGATACATCATATGTTTGATTCAGGACTTAAGACAAAGCAGAACAAAAATAGCTTTTATTGCTCCAATGACTTCCAATCTTCTTTTTTTCTCGCCAGGTTACCCATGAGCTGACAGGAAGGTGAGGGAACTTAGGCTCCCCGCTGACTATAACGGCAGCTATTAGCTGCATATTGTGCCTTGCAGACGTTACGTGCCACTTATGGGTTAGAATGAATCCATGCTTGTATTTGTCCCAAGCAGAGTCCAGACCGAAATCTAATTCAGAACCTGTGACAAGACTTGAAAATGTTGAAAAAATTACTTCTACTACATAATTTTGCCCTTCTTTGTGTTGTACCACAACTATGCTGACGACACTCAGCTTTATATCTCAATGTCACCAGGTGATGTTGAACCCATCCAAATCCTCAATAAATGCATTGCGCAAATTAACAGCTGGATGTCCCATAATGGACTGAGACCTGAACCTCCAAGGTCACATAAAGGCAATAACAAGGTCAGCTTTCTATCACCTGAGGAACATTTCTAGGATTAAAGGACTGATGACACAAGGAGACCTAGAAAAACTCATCCATGTATTTATCTTAAGCCGCCTTGATTACTGTAATAGTATCTTCACAGGTCTACCTAAAAAATCTCACTAGAACCAAGAAAGTAGAACACATCACCCCAGTTCTAAAGTCCTTACACTGGCTTCCTGTAGCTCAGAGAATAGACTTCAAAATGCTTTTATTAGTTAATAAATCATTGAAAGGGTTAGCACCAGAGTACATTAGAGATCTGCTATCATGGTACAAACCATCCAGATCACTCAGGTCCTCCAGCTCTAGTTTACTGATCGTCCCTAGAACCAGAAACAAAACATGGGGAAGCAGCTTTCAGTTTCCATGCTCCTCATATCTGGAACAAACTACCGGGAGAATGCAAAGCTGCAGAGACACTGAACTCTTTTAAGTCTAAAATTAAAACTTACCTATTTAGCCTCGCTTATGAGTAACTGTTTTTACTTGCTTGTTTCCCAACATTGTTGTATTTTCTTGATTATTTTCTTATTGTAACTGCTCATTTGTATTCTAATCATATGTAAAGCACCTTGAATTGCCCTGTGGTGAAAGTGTGCTATACAAATAAAATTGCCTTGCCTTGCCTTGGGTGTATTAAGTCAGTAAAACAGATTGAAGTTTCTGTTCTATTAGTCTGTTATTTTAACATTTTCAAATATGCTATATATTTTTATATTTTAAAAAACAATAGGCTGTGGAAAACTGTAGCTTAATTAGCAAATACAGTAAAACTATTTAATCTTCCTACAGAGAAGCACAGAGAAAACAAAGCTCAACAACAAGTTTATGCAAATTGGTTAATCAGCAGACCAACCCAACATAATTAACATCACCACACTACGTATTGAAACCCAGATAGCATCAAATGTCTTTGGATAAAACTGCAAACCAGCAAAGTCACCAGAATGGCTGCATTCAGAGCTGTTGTTTGGGAGGAAACATCTTATCTCACTAATTCAGGGCCCCAATAATTACTAGGCTAATTAAAACACTGAAACTGTATCGCTCAAATGACTTCATGTCTGAGGTGGCACCGCACCATTGCCTTTGTTTGCCTTCCCAGGCGTCTGAATCCACATGCAAATGGCCCCCAAAAGTAAACTCAGCGATGCAGGAGCAGGTCCATCGCCATCTCACATTAATATTCATCAGCCTATAGAGTCTGTAATAAAGACGTTCAACACTGTGAAGACGGAGGAAGAGGCAGCTGGAAAATGGGAGACAGGGAGGTTAGAAAATGAACTCTGGCAGAAGGTGGTGAGAGAACACACTGAATCTGCTCTGAGGTAGGGAGGGGAGGCCTGGATATTTCCTTTAAATTCAAACTGATTAAATCTAGTTCTGAAGTGAGGAAGCTACTGTAAGAGCGAGGCGGTTGAAACTCGGATGAGACCTTCACCTTTTTCCTATCACTGCTGAATCCTAAACAGGAGAGGGTAGAGTTCTTTTAACAAGCTGGGTCCATGTATAACAGCACACAAAACTAATCGGAGCATATGTACTACTTTCTAAGAATAATAACAGTGATCCGTAACAGCGGAGGAATTGTTTCCAGCTCCAGTATGTTAAGGGAGGCCTATTAAAAGAACAAAAGTTTAATATCCATGACTCTAGATCTACATTAGATAAGAATGTAGAATAAACGGAAGGCATGCATATTTATCAAATTACTAATTTTTTATTCAAGTCTTTGTAATTATTTTGCAACTTTACCCAATGCGTTTCGTTGGGATTTTGAGTGATTGAACTCCACAACCTAGTTTGCAGTTGTTGAAGTGAGGGGAGAATAATACATGGCTGAAAAATCGGTGGGTAGAATTGAAAGTTTATGTCTGTTGAGCTCATCAAAGTTTGAGCTATTTTCCACAGAACGTAACTTCTGTCTGTCAATGATTATCAATAAAAGTAAATTGACTGGAGGACTGAAAAGCCTCCTACAAAAGAAGTTAGAGGTCTCAGAGCCAGAATATTGCTTGCTTGTTTGTAGGTAACCAAATACAATGTGATTTTTCTGTAAAAAATAAAAATAATAAAAAATTCACATTTTGTTTCAGGTATACCTATGATGAAAATTACAGGACTCTCTCATCTGTTTAAGTAGGAGACGTTGCACAACTGGTCACTGACTAAAAACTTTTTTGCCCCGCTGTATTCTGTAGTATTTAATTTTCATTGATATTAATGAATATTCGATCTGAACAAAGTGAACAGAGAATGCACATTGTGCCATCACACACATACTGAGTAAGAAGCCACATGTATTAATTAGGAACATTTCACCTGCTTAGGCGTGAACACTCCACAAGGAGCTGAACTACGCTGCAGCTCGACTTCAGTCAAAGTTTTAAAATCAGGGAACCTTTCTCCACTTTAAGTGATCATATTTCTTCATGACTCTCTAAACAAGATCTTTTCTGATCGCTTCAGCTGGACAAAATCCCTCTTTTTGCATTGGTGGTTAAGCTACAGCAATATCTCACCTCCAGTGGATCTAGGTCACAGATGTGCTCCATAACTCTACAATCCGCTGTCAGCTCCCGGATAGCGAGATGCATTAAATAATAGGGGTGGGAATCTTACAACATCTCACGATTCAATTCGATTCCGATTCTTGGGGTGACGATTCGATTCAGAAACGATTCTCGATTCAGAAGCGAGTCTCGATTCAAATCAATTTTTTTTCTTAATCAATACTCTTTCATTCATCATTTGTGTTTGTAATACACACAACTTGATCTGACAAGTGTCTGCGATGAAGTGAGCCATGAATGTAATAGGGCATCAACACAAAATGGATTTTACAATCTATGTTGAGAGAAGGGAACTGGTTCAAAAGTAACAAGACATGAAATTGCAACTGGACATCCAAGACCTTTTAAACAAAATTTCTAGTCTTGAAAAAAAAAAAAAGATGATATATTTTAAGAAGAAAAAAAATATATATATATGTATTTTGTTTGTTCTTTGGTACGTAGTAGAAAATACATTGAAAATATTTAATATGCACCAAATGTTGCTTATCAACCATTAAACAGGAATTTCTGGCTTATGTTATTATTTTCATTGTTTTTGATAGAAATTTTAAAAGTCCCAACGTTATTGAAATCAGCATATATTTCGGACTTCCTTGAAAGCGCCACAGGTGTGCAGCGCTGCAGGATGTTTATGTGTAGCTTATAAAGGAAGATCGCTCTTATATAATTGCAGATTTATAAAAAGTAAAAAAAAACTTTAGCCAATAGTGTCAGTAGCATGGAGAAGACCTTTTAGACGGCCCAAACATTTACCTTCAGCAAAGATGGGGCGGGCTGGTATTCTCTTTCGTCTTTCATGCTGAAGCTTTAGCCTAGCGGCTACAGCTAGCTAGCGCTAGCTAGCCAACGGCGCATCAGACCTGTCAATGCGATGGTGGCAGTTGCATGACAAACACTACGCGAAGCAAAAATGTAAAAAGGTTCAGAAAACATATTTTTTGAGAATCGATTCTCAAACATTTCGGATCGATTCTGAATCTTGTTAAATAGGAATCGAGATTCAGACGTGAATCGATTTTTCCTCACACCCCTATTAAATAAGTTGTTCAGTTCTAAAATGATGCTCAGATGTTCTCGTGGAAATCTTTTTTGTATTGATTCAGTTAGCTGATCTATGTGTAGAGTTGAAAGTATCTACGGCTCTGCACCGTGTGGTCAGGGGTGTGAACTGCAATCGGTCAAAAAATGACGGACCGCCTTCAGAGTTTTGGATAACCCAACCTCTGGCGCTGAGTCAGAAACAACGGAACACAAATGTACTCCAAACGTTTCCGATTGTTCATTTTTATACATTAACGATCTATCATTGTGCACCACTTCTTGTCAGTGTATCATATACAATTCCTTTAAAATACAGTTTGTTAGTTTGTTGCAATGTGGGTAAAAAAGGCAGAAACAATAGAACGACCAGTGTTGCCACAGTTACTTTGAAAAAGTAATGACTGATTGCTGACTACTGATTACTCTTTCCAAAAGTAACTTAGTTACTTTACTGATTATTTTATTTTAATAGTAACGGTGATAGATTACAAGTTACTTTATTAGTTACTTTCAGCAGCTGCCAATAACATTCTCCTCTGCCTAAGCATAGAAACAATAAGGGTTTTTGCAATTAGTAACTTTAATGGAAGTGCATTTAACAGTAAAGGAAATACAGTTGCTTTTTAACTTCATGTAACGACACCAACAACAAACAGTGTCTTGGGGACGCACTTGCTTGCTCACTGCATGCACTACTGGAGAGTTCCACTGGCAGAGTAGGCCTACAGAGTAGAGAACTCAAACTCGGGGCAAAACAAACAATGGCGACTGTGAAGGAGCTAATCAGCTGTTTCGGATTACGACAGAAAAAGACGGCAGCAGTGTTGTTGAAGGTATGTAGGACCATATTTACGGCTAGTGTTGCTTTTTTTCCTTGTTTTTGTCGCCATGGACCAAATATATCTTTCTGTTTGGGAAAATTACAAAAATAGTAACGCACAGTGTCTTCAACAATTAACTTTAATCTGATTACCTGTATGGAAATAGTAACGTATCAGATCAGGTTTTACTGAAAAAGTGGTCATATTAGGAGTAATGCTCTACTAAGTAACGCGTTACTGGCATCACTGAGAACAACCCAATAAAAGAGTCCACTCACCATCATTGAGGTCCTGCAACAAGTTCTCCTGGCCAGAGAAGTCCAGTTTGACTTTGATGGTGATGGTCAGAGTCACAGTCTGGCCAGGCTTAAGTGGAAGGTGATGTATCGCTTCCTCTAAATCCCAACTCAGGAATTTTCCAAAGACTTTGTCTGTATGAAGAAAGGAACAAAAAAAAAAATCATAAATGGGGATTTGGGGTATGTTAATTCTGTGTGTTGCCAAATGAACACTACAAAGCAGTGCCCGTGTAGATGTGACGTTCTCTATGACCGTCACCAAACTTTAATTTATGCCTCCCAGCCCGTCTAACGGAGACAAATGACTCAGCTGTATCCACTTCAGCCAGGAGCAGTGGATGAATGAAACATCACCTGAATAAAGCATGTGTTCTGCCTGTGCAGGTGAGCCACTCCTGATGGAAGAGATGCTGCAGGAACAGCGAAGCGGGCGCATTCTACGCACAAACACAGCAGAGCAAGGGACCGTCAGCTCTCAGCAGGAACAACAGTTCCTGTACGTCCCGGCTTGATTCATCACCAAAGCCCATAAAATCCACTAAGAGGATGTGAATGTAGGCACCATTAAATAAACATTCAGTGAATAACACTCTGCCTTAATTATTCATAAACTCAAAGCTCTAGGATTGAATTAAAAGTGAAAAAGTGGGAGACAGAGCAGCCAGAAAAGCAGAATGGGGGCTGAGTTAAAATACATCTCAGTGACAGAAAAGGCCATTTACTCAGATGTCCGGCATCAGGCTTAGGAACTTAACAAGCAGAAAGCTTGGATAGCGGATGACATTACCATTATCGCAGCAATTAATTACGCAATATGCGTTAAAGCAATCTAAATGACTGATGAGAGAAATCCTTTATGTCTTAATTTAGGAATCACCGAGAGAAATTAAGCATACTTTTCAATCAGCTTCACTTCCGAGCTTAAACTGAAAGTAATCGAAATACATTCTCTATTTCCTACTGTAGCAAATGAAAACATTTGTGAACAGAATGGAAATGGATAGCTTCAGCTGTGGACTAAAAAAACCATAGGAACTTATACAGAACACTAACCACATCACCTTCTGTTCCCATTTTTACCATAGCCAAAAATATATGGTCTATTGTAAAAGTCATGCAACATTACCTACCTATATGAAAGCCAAAAGGTTATGGCTGGTTTAGGAGGTTTTTTATTCACCTCAGTTAAGACGATATACGCTAATTAGACATAATATTATAACCCTTGGCAGAGTAAAAATAAAAAATCATCTCTTCATTATGAATTATCTTAGTAGGTGGGATACATTAGGCAACAATGTTCTATTTAACCTGATGTGAAGCAGGTTTCAATTGCAATGGCAAGACAACGGGGTCACCGAAGACCTCAATGTTAGTTCTGACTAGACTAGCTAAACTTTTCTTTTGTCCTTCATAATAAATTTTTCAAGTCAATTCAGTTTATTCATATAGTGCCAATTTACAACAGATGTCATTTCAAGGCACTTTACAACAAAAGTCATTTCAATTTAATCATACATTCGAATCAGTTCAAATGTTTTCTATTCAAGGAATCTAAACATTTTGCATAGAGTCATTGACTTGCAGCTGGGCCCTATTCATACAGACTCAAACCACGGCAGTCCATCAGCAATCCATCATACTGAGCAAGCATGTAGCGACAGTGGGGAGGAAAAACTCCCATTTAATGGGAAGAAACCTCCAGCATAACCTGGCTCAGTACAAGCGGCCATCTGTCACGACTGTTTGGGGGTTTGGGAAGACAGAGGAGGGACACAAAAAGAAAAAAGAGAACCGATGTAAGAGTACTATCTAACTTTTTTAAAAGAAGTTAAAGGTTGATAACAGGATATAGTAAATGTTCAGGTACAGGGAGCATCATCTGAGTGACATTGTAGCTAGAAAAACTTAACAGTCAAAATAACAGCAAAAACATTTTTTACTCATCAACTTGTATAAATTTATATATTATGACACATTCAATTATTTTTTAATGGTCATTCATTTGACTTAATAATCAAAACCAACAGAGAATCCACACTGTGAGTTCATACATCAAGCAATTGAATAACCATCAAACCACCAGTACAAAATATGTATCTGCAGTCGCACGATTTCCTCCTGGTCCACATGGACCTGAGCTGTGCACTAGATTCCGTGTAATCAAATGTGTCAAGGGGGATTGTTGCTTCATTACTCAAATGCAGATGATCAGAAGTTGGCAATACCTTCAGAACGAACATCCGTTCCTCCTGTATTCAGCTAGTCACAGACGCAGTCCAAAGCCTCCATAACTCTAACACGCTGTCAGCTTCTGGATAGCGAGAGGCGTCGAGTCAAATGCCCAGATGATTCTCAGATACTCTCATGGGACTCTTTTTCTGATCGATTCCCTCACGTGTACTCATTTCATAAAGTTGAAAGAATGTCTGTGCATCTGCACAAAGTGGTTAGTTGTATGAATTGCAATTTGTCAAAATGACCAAAGGCCTTCCAATTTTTCCATTACTGGTTAGAAGAAAAAAAAAAACAAGTCAAAGACGGAAATAGGGCTGGGCGATAATAAAAATAAAATAATCACGATTATTTTCACTATATTGAACAAGCTTGATTTTTGATTTGATTTAGTCTAATCAGACCACAATAACAATTATATATAGCCTTTGCTATTAATGCTGCTGTCTTTTCTGAAATATCCAAACCATTTCCAAACTACTGAGCTCACATAGCCACTTCGTTCAACAATGTCATTGCCCTGTTCTCTTTTGTGCTCAGTGTCAACAATTTGGCCCTCTTTATCATCTCCCGTTGTCCATTTTCGATAAAAATTATTCGTCAGCCATACACTTAACACTGCACTCTCGTCTTACCTACCAGGATGGGCCTGCTGCTTTTAAGAACCACATTTTTTTCTGCAACTTGATTGGCCAGTTAGCTTGACAACAAGGGCAATGCTTCGGCTGGATTGGTCAGTTGGCATAACAATTGCGATCAAGATTTTTAATATCGCAATTTCAAATAAAATTTGATTAATCACTCAACCCTGGACAGAACATATTTGGTTAACGCAGCCCCTAGTGCTAGTATACAGATATCAGAATACACAGCATGGCACAGTGGGCTAAGAAAGGGACTATGTCAAAGCCCATCCAGTATTCCCTTGTTGATCTCAAAAGCAAAAACAATGTACATGTGAACTTTAGAACCACATTGTTATATCTTCATTAGTCGCACTGGATAAGGTGTCTGCCAGATGCCTGCTGGACTGGATGCATACGTGAACCACAGAGCCATGGACAAAGGGCCATAGTAGAGTGTATTATGGGCAGATCACAGGCCCCTTCTCGAAAAATAAAATAAAATTCAGGACTAGTTTGAGAAGCACAACAACCAGTTCTAGTAGAACCATTAAAGTCTATTTGAAAACTATGTAATATTTTGGGAGAGGCCTTTGTATGCTGGATAAAAAAAAAAAACAACTAAAAATAAACTGTCTTGCTGAAATTCTCTGGACTGCGGCTTTAAATGCACTGCAGATATATAATTTTACTCACCAAAACAAATAAATCTTTTATCTTTCTTTAATTATCTCACCCTTATCAGGAATGTGATCATGCATATTCACTCAGACTCTAAAACTTGGCTATTTTCCGGGTTTCGAAGATGGTCCCTGACCTTAATGATATTGAAATAAATTATCAATCTTAATAATTGTCCTAAGCAATTATTCATAGCCAAAACCTACCTATTGTAACACAACAGAGACACAGTTGTAAGTGTAAATTAATATTCACTGTTCGATGAATTAAAGACAGCTCACTATTTTTACACATATTAAAATGTCACATAACATTACCTTATTAGACGAAAGGCTTTTTTTATCAAGTGCTTTTGTATATATGTAATGTGTTTGAGAGAAACGGGGAGCTGTCATACATTAAAAGATGGCTGTGTATGCAGAGTGGCAGAACGAGTAATGTTTTGTTTGCTTCACAACAGATGTCTTCCTGTTAAGTCACTTCTCATCTTTTATTCATTCAGTTCCCAAAGAGAATTCAGCACCATAGAAAAAAGCTTAACTGTAGTCTGTCCAAAGCCTATACTAGGTTATTTCTTAGAAGGAAGAGAGGACCAGGGGGAAGTAGATGAAAGGTAGTCAAAACAAAGACAACGCCAACAAGAACTGTTCTTGACAGATGTATATCTAGAAGTGTGAACAGCATGAAAATAACTTTGTAGGTAGAAATAAATCCGTGTCTGACAGCATGAAAAAGGCGAGTGTCCAACTATATGTATGTTTTATGTTAGAGTTCAGTGAGATGCAGAAGTGTGAACTTGAGTCACATGACTTGAACTCGAGTCAGACTCGAGTCATTAAGGACTGGAACCTGTCTACTAGAAAAAACTTGATATTGACCAAATTATTATAGTTTTAAACATTTATTATTTCAAAGTTGTTCACTTTTATGTCATTTCACTCATCCCTTGGCGCTGATCCTGTCTTACGGCACGTTCAGATCGCCCTTTGCTGCCAGGCGTCAAACAGCTCAAATGGACCGAAGTTGCTGCTTTTATAATTCAAACCCCGCTGCTTGCACATTTGTACTCTGTGTCGGCGGCGGTGCGTCATGTCAGTACATCGGGGAGCGGGCGGGGATTCTCTTCCACCAGGAAACTAGTAGTGTATATTTAGTAAACGTAGTTGCCCTAACCGGGTTTGTTCTAGTGTTACAAGAAAGTTAAAAGAACATATTTAACTGCTCACCTGGCTCTCTGATATCTTCCACAAAATAAGGTCAGATTTTTTCCAGAGTCTCCGACTCCCCAGCCTTTCAGCTCGATCTAGCCAACTCCCCTCTAATCACCACGGACATCCTGCTCTTTGAGTAGCTACGGCGCACGGCTCGTCCTCCATCCTCCCCTCACCCCAAGTAGCTGCCGCCGGCGGCTCAGCTCGTTCTCCGTCTTCTCTGCCATTAATGCAGGCATTCCGATGCTAATTAGTTGTTGGCCTGCGTCTGCTGCCCCAAAGTTCAATTTTCCCAACTTCATGCTGCTTCTGCGTGGCCGCCTTGAAGGACGCCCCGAGCAGTAGCTGCATTGACCTGCTGATGCCAGCAGCATGGCAGCATGGCAGCTTGGCGTGGCTTGACGCTCACTTCCTGCATAGTGCCATAGACTTTGTATGTAATGTAGCTGCCCTGCTGTCTGGCTGCAAAGGGCGGTCTGGACGTGCCAGTAGTGGAGACTGCCTCTGTGCATGCAAGTGTGCTGAAGCTGCAGAACAGCTATTCAGATTGCTAGATTTAAAAAAGGAAGAAAATCTAACCCGCTGTCTGCCCTATACCTCCTTGGAAGGGAGTGAGTTGCTCTTGGAGGAAATACCTATGACTCTTAAAACTCTATCATCTTGAAAAAATGACATCACCCATACTTTTTTGAAAAATCTCTATAATCCTTAGCAGTGAATCTTTAATGTATAGTTAAAAGGAAAACTATTCTTATCAGCTAAATTAGATTAAACCGTACAACATGGAGGTTCAAGTTCAGGTAAAAAAAATTCTAAATTTTTTAAGTTCAATTGAAGTCGTTTCATTGGGTATTCAAATACAGAAAACATACTTTATGATTTACATTGAAAAATAAATTGCACCGTTTTTTTTGTGGGGGGGGTTATGTTTCGAAATGACTTGAAATTCGTTGTTTAAGACTTGGAACTCAAATTGAACCTTGCCTGCCTTGACTTGAGACTTGCAAAGCAATGACTTGGTCCCACCTCTGGTTAGATGTATGTAATATATAGACAAAAGCCATACATAGAGGTAAACAAGCATAGAAGGTAGACATCAACACGTTTTGTGGTATCAAGAAAATAACACTTTGGTAAGAACAAAAAAACCTTTTCAAACTGTGAGACATCAACCATTTGAAATCAGAATTTCAAGTAGCTGTCCGACTGTAGAGAGATAATCTAAAAGATAGCAAATGTGTGAATACAAACATGAACATACTTAGTTTCACATTTAAGAACTTTCAGAAAATGTACACATCTGACTCATTTGAAGTTCAATGAGAAACTATGTAACACTTCTTTTTTAAATACGATAAGTAACTCTGGGTTGCATGTGCATGCTGCATTCATGCATTTCATGGTAGCTTCCGTTAGCATGATCAGATTGGCAACCGTGAATGACAGGAAGTGGCTAGCTTTTGATTGTCCTCTTACTTTTTGTCCGACTTTTTTAGGTGCATCTTTCAAAGCAATCGCAGCACAGAACAATGATGATTGACACGTTGAATAGCCAATGGAATGCTGTGTACCAAGATATCTTACACGAGGGCCGGGGTTTATCACAGGAATTGAAACTAAGTCGTACATGGACTTATCCACACAAAGATGTCATATCATTACACAATTACTCACCTAAGCAACTATTAAAGAAATTTATAAAGCTTGAGTGTTTTGTTAGAAGATAAACAGGCAGATGTAAAAATTATCCTTTTCCAGTGTATTTAAATTCATATTACTTAATTACAACAGAACGCAGACAGATTCTGACTGGGGAATCTTCATGTGTTTTCTTTTAGAACCTAGCCATCCCTCATCTCCAAATTGTTCAAGAACAGCTTACATTTTAATTTTGGTGTATGTTTTTAAAACATTTAAGTTGAAAAGTGCAGGATTTTTTAAAGGGGTTTTAAACAAACTCTTCAGCTACATCTCCCCTCATTCAAATTTTCTTTAGTTTTTGATATAGTTTTGTTTTTTTGGCAAAACTTCTTTGGCTTTTGCATTTCTGAGCCAACCTTGAACCTTTACTTAGACGTCTGCCAATGATATCAGTTCAGATCAGTATCAGGAATAATTGTTTAGACTATATTGATATATCAGGTATCAACAAAAACAGCCAATATTTAACATCCCTACTAAATATGACTGAATAGTACCACTTTTGGTGGAAAAAAAGGACAAAACCAGATGCCATTGTTCTTTTTATAGGAAAGGAAATAAAGGAGAGGTGCATGAAAACATTTTCACCTTTTACCTATTTATTTTTTAGCCAGTTCCAAAACAAACTAACAGGTTAACATTTCCTGAATGTAAGCGGGATTATTTGTTTATCATCACAGTGGGTGTGTGCGCAAATGGTGTGATGGCCACCATTTGCACTGCTCCAGTTCCCACTGTTATTCATTGCGGTTAATTTGCAGTAATGCAGTTCATACTGCCATGCTGCTTAAGTGACAAACACATTCATTTAGGCCAGAAGCTTGGAAATGTTTAGTTTAAATAAATAAATAAAGCTTCAATATACCAACAAAGAGTGTTTGCAATCTACTGACCAAAACTGCATATTATGCATGAAAATGTGAAACTCATCAATGATCAAGTTTTATTAGAATGCCAGATAGGCACGTGGAGACTATTGCCAAAAGGCTTTTTGGCAATAAAAATAATGTATAGGACAACCACAGACTGAAAACAAATACTTTGTTGTTTGTGCTTTGAATTTCTACCAAGTCTGAATAATACTCTCCCAAATGGTTTCCAAACAGACGAAAAGAAAGAAACAATCCATATCAACAGTGTTCCACCTTTTCTTGAAAAAAAAAAAATATCTCACCCTGGGACTGCCATGTTTTAAATTACTTTGTTATTGCTGCATTTTTTTCAAGTCAGAAAGCATCTTGATGTTTTTCACGAACATGTGTCAAATCAATAATATATGCACTATGAACAGACCAAGCTGTTTACAGCTGCTCCCAGTGGCACAATCACAGAATGTAAATATAAAATTTCCTTTTCACTGACAGGCTTTGATCAGGGAATACTATTCAGATGCAAAGCTTGAAATAAAGTGACATGCATTAACAACATGAATATTAATATAATAATCTGTAACCATTAGAGCCCGTCACAAAGACCTTTAAAAACAAATTTATAAAGGAAACAACAAAATCTGATCCAGGCTGGTCAAGGAGTTAATCCTAGAAAAGGAGAGACCAAAGAACTCAATTCAAGGAGAAGAAACTTGTGAAGGTGTTGACCCTAAACATGAAATAAATAAAAAATATGTTTATGAGCTGCCTGATGGCAATCAATTAACCGGATGCTTTGAACAAAGTTGCCACCGAGGCGTCCCTCTATATGTCCATTTACATTAAAAGACATAGTTGCCACCAGGGGTTGCGGTAACCAAACATTTTCCGTATTAAACTGTCTGAAAGCCAGCGGTTATTTTGACAGATTAGTATTCACACTCAAACACTTGGTGCAATTGCGCAGAGATTTACGCACGGAGTACAGGTAACTAAGTCCTTAAAAAATAAAAATAAAAAAAACATTTCCATGAAAGCTTCACCACAGACCTGTACACTGTACTCATCTTGCTAACTGGGAGCTGACAGCACATTGAGATATTGAGGCTTTGGAGCACGTCTCTCCCAACCTTCGGTGCACGCTGCTGGATCTCCTTACACTGAAGCAATGGGAGTCAGAAACTGCTTTTTCAGACAGTTTTTCTGACTTCTGATCAATCAGTTGGAGAAACGTAGCTTACCATCACCAGTGTGTCAATGAGTGCGTGAATGACTGAATGAATTGTGAAGCACTTTTTGGTCGTCTTACTGAAAAAGCATGATACAATATTACCAGAACTTTGCCTAAACTGGTGCTTAATTCCAGTCTCCAGTGTGGCAGCAGAGCGTGGAATCAACCTCCAGAATAACATCTATACCCCCATGAGATGTCATCTGTACAAAACCTCATGACGATAACCTCTGCAGCAATCCCACTATTTGGTTATGCACAAATGGGCGATCCTTTGAGTTCAATGCAAAGCAGGAGGAAGTTCTGAGAGACTGTGCGTTCAGGCCACAGCGGGTGACCTATTCACTGCATTCATTGCAGTGCAATAATATTTTGAAATTGTATTTAATAGTTTATATGTAGTTCTCTTTTCAGTATAATTGCCATGTCGGTCAAAATGATTGAAAAAAAAAAGTTTAGCATGAACTCTGGTTACCACCAAACCTCATTTAGCTTCCAATGCACAGATCCAAATACCAGAGGAAAATTTGTTGTCCACTCAGTCTCAGGTTTTGTTGTTCCAAACTGTGGGAGTAACGCCCTGTCAAGAAATACTTTTGGTAAAAGACAACTGTGCCTCTTTACAGTATTTTGTTTTCCTGTTTGTGGATAATGTCTATAATTCAAGTCCCGAAAAGGTTAAAAATGGCTTTGTGATCCCTACCTGACTGCTGGATTTCAATGATTTGACTGTTTATCAACGTTTTTTTAATTGTTTTAAATCGGAGCATGATGTGCTGCTTTGTGACGTGTAGCCTATTTAATGTTGTCAGAAAGGTACTATTCACATCGTTTTGGTGCTAATCAGGCCTGCATATGGCTTGTAAAACTGAAATCAGCTTTGTGATTAAGTATAAATATATATAATGACAAGTTATAAAGATTGTTTTCAAAGGGTTTTTATTAACATCTGTTGTTTATCTCTAGCAGGATGATGCATTCCACACATTGATTATAATATATTTAATGTTGTACAATAACTAGACCAAACCTTGTGTCTTGTGTTTAAAAGGGGTATAAACTGCTAGGAGAGTCCATTGAATGGCTTGGAGACAAATTTCACAGGAGCTTTCGACAAAGTTTTGAGATGTAAGTCAAGATAACGTATTGTTTCGTTTGAGTTGGAATGGGGAAAGAGGGGAGCAAAGCGCAAAGATTTTGTTTCAGAAAAAAAAAAAAAATCAGTGGAATGGTCTCCTCAGCTCTAAAGAATGTTGACTGTTCATCAGGAATGTAGAGGCGGAGTTTGTTGGTCAGGTGAGATGACTGCCAAGGACAGGTCAGTATGCTGCAAATTCTGAATATGCTCTCAACTCAAATGCCAGTGACCATGTAAATATGGACAAAAACTACAGCTGTTTAGACGATCAAGCTGCCAACAGTTTACTTTCCATACAGAACATCACATTGGAGCCAAAAAAGGAGGCTGAGCTTTGGATGGTCTAGAAAGTTTTCTATGCAGTAATGATTTTTGGCTTCATGCTGCTGTTGTTTTAATTGGATGCCACCTAACAATAAATATTCATCTCTTTTTAGGACATGTATGGTTATTTGATATTAAAATGACTGACTGAGTCAATTTTCTTTCTCTTGGCTATTATGTTATTATGGTTTGATTTTTACACAATAAACAATTTTGTTTTGATGGTGGTATTTTCTTATGATAACTGTAATGCTCTCTGGTAGTTTAATGAATAGCAGTGAAACTAGAAAATACAGACCTTGAGGCAGTTTGAATGAATCTTAAAAAAAAAGGTGCATTTATAACTTCCTCAATGACTTTTTTTCCTAATGGAACGTTAGATCGAACTACAGCAGGTTTACCTGCAACAGCAACAAAACAATTAATAAAAGGACCAAGTAAACAGTTGTGCTGCAAAGTAATTAGCATGTCGGACTGTATCATACAACAAACTAAGCTTTTCTACCCCTGAGTAAATATATGTACTTTGACTGAACTTTATTTTCTGGAACCTAAAAGCTTTGACAAATTTCATCAGTGGGCAACAGCTAAAGCATGGAGAAAAATAAGTATGTCCAACATCAACAGGATAGCTAAATAACCAAATATTTCCCTTAGATTGCAAAAAAAAAGAAAGATACTACCTACTGTGATGTCCCTGGTGTATGCATTAACAAGCAAAACATATTTTATCTTCCATTTTATGGTGCAATGCGGTCATAGTAGTTGCCAGGGTATAGTACATGAAACAAAATGTTGCCCTTTAACTACCGAAACTGAGAAAAAAAACCATGCAAGTGTTCGTTAATACAGCTTCAGAAAAATAATCATTTTCACCTCAGGTCACTCCTTACAAAACTGCAGGAAATTAATATATGGGAGCGTAATTTGAAGTTGTTGAGCAACTGAAATTAATGAGGAATCATTTTCACATTAGCACGGAAGATGTTCACATAAATGTGCAGACCCTTTGGTCAAAGCTTTCTCTAAGGATGCTGTTTAAACATAAGCTCTAAAAAGCAGGGGGGGGGGGGTTTCTTCCCACAGCTGGACTTGAAAGGAAAGATGTGTGAATAGTAAAGTATGCCTAAAGCAGCTAGTAGGATGGAGATGGACAGTAATAACTTGTTATAGAAATTGACATTGTTTTGTCAGCTGTATCAACGGAAGTAGGTGAGAATTGTTATAACAAAAAAAAAAGAAATTCATCAATGATATGCAGACCGGTTCACCTAAGAGCATCTGCATCAACACTAGGGTATCTTGATATCATCGATACAAAAAAGTAAAATTTTTCATGTATACTAATTTGCATTCAAATTTATATCAAATGAAATTAGTCAAAATTGTAGCATGTCCTCTGGCAGCAGTGTGCCAATAAACAGACTCAGGCCTTTTCAATCATTGTGCAACTGGAAGGTTAAAACGCTGCTAACATGGTGAGAACATGCAGAACAAGACATATGTGACCCTCTTTATAAGACAGGCAGACGGACAGGAAAAAAGGGAATGGTAACGCTATAAGCTAACACTATGACACTACAATTACATGCACATCTAAATCAAGCTTTTGGAAAAAATCAAGCACATAGCTTAAACAATCTGTAATGATGACAAAATCAGAGTTATTCAAAGCTCTTATAAGAATATCCGGAAATGTTTCTCCAAAAATTTGTTGGGGAGACGTTGACTCCTATTTAATAGAAAGCCCTGGACCCTTCACTCATAAAACAGTTTAAGTTTCATAAGTCTGGAGGCAAGAGATTATATTGTTTCAAGAAAAGATGGGTCGATCTCTGCAAAACAGAAAGCTGTGTTTTGTTAAAAGCAGAGCTCAGATGTGGTGGAGTCACAGCATGATTCACATCACCAGTGGTTGATTGCCAAGCAGAACGGTGAAATCCTCACTCCGACCGTAAAGCTGGGTAAGTCCTCATTGGTCAGTGTCCTTATGTTTTTTTATTTGTTCATGGTAATGTAGTAGCAGTTGTACAATTTTGGCTGTCTTGTGACTTAAGAAATTCCATGGCGTCTGGCCTCTGTTTAAAAACTGAATATCACCACTTACACAGTTCTGCTTTTTTAAATCTAGTTTTGGAGAAACATACAGTCATGTAGTAGCTTCAATATTTAACTTAGAAGCAGCTGTCAAGATAGGACTTACAGCTGGCGCAATTACAGCAGGTTGACGTTTGGGATATCTAAATCAGAACCTGGAAACAAGCGCCTGGGTTTGTTTCTTGGCACCCATACCCATGATGCAACGTGAGAAACATAAACATTGACGTCACAGAAGATCCTCTTATAGCAAGGGTCTCCAACCTCTGTTCACCAGACGGATACGATGCAGTGGGTCATTTGGTACTGGACCGCGGGCCGTGCAGAAAACATGAATAACTTATAGTATTTCTGCTTTATTTATAATCCGAGACTAAACAATGCCTTGTTTTGAAAAATGAAAACATTCTCTCCATCATACCCTGTATAATCTCGACTTATGTTAAGACATTTGCCTCGGTCAGGTGATACGTCACCGCTAAAGACAAACCCAGAGGCTAGCAAAATGATTAAAACGTCAAAGGTCTGAAAAGTTTTTTTTTCAAAAAGAAAAAGGTCCAGTGAAGAGACAGAAGAAGAGACTACAACTTCCAAAATAAGAAAGCTACATTAATTAGGCAATATCAGGAATCCTACTTAAAATTAGATTTATCGTTACAGGCGACATCTATGCACCGAGCTGCCTCTCTGTATAATATGTGGCTATCTGCTTTCTAATGAGGCAATGAAACCTTTAAAACTACCCCAGATGGACCGTTGTGTTACACCGAAACAGCCAAAGGCATGTTTAAACGTTACCATAGTGACCGGGGAGCATTTGGGGGCAGAGAGGATTATACTCATGTTGTTGGCGCCATGATACAGGGATGCTGCTAGTAAAGTAATGAGCACACACTGGATTTTTGTACATTCCTTATTATATCCAAAATAACCCCAATTTCTATCCTTATAGTTTCTATTTTGTTAGTTTTGGATATTAATCTGGTCCATGGGAAAAAAGGGAGGGGCTCTACAGGCCCTTTTGACAAAAGACAGGTTTTGGAGATCGTTTTCCATAAGCCGATGTCTCATAAGGTTTCAGTAACTTACACTGGCAAGTAATTATACCTGTGCTCCGACTTGCTGGTGCTTGATTTTCTGTTTCTTTAAATCCTGATCATTGATATGTCTTGGCTTTTAACGCTTTGCTCTAGGAAAAGCTCTTATTTTCCTTGTCTGGAAAAAAAAAAATAACTCACTCTATTCTTAAAGCAAGTTAAAACCATCATTTAATCTTCCTTCATGCTGGTGGTCACTTAGCCTTCTTCACCTTGGGACGCATTCAAACCATCTGCAGGTAATTAATTGAGGATTCAACAAGGTCAAGAGCATTTCTTAGAGATATTCAGAAATGTTATCTTTTTAGTGTCAGAATTAGTGCATAACATCTATTCAATGGCCTGATTTTCTTTATTAGCTATAATTTAATCGAGGAGGTTAATCATTCTTGCCCTAATTCCACAAAAATCACCTGAAACTGATTAGAACAAATGAGAAGTAGGTCTTATTTGGTCTAGACTGAAAAAATATCTGAAAAAATATCTAATATAAAATAAAGGATCCAGTATGGCAAGTACACCCAGAGTCCTGGACATGCCAACAGAAAATAAGAATCCCTTTTGAGTTCACCCGTCTTATACTGGTCAGATCACTTCTAGCAGGTGGAATAAATAAGAACATATGGGTTATGGAGCGGCCACTATGACAGTAACAAACGTTTAAAAAAAAAGTAAAACTTAGAAAGTCAAACTAGCTATAAGTTTTATTTTTATTTCTAAAATGAATCAGACAGTAACACCGGTTGGTATTGTCACTTTTAGACAGTGTCAAACATGCAGGGAAATACATATTGGTATCTGCCATCGTCCATAACTGCTGTATTAATATTGTGCATCAACAAAAGAAAACCTAAAAAGAAACGAAAGGTTGTTCTCATGTCTTTGATGAGGGTTAGGCAGATCCAGTGTTTCCCCTAGAATATCTTTCTCGGGTCTTGATGCAAAATCAAATTCAAATAAATTAAGGTACACCGATAAATATTGGTACTGCTACAGCCACTTACTTAATCATTGATGGAATAATGAGCACTGCACATTTCCACCTTAATGCCTTTGAAACGTGTACATAAAAAGACAAATGTTCTGCTGCTACCTTTCTTCTTCCAACGCTCAACACTTTGTATAAAACCTACATTTTTGATTACAATACTTTAAATAAAGAAAATATATACTTTTTTTTACTGTACTGGCCACAACCTTTAATAATTTACTTTTAACCTACAAACAAGGTTGACAGTCTGCAAAACACACACAGACATTTTTTATAGTTCTTATTTTCACTAGTTTAGTGATAGACATTTCTTTTCAATTTGACCCTATTATAAAATATTTACACTGCACATTTTAATTTTAAACAGTAAAACTAAAAGGTTCCACTCGCCTTGATTATGTGTGAGCGTATACAAGCCCACACAAGTTATTATTAAAATGAATTATCTCCAGGTCAGATTTGGTACCCAATAGAAGAACATCCCGGCTTTTATTTTAGTGTTACAGTCCCAGACCCACCTTTTATCCTGTCTTTATTAACCTCCTGGACACGCCATACTCAGCAGCACTGAACATTTAGGAATAGTCACTCAATAATTCTAAAACCTCAGTCGATATGTCAGGAGAGAGTGAGAAATATTTTTTTTTTACTTTGGTCGGAGTGCAGCATTGAGTCTGTTGATTTCTGCTGGACAAAACCACAACCAGCTGCTCTCTCAAGAGCTGGAAAAAAAAGCCTTTTCGCTGCCGGAGTTACCAGCAGAAAAAGCAAACTAAACTTGAGGCTGGTCTAAACTGTTTTTAATCCTTAATAACTTGGAGGTTTTAAAAAGTAATTGAAACTACGGCTTCTGTCAGTCACATAAAGTGTTCCTAAAAATTGCGGCTTGCTGTTGCGGGATGCGTCACTAATCACAAAGGTGTTTTCCTAAGGGGAGATACGAATCACGTTGGTGACCTATTTTTAGTATTTTAATGCCCAAAATGAGGAAACAGTAACCCATAGCACCTTCCTTGGCAAAATGCGACTGAAACATGTTTTATTCTCCTTCCGTCTCACAGAAGAAACAGGGAGTGAACATGATATGTGACGCAGCCAGATATAAGGAGAAATTCAGGAGAAAGGTGGCTCTAACAGATTTTCAGGTGGGGCAATGAAATTCGGGCATCTCCTAGGAAAGTCGGGGGAATTGGCAAGTAAGAGGCAGATGGCAGGAGAAAATGTGGAGGAGGGTGGGCGCATTTCGGTAGAATCTTTATTCTCTGATTTTTGCTTCACCTCACCTTCAAATCACAGGTCCTCGCAGCTTTTTTTTCGTAGCGGGGTGGGTCGTACCAGCGTATGGTATTTTGTAGCCGTGGCGCCTATGTATTGTAAACACTGACATCCAAATATTCTTAAATCAAAGAGCTTGTGAAACATCAAGTCCACAGCTAGGCCAATACTTCACTGATGCGTTTGTAGTAAAAACTCCCTTAATAGTGTGTGCGTATTAGGACAAAAGGAGGGGAATTCAATTCAAAAATGTGTCAGAATGTTTGTGAAGATGTCAGAGTCGTAATTCTATAAGTTCTATAAATGTAGATTATAAATCTATACAAATCGTAGCAGTAGCAAAAGATTTTGCTCTGCTAATTGGTCTAGCCATGCTGCATTGTAGCCTCAGCACGTCTACCAATGGTTGGCTAAGTGTAGGCACGGCCAGCCAAAGTGCTTTACGTTTGTAGAGAGAAGTTGGGCAACACAACAAAGACGCCGAAAGTTCAGCTGGCTCAACTTCCACTGGCTCAACTTCTGCGATGCTGACTTTTGCCGCTTTGAAGACTGGAAAGCAGCAAGTTTAAAAAACTGTCAAAGCACACAAAGCACCGAGGAGAGTCTGACAGCCCTCTGACTGCCTCAACCGTAGACTTAACATGTAATCTTGCTGTCCATGACGTTGACGCTTTGGGCAGTGTGAACGTACCGTTATAGCTTTTACTAAGAGTGCTTTCCATGAGGTTTGGAAGTGTGTTCATGGGAAAACTTCACCATCCTTCACAAGGCACTTTTTTGAGGTCAGACACTGATGTTGGAGCAAAAGGCCAGATTTTCAATATCCATTCTAAATATTTGAAAAGGTTCTAGCTCAGGCCAGTCAAGTTCTGTCACACCTCATTCGCTCATTGAAATTTTTTGCAAAGGGCAAATACCTTTGGTTCTGAAGTGAGCAGTGTATGTAGGTTTTACATCAAACAGTCATTAAGAATGACTAAAATGCAAAAAAAAATCTAAAACTAATCCAAAAGGACCAGAACAACTTAAACAAAAAACATGAATGCTGATTGTTCAAACTGTAAAATCAATCTTCTAACTTTCTGGTCTCGAACCATGGAGACTAATTATTGTATAAAGCCCAGATCTTCACAAGAGCTGCTTTTCCCCTTACTACTATAGACACACTGTAGATGCTACAGTGAACAATATATGAATATGAATGAAAGAGGATAATGTTTCTCAACTATTGCGTTACACAATAAAAACGCCCACTTTGAAGATGATGCTAAAAATGAACAATTATCATTCCGTCAAGTTTGAACTTCTTTAATGTAGTCAGTTATAAACATACTAGTTGAAAATGATGACCTAACTTTCTAAGGATGCCTAAAGCCAGGTCAAACACCAAGGGTCTGATTTATCAAGATTCCTTAATAATGACCAAAAAATTGTGTGCGGTGCTAAAAGCTTGCGACAGTGAAGTGTCATATGTGAGGGATCCACTACGGCTGTGTGAGCAATTCATAACAGGCGCAAGGATCATCATTCAAATGAGTATTCTGTGGCCGCTAATGCGAGCGGTGCCACAGCTAGCAGGAGGAGGAACATTTCCATGGATTCATGATGCGTCTTTGCCGAAAAAAATAAAAAAGGGCGGTGGGGGGCTATGGCTGTTACAGAGTTAATTACTATCTACTATCTATCTACTTATTTGTCTGCTCTCCTCCCAAACCTTTGTGTCTTTTGTGTTGCATATTCAGCATGGGGCGCAATGCTTTCTGCGGCATGTTAGTAAATCAGCTGCAGCCTGTTATTGTGATGCTGTGCCATTTGCACCGGTTGTAACGAGTGCAAACTATTGATAAATCAGGCCTTAAGAGTAGTGAAAACAGGAATATTGCAAAAATGTATGTCCTAATATTGTATCTATGATCAAAAGCAATGTATCAATTTTTATTTTTATTTTTTATCTGAATGGAACCATAAATGATGACAGTAATTGTTGTAGTAAAATTTAAAGTATGACTGGGAGCTAGTGGCTGTTTTCACCTTCTTCATTCCAGTGGCTCAACTAGATCTAATAAGTCTGAAACATGTTTGGAGTTTTTAGAATACTGTGACAGTTTTTATACAGTTAAATTCAGTTTTAAAAGTCAAAATATAAAGTCTTACTCATAGTATCGCAATATATTCTACCATCTCCACTGTATTATTCTTTATATAATATTCTTTTCGATACACATCCCTACTACTGAATGTTATTTTCAAAAAATGACAGGTGAAAGTGGAGGGGGGGGATTTTTTTTTACCCAGTCAGTCAAAATAAAGGACAAAGAAAAAAAAATAGAGCATGTACCCTTGTATGTGTAAAATATTTCTGGGTAAAAAAAAGGCTTTTGTGTATAATTCTGAACTTGTTTGATTTAGGGAAAATCCAAAATACATTCAAAATTGTGAATCCAACTCTTCTTTTAGAAACTAATTAAAGATCTATGTTGCAATATCAAACCATGTGCAAAAAGTTACATGGATTTTAAAATAAAAAAAAGAATATGACCTCTATGACTAAGTGTTTATAAATCTCTGAGCAGCACTGTAAATGATCTAATACCACAAAAATATCCTCTTATAAAATACTATCTGCCCAATAATGAAATACTAATCATCTGTAGACAAAGCACTATGATAAGTTTCTGTAGAACAATTGAAAAGGCAGCTCCTACAGCAGACTGTGTGATGAAGACAAAAGGGGGGTTGCATTAGCAGTCCCAGTGAGCAGGACTGCAGAGATTGGAGGCGTGAGCAGGTGCTGAACAAAGAGATGAAAGACAAAGTAAAAAAGCCACAGGGGCATGACGGATCCAGAACCAAAGAAAATAGGGTGGTGACCCCAAGCAACACCATGGTCACAGACACTGCAAAAGACTGGAGCACAGATTCAGTGTGTGGTGAAGAACATCAAAGGCTGTCTCGAGTGACACAGGACAGAGCATCCCACTGTGGCTGCTTCAGTTCTGGACTTGTTTATTAAATTTTAAGTCTTGTGGGTTTTCTTTTTTTCTTTTTTTGGCTGTAACGTAAAGAAACACCTTTCTATTTCCTTGAATAAATTTACATTTGGAGACTTGTACAGTGGCACAGGTGGTATTCGCACACAGACGGTGTAGGTAACGGATGAGTGGATGGATTTTGTTTCAGAGTAGTTCAATTTCAATTCAGTTTATTTATATAGCGCCATTTCACAACAGATGTCATCTCAAGGCACTTTACAAAAAGAGTTATTACAATACAATGTTTAGTGTAGAAATTACAGAACCACAGAAGATTGCGTCGTGGAATTCTCAGCAATCCCTCATACTGAGCAAGCATGCAGCGACAGTGGGAAGGAAAAACTCCCTTTTAACAGGAAGAAACCTCCGGCAGAACCAGGCTCAGCACAAGCGGTTATCTGCCGCGACCGTCTGTGGCTTGGAGAATACACAACAGAGACACAGAAAGAGCAACAGAACCGATGCACAAGTTTGTTGCAGGACGTGGAGAATTTTCCGTCACTGCAATGCCATCTTAGTCAGGGTCGTCAAGCAGGGCTAATCCGGAGCACCTACTATAATAGAAAACAGGTTAGTGCTTGAATTGACAGCACATCATGCAGTTGGGGAGAAGTAGGAGAGAAAGTAGGAACAGACCCTAATAATGTCCTCCAACAGCCTAGCCTAAAGCAGCATAGCTACTAACATTAACCTGTCTCCTAGCTACTAGGAGACCTGGCTACCAACACTCTGTCTGAGTCCTCCTGACCCGTGGACGGTGTAGGGCCGGTAACGGCCCCCGTCATGCCGGGGTCTTCTCGGAGTCGGGTTGTTTGAGAATGCAGCCCAAAGTGGGTGGTAAACTCCATCTAAGGCTAAATACCGGCACGAGACCGATAGTCGACAACTATCTTAAGGAAAAATAGACAGAACTGAGAGGACAGAGTTGAAGAGGGCGAGAAACGTTTAAGAGATAAACGGGTGGGGTCCGCACAGTCTGCCCAGGGGATTCAACCCGGCAGGTAATGGGCGGCCGCACTGTGCGGGAGGATCCCCTTGAGGGACCTCTCTCCGGCGCTGGCTGGCCCCTGTGGGGCACATTTCTTCCGCGGCGGTAAGCCGCGACCGGCTCCGGATCTTTACCTGGCTTACATTAATCTATCTCTACCTAGCTACTCTACCTCTTCCTATCTCTTCCTAACTTTTGACACTCTGCCTGACTACTAACATTAACCTGTCTCTTCCTATCTACCTGTCTGACCTGACTCTAACTACCTATAAACATATCTCTAACTGTAAGCTTTGTCAAAGAGGAAAGTTTTTAGCCTAGTTTTAAAGATAGACAAATTGTCTGCTTCACGAACCAACCCTGGGAGCCGGTTCCATAGGAGGGGAGCCTGATAGCTGAAAGATCTGCCACCCATTCTACTTTTAGAAATCCTAGGAACTACCAGTAAACCTGCAGTCTGAGAGCGAAGGTCTCTGTTAGGAACATATGGAACAATCAGGTCTCTTATGTATGATGGAGCTAGATTATTAAGGGCTTTATATGTCAGAAGGAGGATCTTGAATTCTATTCTAGATTTTACTGGGAGCCAGTGAAGAGAAGCTAAAACAGGGGAAATGTGATCTCTTCTTTTAATATTCATCAGAATCCTAGCAGCAGCATTTTGAACTAACTGAAGACTTTTAATTGTATTCTGTGGACTACCTGATAATAGACAGTTACAGTAATCCAGCCTTGAAGTAACAAAGGCATGGACTAGTTTTTCAGCATCATTCCTGGACAGGATGGTTCTAATTTTTGCAATATTCCTAAGGTGAAAAAAGGAAATCCTACAGACTTCTTTAATGTAAGTTCTAAACGACATATCTTGGTCAAAAATGACACCGAGGTTTTTTGCTTTATTACTGGAGGCTAATTTAATGCCGTCCAGGTGAAGGGGCTGACTAAGTAGTTTCTTTTTCAGAGCTTCTGGTCCAAAGACGACAACTTCTGTTTTATCAGAATTTAGAAGCAAGAAGTTTAGAGTCATCCAAGTTTTTATGTCTTCCAGACATGCCTGTAGTCTACCTAACTGATTGGATTCATCAGGATTTATGGATAGATATAGCTGTGTATCATCTGCGTAACTATGGAATTTTATCCCATGCTGCCTAATTATTTTACCAATAGGAAGCATATATATAGTAAAGAGAATCGGCCCAAGCACTGAACCCTGTGGTACTCCGCAAGTAACTATTGAGGTTGAGGAAGATCTATTGTTTACCTGAACAAACTGAAATCTGTTAGACAAATAAGATTTAAACCAACCTAGTGCTGTTCCTATTATACCGACACTTTGAAGCCTTTCTATGAGAATATTGTGGTCAACAGTGTCAAAGGCAGCACTGAGATCTAACAGGACCAGAATGGTCACCAGTCCATTGTCTGAGGCTATGAGAATATCATTAGTAACCTTCACCAGAGCTGTTTCAGTGCTGTGATGAGCTCTAAAGCCTGACTGAAACTTCTCAAACAGCTCATTATTGTTTAAATGCTCACATATCTGGTGTGCAACTATTTTCTCAAGAATTTTAGATAAGAAGGGAAGATTAGATATCGGTCTATAGTTAATTAAGTCGTTTTGATCAAGAGAGGGTTTCTTAAGTAGAGGTTTAATTACAGCAATCTTAAACTCCTGTGGTACATATCCATTGACTAAGGATAGATTCATTATATTTAAAATTGGAGCAGTGATCAGAGGGAAAACTTCTTTTAAGAGTTTAGTTGGGATTGGGTCTAAAACGCAAGTTGAAGGTTTAGATGAAGCTAATAATTTTAGTACATCACAACGTTCGGCTGCATTAAAGCAGTTTAAGCATATATTAGGTTCCACCATTTTTGAGGCTCCCTCATTAACTAAGGAGGAAGCAAGCATATTGGGAAGGTTCCCAATTATCTTATTCTTTATGGAGTCTATTTTATTTATAAAGAATTGCATGAAGTCGTCACTGCTTAGAGTAGTCGAAGGCCTGAAAGCTCTCACCTTTAGTGTTGACAGTCTTAGAGGTCAGCTCCAGACTCTCGATGTCTACGGTGCCAATGTTCTCCAAGGTTATGGTCAGTTGCTGCTTCTCTCCGTTAAAGAGTTGGACAGACACCGAGCTGGACAGCTCTTCTTTGGACATGTGCTGGGGTGTGTGAGCTGATCTGTGAACAAAATGAAAACGAAAAGTTTCAAAAAAGTTCTCTTTCAGAGGGGGGGAGGAAACATCTTCTAAAAAGTCTAAAAAAATTATTTCATTTGGTAAAAACTCCTGAATCACATCACAGTACAATTAACTTACATATTTTTTTAATCATAAAAGCACCAAATTGAGCTAAAATGCTTTTGCCTAGTAAAACTTTTGCACTTTTCCATATTTTGCTGTAGGGCTGTGTTTTTATTGTTTTTTTTATTGAAAAATCAATTCTGAACGGATTGTTGGTGAAAATTTTAAGAAACGAATCGATTCAAAAATCGCTTTAATAGTTCAACCTTATTTGCCCAGTTTTACACCTAAAATTGGAAATAAAAATCAAGACAGTCATTTTCAGATGTAGTTCAGAAAGTATTAATACAGGTTTTTGCTAGTAAACTCTTACTTCATTGAATTACAGGCATATAATTGAGATAACAGCTCAAAAAAAAGGTTTTCAATAGCACTGACCCATATCTATATTAAATTGGATCCGACTGAATCGGATGGAATCGTGATATTTGATTCCAACTCTTGAGGATCGGAATCAAATTGATTGTTTAAATTTGAATAGATCCCCAGCCCTATTGTATTGCATCATAGACAACACATTTAAATGTGTTTTATTTGGAGCATATGTCTGAAGAAGGGGGAGAAGGACAAACAATATTAGTTCTTTGTTTGCGATTTTAAATCTAAAGAGTCTGGGGTGCATTTGTATTCAGCGTCAAGCTTTGGTGCATGTCTTAACTGGATTAGCAGACCAAGAGATAAAAATATGCTTTGATCTAAAGAAGCAGTTTAACTGTCCAGATCCTCAGGACCCACAGGAACATCACATCTTTTACAGCCTCTAATGAGTTTTTGTCTAAATCTGCCGTCAATCATTCACTAATTTTGACATTTAGAATGAAAAAATTACTTTTGCTCTAATCTTCTTCCTTATGGTTGCTATCAGACCTTAGATTAAATCTGCAAAAAAGGGCGTCTTTTGGCTTTTTTTTTTCCCCAACAGCAGCATTCTTCTTGTTCCTCCTCCAAACAGTTCAGATTTTTGACATATTCAACAAAACTTTGTACTGTCAACACATTCCCTCCAGAGCTCTCAAACTCTGCAGCTCCTCTGAACTTAAAATAGATCCCATGAATGCTACTGGAATTATTGCTCTCCTTATATTGCTCTCTAAGTTCAACTTCCATACCTTTATCCTAATAGGGTCAGATCCAAAGACAATTCTTGCTAGATTATATGTAGAAGAGTCAGATTAAAACAGGATGAAAACCAGCACATCGCACTTCCTCAGATTTAGTTATTTTTAACTATGTTTCATTTTTATTTCACTTTCTTTTTTACTATATAATTTAGATGTCTAATAAAATAACTTCAGGGCGTGAAAACTTTTGCAAAACATTATAATAGCTTTGTCACAGTCCTTTCATGTTTGTATTAGTTACAGCCAGTGAACAGACAACATGTGGTCAAAGAAGGTCTCTATTCACGCAAAACAAGCACGCCAGGAGGTCCATTTGTGACAATATGTACGTTTTCATTGGAATAGATCAAAATCCCATGTGGGGTGTCCCAAGCCTCCATCCTGGGATATTAAATAGGAGGGCTATTTAATGTCCACAAGCTACCATTAACCCAAATTATAACAACGTCCTCACAGCTCTACCTAAAAATTACAAATGAAAATCAGACAGCTGCAGCTGATCCAGAACGCTGCTGCTGGTGTCCTCACATGAACCAAAGAAATGGAGCACATCAGCCCAGTTCTAAAGTTCTTACACTGGCTCCCTGTTGGTCACCGAACAGAATTTAAAATACTTTTACTATTTTTTAAATCACTGAATGGCATGTTAAAGATCTGTTGCCACTAAACCAACCCACTAGCCACTTAGGCCTTCCAACTCTAGTCTACTCATCATCCCTAGAATCAGAACCATGATTACACATGACACATGGAGAAGCAGTTTTCAGTTTCTATGCTCCACTTTTCTAAAACAAGCTTCCTGATGACTGCAAAACTGCTCAAACACCAATTCCCTTTAAATCAAAGCTAAAAAAAAACACCTGTTAAGTGCTGCCTTCAATTAATTGATTGATAATAGCTGGAATGTCAATACAGTAGTATTTCTAGAGTTCTTTATGTCATCAATGTTGTGTTTTCTGTTACATTGCTGCTTTTTATTCTGTCCCATAATCGACCAAACCTTGAAAAACCTTGAATTGCCTTGTTGCTGAAAGCAGGCCATAGAAATAAACTTGTGTTGATCAAAAAAACCCAGAATAAAAGTTTTGAAGCACCTTAGTCAAAGTTTCAACCTGAATCTGATTGATTTCTCAATTGCCCTCCAATTAAAACATTTCTGCAAAGAAAAGTGGCCAAACATCCGTTCATAGTTATATAAAACAAGACAAGAGTACAGAGAGCTGCCGCGCTGCTTTCTTGCAGGAAAAGATGAGATGAGAAAAAGCGTTTCATCTTGAATGTGAAAACAATTGAGATTGCAGATTTAAGAGGAAGCAGTAACACGTCGATAACAATTTTCTGCTATCTAACCGTGGAAGCGATGTGCTGAGCTGAAGTCGAGGGAGGGAGGGAATGACTTCCACTAAACAGCCGCTCGTCTTCACGCTAGGCAGGCCTTCCAGCAGGCAATCGCTGCTCACGCCAAACACAGACGTATGGTATCCTGCAAACAGACGGAGAGTTTAGAGCATTGGACAGATATCACCACTTGGTGTCTTTCTTCACGATATGAATAATCTGAGCAAAACATTCAGGGACTGACCGTTCACCGTGATGTTGCCAGCTGTGCGTGGGACTCCAACCAGAGTAACGGGGTACAGCCCAGACTCGGCGGGCAGGGATAGTGCAGCTGGCAGAGATTCAAACTCCACTCCAGAAGTCAGCAGACCCTGAAAGCAACACAGAACAAGTGATCATCAGCAGATGCCGCAGATGTAAAACAGGGTAATGTTCATCAAAATCTTAACTTCTAATACCCCTGTGCAGAAAGCAATCATCCCAAAGAGCAGGAGCTCCAACTAAGCTAATCAGATTCGTCTTATTTCGACACTTTTAGCATTCTGTGCCAACATGTTGTCCCTCTGTAGATGGAGAATCAGGTTTAGCTGAGTGATTCTGAACACACGTGTGCTGTCCTGGAGATAAAAATCTTGTGGCCAATTCCAAAAGCAGAAAAATCGCAGCATGCCCGACAGAGGACTGAAAATAATATGTTCAGATCAGAACACAGAAGGGATCAGAGAGCTTTTTGAGATTCAGTGGTCTGAATTCCAGCTGGGTTTTTACAGACAGCAGCAGATCCATAGCCAATGTTTTTTTTTTTATGCTTTGCAGCGTTTACGGTGGCCAGCCAGAAGTTAATTCTGCACCAATTAAATAAAAGTATGTGAAATGAATTTAAATCAGCATAAATAAAACTCTTAAAAAAAGAAAACTCTGAGACGATTCTGGTTTGAAACTTTTCATATTTTAATCACGCTAAAACCACAAAGTCAACGTATTTTACCTGAACATCGTGGGGCAGACGGACAGAAAGCATTTTGCAGACCAGAGCACCAGCAAGTATCATCACCAGGACTCTTGGCACAGGCTACACAACCAGCCTCAGTCTCTACCACAGATTCTAGTACCAGAATCAGAACAGCAAAAGCCTTCCAGCTACCACCGGGCCGGCAGCAGGCATCCAGTTTCCACAAGGCCGGCATCAGCATTCCAGCTACCGAAAGGCCGGCAGCAGCCTTCAAGCTGCCACAAGGTCAGCAGCAGGCCTCTTGCTATGACCAGGCCAGGAGCAGCATTCTAGCTACTGCAAGGCCGGTAGTGGCAACAAAGGGTTTGTTCAGATGTTAATGGACTCCTTCAACAAAAGGCTAGATGGAATCCTAAAAGAGGCATGTGATCGTGAATCGAGTCTTGAATATACACAGAAAGATGTGGATGAAGTAAAATCTGCTTCTCAAAATTTGACGACAGTCAGTTAAGATCAAAAGTGAAATGACGAATCTTGCAAATACTTTTAATAATCTTTCTGTGAAAATTGACTTTACGTGTAACCAAGATTGTCGAAAAAACTACATTTTTGAGGCAGTACCAGAATCAATAGAGAAATTGTCTGACTCTGAGACAAAAATTCTGAGAATTATCTCAGAGCAGCTAAAACTTTATCTCTTATCGCTCAAGAAAATCACCACCAAACGGAGGAAATCCTAGGCCAATTGTAGTAAGATTTCTACCATTACAGGATCGGCAGACTGCGAGTTAAAATCTGAAGATTTCTCAGATTCTTCAACAAAAGCATAAAGAACTGATTCCAGCCTTGAAGGAAGCAAGACAAAGAGGTAACATTGCTTATCTAAGATATGATAAACTAATTACAAATCGTCCAACAAAATACCTCAAACTTGAAAATGTCTGATGTATGTGTGAATGTTTTCTTCAATCTTGATTCTGTGCTGTAAATTCTCCTTGTAAGTTTTTACTATTCTTTCACTCTAAATTTAAATAAGGACTGATACATTACAAACGTTTCTTCTGGACTGTCTTAGTGAGGAAAATCAGCCCTTTTTAGAAATTAAGTTTGATGGAAACTTTTTTCAAACGCCAACGGTACATTTTGGAAGAACCCCTTTAATGATTTTTTTTTCAATTTTTTCCGGAAGAGAGTAACATCTTCTGACCAAATACATCTCAACATTCCTTCTCTTGTTAGTAAAAATGATGAATGAATACATTTATCAAATCTTAATCATGATTCTTCTATTATTGCTTTATTTGAAATGTGGCTAACAGGACTGTTGCTTATATGAGCTGCCATCTTATATAGCAACTCATTATGTTCGACAATCAAGACCTGGAGGAGGTGTTTCATCCAAAAAAACTAGATTTATTATTCTTCAATATCTTGTTTTAGAAAGTAAAAAATCTGAAATTGAATCTATTATCACAAAAATAATACCCAATAGGAAATCTAAAAATATTATTGAATGTATTTATAGACCACCAAAACCAATAGCAAATATTTTATTAATCAGGTTTCCAAAACAATGGAACTTATCAATAAAGAGGGGAAGACTTGCAATATTTTAGCGGACTTCAATATAAATTATAAATATCAATTTGTTGTCCAGTCTCCAGTGTGACAGAGTGCGGATTCAGCCTCCATTACGCAGAAGTGGGAGAGCAAATCAGCTCCATGCGGAGCGTTCAGGCCACAGCAGGTGAAATGTTAATAATTAATACATGTATGCTAACAATCTGCTCAATGTGTAATGGTAAAATGTAGTATTTCTGTTCAATTTGTTTGGCTTAGACATGAAGAAATCACTTTTCCTGGGATTTGGGGTGTTATTGTGTGTCTCTGTTGTAAATACATACATACAAATTTGGAGAAAAAAAAACATCCATGCTGTTTTGAGTGAGATATGATTTTTCTTAATTATGCTGCATTTAGTCTCAGATGGAGCTGTTAAAAATCTGACTGGCTTTCTACATCACAAGCCAGAATATTGGAATTTCCACACCTCCTCAGAGCGCTGTCTTCACCCACCAGGTACAGCAGTAAATAACAGTTACCATTTAGATTAGGAAACACCATGTTGAAGCTCCATGCAAAATGCTCCGTTTTTGGCTGGTCAGAAGAGCGCAAAAGACTTCAACAGGTCCCAGTCGAAGAGGACAGAAGAGCGGCATGGGTTGAATTTGATTTTTTATGGTAAGATGTTGGCAGTAAGGGCGGGGAAGACGGGAGATCTGCGGCCGAACTGAGCTGTTGTAAACTGGGGAAAAGGAAGGAGACCTTGGCTTTATTTTTGATGGTATGATGCTGGCGGTAAGGGCGGGGAAGACTGAGGACTCCTGCAGCAAAAGGCTACTCAAACTCTGTGCGGAAGACGGCAGACGAGCCGCCAATCTGAGTTACTCCAACCCGGGAGAAGACTGAGGACATGCAGCCGCACGGAGCTCAAAGAGCTGGAGTCAGCGAGATTGAGCTGGAAGGCTTTGGAATCGGCGTCTCAAGAAGATTTTCAAGTGGTGGGTGTGAGCAAAGATTGTAGAAGTGTTGGGCGTGGCCAATTTATCGGCAGCTCATGTAATATGTAATGAGCAGCAGGAACATCACAATCTGACAGGGGCTGAAACAGAAGGTAATAGAGGTTAGTAACAATTGTTTCCTACAAGCTATTTCCAGCAAACAACTTGAGAAACATGTTTTCAGGAACTCAGACCTATTTTAAGTAGTTGAAAATTGTCATGTGGTTTGTCGATGCTTGAAGCTGCTCTCTTTTTATGCTCAACTGAATTCATCCTTCAGTTACGTCTCGCTCCGCGGTTGTTTATGACGGACATGGCCAACGCTACACCTGAGTGTGAACGTGCATGTCATTCCGCATTACACCGCCCTTAAAAAGTACTCTGGAAATCTGCTTGTGCGACCAAAGCACTCACTTTTCAAGAGAATTAACAGTAATATATAGGCAACCCGGTGAAAAGGCCAAGGCTAATTCTACTGACCAGGGAATTGCTGGAGCATGTTTGAGAAAGACATTTTACATTTTCATATATTTATTTGTGGTTAAACTCATGCACAACCCCTTTAAAACGAATTAAATTAAATACTAGTGAATGTTTGATTACTATCAATTTAAAAATTAACGCATAAACATTCAATTGAAATCAAATTCAATTCAAAAATACTTTATCGATTCCAGAGAGAAATTAAGTGTTGTGGCTAATACTAATAATTCTTCAAGGAGTTATTGTGGATCATTATGGCTTTGAGCACAAAGAATCTCCTGTAGTGGTCTGTGTTGCACAGAAAATGCAGAAGCCTCCAACGGGAGACACTTTTGTTGTATTTTAGTCGGAAGAGCATGGTTAGGGTTGTCCATACTTTTCTTGATTTTATGAAGAATCCTTCTTTTCATCATAATCTCCAGTAGTGCCAAAAACAGTCCAGCCCTCTTCATCAGGTTGTTGAGCCGTTTTAAGTCCCTGGCCTTGATGCTGCAACCCCAACAGATGATGAACATAGAGATTACACTCCCAACCACAGACTTGTAGAAGATCTGCAGCACTGTTAGCATCCCATGATGCTAACAGTTTTGGACCTAACTCTGTTTCTGTTTAAAAATACAATCATTATTTCTGTTTTGTACACATTCAACGTAAGACAACTGTTTTCACATCATGCCACAAAGCGGTCCACCAGCTCTCTGTATTCAGCTTCTCCATTTCTGATACACCCTATAAACTATGGTGTTAGATATGTAGTCGTTAATCCACCTGATTGTTGAGGCCTCCACCTCTGTCTTCAGACGCTTCTGACAAAGCAATTAAGGCTGAATTGTGTTAAATTCACCGAAGAACACAATTTTCACAGTGTTGTCTGCTTTGTCCAAATGAAAGATGGCAGGTTGATGATGGTATCTTCAAACTCCATTGAAATAAGCAAACTTCAGGGGGTCTTGATATGTTCTAGTTTGCTTACTCAAGAGGGGCAACAGGAGTCTCTCCAGGACCTTCATTATGTGGGATGTCAAGACGACAGGTGTATAGTCAATGATGACTGATGGGTGAGTTTTCTTTGGTACTGGAACAAGGCAGGATGTCTTCTACAACACTGGAACCTTCTCTTGGGTCAGGCTAAGGTTAAAGAGGTGCTGTAGAATCCCACAGAGCTGCTCTGCACAGGTATTCAGGACTCTGGGGCTGACACCATCTGGACCTGCAGCCTTGTTTCGGTTCACTTTGTCCAGCTGCCTCTTGACCTGAGTTCTAGAGATAGAGAGGTGGAAGGGGAAGGTAACATATCCCGACTTGGTTGAAGACAAACTTGTGGAAGCAGAAGAGTCTCTGACTGAGGTAGAAGATAAAACATCAGAGGTGTCACAGGAAAGCTGTGGTTAGGATAACAGTATATTCACATCCAAGCAAACCAAATTGAAAATCTATTGCAAGGATTCAAACTGTATGTAAAAAGACGGACAATTTGGGCTGTTTTGTAGCAAATGATGAAAGGAAATTAGAATCGGGTTATCTGAAAAGCCGGTAGAGACGTACCCTACCAAACTTTTGATTGCTTTCACTACTTTGTGATTGTCTGTCACATGAAACCAGGAATGCAGAGTGTATCATAGCTGTAATAAAGCTGTTATGAGACTCAGAATAACTGCACTGTATTTACATTCCACGGACACTAGGTTTGGGCAACAGGGCAGACTGAGTTGATGTAATGATTACATCAATCCCTTACTGCAGACACTACCTCACTAGAGAGGAAGCTGCTCAAGGGCTGAGCCTCAAAGGTGCCCTCAGTGTGATTTAAGTGCTCCTTGCTTTCACATCAGGACATTGTGTGCCTTTCTTAAACGGCTGAAATCTCAGCATTAACCTATTGGAAACAGTTCATTTGCATTCGGACTTGAAAAGGTTAATCAGCTTGTTTCAGAACCAGAGACAACTAAAGCATGAGCAAAGAAAAATGTTTTCTTTGGTCATTTTAGAAGTGCACAGTTAACCTTTTGTTTTCCCTTAAATGGTGCTGTGATAATGGTGTAATTACTATTTTGGTTTATCATTTCTTTTTCTAAGCTCATAACTGTCCATCTGCTCGAACAAATGGGCAGTTTAATGAATTCAAGACATAAAACCAAAAAAGCTTCCCAAGATGGAAGGTACTCTATTATTTAAACGTTTGCAAATTAACAATCTAAAATCATAAACCTTAAAATTGATTAAAGACCTTTGTTGTTTTTAATGATAAAACCACAATACCTTAAGCAAGGTGCGGAGACACGCTAAAGTATCAATCATCAACGCAGTGTGGCGGTGACATGGTCAATATATAAAATCTTTGTCTAAATCTACGGAGAGCGCAAGCCAGTGATTGGTCAGCATGCCACTTCCTTAAATTCATCAGCAGCACCGCAATTTACAAACAAAAAAAACAGAGGGCTGAAGAAATCTAGCAGCAAACGTGGAGAAGATTGAAGAACATCTTTGACAAGACAATTTATAAGTGTTCAGCATTTGTTAGAATGGTGAGTGAAGAGCTTTTTTAGCATATTTGCCCAAATAAGCTCTTCTGATAGTTGAAAGAGGGGGAAGTTGTTCAAGTGAAGAGTGTTAGTTTAAAAATTAAGTAAAACAGTAAATACAAGTTGCTGACCAGAGACGGTTCTGCAATGGTGGCCTGATCACCCAAAAAAGTGCTACTCTTCCTGACGTCCTGGTGGGAAATGTTTATTTCCCACTTTATTTCAAAAGTATATTAATAATAATTTTCTGCAAATGTCCCAGCTGGCCTAGTTTTATTACACAAAGTAGGAAAAAGTATACACCATTTGACTTTCTGACTAGTAGATATACCACGTGTTGGGTTGACTCTGAATGGTTGAAAGTCTCTTATGCTGGCCCCAATATTGAAAGTTTAAAGGTTGGACTATAGTAAAAAAGAAGCACTTAAACAAAAATCTATAAAGCTGAGCTGGGTATTAGAGGTGAAATGGTGTAGTGACTGAAAATCAGGGTGTGTACTGTCAAACTAAGTGGTCACCTTGGCAATAGTTGATGGAAGGGAATACTGTGTGTCTGTATTTGTAACCTTGTGTTTTGCTGTAACGGCTGATCAGGGTTCATACATTTTCCCACTGCAAAATTAAAGCACTTTTTCAGCATTTTCAAGGTAATTTTTGAAAATTTTCTAGCACCTTATGTTGGAGATAGAAACATTTCAGCAAGACAGTTTTATCTCACTATCCTATGAACCATTTATCACGGTTATTATGTCTTGTGACAGTATTTTACATAACAGAGAAAAAGTAAACTAAAATAAAACAACATTTTCAGTTTTGAAATGTCTCTAAAAAACACGAGCCACTCATTTTCAAGATACACTTCCTTGGATGCCTCTGCTGCACTGGTTCTGACTACATTGCCAGTTGCTAATGTGGAGATGGCTTTGTTCATTGGTCCACTGATTTCTGTGAAATAAAATCCCCCAGTGCATGACCAGGTCTCTTCATAATGCATTGATGCTTTTCAAAAAACTGTTTTTTGTGTCTTTTTCCTAAATCTACTTCACATTAAAATGGCAAAAAATAAGCGCCAACATACACGTGGAAACTCTTACATAATTTTTATACCACAAAGAGATTGGACATAACATCAGTGAATGTCTGACAACAGTAATTTTACTGTTAAAAAATTTTATTTAAATTGTTATGTATTTTTTATTATAAATTTGTGGAATTTCCCCCCCTAAAATAAGCTTTTTGTGAAGCGCCCCTCAGGAATAGTAAAAGGCATCTATGACCACTTTTGACAAAATGACAGTGGAATTTAGTTTGTCAGCAGTTGGATAAATATTGTAACGCACGTAGAAATTACTTACTGATAGTTAATGTTATTATATTATATATTGCTATGATCCGATCCGGATAACGATTTCTGTAAAGAAATTCTAAATGTTTCTGTTTTAAACATACAAATATAATTCTCCAATCACATAAGTAGTGCGGGGTTTGCTTTTTCTCTAGATTGAGCTTTAGAATCACGGCAAAAACAGCTTTCCCTGTCGAAAGGAGTGCAATAATACTGTGCAACATACTAAAAATTCTGCGAGTAATTGTTTTAGCATGAAATTGGCATAAGGCTGGAGAGAAAAAAACAGCAATACAGCATTCTAATTCAACCATTTGTTAACCACCTTTAGTAGTAGTTTTAATGAACGTGTTTTCTTTTTCATATCTTAAAGTGCTGTTGAAGACATAAAACCCCAGTTCGATCCATCTTTCAAACATATTTACATTTTACATGCAATGTTGTAAACTAGGTTAAATTTCAGCCACTGCAGATTACCTTTAGCATGGCCCAGGTCCATTCTCTATACGTTGCAGGAAGCTATTTGAGGATCTAGTCCTCATTTAAAGGGGACCTATCATGAAAATTCCCTTCTTTTAGCCCTTAAATGCAGTGTGTTGTGCATTTAGAGCCCGTGGGAATGGAAAAAAGCATAAATTAGCGTCTCAAGAGTTGTGGAGATATTTTTGTATACTGTTTTGGTTATATTTTTTAAACCTTTCAGTTTTCTTGATAATCTGTTACCTGTTTTGAACTATTATGTCACACTACTTGTATTGCAATCGTTAAACAAGGTCATGGACTTCCGGCTAAACTTTGAATGAATCCGCCATCTTTAGCTCTCACTGCAATTTTGTAGTCCAAGTTCAGGAATGAAAGTGGAAAACGTAAAATTCTCAGTTGTTGGATTATTAATCCGTTTTTTCGTGTGAAACAAAAGATGAAAAAACGAGTGTTTTTTTTATTTTTTTGTTTGAAACGAAAAACTATCTGTCTGAATGTACACGGACCCCTAGGTCAGGCCATCTATTTCCGGTCCATGGGTACCCTGCTGCCAAAAGAAATGAAGGAGTCAATGGAGCAATAATAGCTATTTTTCTGATCAATTTAAAATGCGCTGTGGATAAGCATATTGTGTCCATTAATTTTAAGACACTTTTTGATGTGGATAAAACGGAAATTTTGGACTGGCAGAAAAGTTACTTTAGGTTTTGTTTGAAAACACTTAGCGGACTAAAACTGCAGGAGAAGAAGGGGGGAAATGGCCGTGATCCGCCTCCTTCCTCAAGATCAAAGGAATAAGCATTAAATGTGTAGAAAACCACTATAAATCTAGCCATGTGGAAAGTGGCAGCTACAGTATGCTAGGGAGAAACAGTTGGTCAAGTGAGAGCCAACATGGAGAAGAAGCTCTACAAGGTCTAGAGAGTATTTCAAGTGCTAGCTAGCAACAGTCCCGGACATCATATGTGTTTTGCAGTTCAATTCAATTCAACAAACATAAATGCATGGATGAGTTTCTCTAGGTCTTGTTGGACATCAGTCCTTTAATCCTGGAATTGTTCCTTAAGGTTATAGGAGGCCAAATTTGTCATTGTCTTTGTTTTTTGGAAAGGTTCAGATCCAAGTAAACTACACCTAAATTTCAGGCCTATTCAGTAGTTTCTAGTGGTATTAAATTAAGCTGTGCGCTGACTCTTGATTGTTCCTCTTTAGGTATATGCTTTTGTGTCCGTCTGTTGCAAAACAGCTCAAGTAAACCAAACCAACAGAGGGGTGGAGGACGCCACATTCACCCTCCTGAACAGCATCTACAGTCATCTGGACAAACCCAACACTCATGCTCGTATTCTTTTCATGGATTTCTCCTCAGCTTTCAACACCATTCAGCCACACCTCCTTCTAGGGCGCCTTCGTGACCTGAAAGTCAGTGATGGCCTGATCCTTCTCATCAGGGAATTTTTGAGAGTTGTTCCCAGCAAGTCTGTATTAAGGACTGCCTCTCTGACTCTCTTGTCCTGAATACAGGTGTTCCGCAAGGATGTGTATTATCTGCTTTGCTTTTCTCCATCTATACAAATGACATACAGTGCAACAATAGTGACCTCTCCCTCATTAAGTATGCTGATGACATGGCCTTAATTGCCTGCCTTGCGGACTCAGGCAGCTCTCCCTAACTGCAGTACATCAAAACCCTGACTTCATGGTTCGACAGCAGCTTCCTGGATCTCAACGTCTCCAAGACCAAGGAGATATGGTTGAGACGCAGCAGGAGAGGAGGTATCAAAGACTCAAGGTCTACCTTCAAGCGAATCGGCATAAAGGGTCAGGAAGTGGAGGTGGTCACTTAATTCAAATACCTGGGAACTATTATATATCACCAACTGCAAAAACTCAAAACCATGTGGACTACATATTCAAAAAAGGGAGACAGCGCCTGGCCCTAGAGGAAACTCAAGAGTCTCAACACCAGCCAGTGCACAAAGACCATGGCCTACAAATCACTGACCGAGAGTGTGCTGACGTTTAACATGGTGTCATTGTATGGGCACCTATTAGTCAAACATAAGAACACACTGGCACAAATCGTATTCACAGATTCTATTTAAAGAGGCAGTACAGGTTTACCGAGATCCCACTCATCCCCTCCACTGTGCTTTCCAGCTGCTGCCATCAGGATGGAAAATTGCAGCCCCAATGGCAAGGAAGAATGGCTACAAGCGGTCATTCATTCCATCAGCCGTGACCATCCTTAACAAAGAACTGCCTATGTTCAGATAGATGTATGCAATTAGTCACTTTATGTATTTTACTCATTATTTAGTTACATATTTTACTCTTACTCTTATGGAGCCAACTGGACTGATAATAGATTTTAGATCTATTTACTGTGTATAGTGCTGTCTGTGATATATGTATGTTGCTTGTCTGTCTTTATGCTACTGTCAAAGACAATTTTCCATTTTATGTAAGTTTTACGGACATTAAATAAGTCTAAGTCTAATTAATGGATGGATTTTGATGACATTTTCTATCTCAGAAAGCTTAAAGACGGCCGAGCTCATGCAGCAGCCCCACAACAGTTGGATCAAATGCACAGCAAAATAATCAAGGATGTGTAGATGTCTACATTCTCCGACTGCTTTTCTAGTTTTAGTTTTGTTTCTTTCCGGCTGGAGAAAATGATAGCACATACACACATTGATTTGTTCTATCCATTTGCTCAGCACTTGAAAGGGTTCATAGTAACCTAGTGATAGTGTGATGCAGAGCTGCCCATCATCTGCATAAATATCTTATCTGCTATAATCTCAGCAAACATGAGCTTGTAGATAATAAGAGGGGCTCCCAAGATGGAACCTTGGGGTATCCCATATGGGATTGTATTCAGTTCCAGTGGAAAGTTACATATTACTTTTTCAATAGTCTTGCTGTTGATGGAAGGTTTGAGATTGGCCTAAAATGTATTGGAAATTAAATCACCATTTGAAAACTATATTTTGCATTTCCTCATCGTCTTTTTGTCTGACATTGAATACCCTTAAAAATCTGAAAATTTAAGGTGGGTCAAAAAAGGTAAAGAAACAACGAAATTTGTAAGGGGGGCAAACAGTTTTGAAGAGTGCTGTATAAGGATAGGTATATGTTATCCTATACATGGTGTAAATAATGAAATACTTGTTATCTTTAACATATTTCACTTGCCAAAATCAACTAAATGTTCTACACTGGAGTTTCATTCCACTGTTTGTGGCAGAACATGCTGTTATCAGATAAGTCATGGAAGATAAATCAACCTGCGAGACAAGCCCAAGTTTGTTTGAAGACGGCTGCTGAAGTCAGGAGCCCAGCGTCTCTGCTTGCAAAACTTCTTTCAGTTATTTGTTCTCTACTTTCCTGATAATTAAATAACCATCACTTCTGACAGGTATTGCATTCTGGATAATTCTGTTTGACTTATATCAGACGGCTAAACCCTTTCTCCGGTCAGATTTTTCTTACATCACTGCATGTGTAAACAGGCGCAGCAGTAGAGAAACAAATTACTATCTAATCTTTTGCTAACACAAACCCAATAGCGGTATTGCCCTTGTGTATGTCTACATTTCCAAAGCAGCGGTAAGGGAGTAACACAGTGTGTTAATGAAAAATAGATGTCACTGAGGGGTTGGTATGTGCTTCAGCTGGGGGTCCTTTAATAGCAAAATGTTCAGAGCTTTAACAGCTGCTGTCACAAAGCAGCTTTCAGACCTGATTGAACTGGGATCCCTGATGTCTTGCAGCTCTTTTACACCTCTATTTTGCAGTTAATATGAAATTGAACATTCATACCTTTCACACAAAACAAAATCTTATCAGCTTAAACTGGAAAAAGGCATGAAATGCTATAGATACTCAGTGTCGGCGAGAATATATTTTTTAATGTATTTAGTTACAGAATACTGAATACCTGCTTTAAAATGTATTTTGTAACGTATTCCGTTACTTTGCTCAATCCTTGTACTGTGTTCTAAATACTGAGGAATACTTCCCCTTAAAAACAGCATTTAAATCTATTAAATTTCACAAAACGCGCTGGTAGCGCTTTTATATTTAGTAATTCAAAATGACGTTAAACTGTTTTGTAGCCACAGCCAATTAGGCTATTTGGCACTTTCTGTGATAAACATGCACAGTATTGTGAACTGACATTCTTTGCACTCCAAATGGAAAGCTTTTATCCTTATAACTTCCATTTGCGGGAAACCCATCACATTAACATATAATCGAGCTAATGTCATTTCAGATACAACCAACACTGTAACTGTGAGAAATGACCTGTCAAATAATGCACACAAAAAAAGCAAAACTAGACGGACACAGACTATAAAAATAACGTACTTTAAGGTGTTTCTTCAGATTAAATGATGAGTCTTTGGATGCAGCTATTAGTTTGTTAAGTGGTGGACAGAGATTGCACTGCACCATCAGATTTCACTCAACCCTCCTGTCATTTTTAGACAGGGGACTTTTCATAGAGTGAAAACTCCTTGAAATTCCAGGAGATTAATGTATTATTCCCTTCAATCCTAGTAGGTTGATTCGGAAGCCGTTGTGGGTGCAACCCCTCCAGCTCCTGGTCTGAATCCATACCTGGCCACTCACATTAACGCTGGTGTTTGCTAGTCCCTAGTGTTTCAGCCATAGCATATCCATGGCTTCAGTGGCATGTTATTTAGGAGTATTATGGGATATACTTACCAACTTTGAGACCTCAGAATTAGAGACATGCAAAACAGCTGCGGTGCTACAGTCCCAGACCCAACCTGGCCCCTTTTGGGCCCTCTTTTTAACCTCCTAGATACGGTCCTGCTCAGCAGCACTGAATATTTAGGAATAGTCACTCAATCATTCTCAAAACTCACTGCAGTCTCTGTGTCAGGATTTTTTTCTTTCTTTGGTAGCAGCGCAGCATTGAGTTTGCTGATTTTGACGCTGTAACTTTGGTTTCTGCCGGACCAAAAGCATGATCGGGCTCCAAGAGCTGGAAGGAAACGCCTTGATCTGCTGCTGAAGTTACCATCACGCAGCCGAAATTAAAGGAAAGTAGACTTGAAGTCGGTTGAAATAGTTTTTAATCTTAAATACCTCGGAATACGTAAAAAGTAATTCAAACTACAGCTTCTGTCCGTCACATAAACTGTTCTGAAAACTCGCGCCCCGGTATTGTGCCCTACATCACTAATTACAGCTGATTGTTTCCCTCATTGGACACACAAGTCACGTGGATGACCTATTTTGGATTCAAAACAGCGAATTTCACCAACAGGTGATGTATTTTCATTACTGGAATGAGGAAACTATACCACATAGTACCTTCGTTGGCAGCAAAAAAAAAAAGTAACCAATTTTATTCTCCATCCCTCTCACAATACAGGAAACAGGGAGTGTACAGGACATGCAAAACCATCAGATATCGGGAAAAATTCAGGAGAATGGTGGCTCTGGGAGATTTTCGAGAGGGGCACTGAAATTTGGGGCTCTCCTTGGAAAATCAGGAGGGTTGGCAAGTATGATTATAGGACAGCCTACACAACGGGGAGACACACATTGCCCATCTTTCATGTGGAAAACACACAAGTATTATAATGGTATAACGAAAGTACCTGTATTCTGAATAGCATGTTTAAAAATAGTAACTTTAATGGAAAACAGCCTGTGAATATTCTCATTCATCCAGGTCATGGTTATCTCAAGGAAATTTCAATCAAACGCAACTGGACTTGGTAATTTGTCTTGGAAGACGTTTCACCTCTTATCCAAGAGGCTTCATCAGTTCATGCTCGCCGCTGACCAGGCTGGGACTGGTCCAACTAACTGGTGTGGAGACTCAGCTATTTAACCTCTTGAACAAGAATCATTATGTCATTGGATCCTTTGTGCTCCATGTCTTAACGACGGTCGTTGGCGTGCCGCCTATTGGTGGAGGTTAGGTTTCGGCTTCATTAGTGCCCTATTGTGTTATAACGACAGTCGTTGGAGTCACAGTTGTTTCTGTTATTAGAGGCTAATTTGTTTGAGACAAATTACCAAGTCCAGTTGCGTTTGATTGAAATTTCCTTGAGTTAATGTAATACAGTTACTCATAATTAGTATTCTAAATACGTATCGGCGGTACATGTATTCTGTTACTCCCCAACACTGCATATACTAATATTAAAAGGTCCACTTCATTAAGTGAGCTGTTAACTTACCGTTGGATAGAATATATAATATTCGTCCAGAACCGCTTTTACAGAGCTCGCTAAGAAATCAATCACCAAAACAGATATCTCATTTTAAGTAGGAAATAATGCCCAATGTGGGAAAACGAGCTTCTGTAAGAAAAAATAATTTAAACACCTGATCCTTTTCCTTTTAAGTTAGAATTTAGATTTCTGAATGGTTTAGAAAAGTAACCTAATTAGAAGTTTTTTTAGAACATTATTGAATACATTTTAAAGATCTAAATTTAAAGATTAAATTATTTAACTTTAAAGATCTTTCTTAAATCCTTTATTTGAAAAGAGAAGGACTATGGCACAGATGTAAAGGTACCTGCGACATGGCCACCTAGGAGGGGGAATATGTCCACAGGTAAACTATTATTCAGGCACTACAGACATCTGGACCCAAGCTTTCATCTTTGAAACCAAAATGACTGTTTAAGACAAAAGGTTGTGTGTGGAGGAAAACTAACACTGCTGTTCAGCTAAAACACATCATGCTGAAGGAACTCTTTTCCTCAGCAGGAACGAGAAAGCTGGTCGGATCTTATCGGAAGATGGATGGAGCTTAATCCATGGCAACTGTGGGAGAAAACCTGTTTGAGGCTGCACAAGTCTTCAGATAGGGGCAGAGGTTCACCTTCCAGAATGACAACAACCATAAACGTACAACCAGAATGGAACATCTTTGACAAAAACAATGGCAACTGAGATAAACACATATATATATATATATATATATATATATATATATACTCTCCATCCAATCTGACAGAGCTGGGGTTATTTCACAAATACAAAATGGGCATACTAGCAAGTACACAGCCACTAGAGCCATACGTCAAAAGACTTGCAGTCATTAAAGAGGGAGCTGGTCTACAAAGTATTACCTCAGGGGAATGTATACCTAAATGCCTAAATAAACTCTTCAATCTAACAGATTAGTGGTTTTGTCAAACAATCAATGAAATTTTATTTATGAAGCACTTTTCATACAAACAAAATGCAGCTCAAATTGCTTTACAGATTAAAATGACCACACATAACCTACATTCCCATCCCTTCCCCACAATTGTAAAAACAAAATAACAGTTATTCCCCATTCCCAAACCTCAGTTTCCAAACACACACAGACACACACTGGCACACATCCACAAACACACATACACACAGATACCTTCCCAAAACAGGTAAGACCATATAAAGGTAGAGATCAGATGGGAACAACACGCCATCAGGGGAGCCATCTGCCTCGACTGAAGCAGATCCATGGCAGCAGCCAAGGCACCGACCAGGGCGCCCAGGGAGGGAGGGCGGAAACCCCCACCATCTCCAGGCACTACCGGAGGAGCGCCCAGGCCGCCGCCGCCCACCCGAGGCAGAGGGCTCCACAGAGGAAACACTGGAAGGATTAAAATACGTAAAATGTAAAATGATAAAAGCTAAAATGGATAATAAAATAACTAATAAAATGTGATAATGGAGAAAGTAAAACTGTAAATCATAAATTGTGTATTAAAACTTAACTATAATTAAAATAAAATAAAATAAAAAATAAATAAATAAATAAATAAATAGTAAATAAATAAATAAATTAAGCAAGCAGTGCAGCTAAACAGGCTAAATAAATAGTCATAATTTAAAAGCTTGACTAAAAAGTTGAGTCTTGATCCTGCTCTTAAAAACATGAAGGTTCTCTGCGGCCCTGAGATCCTCCGACAGCCTGTTCCAGAGGTGAGGGCCGTAATACTGGAAAGATGCCTCACCGTGAGTATGTGTCTTGACTTTTGGAATCACGAGGAGATGGCTGCCAGAGGATCGCAGAGACCACGAGGGTTCGTATGGTAAAAGCAGTCCCGAAAGATAAGAAGGCCCAAGACCGTTAAGACACTTAAAAACCATTAGAAGTATTTTAAAATCGATCCTGAAACATACGGGGAGCCAATGCAATGACTCTAAAACCGGAGTGATGTGTTCACGCTTCCTGGTCTTCGTCAGGAAACGTGCTGCTGAGTTTTGTAAAAGTTGTAGATTTGAAATCCTCTTTGTGGGAAGACCAGAAAGCAGGGCATTGCAGTAGTCAATTCTACTGGTGATAAAAGCATGCATCAGCGTCTCCGTATTGGCCCGAGAGACAATGGGGCGGACTCTGGCGATGTTCTTTAAATGATAAAAACCTATTTTGGTTATGTTTTTAATGTGAGGGATAAAATTCAGCTGAGAGTCAAAAATAACCCCCAGGTTCTTCACTTGTAAAGAAGGATTAAAAGACAATGATTGTAATTTTGGTAAAAGTTTCTCTCTCTGAGCCTCAGGACCGATAACTAAAAGTTCAGTTTTGTCCTGATTGAGCAGGAGAAAGTTTTCTGCCATCCAGGAATTGATGTCCAAAATGCAGTTAAAAAGTGCATCCATTGGACGTGTGTCGTCAGGAGACATGGAGATGTACAACTGTGTATCATCAGAATAACTGTGAAATTCAACCCATGTCTCCTGATGACACTGCCAAGAGAGAGCATGTACAGGTTAAAAAGCACTGGGCCTAAAATAGAACCCTGGGGCACACCACATGTGATCTTATGGGCCCTAGAGGAACAGGTATCCAAACTCAACATAAAAGTCCTGTCTGTGAGGTAGGATGTGAACAATTTATGAACAGAAGGGCCCTCTCGGTGCTGTGGTTCACACTAAAACCAGACTGAAATTTCTCTAGGACATTATGAATGTTGATCAAATCATCAATTTGAATTAAAACAAGCTAGAATTTTGCTTAAAAATGGCAAGTTGGATACTAGTCGGAAGTTGTTTCTTAAAAGAGGCAGACTTTTGAAATGTATCGAACCAAAATGGAGTTTAAAAGCTTGACTAAGCAACCCAGATAATGCGATTGGGAATCTGACTTCTCTTCTCTACTCCAAATAGCTGCATTTTGCGTACTTAGTGTTAAAATGCGACAAAAGCTTTAAGAGGACAGATTACTTCAGTGGCTATAGTTGGCAAGTTGTTCCAAGTTTAGTTGGAAAATGAAGAAAGCTCGGGTTGTGCTAATGCGTTTTTTCCGACAGAGCTTAAAAAAAGCATGCTTTAAATAAAAACAATAAAAATAATTTGTCTTACAGTGTAAATATCCATGTTACCACATGAAATTGTGTGAAGTATATTCAAATCAAGTTTATTTGTACAAAATGGGTTTTCTTTAAAAAATATTTGCCTGTTGTGTCTTATATTCAGGTGCACTCAATAGTCCGAAAATTACTGCAACCTTCAGTTCATTACTGACACCATCTGAAATAATAATAAGGCTAATATTTGTGGCATGTAGTTAGATGAAATGCCAATAATCAGAATATGGTGGATAAAAGGGGTAAATGATAGAGTATATTTCTTCTCTACTTCTACCTACCATGTTCTCCACACGAAGCTCGTAAGGCATCGGGTTGTAGACCATCAGCTGAACTTCACACACGTCTCCTTGAACCCACTGGAAGTCTATCAACAGAGAACAAAATGAATGGTTGGATTTCAGTTAAGCTAAAGCATCATGATTAAAAAGCGGCTGAAAATAATTCAACTTTAGACCAATGAATAAGAAAATAATAGTATGTATGACAGCATTTCAGCTCATGTGAATCTTCTTGTTGTGGTGATGAAGATGTTTTCAGTTTTAGTGCTTCCCATTATACAATATTCAAGAGTTAGAAGTTCTGTTCTGAAATAGATTTATTTTGCTATCAAAAAATGATGTTTTTTGTTGCTTCAAAACAAGCAGATTCAGTGTGAGAGGGAGAATATCTCAACAAATAAAAAAACATTTAAGGAACTGAAACCGAATGACATCGTAATAACCAGCTGTTGCTGATTTATTATCATACCACAGTTAGTTCTAACCCAGTAATTTGATTGGATAAGAGACATTCCATGAGTGCTGATATTACAGTACAAAAGCAGTGGCACAATTTACAGAAAAAAACACTCCGCTGTACAGGCATTAATGGTGTGTTCACATTGCCCAAAACGTCAATGGCCAGAACGGTAACATTACACGTTAAGTCCATGGTTGAGGCCTTCAGAGTCTCGGCAGTCCTTTGTGTCCTTTGTCCGTGGCAATTGTTAAAACTTTTGCTGCTTTCCAAGCTTCAAAGAGGTAAAATGTAGCAACGCAGAAGTTAAGCTAGCTGAACTTTAACCTCTGTCCCATGAGCATCAACCAATCAGAGCGTCTCACTGTAGTGAGTTGCCAAACGTCGTTATTGTCTAGCTAGTCACGATCCACATTGATTAAAACATCCGGCAGAGAAAGGTTCATCTATGCACTTTGCTAGCTACAGCCTCAAAAATGTACAGTCATAAACCATTGGCCCTGTTCAACTTGCAGCGAGACGCACACAATCCATTTAGCACTTTTGCCCTTGTTGAATATGGAATCAGGGCATTTTAGTAAGAAGACGCAAAACATTGGGAGAACAGGCAAATAAGTAGGCGTTCAAGGCACAATGTGATTTACTAATTATCAAACGTTTTGCGCCAGCTATGTTAGCGTCTATTTTTACTGCCTCTGAAAGGTATATCTCAACTTTACACCACCACATTCAACATAACTTTATTATGTCACTCATACACATTCTAATCTAATAGTAATTCTAATGGCCATAAACCTGACAGTTATGTAGATAACTATTTTTCCCCAAAAGACACATCACAACTCACAGCTCAGCGAGTCTGAGTGCATGGTGGAAACTATCGGTGAGTTAGTTTCCACCCGAGTGGTTACTTTTTTTCTGGGATTTAAATACACAAAGTGTAATAATCATATACTATACCGCAATGACAATCAGGTTCCATATATGACATTGTAAAAACAAAGTTAATACATTCCAGATAATATAGCTGCAAAATAAAAAAAAATTTCTATTGCAACTTGACATTTAACAAAGGCCATATGTGGGATATTTCAAAACCAATAGTAGAATATGGACATTATAGTGAACTATTTCTGGATATGCTGCAGCTTTAATCAGTCTGACTCTGTAATAAGCTTTCTGCATGGAGCAGGTAGCGGTGCATGTACACTGCACGTATTAAGTTTATTACTGACAAACGAGAAATATAATTCACAGACATTCTAGACTAACAGTAATTAACTTCCTAACAGTTCTAACTTGACATGTTTTTCCCCCTTTTTTTTTTGCTAAATACGCATCTGCATTCTGTTTTTTTAAACCTTTCCGAGTCTTATGGTGCATTCACACCGTCCAAAACGTCAGCGTCAAGTGTGGCAAGATTACATGTAAAGTCTATGGTTGAGGCCGTCAGAGTCAGCTTTGAATGCATTGGCTGCAACAATTTTTCAAGCATTTCCTGCGTTTCAAGCAACGCAGACCTTCAGCTAGCTGAACTTTTAACACGCTTGACGCAGTGCACCAACCAATCAGAGCATCTCACTGTAGTGACGTGGCCCAATGTCAAAGTTGTCTAGGCAACCACGACATGGCAACAATTTAATCTCTCCTCCTGTTGTGGCGCTGTGGTGCTGCTGCATTTCTTCTTGTGGCGGGGGAAACTTCCAGTACAGTGAAATGTAAACAAACATGGAGGAGGTTTTAGTATTGCTCTGTTGTATTTGGCAAATGTGCCATATCAGTACTGCTGCAGTACCTCTGGATGAACAGAGAAGAGGCGGAGGACACTGAAGAATGTGTTTTTTTACTCAAGACAGCTGAGATGGCTCCATATGAGGTAGTGTGCTATCAGTAGGGGGACGTACAACTTCACAGCACAGATGTCCTCCTTATAAAGACATTGAGCAAGGTATGTACAAGATCCAGCATTTATGCTCGCAAGCAGACTAAACAGGGCTGGTGTGACTCCACCCTTAATGTTTGTATTTCCTGCTGCTTTGCTGTTACAACTGATGTTTCCCCTTGCATGACAATAAAGGATTATTTTATCCTATTCTATTCTATTATAAATCCATTGCACGTATTGCTCTTTTCTTCAGCTGTGGCACAGCACAGTGGGTGGAGCAGCTGGCGCACAGTAGCGGCCACAAAGTCCTCATTGAAATACTGCTCTACCGCCGTTATGAATTACCAACACAATTTCAGCTGATCAAGCCTGCAAATGAATGATAACCCACTGGCCCCATTTTTGTTTTTTTGCCGGTAATTTATGCCGCAACAGTGTAAACAGTTTAGATAATTTTAACAGATCTGTGACACTACTCATAACCAGGATGAATTTAAACACAACTAGAAAAGCACTCGGACCGCACACCTCCAAAAAGGCAGCTCAGTCCCTCCTGGATCACCCCCCCAAAAAATTTAATCAGTTGTTCCTGATCAAACTGCGGACATTTCTTGAAAATTTCATCAAAATCCGGTTATAACATTTTGAGGTATGTTGTAAAGACTGACAAATATTGGTGAAACATAACCTCCTTGGTGGAGGTAATAATCATTATATCCAATAAATGTATGAATGTCTTCCAATCTTGTCCTGGCCTGAATAATGCATTCCCTAAAAATAATTAAGTATGGTATTCCTTGTTGTTAGGTTAATATTAGATCTTGCGTTTTTCCAAGAAGTTGTGTAACGTTATGGATGGGCACCATTGCCACAGACCTTTGGGATGCAGGCATTAGGTAAGGATGATGGAGCAGTAACAATAGAGAAAACTGTATTGTATAGTTGCCACCAGGCAATGTAGTGCTACCTTCAGACACATAAGACTGCAGCTCTTGGACCCTTGCAGGGGGGCTAACAAGGGCCCAAACTAGAAAACAATGTGGACAGTGTGAGTTGCCCTTAGGGCTTAATACCAGCAGTACAAGTAGCACTTAGAGGTATCTGGTGAGGACACTGTTATCCAGTGAAGAAGAATGTGTCGAGTAATGTCTCAGTTTCATTCAGCCTTTGAGAGAACCAGAGAAATGAGACTTTTTACGCATAAAAATGGAAGTCCTCTGTCTCCTTTTGAGCGTTCGTACTCTGTATGTTATGATTCATACTAGATCTGAAAATATTTCCAACCTTTTTAGAAATCTCAGACTCAAGATGAGGATTCACATTCCCTGAGAAAAGAGGTTGCACTAGACATTAGTCATTTTGACTGAAAAGGTTAAAAAAATACAATGTTAACAATAATTATTCAAGTAATTACACCTGATAATGTTTAATATGGTAATAACAACACCAAAGAAATTTAAAAATTTCACTTAGAATATGAAAAGTTCACTTGCTGTGGCCTGAATGCACAATCTCATAATTTCCTCGTGGTCCGCATGGACCAGATTTGAGCACACACATGTGTGTAATCATGTTTCAAATGGGATTGTTGAAGAGGCTACTGTCATGAGGTTTTGGAGTTCGGCCTCAGGCAGGCGACGTCTAATGTGGGCTTTGATGTTCTGGAAGCTGGCAGGAGTCAAAAAAGGAGGCTTTGCATTTGTTATTGCTTCTGTGTTGAAAAATGGAAATCACAAAAAGGTGAAGATACCCTGAGAAAAACAATCTCTTTTACAATGAGAAAAGGGAATCAGAGGACGCACTGCTTGACTGTATGGTATTTATCATTTCTCAAAGGTAAACTGAAAAAAAAAGTTTTGTTGTTCTGAAAAGCTATTAAGCCCCACTGTAGGCTTTTTCTATATTTCTAAATGTTCCACATTCTCAAACATTTGGACAGTCTATTCACAGTAATCAGACTTGCAAAGGGGGTCTCAAAAGTCCCACCTCAAACCCTGGAAGGGAAAGGGATTTATGGAGGGCAAGCTGCAGCCGTGGCCCCTGGGAAATTAGGCCAGTTCAAAGAAAGATATCTATAGTATGACTGTCTGGAAAGCTCTATATTACCCCAGGTCTAGCTTACAGGCACGCTCTAAGAGTTAGCCAATTAAGTGTGAAATGCACCTCGAAAAAAGAGAGGGAAAGTATGTTGCTGGCATCTCATTTGCACATTCTCATTCTTAATTCCTCAAGTTAGAACTAATATTCAGCAGTGATCTCCAAAAGGCTTCGGCTATATGAAAGTTCATCGCAGGGCGAAATAATGATTGTTATCCATCAGGGCTGTTAACTTGGGATTCCTTAAAGAGTAAATCATTTTGTCAGACACTCCCTAAAATGATATTAAAATTAGATTTATTGAGACCGAATTGGGGGAGTTTACTAGAGTTACTGGATCCTTCAGAGAAATTTTCTGTAAAAATATCAGCAGTGTTAATGTACCCTTCTGAATAATTTAGGCACACCAGGCGCAGATATCAATGTAAATTCCGTGCATGGGAAATTAAGAGGCTCCAAATATGTGATAAACAAACCGAAAAGCGAGAGCTCTTGAGCTTGGTTGACACAAACATCATGAAAAATTAAGTTGGAAAGATTAGTAAGAAAAATTCAGTTGATGTCATAAATGGTATAAAAATGTGTGTCCCTTGAAAAAGTATTCCTTAACCCTGACTTTACCATCCCTTTTTATTTTGTCACGTGACAGTTACAGACTTCAATGTGTTTTACGTTCTTGCATCAGATTATTATCCGACTCAGATATCACAATGCACTATGTGACGTAGCAAGCCCAGACTAAAGGCAAGACAAGTTTATTTATATAGCCCATTTAAGCAACAAGGCAATTCAAAGTGATTTATATGATGAAAACATCAGATTGAACGTCTCATTGCAGTGGTTAAATAAAGGATAGTACTGAATATGTTGGCATAAAGACTGCAGTTTATGATGTTTTTAGTTAAAGGTAACTCTAAACTGATGGGGGGGTTTAAATGAACTCTGTTACAGCAGTTTTGTATGCTCCAGATTAGAAGGGCATCGAATCTGAATGCTGCTTCTCCATGTTTGGTTCGGGACTTTGGGGATGCAGAGTAGATATGAACCATGAAAATGAACAATGACAACGGATCTAATGTATTTTGCTGCCTCCAGTGACTTATAAATTAGAAAAAGTATTTCGAACACAATAATTCTCACAAAATAAATAAAGATAAAGATATTTGGGTGAAAAATGAAAGCTAAATATTCTGAAAATAAAGTTCAAAGTTGTCTGCTTTCCTGGTTATTTATTTATACATTTCAAGACAAACTAACCGTTACACCTTAGAAAACATGTGTTTCCGAAATGTTTGGCAGCATAGCACAGTTTATGATGTTTATTTTCCGAGATGTCATTGCATGGGAGAGTCAGGCTGCTAAATACCGCACCATAGAATTTCACGTGAAGACCGATTCCCAGGAAGTAATGACTAAGTTTCACTTTACGGCAGTATGCTATGCGCTACCTAACAATATAAAAAAATCTGCGGTTTTGAGACTTGAGCCACAGCAGATCTACCAAAGAAACCAAAGAATCCTAACAGAAGAAGCAAGGAAAAAAAACGGGGCTGCAAGAGCTGAAAGCTGCTGGAGCTTCACTGCTGGACGAGGCTTGTTAAACCCTGATTCACATGGGGCAGCATGTAGAGCCGTGAAGCTGGACACTGCAGCTTCCAGCTTCTCAACTGGACCAGGATGCTCCCCTCGTTAACAGGGCACCTAATGCGGTTCCTCCTGCTTCCTAAAGCTTGGTTTATGCTTGCCGCGTCCTCGAGGTACGCACGGCTCCACGCAGCCAAATTACGTAATTTCAGTAACCGCGCCTCTCCGCGCGGCCTCCTCCTGCCCCAAAATGTCCGCACCGCGCACCTAGGAAAATTTGTAACTACGCGGATGGTCCCGCGCGGAAAAACATGGCAGACTGGCAAGAGCTCATATTGTCTGAGGTTCGTAAATAGACATCTTTATGATTCGGCCGATAGAGATCACTGTGATCAACTGTGTTTTAATGGACGAGTGGAGAGTCTCCTTTTTCGTCTTTTTTCTTAAGTAAACAGCATAAAAGTTCAGCTTTGTTTAAGCTCACGGGTGTCGGCGTCTTGTAAACAACAGTGATTGCTAGTTCTACTATGGTGTAGTGTTGTATGCATGCTGTAGAGCCCTACGCTGCCCCCTACAGTCGTCAAGAATATTGGTTCTCAGCAGGGATAAGCTGCAAAAAGTATAAATGCTGCTCGAAGGCGTCTCGGCCGGTTCCGCACGTCTCATTTCTGCGCGGAATGTTCATGCGGCAAGCATAAACCAAGCTTAAGAGAGCAGCAAGACAAGTGAGCAAAAACCTGTTTTCCTATAAAACTGTTTGTAAGTTTAAGTCAAAGTAGCATTAGCTTCAAAAACCCATTGTTACAACTTTTCAGTTTTGTGTGCACAGCCAGTGTGAATGAGGTGTTAGAGATACAACATGATGAGATGGGGACGTTGAATTACCTTGTTGCTACTGGATTGGTAAGTAATAACTGCTTGTTGCGGGGTTATTTGGTCATGATGATGTAATACAGTGCTGGGAAAACAGTTTGACACAGACAGTTTGACAACTGGCACACGGTTAGTTTGATGTTTTGGCTGTTGAAAAACTGTCAGTACACTTTTTCAGATGCGCTCCATAGATTTGTTTTTACAACAGTGACATTACGCCGCGAGCCTTGATTGGGCAACAGAGGGCAAATATGTGCTAAGTTAGAGTGAGTCTTTAATAACGCGCAAAAAAAACCTGCATATATATATAAATATTTTTTAATGGTTCAACTTCAAACTTCTTTTCCATTAAACGAAAAACAACAAACCTTTAAACATTCAATATCTATGGTGAAGACAAACACTGAACACCAGAATCTATGCGTACCTGGTACAAAGTATGTAAGCACAGCTTTGAGGCATCAAAATGAATAACCGTGGTAAAATCTTTATCATTGGCTAAATTTATATCATTCCTACCTTATACCTTTTATGTTGCCCACTATTAGTATCCTTTATGTTATTTTGTTTATCAGTTTCAACACTGTGCCATAGTCCGACCCAGCTCTTCAGTCATTTCAATAATGTATCAGTCAAAACGGTCAAATGTTGCACTGAGGTCCAGCAGTATAAGTGCAGTGATTCTTCCACAGTTTGAATTTAAATGAATGTCACTGAACACCTTTGACCAGGGCAGTCTAAATTCTTTGGTGAGCAGAGAAACCCAACTGAAAGACATCAAAGTGGTTGCTCGTTGTTTGGAAATTGTTTAGCTATTAAATCACGGCTTTTTCTTTCAGATGAATAGAATGTCGGAGATTGGGCTGTAGTTTTCCTAAAGCAAGATTTCCAGATTGTTCTTTTCCAGCAATGGATTTGAAAACGGCCGTTTTGAAAGCCAAGGGGAAAACATCTGTGAAGAGGAACAAGTAGTATCTGAATTCAATCGGAGGCAGGGACAGGCAAAACTTTAAGGAAAGCTGCGGGTATGATTTTCAGACGAGAGGAGGAGGAGCTAAATTGATATATAATTCCTTCTAAGTTTGTGGGCTTCAGTTGGTAGAATTTTGCTATTTACTCAAGTACTAATTGGACACAAAATTGGGGCTTGATTTGAAATTGATGTGCACAGTACCGCACAAATTTTCAGAGCTTTCTCTCTAAAGAAGTTAAAAAATTTAATTGCAGGACCTGATAGAGTGCAGTTAGAAATTGATGTGCTTCTGAAGGTAGAGAGCAAAGCAACATGAACTAAGAGAAATTTTACTTTACATAATCATGTCTATGACTGCAGTGATTTTCATCAGGCCCAGTAATGTACGCTGGATCGCTGCCATGCTTAGTGCTGCTAAAATTAAGGGCCATTACAAAGACATTACCGACGTAAACAGCAGTAAGTGCCATAAAAGTAAAAGTCAACATTTCGAGCTAATAGTTATAGTTGCATTTCAGATCCAATAAAGGAGAGGAGAGAGCCAAGCATATATATTATATGTCCTAACTCAAAGACTCACAGGGCTGATAAAGTAAAAGTCACCTCCCTGTGTGCCCATTTGGCTTTGTAACAGATAGCCTCTCATCCAGATCAGAGAAAGCGTCCTGCAGTAGACAGTTATTAAAGTAGTCTCAGAGCAATTACAGAAGAAAAAAAATCTCCTGTTTCATGACCACGCATCAATCGGACTCATTCTAAGTAACTTAAAAAAGCACAAAATGACGGATCATTCCTCCACTGACAGACTAAAGTTTCATGACACAAACAGCTACTTGGATTCTCTGTATTTGAACTGATAAAAGAGAAAAGATTAATTAGTGTGAAGCCATAGAGCTTTATTCCTGGCAACCTACTGTAGAAAACTAAGTTTCATTTGCCCAAGTTACCTGTTTAAACACTTAATATGACCATGACAGTCACAAAAAATTACAGGTTGTGTTCTGATTTGTTTTTACAGGTACTAGATTGTAGAAGCACTAGAGTAAGCAGATTGGTTCCTAAGTGCTTTGTGTGAGCGTGTGAAAACATATAGTCACACAGAAGGTGTTTTCACATTTGTAGGTGTCTTTTAGTTTAAATGAAATTGCTTGTTGTTTTTGCTACTGCTGCTGTAGTAGATGAAGAATGTTCCCATGATATTAAGTGGCTAATTGAAATCGCTGCAGGCTCCAATCTAATGTTGTAGCCAACAACGTGATTTATATGTTTCTCATGCAATTATAATATGAAAATACATATGGGCACTGATGACCGCAGGACTTTTAGGGGCGAAGTGAACAAAGTTCAAGATGTCGAAAAGTTGAAATATGTTTAACAGTGCATTCATGGAGTAATTAGAGATACTATTAGATGTTGACTGATTCTCTAGATCAACTGTTTTATGACCTATGAGGTGGATTACGGATATGGGTAATACAATACAATTCCAGGGTATCGTTCCATTATGGAGTGGCAGAGAACTTAGGAAGAAATGTTCTAATGACCTAAACCAATAGTGGTCCTAAGACACTTTCTGTTCATTGTATGCATGTGTTGTTATAGTGTGAGCACCATAGGAAAATATGGCTAAAGAATTTTAGACAAGGCCTCAGAGCCACTTATTCTTCTTTGGTGTTTAGATGGAGCAATTTTATGATTTCTAAATTAATATGGACTCTTTTTTTTGGAGATTTCTAGGTCAACATTTTTAATGCAGGTCAGACAATTCTGGAATCCATCTGAAACATAGCTTTAAATTGGTGAAATCTTTGTTCATTTTCCAAAAACACACAAAAAAGACTATGATCAGTTATTTTTTAGAATCACATTAAATTGAAGCAAGCACAAAAACAGCAATTTACAGAAATCTTATGTTTGGCAGAAAATATTCAATAGTGATCACAAGTTGTTTAAAAACATAATTTTTCATTCATGTAATTAAAAAAGTACAGTTAAATTTGATGGGCATCGGGAAAACAGTAGGACTGCCATAAACAATTATTTGGATAATCGACTAATCACTAATGATTTTGCTGATTAGTTGACTAATCAGATCATGTCTAGTCATAGGTACTCTAGACTCCATGTAATCTAGCTGCCCTGCTGCCTGGACGCTCTGACCACTGTAAACGCACCACAAATTTGATGTTATTGCAGCAGCACACAGCAGCTCTCATATAAGTATTATGTATGATCTAAAATAGTGAGGATAGGTCATTTAACATTTAGGAACCAATAACAAAATAAAACGGTATTACAGCAGGCATGTTGTGTACTAAGTAGTAGGGTTGTGCCGATGAACGACGTCATCGTCCATCGTGATGGTTGAACACCATCACGATGGAAAGCCACCATCGTGATGCCACGCCCCCCACCCTGTCAGACACGCACGAATCCTTTAGTCTCTTCTATAGTTTAACTAAAACCTTTGCATGGACCGCTCTGTAAACATTGAGAATATAACTAACTAATGAGTGTAACACAGTGGAAAATATTTTTATATATTTTTTTATTTATTTTGCGTGGTTTGAGTGTGTGGCTTTGGTGTGTTTTGTTCGCATTTGTTTCCCTCTGTGAAGCTCAAAAAAGAAAAAAAGAATTGATCTGGATGATTCAGGACAAGGAGCGCAGCAACTAGCTGCTTTATTACAGCTGCGCAAAACTTGTTAAGCTGAACATAAAAAGAGCCGAGGCAGGACGGCAAAGACTGAAGCCAATGGCCGAAAACCACGAGCGATTACCGCGCACTAGTGCTGAAGATCTTTACCCGAACCCGTCCGCCTCTTTAGCGCGATAATTTATATTAAAGCGCTGCATTATTCCCAATCTACCTGTCAAGATGTTACCGACACACAGCATGTGATGATGGTAAAGACCCACTCCTCTCAGATAAACTCACAGAAAATGCTGAAGAATAAATGCAATATTCTAGCGGAAAATGTGGGGTTTAATCGGTTCGTGCTATAATAAGCTGCCAATCCAAATGTACTCTTGAACTCTCTCTGGTTCAGGTAGGTTCGGGGCCAACTTTTAAGGCCCGATTACAGCTCTAACAAGTCTCCGGCGGCAGACAGTCAGAGCGAGGCACATAATTACCGTTTCACCTGTTTTGAGAAACGAGCAAAGATGGCCACAAACGTTGCACTATGCGCACTATGAGTCAAGGCTGCGGGGATATCGTTGCCTGCCCTTTGTTTTCCAGCTGCTTCTGGCTGAAATGGGGAATGAGAGCTTCAAAGGAGATCAGCTGATGTAGTGGTGTATGCTCGATTGGAAGAATTTATATTAAGACTTTTACCCGGAAGGAGAACAACCTGGTGTGAGTTTATTAAGTATAACTTAGTCATCTTTTTTGCAAGGTAAAGGAGTTATGTCCGTTTTTCAGTTTAAAGGTCTGAAAAGGTCCGGCAGGATGCCGAAATCCATGCGCACATAAAAGTGTGAGTTTGGATTTCAAATCCATACTCACAAACTGCTTGTGTAAGTGTTGTAAAGTAACTAAAGTACACTTTAAAAAATTAAGTTGTATTTTTTTTGCTGTATTTTAAATACTTTTTAGGCTGGTATGTAGGATTGGGAGTTGTTTTTGAGCCAATCTTCAACCTGACAGATTCCAAATGGCTGATGTTTAATAATACCAGCCCATACCAGTAGCCCACTTCCACCTTGCTGATGCCTGATTTGAAGGAGAGCTCTGTTCCCGTTACTGTTCCATCCACGGGCCCATCCATCTGGAAGTCACTCGTCTTTGATCAATTCATAAAACCTTATGAAAAATCTGTCTTCAGATATTTCTTGGTAAAAATCTAAATACTTAAGCTTATGCATCTTGCTTAGTGGTGACGAGGTTTCAGCTTTCCTTACCTCGGCCATGTCTCTGAGTGCTGAACATTTTGTACTTGTATGTACTGCAGGTAGGTGGCAATTATGGAATATGGCTTCCTGGTAGCTTTATGCTAGATTCTTCTCAAATCCTTGGGAGGTAATTTGCGTCTTTTTTCGTAAGACGTTTTTGTTAACTATTTGCAACAAAATGTTTAACGGTTCTACGATCACACCCCAAATCTTCAACGGGTGCTGCATTCCTCCAAAAGACTTGCTTAATAATTATGCACAGCTTGCATATAATAATAAAAGTAGGATTGGACACTAAAATTTAAAGAGATATTCCAGCCCTACCCATTTTAGTCTAAATGCTCGTATTTTATTAGTGTCTTGCATTAGACACTATATTCTCAACATTTCATAATTTTCTCTAACATATGGCTCGACTCTCCAAAAGTAATAGAAAACAGTAAAGTAAAAATACATTTACTTTCCAACTTTTTTATAGCTGTTGCTAAATATTGCTTCGGACATTAGAATAATTATTTAAACCACTACATGTGAATTTCCAGACTCTGCATCCTACAGCACATGAATAGGACAATGTCAAAAACACCCTCACTTTCAAAGGATTAGTGGAATAGACCAACCCATGTGCTTCATTGAACTTGTTTGGACTCACCTATTTTCTTACAGCGCTCCTCTCCTCTGTTGTGCATGATTATCGGTGAGTAGATGAAGGGACTTGCAGTGGACAAGTTCTGTCCCAGTGGGCCTTTCACTTTGTGGGGTCGTAGACTGGCGGGCAGATTGAGCAGCTTTACCGATCTGGGGTCAGATCACAGAAATGAAGATTACATTTGATGTTAGGTTGACGTGGGGGGGTGGAACTCAGCTAAACTTTGGTTTACTATTAACAGGACGTTAGTGAAATTTGCTTGGGTTGTAATAAGTTCAAACAACGAGGTGAATATTCGTGATTATTGCAGAAATAAACTTTATAAGATACATTTTGGGGCTTTTGAGGAAGGGTTACAAACTCAAAAAAGAATAAAACACAAAGACACAGGCACCTTTAGACGGTTTACCCAGAATCTTTAAAAATTAATGGACTTAAAATATTATGCCAATGTAATTTTGTACAATAGCAGCAGACTATAATTATCTGATCACTTCTGCTTAACTGGCTTAATCTCCAGCTTTGAGAGTCTTTCTCCCACATTAACTAGTTGCTTTAATGCTTAAAACCTTTACATGTATGTTCTGTCCAACCTGTACACTTGAGTTTCTAGCATGAAAATAAAACTGTGGAAGTTTAGGAGAAGGATTCTGATAAGTTATGTTGCAGATTCTTCTGTCAGAAAGGCATAAAGCTTCCATCCATAAAGCTCAAATCAGATTTTTCTCTGATGAATGTTTCTATGTAGTACTGAACCGGGTTCTGTTTTGTGCATCCTTCCTTGCAGTATACCAGCCAACAGAAGCACTGGCACCCAAACAGAAGAGTGATGATTATGGCAACCAGTCCATGTTATTAGAAGTACTTCAGATGTGGAGATATGGGAACACCTTTTAGTAATAAAGGTGTCAAACTACAACAAAGCGCATTAAATTACACCCCCTCTTTGATTAAATGTTTCAGGGCTGCTGAACTGTATGGCAGCCAACAAGGAGGAAATATTACAGCATTCTCACAGTGAATAAAAAATAGAATAAATAAATCAAGCTTTTGGCTAGGGCTGCACGATTATGTGCAACAACTAACAAAAACAAACTCCAATATATATAAAATTTATGGGAAACAATTACAGCTTTTACAGAAAAGGCCTTTGACATTCCCTGCATCCAAATCCTTAGTATTTACTATATGCTACGTAGCAACTATTACTCGCCCGTTAATGTAGTAAATGCTGCATAGCAAACGATGATAAAGAGGCACACAGTGAAGCTCGCATTTTGAATGAAAATATCGTTCACGATTAGGTTCATTTAATTGTGGCCACCAAAATCGTGATCACGATCAAAATCCGATTAATTTGGCAGCCCTACTTTTGGCAAAGCTTGATTTATTTATGTTTTATCTCAGTTTACAGGTCACTCAGGAAATCAAATTATTGAATTAAGTGCGCTGGATTCCGCGACACTACGGGGCGGCATGTGCCCTTTCACGTTGGCATTCTTCTGCTTGGCCTAGAAAGTCCCACTGATGCAGTGCAATAAATGCTGGCAGCAGTAAAGCAGATGGGGTAAAAGCAGAATGTGCATAAATGAGCGAAGAGATGGACGACAACAAAGCTGGTGTCATAGGGTGCATTCACACCAGGAAGGTCTGTTAGTTCTACTGCATTGGTCCGGTCCGAATGGTATTTTCCTTTTTATCCCTTTCCGTTCCTATTCACACTGCGAGTAAAATGCAGCAGGACCTTGGGTTTCACAACGAAATGACACATGTGCTAAGGTCTTTCAGCCGTTAGACTGTAAGCAGGATAAAAACCAGGGAGCTGTATGAAAATAGCTCAACATATTTTCCATATTTCACCGGTTTTAAAACAGTGACGAAAAAAGCTGAAGGTGAAAACACGTTTGGAGTGCAACTGTGACTGCACAGGTTGCACGACCCAGACTAATGGTGACAGATCGCTGCAGTTCACTAATGCAAAAAGTGCGCATCCATCGGCCCCTTGTTCAGAGAGTTTAGTCAAATTCTGATCACTTCAACTGGATAAATGTTCCCCGATTTAAAAACGATTGGTAGATTGGCGCTTCAGCCTCCGTTAAGCAAAAGGCGGAGAAGTTCAGCTCCTTGCAGAGTATTCAGGCTGGTGAAATGTTCATACCATACATGCAGCTTTTTTATCTGTACAGTGTGTGGTAGAACGATTTTGACCCTTTGTTAGTTTGTTAGGATTAAATATAAACTAAAATGAAAGAAATGAGTATGTTATCATTTAAATATTAACTGCAAAAAAACTATCGAAATGACCAACAACCAAAGATTGTAGCGGGAGGACTGATGCAGCCACAAATCTTAACATAAATGTTTGAGCTTTGAGATGGTTTGATGCAACATGAGGTTTACAATAGCATGCAGATAGATGGATTTTGTAGAATTAACCAAACATTATAGATATCAAAACAGTACAAACAGACTGTATTGTGGGGATATTCGCAAAAAAATAAACGATTACTTCTCATAACATGTAACAAAGACAGGTGCCTATCCAGACTAAAAAAGTAGTATGTTTTATTTTTTTCACTGAGTCGGATAAAGTTCGGTTGCATTCACACCTGGTTTGTTCCGCACCAAGGGTTGGTTTGGAATCCGGACTCAAGAGAGAAAATGAATTTGAGTTGGTTTTATGCAAACTAGGTGTATACATGCATTTCAAAAGTCCAAATTTAGATTGAGTAAGACAATAATTCGGTTTCCTCCTGCTCTATGTCTACGGAGTATGGACATAGCAGCAACTCGGTGCTGTGTGTCTCAACAGTCTTACTTGACCATTGGGAGCTTTGTGAAGGGAACCGGAGGGAGTTTCAGTCCGTCGGAAAGCGTGATGACCTCCATTCCACCTGGGCACTTGGAGGTGTAGTTCTCCAGACTCTGGGTCACCTCTTTCTTTTCTGTAAACATCAAAATACAAACAGCATGAAAAATCATTACCTCTGTCCAGCACCCTGACCTGGCATAACACCACGGCAACTACAACACAAAGGATTTTGAAAGCAAACCAGGAAACCAGAGAGGATGTGTTTTCTTTTCTGGTATAAAGGAATGGGAAATGGATGATGGGTAAGGTGTTCCGCTGGCAGCAAAGAGAGCTCTGGCCTTTGAGGGAAATTTCAACTTTTATTGTATCATCAATACCTTTTGAGAGAACATTACTGCTCAACCAGCCAGATAATTTGCTTTCGCTCTGCAGGGTTCAACTGTGTCCATCAATGAAAAGGTCATTGACAAAGAAAAATAAATCTAGAGCACTACAATCCTTTCACAAGAGCACATTTGGAAATTGCATTCTTTTCATTCTAAAAAGAAGCGCACCTGTATTATGTATGAGTTGTTGCTCTACACATGGGATGAGCTAAAAGGATAAATCGAAGTGTTTTCATATCTCTCGCCAACAGGAACAATGGTTCAAGCAAATAATTCTGAGTGCTGCTTGCAGACAAACTAAATGTGAAAAAAATATGAATTGGGTACTGGAAGGCATGGCAAAAGGTCATGGAGAAGCTAATAAATGATCAGGTGAATGAAGGAAATGAAAAAAAATGAGGAAAGAGGAAAAAGTGTAGGAGCATCCAAGATGAATGGTCGATATATGGTAATCCCAGCTAGAAGCTTAGTTTTGTTTTTTGCCATTATTAATGCTTCAAAGCAGTAGTGGACTTGTGATTCCCCACAGCAGACACGATCCAGGTACTGATGAAAATAATAAGCAGGGATTCACCAATCAATCACCTGGTTACCAGAGCGGTTATTTTAGCCTGATCAGAATGAGCAGGGGCTGACCATTTGGACACTCTAGAATCGATCTTTCTACATTCCCCTGCTCTGTAAATACGCCGTAGCTTAGCTGCAAATCCACTGCAACTTTCAATAAAAACTATTTTGAGGGGGAAAAAAGCCAAACTTAGCTATTTTCTGTATAAGTAAAATGTTTCATAACGAATTTAATATAAAGTTTCAAACTGAATCGGACTTTAAAAGATCAGAGCTTTGACAAAAAACAAAAAAAAAAACAATATAAGAAACGCAAAGCTCAAAAAAGAGCTCATCTCTACCAATGTTTTCTGTGATTACGGTTGAGGAAATGGTGACAAGAATGCCACAGCACATTGTTTTCCAGCAGAACCCAAAGCCTCCGGCTTCCTCCTTTTGCCCTCCTCCCACTGTGCATTCCGCTGTCATCTCATCCACAGGTATATGACTCAGGCACCTTCCATTCCGATGAGAATGTGGTTGATCCAAACTGTAGGTAAAAGATGGGTGCATACAAGTTGTCAAGAATGAAGCCAGTTCAGAATTTCCAGAAAGAGACGGAGCACCGAGGAGGGGCTATATGTTCAGAAGTGCTATTTTTAGCACTTCTGAAAAGCATGTCTGAATTTTGTGCTACATTCAACACAAGTTTATTATTGACAAACAAAAAATGTAATTGACACACATTATAAACTAAGAGTAATTAACACTCTAATGTCCATAAACCTGAGAGTTATGTAAATATTTACCTGTTTTTCCCGCAAAGAAGCATCATAACTCACTGCGCTCTCATCACGTCTCCACCTGGTGAAGACGCACGCGCTGAGCGTACAGTGAGTTATAGATCCTCATAAGTTTCCCCGTAGTTGTTAACCTTCCTGGAGTCCAATTAATAAAATGTTGTAATCATATACATTACCACAATGATAATTGGCCTTATGTCATTTTAAAAACAAAATTCAGACATGCAGCAGTTTTAATCAGTCTAAAGCTGCAATACGATGTGTGCATGCAGCAGAGAGCAGGACATGTAACAAAAAACAGAATTCACAACATTTTAGCATAATGTGTGTGCAAAAGACGCATTATGGATCAATGCGCATTATTCTTCCTCTCTCTAGCCGTGGTGCAGCTCGCATTAGCGGCCGCAAACTCCTCATTTGAGCACTGCTGCTTGGGCCTGTTAAGAATTGCTCACACAATCCTAGTAAATCACCTGCAAATAAGGGACAACCCACTTGCGCAAATTTTTTGAGCCACGCGCAATTTTGCGGTCACTATCAGGAATTTTGATTTATTCCCCCTTTGTGTTAAAACGGACAATTCTGCTAAAGGCTAACCGTGTCTCACTATCACTACTTTCACCTGGCCCTGATGAGGGGTCTGCTGCTGCAGGGTCTGAAACTAAAACATATGCTTTCAAATGGTCACAATAACTTTTTTAAAGTATTGGGTAAATACCAGTTAATTCAAGATTATATTTACCTGTTTAAATTAAATGCAGACTATAGAATCACAGGGGTAAACTAACCACCAAACTACACATTCAGTCTTTGAATTACGTTTTAAAATAATTCCTTTTCGATCATTAAAATGTGAATTAAACTGAGAACAATCCTGTATTTAATGTGAAAAGAGTGCGGGAGCTAATTTGCATAATCATACATAACAATCTGTGATTTCACGGGTTTTAAGATTTTGACAATGGAGGGGAATATCCGGTGTTTTCATGTAAACTTCTGATACTGGCAGCAGCAGAAGAGAAGACAAGCACAAATACCTGCAGAGTGTTGAGCTTCGCCTCCGTCAGCTTTTCACTCTTTATTTGCCAGAAAACATTGTTTACTCGCTATGTAGTGTGTGATTTTATAAAGTATTGCTATATTATTCAAATAAAGTATGAACATAAATGTATGATATTGTACCTAGATTAGATATTTATGTTAAAACAAGGTCAATGCTCGATGATGCATTTGGAGCTCACCTTTCTTTTCAAACAACAGAGTGAGCAAATGCTTTTCCTCATTTGCCTTTCTCTCTTTATTTATTTTTTTCTGTTCATTTTTGAGACCCTGGTTTTCCTTACTTAAGGATACACCCTTCCCCTGTCTGCCTAGTTCCTTCCACGGCTCCTCCAAATCCTGTCTCCTCCTATTATTCACTGTAGGAGAAGCACCTGCGGGTCGTACCATTTACACTGATTATTAGAGGGGGGTGTGGTGGTGCCCTGCACAGCTGGAAAATGACTTACCAAACCAGTGCCTAACTACAAGTTAAATTTTGCATAGGACCGTATTTATTTGTACATAAATGCTATACAAATGTTAGTGCATGTATATGTATGTATAGAAAACTGACTTCTAAGGAATACACAGATATAAAAACTTGGGCTGATATCTGATATTAACAGGGGTACTTTGGCCAATATTTAGCGATATTACATATATATATTTCACTTCACTGTAAGGAATTGCTGTAAAAACTGCAGCGTCATTTTACAGTAAGGTTGCTGGGTTTTTGAAAATACAGCTCTCTGCCATAAATAGAAATGCTTCTGAAAAAGTAGATGGAATTTAATTGGGTTGTTAGATCACGTGCAAATTTTTAATCTACAGTTGCACTGTGGGATAATAACTGGTAGTCGGTTATTAATGCATATTAAATTTGGAGCATAACAACTAAAAATGTTAGAAGTGGCCTGAGAGGAGGTTTCAAGTATTTGCCAAGATTAGCTATTCCCCTGTAATTGTAACTAAATGTTGCAGCAGGTAAAACTAACTCCAGGCCAGAGGTTCATGGTTGGCTAATAAAACAAGATCTTTATTTTAACCGTCTGGCCACCAAAAGTAGTCCAGTTGACCTTTATGGGAATAGATCAGTAGGTTGAGCTTGTTCCTTACCGTATTAAAACACAGCAATGAGCCTAAAGTAGGAGATATTAGCTCCACTAGTTCTTCTCACTTGCTTCCTGCCCATGCAAACCCAGAGCAGCTCGTTATGAGGCTGCCAGCTGGAACACGCACTCCAGAAAAAGCAAAGAGACAACTTAACAGGTAGGTGAGAAAAGGGGTGCTGCTTATAACACTTCACATCTTTCTCCCAGTGAAAGGTTCTCATCTCCAAGTGTAAACGATAAGGAGAAAGAGGAACACTTAAATGAAGGGTAAAAGGTTGCACTGAATCATCTTCCCCACAAAAACTTAATTTTTATCAGAAACAACTGAAATCTCAACACAATAAATAGACGTTTAGCCATTATAAAAGAAGTATTACATTCTTTGGAGGTGCGCTATTTTTGCTTCAATGGGATTTGTGTGGGACGTGTGCAAGTTATGGCTACAGTTGCATCACAGATATTTTTTGCTCAAACCGTGATGAGTCAAGCTGAAGGATTAGAGATCCACAATATCCCAATGCTTAGGGGTTTGCATTACTGCCTGATAAGAAGGTCAAATAAATTATTGTTATTGTTCCTCTAACAGAATTTCAGCATAAATAGACATCCAATAATGCGGAACATACTACATACAAAACACAGGAACTAACGTCTGGCTATTGGAGAATATATCTATGCGTCACTGCGATGGAATTTTTGCCAATTGCACGCTTCCCTCAATGCTTGTGGCATCTGTGGCATTTTGTTGTGAGACAAAACTGCACATTCCAGGGTGGCCTTTTATTGTGGGCAGTATAAGGTACACCTGTGCACTAATCATGATGTCAGATCAGCATCTTGATGTGGCACACCTCTGAGGTGGGATGGATTATCTCAGGAAAGCAGAAGTGCTCACTATCACACATTTAGACTGATTTGTGAACAATGTTTGAGAGAAATGGTAATATTGTGTATCTGGAATGAATTTTAGATCTTTAAGTCCATCTCATGAAAAATGGGAGCAGAAACAAAGGTGTTGCGTTTATATTTTTGTTGAGTGTGTATATATGTATATATATATATATATATATATATATATATATATATATATCTCAAACCTTTGTTCAACCATACTAGTGTAATGAATTTAAATGAAAATACCTCAAGATGAGGGTATTTCTCAGAAATTATTAGATAAGATTAAAAAAAAATTATTAGATTAATTACAGATCATAATTAATTAATCCAAAACCAACCAAATCAAAGAAAATTTGTCATTTTTGGAGCTGGAGTCTGAAATTAACAGTCGAGAAATAGAATTATCAAAAAAAAATTCTGATAAATTATATCGAGACATTTGTAAGCTTAAATTCCAACTCCAAGGAATTTATTATAAAAAAGTGGAGTATGCTTTATTTAGGCTGGGGACAAACTTCTATGAAGGGGGAGAGAAGACAGGCAAACTGCTTGCAAGACAATTGAAATAACAGAACTCCTACAGTGTAATACCAGCAAGAAGGGGGATAAAATGGTTTCCTCGGCAAAAGAAATAAATGAAGTCTTTCAACATTTCTACAAATAACTATATACATCAGAAATCAACCCCACACTAGAAGAACTGAGGGGATTTTTCTCCAATATTAATCTGCCTAGACTACCCCGTGAACAGATGGAATTATTAGATAATTTAATAACAGAGAATGAAATTAGGAATGCAGTTTCAGGTATGAAATCAGGGAAAACACCAGGCCTTGATGGATTCCCTGTGGAATACTACAAGCAGTATATAGATATCTTGGCTCCATTATTACAAGAGACATACAATGAAGCTTTCAAAACAGGATCTCTCCCCCCAACAATTAATGAGGCCCTAATATCAGTGATACCTAAAAAAGATAGAGACACCACAAATCCTGCTAACTACCGACCTATAAGTTTGATAAACCTGGACTGTAAAATCCTGACTAAAATCCTGGCTACGCGTTTAGAGAAGGCTCTACCGAATATTATCCACTGACCAGGTTGGGTTTATGAAAAATAGGTCTTCAACCGATCATATGAGAAGATTATTACACCTGATATGGCTGAATCGGACAGAAACAGACCCAGTCGTTGCCCTCTCGCTTGAAGCCAAGAAGGCATTTGACCGAGTTCAATGGGAATTTTTATTTGCTGCCTTGTTACATTTTGGTTTTGGACCAACCTTTATCCAATGGATTAGAATTATTTACAAAAACCCTAAAGCAGCGGTGATAACAAATGGTGTAATCTTGCCTCCTTTCAACCTCACCAGAGCCACTCGACAGGGTTGCACTTTGTCGCCATTGTTGTTTAATATTGTATTGGAACCATTGGCTATTGCCATCAGAGCTAATGCAGCTATTAGAGGCGTGGAAGGAGGAGGAAAAGAGCATAAACTGTTATTATATGCGGACGATATTTTGATGCTGATAAAAGACCCATTAAACTCGACACCACACCTGATGAACACGATACAATCTTACTCAAAGTTATGAGGATATAAAATTAACTGGGCAAAGTCGGAAGCTATGCCTATATCTGGTTCATGCAATTCCAATGCACTGAAAAACTTCGGCTTCAAATGGATGTCAAAAGGGATGGAATACTTGGGAATCAAACTTAGTAGGGAAGTGGAGGAAAAACCTTCACTAAATTTAGGACCCTTAGTGCAAAAAAATAAAACTAATCTTGATAAATGGGGGAAACTTAATCTTACATTATGGGGAAAGGTCAATGTGATAAAGATGGTGGTTTCACCGCAAATTAATTATGCGCTTATGATGATACCAATATCTGTATCTCCTCAGACCTTTAAACAGTACGACACAATAATTAAATAATTTTTATGGGACAGGTAAAGACCCAGGATTAAACTCAGCAAAATGTGCTCTTCTAGAGACAGAGGAGGCCTGGCGTTGCCAGACGTGAGATTATATTATGTCTCCTTTGAAATGGCCAAATTAGCCAAACACTGGAACATGGACAACCAGCTGGAGTGGGTTACTATTTAAAATAAGCTAGTGTCCCCATTCACTCCTATTGATAGACTATCCCAGTCTTCATATAATGTAGTGACCCCTATTATGGCTCATTCCAAAGAGATCTGGATCTAAATACATAAAATGTATAAATTATCACACTTTAAACAAATATATTCTTCTCTGTGGCATAGCCCCATGATAAGCATTGGGAAGACATCAGTATATTTGAAGGAATGGCATCTTAATGGATTATGTCATGTTGCTGATCTATATATGGATGGAGTGTTTATGTCTTTCCTTGATATAAAAATGAAATACAATCTTGGAGAAAAGGCACATTTCTGGAAATATTTACAGATGAGAAACTGTATTACATCCAAGATTTAGTATCAAGATGGAAACCACATCAAGGATTATTTCATGCTACCTGTGGAGCACTGGCTGTCTGAGTCTTAAAACGATATGGGAGCGAGACCTGGGATGTCTGATGGATGAGGAGGAGTGGATGAGAACCTTATCTAATAATAGGAAATTTATTAGAGAAGCTAAAGGGAAATTTACACAATACAAAATAACTCTAAAGGTACTATAGGACTCCACGAAAACTAAACAGAGCCGGCATAATGAACATTAACTTGTGTTGGAAATGCCAGAAAGACATGGGCACTCTGTTACATTGTTTCTGGGAGTGTCCTGTAATTCAACCTCTTTGGAAAACAGTCCTAGACAATCTGAGCAATTGGTTGGGAAGTGACATACCGTTATCCCCTAGGCTATGCCTACTACGAGACCAAAGCCAAATACAAAACATATCAAGTGGAGAGTTTGCTGTAATCATGGCAGGGACTATAACGACCACCAGGGTAATACTTCAACTGTGGAAAACACCTAAACCCCCTGAACTAAAAGAGTGGATAAATATTATGGTTAAAACAGCTTCATATAAGTTAAGTTTATCACCTTAACTTATGAAGTTAAGGTGATAAACAGGAATAAGGCCAAGGCACCTGTTTGGGACCTGTTTTGGACTCACATCAATATGACTGACGATCCTACAGTTTGAATACCGCTTTTTTCTTTCTCTTTTTCTTTAATATATCCAACATTATGTATGTTTCCACCTACTGTATGTATATGCTTTCCACGTATGTGAATGCATCTGTATGTCCCATATACATTATCACATCACCGCATCTCTTATATAATTTACTCCATCTATGTGGTACTCTTATTTTATTTTATTTCTTTTTTGGTTTTGATATGCCACCGACGTCACATGTAATATGCATTAGATGTCTGAAAATTTAAAATGTTCTACTGGCACACAACAGAGATAATAAAAACATGAGTTACAAAAAAAAAAATGTAGTTTTTGGCCTACAACCTGTAACATACTTATAGTGGTGTGACAACAGCACATAACCTAGGACGATACGGACCAAAGTTATTTCTCGATAGTTTTCAATTGAAACCCATTATTAAATGTATATCTAGATATTTTTATTCCCAAAAAGTATTGACCAAAACAAATTCAGAATCTAAGCTATATGACACAAATGACACAGCTGCGGATGTACGTTAGAAATAATGCGAAAAATATAACATAATATTAATACTACTTCCTTGAATAATGTTATTTTCTTCCAAACCAATATAGTTATAGTTTTGGTATTAAAAAGTGTTGTTCTGGGCAAAGTTGGGCTAATGTTGAAATTGAGCCCGGAAGCTTGATTCAGAGAGGCCAAGAAAGCAAAGTTAATAGACGATAGAGTTTTCATTTGTTTATTTTCTAAATACTTGGTAAAAAAAAAAAAAAAGGATATTTAGTATGGTTAAAACATCGCTTGCCAACTCCCAAACAGACGTTTAAGTCTTATTGTATTATTTTCAGTGTTTTTACTGTTCTAAGTTTTAAACGTCCTATTTTACTGAACTCACCATACCTTTTAAACATTCCTTGAATGCACCACCGGTGCGTAACACAGAGAAGCTTCTGGCTTTTTTACTTAAAAGGAAAGGTTTGAAGGGTGAAGGTAAAAAAACTTTGTGTGGCTTATAAAAAAGATCGGTCTAATAAACCTGTAGATTTCTTTTTTTACTTTTCAGTTAATCTTAAAGGGAAAACAACTTCCTTTTTGTGACGGGGTGAAATGGTCATTAACTTAGAAAGGTTTATGGTCTGTGATCCTACTGCTTGCACATCAGCGGATCATTCCCTAAATGAAGGACATGTGGAGGACAAGTCAGGTCTCTAATCTGCAGGGAATATTGGCGACAAAGTTTCACAGAAAGTGGCTACGGGTGGTTAGAAATGTCACTAGATTTGTCGGCAGGCGCTTTTTAGAAATTAAGTCGCTATGTTGGCAACACCACTGAATGCACCAGTGGGGTTTTGGTGAGATTCACATTCAGCCAGGATGGAAGGTATAGCAAGGTGAGGCAATGCGAGAAACAGACGGAGACACGGGATGGCAGAAAACGAACTATTCTGTTTATGTTGACACAAATTATATTAGCTCATTCTTGTATTTTATATGAAAAAAATTCAAGCTCTAGCATAATCTTTAACGTTTCATCATTATTACTCAAACAGATCACTGGGGATGGTAAACTTCAGCTGGCACAGGGTACCTCATCATAGTTGATGGGAAAATGGATGAAAACAAATATGAGACAATACTGGAAGAAAACCTAGTAAAGGTTGGACGGTACTTGACACACAGAGGAGGTTGACCTTCCATAAGGAAAACAATGTTAAACATTCAACATATATGTCTATGTTTGCAACCTCTCAATCACTCAGTATCTGCTTTTACATGGACACAAGTAACCGGATTAAAAGCCTGATCAGAAAAAAAATGCTTCATATAAACATGCCATTCAGATTACTCTGACTCAATTGGACTCATTCGGGTGAAAATTTTATTTCGATAGAGACAGGTGGGTTATGCTGATAGTTAATCCGATCGCTGCGCATGTAAACTCTTATTCCAAATGTAGGTCATTACTGCGCATGTATGTTACATCATGCGTTGATGTACCTTACGTTGGCGTTGACGGAAGCTGGAGGAAAGCATGGCGGGCGTGAAGCAAAACTGAAAAAGTTTATACTGTTTTGCTTGGAAATGTCAAATTGTTTCCAGAAAAAATAAAAGCACGCTAAGAAGATCGTACCGCACCGTTTTAAATGAACGCAGCCATGTTTGTTTACAAAGGAAGTCTGCTGATTCTTCTTCGAAGGCCTTTTCCGGTATTTCAGATAGTTCTCCGCATGTCAAAATGATTGAATCTGATCGCATGTGTGGCAGATGTAAATGATTGTCATACTCAGGTAGATGTTTTCAGGGCCATGTACACAGTCAAATCCTAATCTGATCACTGATCAGATTAAACACATTTTGCACATGTTAACGCAGCTAGCATGTCTTGTGTAAAAGGTTTCAACATGTAAGGTAAGCCTGCCTCCAAATTCAGAATTTTTACTTCATAAATTTAAAGAAATCTACTGGATTGACCTGGAAAGTCAGTGGTGTCACACTAACCTTTACCTCTGTTGTAATATACCTGACTGCTTCATGTGGTGATGTTATAATTGCAGTCAAAGTATTTCTTTTTAACCTGTGTTAATTATGTTTAAGTTTCAAATAAACATCTCAAGGAAATTTCAATCAAACGCAACTGGACTTGGTAATTTGTCTTGGAAGACGTTTCACCTCTTATCCAAGAGGCTTCATCAGTTCATGCTCGCTGCTGACCAGGCTGGGACTGGTCCAACTAACTGGTGTGGAGACTCAGCTATTTAACCTCTTGAACAAGAATCATTATGTAATTGGATCCTTTGTGCTCCATGTCTTAACGACACTCTAAGCTTGTAGAGTGCAGAGCTTTGAACTCCTTTGAAGGAACAACACCTAGCCACTGGTTCAGATACGTGGATGACACATGGGTTAAAATCAAAACCAAAGAGGTGCAAGCCTTTACTGAACACATAAACTCAGTGGACAGAAACATCAAATTCACCAGAGAAGATGTCAAGGACAATAGTTTGCCCTTTTTAGATTGTGTCGTCCAGAGGAGAAAGGACAGAAGGCTCCACATTGGGGTATACAGAAAACCCACACACACAGACCAATACCTACTTTTTGACTCACACCACCCACTGGAACACAAGCTTAGTGTTATCAGGACCCTGCAACACAGAGCTGATAACATACCCACCAGCTCACAGGCCCAAGGGGAAGAACGCAAGCACGTGAGAGACACCCTCACAACTTGTGGTTACCCCAGCTGGACTTTTGTGAAAACTGCAGCTAATTCCAGAAGGAAAGCCAACAAAGTGGTTGAAAAAGAAAAAGAAAACAAACGAAACAATGTAGTCATTCCATATGTGTCTGGGATTTCTGAAAAACTCAGGAGGATTTTTAACAAACACAGTATCCCTGTGTATTTCAAACCCAGCAACACACTCAGACAGAGACTAGTACATCCCAAGGACAGAACACCACACACACACAAAAGCAACCTGGTGTATGCAATCCAATGCAATGAAGAATGCAAGGACCTCTACATTGGTGAAACCAAACAACCACTGTACAAACGCATGGCCCAACACAGGAGAGCTAACTCCTCAGGCATGGACTCTGCTGTTCATTTACATCTCAAGGAGAAAGCTCACTCCTTTGAGGACAGCAATGTCCAGATATTAGACAGAGAGGACAGATGGTTTGAAAGAGGAGTAAAAGAAGCCATCTATGTAAAAGTAGAGAAACCATCGCTAAACAGAGGAGGAGGCCTGAGACATCACCTATCTCCAATTTACAATGCTGCCCTTTCATCCCTCCCTAGAAGATTCAAACAAATTAGCCTCTAATAACAGAAACAACTGTGACTCCAACGACTGTCGTTATAACACAATAGGGCACTAATGAAGCCGAAACCTAACCTCCACCAATAGGCGGCACGCCAACGACCGTCGTTAAGACATGGAGCACAAAGGATCCAATGACATAATGATTCTTGTTCAAGAGGTTAAATAGCTGAGTCTCCACACCAGTTAGTTGGACCAGTCCCAGCCTGGTCAGCAGCGAGCATGAACTGATGAAGCCTCTTGGATAAGAGGTGAAACGTCTTCCAAGACAAATTACCAAGTCCAGTTGCGTTTGATTGAAATTTCCTTGAGATAACCATGACCTGGATGAATGAGAATATTCACAAGCTTTCAAATAAACAATAAGACTCAGACTCAGTACAACATATACGGTCTCTACCTAACCAAATATTGATACTTCATTCTTTAATATTATTTTTAATTTAAAAATTACTAATGAAAAGAACATCAGCATCATGACACTGAATGAATTTGAACAAAAACACGGACATACCAGAAGGCAACAATCACCTCACAACAGGTAGCATGAACATTAATTAAGGAAACCCCAATAAGTTCAGAGAACTCAAAATTTATGAGGAAACGGATTACATTATAATTTTTGAGTTAGCTTACTTATAAAATATAAGTTAATCACATCCTAAAAAATGTGAATTGGATAAAATCAAATTATTTAACTAACTTAAAATCTAGTAGTTAACTAACTTATACAATTTTATTTCAGTAAACTAGCATATTCTAATTTTTTACATTGTGTACATTTATTTAAATAGCTCAAATGCTATAACTTAAAAAAAACCTCTAAATTGACCTATTGAACACTAAATCATAAGACCTGCATTTCCATAGCACATTTTCAGTCAGAAGAATACGTTGTTGTTTTTTTTAATCATATTCAGTAATACACACTGATGGTGATAGGCAGCTTTGTAGCCACAGCTGCCCTGGAGCAGAGGGATAAAAGTGAAGCTGCCATTCTATCTGCACTGCCAAACATCATCAGCAGGTGCAGCTGAAGAAGTGTCGTGCCAAAGGACACAGCAAATGACACAGATAGACCAAGGGTTTTAATTGGTAACCCACTGGTTATGTCACAACCCCCTACCACCTGTACCATGGTTGCAAACAACTCTTCATACTCAGTGACCCCCCTGCCCGAATGAACACAGTCACAGGCCTGACATGTTATCATGTCTCTTTACTCAATTTTTGATACAAAGATTTCATTAACTCACAATCTTTAATTCCATTAAACATACAACTACAGTAGCAGTTGAATCTGGAATAAATTTTAAGATGGCTTTGACTTGGTAGCTACTTTTGAGTTCATTGTACTTTTCAGGTTTACAGTGTAGTGTTGTACTAAAACATTTTCTATTACAATAGCAGCTCACATTTTCCTTGACACTGTTTAACATTTTCTTTTATAATATCCAGTGCGAGTTACGAGCTGACTGGAAATTGAGTGAGGACATAGAAAAGCTGATAAGTATTAGCTCTATTATTGCTGAGGGTTCTGGCACAGAAAGTTCACGGTCGATCGAGCACAAAAAAGGGTTGCTATTTTTTTTTTTCATCCAACAATCCAGGTTCAGTTATTTTTCCCAAAACTTTTGTTTGGATGTCAATGAGAGGACCAAATGCAACAGAATGCAGAAAGGCACTGATTGAAATGTGATTGTGTTATCATTCAGGTAAATGAACCAGGAGTATCAGCAGTTCAATATAAGTATTGTGTATGATTGGAGTTTTCTGATTGTAAATCTTTATGATAAGTTGGTTTTCTTTTAGAAATGCTTCTTTTATTTGTAATCTAAAGTAGAGCCGTCATTTCTGATCTCTACAGCTCTTCTTTAAATTTCCCTTATGTTTTTAACATCTTGCAGAAGTTGGCAACTGAACATTCAGTTGAGGTTGTTTTTTTTTCAGGAGATTGCCCTGGGCTCTCCCAGAATTCCAGCAGCTTTCTTTCCATCCTTTCTACTAATATTAAGATATTCCAAATTTCCATAAAACCAATCCCTAGATTAACAAGCAAGTACAGATCCACCATCTTAGAAAACTTTACAGATACACAGATTGTAATCTGAACAAAATGCTAAGTAGTCTTTAGATTAACCCAAACTAATTGTTTGTAACAGAACTACACTGAGAAAGGTCAAACAATTTTTTTTTAAGTCACACCCACTCGGAGTTTTGGATGAAAAATGGGACCAAAATTTGACCTCTTGCTTCTCAGCCATATACTGCAGAGGAGGAAATCAAGTGATATCTGATTTTTTTTTTAAATCTATAATAATACGAAGATACGGACAGATCGATGTTTCTACAACATTGATAAGCATTTGTGAAAATATATGCAGGTTTAAAAAGCTATTTAAAATTTGACATACCCATGTGTAATGTTTACTTTAAAAGTGAAAAACCTGCTGTTTTAAGTGTCCAGTCAGGATGGTTCTTGAATCATGCAAAGGGACCAGAGCATCTCAATGATTTACAAGGGTTTAATGATATTATTTTAAGAGCCAGCAGCTCATCCTCATTTGTCCAGTAACCACTGGGTCGCCAGTTCAAAACCTTGCTCCGTCGGTCTCAGTCGCTTTGCCATTGTGTCCTCGGGCAAGACACCAACTTTGCCTGCTGGTGGTGGTCGGAGGGTCAAGTGAGACCAATCAAGTGGCAGCCCGCCCACAATTATACATCATGGCCAACCTACCCCCTCCCAACTTATTTCAGGCAGGTTTCTTCCCATGCTTATGCAAGCAGGGATGTGTTGGTGAAACACCTCACTCTGTTATCAAAGAACCAGGGATCACATTAAGTAACCCAACGTTCTTTTTCTAACTTTGCTTGGTATTTCACTATGGGACCTATAGCCCTCTCACGAACTGCATGTACATTGCATGCTGGCCCCGAAGCCATACGTGGCAGCCGACCTAATCTGGGCCTCAGGTGGATCCTGACATCCCCACTTCAAGCACTTTGTGTGCAAGTGATGAACGGGCCACATCAGGCCTGTAAAACCTCACAAATTTATGTGGAGTCACCCAGCTGGCAGCCGCGCAGATGTCCTGAACTGACACCCCTCGGAACAAAGCCCAGGAAGTGGCTACGCTCCTGGTAGAAGGGGTCCTCACGCCTCTGGGGACTCAGAGCCTGCACACTTATACGCCATAGTTAAAGCCTCGACAATTCAGTGCACTAACCTTTGACGGGAGATAGGTTTGCCCATATGGGTCGTGCTCCAAAACATACAGAAGTTCAGCTCTTCAAACACCAGCTTTCCTATTAACATAAGTCCTGAAAGTTCTTACCGGACATAAGCAATTAAGCTTCTGTCCATCCGATGAAGAGAACGGAGGTGGATGGAATGCTAGTAGTTCTACCTTTGAACACCTGTAGGATGACTCCATCACCTTGGGCACAAAAGCAGGATTGGGCGTCACACACACCTTGGAGAGCCCAGGAGCCCACTGTAAAAAGGCAGGACTGATAGACAGCGCATGTAAATCACTAATGCTGCGTTCACACCGCCCCAAACGGCAGCGTCAGTTGCGGCAAGATTACATGTAAAGTCTATGGTAGAGTACGTCGGAGGTCCGTCAAAGGCTCTGCGGTGCGTTGTGTACGTTGGCTCCGTCAACTTCACTTGCATTTGCAATGAATTTGTAATGATACAGATTCTTAAACGCATGCATGTCGGAGTCATTAACGTGGAAGGGGAGAGCTCAGTGTCAGGGTAAGTTGCGAAAAACTGTTACTTTTTAAGAGAGGAATCGTAGTGTCTTGGCAAGAGAAGTCTGTAGGAGTTTGGTGCATTTCTACTCGCCATCCAGCTCATCAAACATGGCAAGACATACGAAAAGTGAGCAAAATGCATTAGCTACACTTATCGACAGTGCAGATTATGTTGCTATTTATTTTAGCTGTTTTATCTGCAAGCTATGATTACCTTGTCAGGTATTTTGTTATACATGACAGTGGAGAATGTGTGAGTTAGGCCTATTGTGCTACTTGTTTTTAAGTTGATTTATTGCAACTTTGTCATTTAAGAACTTTAATAAAGCATAGCCATTTAAAGCTATTTTTTTTATTCTTTATTATTGGATATTTCAACAGCTGTAGGATATTTGAGAGCATGTTGTGATGTTTTGATGTAGATTTTAATGTTAATTTGTGATGTTTCTAATAGCTCAGGTCACTTTTACACAACAAAAATACCTCTTTATGTTGGTAATATGGCACATTTGTCCTTACAGCACTTTAATGAAGTAAAGCCATTTAAAACTGTTTCATTTATTGTTTATTATTTAATATTTCAACAGCCGTAAGACATTTGAGTTGATAGAATGTTGTTTTGCATGCTATTGTACAGTTTTCCAATGTTCTGTTGTTAGATAAAGTGATGGACGGAAAAAAAATTCCATAGCACTTTTAAAAATGTTCCCGCTAATCCGATTAATCGAGACGAGACCTTATCAGATTTATCTAAGATCCAAATAGTTGTTTGTTGCAGCCCTATCTGGAAGCAAGATTAGTGACCTTCTCAGTAGCAATTACTTTGCTCTAAGTGTCAATAAGACTAAGTAAGTAAACATAGCTCAACCTGATTCATATCCAAGATTTATACAAGGAGCCTTGCTAAGCTGCTGTATGGATAGGAGGACTTTTCTGGTCTTCTATCACAGTCCCCTTAGGGTAGCTTTTTATTTTTAGGACTTACCCAGAAATAGGGCTGGACGATAGAACATATCGATTAAAAAAATAGTCATTTATTGATATCGATAATTATCGATAAAAAATCCCATAATGTAAAAAATATATTCTAGGTGCCTCCCCTGTCATTTTGTTAATCTTTAATAAACTAATATTAACCAAGAATTAAATTAATTACATTTTCAAACACTTCTTTTTAATCATAAGTTTGTAAGACACAGAAACAAACCAAGAGACCTGAGTAACATCAGTAAATACAAAGACAATTAATATTATTAACCATTATATTATATATATTTTTTAATCATGTTAGTAATTTAAATCAAATGCTCATTTTTATGCGTTTTAATCTTTTAAACATTTGATGACACTTTATAATATTAATAGCTGAAACCCTTGGTTTAGTTTGTCAATAAAGCTTTTTCAAATTCCCGTCAGCTCTTCAGCTGTAGGCTAAAGCTAAAGCTAACTAGCTACTCACCAGTGTTGATGGGCTCCAACACTGCAGCTCAGTCACTGAGAGCCGAAGCCAGCAGGTCTATCCAACCGCTGTTGTGTTTTTTAAAGCGTTTTTTCCCCTCTGAGGACCGGGAGCAGAACCGAGGGGAGATTTTAACAGCCACAGATGTTAGCAAAGCGACGCGACTTGGGTAAGTTTCCTGTGTCTCTCTGTAAGAGATTAGTAGCGAGCTGGAGAGGGGAGTCCTGCTTAAAACAGCTGATCATTGTTTCATTTCGTTCATTATTGCTACGTTTAGTGTTTTAGTGCGTGGAGGATCAGTTCAAAACAGAACGTAACCTTTACCACTGAAACATTTATCCGGAACAACGTCCTCCGCTGCTGCCTTGTTGTGACGTCTGAGCGCAGCAAAACTACGGTGAACGTTCAATGAAAATTATTTTTCACCTCAAATTATTTCATCCATTTGTGGTTTGAAAGGAGAGAGTGTGGCTGACAGAGCTGCGTGGGTCATTGTTATAATTCGTTTGGAGTAAGTAATGATTGTTGTGTTAAGCTGCCTGATGGGGTATTATGAAAAAAATTAGGGACAACTTTTTTTTCTATTGAACTTTTTTATCGACCCCTTTTTTTTTTTCTATCGCACCAGACGTCTATCGATCAACATATATTGCTATTGAATTATCGTCCCGCCCTACCCAGAAATACATTTTTTCATTGTTTTGTCAGAAATGTTTCTTTTAAAATTGCTACTGGAGCAATGAGAAAAGCTAAATACTTATTTTTGCAGTATTACCACCACCAAATCCACCATCAGTGATTTCTCCAACTGACACCACCTTACAGAGCCGCTGCAGAGAGACAAGTCCCCCTCCTATAGCACATAACAAGCTTAATATTTTGGGAAAAATAGTTTTGTCTGCCACTGTTACACCACTCCAGAATGAGAACACTAAAATCTGCATCTAGCTGTATGGCTGACAAATTCCTGAGTTCGGTCATGAAGCAATCAGTCTTGCTAATCTAATTTTTCCCAGCTTGTTAAACCATCAGGATTTCAAAATGAACAAGAAGTCATACTTATCTACTGAGTTTCTCAATCTTTTTAAGGACACGAACAGATCATCTTAAAGTTTCACGGTCACAAACTTCTTCTCCCGAAATACTATATGCTATTAGTGATAGGGTATCGGTACTGCAAAGACAAGTACATTGTGAGTTTCACTGAAATTAGACTTCAAGCAAAACTCAAATCAACATATAAATCAGCAACAACAAACTCAAAAAATAAACACTAAACAAATCCACAAATTACAACCACAGTCTAAAAGATACTTCTACTAACAATCACACACTTTCTGCAGTGATGGACTCTCTTGTTTGAGAGAAGCAGGTAATCAACCTCATATGCCTTCCCACTGTGCTGGACTAGAAAAATTGTGTGAAAGTGTAGGGGTGCCATGCAAGCCCCAAAATAAAGAAATGTTATAATGCTAAGACCTTATTCAACTAACAATACCTTTTCTATAACAAAGATATATTCTGAAAATACACATTTTTAAATGGGTGAAAAATCAAATTTGTTATGGCCATGTACATATTTATACAATTAATGTTAAACCCTTTTTATGTTCTTACATAATGATTGCTATGTAATAATGAAATTTGTTTTTCTAATGATTAAACTTTGCCAGAGTCCAAGCTGTTGAAAAATTATGCTTTCAATTGACTATTTAGTTCCACTGTCAATCGCTCATCCATGATCTTTAATTTCAGATCATGGCCAAAGAGAAAACATTTTTTAATTTTGTTACACAGGGAGTGTAATAATGTCTGGTTTACATAAACATCAATAATTACAATCGATATTTTACCTTTAATATATTCGTTAATGAAGTTTATGAAAAGTTTGGGGCACCATTCCCTTAAGGAACATTGTACCAGACACACTCTTCGGAAAAAATGAATTTGAACGTAGTCAATCATTACATACACGATGGAATAAGCAGAGACGGCTTCTCTTTACAATATGAGTTTATATTTATAAAATAGATTACCCTTACAGGCAACACATTTAGTCAATAAATCCCGATTATTCCACAAGCATGCAAACTTCAACTAATTAACGGATCTTAGAAAATGGATAGTATGGATATGATGGTGGCAAGCTAAATAGTAGACACAGCTGCTCTGGTGCACACTGACAGACGCAAGGCTGTTGAACATTGGTGCCAACAGACCCTCTGACCACCAACAGCAGGCAAGGTGGGTGAAGTGTCTTCATATTGTGGGTGAAAGACTCTCCGCCCGGCCAAATCAAACTGGCGCACCGCTCTCTTTCTCTCTTCCCCTGGTCGATCAAGTACTGGGGCCGAGCTTAGATAAGTCCTCTACACTGAATGGTCAGAATACCAGTTGACCAACCCCACAGCAGCTCTCCTCCAATCTGACGGATGCCCAGAACAATAGGATGAGCAAGACACCAGACCGAATTGCTTGAAATCTCGTTGCTTGGTATCTCTGAGCAGGAAGAGATTTCTTCCTCTCTGATTGCTGCTTCCACAAGCACGGGTTTAAAGGGGGACTGGGTCCAAAATCCTGATACGGTGCTGGACACACTCGTCTTAACCCTCCGTTGCCGCTAGCAAACCTTCCCCGAGCTTTGATTGGCCGTCGAAGCACCAGCTGTATCACTCTTCCCTTTTTCAACCACGAATGCACTGAATCTCCCTCTCCCTTTTTTTCACCGCGTTTTTCTGTCACAACCAAAGGATTTACTTTTCTGCGATCAACCCCTTCGAGACAGTTCAAAGTGAGGTCGTTCTAATTATTTGAAAGTCTGGGTGGAGCAATTCTAGGATTTTTCTCCATGCATGCATGCTTTTATAAACGTTCCATTAATCAGAGTTGTGTTGAAGTTTACTGTGTTTTTCTGACTAAACTGAGTTTTTGATTGTGGGCCATTTGTATTGAAGTCACTGTGTGTGTCTTTTATTAGTAAACAAGCTGTGTTGATTGTGTGTTTGTATCTTGCTTTGACTTGGTTTGAAGCCTCAAACCGATGTGCTCCTGAGTGACGGGCAAAGCCGAACTTAGCGTCTGTTAACCCTTTGTTCAATCCATGACCATTAAATTCAGAGCTCTTTGTTAGCTGAAGGCTAGTTTCAGTGATAAGCGTCATGTGGTCTCTTTGTTTCAAAGAGACCCCGAGGTACATCGCCCAGGTAATAAAACCCCCACCGTTCGGCATTTTGCCCATTCGCATGCGTACATTGCCCCCCTCTACTGTGTTTTACGACCTACGCACGTCCAGGAAGGTCCCCGTAACATGGCCTTCACACTTTCCGGTCGGCGTCGATGTTTGTAGTTTTGTTTACGTAGCAGGTAGCTTTAGCCACTTAGCTTAGAAGTCAACAGAATCGAATTAGCTGAGATAGAACTCAGGTTGTTGTTTGGTATGATAGTTAGTTAATAAATTTGTTAAATTGAATCAAGTTTTTGTTTCCTTTGAGTGTGTGTTTGATTCATTGGAAAGGGCTTACCCTTTGTTAACTCTGATAAATATCTATTTACTGGTTTAAACCGGTTGGTGCCCTGTTTAAATAAATAATATAAAAGAATAAATTAATAATTCATGACCTATTAATTTAATATTCCCAATATAACCAGATAGACAATAATTTTTTATTTAATTCTTCAACACCACTCAGGATACAACCAGTTTAAAACACACAGCAAAAAAAGCAATTTCCAAACAAGTGTCTAACGCTTGTGTACACTAGTGAACAACATGGTTTCATCGTAACAAAAACACATCAAACTTTACAATGAAAAATTTCTAAATTGTCCTGACCTATGTCTGCATAAACACATAAAAGGAGAATAAAATGAACAGGTTGATCCGATTTGAAGTGACTTGTTCTTCGTTCGGTCCAAAAGAGATCAAAGTCAGGTTCACAAAAAAGGGGAGTAAAGTGTCAGATGGGCCATGCGCAAGGCGAGGTCCCTGGAACCATGGTTCAATCTGCAGACCAAGAACCTTGCAGAACAATCTGCAAGGCCGCCAATCAATTTCAGAAAGTGGTGTGGGATCTCTTGTCAAAGGACAGTCTTAGAACGGTTCTATTGTCAGCAAACCTTTCCCTAAATGTACACACAGGAGCCTTAATGCTGTTCAGCTTGTACTTTGGAAGGTTTAAATCAGAGTTCTTTCCTGGACCAGCAGGTCAAAGAAAAAGAGGAAAGTGCATCTATGTCTGCTTAGCCAAGCTTTTAAAAGAAGAGTAAACATGGCTGCCAACATCTTTTAAAGGCTTGGTCTGTGATGTCATTGGTGATGTCATCATTCCCCACTTACAATGCGTGATCGCCTGATTGACACCAGGCGCAGAACAGATGCGGCCCAGTTTCTGTACAGCTGCCACACGGACACCAACTCACAACATCTATGATTTGCATGCAGAATGTCTCCAGCGGCTTGCTCCAGAGTGAGGACCAAATCTTGGCGCGAAAACTACATAAATAGAGAGGAGCTTATAAACAAGCCACATTTATCACCTCGTACTGATTTTATTTTGAAATGTACCAGATTAACTTGGCTGGCTCATATCTCACTTCCTGTCTGGCTGATGCAATTTCTTCAACTTTGTTTAAAAGCTCATCTGGAAAAAATAGACTTGATCCGGAAAGTTGATGGAGCTCTGCATCCATCCCCAGACCGCACCGCGGCTAGTGTTAATTTTCTAATTGGACTCTATGTTTCTTCATCTATGCGCCAGATGTACAGATACCGGGTCTGCGCCCACTGTGAATCAGAGATTAGGAGCACAGCTAGGATTTCTGGGAAATGCTGTCTGTTTAGTTCAATTATGGAAAAGGAGTCCTTACAATGGATACGTTAAGCAACCAGTTGAAGTGAAACTGCTCTGCTGGATTGCTTGACTCAGTCGTTAGGGACAGGACAAGGATATCAGGCATTAAGGAACAATTTACAGTAGTATCACTGCTTCTCTCCATCAAAGGAACCCATTGAGTTGGTTTGGGAATCAGGTGAAGCTGCCCTGTAGGCATCTACCTAAAATTATGCTCTGGATAAATCTAAATGTGATTAGGGTTTCGGGGCAGATCAGGAACTAGCTGGAGAGATAATACAACCATGTCATTGTGGACACACCAAGGAGTCTACCTGGACATGAACATGAGTGAGTTATAAGGGGCACTGGCAGAACAAACATAGATTTGCACAGGAATGTGGAAAGAAAAACGGATGTATGTACAAAAGTTGAATGAATGGATGGAAAGACAAACAGATGGATGAAACTGCTAGATTAAGAAGAATAGCCAACCATTTTCAGCTCAGGGAAACCCTGAGGAAAAAAAAAATCCTGAGACTGAGAAATAGAGTGATACCAAAACAAAAAAAAAAATAATGACACTTTTGTGTTTAACAAGTTTATGAATTTTGTGCTCAGACATAACACCATGGGGGGGCTCTCAAATAACTACTGACAGAGGAGAAAATGAAAGTGTATAAAAAGGGAGCATGTCGTGGTATGGAATGAAAACAACTGGCGCACCACAAGTAGATATGTCACAATCTTTATGAATTATTTAGGCTTTTCTGAATAGCATTGGAAGCAAAATACCAGCGGGGCAAAACAGAACAAGAGATAGATATATAATCCAAACAATAAACACTAAAATAATAAAAGCAGAAAGAGTAGTGACATTAATCTCTCCAGTATAAATTTCACAAGTAAAAATCCCACTTAATCTTTTTACATTCAAAAAAATGCAATGCAACACCGTGCAGGCTTTTTGCTGACAACAAGACAGCTATTCTCTGTTTATTGGGTCGTGTGTGCAACAGAGTGTGAGAACATATATATGGCTAGGTTAGGCAACACTATTTTCCTGAGTGCATTAACACATCATGATGGACGAAACCACAAGCCGCAATGCAAGCAAGTTCTCAAGAGTTGATTCCAAATTTCCGTAAAAGACTGTTTGAAGCTGAAGGAATATAAAGCAATAAGCATTTTCATTCAAAAAAACCTACAGTTTCTACCCATTTGAAACTGGGGAAAATCACGACAAATGCCCATCACGATCCACAACCTTGATATTTCAGTTTGGCTGCTGATCAAGTTAAACATATGAGTAACAGTAGAAAATATAAGATAAGCTTCATGACGACGGCCAACTTTGCTTCTGAAGCCTGGCAATGATGCTACAAAAGAACACTGTGGCTTGAAATTAGGCTCTCCAATTATCATTACAAAGGCACACAAAGCCATGATTCAGCAGCAGGGGGATTTGCTGTAAATTGCATTGCGGCCCGATTCAGTGAGGAAAATGACACAATAATCCAAACCTCTTTAAAGACAGTGCTTCTTTTGCAAAATACCTTAGATAGAAATATCATCTTTTATTTTCAGCTATCAGCATGAAGGGAGACAATTGCTTCACATATAGCTGCTGAATGTTTAGACCTGTTTATAGCACTGACCCAACCAAGACTATATTCAGCATCTAAAATGTGAAGTGAATGCTTTTAGAACTGAGATGATTTTCATTATGCACCCAAACTTTGTATACTTTGTATGTTATATATATATATAGACACAGTGCTCTGCTTAAATGAGTACACCCCCTTTAAGAGTATGAATTTAATCAGTAGCTCAATGAACAAAATAACACTTTCTAAACTTTACACAAGGCCGAGTTTTATTGAACACTTATTTAACACCATAACATGAAATTAAGGTTAATAATCTAATTTAGATCACAAAATCTTCAGTTTTACTCAAATTGGTTGAAGCAAAAATGAATACAACCTGCAGCAAAAACTACTATATCTAGTATTTTGTATGAGCACCATGATTTTCAAGGACAGCACCAAGCCTTCTAAACAGGGTCTAGGCAATGTAGGCAACATCTATCTTTTTCCATTCTTCAAGAATAACCTATTTTAGAGCTGGATACTGGATGGACAGATATTCTCAACTTGTCGCTTCAGAATTCCCCACAGGTGTTCGATTGGGTTCAGATAAAGAGACAAACTTGGCCATTCCATCACCTTCACCCTGTTCTTCAGAAATGCAACAGTAGCTTTAGATGTGTGTTTTTGGATCATTGTCGTGTTGCAAAAGTGCACGACGACAAGTGCACAGAGTGATGGCAGCATCTTCTCCTTCAGTATAGAGCAGTACATTGTTGAGTTCATGATACCATCAATGAAATGCAGCGCCCCAACACCAGCAGCACTCATGCAGCCCCACATATGGACACTAAAACCACCATTTTTCACTGTAGGCACCATGCATTTTTCTTTGAAATCCTCACCTTTACGACACCATACAGTTTTTAAACCATTAGTTCCAAAAACAGTGATCTTGGTCTCACCACTCCAGAGTATAGAGTCCCAGTAGTCTTCATTTTTTCAGCATGGGCCCTAGCAAATTCTAGGCGTGCTTTTTTGTGCATGGGCTTTAGGAGAGGCTTTCTTCATGGAAGATACCCAGAATGACAGTGTCCCAGGAAACGGTCACTCCAGTTTGGCTTTCTACTGCTTTAGCTAACTGCAGTGAACGTGCATGCCGATTTTCTTCAACCCTTCTCATCAGAAGATGCTCCTGTTGAGACGTTAACTTCGGTAGACAGCCTGGACGGCCTTGTAACATGGTTGCACTTCCATCTTTTTTTTTATTTTTGATCACTTTTGCCACAGTATTTTGACTGAAATGTAAAGCTTTGCTGTTCTTCTTGTAGCCCTCATCTTTTTTGTGTAATGAAATTATTTCCTTTCTCAGATTTCTCTTCCATGAGGAGCCATTACTGACAGCATGAAATGGGAAGGGCTTTTCTTTGTAAAGTAATACCCTTTAATTGTCCCCTGTTTGCTGGACACCTCTTAAATGAATCATTAGACTCACCTGTGGTTGAATGCCTGTTGATTAGAAGTTTTAGTATTAAGTGTGGCTTTTCTCCTAGGACTATAATTGGGATGTACTCATTTTTGCAACATGGGCTTGAAAGAATTTGTTAGGCAAATCACTTTTTTGTGTGTACAAATGAACAAATCTTGTTTGCAATCAATGGCCCACATTTGTGGGAGTATTTTGTAGTATAGTACATCATACTGTAACCGCTTTACTTAGGTTTTAGTTTATTATTTTTTGGGGAAAACGAATATTTATGGGCGCCACTCAAGTCTCCCTCCTGACTTATAGGATTATTTAATGTGTGTGTGTTATTAGTTTTCATTTGGATTATTTTTATATATACACCAGTTACATAAGGACATATTTAGAAATATATACACCCTTTTAAATTTTAGAAAAGTGAATAAAAACAATAGCACAAAGAAAATAAATAATTTGTAGTCTTTTGAAGTTTTCACAGGTCCAGTTTCGAACACAAATGACACAAAAATTTACAATATTTTCATATTTTTCTGTGAGAAAATAAACAAACAAAACTTACTTGACAGTGAAGCTGGAATGAGTTGTTAGCAGGACACCAATGATGAACACTAAAAAAAACGTTTTGGTTTCCTTTTAATTTAATTTTCAGGGGCTTATAGGCACACACACAACAAAAATAGGGCTTTTAGTAAGGTAAGGACTTACAGATTGAGCTGGATGACGTATGACGTGATGACGTGACCGGTTGGCGCTCTAAGCCGAAATAAACTAATAAGTCCGATGGAAAAGATTTTCTCAGTTTTCTGACGACTTGACATTACTAATGAGGGATTAACAGCCTCGTTGCTGGATTGATCGGCCTCGTTATTCTGACAATATGCCACTATATGCTGCAATTTCTCTATGCTCCACACTGAATGAGGGAAAAGATGGCGACATGAGGGAAGTTTCTGAAAAGAAAGCAGAGCAATGTGCACAAGTGCCGAGTGGTGATATAAGGGTGGAGGCAGGAAATATTCATTTTGTTCGACACATATATATATATATACATATACATATTAGGGCTGGGCGATGTGAGCTAAAATTAATATCATGGTATATTGAGCATTTCAGCTCGGTAAGGGTAAGTGGACGATAATGATGACCAAATCAACCCCCATACGTTTTTTTTATATTTTATCTGTCCTTTTCTGTATTCAATGACAGAATATATTTTACATCGGAGCACAGGTGGGAAGAGGCGGCAGCTTCAGGCGCTGTAGCAAAAACAACAGCAGCAACTCAGCAGGGTTAACAGGACCTGGGGAGAGGGCGGAGCTATTGGGCTACAAACGCTCTGGTTCGGCAGCAGCTCTGTTGCTGCAGTAACAATCATACATGCTCCACATTACAGTCAAAATAACCAATAAATCCATAAAAAGTCCCTTTATTGGTCGCTAGTTGCATTTTTCGGAAAAACGGTCGGTAAATGAGTCTAAACTCTTGCTAAATAGCTGTAGCTGCTTTAGCAACACTGTCCCCTCTGCCACATGACTGTGCGTAGTCACATGATTCAAGGCAATGCTCATTTCTTATAGGGGTAGGAGCACACTTCAGCAGCAGTGATTCTAGAGATGCTTGGCTATAAGAGTAACAATGGGAGCCATGAGAAACAATATCCACCATGTAACAGACGGTTTGAGGCTAACATCAAGGTAGCTCGGAGAGAAGTGAGCAAAATGACCGAGGGCCCAGACAGGTGCAATGAAACGACCAATACGGAAGAGGTACAGCCGGATATCCATACTTGAAGCACTCAAAACGGCCATAAAAAGATTCCAGCCTTGGCCGGCTGCCTAAAAAGGTACAAGAAAGACAATGACGCCAGACGAATAAACAGGCTGTTTGCAACTCAACCTGCGAAGGTGTACGCTCAGTGTCAGGGTAATAGCAGCAGTTGCAAAAGTGTCTATCAAATGCATATACCAAGGTGATCCTCTGTCCCCCACTGTTGTTCTGCATAGTTATAAACCCCTTAAGCACAATATTACACAAGACAGGCTATGGATACCGCCTCAAGAATGGGGCTACGACCCGCCACCTCCTCTACATAGATGATCTCAAGCTGTATGTTAAGAACGACTGGGACATAGATTCCTTTATCCAAACCACCAGGATCTACAGCGATGACATCAGGATGTCATTTGGGCTTGACAAATGTAGTCGGATTGCCACAACGCAAGGCAAGGTAGTCCACACTGAAGGAGTCTCACTCCCAGAGGGAACAATAGTAGACACTGAGGACAGTTGCAAGTACCTGGTAATACAGCAGGCAAATGGCAACCTTGAAAAGGCAATGAGGGAAGCAGCAACAGCCAAATACCTCCAACGAGTGAGGCAAGTCCTAAGAAGCCAGCTCAATGGAAAGAACAAGCCAAGGCAATAAACAACTACACCCTGCCAGTGATCAGATACTAAGGTAGTGAAAGGATGAGATAAAGACCACAGATATTACGACATGAAAGCTCCTCACCATGCATGGCGGGTTCAATCCCAAATCCAGCACCCTGAGACTGTATGCAAGCGGTAAGGAAGGTGGCAGAGGACTGATGAGCGTGAGAGCCAATATCCAGAATGAAACATCGAAGCTCCATAAGTACATCAAGGACAAGGCTTCAAGCCTGAGACAATGGCAAGATGAGGAGGTGCTGGATGAGGAACCATCATGGGAGGACAAGCCCCTAGATTGGGATGTACCACTGGAACATAACTGAAGTGGCTGATCTCAAGAAATCCTATCAATAGCTAGAGAGGGCTGGTCTACAGGACACCACAGAGACACTCATCCTGGCAGCACAGGAGCAGGCTCTGAGCACCAGGGCAATATACGATCAGATATACCACACCAGACAAGACCCAAAGTGTAAGCTGTGCAAAGAGTCATGAGACAATCAAGCACATAACAGCCGGATGTACAATCCTGGCAGGGAAAGCATACATCGAACGTTATAATGTGGCTGGCATAGCATACAGACAAATCTGTGCAGAGTATGGTCTGGAAACCCTGAGGTCAATGTGGGAAACACCTCCAAAGGAGTTGGAGAATGACCGAGCAAAGATCCTGTGGGACTTCCAAATCCAGACAAAGAGGAGGATAATGGCGAACCAACCACACATTGTGATGGTTGCTGAAGAGCAGAGGAAAGCCATTGTGGTGGATGTGACAATACCAAGTGATTGTAACATCAAGAAGAAGGAACATGAGAAACTTAAGAAATAACAGGGCTCAGAGAGGAGCTCTTGGAAGGTGAAGGTGACAGTAGTACCCGTGGTAATCGAACACTCGGGGCAGTGACCCCCAAACTGGAGGAATGGCTCCTGCAGATCCCTGGAAGAACCTCAGACATCTCAGCCCAGAAAAGTGCAGTACTTTGAACAGCAAAGATACTGATGATGACCCTCAAGCTCCCAGGCCTCTGGTAGAGGACCCGTGCGTGGAATGGATAGGAAACTGCTTGCTGTGGGCAAGAAGGGACATTTTTTTGATAAGGACTGGGCGGTATGGCCGAGACCTTTCACACCCACATTACCTTATAAGAAAATGAATAATACATTAACACCCTAGCTTGGTTTTAAATAGCCCATTTTACTGTCATATGGACTGGGTCATGTTGTTCTTTCTAGACATTGTTAAATGCTATGAAAATATTTAAAATGATTATGATTCTTGTCAAAATAGAGTAGACATTCCTGATGCTCTAAGGCTGAAAATATATTTGTTTTTTAACTTCGTGCTGATGTTGTACTTGCTTTGGATGTAGTACTGGAGAATTCCGCTAGGGAGCAGCGTACAAAAATCAGACCAGAGTGCCGAAGAACAAAAAACAAACATGGCGACCACAGAATATCATCAGCTGATTAATATTTAGAAACAGAAAAAAAAAAGCAACAGTATTGTAGATGGTGTGTTAGACCATATTTAGCGCTATTTTCAATTTAGTTCCTACTGGGTTTTGCCACCATTGACCCCGGTACCTACAGACGGTCAGCTAGCACTCCCCCTAATTGGTTACTCAATATAACACTTGTAAAAGATATGCTGTTTTGTTCACACCAGACCTTTTAAAGCCAATATACTTCTAAACTACAGACGTGGCTACCCTTTTGGAACTACTTCCTCTAGGTCAGCATTGTATGTTTCGTTCTGACTGCTCCTACCACCAGCCATACTTAGTTCAAAACTTTACTTTTCACGTTGTGGTGAAAAGCATGCAGCAGTGAAATCGGTCCTTGCTGAAACAAATCCCCAAATCAAACGTTCTGGATGTTATTGTTGTCGGAACTTAGCCCAACATAATTTGGGAAAAACATATCCCAAACCCCAGTGGAGTTGAAAAGGAGCCGTCATCTACGCAGAGCAGGACTAAAGAGCAGAGAGAGAAGGAGAAAGTTAAAAAACCATCTCTTCAATCAATTATAATGGGCAATGATTATGTCTACTACCCCAACGTCTCTCTGTTCATCTTTCTAACTATAGGGCCAGACAGATAATTAAAAGGAGCAGCAAAACCAAATGAGGTGGATTAATAGTGCTTCCCAACAACTGATGATGTCATTCAGGACATGTTGCTGTGAAATATTGACTCGGCTGACCAGATACTGAGCTGTGAACCTGTCATGACAGTTGTGAAACTGCCAGAGGGCTCTTCAGACTGAACACTACCAGAGATCGTTCCTGCCCAAAACAACTTTGAAGATCTTTGTATGATGTAAGTTAAAGAAATTGAATTTCCAAACATGTTTACACCACAAAAGCGGAGCCAAAAGTCTGCACAAACTTTAATTCAGAGCCTGACATATACTTACACCATCTCACACCCACAAAAAGGGAATTAATTCTAACAATGACCTTTTCTAAAATGACACTACAGCTTGTTGGAGAAGTGGGATGGCAGAGAGTAGTACTCTGAGCCTCCAAAGATCTACATAAAATGGTAGCTCATTAAAACAAATAGCACTTCTCAACAGTGGGTTTGTTTGTTCTCCCTCCTTTAAATCTCATTTTCTGTTGCCCAGCAAGGATTTAATTTCCCTATACTGTGTGGCTAGCAGACCCTGCTTTCAAAAAACATAACTGGCTGCACAGAATTTAAGCTCAGAGGACCATGATGCCCTGTAAACCAAGTAAAAACAAGCCTTGGCTACCATGGCATAGCCCTATGCAAACGTACCACACATTAATCACCACAAACAGGAATGTGTCCTTTGAAAGCTGGACATAAAGCTGAAAGCACCTCAAAGGGCTGCAACTTCAGAAGTGTGACACTGTTCGTTTAATGTTTACTGACCTTGATCGGACAGGAAATCCAGCATGGTCTGCAACAGGAAGGACAGGTGGCGCACCGACAGGCCTGGGTTGCCCATGCGGCGGGAGGCGTACACCAGCTCGTGCAGCAGGCGCATCTGTACAGCAGCCCAGCCTCTGTGGGAGCCTGAGACAGGAGAAAGTAACACACTCACATGGCAGCCAAAGTTGTTGGAGCAAAACATTAATGGAACATTACAGAAAAAATTCAGGAAAAAATTCAACTTTGATCAGCCATTTAAAGATTGGTCTCTGTTTTGTAAGATTTACGCAAACATTAACCTCTAGGTGTAATAATGGACTCAGACCTGAATCTCCAAGGTCACATAAAGGCAATAACAAGGTCAGCCTTCTATCCACTGAAGAACATTTTTCTTGGATTAAAGGACTGATGTCATAAAGGGACATTGAAAAACTCATCCTTGCGTTTATCTGTAGTTGGATTTATTACTGCAACAGCGTCTTCAGGGGTCTGCCTGAAAAGTAAATCAGACAGCTGAAGCTGATCCAGAACGCTGCTGCTCGCGTTCTCACTAGAACTAGGAAAGTAGAACACATCACCCTGGTTCTAAAGTTTTTACACTGGTGCCCTGTAGCTCAGAGAATAGACTCTAAAGTACTAAATACTAAATAATAATGGTTTAGCTCCAAAGTAAGTTGAAGATCTGTTGTCATACCGACCACCCAGATCCCTCCTCCAACTCTAGTTTACTAAACACCCCTAAGGTTAGAAACAAACTTGGAGAAGCAGCTTTCAGTTTCTATGCTCCACAAATCTAGAACAAACTTCCTGACAACTACAAAGCTGCTGAATCGTCAGGCTCTTTTAAATCAATGATTAAACTGTTCTGCTTAGAGATGCTTTTGAGTAATGTTCCAATATCCTTTTTTACATAAAATTTATTTTTATGCTTTTCCTAAATTGCTGTTTTTAATCATATGCTGTGTTTGTTTCTCTACCACCAAATCACGTAAAGGACCTTGAAATGTTTCCTTTTATTGATTCTCATGTTTTATGCTTAATTGCTGTATTTAATTTTCATACTTTTAAGCTCTTTTTTTTCTTACTGCTAATTGTTTTTTTTCTTTCTATGATTTTATCATATTTTTGGTTTCTTTAACACCAAATCATGTAAAGTACTTTAAATTACCCTGTGTTGAAAGTTTGATATACAAAACAAAAATGCCTTGCCTCTAGTTTAACAGATAAAACCAATATTATTAAAATGAGGGGTTCAAATTATTGTATTTATTGTGATTAATTACAGCCATATGTAGCATGCTATGTTCATCTCATTTTTAATCTTTACTTTTTCTTCATGAAAGTTGGCTTTAGATAAAATAGTTTTTTATGCATTGCGCGTCTTGTGCTGAAATTGTTAGTGGTTTACCACACCCTGAGTGGACAATGATTGGCTGTCTGTAGGCCGCTTGTCAGAAGATGACCGGCTCCAGTTACTCCTGTACTACATGCAAAAAGTTTAAAATGTCTGCACATTTGCACCAGGTGATCAGGTGTGAATATTAATCTGGTAAAATGATGGACGGCCTTCAGATTCACAGTTTGAACAGTCCAGTTGACCTGAGAAAATATTTTGTTAAGGCGAACCCTTGTTCTTGTCTGTTGCTGACTCAGAGTCGGAAAGACATTTGATAAAGCCATTAATATTTCCTCATCTTAAACACCATTTCAAATAACATCAAATCGTACTTGTGCTGCTCTGCCGTTATCAGCACTTTTATCCCATTATTGTTTTTCTTTCTGACTGCTTTAGCTATCTGAACAAACTGCACATGTAATTTCTTCATAAGCATTTTTTTCTCTCTGTAGTGAGAAACTGCACCCACTCAGTGGGCTAAAAATAGCTGACTTCTATCTATCTGCCAGAAGCAGAGCTCATCCAGGACAGTAATCCAAAGGATATTTTCAAAGGCAGTTGCTCTCGCTCAAACACACACACGCACTTTCTATATGTTTTGAGTTTGGTTTATTTAGCCTTGAAATGGAGACGTCTGGCAATCCAATTAGCACAGCGCCGAGATAACGACTGTGCTGCCACCGCCTAGTTGCTGCACTGTCATGAAAACATCATGGCCCCCTCTGATCTGCACAGGGACATGAAACCGTACCTGTTACTCCTCTATATTAAAAAACAAACAAAAAAATTGCTATAATTTGGTTGATGACAATGACAGTAGGTTTCTGAGACCTGATGGTGAAATATCTATAATTAATATTTTCCATCACTGCCTTTCAGAACACAGCAGCCTCACTGGGAACATCTACTTGTCCACATTAGTGATCAACTGATATGTTTTTTTCTTTTACTACAATATGTGCTACCGATTTCTTTGGCTAAATTTCATGCTTTTTGCCTTATCCGCTGCTAACATGTCAAACTAATTACAACAGTGGATGCCTAACATTTCTTGAACAAACGTTTTTGAACACTAAATCTTACCAACTCTTGAATCTTGAATTTTGTTCACTGCCATATTTAAATCAAACATTTAACTACGGTTAATCAAACAAATAATACACTGAGCGAACATGAAATATGTAAAACAGCTGAACAAAAAGCTGAATTTGACTTCTATTGAGCCATCAGACAGCAATTAATAACAGTAGTTATTATTATTTTTGTAGTGCATCCATCTGCAATTTAGTCTATAACAAACATGGTGATATATCAATTTTTTTTAAAGGAAGGCAAATATTTGCCTAATTAACGTATCGGCCAATGGACAGCTCTCTCTAGCCCTAATCCACTTCTTTTTTTTTTACTTCAACTTCTTCAATTTCCCATTAAAATATTTGAAAAGATGATAACATATAAAACACCACTAAGGGTATGAATAAATTTTCAGTAAAAAAAATAAATCTGTCTCAATTATTTTTCTTTCAGTGTCGAGGAAAGATTCTCGTTGAATTTTCAGGTTGTTTATTAAACATTGACGGGCTATCATGATGAGTAAAAGGCCATCCCTGTTTTATGAATGGCCAATATCATAAATATATTTTTATCTGACAGTATAAACTCCAACATTTTCCCTCGGATTCCATTCTCTGTTTATAAAGGAAGCAAGGCCAAAGATTAAAGCGTATCAAAGAGGGAAATCTTCTCATACACTCGCTCAAGTAGCTCTCCCTTGATAAGATACAAATGTTTCCTCTAGTGCCTCTATTCAATGTGAGCTGCGTCTTTTTACTGCTAATGCTTTCAGTGGTTTGACTGCTATGTGCTGGGGTCAAGAGTCTGCAAAACCCTGAGGCTCAATACAAAGGCTGAGCCCTCCAGAAGCTGATGTCAGGTCTCATCCGTGCTTCATTCAGAGTGAAGTGGTGGCCAGAATACATGGTGCACTCCAGGAAAACGCTTACAAATAAAATACTTAAACAAATGCATATTGCACAAACTTTGCAGGCGTCATTTATGACCTCTCATCTGTTGATTTAATGATCCAAACCTGGTTGCGCCTCATTCTACCTTTGCTGAAATCTTTGGGATCGAGCGACAGGCTGTATCCGGGTAAAGTCTCCAGCAGCAGCTTGTAGCAGGCCCTCCAGCCAGGCTCGGGGATGGTGGGGGCCACGCACTGCATGGCGGCGACGCGCTTGAAAAAAGCCGACTTGCGGCGGAAGCCGATGAGCTCGTACAGCTCGGACAAGATGCTGTAGCGCTGGATCTTCTCCTCCTCCGATAGCTGCAATTATACAGAGATAAACAGCATTTAGCTGCATGTAAAGAAAATCTGCAGCTGCAAACTACACCCTCATGCTTTTATTAGCGTCATGGCAGAGGTTGAGAGCACTAAAGGATCGTGTTATGTGAAGAAATTTGGGTTTTGAACAATCCAGTCGACAGATCCATAATCCCTGGCCTTTTATGGCATCTCAAACTCCTTTTCTTTCCAGAAACTCTAGCCTGCAGACCTGCCTCCTAACACTGCTGCTGTGACCTGTGACCTGTTGGTGACTGAGTGCTGCCTCAACTGTACTGATAGACATTCAGCGTTTTTCTAAAACCTTTGTTTGGTATAATAAGCTTTAAGTGAAAAGAAGAAAAAACTATTTTCAAGTTGCTATTATCAATTCATTAGCAAAAAAACTACAGTTTCACGGTTAAAAAACAATGTCTCCAACTTCATAAATGAAACTGTTGCTGAACCAGAGAGCTTCTTCAGTGACAGACTGCTGCATCATAGGTGCAACAAGGAGTGTCATTACAGATCCCTCCTCCCGCCAGCTGTTACACTCTATAACCATCACAACTACTAACAAACTCAATAATTATTTACATTCCAGCTGTTATTAACACCTTCCTTCTTGTAAATGGCCTGTTGTTTTTTTATGTACAAATATTTATGCACTTTGTCTACATCAATCCACTTCACTGAATCAGAGTGTGCCATTTCTAGTATCTGGACAGTATTTCCAAATGCCTGGATGAGCCAATCTATAATCCAAAATTGGAGTAGTGAGAAGAGATCAATTGTTGAAACAATTGTTAGAAAATGGAATGAAAACAAGATCACCGACAATCTCTCCCAGCCTGGAGCTCCATGCTACATCTCACTATCTCACGTCATCTGTAGTACAATGAGGAGAGAGCTCAAAACTACGCAGGAGAAACTACTCAATGATGTGAAGAGAGCTGGGATCACAGTGCTCAAAGGGTCCCCCAGCTTAAGCCAGCAAATGTTCAGGCCCCACTAAAGTTTATCGGAGGGCATCTGGATGAACCAGAGAAGGATATGGGAGAATTTCATGTAGTGAGAGGAGACCAAAATAGGACTCCTTGGTAAAGATGGCACTCGCAGCACAAACGCTGAGTTGCATCCCAAGAACACCATAACTGTGAAGCGTAAGGGTAGAAACATCACGTTTTGGTGCGGCTTTTCGGCAAAGCGGACAGGAAGACTGATCCGTATTCCTGAGTGGATAAATGGATCCATGTAAAGGGAGATTTTGAGCAAAAAACCACCTTCCATCAGTGAGAGCATTAAAGATTCATCTTCCAGCATGACAACGATCCCAAACACACCAACCGGGTAATGAAGGAGTTGCTATGTAAAAAGCATTTCAAGGTTCTGGAGTGGAAAAGCCAGTTTCCAGACCTCGTCCCCCCGCAACCCCCCCCCAAATGTATGTTTATTGATTTCTTACCATTACAGGATTAATACAAGTTGGAAAAAATACGTAGAGTCTAAATTATCTCAACAATATTGTCAAAAAGTAGAATCTGTTTCCTCACCTTGTGGTGCCACTTATGCTACAACTACTGCTGTTGTCAATAACATCATCCTGGACACACCAGAGCCAGTGAGATTTATTGTGTCTTCTCGTTGAAAATGTTATTTCCCAGTCAGTGAGCATACCTGTCCCAGGTTGATGTAAACGGCATTCTGCAGGAACTCTGAAGCCTCCCTGGCTCTCTTCTGGATGGCCAGCACCCTGACCGCTTTGACGCAGGCCTCCAGCTCGATCACACCTGCGTTCTTGTACTGTACGAGATTTAAGCAGGAGATTAGTTTAAGAAGGTTCATTGTTTTATCGTCAAGAGACAGTGGTTTAAAAAAAAAAAAGTAAAAAGAGTACACATTTCTTTTAGAATAGACAATAATGTGGCGTAAAAAGATTAATTATGCGAAGGGTTTTTCCAACCTTTAAATGCTAAATAGGCTGCAAATTTTAGAAAAAAAAACAACTCTAAGTGTTAAAAAGTAAGTTAAAAAGTTGAAATAGTCTGCTCATATAAGTAGCTTGATATGGTGCAAAATAAATTAATCAAAGCATGTACTCTTTCAAAGCAGAGGTCCAACAGCATACCACGTCTTAATGTTCTCCAAACTACACAGATGTTCTGTCAGATTAAGCTCTGCACTCTGGTTCGGCCACTTCAAACATGATTTTCTCCTGGGAAGCAGTGTTTCAAATATTTTTTTTTAATATTTGGGTGCATGCTTTGGGCTCACTATGATGGAAAATAAATACCTTCATCTTTGTCATTCCAGACACCTAAACGTTTTGAATCGCTGTTTGGAATTGTCTATCATCTGAACCATGCTGACAGAAATCCCAGATATATCTCAAGAAAGGAAACACCACAGTATGATGCTACCACAACCGTGTCGCAGCAATTTTTACTTCTACATTTTTGAGGCGATTTTAAACTGGAATGGATGTGTACTCTGAAACAAGGTTCTCAGATCCTACTTCTTAGTCCTGACATATGGAGCATACAGCAGATTGCTGCCATAACAGATGTAGAACAGAGCCCCTACTTTCCAGAAATTCCAGCAGCTCAGTCAGTGTTGCTTGTAGCCTCTTGGCAACTTCTCTCACCAGTTTTCATCTCATCCTTTCATAAATTTCTTAAATAACATGGCAAGTTTTTGAAATTCCACTGCGACTGTATACATTCTTTAGTTATTGATGATTCCCTTTAGTTTGCCATGGAATAAACTTACTTCAGCACAATTCACTTTACTTATGTACCCATAATTCACAACAAATGTGCAACGGCAGTCATGGCAACAATATAGTCAATTCAACCAATTCAGACAAATTCAAAGTCAAATGCTGCAGGTCGACGGAGATTCTGAATGATCAATTTTCTAATAATTGCACCAACAACTGATTTCTTCTCACCAAGCTGCTTACTTATTGTAGATTGGGTCATCCAAGTTTCTGCAGGTTTTCAATATTGTCCCCGGTATCCCTAGGCACTTTGTGTTGGCCATGGTGGAGGTTGGAGTCTGACTTTTTGAAGGTGTTGACAGGTGTCATTCATACAATGAGTGGAGGATAAATAAGCCTTTTAAGGAAGTAACAGGTCTGTAAGGGCCAAATTTCTTGCTTGGTTTTAGGAGCTAAATGCTTAGTTTTAGTACCATTATACAAATGTATTCTTTAAAAGTCATACAACATGGATTTCAAGTTAGGCCTCGAAAAAGGATGGCAGCATAGAAGAACGTGCGCCCGATTAAAATGGTCTGATGTTCTATCTAACAGCAACCGGACAGCGCATGAGCAAACACCTACAGGTGAGAGAGGCCCTCCCTCAAAGCCCCCCTTTCATCGGGGCTTACTCAGGGTCAGTTTGATGACCCCACATGTGGAAGTCAACAGGTTGTTTTTTTTTGTATTCTGTATTTGTTCAAGACAATTCAATGTTCTTTTTGTAGCTGTTGTTCTATACAGTGCTAATGTTTATATAATGGTTGTTTATGTATGTTCAGGGAGTGTATGGACTGCACCAGGTTTTGTTATTTCAAAAACACCAAGGCAATCGGATTATGGTTAATGGCAAGATAAAAATTACTTCATATAAAGTAAACGGCTTGTTAAATCCTATAAAACATAATAAGATATTAACTAAAATGAAAAAAGAACAAGCACAAATAGTATATCTACAAGAAACCCACCTAGATTTTAAGGAACACGTGAAATTGAAAAGAATGGGTTTCACAAGCGTATTTTCTTCTTCTTACAAAGGTGGACGAAGGAGAGGAGTTGCTATCCTAATATCAAGCAAATTACACTTTGAAAAAATATCCTAGATAAGTGACAGGGAGGGACGATTTATCTTAGTAAGAGGAAACATCGAGGATAACCCAAGAATGCTGCTAAACGTATATGCACCATCCGGAAGTGACATCGACTTCTTTAAGAAAGTCGTTAATATGATGGTATCAGAGACAGTAGGCCTTCTAATATGTGGGGTTCATTTAAATATACATTTACAAGCCAAAACTACATATCTCCACTGGGAAAGCCCAGAATACAAAGTTGCTGATCAAGAAAATTAATACATTATTTGAGGAGGTGGGGCTAATTGACATATGGAGAGATTTGCATCCCAATCAAAGAGATTATACCCATCACTCCTCACCCCACTCGTATATGAGAATAGATTATTTTCTAATATTTGGAAAGGACAAAGATAAAATAAATACATGTGAAATTGGGACAATAGATTTGATGCACTGGTAAATTTGTCTTTAGATCTAAACTTACAACCAAAAATTAATAACTGGAAAATAAATTCAAGCCTGCTCAATGATCCCCACTTTAAAAAACAGATAAAAAGAGAAATCCACTTCTACTTGGAAATTAATGAGAAAGGGGATGTTTCCCCTCCCATTTTGTGGGATGCCCTGAAGGCAGTCCTGAGAGGGAAAGTCATAGCAATATCCTCCTATAAAAAAAGATGAGAAATTATAAATTGGAACAATTACAAAATAAATGTAAAAGAATTAGAGAAAAAACTTTTGAGGTTAATAATGAAAACAAGAAACAAAAATTAATTATTTAACAATGTATGAAATCAAGAAAAATTTGATGTTCCTTAAACAAAGATATTATGAAGGTGGATCCAAACCAATGAAAGTTTTGGCCTGGAAACTTAAAAAGAAAATAGCACAGAACAAAATTCATAAAATCAAAGACCCAGTGACTAAAATAGAAAAAAACAAACTAAATGAACTTTTGGGAGCCTTTGAAATATTTTATGAGACTATTTATTTTAAAAAGACAGGAGGCAGCATAGCTGAAATGGATAATTTTTGGGATTCTCTGGAAATCCCAGTGTTAGATGAAGAAAAGAATAAAATAATGATTGAGGACATAACACAAAAAGAGTAAAAAATGGTATTAAGTAAACTCAAATCAAATAAATCACCAGGATCAGATAGCTATACGGCAGAGTGGCATAAGGAGTTGAAAGTAGAGCTAATACCAGTAATTCTTCCGACTTTGAACTGGGCTTTAAAGAAGGCACAAACACCACCTAGTTGTGAGGAAGCAATAATATCTGCTATTCCAAAAGAAAATAAAGATAAATTAGAGTGTGGATCACACAGCCCTATATCGGTTCTCAATATAGATTATAGGCTATTTACATCTATTGTGGCTAGACGACTGGAGAGATTTTTACCTAGTCTGATACATAATGACCAAACAGGCTTTATTCGAGAGTGTCAAACGCAAGACAACATACGACGGACACTACAAATTATTAACCACATCCAAAAGACTAAAACAGCAGCTATGATAAGTAGTATTGATGCAGAAAAGGCCTTTGACTCAGTGAATTGTAGTTTTGTTTATCGAGTTTTGCATAAATTTGGCCTACAGGAGACCAAGCATTATATAATATTATATTCACAGGAGAGTCCAACATTAACCATGTGGATGGACATCACAATGGACATTTGCAGGATGGAGAAACTAACTGGAGACTTGAACTACAAGGACTTGTTTGTTTTACGTTGGAAGAAATGGATAGACTATGTAACACCACACAGGCCGGACTTTGATTTGCTTAACCTGAGACAATAATATGTTGTATATGTAGCAGTAACCATATTTCACTCCATAAGTGCTCATGTTTTTGCTTTTGGTTTGTTTTTTTATGATTTTTATAACTGGAAACTGGACATTCATGTTGACACTTTGTGATTAATATCTAAGACGGATGTACATGCAAAAACTGTTAAAGAATGTCAATAAAAACGAAAAGAAAAAAAAAAGTCATACAATATGTTCTCCTGGATTTTCTTACATTCTGTTTCTTACAGTTGACGTGTACCAATTATGACAATTACAGACCTCTCATCTTTTTAAGTGGGACAACTTGCACTTGCATCTGTGGCTGCCAAACACCATATTGCCCAACTGTAAAAGCAGGCCCAAATGTAACAACTATGGAGGATATAAAAGGAAATAATGACAATACATTCCACAGCGTTATTTGCTGAAGAATTTATCACACTTTTCTCCTGACTGATGCGTTTGCACAAAACTATTTTTGATTCTTTGTAACCTCTCTAAAAACTACTGCTTTGACTAAAGAATGCAGATGTAAGAGAACCCCCATTAGGACAGCTGGGCTTTATTTTAAGTTGATCAGAATCACAATAACTGCTAATTGGTTTGACTGAATTTTGAAAGTTTAACAGTTTGAATAATTATGCAACCAAACAATTGCAGCTTTTTGTTTGAACATTTTCACTTCTTACACATTTGAATATTTTTCAGGTAGATTATAAAGTTTATAAATCAACTCAAAGGGTTAAAAAAAACAACTGTTGATGTAATCGTAATGGTCTTATTCTGCATGTCCCTAAAACCTAGCCTAGCATTTTAACAGGTGATCAAACCCATCCCTCCCGGTTAAAAAGAAAAAAAAGTCACTGTGTACTCTGCCTTTTTTGCATCTCTGTTCCACGGCTTCCTTACACTTACCCACACTGCCTCTCCTATTAAATTTATATTAATATTAAATGGCTACATGTTGAAGTGTAATTTAAACTTTAAAGAAGTAGATATACTGTAAGTAGAAGGTCTGAAGGTAGAGGAGGTTAACACAAAATGGAAATGAAAATAATGATAAAGTCAGGCAATATAATTCATAGTAACCATGAAGAAGCCAATGTAAATTGTACCTTGAAGGGTAGTCAGAACAAAGACTTCTGTTTGCATGTTCTAATGGTTTTGTTGAAAGACAGACCTATATGTCACATTCAGCCTTGTGCCAGTCAAATACAGATCAGACAGCGTTGTCCCAGTCTACTGCTGCAATACCTCATCCAATAGTGCCCTCTTCTGGGAAGGACGAATATAGCCACACTTTTCTGCTGTCTACTTTTCAGAGATGATGTTACAAAAATGCATCAAGAAAATAACCTGTATCATGGAGGAACCTGATAGTGAACACCCAAGGGTTGTAGCCTTATTTTCAACAATTGGAATGTCACTATTAGTTTTTCACAGTTAGGATTCCCATTCAGGTAAAAAAAGTCTTTTATTCTTTAAAATGCAGGCTTCTTTTATGGTAATAATTAGAAAACATAACTAATAAAGATCTGGACACTCAAAAGAGCCAGTTAATAAGAACTCAAGGACAAATAATTGATAAATGAAAACTGTTTTCTCTGCAAAGATATTACTACTTGAACCAGTGAGTCGTAAACTGTTGCTCATATGACCCTCCACTGTGGCTCTTCTGAAATCTAATAAGAAAAGAAATGATATAATCATAAATGCAATGAGATGCAGGTGATTCTAGCACTGTTTATGCTATATCAGCATTGATTATTGACAACCAAAGGGCAGCTATGGTACAAGACTTTTATTTATGGCAACAGCTTACTCGGCTGGCCTCATTCCACAAAATGAAAGGATTTTCTTTTAATTTGGCAAGTTAAAATGATCCACTTTGTTCAAATATCTGAAAATAAGTAACAGTTTTCTTTAGCTTTTTTTTTTTTTTTTTGCAGGTCAATTCAAGTGTTATTTTATAGTAACATTTGCAGAAACAAAAGAGTTTTGACCTTTGTTTTCAACCTTTTAATATTCTACATTATTATCACGAGCTTTGATGAATTTTTATAAGAATTTATGTGAGCAAAACAAAGCAATGAATAATTTTGTGCAGGAAGAGAAATGATAATGGCTTTGAACACAAAATAAGACAAAAATCTGAACAGCATGACGTGTGTTTGTGTTCACGCCCCCTGATTCAAACTGTGTAGAGACACTTTTCACTGAAGTTAAAACCGCACGTCTTTTGGGGTACGTCTCGACCACCTAATAGATTTTAAAATCCTGACCGATAGCAACCCATTCTTTCATAATCACTTCTTGGAGTTTGTCAGAATTAGTGGGTTTTTGTTTGTCCACCCACCTCTTGAGAAGTGGCTTCTTTGCTGCCCTTCTTGACACCAGGCCATCTTCCAAAATTCTTTGCCTCACTGTGCGTGCAATTACGCTCACACCTGCCTGCTGCCATTCCTGAGTAAGCTCTGCACTGGAGGCACGCCGATCCCGCAGCTGAATCCTCTTTAGGAGACGATCCTGCTGCTTGCTGGACTTTATTAGACGCCCTGAAGCCTTCTTAACAAGAATTAAATCTCTTTCCTTGAAGTTCTTGATAATCCTATAAATTGTTGATTTAGGTTAACAATATCGTTGCCTGTGAAGCCATTTTTATGCAACACAATTATGGCTGCAGGCGTTTCTCTGCAGGTATGCATGGTTAACAACGGAAGAACAATGATTTCAAGCATCACCCTCCTTTTAACATGTTAAGTCTACCATTCTAACCCAATCCGCCTGACATAATGATCTCCAGTCTTATGCTCGTCAACATTCTCACCTGAGTTAACAAGACGATTAATGAAATGATCTCAGCAGGTCCTTTAATGGCAGCAATGAAATGCAGAGGAATTTTCATGGCAAAGAAGGATTATGCAATTCATCTGATCACTGTTCATAACATTCTGGAGTATATGCAAATTGCCATTATAAAAACTTAAGCAGTAACTTTTCCAATTTCCAATTTATTTATGTAATTCTCAAAACTTTTGGCCACGACTGTAGGTACACTAGAACACATCTTGTGCCCCTTTTCCGCTTGGACCGGGTTACCCCCCAAACGGATCAGTTTAGCACGGCCCAGAACAGGATGGTTGCGTTTCCATTACCATCTCAGAAGAACAGTAGTGGGCAAAGGGCATGGGTGGACTTTTAGACGACTTTTGACTCACCTCACATCTCTCAGACATTGATCTGTTCGGGCCTCCGGCTCCTGATCTGTGTTCTTCACCCTAGGACTGATCTAACCAGACTCCAGCTCTGCAGCCTTCCACCCTGATAGAGCTGACTCTTGCCTTCGCTCTGAGAATGACGAGTACCTCCTGGCTCTCTGCTGCGACTGGCAGCTACCAGCCTTCCTCCTCCCCGACAATGAAGGCTCGCCGCGGCTTTCACATGTGCTGTCACATTACGACTTCGACAGCTATACCGCTACCCGACCAGATCCACTCCAACCTGCGTGTGGAACACGATAACAGCCCTGATCAGAGCTCAGTTCTTCTTAGCGACCAGACAAAAATCAGCCATCACTCACAGTTTTCCAATGTCCCACATGCAGAAACCACAGCCGGTATCTAGCTCACTCTCTCCCCCGCTGCTTGCTGGACTTTAACCATACATGCTGTCCATTTCTGCTAAACGCTACCTGTTATGGTGTTTAACAGCTGGTTGGTCACACTTTCATTGTCATTAAATGAGAGCGAAATCACTTTACTGGACGAATCCGTCCATAGCTGGATGTGATGGGTCGCTTCTGCAGGCTTTGGAAAAAGGCAGAAGTAGTTCCAAAAAAGTGGATCGGCAATGGTAACACAGCAGAACGGTTCTCAATCGACCCTTTCTAGACAGTTCCAAAACTAGTGGAAAAGGGACACTGGAGAACTAACCACAGATCTTCTGTTGGATGCAGGCTTCCTCACATCCTTCTCTCTATTCAGATACACTCTGATGTTCAGATAAGGGCTCTGTGGGGACCATACCATCAAGTCCAGGACTTCTTGTTCTTTTTTACGCTAGAGATAGATCTCAATGACTTTGTCTGTTTGAGGTCGTTGCACTGCTGCAGGATAAATTTGGGGTCAATCATATGCTTCCTTGATGGTATTGCATGATGGGTAAGTGTCTGCCTGTATTTCTCAGCACTGAGAATATTATCAATCCTGACCAAATTTCCAACTCCATTTGCAGAAATACAGCTGCAAACGTTTAAGAAATCTCAACGACGCTTCACTGCTCACTGGAGACATTACTCATCATTGTACCGCTCTGCAGGCCTTAAATAAACAAAATATACTTCTGCTTCAGCCAAATAATTCACATTTTGACGCACCCCAGTACCTAATTTTTACGGCATACTTGAGTCTCTTGGCCTTGTTTCCATGTCCAAGGTTTGGCTTTTTGGCTGCAACTCTTTTAAGAAGACCACCTCTGGCCAGAATGATCCAGACAGTAGATGGGTGTACCTGGGTACCAATGGCTTACAGTTCTGAGCTGATGGCACTGCTGGACATCCTCCAATTGAAGGAAGCCTAATGTGTCTTTCATCTGCTGCGACGAGTTTCCTTAACCCACCACAGTATGGTCCCTGTTCTTTGTGCTTCTTTAAAAGAGCTTGGACATCACATATTGAAATCCCAGTCTGCTTTGAAATCTTTGTCTGGGAAAGACCTTGCTGCTGCAGTAGAACTACCTTGTATCGTGTTGCTGTGCTCAGTCTTGCCATGAAATTAAACTATCTTCCACGGCCTCACCTTAGACATATGGAGAGATTAGCGGAGTTTGGCTGTTCCTCAGCAGGGTTTAAGCTTTGTACACAGCTGTTTATGTTCTAGTTACTGACTGAGTTTCAACCTACAGTACATGTGATATTGATTATCTTTAGTTTGAGTGATCATACATCTGACAATAATCCTAAAAAATCCCTGACTTTTTGCAAGTATACCTTGAAGGTTTGAAGATAAAAGGTAGTAACTGCAAATATTGATTTTAAATTTTTCTTTTGTTTGTTCACTTTTTATTTGGTAAATTACATTTTTTTTAAATCATTTATATTTCTAAAAATAATTCTTGTACCAGTATTTTTTCCACACCTGCCAAAAACATTTGCACAGTATGGTGTGTGATGCAATATACACATGCATTACCAATACATAGTGTTGGTAATATATTTGAAAGGACTTTAAAAGTACTTTTGCTGCTTAACAGTTATTTTGTAATTATGTTATATAGTCACATAATTTTTTTTCATTTTAAGTCTTTGAAATAATACTTTCTCAATAACATTATATTTTTGTCTATTTGATGGCATTCTTTAAAAAAAATATTATAATCAGAAGTTACTCCGTACTTGAGCCTTTTTATTGAATTCCTTACCCTTGAGGATTTCTTTGGACAGCTACCTTTTCCTTTTACTAGTGTAAAAATATGTTGTGCTCCTTTTGAATAACATTTCTGGGTTCTGTACCCACCTCTGCCGGAATTCTACAGGGTCATTCCAAAACATTTCTATGCTTTGATCAAATTCAAATCTCTGTACCTCTGGCTGGACATCTGAACTTTTTTGAAGCCTCTACAAAGGGTTTTCCCCCAATTGACCTTTTTTTTTTTTTTTTACCCAATAACAATCTACTTTGACAAGGTTCCCTGTCACTGTTAAACAAAAGCTTATCCAAATCATGATCCTGCCACCATCAATTTTCTCTGTGAGAATGGTATGATCAGGTTGATACACTGCCCCCCCCCCAAATGAAATTTTATGTGTGTTTGTTTTAAAAATGAAAAGCAGGTATCATTTTGCCTCCACTCCACAATAATGCACAAGTTTGATTAGATCCAACACAATAAACCCCAATGAATTACCTCGGAGTCTATTGTGTATACTAGGACAAAATGTAAGTTGAAGCTTATAGCATGGTTTATCTTTATTTCATTCAGTTGGTGTGATTTTCATCAGTACCTTTCCATAGTAGGAGATAGCCTCTTTGTATTTCTCAATAATGTCTTCAGGGCTCAGACAGTTCTTTGCCCGTCCAATCTCTGCGCTGGTGTCGGCACTGATGCTGACGTTGGCTGTCAGGGCACCTACACCCAAAACAAGACAAGACAAGAACATCATTCAAAGGCGCGAATCCAGAATCTCTGTGAATCTGTTGCCCTTTTAACACGAAGAACAATAAAAACAGTTAGGAGGAGAACTAGGAGCACAACTGCCAGAACAACATGCGTATCCACTTAAAAAAAAACAAAAAACAATTAAAGTACGTTCACCAACTGAGAAAAAGTGGCCCACTAAAATATTAACACCCCCACAGACACCCAGTCCTACATTGTAAGACAACCAGGTAGCTTGAAACCCAGCTATGAGACCTTTTATTATGTACCGAGAAACCAGTTTAAAACAAAAGTTCAACATTAAATCTGAACTAATCCCATCTCTGAAAAAATTAAAAATTTAAAATTAAAGGTGCGTTTTAGAAAATGACAAACATTTAGCAAGAAACTGATCCAAATCCAAGAAAATACCTAAAATAATAATAACATGAATTATATATATATACACACACATACACACACACACAGTACAGGCCAGAAGTTTGGACACACCTTCTCATTCAGTGTGTTTTCTTTATATACATGACTATTTACATTGTAGATTCTCACTAAAGGCATCAAAACTATTAATGAACACATATGGAATCATGTAGTACTTTTCCAAAACTTGTCAAATAACCTGGCCTCCAAAGTGACCGGACGTGAACCCAATGGATATGATTTAGGGTGAGCTGAACCGCAGAGTGAAGGAAAAAGGGCCAACAAGTACTAAGCATCTCTGGGAACTCATTCAAGACTGTTGGAAAACCATTTTGGGTCGACTTAAGAGAATGCAAAGCAGTAATCAGAGCAAAGGGTGGCTACTTTGAGGAATCTAGAACATGTATTCAGTTATTTCACCCTACATACAGTACATGCAGTAATTCCATACATTATGTGTTCATTCATAGTTATGAAGCCCTTAATTGAGAATCTAGAATGTAGTCATGAAAATAAAGAAAACGCATTGAATGAGAAGGTGTATCCAAACTTTTGGTCTGTACTGTATGTATTATATATATATATATATATTTAAACCTGTGTTAATTCTTAAAAATATATAAAATTGAATATAGCAAATAAAAAAATACATGACAAAAAACATTTTTTGTTTATTTAAAAGACAAAATAAGGCGGAGAGATTTTTTAAAAATACAATAAAATAAAATAAATGAAACAAAAACAAAGAGATTAAAATATTTAAGAAAATATTAAATATTAAAGAAAACAGGACTAAATAAATAAGAAAAAAGGAACACAGGTGGTACCACACCAACTGTATGGAGTTTGTTTTTGGGAGAAACACCATACAGGCCAAAAAGGGTCAAGCTTTACAGGCTGCAATGAGTAATACAAACTCAATTTGTATAAAATAAGAAAGATTTTTGGTTGTCTTGACTGCAAGCAATTTAGACAAATGATGAACTATCTCCTCTGGATGTTTAAAGGAGTTATGTCAACTAAAGATCTCAGTTCCATATTCAGAAAAATGCTGTTTTAATCTAAAATATTTTTATTTTATTTTTTCAAAGAAACATGTAAAACATTAACTTAGTTAAGACCATGTCTAATTCAAATATAACCGTAAATGTGATTTAATGTTGCAGCTGTGATAAACGGACACAGAAGCTGTCATAAGCAAAAGAATGGAACAAAATATTAAACACGGGGAAAACAAAACACCAGTAAAGCAACAATAGCAATCAAAGTGCTGCAGTTGAAAACAAAAGCCCATGAGCCCGTGCAAACTGAAAAACTAGTGTCTAGAGGATCTATGGTGGTTAAACAGTCAGACCATACCTGGATCAATGAGAACCTCCTGAGCCCCTACAGACAGAGAGAGAGAATGCAGATTCACTCCATGACACAAGGCGTAGTGTTAGCAGAGTTAGCGGCCACATTCTGCTGCATGCTACAAACTGCTGGGTAGTCATAATGTGCTAATAATATTAATAGCAATAAGTTTGTAAATAGTGCATCATTTTTTTTTTAAACCTATGTAAGTTATTACAACAACCTCCAATACCAGAAAAGTTGGGACACTCTTCAAACTAAGACTCTCAAATCACATGAGCCGAAGCATACGGTAAATGAAGCCTTTAAGTATTGAAAGGATTTATGAATGTTGGAAGGAAAATAGGGGTTTTAGAGCAACATATGCTTCTCTCCAGATGGCCTCAATTTCAGGGAAAGCCTTGTGTATTTCAGCATTACAAAGCATGACTTTGTCAGAGAAGAGTCCATGTGCTGAACTGGTCCAGACAGAATATTCTGCCTAGAGATAACTTTTGGGGATGGGCAAAATACTCAAACTTTACCCAAACTGAAATGTATGTGTGTGAACGACAGCATTTTTCCAGTGTCAGTATATTTGTTGTTTTGTTGTTGTTTTTTATGAAAAGATGCGTTTTAGTTAAGCTCATGGTCTTTTGAGGTGCTGATTATACTACCTTACAGACTGAATAGGATGAAGTCAAGTCCATCCCATCCAGTCTTTAACAAGAAGGGAACAATGATGCCAACATAGCGACTTAGCAACTATAGTTAGTGAGTTTTTAGACCCCTCTAGAGTTTTAGTGGAGACTTTTATGTGAAGCACGTATCATTGTTACTGTTCCCACTGCACAGCGGTCCTGCAGTGGTCCAAGATCACTTCACAGCAGGAAGCCAGTCTGTGCGCTGCAGCTCCGCCCGTCCACCCAGGCCCTGATCAATCAGAGTAGATATTTACCCCACTGAGTCCAGTGTGCTGAAAAATCCTGCATGCTGGGACCGCTGGCTGATCCTACCCATACATAGATGTAAATGCAAATCTTTTTCTGCTTAAAACTAACAACTGAGTAAATGACTAACAAATAACACCCACAGCCCCAGTCACTTACTCACCTCATCCACCCTGTGCGAGTGCCTCTGTGACAGATGTTTAACACTCACCATGTCAGACTCGAAACTTGACTCTCAGAAATACAGAAAAGAGTGAAAATCGAACCCTGACGTAAAAGGTTGGTTGAAGCCATTTAATGGAGATGTTACGTGAGTCTACTGCCTGCATTGAAAGGCTGATTTTTATGACACAATGAGTGAAATAAAAAATACCACGACTTATAAATGTACTCAAAAGATAAAACCTTATAACAATTGCACCTCTAGCGTACAACCAGTTATGGTTTAAAAAACAATTCTGCAAAAACTGTTTAAAAAAATGTACGAAATGTAAAACATTTTTTTAATTTACCCCTCTCCTACAGCTTCCATTACTATTTCTTACAAATCCTATCCGCTCAGAGTAATTTTCTGCTCTCTAACTTCTACATACAGCAGTGATAGAGCTTGTAAAAAAAGTGGGGAAAAAGTGCTTTGACAATTAGTAATGCAAACAAAGCTTTGCACTCAGAAACGCTGTTTCTGAGTGCAAACACAGGTCGCACAAGTGATGTTGGAGCATTTTTCGTTAGTGACATTACAGCACTTAAAACTCCGCTGAAAACAGAGAAAATGCAGATCTTCACTTTGACTGGAGTTTTTAGAAAAATTTGTTTTTGGTGACGTAAATCTGCGTCTACATGTGGATCACAGGCCAAACTGTAGAAAAATATATTCATTCTGAGAGATATCCACCTACATGTGGACAAATCATGAATGTCAACAGCAAGAATTTGCACACTCTTAATGTGAATGATGTCCAGATATCTTCAAATGGTTTTGAAAGGAAAATATCGTAAACCGTGATAAACATGACAGGCCCTGTCTTAACAATTTTGCAGAACTTGCAGGAAGCATTACATTTGTATATGGTCTCATTTTATATAATGTTGTTATAATTACTATGCTCTGTCGTGAATAAAACATTGCCAATGTGGTTGGAAAGCTGTTTAGTTCTCTCTTTTTTTTATTAATAGAAAGAACGGCCCAACTTTTCTGGAACTCAGGTTGTAAACCTCTCAGTCAGTTGTAAAAAAGAATAATTATATTCTTCTAATTTTTTGCTGTATCTGCTCTATAGATGGATGGATGAATGGATGGATAAATGGATGGATACTATCAGCATTAAATGCAACAATTTTAATAGAATGTTAATTGAAAGGGAAAGTTGGCATAACAATATTAAGTTTCAGTTAGCAAACACTGGGAGAAATTCCCCATAATTCAGCACTTCATAATTCAGCTCAAAGTGAAACAAAGCAGTTGGGCTGAGGGAAGCTGCACCGTGATGAAGCTGCCAGCCAGCAGAGACTTTCTTTTTTTCTCACTCACACAGGGGGATGCAGTGTTTCTGCAAGTTGTCTCTACTGATTCATGTTACCTGGTCTGTGGCGTTTGCCTGCATCAGCCGGCAGGGAGATACTGGGTTTGCGTGCGGCCATCTTTCCCGCTGTGCCACCAGGGTAGTGGAAAATGACAGAGGCGGAGCATAACCCTTCCAATGCGGCTGCAAAAAAAAAACCCACAGCTGCACTGAAGGTCTCAGAATTGAAGAATTTGAGATTTTTGGTTCTAGAATGTCAAACTATACAAAAACTCAGAGGAGTCTAACTGCTTTAGCAAGGCAGTGAATGTGAAAAACTGTGTCTAAAAGCCATATTTTGGTTAAAACAGATATGGAAATAAGCCGACCAGTTGTAATCTCATATGTGTGCATGTTAATGTCCATTAATATCAATTTCCCCATAAAGAAAAGGAAATACAACTAATGCCACAAACAAAGTGTTTGGCCCAATGCTTACCACCAAGCCAGAGGAAATCATTGACTCCCCTGAGGAGCTCCACAGCCATGTGATAGTGAACCAGCGCGTCCTGCAGCATCCCTGCCTGCAGACACAGGTCTCCGACGTGCTTCCTCATCCGGCCCTGGCAACGCTTCTTGTAATGCCTGGGAGGGAAGCGGCAGGAATATTGAAAAAAAAAAAAAAAAAAAAAAGAAGAAATTTTTAGATGCACCAAAAGATGAAAATCCTTAACAAAAGTAATTGTTTTGACTCCTGGGTACAGATTTTCTTATCTAAAAACAGTAAAATGACTTGGTGGAAGACAGGATAGGAGTCTTATTGGCTAGTAATACTAGTCAGCTGCAGAGGAAAAAGGGTGACCCGAGAGAGCAAAGCAGAACAAAGCTAACGACACAGAGAACGGGGCGTTCGGTGACCCTTTGGTTTTTTGCAGAAGGCAGTGAAAAAGGGAGCAGCTTCACCAGGATGCAAAGGAACAGGAACTACTTTTATGGAAAATCTAGGGAACTAAACAAATACAAGGAAGGTGAATGGAAGACGATAAAGTGGCTCAGCAGGTGGCCAGGAGCTCAGGAGGAAATGCAATCGTAGATGCTTAAAGCAGGGACTTTGTGAAGTTTGACAGTTTTGTGCTTGCAAGTGCCCCCCTCAGGCCAAAGGCGTGAATGCAGCCTGAATGGAAATTTCATGCTTGAGGCTCACACACATGCTGCATTAGAGCTGATGAACGAAGGAACAGAAACAACAGCTGAGTCAGTCTTGGACAATTTACAGATGGATGCAGGCATGACTTCAACTGAGGTAAGAAAAGTTACTGCTGTGTACGTTTAGTTGGGGTCTGGGCTTCTGGAGTTCAGTTGGTGCTAAAAGCTGCTCTTTTTCTTATGCACAGCTGAATCCATCCTTCAGTTATCACTCGCTCCGCGGTTGTTTATGATGGGGACAGCGCATTCTACTCAGTGTGAACGTGCATGACGCCATTATGCTGCATTTGGAAAGCACTCTAGGAATCTGCCTGTTCAACTCATGCGCTCGTTATTTAAGTGAATTTACAGGCATACGGAGCCAACCGCAGTGAAACGGCCGGGGCCAATTCTACTGACCAGTATTACTGGAGCATGTATAAGGAAGACATTTTACATGCTTAAATATTTATTTGTGGTTAAACGTATGCATAGTCCCTTTAATACAGAAGCAGGGGTATTAAAAACAGAACAAGTTATGTAAGTGCCTTTTATGAATAACTGTAAATATTTAAGTATTGTTATTAGTACTTATTAGTAGGGCCCGACCATATTGATTTAAAACAGTAGTCATAGCTGATATAATGACTGATAAATGTATTGATCTCAATAACGCAAAACATTTAACACATTTCAAAAAGTAGCACTGAACATAAGCCATAAACTCATGTTTAATGGCGGTTGGCAAGCAATATTTAATGCATACTTAATATGCTTGACTTATTTTTACAAAGTATAAAAAAAAAAAACTATTTAGAACTAAAGATTTTGTTTAAGAAAATCCAGTTGTAAATTTTGTACCAGTTCCCTACTCTCAACAGTGGGCTTCAGGAAACTAACTAACAAGTTTCCAGTCTCTTCTTAAAGACAAAAGTACTATTTCCCTGTAACATGTTTCCCCTGTTTAAATTATTTATAATTCAACTCGTATGAAAAAAACCTAATCTAGATCTAATCATTTCCTGCTTTCTGTTTCGTTTGGTTTTCCTCATCATACCAACTTTCCTTTGAATGTTAGCAAGCCTCTCTTCTAAGGGTTATTTTACTTGGACATGTCGTACCACACAGGTTTTGCAGACTGTTTTTATCGTTGTCGATGTCATTAGGGTGCTAATTATCATGTGACATAATCTGGTGACTTTCTGGGTCATATTCAGCTACTCTGTGTCAGTGACAGTTGTCCGCACTGATTAAGTCACCCAACAGAGAAATGTCATTGAACGGAATCCCCTAGTTCTAAAAAACAGAGCCATTGGTTTTAAACCACAAAGGCTCTGTGCTGTAAATGCATTTGGTCAGTGAACAATGTGTCCTTTGTTGATTAATTATGACTTTGAATTAATGGTATAGACTTCTAACGGAAAATTATATGGGCTCAACAAAAAAAAACACCCAACCACGCAGGCCTTCAAGTGCTCCACTGGGTTCCACCACGGACCTTATTTGGCCAGGGAAAAACCCGGATATTATTCCCTGGTCTATTCTGCACACTTTGTAGAGATTTAAAATATTTTTCATTATTTAAACAACTTTACGCATGCTGCTCTGTTGCACATTACAACCTGGGTATGCCACTTTATCTGTATTTTTTATCTTAATAACTGCACAGTATTCTGTTTGTATAACTATGTCCATAATGTACCTTATATTTCTCTACTCTTAAACTGCATTTTACGACCATTTACAATGCATCAAAGCCCAAGTTTAGCTTTGCAGAACATAATAGACATATGTTTAATATATGTGTGACAAACGTTGCAACGATCGCTGAGGAATTGCTGTGGTTGGAGTCTGCATGATCCGGGCACGACCTCACATCGATGACTCATCGCAATGTCCTGGGATTCCTGACATAGAAAACTTTTAACTGGTTGGAATGTTTGTATAATTGTATGAAATGACTTTTGTTGTAAATTGGCGCTTTATAAATATAAGTTAATTGAATTGATCCATTAGGTCCACATGGACACAAAACTATAATTATGCTTTCCAAATTTACAGTTTATCTATAGATTGACTGAGGAGGAGGATGATGATGAAAATTAAAATTGGAGTATGGATGTTTTTTATCGTTTTTCTGAGATGGCTGCTGTTTGGTTTTATTAATACACTGAAAGAAAAAAAAACTTGATTTCTCAGAATATCATTTCTGATTTCTGTTTAATTTTCATTTGGTATGACTTAAAAATAACTATCATTATTACTTATTAATTATTTTCAAATTCAGAAGAGTAATTAATTCAATTGTTAATATCTCAACGATTTTAAAGTCATTCATTTTGTACTTGTGAAAGCCTATCTGAAGTTTATTTAACTCTTCATCCTAACCACATGGAGAACAGACTATTTAACTATGTTGAAATCAAAGTCACATGGCCCAGTCTGGCTGTGTGTCCTTGTTTCTGGAAATCAAACTACTTTCATCCTAACATGCATCAACAAGGTTCCAGTCAGAACAGGCCTCGCCTCGGTCAACCAAAGAAGTCAAGCATCACATCCTACTGCGACAATTCCACTCTAGTTACTAGGAGGTCAGCCATAAATAAAGTTATCCACACAGAGTCCAGAAGTTTGCTTTCAGGCTCAAAAGTAAAACAGACCAAGTCTGGAGAATGACTGTTTTTCATGGCCTGTTTGAAAGCTGCTTTACAGTCAAGCACAGTGGTGAGTATCATGACTTGGTACTGCATGTTTGCTACTGACTGTGGCAGCCTACAGTTCATATAGGGAACTATGAACACCAGCATATTCTGTAACATCCAGAACCAGGGTATGCCCCGGCCCCACCCCCCTCCCTTTTGGCAGTATTCCTATACGACAACGAGCCCAAACACGAGTTAAAATGGTCTACAGAACTAAATCCTGTTGACAGTCTGTGGAGTTGACACGGCGGAGTGGAAGAGGATTCCAGTGCTAAGCTGTGAAGCGCTACTGAACGTCATGACTAGAAAGTTAAGGCACCATTGAAACCTTGGGTACCACTTGGACGTTTTAAACTTTGGCCTGTACTCACATTTGCTGCCAGACATATTTATACCCGATACTCTGGTAGACTTGGCTGGATTAGGGACCAAAATCACAAAATTGCTTTACTTGTTGATTGTTTTGGTCGTATTTACCCAAAATGCCCAGCGCTATAGTCTGCTGAACCTAGACCTACGTTTTTAGACGAATTAGAGCGCATTTTTTTGGTGTGTGACAGAGTTCGATTGCCCATTCAGACCAGACTTTCTGAGCTAAACGAATTGGAGTTTAATTAAGGCGGACTAGCCAGGGCTGGTGTCAATGCACCCTTAGACAAAAATGGCTTCTACAGTGTTATCCCATGTAATATGTAATAAAATATTCACAGTAATCTGAGGGGTGCGTTCATTTTTTTTGTAAGACGCTGTATTGGAGCGCTACGTTTGGTCGGGAGTCGGGATGAAACTGGGAAAAGCACCTTTAGGGCAGAACCAGGCATGGACCGGTGATGGTACTGGCATCACGGAATGGTGAGGTTAGGGTCGAGCAATATATTGTTTAATCACTTTTTTTGTCTTCATGTAGATTACATTTTTGGAATATAAAGGGGGGAAAAAACATTTCAGCAATACATCTTTTGGTTTTTGATAGTTCAAAGAGATGTCAGCCTTCCATCTTGTTTTATAAGCACGTATTTATTCAGACTTTGAATTCAGGACAAATGAAATAAAAGCAAGCTTTGAAAATATTATCCGTCATTTTTCTTTTCTTTTGGAGAACAGAAATGGAGCAAAGAATTTATCTCGAAAATCAAATTTGGCATGAAAAAGATTTTATCTTTAATGTATATCTCCCGGCCCTAATCTCCTCCCACTTAATGTTTCTGAAACAGTTGTGTAATGTCTGATAACATCTTCAACTTTTGGTATTAAACCTTTAATTAAAATAAAAACCCTCTGATATCCTCAAGGGAATGTTAAATAATTTGTTTTTTTTATCATGATTTATCGATATCGACTTATATAAAAAGATATTATCAGGATAGAATTTTCGTTCCATATTGCCCAGCTCTAGATGACATTTCCTGGGGTCTAAAGCCCAAGCCCAAGAAAGTGCCAGACTGAGTGGAGTTTTTTCTGGCTGTGTGTTTTTCTTTAATAAAAAAATCATTCATTTGTATTGTTGTACATATAAGTACTATAAAGCTGATGGATTTTTACACCAGCTTTTATGATGCCGTGAGAGCCTATTGCCGGCCCATGCCCACAGGTGGAGCTAGTACTAGAGGGAGCAGTGTAGGGGGAACTCACTTATGGGGGTCTAAACTCTCACCTTTTGACACCCAACAATAAACTCACAGGACAGTATGAGAGAAATAAAAAGAAAGACAAATAAAGCGAGACAATAAAACAGAAAAAAAGAATTTTGAAAGAATTTTAGAACAGATAAGCCGACATAAAAGCAAAAAGATCCAAGAGAATCGCAGAAGATTTCAGTTGAGGAGGTAGGATGTCAGAGGAAACTCTCACCTGCTGTCTGTGTCCAAACCCACAAAATCTTTCTTTTCGAAAGGCACGCAGAGCAGCTGTAACTTGTCCCCAGACTTATCCGTAGCCCGATCCAGCCGCTTGGACTCCAGAACAATAAATATGGACTCTACAAAGTCCTCCACTCTCCTCTCCACGTCGGGGCACTCCTCGAAGCCGGGGTAGAAGGCCACGTCGGTGCGCTGCTGCTCGGCGATCTCCCCCCGCAGCCCGAACACCAGCAGGCGCGAGTCGTAGAGGGTGGAGCTGTACAGCTCCTTCTGGCCGTGGAAGCGCTCGGCCGTCTGGGGCCAGTCCTTGGCCGAGTCGCACGTGGTGATGGAGATGAGTCCCACCACTTTGCGGTGCGTCTGGAAGTCGCCCCACTCGTTGTTCTCGGGCAGGTAGTGGTGGCGGTAGCGGATGTAGAGGAGCCGCTGGGAGTCCCTGATGTTCACCTGGCTCACGCTGCAGATGCGCTTGTAGATCTTGAAGAACTGGTCCTCGGGCACAATGCCCACCGGCTGGACCACCACCAGCACCGTCTGGTGGTCCTCGGCGCACTGCATGTAGTCAGGGACGCTCATCTTCATACGCTGCTCTGTCTATGAGGAACAGGAAAACGGTTGTGTTTAAATTGAAGCTTATGATTATGACGGCGAATTCGGGCCATTGTAGATAAGGGGGGGGGGGTCATTTCTGCCAAAAAACTGCATATTTTCACTCAAATATACTCAAGAAACAAACTTGGAAACACTGTCGTAAAGTGGTAAATTTGAAAGAGAAAACTCAGAGATTTTCAAAAATTAAAAATCTATTTAAACTAAAATATTTTCAGACATTGTAAAATCAGAAAGAAAAAAAAAACTTGCTGATATTTTAAATCAGTTATTCCCAGCTTACAAAGTTTCAAATTTACAATATTTACATCTGGGTTAAGGATACAACGATATAACTTTTTTTTCTTCAAATCGATATGATAACCAGGCTGAGTACTTCCGATACCGAGTACCAACAGCGATACTTCTACCGCACAAAAAAAGGCAATGAATCAGAAGATTTTTTTTACTTTGTTCTTTGCTTGTTATGACAAATGATGGCGAATTAGATTTAAAAAATGAAATGTCAATAAATGTTAATTAAAATGACAACAAAACTAAAACTTCAAGTAACAATGAACATTTTCCGAGAAACTATTGCAGAGTTTTCACATTTTGAGTGTTAGTTCAAGATACCTATTAACTTTAACTGATAACAATATGAGTGCATTAGGCCGGTATTGGCCCGATTCCGGTATTGGCAATGGTGCATCCCTAATCTGGATAATTTCCAAAGTATAAATGCAGTTCCTTTTCCGGGATCAGAGCGACTTCTCCCAGGTTCCGACTTGCCATGAATGCCTCGAACGGGACAGACTGCAAGAGGGAAGCTTCAACATGGCTGCATCAAGTAGGTCTCACTGCAGCCGCTTCATTGAAATTATCCAGATGATCATCTTTTTAGATTTAGCACTTAATTCTTATATAAATCTTATTTTATTTGAATGATTTCATGTTTTATACTTAATTGATGTTTTTATCATGTTTGGTTTCGTTACCACCGAAAAGCACCTCGAATTACCCTTTGTTGAAAGTGTGCTATATAAATAAAATTGCCTTGCCTTGTCTTGTACTTCCAGTATTTTCTATCTGATTCTCAATAAACTTCTGTGTTTTTGTCTGATAAATTAGGGAGGTTTTTTTTCTTTCAAGTTTCTGACTACAATGTCATTAGATGGGTTAATTTAAACATAAAAATATCTGCTTTTAGCAATGGAATTTTTCAATGTTTCTCAAATTTATCACTAAAACCAAAATGCTCAAGATTTTTCTTGAAAATATGTCAATCTAAAATATCTTAGGTTTTTGGCAGAAATGTACTTCTCCAGTTTTGTCCTTGCTACAATTGCATTAATACTCCATCATATGTAATAAATAGTTTAACTTCAGACAGAGAGGAAAACAAGGTGTCTTTTTATTTGGTGCATGTAAAGCACTTATTTCAAGCAATGCACAAATAAAGTTTTAACAAATCTGTTCTTGGTGTAGAAAAATCCCAGCTCAGATCTGACTTCTATATGTTTTCACAAATTACAACTGTTTAAATTCTAATTTCTTTAGGCTACTTTAGGTTTGACAAGTCTCAGCATTTTAACCTATACCTGATCAACAGTGGTCCAGTCTTTAAAGGTGGTGTAAAAGCCCTTTATAGGAGCACAGAAGCTGTGCATTCCACACAAGAAGGAACCCCAGAATGTCCCATTGACGCTCACTGATGCTACACCTGCTGCTGTCTTTGCAAACTGTAAACAAGACAGAGTGGCTGCTAAAAGTGTCCGCGGGAAACATATCGGACTGACCGAGCACAACTTGTTTTTTTTTTTTTTCATATAAACTGAAAAATATTAATTTATGCGCTAATTCGACACAGCTTCCATTCAGTAATATTCTGCTACCAATTACTACAACTAGCTTAGCTTAGCTGCTTAATAAAAGCCGACGCTGCCAACAGCTGTTAAACAGCAACGATACAGAGGCTGAGAGCAGAACATGTATATAATTATCAGCATAGCCACATTTATTCTTTAAATGAGCAATATTAATTAGAAGCTGACATTACCTCAGCTGTGGTGTCTGTCAGAATGTACAGCTTCCGTAACTGAGCCACAGTTTAACCAACATCCGGTGAAGCAGTAGAGGAACATCCGGGAAGAGTTTCAAACTAAAAGCCCCAAACGTATTATTATTATCTTTTTTTTATTTATTTTTTTATTGAACAAAATCAAGTACAAACATCTTGTAGAAGTACAGAAACACTGTGTAAAAGAACAAGATAACAGCATAAGGTAACAGAATAAGGGGCATACACACACTTAATTAAATAAAAGATAAGGCTAAAGGCTTATGAGATTCAATTCAAAATACAAGAAACATAGATAAGTTAGAACACATTTTTTGGTCACGTTCAGATTTAAAGAGTCTCAATGAGGAGTAGTAAAGTTTAAATTCGTTTAAAAAAATGATCAAAACAAGGGGCAGCATTTCTCCACTTACAACAATGGATATGGTATTTAGCAAGCAATAAAACAATATTCACAACGTCGGATGCTTTTTTCCCCAGATCGTTAAAATAATATAAAACATGGGTAATGTGGAGATCTAGAATGTTAGCTATTTTAACAGACAACCAATCTTTAATATCACTCTAAAATTTAAATGAAACGGGACACACAAAAAATAAAGGATCTAATGATTCTTCAGGACAATCGCAAAAGGCACAATGGGATAATTCAAACTTAAATCGTAAAAAAACAGTCACTGGGTAGATTTTGTGACAAATTTTAAAGTGAGTCTCTTTGACTTTGGAAGAGATGCGCCTTCTCTAGGCTACTATCTCTGGGTCTATTACTGATGGCATTCTACTAAAGTAATCACCAAACAGCTTCGATTTAAAAGCAGTTGTAAGAACCGAATTACTGCATTTTTTGTAAGTGAGTTTACAATCTCCTATTTTTAAGTTGGGAAGAGTTGGTTTGACGTTAGAGTAGCCTATGTTAGTGTGTTTTGAATAAGAAAGGTCAAGGCAGCCGGGACAGCTTTACGTATTTTCAAGAATTCACCGAAGGGGCAATTAAAATTATACTTTTTGACTAATTCTTGGTAATTTAGTAGAATACCATCGTTGTCCATCAGGTCAGATATAAACAGAACACCTTTGAAAAAGCCCCAAACGTGATCAAAGGTTTTTGTCCGTTGAACGAATGCTGTTGTCTGGTAACCCGAGCAGATGTGGTAGGCTACCTACATGATTATAAATGAAATGATTGTATATTTTTATTGGTACGTAAATGGATCAATTAATAGTAATGTCACGCAAGAGGATTAGGTTAATCGGTGACTTAATATATACAGACGTGGACAAAATTGTTGGTACCCTTCATTAAATCAAAGAAAAACTCATAATGGTCATAGAAATAACTTTAATCTGACAAAAGTAATAATAAATAAAAATTATATAAATGTTGACCAATGAAAGTCAGACATTGCTTTTCATCCATGCTTCAACAGAATTATTTAAAAAATAAATGCATGAAACAGGCCTGGACAAAAATGATGGTACCCCTAGAAAAGAATGAAAATAATGTGACCAAAGGGACATGTTAATCCAAGGTATGTCCACTAATCAGCATCCTAGGTGTCTACAATCCTGTAATCACTCAGTGGGCCTATATATAGGACTCCAGGTAGTCACTGTGTTGTTTGGTGACGTGGTGTGTACCACACTCAATATAAACCAGAGGAAGCAAAGGAAAGAGTTGTCTCAGGAGATGAGAAAGAAAATCATAGACAAGCATGTTAACTGTAAAGGCTATAAGACCATCTCCAAGCAGCTAGATGTTTCTGTGACTACAGCTGCACATGTCATTCAGTAATGTACGATCCATGGGACTGTAGCCAACCTCCCTGGACGTGGCTGCAGGAGGAAAATTGATGACAGATCAAAGAGACGGATAATCCAAATGGTAACAAAAGAGCCTAGAAAGACTTCAAAATAGATCCAAGCTGAACTTTATGCTCAAGGAACATCAGTGTCAGATCGGAACATCCTTCGCTGTTTGAGCCAGAGGACAAATCATTAAAAAAACAGACTGGAGTATGCCAAACTACATGCTGACGAGCCACAAAGCTTCTGGGCGAATGTCCTGTGGACAGATGAGACAAAAATTTAACTTTTTGCCAAGGCACTTCAGCTCTATGTTCACAGACGGAAAAATGAAGCATATCTAGAAAAGAACACGGTCCCTACTGTGAAACATGGGGGAGGCTCGGTTATGTTCTGGGGCTGATTTGCTGCATCTGACACAGGGTGTCTTGAATCTGTGCAGGGTACAATGAAATCTCAAGACTATCAGGGGATTCTAGAGAGAAATGTGCTGGCCAGTGTCAGAAAGCATGGTCTCAGTCGCAGGTCACGGGTCTTACAACAGGAAAATGACCCAAAACACACAGCTAAAAACACCCAAGAAGGGCTAAGAGGAAAACACTGGCCTTCTATGAGCCCTGATCTCAATCCTATTGAGCATCTTTGGAAGGAGCTGAAACATGCTGTCTGGAAAAGGCGCCCTTCAAACCGGAAACAACTAGAACAGTTTGCTCATGACAAGTGGGCCAAAATACCTGCTGAGAGGTGCAGAAGTCTCATTGACAGTTACAGGAATCATTTGATTGCAGTGATTGCCTCAAAAGGTTGTGCAACTAAATATTAAGTTGTGGGTACCATCATTTTTGTCCAGTCCTGTTTCATGCATTTATTTTTTAAATAATTCCGTTGAAGCATGGATGAAAAGCAATGTCTGACTTTCATTGGTCAACATTTATATGATTTTTATTTATTATTACTTTTGTCAGATTAATGTTATTTCTGTGACCATTATGATATTTTCTTTGATTTAATGAAGGGTACCAACAATTTTGTCCACGTCTGTATATATATGTGGCTAGAGAAGCCTGAAATATACTCCAGTAAGAGTAGCACTACTTTAGCATATTTTGACTCAACCGAGACAGTTGGTGCTGGGGCTCGAACTGGCAACCCTCCAATTAAAAGCCGAACTTGGGAAATTAACCATTTTATTTAGGAAATGAAAGAATTTACTCACATTAATCTTACCAACCCTTTGAACAATCTGAGGAAGGCCATCAAATGAGTCCATGGATTCTTGAAAGCCTTAGAACACTGTCCCAATTCAGACTATCAGACAATCAGACTATAACTATATCATGAAGAAATAGCATAATATGAACATATAAATTCTTCACTATAAATTTTCTCATAAAACTACATTTACTGCTACCAAAATTAGCATGGAACACTAATAAATATTTTATTCAATTAAGCTCAATTCAGAAATACTTTGTTGATAGCAGAGAAAATAAGAGTTGTGACTCTATACTAATTTATTATTCAGGGAGCTGTTGATCATGAGCGCTGTGGTCAGGAAGGATCTCCTGTAGTGGTCTATGTTGCAGCGAAACTGAAGATGCTTTGTTGTCGATAGTCTCATGAAGAGGATGCTCAAGGTTTTCCATAATTTTCTTGATTTATGAAGAATCATTTTATTGCATAATGATCTCCTGAGGTTTTCCAGCTGTCCCCAGAACAGAAAGCAAGCTTAAGTTAAGGTGATTTTTTCCACACCCAAACAACTCACAAATGTTGAATTATGAGTATTTCTGCAGAGGACGGGTCTCTGAATTATACTGGGAGTCTGAGGTGTACAGAGCATACTTGCCAACCCTCCAGATTTTTCCAGGAGTGTCCTGAATGTCACTGCCTCTCCCGAAAATCTCCCCGGGCCACCAATCTCCCAAATTTCTCCTGATATTCGACAGTGTCGCAATTAATGTACTGTACACTGCCTGTTTCTTATGACAGAGGGATTGAGAATAAAACATGTCACGTTTTATTGTTGCATTTTGCCAAGGAAGGTGCTATGGAGTTCAGTTTCCTTATTGGAGTCATGAAAATCCAAAGTTGCCGTTTTGAATCCAAAATAAATTACCAAAGTCATTTGTGTATTTCCAATGAGGAAAACAATCAGCTGATACACAGATACAGCAGAAGGAGGCAAGTTTTCAGAACAGTCTTCATGTAAATGACTGCTTCAGTTTCAATGACTGTTTACATCCCCTGAGTTATTTAGGATTAAAAGCTGTTCCAATCAACCTGAAGTCTAGTTTCCTTTTATTCCAGCTGCACAATGGTAACTTTCGCAGCAGATCAAGGCTCTTTTTCCAGCTCTTTTTTAAGGCAGAGAGCGCAGGTAGGCGTGCTTTTGTTACAGCGGAAACTGAAGTTACAAAATCAGCACTCAATTCTGCGCTGCGAACAAACTGAGGGAAAAAAAAACTTTCTCACTCTCTCCTGAGTTTTTAGAATTATTAAAAAGTGATTATTCCTAAATGTTTAGCACTGCTGAGCAGGGGTGTGTATCTAGGAGGTTAATAAAGAGGGGCTAAAAGGAGCCAGGTTGGGTCTGGGACTGTAACGTGTGTGTTCTGAAACAATAAGCTTGCTTTTAAAACAGTTTACAGTAAGTAATTGGGGGAAAAAAGAAAATCACACATACAATATTTTGCAACTTTTGTTGCAACCATTGACAAAAGCCGCCACAAATTGCACAAAAAGTGGCACAAAATCTTGGAGGGACTGTTTAATGTGTTAACTTATTGGTGTGTACTGCTATTTTGTTAAATTAATAAATACTTTAAAATTAAAGTATTTAATCTTTTTAAGCCCTGAATATCTCCCTAATTTTGAAGTCCCAAGGTTGGCAAGTATCAATCAATCAATCAAACTTTATTTATAAAGCACTTTTCATAGAAACAAAATGCAGCTCAAAGTGCTTTACAGATTAAAATGACCCCACATAACCTACATCCCCATCCCTTCCCCACAATTGTAAAAATAGATAACAGTTATTCCCCATTCCCAAACCCCGTTTTCCAATCACACAGACATACCATGGCACATCCACAAACAAGCACACGTACACACAGACCACCGATACTTTTTGTTATCAGTGGTTTCTCTGCTTCATTCCAACCCGCATGCAGCCGTTATATTTCTGCTGCATGAGCAGACGTAAAAAAATGTGGTGAATAATTTAATTTGCTAATGTTTAGTTTTGTGGAAATCGTTAACGTATTTGAACATATTAAATAACTTCATAATGAACATTGCTGTTTGATTCTACCAGCATAGGGGGAACTACTAATAAAAGATAACTCCGCCTGGGACAAAGATAACGGGCAGTAAATGCGGACGGGATAGTGGAGATGTTCCTGTTGGAAATTAGGGGAAAATGGTTAGATATTAAACTAAATACAGTAAAACGTCTCTCAGTACACAGCTGGAGCAGTTCTAATACAAAGGGTGTTCAGATCATCATGTTTGACTCTTTTGTGGCCGTGCGTAATCAGAGACACGGCTTGTGCTGCCATCGGTACGCAAGGGAAAAAGGACGATATGCTTCACTGATAAGCAGGAACATTTAGTGTCACGGTGCAGATTGCAAACCTTTTAATTAAATGTGTGACAAAATCTCATTAAGCTGAAGCGCTTGGTGTAGCCTAATAAATAAACCCAATAACTGAAAGGGGGGGGGGGGTCTGAGGCGCAGAGCTCAGATTGCGAGTGACAGGATCGCCATGCATGAACCGCGGTGAAGTTAGTTTTAAGTTGGATATTCGACGGACATTCGTTTCATTAAAGCGGAGACTCCCTCCGACGTCTCACCGACAACTGCTCTCATGGAGCGGATACATCGCAGCTGAAGGCTCGCTCCTAAAGGCGGTGGTTTCGGTTAGGGACCATCAATAAATTTCCAGACATCCCAGAAAATGAATAAATACCTGTAACATATCCTGACAAAGTAACGCCAAAATATTGATACATTGTTGCTCGACACCTGAGATACACAACACACCGATTTATTGATTAAAAAAATCATATTTAATATTTCTTATTCATATTTTACTGTAATAGTGAGGGGTCTTCTTCAATAGCTTCCAGGTCATGTGACCAAGTGGCACCAAATCAACCTTAAAATGTCCTACTACATCTAAAGAACAGGACACAACAATTTATTTCCAATTTGAATTCACATAATATTTTATATTAATATTTTCCAGTAAAATGTCATACTACATATGACATTTTAAGGTTGATTTGGTGTCACTTGGCCACATGACCTGGAAGCTATTGAAGGAAAACATGAAATATTACTGTAAAATATTATTATAAAATAGGATAAGCATTAACATTGAAAATAAATTGGTGTGTCTTGTTCTTTAGATGTAGTATGACATTTTAAGGTTGATTTGGTGTCACTTGGCCACATGACCTGGAAGCTATTGAAGGAAAACATGAAATATTACAGGAAAATATTAAAATAAAATATTATGTGAATTCAAATTGGAAATAAATTGTTGTGTCCTGTTCTTTAGATGTAGTAGGACATTTTAAGGTTGATTTGGTGCCACTTGGCCACATGACCTGGAAGCTATTGAAGGAAAACCTTAAATATTACTGGAAAATATTAATATAAAATATTATGTGAATTCAAATTGGAAATAAATTGTTGTGTCCTGTTCTTTAGATGTAGTAGGACATTTTAAGGTTGATTTGGTGCCACTTGGCCACATGACCTGGAAGCTATTGAAGGAAAACCTTAAATATTACTGGAAAATATTAATATAAAATATTATGTGAATTCAAATTGGAAATAAATTGTTGTGTCCTGTTCTTTAGATGTATTAAGACATTTTAAGATTGATTTGGTGCCATTCAGTCACATGATCTGGAAGCTATTGAAGGAAAACATGAAATATTACTGTAAAATATTAATATAAAATATGATAAGCATTAACATTGAAAATAAATTGGTGTGTCTTGTTCTTTAGATGAAGTAAGACATTTTAAGGTTGATTTGGTGTCACTTGGCCACATGACCTGGAAGCTATTGAAGGAAAACATGAAATATTACTGGAAAATATTAATATAAAATATTATGTGAATTCAAATTGGAAATAAATTGTTGTGTCCTGTTCTTTAGATGTAGTAAGACATTTTAAGGTTGATTTGGTGCCACTTGGTCACATGACCTGGAAGCTATTGAAGAAGACCCCTCACTATTACAGTAAAAAATGAATAAGAAATATTAAATATGATTTTTTTAATCAATAAATCGGTGTGTTGTGTATCTCAGGTGTCGAGCAACAACGTATCAATATTTGGGCGTTACTTTGTTAGGATATGTTACGCGTATTGACTCATTTTCTGGGATGTCTGGAAATTTATTGATGGTCCCTAACCAAAACCACCGCCTTTAGGAGCGAGCCTTCAGCTGCGATGTATCCGCTCCATGAGAGCAGTTGTCGGTGAGACGTCGGAGGAAGTCACCGCTTTAATGAAACGAATGTCCGTCGAATATCCAACTTAAAACTAACTTCACCGCGTTCCTGCATGATCACCTGCAACATTAAATTACTTATTTCTTGGCAAATTCAAAACATTTCCCGAAAGTTTATTGCTAATCCGTGCATAACTTTTACGTTATTCTGTTATAACACAGACAGACGCCAAATGAGCTCCTTGGTGGAGGCGATAAACTGCTGAGAGAAATATTCTGTCAAAGTAAAACTGTTTCAGAGTTGCAGTTCCTCTGTTCTAACAGTAGATGCTGTGCGTACGAACAATCAGAAAGGAGATTAGCAGCATGTCCTGACTTGGCCGAAGACAAACTTGTGGAAACACAGTCTCTGACTGATGTGGAAGGTAAAACAGCCGAGGTGCGACAGGAAAGCTGTGAGTCAGAGGAGGGTGCCGTTTGTTTGGCTGGAGACAGGAGGGGGATGCTGAACACCTTCCTAAACTGAACCTGTTAAAGAATGTGTTCAGTTCATTGCTTCTGTCCAGGCTTTCATTTATCCAATCCCTCTTGCAGTTAAAGCCTGCGATCAAGTCAAGAAACCTGGAGTCGGAGACATGATTATGCAGCCACGTCTCGGTGAAACACATAATACCGGATTCCAGATACTCTGGCTGAGTCCTTATAAGGGCTTAGAGTTCATCCATGTTGTTAGCCAGTGATCTCACATTACCCATTTGATCGATGGAAGAGATGGTTTGAACTTCCTCCTCCTGTCTCTTTATTGCTATTGCTCTGCATGCTCGACTCTTTATCCTCAACTTATTGGGGATGGGGTATTACTTTAGCATTTTGGGTGTTAATCAAATGCTCCTGGCAGTAAACAACCTTGTTACGAACAACACAACTCCTTCCAGCTTCGCAGCACCAAAAACTAGAAAGAATAAATGGAAATATTTCCTCCAGAAAAAGAGAGGAAGCAATGTCAGAAAAAATCAAATTCAACATATACCCAACAGAGCAGGGCAATCCTAAAAGCGGTATATTGAAACTTCTATTTAATTATAGATGTGTAGCATAATTGTATATATACTCATCCCTTTACAGGGCCAGTTATCATATTTAGTCACTTCCTCATACTTTGTAAATGATGTCACTATGGCTGTTTGTAGTCTTTTATAATCACATTATTTCACTGAACCAATCATGAGAGATCAAGCTCATCACAGTTCACACCTTTCTTGACCATTCAGCGCAGGTCTGACTGACTCGCCAAACAGTCTTCTTCCTGAACCAGAAAAGTGCAATCCTTTTGCCCACTGTCGTCTCATGTTGCCGTCGGATCTCCAAAACCAACTATGGTAAATTTATGAAACCCTCACATTTCATTATATGATTGACTAGCCTTGCTAAATAAGGATATATGTGCTGTATATGTTAAACTTCATGAAATGGGTGAAATTATATCATGAAATTTGAAGGCACCATATTTGATTTGCTCCAAACAAGTAACAACAAACCACCATTTACTATTTTAGACGGAAGGCCAATGCATCATGTAAAACATACTTATTGGTTAAGGGTTATAGGCAAAATTCTAGATTTGACCCATGTTCTCCCGTATACTCTTTTTGTATTTTTTGTTACCAGAACAGGGCAGGTGATCATCATTTGTGACTTCAATTTATGTGATTTTCAACATGAAAAAAAAAAGTGTAAGATAAGACATTTTTTGGCACATGCCAAAGTAATATTCAGCGGTCTAAATTTCTTAGTCCAAATTTCAATGAGGGCCCTATAGAAGGGTATGAACTGGTGGCCAATTCTGTCTTTAATGCAATACCCTTGATTTCACAGCAAGTTTTCTTCTTTCAGTGACAAACATATGAAGCTTATTCAGAATTTGAGATTTGGACAGTTGTTTAAAAGAAATACATGTGTTGTATTATATATATATATATATATATATATCCACTGAAAAAGGGACAAACTCCAATGAAAAAAGAAAAGAAGTAAAATCGCAGCTGACCCTGCATTATACAGTACCATTCTCCCATTGGTTAGAGGGATTCAACCAACCTGCATATTTAAAATGATTCCAGATTCCATGAAGGCAACAAATGATCCAACAGATTGATTTAACTCTTTATTTTAAACGCATAAATCACTTCTCACAATCTTCTTGGAAGACAACCACTGTTTAGTCCCCATTTTCTTTATTTTTTGGCCAAGAGGAATTGGTCCAAACTCAACGCAGGAGCTCAGAATGGAATGTCTAAAGAATGATTCATAGTGAATCTACATCGATACACAGCAATGCACAATCAAGTGTGACAGGAAATCACAAGGAATAGCTTAACAGACGTAATGAAGGAAAAGAGGGTGCAAACATCTTGAAGAAATCCTGCAAAAACACTTTATTTCTACCAAGATGGTTTTATGGGATGAATGCAAACACCAAAGGTGAATGTTCCCCAAGTTTGTTAAGACTGAGTGATGTCCACCTAAATGTAAACCTTCCGCATGAAATAGTGCTTTCTTCATGTGTGGCTTAACCCTGCAGAGATGATCCACATTAGACAATTGATCTATTGGCACTAAAACCGTACTTTAAGCAGCCATCTTTCGAGACGTCATAGCGGAGGTCGAAACTAAATCGAGCCTTTGGAGTCGATGAGGAAGGAGTCCTTTGGTTTGGAAACCAGAGCCCATTTTACAACTGGAGCTCAAAATTGGTGATTCCTTTTTACGGTTTCTTCGGTTGGCTGAAGTCGGCCGGATGAAGTTGGGGTTTGGTGTGGTTGTGAAGAATATGGGAACTTCAGTGCTACAGATAGAAGATGAAAAGCTGGTTAAGGCCAACTGATGATGGTGGTGATTGCATGTTTTAAGTGCAGATGGAACGGAGCTTCTCAGTTGATCATTTGAATCTCCAGCGACCACGGCCAAGATCAGTCGGCCTCATGGATGATCCTGCTCGATTTAGATATTCTTCATAACATTATTCTAACACATATAAAGGTCTAAAAAAACAACACTACCACAAAAACAGAAAAATGAGATTAAGACTAATTTGCAGTGAGGGGGAATGTATGACTTCTGATTGGTTGGATTTGAGATATTTGGCATTCTTCATTATGGCGTACAAAGAGGGCAGACCCCATCTGTGGGTCCTCCAACAGGGGCGCAGGGAGGAAGGGGAAGTGGTTGGAGGGTTATGGAGGCCTGCAAGGGGTGGGGGGGGTGGGACACACCGTCGTTCTCATGCCAGTTTCAGAAACTGTTCCACTGTATCTGCTTCCACTGCCTCTGAAAACATCTCGTAGTTCTGTGGAGCAGAGGAGAAATGGTCTCAAAAGGCAAATCAGAATCTTTAACAGGTAAACACCAGCCCTGCCAGAGTAAATTTACTCATACGGCACTTTCCGATATGTTGGTGTGGAGGTGTACAGACATACAGTCATGTTTCCTGGAGCTCTGGATGCTTTCAATATATAATGACAGAAGGTAGAAATTCTATCTAAAGTCGAGGGTACGAACTAGCAGTGTAACAATACGCAAGTCACGGTACATTTTCGATACACTTTAATCAAGAAGAAATAAATACAGATATGCGCATATATATATATATATATATATATATATATATATATAAACTTTGAGCAGTATTAAATAACCTTTTTGTTTAATTCCTTCCTTTAAATTCCTAACTAATTAGATTTTAATATGTTCTATAACTTAAAAGATAACAGGACTGTAGATTTGCTTTTTGGTTACTAAAAATAGTACAAGTAGACATAGCCGGAGTAGAAGATAGTTTAGAACTGTTTAAATTATATTTTGCTCATATCAGCCTGTGAATATTCTCATTCATCCAGGTCATGGTTATCTCAAGGAAATTTCAATCAAACGCAACTGGACTTGGTAATTTTTTACCATTTTACAATTTTTTACCATTTTTTACAAATTACCAAGTCCAGTTGCGTTTGATTGAAATTTCCTTGAGATTTGCTCATATCGTAGGATAATAAAGCTTGTTTTGATATTTCAACACCCTAGTCTCCCAGCTTGACACGAGTCATTCAGTTCAGCGCAGAGCATGTGATGGACTTCATTGCTGTTGAAAGATGCAAAGTTTAGTGATAGCTGGGAGTCCCTTCTGGTTTTAGTGTTTCTTTTTAAGTAGTGCTGTGGCAGGTTGCACTGCGCTCCTGAACATAAAAATTCTGCATGTGTACATGTAGAAAACTGCTGGATTCGATCGGGAAACTTATTCCAATTCCGAAAAATTGGCATACGTGCCCCATTACCAGCGTTTCCCTTACAAAAAAAGTCAATAAAAACCCAGTGCCACGGCTATAAAATGTAAACCAGCCAACCTGTAGGCTACACAGGTAACTTAACATCTACGTACGCTGGTACGACTCGCCCCTCTAAACTACGAAAAATAGCTGCTGACATGAGAGTTCTGTGCCGAAAACTCTTTTGTGACAACATGGTGCTGCAGCGCGGTGAAGCCAAACATTGTAGAAAAGCGAAGAATAATACGGCTAGTGAACATAACATCTGTGCCCCCTCCGTACTTCCTCCTGCAGTCTGTCTCAGCTCTGTCCTCCGTTCTTCACTCGCTGCACCAGGACTAAAAGGTAAACTGCGTATGAGTGTCACAGACCTGCCAGGTTTTAGTAAATGTAAACCCTAACGTTACTTTCACTGTGGATACATTTGAGACCAAATCCAAGTGGAAAAAAAGAAAAATAAAGAATTGCTAAGGTTTTGTGTGCAAATCTTCAGACCTGCTGAACATGAGGGTCCATGTCCCTCGGAAGTTTGCGAAAACACTATTAAGAAATGGAAGTTTGGAGCAGCGATTCTTTTGAGAGGAGTACTGCCATCACCACAGTGTCCCACATAATGAATACATTTTAGTATTTATTCATCCAAAATCTTTTGTTTTGACCTGTACAAAAACTATAGGAGGCCAAATGAAAACACTAAAACCAAGAGAAACTCCAGGGTTAAAAACCGTGGCTCTGGGAAAAACCTAGACGTATAATCCCGCCCACCTAACCTGTATAACTGATGCAACATCCTGTCAGATGGCTCAGGGGACAGCTTTAACTACACATCAACTTGCTACCTGTGACACAGACAGTAGGGCAGTTTAACATGTACATATTTCCTACATGGACTTTGGCAGAAAGTCAAAGTATTGATGTTGCATTTTCATATAGGTTAACATATTTCAATTGTTGTATGTTCTAATTTAATATTTTTTTTATACATTTCTATGTTGGAGAACATTTTGTTGAAGCACCGTTCGATTTAAATGTTATTGTTCAGGTGAACACACACGTAGCTAGTGGACTCTTACGGTGCGTAGACATCGAACACGCCCCTAGCTGGTCACTTGCACATTCGCACCTCGAAGTGTGTCCGAAGCGAACTGGTCGCGCTTTAGAATATGCTATATTCACGCGCACGTGAAGCTGAATTACGTGAGTTGTGAGAGGACCCTGACCGGGATCGCTCTGCTGCTGCCTCCTCCTCCCTCCTTATCCCGAGCTGGCGGAGGACTGCGTGGACTATGTGTTCGGCCTGGTCTCCGGCGGAGCTGGGGTCCACTGCATTAGGGGTTTGGAGAGTTTGTGCCACGAAGGTCCAAGCTTTGTCACCGACACACCAACAACTAAGCTGAGTGGCTGTTCACATGTCTGCGGTTAGTAAAAGTTTATACTATAATATGTGAGCGGCGTAGAACATGCTGTGGTGGAGACATTAACAGGCCTGGGTGTCTGGGTGAGGAAGCTGGTAATGGCTCACTTCTCGGCGGAGAGAGCAAGGCCTTTTGCGGCCACAACGGCTCTTTATAGCTACTCACAAACCTAACAGCATTCCTGTCTAAATAGTTTAACCTCTTTACGTTTAGTTTCTTTATTTCCGTCTCTGTATAGAAAACAGCTGGTGTCTTGTAGCCCGGGGAGATCAGCCACGGTGTTTATCAGTTTACATGTCCTGCTGATGCTGTGACTCCATTCACGGCATCACTGACACCCCTCAGCTAATTGGTTGTAGCGGCGAGACTTGAAGCTGGAGTTGAGATTTCTCAAACTTCTGCAGCAGATATAAAATGCCGCTCGTATTTTCGTTCGTGACTTCTGACGAAGATGAGTTACGCTTCATCTCGCTCCTCCATTGACTTTACATGTAAACCTGACTCTCTGGTTGCGTCTATTGCGTTCTATTTAAGCACCATTGGAAGTACTCGACTGGAGTCTCATCACTGATGTCAGAACAGACTTTGGTCATTTGGAGTCCATGGAGCGCCCCTAAAGACCTTTGACTCTGTGGTGACATCAGCCATCCTTTATGCTTTTTTTGTGTTGGAGCAGCAGTTTATCTACAGCCGAGAGGAAGAGGTTAGAGAAGGTAATCAGGAAGTCCAGCTCTGTTCTAAGATGCCACAGGTGGTGGGAGACAGAAGGGCTCTGGCCAAAGTAAAATCACTGATGGACGGAGTCTCCCAACACATGCATAAAGATGTTACTGAAAAGCAGAGCTCCTTCCTCCCTGCAACTTTTAACACTAGTTTATACCTCTCTGACAGCAACGTTGCACCCAGACACAGACGTATTGATGGAGGAGTTTTTAATGTATAGTTCTCTGTTGGTGTGCAATTCCCCACCAGGACAGCAGGGGGTGCTAACCTTTAACAGTGGGTCTGCCTACTGTTGCAGTGTCGTTTCTGATCAAATAGAGTTTATTTTCCTCAGCTTGTGAACGCATTTCCCCCCCAAGGACCAAAAACCGACAAAAAGCAGGTTTTGATTAAGCTGGAAAGCTTTTTACTATAAGTGCAGCTAACTGAACGCTATAAAAACGAATTTAAACAAAGCAGTCTGTTTTGCTGTTTCTCCACACAAGCATGTGTTCAAAATCACCAAAAGACTAAATTATAAAAATTATCCTTTTTAATATAAAGCATGTAGTGCCTAAACCCAGCATTGCCCATTGGTTTTTCACAGTATATATTCTGCCAACTGTTGGAAATAATAAGTTTACTTTTTCAACGTACAAAGACACATGCACATTCGGAGCATATTTCTAAATATATTTAATTATTTAAATATTTTTAAAGTATCCTGCTCTGTTGCATGTTCCAATCTGGGTATGCCACTTAATATTTTTAATACCTAAACAGCACTCTGATTTATCTTAATCGGTCCATAATGTACATATTATTCTTAACTCTTAATTTTTTTTAACCCCTCTACATTCAAAATATAATGTTTGTATTTTACCTGCCATTTTGTAGATGTTACAACCGAATTTCCCCTTGTACAACACAGGACTGTTTCATTCTTTTGTTCCATTTTACAGGAAAAATTTCCCTTTCACTTTGTTCCCTGACTGTACGGAAAATGAACCAAACTGTGAAATCGAAACAAAGACACATACCAAAACAGGAATTATTGGAGTACAGCTAAACCCCTAATAGGGACAAATTACTGATACAAACCTTTCTTTTTAAATGGCTAGGTTTTATATTACGGCTACGGATGTTCGACATTGGATTTTTAAACATAAATATCTGATATACTGATGTAGTCCGACTCCTGTTCAAACTTTGGCTCAGAAATGCAGTAACCGGGGAGCACGGTGGTGCAGCTGGTAGCGCAGCTCACCTCACAGCTAGAAGGTCCTGGGTTCGATTCCTGCCGGGGAAGCTGTGGGTGCTGAAGGTGTGTTTGATCCTCCATATCATCAGCACCCACACCCTGGGTGGGGTTGGCAAAAGGGCCTTTCTGTGTGGAGTTTGCATGTTCTCCCCGTGTTCCCTTGAGTAGTTAATGTGAGCTACTCCCACAAAAACATGTATCAGTTCTGGGCTATATACTGCCCCCTCCTGGCTGACCGAGGCGCCTGAGGGGTTGGAGAGTATCCAGCTGGAATAGTGTGATCCTTCCACACGCTACGTCCAGCTGGGGGAACCCCAAATGGGCCTGTTCACTCCTCAAGTAGGAAGGAGGCTTGAGCTCAGTGCAGGGCCCTCCTACGGTCAGCAGAGGGAAGGCAATGCCCAGGACTGTACTTAGGTAGGAACACTGGGGTGATAATAATGGGGAAAAAATCGTGGGATAAAAAAATATAAAAAGAAATGCAGTAACCACAGAATTTTTGCCAACAAGCAAATACAAAAATCTCAAAAACTGCATTAGAGCTCTTATATTTGACATTTTGAGAGAGAGGAAAAGTAGCTGAAGAGTTTGATATTTAATACATATATATTGCGTAACAGTTGTGCATTAAAAAAAACTAAAAACTAATACCGATCATTCCCGATGTAAGAAAGCCTAGTCAGCAACGCCCTCTGGTGGACAAACTCTATAAAGACTGAACCCTTTTTTCTTTGTGTTTTTCCACGCGAGTCAGCAGTGTGCACATGTCTTCCTGGTGCTGCAGAGGAGCTTAGCCATTAGCAGCTAATGCAGCCCAATACGAACATGTTTTTCGTGCGTTATGGACAACAGAAGTGAGTGAAATGTTTCAGTTTGACCTTCAACAATAGTTTGCTATTGTGTTTTTTGGTTAATTTAGTTCATTTTCCATATTTTGGATGTTTTCTTCTGGCTAATGCTAATTAGGCCTCACATATATTGTTTGTGCGGGTTAATGTTTAGGTATGTTACTGCAACTTACATGTTTACATGCTTGTTTTACATACCCCAATCTTGATTTATCCTCATTATGTGGGCTTTACATAGTCTGCCTGTTAAATCTGTTTCGGATGATGATAATAGTTTATTTCTCCGTTAGCAAATAATGATAAACACTTATCGCCTTATTGCGAATATGTACATGTATTTATTGTTGTTTTGCTCTGTTTGTATTGCAGACCACTTATACTGCACATGTTCATAAATAAATAAGCTTAAAAGCTATCCCTCTCCAGTCCTGATTCACTAACCGGAATCAAGCCATACTGTTTCCACCTCAACCAGTTAAAATTATTTAGTGGGCTCTAGGTATAGTGCCTCCACTTCACCCGACATGACATTTTAATGGCAATTTCAGCGGATAATATCGGGACACGGATTATATCAGACATCTTTTATTACAAGGTGCCATTCCTCACCCCACAGTATCGGTCTTCATTGAAAAACTGAGGAGGGACTGCCGTGGGGTCTCCCGCTTTGAGTCTCATTTCGTCCCGGACCTCCCCGCTCACAGAGATGTCGACCAGCTCGTACTGGATGCTTTTACTTTCCAGGATCCGGATGACCTCCGCTTGTTGAGACTTCACCTGGTGGAGAACAAAAACCCAAAAACCCACAGGCTTCAAGTTAGAAATGCTGACATGCAGCAGCATTTGGTTATCAACAAGAGTAAAGGAGACGGGGTTTTTTGTTATAAAAACCGCCAACAAAATCGGGGTGAACAAAACATTTAAATATAAAAATGAACTGCAACGTCTCTTCTATCCAATGACCAGCTTCAGCAAACAGTTTCGACAATTTCATTAATATTTAAATTATCCCAAATATCATCAAGTTTTTCTCTATGAACAACCTGCTATCAATCTGAGAGACCGAGGAAGTACAGACAATGGATTGGGGGTGGTCTTACTTGTTCTCCCTCACCTAGGTTTACTATTTGTTAAATATTGTTTTAAATTTCAATAAATATTAAACTGGGACTTGTAACATTTGTCATCATCATTGATTTTATGATTTACATTGAGGAAGCAGAACCAGTATCGGCAGCCCCTATTGGTCATCGGCTAAGGCTGATGAAAAAAATTATATGGGCACTAAAGAAATCCATATTGGTCGATCCCTAAAACAAAATATCTAAAAAAGAAGAAATAGATACATTTTAGGACAACATTCCAATTCATGTTTCAGACTACATTTAAACCAAATACACTGTTCTCAAATTATTCTTTAATCTATTTTTATACATACTCAGAGATACAAAGGGTTCCATACGGTCAATATTTGCATTCCAAAGCTTTGCAGTATGAAATCTGATTGAGAATTGTTCACATGATGTTTGATATAGCGGAAGATGCAAATTTGAAGCTTTTCTAGTAGAGTAGCTGTGAATCTGAGCGTTAATATGAAAATAACTGTTGACATAAGGAGGCAAATTTATGTCAAAAAGAACTTTAAAAACAAAGAAAAGGTGAGAAGTAGGGGTGGCAGACATTGAAAAAGAACAGATTAAGGGACTAGTCATACTGATTGAGATTGATAATTATCGATAACTATCACAAAATGTAGAAAAGCTATTTTAAGTGCCTCCCTGGTCATTTTGTTGTTCTTTAATGAACTAATTTTAACTAAGAATTAAATGTCATTTTTCCAACACTTTGTCATAACTAAGTTTGTAAGATAGAAACTAACAAATACAAAGGAAAGTAATGTTATTAACCATTATATATTTTTAATTATGTTAGTTATTTAAATTAAAGACTTATCTTGATGCTTTTTTATCTTTTAAAGGATAAATCAAACTATTGTACAATACAAGACATGAATGATGAACAAAATTTCTTATTTTACTAAAAATTCCAATCGATTTGTAATCTTTTTGCAGACATGTCTAATTCAATTTTCCAGCAAAGTTTTTCATCAATCATGACTCCAAAAAAAATATGTTGGCAAAACTTGCAGAATTTATTCATAAATATGAATTTTATTTTGATGACCTCAGTTTTTTCCCCCCACCATACATCATATAATTAGATTTTGACATTTAGTGACAATTTCTTTGCTTTAAACCATTAAAAATAATAAAAAAGATAATTTAAGAGTGGTCATATTTCTATTTGAAATTAAAAGATTTCTGTCATGCAAAAAGCAGTGGAAGTGTAGACCTAGATACTGTAGCAAAATCACTTAGGGTGTTATTCAGACTAGGAATGCAACGATACTACCTTTTTCAAACAGATACGATACTTGAATCAGATTACTTACCGATGCAGAGTACCGATACTTTACCACCCAAAAACATTCCAATGAATTGGAAGGCAGGTTTTATTTCCTTCTCTGCTTGTTACGACAAATGATGGTTAATTTGATGGAACAAAAATATATTTATAAAAATGACCACAAAACAAAAATTTCAAGTTAAAAATAAAAAAATTTTAGGAAATTATTCCAGAGTTTCCAAATTTTAAGTATCGGTCCATGGTATCGGTTAACTTTAACCGATACGAGTAAAATAGACAGTATTGGGGCCAATACCTGATATCAGTATCGGTGCATCCCTAATTCAGACCAGAAAAGTGCTTTGGTCAATTTTTTGGTCTATTTTTTTGCTCTTGGTGCGGTTTGTATTCAGGGCACAGCGCAGGAGAGCAGAGCGCCGGAGAAAGGACTCGTCTCACTGCACCAGATGAGGAGCATGCACCTTCGTTGTCCGATATGTTCAATGAGATCCTGAAAGAGAGTGCCCCAAACAATAGGTAGGCTATTCTGTTCTTACTCACTATGCATGACTGATTATTTCCTTTTTCTGCTATATAGTTTTATTTATTTGATAAAAATGTTTATGCACTGGCCCTTTATCTTTCTCAAATGTCAGGCAGCCAACAAGCTCAACCGCTCAACAGTTAGATGATTATCTGTTTGAAGTCCCCATCTCCAGAAGTGATGATCCTCTCACCTACCGGAGAAATAACCATGGCCGCTTTCCTGACCTGGCAAAGATGGCACGCAAGTACTTGTCCGCGGCATGCACAAGCACGGACAGTGAGAGACTGTTCAGTGCTGCAGCTCATGTTCTCGATGAAAAGAGGAACAGAATTCAGTGCGACAAAGCAGAAATGCTACTCTTCATCAAGAAAAACCTGCCACTTTACCTTTAGCAGTAGAATGGGCATCTGTCTAGTGTTAAAATATTTGTTTTCCACTTTGTAGCCTACGTCCACAATTCTTGGTGCATTTGTTGGTGATAAAGGCCTACAGGCTATGGTCATGTTTTTTTTGATACACTTTTATGTTGTAGGTTTACTGAGAAAATATTGTTATATCTGTCGGCAGTTGCACTTGTTCTGATGGCCTTTGTTGCAGACTTTTGTTGTAGTCCTACACAGAAATAATTAAAAGGCACTTGAAACTTTCTGTTTCTATAAGAGAACATATTTAATTTTACAGTCTTTCAGCAGGCCTTTCAGTTATAAGCGTGTGCATTAATTATTTATTATTTTTGTTTATTATTTAATGTATGCTTGAATGTGGTCAAGTGAAACATTTTATTTTGAAATTTAATTGTGCAATTTTATGTCAGTGCTAAATAAATATCTTCATAGTTTTGTAACTGATATATTGATTTGCCTTGATTTTAATGAGGTTAGTACACATCATAGCCATAAATGCCCTGGTTCTAATAATTCACAATCATTTCTTTCGGTGTTTCGGCCTTAGTTTTCTTCATTTTCGGTTTCGGCCAAGAGTTTTCATTTCGGTGCATCCCTTGAAACAGCTGCAAAATCATATGGATATCAGAGCTGCAGCGATGGATGCGAGGGCAAGAGATTATTAGCAGTTCCAAGCACAGAGGAGAGCCGGAGCAAAATGACAAGGTGTCGACAAGGCTGGGAGATGAGCGAGCACCGAGCTGGGCTATGGGACTGAGCTACAGATGTGACGCGAGAGGAGTTGGAGCAGAGCTGCTGGAGGAGTTAGCCCTGGGGCTAATAGCTGGCATTGAGAGCTGGGGCAGAATGAAGCCAGAGAGGGAGGGAGCAGGCAGACTGGCTCTGCGTTTTCAAGATTTGGTACAATGACTGAGCGATGAGAGGTAAGTGCAGGAGTCTTCAAACCGAAGATAATGTTCTGTCCCGTTTACCTACTGCTCAGCTCTTTATTCTGAGAAAATTGTCCTGTCTGTATCATGATCTCCCGACAACAGCGAGTCAGAGCAGCTCATCCAATGAAAGTTTGGCAATGCTCTTTTAGAAAATTCTGAACAGCGAAAGCGTGCAGTAAAAAGAAGTAAACGATGTGCTCTGCTCGTCATGACCCCCGAAATGCTGGCAGCATGATTAAACAGAAGACGGAAGATCAGGAAATAATACCATTCACTACAGCATATGGGATATTGATTTTTGGCACTGCTAGTCAAACGCGTGGGCTAAAGAATATGAATAATTTGACAAAAAGGCGCATGTATTGTGGAGTTGGTTCGGATCGAGACTGGTTTGTATTCAGACCTGAAGCGAACCTCAGTCCATTTGGAACCGGACCGAGACCACCAAAAAAAAAAAAATAAATAAAAAAGTTGGTCTCGGTCCGTTTCTCTGATCCACAGAAGGATTCGTTTGTGTTTTTTTACACCTGCATAAAAGGTCCGGACCAGCGATCAAAATGAACTGTGGTCCATTTAAAGTAGAAAAAAAACAGTGCAGGTCTGAATACACCCATATATAATGTTTTATATATATATATATACACACACACACACACACACACACACATATATATATATATATATATAGAGAACTACAATTGTCCCTATATTGAACCTTGTGGCACTTTGTATCATCTCTATAGTCTGTTAGATCTACAAAAATTATCTAATTTGTCCACCATGGTATTTTATTTTGAAAAATTGACATTTTTACAGTTGACAGTTGGGCTGAACGATTTTGGAAAATAATCTAATTGCGATTTTTTTTCTTCAACATTACAATTGCGATTTAATTTGCAATTATTTTTATGCATTTCACGCTTTTTTTTAATTAATGCAAGCAAAAATATTGTGTATTATAAACAGATTTTTTTATACATCATTTATTCAATTCCATAGGCTAGACTTATTTTAAGGCAAAGGCAAATGAAGCTTAGCTGAATATAAACAACTTAATCTACTTTTAATCATCACATTAGATGGTGATCGCCGTCGTTATGCAATCAAGGTTTTCTTCCTATTGATCCCAGCTGTTAAGCCCCTCTCAGGCCGGCTGCAATGTTTTCCTCCGTGGGGCTATCCGGGAAGTAGGACGCTTGAAGCAACAAGCTCTGATTTTTAATTCTCAATCGATCTAAGGCACTTTCAGACTCTGGTATGACTCCATAGAGCGGTTTGATCTCAGGTCAGTTGTTACAAAATACTCCGCTGTTTTCGGTGCGGCTTTAACTTTCTCTCTGCATTTTTTATACAGCGCAGATGTATAAAAAATGCAAATGTGGCTAAAGTGTGTTTGTGAGATTAAATCCTATTTTATTCATCATGCTTATCAAAGCATACCCTTAGCTATGAACCCCGTTATAGTACGAATTATTTCGGTGTGCCGTTTTTTTTAAGTTCGTAAGGAGAGATTCCGTCAAACTGCTCGGTCAGCGATCCCTGTTGGCTGGAAGTTTGTTTACTGGAAATTGAAACACTGGTGGCGGTCATTTTAGCCGTGCAACTGCCAGCCCTGAATGGAAGCGTTCTATTCTGCTCCACTTCCATTGGCCGAAATTACTAACTGACTAATTGTGCTCTAGCTAAGGCTCATACAATTTGAGCTAAAGGTAAGGTATAAGCATATGGTGAGGGTGGGGTGCTTTTGGTTTAGACATTCAGGTCAGTGACCACGCCTCAAAAAGCGGAACAAACTGCAAAAATAGTCCAGCTGCTGTGTGTTTCATTTAGAGTTACATCCTCAAACTGGGAGGGGGGTAAAAAAAATAAAAAGAGGAATTTAATCGAGGAAGTTCCAAAAATCTGCTTTGAGTAATGAGCAAACAACACTGTTTTTGACTGTTTGAAGGGGTAGAGAAAAAAAAGGAACAACTTCTAGAAACAGGAAGATTGGAAAACAGATACCATAATGCACAGGAGAGGGTTAAACGGTAATGAGCTCCTAATAGATACCAGATGGCTGGCAGACAGGAAGTTGCACATGAGAAGCTGAACGGTTACCAAATTGGTCACACAAATCGCTTGTCCTAAAACGTAACAACCTTGCAAGAAATCAAAGCCAACATCTAGAAGTTACAGACTGTATTTACGGGAAGCATTTTCAACTCAAAACTACTTCATTTATCCCAAAGGGAAAATCTGAAGAGGCCTCTGACTGAAGACGTTTCTATGTGACTGTTATGACAAGCAAACAGCTCAATATTCCAGGCAGCAAAGATGATATTCCACAGAAATACGTTCCGTAGATAAAATCAGTTGTTGGCAAGCGCCGCTAATCCACCTCATTTGCTTTTGTCACTCCTCTTTAAATCAATGTCTTGCTGCATGGTCAGAAAACCAGGCAGAGAGGCATTGGTAGTCCAGGACATGATCATTGCTGGTAATGATTGATGAAGGAGATGGTTCGAACTTCCTTCTTTGTGGGATTTTTTTTTTTTTTTTTTTTTTTTTTTTTTGGGGGGGGGGTATTTTTCAAATATCATAAGGTAGCTGCAAGCACAACTATATTTATTTCCACTGAATAACACACAGGAGCAAACCCAATCCACATGAAAGCAGCATCCAAATCAGGAAAAGGAAAGTAGTCCAGGGTAGTTTTCGAGCTGTACCCAGCTGAATGGCGCCCTGGCTGTGAGCCATATATATATATATATATATATATATATCTCAACAAGGAGTCCATAGGAAAAGTTCTTATCTTATTGGTTTTTTTATATGTTATGTGAGGTTTTTCACATCATCACAGCCTTTTTTTTTTTTTTTTTACCTGATAACAGGTCACATGTTGGGCGCTTTCTTGTTCTGCAAACCATTCCCACATTTAGCGTGAGCATTTCTTTCAGATTTATTTGAGAAACGTTGCTTTTTTTTGTTACAAAAATATACAGGCCAAAAAAATATATAATGTTGTTGGCAGTGCCAAAATAAATTATTTTATGAACAGCGAACTTGTGCATCTAGAGCTTACAAATCATTATTAATACTACTTTACCAATTCTGCAGCTCTCATAAACTAAAGCTGTTCCGTCTGCTTTCATGGGGATTCCTCTGTAGGTAGATTTTTTTTTTCAGAATTATGTTCTTGTCGCTAAGCAGAACGACAAATAGCTTAAAGTGACTTTTTTTAACCTTTTTTTGCATGAAGTTTGGTGCAGAGCTCTCCGCGTGCAGGGAACGGTTACGTGTGCTCATGGGTCAGTTATTTTGTCAAGTCACGCGAACCTGAATGTTTCACAACGACTGTTAGAACCAATAAGTTTGCTGTTGAACGATGTACAAAATATATTGCTAGCTCAGTTGTTAGGTAGAGAAACAGAAGACACCCCAACCAAGCGTATTCGGTGAAAACTAAACACCTGCCTCGTATTGCCACCACGTTTATGTGTTGGGAGAATATTCACTCCAGAGAGACTCGTAAAGCTAACATTAAATGAATTACACACACACAAAAAGGCGTTTAAGCGCATAGGCCCGCTGCACTGTTAGTCAGGGGGAAGCTATTACAGATAGGCTGCTGGGTGTGTCTGTTAGACTGGACCATTTTTAGCAGCTGCCATAACATCTAAAGACACACACACAGGCGGTTAGCAGACCCATTTCACTCCGTCCGACTTACCGTCCGTGAGGCGGTGACGGTGGTGTAGTAGAGTTTGACGCCCATCGCTGCAGGTTCTGATCTGACACTCTCGCTTTGTGCAGTCCGCTGCTTCTAAATAGCTTGTACTCTCGCGGTCTCGTCAAGCGGGATAACTCAAACCGGAAGACAGACACGCCATGATTTATTTCAAAATAAATGTTCAAGTAAGACAATTATATATACCTACCATTTACACTGCTGAATTACACCATTGTACGTTAAATAGATTAACTGACATTTGAAGTCCTTATGTTAAAATTTTATATCGTTATTCAGTATTTATTGGATTCATATTGTGGTTCCAGTCCTTCAGTGCACCAGTGAGTGCAACTCACTCCCAAATTAACCTTTATCCCCCTTATAAACTGTATAAACGAGTGTCTAATAGTGCTATCTAGATGTCTGGTCATTATCTTTCGTATTTTAGTACATTTTAGTTATTAGTTTAATTTTTTACCAAAAACCGTGGCGCCCTCTTAAGGTTAGAACTTTACACTGCACTTGTATTTGAATCAGGCACTTCTACCGGCTCGGCATAGATTTCTGATGTCAGCCTGGATTTCTGACCACAGCCGTTCTGCTGGCAAATGTTGGAAATGTCCAGGATTAGGGGGCAAGGCCCCATCTTTCTTGCCTCTAACTGACTTGCCTTATTGATGTATTACTTACCCTAAGGGTTGAGAACCAGCACCTAACCTTAACCTGACTCATTTTCTAGCCCTAATATTCGAGGAACAAGGCAAGGCAATTTTATCATTATAGCACACTTTCAAAACAAGGCAATTCAAGGCGATTTACATGATTCAGAGGTAAAGAAACCATTAAAAAGTAGGAAAATTAAAACAGATCATCACTAAAAGAAATGATTTAGGAATTGAAGCATAAAATAAAATGTATGTGAGAGTAATTTAAAAACAAATAAAAACACGAGAATGCAGTAATAAAAAGAGCAAAGTGCAAGAAGCAATTTAGGTAAGGTATAAGAAACAAATTAATGCAAAAGAATGTAGATTAAAAACACAATCAGTAAAAAACAAAAACAAAAAAAAACATGAGAATCAAAGAGTGATCAAAAAAATGTTATTTAGAACAGTGTCTAAACCTAATGTGATCCATTTATGAATTATAGCATTTAAGACCAGTACCCAATCATAATCATAATAAGAATAAATAGAACGCGGGACATTGCCCATAACCAAGGAACTTTCGAAAATCTGCCTCCACATGTACCTGTCTGCCAGGCAATGCTTCCTTTTTTCCACGCTTTTGAAACCAGACATAGGAGAATAGAAGGTGGTTGAGTTATTCTTTAAACTGTCTACATGACTAATTATACACACTTTTAGTGACATCTCTGTTTCAGAGCAATTATTTGAGCAATGAGCTCCGCCCACTGGCTTTGATTGGTAAGGCTAACACAACCCATAAGAAACAGAAGTAGGAAAAACGGGGAAAAAGTAGGAAGTTCTCATTGAGATAATGATCTCTTTTGATGATAGGGATTCCAAATGTCTTGCACGCTTAGGTCCAGGTCAGTATGTATTTTTGATGCTCGTCATAGAGATGGTCCCATATTTTTATCAATGATTTTTTTGTACCTTCACATCTTTAAATGTCCTAGAATGAATGTTTAATCAAGTTTTTTTTTTTATCTAGAAAGAATATACACGTTAATTAAAATGAACAACTTTAATTTAGTGTCAAACGGACAGCATCCCAAGTTTAGCATCAGGCTTTGCCTGGTACCTATCTCCAGCAGAGGTTAGGTAATAGGACAGGTTACCAGCATCTATATAGCTTTTCCGTTGCCACAACATTCTTTCTACCTCAACAGAGAGCCAGACAGCCTGCCTTGCCAGCCTAAAACCTTAACAACTTGGATGTTTTATGTTTTTCAAAAGTAGCAAGAACCATCAATCTCCACCGTTTGGGGGACATCCCTGAGAGAAAGACATTGCAACTGGAAAATTTGGTGTTCCACCCTAGAATTTTCACTGGCCTCATCTAGCTCCTCCTTTGAATATTTTCTCGGGGCACCACTGACTGGAAGAAACCTCTAACTGATGATAATATTTTAAGAAAATGGTTCTTAGCAATAACCGAACCCTCCTATGCGGAGAGATTTAACAAATCACAGAACTAGTGAGGATAAGCATTGCTTAATATTGCACCATTAACTACACTGATAAACATGATCCTGCCCAATAGACCACCCACTAACACCATCTTGACCTTTTCCTGACATTTAAACTGTAATCGTGCACATAATTGCTCCAGACACCACATCAAGACAATGAAAAGCTATCTATGAACTGCATCTCGGTTTAATGTCCTGCAAATGTTTAGCCTTATTATATTTACCAAGCTGATACTAAAAGGTATTTATTGGCTTTGAAATAGGCAGTCCCACTCCCTGAATGAGTCAGACAAGAAGAATCTGGGATAGAGTCCAATGTTCCCATAATTCAGCTGATTCAGGGATTTAGGTGGATAACAGAGCCTGGCCTGAATGGGTCGAGTCTTGCCAGCAAATAGAAGGACTGGTGCTAGAAAGCAGAACTGGCTACAATAGTTAATAAGTTCCTTGCTTTAGGTATAACTTCAACAATGAAAACCAGTGGAGACAAATAAGATGATGTTGCGTCCAGTAATGTGCTTTAATCAACACTGGGGGGCAGCAGAACGCTAGATCTTCCATAATGGCTCATAAGCAAGAGTGTAGAGTATGACTTTGTAATAAATATTATGTTCTGAATAAATATTTGCCCCCTTGACAAACTGTTTCTCCTTTTGTTCAGACTTAAATAAATCAGTTAATCAAATAACTGTTTACCACATAAAGATGGTGTGAGTAAATACAAACTACAGATTTAAAATTATGATTGTTTTTATTAGTTAAAATCAAATCCCATGTCAACCTAACAGTAATTAAATTACAGAATAAAAACAATCTTTCAATAGAACATGAAGTAGGCTAAAAGATCTTAAAAAGCACTGATCAAAAGAAATTCTAAAACCAGATATGAAGCAATAGTAGCAAGTAGTATTTATCCGTTTGGAATGGATCTTGGTAGATCCTCCCAAGAGTGGATGGCCCACACAAATTACTCCAAGAGGGCATCAATGCCTCATCCGGGAGATCACAAAAAACACTCTGTAGGCCTCACTTGCCTCAGTTAAGGTCTGTGTTTATGATTCATCAACAAGTGAGGGACTGGGCAAAAATCCTGTCCATAACTAAGAACACGAAGTCCTTTCGTCATATTTTGAAAAATAACGTATTGATGATCCCTAAGACTCATCAGTCTATGGAATATTTTCTACAAGCTGAGGACACAAAAGTGACATTTTCTGAAAGGTGTGTTTACTGTTACATGTGGCAACCTCACGTCGATGACTCAACGCAATCTGCTGGGTTTCCTTACATAGAAAACTTTTAACTGATTGGAATATTTGTCAAATTGTATTGAAATGACTTTTGTTGTAAAGTGCCTTGAGACGACATCTGTTGTGAATTGGCGCTATATAAATAAAATGTGAATTGAATTGAAAGTTTGTATGAAGCTAAGATCCAGGGTGTTCCTCCTCTTCGCTCTTAGGAGTAATACTAATCAGTGCCAAGGAAAGGAAATGCTATGAAAAGGCAGATTTACTGAGAATATATTTATATTATATACCCTAATCCTTAAATTGGAGACATGTTAGCCAAAGAAATTTATGACTAAATGAAACTGCGAAAACTTAACATAAATCCATTTTCATACAAAATTGCACCTCAAAGTCCTTTATAGCTTAAAGTGACCCCACAAAAACCACATCTCCCATCCCTCCAAGGGAATTAAAAGCATGATCACAATTATAACCCCTCCCTCTCAGCCTACCTTCCACGCACGCACACATTTAAAAGCAACATTATAAGCAGATAAGCCTGGTCAGGTTAGAAACGCCATCAGAGCAGCCATCTACACCGGCAACAGCAGATCAACAGCAGCAGCCGAGGTACCGACCCAGGGCGCTCAGAGCGCTCAGAGGAGGGAAGGCTGAGAACCCCACCTCCACCCAAGCACTACCTGGAGAGCACCCAGGCAGCCACAGCCGACCATCGATCCCGATGCAGAGGGCTCCCAAAGAGGAAACACTGGAAGGATGATTAAAATAACAAGTTAAAATATTAAAACAGGACATAAAAATAAAATGAAACAGTAAAACACTGATGAAATTTTAATCAAGTAAAACATGAAGAGAAATTAAACAGACAATAGTTAACAATAATCATTTGAAAACTAGGGTGAAAATGAGTCTTGAGCCTGCTCTTAAAAACATGAACGTTCTGTGCGCGTCTGAGGTCCTCTGGGAGCCTGTTCCAAAGGTGAGGGCCATTATAATGGAAAGATGCCTCTATATGAGTGTGTGTCCTGACTTTAGGGATGACAGGGAGAGTGCAGAGACTGCAAAGATTCATACGGGCAAAGCTCTTCAGAAAGGTAAGAAGGCCCAAGACCATTAAGATACTTCAAAAACATTAAAAGAACCTTAATCATCCATCCTAAAACAGATAATTGAAGCTAATGCAGTTATTTTAAGATGGTGGCAAATCCTTTTACTTCAACGGCACTTAGGTTACCTGTCCAGAAGGGATACCCAAACATCTGTGTCTACAAAAGTATTGTTCATCTCCTCAATGGAGGGGCTTAATGTGTTCACGGATATGTTCTAGGTCTCCCCTGCACTCCCCTGGCAGTAGAATATGAAAGGAGGGCTTCCTAAAGTGGACATCCAGAAGATAAAGAGATGAATTCTGATGGTGATGCTGTTTATATTTAATGTAAAGTATTGTTCCACTTTTTTACAAGTTTTGTTCCACTTCCCCCGGAAGTCTGAGCTTTACAAATCTCTTAAGCAGACCCCACAGTGTCCGACAGAAGAAGCTGATTTCAGCCATTTTTCTCTGTGAACTTGTTCTTACTCTCATGGCCATAGGTGAGGGTGGGAACATACCAGTGAATCGAGCTTTAATGGTCTCAATGTTACCTCAGCTAGACCTTTCGTCAGATATTAAGGTCATGTTAGCAGATTTTCAATGTTACAATTGGAAGATATTAGAATTATCAACCCATGAACCCGAATCTAAGCTCTAGATTCAGGTCTTCAACAAAAAAGAAACTTTTGAAGTGGTCTGCTCAAATGATTGTTCACATATATGTTTTCTAAAAAGATCAAACTTTGAATATGCTATGTATCCATGCATAAGATATCTTGAAAAGCTTTTGAGAATAATTTCAATGAAAGGAATTTAGTGGTAAAGATACAGATTTATTATGTACTAATGGAGCAACTTTCAGCCCTAGAACTTTCTTTGCTACAACTTCTATCCATATATTCATAATGTAACATTCAACATTCTATGTAATATATCCTTCTAGCAACATCAGCACTCTTGAAAAGTGTTTGTATAACTGCCGGTGCATCATGACCCCCTTGCTAAATATTTAAACCAGTTTGACCCAGCCATTACTTGGCATGCTAAAAGTTCACTCTCCTGTTTGTATGTTGCTAGAAAGATCTGGTGATTGGATCTCAGACGACCGAATGATTAGAGGTACACACCCCAACTGCAGTATCCCCACTGAAACCACAATTCATCCAACTTCACAAACCTTTCAGACAAAGCCTATCTAATCAGACATAAAGTTGAAGTGCCTCATAACGTTCTGTGTGAGGCCATGGTTCTTAACTGGGAAAAGGTGGAATGTGTCTCACAGGATTGGAGTGAACCTCTGCTTAAAGCTGGGAAATACAGGCATCTTGATGTCTTTTTCATGGAATGACAGTAAGATGAAGCATGGGATAGATAGACAAGTTGGGGCTTCATCTGCTGAAATTAGGCTGTTGTGATCTGTTGTGATGACAAGAAAACTGAGATATGGATCACGATCAGTTCATGACGCTAAAATGATCTTCCTTCAAATGGGGTGCTGGACTCTGCCTTAGAAATAAGCCTTGAAGTACCAAAATCTGGAGTAAACTTGGACTACAGCTGTTGCTCTTTGGTGTCCTGTAAGTGAAGTGTCACAGAAAATATTAACAGCATCTAATTGGATAATAAACCTGTCATTTTTCTAAGTGATATTTGTGCCCCTGTTATTTATTCCCTTATAAGTGAATAACTAAATATTTAGTTAGCAACAAATTAAATATTCTGCTTTATCATTTTACAAATTAAATATTTAACTTTTGAAGTTCAATATTGAGAGAGTGAAGTTAAATATCCATTATTTTGCTTGCAAGTGAAAATATGTAACTTTTCAACTAAATATTGTAAATTAAAAAGGTTTTTGGGAGCTACATATTTTAGTTAATAACTAAAGATTTAGCTTGTAAAATAAATGTTCAGTTTAATTTGTATAGTAGATATTTAATATACGTGCAAAAATGCTTAAATTGTTAAGTAAATATTTAGATTGTAAATTAAATATTTAGTTTAGAGCTTAACATTTAATTTATAAATTAAATATCTTGCTCATATATTGTTTATTTTGTAGCAAAATATTAGTTTGTAAAATAAACGTTTAATCTACAAAATAATTAAATTAAGTAAAAGTAGCTAAAGTATGTAAATATTTAATTTTGGAAACAAAATATGTTGCTAATAAAATAAATATTTAGTTTGTAGCCATACGTTTAAGTTGTAAACCAAATATTGTGTTTATATAAAAAAAAATTCGAGAAAAATATTCCATTAGCAAAATAAATGGCTTGAAACTAAGACATTGATCAATGATTAATTGACATAGATGCGAATGTGATTTTGAAAAATGGAACCCGCTTTTATTTATCTTATGACAGGCTAAATAACCCAATGCAACCATTATGGCTCAAAAGCCAGGGATTTCTTGTGCTGGTCGCTAACGCAGAGGGTTGTGTCAGGAATGGCATCAGATGTAAAAACTGAGCCAGATCAAATATGCAAATCTCAAAGAAGACATCCATACCGGTTCGGTTGAGACCATAGGAACTGCAGGAACTTTAAAGTACAATAGAAGTACAAACCAAACATACGGGTCATGCTTTCAGAAGAATTTCTGCTTTATGTGTGACCCTCGGTATGCATTGAACTTTACAATTCTAAATTCCTCAAGGCTATCATGTCTGTGTGTGCTTCTATTTTCCTTGTTCAGTGTTGCAGAGAATAAATGCGCATCTGCAGTGTACTACCACCTGCGTACCTCTCACTTGATGATGCTGTGGTTCACACAGTAGTCAAATGTATGACTAGTTCTGGTACCTGTTTAGTTGGGTGATATTGTAACCTATTTCATTTCCTCTGTGCAGGCTGCACATTTACCAGTGTTGTAGTATGGAATTACAGTTTATGGGATTTACGTACAGGTACAGCAGCAGAGTTAAATACTTTTTTGGGGAAAGAAACAAAAAAAAGTTCTTATTATTTTACACTATTACCTCAGTAGGCGTCCAACATAACTCACTCTTGGCGTTTTGTGTTAATTGGGCAGTGTTGGCCTGGGATGGTAATTAAATTCCCGGCCAGAATTATTGTCCCTGAGTCTTAAAAGCAGTCAGTAAAACTATGGATATTCCCCTTTCCAATAATACCACCGGCAGGCTCCTTACAATGAGCTGCATGACAAAATGGAACACAGCGGCATCTAAATAGCAGAGTCCTGAGCTAAATGGTGTAATAATTACCTATGTCTTGCAGTCAACTACATCAAAACTACATCAAAATATGTCAACGCCCAGAGTTTTGCGGTACTTTGCGAGAAAATAGGCTCTGAACACACAGTTGTTCTGTTTCACAGCGGGTCACGTCGTGGGAAGGTTCTGTCCAGTGTCTGTGAACTGCAATGAGCTGGAAGAGGGCAACGAGGTTTTCATGAAACTTGCACAGTGGAATGTTTCTGAAACCAATGTTCAATGAATCAAATATACAGATGCAGGGAACAAACACACACCTCCTACCACGTCTGGCAGATAAAATCCCCAATTACAACAGGCACATACCAGTTGGTGTAGAGCTGTGATGACTGAAGTTGGTGTTGCAAAAAAAAAAAAAAAAAAAAAAAAAATAGTGTATATTTCCTGCTCTCTGAGTTCCTTCTGTTTTTTTAACCAATTGTGCACAGAGCGTCAATTTAATACACCCAAACACGTATTAAAAACAATGTTAGACCTTTATGGAATTATATTGCAGTAACTTAAAAAGAATATATAAAAAAGCTTTGTTTTTCTGAATTAAGAAAGACCATTTTTACAAAAAATAAATAAAAACCTTTTTTTTTTATTATCAAGATTAAAAGAGTATTAACGAGAAACAAAGAGTATAAATGCTGTTTTTCTGACTTAAAAAGAATTTAAGAATAATAGTAATAAAAAAATAATATTATCTGAATTTATGAGATATTACAAAATTAAACCAAAAAGCTTTTTTTAAGTAACAAAATGGGTGTTACAAAAAAATTACATAAAGATGTTTTTCTGAATTAACAACATAAGTTTTATAAAAAAAAATAATAAAGCCGTTTTCTTCTGAAGTAACTGTAAACCGTGTGTGTGTGGAAGAAAATCTCTTGGGCCTTTATGCCTGAACAGGCGGAAGTTCCTCAAGTGTCTGTGCAAAGTCAACAAACTATAATATCCATCCTATCTACACAGCTGGAGAAAAGTTCTTTTCCCAGTTAATCAATGCCAAAACAAAGTAGAAGAGAATTCAACTCAACAAATGGGACGTGCAGGTCCATGGCAGGACTGGCGACCTGTCCAGGGTATGCCCTGCCTTTCACCCGATGACCGCTGAAGATAGGCACCTACCCCCCTGGCAGCCATGCAAGGATATCTGCTATAAACAATGGATAGATAGATAGATGGAAATGGGAGATGTTTGAGTTCCCCTCATTTAGCCAGTTAATAATGGCTACAGGTACTGAATATTATCCAGTAAAAACACAGCAGAAATACTATTTCATTTGTATCTAATTAATACAGCAAAATATCGTTAAAATTATTTGGTTGGAAAGGTTATGTTGAGTTTTTCATTTTTATCTTTCAAGTAAATGCAGTACGCCTCTACAGATATTACAGTAAACAAAAAGTAAGGAATAATCACCAGGGATTGGGAGGGTGGGAAATGTTCTTGCCTGGAGCGACATTTGGCTTGAAGTTAGCATTGGGACCAATTAACCGGCGAAAGATCCTTTTTAGAAAAACCAACAGCATTCGGTTCCTGTTTTGTGTTCAACAGCAGCATTAGTTTTTTTTTCTAATAATACAAAACAAAAACAAAAACGCTGACTGGTCTAGTTTCTGGGCAAGGTTGAAGGTGTCATGTATTATATTGCATTTTAGAAATCGCAAGATAACATGTTGAAAGGATATTTTGACTTACCTCATTCCAGGGATGTGATGATAGTCCACAGTACCTAAAAAGGGTTCATTATAACATTTCTGATTTTTATATTACCAAGCCCGCTTTCCACATCTGATAAGAGGACTTTTTAAAAAAAAAACATATTGTTTTGTTTTAAGGATTTTGTTGGGAAAGCATCTTCTTGGCTTCGCCATTCATTCAACACACGCTGCGAGCAAAAACACGAGGCCCCATGAGGCTTCAGGGGACTAGTCCAGACATTTCTGTGATCTCAGAGGGGAAAGGAGATGAAGATCTAAATATTGTTTGATACGGATGCAGCGATACCACTTTTTTCAAACTGATACCATACCGACACTTGGATCTGAGTACTTGTCGATACCGAGTACCAATGCCGATACTTCTACCACACAAATAAATGTAATAAATTGGAAAACAGGTCTTATTTTCTTCTCTGCTTGTTACAAAAAATTATGGTGAATTGGATTAAAAAAAAATATTGATAAAAAATGACCACAAAACAGAAAATTTCGTGAAATTTTTGCTGAGTTTCCACATTTTAAGAATCGGTTAACTTTAACCCATACCAATATGAGTACATTAGAACGGTATCAGCCAATGCCATTATCGGTGCATCCCTACTGTTTGAGAAAGTGAAGCTAGTTGTGAAGACGTGAATCGAAACCTTGAAAACCAGATGCACAGGGGAACACAAGATCACAGTGTACCAAGGCTTTTACTGACTACTCAAGGGCAACAGCAAAATGGAGGTTTTCAGACTACAAAAGGAACAATACAGCTGCTTAGACACTATACAGTATGTAATATGTCAACAAAAAAGGCCCGTCTTATTTATAATGCAATAAATCCTACATAATTTATCATGACAAGAGATAGTTCAGGATTTTTCAAGTGAGTTCATGTGTAGTTTAGTGTCCTCCCTGCTGTATTAAACTCTCCTGGCATCTCCATTTTCTACCAATCGTAAACTTTCTGTTAGCGGGATGCATTGGGTCTGAGATGATGCTCAAATGTTCTCATGGGACTCTTTATTTGAATGATTCACTTGCCTCAAATCTGTGCGTAGTTGAAAATATCAACTTTTGCACCAAATGGTCGGTGGTGTGAATTGCAATCTGTCAAAAATGACTGATGGCCTCAAGATTTTTCTTTTAAATACGAAAAATATTTGGTTAACGTGACCCGTGGCTCTAGTCCATTGTAATCAGATTTATACAAAATGAAGACTCCAAGAAAGGTATGTATTGCAGCAAATATATTAGCCTTTAACCTTTTACCAGCTCTTACTTCAAAATTCCTGAACCATCACCTCATTGACTGATACATTCATAATTCACAGAACAATCCTATATATGATATGAAATCACAATCTTCATGAAACAACACACAAAGGCACATAAAAAGAGGATCGACAGTGGAAAACATTTTAAGGTGCGTTTCAGAGATTTAAAACCTACATCTAGAAAAACTTTGACTGCAGGATTTTAAATGCTAAAGCTTTAGCTTCAAGTGACTGCCAACTACATCGTCTGATGACGTTAAGTAGCTGGGAACAGGGGAATTCCTTTCTAAAAGTGACATTCAATCAGTGCTATCTTATTAAGATTGACAATAAAACACATAAAGCATTACGTTCTCAGAGCAAAAATTAGAACCCGGTACACTCAAATAATAAAATGACACATTTAGCTTGCTCTTTATCAAAAACGTTGCAGATCTGCTCTAAGATTGTATCGTACATTATTTCTAAACGGATTAAAAACTACAATACAGTGTCCCTCCTATTGTAAAAAAATAAATTTATGTTTAAGCTGTTAATAGGATCTAAACTCTAGAAAATATTTTTAAAAAATGTTAAAGACCCAACTGGATCAGTGGGTATGTAAATGATTTCAGTTCCAAAAAGCATTGGTTCTAGGGTGCGGACTTGGTGGCATAATGATTGGGGTTTAAAATATAATCAGGCAGGTGCAGTAGCATCTGTCAGTCTTTAAAAATAGCAAGTGAAGGTCACTTAAGGTAGAGGCTGCCTTAGAAATATATTAAAAGGTGTAATATTTGTATAGCGCTACATTCAGTCATTATAGCCACAGCTTCCCTGGGGCAACTTTTCCTGTTTCTTCCATTGTATAGTTCTTGTCTTCATCTCTTGTTATTCTCTGTTGCGATGGGCACCTTATGGATCGGATCAGTGAAACCTCTCCCTGCTGAAATGTTGGTGATATGTGGACGTCTTAGCAAATTCCTTATACTGACAATTTTGTTTGGAGACACTTGTGAGGGGAACTGATTTACGCCCTCAGACCTTCCCTCTTAAAAATGTCATGGAACTCCTTTAGTGGAAACCTTATGGTGTCCGTTTTTTTATGTTGCCATTTTCCTTAAATCTCCAAAAACTCTCAGTCGCTGATATGAATTGTTACAAATGGCAGATCTGACTCTTGTAAGGGATTCCCTCCTGTGACACAACCGATGATTCAAACCCCTCACCAATCAGTGACAAATGGTCCTCTGCCTTTGCATTTTCTACCCGACTCCACATGCTTGGAACCCTAACGAAGTATGTATGGAAAAAGGAGCTGGAACTACTTAACCCTTACTAATGGAAACTCGAATACAGCCGAGCTGAGTCACACTGAGAAGGTGCTGGTGGAAATAAGCCATTGAACTCCATTTTGTAATGGAAATGATCTCTACTATGTCTACAATCTGTGTCCTGTGACCTTTAATGTCTTCGACAGACATTCAGGCGACTAGATTGTCACATATAGCTCAACCAGTGATGCCACCCATCATTTTTCTGCAAGTACACCAAATTATGTCCAAATTGGTCTATTCCTTAAAGTGGACCTGGCATGAAATTAGCATTTTTTGATCATATATTTTAGTTCCCCCAGCCTGCCTACGGCCCCTAAGGGGTTAAAATGACTGATAATTCTTTCCTTTGTTCCGGGGTATTTCTGCCTACATAGTGAAATTAGCACTCAGAAACGGGCTGTTTGGCAGTTCGGCATATGACGACACGTTTCGGCATATTACGTGTTGAGTTCCAGCCAATTACCTCCTTCCCCTTACCACACCCTGTAAGTCCCTCCCTCCGCGGCGTGGAGAGCTACGGTAACAGGCAAACAACAAACCAACAGCATGGAGTCCAGACCGCATCCAAACTGCACTGTACCTGGGTGTACAAAAGAAAACATCAACCTTTTTGTCCTCCCCACTTCTGAGCCACTGAAAAGCCTGTAGATAGATTTTATGTATGCAGGGAATCTGCCCGACCAACTGCCGAAGCGTGTGCTAGTTTGTGGCAAACATTTCTAGGACGACTGTTTTTCCAACTTGGGACAATACAGCAGTGGATTCACAGATCGTCTTAAACTTCTACTAGGATTAATACCAACTCTCCGTGAACCAGCAAATATTCCTGTACAAGTAAGCATATTTCCTCAATAATGTCCTTCTGCTAGTAGTACACATTGTGGCATTGTTTGAGATGTTCGCTTTACAATTATCTTCACAGCTAATACCCCAGTTTGTTTATGTAGCATTGGTGCTAGTATCCTTTTATTTGGGGGAAAAAAACATTATATATTTTAGTCGAACATTCTAAATATCGTCAGAGACTCATTGACAACAGAAGCGCATAGCCCAGGCCCCGCCCTCCGAAACCCGGTCATTCTGTGCTAATGCTCACAGAAGGGCCACCTCGTCACATCTGCAATTCTACAACAAGGCTGAATTACGGCAAGCGATCGTTTGATATAGTATTAAGGTACTTAGAGTGTGGCTAAAAAGGGCCCAAACGCTGTGGGAAATTTCATGCTAGTTCTACTTCAAAGCGCACTAAACAAGCTTTGGCAGCTACATGGTTCTGATGTTTAAGTAATAGCAGTACAGTAATATATCTTGCCATGTTATAAGGCAGTGATATCAAAGTTTTAGTAATAAATTACAGGAATCTCAATAGTAATACCCAAAAATCCCTGTCCTGTTTGTTAATACAAGGCAATACCTTCAGATACTTTTTCTGATATGAAAGGCACTATGATCCCCTGAAGTCCTCTATTTGGACTTCGTTTTGGAGGCGAGCATATGTTTCACTTTCCTCAGCATGAAGGCAAAGATCAGTCCGCATCCAACCAATGCGAGTGCGTACAATCCCACAAAGAGCGCGGGATCGCCGTTCTCATGCAGACGTGAGTACAGCTGCCTGCGATACACGTAGTCCAAATAGGAGGCGTGGATCTGGCAGAAAGTGCAGCAGGACAGCAAAACATGGAACACCTGGTGACTATGGCCTACAAAATCACACCGTCCAGGGAGATAGCGCTCAAGTACGGGGACGGTGAAGAAGAAGGAGCAGCTGAGAAAGAATGCCACCTGACCGAAGTGATAGGCGACAGCCAGATCATCGTTGGACCAGAGCAAAAGTCTCTTAGCCACAGGACTGCTATCCCACATATAGGCCAGCGCTGAAGGCACCACCTGGCACACCTTACGCACCCAGCATGGTAGGATGTGGTTGCAGTATTTCCCGTAGCAACATCCGAGGCAAGACAGGCAGCTGAGGAGAGTGGCAACAGGCATGAAGATCCCTTGTGTGCTTCTGTGCATGGTCTCATCCACTGCATAGTAAAAGTGAACCACAGCACTGCCGTATTGGTACTGTGCCACCCCAACATAGTCCAGATAGTAGAAAAAGTAGTGGTACAGCTCGGATTTTCCACCCAGTAGGTGAGCTGCTACGCTAAACGCCGAGTAAGTGAGGGAAGACAGCACGAGGATCAACAAGGGCCACGAATGAGGGTCGCTGACGAAGTCCACGGCGTCTGCGAGTTGGCGATACTTTACCAGGAGCAACAAAAACGCCAGCAGGTGAGTCCAGACGTTGACGGTCTCATTGTGCCGCTGGAACAAGGACAGGAAGTAGTAGCGCCAGCTCTGCTCAAGTGGTCTATAACCTGTGTAGACGTAGCGCTCCCTGAAGTAGTTGGGAACCTCAGAGTCGGTGACAGTGCCCGGCATGGAGGGTGCGGCCTCGGTCAGCAGTCGGGGTACCTCCCGGATCTGCTGCAGGCTGATGAAGACTCGTCCAATACTTTCCATCGCCATGGTCGCTGTGGCTTTCTGTACCAATGGAAAGCAGTGGATTCTGCAGAAAAGAGAGTCAATGTCAATTCCAGAAAAAGAAAGCATTATGAATGCAAACGTTTACACATGAGCTTTACTGACATTGCATTTGAAATCTATTCTACTCTTTTAAATATTAAGAACCATTTTTCCTTCAAACGGACTGTTAGGGTATAACTGTTCCATTTTTGTGCATTCTTGTGCAATTGTACCGTCCCATGGCGTCAAACTCATTCCTTCATAAGAGGGAAGTGTTTGGCTTAAGATTCCTCCCTAAAAAAGCGTGGTGTCCCAACATGTTTAATGAAGATATAAACTTTAACTCTATGTTAGATTACAAGCTACTTTATTAGTTACTCTCAGCAGCTGCCAGTAACACGTTTTAAGGAAAATATATTTTATTTAAATTTTGAGTCATTTAAATAATAATTACAGATTGCTTTAATATGTATCTATTAATACAATCACAACGATCTGTACTATATTATCATGTTTGGGGATCTGTCTGGAAATAAACTAGCGATACTGAACAAAACTGAGTTAAAAAAAACAACCCAAAAAACTGTCAAAACTTTGCTCAACATGTCAAATCAAAAGTCACATGAGGCTTTTATTCACAGAGGTCCTCATCCTCACTACCACCCAGTTAATTTCATATGCAGCACCTTTTACAGCCATTTATGATGCTTTCCGGTGTTACTTCATCCCATGCCAGGAGAATCCATTTACAAAGCCAAAGTACGGCTGGTTTTTACATTTTTCCAGATTGTGTGAGTGCGTGATCCCCCGACAGATCCCCCGACTCTGGCGCCCTCTGCTGTTGCGGTCGTGTAAAGACAGTTATCAGCATATGTCAATGGTTAGACCCAGATTATAAAAACGACCCCACATTTTTACGCTGTTTTCAATGTATAAAAAAACCCAGTCCTGTATTCGGGTCAATACGGTACTTGCTTTTATAACATACGTTGACACCAGCAACAGGCTACGCCTTGAGCAGGGACTTGCTTGAGCACTGCATGTAGTATAGGAGAGTACCACTCGGGGGCAGAGTAAAGAATTCAGATCGCATTGAGAGCCAGACTTGTAGACAAAACAAACACCGCGACCGTAGAGGAGATAATGGCCCTGTCCCAATACCCAAATGCAGTCCTCCACGAAGTGCACTTGGCGGAAGTGCACACAAGGATTCAAGTGCGTAATGAACAAGTGTGCAAATAATAGCAGTATTGGGACAGCGAGGATTACGTCATCGTCCTGTGCCACGGCGTTGTATCTCCATGACAACCAAAATGGGGGTGTCGGTTGCAGTTTGTGTTATTTTGCTGCCTGATATGATAAAACTGAAACAAAATCATCTAAGTTTGATTAATAAATTTTTTTATCTAGCAGATTCTACAGCATAAAGTCCAAAGTTACAGAACATATAGAATTTTAATCAGAGGAACAACCTGTATGTTTAAATCATCTACACTGAACAAAAATTTAAACGCAAAAATTTAGTTTTTGCTCACATTTTTCATGAGATGAACTCAAAGATCTGAAACATTTTCTACATACACAAAATAACCATTTATTTCAAATGATGTTCACAACTCCGTCTAAATCTGTGATAGTGTGCGCATCTCCTTTGCTCAGATAATCCATCCCACTTCACAGGTATGCCACGCCAGCAGCGTGAAGTCATATATGCGACTTCTGATTTGTATAAGCATTTGAATTGTGAAATTTTACAATTAGATACATTCCAAATCACTTGTCAAACACAGTCGAGATGTACATCATTAGTTATCATTTAAACTAAGGTAAAACATAGGTGTGATTCAGGGCGGAGGCGGACCAGAAAATAACTTTTATCGCTCTATTAACTACCATTATTTTTAACATTCATTATTTTTTCCGTTCGGGGACCCATGGGCCGACCGGAAGGGGAGGAGATTTAGGCTCCCCATGAAGCCAATTTCAGTCAAATTAAAGCAATAGTTCAAATGGTCCTTGCTGCATGTAAATGAACTGACTGTTACCGCTATCTAACGCTATTAAGTGCAGAAAATGCTGTCTAAGTAGTGGACCAGGCATTCTGTGTAGGCCTATAACAATAATACATTTTGCTGGCCGATTAATCGCCCCAGAAGCTTGGGCGACTTTCAACACGTGTCAACGTACTTTTTTTTTTTCATCCAGTTTCTTTCGTAGAAAGAGGGAGACATACAGGAAAAAATAAAAATAGAAATTAGCATGGCTAGAGCAATGATCAAGCTAATTTAAAAGTATATTTTCTTAATGGGTTTATGGTTCACTGTGACAGATATTTTAATCGCCTGTCAGAGCCTCTGTCTGATGATGATAACTCTCAATAGTCCATGATGTCATCAGTTAACCCTTGGGTGGTCCTTCTAGACATTCCAGATTATGCAAATCGATCAACTGCATGCCCATCACTGGTCTCCATGGTTACCACTGTGTAATCGGATGTTCCTTCTGAATGTTTTCGGCAATGATGGAGAGTGTCTGTTGTAACAGAGGTTTAGGGGTTGCCATTGCAGGACTCGCATGCAAACATTTCCGTATTGCAGAAGATGTAGTTCTCAAATTTAGACAGAATGTTGTAACATTTTGAAGCTCTGACAACCGAGCCCCCATCCGAGTCCAAATTTGATCAATTCAAAGAAAGAAAAAAAGGTGCAGCAAAACCCGGCCATTATTTAGCTTTTCATCACCGATCTATTTCCTGACTTACGTAATTAAACAGCTCCATTATAGCCCTTTAACCCGTGTAGAGGTGTGCGCCATCACACTGACCACATTTTTAATGTCAGCTGAGAACAAAACCTGTGAAGTTCAGCAACAATGACCCGTCCGGAACATTCTAAAAGCTACAAAAGCGGCAGCTAGTGTTTAAAATGACTCATTTAATGAGGTTTTACCTTTTTGTGCTTATTTCCGCACCAGCTAGACTCGTCTTTTTCGCCTTCGCTCTGCGGCAGACAGAAGACTTTCAACAGATTGGCTCCTTAAAGTGATAATTGTGCGTCAAGCTACTTTTCACCAACTTACGGAAGTGCAACACCTTGTCTACAAAAATAAAAGCACACAGTTGTACCTCGTTTTTTCTTCCCTCTCGTTATTCCTAGGCCTAATATAAACGTATATTTCGGAGTTATTTTGCCGTAATAACGTATTTTAAACTGTTGATGATCTGTTTGTGTAGAGTGACGAAACTGTAACGCATTATTAGTTTTTGCTTATTTCTTTTTACAAGCAAACTACGTTTTATTTTGAAAATAATACAGGAAAATCTACTTGACTAGCGGTAGAAGCACGACGAAAAAAAGGAATAGAAATGAATAGAAATAGAAAAACGAAAAAAAGCGGTACCCTTATTTATTCACAGCACTCGATACCAAAACATTGTACTCGGAATTAACTCACTAATGCTGGTTGAAAGCCCGACAAGAATTCAGACCAAATTTAAACGTTTAATAACTGAATAAATAACTAGCCAAATAAATACATAAAAGGTTTTAGATACTTAATATCAGTAATTACACTAAAACTTAAAATCTCAGCTGCTATCTGTGATCTGGGGCCTATCTGATAGGCAAGAGAAAACCTGCCCACAGTTCTTGTGGGTGTGGAGTGCTTTTTTACAGTCTATGGCTGGAACATTCTTTGTCAGTGACTGTGTGCTCTGATGTTTTGTCTACAGTTTACACACGGACGACATGTAATACATCACATCAGCAGCAGCAGAACATACAAACCTCCAAGACCATGTCGTATGAACAGAATATGATATAGGTGTGCTTGTGTTTATCCAGTCAGGAAATAGCTCGGAAGTTTCCGAATTCCATGTGTGACTGTTCCACCCACAGTTTCTGTCATCTCAAACACACGCTCCTCCAGTTTGGGGGAGAGGTCCCCAGGGTTGGTTTGACCTGTTGTATTAACATTTATGCCTGAAGCAAACTGTGAAATATTTCACATATGAAGCTCTAATGAATAAAAACAAGTAAAAGCATCCACACAATCATTTAGACAATCATTTTATTGATGAGTTCATGAAGAGAGGACAAAGCAGGCTTTGTTGATCTGCAATATTCACTTGTGTGTTGATTTATTTATTTAAATATGCTTTTTCTTTTGGTCCTCCTGAGATATCTGGGGGTTTATCGCCCGGCTAGTTCTGCCTGGCATCCTATTTGAGAATAAGGCATCGGTCTGGGCATGTCCTGAATGCGCTCCATAACGATCCAGCAGAGAGGCCTGAAGAAGCCCACATCTACCACATGTATTCCCCGGATTTTGCTGTATAGATGCCTGAATAGAGTAAATTAGACTTTGGGTTATTCAAAAAGTTCCTAAAATATAAAGTCTGATATTTTGTATTTCAACGATTGCAACATATTTGAATAGAATTCTGTCACAGCTTTCAGTTTTGATATGATTCTCAAAAGCAACCTTCAGAATAAAAGTGACATCACTGCCTACTTTTCTCCACGACTTTTTCTGTGGCATAACTAAAATACCTTTGGAAACCCACCATACAGCTGCTGTGTTTTTATCGCATTCACTCTCCAGGGTGAAGGCAGTTGACATGTGATGGGTGGAGTTTAGGGTATAGGGAGGTCAGAATCCTTTTGTAATCGTGACATAATAGGAATTTTATTGTGCACGTGGGAGGAAGACAGCATGTCACTTGAACAAGAGTGTGTGTATGTTGACATATTACGTCATCTGCATCAAGGCATGTAAGAGGACCCTGCAGTGGATAATGAGGGGAGCCAAAAGAGTCAGTGGAGTTTCACCTACCCTGTGTTGAGGATCTGTTTCAGAGCGACTGCAGGTAGAGGACTCTGATCATGTCAGAGACTCTTTGATTTCACTACGGGAACTGTTTGAACTACCACCATCATGATTATCTGAAGGTGAACCAGTGAACTGCTATGCACTCGTTTTACCACGTGAAGTTGCAATCCTGAACTACTGATAATATTATATACTTTACGTGGTTGCATCTATTTTATATGCCTTATGTCTTAATCTGTTTTCTGTCAAATGAAAAAAAATTATAACACCCCAATAAGCGTTCAGGTCTGCTTTGACAAACTTTTGGCTGCGATATGTTTGAGGGATTTCCTGCGCGGTGGATTTACTGGCATGTTTTCACGGTCAAGTTCCGCTTAAGCCAAATGTTTTTTGTTTTTTTTGTTCTCCCTCATTGATGTTTTTATACAATTTTCAGTGTTCTCTGGTATGAAAGAATGCTGTCTAAGTCGGTTTCTGTGAAAAATAAATAATTCCCTGTCTGTTTCATTTGATGCCACTTCAGTGTGGGAGTGGGCGTGGAAACTCAAGATGTGGGGGTCTTGCTCTGATTGGCTAACTGCAAAAGTATTCTTACACTGTCTCTGTTTACTAAAATCAGTAACATGAGACAAAAATAGTGCTGGTATTTAGGTTTAGACAGAGTTTACCACCCAGTTTAGGCAGCATTACCAAACAAGACCAGACTCCGACGTGCTACTGGCCGCAGCCGGACTCCACCACCGCAGCTGCTGGAGTCACAGCCTTCAGGACGCCACACGCCACACGACAGACAGGTATTCGGCGCCACGGTCTCCCTCTTTGCTACTGAGTTACTCCTTGAAAATCTTTTCCCCTCCGCTCAGCAATATGCTTAAATCCAGTGAGATTTAACCAGCGGCGGATTCAGCTGCTGATATTATAATTCGTAGTTTTAAGCGTCGGTTATGTTTGAGGATAGTTAAAAAAAGAACATCTCTGGGTGGATGTGGTCACAGATATTAGCTGCTAGCCAAGGTAGTATATTTTGTTGTCATGGTGCATTTTATAGCACAATACTTGAAAGGTAAAACACTACTTACAGCCTGGGAGCTGGTGTTCCATGGTTGTGACGGTACAGATCCTACTTTTAAGTTCAACCACGACGCAAAGCCAGTGCTGTAAGCTCTGTGTTCTCTAGCAGCTGCTAGAGGTTCAGCTTTCACCTTGCCAAAAACAACGGTCCCGTACCCGAGGCCATGATTGCTAAGTGAGCATTATGATATATGTTTTTTGGGCTTTTTTCAAACTCAAGCGTTTTCTGGTCTTTTTTTCTTTATGTAACTGATTCAGGGATTGGAGTTTGGATTAAATATTCAACACAGTGACTGGTTTTAATGAAAGAAAACTCAGTTTTTCAAGATTTTCAGTGAAGGAGAGCTTTAAAAAAGCAAGTCGCTCAGGCGTCTGGTTTGGAAGGTTCCCTAGTGAGGTGTTCCCAGCACTTCCCTCTGGGATGAGGGCTAGGGGAGAAACGCCTTGGGATTCCCTAGGAGGAGCTGACCCAAGTTTCAGGGGAGAAGGAAGCCTGGGGAGCCCCTGGAATAAGCAGGGATGGATGGATGGGTCTCCCATTCTCCACCAGCACCCTCGAATTTACAAGGCCATTGTAAGGATGGGGAACGGTTAGATTTATATTTATCTACATTGATTCTAAATAGAAAGAAACACATGAAACCTTTAAGAGGGTTGCAGTTGGGTTTAATAATGTTTGTGTATTGTTTACAGGTCCCATTTCTATTATACCTTTAAAGGCAAATACATCTGTTATTTTTTAGTATTAATCTACATAATTGGTTAAACATGGTAAAAACATTCACTTAAAATAAATATGATTTAAAAATTTTAATTATTATTTTCTTAACACTAACCTCAGCCATGTTCTGTCTCCATGCAGATGCGCCGACCTTAAGTAGTTCTGGAACTGCTCCATGTAAGGAAATGGATTTAAGGGAGGGCTGCTTTGTCATTATGTTTTCTGTTTACATTTGTAATAATTACTAGGTTGGGCTGCACGGTGGCGCAGTGGTTAGCACTGTTGCCTTGCAGCAAGAAGGTTGTGGGTTCATATCCCGGCCCAGGGCCTTTCTGCATGGAGTTTGCATGTTCTCCCCGTGCATGCATGGGTTCCCTCCGGGTACTCCAGCTTCCTCCCACAGTCCAAAAACATGAATGTCAGGTTAATTGATGTCACCAAATTGTCCTTAGGTGTGAGTGTGTGCATGGTTGTTTGTCCTGTTTGTCCTGCCCTGTGATGGACTGGCAACCTGTCCAGGGTGTACCCCGCCTCTTGCCCATTGACAGCTGGAGATAGGCACCAGCACCCCCCGTGACCCATTAAGGATTAAGCGGTAAAGAAAATGGATGGATGGATAATTACTAGGTTTGATTAAAATATTCTGCTGCCATTTCAGAGTGTATCATTTTTTTCTTACCCCACGAAGGGTTTCTCCCAATTTAGGTCACCTGTACATAAACTGTCAGTCTTCCATTGTTCCGGGTTGGGATGTGGTGTGGAACACAGTTGGAAAAAGAAATAAGAACAAGCTTCCACTGATCTCCTTCTGAACTTGTTTTGTGTTACTGTTTGGGTCCCACCTCAATAACTGCTCGAAATCCATCACACAATGTAACGGCCATTCTGCTCCCAGGGGCTAGCTGGGACCTACTCCATAAGTATCCCCCAACTAGGGCTGGCGATATGGCCTCAAATTAGACTATTATAGACTATTTTTCCTGTGATGGACTGGCGACCCGTCCAGGGTGTACGCCGGCCTCTCACCCGTTGACAGCTGGAGATAGGCACCGGCCCTCCCCCCGCGACCCTTTAAGGATTAAGTGGTTCAGAAAATGGATGGATGGATATGTAGGGATATTATGAATGAATGAATTAATTAATTAATAATTGTTATGATCTATCTGGTGTTGTTGAGAAATATTAACTAATAATTGCAAATTAGTAGTTAATTATTCTTTAAATCATTTAATCGGGGTACCATTCTAGCCTCTGGGCTAGAAACAAAATATTAAGTAAGTAATCTCACTTATAATGATTAATTATTAGTGATTACACTAGAAATATCCTATCTGAAGGAAATGAATTCTTTGCAATAATTCACACACACACACACACTCAAAATAAAAGAAACCAGAGATTTGATACAATTGAACGAATTTATTCTAAAAACACAACTAAAATAAAAACACTACTTATACCAAATGGTTCTGTCAAGACTACCGTATCCCTGAGTAATATGGCGGCCAGCGATAAGGTCACTTAGGCACGTCACGGGGCGCCTCCTACTGACGTCGTACGCAGCCCCTCGCGTGCATGCGTGGAGACGGTGCATGATGTGAACGCGCAGGTCGTCGAAAAGAACGGGGGGAAGTTTTATTATCCTATGCTAGCATATCATTTGGTTTTTGGCGTCCTAAAAAATGCAACTTTAGTCTCCTCTGTCCTAAGAACATTATCCACAGGTTTTGGTCTTTGTCTATGTTTTATTTGGCAAACTTTAGTCCAGCCGCATATTTTTGTTCTTTCCACAAAATGTCTCCTCCTTACATATCTTCTTAAAGAGATACTCACCCCCCTTTCAGAGTATTCCTTCAGCTACAGTTCCGGTTTGAAAACAGCGGCAAAGGGAGACTTGCCTGGCGGTTCGAGGTACGCATGGTGGCAAGGCTGGGGGGTATCTACACTTCATTGCTATCAAAACTCCATGGAGGTGTGGCAGAGACTGGGCTTGTTTTATACTCCACAGCGGCAGGACTGCTGTCGTCAGAAATACAGGCTGACGTCTGAATTAAGTCTAGAGCCAGAAGCCATGCCCAATTCAAATTCAGGTGCAGTGTAAAGTTTTTACCTGAAGAGGGCAATCCACTGATGCTATTTGATGGACAATATTTTCAATACAATGTATTAAAAAAAGCAAAAACTATAAAGAGACATGTAGATAGTACCACCATACACTCATTTTGTTGATAAGTAAAAAATGTTGATTTGGGAGTGAGTTGCACTTTAAGAAGTGAAACTTGTACGGTCACTTGCTGATACTCAAGCCTGCGCTTTCATATCAGCAATAGCAAGAGTCATTTGGAGGTTTTATGATGACCTTGTGATTTTGCAGTCTCCTTCAAGCATATTGTGGTCTGCTTTCAGGGTGAACTTGCTTTGAAATGCTAGATCTGGCCATGTAGATTGGGATCTGTTTTCATCACTTGAGGACTATTTGCTCCCATTCTCCATTCTACAGCCAGGAACACAGCAGTCTAAATGTCTGATGTTTAAATGGGTTAAACTTCAGTCAAAACCAGAAACAGAATTAACTCTATTGGCCAAGTATGAACGCACAAACAGGAAATTCTACTTTGCTGTCAAAGTACAGACATTTGTTTTTAAACATAAGTAAAATTACAAATACAAAACTACATATGTGTCATTTTTAAGACATGAAGTAAGTTGAAATGTTTCTATAATTAAAATTAGTCCCAAACTACATATTTGAAATTGGGTGTTACATAACAAAAGTACTTGAATAAAAGATGAGCTCACTGATAAGACATATAGTCTACGAGCCACACAGCCTCTGTCAAAGACCCATACTGAGCGTTACGGTTGTAGTCTACTGTATCACTCCACCCCTGTTTATCTCACACATTTTTGACACACTTCCTTAACCGTTTACTTTACTAAAAATAGATAAATATGAGAGAGAAGCAAGTAGAATGAGCAGAGGTATTGAGAGGCATGCTAGTTGGAGTAGAGAACACTTCAAAAGTACGTATACAGTTTGAATAGTTGCACATTTTGTCACATCACAGTACCAAGCTTTGGTGTATGTTATTGGAGCTTTACTTGCACATTCGGTCTTACAAGGTAAACCCTATCCATCCTTCGTCTGCAACCACCTCAAGTAAATGATTTGGTTACATCTCCTGCTGTTTGTGTAGGGTTGTTGTCCTGCTGGAACATGAACGTCTGCTTCAAACTCAAGTCTCTGACAGCCTTTAACTTTGGTTTCCTACAACATTACCCATTTCTGACTGTCTTCCGTCTCCATCAGCTTTGACCAGCTTCCGTGTTCATGCTGAAGAAATTCATACCCACTGAAGTTTTTGTTGTGTGGCCAGATAAAGTGCTTTGCATGTTCACCCAAAATACAAATTTCGGCCTCATCTAATAAGGTTCTCCTTCCACGTTATCTGGGCCCTCTCCTGTTTGCAGCTAACTGCAAACAGGACCTTTTAGAACTTTCTCACAGGAATAGCTTTCTTCTTGGCGCTCTTCCACAAATGCTAGATTTGTGGAGTCCACCCCTGATAGTTGTCCTTTTGACAAATTTAAATGCTGTCCTTAGTGCAGTGGATCCCATTCTATTTGTGGTTCAGTCTTTGCGGATTCACCTATTCGCGGATTTTTCTGTGGAATGTAGCTCCACATTTTTTGCCCATATGCATGTTTCTTTTGTCCATGCATATCCAAATTATTCTGAAGAAAAAGCAGATTGGTAAGCCACGATACCTAGGTGCTATACTACTTGGCATTCTGTTGGCAAGGTTTACAAAACAACGAATCGAGGAGTGCCAGGATGGACGCTTTTTTGTTTCTCCTCCCCTTTCTTTGCCTGCCGCTCTTGTATGGTCAGTAAAGCCTCTCCATGCATTTTCCTCCAAAGTTCAACAATTGATCTGGTCTGTTGGTCTCTAAATGCAATTGATAATATTTTTTAAACCCGAAGAACAGCTAGGGGAGAGCTCTCCTTCTCTGACAGAACGCCCCCGACTGCATATGTGGTAGATTCTTGGGAGAAGTGGAAGATCAAGTATCTCGTGCTGCTGTCCATGGAGAACATGGAAGATATTTGTATGATTTGATTTGTAATAATTAGGTTTCCGGTGTTTGGAGCAGGTAGGTTCCTGGGGAATCGCAAGTTTTAAAACTGTCTGCAGCAATTGGCAAGCTGTCTGAACTCTAGGCTTCAAGGGATGTATCAGGCTGTTAACACTCAGACTCAGTGTGTTGCCTGAAGAATATCGTAATATAGATGCTCTGACTACCAACCTGGCTGTCGTTTCAGAACTTGCCCATGGCGTGGAAAGCAACGTGGAGAAGTTCTCAGCTAAGCATGGTGGTAACTGATCCCCTATTAGGCTGCGTGGAGTCGCCATTGAGTACACTGAGAGACTTAATGGCAGACGCAACAAAGCTCTAACCTGAACCACAACAATTGCTGCTATCTGAATCTCCCATGTTGGACTTGGAATCTGGCTCCCCATGTTGGCCTTGGAAGGCTGACTATCTGAAGCTCGCCTGGGCGTTCATGGAGACGGGTACTCTGTCCCCACCCTCTCCTAATCTTTACATGCGCCTTTGAGCTTCCTGGATCAGCTCCCCTCCAGGATGTCTTGTTACATCTGAGGCGATAGACACTGGCATGAACTGAGAGAAAGTTCACAGACTCACTTACTTACTGACGCTCACACCAATATCACATACACGCACGCGCTCCTTGATCTCAACGTGCTGGCCCCTCCCTCCAACCTCCCTCCAACTCCAGGGGTGGCGAGTCTGCGACATTGGTCTGTTGGGCGGGAGATGCCCCCACATGCATCCTCTCATGTTCGAAATGTGTGCTTCTATGTATTTATTTGGGATTATTTGTTTGCACCTCTGCCCTCTCCTATGCTGTCGGCTGGGCTGAATGGTTCGTGGTTGGTTACTTACACTGGGTAAAACAAAGTAAAACAGTCAAGCGCTAGACCAGACATAGGGTCTGAAACTAGCTAAATTTCATCTCCAGATAGTCCATTATGTCTTAGTTGCCTTTTCATGCTGTTATATCACAGGTTTTGCTTATTTCTTTCCCACCGAATCATGTAAAGCCCCTTCAATTACCTTGTTGTTGAAAGTGTGCTATACAAATAAAATTTCTTTGCCTTTTTTGTTTTCCCTCTCCACCTATTCCCATCTCTTGTTACCCTTTTTTATCTGCACCATGAAGGCTGCTGCCACAGCCTACCTGATCCTGTTTATGTCTATATGGTTATTGTTTGTGTGTTCTTTGTGCTAGACAAACAGTTTTGTTGTTCCGGGACGCAGGTTCAATGACAATAAAACTTTCATTCAGTCATTCATTTTTTTTTTTTTCTTCACTGACTGGTTTTCCCCTGAAGAGTTAAAATAAGGAAGGCAATGGGTGTCAGCTTTTTGGGTAGTGAAAAGAAAGTTTCCACTGTGTGAATCATAAACTGTATGTATCTATTTGGTGTTTGAGCTACTAAAATAAGCATTTAGAAGCATTTTTTAGAGTCTCAAGAGCTCATGGTTTGTAGCTAAGCGCGGACGTCTAAGGTCTAATGCCGGAGGTACACGGAGTTAGTTTGGTGGTTGGCCAGCTCTTAATTTGTTTAAATGTGTGCCATGTTTGTATAGCAGACATTGTCAAGGCATTTGGGTAACTGTGGTCTGACATTCTGGACATTGTGCAGCAGAGGCAAAAAAAAAATAAAAAATGAAGGTGCAGGTGATAGTATATAGGATAGCTGCAAAAGTAAAAGAAAGGTTCCAAAGATTGGAATGAGACCTTCTCTGAAGTATGTATATTTTACAGCAGTGGTGTCAAAACGTTATTATTTATTATCTCTGGCATGTGTTGTAAATTGAACACTGCTCGCAAGTGACACAACTAGATTTAAAAAAAAAAAACGGAAACATTTATTTAACTGTGGTTATATATTTTGTTTACTTGTATATGCTAAACAAAGAACAACACATTGAATATTTTTATATGTAATTCATCACTTTTTGACATTTTTGGATCAACTAATGCAAGGTAAAAGAACTCTTCACTTGTTTTAAAGATGTGTGTTGTAACTTATCAACCTGTGCCTTTTGCGTCGGATTTGTACCGTTCTGAAACACAAACATTCATTTCACATACTGAGAACACGTGGAACAGTTAGATGGACATGGTGGAACCTGTCAGAACAAATAATTGTACGTTTTAAGAGAACTGTAAACAGGTTAATTAGGTTATAAACAGGTTGAACTTGTTTCAGATGAACTCATTGTCGCCTAGTTCTGGTGTCGTCTTTAGATTATCCACACAGGGGCAGTGTTTCCTCTTGCAAAAAGGCTGGGGCTTAGTTAGACACCGTTTACCACAATAATTGTAATAGCTGGTATGTATTAATATGTAATGACAATTTTTCTATCTTGATAAAAGGAAAATGTTTCCTGGGTTTATCATTTTGGTATTCTACAGCAAATTTTTAGAGTTTTTATTACAATATGTACAGATAGTCTGTGTCTACCATAGATTTGCTCATACCCACTCATGTCTGACAATTTTATTTTCAGAATATAGAAGGGGTTAGATTAAAGAAACACCCAGTCATGGCTGGACCTGGGTGAATTTTACGGAAAATTACCCTGATGTTTCGATAGTATAAACCTGCCTAATGACAAGAAAGTACTACATGCAACCTCACTTAAAAACGTCTGTCAATTCAAGACACAGCATAGACCCCTCTGTTTTTCCTGATGAGTATATAACTGCCTGTATATATATATATATATATAGTGGGGGAAATTAATATTTGATACATTACAGTGTGATTTTCCAGATTTCATGTGATCCTATCTCTCACAGTTAAGGTCTACCTACAATGGAAACTCCAGACCTCTTATTTCTTTGTAAGTGGCGTAACTTGAAAGTACATATTTTCCCGTCTGTAAATTTATATGCGAAAACTGATGAACACAAAGATCTAAGTGTGTAAACAGATCAAGATGATAAATTATGTTTTGGGAAATAAAAAAAAAGGAATAGTTTCTAATTTTTTTAGAAGCCATAGAGTTTGAAAGTTTTAGTTTGAAAGTAAAACATTACAAGTGTGAGGAAAGGTTTGGGTTGTGAAACAAATATGTCAAATCGTTGGACAATTCAGTATTTCAAATAATTGTAAAATTTGTAAATCATTTTTATTTTAACTTTTATTCCACAAAACCGTGGAGGCAGAGAATGCAGTGCTTAGATTTAAAGCAATAGTTCTGTTGGTGACAGTGAAAAAAAAGTAACTTTCCAACAATTCCCCAGTCTAGATATGTTTGTGAAAGTTCAAAATTTGACCCTCGTTTCTTTCCTTTGTTCAGTAACAACTGGCTATAAGCCAAACCAGGGCCTCGCAGACATTTGACATTTTACTTTTCAAACCTTTGACTGAAAAGAAGAAGATGTATCTAAGTTGGAGCCACAAAGCAGCCCATCCTCTGGCCTAATTGGGTTGGATGGCTCAGCAAGATATGGAGGTGGCATTTTACCAGAGAATTCCCTCAGGTTTCTGGCTGATGAGCCCGGACTACCTTCGTTTATCAATGTCTTCCGACTTCTGCTGAGTAGTTTGTTTTTGGCCTTTGCACACTTTATCAGCTGTCACATCTAATGGGCCCCACTGTGGAGAACACGGGGACACCGCAGATCCCGTGGGTTCATCTTTTGTTTCCAGTTTCCATTTGCCACAGATAGCTCAATAGCTGGAGATCCTCTACTTTGCTGAAAACTGCTTCCTTTGCTGGTACTGAGGAATACCTTTGTAAATAGCTGGATGGCGGTTCTATTAGTTTCTATTAGAGTTTTCATGATAAAAATAGAGCTGTGCAAACCACATCTGAAAGATTGGCTTGCAAATGGAGATGAATGAAAACGAATACTGAACAATAAAAAAAATCACAGTTGACTTCAGTTCTGACTTTGATCTATAGAATCTAACAATTTTTGACCAAGATAGTTTAGAAAACTAAATGGGGGTTTAAATCATTAGCTAATATGATTTGTGCATATTGAGGCTGTTTGGGTAGTTTTTTTCATGAATGGATAGATGGATGGATGAATGGATAGATGGATGGATGGACGACAAATGGATGGATGACAAATGGATGGATAGAGTGTAAATGTGTATTATGTTCAAAATATTTACTTCTGTCTTCTATGCCTTGAGCTGGATGACAAATGCTCTATCCAATCACTGACATATCTGAAACAAGGACTGTGGATGGATGGATGGATGACTTTGCTCCATAATCAACGGTTGGTGTAGCGAGCATAGATTTATTTAAATTCACTTTTATTTATATATATATTGAATAAACAAAGCTGGCCTCAGAATAAAGCCTTGAGGAGCGCCACATGGAATGTGTGTTTTCACAGATTTATCATTGCTAATAAAAATAGACTTCAAATGTATCTTTTAGAAAACTCAGTAATTGTCCAATCACATTAACCCCCAGATTTATCTGTTAAAAACATCGAAACAACAAAACAAATGATGTTTGTTATAATCTATATATAGGCCTACATGTAATTTACTTAGGGGATATCGTATATTTTAGTCTTTAAAATACCAAAATTTGCACACAACTTATTTTCTTGTTTTATTACATGTTTTAAAAAAATATTAAATCAGATGAAGAAATTATTATGACTTAAACAGTGTTTTTTAAACCAAGTACTTGTTCAGTCTTACTTAAGTAATTATCCGGATGACAACTTTATACTTCTAACAATGCAGTTCTCGTCGTAATAATTGCCTACTCTAATATATTTACCTCTGATTTTTCAGACATTAAAATGTATTTAACTTACTTCCTTTTGAGTGCACTCCGTAAATTTAAATTCATTGTCTTCTTGTTAACGAAGTGTGCTTCAGAACGGCGAGGAAACCGGTGTAGTCTGAATCAAGTTTCCTTGAGTACGAAGGTAAACTCACCTGATTACACCTTTCAAAATAAATATTTTTGCATTTCTACTCCCAAAAACCCTCGACTATCATAACATATAGAAACAAAACTGAAATAAGTATTATATGAAATATTTAAGCTACAAAAAATGCAATAACACACGCGCAAGCTTTGCTGTTTGCTCACAAAGACTACAGAAAAACTTTATTGTGAAATCCTGAATTCCTTGTATTCCGGTTTGCAAGCAGGATTTGGGGTAAACTTGATGCAGATAAGACAAATGAAGTTCATGCTCAATAACTGGCTATGGCGGATGATGTTGAAAATGACAGCATGAAGAATTATCATCTAGCGTCCGAGAGAATTAACCCGGAGGCCAGCCGCTTTCCCTTCTGTATAGTGTGGACACCCATCCCCGTGTTATCGTGAGTTGCGGTCGTCAGTGTTTTTTGTTGCTTTAACAGAAGGAAACCGTTTATCTGTTGGAGGAAAGTGACAGCTTTATTAGCTTAGCCTGCTAGCAAACGGACAGTTTCACCATCCTGTTGCTGTTTTCTTCGCTTTATGAGAGAAAAACCCCGTTACTGCGGCTTCGTTCGCGCCTCTTGCGATGTTTGAGATAACTAGACCTACACTTCCCGACGAACTGAAACGTGTTTCAGCGCATAAATTACTGAACAGGCAAAACAAGTGTGAATGATAGTAACCAGGAAGTGAGCAACTTGACAATCTTGGCGTAAAGCTGGATTTATGTTGCGTTCCAATTGTACTCGGAAACAAGAGTTTTGAAATTCCAGGTCAGAGGAAAAAAAAAAATCTATAACAGCAGTTCTCAGACTTCGGGGTGAATACGTTAAATACTTTTATTTTGGGGGGTCAGAAGCTGGAAAGTTTGGGAATCACTGATCTAGAAAGCCCAATGAAGCCGGAAGTTGGTGGTTCCTTACGAGGGATTGACCGATATGGATTTTGTAGTGCCCATACCAATTTTTTTTTCATCAGCCTTAGCCGATAACCGATACATGCGGACAGTTTTCTTAATCTGATATTTGGAGCCAATACAGATTCAGCTCCCTCAATTTACATTATTAACATGATAACAAATGTTACGAGTCCCAATCTAACATTTGTTAAACTTTAAAACAATATTTAAAACAATTTTTTAACAAATAGTTAAAATAGGTGAGGTAAAACAAATACTTAGTAGATAAATAATATTTAACTAATATAAAAACACTTGGGGTAGAACAAGTAAAAAAAGAATCAGTGCTGAAAAACGGTGTAATTAAAATTCTGAAAAACAATATTTAGCCATTAAAAAAATGACACTACTGCACACAGTAGAATCAAGCAAGCAGCATAATAAAGTGCACAGTGTGCTGGGAAAAAACTATCGGCGAACGCAGCAGCCAGTTATTGGCCGATACACGTAAAAAAAAAACCGCGAATATCGGCCTATCCCTATTCCTTACCAACCCTAATGTCATGAATCTAGTATTACCGCTACATACTAGTACTGGTTACACTAATATACTGTTTGTTCTAGTGCTGGGAGTACGAATAGATCCATCCTTGATCCTTCCCTTCAGCTGTTTATTTATCGGTTCACCCAACCGTCCAGCCGTCCTAAATGTCTGGAACTTTTTGCTGGTTCCATGTCTTCCCTAATGAGTTTTAGCTTATTAAAGAGTTCATATAATGCAAAAAATGGCTGTTATATCGTTCAGGTATTGTTAAAGATTAATCTATTATCCAACAGAACCATAATTATGTAGCAATATCTGTAACAAATCAGAACTTTTTTTTCAAACAGATACTATACCGATACTTGCATCTTAGTATTTGCCGATACCGGGTACCAATGACGATACTTCTACCACACAAAAAATGCAATGCATTTGAAGACAGGTTTTATTTTCTCCTGTGCTTGATACAACAAACGATGGTGAACTAGATGGAAAAATTAACTGTTAATATGGATGACCATAAAACTAAAATTTTAAGTGAAAAAGAAAAGTTTTCTGTGAAATTATTGCAATTTCCACATATCGGTTCACTTAACGACTACATTAGAACGGCCCGAAGTTTTCAGGGTTTGCATATTGCACAAAAATGTATGTACTTTATCACAAATATCTCATTTCCAATATCGAGTCGCTCCGAATGCTTAAGTGGATTTTCTCTAAAGGTTGGACAGATGAGCAATAAAGTCAGCCACAATAATTTCCGGCATAGCTCGGATCTGCCAAAACTATATAAAATAAGATCTAGAATGATTTCTCATATTCTCAAGCAGGACATATTCGTCAAAGTAGTAAATTAGCAAGAGAAAATTGATAATTATTCATTAATTAAGGGCATAAATCGTGATATTCCTGAACATTGTAGACTCAAAATATGTATATAAAAAAGAAACAAACAAAAAATTCACAGGTGTTTTTGAGATTATAAAATCGGAAATCTGTGAGCAAAATAATAAAAATAAAAAAAAGTCCATAAAGGTTTAAGTGGTGAATTTTGGAGGTTTCCAGTGCAAGCGGTTGATCCAGGCTCTCCTCCTGTGTCAGAACCACGCCTACTGGGTCCAGACTCCATGCAGCCATGTTGCAGCAGTGTATTCCAGATCCGGTTGGAGCTGTTGGTGGTGATTCTACACCAGGGAGATGTGGTTCTGATACAGCAGAGGAGCCTACATCTACAAACAATACTTTGGAAAATATCCTGAAGTGCATTCCCTAAATTCACCCCAGATTCACCTGGTATTGTTTTGACTAAATGTCTAACTTTATAATCTTAATAATGTTTTTTTGTTTTCAAAGAGAGACATTTGTAGTTTTAATACTTTAAATCGATGCCTTTAATCATGAAAAATTTTATTTTTTATTGTAAATTCGTAACTTTTTAACATCAGATAACATACAGATTCGTTCTTGTTAATATGTGAAAGGAATCTAGAAATGTGCGTTTTTGCAGATATGTGGCCACATATTTTCTTTTCTTTTGAGGTAGAAACCTCAGGATGCTTCATGGTCAGCATTTACTCACACCGTGGAACAGGTGGTGGACGAATCCTTGAATTTAAAAAATACTTTCAGGGTAATTTATTTCCTTACTTAGTGTTTTATTAAACTGGTTGTGGCTTTGACCACTGAATAAATATCATCTAGAAGATTTTATGTGATTTAAAAGTAGGCTGGAAATGAACAGAAATGTTGTTCATTATTCCGTCAGTTACACATTGGGTGTTGGACAATTTAACTGTTTGCCTTTTTAGTTCTTTTGCACCTTTTCTGGCTCATGGAGCCTTTTGCAGTCCGAGGTTTTGACCTTGCTTCAGTTCGTATCTGAATCCCCTGACAGCCAGTGTGAAGTTCTCCTCTGTAGCTTAGTTATGGTCTGCTGTAGGGACATGTGCTTATGGGAATACTACCTACCAGTAGCTCCGTCCTCCTGGAATCGAGCTTTGTCTAGAAACTTTCAAAGTAGCTCCCACGTAAACTCTGGAGTTCAGAATCAGGAAAAAAAAATCGATTTTCAATGTGAAAAATGTGCAGGAACTTCAACTTCTGAGCTGTTACCATTTTTTGTCTGATTTAAAGTGACAGTGTTTAGTTTTTGCAGTACATCTTTGAAAATAGCCATTAAAATATTATGTAATAATAATTACGTAAAGCACATTAATTGCAAAATATTGGCGATATTGTAACATATGACTTTAAAAATCAGTTTTAAAATTCATAGGCACGGGTCCTCTTTTCAGGGGAAAGCCATATTAGATGACGTCTTTACTTCTACAAGAGCCCGGACGGACAAAGCGAACGAAACGTGCCCGCTATTAAAACATTGATTTCCCCTCCAAAATGCAAAAAAGTTTCGCCATAAATACATTTTTACCTCTTCGCTAGTTCCAAGCGATGAAAGAGAGACTGATGTGCTCATCATGTTGCTGCAAATAGATCATTCTCAGGGAATTAAGCGTTTGAAAACAGCACTAGTCGGACCTCCGTTGTTGAGTTTTTACTCGAAGACACAGATACCGCATACTTGTGACAATTTAGGTATGCACTGCCCCCTATCGGCCAGAAATTACACACCTTTAAAGCCCTGTTTTCAGACTTTTTATGATGAAATAGAACGGTTTTGATAGAAATTTGGACAAATGCTGCAGTCTCCATAAATGCGTGTTAGCAAAGAAACCTAAGATTATTGGGACATCAGCCTTTGTCCAAATTTCTCTCAAAACCGTTCTATTTCATCATAAAAGGTCTGAAAACAGGGCTTTAAATGTAAAATACCGAACACTTCCTTTAAAATCAGTGTGAAGAACCAGCCAAGACAGTGACCTGTGTCGAGATCACATCTCCTCTCCTATACCAGAGAGCAGGGTCAAATCCAAATACACCAGCATTCAATCCTCTGTGGAATATCGATCTTTGGCGTAAACATGCCCGTTCCTTTTCTCCTCCAGATGGCTGTTTCCTTTCATCGGTCACATGGGAATCTGCACTTCCACCGGAGTCATCCGGGACTTTGCCGGGCCGTACTTTGTCTCAGTGAGTAATGACGCAGGCGCTCTAAAACCTACAGTCATGGCCAAAATTTTTGAGAATGATACAAATATTAGTGGGCGACTGTGGCTCAGTGGTAGAGTAGTTGGCTTGCAATCGGAGGGTCGTAGGTTCGATTCCAGCTTCCTCCAGTCACATGTCGATGTGCCCCTGGGCAAGGCACTTAACCCCCAAATTCTACATTGTCCTACCGAGCCATGTTGGGTGTCGGTGTATGAATGCGAGTGTGAATGGGTGAATGTGGCTTCAATGTAAAGCGCTTTGAGTGGTCAGTAAGACTAGAAAAGCGCTATATAATTTCAGTCCATTTACCATTTACAAATATTAGTTTTCACAAAGTTTGCTTCTAAACTGTTTTTAGATCTCTATTTCAGTTGTTTCTGTGATGTCTTGAGATCATTATGTCAGGCTGATTGGGTTAGAATGGCTGACTTAACATGTTAAAAGGAGGGTAATGCTTGAAATCATTGTTCTTCCATTGTTAACCATGGTGACCTGCAAATAAAACGCGTGCATCCATCATTGTTTTACATAAAAATGGCTTCACAGGCAAGGATATTGTACTAAGATTGCACCTAAATCATCAATTTATAGGATTATCAAGAACTTCAAGGAAAGAGATTCAATGCTTCAGGGCATCCAAGAAGACCAGCAAGCAGCAGGATCGTCTCCTAAAGAGGATTCAGCTGTGGGATCGGAGTGCCACCAATGCAGAGCTTCTTCAGGAATGGCAGCAGGCAGGTGTGAGCGCATCTGTACGCACAGTGAGGCGAGGACTTTTGGAAGATGGCCTGGTGTCAAGAAGGGCAGCAAAGAAGCCACTTCTCTCCCCAAAAAAAATCAGGGACAGATTGATGTTCTGCAGAAAGTATGGTGAATGGACTGCTGAGGACTGGGGCAAAGTCACATTCTCCCATGAAGCCTATTTCTGATTGTTTGGGCCATCTGCAAAAAGGCTTGTCTGGAGAAGAAAAGGTGAGCGCTACCATCAGTCCTGTGTCATGCCAACAGTAAAGCATCCTGAGACCATTCATGTGTGGTGTTGCTTCTCATCCAAAGGAGTGGGCTCACTTACAATTTTGCCCAAAAACACAGCCGTGAATAAAGAATGGTATCAAAACACCCTCCATCAGCAACTTCTTCCAACAATCCAACAACAGTTTGGTGAAGAACAAAGCATTTTCCAGCATGATGGAGCATCATGCCATAAGGCAAAAGTGATAACTAAAGTGGCCCGGGGACCAAAGCGTTGAAATTTTGGGTCAATGGCCTGGAAACTCCCCAGATCTTAATCCCATTGAGAACTTGTGGTCAATCCTCAAGATGTGGGTGGACAAACAAAAACCCACTAATTCTGACAAACTCCAAGAAGTGATTATGAAAGAATGGGTTGCTATCAGTCAGGATTTGGCCCAGAAGTTGATTGAGAGCATGCCCAGTGGAATTGTAGAGGTCCTGAAAAAAAGGGCCAACACTGCAAATATGGACTCTTTGCATAAATGTCATGTAATTGTCGATAAAAGCCTTTGAAACGTATGAAGTGCTTGTAATTATATTTCAGTACATCACAGAAACAACTGAAACAAAGATCTAAAAGCAGTTTAGCAGCAAACTTTGTGAAAACTAATATTTGTGTCCGTCTCAAAACATTTGGCCACGACTGTACATGCTACAAGGCAAGACAGAAATGATATATTTATGTTTGGAGGACGAAATAACTTCTCAAGTCTCGCAAAAGTATGTTGAAAAGTTTGAGTTTGATGAATCTTGTTACGTTATGATGAATAAGTTTTCCATGGATTCGATAAATTATATAAATTTTGTCCTACTAAATAATAGGGGTGTCACGATTTTCCAACTCCTTGATTTGATTTTAGGGTCTCGATTCGATTCTCTATTTATACATTTTTTTTTTCCTTTTACAGTACTGAGCCCTATGTCAGTTTTAGACTAGTCTACGATCATTGGTTTTATTCATTACATTTACATGTACATTAAATCTTATTTTAAAAGACAAAATTGATGCAATTTGTATTAGTCTTGTGTAATGTCATACATTAGGCATTAATGGTCAAATTGAAGTAATTTATTTACAATAAAAGTCTGACTTTTATTGTAAATAAATTATTTAAATAATCTAAAGTGCACATAACAGCGGTCCTTTCGTTTACAGTGTAAATGTGGACTAAAATTGCAAGGAAATAAAAAATTTCCTCACCGGTGATTAGAGAGTAGAAGGAGCGGCTTTAGTTTTGCTCCCGTTGCTTCATCTATCCTAGCCGTGGTCGAGTTGTAGTCTAGCTAATAGCTACTTGCTAGCGTCAGCTAATGTGCCTGTATGTGATAAAGGCAATTAAAATGTTACCTGGTATTATTGTGAGTTGTATGAGAACTGGTGAGAGTTCTTTGTAATGAGACGGGTGTCTGCTAACTGTTGCTACGGAGTCCAGAGTGGGACGCACCGTATGTAAACATGGCAGGAGGTGGTCGTGATCCTCTTTTGGATTTCGGTGTGCAAGGTCGTAACCTAATGTAACGATGTAATGATCGATTTCGATCGTGACACCCCTACTAAATAACCAGAAAAACCTTGTAAGGTCTTGTCTCAACATCTCTTCATTATCTCTTCTGCTGTTTCTTTATTTATTTTTTTCAAAAATTCTGTCCAAAACATTTCTCACATCTTACAAAGATAAAATAAGAAAAATGAGGTTTTTAATCGTAAAACATAACTAATATTTTTGCTCGCAGGAAGACAACATGGCTTTTGGGAGACCTACAAAGTAAGCATGTTCTCCTGCAACATTTAACGCTTCATAGAAATCCTGAAACCCAAGGCTCCCTCTTTGCTACTGCAGGTACTGGATGCTGGACGTGAGCCGAGTCTACACCAGCGGCTCCAATGCTTGGGACACGGCCGTGCACGACGCCTCAGAGGAGTACAAGCACAGGATGGTAGCTAAACCATGGCTTCTGTGGTTCTAATTCACCTCACAGCCAATTGGGAGGAATTCCAAATGCTAAACGAATCATTTTTTTCCTTTCACCAGCACAACCTGTGCTGTGACAACTGTCACTCCCATGTGGCCATGGCTCTGAATCTGATGCGATACCAGAACAGCACCTCGTGGAACATGGTCAACCTCTGCCTCCTGTCGTTTGTCCGCGGAAAATACGTCAGGTAAGATCTGCAGATCCCTTCCAGCCCCAGGTTGACTGTAGAGCTGCATTATCTCAGGCACATAGAACATAGAGCTGCACATAGAACTACTTGGTTCTGTGCCAGTTATAATTCTGGCCTGTTGGGGAAAACATTTCCTCAATGTATTTTTTTTTTTAGTTTCCGATATGTGAAAGTTAAAAAAAAGCGGCAACTAATATCGTCATCTTAATTTATAGCATCTGATTCATAATTACACTTTGTTTTTTTTAAATATTCAGCAGCACTAGTTCCATCAAACCTTTAACTCCAACTTCATATCCCTGAATGGGTGTTAGTAGCATGCTAGTAGTTCCCATTCACTTGTTTTGATTTATGCTAAGCTAAAGCAAATTGACTGCTGGGAGATCAGGGGAATTAGTGGGCTTTTTTTTCTTGTGTAAGTCTGGGGAATATGGAAACGGATACATTTTTACTTATGGGTGCAATATCCAAGGTTCCTACAGGGTCTCAAAATGCCTTAAAAGCATTGAATGTATGAATTTGGAAATAAACCCTTTTAAAAGATTTTTAAAAGCCTTGAATTTAGATTTTTAATTCTTAATATTTTTGCTATATTTAACTTCTTGCGTTGTTCCTCAGTTTAATTTGTCAACCACAATTATTTTTGATTGAATAAGGTAACATAAATAAAGAGTGGCGGAACCAATAATTGATAATGCAACAAATCCTTGGGTCAAATACTAAGTCTACAAAATCTGCAATAAATGAAGATTAACTTAAAAAACTAATGTAACCAATGCTAGAAACAGCTTTACAGTTTAGGCAAACTTCCTTGTGCCACGCTAAAATGTTCTTAGTTGGGGGTTTTTATGCCTCAGCTTGGCTCATTTTGGTCTTTTACACATTCCACCTTTCCCTGAGAAATAATTGGTCTTAAAAAGATCTTTAAAAAATCTTAACTTTAACTCAAAGAAACCTTTAGGAAACCTAATGTCCCTTTAAAAGACAGTCATTTCAATTGAGGTCAAGCAGTTTAGGAAAAAATTTTCCAAATTTTGTGGATGATAGAAAGCAGTTTTGTTCACCAATTTTATGCAGCTTTGGGAGTATATCTGCAGACTGAGCAGAGTGCTGGGAGGATTAAAGCCTGCTCATGTCTGTGTGATGCACTAATGCTCTCTGATCAAAGGTACAGCGCTTCCAAAATGATTCACATCCCGTGAACCTTTTCCCATTTTTTTCATTTTGTGCGAGCTTCGATGGATTCTAAGTGACAAATGAACGTAAAGTAGTCTGAGATGGTAGAGAAGAAGGAAACATTTTTTTAAAAACGAGTCTCCGTTAATGCATGTGGGTGCAAACCTGCTGATGGAGAAGGATAAAGTAGGGTTAACAGTTCTGTTTGGCAAGATATCTCTGGTTTTGTGAGAGAGTCTCTTTTTTTTCTGTGACCTGCAGCTCTAATTCAAGACCACCACTTGTTAGGAAGAGGTTTACCCTTTATTTAATAAGGCAAACAGGCAATGCCCTGTGTATGGTTTGTATCTATAATGATTTACAGACCCCTTGTCTTCTACAATGTGTCTACTTTGTTCACTTCATCCAAGTTATTGTCAATGTGCGGGTAAAAATAACAAGCATATCCATACATTTTTATTTTGAGAGAACCTTCAGTTAGCTAAAGTTTGGACAAGCTGGTCTGTCACATTTTAAGTCCCAATAAGATCCACTGAAGTCTGGGGTTGTAGCCTGATGTAATGTGAAAAGTGAGCGGTAAAAATATGTTTACATGACACTGCAGCTCAGAAACAAAACCCTTCAAACTACTAGGGGGGGAGTGACGGTGCCTCACAACGTCTGAACCCCGTAATGTCCGTCTGGCCCCTTTTTTAAAGGCAGCAGAAGAAAACGGGCCCTTTGAATAGGTTTTTTCCCAAGGGTCCCAGGCATGATTTCAGACAGGTAAGCGCTGAATCTTCTGTGTCCCAGAATGCAGGAAGGAGAGGAGAGCACGCTGATTTTCGCGATGTAGAATTAATTATGTAGGGCGCACCTCCTGGAGACCTTTGAACGATTCTACAAGATTCTATAGGTCCTTCTCCTAGCATTTTTGACGTACAGACGCAGCCTAGGGGTGGGTTATATATCAAAAATAGAATATCACGATTTTTCAATTATATTATCAAGATTTAAAATTTATCACGATTTCTTTAAATGATCACCAACAAAACTTAAATTACACATTAAGGAAGAGAAACATTAAATAAATAAATTCATTCAAATTAGGGATAACCAACACAGGGCTAAAATACTGATATGTCTTTCTCACACCAGAGATGACAGAAATACACAGAACGTTCTGAATGTATATATACACTGTATATATCTATATATATATAGATATATACAGTGTTTGTGTATATATATATATAATTTCATTTTTCAAATGACCTCATTGAAAAATACATCTAAATCATAAATGTATTTAAATGTATTATATAAAATTTTGATTAATTGTTTAATTAAACAGAAAGCAAACACGAACTTACTTTTGTTTAAAAATATGATATTGAGCAAATGCAATAAAATATCAAATCTTTTAAAATAAAAGACTAACATGCAGTTGCAAATATAGTGCAAGATGTATTGCGCAATCTATAATACGCCATTTAATAATCCTCATACAACAGGGTAAATGCAGCTTTAACTGGTTCAAATGTTGCTTTTTTGCAGAATCCTGATGTTATAAACAGGCACACATAACTAATAAAAACGTAAGTGATAACAATGTAGTGTAAAAACACAACAGTATAAAAAGTGCTGCTGCTACATAAGATGATGAAGGTAGACGGTAATATAAGCAGTTCTAATTATTCTTCCATCCGTCCAAACATATTCTTAATATTCCCCTCAGCTCTCTGTGCATTCAGCGTACATGCGTGGAATGGCGGTGTTTGGGGAAAAAAGGCAGCTGGGCAACTGGTAGCGCAGATAGTTTGAGTTTGATAATTATTTGTTCTAGCGCTCGCTGAACTAAGAAGAATTAAGAAGAAGCAGCACTGGCCACCGCTGCTGCTGCAGTCGGCTTTATAGCTGGGAACCAAAGCTGGAACGAAACCCTCATTTATACGCTCAGTCGCGGCGACGCCATGCTTGTTTACAGGTTGTACACACGCAAAAGGGGAGGGATAAAACGATCACACGTGTAGATCGTTTCACGGTCTTAAATCCTCATATCGCACGCCCGTAACGCAGCCCTAATGCAAAGCTGTTATTACTGTATATCAGGTAGATGGAAGAGAAGCAACCTGACCCTGGATTAAGCCGAAGTTCATGTTATCTCTTTTTCAACTTCAGAATACAAAGAAAACATACTAAAGGTGTTCCGCTTGTGCTGTGGGTCTCCATAGAAATTCAGAGTAAAACTGGATCAAACATTTACTGAATGAAACCTTATTTTAGTGATATGGATCTCTACTCTAAGGCTTTCTGGCTGTAGAGAGGAAAGGAGGGTTAGTTGGATTAGCCCCGCATGCTGCACTGTCTTGCGAACACATTGATACCGCTGCACTGTTTTCACATCAAACTACATACTTCAACATATTTTATTAGAACTTTATGGGTTAAAGCAGCACAAAAAAGTGGGATAATTATTGTTTTCAGCCCTGTGTCACTGCTAATAAAAGCGACAGTAAAGCATTAAGCTTCCACTTCCATCTGTCTCTGTAGGGATGGTGTAACAGTGTATATGTTGGCGTGCTATGAGTTCTTTGCAAGGCAGTGTATCTTATTTTAGTAGTTTAGAAGCTGCACAGCAACTGGACTGAATAACATCTGCTTGTTACCATGTGAACATGAAGATTGAAGTGAGAGGACGGCGTGTGCCAGTCAATCCTGGAAGGTTGTCTCTGACAAATATTTACCAGGGGTGTAACGGTACACAAACTTTTTTGTTTGGTATGTTTCGGTACACCATAATCAGGAAAAATATTATATATATATATAATATATATAATATATTATGCTTCATCCAGGCACACAGTACCATTCTATAGGACATTCAAATGGAAATTTTACCCTAAATCATTTTTTAAATCCCCTATATATGAAAATCCACCTTAAAGAAATTTACCTTCACATCAGTTCCGTATTTGTCGCCTTGATATTCGCCTTTAGCCCTCCTAACCTTTATGAAACGCCCCCTGCAGAACGTCATACACCGGCTATTATCAGAGCATGCACCTGGAGTCAGACTCGGATAGTTTACAGAGGTTTTCAGTGTGTTGCATTTTAGTATTTAGGAGAAAAAAATCACATTGGTGAACAATTGCAACACTGGAGATTGTAAGACAACACGCAAATGATCCGATATTCAACCCTGAAAGTGGGTTTTTTAAGAGAGAATTAAGACATTTCAGCTTTGTAATATTTAACCTCCTTGGCACCCTTTTATAAATATTAATCACTATGAAGCAACATTATGCATTGAAACCATTAAAACACAGAAAAATTAAGCTATGTCTTGCATTGAAATCACAAATATATAGAGAAATGAAGTTGAATGAATGAATGTTCTGAGTTGCTAACATAAAGAAATACAAAGCTAGGTTTTGAAGTCGGCGTTAGTAATGCTAAGTCACAGTTCTTACCTGTACAAGTTCTGATGGAGTAGTGTGTCCTTTAGAGCCAATCTGTTTGTTAATCCACTATCAAGAAGGCTTTTGTTGAGAAAGCAGTCCTCTGTGAAGTGATTTGCACAAAGATAAAAGATAAAATCCAAACCGTTAGCCTTACAATTAGCCTAAGCTAACTATAGCAGCTGCTACTCTACCGGAGCTGAGTGGGGAGGGCTACTGGCGCAGCGGCTCGGCTGGTGAGTATAATACGTCAGGTAGGAGGAGGAGATGGGTGGAAAAGGAGGAGATAGGTGAGAGCAGGCACTTAACCCCTTAAGCCCTAGGCCTATTTTGAAGCCTAGCTCTCGAAAATTGCTTACCCAACAAAAAAATGGTTGTATTTCAGCAACCAAAAAGAGTATTTGAACCATTTTGGTGTCATTGTAAAGGTAACATTGAGTAGAATTGATAGATGTGTCATTATGCATGTTATTTGTTACTGGTTAGGAGAAATTGAAGATTGAACACAGCAGAAATGTATTTCTTTTTTGCTCCGCCTAAAAAAAAACGTAGTTCTATATTGAAAAACTCTATGGATATTGCTTGAATCTCAATAAAATGTAAATACAACATGTGGACATTATCTCTGCAAAAGTTGAAAGTGATTATGTGAAACAGGACAAAACTAGAGAGGTAATAGTACAGACATATCAGGCGAGGTGTCCAGTTTGACACAGTTTGGCACAAACCGTGCCATTTCTATTTCTGTTGTGTAAAAGTTATATTTTTCATTTCAATATCACATAGTGTTCAGTAGACCTAAAATAAACACTTTTGGGCATCTTTCTGGTGACCTCAGATATAAACAGTGAAAGCAGCAAAACAAATGTATATCCGTGCGTCTTGCGTCATCTTGTGTCATAAGACGGTCTTATTTTACGCATAAGACTTTCACTCAGGGCTGATTGGTGAATTTGCATGAGTGACACCTCGTTGGAATCGTAGAAGCCTATAGAATAACGCCAAAACGTACAAAACAAGATTGACAATACAGCTAGCCAACCAGGGAGCCGAGAACAGAGCCTCGCGGAAACGACAGGCTTTTACGAGGATGAAATAATAAGTGTGCCTAGGAACAAATAACCGTAATAGAAACACCTGGAAGTTTTTAAATGATGCACAAGTGATGGACTTATCAGTAGATAGCGTTTATTTTCCAAAGAAATATTGTTTTACACAGGAAAACAGCAAAGGTAAGGCTATTTTTTCAATTGTGATTCTAAAAAGCGATTTTTTTGTTGTTGTTGTGTTATACTTTGGCTTATATGTCTGCGGTGCTTTGGCGTAGCGTTTTGGCAGATGTACTTTTGGAATCGGTAGAGTCTCTGCTTTCATTTGAGTGGTTGATTGTGCGTTTAGCACAAAGGCTTGCTGCGGTAGAGGCCGAAATGTGGCGGCTGGGTTGACGAAACTATTATAATACGATTTTGTTTACAAATATTTATTTATGTGGCATCTGAGTTTGTGGTTGGTAAAAATAGTTGAGATAGCCTTGTAGCGCGTGGTCTTCTGTTTAATTTGATGTGCATTATTACTATTTTTTTGTTAGATGATGTGTTGTCTCAAACCTATTAAAAAAATAATTCCCAGAGTCCCCCAATTGGGGGACCCTCGGGCTTAAGCACCTCCAATAACTGTCAGCAGAGACGCAAAAGTTATTCAAACATAAGCGGATGAGTCAAAGCAACACTTCAGGAATGTTTTTTTAATGAGGAAATAACATGTTATCAGGATGTTACATGTCAGAAAGTCCATTTTGCATAATCCCCCCCCCCTTAAATAATTCTAGAGTTCTTCTGATATTTTGTCAGCCTAGACTCCCAGCTGTACTTGAAAGAAGCACAGGCAGCCAGGAGAAAATCCCTTCTCATCAACGGGGACACTGCCGACTTGTGTTCTCTACAAAATAAGGAATTTGCTGATTGGATTCTAATGGTCGCCATGGTTACATCAGCTGGTTTTTCTCTAATATCAGTGATTTATTTATTTATTTTCCATTCAGCTTGACATTGTTTCAGGTCAGAGCGTGTTTGGACCTTATTGCTACTGAAATATATTTAAGATGGTTGAGAATCCGATATTTCCGTTCGCAGACAAAGTTCTGGTTCAGTCCATCTTTCTATTTTTACTGTAGCTGCAGGAGGAGCCATTCATTTTCCCAAATGGCTCAAACATTCGGAATGTGTTCCGGTAGAAAACGGCTGGATTCATTCAGTAAAAACCCGTACCGAAATATCCAAACGCGTGTACTCCTAATATTTACTCTTTTATTTATTTATTTTTCAGCAACATAATCACTGTTTTCCTCATCTTGTCTTTCCTGTTTCCTCAACTACTTCTTCTGTCCTCCATCCAGCTGTGTGGGCTTTCTGAAGACCTGGTTGCCTTTCCTGATGCTCGTCGGCGTCATCCTCACAGTCGCTCTCGCCGTCAACCTCCGATGACTGGGCCAGGCAAGGTGCAGTACACAGTGGAACCTCCATGCCTCTCTCTACTGTGGCGCCACATGGGCACCGCCTTCAGTGGAACGGCATGTGGCGGCGGCCACTGTGTCGATAAAAAGCATCCAAGGACATATTAGACTGCTTACCTCCAGAAGAGGATTTCTCACCGGAATTACTGCAGTGCCGAAGCTGTGATACCTCAATGATTGATATTCATTCATAAGCATCCCTCATACACATTGTAATGGGTTCCATCCGCTGTACGTTTGACAGCAGCTGGAAAATAATACACTAATTGTAAATACATTCTGGTGTAGGGCAGGATACTCTCATACAATACTCTGTGTGACAGAGTATTAGGGCTGTTGTAGAGGAAAGAGGAAAAATTCCGAATTTTCTTTAAACAATTTGTTTATTTTAAAGATTTTCAAGAAAAAAACTTGGAAATGATCTCATGTCAAATTCATAAATATGTGAGAGAAAACTTCGAAATTGTCCATGATTAAACGCTTTAATAAAGTACTCTTCACTTAAACAAAAAAGACATTTTCAGACATTGTAAAGTCAGTATTTTTGAAGAAAAACCCCTCCTAAATGTAAGTTAGTTGAGAATCTGATAAATCTGATAAGATTTAAGTATTATATCTGGATATTTTAGAAAGCCTAACTGGTGGCCCCTTGCGGCTCTTAGACCAGAATCCCTTCTCCCTGGTTCAGAAGAGGCCATGAATGCAGCATGGCTGCATGGTGTAGGTTTTATGCTGTTGCAAAAAACGGAAGTTGCAGTTTAATGCAGCCATGTTGCGGTCATGGCCTCTTCTGAACCTGAGAAGTTGTTCTGATCTGGCAAGTAGCCCCGACTTACAATTCTTCACTTAAATCTTATTGGACTGCCTTGTTCTTTTGGAAATAACTGTTTTAAATCTCAGCAAACTTCAGAGTTTATTCTGTTAAATTTACGAGTTTTAGCTCTTGCATATTTTTTGACTTTACAATGTCAACATTTTAGTTTAGCTATCAAAAATGTATAATTTTGATCATGGAAGGCTCGGCTTTTGGCATGAGATCATTTCAGGGGTTTTTTTTATATGTAAAACTACTCTAAAAAATGTTTTTTTTTGTAAGTAAATGTAATGTCCTAATTTTCCTCTTTAATCTACACTGGCCCTAATACTCCATCATTCCTAGAAGGTTATCCACTCATGCCTTGCATTCAGACTGTGATGGAGTCTACCTTACCTTCAGTGCTTCCAGAAAGCCATTTTTTCTACAGTGGAACACAAAAACATCATCAGCTGCCTTATAGCGAGTTTCTAGCATTTCATACTTGATCTAATGTAGCTCTTCCACAGCTCCATGAGTGTATTTTCTTATCTGTAAGCTGTGTATCCAGTATAGATACTGAACACTCTGCATCTTCTGTGGGACATATTTTCTCAAAGATTAATTGTACACGTCTTGTGTTGAGCAACCTCACCAAACATGGCTGCGCACAGACCTTTCCGACCCAAACCCCGCTAGGATTTTCTTCTCTTTCCTACTCGCCACCCATTTTCACACAGAAAACAAAACGTTGGTGCCTCAGTATAACCTTTATAACGGATCTCTACCACAGTTTCAGCGTTCTGCCTATATCTGCTTGCTGTGTTGTTTTTTTGCAGCTCGTCCTGTCCTTGAGTCGGCCGGCACTCCAAATCTGTTGCCATGACCGTCACTGGGGCCAAACTCAGAGACGAAGGAGCATAGAGCCCGCTCTTTGTGTGCTCTGCTTCCCGGAGCAGCAGGTAGCCATGATTCTCAGGTTTTTTCACACTCGCCAACCATCGCTCAGTGCCCTCCCCCCACCCGTCACTCCAGCTGCTTTTCACCTCTGCAGCTCGGATCTGAAAGTCCCTGTGATGCTTTTTAAGCTTTACCCAGACCGACGTCCTGTAAAGGTCCAAAGTCGATGTCGATAGTTTGCTGTTGACCTGAGACCGTGCCTGTTTTCTAGACATTATTTAGGGATAGTAGGGATGCAACGATACCACGTTTTTTCAAACCGAAACAATACCGATACTTGGATTTGAGTACGTGACGATACAGAGTAGAAATGCCAATACTACCACGCAGAAAAACCCAAAAAAAACGCTATAAATTAGGAGACAGGTTTTAATTTTCTTAGCTTGGTACAACAAATGATAAATTAGATTGAAAAATTTAAATATTAATGAAAATGACCACAAAACACACATTTCAGGTGAAAAGTAAACATTTTCTATGAAATTATTGCAGAGTTTGAGATTGTTATCAGTTCATGGTCTTGATTAACTTTAATGAGTACATGTAGATTAGAACGGTATTGGCTCGATACCAGTATCATTATCGGTGTACCTGTAAATGTTTGACCAGCCCTTGTTCTCAGCATCCACTGCCTTTGCATTAACGCTGCTGCAGAGCCGTGCCTAAAACGGAGTGGGTTGTCCCATTGTGATTGTGATCGGGGAGGAGCATGCAGTTGGCATTTCTGCATGTGTGTGTTGGCTGCATGTGTGTGTTGCATGCACGCGGGGAAAAGACTGTTCTCTTCTCTCCCGGCTGTTGCTTTAGTCCTGCCACTCCGGCCTTGTTAAAAGTATTCATGCCTCTTGAACCTTTTGAGGAAATTATTTAACGCCGTTTTTATGTAATAAGCAACAGAACGGCTTACATAATTAATGCATTTCAACATTTTTGTGGATGAATTAGGAATAGTGTTGCATGCACTTCAACTTAATTCACTTTTATTTCTATAGCGCCAACTCACAACAGATGTCATCTCAAGGCACCTACAACAAAAGTCATTTCAATACAATTATACAAACAATACTTCACCCCCCCTTTTACTTTGATGCCCCTAAATAGATTAACTTGTCGGCCGGCAAAACGAATGCTGTGCTTCCCCCTGAAATCTCCAGTCCCCCCCCCCGGTAAAACACAGTGGTGGCAGCATTATGCTGTGGGGAGGCTTCTCGCTACTTTGAACTATTGAAAAACATCCTCATATTCTCAGATGTTTGTGATTTGTAAGGTGGAAAAAGTTCAATGCATGCAAATATTTTTGCTGGGCACTTTATTCAGTGCTTTATATTACTCATATTTATTGTACGTATTTGCTAATTATATTTAATCTGTCTGAATGACACAGCAGACCTAATCATTCCTGATTCAGCTGAGACAGCGGTGACGTTTTATCATCTCCAGGCCTACTACAGCTGCAGACAGTCTCCAGTAGTCATGTCCCTGGTTCAGAAGAGGACAGTCAGGTCAACGTAGAGAAACAGAAAAAAAAAGACACAGTTGTTGGATTAGAACAAAAAATCAATTTCAACATATTTGCCCCTCTGACGCTCCCCTCATTTGTTTGCTTGTTAGAGAACTAGTTAAAGATCTTTGCAAATATCTCCAGTATCGCCTTAGTTCTGTGACGTCGTGGTTTCATGCTCAGGGTCGGGTGGCGTGAGGAGAATCGTAGAAAGAACCAGAACCTTTAAAAATATCTCGTCGTCTTGCTTTCCAATAGCTGCATTAGAACAGATGCCTCTTCATGGCTATGAAAGGGAATACATTTCCAGCTCTTTTGAGATCGCCTTACAATTACTGTCTCATAAATATCTGTATATAAACTTACTTGTACATAAAACAGGGGGGGGGGGGGGGGGGCTTTCTGGGACAGGAATGCAGTGCCTGGTGGCGTTCATTGAAGCGGGTTTAGGTGTTGCCTGCTGTGGTGCCTTTCCGTATCCGGGAATGTAGAGCGCTGCAGTCCCGGCGTTTTCCCTCTGCTGACAAAAAGACTGTCGGAGACAGCACGACCAGCGCCACTGTCCACATGTACGCTCAAAGACGGAGTCTGTGGACTCAAACTCTTCGCACCGTGTCAATCCTCCAGATGTCTTTCATGCTGCAGATCACAGGGCTGCTGGGAATTCTCCAGAATTCCGAAAGTGACTGTGTGAACTCTGAATGTGTTCGTGACTTACAACTATAACACCAATAAAGATATCTATTATTGTAGTAACGTGTGGGCCTTCTATACCCCCTCCCCACCCCTTCCTCCACCTTTTCAGGTTTCCATCATTGAATTATGAGCACTGGGTTTCATCAAAGCTGTCAGCTTGAAGGATGACAACTCCTCTGCCTCCTGCTCAAGTTTCTATTTATGTTCTCCAGCGATTCCCGTCAAAAAGTCATTAGAAGCTGTCAGAATACACATCATAGCTTTCATACTAGCTGTTAAGTGGCTAAAAAACCCACTCAGAGGGGATTATTCTACAGAGAACTGTGGTATCCAAGGTCCCCCTCCCCCCTCCAGCTGTGTCACTGCCACCTGGGGAGGTGGGAATTTCAGGAACCTCTCGAAGCTAAATCCATCCATTTCTCTGAGTTCCTCCAAGGCGCTGATGGCTAAACTGCAATCATTTGAACCCAGCCTAGGAAAACGGATTTCTAAAGCTGCAAAAATGCCACATTGTGACTTCAGAATACGCAGGATTTGCACATAAACGCCTCTCAGCCGTCAAACCCCACCTACAAATTGAAAGCCATTCTCATGTGTGGTAAACCCACAGCGTAGAAATAAGATGGGTGCATGTGGTCTGCAACCGCTAATTTGCATAAAAATTAAAGAGCCCTCTAAACAGCTCACTCTGAAAGGGACTGAAATTGTCAAGTATTGAACCGGTGAGATCGATTTATGAGAGTGGTTTTGTACTGAGAACTTCATGAATATATATCGATATAAACATTTTTTACAGACTACACAGCTATTATGACCTGTTTAAAAGAGGCGTAATATATCCCCTTTAAGGGAGCTGTTTAAAATGTTGGTGCTAAACTAAAGGGCGGTTTCACAGTTTTTCAAGGAATCTGGAGTTTTCTAAGTAAACCGAAAGTACTTCTTCTGGTCATGCTTGAAATGGAATATTCTCTTTAAAACGCAGATTTATGAAGCGTTTATATCCTGTGACAAGACTAAAGGAGCCTTTTTATGTTGTTTTTTTTGGCATCAGAATACCTCTAGCTTTAGAAAAGTGTGAAGACTTAATCCATTATCTAGACTTTATATGAGTATGAATTGGGTGTTTTCAAGAGTGTTTTACTAATGCATGCAAACTGATTGTGATTCGATGTGTTGCTGAGATCATCTCAAAGCCCTAATTTCAATCTCATCGATGGTTCCAGCAGTTCTGTCTGGACTCGAGGAATGGGTCAAAGTTCCAGCAAAATAATACCAGAAGGTTGTGCAACAGTATCTGAAATAACTGAGCAAACATTTGGCCCAAATGCCATCTGTAAGTCACCATTAGTCAAAATGATTCGTAATACGCCGGATCAGCCGGATTCTTGTTTATCTGGTTTGATTAACCCAAGAAGACACAAATTAGAATTTCTCTTCAGATTGCTTTAGAAAAAAAGAAAAAAAAGAAGTGGTTTTGAACTCATGCAGTGGAAATATCTATTCCGTTACCATATTCAGTCTAAGTTTTTGTAAGGAAAACAAAAATACAACCCCGGAATGATATTCATGTACAGTACAGACCAAAAGTGTGGACACACCTTCTCATTCAGTGCGTTTTCTTTATATACATGACTATTTACATTGTAGATTCTCACTGAAGGCATCAAAACTACGAATGAACACATATGGAATTATTTAGTACTTTTCCAAAAAGTGTGAAATAACCTGGCCTCCAAAGTCACTGGACCTGAACCCAATCGAGATGATTTGGGGTGAGCTGAACCGCAGAGTGAGGGAAAAAGGACCAACAAGTACTAAGCATCTCTGGGAACTCCTTCAAGACTTTTGGAAAAACATTTTGGGTGACTACCTCTTGAAGCTCAAGAGAATGCAAAGCAGTGATCAGAGCAAAGGGTGGCTACTTTGAGGAATCTAAAATATAACACATGTATTCAGTTATTTCACCCTTTTTGTTTAAGTACATACACTAATTCCATAAATTATGTGTTCATTCATAGTTTTGATGCCCTTAATTGAGAATCTACAATGTAGTCATGAAAACAAAGACAACGCGCTGAATGAGAGAAAGTGCTGGCACCTCCAACCGCGTCCCTCCACCCCTCCTTCTACGTCCCCTCATGCCGGAGACAGAGCTGTGGATCCGGTCAGGCGGGAGAGAGAGAAGCCCCTCCCCGCAGATCATCCTCGCACCAGTCGATGGTCCTTTTAACTGCATTGTTGGGGGAAGAAGCGACGCCCCGCTTTGAGGATCAAACCCCGGCGCGACCCCCAGCTCTGTTCTCATGGAAATCAGACCCAGCTTCCTGACCGCACTTTCTGCAGACATGCGAAGTTGAAGGCACATTCCCAGCCGGGACAACTCGCGATGTTGGGCCGTCTCGGAGAGGCTGATGGTTTCATTCGAACCCCCTGATCTATTTTCCCTCTCTCTTCTGCTCTTATTCGCTCCCGCTTTCCCTGCTTTTGTCGGATTTCGCTCCCAGCAACATGCTGCGCCTGACGAGCCGCCTCGTTTTCTGCGCGCTCTTCGGCTCCGTTTACGCGTCGTGCCCTCCGCGCTGCGAGTGCTCGGAAGCGGCTCAGACCGTCAAGTGCGTCTCCAAAGACCTGAGGAGTGTCCCCACCGGGATCCCCGGATACACCCGGAACCTGTTTATAACCGGGAATCAGATCAGTCGAATCGGTCCGGACGCCTTCAGAGGTCTGGACAATGTGACCAACCTTTCTCTGAGCAACAACAGGTAAGGACTGCTGCGGGGATTGGCCATTACTGCCAGCGAAAACAGATGCCCTATAGCCACTGACTCAATGAAATTGGCCGAACTTTCTTGAATAGACAACTTTGAACCACTTGGCATTATGCATTGAATTAGACTGGAAGGTTTTAGGATCATTTGGAGCTGTGGCCCGTTAAAACCAATCGATCTATATGATTGGATTAACTTTGGGTTGTGTAATTCTGCATAACTGAATTTATAAGAGACTTGTTCTTTTAAAGAACAAATCAATATGACATTTGTTAATTACAATTTAAAAAATTACCCGACTAATGTTATAATACCACAGAGATAAACTGTAATCCACTAAATCGGATTTTAGTTTCTCTGTGGTATTATAACATTTGTGACTCTTACAATCCAATATTCAGGGTTCTTAACTGTGTAAAGTCATTCATTCATTCATTCTTTCATTCTATCCTTTTCTGGAACAGTATAGCGGACACTGAGGCTGGCTGTCTAAGTCTTTGCTCTAATGTGTATTAATCATCATAAAAACATATTTCAAAATACATTTGGTGAATAAAAGAAAAGCTATGATCTTGGCTTAAATTGAACTCACCTTTGTTTTTAATAATTGTGATAAAAAGTTATTACCTGGCAAATAAACTCTGACCCACGGTGACATTGGGGTTGGTTGTCATTAATTTCATAAAATTGTGTGCAATTGAAAGAATGTACAATATAAAAAATGCCTTGAACAAAACATACATTTCATTTAATAAAATTACATACATAGTTGTATCAAATATTGTTCCTACGGCTCAAGAGACATTGAAATGTATTGGGACTTCAACCTTGTTTCCCCAGTTGATTTTCTGAGCTATCATGTCCACTATTTAGCCTTATGTCAAAGTACAATGATCCAAGAGAAGATTAACCTTCAGAGACCTTTCGCTTAAAATTCTGGATCATTCTGCCAGCTAAAGAAACAGAAAACGTTACTAATCCAACACATAGAAGAGCTGATACAAATATTTGATAGTTGGTGGTCCCATGCAACAACAACCAGCCCCATGTGACCTCTTGACGGTAATGTTTAGCTAGCTAACAGATGGATTTAGCTAGCTTGATAAATATCAGCTTTAAAAAAAAGCTATCTTTGTAGACTTTTTGATTCATTACTGTGTTTTTAAAAGCAAATATCTTACAAACTTTAATACAAAACTAACAAAAACATAAAATTACTCTGACCCATAGACCCATTTATGTGTTCAAATCAAAAGGTTAGTAGTGTGAAATGACCAGATTATTAAACCACCTGTTTGACATCCAAAGTTCCCTCTAGTTTGTCTGTAATAAGCGATGTGACAGCGATGTGACAACAAGCCCTGGTCTACACCTACTTTGAAGTTTGACCTCTATGTTCTGCTTTTCTTCAATCCTGTCCCAGAATTTCAAAGCTGGAATCCCGCACCTTCAACGGACTCCTCCGCATTCGCTCTCTGGATCTGAGCAACAACCAGCTGACTGTCATCCACCCCGAGGCCTTCATCGACCTCAGTCGCTCCCTGCGGGAGCTCAACCTTAGCCGAGCCCTCTACAACTACTCGTCTATAAAGGATCTGGCAACCTCCCTTCACCAGGGCTCCATGGGGAACCTGCAGGGTCTGGACCTGTCCGATAACGGCCTCATCTACCTTCCTTCGCGCATCTTCTCCAACATGAGCGGCCTGCGCCGGCTACAACTCTCCAACAACTCCCTGGTGGCTATCCGCAATCTCACCTTCTCCGGTCTGGAGAGCCTGGAGGAGCTTGATCTCACGCTCAACGCCCTCAAGACCTTCCCCACTGAAGGCTTACAGGAGTTGGACTCCTTGCCGCAAGCCTCTCTTCTTCTGGGGGAGAACCCATTCACATGCAACTGTGGCATTGAAGCCTTTGCGATCTGGCTCAACAGGTCCCAGGATCGCGTCAGTGACGCCGAGGGCCTCTTGTGCATCTTCCCTCCCAGGATGAGGAACACATCCGTCCTCGCAGTGGGTACACTGGCTTTGGAATGCCACCAGAGGGACGCGGGGGCAGACCTCGCTTTGCAGACATCCTACGTCTTCTTGGGAATCGTCCTGGGCTTCATAGGCCTCATTTTCCTCTTGGTACTTTACCTCAACCGCAAGGGAATCAAGAAGCGTGTGTATGACATGCGGGACGCCTGCAGGGAGGTGTTGGAGGGCTACCACTACCGCTTCGAGATAGACTCCGACCCCAGGCTATCGCAGGTCTCCACAAGCGCCGATGCGTGAGAACACGATCGCCACACTACGTCCATAAGGAACTCTTTCTCCTAATACATTTATCAGCAGCAGAATGTAAAAAAAAAAAAATGTACAGACGTGCCTGTAAATATAACAAAAAACAAAAAAGACTTTGATTGAAGCATGCACTCCTCAGTCAAATGGAGATGTTTGACATTTTCATGTAAGTGCCTAAAGTAAGCTCAGTGTTGTTCCTCTATACCTGAATCAAAAAGGTCTTGTAAAAATGCACTGCAATGAAATTCTGATACTAGGAAAACAAACCTTTGGGAATTTAAAGCACAATCACTCATTCATCTTTGATCCCTTTCAAGCCCTTTGGTCCCTCCGGCCTCCTGCCCCAGGGTGCCGGAGAGGAATTAAGCCACCAAAAGCGCCCTACCCCCCCCCCCCCCCCCCAACGCCAAAGCTCCTCTTAAAATCACCACCACTCTGCTCCTATTTTTACAATTCAGCACAGGCCAGCTGAAATCTCCCCTGCCCCTTCTCCTTTTTTCCCCTTTTCTTCCCTTCTTTCTGTTTTTGGTGAAACTTTGCTTTGTTTCAACTCCTTGAGTTTTATTGTCAAAATGATGAGAACCAGCCCCCGAGCTGAGGCCGCTGAAAGTAGCCCCCTTCTCTCACCCCTTCCCTTCCTCCCTTAAGACAACAGCTCTCGCTCTGTAGGCTCTTTGAAGAAAAAAAAAAGGGTCTGGCTCTCCATGTTTTTCTGTTTAGGGGAGCTTTTCTTCCCTGCATTGATAAGATACAGATGATTCTGAAACACCAGCCACATTGTTTCATTCAAGAGGTCTTTTCAGGCACTTGGTGAGGAAAGAACAATATGTGCTTTGGTTTAGATTTCCTGAAGTGAGGTTCTGTGGAGCTCTTATCAGTAACAGCTTTCTAACCTATCGTAGAAAGATGTCATATTCTAGTCAGTTTGTTGGAAGAAAGAAGAGTGGTGGAAAACTAACAGCTGGTCAAATGGATCAACAGAATCCGGACTTCACGTCCTTCAACGTCTGTTCAAAGAATAATGAGTAGAGAGTATCTTTGGACAATCAAGGACAATTTATTAGGGATGTGTATTGGCAATAATCTGGTAATACGATATTTATCACAAAATGGGGCATGATAATAATAATAATATACTGCGATATACTCAAATAGATTGCAATAATATGAGTAAGACTATAATTTGTCCTTTTTAAAATTGAATTTACCTGTTGAAAATCTGTCACATAATAAATATTCCAACCTGATTCATACTTAACATATCCGGTTTTATTAAATTCAAATTCAGTTTATATATATATATATATATATATATATATATATATATATATATATATATATATATATATATATATATATATATATATACATAGCGCTGAGTCATCTCACTGTATTTTTTTGTAAAGTGCCTTGAAATGACTCGGCAAGAGGCACTTTACAAAACAAGTCATTTTAATACAATCGTTCAAACATTTCAGTCATTTTAAAAGTTTTCTATTTAAGAATCTCCAGATATTGCATTGAGTCATCAGGAAGAGGATTCATCAGGATCCTTTCTTGTCATCTGAAAGCAGCCAAAAGGCAATGTTCTAGTAAAAAGTTAAAAAGTGGTGTATTTGAAAAGACAACTTCGGTTATAGACCTGATGGAATTGTCAGCGAATATCCCAGAACGTCTATCTGAGAACTTTGTTTGTCTTTTTATCTTTTCAGACCTTGGAGTGGAGCTTTAACTAAACATGGTATGCAGTACAACATTTCCAATTTCCTGGTTGATATTGATAGAGTGCTTGTAATGTAGTTCAGTGTAGTTCTAGGTTTTTTATCGATCCCACTGGAAACCCAAAATGGTGCCAAACATGATTTAAGAGCAGTTAGGACACCCATTATTACAACTTCATCAGGCAAAGCCATGCTCACAAGACGGTAGACACATTAACAAGACATAATGGGACGTGCCAATATCGCTTATTGTATTGTTACATCTCTACAGATTCAAGTAGGGACTCTGGCTGGGCCACTCCAAAACCTATTCATCACTTGTATTCAGAAGAAATAAGTCAAATTAAAGGTACATTTAAATGTAAAGCTAGAAGTGCTATGAGGTATTTTCAACTGACGTTTTTTCACAACAACCATAAAAGATTCACAGAAACTAGAGCTGTAAGTTATCACTGACAGCATATTGAGGATGCAACGATACCACTTTTTACACACCGATACAATGCCGATATTTGGATTTGAATACTTGCTGATACCAACACCGATACTTCTACCACACAAAAAAATGCAATGAATTGGAATCGGTTAACTTTAATCGATACAGATACACATAAGAACGGTTTCGGCCCCAATACCAGTATTGGTATGAGTGCTTCCCTAATAAATATATCTTATATTTATTTGATTGTGCAGCTCTAGCAGTAAAAATATTACTAAAGTTTAGATGTTTATTTGCCAGCTAATATAGTTTGGTATTCTGCAGATCTCTGACTAGCTGTTAGCCATTGTTAGCCTTCTGAGAAGGCATTCTCTTTTCTACTCACTGCGATATGACATTTCTCTACTACAGGTAACTACAGGAACAACTAATGAAATACAATACAAAATCTGAACCTTCTTGGAATTTTCATTGCTATCATTGCCTTTTACGATTAAATCATTGTTAATGTATTCCATTTGTACTTGGAAGTTATATTTTTCCCATTTCCATTGGAAAATACAGTTATTAGAACCGTAGACTGTATATATAAAGGGACAAATCCTCGTTAACGTCACCCATAGGTTTCTGAAGAGCAAAAGTGAAGCTAACTGGGCGGTTCCAACCGCCGCCATCTTGTCCGCGTCACTCGCCTCGTCACTCTCAGAAACTCCAAAAATTGGCAAAGAGGTAGAGCTGAGAGTGGCGCTGTGAGCGGAGGGTTAACGCTCCGAGCCGACATAGCTACAAGCTAGTCAGAAGCTAGTTGGGAGCTAACTGAAGCTACCGTAGGCTGCAGCCGGTTTCAGCCGGAAGACCCCGGTTCAGAGACTTTTATCCCGTTTTTCAACAACGATCACTTTAGACCCAGAAACATCTCGAGTAGAGAAAACATATCGATATAATAAGACCCAAATGGGTCGGGTCAATACTGCTTAATATGGTGTTATTTCCATTACCATCGGCGGAGGGTGATGACAGACGGCTGAACAACACGTGCAGCAAAAAGCAGTCACAAAGTCATCATGAAAACTCAGATCCTCTCAAAAAATAAAAGGCTTTTGACTCACCAAACATCTCAAACATCCATTAATTCATGCTTCCAGCTGTGCTCCTCACACCCGTACTGGTCTAACCAGCAATCATCCAGTCTGTCTAGAGTCCAACTCTGTAGTCTTCCAGCCTGATCTAGCCGTCTCCTGCTCTTGATGCTGCTGTTTATCGGTCCTGCCGACTTTGCTGCTCTGCTGTTACCCAACGGCCACCTGACAAGAACCCCTCCCCCCACAGCTGGTGAAGCATCAGCCGGTATGAAGCCTCCCCCCGAAGCAGAAAGTTATTGGACGATCTGTTACTGTAATCAACACCACAGCAAGCTGTCTTTGTCCAATAATTGCAGATTTACATCCAAAACCGAATAAAAACTGCAGAGGCAACTGATAGTGGACTTCAGAAACACAAATGACTGAAGTCTTTACGTTAGTCCCAGGCTGTGAAGAGCTTCCCCGCAAGGAGACTACGGAGCAAGATATTAGCTACAGTTAGCCACCATCGTTATGCTGCATTCAGACCAAGGACTTTGTCAGCGTCAGCAACGTCTAGATTACATGTTAAGTCTATGGCGGAGGCCGTTGGAGGAGCGGCACGGTCTCTGCGGCGCTTTGTGAGCTTTGGCTCCGTCAACTTTTCAAGCTTTTCATGCTTCAAAGCTCATAAAGCCAGCAGCACAGAAGTTCAGCTCGTTGAACTTTTGACGGTGCTGACGGCCCTGAAGCGGCGCGTTAACCAATCAGAGCTTATAATTGTAGTAATGTCACTACACGTATTTTGAATGTAGCGGGAGCAGGAAAAACCTACATTTTAAGTCTAGAAAACGCAGATTTAAAAAATCATAAATAATTGATTTGAGCTCCGATGCGACCCGGGAGGTCGGGACAGACGGAAGTACCGCTGAAAGCGAACCTCATCCATATGTAGCTCCTGGAGCAAATGGTTAAACTCCCCAAACTCAGAACGCATCCGTAGAATAGGGTGTATCCACAAACGGCCCTGATGTTGCAGAAGTCAACGCTGTCTAGCTTTATTTAGCAAATAAAGCCAAGCCACTCTCTCAATACTATCTGCCATAGTTCAGAACGTACAGCAACAGAAGAAACCCCACCCACGCATTGTTTTTTGCTCAGAAGTGGCAGACTTTGTAAGCTTCAACATAGAAGCGTCAAACTAGATGCTTTGTGAGCTTTGCCTGACGCTGACTAAGCTCTTGGTCTGAATACAGCGTTAGCCTAGACGGACCTGTCAGTCAAAATGACACGCCCCTAATTATTCATAATTTCAACATTAAATGCAAATAAACGGAGAAGTTAGCAAAAAATTCACCCCCCTCAGAGTAGTCATATATGGTAAACCTGAACTATCTAACCTAAAATGGTTTTTTGAACCAGGCTGTACACATGTTTATTTTTGCTCTAAAGCTGGCCTTTTTAACAGCCAGCCCCCAGCGGATGAGGTAGGAACTGCATTTTTTGCCACTTCGTGGTTGGCTTCACTTTTTGCAAACGGAGTTGGCCGCTTGAGTAGAACCCACACTAAAGTCGGAATTCTAACTCGAAATGTCAAGGTTCTGTATTCAGGATGGTGCTTCCATAAAAAACAAATGTAAATGTGGCAGGTGCAGACTTTTTATCAGCGCTTCTCATTATATTTCATTTGGGTGCATTGTGGTGCTGTGCATTATTTATTTATAAACACTTAAATGCTTAAATGGACAGAACTACGTTATCTTGTATTTGTAAAGGTGCCGTGACATTGTTTCCTATAGGAAGTGGATTTTGTAAAAACTCAAGAGATGTCATGTCATCATAAGTATCCGTTTTACTTTAGATGCCCCTCACCACTGTAATAAATACAGTATTTATTAGGGTTTTTTTTGTCATCAGTTTAAAGTGATGCGGAATTTGATGCATCAAAAAATGTATGCAGCCAGCTCAACATTTGATTCAACTGTAAGCTCTATAGTGATGGCGGATATGAGAATAACCATTAGCACCACAAACATTAGAAAATCCTACTGATTTTGACTTCCAATTGGAAGATCTGACCTCTGACAAATCCCGCACAGCATAAAGCAATGGAATGGAATTGTTGATTATTTTTTTTTAACCCAACTCCTTTAGCCAGATTTTGAAATCTAACATCCCAAATGGGATGCACGTGTTTAAACTGAAGCAACGAATGAATTCCAGACAATGTCATGTGTGTCATCCTTGTTTTTCCCAATGACAAAAGCAATTCTCTGTGGCCTTTTGATGCTCTCATACTGAGAGCAAAAGAAGAAATGGCGTGCTGCCATTCCTCAATGTGTTTATTGCCCAAATTGCTAGCTATCAAGGTATTTAGAATAAGCAGAGAGAGGAGGCCTGGAATTAAGTAAAACAACCTCCCTTTGTACAAAGCCAGAGCAGCATCTTCGTCCTATCAGTACGTCCAAACCTCTCTGCCGGTGATCTCAAAATGTTTATACGGTGGAGCCCTTTTCAGCGCATGTGGAATGACAAAAACGAAACACGGCGAACTTTTGATATTTGTACACTCATTTAGCCCCGAATGTAATCTTGTGTGTTTTTGAAAAGCAGCACAAATGAATGTAATCTTAATGTTTGGACCAAGGTCGGGGTATCATTCCCCTCCTCCCAGGAGCCACAGCGCCACATTAAGCCGGACATTTAGTCGCTGAAGGAGAAAACAATTGAGCTTCGCAGGCCGACACAAAGGGGCAACTCGGACGGCGAGACGCTTCAAATAAGCTTTGTTTTCCAGTGCAACAACAAAACGGGGAAAAAAAAGAGAGAAAGCTGTCTTTTGATGCTCATTGTCTCCAAATCCACAAATGGTCGTTGTGCCGGAGTGTAATAGGATTCATTCATGACAAAGTCTAGGGCTGTGATCCTGCTATTGTTAAACTCGCATCATTCTTAATAATTGCGTTTGGAAGGAAAATCCCACGAGGAGCTTTCATTGGCCTGTTACACGACAAGTCGCAGCCACGGCATTAAAGCCCAACCGTGGGTCATCGGCGTCAATTTGTGGAGAGGAGAGAAGAAAAATGTTCCCTGCCTGTCATTACTTCCCTTTTTACTCATTAAAGTGTGCATTAAAACCATGCCTTTTCTTGTGCTTTTATGACTGGAGCTGAAAAACTGAATGGCCTGTTTGCTGTAGGCTGTGCATGGCTGTCTCAGTGGGGAAACAATGAAATACAGGAAGACACTCTATTACTCCCTGTGTAAAAGTTACGCTTGTTAAAAAACAAAAGCAATGCCTTGAATAACCCCCCCAACCCCTCCACCATTAGGCTGCTTGGTGCTCATATCTGAATAAAAGATTGCTTTTCTTTCCACTCTTTCGTTGCGAGCCATTTGTTTGGTTTCTTCCACCAGGAAGCAGTTTTACAAACTCCCACCAGCTTGATGTCGCTGGTGTTGTGTGCAACATGTGGTTTGTGCAAAAGTAGCTGCACTCAGAAGAAACCAACGTGTCCTCTCCAGCTTCTCTCTGGAGCACAGCAGGGTTTTGATTTTTGTGCGCCTCCCGTCTCTGGGAACATCTTGACGCCATTACACGGATTTAATGGCTAAGATAGGAAATATGACTTAAAAGTCAGCACCACATCTGCCAGGAATTGAGCACGTTAAAAAACAAAAACCGCAACAGTCAGCGGCATGACGACAGAGACAAAGTGGCATGTAGAACCCCCCCCCCTCTCTCTCCACGCCCCCTCCGCTGACAGTCTATGACAAATACAGCTGTCTCTGCCTCCAGCTAAGGACGCAAGTCATCATTCACATCTGCTATTGCTTCACATAACTCTTCCTTTATTTAAGTGATAAAACCCAAACCCGTACTCATTGCTGGCTCTTCGCTTTTAGTTTGTCTTACTTAACTAGTCATGCTAGAGGTGAAATCTGTGCCCTATTACAGCATTATTTGACCTTTTTACACCCCCACCCCCCAAGAAGAACAAAAAAACTTGCAGCACAATTTCAGGAAACGTAGAGGACTCAAATGTTCACTCCAGTGACTCAATGCTGTGTAGAGTGACTTTGCTTATGGAAAAGTCACATGGGCTTGAACATTTTCTTCACGCAGGAACACGTTATACCATGTGGTATCTGGTAAACCACATGCGTAGCACGCATGGACTTCACATGTTTTTGGTTTTACATGGGTTTCACATATTTTTCACATGGGATCATATATATATGCTCACAGGGGCTTCATATGTAATTTCACACGGGTTTCATGCATTTTTTTTATTCATATGAAAGTTTCGTGAAGAGAATAACATGTTTCTCGTGGTTTCCATTAATGTCCACAGGTTTCACGGTTTATTACCATGAAAGTGCTGCAAATTCACACTGGAAATTTGTGCAAAACACTGGTGATCATGTTTTTTTTAAACATTTTTACATCTGAATTTTAATGGTTCAACCTGATTACATGTGGTTGCTGCAATGTAAAACCCTTAGGAATCTTTTTGGGGAAAATATCTACATTTGCTGACTTATAGAGCTAGAGATGAGAACGTATGCCTCTTTCTTCCTAGACTCTTCCTAGTCCTCTTTCTTTAAAGCAGCAGTCAGAGGACCACAAAGCGGTTTCCACTACATTCAGTCATTCGCCCATCCACGCACACATTCATACACTGGTAATGGCAAGCTACATTGTAGCCACAGCTGCCCTGGGGCGCCACCGGGCCCTCCGACAACCACCAGTAGGCAACGGGTGAAGTGTCTTCACACAACGACTGAGACTGTCAGAGCCAGGGCTCCAAATGGCAACCTTCCGATCACAAGACGAACACCCAACTCCTGAGCCACGGTCGCCTCAAGATAGGTTTAAAATGATTGTGGGGTTCAGTACTGTGATAAAAGGCTAGTGTCTCTCATTTGTTATTCTTCCTAGTCCTACCTTCCTTCCAAAGACCCCTATGCATTTCACTCTTACGACCAAATTTGTTTCAGCCAATAGAATTTGAGTTTCCGCCTTTGTCGACTGTAAATCAACTAACATTTGCATCAGCGCTATACAGGTTGCTGCTGTTAACAGTTGCCATATTGAAAGAGAGCGTCAGTCATGGAGAAGTCGCTTACTTCTGAAATGTCCATAACACAATACAAGGCATTGGCGTACCCACGGGTGTGCCACTGCCACCCAAAGAACCTGCTGGCACACCCAGAGAGAGAGAGAGAGAGAGGTGACGATGCCTTGCTCTGACCACTTTACGGGATGCACAGATTTTATTTTTATTTTTTTAACTCTATGCACGGAGTCTACAGGACCTGGATTTCAGGTTAATAAATTCTATCCTTTACTTATCCCGCTTCTCCTTGAAGGGTTGCGGGGGGTCTGCTGCATTTCTCCAGTGGTTATCGGCTGAGAGGCGCAGTGCACCTTGGACACGTCGCCTTTCCATCCACCCCAGTGCGCCCAGGTAGACGTGCTCCAGCCCATTGCGCACCACAGATGAGTGGCGCCTGCATGCAGTTTAACACCTCCTCCCGTAGTTTACAGGTCAGGAAATGGTTCGTTCTGAGAGTCTTTGACTTATGGTCCCTGCAATGGGAGAAATATTTCCTCATATTAAACTTTTTGTCTGAAGCGAATAACGTAATTGCAATATCCAGTGGAGCGAAGTGCGGATTCTGCCTACAGTTCAACAGCTATGATTAGAATAACTTCAAAAACTTAAGGCCAATAACTTCTGCAACAATCTGACTTTTAGATTACAACAAAAAGAAAAGAAAAGCGAGAACTTTCGTTCCATGCCATGAAGGAACCGCATCATATAGGCCTATTCTAATGATAGCGCAAGCTTTTATTTTTACGACTTTACAGATACTATTAAATAGGTATAAATTTGTCAAACGATTGGTGGAGACAGCCCCAAAATGTTTCCCGAAATGAACAGTTTGCTTTGCAAATCTCATTTCACTGTCTGTTACAAGTTGCTCTGTGGAGCGCCTTTTTTTTTGGTGGTGAACAAGATTAAAACCAGCGCCAGAGCTACAATGCTCACTAAGAGACTTAATAGCATCTTCCTGTTCACGTTCGAAAAAGAGCTTACAGACAAACTGGACTCTGACAAAATAACAAACCTGTTCAAGGCCAAGCCACTCTGCCGTGCCTTGTGAAGCTGCAAAAGTTCAGATGCTCAAATAAAATGTACATTTTATAGTGTGAGTAAGAAATAAATAGGATGAGATAAACAGGTTTACTTATAAATATTACAGGAAATATACATGAAAATTGTTACCAACTCATTTAAATGTTAAAAACTTGTGTTTAAAGGTTGAAAAGTTATTATGATGCATTTCAGAAGTTGAGAATGTGTTTGATAATACAAGTTAATGCCAGCCAGTGATTTTGAATATGTTAATCCGAAATTATTAGTTTTGCCCTGAAGGCCGCTCCACTTAAGGCAAATTATGAAACTGGCAACATTTCCCCCCTTCAGAGGGGCATTACATGCGCACAGTAATAAAAAATAAAATAAAAATTATTCAGAATAAATTTGGCACACCCATTGTTTGCTGGTGCACACCCAATGTCTTTTTTCTGGCTACGCCACTGATACAAGGGCTCGATAACACTTGCAGCTTTCCTCTTTTGTCCCGCTGTGACAACGTAAGTGAAGCATGTGCACGTTTGCTGAATTGAAGCTTTTGGGAGGGGCCTTGTTAGTGAGATTAGAAAAATCTTTCTGCCCCTTAAATACTTCAGCTTCTTCAGCAGCTTTTAACGGTGCGTTACACAGGCTTGATGTGCATACATTGGAAAATGCGTGATAAATCAGTCACCTTACAGTGTATGCTGCCTATAATCTATTATGACACCCCATTTTTATTGTTTTTTACAAAAATATTGCATCTTCTCTGTTGAAGACACCCCTGGAAAGCACTACTAATGGTTGCCATATCAACAGATTGCATCTCCACTAGACTTGCCATGGGTCACTTGGCTGCTTCTCTGATTAATGCTGTCCTTGCTCTGCCTCTGTCATTTTAGGTGGGTTTGTTATTGCTTTATATTGCTCCAAAAGTCTCTACAGCATTACCACTAAACTGTGCGCTGTGTTCCTCGTACTTCATGCTGTATTTATTCAGCTTAATTTATGCTGAGATTCCTACACATGTAGATAATCAGTTTTAATTAAGGGTGTCCAAGTAAAGGGGAATAAATACAAATGAACCCCTCCATTTTTAGCTCTTCATTTTGAAGAATTTTTGTAAACAATACATTTATACATACATCTTCCACTTCATATTAACCCAAATCCTTGTGTTCTCATGAAATATCCATTGATTTAAGGTTTTAGTGTGCACACATAAGGTTCTAGGGGTATGAATACTTTTGCAAGGCACTGTGAATCAATAACTTCACTTCCCCTGTTTTTTTTTTTATCCATCATCTCTAACAAGTCTGGCCAGTGAAGGAGGGGAGGCTTAACAACAGAAGTGCCCCCAGTGGGGTAGTAGTCATTGTTCTGCTGCACACTTGATCAATGTGACCAATTGTGTTTGCCACTGGATGCAAGTAAAGAGGGGTTGGTCCAGCTGGTCCAGCCGCCCATTAAAGCCAACTGGACCTCTCATTTATCACTACCATAATGGTGGGAGCAAAACTAAACACCCGGACACACATCCAGACTGCAGCTCATGGCTACACACACACACCTCTGAATTACACCAATTTTGAGCACTACCCTTGTGCTCTCTGTGTATTCCGATGGAAACATCAATTTATACAGCCTTCTACTTCAAACAAACCAGAGAAAATCGGGTGTGGGTAAAAAGTTGCTATTAAGCAAAGTAAGTATTGAAATTGCAGGAATATTTGAACTGACTTCATCTGGACACATGAGAGAGATATCATTGGCTGTATTTGGGGATCCTAAGGGCTAATTGATGCTTCTCCATTTTGAAGGAGACGGATTGACGCAGCAAGGGCTCTCCGTGACCTACGCCAGGGCGGACAGAGTAGAAGTCTATTTTCTAACTATCCGTCTCCGTCAACATAGAGTGTATGCCTGTAATTGGTAAGTTTTGCAACAGCCAGAGATCGCTTCACCAGAACGGGGCTCTATAGTGGCTGTAATCAGTAGTTAATGCATTATATTGAAAAGATAATTGATCTAATCTGGTCTTTTTGGTGATTTTGAACACAAGGAGGTGTTGGGGGGGAAAAAACTAAAAAGGCAGCTGTGTTTGTTTCCATGTGTTTTCTGCGCTTCTGGTAAAAAGCTTTACAGCTTAATCAAAACGTACTTTCTGTCGTCCATTTCTCCATGAGGGGGAAATACGTTCACAGGCTGAAGAAAAAAAAAACAGAAACTACGCTGCAATGGTATGAAGGAGAGGCGATGAAGAGTTAGCATTCCCTGCTGTCCAGGTCGAAAATTGCTTTGCAACACTGAAAAATCAATGGAGAACAGAGAGAAGGAAACGGAGAACCATAACTGAAAAACGTCTCCGTCAATACGTCTGCGTCAGAGTGCAAATTTGCGGACGGAGAAGCATAAACTAGGCTTAAGTCATGGCCTTTACTTCCAGTCCATGGGTCCCCTACTGCCAAAAAAGTTGAATACAAGTCAATAGATAGATAAGTTATGTTCTGATCCCGTCTGAAATGCGCCATGGCTTGAACATGTGATATTCACTAATTTTACAGACACATTTTGATGCAGAGTAAACACTGACGTTTGACAGGTGGTAAAAGTTACTTTAGGTTTTGTGTAGACATACTTGGGGGACTACAACTGAAGAAGGAGACAAAGGGCCTTAGAACTGCAGGACGAAGGAAGGAGCATTAAATGTGGAGAAAACCACCATAAATCTGGCCATGTGGAAGGTGGCAGCTACAAACCACTGAGCTGCTGAGTTAGATAACAAGTTAGAGGCTGTGCTTTCCGCGATGGGGGTGGAGGGGGGGCTTTGCTTTCCACAATTTTTTTCTAGTTTCTACTTTGAAGTTGTCGTTTTTAACATGGGAGTGAATGGGAACTTGCGCCTTCCTGGAGCAAGCCCCCAGTTGATGAGGGGTGAACTGCAATTTTGTCACTTCTAGATTGGCCTCACTTTTGCCCAGTGGCGTTTGCCCCTTGGGAGAGACAGATAGGAAACCATAACCTCATCTCTGAATATGTAACAATATGGTATATAAGTAAATTGGACCTTTCTAATCATATTCTCACTTGTTCATCGTCTATAAATCAGAGTTTCTGTCATGCTGTTTGTCCCTCCTACCCTCTAAAAACAGAACTATAAGGAGACATCAGGGATGTTTCTCAATGTCAAGTCTCCTCGCGTATCCAGGTGCTTACGAGGGCACTGTCCTTCCTTTGTCATATAAAACGGTTGAATGGAACAGACTTACCTCCCATGAACGCGGCTGCCCGCTTATGCGGTCTGTTTACGTCCCGCCCATTGTAGTAGCATAATAGCGTAGTAACATTCCTTCAGCCATGGAACTGGAAATGTATAATGAGCGTTTTTCTTTTTTTAAAACTGTGTATATGTTGGTTAAATCAAATGTGTAAGCGAGATACTACCTGGTAGCCGTCGAAGCTGAAACTACTGAGCAAGTAACCAACAATATATACCTGCTTTGGATCTAATAAAAATAATAATAATTTAGATGTAAGCCCGATAGCTATAAAATAGTGGACTTACATTTAAACTGAAAATTTGCCCCCGAAGTAGCTGCTTCCATCTCCTACCACACTGTATTCTGGGAAATGTTCGACCGAGGGAAGGCATCAAGACACCTCCCATGTAGCCTTGGTCAGTTAGCTAAACAGCAGACAAGCGGAGGACACATTCCTCTGTAGCACTGTTGGGGAGAATAGTTTGTAAATGTATTTAGTTACAGAATACTCAATACCTGCTTTACGTATTCCGTTACTTTGCTGAAACCTGGTACTGTATTCTGAATACTTGGAATACATCCACTTAAAAACAGCATTTTAGTCTATTAAATGTCACAAAATGTGCTGGTAGCTGCTCTCGTAGGAAACGATAGTGCAAACTAAACATTAGGTTCTGACTGGGGAAAAAAGAAAGTATTTAATTATTTTTGGCACAACACTGCTACCTCTCAGTGATCTAAAACCAAACAAACAAACAAACTGGTTTTTAGCCGTAATATGTCTTTACACTTTATTAGATTTTATATTTAGTCATTTGAAAGGAAGTTTAGCTGTTTTGCAGCCACAGCAAGGTTAGGTTATTTGCGACTTTCTGTTATAAATATGCAAAGTGTTGTAAACTGACATAAAATATAACAAAAAGTATTAAAGTAAAATTGATTTTATTTAGGGCTCATAATGAGTGTCATCAAATGTGCCCTAGAAACTTTGCAGAAGAAATCATTACTTAATGTGAGAATGTTCAACCAATGAATAGATCTTCAAGTAAAGGCTGGGCTGTTTTTTAATAGGGTGATATTTTTCTACTGTAGTAAAATACATATTTATTAAAAAATGTTTTTTTTTTACTTTTTCTGTTCTAACATTGACATAAAGTGTGAAGGGTGCTTTAAACTATGGAATCTCTCTCTCTCTCTCTCTCTCTATATATATATATATATATATATATATATATATATATACATACATATGACAGCAAAGATTATTTGCTGGAGTTTCCCTCCAAGGATGGGAATATTTTTGGAAGACAGTCTCAAGTCTAGATGTCAGTTTATATTTTACATCTGATTTTCATTTAATCATGTAATCCAGCCTGGCAGTCTCTCACAATATATACCCACCAAGGAATGTGCCTAACATGTAAATGTCATAATGAGATTTTCTGTTGGTTTTTTTAAGGCTTGAAATTTACACAAAACCCCTTTGGTTCACAACTGCAGAGAATTCACAGAACTGTGGAAAATGGGAGACGAATGCCTTTAAACAAAGCTTTGTCCTGTATGAAAAACAGCCTCGTGTAAAAACATGACACCACAACAATGCAGCCTGGTCCGAGAGTCTTCATGACCACGTTACTGTGGATCTCTGAGCGGATGCCCTTCGTGCTCCCCTCCTCCCAGACTGCTAAGCTGAGTGCGGGGAGCCCTACAGCCTTGTTGTGGGATCTGTTGTCCTCCAGCTGGCAACAAATCAGTCTCTCCATCTCTGTGGTCGTTTAGAAGGTTTGTTTTGTTGTTGCTGTGGTTGTTGTAGGAGGATGAGGTCAGGGGCTTTTCAATTAAAGAGATGTATTTCCCTCTGTGTCCCATCCAGCCTCGTTATCCCAACGTCTGAATGATCTTGTGCAGCTGAGGCTCATTCCCGAGTATAAAGAAGAGTGCTTTCCACTCCAGAACGGATCCTCAACAAACAACACAGTATGAAGATAAATTGTGTCGATGGCGCCCATACTTAATCAATCAGTTCAATTGATCAGGCTTAGCACCCGAATAAGCTTCACTATGATTCATGGAAGCTCCACTCCTCTCTGGGAAGCCAAATAAGGCCTTTGATACTGGTTGATTATAAATGGCCTTGACCCATTTCATAGAAAGGACAAAGTACCCCTCCAATCACTTCATCACTTATTTCATGCTCTACTGATCCCAACGAGTGCTTGAACTGAGCAGAGAGAAGGGTAAATAATATAAGATACAATGGATTAAAAACACAGACTTACAGAGACACAGAAACCACATTTTTACATATGTTAAAGTAAAAAAAATGTATTTTGCACAATTTTATGATTATAAATTAGTCTAAATGTTTCTAGTTTTTGAGTAAACTGTTATTCCCCAAATTAGTTATATTACCTAAATATTTTTGTTGTCTGTTATTTTGACCAACAGGGTAAAAAAACAACTGGTCATGATCTATTTTAACAGATCTAATAGCATATTTTGTCTTTGTTTTAAATAATTTTAAGTCCAAAAAAGCTGAACTAAGAACAACATACTGTATATGAAAACGAAATGAAATGGTTGCACATAAAATAAGAACGTGTTGTTGTTGTTCCGAAGGCTGAATCTGTGCTCCGCAGCCAAAATGTGGACTGGAGTTAAGCCCCACTTCAGCCAAAGTTTTGAAATCAGGGAACATTTCTCCAACAGAAATGATCAGAAGCTGGAAGGACTGTCTGAACAAGCCGCTTCCTGACCCGCAAGTTATCTCTTCAGAGGAAGTTAATCCGGCAACCGGTGGTTCGCATGACACCGGACTCTTAACGACGTGCTCCAAAGCCTCAGTAATTCTTCAAAGAGCTGTCAGCTCCCAGTAAGTGGGATGTTGAGTACGGTGTCCAGCTCTGAGATGATGCTCAGATGTTTTCATTGACTTTAGTTACCTGGACTCTGTCTGTAAAGTTGAACAGTTCTGCACAACGTGCACCAAATGCTCAGAGGCATGAGTTTGAATCTGTCAAAAATGATCGACGGCCTTCAGATTTTTCCGTCACTGTTTAATAAAACCGGTCAAAAACGAAAAAATATTCAGTTAAAGCTCCAGTCCGGAGAATCTGTTCATATATCAATGTTTTCTAAATCACTCAAGTAATCATTTGGTCTATTCTATAACATATGGGGGGTGCACCTCAACATTTGTTATTCTTTTCATAACTCCCTCCTTACTTCCATAGACCGCTATGCATTTCACATTGACGGAAACCTTTTTTTTTTGCTAATAGAATTCGAGTTTCCGCCTTGTCGGCTGTCAATCAACATGCATGGCATGCACATCTCCCAACCCTGTGAAGATGAACCATGTCTTCCTTTTTTAAGATGCCATTTGAATCTGATCTGATTCAAATAACTCATCCCTACTGTTAGGTGCCTTCACCCATGCTTTAAAAATAGCAGTTATCAAGCCACTATTACAGGACAACAACCTGGACAACACACTAATGCAGAACTACAGGCCAAGCTCTAATCTTCCATTCATCAGCAAGATTATTTAAAAAAAAACAGTGTTTCAGCATTTAATGGTTACCCAACAATGACCAACCGCTTTGATACCTATCAGCCTGATTCCTGTGCTCATCACGTTTTCATTAACACACTGCATTAATACAGACTGTGGTAGGACCACAGTGCTGGTTCTATTGGACTTCAACGTATTGTTTGACACTGTTGATCATAAAATACTGCTGGAACGATTGGAGAGTTTGGACGGACTCTCTGTTGCAGTACTTGACTGGTTTGAGTTCCCTTAGGAAACTTTTAATCAAAACAAACACAAACCACATGTGGGGTTCCCCATGGCTCCATCCTGGGGCCTATTCTACTTAATATCTACATGCTCCTGCTAACCCAGATGATAAAATCCAATGACACTAATTACCATAACTATGCAGATGATACTCAGCTGTATATAACAATGTCACCAGAGGATTATATGTACTGATCCAAGAACTAAATAAATGATCCAAGGACTAAATAAATACATCGAGCAAATCAATAACTGGATGTCCCCCAGCTGAACAGAAACAAAACTGAGGTACTTATTTTTGGACCAAAAGAAGACAATAACAATGTCAGCCTTCTATCATCTACAGAACATATCTTGGATTAAAGGATTAATGTCACAAAAAGACCTTGAAAAACTAATCTATGTGTTCATCTTTAGTCGGATCGATTACTGCAACAGCTTACTCACAGGTCTACTTAAAAAGTCAATCAGAAAGCTGCAGCTGATCCAGAACGCTGCTGCTAGCATCCTCACTAGAACCAGGAAAATAGAATAGAATTACCTTGTGTTTAAAGCACGCTGAACAAATAAAATTGCCTTGCCATATTGCCAAAGAGCAGTCATGGAGAAGTTGGAGCAAACCTCTGCTAAAAAAAGGTTACCATTGCCCGGCTACCCAGGGCTACATCAATTTCAGATAGGAAAACAAAGAAAAGGCAGGCAACTAAACTTGCCGAAAAAAGCCTTACGGTTTGTCCAGACCAAACGCGATAGGAGCGACTAGAGCTTCAGGTTTAAAGGTAAAATCAATGGAGGAGTGCGATGAAGCGCGACTTGGGGTCCCGCGACACTTCAGAAGCAGATTTGCGTCACGAAAAAGTTTTTCTGCCTGATTTGCGCGAACAATTGACGCTACAGATGCGATAGAAAATTTGCGCTGCATTTTATGTGGTGCATTTTGTGCATTCACGTTCATGGTATCTACCGCTCGAGTTGGAAAAATCTGAACTCCAGCGTCAAATCGCGCCGCGACAACCAATCAGGGGACAGAGTTTCAATGATTCTGTGACTGTCATGGAGTCACAGCCTCAGCAGGACATGGAGGAAATACTGATAAACATCGTGGCTAATCACCCCGAGCTACATGACACAAGCGGTTTTCAATACAGAGACAGAAATAAAAAAATAAAGTATTTAGACAGGAATGCTCTTAAGAGGTTTGTGGGTGGCTCTTAAAAGAGCCGTTGTTGCTGTAAAAGCACCTCTCGGCCAAGAAGTGAGCCTTGAAACAGCCTCCTCACCTGGTTTCCTGGTAGAGGCTTGCGCACCACGTCCCACGCTGCTCAAATATTATAAACTTTTACGAACCGCAGACAGATTGACAGCTACTCAGAAATGTAGCTGGTGTTTCGGCAGGCGAAGCTTGGACCTTCACGGCACAAACTGGGCGAGCAGGTCATGTTCTCAAGGCGGCGAGGAGCCGGTGTTTATGGGAGGCTCGCTGCTGTTTATGGATCCCTCCGCCGTAGCTAGACTGTATCTGTAGCTCACCAAACCCCCAGCGCAGCGGTCCCAGCTCTACCGGAGGCCAGGCTGAACACGTAATCCACTCTGTCCTCCGTCAGATCGGAGACCATAGTCCATAATCCACCGCAGATGCACTCTAGCACCAGCTCTGCTGAAGGACAGTTCGCGCGTGAAAATACCATATTTTAAGCGCAACCAGTTCGCGTTGTACACGCTTCAAGGTGCGAATGTGCACGCGAACAGCTAGGCGTGTGTCGCGCTTTATGGTCACTCCTATCGCGTTCAGTGTGGACACAGCGTTAGAGACCAGAGTAGGATTTACATCAGAGATGTGTTTCAATAATGGAGATGCCTTCCAATCTTAAAAGGCTTCAAAACCAATGTAGCTTTGGTGATATTTCTGTTGAACAGGTAAAACAGTCGTATATTTGATAAAGCAAAAATAATACGTTTTATTAATAAGGTACACAGTGACATTGCTTTGAAATCGCAGCTGATGTGCGTGCCTAATTGTAGAGGTGGATTCAAAAAAATCGATCTCGCTTAAATACTACGGACTGCAGCTTTAACTTGACCACTGAGTCAGAGAGGGAGTATTTTAGAGAAATTGTGTTATTTTATTTAAACTAACAGTTTTACAAACATTAAGATTACTATTTCTTTGAAACATCTGTGAAATCCCAGAAAATATCTTAACATTGTACACTGTGAGATGAGTTAAATGAAGACAAAGCTCAATCACACTAATTCCTAGTTTTACATCATAGTTAAATATAGGGTGTTAAGGAAAGATATTAACAAGAGATTTGTTAATTTCCAGAGGTCTTTTCTATCATCTAGAAACTATTTTTCTAGATGTCTGAAGGTGCCACATTCATTTGTTTAAAATGACTAATTATGCAACTGCCCAACCGTCCTACTGTCAAGAAACAAGGCAGGTTCTGTGTCCCCGAATGTCTTTAGGTGCCAGTGGTAAGTTCTTTAGATGTGGCTACTTTCCTTTTTTCTGTCAATCACGCTTTCACCAACCTCTGAATCAGGATGGATTCAGACAACATCAAAAATGGACTCAGATGAAATCATTTGTGAGATCTTGCTTCTTTCAACTGGGATGCATTTCCAAGCTATAATCCATGATGTCCAGAAAAAATCTCCAATCTGTTCAAGTCGACGGACCGTGGAAGTTGATTGGATGAGGTTTTCCCTGGGTTTCTCGCTGTAGAAAGAATGAAAATTACTCCATTGATTTTACGAACTCCTAACTTATAGGTTGCCACTGGTATATGAAGAGCAATATTTTGGAGTTTTAACAAGTGATTTAAAAGGAAATCGTTTACCCTGCCTTTAAGTCTAACCAAACTGGAGTTTGAGAAATTGGGCTAAGCAACCCAAAGAATGCGATTGGAAAGTCACATTTTTCTACATGTAAATGAAGGAAAAACCCGGGCTATTGCCAGCCTGGGCACTCTTCCTTTGGGAAGTGAAGAGACTGTAGAAGTGGGAACCACAACGAATTGAGCATCAACGAGTGTAACACAATTAAACAGTGCTCGATTTATGTCTGCTCTGTTTATTACACACAACGAGTTACTAAACAACTTACTAAATGTTCTGCGCTGCAGCATTGTCCATTTCTTTGCTCATAATGCATATTCTGCTTTTATTCTGATTGCTTCACTGACTTTAGCATTTGTTTACTATCTGTTGGACTTTTGTTTATTGGGAGAATATTAGTGCAACAAACGGCGCATGTCACGACCTAGTGTCATGGAGTCAAATGCACTTCGTTTATTTTTTTTAATTTTTTTTTTGAGTGACATGCAAACTGGGACTCGACCCTCACCTCTCGCTAAGCCATTAGTCCGCACTGATTGCCTAATCTTGCGGTCATCAAACTTACATGTGTTCCAACAATGGATTCAAATGGGTATTGAAGAGTTTTTCCTTTATATCCTAGTTTATTTTTTGGCTTCTGATGTTCTTCTCCATGTTGGTGCAGTTCTGACTTCAGGGTGTCTGCACCATCTGAATCCCTAGAGCCATAGACAAGATAAGGAGTGCAGCTTCTGTATTTCTCCGAGCTGGTTAAGGAATGTGTTGGGTGTAAACTCTCAGCAGGCCCTTTGACCTCTTACTCTGCCCGAACAGAAGAGACCTAAGCTCATTATTATTACCTAGGTTTTTTTTTCTTCTAATTTTGGGCCAGATGCTGGAGCAAGAGGGGGCATAAGGAACCCTACTGGGAACTGAGACACCTGATTGGTCAGGGAGAGAGGAAAAGTTTAAAGGCCAAAGGAAAGATTCTTCCTGAGAGGAGATGCCATCTGCTGATTCTTTGGGTCTGATTAGAGCCTGTTAAGTATATAGGGACTTTGAGAAAGACAATAATTAACAGATATTTTTTGTTGCTTTTTCTGTCATTTATTTATTTATTTATTTCAGACTTGTCATAACCAACCAACAAATAATACATGTAATAATGTATGTAACATGTAATAAATGAACACAAATAATGATCAAAAAAATCTAAACCTAAACAAAGTAAACATGTAATTATAAACCAACAGTACACATTGAATTTACACATTTGAAAAGGACTGACAAGAAGTTCAAATGTATGTTATTTTGTCAATATAGTAATAATGGTAGCAATAATAATGGTAAGAATTGTAAAAATAATAATAGCAGTAGAAACAGTAACAAGATAAGATGATAATGTAATTTAGTCTAGATTTTTACTGGATTTAAATGAGGAATGTTGTCCTACAATCTTCACACAGGCTGTGACTTAATCATTTAATAAAAAGAAACCGAGCTAAAAAGAAGAAAAATGTGAAGAGCATAGAATTGAGTATCCCACATGATTCAGTAACTTCCATTTTCATTAACAGCATCATGTGTTTAAGTGATTAAGGAATTTTTAATGTATTCTTTTTTACTTTATTGGGGCATTCTTTGTAACCTCTAGTTCCACCATTTTTAATCAACTTCCTGAATTTGACTAGGAAAGTGCATCACATGATTCTTTTCTTTTTCATCCACTATGTTAAAGACTACCTGCTGTGGTTGGAATCAATATGTTATATGGTCCAGTTTGTGGCAAGCTTGATCTAGCTGACAGGTGTGGTTATTTTAGGTAACCACAACCGCTGCTGCGACCAGCTGAAGAAGAAGCCCAAACCATCAGCCCTCCAACACTGTAATTATTAGTAATTAATATTAAAGGCATCTGGTGAATAATGCATAATGCTTGGGACTTAGAGACTGAAGCTGGAGGAGACGTATTTAGATTTACCAGAGGCTCTGAAAAAGAAACTACTTAATCAACCCCTTCACCTAGACGGCATTAAATTAGCCTCCAGGAATAAAGCAAAGAACCTCGGTGTTATTTTTGACCAAGATATGTCATTTAGATCTCACATTAAAGAAGTTCCTAAGATTTCCTTTTTTCACCTTAGGAATATTGCAAAAATTAGAACCATCCTGTCCAGGAGTGATGCTGAAAAACTAGTCCATGCCTTTGTTACTTCAAGGCTGGATTACTGTAACTGTCTATTATCAGGTAGTCCACAGAATACAATTAAAAGTCTTCAGTTAGTCCAAAATGCTGCTGCTAGGGTTGTAATGAATAAAAGAAGAGATCACATTTCCCCTGTTTTAGCTTCTTTTCACTGGCTCTCAGTAAAATCTAGAATAGAATTTAAGATCCTCCTTCTGACATATAAAGCCCTTAATAATCTAGCTCCATCATACATAAGAGACCTGCTTGTTCCATATGTTCCTAACAGAGCACTTCGCTCTCAGACTGCAGGTTAACTGGTGGTTCCTAGGATTTCTAAAAGTTGAATGGGTGACAGATCTTTCAGTTATCAGGCTCCCCTCCTATGGAAACAGCTCCCAGGGTTGGTTCATGAAGCAGACAACTTGTCTATCTTTAAAACTAGGCTAAAAACTTTCCTCTTTGACAAAGCTTACAGTTAGAGACAGGTTAACAGGTAGTTAGAGACAGGTTAGACAGGTAGCTAGGAAGAGACAGGTTAATGTTAGTCAGGTAAAGTGTAAAAAGCTAGGAAGAGATAAGAGGTAGAGTAACTAGGTAGTGATAGATTAATGTAAGCCAGGTAGAGTGTGTTAGTAGCTAGGTCTCCTAGTAGCTAGGAGACAGGTTAATGTTAGTAGCTATGCTGCTTTAGGCTGTTGGAGGACATTATTAGAGACAGGTCCTACTTTCTCTCCTACTTCTCCCCAACTGTATGATGTGCAGTCAATTCAAGCGCTAACCTGTTTTCTCTTAGTCTCTTCCTACAGTAAGTGCTCCTGACCCGCCCTGCTTGACGACCCTGACTAAGATGGCATTCCAGTGGAGGAACGTTCTTCACGTCCTGCTACCAGCTTCTGCTTCTGCATCAGTTCTGTTGCTCTTTCTGTGTCTCTGCTGCCTTCTCCAAACCCCAGACGGTCTCGGCAGATGACCGCTTATGCTGAGCCTGGTTCTGCCGGAGGTTTCTTCCTGTTAAAAGGGAGTTTTTCCTCTCCACTGTCGCTTAATGCATGCTCAGTGTGAGGGATTGCTGGGAAGTCACGATGCAATCTTCCGTGGTTCTCTAATTCCTAAATTAAACATTTTATTGTAATAACTCTTCTTGTAAAGTGCCTTGAGATGACATCTGTTGTGAAATGGCGCTATATAAATGAACTGAATTGAATTAAATTTTACCTACTCTGGCTCAACTGAAGGACGCAGAGAAACAAGTTAAGTCTCTGGAGCAGTTCACTCTAAGATGAGTTCACAGAGATGACGGAGAGGGAGGACACTTTTGTCTAGCTCAGGGAGAGAGCAATTTACCTGAGAGATGGGTTCCTGTTCCGATCCTAATAAATATCTTTAAATCTTCAATAGAGATTGAATTAGCTAAATTCTTATTTACATCTATATGGCACCTTGCCATAACACCTGGCATTTCCAGTGGAATTATTGAAAAAGTAAATAAATAAAAATTAAACACTAAACACAGACCTATTTTTTATTATTTATGAGAGTATTAGTTTTATCACAAGGCAATCACATAAAAAGAGAATTAGAAATAGAAGTCTTTATGGTGAGGATTACCAGTACGTGACAGCATTCAGGATCTCAATGCCATCAATGGAGTTCTGGATGCTTTTGTTGGACATTTATGTTCAAGATTTGCACCTAATTTTCAACTAAATGAGACCTGAGCCCTTTCTGTTTCACCACAGGGAAAACACGTTAATACAGGATTTGGCTGATAGATGAATGAAATAGAGCCTGTATCAGCCCAGTACAAGCTATGATGTCAAATTTAATTCTATTGGTTCTCGTTGAGAACTTCTCACCCAAACTAAACATTAATATATTCATTTAGATCTGGGTAGATATAACACCACAGGGTTCAGTTATGGGTCAAGTTTTTATCCCCCAAAATTGGTTAGAATGATTAATATTATACATTTTGGGTACCAAGATGAGAGTTGTATAATTTCACTAACATTGCATGAGACAGTCTGTACTTTCTCTCCACCAGGCCAACCAGACGGAGGTGTTTCCAGGGCTATTTCACAAGTTTCAGCCTTGGGGTATGTACTCAGAATTTGGAGCTGATAAGTGAAGCTGCTTAATGCTGAAATGGTTGTCATATGGTGACATAAAAAATTCCTTACAGCCCAGATTTTATAGGGAGACATGAAAGCGGAGAGGACTGGGCCAGCTGATTTACCATACTGATTTATCAGATGAAGATCTAATAAAATTACCTATAAGTTACAGTAAGTAGTTACAAGGATTTAGAGTAACTTAAATGTTACTTTTTTTCACTTGCTACTTCCATTCCAGAACTTATCGGGTACCTTCCTGGAACTTTCATGGAATTTACCGGTTAAAGACGTTTCTGAAAACAACCTTTAAGTTAACTTTTAAGAGAATACTTGGTAACTTCACTGTAAAGTATTTGGTCAGTTCTTAAAAGTAATTTCTGCGTTCAACAAAAATAAAAAGGATAGATTAGAAAAAACAATCCTTTATTTTCGCACCAGGCGTAATTCGGTTGTAAAAGCAGCAAAGCAAGTACAGATTAGAGTTTAAAAGTCCAGAAAAAAGTACATTAAGGACAGTTACCAAAAAAAGTACCGGGCAGTTACTAAAGATGAAAATACAGATTAAGTGGAATACCCAGGATGTAATGTGTCCTTTTGTCTCCCACCACCTGCACTGTGTTGCAAATTTAAGGTAAAATGCTATTTGGCTATTAATAGTCAAGGGACTGCTTATGGGAGTCAATCAGATAAACGATTTATGGATTTTTAAAAATATTTTTGGGGCAGCTCTCAGCTCTGTTTCTCAGCAGTCTGAAACTCAGAGGGGGTTTCGTCGGCCTCTGGGGATAAACAACTTTTTTGATTATCAATATTTAAGATTCACATGGAGTCTTCTTTGGGTTCCTTTGGAGCGAATTTTTTGCCAGAGATGGTTGGAGATTGTCTTCTGTTCCCCGCCCGGCCGTGGCAGCATGCAGAAGGAAGAGCGGCTGCTTGCCGTGTGGTATAGACTCTAATACTCTCTACCTGGCTTACATTAATCTATCTCTACCTAGCTACTCTACCTGACTACTAACATTAACCTGTCTCTTCCTAGCTACCTGTCTAACCTGTCTCTAACTGTAAGCTTTGTCAAAGAGGAAGGTTTTAAGCCTAGTTTTAAAGACAGACAAGTTGTCTGCTTCACGAACCAACCCTGGGAGCTGGTTCCAAAGGAGGGGAGCCGATAACTGAAAGATCTGCCACCCATTCTACTTTTAGAAATCCTAGGAACTACCAGTACACCTGCAGTCTGAGATCGACGGGCCCTGTTAGGAACATATGGAACAAGCAGGTCTCCTATGTATGATGGAGCTTGATTATTAAGAGCTTTATATGTCAGAAGGAGGATCTTAAATTCTATTCTAGATTTTACTGAGAGCCAGTGAAAAGAAGCTAAAACAGGGGAAATGTGATCTCTTCTTCTTTTATTCATTAGAACCCTAGCAGCAGCATTTTGGACTAGCTGAAGACTTTTAGTTGTATTGTGTGGACTACCTGATAATAAAGAGTTACAGTAATCCAGCCTTGAAGTAACAAAGGCATGGACTAGTTTTTCAGCATCATTCCTGGACAGGATGGTTCTAATTTTTGTAATATTCCTAAGGTGAAAAAAGGAAATCTTAGGGACTTCTTTAATGTGAGATCTAAATGACATATCTTGGTCAAAAATAACACAGAGGTTCTTTGCTTTATTCCTGGAGGCTAATTTAATGCGATCCAGGTGAAGGGGTTGATTAATTAGTTTCTTTTTCAGAGCTTCTGGTCCAAAGACGACAAATTCTGTTTTATCAGAATTCAGAAGCAAGAAGTTTAGAGTCATCCAAGTTTTTATATCTTCGAGACATGCTTGTAGTCCACCTAACTGATTGGATTCATCCGGATTTATGGATAGATATAGATGTGTATCATCAGCGTGACTATGGAAATTTATCCCATGCTGCCTAATTATTTTACCAATAGGAAGCATATTTATAGTAAAAAGGATCGGCCAAAGCACCGAACCCTGTGGTACTCCGCAAGTAACCATTGAGGCCGAGGAAGATCTATTGTTTACCTGGACAAACTGAAATCTGTTGGACAAATAAGATTTAAACCAGCCTAGTGCTGTTGCTTAGACTGACTGTTTAGAGGTCCAGACGACAGTAACTGATGTACTCCACAAGGAGAGCAAACCATAAAAGTCCTTGCTAAAGAAGCTGGTTGTGCACAGAGTGCTGTTTCCAAGAAAATTCATAGAAGGTTCAGTGGAAGGACAGGAAAAGATGATCCCATACCAAAAACAACTGAAACCTTGTCCTGGTGAAACCTGGTCCAGTGAACTCATCCCGGACAGCGCTCTAAAGCTGCCAGGCTTCCAGCTGTTCAGAGCGGACCGCTGCGCGGAGCTGACTGGGAAATCAAAGGGAGGTGGAACGTGCTTCTACATTAACGAAGGTTGGTGCACAGATGTCACAGTGTTAAAGAAGACATGTAGCCCTCACCTTGAGTCGTTCTTCATAAACTGTAGACCATTTTATTCACCGCGGGAGTTCGCCTCGTTTGTGCTGGTCGCTGTATACATTCCACCGCAGGCGTGTGTGACGGAGGCATTACATCACCTCGCCGATCAGATCACAGAAGTGGAGAAAAATCACCCGGACTCTCTGCTAATCGTTCTCGGGGATTTTAACAGAGCTAATCTCAAACTTGAACTGCCTAAATATAAACACCATGTGACGTGTCCCACCAGGGACATGAACACTTTAGATCACTGCTACACCACAATAAAAAATGCATATCGCTCTGTCCCCCGTGCTGCTTTGGGACTTTCCGACCACTGCCTGGTCCACCTCATCCCATCTTACAGGCAGAAGCTGAAATCTGCTAAGCCTGTAGTAAGAACTGTGAGGAGATGGACTGATGAGTCAAATATGCAGCTACAGGCCTGCTTTGACTGCACTGATTGGAGCGTCTTTGAAGCAGCGGCTTCATCCCTGGATGAACTGACCGACACTGTGACATCCTACATCAGCTTTTGTTAGGACATGTGTGTGCAGACCAAAACCTTCTGCTCATTCAAAAACAATAAACCGTGGTTCACTGCAGAACTGAGACGGCTACGCCAGGACAAGGAGGAGGCCTACAGGAGTGGGGATCGGGACCTGTACAAACAGGCCAGGAACCAGCTGACAAGAGGGATCAAAGCAGCAAAGAGGAACTACAATGCTAAGCTTAAGGACCGTTTTTCTGCTAACGACCCCTCTGCAGTTTGGAGCTACCTGCAGACCATTACTAACTGTAGGAGACCATCCCCCCACCCTGTGGAGAGCCCCCGCCTGGCTGAGGACCTCAACGACTTCTTTTCCAGGTTTGAAAGGACTTTCACACCTCCCACCTCCCCCACCATCTCCATCACAAAAGACCAAGCTTCACCCCAAACCACCCACGTACCTGCCTTGACGATCTGCGAACAGGACGTGTGCCAGCTATTTCAGAGACAGAAAATTAAAAAGGCTCAGGGACCAGACGGAGTGTCCCCAGCCTCTCTGAAATTCTGTGCTGACCAGCTGGCTCCCATCTTCACCCAGATCTTCAATAACTCCCTGGAGCTGTGTGAGGTCCCCTCCTGCTTCAAACGCTCCACCATCATACCGGTTCCCAAGAAGTCCCCAGTCACTGGATTAAATGACTACAGACCAGTTGCCCTAACATCTGTGGTCATGAAATCCTTTGAGCGTCTGGTACTGACCCACCTGAAGGACATCACAGATCCCCTGCTAGACCCCCTGCAGTTCGCCTACAGATCAAACAGGTCAGTGGATGATGCCGTCAACATGGCTCTACACTACATCCTGCACCACCTAGACTCTGCAGGTACCTACGCTCGGGTCCTGTTTGTGGTCTTCAGCTCTGCGTTTAACACCATTGTACCAGAGCTCCTCCACCAAAAACTGTCCCAGCTCACCGTGCCTCCATCCACCTGTCAGTGGATTACCAGTTTCCTGACTGACAGGAGGCAGCAGGTGAAACTGGGTAAGTTCACATCCAGCTCCCGTTCCCTTAGCATCGGCGCCCCCCAGGGATGTGTTCTCTCCCCACTGCTTTTCTCCCTTTACACCACTGATTGCACGTCAAGAGACCCTTCTGTGAAACTCCTGAAGTTTGCAGATGACACCACCGTCATTGGACTCATCCGTGACGGCGACGAGTCTGCATACAGAAGGGAGGTGGAACAGCTGGTCCTCTGGTGCAGTCAGAACCACCTGGAGCTAAACCCACTCAAAACTGTTGAGATGACAGTGGATTTCAGGAAGAGACCCCCATCAACATCTCCTCTCATAATCACCAACAGGCCAGTCCCCACAGTGGAGTCTTTCAGGTTCCTAGGATCCACCATCACACGGGACCTGAAGTGGACCTCCCACATTGACTCTATAAGGAAGAAGGCCCAGCAAAGGCTGTACTTTCTGCGTCAGCTCAGAAAGTTCAACCTGCCCCAGGAGCTGCTGATCATCTTCTACACAGCAATAGTCCAGTCTGTCCTGACCTCATCCATCTCTGTCTGGTTCGGATCCGTCACCAGGCAAGACAAGGACAGACTGCAGAGAACAGTCAGGACTGCAGAGAGGATCATAGGAACCGATCTTCCCTCCATTCAGGACCTATTCCGGGCCAGGGTCAGGAAGCGGGCCAGGAAAATCACCTCTGACCCTCACACCCTGGCCACAATCTGTTTAGGCTCCTCCCCTCAGGTCGGCGTTACAGAGCGTTGTACGCCAAAACCACCCGACACAAAAACAGTTTTTTCCCCCAGGCTGTCGCTCTGACGAACTCTGTCTAGACACAGTGTGTGAGTGCACTCACATAACAATAAACTATAACTCTGCACTTCTGTACATACTCACTGTAAAATAACCACGGCTTGGTGTATATATTATCCTTTATTATTTACGATCTGATATTTATTTGTATTTTTACTTATTTTTGTTCTTATTTTTCTTTTTTTCTTTTTTTATTTCACTTATTCAAGTTCTGTACTGGAGAAAAAAGTTTGCCGGAGTCAAATTCCTTGTATGTGACATACTTGGCCAATAAACTGATTCTGATTCTGATTCTTCTGAAGTTCAGTATGAATATTCCACAGTCAGTGATGAGTATACTGTCAACACAGCCATCTACCAAGACATTTCAGAGCACTTCATGCGTGATCCCACACTGATAAAGCTACCAAAACCGGGTTCAAAGAGCATACTGAGCCAGCTAACAGCCTGATCTGAACCCATATAGTTAGTGTTAGGAAAATTTGATTTCTTTAAGAAGTAGTTCAGAGTTGAGTTCACACATTTTAAAATTACCTAGGGTAGTGTGGTAACTTTCTCCCAGACTCCCCAGAAAGTTGTTGTTTTTTTTAATCAAGTTTACAGTTCTAAAACTGAACTAATTCATAGCTTGTTAACTTTTTAAACATGCTGCAGTCAGCTACTAACCTCAGATCAGTGATGCATACGTAGAGCTGCTGCAGCATTCATAGGAAAATTCACCTCCTTACTTCACATTTTGATGGTGCGTGTGTGCTGCTACTTGGTGACTAGCGTTGCCAGATTTGATTTGTGGTCAATACTTAGGCTCGTTGTTCGCAGCAAGGACATTATAAAGAGTAAACGCTGCATCGACCACTACTGCCTAAGTGTAGCAATGGACTCAGACCTGAATCTCCACCCATGTCAGCCTTCTTTCACCTGAAGAACATTTCTAGGATAAAAGGACTAATGTTGTAATAGGACTTCAACAAACTCATCCATGCATTTATCTTTAGTTGAATTTATTACAGTAACAACTTCTTCAAAGGTCTGCCTAAAAAGTCAATCAGACACCTGAAACTGATCCAGAACAGTGCTGCTTGGGTCCACAGAACAAGAGAAGTAGATCGCTTATCTGGAACAAACTTCCAGACGACTGCAAAGCTGCTGAAACACTGAGTTTTAGATTAAAACTAAAAATACATCTGTGTAGAGCTGCATTTGAGTAAATGAACAATAACTGCTGGAATCTCATGTGTTATGTGTCTCTAATGTTGTGTTTATGCTTTTATTGGGGCTTTTCCTGTATTTTATCTCAAAATGATGTAAAGCACATGGAATCGCCTTGTTGTTTAAAGTGTGCTGTACAAATAAAGTTGACTTGCACTCTCTTGAACAAAACTGCCACAATGAGTGCACTCACTAAAACGTACAATCGACAAAATACGGCGAGTTCAGCACACCAAAAATATGAAAGGGTACATGAATGAACGTTTAATGAACTTGTCTAGGCACAGCACTGCCATTGATGACCATAATATTGTGAAGAAGCTGAGTGTAATCGGAAAAACATTTTAAAGAAAAGGATGAGGAAGATTCCTTCTTTTTTTATGGAGGTTTAATTCAAACTTGTTTGTACAAACAAGGAGGAACAGTATTACAGAATATTCGCAACTGCTGAATTCTGCCTCCCACCAACTGACTGACCACCTTATTAATTCAGACAACCTTGCTATTGTCTACACCATATCAGTAAACATTTCTTCTCAGTGAAGTTGGTAGACTCTCAGCCGTCTTCGTCTGATAGGACAGGCTCAATCTTAGGACACGTCAGAACATTCAGTGCTCCCAGGGTCGTTTCCAAGGCAATACAAGCCGTAGGGATCTTAATATCAGTTCATTTGACCTAACCTTATAATATACAGAGTCCCACAATCAGACTATCACTATATCATAAAGACATAGCACACAGTTCTCTCAGTATGTTAGAATACACAGAAAAGATCATTCTTAATATAAATTTCTCCATATAAATTTTCCCATAACACTGAGAAACACCAGACCCAATAATACAAATGGCCCAAAGGCCCTATCATTACACCTCAACAGAACTACAGACTAATTGTCTCCAATTTAACCTGGATTGATGCCCTATTTCATGCAAAAGGAGAACCGACCAGATAGTTGCATAGATTTTATGTAATATTTTAATTTTCTGTGATATTACATTTGAGGTTCTTTATGTATGTGTTAAGTCACAAAATAACCCAAACTGGGTTATAGCCCCCAAACACACCTCTGTCTGGGTGACTGCTTAGAAACTTACTACCCTTCAATAAATGAATGCCCAAGTTACAGAAAACAAATTTGCCTTGTCAGCTGGTGCAATAGGATCTCACAACTCGTGCTCACACAGACACAAATCTGTCAGAGATCTGCGCATATATGGAACAATCTGTTTCTCTTGCAGGAAAAGTTCCCTGGTTTGCTGAAATGGGCACAGAGGCTGACAACTAAACAAAAACATGAAACATGATGTAGGTAGAATCTGAATACAAATGACTTTTTTTTTTCCTCTAAAGAGGAAATGTTCCACCCACCGTGAGGAGCTTAATTTAGCCTCACATCACAGGAGCTGCGTCCCATGGAGAAGATTCTATTAGAGGTTAGTATAAATGTCAATATGCAGAGATGGAAATAATTCAGAAAGGTGCACTGCAAAAAACGCTGATCTAACCAAGTCCAACAATCTTGTTTCTGGTCAAAAAGTATTTTTGATTTTATTTTGAGACTATTTTGATATATTAAGCAAGAGCAGAAAGTGTTATAGTATTATTCTTATTTAGAGAATCTGTGTCTTATTTTGAGAATTCTTATCAAACGCAATTGTCTTACTGCTTTGGCAGATACTAGATTAGTCTAAAACTTCTTAAATTAAGTGAAATAATCTGCCAAGGCAGTACAACAATTGCACTTGGTAAGTATTCTCAAAATAAGAAACATATTCTCTAACTCATATTAATAATCTAAGACCTTCTGCTCTTGATTAGTATATAGGTCTCAAAACAAGATCAAAAATACTTTCTGGCTGGAAACAAGATTGATGGACTTGGTTAGATGGATGTTTTTTACAGAAAAATGCTTTTTTGGAGGGAAAGAAAAAAGTATCAATTAGTATTTCCTTTGACAGGAAATTGCGTCTTTCTCCTGAAGCACTACACTGATCTAGTTATTACGTGAAAACTGCCACTCTTTTCTCTAACAGAGGGAATATCTTCTGTTATCACTTACAGAATTACCCCTTCAAAGGACAGGAAAATTGGATCGCAAAGGAGAATAGACATGGGTTTAAGAAGCACAGGATGAAGAGACGTACTTTTTAAAGCCGGGGGAAAGCGACCACGTTTATTGGGATGTCACGTGTGGTGCATCGTGCCTCCTCCGGCAGCAGGGGACTTTCATTACGAAACATGACTGACCATGCACAGCCAGGGACGAAAAGTCACACCTGTCAGAAAACCAGGGAGTGTGTTCTCTTGCATGCATGTGTCTTACACTCACAAAAGTTCATCTGCCTGTGGAGAGTCCCACATAGTCACAGATCAGTCAAGCCAGCACAGGAAGTTGAAGTCACGCTCACAAGCCAACATAAAACCATGTTTCTTCCTTCTGTCATTAGCAGCTGGGGCTATTCCGGTTCAGGTGTTAGATTATTACAATTTTTTTTTACCTTTATTTAATCAGAAAGGTCCCATTGAGATTAAAAAACTCTTTTCCAAGGGGAGTCCTGGCCAAGACAGCGGCACAATTCAAGACAATTTAAACTACAGGCAGATTTTGAGCAACAATTTCATAAACTATTTAAAAACATTTACAACCCAAATACTTTATTTCCAAACCTTTGAACAATAGTTTAAATTGTCCCTATGGAAACAGTTCCTTTAATCTCCAGTCTTTTTGTGAATTGTTCAATGTTGTGGGGGCAGAATACTGGAATGCCAACTTACCATGTTCTGTGCGAACGCTTGATACAGACAATAGCAATGATTCTTGGGAACGTAAGAAATATTGTCCAGCCGCTCTTGGTTAAATAAATTCACAGAGATATGGTGAAAGCAGAAGCAGATTACCCTAATAAGTGAGCATAAACCAGTGACTGAGTCTACGAGTTTTCAGTGGTGGTGTGTAAAGTTCACAATTTGTGATAAACCGCAAAGAGGCATGATAGACAGAGTCAAGCAGTTTCAATATTTGGGTTGGGGCATTCATATAAATGAGGTCAGCATTGTCCAAAATCGGTAAAAATGTTGCTGCTACCACTTTCTTTCTCACATTAAAAGTAAAACATCACCTATTTCTAAAGTAAAAGCCAATTTTCAGTCTCAGCTTCCTAACTAATTGTTCAAATTTAAATATTAAAGCTAAGATTTTTGTCAATTATAATACCTAGACGTCTGTCAGAATGTCAGGACTAATATGACCCTGAGATAGAGAAAACACCCAAAATTGCTTTATGCACACACAAAAATGCTTGCTTTATTTGCCCTCTCTGTTTTCTACTTGTATCAGCAGTTACCTGGACTCCGACACAGCAGCACCTGTAGATAATCAGTTCATCAAGCAATGGGTGATTGCAGGCTGCCATAAAAACCAACTCACTGCTGCTGCAAGCCTCCAGAGCAAGTAGCTACAGGGGGAGTTGAGCAGCTGTTGTTTTAACCAGGCTGACAAACTCAAGAAATGAGTTGTGGACTTGGTTTGGGGTGTGTATCGTTTGCAGCTGGATTTTAGTTGGTTGTTGTTCTGTGTTCTCATTTTTATGTTTTGTTTTAGGATATTGCTGATTTGCTTAATTCAAGCAGAGCTTGTTTGTTGCTCATGGGCTAAAGAAGGTAAAAATTGCATATTACGTAATTTCATTTTTTATTTTTTTGGTGATGTTTTGTCTTCTGCCTTGCAGCACTTAGACCCAAGAACAGAAACGCACATGCTGGCTTCTCTCTACCAGACGGCAGACGAAGCAAATCCAACAGCAATCCCCAGGACCAATTCAGACAAGGTCTCATTTCTCGACGTTTGGTCCAGAGCAGCAAATTCAACGCTAATCCTACAGTGGACGTCGGTTATGGTCGGAGGCTCTCTAGCAGATACACACCTCTGTCAAAGACAGCTGAGAGCTCAAGGAGACCGGCACAGAGAAACTTGTTCCCCAACCAGAACAGACGGAGAACAAATTCTGAACGGGTGAGAGCCCGGCCGGTGCCAAAGCAGGTAGTTGGTCCTTTCAGTGCTGTTATAAGTGCTTCAGTGAGTCGGAGCAGTAAGAACTATAAGGAACCTTTTAATGACAGGAAAGGCACTTGGTCAGTGCCGCAAAGAATGGGGAAGAGTCCTAGGGAAGGCCACTCTCCCAGGCTAGTTTCTCATTCAACTGCAAAACGTGAACCGCTCTACAAAGGGCAAATATTGTCATCCGCCTCCTTGTTTAGTCCAGTTGGTCCTGGTCCACGCAAAAGCTCCATTTGGATGCAAACGTATGCACAAGCCCCTGCAAGAAGAGTAGCTCAAAGGCGTGCATCCAGTCTGGCTAAGGGTGTAACACCTCAGATTACAGCTGGGACGCAACATCTTTCCCCACAGTTGGCTTTGAATGTTGGAAGTTCTGGGCAAAGAAGTCAGCTGCAGCGCAGCAGTCTGGCTGTCCCAAGCAGCAGCAGCAGAGGGGGAACGTCTGCTCCAGGTTATGCCCCGGTCACTGTATATGAGCTCCCTAAACCCTTTGGCGGCTCTGCCATCAGACGGTTGAAGGTTCCTGTCGAGAAGCCATAGCAGGTCTCATCACGGCACTGAGTACCTGCCTACAACCCTGACCCTCAAAGAGGTGGTCCAGGGTTCAACTGGAATCTGTCAGCCTGCATTACAGACTTTACATGGCATTTAACTAAAGCTCTAGTGGACCTTTACCTGCTTTCTGTCAACAGGTGCATCATGAATTGCATATTAAAGATTTTAGTTTTCCATTCCACTGTTTTCTTTAAAAGTTGCAACTCTTAATGTTGGCTGTATGGGCCTCTGGACCCCAACTAGTGGGTGTAATCATCTTGTACTGTTAAAGCTTGGTGTGACACTTTGCAAAAACAAACTTTGGCAAAATGTGCTGTTCCTTTGGGCTCTGTAGTTTTTTTTTTCTTTAATCAATTGAAGTAAAGAGCTCTAAACTCTGTTAATGTAGGCAGGCTTGACTTTGCTAGATCTCAGATCTAGCAAACTTCCTGAGCTATGCAGTGTTGGCTTCTTTAAATCCAGTCTGAAATGTGTAGAGGCGTAAAGGTTAAATATAGTATTTATTTTTTTTGTCTCCATGGAGTGTTTTAGAGGGGTGCAGAAGATAAAATTCCTTAAATTGTTTGAATATAAAATGTAAATTTACAGGCACAAGGCAACTGTTTAAATCTACCAGCCAGTAGCAGCAGCTATTGTGGGATGGTGTCTGTACCAAAAAAAACTGTACAGCTCTTCTCAGGAGTGACCAGAGAAGAGCAGAAACGAGGGTAAATTTAGGTGACTCCTATGCTAAATCTATTTAAAAGGGAAGTTAAAAGCTAAAGTCTCAATTCAGATACAATGCCTGTCCTTGTCTTTAATGTTGAACCATGCACTTCCATTGACTGGGAGGGGGGGCGGTTGGACTAATTTAAATGTAAGATCAATGACGGTTCAAAGGATTTTGAATTTCAGTGAACAATAATTGTAAATGGCCTGTATTTCTATAGCGCTTATGTAGTTCAGAGGACCCCCAAAGTACTTCTCAAAATACTTTCAAACACTAAGTTGCCATATTGACAGAGGCAAGGCTGCTGTAGACGGGCATCACCGGGCCCTCTGACCACAACTGGCAGGAAAGGTGGATGAAGTGTCAAAACTGAAAAAGGAAGTCTGTTGTGCCCCCTTGTGGTTGATTTGACATGCTAATTTATAGGGCTCCTTATAGAGTGAACTACAGATCTTTTGTTTGTTGAAATATTTCTGGCCTGCAGTAAAAAAATATGAATTACCAAGTAAACAGTCACCGATATATTGTCAAAGGTTTTAAATGACATTTTTAGGAAATTTGAGAACACTTCCAAAGAATTTCGCTCCAGATTGTGATGTATTTTTCCGTACTCCTTAGTCATTTACAACTGCATCAATCATGTCGTCTGTTTGTGCTCAGCTAGAATATACTTTCTGTTTTTGTACATCTTTGGTTCCACTTGACAGATTGTGTTTAGACTTGTGTTGACAGAAAATTACAGGAAAGGGCAGTTTAGCATTGAACAGAATGTTTTTTTTTCTTTTCTGCTGTGCCACCACAGAGGGAAACGGAAATTCTTTTAAAAGAAAATATGAGTGGAGCATTACAGTGTGATAAGAAAACATTTTGAATATGAACATATTTACAGTCTGTGTTGCTTTGAAAACGACGAAGAAATAAACATGTAAAAGATGTGTGGCTGTGAGAGAGATGATAAAAAGTATTAGAAAACTGGAATATTTTGTTCAGAATTAAATTAAAATTTATATAAAACAGTGTTTTACAGAGGTTGGGAAATACAGATGTAGCAAATGCTCATAGTAGTATACTTGATGTACACTTCATCACATATACTTCTGAAACATTTTAAATATTATACATAATTTAGGTATATTTAAACTATACTTCAATAAACTAAATGTGAACGACAAGTACATACCGAGTACGCGAGCAGTAAGGTACTTAAAACTTACTTTTAGATCCCATGTGAAATAAATTTAACACACAAAGAAAGAACATAAAAATGTAATTTATTCAGCATTTCATATTCAGCCAGATCTCTGTTACATATTTGAGGAAGCAGTGTAGACTGAATTATAATCAACTAATATTTGGAGGGGTTTTATTTAAAAAAAACTGAAGGAAGCACAAAAAATAGACACACACACACACACACACACACACACACACACACACACACACACACACACACACACACACACACACACACACACACACAAGAACCCTAGAGTTTACCCTGGTAACTGAAATGCATTAACTTCCCAGGTGCCTATTATGTTGTATCTACAGATTGATGGTTGCAGCTGCATGGTTCCTGCTAAAACTGCAGACGAAGGAAAGCATAAATCTGGTGGCTGAGATGAACACCTGCAGATAATCAGTTCATCAAGCAGTGATTGGCTGCAAGCTGTAATAAATGCAAACTTGCTGCTGTCCACAGACAGTAGCTTGATGGGAATCTGGTTAAAGAAAGAAAGGAAGAAATGGCTTGTGGACTTGGTTTGGGGTGAGTCTTTGCAGTATGATTTATTGAAGTGATCAAATTGTTCTGTTTGCTTATTTGAATGTTTTATTTTCTGAACAGGATCTTGCTGATTTGTTTAGTTCAAGCAGAGCTTGTTTGTTCTTCCTGGGGTAAAAAAGGTAGGAACTGAAGATCTCACCTTGCCTGCATTTACAAAATTACCAGCTTGACTTGACATTTGTCTTGCTCTTGCAGTACACAGACCCCAGAACCGCATCATGCATGCTGGCTTCTCTCTGCCAGATGAGAGACTAAGAACGCTCAGCAGTCTCCAGAACCAACTCAGACAAGGCTTTTCCTCTCCACGTTCAGTCCAGAGCCGCAGCTTCAACACTAACCCTGCAGCAAACATGGGTTATGGTCAGAGACCCTTCACCAATAGCTTTGTACATGCTCTCTCTCAGCCTGTTCAAGGTGCAGGGAGGCTAATGAAGAGCAGTCTAATGTCAAAACCCAAAAGTCACAGTACAGGCTTATCAGCCACCTTGTTTCGTCCAGTTGTTCCTGGCCCACGTGGTTCTGTTTGGATGCAGACTTATGCTCAGGGTCGTGCAAAGAGAGTCCCATCCAGTGGCGCCAAGGTTGGGATTGTCTCACAAATGACTGCAGCTAGGAAGCCGTACCTCAGCCCACGGTTTGCTTTGAATGTTGCTGGTGGCAGGCCAAGGGGTCGGCTTAGCCTGGCTGCTCCCAGGAGCAGCAGCGGGGGGGTAGTAGTCCATGAACTCCCAGAACCCTTCGGCGGCTCTGCCATCAGACGACTGGGACAACAAACTAAAACTTTTATTGTCCGGAAGCCTCTGCAGGTCTATATCCTTCCTCAGTGGGTATCACCTTACAAATCTGAGCTCAAAAGCCTTCATCCAGGATCGGACTGGAATAGGATAAAGCAGAACCAAAGGCCTGTCCAGATGCTACGTCAGATCTCCACACCACCTCGGCAGGTACCAGTCTACAATCCTGACCTCCCCAGAGTTCATCCAGCATCAACCTGGAGCAAGATCAAGCGCCCTTACAGACTCTAACATAGTCTCTTTAACACAAGATGAAATGTAACTTTTAAAAGATGCAATAAAGTTATTGTTTAAAACCTTTGGGGCTATCTCACTCGTTGTAGAAAAGTTGATCCAATTCTACATGATAGGAGGAATAAAGTTTGAATGACTTTACAAAACAAATCTAGTAAATGCTACGCAATCAATTCATGTCACTCCTATTTACAGGATTTAAAGTGATAGTGTGTTGTTTTTGCAGTACATCTTTGAAAATGGCCATTAAAATATTTTGTAATTACGTAAAGCACATTAATTGCAAAATATGACTTTAAAATACAGAGGCGTGGGTCCTCTTTTCAAAAAGCCATATTAGATGACGTCTTTACTTCTACTAGAGCACGGACGGACAAAGCGCACGGAACAAGCCCGCTATTAAAAACTTTTTTTTTTTTTTTTCTTTTCTCAAAATTCAAAAACGTTGTGCTATAAATACATTTTTAGGTCTTCACTAGTTCCAAGCAATGAAGGAGACTGGTGTGCTCGTCATGTTGCTGCAAAGAGATTTCGGGGAATTGAGCGTTTGAAAACTGCACTAGTTGGACCTCCTTTGTTGCGTTTCTTACTCGACACAGATACCGCATGCTCGTGATCATTTTGGTATGCACTGCCACCTACTGGCCAAAAATTACTGTGCCTTTAAAACTTGAGTAATTCTTGTGATGGTGGAAAGAATTGTATTGCTGAAATGGTTTAGTTGACACTGAAAATGACCTATTAGACCAAGACTTCAGTCATTGTGTAGCAAAGTGGTTAGTGCAGGCGTTCATATGACAGAGGCCCTGTACCTTTTGGATTCCCTGCTGTATCTTTTTGTGCCTGCATGTACAAACCACTGTAAAACCTTACAAGAACTTTGTTGCAGGCAAGTCCAATTCTCAATCGCATTATCCAGCTATAGTACTCAAGCTTCTGAAACTAGCTTGGTTCAACTCCAGCCGGACTAAGGTGTATACATGCATTTTAAAAGTCTGATTTCAGTCGGACTAAGGCAATAATTCCAATTTCTCTTGCTGCATGTAAACCTATTTGCAATTTGTAGCCAATTGCCTCTTTTTCATAGAATAAAGTAAAAGGTTTTGCTATAGCATTAAATGTTACCCCTTAGATGACTAAAGGTAATTTTTTTGAGTAATATCAAAGCTATTGCAGTGATAACCTCTGAACCACATAATTATTGAATGTGATTTAAACTATATTTAAAAAATGTGTTCTATAAGAAAAGGGTCATCTTTTGTAATTGAATAGGTATTGAGCTTTGATAAATTATGTGGTTGCAGTAGGTAGTGCAATTCCTTCCAACTAGTCGACCTGAGATCAACACCCGGCCTGGGAATCATCAGCTTGTATTCACATCACACAACATTGAGTAAAAGTAACAATCACAAGCAAGTTGGTGTTGAAATAAAAAAATGTGGTTTAAATTCCTTAATATGACTACATTATGTAGTAAATTCATGTTATGGCAAACAATACATATGTTAATTCAACTTTGGAGAAAGAGGGCAAATTATGTCCGATTTATGTATTCTGATCGTGTGAAACCGATGTACAGAATTTTACTTTTTTTATTTTTTTTAAAGAAGTCTGACTTTACTCTATTTGGAACTGAACGTTTGTGGTTGAGGGGTTTTAATGGCAAAATGCAATGCAACTGAATGGTTTTGTAATGTAGGCATTAAAGTATACGTTTTGAGGAAAATACAGGTTTTCAAGGAAACGCAAGACTGCATGACGACTGAATGAAACTGGTGTCAAAGGCTTCAACTGGAACTATTTTATTCTGGCCCCTCTCCTTTGAAAAAAACGGATCTCAGACAAGGAATCTTCTGAGGTGCGTATGGAAATGTATGGGAGTTTGTCTTGTAATCGAAAGGTTGCCAGTTCGAGCCCGGGCTCCGAATATCTCAGTTGTTGTGTCCTTGGGCAAGACACTTCAGCCGTTGCCTACTGGTGGTGGCCAGTGTCTGGCAGCATTGCCTCTGTGAGTGTGCCCTGTGGCTGCAATGTAGCTTACCATCACCTATGGGTGAATGACTGAATGTAGTGTAAAGCGCTTTGGGGTCTGTAGGGACTGAGTAAAGCGCTATACAAAGAAAGGCCATTTTAATGGAACCAAACTATAATTTGGTAGCACTACACTCCTGGTGGCTTTACCCATCTAGTTACTGCACATTTTTCAATGAAAAATGAAGATGCACCAGCAAAGTTTGATAAGGTGAGACTTTTTGTAAGAACACAAGCTTCATTCCATGTTAGAGCAACAGTCCGGATTATTTTGGGGAGAGAGTTTTTTGTAAATCAAACATATGAGGGAGCTTTCCCCTCCCTCTACCCCCACTATACAATTGGGCATGCGCATCTGCTGTGATTTCACAGCATCATTGTGTATTTTATATATATATATTTGCTTTACTGAATGTATGACTCTCTTACCTGTTCAGCAGAAATGTGTCCAAAGCTGCATCTGTTTGAAGACACATATCGACATAACACCCTACTCGGGTCTCTATGGCATTTTTCGAGTTTGCCTTCGTACTTCATCGTACTGAAGTTGATGTAGCCCTGGTTAGCCGGGGAATGACTGACCTTTTTTAGCAGAAGTTTGCTGTGACCTCTCCATGACCGCTCTCTGTCTTTATGGTGACTGTAAACAGGAAGACACGGAGCGGCCTGTCTGTGCGGCTTCAATTCAATTCAATTCAATTCAGTTTATTTATATAGCGCCATTTCACAACAGATGTCATCTCAAGGCACTTTACAAAAAGAGCTTCATCTCCACAGGTTCGTGCAATGTGCATGCATGTTGATTGACAGTCGACACGGCACAAACTTGAATCCTATTGGATAAAAAAAATTCGCCAGTCAGCGTGAATAAGCGATATCTGTGTGCAGGCTCACGAATGTGGCCTGAACCCCCGGTCACGGCTTTAGGAACCCCCAACTGTAAACGGTGCATGCATGCACGTTTTCTCATCAATACGGAGCCTATTAAAGCAACTTAAAGGCTTTTTTTGGCTGACCTTTCAAGTGTTCAGTAGTCATTTTGCCCCTTTTTTCCAACTAGGGGTGCATTAGACCCGGACAGTACAGTCTAGAACAGGTACGTTGTGTTTCTATTACCATCTCAGAACGGTGGAAATACGTCCTCAATCAGACAATGCTGTTGAGCGTAACAACTCAACTCACCGTAAACTACAAAACATTTATCTTGCACATCTAAATGAAACATACATATATTTACATTTTTTAAACATTTTATTACAAAAAATGTCCACAATTTGTGAGTGTTGGACAGCCTCCACTGGTTCTAAAAGATTCAAAAATGTGTTCTGCCCACATTACTAATTTTTTTATTTTATCTTTATTTTATATTTTACCAAGACAGATTACATGTTAAAGAATAACTCAGTATTCATTTAGTTTTTCATCTTAAGCTGATATCATTCTGACCCCATATTTGCAAAACATTTTTTTACTCCTGAGTATTGCATGACTATTTTTTACTTAAGTACGCAAGTAAAAATATATTGAAGCGATGCTACTCTTGCCTGAATATTTGAATGCACTGCCTACCACTGCGTGTGCTCGGGCTAAGCTACCAAAGATAAAATATATTCCGTATTTTTATTCCAATTCGCCTCACCAACTCAATGTCCATTTGTGATAAAAAGCACCCAGTGAGGTGCGACCTTTTCCCACCACTTCAGTATGAGTCTGCTGCCACCTTGTGGGTGAAGCAGGAAATTAAATGAAAAGCCTGAATACCACATAAATCACATTGTGCCCCTTTTGAACACCTGATCTGGAGTTATAAATGTGACACTAACCACAGATGTAGTACTGTCCGTCTAAGGTTTCATAAATATTGGATCAATGTGTTTTGACCAAATTATGATCATCCATCCATCTCCTTCCACTTATTCCGGGTTGGGTCGCGGGGGCAGTAGTTTAAGCAGAGAGACCCAGACCTCCCTCTCCCCGGCGCCTAATTATGATCAACGAAACCAAAATGTGTCTCTAAACCCTCAATCTAAATGAGTAGATTCTTTCTGTCTGGGAACCTTAATTGCACACTTCATTGTAAATAAGCAAAACATGAAATATTAGATTTATTTTCATTCTGATAATACTGACATTGAAGTTGAATGATAAAAATAAAATCCCCAACATCGTCAAAGCCTGAAACATCACCCTATGTTTCACTAAATATTCAGGTACAGAAACAAGATAAATGTGAAATCTAACATCTTCTGAAAGAGAAACTCTGAAGGGCGCTGAGAAAATCATTTGTGGATTAAATGTTTAACTTTACCAAGATGTCACTGCGTAATTGAAAGATACATTTAAGGTATTTGCAGGTCATTTGAAGATCTACATGTCTGACCTAATGTAAAGGCAAGGTTGAAAGGGAGAAGAAAACCGTTGGTGTCTCCAAGTAAATCTCTTCGGTCTTTCAGCTCTGGCCAGTCTGAACTGCAGTTATAAACTTAGGGGGGGATTACTTTTTACTTTCATTTTATACAGGGTTGTCAGCAGGTTTCCTTCTGTACATTCCCATCTCTGATTCTGATGGAGAATATCTGACATTCAGCTATTTACTTGGGAACGTCCTCAGATGGATTGATGGTTTCTCTCCTGCCTCTGCACTGCAAAAAATGCTTTTCAAGAAAGTAAAAATCACTTCTTTATGAATTTTTTTCTCATTATTTTTGAACATATTCTCTTATTTCAAGACATTGTTTCAAGAAAATCCTCATGATCCATTGGCTTTTTTTTTTACCGCATTACAAGCAAAAGCTTTCTTGTATTAATTTTTTTAAATGTATTTCTAGAGTAGCCTTTTTCCACAGTGAATGAAAATGTCATCAAGGCACTTTATTAAACAAACAGTTCCAGCTGTATACAGAAAATACATATGCAATTTAATGCATTCATAAAGAAAGAGTCAAAGTCAATCTTTTTAAGTTTAACATTCTGATTGCACATTATATTGCAATGTTGTCAAGTCCCGACTATTATGCCAGTTGGTGAGCATATCGCAGAAAGTTGCTGTCTTTACAGCAATCCCTCCTCCCGAACTAGCATCTGCATTGGATGAGTTGTTAATGTTGCAGCCATCTCTTGTACAAACGACACATGTGGTGACAGTGGAAACCGAAACGGGATGGGTTTGGAGAGGACAGAGGAGACAAGCACAAAATCCGAGGGTTGGGATGGTTTTTAAGAAGCCATCTGACCCACATGCACGACGGATTTATTGAACAAGAAAATGAATGTAAACTTGTCTGGAGTCTGTTGGAGGCTGGAACAGTGGACTGAATAATGTTGGATACCGTAGAAGAAGATCCACCATGCACTTCCTGCTTTTCAAAACCAAAACATCACAGAATCAGGATGGTAGAGAAGATTGACTTTACATTTACATGGTAGCATTATATGTGCTGTTTCCCTAACTAGCCTCCCCCCCACCAACATCTGTTCAAAGAATATTCATTCTTAGAAGTCCAATCCCTGTTAACCATGTTTTTGATGAGCACTTATGGCGCTTTCTTTAGACTTAACAAACATTTCTGTAAGACAGAAGACATGCAAAGGCATTTGAGACTGTATTTTATTTATGTTTTCACACTTGTTTGACATGGAAATTGATTAATTACAGTGTTTGAAAAATGTGTTACATATTTAAGATATTTTGCCAAAAGTAACCTAAAGTAGTTTAACTCAGATTTTTTTTTTTTGAGACAGTAATATGTAATCCAAATATATTACATTTGTGAGTCTGTAACTAGTAATATAAAATGTATGAGAATGTTTTTGTAACTTGCCAAACAGTGCTTACGGGTGGGAATGACAAAGACGCCAGGGAGGAATGAGTGGAGTCTCGCTTCAAGGTCAGTGTCCTGGAAATCCAGAGAAGTGAGTAAGAGGTAACTTTAGGACAGGAGGATGAAGATGATGAGATCAGGTGGCTTATTTTCTGACACTTTACAAGCCTCACGGACTTAAACTGGAAGCTAGTTCCCCAGGAGAGGAGCCAAACCAAAAACCATGGATGAACGGCAAATTACAATGTCTCGTAAAGAGAAGTTCCAGTAAAGTGCAGCAAGGATGGCCCTTAAAAGAGGCATCAAGGAGGCTGAGGCAGAATACAGAACACCATCAGAAAAAGATGTACGAGACAAGAACATTTTTGCACTTACAGGTACATTTTTTTAAACGTTCCCTCAAAAGAACAATATTGGTCTTTAAGAGGCCAAAAGTGCCCATTTTAAAGCTTCAAACTGATATAAAGTAGAAATTTGTACCATTTCAACCTGCAGCGGCAAGCCTGGCCCCGATCGTCACCAAATAAAACTGCTGGGAGTTTTCTTCAGATAGGTATGTTAATTCACTCAGCACAAGTGTTAGTTTGTCATTTTCGTCTCAACCAGGTGATTTACAGAAGGCTCTGGAATTGAACAAAAGTTTTAAAGATGCTAGTTTCGAGATAAAGTGATGGTAGACTGTTTGTGTCCTTGAGGTATTCTGTGTGATTGTTTTTTTACTTGACAGGTCTTGTGTGTATGTATGCATATGTGACATATGATACATATCTGTATGTGAATTTCGTATAGACCGTGTTGGTGAAGTCGAGCACAATTCATGCTGCTCTGCTACCATTCCATGTGACAACGTGAAATGGTTGTCGCATGGAATGGCATATGATCGATCGGAAAGTATTGAAAAACATTAAAAAACTACCAAATATGCTTATTTCGTATGATCCCATTCGGAGATAAAACTGTTACGAGGACAGTTTTGAAATGCATGCCATCTTTGTGATCAGACAGAACATAACTGTGTCCAGGTATTCTGTGTAACTATCTAGATGGGATTGTTTAAGATTTTTACATGAATATATTTTACTTGAAATATCATATGACAATATAAGAATTTAATGAAGACTGTTTGTGTACCTGAGGTATTGTTTAAATACCTCAATGTGATTGTTTAATGAAAATGAACGGTCCGCAACCAAATATTGTGGACCATTGGGGTACATTTTTGTCTCTTCCAAGTACGGAATAGGTCGTCACTGGAGCGGTGCCCTTATGAGTACACGGTTTTACTCTTTTCAAGGGAACATTTCTGCGCTACAGTTTGAACGCACATTTATTTCTCAAGAGGTACATGATTCTACTTCAAATGATACAACTTCATAAGGTACAAAATTGGACCAGGACTAAAGGGTACAGAAATGTCTCTCAAAAAGGAACACCCCAGCGACAAGCATTTGTACCGTTTTAAGTACAGGTTAGTACCCCTATTTTTGAGAGTGAAGGTAGGTTGAAAGCTACTTTACTGAGAATGACCCCAGGAGGATGTGGCAGGGATTAAATCAAATAAACCATAGAGGGAACAACCAGATGACTGGGTCTGATGCCTCATTGACGGTGGAACTAAACAGTCGCTCTACTTCTACCAACCCCCCAGCATCGGCACACTTCAGAAGCATGAGAAGAGACGGGTGCTAGAGATGGTAAAACCCCGGAAGGGTGGTGGATGATTTTATTCACTGGTGTGATGACTCATTTTCAAATTTAAATGCGACAAAAACAAAGGACATGTGCATAGATTTTAGGAAGAAACCAAACTCACCACTTTTAACCGTGATTAAGGAGGCGACAGTGGAAAGCGTTGACAGTTTTAAGTACCTTGGTGTCGTCATCGACAGTAAGCCGTATTTTAATTTTAACACTGAAGCTGTGTGCAAAAAAAATCACAGCAGCGACTGTGCACTTCCTCCGGATGCTCAACCACTTTGGGGTGTGCAGCAAATGAATGACATTCCTTTTCGTACCCCATGGGCTGCCTCTCATTGGCAGGTAAAAAAATGGTTAGAGCGCATCACAAAACTCACAAGCAAAATCATTGGTGTCGACCTGTCAACAACGTTTTATAGGAGGGTCAGCTCCAAGGCTCAGGGCATCACACAGTGTCCTCAACATCCTCTCCACCCTGATTTTCAGCTCCTACCCTCAGGCAGGAGATTTAGAGTGATGGGTAGTAATGATCCTGCCTTGTGTTGTCCTTTGTGTGGGGTTTGATGTTGCTTGTCCTTGTTAATGGTGGTCTTGAATTTTATGTCATTTTGTTCCTATGCTTTTATGTTTTTACCCATCTTCAAAGCAAATTTACCTCAGGGGACAATAAAAGTAAAATCGAAGCTGGTGTTTAGCAACAATCTCCCATTAAACACCACAAAAACCAAGAACATCATCCTGGAATTCAGGAAAATTAGAGCAGCCTCAGACCCTCTATTAATTATTGGGGACAGTGTGAAAATAGTTCACTTAATCCGTTTCCTAAGGGTGGTGATCTTGGACAACCTCTCCTGGACTGCAAACACCACTGCAGTTAAGGAAAAAAAGCTCAGCAGTGACCTCACTTTCTGGGGGTCCTCAGGGAGCCCAACCTGGATTGTCCTTTTTATTTCAATGACTTTAATTATTTATCTGTTTTTATACTTTTTCGCTCACTCTATTTTTCTGCATTTTTGATGTGTAGATCTGATTAGGTATGTATTTATTTGTGTGTATGTGTATGTACATGTAAAATTATGTGCACATTTCTATGGATATATGTATATACATTGGGGAGAAGAAGTATTTGATACACTGCTGATTTTTGACGTTTCCCACTGACTAAAATGTAGAGGTCTGTAATTGGTATCAAAGGTCCTCTTTAACTGTGAGGGACGGAATCTGAAACAAAAATGCAGAAAAACACAGTGGTTGATTTTAAAATAATGAATTTCCGTTCGAAGCAGAGAAAAGCACACACATCTTAATCATTAATTAATGAATTAATAATTCTTTAGCTCTCCTAAAACACATTAAACAGCCGCTTCTCCGTGAACGTCCATCTGCACGCCCAAACGCCCGCCCCAAATCACAATGCTAACAAACGATTGGTCCGCACCACCAGTGGAGTTGATTCGGACGGTTTAGTTGGAGCAGTACATGATGGATTTTCGTGGGTTTGTAAAAACTCCAAGTCTTCAGAGAATTCAGCTTGCAGCGAAAGGTCAATTTTTTTTAAATGTTTGCCTGTGTGGCAGAGTTCCAAGATGAAAACTACTGCTGACAAAAAAAAATCACAATGAGGCTCGTCTCAGATTTGTTAGAAAGGACCAAGACTTTTGGGCCAATCCTCTGTGGACTGATGAGGCAAAATTTAAACTCTCTTGAAGGTGTGTGTCTCGTTACATCTGGAGTAAAAGTAATAGCATCGTACCACCAGTAAAACACGGGGGGTGGTAGTATGATGGCCTGGGGCTGTTTTGCTACTTCGGGATCTCGAAGACTTGCTGTGATAAATGAAACCATGAATTCCGCCGTCTACCAAAACATCCGGAAGGTGAACGTTCGGCCATCTGTTGGTGAGCTGAAACTGAAAACAAATGGGGTTCTGCAGCAGGAGAATGATCCAAAAAACACCAGCAAGTCCACCTCTGATCGGCAGAGAGAAAGACAACGTGAAGACTTTGGAATGGCCTAGTCAAAGTCATGACCTGAAACCTTTTGAGATGCTTTGGCATGACCTTCAAAAGACGGTTCATCAAGGAAAACCCTCAAATGCGCCTGAACTAACAATTCTGTAATGATGAGTGGACCAACGTTCCTCCACAGGTGGAAAAGACTCCCTGCCAGTCATAAGGGATGATTAATTGTAGTTGTTGCTGCCCGACAACCGCTGATTAGGTTTAAAAGGACAATCACTTTGTCAGGGCTGTGGAGGTTTGGAGTTTCTTTTTTCTCTTGATGATACAAATAGCATTTTGTTTTTACTGGTGTTGAATTTGACTAATATTTAAATTTGATGATCTGAAACATTTAATAGGGATGAAAATGCAAATAAAAGGAAAAGAAAAAGGGGGAAAACCCCGTTTTCACACCATTGGAACTGAAACCGAATTTGGAAACAAGTGGATTAGATATCAATGATTCAGTTGGGCCCCCAGTGCTCGTTCTGTGTCTTTCTCACCATCTCCTGCTCCCCCCCCACACACACACACTTCTAAGGTCAGCTTCAGAGGAAGCAGGAATGACCCTGATTATTGAGGGAGATCAGAACAAGTGTCCATGGCACATTGTCAGAGCAAGGCCAAAAAAACAATCTATTATTCTTTCTAACTGTTTCGGTTTACATTTGAGAGGAGACAGAATTCCATAACAAAGATTAAATAAATCTCTCCAAGTGAAGGTTACCACCACGCAGAGAATTTCTCCAATCGGTTTAAAATACGAAAATGTCATTACCGATCTTGGTGTTTGTAGAGGTTCTACACCAGAATGACGTCAAGGAGCTTTTATTAAAATGTGCTGACATGCATCTAACTACCTAATCATAGCTGCTTTATAAACACAGCATCACACGGTTTAAAAATCTAGTGATCAGCATCGGGCAGGATTCTGATTACTTAAAAGATGACTTAATCTTAATCTCATTTCATGTTGATAAATCATGGTCAAAGTGTCATGGTCGCATAAGTCATGGTTAGAGATTGATATGTTCACACAATATCCGATTTCTTTGTGATTCTTAATATTACTCTTATGCTAAAAGTCATGCAAACCCTGGCTTCTCCCAGCGTTACTTCCATATCACCTTCACCTCACATACTGCATCATTATTTTAATAATTACATAGGTAGAAGGTGAGAAGGTGGACTTCTGCTCTTAAATGAACTCTGGTGTGGCAGTTAGTTCTAAAGCCTCTTAAGAATTCCTTTTAAAATTGAGATCGACTCTTTGCTGACATTATTTAAATCCCTTCTTAAAACAAATTTTTATTGTCAGGCATTTGACATGGTTAGAGACTCTACCTTGTTCGGGTTATTTTATTTATTTTTAATTCCAGTGTTTTAGTTCTTCTATTTTAATGTTTTACATGGTTATTTATTGGTACTATGTATTATGTGGTTTGTCTTGGTTTTAAAGGGCACAGCGCCTTGTTTTGACTCCTCATCATGTTAAAGCACTTTATCAATAAATTGATTTATCGATTAATTGATTGCATCTTTCTTGTTTTTCACTGCAGATATTCAAAAGTCCTTCAAAAGTCATTTTGAAGGAACAATTTTGAATTAAACAGTTTGTAAATACTCCACCGCTCCATTCAGTATTTACAGAAAACATCTAACTGAACCATATTCAAGTGAGTTTTGAAAAAAATCAACACCTTCTTAAAAACTGAAGAACTGAGTCTATTGATCCAGAACATGATAGAGAAGTTATGATGCAAGAACATGTCAAGTAATAATGTCCAGATTATTATTTTACCTGATGTATGCATGCAGAATATTGACAACTTGGGCAACCAGATCAGATCATGGCTTTTCATCATCTGGTAATAATTGATCAATCTTCTTCACACTCAAAGGTTACTTGTTCAGTACCACATGATTCTGTGTTTGAACCAATTCTTTTTACTATGTATATGCTTACAATTGGTAGACTAATTACACTGCGGGGTATAAATTTCCACTGTTATGCGGATGATACACAACTACATCTATCCATAAATCCTGATGAATCCAGTCAGTTAGATAGATTATAGCCATGTCTCTAAACCTTTTTCTTTTAAATTCAAATAAGACAGAAGTTTTTGTCTTTGGATCGGAAGTTGCTAAGTCAATCACTTCATGTGGATTGTATTAAATTGGCCTCCAGTACAGAAAGAAACTCAGCATTATTTTTGACCAGAACATGACATTTAAATCCCATATTAAAAAGGTTTCTAGGATTCCTTTCTTCCACTTCTGGAATATTGCTAAAATTAGAAACATCCTGTCCAGGAGTGATGCAGAGAAACTAGTCCATGCATTTGTTACTTCAAGGCTAGACTACTGTAATTCCTTATTATCAGGAAGTCCACAAAATGCAATTAAAAACCTTCAGTTGATCCAAAATGCTGCAGCAAGAGTTCTGATGACTATTAAAAAGAGAGATCACATTTTTACTGTTTTGGCTTCTCTCCATTGACTCCATGTTAAATCCAGAATAGAGTTTAAGATCCTCCACCAAACATATAATTAATTTCCATCGTACATCAGAGATCTGATTGTTCCAGAACCCTTCGCTCTCAGACTGCCGGTTTACTTATGGTTATTATTAGGGATGCAACAATACCACTTTTTTTTCAGTGCCAATATTTTGATTTGAGTACTTGCTGATACCAACATTTGCTGTGAAATTTTGGCAGAGTTTACACATTTCAAGTATCGGTTCATGGTAACGGTTAACTTTAACCAATACCAATACTGTACATGAGAACGGTATCGGCCCTGATACCTGATACCAGTATCGTATTGGTGCATCCCTGGTAACTATGACTTTCTAAAAGTAGAATAGGAGGCAGATCTTTTAGTTATCAGGCTCCTCTCCTGTGGAACCAGCTCCCAGTTTTAGCCCGTGAGGCAGATACTCTGTCTGTTTTTAAGACTAAGCATAAAACCTTCCTTTTGATAAAGCTTATAATTAGTGGCTTAGGTTATCCTGAGCTATGTTTGTAGTTATGCTGCTACAAGGCTTAGGCTGTTGGAGGACAGACTGACCACTTTTCTTCACTCTGTTACTTTTCTCTTCTAATTCTCTCTAATTGCATAATCTGCTGTAATTTCAAATGTTAACTTTATGTTTTCTCTCACTCAGTGTGTTTACTTTCATTAAAAGAAGACCGAGTCAGTACCTTACTCAGGCTGAAGTCAAACCAAACAGACCTAGTATTAATATTGCTATCTGTGTGACTCTAGTCCAATGGGAGAATGTCAGCACAAAATGGTGCATGTCGCCACCTAGCAGTGCGAAGTCCAACACACTTCATTCAATAATTTGATTTTCTGAGTAACATGTAAACTGGGACTCGACCCTCTACTCTGGCCAAGACATCAGTCCGATCACTGAGGGCCATGTTGCAAAGCCTAGTTTATGCTTCTCCATCTATGCCAAACCGGATTGACGCAACGGCATTATCTGTCGAAGCAAGGGCTGTCTGCCACATACGTCACAAGGACGGAGTAGAGCCTAATTTTCGACCTATCCGTCAACGGACAGCAAATGCCTGTGATTGGTCAGCTCAACGACAGCCTGAGATCATTTCACCAAAACTTATTTATTTTAATCTACTTTACCAGGAAATATCCTATGCAAGTATCTATTTAACTTTTAACTTGAAGAGATTGACAAGTTCATATTAGCCAATAGGCCCAGTGTATAGACAGGCTATTGGTCTCTTTTAGTTTTCATTCATGTTGTATAAATTAGATTTAAAATATCACAAATTAAGTTTAAAATCGAAATACAATCAACTACAAGGTAGATTTGTGCACATGTTACATTTGTGCACTGTATAAGACCACAAACAGTCATATTTTATCAATGTATACAATGTCCCATGAGCCTTTGTTGTCATACCTTGCTGAATGAAACTACCTCCAAGTTTGCGGGTCACCACGCAGCTATTAACAACATGGAGTGGGATCGTTAATGGCATACAGAATAAATATATTTTAAAAAATATGCTCATCATCTGCATATGCAATCATTAACCCATTACGATGCAAATGTACCAGTCCTGGGACATAAGTACTTTTCTACAACATTACAGACATGTGCATGCCCCTCCATCATGTAACTCAACAATATGCACATCAAATGAATGAAATGAGTAGCTGGAAAAATTTTTTTTTTATCTTATAGATATGCTTTTCAAATTTGAAATGTGAGTAGTCAACAAGTTATTTTGTTGCCACATAGTGTGTTTTAGTCCCCAACTACCTACTTTTGCTATAATCATCTTCATTTTCACACAACAATTCAGGGGAGGACAAAGAAATTAATTTTCTTCTGTGAGTTCTAAAGTGACTAACTTTTTATCAGTGATATCTGCAGTGATTCTAAGTGCTATGGGTCAAACCAAAGGGTGTTCCCTTTACGGTATGGAACAGCATCCCAGCAGATATTCGAGACTGTACCACATTCACAGTCTTTAAATCTAAACTTAAATGTTCGCTGAAGGGGAATCAACGGCTAATTCTGGCATATTTACATTTATATGTTCATTAATATGCATTTTCCCTTTAAATAAAAACAAAACAAAGAGCTAAAACATGTTTTTATCTTACATAGGGTTCAGTAACGGCAATCATTCTGATTTGGAGAAGTCATACTACATGCGATTTAGCCAAATGACTCCGCTTGATAAGGGGTTAATATATCCAACTCCACTATGGAGAAGTAGGAGGATCTTTCAGTGTGTTGCCATGGTGAAACATGTTATCTGCACCCCATTCACGAGGACTTTTTATATCGTAATGTACGAATGTAACTCTGGTTAACTTTGACTCAGAGTTGATTGAACACAACTCAGAGTTGGTCAACCTTGAGTTCAGGTTTTGTCTCAGAGTTTGTCAAACCTGATTTCTGAAATGGCCCCCTTGCCTGTATCCTGCTCAGCTGTGATGCCTTATTGGAGGGGGGCATGACCTTGTCTTGTCTTTAGCTTGTTTAGGTACTGTGATTGATAAAAACGGAACTTCTAAAGCTCATGTCAAGAATCTTTTTAAAACACAGAATGTAACATTGTTGAAAATGAGGCATGGTTGCACATTTTGACCAAAGAGTGGAGAAGGAAGGAGGAAGTTCTAAACCACGCCGTGCATCAATCATAATGGTTGAGGATTATGTTTCCCCCCCTGACTTTCTAACTATTTGCTCAGACAGAGAGTTAGGGAGGAGTGGCAAGAGCAAATGAGGTGGATTAGCCGTGCTTGCCGACAGCTGACGGCGTTATGCAAGCCATGTTACTGTGGAACATCATCTCTGCCGCCTGGATATTTAGCTGTTAGCATGTTGTGGCATACATGAAACGGTCATACAGCAATAGTCTTCAGTCAGAGGCTTCTTCAGATTCAGAATTTTGAACCGACTGTAACAGGAGACCGTTCCTGCCCACAGCATGCCCATCCACAGCATAGGATGATGCTAGGATTATGCGTTATGACATTTCATTTCACTTTGGGATACATAAACATTTTTGAATTGAGTTTAATTAAATCAATGCAAGGGAACGACTTTTTACTGCTATCACCTTCGTGCCTATTTTAGACTACAGGGACATTTTAAATATGAATACCTCCATACATTCAGTAATTTGACTCAACTTATAACTGAGGCACTAAGTTTTATAACGGGATAGAAAAATCTTTAGTTAAATGACCTTCTTGGTTCACATACATTGGTACATTTTTGCCCTCATATTTCTTCCTATATGTCACCCAAACACATTAGGCCCAACCTCCGATCTCAGGTTATCATCACTCTCTGTGTTCCCCTCAGTCCGTACAGAACCAGGGAAGACAACCTAATTACACTCTGCACCATTAACCTGGAATTACCTCCAAAAGAGAATATAAGCTATCTGATCGTATTTCTTCATGTGAAATTAAAAGCTGGGTCAAAAATATGGAGAAAATGATTTTATGCAACTACTTTTGTTCTTTTCCAGAATCAGAATCAGAAATTGCCAAATGTTGGGTAGATTTACAACATGTGACTGAAACAGAGCAGGTGGTGGAAACAGCCTAGTTTATGCTTCTCCGTTTTGACGGACACGGACTGACGCAACGCCATTATCCCTCGGCTCAAGGGCTCTCCGTCACCTATGCAACGACTGACAGAGTCAAGCCCCATTTTCTAAAGCCTATTTTATACTTTCTCCAACAGAAAATTTAATACATAGAATACTCTAGAAACGAATAGAATCGCTTCAGCAGAACGAAAAATTTCTCCGTCAATATGTCTGCGTCCGAGCGCAAAATTGCTGTTGGAGAAGTAGAAACTAGGCTTAAGGGTTATTGTTCGTGAGTCCAACAGCAGATGGGGAAGAAACTGTTATCATGGACAGGGGTTAGGGTCAGGGTAAGTCTGATCACTCCAAAAAGCTTGATTTACATGGGCATGTAAACGTAATCGCTTCATCACTTCAAACCATCACTTTGTCATGATTCACTACCTCACACATTCTGACACTGTACGGTGGTATGCCCTGAATTGCTTGTTGGTGTGTAACTTTTATAATTTTATGTCATATTTGAACAGATCTCTCATGAGGTCCTGAAGAATCCGGGGGAGGGGTCGCACATTAGTCCAGTTACAAGAAAAACAAAAGAAAATGAACATCAGATGACGGTTGCTTCATTCAGACATTTGAACCACAAATAAACCCTTTAATTACTGTCAAAACAAACAAAGTGTACACCTGCCATGTGACAAAAATGTTTAGAATGACATTTACATATTTATTACATTCATATTGAGCTGACAGTTGAACATTATTTGTAGAAAATGCCACATTCTTATGATTCAGACATTTTTTACACTTTTTTTAAAATCATCTAAGGAGGGATAAAGGAAGACAAGAAAGCACAAATCAGAGAAGATGAGCTCTGTGACTCCACCACAGTAAGTACAGATAATCGGTTCGTCGAGCCGTGATTGGCTGAAGGCTGTGATAAATACCAGCTCACTGCTGCGTACATGCAGAGCAAGTAGCTTCAGGGGAGTAGGGCTGCTTTTGCTTTGACCGGACTGAAGAGGCATGGAAATGACTTGTGGACTTGGTTTTGGGTGAGTGTTTGCAGCTTTTTATTTTTTTATTGAGGTTTAAAGATGAATGTTTTCTTTCCTGTATTCATTTCTTTCATGTGTTTCCTTCACAGGATCTTGCTGATTTGCTTACTTCAAGCAGAACTTGCTGGTTCCTCCTGGGTTCAAGAAGGTAAGAATTAAACATAATAGCACGCTTTGACTTAATTAACAAACGATTTAAGCTAAACTTGAGTTTGTCTCTCTATCCTGCAGCACCTCATCAGATGGTCCCATATGTCAGACTAAACAAATTAAGCAGCAGTTTCCAGGACCAACTCGAACAACGCTTTTCTCCTCGCTCAGTCCAGACCAGCAGCTCTAAAACCAACCCTACAGAGAACACCGGTTATGATAGGAAACTCTCCCCCAGAAGCTTCTCACAAAGCCGCTCTCAACCGGTCCAGAGCTCAGGGAGGCTTGTGAACAACCCTTTAGGGCCAAAGTCCTACAGCCAGAGCACTTTGGCTGCTCAGCAGGGTACGAAGATGGGTCAAAGGAACAGCTACTCCTTCAGGTCATCTCAGTCTGCAGCAAAGGAGCAAAGAGGCTCGCCAGCCACCTTGTTTAGTCCAGTTGCTCATGGCCCACGTAGTTCTGTTCGGATGCAGACGTATGCTCAGGGTCCTGCGCGAAAAGTCCGCTCAGGCCGTCCACCCGTTCTTACCAAACCGAGGAGTTTCCCACTTCAGGCTGCACCTGGGAAGACTTACCTCAAACCAAAGTTTGCTTCGAATGTCGGTGGTGGCAGGCCAAGGGGGTTCAATAGGCTGGCTGCTCCCAGGAGCAGCAGAGTGGGAGATTCTGCTCCGGGCTATGCTCCAGTAGAGGTCCATGGGATCCCAGAAACTTTTGGCGGCTTTGCCATCAGACGACTGGGACAACCAACTGAGCAGAAGACGGCACCTGTCCAGAAACCACAGCGGGTCAACACCCCACCACCTCCTCAGTGGGCACCAGCATACAACCCTGATCGCACAAGAATCCATTCTGGATCTGACCGGACGAGGATAAAGCAGAACCCAAGGCCTGTCCAGAAGCCACACCGGCTCTCCACACCACCTCCTCGCCGAGTACCGTCCAACAATCCAGACCTCCCCAATTTTCATCCAGCATCAACCTGGACCAGGGTCCAGCGCCCTTACAGACTCTAACACTAGTGTCTTTCATTTAACAGTGAATTTAAATAAAAAACAACAACTTTTTTTAAGCTCTTGTGTTCTGACTTGATTTTTGCTTTTAAGCTCAAAGAACTTGATTAGGAACAAATGAACCTTGTGGTACTTCAGGCTCCTGTCATACAGTAATTTCTATCAACTGTTTCCTTTTACTCAAAATCTAATACTTTAAAGCAAAGATGTCTTACTCCAGATGCTTCACCACATGAACTGAGTCAAATGATTGGGTCTTTAGAAGGACTAAGCGGTACCAGTTTGTATGCAGACACCAGTTGGACACCTAAACGTAGCAAGACAGATTAGTTACACTCCTTCCTTTGTAGCAATAACACCAATTTTTACCTGTTTACTGTATTCACCACTAGTGTCAGAACTTGTAGTCAATTAAATTGACTAAAAACAATCTTAAAGAATGGATTACTGAGGTGGATAACATTAAGAAATTACTTTAAATGATTCAATAATTGTTTATCAGTGACCAGAGCTCATTTTATAGTGTCTTAATATGAGTAGTTGAAAACTTTCCAAAAACCCAGAGGTTTTTTTTGTACATTAAAAAACTTTAGAGACGTCTTCTTCCCTTGTCTGCTGTAAAAGTTCCTAAGCAATCATCAAGTGTGTAAACAAAATTTCTCTATATTTCATATTAGATTTGTCCAGACAGAAAATAGCTCACTGGGCTGCAGGAAAGAATAATATTCACGGTGAGAAAACAGTGTATGGTGCCACCTTGTGGATAAACTAGGTAGATAAGGATACTGGCCTCCACTCTGGACCTCCCCACTGTTCATCCAGCATCAGCATTGACAATGGTCAAGCTGTTTTTCTACCTAGATATGAAGATGGCCTTTTTGAAGTGATTTGTTTAAATAGCACATCCTTTTAACTCCTGAGTTAGGATTTACTACAGACTCAGCATAGTTAATACTTAAGGGTTGGTAGAATTAGACCTGTTCAGCATGAACTGTAGTTTAAACGTTGTCCACGGAAACTTGTGCAAAAAAAGCACACAAAAGAATAATGATTTAAAAAAACTATTTGCCTGAATATATGTTGCAGCATGAAGGGGGGGGTCTGGAATGCTCTAAACCACCTGGTAGAGCAAATAGTTAACACTTTGGGCTCCTGTACAAGCCTAAAACCCAACAAACACCAGGGTCCCTCAGCAATTAATGTCCCAGAAACTTGTTTTTTTCCAACATCTTTCTTCTGAAAACCTTTTCATCTTTGGGACTTTGTTTCTCTGTTCTGCCTGTTCCCAGAAGGTTTTGGTATTGGCTATTTGTATAAAATAAATAAAGATAATTTTAACCATTTCAATTTAGTCCATATCTAATAAGTGTTTGCAATACTTAGTTATTCAAATTCAATTCAAAAATACTTTATTGATCCCAGAGGGAAATTAAGTATGTTTATTCTGTACTCACAAACGACAAAAACATTTTTCTGCTATGTAAAGTAGCATAGTCATACATCATCATACATCATCCACAGCCATAATGATCTACAATCATCATTGGGAGGGGATGGGGTTTGTGGGGGCATTTTAACCTGTAAAGCACTTTGAGAAGCTCTTTAGTTTGAAAAGAGCTTTATAAATAAAGTTTGATTTCATTTGATACAATAACTTCTTAAAGAGCTACTTACAACAACAATACTTCATTTCCCTTTGGGATCAATAAGGCATTTTTTGAATTGAACTGAATTGAGGTTGATATTACACAAGTCATTTGTTGAACTGGAAGTTATTAATGGAATGTTGCTCTAGGATCACTTTTTGGTTTCCCTGGAAAAAAAAAGGAAAAAAATCTCAGTGTGAAGCATGAACTTTACTATGTCTTGTTCAACATTGCGTGGGCAGGTTCTCTAAAGCTCTAATCTAATATGTTTATATAATACATAACCAAATGTCCTTGATGGAAAAGATATGAATTACACACTGTGTTACAAGTGTAACCTGAGATTGTTTTGTTTGGAAATGACAATGAGGTCCTGGTAAAGGAGCTCCATTTTAAAGGAGTAAAATCATATGACACAAGCAAAGTACAAGTTTCCTTTAGAGACTGCAGCAGAGCCAACGGTAAAAAACAGCTGAATACTCGGATCAAGGCAACCTGGCCTTCCTTAAAATCTCGACAGAGCTCCAGGCTCGTTGTCTCTCTGCCATGTCACATTAATGCAGTTATTTTATGAAATAGGAGGCCTGACCAGTTAGTGAACGTATATACAGTATAGAAACATGCCCTACAGTAGATTTTTTCTTTCTTTTAAAAAAAACAACAAAACACATTCTTTGGCCCTTCAGATCCACGGTGAGATTAGATGCAGAATCAATCTTCTGAGGCATTCTGTCCTACTCCTTTTTTATTAACATAGACTAGTCCCTCAAGGAATAAAGTTCAACTCACCCCCCGATGAACTTTTTTTTTGCTGATAAACCATATAAATGAGTTACTAACAATGTTGTCTACATGTCTGGTCATCATTTTTTTGTTGGTATTTTAATACATCCATCCATCCATTTTCTGAACCGCTTAGTCCTCCAGGGGTCGCGGGGGGGGTGGGGGGGGGGGTGTGTGTGATGCTGGTGCCTATCTCCAGCTGTCAACGGGCGAGAGGCGGGGTACACCCTAGACAGGTCGCCAGTCCATCACAGTATTTTAATAAAGTTGAGTAAAAATTTTCATTTTTCTACCAAAAAACGCTAATTGACTGCCCTCTTCAGTTTAAACCTTTACACTGCACTTGAAATTGAATCGAGCATTGCTACTGGCTCAGCCTTATGGGGAGCTTCCTCCCCTTCCTGTCAGCCCATGGGTCCTCTACCAAATAATATTTTTAATAAAGTCATCGAGCGTGGTGAGCCCTTCTATTTCCAGAGCATGGGTCCCCTAATGTCAGAAAAACATAAATGAAAGGCAACGAGCGATAAAAGCTATTTTTTGATCCCATTTGAAATGTGCCATGGATTGAACATATGATGTCCACAAATTTTAAAGAGACATTTTGATTTTTTTTTTTAAGTCTCCTTTTCGGCAAAAGTTACTTTAGGTTTTTTTGTAAAAACACTTAGCGGACTACAACTGAAGAAGAAGTGAACAGAGGGCCGTAGCCTCTAGGACAAAGGAAGGAGCATTAAACACGGAGAAAACCACTATAAATCATGCCATGTGGAAAGTAGCAGCTATGCTGGAGATGAAACAGTTGGTGGAGTGAGAGCCAGCATGGAGGAGAAGCTCTACAAGGAGTCAGTGAGTGTTTGACGTGTTTTAGCTAGTGCTAGCTTGTGTTAGCTGTGTGACGCCATCTGTGAGACTTCTGATTTGTAGGCATTTTAATTCGGAATTTTTACAATCAGAGAAAGCCTAAATCACTTGACAAACACAGTTGAAATGCACATCATTAGTTATCATTTAAATTGAGATACAACATATGTGTGACTCAGGATGTAAGACAAAGAGGACCAGAAAATAACTTTTATCGCTCCAGTAGCTCTGTTTCATTGTTTTTGACTGTAAGGGAAACATGGAGGTAGATAGGCGTAACTTCGGCTCCCCAATTTTAGACGACAGCCGGCTAGTCGCTGTGGAGTATAAAACAAACCCAGTCACACCTCCGTAGGGACTTGGAATAGCAGTGTTAAGGCAACCCTTTTTTATTTCTTCTTCTTTGTAGTTTCAAAGTCAAGAGTCAGACGTCTGGGGTCACCCCCAAGCATCGGGTGGTACTGTGTGAGTAGCCTTACATCATACATCCACTGCGAATCATTGAACCGTGCTATGGAGACGTACAGTTTGGTCTAGAGTTGAATAAAACCACTAAGAACGTCAAGCGTATGCCCTGCTTTGATGTCAGCTGTGTCTTTGTTCTTAAGCACCATTTTTTGGAAAGATTTTTCCAATGATTCCCAGTTGGGGAGAGTCTGTCACTCTTTAGGAGTTGCGGTTAGTTAGCGAGGAGGAGAGTTAGCCCCAAATTCTGTTAGTGTGAGGTAAAGAATGGAGACTGAAAGACTGTGACCCAGTCTACCCTCTGTCGCAGTCAAACTAGACAAAGTTGGGTAGCAACAGCAGACAAATGCTATTAGCAACCAATGAAAATCGGAGGCTGGGTGATGGCAACAGCAGCAAGATAACTTTAAAAAAATGTATTAGTAACTAAACAACATCATGAACATAAAAACACCGTCTTAGTGAGCGTAATGCCACTACTACTACAATCACATAGAGAAAAATACAGACAAATACTCAAGTAGTTACGACTAATACACTCTAAATAATGAAGAGCCTTATTGTTTCTGCTGAAAAGATTCCAGATTGAAATGTCTAGGTTATCAGACGAATGCAAAAGGGCTGAATCGTCAGGCTTTTTTAAATCAAAGATTAAACTCTACCATTCAGAGCTGCCTGTGAGTCCTAAATTGCATTGTTTTTTAAATTCTTCTCTAAGTGAATCTCATGTGAAACCATGGTTCACTGCAGAACTGTGACGGCTACGCCAGGACAAGGAGGAGGCCTACAGGAGTGGGGATCGGGACCTGTACAAGCAGGCCAGGAACAAGCTGACAAAGGAGATCAAGGCAGCAAAAAGGAACTACAGTGTAAAACTGAAGGAGCGTTTTTCTGTCAACGACTCTTCTGCAGTTTGGAAGGGCCTGCAGACCATCACCAACTACAGGAGACCATCCCCCCACCCTGTGGGGAGCCCCCGCCTGGCTGAGGACCTCAATGACTTTTTCTCCAGGTTTGAAACAACTTTCACACCTTCCACCTCCCCCACCATCTCCATCACAAAAGGCCTAGCATCACCCCAAACCATCCCCATACCTGACCCCCTGCCTGCGCTGACGATCTGTGAACAGGATGTGCGCCAACTATTTCAGAGACAGAGGATTAAGAAGGCATCAGGTCCTGATGGAGTGTCTCCATCCTGTCTGAAAGTCTGTGCTGACCAGCTGGCTCCCATCTTCACTCAGATCTTCAAGCTGTGTGAGGTCCCCTCCTGCCTCAAACGCTCCACCATCATCCCGGTTCCCAAGAAGTCCCCTGTCACAGGATTAAATGACTACAGACCAGTCGCCCTGACATCTGTGGTCATGAAATCCTTTGAGCGACTGGTGCTGTCCCACCTGAAGGAAATCACGGATCCCCTGCTAGACCCCCTGCAGTTCGCCTATAGAGCAAACAGGTCAGTGGATGACGCAGTCAACATGGCTCTCCACTACATCCTGCACCACCTAGACTCCGCAGGTACCTACGCTCGGGTCCTGTTTGTGGACTTCAGCTCTGCATTTAACACCATCGTCCCAGAGCTCCTCCACCAAAAACTGTCCCAGCTCACCGTGCCTCCCTCCACCTGTCAGTGGATTACCAGTTTCCTGACTGACAGGAGGCAACAGGTGAAACTGGGTAGCTTCATATCCAGCACCCGGTCCCTCAGCATCGGCGCCCCCCCAGGGATGTGTTCTCTCCCCACTGCTTTTCTCACTTTACACCACTGATTGGACATCAAGAGACCCTTCTGTGAAACTCCTGAAGTTTGCAGATGACACCACCGTCATTGGACTCATACGTGACGGCGACGAGTCTGCATACAGAAGGGAGGTGGAACAGCTGGTTCTCTGGTGCAGTCAGAACCACCTGGAGCTAAACCCGCTCAAAACTGTGGAGATGACAGTGGACTTCAGGAAGAGACCACCATCAACATCTCCTCTCATGATCCTCAACAAGCCAGTCCCCACAGTGGAGTCTTTCAGGTTCCTAGGATCCACCATCACACGGGACCTGAAGTGGACCTCACACATCAACATAATAAGGAAAAAGGCCCAGCAAAGGCTGTACTTTCTGCGTCAGCTCAGGAAGTTCAACCTGCCCCAGGAGCTGCTGATCATCTTCTACACAGCAATAGTCCAGTCTGTCCTGACCTCATCCATCTCTGTCTGGTTCGGATCCGTCACCAGGCAAGACAGGGACAGACTGCAGAGAACAGTCAGGTCCTCAGAGAGGATCATAGGTACTGATCTTCCCTCCATTGAGGACCTTTTCCGGGCCAGGGTCAGGAAGCGGGCCAGAAAAATCACCTCTGACCCCTCACACCCTGGCCACAATCTGTTTAGGCTCCTCCCCTCAGGCCGGCGTTACAGAGCGCTGTACGCCAAAACCACCCGACACAAGAACAGTTTCTTCCCCCAGGCTGTTGCTCTGATGAACTCTGAATAGTCACAGAGTGTGAGTCCACTCACACGAACAATAAACTAAAACTCTGCACTGCTGTATATACTTACTGTATATACTTACTGTACAATAACCATGGTTTGGTGTATATATTATCCTTTATTTTTTATTTTTATTTATTTTTTTTTTCCGTTTTTTAATTTCACTTATTTAAGTTCTGTACTGGAGAGAAAAGTTGCCGGAGTCAAATTCCTTGTATGTGTCATACTTGGCCATTAAAGCTGATTCTGATTCTGATGTTTTTATTTTTTTTATTAATATCTTTTAACTGATTGTGTTTTATCTGTTTTTAATTTACTGTCTTTTGCATAAATTTGTTTCTTATACCTTACCTAAATTGCTCTTTTCATTAATGGATCCTTGTGTTTTTTGTGTTTTTAAATTTCATACTGTTACATAAAATTTTATATTATGCTTCAATTGCTAAATGCATTTGTTTTAGAGATGATCTGTTTTAATTTTCATACTTTCTAATGGTTTCCTTATCACGGAATCATGTGAAGTACCTTAAATTGCCTTGTGCTAAAAGTGTGCCACATAAATAAAATTGCCTTGCCTTGCCTTCTGTGATGGCACCATTAATGCTGAAAAGTAACAGATTTTGGAGCACAATATGCTGCCTTCAAATAGACATCTTTTCCAGGGAGGCCGGTGCATGTTTCAACAAGACAATGGAAAACTACATTCTGCACACATTACAAAGTCGTGGCTGTGGAGGAAGAGGGTACGGGTACTTGACTGGCCTGTCTGCACTCCTGGCCTGTATGCAGTACGATCTGTCTGCAGTACGATCTGTCTCCAATAGAGAATGCGTGCCGCATTTTGAAGCTCAAAATGAGACGATGACCCGCACTGTTGCCCACCTTAACACTAGTTTGCATGAAGAATGGGACAAAATTACATCTGAAACCTTTCATCACTTGGTGTCTTCGTGAGGAATACATAAAACAGCTGCTGTAATGCTATAAATGTAATACAGTCAAAGTTTGAGAAAGTATTGTTTTTACTTTGATTTTAATTTAACAAACCATCCCACCTGTTCCTGATTTGGGGTTGTATTGTAGATAATATATTAGAATGTATATATTCTCAAACACAATATCAACACTTCAACTAGAAAAGGAAGGATTTAATGGGAACTAACCATTAATAGAGACAGCACTAATTAGTAGCTCCATGATATATTTAAATGCTTAATTTCGTGAAGCCTTGCGCCTTAGAACAGTGAGCGAAAACAACCAATGCCTGTCATGGGCGAGCAGATATAGATGATCGGGTCAGGTCAGGCTCTCGCTTGGTGTTGGTTCTGGGTTTTTGTCAGATGCCCCATCATTCTCCACTCAGCACTGGGAGATCACAAACATCACATGATGACTTCAGCACAGTGGGATGTATTTAGGGCATAGTATCATTATCATGGCCAACAAGAATCTAATATTCTTTCATATCTTGTGTGTTTTCAGCTTCAGAGGGACAAAAATTCAAAGCAAACCTTGATAAGAACATCAAGTCAAGGTCTGCTAACTTCCATTCACACAAACTGTTTATTCAGTTTATTAGGTAGCAAAAAAAAAAAATCAAGATTTTATATATATATATATATATCTCCTGCATTTGGATTAGTTTGATGCAAACATGCTGAGCTAGAACGGGTGTAGAATCCTGCACACAAGGATACAATTGGATAAGAAGACCATGTGTGCTTAGCAATATTAATATATGATGACTTCCTGTCTAATTTAGTGTTGATCCGTCTCATAATCTAGTGAAAACTCAGTTTGGAGTCTGAATTCTCCTGTTTGGCGTGCTGTACGATTAATAAATTATAAAGATGAAGATGCTGTGCAGATGTATCAAAAGTGGAAATTCGTTCACTTTTAAACCTATTCATTAAAACTTGCATGACAGTCTTTTTCCTAATCATTGATTAAAGAAAGAAAAATATATATATATATCAAACTGAATAACTTTCAGAATCATATTTTTTCCGTCAGATTCCGTCACCAGAATTGTGTTGTGTGGTCAAAATCCAGCATCTTTCAGATTCGAAGGTTGCATCCTCTCAGGGTTGTCTTGGTGGCTCCTCCGACCGCCCACGATGACCACGATGGTAAAAAAACGTCATCTAACAATGATACTGACCTGCCTTCACTGAGAGAGTCTGTATTCAGTTCATTTATCTAGGGCCAATTCATAACATGTGTCATCTCAAGGCTCTTTACGAGAAAGGTCATTACAATTCAATCATGCAAACATTCCTATTAGTTGAAAGTTTTCTATTTAAGAAATCCAAGCGGATTTCGTCAAGTCATTGACTTGAGGTTGTGCCCTGAACATGCAGACTCTAACCACAAGAAGAAAGCTGAAATAAATAAATATAATTTGCGGTTTGCCATATCTCCTTGATTTTCATCAAGACCTTGAATGGCACACAGCAACCATACAAAATGCTATATGTTGCTGCATCCTGCTGTGTTTTGTTTCTTTTATTTACTTTAATCAGGGAAAGGAAAGCTGCCGACCAAAATAGGACCTTCTGCACAAAAAAGATTTCCATTTATACGGCAAACCATAAACTATAAGAAAGCATAAAACAGTACACAGGGTTCTGACTAATGACTGAACTGTTCATTTTGCAGCAGGACTCCTCTGCTCCACTGACTTCAGACACGCTGTGTTTCTTGTTGTAAAACAGATGAGGGCGCCACAGCCAGAGAGAGAAGAGGAGCCAGCCGAGGGGCTGAAACCAAAGGTGATGGTGGTATGGAACTTCCTCTGCGATTCAGTGAGTTTCTGAGCATACATAATCAGAGTGTTGGATGCGTGTCTGGATGAGTGGGACTGAGCTTTGAGGGATTTGTTCCGTATTCTCTTGATGGGATTATAACAGCTTGACAATCTCTTTACAGAGCCGGGGAAGCTTTGGCAGCTTGTGTTTACCGCTGACTGCCACGATTGTTTGTCATGGCTCCATAAAGGATCCATGACAGATCTCCTTAGTTCTCTCTATTCTTCTGGTGACAAGGTTGAAGGGAATTTAAAGCACGGATGGGTTGGCAGCTGATTCCGCTGTTTCCGTGGCACCTGGTTGATGTCAGGAACCCTGGACAGACTTGATCAGAAAAGTGCTTCCAGTGGTCGACCACAATGACTTGTAGCATAAATAATCGCACACCTTTGAACTTTCTAACATTTCATCATGTTGCAATTACAAACATTATTGTATTTTTCGGGGGCTGTTTGAAATTGCTAAACATTAAAGGGGAAGTTCAATTGTTTTTTTCAACCTGGACCTTATTTTTGGCATGCATTATGTATATAATGGGAGTTAATGGGGCAACCAAAGTGCTGCCTGTAAATAAGGCATTATCTGCAATAAAACTCCTTCATTTCTTCCCCTGTGAGTTCGGAGCGTCTCTGGGATACTTTGTTGACGTCCTCATGGGGTTTTTACAGGGCAAGAGTCTTCAGGGGGGAAAAAAAAGTTATTTTGAACAAAACTAAAGCAGTTTCTCCAAAGCCCTTTCAAGTGATCTGGTTCAGTTCTTCACATTTAGGCATTAGTAGTGGCAGCATGATGCAGCGTAAATGCAGGATAGTCCAGGAAGAAAAGTTGTTAGAGACTGTAGACGAACTAAAAACTCCTGGTTGGAACGGGAGCAGGAAGTAGAAGCACGGACACTCAGGGAGGCTGAATATCTGATTATGAACACAGGAATGCTATGCTTTAAGGAGTGTGTGTGTGTGTGTAGGTGGTGATGGTGGTGGGGGGGATGAAGCAAAGAACCGCTGATAATAAAGGGCAAATACTATATTTTTTTGCCCCACGTATGTTTCACCTCGATCTCCTAGTTACTGATATTCCTTTCTTCGCTCTCTTGGTTGTTACTTTTTAGGAACATCCCATTGATTTCAGGCATGTGTTGGAAGACGTGCTGTTACCAAAAATGGTTAATTGATGGTGGTTCTGTATGCAAACGGCCACGAGCAACTAGGTGCGCAGATGCTGGATTTATCAACAGATGATTGCGGACGAAAATGCGTACGAGTTGCCACAGCATATTTCATAAATCAGACTTTTGACTATTCGTACAGACATTATGAACTGTATTTGTATTAAATCAGAATATAGACCTCTGGACGACATGTGGCTTTCAGAGCGTAGCCGACATTTTGGCAGGTATGAATCTAATGAAATGAACGTCGCCAGCTTGGATTTGACTCCGTCTGAGTTTAAAACACATTTTAAAACACAAGATATTATTTTAAACACAGAAAATTAAAAGGATTAAACATCTGCGACCTTTACAATGCCCCAGGGATACTTCCCATTAAAACTTCAGAAGCTGTTGGAGTGGACCTTTTACCAGACCTGAGACACCCTGACATACGATTTCCTGGGTAAGGGGAGCAACCAACAACTAGGTAATGTCCGTGTCAATATCTGACCATTAACCAATCATTGTATCCAAAATAAACAAATGACTAAATAAATAAATTACACCTTAGTCCTCACTGTGATCACATCTAAATAGAAGAATGCAGACGTCACAAAGATTGCTGTGATTCTGCAAGAGTTGACGTCATGTTTAGCCACTTGTTGCTATGTGAGCAACTAAACTATGCCAAAATAACGCTAAGAATCCTAATTAAAGCAAAATATCCGTTGTGTTTACTGTTCCGCCTTTTCTGTCACAACGCCACGGATAACTTTTCAGTGTTCACAAGCCATCATCATTAAAGCAGTTGATATTTTTTTTTATTACAATTGTTTGAAATACTAATGTAAAGTTAACTCTAAATTATGTGTTCGGGTGAAATCTATTGAGAGACGGTCGTTTTTTCCTCTTGCTCTGCGAGGAGAAATCCATCTTTCTCTCCGAGTTGGATCTTTCAGATTGTGATAAAATCGGGTCTCTTTTCTTTCAATGTGTAAAGCACTCTGAGTTGGATTTATGTATGAACAGCGCTTTATAAATAAAGTTTGATTTGATTCAAACATATTACAATTTTAAAGCCATAACTACTCATAGAACTAATTTTTTGTAACTTGATGTAAAGAAGGATTCTTCATAAAATAAAGAACATTATGGATAACCCCCAACATCCTCTTCATGAGACTGTCATCCAACCACAGACTGTCTTCAGTCAGAGGCTTCCACAGTTTCACCGGACACAGACGGCTAAAGGAGATGCTTCATGCTCACAGCCATCAGCATCTACAACAACTCCCTGAAGAAACTTGAATAGTATGAGCTATGAAAAAACATATAATTTCCTTCTGGGATCACAAAAGTATTTTTGAATTGAATGAAATACACATGCTTGACCTTAAACAATAAACACATCTTAAAAACCATCTCTCATTATCCTTTCTGTTCCCAGTTTTGTGTTACTTTGTGCTTTCACAAAATCCCCACAGAGTGTATTGAAGTTTCTGGTTCCCAGTTTATTTCCATCACACTGACACACTTCAGAGTTTGATTCTTTTAAACAAAATTTTGGGAACTGAAACAAAGTCTATACTTTGTTTTTTTCTGAAAAGATCTTGAACTCAGTGAGACTTCCTGAACAAATATAACTTCAGTGGAGCCACGTGAAGATGATGCAGGTGCCTTTGAACCTGGATCATCTGGCTCGTGCTACATTTAGCCCACGCTGACTGTTTTTGCCCCAAATAAATGCTATTCTGTTGTTTCCTTGAGGACTATAAGGGAAAAAAGTATTTGCAGATTTTATTATGCCATCCACTGGCACTAAAGCAGAAGTTGATTTTTTCCTCAAACAGTTCAAACTTGCCAGCATGTCTCTGTTGGCTTCTTTTTTGAAAGTCATCTCTCAAGGCATTAAGTGGGAACAATACCTCCACACCTGGCTTATCTGTTGGGAAACAGTGGGGGTGTTTTATAACCCGCTCATGTAAATATGCCTGAAAATATCAGAAGTTTTCGGCGGTGCATCTTTATGATGGTATGTCAATCATTTGATGCAGCAAAATCTACCAAGCTCATGCTCCATTTTTCTATTTTATGGCTCCGTCCGGATCCAACAATTGCACCAATTTGAATGTCTGACACACCAAAAAAGCGCATTTCTGCATTTATGTGGTTCTTCTGCTGGTTACGCGCTACCACATTCTACAACAGAGCAAGACTGGTGAGGTTCTTCGCTCAATAACGTCACAACCGGCTGCTATAACACTTCAACTTTAGAACAAACTACCAGTTTGTCATTTGAAGTTACGGGAAAACAAAGTAAGGCTGATTGAACTGCAACTGGTGTTTTGTGCTTTCGTGTTTGCTGTGGCAATGCGTGTTCCCAAATCAGCGGGGTGTGGGGTGATAGCCCATAGGAGGGGTGAGTGATCTGTGACTGCGTTTTTATTTGAGCTAGGTTGTTGAAAACAAATATATTGCTGTAACAAATTTAGAAACATTGGTTTTTTAACCGTTTAGGCGGCACAGCATTTATTATGTTCATATTTGGAGGTGTCGCTGTCTGAAGAAGCGAGGAAAAGAAAACGAGAAAGTGACAGAGCAACAGACAGGACAAGAGTCAGCATTGGCCCTGTTTTTCCTTACTGGGGGGTGCTCTTCAACAGGATGTAATAAGGATCCTGAACTAGCTGTGTTGCTACTGGATTGGTAATGCTTGTTATTTTGTTTAGTCAGTCATGATGATGTGATACAGTGCTGGGGAAACTGTTTGATGGTTTACCAACTCACACGTCATTAGTTTAACGTCTTTTGTTGTGTTTATTAGCGTGATTGTAAAACCATCAGCACGCTGGTCTCTTCAGATACGCTCACTCCATAGAGATTTGATTTTACGACAGTGACGTTACGCAGCAAGCCTTGAGAGGGCGACAGAAGACAAATATCTGCTAAGTTACGGAGTGTGTCTTTAATGGTGCGTCAAGTCTATGGTTTAGGGCATCAGAGTCTTTGTGTGCTTTGTGTGGCTTTGGCCATGGCAATTTATGAAACTTTTGCTGCTTTTCAAGCTTCAAAATGGCAAAAGCCAGCAATGCAGAAGTTGAGCTAGCTGAACTTTCTGTACTGTCCCCTGAGCCGCAACCAGAGCTGTAGTGACCTCGGCCAACGTCAACTAGCCAGCCACGAGCAGCAATTGTTTAAAACATCTGGCAGAGAAAGGCCCACCTACGTGCTTTGCAAACTGCCACCTTAAAAAGGCATAGGCTTCAAAATAGGCACTTTGTGAGTGAAGGTGACAAAGAGTCTTTAAAGAGCAACTCAATCTGACCCCCACAGTAGTCTTACTCTTACTCAGGGGTAGAGGGCTGGGCGTGGTCTGGACTGTGATTGACATCTTGACAACAGTGCTGCTGCAGTGGCACAGACGGCGGGAGAGATGGAGAGCAACACACTCGCGGTCATCCTTTGAGGTGGAGGATTTCTCTCCACCTCCTTCACCAGAGGAAAGAGAGGACAGGGAGGCAGGTTCTGTGGAGGGGGCGTGGGCGGAGACTGTGCTTCTTCAGCCTTCACTATATTATATACTGCAGTATATAATTTTAACCTAAAGTGGGCGCCACACTGAATATTTCAGGCCGAAAATTAAGATTCTTACTGAGATGCACTGACATACCAAAATAAAATGACCGGACATGTAATTAGCACTGTTAGAAACTCATTCATACAGTTTAGTAGCAGCAAAAAGAAAAGAAAAATTGGGAATTGGTTTCTCTGTAAGCGTATCTAGTTTTAAAACTACCACACTGAAGACTCAACACTGGACTAATCCGCATTGATATCAGAATATTTACAAACACAAACACTTTTTGAGATCTGTGAATGTTCAATAAGGAGCCAGATTAGTCTTTTTTTTTTTCACCTGGACTGCATTAGCACTGGTAGAGCTTTAAACGACTGCGGATTGAATACTTTCAAAGTACCGCAGGAGTGGGTGCATTTACGCTTTAGCTAAATGGGAAGCTAAACTTGAAAGTCGACACAAGCTTCATCTCTATGTTTAGGGTTATCGAGTTGGAAGGGGAACCTAAGGATACAGTCCCGAGTCTTTTATGATCAAGAACAGATTTTTCCTCTGGGTTTGCTCTGTATTTAGTTCCACCCAATAAATTCTGATTAGATGACTTGTCCCCTGTGGAAGTAACATCCCAGCACGATGCTGCCACTTCATTTGGCTGAGCCCATTAACGTGGTCCCATCTGACCAGAGCACCCACATTAGCTTTGTCCGCTACTCGACTTCTAATGAAAGGTAAACATAAGACTTTATCTCAACAATAGCTTTCTTCTCTAAATTCATCCATAAAGTCCAGATTTACAGAGTTCACATTTAACGGCTGTTCCTCCAGAGTTTTCACAGACATTCTTGGTTCTGGACTTCTCAGTAAACAGAAACCACAATCTGGTCATTCACAAAGCAACCAAGTTATACCCCATCGACATCAGCAAGCACGGGGATGGAGTCAGAGAGCTGGTGACGTCTGATGTGTTGGCCATCTGAATACCACTCTCGTAGCTCACACACCACCTGTGTGTTGCCTGTAATCGCTGCAACAGCAGTTTACCTCGTTATGGAGCAAATATCTTAAATATAGGCTGATTAAAGGAGTTAAAAGATTAATATAATCATGCTGATCAACACCGAGGAAGAATAGTGTGCAAAAAAGCATTTGCATCATTCAAACCTCCAAACCCACCACTGGACACACCCTATATACAATTGATCAAGGTTTTGACTGTATACAAAAATCATGATTTGGAACGTTTTTGGTACAATTTAATCAGAAAAATAAAGGCAAATGTGCAAGTAACTTTTTTTTTCTTTCACTTTGATCAGCTTTAAACAAAAAAATGTATTAAAAAAAAGATTTTATTATGCTCTATAAAACAGTTGAAAATGGTTAGCTGGAAATTTGATTGGATAAAAAAAAATAGCAGTACATGCCGACATAGCCAGAGTAGAAAACAATAAAATGACTTGAAAAAAGTGACGTTAAGAAATGTTTAAATAATACTTAGCCCATATTTGAGAATAAAGCAAGCTTGAATCCCTTTCGAGTAGTTTTATTTAGACAGCCTAGGTTCCCAACTATACCTGAACGCAGCGGTTAGGAAAATCTCATTAACAAGGATTCCTCTAACTTTTGTTTCATCCAAAAGTTTTGGCCTAATTGGCTGCTACTGGTCATGTTTAAATCCAGCTTGACATTGTTTCAGGTGAATCAATCAGCTCAGTGCAGAGCGTTTTGTGGACCTTATTGCTCCTGAAATATGCGTTTCCTGACAGAGTTCTGGGTTGGACTTTCTAGTTTTACTATAGCTGCAATAAAAATAAAATCCTCACAGATAGAGTTAAATGACAGCTGGAAAGCTTTTCCGTTTTGGCATCACGTTTTAAAGTCGCGCTAACGAACGTTTCACTGCGCTCCAAGTGCCGTACACAAACATTCTGCATGTGTTCAGATAGAAGACAGCTGGAATAGTTCAGTACAAGTACGTACCAAACCAAAAAAAAATAAAATAAAAAAATGATTTTCATCTTCAGTCTTCTTGTCCTGATGAACCGCTCCATGCCAGTCTGATGGTAAAGCATGAAGCAGTTCTCCAAGATCAGAACATCTGGTAGACATCTTACAACTCTGGTGTGAGCCGCCCTGTGAGTCGACACATTTTTCTAATCCAATATGTTTGTTCTCAACTAGATATAGTTCTGTTCCTGTAACACTGTTCTCATCTAATATGGAAAGCAATCACTAATAGAATATTTCTATAACAATCCCTTTGCGATACTATGACTATATATCGTGATTTTTAAACTTGAATTTACTATAGGGAAACAGTCACGGCATTCTGAACACTCCAACCTGCTTCATACTTCAAACATCTAGTTATGTTTCTCGCTGTAATAGAACATGTTTTAAATCCTTCTCCAGGGCGCGGTAGAAACACGAAGCAGAAATAAATCCACAGCAAACATCTTACGAAGATTTAATGTACATTTATTCTTAACACGTGGAACATATAGTATAAAGATTTCATACTGAATAAATGATATTCATTAAGCCAAAAAAGAGGGGAAAAGGGAATTTACATCGAGTCTTTAGCTACATCATCTGAGATACAAATATGCAGAATCCGCATCACTGGAAAAAATAATAAAATAATAAACCGAATGAAAACTGGTTTCTTCATCAAGGTTCGTCTCTGTGAGGGAGCTCTAGTGACACCGCAGATGTGCATGTTAATAAGCTCCGCCCCCTCGGCCCAGAGACAAACCGAACCTCGACGTTTTGTTTAGATGTGGCATCAGACAGCAGCTGAACACCCTCCCCGGAGCACTGACTGGAGCAGGGCGTGGGAGGCCGGAATAACGGAGCCGGAAAGGGCGGTGGGTGTCAAGTAAATCACATGGCGTAGTTGACGCAAAGGGCGGGGGTGGGTGGGGTAAAAGTCAAAGATTAAAAATGATGAAGAGCAACAGAAGCTGAGAAAGGGAGAAGTGTAATGTACAAGGTGATATTTACAGCGCAGCCTGGACTGCGTCTAGCGTTGAGGACCAGTCCTATAGGTGACTTTTTCATAGAAGAGGGTCCAGGTCATACAATCGAGGGGAGAAAAGAGAAGAGGTCGGGGTGTTGTAGGTTCACCATACTTTGGGGGGAAAGCCGTATTCTCTCTCCACATGAACTAAAACTGGTTTTAAAAACTACAGTTTGCTGCCAAGCCAGCATATCTCAGTGTGAAACAGTATTATTACAGTATGTTTACAGTTTTTTTTAAGGTGTACAGTACAGAAAAAAGTCCTACAATCTACTGCACAGGCCTCCCATGACAGACGTCTGTTCACAGCCAATAATGGGGTTCCTGTGAGGCTGAGTATATAGCATCCAAAAAAATTACAGCAATTATACCACACTACAGTCCATGAGTCTACGTAGCCTCCAGACATGAACAAGAATATTGTTTCCTTTGCGCCCTGCGGGTCGCTCAGAGGGAGAACGCGAGCACAAGTATCCCCCAAACTCACTGTAAACGAGACAGCAACTTTGGTTACAGTTTTTTCTTTTTTTTTTAAATGGAGTTTTTCTTTTCATTAAAAAAAAAAGAAGTCCAGTCCACAAGGCAGTGCACTCTGTCCTATATGCCCGGGTTCCGATCTGCTCTTTCCTGCCCGTTTCGCTCCACGGGAGACGGTTCAATCCACAGCTACTTCATGATATTCCTTCCTTCCTTTAGTGAGAAGCAGGGGTAAAAAGACAGCAGAGTCCGAGGTGATTTTTGCATAAATTAAAAACAAAGGACAGTCAGTGTTTACTCTGTTCACTCACGCTTCATACGACACATACATACGCACACCGAAAAAAAAAAAGAAAAAAAAAAGGAGGTTGGGAGAGGGGGCCGGGAACGCTGAAAGCCCCTGGCGGCTGTCATGACTGGCCAATCAGAAACAGTACATCACAGATGACTTGGGACACCAAAGGGTTCATAAGCGGGGACACGGAGATGTCCAGCAGGCGCGACTCGTACAAAGTGAACTCTGAATGGTTCTCCTCCACCTTGGCCAGGGCGTGCAGCGCCCGGGCCGCCCGCCGCATCATGTCCACGCTCGTAGGCTCAAAGTGGGGGCCGCCCTGCATTTGGAGCAAGGAGCTTTGGCTCTGTTGGTACTGCGTGGCTGCTAGGCTGTCCTCCAAGAAACCCAGCAGGTTGCCCACGCTGCCTTTCTGCACCGCGATGGCCCGCGCCGCTAGGCTGTCGCCCTGAGCTAGGTTAGCTAGCAAAACGACCGCCATTTCCCGGCAGACCGCCACCTTGCGCTCGCCGACGAGGCGTACGAGCGAGCCGTAGAGCTTCTCCAAGCGGCTGAACGGCGGCGTTGCCAGAATGAGGTCGACGTTGTTGTCCTGGATGCTGAGCTTGCTGAGTGTCTCGAGGACCAGTCTATGGGGTGAGAGGGAGCTGTGGGGCCCCAGCGTGGGGAAGGGGTCCAAGGCCTCTGCCGAGGGGCACACCGCCCAGTGGAGCAGGCCGTCCAGCAGCGGCAGGCATATACTCTCTGGGTAGATGGAAAGGTCCAGCTGGCCTGAGATGTTGGCCAGAGTGACCAAGCAGTTCTCCCTCAACACCTCCAGGCAGTCCCACCACCACTCGTCTCGGTCACAGCTCACTCCTTCGTCTTCCTCCTCCTCCTTCTCGTAGGTGACCGGCGCCTGTTTGCGCTCGGGGTGCCTGTGGTGGAGCAGCACCAGGCGGCCCAGCAGCAGCAGGAGGCCCGGGTGTTTGGACATCTCCTGGTCGTTGCCTGGGACAAAGGAGAGGCTCCTGATTATGTTGGAGACGCAGATGCAGCGGCGGGCCAACGAGTCCTGCCAGTCCGACAATGTGCTAAGCGGCGTTTCGTCCTTGCTGTGGGGCTCGTCTTCCAGGATCTTGATGTTGCGCCGGCTCTGCGGGTCAGGGTTGATGCTGAACAGATACTTGCCGTTCTCCTTCTGCTCCTCGGCGCCTCCGCGGACCACTTCCATCGTGACCGACCCTGGTCGGGCCGACAGTACGTCATCGATGGTGGCAGTGACTGGTGCACAGACGGGCAGAGAGGAAGTGGTCTTCTCCATTGACGCGTTGTTGGGATCTGAAGACTGTTGAACCTTCTCTTTGGAACAGAACTTGGATTTCTCTGGGTTTTCTGTTGTCCCGAGCAGCTTGACATTCTTGCGGCCTTCGGTGGCAGGTAGCAAGCGTTTTCTCTGCTTAAGGAGGTCCATCTGACTTTCAAAGTGGGTCTGGATGTGTTCAGTAGTGTCACCGCCACCAATACTCCAGTGTATCAGGCCACTGTCAAAACTCTGCCGCTGCCCAAGCTTGGATAAGTGGTTTAACCGGAAGGGGTTCTTCTTACGCACCACCTTGATGGGGAGTTTATCGAACTTGCTGGCCTGCTTGGGCTTTTCCAAGTGGACGTTGGGGTCCTGAGAGGACCCTGAGGTAGAGCTACTGGCTTCCTTGGTGGTAGAAGACTCCTTTTTCTCTTCCTCATCCTCATCTTCTGAAGACTTGTCTTTCGTTGAGCTTTCTTCCTTCTCCTCCTCTTTCACCTTCACCTGAGTGGAGGTGTCATGATTGGCCTGTTTGTCCTCATTCTCCTCATCTTCTTCATCCTCCTCCTCATCTGTGTCCATATCTTCACAGTCAGGCATGGGAATTTCATCATCGGAGTCCTCGGCTGCATTGGGATCTAGCAGGGTGCGCTGACCGGGGTCTCCCACTTCGTACTCCTTTAGGATGCCGAAGATCTTGATGAGGCAGCGTCGGAAGTACTCCACAATCAGCTCCAGGAACCCAGGTAGCTTCAAAAAGGACAAAAAACGTTAGATGAAGGTAAAAGATCCAAGAGGCAGGACCATGGAGTTCAGTTTGTATAGCAGGACCCCGCCCAGAATTTAGGTACTTACTTGGCAAAGGTTAAAAGTAGTGATGCTGCCGTCATCATACAGTAAAATGTTGATGGCGTCCAAGGCCCAGGTGCTTTCAGCTAATAAACCTGACTTTAGGGACATCATAACTCTCCAAGCCTCAGGAGTGCCTTTGAAGAAAAAAAACACACAAAAAAAAACACAGATAGCCCGTGAGTCAAAATGACAAACTTTCCATGTGTCTGCGAGTTTTTACTTAAAGGCCCATTCCAATCGTCTTTAGGGAAATTTTAAAGCCTTCTCAGTGGTCTTTAAGTCATGATTATGCCATTTTTAGCCAAAATCACAAAACCAATGCCGTTTTCTAGGACGTAGCTTCTGCAGAGCAGCAGAAACAATTCGCCCCTGTGTTGTGGGCTCAACCTTTGGTGTGGAGGCTCAAACATTGGTGCTGCGGCCACGGCTACAGCCCCTCACAACCCCAACCTAGCATTTGCGGTGAAACATAAATGTTGAGCGATATTGGGGCTATCCAGCTGTACAGTTTCGAGCCAGATATCATCTCGGACGAGGAACACAAAGACGTACATACATGTACTTGTCTACAAGTGGATGCATCAGATTGGTATTGTGACGTCTTTGGAAACAGAGCGGAGGGACTAAAAATTTCCAAGGTTTATTTTCATTGTTCATTGGCTGTTTAATGGTCGTGGACAAACAACGTTGTTGGAGGACTTTAATCTGACCCTTTTGGATGTAAAAGAGTTTTTTTTTTTTTTAGATAGATTGGTTTTGTCATGTTTATTGGAGTACGAATGGGTAAGTTGCACATTTTATCTCCTTTGGAGGTGTGTGTCTTTGTTGGCAAAAGCGCTCGCTGTGTCTACAGTTATAAGTTAGAATTCACAAGACTTAGTTTTCTAATGAAAACATGTATAATTTCTTAGAAGTTAGAATATTAAAGGATTTAAACGTTGCCTGACCGGCGGGGGGAGGGGGGCAGAGCAGGAGCTTGTGGCCCACCCAGTGTAGTTGCTATGTCACATCTCCTTTCCATTCCAGGTGGCATTTTAGTGTCTGCTACTGATTCACAGAAATGCTCACAAATGCAAATCTGAGCTTTATTTTCTTAAGGTATGTCCTCTAGCTTTAGAAATATGCTACAAAAACATACTAGCAACAACATTTTATCGGAGTTGGTATTTAATGAGCCTAAGATGAAAGAAGTTGTTTACCGATGTCTTTCATGGTGAGTCGCCTTCTGGGTTTTAGGCGGGGTTGGGTCGCCTCCACAGAGCCGGGAGGGAAGGCCACATCTCGTCGAATCATGGGCTGCTGCACAGGGGCTTGGCCAATATGCGACGCTGGCACTGGAGGGCCGGCTTTGTGCACCTTGATGCCAGGGTGCATGTAGGGGGACTTGCTGGGGGATGTCCTGGTTTCCATGGGCCGGGGCATGGGAGCTGGACTTGACACCTGAGGAATGTGGTTCTGAGAAGTCTGGTAAATTGAAGGTAAAGGTCTGGTCATAGGCGGTCCAGAACTAGCAGGTCCAAAGGGCGGCTGCCTCTGGTTTACGTGGCCGGGCCACTGGCCCTCGTGGTTGATGCGTTGGTCTGAAGGCATCATCTCCTCCCCTGAACGGTTCATGCCATGGTAGCCGGGGCCCTGGCCTGGTACAGGAGGTCCCTGTCGGTTGGGATAATTTGGATAGCCCATCTCGTTGCGGCCCTGCCACACTGGACCCTGAGGGCCATCGGGACCAGAAGGCATTGAACTTGGCATCATCTGAGGAGGCATGTGGGACTGGGAGTTTGGCGCTGCAGATGAAGGTCCTCTATCTCGCCCAAAAGGGAAGGGGAACTGGCCCTGGGGGCCTGGTGGTCTTCGCTCCCCTCCTGGATATGTGTTATACTGATTATAAATTTCTTGCTGGCCCTGGTGACCAGACGACTGGGCTCCAGGCTGCTGCTGAACGCTGTATGGAACGTTGTACATTTCCCCCTCGTGGCGCTTGGCTGGAGGACCGTACCCTCCATCTACGGGACGCTTGTAGTTCTGTCAGCAGAAAAAAATAAGCATTATTATTACAGCTACGAACATAATTGTTATACTTAAATGCAACAGACATAAAAAACCAAAAGTAATACATGACTGATTGATGATTTGATAGAACAGAATAAATGCTGAACAAAATGTCCTTACAGGTTGCTGCTGTGGATACATTCCTGGCTGTTGATTTGGGTAAGGGCCACCAGGGGGAGCCCCTTGGCCAGGGTATTGATTTGTGTAGGAATCATGCCTGAAAACAAGGATAATATTTAATAAAATTACATTTCATGTTCACAGTAAACTCATATCCTGAGACGTTACAGACATTACTCCTGCCTAAAGGATAAATGGATTTTTACTATTGGCCGTGAAGATGGACCAGTCTGCATTGGATGGTACTGACCGTTGCTGCGGTGGTGGCCGGCTGGGTGAGTACATCCCTGCGTCAGCACCAGAAGGCATCATGTTGGGTTGAGGCGCTCCGGGCCCCATGTTGCCATCAGGGCCCATGCCAGGTTCCTGCCTGTAAAACCGAGCAAACATACAGGAAATGACCCAAGACGAAATCCACCTGATCTGAAGCTCACACCCAACAGCTTCTGGTGTTCTTACCTTCGGTCATATCCATACGGGTACTGCTGCCTCTGACCCATTGGCATGTTACCCATTGGGCCTGGTGGTCCTCTGTTATACTGCTCCCCCATTCCACTGTTAGCGTTAGGTGGCATGAACTGTTCTCCAGCTTAGAAACAAACAAAATGACAAAGTTGTTCGTTTTAGCAGCATTGGATTGGGTGCTTGTCGGTACACCAGTTTAGTTGCTTTGCTCGTTTCGTACCCGAAAAAATTACATTTTTCTGCTCGACGTTTCAGAGAAAACATGTTTCAATTCAGTGTCAAAGGTCAAGGCTATATGTATGGGATCAAAACAGGATCAGATCAGCTCAATGTGAATAATGAATAAACAAAAAAAAGTCGTAGAGTCAAACACTAGACATGGTAAATTAGGAAAAAACAACTGTAAGAAAAATAACTACAAACCGAAAATTGTAACAGAAAAAATATCTGAAAATGAGAGTTGAAAAAAAAAAAAAATTATAATAAATAATTATGATAATAATAATCCAACACTTGCAACTAGGGTTGCAACGATGCCACTTTCTTAAAAAAACGGATACAATATTGATACTTCTAAGTACTTGCAGATACAGAGAACCAAAACCAATACCTCTACCACACCAAAAAAAGCAATGAATTGGAAGACATGTTTTATTTTCTTCTCTGCTTGTTACAAAAAACTGAGACTTAGATAAAAAATGAATATTCATAAAAATAACCAATAAAACTAAAATTTCAACAAAAACAAAACTTTCAGTGAAATTACAGCAGCTTGGTATCTGTTAACTTTAACGAGCATGAGTACATTAGAACGCTATCGACCTGATACCTGAATCGGTGCGTCTCTGCTTGCAACCTAAGCTGCATTTCTTAGTTTTTTTTTTGTTTAAACTGCTGTTTAGTGTTTTCTGGTTGTTGGACAGTTTTTATGAGAAATCAACAACAACACAGGCGACTTGTCTACTGTTGTTACACATTTGTCCAGGAGGAGTGAAAGCTGCAAGTCAACGTGGTTGGAATATTGAAGCGAAGGATTACCCGTCATGTATGCGCTGCTGAATACAAATAACTTTTCTTGTAAAAAAGGCGGCGTATTGTGAAGCTTACACTTACAATTCCGCCTTTTCGATTTCGCAGTTCTACCTGATTTTACGTGGAGGCGGGGTTACAAAGGAAGATTCACAAGAGTTTGGCTGACATCATTTTTGACCAAACGAGACTTGTATCACTGGGCGCTGGAGAGAGATACGATCCTGTCTTTGCTGATGCGGTGAAAGAAACGCTGGGATGAATGACGAAGGTTCATCTGTGACTGGTTTACTTTACTACTGTTTAAAGAGTTACAAGGTTTCCAGCAGAAAATTACACCAACCTAACCTCTGAGCTCCAAAAAAGCTTCTGGAACGAAAACTTGGGCTTGTTTAGCCACATCAGGAGAAGCACTGATCATATTACTACCAATGGGTCACAGTCTTAGGTTTAGAGTTAGTTTTTTAAAATTCAATTCTACAACATTTCTTTGAATCTAAGTATATTAATCAATACACAACGTTTATTTTTTGAGTTTACAATTAGGGCCTGACCGGTATGGATTTTTGTAGTCCAATACCGATATAAAACAGTAGCAAAGGCCGATAACTTCCCCTCCAATAAAAAAAAAAAACCCTCAATATTAAAACCTGCATTATCCCATTTTGATGCTCACATATTTCTCCCCGGTCTATTCTGCGCATGATTTAAAATATTTTTAATAATTGAAACATCTTCATGTATTCTGCTCTGCTGCACATTGTAACCTGGTTTTGCCTGTATTTTATCTGTATTTTTTATCTTAATAACTAGACACTATGTCCATAATGCTAAATATTTTTTCTTAAACTGTGTTCTGTTCTTGCTTTTGCTGGTGTTACAACCGAATGTTCCCTTGTGGGACAATAAATGATTGTTGTATTCTACACACCAAAGAACAGTCTGAATAACTCACTGTGGATTCCAAATAATGCATCATTTGCCGTCCCCATCCAAATATTGGCAAATTTGTCGATAGCCTATAATTTCCATGACCCCCATATAGGCTTATATTTGGGTTGGGTCCTATTAACAATGTGTTCTGTAATTCCTATTGAGCTAATCCTGTTTTGACACCATGTATATGAACCAAAGAATGTGAAGCTTTTTCTATCGTCCACTAAAGTAAAAAATAAAGGAAATGGGGTTTTAAAGGGATATTCCATCATAGCTTATCTTAAATCAGTGTAAGTGAATGGGAACTACTAGGAAGAGTATCGCTTTAAGAATGCACAACGTTTTTGGTTGCATCAGGGGTCATATTTCATGAGTCAACTGGCCCAATATGGATCAGAAACTACCTAAATCAAAATATGATGAAATCAATCTTTTCATAAATTAATATAGAATTAAATTACACAAGATCTGATCCATTTTATTTGTATTTCCCATCATAATAGATAAGAACTGCTTTATAACTGGGTGTCAAATGGTAATAGGGAGGAACAACATTTAAGCTGAAGAATTGCCCCTACCTTTCCTCATGCCTCCAAATGGGTCTTTGTTCGACTCGTAGGGAGCCATGCGACTCATCATCTCTGGACCGCCCATGCCCGGCTGGTAGCCCTGAGAGTTGGGAGTCATGGTGTTCCTTCGGGAAAACGCCGGGTCTCCGCCATCGGCAAAAGGATCCTGCAGATTCACACTACTCCTGCTAAATGACACAGTAGTTGTTAATAGGGTCAAAATGATCATTGAATTGGTCAAAATCTAATTCGAGGTATCAGCAGATTGATTCAGGGCTCTGTTCTACCACAAGGGTTTATTATGTCAGAGAAGTCAAAGGTACAAAATGCCAAAATATTTCAGAGCAAGTTCTGTTCAAAATGCCTTTCCTAAAAAGAAGTCAGAGTTCTGTTGATTTTGTGGTGCATTTACTGCACGATCCTACTTATATTTCATAGAAATACAGAAGAAACCAAAATGAAAGAAAATAAGCACTGAACTTTGGAACAAAAACAAAAAAATAAATCAGTTTTCTTCCCATGTTAAAGTTATGCTGGTGTTACAACCACAAGGGGGTTGTTTAAAAAAAGCAAAATCTTAGAAAGAAAACCCCAGATACCTGATAATTACAGAAAATAATAATCTATTTACTGTAGGGAGTGGTGCTTCTAAATGCTTACCCAGCAGCAAACAAATTGAATAACTTACAGTGAATCTCAGGTATTCACTGGGGCTAGGGATCAATCAACAGCTAGAATCCATGAACAGTTGAGACCCTCTTTACCCCAACATCCACCATCTACGCTCTTCCTCATCTCCACTCAGCCAATCAGCACTAAAGAAAATAGATGGCACCCCTTGATAGGCTTCATTTTAGATATGCTCCACCTAAAAAAGAATTCTAAAAAATCTACCAATCCTGAAGCGTGACTAAATGGGGGTCCACTGTACAGCTTTTCCTCTGAATACTGTTCTCTAGCTGTTGCTGTAATGATGCAGTTCCTCAACCATGATTTTGGGGCCTTGACATCATACCTGACACCGGGCATCGGAGGCATCTGCGAGTGAGGGGTGGAGGCTGGGGTGGGAGGTTTCAGGTCTCCTCCCTCTGCCATGGAGCTGGTGGTTGACTGGGGAGTCTGGGGCCCTTGAAGGGACCCTGAACCGGCTGCAGGGACAAGCATAGAACAACACTGAGCACCTCTGCAGCAGTAAAACCCCCTGGACGAATGGTTTGCTGTGAATTTTATTTGTAGACTCTTTGCGGCAGAATCGCTATTTTCAAACACATTCCTGAAACTCAAATGTTTCTCAGAAAGCATCCGCCGATGGAGATATGCCTCTAAATCGTCAGAGAACGCCCACTTCTCCCCAGGATACACTGATCCTGAGCATAGGAGGCGGGAGTCTGCCGTCTGATGGATTGTGTGTGAAACGGTGACTGATGGTTTGTTTGTGTTGGGAGTGTGTGTGTGTGAGAGTGTGTGGTGCATAGTGTCGCTAATCTCCAACTCCAGCTCAGGACTTCTCACTGGTAACATGGCATTCTGATGAGTCACAGGTTCCCATTCATTAAATCGACTCACACACACACAGTCAGGGTCATCGGCAGGTCACATTTTCTCACATCAGCCTCTTCAGTTCTCCTCCCCTCCCCCCCTCCCTCTGGGCAGGGATTTCCCTCCACTAAAGATGAAGGCAGGGAAGGGGGTGGGGGGGTGGGGGCTAATCTCATAAGGATATAAAAAAAAATGTAGCGTGGTAGAAACTGAGAGAAACAGGCCGAATCTTGTGACTTTTCCCACACACACACGCGAAGCCCTGAAACCCCATTCATCAAAGTCCGGATCTCCAGGGAGTGTTGCACTGCTGCTGTGGCTCTGGGCCAATCAGAGGCTCCACTGACGGAGCACTGCTATCACCTTATGGCCCCACGTGCTCCTCCAGACGCCAGCTGATCCACCCAACCCCCCACTGACTCAGAGCCCGGTGTTTGACGGGCCTGGGTCCTGACCAGATGGAGGCAGTTGCTCCTGGTGTTGTTGCTCCTGGCAGCTACAACGCACATCCATCCAAAACAAGCAGCTACTGAGCAACAGTGTGGTCCACTGACGTGGATGACGTGGCAGAATGGCGTGCCAGACGGGAGAACAAAAAGTGCAACAACAGACCTTAACCACAGACAAAGTTTGGCCATCAGAGGCAGGGGTCACGTTAACCCAATAGTTTATTTATTGGGCTGTTTTAATTAAATGGTGACGAAAAAAATCTGAAGGTCGTTCATTATTTAGACAGGTTAATGTTAACACCTCTGACCATTCATTCGATGCAGATATTTTCACCTTTACAATCGTAGTACAGGGAACTAAATCAATTATAACGATCCCCATGATATCATGTCAGAACTGGACATCGTACTCAACACATCTCGCAATCCAGGAGCTGATGCCGTTTAAGTGGGCTTTCACACCTGCAGCATTTGGTTCGTTGAACACGAACCCAAGTTCGGTTCGTTTGAGCTTGTGTGAATGTGGACCAGTGAGATTTGGTCCGGACTAACGAACCGGACCGAGACCAACATTTTGAGGTGTCTCGGTTCACTTCCAAACAGACTCTGGTGCGGTTCTTCAGGTGTGAAAACGAACCAGCCTTGGTTCGGTCCAACTTCCTGATAAAAGCCCTTTTTGTTCTATATAGGCGTCCGTAGTGCGCTGCCTTTTGCATTGTGGGTGGCGTCGTTTCTGTGTTGTAACTGGTTAGCATTAGCGCCAACATTGAATTGTGCTCAAGCGTGGAGTCGGGGGCAAGTCCAGTGTTAGAACTGTAGAATCTGTGCAAGAAGACAAGCGCATCCATCTATTTATGCAGAGCTAAGTCTGTTTCACCGTGTCTGCTGCTGGACCAATAAGGAATGACTAAAATCATGCATCAGTTTCCCGTTTGTCTTTTTGGTGGACTTTCTTTTGGCATTTTTTGCTACAGCGCAACCACATGCAAGGGGATATACTTCATTTAAAAAGTTTACTTCGTTTGTTAAAAGTGCAATGTGAACACGAACCGCACCATCTCAAAGTTGCAACAAAGTGTCAAAATTTGCCCCTAATTGTACCAAGTCAAGAAGAGGTGTGAAAGCACGCTAAAGGTAATGAGGCTTTGGAGCGCAGTGTCGTGCCAACCACCGGTGCATGCTGCAGAATTTTCTCTTGCTTAAGCTATAGCTTGTAAATCAGGAAACGACTCATTTAGAAAGTCTTTCTGACTTCTGATCATTTCCATGGGAGAAATGGTCCCAGATTTCAAAACTCTGGGTGAAGGGACCCTTAATTCCAATCTGCAATGTGGCAGCGGAGCGCTGATTCAGCCTCCACAATATCTAGAGGCTACGACAAGTCAGCTGTCTGAAGCTAAAATCCAAAGCTTCATGTGAATAACCTCTACCGAAAAATCTGATTACACACAAATGGGTGCGCATTTCAGTTCCAGGCCACAGCAGGTCAACTATTTGTATTTTAAGAGCAATTCTTTAATTTGATTGTTTATATGTAGTTCTGTGTTTGGCTTTTTTGGACTGAAAAGAATTTATAATTAATTAAAAATATAATACTATTAAAATGATTGACACATTTTTTCTTTTTTGGCCCCCGTTGGCCAAATTCACAGACAAATTTATCTAGCTGGAGTTGTGATCTGGGAATAAACCAGTTGGCCCTTTAACACCCAGATACAATCTATGTGTCTCCAACCCTGGTCCTCGAGCTCTACTGTCCGGCAGGTTTTAGATGCACTACAACAAAGCTCAGTGAACAGTTTGTTACCTGGTCTTTGCATAACTTGATAGCATGCTGAAGAGGTCAATCAATTTAATTTAGATGCATCTAAAACCTGCAGGATAATAGATTGTGAGTAACAGGGTTGGAAATCACTGTGCTAAAGCAACAGAAATCCAAGGTTTCCAATGTTTTTTCATAAAAAAAACCAAGGCTTGGATGGAAATCCAGGTTTGTAGACACACTACATGGTAAATATTATAAGGTTCTAGGCGTCTGAAAACTTCGGAGGAGCTGTGTGTGGATAAAGTGGACAGCAGCTCTCACCTGGGCTCGGGGGCTGGATCTTGGGCTGGTTCTTCTTTGTGTCCGTGTTAAAGAAGTCGGGGGGCGGGTCCTCCCCGCGCTCGATCTTACACTCGAAGGCGTACAGACACTGGATGTACTGCTTCTTGAGCGAGCTGGCGGCACTGCTCGACGTGCCCACATTCAGGCTGGTGGCCAGCTCCCTCCACTTCTTATTCTTGTTGACCTGGCGACGGGAGACGGAAGGGTTAGACTAACAGACGGTACAGAGATGGTCACGCTAAACCAGGAAGTTTTATGTTGAACTCCTGCAAAGCAGAATCCAACCTGGGTGAGGCCGCCGATCTCTTTGACGGACACGTAGAGACGGAAGAGGTCCAGAGGCTTGCGGCCTACGGCAGGGAGGTTACTCATCCCCATGGCCTTCTCCTCAGCAAAGGCCAGGTATCGGTCCACCCACATCTTCCTCTCTGGCTCCGGGCCCAGCTCATACAGCCGAGTGATCTTCTCATTGGTGATGGTGGAAGAGCTTGACTTCTGCAGGGCACCAGAGAAACCCCATATGTTGGAGGGGAAACCATCGATGGAAAAACAAACGGCCCATCAGATCATGGTTTTTACCTTTTTGGATTCTGGTTTTGGGGTCCCGTCAACTTTGTTGTTGATCTTTTGGCCAGGGTTCATTTTGTCCATGCCAAACTCAGAACCAGGTGGCATACCTTGGGGTTTGGATGGAAGAGACAAACAGAAGCGCATAAGAGCAAGTCTCACAGTAGCAGCGCCACCACAGCAGAGGATGTTAAGACTCACCGGGGGTGTTGTTGGCCATGTTCCCACCTACAGGATAAGGCCCCGGCCCGCCTTGGTTCATCACACCGTGCATGCTGTTCATACCTGGGCCGTAGGGGGCGCCTGATCCCATCATACCCTGGGACATGTTAGGATACCCTGGGGGCCTAGAGAAAGCATTCCTGCTGATTAAGAGCTGAACAGTTTTAGTGAATGAGAACTCAACAAATAAAGGTAAACTAAATATACAAGATGTCCAACCGGTCGTTTCTTAGTTACCTTCACATAGTTTAGATTCTTTTCTAGGAATGGTTCATTTACTTCATATGACAAGCATTATCCACTCTACACTTGCTTCAAGGGCCGGTGTTCTGTCGCTCTAGCATACTTTGTCAGAATAGCATATGGCTCATGGACTAATACCGTAAGGTGAGTTATGTTCTAACCTTAAGGTCACAGAAGTAAAAAAATACATTCTTTAAAATGCCTTAACCTAAAATATATATAATTTAAGTCAATTTGAACTGATCTTATACAACAAAGGGAAAAAGTACGAATTTTACTGCTGCGCATGCGCATTAACCGGAGGTATGTCATTCTGAGTGGTATGCTGTTTTGTCAGAACACCGGCATTTTGCACGCTACTTTGGTTTGTAACTTTGTCTTTAATGTATCTATATTAATCCTAATTTTGTTTTTATAGTGTTGTTTGAATCTAAATGCTTCTACTACCTGTCACATCGCTAATGTCACAGCTGAATTTCCCCCTTGTGGGACAATAAAGGATTCTTCAATGTTATTTTTTACTGATTTTAGCTGGCTCATGCCTATCTTCACATGTTTCAATTTTAAGGTTTTCATCATGAAAATGTAGCGTGTTGTGCATTTAGAGTATGTAGGAGAGCAAAAAGCAGAAATTAGTCAGTCCACATCTGGACATACATACATATATATATATATATATATATATATATATATTTTTTTTTTTTTTTTTATATATAGTCATAGTACTGGCTGTGGAAGTTCCAGTGAGTAGTCCAAGTTCAAAAATGTCGAAGGGGCAAGTGGAACAGTCAAAATGCTCGGTTGTTTGATTATTAACCCACACGATTCTTTATGCCGTTCTCATGCACCAGAACCTCTGCGAAGTACCTGGTTAAGTCGAATTTTTCATGGTAGTTTACCCGCATCTGTGGGGAATTTATTTTCTGTTTGCGGGAAGGTCGAGAGATTCAGTAACAGAGAATCAGACCTTCTGCTTATGTTAGTGTTATGTTCTCTGTATTTTATCTCCCTGATGACACGCGTCTTTTAAAAGTACTGTCGGAATCAGTTTTTAGTCTTGGAGAACGCTTGATGCTAACACATTCATTGATGTTAGCTTGATGCTAGCAGTTGTGCACTAACAACCATAGGGTCTTGTGTGGAAAATCTGTTGTGAATCAGTGCTATATAAGTAAACAGAAAAGAAGACCTATTAATTATATTATACTAGTCTTACTATAATTAGATGGTATCTGACAAGTGGTTTGTGTTACAGTGATGTTAGTAATATGAAAAGGACTGAACATTTTTATATGATGTTATTCATGTAGTCCACTAGCCAATGTCATAATATAGTATAATCTTTATATTTTAAACAAAGCTTTCATTTTATATCTTTTAAGTTACACAGTATTGTTGTTAGTGATGGAATTTCAGATGCATTGCTATACATAGCACATTACTATATTTTTATTGAGGTTTTGGGCCATTAAACAGTCATCTTATATATGGTCAATGCTATGTTAGGTAAAAGGTTGCGGCTGGATGGAAAACTCTGATTTCTTCTGAATAGAAAGTTTCTACAACGTTAGATTGTCGTATCTCTATCAAACTACAAACATGGCTAGCGGAGGCGGGCGGAGTATGCAGCGTCTAAACGACTTATTATCTAAACTCCTCACAATAGGAGTGGAAGAGGAGCATGTAGAGCTACAACAATGAGGAATTCAAACCCAAGTATTTCAGTTCCCCTTTATAAAGTTAAAGATGTAAAAAAATATCTTGGATGTAAAAAGGAAGAATTTGAAAGCATGGCATGTCCACTTTAAGATACATAAATGTTCCTGTGGGGATTATCAGATAAAGTGACAAATATTTTCTGGTGCTACTCATTCACACATATAGGCTTTGGAAAAAGTTAACCTTAATACTTATTAACAATTTGTTGATGGATTTTCCCACATAACAGAATTTTTTTTTAAAGAACACCCCCCCAAAAAACACTAAATATTTAACTATACATAAAGTTAACATGAGACTATCAACAAAAAAACCCTGACAATTCTAACCCCTGGATGTTTGAATCTGTTGAATTCATCGGCATACTTAATTCGTTCTTATGTTGTGTACTTGCAATTCGTTCAAAAAAAATAATTTTTTTAAATAACCAGACACTACTTCAGTAGCGCAAACATCCAGCCAATCAGGTAATGTGACATCTGAGGTAGGGGCGGGGCCCGAGCAGATCCCTTGGCTGACAGTTTGGGTTAAGTTCCATCAACAAATCAAAAAAACCAAAAACCACCCACCTGTTGTGTATGGAGTTTGCAGGGCCGTGGTGCATGGTGGGGCCCCCGTCCTTCCTGTTCATGCCCGGAGGGGGGCACATGCCCGACCCCACCTGAGGGGGCATGCTTCCCATGTTGGCGCCCATACCGGGACCGTAGGGTCGAGCACCCATCTGACCCGGCCCTATCCTGCCGGGTGGCATGCTTCCGTATGGACCCCCGCTGCCCTGACCTGGCAGGGGGTTCATGGAGCCGGCCATTCCGGGTCCGCTGGGGTAGTTAGTGTTGGGCATTCCTGTGTAGCCTGGCTGCCTTGGATAGCCTGGAATGATTATGGATCACATTATGGCCCGCTCACCCTCGCAGTGATTGAGTATAAACGTCATCTTCAACTAAGGCCACGTCCACACTAAGCCGGGTAATGCCTTAAACGTAAAATTATTTAGTCTACACCCCCCTATCGTCCACACTAACCCGGCGTCGTTTAAGGTCTGTGGCCGGATAACTATTAGCCGGATAAGAGAGCCGTGTAAATCTTAATTCAACGGCTAAACGAGCTAGTGTGGACAGCTTCCCCGGATAATGAAAGGAAGTAGCGTCAATGAATGCTGCGTCAATAACAATACGACACTACAGACAAAGACAACAGCGAAGAGTAATAAATCGATCTCGTCTTCTGTCCACACCAAAAACTCTCTCTTGTTCTGAGCAGCTATTGTTCTCGTCGGTTAACGGGACAAGCAGATATGTAATGTGCTGTAGAGCTTCTTGTATATATTATGAAGGCGCTGGCGTCACGTAGATTATACGCGTGTTTCGTGCGTCTTTTCGCGCATGCGCAGTATTTACAAAGGTCGGTATGAGATTGCGCAATCATGGGACCTTAAACGGGGCGTAAATGCTCGTGTTGAGTGGATAACATTAGGCGTCTAACTCCCCGTATAACCTTATCGGCTTAGTGTGGACGTAGCCTAAGATCTTGGTGATGAGAGTGATTTACCGGCTCTGCTCTAAATTTAAATCCATCTGCATGCTCTGACAAGCCGCCTCAGCTGGCCTAAAACGCTTGCTGTTGTGACTCATGGCAGAACTTCTTCAAAGCCTACAGAAGCCACTTCAGACTTCAAAGTGAAGTCATGCCATCTCATAAATTATATCGAGTGGGGGAGGAGAAGTTGCCAATCAAAGAAAAATTGCTAGAATTGCTCTACGATGGCTGGAAATCCTTCACCTGATTATAAGTAACCTTAATAGTCTAACCACCTCTATATTTTAATATAGCAATCAAACCTCACCTTGTGGGCCGTATTGGCCCCCCTGAGGGCCATAGTTCCCCATAGTATTGTTCTGGGGATATGGTCCCATTCCACTGTGTATTTGGCCTCCTGAAGACTGGCGTGGGGATAAGGCAGAGCCGGGCTGTCCAGGGGACCCATACGGAGGCATCTGAGGGTTACGCATGTACACTGGAAGAGATCCAGAGGGAACGGTCACTAAGGCAACCAGACACAACAAAGCCAATAAAAAACATCCCCAAGCTTTCAGTGGTTTGCTCCATGGGTGGAACGGTACACAAAAATCCCTACGTGAAAACGGTCAGCTTTAATGTTTGGAGGTGTTTCAATAATACTTTTAAATCACTTTGGCGCTGTTTAGATATTTGGCAGTATAGTCTCCCAGCTGTAGTTGAATGCAGCATGGGCAGCTGTTAGGAAAATCCCTTCTCATCAATGGGGATCCGCCAACTTGTGTTTTATCCAGAATTAGGAGTTTTGGCTGATTGGATGCTACTGGTAGCCATGGTGACATCAGCTGGCGTTTCCCCGTATCAGAGATGTTTCCATTCAGCTTGGCGTCATTCAGTGCAGAGCCAACTGTGTTATGGATCTTATTACTGCTGAAAGATGCGTTCACTGACCAAGTTCTGGTTTGGTCCATCTTTCTATTTCTACTGTAGCTGCATGAGAAACCATTTTGTTGCCTAATAGGAGAGTTTGGTGATAACTGGGAGTCCTTGTTTCGGTGTCATTATTTAAAGTTGTGCTGAGGAATTTCGCACTGCACTACGACTTCCACACAAACATTCTGCATGAGTTCAGATAAAAAACAACTGGATTTGCACAGGCGACAGGGGCATACCAAAGAATCTGAATACATGTACTGTTACAAACCTAGTTGGTTTAGCATTACACAGGAACATAAGACAACTTATTAAAGCTACGAATGAGAGCAAATTCATTCAGTCCCAAAGTAATTCTCTCTGAAAGCTTAGACCAGCACTGATCAAACAATCTTCCTTTACGGTTGTATTCCTTGAAAGCATAATATAAAGAAAAGAAAATGCAAACGAGTCTGACTGCTACCCTAGTTTGACCTGGCGAGCAAACAACAACTGGTCTCTTAAAGGGAACGGTCCAGAAAGTCTTTAAAACATATTATTTAATTAATGGGAACAAATGTTTAGCTGAAAGTAGCCTCTGCTCTGTGATTGGCCCACAGTTCGTCACCATGAGATCCGACGAAGGCGGCCTGTAACCGTCAGTCAGTAACAAGGTATTCACAACATCAGCCGGGGCACAGATCCGAACCACTTCACCTTTTATGATATGCCAAACTATAAAGCGCTCCCCATTCACAGCTGGCTTACTGTAGCATCACTGTTTCAGCTTTAGAAGGACCGACATTCTCAGGCGTTTCCAGACAGTTTTGGGTGTTTAACTTGATCCTGTTTATTTATGGATTCATTTTTCTGAAGGTTTTTGGGGTTAAGTAGCTGTGTATCTGAAGAAAAGCCGTTTTAACAGGCGAGCAACAGCCATTCGCTTTATGAAGTAGATATCACAGCAAATCAGTTATAGTTATCTAGGCACAGTGAGAGGTCAAACCTGTTTTGTTTTCACTTTATTATTTCATCTAGAGATAATGAGCTCTTTTTGATGTAATAACAGTTACATAACACATTATGTCGAGGTGAGTAGATGTCAAACTTGTTTTTTAAAATTCATTTCATTATCTAAAGATAATTTCATAATCCTGCTTTATAGAAAATGACTTCATTGTCTCTTTATGTGGAGGAAATGAAATCTGGTTTCAATACATCAACCTTTTCTATAGGGATGCACCGATCCGACTTTTTCAGTCCCGATACCGATGGCTGGATTTTGTGTATCTGTCGATACCCGATACCGATCCAATACTATTTGTGACAGTGTGGAGGTCCTGTCACTATGGCTCCAATAGATGATGTGCCCTGGCTGCTTGGCCACAGGGAAATCCCATTGGCTGACTGGTTAGCGCACATGACCTTCACCTGGGAGTCGTGGGATTGAATCCCACCTGGGTGTACCTTGCCACATATTGTTGAATTAATAAACTGTATAACTTCTGGTGCCTTTCTTGAAGAGACTAAAGGCACCAGACTTACAAACTAAACATAACTGAGACAAAATAACAGATGTTAAATATAAAATTACCACAAAAATACAATTTAAAGTGAAAAATGTATCTTTTTTGGTGAATTTGTTGCAGATTTTGCGTATCGGTCGATACCAGTACATTAGGCAGTATCGGGGCCGATACCCAATACCAGTATCGGTGCATTCCTACTTTTCTGTTTATTATATTAGTATATACCATTGCATTATTATTGCTGTACATAAGCTGAAATTCTTGAGATTAGAGGTGAATATGTTGATTTTCAATCGAGAAATCTCGACAGTCCGTTACCGCTGCAGAATCGTAGAGTGTGCCTTGAAAGTGATAATAACCGAACGAAAAGAAGTTTACCACAAAAAAGACAAGATTTGTTCTCTTAGTTCATGATACAGCTTTTCTTAGCTTCCCTACATCCTTACTGTATCACTGAGCGACTGTGGTTTAGGGGGTTCATAGGGTTACCTTGCAATCGGAGGGTTGCTGGTTCGAGCCCCCAGATCCATCTGTCCGTTGCGTCCTTCACTTCACCTACAGCCTACTGGTGTTGGCCAGAGGGGCCGATCGCGTGATATGGCAGCCTCGCTTCTGTCAGTCTGCCCCAGGGCAGGTGTGGCTTGTAGCTTGCTTCCACCAGTGTGTGAATGTGAGAGTGAATGAATGATGGAATTTGTAAAGCGTCTTTGAGTGTCCAGGAAAGCACTATATAAGTTTGATGCATTATTATTATTATTATTATTATGGTCAGTGTAAATGTTACTCAGAAATTGGAACAACAGACTTTTAGACAGACAGGTTTTAATACTCTGGAAGAGTCTGGGAAGCTGTGTTTTCCCATCTCCAAATGCCCCAGGTACATCATGTAGCCATTTTTGTGCCTTGAACACACAAATACAGCCCAGAAAACCGAAAAAAACATTGTAGGTTCTAATGTTTTTGTAGAGACCGAGATGACGAGTCTTTTGGTTCTGAGAAACTGGTAGTTAAATGTTATTGGCTCGTTTGTGTTCGGGGGCGGGCCTGAGAGGACTAAGCGACGGGTCAGTTGTTTTCCTAGGGCCAATTAGATTTGTTGCATATGTATTTGGTACCTTTTAATACTCTGGATACCTTGTGGTTTGAGGTCAAAAGTCACATTGATACTCTGCCAGCTTTTCTGGAGGAATCTGTTAATTTTAATCATCCTGTAGCTCAGTCAGGTCACTTTAACATAGAAACTCTCGGACCTTTCCCCAGATGCTCACCTCTGTCCGGGCCCATGGCCGACTGGTTCATGGACGAATGCATCATGTTTTCTGACTGGACGCTGGGTGGCCGCGGTGGCATTTGATTACCTGTGGGACAGCAAAGACAGATCGACTCAAGAACGAAAAAAAAAAAGAAAAGCGTACTTTTTAAAACACCCATTTTGATAAAACAACTGAAAGGTCTACCTGGCACAGCAGCAGGAGACAGTGGGCCGGTGCGGGACGGGGTCACGCTGGCTGGCGAGCCCACGGGTGACGGCGAGGGTCCGCGTATACCCGGCAGGTGGGGCGGGGTGTGGGGGGAAAAAGGGGACTGGGCCGGGTTGCTCTGCTCGCCCTGACTGCTGGACACCCCGGAGGTGCTGACGCCCGGACTCAAGACGGCCTCGGTGCCGGTGGGCAGGTCGTCGATGGAGCCGGACAGATCCTGGAAGGGCAACAGGACATTTTGGTTCAGGGACAGAGGAGAGTATGGACAAGTCGTATCTATTGCTGTGGTAAAAATGCACGTGTATGGATGTCTACTCCTCAGTTAGTGTTGCATGAAGGTGTGAATAAAAATCCTAGGACTAAGAGACAATACTGTCAGATCTAAATATTTATACTCTGACATTATAGGACAATCCAGGGGAATCCCAAATGAAATCAAGGCATGAAGGTAAAGCAGGATTTGAGTCTGTAATATCTCAGATAGCAATAAATAACAAAAATCTAGAACTGAATTATTACATCTATTGTTCTAATCAGTATTGTGCCATCAGCAATACTGAAGGACAAATATTCCCACAATGCACTAATCCATTCAGTTTCAACAGGAAAACTTCACAGATGTGACATCACCACTATACAAGCACATGCTCCACCCACTCGCTTCTTATAAAAGTTTGTAGAAGGATTCCTTGAATTACAGGCTCCACCAAAGAGAGACTCTCTCTTTCGCTAACGCTTTGTTGCTTAGTTTGGAAGAAGAGAGCCGCTTAGCCGATGCCGCCGAGCCAAAAACTGACAGTTTACCCAGGACCGGAACGTGAGTAGAAAGCAGTCAAGCTGAGAGAACCCGATATCCAAGCTAACGTGGCCTAGTCACCACTAACCATGCATCCACGAGGCTTTCACTGCTAGCTGCAACCCATGCTAGCTGGATCAGCTAACCATGGCTGGTTTCCCTTCTTAATGCAGATGGATTTACCAGACTATAGAGATCTAAAGCCTGGTTTCTACTTCTCCAACAGCAACTTTGCATCCAGATGCATACGTATTGATGGAGACGTTTTTCGTTTAAAATACGCCGTTTCTTTTTCTCTGTTCTACTTTGATGTTTCAGTGTTGCAAAGCAATTACCAACCAGGACAGCAGGAACCCTATGAAGGATAAACAATGATTTTTGGGCTCTTTGTAAAGGGAACACCCTCTAGTTTCACCCACAGCAGTCAGAATCACTGTAGATTTCACAGATAAAAAGTTAGTCACTTTAGAACTCACACTATGTGTCAACAAAATCAACAAAATCACTTGTTGACTACTCACATTTGAAATTTGAAAAGCATATCTCTAAAATTAAATTTTTTACTCCAGTTTTTATGCGGGTATTTCCAGGTGCTCATTTCATTCATTTGATGAGTATATTGTCGGATCATGTGATGGAGGGGCATGCACATGTCTGTAATGTTGTAGAAAAGGACATGTGTCCCGGGACTGGTACGTCTGCATCTCACCATTGATTCATTACTGCTTTATTTAAAAGCCAGATCGACTGCCTTTAACTTAAAAGCGATATATCTATTTCTTTGTTTTTCCATAATGAGGGTTTGTGCATGAAAACTTTTTGAAACGTTTTTTGCAAACTGTCTGTTCCATTTTTGCTTTCACTGTTTGCACAAAGTGCCTCTCTCTTTTGTGCTTGGGACTGCTTCTTAAAGGCACGGTAACCCTTGGGGGTGAAGGATGCAACTTGTACACTCCATTGATCGACGACGTCCTCTAATGGCCGCTAGCTGTAAAAATCCATAAATAGGCCGCACCGTTGGGTTCAAATCATGGGAATAAAGTAGCGGCCTATAGTCCGTAAAATACAGTAGTTTAGTTTTGTGTGTTAAGTATTTTGACTGGGTAATTCAATTCCTGTTCACTTTAGGAAAGTCTTCTGTTGTCATTCCAAACGTGTAGTCATCTATTCTTTAATTACTTCAGCCTAATCAGGCAGGTAGCTCTAAACATTAACTGGGGCATTTGGCTATGATTATTTCCTGCAGTATTAGGATGGTTCCCCTAAACTGGTCATTTAAAACTCAAATACTTAAATAATTTCATGAATAACTGCCCTAAGAAATTATTCACAGTCATTTATAGCCAATAATAATAAAAAAACCTTGTTGCACGACTGCTACAATTCTTTAAATATACTAGTGATGCTATTTTACTCTAAGGTCGGCAGACGCATGAAACCAATTCAACAGGAACTAAGCAAATACATGGGATTACTGTAAAAATATAGAGAGATGTCTGAGTTTAGTTCTGGTGACATGATGGGAGGCGTGTCTCCTCTCATACACGACTCTAGATCTTTTTAAAGATGCTCCATATTCCCGTCCTGGAACTCTGATAATGAGCCATGCTGGCAAACAGAGCCCAGGCTGGATGAAGAGAATAAAAAACGAAAAAAAAACAAAGAGGGTTGGTGTTTCTGAAGCAAGTCATCTCAGGAGGCAGCTGAAATAACTGCTGCTGGCCGCAGACATCGCTGCCATGTGGTGTTGTTATTGAGCCTCGGTGGCTGGGACACAAAAACACAGGGAGGCGGGTGGGAAGGTGGGAAGGCAGCCGGCAGCAGCGACTGTGTTAGCGGGAAGGTGAGTGTTTACACATCGGCCTGTCACGTGGAGAACATGTGCTCTGCTCGCTCAGAAATGCAAGCTCATCTGCCAGTCAAGCTGAAAGGAGGGGGAGGGGTGGGGGATCCGAGCAGGAGGAGGAGGAGAGGAGGAGGAGGGGGGGAAACAGAGAAGAAGCATGCTTTGGAAAGTGGCCAAGTATTCCCATAGAAATCTCACGCTCACATGCTGGCTGCAGCCCCGAAGCCGGCGGTTTTTGCACTTGAAACGGCGCCCGGTGCTATTTTTGGGACGTGACCTGATGGAGGAACCCCAGAGGGAGTGACAGGAGGAGAACGCTGATTCAGAATCCACCCTCCCCACCACCACCACCGCTCCAATCCTCCCCCACCCAGTTGCCTCTGCCCTCCCTCACTTCGACAAAAGCACAGCTCATGCTTTCCTGGCCTGAACCGGGAATGTGGCTGCTATAAAACCCCGCCGGATAAGGCAGCAGGGGGGCGGGGCATTACAGCAAACATTCAGAGGGATCAAACAACCGCCGCTGTCCAACGGGATCCTTTCTCCGCCGGCCGATTCCCACCCACCCCTCGATCCCTCTGTCTCCAACCTGCATCCACCCACATCTAAGGAAGAATCACAAGACCGCTCATGTGACAGAGGGCATGTCTGCTGAGCTCGCTGTCCAAGTCACGGAGACCCAGAGGGTCACACCAGACCTAGGAAGTCAGAGCTCACTTAAAGGAGCTGGACCCAGAAATGTCCTTACAAAACTAACCGTCTCTTCACAAAATAAAACCATTTATTCAGCCCCCTTTATCCTGATGCTACTAAATAAAAGCCAGTATAACCAGTTGCCTTCAGAGAACACTTAGAGAATAGAAAACGTGTTCCTTGGGAGGGCAAAGGGCAAAAAACGCTTTCACATGTCTGCAAAATTGGTTTTGAGGGAATTCCTCAGTTGTCAGTTTCAGTTCAGGTCAACATGACTACACTAACATGACTTTTGCTTCACTCACGCTTCCACGGCAACTGAACTTGCTCTAGTTCTTCCAAATCACATCTCCACAGTGGATCCTAATGTTCTAGAGTTACTGCATTGTTTGACCAGAAGGATGAGCACTGGCACAACTGGACAGGTTATGGAAAATTATGAACTCTATATAGCAATTACAGACTTTCAAAAGGTAAAGAAATCTACTGAGAAATCAGGACCTAGTATGGAAATCTATGAATGTGACTAGTAATGTAAGCAGTGCTACAACATAAATATAAATGAAGAATGGAATTAACACATACGTACAATTTTCATGATTCTACACAAATATAAACATGCCAAACAAAGCTTTTAATAAAATGTTGATGATTGATAACATACTAAAAAAATGAAATACAAAAGGCTGTTTTTTCCAGTAGTTGCTTCAATCAAGGTCTTTTTCTTTTTGCGCTACACTGTGCAGCCATTTTGGGGCAACATTAAAGAATAATGTCAATCAGAGGCGGGACCAAGTCCCAGGTAACCCCTGGTGTCGATAGGACTCGTAAACGGGGCCTAATGCAACAGACGCATTCAAGAGCTCAGCAGCGTCCCTTTGTAAGAAATCACAGGACAATTTTTATTTTATTCCATATATTTCAGACTATAAGCCGCTACTTTTGCCCACGCTTTGGACCTAGCGACCTATACAACGATGCAGCTAATTTATAGATTTACTGCCAAGCGGCCTCTGAGCAGCACTATAGCAGGAAACAAAAACATGATACAAACATAAGGGGGGAAATTGTGCGCCAATCAATTCTCAGGCACACACCCTCATAAAGGTAAACACACAAAGAAAGACAGCCCTTAAGTATGGCTGGGCGGTACAGCTTAAAAATGAAATCGGATTTTTTTCATACCAAATCCAATTTTAGTCATTTTTTCTACCTGTGTTTTCCTATAAAGAAAGAAAAACATTTTCCAAAACCCTATTTTGTTTCAATCAACCTGTTCTGGAGCTGACCTAAACTCTAAGTCATTACATCCCCCAATGGTCCAGGTGATATCTTCCAAAGAAACAGTTGGTCCACAACAAGTCCGACATCCTCAATCCAACATAATCTGCCGCTGAAAGCCTTTGTAAATTCCTTCCATGCAAGCATTTCATGGTAGCTTCCGTTAGCATGTTCTAATTAGCAACAGTGAATGACAGGAAGTACTAGCTTTTGATTGACATCTTACTTATCCTCCATCTTTTTAGGTGCATCTTTCAAACCAATCGCGGCACAGAATTATGACGACTGACACATAGAATAGCCAATGGAATGCTGTGTAACAAGATATTTTACAGAAGGGGCGGGCTTTATCACAGGAACTGAAACTAAGTCGTAAATGGACTTATCCACACACAGATGTTATATTATTACACACAGTTATGCAGCTGTAAGCCAGTTTTAAAGCTTGCATTTTTAGAAGATAACCAGGTGGATATAAAAATCTAATATTACTTGGCAACAAAAGAATTTAGATATTGACTGTTAAGGGAGAAACGTCAGTGTATTCTTTCAGGCTCTGAATAGTTCAAGAACAGCGTTATTTATCATTTAGGCGTACGTTTTTAGAACATTTAGGTTGAAAATTGCAGGAACGTTAAGAGGTTTTAAACAAACTTTTCGGCTACTTCTCCTCTTGTCAAAAATTTCAAATTTTGGCTGATCAGAGGTATACATTTTGATATTTTTGTTTATTTGGCAAAGCCCGCAATACATCCTGTGGCTTTTGCACATTTGAGCCAACTAGGGATGTGTATTGGCAAGAATCTGGCGATACGATATGTGTCACAATACAGAGAGAACGACAATACATTGCAATGTATCACGATACGATGAGTAATACTATATATTGTGATTTTTCAATACTGAATTTTACTGTAGAAAACCTGTCACTGGATCCTAAACACTCCAACCGGTTTCATCCATCACACATCCAGTTTTATTAACTGTTTTAGTTGATCCACTGGAATGAAGGAGGTGAAAAACAATCCACCAACTACCTGTCCTACTTTCCATTTTACTGCCAAAATGACTGATGTCTTAGAATTCCATTGAAATTCTTAAAAAGAAAAAAAAAAAATTCTTTGCTCTTGAATACCGATACAATATTGCGACATAAAACATTGCGGTATATTGGCACGCCGATATTTTCTTACATCCCTAGAGCCTACCTTGAACCTTTGCGTAGAAGTCTTATCAGTGATATCATTATTGGGAATTGTATTGGTAAAAAAGCTAATATCGAACATTGCTAATGATACATAATTTAACGGCATCACCAATAAATTCTACCCTAAAACAACGTTTCTTTCCTTAATGTGAAAACAATATCTATCAGAGCCTACACCAACATAGCGCCGGCATCTGTATAGCGCTTTTTCAGTCAGGGGACCACAAAGCGCTCCACACTACATTCTGTCATGCACACACTCACACGCTGCTGTGGCTGAAGAAAGCACGGCTAACAGAGTGAGCTCTGACATTCTCTAACAATCTGACAGTTCTGATCCCTCAGCCAGGCTTGGCAGAAGCATTGTACATTCCCCAAACACACACACAAGCTCCAACCTACTCCCACTCTGCAGTCATTGATTTTTCCTAACTCAATACTGCACAGCACCAGGCTGTTCTGCTGACTGCACAAGCCGGACAGCGAGCGAGGGAGAAGGGGAGGAGGGTGGGGATGCAGTTGCTGCTGAGGTTTTCCTATTCAAAAGTCATTATTAGAAGGCGAATGATGAGGGAAAACGTGAAGCAGGCGTCGCCAAGTAGGACTGATATATAGATGTTTATTATTATTGTGTGTGTGTGTGTGTTGGGGGTAATTATGAGCTATGAGGATGCTCGCTGCAGCATCACCTATAGTTATTAAAGCGACTGATGATGGGAGTTTAGGATGAAAAAGTGGAGTTTTTCTTTGAAACATTCAGGGTGGGAAGAAAAAAAAAAAAAAGAGCAAGCCGTGTTCTGGAGAGAAGCAGAGAGCTGCAGGTCTCTTCTGCAGGAGGCTCTCTCAACATGGCAGCCATTTTGTGCCTTTTCCCAGCACTGCCTAACATGGAACTACAGGGCAGAGAACTGCTAAATCATCTCCAAACAGCTGAGAACGCCCAACCAACCCCAGTAGAAAGATGAAGACCTGCACAAAAACCCGTCAGTGAGACCTTCCTGGGGAGTTTGGTTGGTGGATTTGGAAAACAGCAGATGGTGTTTTAGTGTTTCCCAGTATTCCAATGTTCTCCGCTTCAACCTCTCAGTGTGCCTGCACCGTCTCTGAGTCATCTCCTCAGCTCTCCGCCGTCCTAATGTATTCCATTTGCAGATTACTTCACTGAATCAATCAAGCCTGAACAGAGCCATTAGTCTGCCCCCCCCCCCCCCTTTTCCCCTGTTTCTTTTTTTCTGGCCTGAAGTGCGAGAAAAAGAAAGCAGGAGAGAAACAGGCGGTAAAGGAACGTAGCTTGAACATGTGACCGATGTTGGTACCGGAGGAAAGAGTTTGTAATGAGGGGTTCCGTCCCAGGATCTCAAACAGCCAGCGTATTCATCGTGTTACAGCTACAGACCGACCGATATGGGCTTTTTCTATCTCCGATGCCGAACTTTAAAGGTCATGGTCGCAGATACGTCCTGATGAGATTTTTTTTTTGGGGGTCAACGTAACCACCTCACGAATCTGCAGAGTATTAAAAATCAAACATTTAACCAAAGTTATTTGAGCTAATCAATAAACTGGAAGTATTAAAACTGTAAAACGATTGGACAAACAGGAATGATGGATTTTAGCTTTTTGAGCCATCAGAGTGAAATTATTAAACACAAGAAATCGGTTTGACTATTTAGCTAAATCGGGTAAGGCAGATATGTTTAAAATAACAGGAAACTATTAACCAAATATACTGGTACTTGATGATACTTCTACCACACAGAAAATGCAATGATTTGGAAGTCAGGTTTAATTTTTCTCCCTGCTTGTTACAACAAGTAATAGTGAATTAGATACAAAAGATTTATAAAAATGACCAGAAAACAAACATTTCAAGTACAAAAAATTATTTTATGCAAAATTAACCTGTTTCTATATTGTAAGTATTGGTTCATGGTATCAGCTAACTGACTGATACGAGGACATTAGAGCAGTATCGGCCAGATACCAGTACATCCCTAATATCTGTAAAATTCAAGGGTAAATATCTCCCTGAAATACCAGAAAATTTTATTGGGATTTTATGGAACACATCCCTGAAATCCAGAAGTAAAAACGTAGTGCAAGTCTTTTGTATTCAACCTCTTTTACTCTGATGCCCCCAAAGAAAACGTAAAACACAAAACTACCTTCTGATATCACCTTTAGATTAGATAAACTTTATTGTTCCAAGGGAAATTTGTCTTGGGCTTGTAGTACCAGGGTACAACACAAATACTATACATATAATCACCCAAAACTAGGATTGTATACTACAACAAAAAGCAGACACAGCAGCTACGAAACCATTGTCCATGGAAAGTTCTGTTGTTGTCTGGGAGCAAAATCGACCTACAAAAGACGAATAAATCCCCATTGTGAAACATGGTGGTGGCAGCATCATGGTGGGGTGATGCTTTTTGCCGGCAGGCTTGGGGGAGAATGTCAAAGTTGATGGAAAGCCGTTACGGGCCTTTACATGGGTCTGACAGGCCTAGTCAAAGTCCAGGGCTGTTATTAGTGGATCTGAGGCAAAGCTTGAGAGGTGTGACACAGACTGGGCTGGAGGAGACGCACTGAAGAGCACAGAGAGGTGGTTCTACCCAGTACTGACCCGGGGGTTCATCCAGAACTAAATCACGTCAAATCTCTGACTAATCCATGAAGGTTTGAATGAGTTGTTTGGTGAAACGGGACGAAGTTCCAGATGAGAACACTTGTGTTCGCTCACTCAACAGCTTATTAATGGAGAGGGGGGAAAAAAAACCTGGCTGCATCCCGAGCGCTGTCATGGTTACTGTGATCCACGTGGTTGACACATTAGAGCCAAGAGAAACCCTCCCACCCCTCGGCTGCTCTGTCAGTCAGTGTGTGTCTCTGGGAGGCCTCCCTGCGTGCCTGGCAGGGTCACGGTGCAGTCAGCGACTACAAAAGAAGAGGCCTGTCATTGTTAAAGGAAACGCAGAAGCACCAAAGCACTGCTCCTCCTCCTCCGTCACTGGCTGCATTTTAATCACACACACACACACACACACACACACACACACACACACACACACGCACACACACAGAGACAGACAGCCGCTAGGCCTTCTACACTCAGGAGGCCTGACACAATCAGTGCACAAACAGAAGCCAGCCAAGCATCCAGGATTATTCCAGAGTCCCCCATGTTTCTGTTTATTTTCGGACCCTCTCTCTGTCTCTCTCTTTTTTTTTTTTTTTTTCTTTTTTGGGGGTGGGGGGGTGGGTGACATCAAATAAAAGCCCTAAGCTCAGCTGCTGAATGTGCTGATTTGACACATTGTCATCAGAGCACGATCTGAGCGCTTCTGGCCGTCGCGCGGCGACACATCCAATCCAAACAGAGTCTGTTTGGTCCTGGAGCGGCTCTTCAGCGCCACCATCAGATGTCTGGAGGAAACGTCCAGAGTGTGGATGAGAGGTGACCTGTAGGCGCCTTGGTTACCAGACCTGCAGTCCCGCCTGACCTGCTGACGCACCAAAGCCCAAAAGCCCCCCCCAACAACCAGCACCCCACCCCCAGCTCCAGGTCTGCAGGCCTGAGCACGACCATAAGGGGGCACTCCCAGCCCACTATGAGGGAATAAAGTGGAGGAAAGGAAGGCAGCAGCAGCAGCAGCAGCCATTACAGAGCTCAGGATGGAGAGGAACTCGCTCCATCAGGCTCCTCCAACACAGCAACCATGATCCAAACCATCAGGTCAAAGGGCAGCGGGCACGCCGACTGGTTGGTCGACTCCCAACCATGAGCCAGCACTGGGGAGGATGAGAGGGTCTAATAAAGGAAACGAAAGCTGAGAAACAGATAGTTCCATGCTAAAGCTTCCTAACCTGGGGAGGATATGAAGAAGAACTCTTAATAAAATAAGGAAGAAGAAGAGGAGGATGGAGGAGGAGAAGGGGGGGTTGATGGCCGTGAATAATGAGGGGTTGGTGTGTGTGTGTGTGTGTGTGTTGTTGTGGGGCCTTTTGTGGAAATAACAATAGTAGCGAGGAGCCCCAGATGCCCCAAGTGAGGCCGGCAGCTACCCAACCTGAGGTGGAGACTGCTGGGATACGGGGGACCAAAACGATAGGGGGGGCAGAGAACTGACGTGGCCCCTCCCCCCCCCTCACACAGAAAACAAACTGATCAGAGACGACTACCAGAGAACTGCCTAGGAAGAGGAAGACATGTTTCTCTGTATCTGACACGGCTTGATTTCAGCGTGGAGCTGCTTTCATCAGAACCCCCCCATACACGCACACAACCAACCAGCTCATACAGGAGAAAGTAGAGGACAGACAGTGCTGCAGTCAGCCACAGTCTTTGTGCTGCAAAACAAGCTCAGCCCAGCAGAAATGGAGGCAGAGGGGAGGGGCTTGTGAGTGTGTGTGTTTGAGTGAGAGAGGGAGTGAACGGAGTGAGCTAAACGAAAAGACAGCGTTCTGTGCGAGAGTGAAGCGCGCTCTTCTGCAGCTGAGAACCCGACCAAAACACAGCACCTCGTGAGCAGACTCGGTTTTCTCCAGAACATTTATTAAAAACCGTAGAGGAAAGAAGGGAGCAGAGAGAGGGAAAAAGAGGAGAGAAAGGGGAGAGGGAGGCGCCCTGGAACCTGAATGAGACACGTCCACATACAGGAAGCCAGCACCCCCCCAAGAATAGCAACAGGAAGCTGGCCCCGGACTCTGAATGGCGTCAGAGCAGAGCTGCACCGCACGGCGTTATGAAAGCTGATTTACTGATGGGGGGAGAGAACATGAGAATTCTGACTGACAGAGGGACGAGGGGAGGAGAAATAGATGAGTGTTAAACATGGAGGAAAGGGGGAACGCAGGAGAAATGAAAGCGTGTAATGTTGGGAGAGGTACGGGGAGCAGGGAGGGACATGATAGAGAAAAAAAAAAAAAAAGAAAATCAAAGTGGGCCGGCCTTGTCGGGCTGATTGCTCCAAAGCTATGTCGCAAAAACAAGCTAAGCTGCCGCAGGAGAGCCGAGCTGGGCTGGGCTGAGCGTGGAGCGCGTGGTGGTGGTGGTGGGGCGGGCTGGGGGGTGGAAGATCATTTAGTTTCACATCAGGTGGCTTGGTATATAAAATTAAAGGTCATTAAGGCGAGGTGGGGTGGGGGGGACCTGCTGCTGGGATAGAGGTGGTCTATGAGCAGAACAGCAGGGTTTCTGTGGGGCGGGGCCAGATACTAGATGACAAGTTCAAGGGAACAGTCTGTGTTGGGTATTTAAAGTACCTGAAGGGAAAGTCAGTCAAAACTGAATCCTGCTCATGTCATCCAAAAATAGTGTTTCAGAAAACCTCTGATCATATTCATGCTGACAAGAACTGATTACCTGCGAACCCAGTGCTGTATTTCCGTATCAGAATCAGAATCAGCTTTAATGGCCAAGTATGACACATACAAGGAATTTGACTCCAACAACTTTTCTCTCCAGTACAGAACTTAAATAAGTGAAATTAAAAAAGGGAAGAAAAAATAAAAAAAAAAATAAAAAAAAAATAAAAAAAATAAATAAAAATAAATAAATCATCAGATATCGCTCTTATTACCCACGTTCCTGAACGCCCCATTAACAGTAATCCATTTAGCAGTGATATGACCAGCCTCTTAAAGTTTAGAGATTAAAAACAAGAAAAAACTAAATATGCAGAGAGAATCTGAGACGGAACAATACATCGTTTGGTTAGGAAATCGATCTCCCAATTTTTTTTTTCTGGAAAGTGAATGCACCATGTTTAAGTGCAAACAGCCCACAGGAAGAGCAGCACTTTTTGATGTGGAAGTTGCTGCTTCCAAAAATAACAATCACTAATATTAACGTTCAGAAAACAGTGAGATCAAATATGTATGAGGAGGAGGTGTTAACTTTGTCCTACCTAGAGAAAATAAAGTGGTATCCTGTCCTGCAGGGAGCTTCTTAGGCTTGATTGCTCTCAAATAATCCCAACTGACTCCTGAGTCCAGTTTGGCCAAGATAGCTAAAAAAAATCCCCACCTTTTTCATACCTATATGCTACCAGTTGGACGGGGGAGGAAGTGGTTCTGTGCTAGCACCAGCTTTAAAGACCAGGTTGGGACCAAGAAACTGGTTCTCCGGGGTGGAAAACCAGCAACACAGTCAGACTCTGGCGACAACTAGTTCTGGAGCAGCTCTGTGAAAAAAGGCCCCTTCACAGACTAAACTATTTGTAGTTTGAGACTGTAAAGTATATCTACAACAGTCTAAAGAAAATGCAACTTGGTAGGCTGAAAAACCTGGGGACAATGCTACTTGATATGTTAATGGCTTGAGTTTTGCAAAGCAGCCAATCCAGGGGTGTCCTTTATTTTTATTTGTTGCCACAGAGAAGGCACTGTGGGTGTTTGCTTCTACAAAAGTTCTAAAATGCATGATGCATATTAAAACGCATTCTGTTACTTTTGTACCTTAAAAATATGCGTTATGGAGACACACCAGCATCTATCATGTTCACTGTCTGAGCAGTCACTGCATGGCAGGGTCCCGCTGCTGAAAAAAGCACAATAGATCTTTTCTATCGCGGGTTGCCTCCTGGAAGTACTTAACAGCAGTATATTACACATTACCAAATGATATAAACAAACCCACGGTTTTGAGACTTGAGCGATGGCAGATCCAAAAAGAACCCAAAGAAGACGCTTTCAGAAGAAGTGAGGAAAAGAAAACAAGATAAGTGATAGAGCAAGAGCAACCCAGTTCCTAAGCTGAAAGCTGCTGGAGCTTCACAGCCAGAGAATGGCATGTTAAGGAGAGTAACAGAAAGCAGAACCACACCAGCATCTCAACTCATGACCAGGTTGTTCCTCTCAATAAAGCCTAGAGCTCATGGCACACCTCCCACTGTTCCATCTGCTGCCTCAGAGAGCAGCAAGACAAGATGACACGGGTCAGACAACACTTCCTTCCCCTCACTGCTGTGAAAGATCTTTTCTGTCAAACTGTCATTCAGTTGAGGTCAAAGCTACTTACCCAAGTAGGATTAGCTTCTAAAAAACTTACAATAGATACAATAGGATGCACTAAGGATGCTTAACCATCAGCGTTGCAAATTGATTGGTAAGTAATAACTGCTTGGTCTGGGGTTATTTGGACATGATGATGTAATGTGCTGCAAAACTGTTTGACTGTTTATCAACCAACACGCCGTTAGTGTGATGTTTTGGCTGGTGAGCTTATAAAACCGCCAGTACACATCTTTAAATGCGCTCCACAGAGATTTGTTTTTACGACAGCGATGTTACCCCGCAAGCCTTGAGAGGGCGACATAGGGCAAATACCCACAAAGTCAAGGAGTACGTCCTTAAAATAGGCACTCATAAGTGTTTTACAGGAGTTCCCCAAGGTTCCTAATGTAAACACCAGGGATCCACATCCACATCTTTTTGCAAATTCATTCATTCATTTCATAACTGTCCGTCCATTATTTGTCCACACATACCCATCTTGGCGACATTTTGTTTTTCTTGTCTGAGAGGTTTAATGGCCCGGCACCATCCTCAGTTGATAACAGAAAGAGTCCACAGCAACGTTGCTCTGTTTGAGTCGATTATTGTCGTTTTGTTAGCTAGACTTTAAAAGACTACAGTTTTTTGGAGATCTTTATTTAGAGAATAAACACAAAAGCTGATCAATAGTAGAGCCACTATGACACAGAGTGTTACTTTGCCTCCTGCTCATGCTATGAATAAGGAAAGGCCACTCATGACAGGGTGTTAATGCTGTTAAGTTCAGGTAGGTTTTAACAATTTAAATCTGGTAGCAGACCAAAGCTTTACAGGACCCAGAGATCAGATGCAACACCCTGAAATCAAAGCACTGTGTTCAATATTAATTGGTTAGCTGGATCACATGACCACCGAACCATAGCCAAACTGTTGAATCTAGCGCATTATCAGAGTGTTGCTACTGTAACCGTTTCATTCTAACAGAAGCGTGTAACAAAGTCTGCTGCAGAGTTGGTGAAAGCAGAAAACTAAAAAGAAATGGAAGATCTACACAGAAAAGCTCCCCTCAGAAGTTAAAAAAAGTCATCGCTTCTCATTTCTTTAGGCCAGAGTGATGGGGAGAAACAAGGGGGCTGGAAGACAGAAAAACAAATCTGGGCGTGAGAGTGTGACCAACATGTGACCTTCCTCTCAAATCTGAAGCACTTTGAGGCATGTCAGAGGAGTGGAGCGCTACAAGAAGTGGGCGGTCCTGCCTGGGATTAGCCCCTCAGGGTGGACAAAAGACCGGAGAGAGGACAAGAAGGAGATTTTTTTTTTTTTGGAATGGAGACGGGGAGTAGAGAGAGAAGGAGAGAAAAGAAGTTAATGGTTGTCTGGTAGTTAGTCCCCCTTCCTGACGACGAAGAGAGGAAGTGTCACATCCAGTGAGGATAAAACCTGATGGTGGCAACAAAAGGCTGGTGTGCTTTACATCAGCTCCAGGCCCGCCACCCAGCCCTGGAGAAGAAGAAACTATAAAGCATGGCCTAACTAGGCCTTCCACGATAACTTATCGGGATAATATTGTCGTTTTGAGTTCGTTTTCAACCAATGGAATGGTAATGCATGTACACCCTCTGAACGACCGATAAACGTTTAAAAAACATTTACTGATGCAACTGGAGGACATGTTTTAGTGAGGGATCCAACGATACCACTTTTTTCCAAACCGATACCACACAAATAAAAAAGTACTATGATTTGGGAGTCAGGTTTTATTTTCTTCTCTTCTTATTACAATAAATTATGGTAAAAATTAGATTAAAAAAATGAAAATATTAATAAAAATGACCACAAAACAAAAATTTTCTGTGAAATTATTGTAACGGTTCCATATTTTAAGTATCGGTTTATGGTATCGGTTAACATGTACTCGTGCCGATACCGACACGGGTACATAAGACAGTATCAGGGCCGACACTCGAAACCAGTATCAGTGCATCCCTAGTTCTAAAATCCAATAAAAATGGACAAAACCAAAGCAATTAAATTTATTTTTTGATGAACTGCATAAACAAGACTGCCTTTCGAAAATACATGAATCACTCGGCTCGTACAAGAAAAAAAATTCATAGGGGTTTTGTAACAAAAAGTGCAAATTAACATAAAAAAATACTGTGAAAAACCCCCCATCCCATTCTATTCTGCCACTATGAATATATGGAGCATAGATGCCTTTTTCCATCCATTCTCTTTGGTAGAAATACTAACAAGGACAACAACCAAGGATGCAAATAGAAATGATCCTAGCTGTAAAATTATTCGATCTGATTGGAATTTATGTAAGGGATAATGCCCGACGAGGTGTACATTATCAGAAAATAATGAACGAAACGGAGGCGTGAACCGTCCGACGCGAGAAAGGCATTATCCCGCTTATACCATGGTCACTTACGAAAGAAAGACATATTTAATCAATTAATAATACTTTCATGTGTTTTAGAGTTAAAATCGCAAGGTTTTTTTATAAAAGTCGAGCGCACTATTTAATATCTCCCGTATACAGGTGTTGCCTAGCAACGTGGCCAGAGTGAGCCGACCGCAGCGATTTATCAGTGAAGTCTAGACCTTAAGTAGCAGTTTCTGTGCTAGAACTGTAATGTGATAGTTCAAAAAAATGGGATAGGTAATGGAGAAAACTGAACAAGCTAAAAAATATAACCAAAACAGTATACAAAAATATCTCCACAAGACCTTGAGTGACTAATTTATGCTTTTTTGCATTCCTACTGACTCTAAATGTACAACACAGTCATTTATGGGTTAAAAAGTGGAATTTCCCTAATATGTCCCCTTTAAGATGTCCATCACGCATCTCAGAAATGCTTTGTTTCATAAATGATTCGGTCACATTTCTGTGCTACTTTGCGTTGCTCTGTAAGATTAAATCATTAAAACATGGCGTAGGTTTTGGTTGGAACATTGCAAAAAGTGAAAAACATTTTAGGATGTGAAGGTTTCCGTTATCAGAGTCTGTAAGGTTAGAAAATATTATTAAAAAAACAACAACAAAAAACGCAACTTTTCTGCTTTGATCAAGCTTTCTGAGAATATTAGTTGAAAACATAGCTGATTGCACTGAAAGCTCCCAGAGGACCTGCAGGAGACTTTAACCAACTGTTTTCACAAGCTGTGCAGCACTCATTGTGAAGAGCAAAACCCTTCATGAGGAAAACTGGTGGAGAGCCCTTTTAATCAGCAACTATGGTTATTCATTACAGACTAAGTCAATAACGTGACTCATTGAAGAGGACAAAAATGTCCTTTTTTCCCCCTCTCCCTCCTCATAGTACTTTATTCACGTCCTTTCCTAGAAACGAGCGGAGTGCTTTGTAGGTCACAATAGGATGTCAAAACCATGAGGACTTCCATGCTCCAGCAGCATAGCTTCAACTGCTGCCTTCCCTCAGTTTTCCTAGGTTAGCTTTGCGCTTTGACCTTAAAAGTATTAAGATTTGCGTTCTGTGTTGCAAACAGTGTAACACGTATCCCAGAACCAAGGTGCAAACCAACCAGGAGCCAGTTCAGCCTGCTCAGCTAGTTCCACCACTGTTGTTGTTGTTCTTTTTTTTTTTTCCCCCCTGCTCACTCCTCTCCAAAGCTACTCTGTAATGCTGACTGTTGCGTTCCCTAACCTGCACCTTCCAGGAAAGGCCGAAGCTCTTCCACGGCTCTGCTAGCTTTTTCTGCTAGCATTTACGGCGCATGGTGAGGTGATGTCTGGCTTAGGTGGCTGCGAGCAGCTAAATGCTGTTTACACTCTTTAAAAATCTGAGGCACAATACAAGTAATGTGTCTTTACTTGGTGTGGAACGGTACATTCAAGTCACAGTTTGGTACGATTACAATACACTTTAATCAAGAGAAATCAATACAGATGTGAATAATAAAAAATAAAAAAACTTTGATCAGCTTTAAACAAACCTTTTCTCCGAATTCCTCTTTCAGTTCCTAAATTTTATTTAATTTTATTATGATATATAAATAAAAAAAATTCAAAGTATAGGACTCAGGATTTGATGGGATATATATATATATATAAAACAGGACAAGCACACATAGCCAGAGTAGAAAACAATATGACCACGTGAATACAATGAATGTCAATGTTTAGAAATGTTTTACACCCCTACTTTTAGGCTTACTGCATATTTTTCCTTTCATATCACTAATGAATGAGCCGGATCATAAACAGAAGAAACAATGAGGTTTAATGTTTTAAAATTATTCCAATCAATGTTTAACAAGACCTTGTGAAGGTCAAAGTTTTCGTTTGCTTTTTTCAGCCGTCTCAATGCAAACTACTAATGAATGTAGAGATTGTTATAAAAAAAAAAAGAATAAAGCAAAAACCTCATACAGGATCTGACATGATGCTGTCGATTATTAACTATAGTCCAAGTAGTGTTTCAGGAAAGAGCTTTTAAGAGCTAAAATACTAGTTTGTCAATCAATCATTTTCATTACATAAAAAACACCCACTTAGTAAAGTAAAACTATCCCTTTATCCTAAAGCTGCTCAATCAGCTTAATAGTTGCCTATGAGGGATTTAAAGCCACACCAACACAGGTCTGTGGTCCATCAACAGGATTGGAACCTGAGACTTGTCTAAGTTGAGGACTGCCTAACGGATTTGATCTTTCAGACTTTTTATTTGTTTACATTTTTCATTCAGATTTTTTTCTTCATTTGTTTTTAGAGAATGTAAAAAAATATGTTTTTTTGTTCTCGATACTGATACTTGGATCTGAGTACTCGCCGATACCGAGTACCAATGCTGATACTTTTACAACATACAAAATGCAATGAATTGGAAGACAGGTTTTACTTTCTGCTCGTTACAAAAAGTTATGGTGAATTAGATGGTGAAATTAATGCAGAATTTCCACATTTTAAGAATTGGTAAATGGTATCAGTTTAACGAGTACATTAGAATAATATTGGTGCAATACCAGTATCCATGGTGCATCCCTGTTTGTTTTAGATTATTCTTTCTTTATTTAAATTAGGAAATTTAGATTTTAAATAATCTTTTTACCTACATTTAGAAATGTCAATATATATATTTATAAATCATTTTATGTACATCTTTTAAACTTTTTAATCGTATAACCAAAAGCTTATGAGACATAAGCCAAACCTATGGGCTATACTTTATAGATATTCACTTTAATTCAGTTCAATAATACTTTATTCATCCCAAAAGGAGATTAAATGTTTTTGTAACTCATATTATCCAAGATTCTTTAAAGCATTATTGCAGATGTATATAGATTCTCCTGTAGCGGTCTGTATTACAGCACTTCTGAATAAGCCCCTGACTGAAGACTTTTTTTGTTTTTGTAAAGCAGTCTGATGAAAATGATAATTTTCTTGATTTTATGAAGCATTTTTCTTTAAACCATCTCTAGAGGTTCCACAGTATTAGGAACAGAAATGTAAGAAATCAACACAAAAACTATACTTTTAGCTTATACGCAATAGCTTGTCTAATTCTGAGGCTTTATTCGAACCACTGTAATACAGACAGGAGACCTGTTCTTCCCCCTGACAACTCTTTAAAGAACCCTAATTTGAGTTACAGCAACATTTCATTTTCTTTTGGGAGTAAAAAAGTCTTTTTTTATTGAATTTGAATAAGCTGTGATTTTTAAGGTATATAAATGCTATAGGCTTGTAGTATTAGCTAAGTTACAATAATAAAAATAAAAACATGCAACAGCTTTTCTCCTAAATTTATCAGGAACACTCAAATTTAAGAGATTTTGTCAAAGATATTTTTTAAATGAAATGTGACGATATTGCACCTTTCAACATACCTATACGTAGTTCAAACTGCGTTCTCCAAAAAACATGGAGGAAGCAACAACGTCTGCAGAGCATAAGGAGGAATTGGTTGGTAAACGAAAAAGTAGTGGCTCAGTAATATGGAGATGGTTTGGATTCAAAGTATTAGATGAGCAACAAGATCAGGTTATATGTAGGGACTGCCATAAACAAGTTACAGCCAGGGATGGAAGCGCTACAAATCTTTTTCACCACCTAAGACAGTGGCAAAAACTGCAGGAAAAAGAGCATGTGAAACTACACACGGCAGAAGCCCAGCTGTAAGCCGTCCACAACCCGCAAGCACTCAAGCCCCGAAACAAAGCTCACTGCAAGCTTCGTATGAAAAATGACAAGTGGTGTACTACAAGTGAAGGGGTCACTTATGGCATAGCTGAAGATACGGTCTCTGTGGAACAAGTCAGATTTAAAAAGCTACTAACAACCATGGACTCGAGATATGAGCTCCCCAGTCGCAACTATTTTGCACGGGAAGCAGTGCCACAGATGTACACCGAAGTCAGGCAGCGCCTTGCTAACCAGCTCGCTAACATGCAACATTTTGCGTCGACCAGTGACGTGGTTGAGCAGGACATGCGAGCCTTATATTAGCCTAACAGTTCATTTTATTCATCAGCACGTCTCCAAACAAGTTATTTCCCCCAAATTTTGGGTTGGACTGTGACTAAACATCTGCTCGCATTTTGTGATAAAATATATCGGGATATATATTGTATATTGATATTTAGCCCAAATATATCGGGATATGACTTTTGGTCCATATCGCCGCGCCCTAGTCTCTGCCCGTATTGGAGTGCAGTGTTACATGATCGACTGCACCGAAACAGCAGCTGGCGGTATACAAATAATTCTGTAGCTATCCAACAAATAAGGGAGTGAAAAGGACCGATGTCATAAAACGAGCGACAGCCTAGAATGTAAACACATTGGTCTACTGGTTAGCTGCTACCTGAAGCCATCTACAGGGTGAGTGTTGTAGTAAACCCACCGTTTTGTCACCTGGTGTGTTGCTGTGGAATGCTTGAACAGCGTTGTATTGATCTCTTTATGGTCTGCAGTGTCGTCACTTCCCTGTGGGCCGTGTCTATTGTCTTAGATACAGCCCGAATACGGCTTGTGTTCACATGATCCGTATCCACTAGTACCTGGACTCCAATACTACATCCAAGGCAGGTCTCTCTGGCAGTATCCTGGCACGGTCCAGGCTGTGTTCACATGGTACGAAAGAAGTGGATTTTGAGCAAATACGGTATCTGAGTACGGACTCAAGTCCCATGTGAAAACGTCCTAAGATGACTGCTAGCATTAGCACTGAATCTAGCTGAGTTCTGCTCTCCTACCAACACGGATGTCAGTCTTTTTCTACAAGGAATATGATCTTGAATACATTGGAAATGCTGACATTTTATGTCTGCATATTCATTTCCTAAAAACATCAGTGTTTAGAATGGAGTAACGGACTGAAAAACTCACTGGGTCTAAAGCATGAAGTATTACCTGTATCTAAACCACATTTGACAGTAGTGAACCAAAAAGTGTTTTACACATATTCTCCCTACCAATAAAGGCCAAAACTTTGTCCCAGTAAGGTAACCCTTCTCCTATTGGATCAAGTAAGACGTCAATCAAAAGCTAACACCTCTGGTTATGTGCAGAATCATTTCTAGAGTAATATCAGCATGCTAATGGAAGCTACCATGAAAATATTGTGATAAATCCTGGAAAGGAAGGAATTTACAGAGATTCTCAGCGTTGAATTGTTTTGGATTATAGAAGTATTACTCTTCATTGACTAACTATTTTATTAGTGAACATTTATTGGGCCCTCTTAGATGTAAAACCTTGTTTGATTGAGATGGCTCTGATACAACGCTACAAACAGTGAATTGGGGATTTGAGAAAAGTATCTACTGTGTTTACAGTTATGATTGCGTCCTTGATAGGCATATATAATTGAAATCATAAGAATCTTAGCTTCCCAATGATTAGAGCTGTCTATTGATTTAAATATCAAGAATTGATTTGATCCCGATCGATTATCACGATCCAATCTAATTCAATATGGTGCACTTCGATATTGATAAGGGTCAGTGTTATTAAAATATATTTTTATTACCTTAAAGGTAATATTGCTCCCATAAGTAAAAATGTGTCTGTTGCCATATTCACCAAAATTAGATAACAGATTAAAAAGCATTTTATAACCAGCCCAGTTAATCTCCTGATCTGGCAGCAGTCTGTCTGCTTTAGCTTAGCACAAACTAATGTAAGAGAATGGGAACCGCTAGCATGCTAGTGGTTCCCATCCCTTTAATAACATGACTGTAACTCAAAGTTGTAACACTGGGTTGGGTTACATTTTTAACCCTTTCAGATCAGAGTCTTAAAAAGCCCGTCTGGACTTTTTCATCACATTTTAGCAGTAGAAAGGGTAGATAATGTTTAAATACATTTTTGGATGTCCGAATTAATACCATTATCAGCCAATAATTGTAGACAGTCCTGATCATTTTCAACAGCTTCAACTCTTCTTCCTAAAAGAAATCCAGAACTATAAATATTACCAATGTTTGCCATCATTTTGTCCTCTCAAACCTTCTCCGCCCTTTTCTAGATTCAAAAATAGGTTTTAGTTAAGTGAACCTAGCATCTAGTCTGCTTACACCTCCAATATTCCCAGTTCTCCTGTTGTTGGCAGCACTCCTGACGTTGTTGAATGCCAGGTGCAACAGACATCCCAGGTGAACATAACTAGAAACACCTGTCGGAATCACCCCAGCTGCTTTTTCTCTCTCTCTCTCTCTCTTTTTCTCACTCAGGCTGACAGGTCTGTTCCCAGGCACTACGCTCTAATCTGCACCCAGATGTGTTCGCTCTGCAGGGATGGATGGAGGGGAGGAGGCGAAAAGGATAGGTTTATGTCTTCCTTAGGAAGATTAATGCCTCTATCAGCCAATCACACGGCACTAATAGGGAATCCCTGAGAAGTTAGAAGGGAGAGAGGGGGGGGGGCTAAATAAAAATAGCAGTAGCCCAAAGAGCTGGGCCTACAGAGAGATGTATAAATAAATAAGAGAAATAAATAAAAGAGGAGGGAAACACATCCTGAGGGCATCCCCTAATGGCGTAGACAGCTCTGCCTCTCATCCCTCCCTCCCTCCCTCCGTCTCCAGCATCTCCAACTCCGACCAATCACTCACACTATTTAAAGTTATTTGCTTGCAGTCCCAAAAACCCCCGCCGCCCCTCCACCCCCCTTCTTCCTCCTCGCCCCCCTCGCTTTCATTCTCTCCCATTAATGATCTCATTTCTCACTCTCCTTCCCTGAGGCCCAGAATGAGGTTAGCGCCACGGTCTGACCTATAAACACTGCCATGGAAACTGCAGCGTGTTACAGCGAGGCACCTCTTTATCAGGGGAGGGAGGGGGGCTTCTCTCACCTCTATCTCAGCCAGAGGGGCGATCACCTAAACGCGCTCGCTTCACTTTCTCCATAAACACTTCCGTTCACACTCAGAATATTTTGTTCTTAGAAGTCAGCAAAAAAAAAAAGGGGAAACCTGCGAGCTCGTCTCCACATCAATCACATTCGGTGAGAGCGCTCTAGATTCTACCAGCAGCTCTAGCTCCACCTCCATAGGGACGCTGTAATCCCACGTCACTGCAGATGTCTTCTCAAACTACTGTAGAGGAAAGCGGTGTGAGGATCAACGCAGATCGCCGTCTTTCTCTGCCATCTTCCAGACAAACTCCTGCTGTTCCGACCAGACGGACTCAGAGTAAGGGCCGGAAAGGCACAGTGGAGACGGAACGGCGCCAACTCTAAATATGTCAAAGAAGGCCTTAAAATGTTCTCACCGAATCATTTCATGTTCTCAGAGTGTCTTCACGCCTGTCTGTAACTTAGAAAGCAAGTCAACACATGAAGCAATGAAAGTAAACTAAGATGGCTGACTGACTGCATGTGGATTAACTACCGGAAAAACAGCGGAAACGTTTGCTGCGTTCCAAGCTTTAAAGCAGCAAACTTTCGGTACCGGCCCCTCGCCAAACGTAGACACTGTCTAGCCAGCCACGATCCCCTTTGTGAGAGATTCTTGATGGCGGCAAGCATGCGAGGTGAACGCAGCAAAAGTCAGCCATTTTCACTATCAGTGTTATGCTCTCCAAAAGGTTGTAGAAGAGGCAAACATTTAAAACGCTTTTAAAAACAGGGAACTATTTTCCCCAATCAATAAAGAACAGGGATGTAACTGTACACTAAATTCATGTTCGCTTCTGTAATATTTTAAGTAGGGTTGGGCGATGTCCAACAAATTGAGAGTTAACGATGTTGACAGTAAAACATCGTGATGGTCGATGACATCGTTTGGGGGGGGGGGTTGGTTACTTTTTACCAGCCTAAAAAGCACGTAAAACACAGCAAAAAAAAAAAACGACCTAATTTTTTAAACTGTACTTTAGTTACTTTCCTACACTTACACAAGCAGTTTTATGTGCGCATGGATTTCGGCATCCTGCCGGACCTTTTCAGACCTTTAAACTGAAAAACGGACATAACTCCTTTACCTTGCAAAAAAGATGACTAAGTTATACTTAATAAACTCACACCAGGTTGTTCTCCTTCCGGGTAAAAGTCTTAATATAAATTCTTCCAATCGAGCATACACCACTACATCAGCTGATCTCCTTTGAAGCTCTCATTCCCCATTTCAGCCAGAAGCAGCTGGAAAACAAAGGGCAGGCAACGATATCCCCGCAGCCTTGACTCATAGTGCGCATAGTGCAACGTTTGTGGCCATCTTTGCTCGTTTCTCAAAACAGGTGAAACGGTAATTATGTGCCTCGCTCTGACTGTCTGCCGCCGGAGACTTGTTAGAGCTGTAATCGGGCCTTAAAAGTTGGCCCCGAACCTACCTGAACCAGAGAGAGTTCAAGAGTACATTTGGATTGGCAGCTTATTATAGCACGAACCGATTAAACCCCACATTTTCCGCTAGAATATTGCATTTATTCTTCAGCATTTTCTGTGAGTTTATCTGAGAGGAGTGGGTCTTTACCATCATCACATGCTGTGTGTCGGTAACATCTTGACAGGTAGATTGGGAATAATGCAGCGCTTTAATATAAATTATCGCGCTAAAGAGGCGGACGGGTTCGGGTAAAGATCTTCAGCACTAGTGCGCGGTAATCGCTCGTGGTTTTCGGCCATTGGCTTCAGTCTTTGCCGTCCTGCCTCGGCTCTTTTTATGTTCAGCTTAACAAGTTTTGCGCAGCTGTAATAAAGCAGCTAGTTGCTGCGCTCCTTGTCCTGAATCATCCAGATCAATTCTTTTTTTCTTTTTTGAGCTTCACAGAGGGAAACAAATGCGAACAAAACACACCAAATCCACACACTCAAACCACGCAAAATAAATAAAAAAATATATACAAATATTTTCCACTGTGTTACACTCATTAGTTAGTTATATTCTCAATGTTTACAGAGCGGTCCATGCAAAGGTTTTAGTTAAACTATAGAAGAGACTAAAGGATTCGTGCGTGTCTGACAGGGTGGGGGGCGTGGCATCACGATGGTGGCTTTTCATCGTGATGTTTGTCAACCATCACGATGGACGATGACGCCTAAATTTTAAATAGACTTTAAGTACAATAAATACAGATGTGAACTTGTTTTTTTCCTTTGATCAGATTATTTTTCCTGACTTCCTTTCCTTGAATTCTTGAAAATAATCTGATTAATCTGATTTCATTATGCTCTATAATTTAAAAAGTTGACAGTATAGAAAATGGTAGAGAATGAATTTAAAATCAATAAATCAAATAGTACAAGCAGACATAGCCAAGGAGAGAACCATTTAACCACTTGAAAACTGTGTTAAATAAATAATTAAATAAAACTTTGTCCAAATATGAGAAGAGAGTTGTTTTGATAGTTCTACAGCCTATTCTCCCAGTTTTCCTTGAATGCAGCATTGGCAGCAGTTGCGAAAATCCCTTCTCTACATGGGGATTATCCAAAATCAGGAGTTTGGGCTGATTGGATGCTACTGGTAGCCATGGTGACGTCAGCTGGTTTTTTCTCTAGTATCAAGTGCAGAGTCCTACTGTTGAAAGATTCTGTTTAGGTCGATCTGTCTTTTCCTACGGTCGCTGCGTGAAAAACCATTAATGTTCCTGAACAGCAGAGTTTAGTCATAGCTCGGTGTTACGTTTTAAAGTTGAAACACAAACATTCTGCATGAGTTCAAGTAGAAAACAGCTGGACTTGTTCAAACATGTACTGTTACGCTGTGTCCACACCAAAAGCGTCAAAACGCGCCACATGCCCCCAGCTGGATGCTAGAACATTCGCACCTTGAAGCGTGTACAAAGCGAACTGCACGCGCTTAAAATATGGTATTTTCACCCGCGAACTGGCCTTCAGCGGAGCTGGGGCCAGAATGCAGCTGGCGGTGGATTATGGACCGAGCTGATGGAGGACAGAGTGGATTATGTGTTCGGCCTGGCCTCCGGTAGAGCTGGGACCGCTGCGCATGGGGTTTGGTGAGCTACGGATACAGTCTAGCTACGGCGGAGGGATCCATAAACAGCAGCGAGCCTCTCATAAACACCGGCTCCTCGCCGCCTTGAGAACGTGACCTGCTCGCCCAGTTTGTGCCGTGAAGGTCCAAGCTTCGCCTGCCGAAACACCAGCTACATTTCTGAGCAGCTGTCCATCTGTCTGCGGTTCGTAAAAGTTTATCATATCTGAGCAGCGTGGGACGTGGTGCGGGAGCTGCTACCAGGCAACCAGGTGAGGAGGCTGTTTCAAGGCTCACTTCTCGGCCGAGAGGTGCTTTTACAGCAACAACGGCTCTTTTAAGAGCCACCCACAAACCTCTTAAGAGCATTCCTGTCTAAATAGTTATTTTTTTTTATTTCTGTCTCTTGTATAGCAAACTGCTTGTGTCATGTAGCTCGGGGTGATTAGCCACGGTGTTGATTGGTATTTCCTCCATGTCCTGCTGAGCCTGTGAATCCATGACAGTCACAGAATTACTCACGCCGTCAGCAGAATTTTTCACGCGCCACAAACGCCTCATTCCCACAAATCCTCCGCGCAGATCGGGCAGAAAAGCGTTTTCGCGACGCAAATCTGCTTCTGACTTGAAGCGGGACCCCCTGCCGTGCGTCATCGCGCTCCTCCATTGACATAACATGTACACCTGACTCGCCGCTCGCTTAATTCGCTTTTGGTGTGTACGTACCGTTAGACTCCTAATCACGACATGTCTGCTGTTCAATCAGGCTGCGAGAGAGAGCAAAACTTTCAACAGGCAACAGGAAGGCTGAGCAGAGCTCAAAGCTTCTCCGTTGTTACCATGACGCTTTCAACCTCTGTCTGTAAATACAGCGGGCTGGGTTTGGAAATATTAGCAGCCTTTCCAAATTTCTCTCATTGTGGGTTAGGAACTACATGTTGTAGTGAAACTGCTATAGACACAGAACCAGACGAAAATCATTAAATAGACAGGAATTCATTTCTGATTTTTAAATTAGGTCATCTACTCAACTGGTTTGTCTAAAGAAGAATCCACCTGAAACCAACTAAAGCTGTGCACTGATCAAAACCGTCCATGTTAGCAGACAAACCAATCCAGTTTAACACCACAGTGCGGGTCACTGTGTATTATTGCTCATTATTCCATCGTGGTATTCTTTAAACCAGTATTATAACTAAAGAATAATTGATTCAAAGCTAAAGTTTTGAAGCTAATTGTGTACACTGTGTGAAAAAGAGGCATCAACATCTTTTCTTTTTAAGGAAACTGTAATTTTCCAATAGAGAAAACACTGCTTAGTGCTTTGTGCTTTTCTCTGGTATCTTGGTACGGGAACTTAAAGTTTAAAGAGGCGGAACTCTATTAACCAGATTGTGAAATGGTCCATTAGGTTGATTGGGGATCCACTAGTGAACCCAGCCTCACTGTATACCAGGCAGGTAGAGAGCATGTACCTGCCGTCCAATCGACGGTTCAGCTTACTGCGGTGCAGTGTACAACAAAATAATACAAAAACAGATTTGTTTCCAGCACTGATTTATTTTATGGATAGCACTAAGATGAAGAAAACTGTTTTATTGTGAGTTTAGCGTATTGCTCTGCTTGTGTTCTAGAAATAGCTTAAACTTGCTCTCTGGAACTTAATTTACCTACAGGAACCTGAAAGTAAACTCCTAGTACCTGCAGTTTGTCTGCTGCCCCTTTAAGCAGGATGTCCAGAATCAATCTGCAACTAAATTCCCCCCAAAAACGGACAACTTTCATGGGTCACATATCCCAAAACCATCATAAGTAGAACAGGCTTTATCCCAACGACATATTAGGTTTTTCTTGAACCGCTTTCTTCTTCACAACATCAGACTTGCAAAGAGCAGCTAAAACACGCATCCCATTTATGACATCCAAACCAAACTGTTGATGTTATAAAAAAAAACTAAAAAAAAACTGTGAGCCTCTTATCTGTATGTTTTTGTTGCACACAGTTGATTCCTGAAAAGTATGAAGCCAATCTAGCAGGAACAGAGTAAGTATGCATGTGTTAGTCCAGCGGGGTGGGAGGAGGGGAGGGGGCGGGGCTTACCGGTAGACTGGACGGCCGGCCCTGCATGCTGTCTTCCTGACCGCTCTTGTTGGGCTGGTTAGAAGGAGGAGCACTGGACTGGGAGCTGAAGGAATCCTGGGAGAGTTCCTGAAAACAGACGAGCCCATGAGCGTTAGCTGACAGGTTGTGGGGTTTTTAACCAATCTTACATTTCTCTCAGCTTTAACCAGATGATGGTAAATGAGCCGATTTTCTGGTGTGAATGTACCTGTGGAGGAGGTGGGAATCTCTGATATGGTGACTGTTGCTGTGGTTGCTGCAGGGGGGGTGTCTGGGAGTAAGGGGATTGTTGGCTCTGCTGGCCGTGACCTGGAGGCTGCTGGGCTTGAGAAGGTGGACCTCCCGGTTGCTGCTGCGCTCCTTGCTGCTGCTGCTGCTGCTGTGGTGGGGTCTGCTGCTGAGAGGCCTGTCCTGGTCCACTGGTTTGTTGGTAGCCAGCTTGGCTCTGAGGACCCTGCTGACTCTGTGGACCAGGACCCTGCTGCTGCTGCTGTGGTTGAGGCTGCTGCTGCTGCTGCTGCTGCTGCTGAGGAGAGACATACGGTGGCTGTCCTGAATGGGTCTGTGGGGGCTGGCTATAGGGAGGCTGTCCTGCAGCAGGTCCGTGGGGCCCTTGGGGTTGTTGTTGGTATTGGGGCCCTGGCTGGCCGTGTTGGCCGGCTGCTTGAGAAGGGTGGCCCTGCTGGGAGTACGGAGCACCAGAGCTGCCCTGGGTCTGGCCAGCATACGGAGGTTGCTGCTGCTGGCCGGGATGAGGCGGTGGGCCGTGCTGACCGTAGTAACCCTGGTTCTGCTGGCCGTAGCCTCCTGGGGCCTGCTGTCCGTACGCAGACATCTGGACACAGGACAGGGGGGACAGATAGCGTCAGCTTAGAGTCAAGAAAAGGATCTTTAAATACACAAGCGCTGAACCCACTTTAACACAAGACTAAAAATAAGGTCTTATACAGAATTAGAATCATGTTATTATCCTCCATATATTACAGTCATCCACCGCCAAATAGTAGTGCTGTAATGGTACATGTATCTGTATTTTTTGGTACAGAGAAGAAATGCAACGATAAGGATACCAGTACCTGCTCTAAGGTCAAAAGTTAAATGTAATCGATACCATGAACGGATACCAAAACATCGCATGCAACTGATTCAAATGTGGAAACTCTACAATAAGTTCAAAGAAAACATTTAGTTTTTATAGATTACATTTTAGTTCTGTGGTCATTTTTATTATTGTTTCATTGTGGATCTAATTCACCATCATTTGTTGTAACGAGGAGAGAAAAAAATAAAACCAGTCTTCCAATCAATTGCTTTTTTTTTTGTGTGGTAGAAGTATCGACATTGGTACTCGGTATCACAGGTACTCAGATCCAATTATCGGTATGGTATGGGTTTGAAAAAAGAGGTATGGTTGCATCCGTACTACGGAACCTTGAGTACAGCACAGGGCGTGGTAAGTTCCTACATAACTATGTAGAGATGGAAGTAACTGCCTTAAACATGTATGTGTTGCAAAATTCTTAACTTCTACCACTCATCACTAACCTGTTATCATTAGCAGTCCTCAAGTTTGCTCCATTTAACCATAGGCTACCATTTATGCTCTTAGGTAGTAGTTAGCCAACGTTCTCTTCCATCTAAGAACTGTTTCACATTCAGTGTTGTTGGGAAAAAAATAAAACGCAGGAAGTTAACAGCGTATTTGAAATATCATCCGATTAGGAACCTTAAATCGGTAGACATGTTGGATGATCTGCTGCTAACCTAGCCATGCAAATATATATAGCGCTCAGAGAGCCCGAATCTGGGAAAGGTACAAATAGAAAGAGGAGCGGTGAGAGACTTTTATTAGAAATTCTTCATAGTATATATTTTTTTTTACCTAGTTGGGTACAATCTATTCATGATGGTCAGTCCAAAGAGGGAGAGGTGAAAAGGTAGGAGAGGAGAGAGTGCACGTTTAGGAAGAACTAGAAAACCATTGGAGAATAGTCACTCGCAAAACAGCAAACATCTATAATATTATTTTACACATACATCATAGAAATTATGTGTTCTTCCCATATTTTATCTGAGTTACCAAACCTGCAAAAATAGCTATGTTAAAACATTTATTTTTCATGCCTCGTAACAATTTTCTAATGGAACATTGGGATCAATATTTTGGGTAGGGTAACGCAACGATACCAACCAATGCGATACAGATACTTGGATCAGAGTCATTTCTTGGTACAGAGTACCAGTGTGATACTTCTACCTCACACAAAAAATGCAGTAAAATGCAAGAGAGGTTCTATTTTCTGACCACAAAACAAAAATTTCAAGTGAAAAATAAACATTTTCTGTGAAATTATTACAGGAGTCATGGTGACGGGTACATACAAGTACAATAGAACAATATCGGCCCCGATACCTGTAAGGGTGTGTCCCTAATTTTGTTGAGATGAAAAATAATAATATTAATACAAAAGCCAGAGTTTATTTTCTTTCAAAAATATCAGAATAAAATTTAACAGTGAAACAGTCAAATTTATCTGGACTGGCCTGGGAGATCTCTGGGTAGTCAACCTTTTGTCACCTTTTTGGTGCTTTTGTGTGGCCCTATGTGTCTCTGCAAACGCTGCAGACATTGACTTATTTTTTTTGTACATTTTTGCGGTCAAAAATCATGTTTCTTCTACAAGCTGAAGCTATCTAAAAATGTGCCTTATTATGGAGCCACAATAAGCGGAGTTAGCATATAACTGCCCCTCAAATGCCAAATCCAGCACTTCATTGGTCAAACCCACCCACTATCAACCAAACCCCCCCCCCCCCCCCCCCCCCCCCCCCCCCCCCCCCCCCCCCCCCCCCCCCCCCCCCCCCCCCGCAGTCAAACCCCACCTGCCACAGACCAAACTCCCTCCAACCAAAGGAATTCCATGCTATTCCCATGCACGGCAAACAGTCTGCCACAGGTGGGCAAAGTAAGGAAAAATTGCACCAAAGTATATTCCAATATATCGGCGCGGCCGATATTACATCTTTTACAAGTATCAGCATCGGCCGATGAGTAAGCGGCTGCTGCGTTGGCAGTGTCCATTATTGCACACTGGGCACTTTATTATGCTGCTTACTTGTTGCTACCAAGTGCAATAGCGAAATTAGTTCAGTTATAATTAAATATTTATTTTCAGAATTTTAATTAATTAATTTTCAGCACTGAATTCTTTTTTTACTTGTTCTAACCTAAATGTTTTTATATATTTGTTCAATATTGTTTATCTACTTGTTCTTACTTTTTCTACCTCACCTACGTTTACTATTTGAAAAATATTGTTTTAAATATTGTATTAAAGTTCAATAAATGTTAAGTTGGGACTTTTAAAAATGGTTAACATCACTGTTATTATGATGTAAGTTGATGGAGCTGAATCAGTATCGGCTCCAAATATCGGCTTAAGAAAATCGGCAGCCCGTATAGGTTAATTGGCTAAGGCTGAGAAAAACTAAAAAGAAATCGGTATCGGCACAAAAAAAAATAAATCCACATCTGTTGATCCCTATCAGGTACATCCAGATGTGTGTTTTCCTTCCAGTGACTGCCCTGTTCGGTTGCAGACTGGGTGGCCGAGTCCAGGCCTGAGCTGTGAAGCCTTAGCAGTTTGTGCAACGAAGCAATCTGGACGTACAATTTATTCAATATATGGAATCACCTCATTATCTTATTGCTTCCTCAGACTGGGAACTCGTTCAGGCTAAGATATTCAAAAGTGTCAGGTTAAACATGAGAGCAACTTAAAAAGGAGAGAATTGTCAAAAATATTTAAAGTTTAGCCCGGTGTTTTAAGTTGGTGCCATAAAAATAAAAGCTTTGTAGACTCCAACTATAAAATGAGCCGCTTTATATTCTGCTTTAAAATCAGCAAATTAGTTTCATTGTGCTTAGAAAGCCTAGAACGGAGAAAGCTCTGACCTTGTGTGGAAACACTTGTGTTTAAAAAAAGAAGACGGGGGTGGGGTGGGGGTCTAAACGGCTCAAGCATTCAAAGAAAACAGGAGATGGTAAAGAATGGCGGCGCATTTAAAGCACCATCAAGTGGCTGCATCGTATCAGAAGTGACGGAGGCAGGGAGGCTGTTTGCTTCTCTGCAGGGCACTTATCGAGTTCATGGTCAGACACCAGCCAGGCCAGTATGAGATAATCACAGAGCACAATGGGCACGAGACCACCGGCGGCGGACGTGGAAGAAAAGCCTTCACTCGGCGGGATTCCCTGCGTGTGCCGCTCCCTTCAGACGACTGCCTGGCTGAGAAGAGTTTAGCTAGGGTCTGTTTCCTGGCTAGGTGGGGGTAGCGGAGGCAAACTGGATGTTGACCGTGTTTGATCGGATGAAGGCGTGGCACGGCAGGAACGCTCTGCCTCTTTATTTCATGTGTGAAAACAGAGCTAACAGTGAAAATGGGATCGCTCCTGGATTGTTGAGGTTTTCTGGTCACCTTCAGGTGAAGACGATACTGATAGACCGGTATGAACACATATCCTACAGCTTATAAAACCCATACAGGTTAGAAAAATATGCATTTGGTCGATAAAAAGCAAGCAAGATCTCTGGCTCTCACAGAACTGTAACTTCTTCTGTAAGAGGCTCCTCTGTCCTCCACTTGTTTCTTGTATTAATGACACCTGATTGAACTTGTGATCATAAGAGACACATGCCCACTAATAAGCTCCATCGTTCTAGGGGTCCATGCAAGATCTCACCCCGTGGGTCAAAATTATCACTGTTTTTTCCATCACCAATATATTTTTCCAGACAAAAGTAAAAAAAAAAAGTGTATCTATATATATATATATATATATATGATAAACACTAGGACAATGACTAAATTGATTGATATTTTTGCCAACAAATAAACAATGAGACGGAAATCAACAACGAAAAACACTCAATCAGAAGACAGGTATGCGAGGAACTGACTAAACAACTACGCAACAAATGGAAGAGGCGGGACTAGCTGACAAGAGAACCAATCAGTCGTTGGTTAGAAGAGGCTCCTGGAAGGCAGCAGCTGATCACGTTATGATAAAAAGCAGAAACGGTTCACTATTGAGACAAAAAGATTTACGGAGCCTTTTCACGTAAGACACGGACAAAAACAAAACCAAGAGCAAAAGACTGTGAAGCAGCTATTCATGGAGAGAGCGCGCCGATCTGAAGAGGTATTTAAAACTTCAAAACTCTCTCTAAGGTAAGCTCACTTAGACGTTTAGTTTTAATGAGATAAAGTTGAAAACTAGAATGGGTTAATGTTGCAGTAAATGTGACGATCTGAAGATACTACCTAAGCCAATATAATAACTGTGTCACATTTGTCACATTTCTTAACGAAGCTGAAGTTGGTTTCAGTTTTCTAGCTTTCTATTTTGGAAATGGCTAAAGGGTCATTACACATCATTTATCTCTACCCTGAGTGTGTGAAATCTGCTCTAGTTTATAAACTACATTACCTAGACATTTCAAACTGGGACTAGATTATTCTGCATTAATAGCAGAACAATTAAAAACCAAGTGTGCGATTTGTGAAACCTTTTTCGAATTGTGAATGTTCAATAAACGCCCATGTAAGGTTTTCTATATGCACAAAAAAAAAAACCTAACAACAAAATTATTATCCATCAAAGTATTAGTATTATTATTTGGGGGGAAAAACAACTTTTTTGGAATGTGTTTATTCTGTCCATTTTGTTATTTTGTCATTCATCTATTTCTATAATGTGTGCAATGTGAACTTTTTCTTACTTGCGCGCTTTATCTGATCATTGGTGGTTGGCATGGTTTGGGCACCAATTCAGTGTATTAAATTATAGTTCCAAGTAGATGTTTTTGCAATGCTCTGTACAAGGGGTCATTAAGTTGCTTTCAGGAAGAGCATAAGATGTCCACTGGACATGTTCTAAAAATAGAAAAACATTTATTAAATGCACTAATAAATAGTGTTGCATGTAGAAATTGATCTGTTTCCTTTGTTGAATCAATATGTGAATAATTAGCATGTGATTAGACATATCATATTAACATAGAATTATTATATCAGTGAAGATAAACCATACAAATATTTAATGTACAGGTAGCCCTTTGTATTACTGAGCACCCTTTAAAGAGCTCTCAGTATTAAAACGGTTGTTGACCCCTGCTCTATACAGATGTAGAACATTATTTCATTCATTGCAAGCAATTTTATGGGACTAAAATTAGACTAAAATTACAAAAACAAAAATGCTTTTTATTCAAAAGACTAAATACATTTTTTGGTCAAGATTAACACCATAATGTAGTAAGTAGTATTTTGTTCAGTTTTTTCTGATTGAATATTATCTAAAACGTATAAAAACATTAAATATGACAGAAAATGTTGTCATTTTCAAAACTGAACGGTAAAAATAGATTCCCACTGGACTTTTTTGACCTGGACGGTTGAAAATGACGGACAAGAAAACCACCTAGGTGGATCTCTGGCGTTAATCCACCTGTATGAAAACTCTCAGGCTTTCTACCCGAGTGTTTAAATGATCCTCATACAGACGCTGTTGAAGACTGTGCAGTGTGGTGTGGTACTGACCTGCTGCCCGTACTGCATCCCGCTCATGGAGCCCGGAGTGCGGCCCTGCATCCCCATGGGGTACCTCTGAGGGCCCGGGGGTCCGTAGCCCTGGGCTTGGTAGGAGCCTCCTTGTTGGGGCGTCGGTCCGCTGGGAGGCCCCTGCTGATGCTGGGAATAGGGGTTAGGCCCTACGTAGGCCTGGCCCCGCATCTTCCCTACCTGGTCCATCGGGCTGGGAGGCTAGGGGGACACAAAAAAGAGACATGTTACCATGGTGATAAAACAGTGTGGAAAATGTGTCGGCTCAAAATCTGGATCTGACCGTGATAATCAATTCTCACGCTTAAGAATCGGAATTGATAAACAACACTAGTTCTAATGTACTCCTTAGTTAACTGATGTGGAAAAACTAATAATTTCACAGAAAAATTCTATTTTTCGCTCTAATTCACCATCATTTGTTGCAACAAGCAGAGAAGAAAATGAAACCCGTCTTCCAGTTCATTGCATTTTTTGTGTGGTACAAGTATCGTTGTTGGTACTCTGTATCGGCGAGCACTCGGATCAAAGTATGGGTTTGAAAAGCAGTGGTATCGGTGCATCCCAGACTTTGACCGAAAATCCTGCTTGCTAAATAAAGACAGTGGCACGACCAGCAAGTTTCTTGTGCAGAACATCTCCTAAAGCCGTCACACTGTAATCAAACAAAAACAGAACTAAAAGCTGAAGAGGGAGAGCGAGAGAGAACCAAAACAGGTGGATTTAGTTTCCCAGTAGAAAAGAGAAAAAGAAGCTGGCGTAGAATGAATGAACGAACCACGGAGCCCACTGCATCCGCCAGGAGCGTTTTCCTGCCCGGGAGATCATTGTGCCAGTGGGTGGATACTGTTACGGCAGACGCGTTGGGGAGAGCTTCTGAGTTAGTCTCATTGGTGGAAGTTGTCTGGAGGTCGGGTCGGGTTGGGAGCAACCACCGTACGGACCATAAAGTAGGTCTGTGAATCTGTGGCATTTGAGCGCAGCTTGAGCCAACCTGGAAAACTAAAAACAAAACCCCTCAGAACCCCCCCCCCCCGCTGCTGTTAAACCCACAGCAGAACCAGAAACCAGGAGCCACAAAGGAAGCTTTGAGGTAGCGACACCTCCCGGCCCGCTGAACTCGGCGGGCAGACACCAAGCTGTCATCGCTTCCCACGGTTATTAATCTGAGAGTGGGAATTTGTTTTTTCTTCCCCCGAAAACCTCTTCGCCTCGGTCCAAGGGAAGACAACCGCCGTTTCTATTTATAGCCTGGCTGGGTGGGGGGGATGAAGAGAGGGCGGCCTGCCCAAAAATCTAACAGGTCCCAGCTGCGCTTGCTGTTTGATCCGGGGCCAGGCCCTGCTGTTCCTGGGCTTTCACAGAGCAGCAGGAAGAGCTTTGGCATCCTAGGAACGACCATAAGTGTGTGTGAGGGGGGGTATCAGTAGGAGGAGTGTGTGTGAGGAAACACTGTGTGTGTGTGTGTCTCGGAGGTGTTGGCATAAATCAACAGGCTGCGGTCAAACCACCTCATCTAAAGATGACGTATTCCACTCCAGATTTTCCCTCTAGCCTCTCCCCCCAGGCCACGCTCTCCTGAGCTCCTCCAGGTTCAGGAGAATGTGTGTGTGTGTGTGTACATGTGTTACTGTGGTCCCTCTGGTCATTACGGACCGCTCCGTGGGGGGGGGGGGGGGGGGGGGGGGGGGTGGGGGGGGTAGAGGTAACACGGCATGCATAGGAACTCTCCTTTGACCTCTAATGCACTTTTAACCCCAGTCTGGAAGGAAGGACACCGTCGCCTCCTCCACGCCACACCGCCCCAAACAACACAGCGCTGGAGAGCCGAGTGTGTCCGTTTCACACAGGTGCAGGTGTCCAATTAAGGAAACCACTGTCCAACACACACTACCGCAACATTTTATTTTGTTTTTCCTTTTGTTTTGTTTTTAAACTGAACAGAATGACACGATCCGTCTCTCCTAATGAGCTGCTCATAAAGTTGGACAGAGTCTCCAGCGTCATCAGGAAAGTGAGCCCACCGAGGCCCAGATCAGCCACTAAACGTCCTCTGATCAGGCATGAAAAATTTGCAGTGGGCAAACAAACTACAGAGTAGACAATAATTTTTAAAAAAAGGAGGAGAAAAAAATAATTTTCTCATTCAGACAAAAGCTCTCCGGACCGTAAGATATTCCCCACCATCACAACCAACAATTTGGATCCATAAGTTTCTGGCAGTGAGAAATAGTTTGAAACCATCAAACTGCTAAGTGCGGCACAGCTATGATCCCAGTTCACAGAGAATACATGCTTACTGCTGTGTTATGGCACGTTCAGACTGTCAAAGCGTCCAGACAGCAGGATAGCTGGATCACATACAAAGTCTATGGTACCTACGCATCAAGTGAGCGTCAATGCATCAGCACGCCAATGCAGCTGCGGCTCTGGCCGTCCTTCAAGGCGGCCACTTAGCAGCAGCATGAAGTTGGGAAAATTCTGCTGGAAGATATCAGAGTGCCAGGTAAGTAGTTAAATATATTCTCTTAACTTTCTTGTTATGTTAGCTATCACTAGAACAAACCCAGTTAGGGTAACTACGTTTACTAAATATACACTACTAGTCTCCCGGTGGAAGAAGAATCGCCGCCCGCTCGCCGATGTACTGACGTGACGCACCGCCGGCGACGGAGAGTACAAATGTGCAAGCAGCGGGGTTTGATTTTTAAAAGCAGCAACTTTCATCCACTTGAGCTTTTTGACGCCTGGGCGCTTTGGCCATAACAGTCCCCTAGTAGGAAACTTCAATGCTGTTACACTGCAATACGCTTTGCTGTGTTAAAACTACAAATTAATAGTATACGAAGGTAGTTTCTTTTCTACTTTCTCTTCATCTTTTTTCGCCTTGTTCTCCTCAGAGTAGACCAAATAAATGGGAGCGTGATCGCGCCCCGACAGGCTGGAATGGAAACGGTGGATTTCAGCTAAGCTAATAACAGAATAAACAACAGTAACGTGCTCATCCACAGCTCCTCTTTCAGCCAGCTGAGCATCAGTGCTCAGGAACATTCACCTCGATAACATGACCGTAAAGCTTTTGCTGCTTTGGAATGCGTGACATATTAAAACCTCGGTAACCCAGCGGTGCGAACAGAGCCGAGGCAGTCCTATTCATCTAATAAATGGTTTATTCGTTTATGCCTTTAATCTAACCCACTAGCAGACATCCTTCAGAATCCCACAGAGAGAATTGCTTTTGAGGTGCATGTGTGTACTTGAACCCCACCACATCCCTTATATAGAAGAGGCCAGTGCTGGTTTTCTTTCAGCAGGTCGATGAATGAAGCGCTCTGCTTTGTGTAGAGGAGATACAAGGAGCACAGCACCGCTGTTACACCAACATCTGTCAAATGGCCTCAGAAAATCTCTCCAACTACCAGATTGTCCACTTCCTAAAAGTTTGACAAGACAAATGTTTCACATCAGTCCGTTTGGGTCGGTTGCTATTGTGACGAGGATCCTGCCACTTTGGCTCCGACTGATGATGAGCTCTGGCTGATGGCCACAGGGAAATCCCTTTAGGCTGACTGGTGACTGATCGAATCCCGCCCGAGCCCTGTGCGCCTTGCCACACCATTTAAGAAAATAAAGCCTGAATTTTACACATTCTAATTACAATCATTACATTCTGTCTCTTGTTCTTTTAGGGGTTAAAAATCCTAAATGACTCTTCTAAAGCCGGCTAAAACAGAATAAATCAACCAGTATTTTCTCAAATGTCACATTCACTTCAAAATTGGATTAAAAAAAACAAAAAAAACACAGATACAGTTTAACAGCACCCATATGCTCCCATAAAAACAAGACGGGCGTCTCCACGAAGAAACTGATATGTTGCGTTATAAGCAAAGTGCTGAGCACACTATACCCAGCATGAAACATGTGGTGGCTGCATCATGCTGTGGGGAGATAAGTGGGCCAGATGGGTTCACCTGGTCACAGGTTTTTTCTGTGGAATGCAACTTCAAATTATTTAAGGAAACTCTGCTGTCTGATTTTTTTCGTAGAGAATGTCTTAAAATGGGATACCTGACATGCTGTTGGTTGATGACCTCTGACCCCAAAAACATCAGAGGATGACTGTAGATATTAGCTTAGCTAGTGGTGTGCCAAATCACCATAGCTTGATGGATTTCAAACGGATAGAATACCGATACTTGGATCTGATACAGATTACCAAAGCCGATACTTATAGCAAAGCTGGGCGATCATTTTCTGTTTCATCAGCTGTGAAGCTATTTTCTCGATCAAACATGGTTAAAGTGTGCGGCCCACACGTTGGTGGCCCCAACAGGAGGAAGCAGCATGTTGAATATTCCACTATTCCTGCAACGCTACTGCGGTTTAGATGCGAAAGCAGCAGAACGGCCAGTTATCCTCTGAAGATGAGGTCATTGTCATTGAGAAGAAAAGTTACTCAGCGTCAGTAGATTGGCGTAGGTTTGGGGATCTCAAAAGTGACGTTGAGCGAATTAAGCAGATATGCGACGTATGTCGGCGAATGTTGCCCTCCAAAACCGGGAACACTACAAATTGTTTTAATCATCTGAAAAAATACCACACGAGTGATTTGAAAATGAAAATGCGAGCACCTGCCGGTTCGTCACAACGTAGACTCCAGCGCGGTTGCTAGCACTGGTTCACCCGTCACTAGCGATGCCGCTGCACAACCAAAACAATCAATCAATCATCATTTTTCGCTGTTGCGCCCTACCAGCAGAATTAAAAGTGAAGCAAAACCAATGGCAATAAAACAAAAGCAAGAACCTTTTGTATAACAAAATACATGATGCCTTTGAACACAGTAGAGAGAGAGGGATTTAAACATTTCATCAAAGTGCTGGACCAGAGGTACGAAATGCTCGGCAGAAAATATATTTTTCTCAAACTGCACTGACGCAGCTTTATGACGAATGCAGAGAAAAGCTGGAGACAAAAGCTCAGAGATGTTTCATTCTTTGTAACTAACCACTGACCTTTGGTCAACCCTGCTGAACTTAACCAGGTAAATGGACTGAACTTATATAGCGCTTTTCTAGTCTTACTGACCACTCAAAGCGCTTTACATTGAAGCCACATTCACCCAATCACACTCGCAGTCATACACCGAAACCCAACATGGCTGGTTAAGTGCCTTGCCCAGGGGCACATCGACATGTGACTGGAGGAAGCTGGAATTGAACCTACAACCCTCCGATTGCAAGCCAACTACTCTACCACTGAGCCACAGTCGCCCCTTACCAGGTAAGTTCATCTTACATAGAATCAGCTTGTGCTGATCACAGAGTCTGCTACCCGGAGGGGGTCGCGTCACGCAATGATTGCAAGAATTCTGAAGCAGGACAAGGCTATTGCAAAGGTTTTATCAAATGATAAAAAAAGGGAACTTGATTCCTTCATGTCAGGAAATCGATGTCCTAGAGTCTGTCCACAAGGCCGTACATCCATTGGCTTTACTGACGCCCTTTCTGGAGGAAGATATGTCAGTGTCTATTGCGTGAAACCTGTCCTCCAGCTCCTCAATGAAGACGTCGTAGAGTCAGATGATACTGACACAGAACTTACCAACGCCATCAAGGATTCAGTCACCAGCTGCTTAAATGATGCTTCTGCTGATGGCCTCCTGAGCATGGCAAACCTTGTTGGTCCTCGCTACGTCCAGGCTGACAAAACAGAGGCTGCGAAGATCACGCTGTCTCTCGGATGTTGGCCGAATGGAGGACAACACAGTCAAGCTACATCTTCAGCTAGACCAAATAAAGTAACAAAAAGATACTGAACAGCTTTTTCAAAAAGCCCTTCACAGTGTTGACTTCTGGCCCGACAGAGGGCCAGGCTGTAGAGGCCCAATGCAGATAGTGAAACCAATCCATTGGCATGGTGGAAGACCCACTCCAAAACATATCCCAGACTTGGCCTCTTGGCAAAGTGGTACCTCTGCATTCCTGCTACTAGCTCCCCCTCAGAGAGGGCTTTTAGCACATGTGGCCATTTTGTGTGATGTCACAGGGCAGCTTTAAGGCCAGATGTTGTTAACAGGTTAGTATTCCTGGAAAATAACCAGCCACTAAGTCCTAAATATATTCACTAGTGTTAGTGTTATTTTTAAGGCTGGGTAAAAATATCCATTCATCAATTCCTATGAATCGATTCAGTCCACCAGCCAGTGGCGGCGCTGTGGCCAACACTCTACTGAGAGCGTTCAGCGTTCTACAACACATGTACAATATAGTACAGTTTGTTCTGCTAAATAAATCACGACAGGAAACATGCTGGGGTTGATTTGTTCTTAAACATTGGTACTACTGCATACAAATCGAATCAAATAAAAGCCTCAAGAATCAAAATCAATATGTGAAATTCTTAACTATAACCAGGCCCAGTTATTTTCTAGTGTGTTCACAAACGTTGCACATTTCTTTAAGCTGGTTTGTAACATGGAAAACTAATAAATCGGGTTTCCAGTTCTTGTGTGCAACAATAAAAAATGTGATCTGAGTATTCAGTGCTGCGAATGTTAACATTTCATATTTGTTTTAAATGTTTTATTTTGTCGCTGCAAAGTAGCTAAACGGTACTGCTCTTTCACATAAAGTGCATATACATATGAAAAAATGTATTTTTTTTTGCCATGTCGCCCAGCCCTACTTCTGCCACACAAAACATTGCAATGAATTTGAAGAAAGGGTTCCATTTTCTTCTCTGGTTGTTACAACCCATGATGAATAAATTTTTTTTTATTGTAAAATGAACACAAAACGAAAAATTTAAATGAAAAGTAAATATTGCCCGTGAAATTATTGCAGTTTCCACATTTTTTCCACTGCCGATATGAGTACATTAGAACGGTATCCGCCCAATATAAGTATTGGTACTAAAGAGCACTCTGCACATTCAAAAAATGATGACCCAGTATCAAAAAATGGTACCGGGTGTTGTATCGATGTAGAATATGAAATGTTACCATCATGCCAATCCTTGTGCATTTCTGGCTTTTCTACTGTTTTTTTTAAATATGTTGTATGTCCTGCTATTGGGCCTAGAGCCTGTAATCAAGTATATATATGCTATTAAAATAGGCACTTTAGAGATGATGGTGTCAAGTGGGCATGTGTTAAACGATTGAAGAATCGATTCTGAATCGGTTCTTATAAAAATCCTAAGAATTGAATCGATTCACATATTCAAAAATTGGTTTAATTGTTTAACAGTTTGCCCTTTTTTATACCTAAAACAGGAATTCAAAATCCAGACAGCAATTTTAAGGCTTAGCTCTTTAGGCGTTAATAGTTTTTTTTCCTGGTAAACTGTTGCCCGGTGTTAAGTCATTGAATTACAGGCAGATAATTAGCATAACTCAAAAAAACTTTTTTAATACCACTGTGCCATATCTATATCAGATTGAATCGGATCGTGATAATCGATTGTAACTCTTGAGAAACAGAATTATATCGATTCTTTAAATTTGATTCGGTCTAAAGTATTGGCCAATGTTTAGCTGGTCACAGTGTAACCTACTCTGCAAAACCAGATGCATTTGTTCGGTTCTTGCTTCCTGTTTGTGACGCAAATTCTGGGTAGAACATTTTTCTTGTAGAATGTAAGAAAAGTGGGAGAGATCGATGAAGACTTCCTAGGAGATCTGCACTTGACTTCTTATAAAGTATGAAATGTGTTTGTTCTTGCAGCCTCGGGTTGAATAACCCATTTTTCTGTTGCTGCAGAGTTTGTTCTGGCCTTAAATGTACAACCAGAGCCTCAATGGAGAGGTTAAAATTACAGCATATTCATGTGTTAAAATGGCCCGAACCTAAATCCAATTCACAATCTACAGCAAAGGAGACAGGTTGTAGTCTAGATTTTCATCTTCAAGTCCAGTAAAATGTGGTTGTACAGAGCAACAACTAGGGCGGCCTGCCTATAAACGCATGCTGCTCTTTAGAAAACGACAATTTCCGCCCCACTTCAACCATACACCAGGTGATCAGGATTTATCACATCCAGCCCGAAGAAACAAGCTGCAGTCGGTGTTTGGTGCAAAACATAGAAAGGTTCAAGAGATGTTTAGTTCAATTCTGAAATTTAATTAATCCCACAAAGAAATGACATTTTGTAACTCGTTTTATTCATGTTTCTTTAAAGATTTGTTGTAGATGTGGATGGCCGTGGGGAGGGATGATCTCCTGTAGCCCTCTGTAGATCTGTAAATCCTCTGACTGAAAACACGCTCTGAAGATGAAAGCGATGCTTAGAGTTGGACATAATGTACTTAATCTTTTGAAGAATCTTTTTTTGGGCACTCATCTCAAGAGGTCCCACAGCTTCCAACCTGTTTGCCAACAATCTCAGATTGCCCATAATGATCGATGGAGGAGATGGTTTGAACCTCCTCCTCCGCATCTCTCCTCTTTGCTCCTGCTCTGGATCCGCGGCGACTCCCTTTCAACTCATCTGGGATTTTTAATTGAGCTTCTGTGATGTAATCAGCTGCTCCCAATTGTAAACCACCTTGTTTCTATTAGGGATGCACCATGAGCGACTCAATTCTGGATGCTACATGAATGCTATATGAATATTACTGTATTGTTGCTTTGGATGTTTTGTTAGGGCTGTAGAGTGTCGATTTGCTAATACAACTCCTCAGTTGTTTTAAAGCATGACAAAGTTTGAATCTGTTCATGGTAGAAAAAAAAATCTTGACATGCAGCTGAACAATGGAAGAATTCAACGTCTTGTTTCTCCTCTGACGGCTAAAACATTAAATCAACATAAATCACTTAGAAGTCCTGATGAGAAAAGTTTTACAAAACAACTCCACAACTAAACTCTGTTCTATAAGTCAGTCATTTCAGGAGAAACCTCTCACTACCCATTTTCTTTCTGTAGTGGAGCAAAAAATAAATGACCATAATTAGCACATGGCTAATCTGCATAAAAGGAAGCCTGCTGGCAGAACACGCTGCACTGGGAATGTTGTCTCATGGCCGGGGGCTGATTGTGGATATCGCAACTGTATAAGAACATTAATAAATAATGATTTTTTTAAAAGTTGCATGTGAGAGCATCAGATGGAAAAGGGGGGGTTGGGGGGAGGGATGTGTTTCTGAGACCAAGGCTGGACTCAACAGAGCCAGAGTGCAGCAGATGGACCAGGAGGGGAGCGACCACAAACAATTGCTTGCAAATCTAATCCGCCGCCTCGGCGTGCGCACACCATTGTTCTGCGCAACACAAGACGCCGGCGCTGACACACGGCTGCCAAGGCCCGCTTCATGTGCCGCTGAACTCGCACACATTCTTTCATGGTGACGTAGGATACACACAACCTGGTAAAACAAGGGTTAAGACACATTTGCTGACTGGAATGAACTTCATTGCAAACATGTTAAAATTAGGTACAATAAAAAAATAATATATACTGAGAGTGCAATAGATTCAGTCAGAAATTATGGAGCACAATTGATCTGCCCAGGGGGATGCCTCTTAGCAAAGCAATGTGGGGTTGCGGTGACAACACTCTTCAGTGTGGATGCTGACTCTGAGGGAGGAAGAGATAGAGCTCACCACTTTCAGAATCAGGGAGTCAGGGGGAAGCAGGGGTTAGGGCAAGACGCTCAGTAGGGAAGGTTTATACATTACAGGAGCGTGGCTCTGCTTTACCGTTTTAGGGTTTCAACAAACAAAGGTCAACGTTTCCTCTTTATTTCACACTGGGGTCGCTGTTTTAGTTACGCTAGCCACAACAGCGCTAACAGCTGGTACAAAATAATAAAGCCAAAATGTAACTCTGCTACATTTTCTGATTTTCAAAATTCTGAATTTGGACATATCAAGAGAATTCAAATTTATGTAAATGTTATAACTCCTACTTGAGGCCGCACAGGAAGATCAGATAACTTGGAGTATTTGCATTTCATTAATCATCCGTGTCTAAGAAATTTTTTATTTGGAAAAATGACCGGATTCTCCCCATTACGTCCAGCTATAACTCACTCTTGTTCCATGTCAAATGTCCAGTGAAGGGACAGAAAACAATTGGCTCTTTAATATTTTAACTATGATATTTGGCATTTTGCAAATTAAATATTGATGTATGGTTTTAACGTGATAAGTATCTTCCACGTACCAAAGCCCCGCCCTGTATAATATGTGGCAACCTCCTTTCTAATGAGGCAATGACACCTTTAAAACTGCTCCAGACGGGACTGTATCATTATAGTCATAACATTATATCATAACAGCCACAGGGCGCATACCAATTAAGAGTTGTGGCCAGTTGTAGTTTCCATGTACTTTAATGGTCTGTTTAAACGTTAGCATGGTGACCAGACAGCGTTAGGGAGCAGAGGCTACACTAATAAAGTTACGAGCACGCGCACACACACACAGGACTTAGATGTTTTTATACATCTAAAAATAAGCCCGTTTTTACCCCGGTCGTATCATTTTATTTTGTTGCATATAACCACCACACCTTAAAAGCCACTCCATGAATATATTGTTTATTGGAGACCATAGATATAAAGTAAGCTTGGTGCAAATATTTCTGCTTTGAATTACTTTATTAAAACTTGGCTGAATACAGAAACGGTTTTCAAAAGAAGACTGACCCAGGTCCCGTTTTATTGCTGTGAAAGGACAAAGAGATTTTTAAATATTTAGAAAGCTTTTACAGCTTTGGGTCTGCAATGGTTTAGACATCGCAGGCCCAAAACTTTAAAGCTTTCGTTTATACGAAAAATATCCGACTACTTTGTTTGATTCCATGAAATAGTTAATGTTTAAGTTATTGGTGTGCTGGTAAAAAGTAAAAGGAAGATTAAAACGGAATAGCTGCATAAATACTAGCAGTTAGCCAGAGCAGTATGGCTGATGTGTTCATTAAAGAGACTTTGCTAAAAGAACAAGTAAAATAATGACGCTCACTCGTTGTTGAGCTGCAGCTTCTGCAGACTACACTCCCAACATTCCCATCTCCTGCATTTATCATGGTGCTGTGAAGGCTGATATGAACCAAACTGATAACATCACATCTACTATCACAGAAACACGATTCCACTCTCAACTATGACAGGGAGCGCTCGTTAGGCTTCAGCATGAAGAGAAGCTCAGATAAAGTCTGAAAGGCAACACAGACATTTTTTAATGTGAGGTAAACATTAAACGACGATGTAAAAGCCTGAAACACCTGTTGGCTGGAAGCAGGAAGCTAATATAACAAGAGGCCATGTAGTTAATTAAAGCTCCGCCTCCCTTCTGACCACGGCATGACTCATAGTGAAAGTGAAGACATCCCACTCGGCCAGATGTTCATCCAGCTGTTCATAAGAACCTCCAAAGATGCTCGGCGGAGAGAGATGGAGAGGATCTGACACGTCCTGATTACTCTCTTGGAGGAGAGTAATGAGGACAACAAACGCTAAAAGAGCGAGCTGGAATACACCGATGTTCTGCTTTGATTGGAGCGCAGCGGAACACGCCCCCACCAGGCCGACTGTATTACAGCCATGATTATTCTACAGGTGTCAGTTAGGGTAACGATAAACTATGTTAAAGACGCCATTCCAGCTGATGGTAAATATAGTGGAACCAAGATCAACAAAAGCCACTGAAACACATGAGATATTAAAGCTTCTCAGCCTGCAAAAAGACAACAGAACATGTCATTTGTTGCTCCTGTACTGCATTCAGAGCAGAAGTGAGAACCAAGAAGACGTACCACTCGCGATTGGGGCTGGACGATACGGCCTACAAATAAAATCTCTGATTTTATTTTATTTTTTTATTCGAAAAACAACAACAACAGTGTCAAGACACACAGCGACTAGTTTGACGCCTGTACATTTTTAGGCTGAAGCTTGAAAAGCGGGTGGCTGAACCTTTCTCCGGCGGATGTTTTAAACCATGGCCGATCGTGGTCGGCTAGACAACGTTCACTTCGGGCAAGGTCATTAAAGTGAGATGCTCTGATTGGTAGACGCGCTGCGTCAAGAGTATTAAAAGCTCAGTAAGGCGAACTTCTGCGTTGCTGGCTTCTGGCGCTTTGAAGACTAAAACTCAGGAAAAGTTTTTAAAAAAATGACGCGGCCAACGCTTCGTAGAGACTCTGACGGCCTCAACCATAGACTTTACATCTAATCTTGCCGCTCTTGACGCTGACGTTTGGGGTGAATTTAATTAAATAATAATAGAGCTTTATATAGGCTACTGCATTATTAGCAGATTTATATGAATCTGATAATTATGTGTGAAATCAATAAATGTACTCCTGTCACGCTCACATAGAATTCAAGAGCGAAACGCAGAGTATTAAATTTTGCATGACTATGGGGGTTCAACCAGTTTATAGTAAAGAAAATATAACATTTCAAGCTTATAAGAATACGTAGAATATATGTCAGTGAGTAATAATCATTTAAAAAAAAGGAAATATCTGAACGGGATACAGAGAATTTGATATTAAACAGGTAAAAATATTATACACTGCACCTTTACCCTCCTTAAAGGATTTAAAAAAAAAAGAATAAATTAATCAACATCCTTCCATTAAAACATACTCTTATTACTATCAGTATTGGCTGGCACACAACGCTGGCTGTTGGAGAATAATATGAGCAGCAGCTGAAAGTGTTCTGAGTGGGAATAAGGAGGAAAACCAGTCCCATCAGGTAGATCAGAACAGCTCGCTGAGGACATCCAATAAAAATAAAAGCTGGCCCCCTGCTGCCAGGCCTGTCAGTTTAATATTACAGCTGCAACACTCGAAAGCGCAAACATCCACCCAGACTGCTAGCTGTCAAGCTATCAACCTAAACTTATACTATCCTGGTGACAGCGGCTGACTCCGAGGAGTGACACTAGTATGGAGTTACCTGAGGGTCTTTCGGTCTGGGGGGGGGAGATGGGGGGGTATAGCTGTAATGAATCGATACGCCAACATCCCAACACAGAGTTTTGAATTTAGATCCGTTTAAGAACTCCGCTGTCAGCACAGTGGAGGAGAAACGACTGGCGGTTACGTCATGGCGAGCGCTGCCGGGAAGGATGCTTATTCAGGATGACCACCGTCACCCCCGACGACCCGTTACGGAAAGTGTGTCAGATCGCTAAGATGCCAAAAATACCCACACAGCTGAATGAGACATATCCACTTAGGGAGCTGGCTCTGACACTGGCTGGCTCATGGTGCGAGACACAACACACACACACACACACACACACACACCATGTGAAGAAAATGTTGAACTCATTTACAGCTCACTTTCCTAACTGTACTTGGTGACAGATGAACCGAGGAGGACCGTTAGAACCGGTGAGCTTGCTTATTTGCATTCTCCAGAACACCTGCACATTCTGATGCAAATCTACAAATCAAACGTGAGGAGGAATACCAGCACACACTTCACTGACAAATGGCCCATGTGAGCAGCAACCAGGCAACGGGCCACAAATCATTGGCTCTGCAACACATGCAGCACACTCAACAGAACTTCTCTGTCCCGGTTGACCATTTGTTCCTTGGATTTTCACTGGGAACCAATCACAGCTCCAGTACCCCTGACCCCATGTCTGTCCATGTTTTGTTTTTCCCCCTCCATAGACACGTTTAATACCAAACTATGTTCACACGGACTGGCAAATGAATGCAACAAAATAGACAAAGAGTTATTTTTAATTTTAATAAATGTAAATCCTAAGTGGGCTCGTAAAATTATCTGTGTTTCTGTGACATCAGCATAACATGAGCAACAATCCTCTCTGCCTCCTAAAGCTCTCTGGTCACTATGGTAACGTTTAAACATGCCTTTAAAATAGGACTTCCCACAAGAACAAGGAGTACTTTTTAAAAAATGCTTCAGGCCAAAACAACACCAGAATATGTCTCAAAAAAACAAAAAAGTTACAAACAGAAAAGTTGTGCAGCCGCATAATGAACAGGACTTCTTCCATCTGTCTCTGAAGTCTCTGTTTCGTCCTTAACTTCGCTAAGCTTTGGGTTCTTTTCATTTTCCTGGGAGAACTTCGGTGTTTCAGGGAGTTTTTTCGGCGTTTCTGATTGGTTTTGGGTTTTTTGTCTGTGTGAACTAAAGAGCTGAGCCGACCCCCGACTATCCAGATAACAGGTACAGGGGAAGCAAATACCTCACAAACTTTCATATACACGTATTGTGGCGGATCCCGGTTACATCCGTTAAAGGTTATTTATTATTCTGCCGTCGTAAACATAGCAAATTTAACTTATTGGTGTTTTTCCATGACAACAGTTTTTTCTTCACCTCCTCTAATGTTGATGTGTTATCTACACAGAGACGGGCCCAAATGTGTTCTGACATCTTGTGAAGTTGCTAGCTGTTAGCTTCTACTAGCCAATTTGCTAACAGCTAGCTTCTAATAGCCAAGTTTTAGCGGTTAACTTCTACTTGCAGATTTTTCAAGTGATTAGCTTCTACTTGCAGAGTTAGTAGCAGTTAGCTTCTACTTGCAGAGTTAGTAGCAGTTAGCTTCTACTTGCAGAGTTAGTAGCAGTTAGATTCTACTTGCAGTTAGCTTCTACTTGCAGAGTTGGTAGCAGTTAGCTTCTACTTGCAGAGTTAGTAGCAGTTAGCTTCTACTTGCAGAGTTAGTAGCTGTTAAGATTCTACTTGCAGTTAGCTTCTACTTGCAGAGTTGGTAGCAGTTAGCTTCTACTTGCAGAGTTGGTAGCAGTTAGCTTCTACTTGCAGAGTTAGTAGCAGTTAGCTTCTACTTGCAGAGTTAGTAGCTGTTAAGATTCTACTTGCAGTTAGCTTCTACTTGCAGAGTTAGTAGCAGTTAGCTTCTACTTGCAGAGTTAGTGGCAGTTAGCTTCTACTTGCAGAGTTAGTAGCAGTTAGCTTCTACTTGCAGAGTTAGTAGCAGTTAGCTTCTACTTGCAGAGTTAGTAGCAGTTAGCTTTTACTTGCAGAGTTAGTAGCAGTTAGCTTCTACTTGCAGAGTTTTTATCGGTTAACTTCTATTCACAGTCTCTAGTGGTTGCCTTTGACTTGCAGAGTTTCTCGCAGGTAGCTTCTACTTGCAGAGTTAGTAGCAGTTAGCTTCTACTACCGAAGACGTACTCTCTCTGTTTGCTGCAAAATCAATAAAGCCTTCCCATAGGCGGTTGCAAGCCAAGCTAGGAAAGCCCATGAATAGTAATTTTCTCTGTGACGTAGAAAGGACCATCTTTTTCTGACTTGCTCGTGTACTATTTATTTAATCTCTGTGGCTAATGAAGGCAATGGCGGTTGGTGAAAATTTTCAGATGCAGCATGCATATGCAACTCATACATACGGAGTGTATTTTAACTAGAAAAAATACTAGTGAAGACCGTTAAACTCTGCAATTACATCCATATTATAATAAAATGCATATAAATGGACAAAAACTACAACAAGTATCAGAGATGCGTACGTTACCAATGTTGTTCTTTCTGCTCTGTAGCGAAACCATTAGCCTTTCTCTGTGCAGATCAAAGGTGAAATGTGCATAAGAGCAGGTTGGAAGCATCATTCTCTACCTTTTGAGTGTCAACAACGGCACCTATTTAAAGGTTAACCACTTTATTCCACAAAAACACTCTCCCCTTCCACCCCACATACGTCATGTAAATGAGCCGCAAGTCCCGCGTAGGGCTCAGAGGAGGATATTACTATGCTAATCCTGAGCATTTTCGAAGGTAAATGTCAAAAGAAATAAATTACTTTAACATTCCAGCGTGCTGTGATGCAATAGCCCGAGTCTGACATTTGTCCACGAGGTGCTTGATTTCGCTACAGTATAGTCAAACGTGGCGCCTGAGGGCACAATTATTCAGATCACGGCCTTTCCACCATCCACACGTGTTTATTAGCTTCTAAAGCTCAAACGGTCACCACACGTAACCTGGAGGCTCTTTGCTCACCTTTTTAGGTGGAATAGTTTTAATCAATATATGGAGAGAAAAAAGAAAGAAGTGAAGATATGACAACAGCACGTTGAAGGCGTAGCTCTGTGCTGTAGTGCTGTTGGTACACACACACACCCGGATGGGCTGGTGACACGTGGAGTAAGAGCAGGTCAGATAGGCTCCTGAGGCGGTGCACACACACACCACAAAGTAACTGCCGTACTTTATACACACAGCTGTCAGGGCCAGACGAAGATCATTCACAAAACACCCCCACCCCACCACCACCAGCCCTCCCACCTCCCCCGGGTATCACTGACACCGCTTCTCCCTCTCACACTACCCCAGTGTCTCACACACACACACACACACACACACACACACACACACACACATTTGCCAGGAGGCAGCATGCTGTCCATGTGGCCTGTGGAGAATCATTACTCAGCAGTGAACACTAACAGTCAAAAGCAACAACGCCCCCTCCCCCTCCGTCACCAACAACACCCAAGCTCTCTCTGGGTTTTCCTGGAATTTTGGGACGAATCAAAAAATTCCATGCTGGCTGCCGGGAACAGGTCGGGGTGTTTCTAAGGGACTGTGGGCCGACCGTTCCCACCAGAGGTGAAGGAAAACCCGTTATTGGTTTTATTGTTTTTAAATTATGAAGCAGTAGCTAGTGTTATCGGCAGCTGCTGAAAGTAACTAATAAAGCAACTTCTAATCTAACTTTTAGTTCAGTTACCTTTTAAATAATCAGTAAAATAGCTAAGATAATTTTGGAAGGAGTACTCCGTAGTCAGTAATTGGAATACTGTGGCAACACCAACTAACCATGATAAACACACCAATGAGAAACTCAGTTTACGACATCAAGATTTTAAACCAAATTAATCATAAAACCTCGATATACAGCATCTGCTCTCCTTTACTTTGGTCTCACGCTGCAACGTAAACCACTATTAACAACTCCAGGCAGGGAAGTGACGACATGCAGCAAATGAGGGATGTAAGAAAATATCGATACACCAATATATCATATTTTGTGTCAAAATATTGTATAGATCCTCAAAAGCAAAGTATCAATTTCTCAATTTTTTTAAGAATTTGAATGGAAACGTTAATGTCGATCCTTTTGTAGTGGAATTAAAAGTTTCACCTCCTTTTTGTTCCAGTGGGTCAATTAAATCTAGTAATAAAACTGGATGTGTTAAGTATGAGACAGGTTGGAGTAGGGCTGGGCAATTAATCAAATTTTAAATCGTGTTTGCGATATTAAAAAGCATGATCAGGATAATCGCGTGGTGTGCTAACCTGTACACACCAGCGGACGAACACATGTGCCCGCTGTTAAGTTTCATATTTTGTTGTTTTAGCTGGCGAGCTTGTAAAACCGTCAGACTTGTTCAGAAGTGCGCCATAGGAGTTTGTTTTTACGACAGTGACGTTACGCTGCAAGCCATAAGAGGGCGACAAAGGGCAAATATCTACAAAGCTACGGAGTGCCTCTTTTATAGTGAAGGCTATATTTAATGTTTTTATCATTAATGTTTTGATTAGACAAAATCAAATTGAAATCCGAGATTATTCAATATAGTGAAAATAATCATGATTATTTTACTTTCAGAATCACCCAGCCCTAGGCTGAAGTGTTTAGGATGCTGAGACAGTTTTTCTAAATTAAGTTTGGGAAATCAAAAAAATATATACTCTTCCCCATAGTAACGCAATATATCACAATGTATCGTACGGTCCCCATTGTATCGTGATACTTATCATATCGCCAAATTATTGCCAATACACATCCCTACATTACATGATTTCTTGAAGAAGGCTAAAGATTTTGTATTTAATGGTCAAAAGTACTGGACTAAAGCAAAGACTTGAAATGGGCCACAAACTTCTGATCAGTACACATTGGGTTTTGATTGCAATCACAGGTCAGTCAGCCGAAGAAAAAAAAAAGAATATTTCCAACATGGCCAACTGATTGGAGCAGTATGGTGAAGAGGTAAATATTAGGATTCAACCTAGACTGATTTTTAACCCAATACCAATAAGCAAAGCTGGTCTATTCACTTCTATTTATACTTAATCAACCAATGGCTTTGCTGAGAAAAAAAAAAAAGTATAGAACCTTTATTCTCTCAATCCAAAAGCTCCATTTCAGCTTAAAGTTAAGACACTTTCCCTAAAAACACAATTTTATGTTGTGCCTTCTCATACCTTATTACAGCGGACCCCTTGTATTCCAGGGTCTAGGGACAACAACCGCCCATAAATACTGAAAATCTATGAATAATTAAGAACCCCCCAAAATAGCTTCTTTTCTTTGCCTATTCAGTGTTAAATTGGTTAAATATGATGTGAAACATCATATTCTTCATCTTCTTCTTTGGATCCGAGTATTTGCCGATACAGAGTACTAATGCTGATACTTTGGCCACACAGGCAGATGCAATACATTGGAAGACAGGTTTTATTTTCATTAAAAAATAAAATCGTAGATATGACCACAAAACTAAAACTTGAAGTGAAAAATACAAAGTTTCTGTGAAATCATTTTAAGCATGAGTTCATAGAATTGGTTAACTAACTGATATGAGCACATTAGAATGGTATTGGCCCCGATACCCATTTATTGGTATCAGTGCATCTCTAATTGAAATGTATGAAGTCAGAAGGAATGATGAAGAAACTGAATGGCAAAAAAGGGGGACAATAATTATTTAATAATGTAAACGTCATTGAATCGTGAAGCAACCAAGACGGTTATTTTTCGTGAATAATTTGAAGTTATATTCAAAAGAATATCCACAAATATTAAACAGAGAATAGGCGGGGCTCCACTGTATATCACATCTACAGCATGAATGTATAGAGGAGTATTTGTGTGTAGAAAGTAGACAACAAATTCTTTCATTTGTTCAACTTCTGAATGACAAACCAGAGCTTTGGTCTTAAACCAACACTGTAAAACCACATTTAACCACATTAAGCTGCACTGAAACTTCTCCCATGTCGCAGTCAAACTCTTGATTTCTGGTTGAATATTGATTTGATGTGCGTCTGAGTTTGCCGTTTCCCTTCACGTGCTCGACTGAGGAGATTTCATGGACAGGTAAATTATGATTCAGCTCAGACTCTGTGTGGGATGTCAGCCTTGTGGAGGCTTACTTCTCACTCCCATGTGTCAGGCCGGGGAAATACCTGGCGTTCCGCCACCCAAAACAATCCCGACCGCAACAACCTCCTCCTGGAACCTGCCCGCAACATTAGCCCTCCTCAGCCGCTCAGTTCGCACATTAATCCATCCATCAAGTGGCCCGGGGCAGGTAGGGGGGCACAATAAAAACATCCTCCGTGGGATGATTACGGGCGATATATCTTCGGCAATTAAAAGAACAATCACGCTGATGAATGAGACGTTAAAGCATTTAATAAAGCATCAGCAGCGCTAACAAAGAGCTACTGCTGGAGTAGAAAGAAAAACTAAACAATCTACATGCAAACTGAAGTCACACGATCTGACGAAAGGAATGAAGCAAATGTTGCCCACATGTAGGTGTCATGCAGCAACTCCACCGCTGCTGTTTAGGTCAATAGCTATGAGGATAATGTCTCCTAACCACCTGCAGCACAGTTTGTTTTCCTACTTTAGCATTTCATTTTTGGGAGAATTCTGTCTCATATCGAATAAGCCACATTTGTTAAAATGTATATTTGTTGATCAGAAATTCATTTTACAAAAAAAACGGACATTCTTTTTGCTGATAATTTAGGGAAACCTAGAAAAAAGAACTGTTTCAGAAAATTTCTCACTGCGGACATTTCCTGAAAATTTTATAAAAATCCATCTTCAACTTTTTTTGCGTTATGATGCCAACAGGCAGACAAAAGCACCTTGGCGAGAACATAACATAAAAACGAAAAAAGCTGTTTTTTAAGAACAAGCAGGAATCCCCATCAGCAATCTACCTCTCTAGTTTCCTCTTGGTTTAGCTGATTTTAGTACTTTAAAGTGGCAGTGCAGAAGATGTATTTATGTATCAAAGCTATATATATATATATATATATATAATATATCTCCTAACAGTGGGATTCAGTACTATGATGAAAGGCTAGCGCTCCAAAACATTTGTTATTTTTATAAGTCCCTTCTTCCTCCCATAGACCCCTATGCAATTAACACTGAGCAGTGATTTTTTTTATAGCCAATACATTTTGAGTTTCTGTATTGTTGGCTGTCAGGCAACATGCATGTGCATCAAACAAACCCGTGAACGTGGGGCCGAGCACACAGGCCGCCCCGTGTTTTCCTGTTTACAGTTGCTAGAACGGCATAGAGCGGTCATGGAGAAGTTGGGTCAAACTTCTGCTAAAAGGTTAGCCATTTCTCGGCTGCCCAGGGCTACATCAACTTCAGAAAGGAAAAACGAAAAGTCAGGTGACTAACTCGGCGAAAAACGCCTCAGAAACCGCGGTAGGATTTACGTCAGAGATGCGTTTTGACAATAGAGATGCTTTCCATTCTTAAAAGGCTTAAAAACCAATGTAGCTTTGGCCGCATTTCTGCAGAACAAGACTGTTACATATTCAGTAATGGAAATCAATACAACGTCATATTAATAAAGTAACCAGTGACTTGCTGTGAAATGACAGGTTGATGCGCGTTCCCAACTGTAGAGGTGGGGGTAGAGGGTGGTGGCAGTACACAGGAGGGGGAGAGAAAGGATTTTTGGGAGAGGTCTTGGTAAGCTAAACAAAAACAAAAAAAATCTATCTCCCTTAAATACTCCGGACTGCAGCTTTAATAACTCAGAATTTTGCTGTACTACTGCTTTTACTAATAGTGCCAAACAAATTCAAATACTTCAGACCAGTTAGAGGCAATAACTCACGTTTCACTCTGTATTCAACATTAATCCAAAAGTTTTGCAGGATTAATAAATGCAGTGCTACCCACTGGATTTCTCCAGTTTTTCTTCAGATAACATCACCGAAGCCCCACTGACTGGTTGGTGCCTGTGGTTGGGCTTTGAGAATAGAACGCTGATTGGAACCGGGACTAAGTTTGATTCTCACGGAATCGTTTATTTAAATTCTGTTTTCTAGTTTCTATACCCAGTCTGCCAACCAGAAGAAGAATCCGCCAGAAGTATTAGTGCTACTGCGTAATCATGGAAAGTGTTTGGAGGCGCTCTAAGACGTGGCTTCACGTTAGCAAACAAAATGACACGGCCCAGTGCGATACCTGTAAGTAATAACTGACCAGCCTTTTTTTTGACGATCTGCGCAAACCTAATGCTGCATTCAGACCGCAGGCTTTGTCAGCGTCAGCAACGTCTAGATTACATGTTAAGTCTATGGCGGAAGCCGTTGGAGGAGCGTCACGGTCTCTGCGGTGCTTTGAAGCAGGAAAAGCTTGAAAAGTTGACGGAGCCAAAGCTCACAAAGCCAGCAACGCAGAAGTTCAGCCAGTTGAACTTTTGACGGCGCTGACGGCCCTGAAGCGGCGCGTTAACCAATCAGAGCTTATAATTGTAGTAATGTCACTACACGTATTTTGAATGTAGCGGGAGCAGGAAAAACCTACATTTTTAGTCTAGAAAACACAGATTTAAAAATCATAAATAACACTTACCGAAGACAGACGGACAGGCGCTTTTCGGGAGGAATAGAGAACCTGTAGTTGGTGTCCTGGTAGGAGTTTGAGCTCCGATGCGGCCCAGGAGGTCGTAAAATTAGGCGCGGGACAGACGGAAGTACCGCTGAAAGCGAACCTCATCCATACGTAGCTATTGGAGCAAATGGTTAAACTCCCCAAACTCAGAACGCATCCGTAGAATAGGGTGTATCCACAAACGGCGCTGATGTTGCCGAAGTCAATGCAGTCTAACTTTATTTAGCAAATAAAGCCAAGCCACTCTCTCAATACTATCTGCCATAGTTCAGAATATCCGACAACAGAAGAAGAACGCGTTTTTTGCTCAGAAGTGGCAGACTTTGCAAGCATTGCAAGCTTCAACATAGAAGCGTCAAACTAGATGCTTTGTGAGCTCTGCCTGACGCTGATAAAGCTCTTGGTCTGAATGCACCATAAATCATCAAGGGTTATTCCCAGATTCAGCCAAACGCTGCACTGCAGTCCAAATACGGTCAGTAAAACAGTAAAATATATCTGATGTCAACACTGAGGCAGCAGACAAGTTATACTTGAACCGTTGTTCAACTCTGATGAAAAAAATCCAGCTAATTTTAGCTAATGTATTTGTTTTCACAGACAAACTGCCTGAGATTGCTAAGCTAACATTAGTCAGGCGATGAGCTCCGCCTCCTCTGTTCACATTCGCAGCAGAGGGAAATGCAACAACTAGAGGAAGTCTACAGAAAGTTTTCTGATTTTATAATGTACCTGCAGCTAATATGGACTGGATTGTTTAAGTTGTTTGCTCGGTATTCTGCATTGGGTTTGCCCATCAGTGGGAGGACATGCTGCCATGTATAAATTTCTGCAGCACCAAGACATTCAGGATGTTTGGAAATCACTTTTCATGAGGTTTCAAAAATAAAGCTCACCGGTGAAAATGTTAAAATTTGTAATATTTATTTCCACGTCCAAAAATAACCATCCTGTTAGAAATTCAACGTAAAATAAAAAGGTTCATAATAGGGCTGAACAATTTTGGAAAATAATCTAATTGCCATTTTAATTTGCAATTATTTTTGTGGGGCTTTTGTCGTGCATTTTTTAATTAATGCAAGCAAAAATATTGTGTATTATAAACAGATTTTTATACATAATTTATTCTATTCCATAAGATTATTTACTTATTTTAAGACAAAGGCTAATATTAACAACTTTATCTACTTTTAATCATCACACTCGATGGTCATCGGCGTCGTTCTGCAATCAAGGTTTTCTTCCTTTTGATCCCAGCTAATAATTCCCTCCGGCTGCAATGTTTTCCTCCGTGTGGTTATCCAGGAAGTAGGATGCTTGAAGGAACAAGCTCTGATTTTTTATTCTCAATCGAGAATTAAGGCACTTTCAGACTCTGGTATGACTCCGTAGAGCGGTTTGATATCAGGTCAGTTGTTGCAAAATACTCCGCTGTTTTCGGTGCGGCGTTAACTTTCTGTCGGCATTTTTTATACAGCGCAGTTAAAATGTGGCTAAAATGTGTGTGTGAGATTGAATCCTAGTTTATTCATCATGGTTAACAAAACATACTTTTGGCTATAAAACCGTTATAGCACAAATTATTTCAGTGTGCCGTTTTTTTATGTTCGTAAGGAGCGATTCTTTCAAACAGTTCGGTCAGTGATCCCTGTTGGCGGTCAGTTTAGCCGTGCAACTCTCATATATGGTGGTGTGATGTTTTTAGGTGTTGATAAAGGTTCGTACTGTAGCCTACCTCGTAAGGCTGCAACAATACCAAGACGGGTTCTGTATAATACCTGGCGTTGCGCAGCATCAACGTTTTCATAGCAGATATAATTTCTCACAACTGATGTACTGTTCCTCTTTGGTACCAAATATTGTGTAGTGTTGGATTCTGTTAAGCTTTTGGTCATTTTATAACTGGTTAAAGTGCAGCGTTTATTTCTCTCCCTGCATTGTTTGCAAGTCACGTGACTTTAGCAGATATGTTTACATCAAGTCAAATCGAAGCCTTTGCGATTAGGAAATCGCATTTTACCAAATTGCGATTTAATTGCATATGCAATTAATCGTTCAGCCCTAGTTCATAAAATGAAAACCCATGGAGAAGTTCAGACTGGAGAAGTTCAGACGGAACCCAAACAAATGAATTTGCCTCAGACCAGTTGGAGTAACGCATGTTTCACTCTGTGTTCGACGTAATCACACGATTTTGCTGTATTAATGATATATTTAGCTAGCAAATTTTAAATATGCAGAAAAATTTATAAATACATTAAAAAAAGACCTTGTCCCTTTAGAGAATCTGGAATAGTTTGGAGCCTGAATTGGAACAAGGAATCAGAATTGCAACCGGAATCGTTCAAATTCAAACAATGCCCAACCCTACTGATACCCATATCTGGCCTAAAGTGCACCCAGCACACGTGTCCAGTCCATCATGGACACACAGAGGTCAAACCACCATGCGCACACACACATGCACGATGCTAACGCTGAAGAGACCATGACTTGGCCTTCTACATCCTGTTCACGTGTCCCCCACTGTCAGGAAATATGAGTCAAAGTAAAAACTTATTTTCTGATCCAGTTTGAAATCTGACATGGATTTAACATACAGACGTGGACAAAATTGTTGGTACCCTTCATTAAATAAAAGAAAAACTCATAATGGTCACAGAAATAACTTTAATCTGACAAAAGTAATAATAAATAAAAATTATATAAATGTTGACCAATGAAAGTCAGACATTGCTTTTCATCCATGCTTCAACAGAATTATTTAAAAAATAAATGCATGAAACAGGCCTGGACAAAAATGATGGTACCCCTAGAAAAGAATGAAAATAATGTGACCAAAGGGACATGTTAATCCAAGGTATGTCCACTAATCAGCATCCTAGGTGTCTACAATCCTGTAATCACTCAGTGGGCCTATATATAGGACTCCAGGTAGTCACTGTGTTGTTTGGTGACGTGGTGTGTACCACACTCAATATAAACCAGAGGAAGCAAAGGAAAGAGTTGTCTCAGGAGATGAGAAAGAAAATCATAGACAAGCATGTTAACTGTAAAGGCTATAAGACCATCTCCAAGCAGCTAGATGTTTCTGTGACTACAGCTGCACATGTCATTCAGTAATGTACGATCCATGGGACTGTAGCCAACCTCCCTGGACGTGGCTGCAGGAGGAAAATTGATGACAGATCAAAGAGACGGATAATCCAAATGGTAACAAAAGAGCCTAGAAAGACTTCAAAATAGATCCAAGCTGAACTTTATGCTCAAGGAACATCAGTGTCAGATCGGAACATCCTTCGCTGTTTGAGCCAGAGGACAAATCATTAAAAAAACAGACTGGAGTATGCCAAACTACATGCTGACGAGCCACAAAGCTTCTGGGAGAATGTCCTGTGGACAGATGAGACAAAAATTTAACTTTTTGCCAAGGCACATCAGCTCTATGTTCACAGACGGAAAAATGAAGCATATCTAGAAAAGAACACGGTCCCTACTGTGAAACATGGGGGAGGCTCGGTTATGTTCTGGGGCTGATTTGCTGCATCTGACACAGGGTGTCTTGAATCTGTGCAGGGTACAATGAAATCTCAAGACTATCAGGGGATTCTAGAGAGAAATGTGCTGGCCAGTGTCAGAAAGCATGGTCTCAGTCGCAGGTCACGGGTCTTACAACAGGAAAATGACCCAAAACACACAGCTAAAAACACCCAAGAAGGGCTAAGAGGAAAACACTGGCCTTCTATGAGCCCTGATCTCAATCCTATTGAGCATCTTTGGAAGGAGCTGAAACGTGCTGTCTGGAAAAGGCGCCCTTCAAACCGGAAACAACTAGAACAGTTTGCTCATGAGGAGTGGGCCAAAATACCTGCTGAGAGGTGCAGAAGTCTCATTGACAGTTACAGGAATCATTTGATTGCAGTGATTGCCTCAAAAGGTTGTGCAACCAAATATTAAGTTGTGGGTACCATCATTTTTGTCCAGGCCTGTTTCATGCATTTATTTTTTAAATAATTCTGTTGAAGCATGGATGAAAAGCAATGTCTGACTTTCATTGGTCAACATTTATATAATTTTTATTTATTATTACTTTTGTCAGATTAAAGTTATTTCTGTGACCATTATGAGTTTTTCTTTGATTTAATGAAGGGTACCAACAATTTTGTCCACGTCTGTATGTCCATGAATTGTTAAAACACACTGATGCCAAGAAAGCACCAGTCTTCGACAGGCGGCAAAACTTTACGTTGGAAAACGCATAGCAGACCACAACTAAAACGTCACATCCAAAAACACCACAAGAAGAGAAAGAAAAATGGCGGTGAGTTTAGAGAGCTTCACCTCCTCCTTCCAGGACGAAAGAATGAGTTTTATAAGTGAAGAAAACCACCAAAAATCCGGCCAGCAAAGCTACCACTGAGAAACAGTCGGTCACGGTCTGGGTGAGTGTTTCAAGTGCTAGCTAGTGCTAGTTCTTTTTATACTTCCTCCGATGTTGCAAAGCAATTCCACAACAGGACAGCAGGGGGTTTAGACCTTTTCTGGCGAGGCTGCCTACCATTGAAGTTTCTGGTCGACAACAGTTCATTTACATCAGCTTGGAAACAAACATCCACTCATGGAGCAATGGTCGACAGAGAGCGAGTTTTGATTGAGCTGGAAAGACTTTTACCAGAAGTAGAGCTCACAGAATACTCTAAAAATGCATCTAAATCAAGACAGCAGTGTGTTTTTTTTCTTCTCTACACCTTCTGGTGTGTAAAATCATCCAACAACCACATTAGGTATTCTGGTTTTGCAACATAAAGCATCTAGTGCCTAAAAACTTTGACTAATTACATCGACTATAGAGCCCCGTTCTGATGTCGGTGTGACCAATCCAAGGGAGACACTCTTCGACATGTTCCACAAATTGGCCCCTACTCTCTGCGTCCTTGCGTAGCCTTCAGAGAGCCCTTTATCAACTGATAATGGTGCTGCATATCTATGCATACGAAGAAGTACAAATTGTTTTTATGCACGAGTAAAAAGCAAATGCTGTACATATTTCTACATGTTTTTCAGTATTTAAACATTACAACCTGGGTATGCCACATTATCTGTAGATTTTATTTTAATAACTGCACAGTGCTGTCGCGTTGTGAGTGTTGCTTGACGCTGACAAAACGTGTGATGTGAACGCACAATTAAAACCGAATTTCCCCTAGTGGGACAATAAAGGATTGTTCTACTCTATTCTAAAATAAGCTTTAGGTTCTACAACAACGTTCCAGCTTTGACCATCTATCAGGTCTCTGTACAACTTTTCAGCTGGAAGCAGGACGAGCTCGGCAGATATGCTTAATAGAGCACAGTGATTAATCCATAAAATCAATTAATCAAAATTTCTGTTTATGAGGATATGATTTTTTTGAATCAAAGTTTTATTAATTTTTATTGTCTTTTGCCAATGCACTACCTGGAACTCTTTGGCTCAATCTGCCAGGATCCACCATCTTGTTTTACCAGGATACATTGCGGCTCGTTTTTGGTCAGACTTTGAATTCAGGTCGGCTCTGTGACACGATCGAAAAAAACAGGTTTTTGAATATTTTTTCACTTTTAATTTCTTTTTAGGAAAACTCAGGCATTAATAGTGCATTTGATATGAGAAAAAAAGAAAAAAAAAAAAGAAACGTAGGTTTTATTTTTAAGCCATAATCGCCCTGCTTTACTGCAAACCGACCGATATGTTTGCAAGAAAATCCTCTGGTGACGGTTAACTTCCTGTTTTTGACCCAAAACAGAATGACGGCAGAAAACGTTCACTCCAAATCACCTTAAATGCATCAAGTTGGCTTCACGGGGAATAGGAAAACTGAGTCATTATGGGGTGAAAAAAACATCAGATTTGGGACTGGAATGGAAAAAAACCAAACTCTAAGACATTTACCTCAAAATGGCCTAGTCAAAGTCTGGACATGAATTCAATCGAGAACTGCAGCACTTAAGAACTGGTGTTCCTTCAGTGTGCCTGAGCTTGAGCTCTGAGTTGCAAAGATGCATGGGTAAAAAAAACGGACTTAAGTCGAACGCATAACACGCTGATTTTAGTTGTTTTGGGGGTTTTTTGTTCTCATTATTTTGACTATATAAGATTTTGAAAGTGTGGGATAATTTAGTTCCATTACAAGAAAAACGCATGCATGTGTCTGGTTATGCTTTTTCATTTTGAATCCATTCTAAATCAGAAAATTCTGCTTCACATGCAGCGTGGAGGGAAAAAAAGACCACCACACATGTGGCGAATCTCTAAGGACAGAGGTACAGGTAATCACTAGGGAACCCTGCCAGTGGAAGTAAATTAGGCTATTGCAAACCTGCAGCAAAAAAAAGGGAAGGGAAAAAAAGAAAAAGAAAAGAAAGCTGTGACACTTGGCTGACACCTTGGGTTCGCTTGTAAACAGAACCGCTGCCAGACATGAGCATCACATGGCGGAGAAATCCCCATCCGAGAGAGGCTTCTTCTGCGCACATCATCTGGAAACAGCGGTGGCCACACCTACCCGATCCGCTGGAGTACGGTCGGTGGGACTCAGAAAACCCAATAAGGGTGGATCCGTGCAGGAGTAACGGGGGGGAAAAAAAACCAAAAGATACGAATAAAGTAGAGGAGGAGGTGGGGGGGTTCAGATGATCTCATAAAAAAAACAACCTTATAGATAATATCCTCAGCACTACAGCCAGCATGCAAATTACTGCAGTGGGAGGAAGAGAGCAAACTGTGCATAAAAAGAGAAAAATAAATCAATAAAAAAGCTTGAAATAAATAGAACCCAATCAGTTTGGATTGTTTCTGGAGTTCATACAGCAGATAATATTGGAGATCACATCTGATGTTAAAAAAAACAATATGACAGACATTACTATACTAAAAACAACAATAACAAAAAAAAAAAGGGGGGGGGGGGGAGATATTGTTTAAATGACAGTAAAGATGCCCAGAGACAGTCTACTGTCTTACACAGAGGAGGAGGAACACATCGTCAGGGCAGAACGTTTTTTTTTCTGCAGCCTTCTATTACAGGCAATTATAAATGGCCACGAGCGGAGGAACGCGGAGCCAATCAGATCTCAGCTCGCATGTCAACTCAAGACCAACTGTCTCCTGGCTCTGACAGCAGGATTTTTACCTCCATAATTCAAATCCCAGAGCAAAGGCAATCTGCACTTCACCAAGTGGGGGAAGAGATGAAAAAAGGGGGGAAAAGGTAGAGCGGAGGAGAGGAGGCGAACCGAACCGAACCGGAGCGTAGCCCCCCCTCTCTCACCCTTCCCTCCCCAGTTAGAATCAGTCATTAACCGTTACCGATCGCGATTTTTGATCGGGATTTTTAGTCGCAAGAACTAACCGGTGCAGAAGTCCTCTTCTTTTTTTAACCCCCCCCCCAACCAGTAATTATGCAAATGCTTCTTTAACGGTCATCGCTGTCGTTTGCATCCTGTTTACAGCCGCTCAGACAACTTTATTCACCTCCTTCTCCTCCTGGAGGGGAGCTACGGATCATAGAGGAGCAGTTTGACCGCAGATCCTGACGCTAATAAACGCCAAGCGATGTCAACACAGATGAAGCCAGAAAAGCTTTGAGGGGGGAGATCACCTCATCCCTCCTGCACGCACACACACACACACACACACACTAGTTCCCCTCACCAACTCTTGATCTACTTAGTCAAACTCCTGCCCTGTACCGAGCGGGGACCCACACGGCCCCCGGTGTCGGCTCCCGCAGCATCCGCACCTCGGTTCTCCCTTTAAACACCACTGCAGGGGTTGGTACGGAGAGCAACAGAGAGGCAGCCATTTTATAGAGCTCTTGCTTTTACAGACAATGGCTGATCCGATGCGAAATGCAGCTCAAACGTTGCCTCTGCTCAAGCACCTGGCCCCGTTCAGAGTGAGGCAGAGCGGCAGGTGAAGTTTACCTGGTTCCTGCCGGCTGGCTGGCCACTGTTCCCTGGGCTCAGGGGAGACGGATGGTTGCTCCTTTGTTGCCAACCCGGATGGACCCCACCGTACTGACTGCTGCTCAGCTCCCCTGCTGCCTTGTTGGCCCCTTCTTGGTTGTTGTAGTCTCCTTGGGGGTAGTTGGAGTAGCTCCTGGCGGAGCTGGGGGACGTCAGGAGCTGGTTTAAAGTTGGCGTGGAAGTAGGCTGCTGGTTGCCCATGTTATACCTCTGGTTGTTATAGGAGGCAGCCATAGCGGTGGTTCCTCCTGCCGCCGCCTGCTGCTGCTGCTTGCCTGGCTGCCCCCCAGCCGCCGGAGGCTGGTTGTTCCGCGGGGAACTCATGGGCCCGTATCCCTGACCCTGGTATGAAGTCCTGCTTTGGAACGGGCTGTAGTTGTTGTAGTTGTTGTGGTAGCCGTGTTCGTGGGAGTTAGCGGGGTAAGGGTCCATCATGCCCGGCCCCGATGCAGCTGCCATGCCAGGGCTTTGTTGTCCGCCATGTTGAGGAAAAGGGCCCCGGCTGTAGGGCTGGTTGTAGCCGTAGGGAGGTGGAGGAAAGGGTCCCGGGTGGTGGTGGCCCATCCCGGGCAGGTTATTTCCTTCGGGCCCGCCTGAATCATTCTGATTGCTGCTGTTATTATTTACCCTGGGTAGATTCCCGTTACCGTTCTTCATGTCAGGATCCCCTCCTCCTCCCCCAGCGTTCCCAGCATCGCTCCCGTCCTGCAGCTCCTTCTGCACCGGAGATCCAGCGTCAGGTCCCGAGTCCTTGTTTTCATGCTGCTTCTCGCCCGGTACCGACTCGTCCTGTGGGTCCCGGTCTGGCTTTTTGAGTTCGGATGGCGGGCTAGTGTTGAGAGCGGCGACGCTGGCGACCTGAGCGGCCATGATATTCCCCTCTCTCTCGCCTCCACTCTGTCTTTACCTCTCTTTCAGCACGGCGACTCGCTCGCAGTTAAACTCCGAAGAAGCATTGGATAATATTAAAATTACATTTGTAACAACATACCCGTCGTCCCGGTTCATTCCCCCCTTGTTCCTCCCGGTCGCACCGGTGTCCGGTAATCCACAGCGACCGCGTTTAAACTTCAAAAAACACGGAGGGCAAAGTTTTTTGAAGGGAAAGAATGTATAAATACAGAGCCAGTGAAATGAATTTCGCCGACACCAGTCACTGTGGCTTTCTGTGCGTGTGTGTGTTTGTGGGGGGGTGGGGGGGTCTGTTACAGAACGAGAGCGCGAGCTAGAAATCAACCAGACCAGCACGAGGCTCCGCGAGACACAGCCATCTTACTGACCTGGAGCGCGAAAACAAAAACCTGGAGTGGATCGCAGAGCGACATCTGGATCCGGATTTAACGGACTTCCGTGTTTACGCTGTTGTTCAAAGCAAACAGGAGGCGTTAAGGGCTTACTGAAACGGAGCAGAAAAATGTTGCCTTTGTAAAAAAAAAAAAAAGAAAAACAAGTTTGGCAATATTAAGCAATATATAAAAATTTAGATGTGGAAAAAAACAAAATTATTAGCTTGATGCTCGATTTTTTTTTACAATTCAATAGGAATCATTTGTAATTTTACGAACTAGAAGGATCTGTAGTCTGAACAACAACGTTTTAATCTCATCTATTAACATTTTCATAGAGATATTCCACAGTTACCCTTTCTAGTTTAAAGAGTTTATAATGAATTTACTTTAACACTTTTAATAAACAAGTTTATGGATGGAGCGATATCGGTACGTTTATCAGGGCTGTACTTGATAAATGAACTGATACTCAAAATGTGGAAAATGCAATAGTTTTTCTAATTCACTATAATCTAATCTAATTCACTATCATTTGTTTTAACAATCAGAGAAGAAATAAGAACATAAAAGCTTTCTTGCAATTCATTGCATTGTTATGTATGTGTGGCAAAAGTATCGGTATTGTACTTGCTTTAGGCAAGTTCTCAAACCCAAGTATACGTATCGAATCAGTTTGAAAAAAGTGGTATTGTTGAATCCCTAAATAAGTGGAACCAACCTTTCCCCAATATTTTATGATTTTAGAAATTGAGCAAACACATTTTTATTTTTAAGGTAAATGACATCTGTAGGCTACTTGGAAATCAGATATTTAGACTTCCCGGTGAGGATACACCGAAAAGTCCGAATTCCAAATTGCAAGTAATTTTAAGTAAAGTTATTTGTGTTTCTTACATGTTGGTTTCATTCTTTTAAACTAATTAATTCATTAAATGATGGGAAACACATTTTAATATTATGTCACTAACAGTAGTTAGCATCACAGCAATTAGGTATCCCATGAGCAATTTCACTTGCAGCTTTTACATCTTCAATGCACAAGTGACATCATTTCGTAGCTAAGTTCCAAATTATAAGCTAAACCAAACTTTATTTAACTTCACAACTTTATTTCTGTAGCACATTTAAATTAAAGATTAAAAGAAGTGCTGTACAGGATAACACAAAAGTAGGTGATGGGGTTGATGGGCGGGGCTTTTATGGTTGAAACTATCAAGCACGGTAGTGGTCATATCATGCTGTGGAGGTGCTTTGCAGCCTTGTCTTGACGAACACAGTAGGGGGCTAGAATATTTATCGGAATGATCATTTAGGCCCTACCCCACTGGGTCAAATTTAAACAAGCATCCACCTCCATCTTGAAATGAGTGTTAAATGCTAATAGTTCCCACTTTTATTTTTACCTTGACAAGGCGTAGCCATGTTACCTTCTTGTTAGTCTTGGTGATTTACAGCGGCCATTAGTTTGCCTTATCCAGCTCCAAAATAATAGGAAAACACAGAATTCAGACTAATGATAAATTCCAGTGAACTCACAAATGATCAAAGAAAGAAAAGTGTAGATGAATACCAGTTGTGGAAGTCCTACCGAGACAATATGTTCAACCACTTTGGCCACAATGGGCTAAACGTAGGATCAAGCATGGTGGTTGTAGTATCATGCTATGGAGTTCTTTTGCTGCCATTGTAAAAAAGGAGTCCTAACCTTCATATTGATCAAATTCACCTAAATTCAGCAAGCTAGAAGTTTTAAACTTCTAAACAAGGTGGTAGTATCATAATTTGGGCCGTCATAATACGTAGCCCTGACCTTCAAATTGATCCAAATCATGCTTTTTAATTCATTGACTTTTATATGTGTTGTACAACCGTTTTTCATCACCTGGAAAAAAAACAATGTTTCAGATGCATAATTGAAGCCCGAAATAAATATGCCAGTCATGATTGGTGTATGTAAACCTCTGACTGTAATGATGTATTTAATCAGCCATTAATTCAAATCTCTTCTCTTTCACTACCTTGCCCTAAAGTTAACCATACATGCTCTTTTCGAGTGAAAGAAAAGCTGTTTGTGTTCTGGCCTACATTTATCTAATCACTGTGTATCCAGGATTCTTACTATCTTATCTTATTAGGTGGTGAAAAGAGTGAAGCAAAATAGGCTACAGTGTCATCTTCTATGAGAGCGGGCTAATGGGTGGAAATGACTGCCTCCGTGTGTCTGCAGCTGCAAATGAGAGGAGTGAGCGCAGCGCAGGAAAGTGGAGGAAAGCATGAAATTACAACCTGTGTGTGCCTGTGAAATGTGTGTGTGTGTGTGTGTGTATGTGTGAGAGAGAGCGAGAGAGAAAATAGAAAAGGAAGAAGGATGGGGGATGTACCGAGCCAGTCACAGAGCAGGAAGTGAAGACAGAAAAAGAGAAACAGCGCTGGTGAAAAAGTGACAGTGTATGGGTCACTGAAATGTAATGCACAGTGTTTGTTAAGACGCAAATCTCCCCTCAGCACACACAAGAGTGAGAGGAGATTTGGAGAAAGCATAAGGTCGCTATATATGGTTGATACAGCACAGGATTCTAAAGCTCTTCAGCAGTCTCTGCCTCCCCACCCCCCTGTTCTACATGTTCTCTGCCTGTCTGCCTGCCTCGCACTCTCCTAGCAGCAGCAGCCCTCATGTCTACTTCATGTGCTGTCGGTATTTTCTAAACCACTTATTCGGCAAGCTAAAAAATGATTTGTTGCAAGCTAAAAAATGAGAAGAAATACCAGTAAAACTATTTTTAAAGGTACACGTCTCCATTTAAGACATGCTGTTATTCAGTGTCTAAAATACACAGGATACTGTGTGTAATGGATAAGAACTGCTAACAATAGTCGACCTGGCCTGTGAGCAAACCCCACTCCAAGAATTTTATTAGAGGATTCTGACCTCTAAGATAAATGGAGCTGTAAATGTGATTTCCCTAACAGTATATAGAGTCCTTACCTACTTTGAGGAAACTATAGAAAACAACAAAATGTGTTACAGAAATGTTCATGAATCGTTGAAAATGTTATTGAAGAATAAATCAATAGGTCCAACATGTGAACAAACAATTCCCTGACACAGCATACAGGGTGAGCTACGTTTAGGAAATCTCTGAAAATTCGGACGAGGCAGTCAAGCTAACAACTACAATAAACAACGGCCAGGATGATTATCACCAAACAACACGGGCTAAAAAAAGGGTTTTATTAAAGCCTGGGGAAGTATTTTTGTTCTTAGTTTTAACTATGAAATTACAGTTTAAAAGTTACCACTCTCCTGGTAAGCAAACAGCTAACCTGAAAGGTGCAATTTTCAAAACAAATTTATATAACTTTAAACAACTTATTATATCGACCCACTGAAGGACTGTCATATTTGCATTAAACAGTTGTTGTTTTTTGTTAGTTTTTTGTTTTACATAAAAGGCCGTCAGTCTTCAGTCTTAACATGCCATTCTCTAAAGTAACATGATGTAAAGAGGAACAAGCTAGCATAACCTGGCCAGAATAACTTAGGTAGAACAGAAAGGTAGTGAATAAATAAATAAAATTCAACTGAACCTCTTTAATATTTCTTTTTTTATATACACTACTACAATACTTCTTTAAAAAATAATCTCTATAACCTTACAAGCTTGAGTTTGCTTTTAGCCTATGATACCAATATTGATACAGACTACAGGCGAGCATTGTTCGTGCAAAAAAAACCCCCAAAAAACAGTATGGTGGTTTAATGGTTAATAATATTACATTTCCATGAGTTACTATTACATTTGGGAATCTGGAGATATCATAACCGGAGAAAAAGCTCATGTGAGAGTCTGGTAAGCTAGTGGCTAGTTAGCATGAAGATAACCTTTCTTCCTGAAGGTTATATATAGGCTACAACATTTTTATTAAAAGCTACCTTTAAAAAATACATTCACAGGACTTTTAGAGGGAGTCAGAATAAAAATACAACATTTCATTTAAAACATGTATTTGAATTAAAATATAATAAAATGTACATTTAAAACGGGAACGACAGTTGCTGACAACAACTGCAGGAGAAGGTGAGCGACAGTCGTAGCTTTCAGGACGAAGAAAGAAGCACTAATCACGGAGAAAAACGCTTTAAATCTGACCACCTCGAAAGTAGCAGCTATGTTGGGGATAAAGCAGGTGGTGGAGTGAGAGCCAGCATGCAGGAGAAGCTCTGCAAGCTCTTGGTGAGTGTTTTATGTGCTATAGCTAGTGCTAGCTCCCGTTAGCTGCGTGACATCATACATGCAACTTCTGCCTTCTGATTTGTAGGTATTTTAATTGCGAATTTTCACAATTAAATAAATCCCATACACTTGACAAACATAGTCGAAAAGTACATAATTAGTTATCATTTAAAATGAGGTACAACATATGTGTGATTCAGGATGTAAGACAAAGCGGAGCAGAAAATAACTTTTATCGCGCCATTAACTTCCATTCATTAGTTTTTCGGCCAGGGGACCCATGGGCCAACTGGAAGAGGAGGAACTTAGGCTCATAGACATTATATACGTAGACGCCTCATGGACTGACACTGCCTATTGGAGCTGAAGTATCAGCGCGGCCGCCATCTTGGATAGGTCCCCATTCGCCCTCAGTCAGTTTATTTCTAATGAGGAAGGTGTAAAGCCAACAATAAAACATATTTTCTTTTTCTTTTAACAAAATCAGACATATGTAATTGCATATTAATACCAATACAAATGATTACATTTTATGTTTTGATAAAAAAAGAAGTTTGATTGTTAATTTGAATTTATTTCACTCTTCCTGACTGGACTTACGGAACCAAAACCAGAGTAAAAGATAAAAACACATCTTTTGAACCAATCTCAGCTCCAACCAAATAGTTGGTGAAGGATTTTCTGTAGAGTTTAGACGAATCAAATGCTCTGCTGCTTTGATCACCTTCACCGTTCCCTCTGAAGGAGCCATCTGCTGGTTTTAACATGAAGCAGGTAGTAGATCGGAGGAGCTGGGATGGGCTTCACGATACATGGACAGTTTGTCCCCAAAAATGTTAGTGCTAATTATAAACAATGACGGTTATAGTTCCTTCCGTTAGCATTTCTTTGATAGCCAAATAACATGAGTTACAATTACATAGTTTTATAGTCATATAATACTGTTCATTCTTTTTTAACCCCATATGATCTGGTTTCAGTAGTACACTGGTTGTTGCAACCATAGGCTGCATAAAAACACAGGCATAGTAAATTACCCCCTAATTTTAGTAATAAAAATTTATTTGATTTGTATGTTAAATCTCCCATGTGATTTTTCCCCCTGTGTTCTGCAAACGAATTAATTCATCATCTGTTGTATGTTCCTTGAAGATAAATAATCGTTTTTGGTTCATTGTTATACCGTAAGATTTATTTATCCTGCACATGTCAAATATCTATGTTCTCTATACAGTATGTGTTCTTTAAATAATTCAATAAAAATCACCAGATAGCAACCCATTCTGCATAGACTCTAGTTGGGTTTGTAGTGAGTAGACCCATCCAATATGGCCGCCATGCTGTATCATTCTGCTGGACAGAATGAGGCGTCTACGTATATAATGTCTATGCTTAGGCTCCCCATGACGTAATGTTTACATCTATCAGCCTGTAGTGGCCAGGGGTTGCAGGTTGTCAGTTACGTCAGTGTCAGTGTCTATGATCCAACTAGGCTATGTGGTTGGCTTACACTCGGAAGAATGGTTCCAGTCCACACTCCATGCCAGGTGGTGCCAGTAATGCACCAGGTCGTTGTTTGCCAAAAGCCAAAAAATCCTACAAAGAAGAAGAAGAATGGTGGAGCCAGCCAGTCAAGCAGCTGCTTCAGAGCCCTGGAGATATTGTTGTCCATCTCAACAGAAACTAGAGTAGTTTTAGGTGAACCCTGCACTAGATGGACCCACATAAAACATTTCCACAGCATCAAACACACGCGGAAACGACGACTTTCCTCCGGGATCGGTAAGCTAACTCACTTGCTAACTTTGCTAACGTTAGCTGTCGGGTAAACTGCTCTAAAATACATTAATTACTGGACACAGTTCCGGTTGTTCACTGGACGTATCGACAGCTAACCTGGCAACCCAACAGCTTGAATTATGTTTTTGTTGTTGTAACTACAACCTAGATAAACTAGATGTCGCTATTGTGCTCATGTTACATATTCAACCTTTAAGGCCCTTATATGTTCTGCAAACACCAAGGGATTTGTCTTCTCTCAAAAGGCTGCCAGAAAAGAATACAACCGAATAACTCTTTCTCATGCGCAATTTTGCAGCAGATTCCTTTGGTTGCGTTCTAGAAAAAAAACACTCAAAAAAAAAAAAAAAAAAGTTTCGCTGTGTACAGGGCCAAAATTACATAGATGGGAATGCCTGAATAAAGTTTTCCTGGAACACTGTTGAGCTGTAGCAAGGCGTATAGTCCCCTTTTACTTAGTCATTACTTATATCTTTAAAGCCTTGAATCTTTTTACTCCTTACTATAAAGAAGGCACCAAGGACACACAAGTCATTTCAAGTAAATATAGCCACTTTGACTTATCAGTGTGAATACATTGACTTAAAATGTAAATAGATAAGTTCATGGCTTTTTAAAGGTCAAGCATTTTTTAGAGGATAATTATCAGAACCACTTTTATATTTATCCCGAGTTTGGGGAACTGCCATTTCTGATCATTTCAAAAAAAGCGTCTCTGCTTAGTTTGCATCTGCCAGCAAAAGAATGAGTGTTCTAAGGTGTGACTCTAACAGTTTGGCCAAAAGAAACAAAACCAAAATGCTTGTGATGTTCTTGTACGACCGAACAGTTTAATTTCAGGTTTGAGTGGCTTGTTTTATTTTTTAAAGGTTTCTTTGTTTGTTAGTTTTTGCTGTTTTGTTGACATGTGGGAGCACCAAAAATGTACAGCCGTGCTGCAAATCGTTTCAACTCTGAGAGCGCCTGAATGCTGCAGCACTGAGTTTTCATGAGCCTCCTGTGGCGCACGTGAACGTAGCATTGCCGCTTGCAAAAGCAGCAGAACTTTGCTATGTGAATGTGGGGGATGGGAGGCAGCAGCTCTCTGCTCAGCTCAGCCTTTTTCTCTCCACATTGCAGAGCTTTCTGTGTGTATCGCTCATTCTGTCAGTGGCAAACAGCTCATCCTTTCCTTCTTTTTGTTAAGTTTTACCAAGAAACCAGTAAAAAAAAAAAATCTGGTGCATTTAGAAAGCTGCACACGTAGCTTTTGTATGTTTAGTGAAGGAGGAGAATGCAGGGTGGAGGGGGCCAGCTGAGCTGCTGTCTGCTTATATAGGCTAAGGGAGGAGTGGGTGTGTGTTAGCAGATACAGGCTGTAAGAGAAGAGGGGGTAGGGAGCTTCTTTTTCATTTTAGCATAAACTTGCTCTTTATTATCAAGGGGTGCAGTCTGTTTTCCTCTCCCTTTCATGCATTCAAAAAAAAAAGCAGCAAAATCTTTCAGTGCCTTGTCGTTCTCGGGCTTATTTTGGAGAAGGCTTCAAAATGCGCTTTATTTTCAGAGCTCACCTTGAAAATTATTCCAGTTGTCTTCTTTTTTTTTTAGACGTCTGTGTGGCTTTCTGATGGGGAGTGACTTAAAAGTGTAAAATACATATGTTAAATATTTTTCGGGAGTGCAACAACATGAGGCCGAAGACCTCCCATGCAGCAAGGAGGGCCATGCATCTATCCATGTGATTCCTGTTTCTGCTTACAGTTTGTCATGCAGCCACGAAGCTGAAAACAACCCATTTCTTAGTTGATTTAGAAATCAAAGCATTGTGTTGTGGGATGCTGTAGTTACAAAAGTATTCACTGTTCACAACTTTTTATATAACAACCACAAACTGTATTTTCTGAGGACAGACACAAAATAAGGCAAACCAGAGATGTGAAAACAAAAATCATACACAAAGTGTATTCTGCTCCCTTTACTATGCTATGGCACAACTTTTTGGCCTCCATGCAAAACACTGTGAGCAGTGGGGAGGGATAACCCTAACACAATCGTCATTGTGCCAATCTGACTTAGGTTAAAGGTATTTTAGGATAAAAAAAACTGAATACACATGATTAATGTTAGCAGAGGCATACCCTGAAAGACTTAAGATTGTAATAGGGAGTAAAATCTGCTGTTGTCTTGTACTGTTTTGTTGGAAGTGAGGTCCATTACAACTTATTATTACATCACATTATTATTCAATTCTGTTTATTTATATAGTGCCAATTCACAACAATTGTCATCTCAAGGTACTTTAAAACAAAAGTCATTTCAATATAATTATACAAACATTCCAATCAGTTATTGGATTGCATTGAGTCATTGACGTGAGGTTCTGCCCTGAACATGCAGACTCCAACCTCAGCAGTCCCTCATACTGATCAAGCATGTAGCGACAGAGGAGAGGAAAAACTCCCCTTCAACAGGAAGAACCCTCCGGCAGAATCTGGCTCAGTACAAGCGGTCATCTGCCACGTCCGTCTGGGGGTCTGAGAAGATAGAGAAGAGACACAAAAAGAACAAAAGAACTGGTGCATGTTACATGAGATGGAGGATGTTCGGTTACTGGGAGCATCATCGAAATTGATGTTCCCGTCCAGCACCGTGTTGTACCTGAGTAGGATACCAGACCAGGTGGAGCTTCAATGGATAGAAAAATACTGAGAAAAAAACAAGGTTAACAGCCAAAATAACAGCAAACAATACAACTGGAGAGTAGTAAAAGGGATAAGTAGCAGAGCGACGAAAACAGGTGGGTCTGTCCAACAGTCTAAGAAGCATAATTACACAGATAGCTCAGGATAATCTGATCTGCAAAGGAAATTGAGAACCACATTTTATGTTCCATCCATTTCAATGTTATATTCCAGGTTTCATTAGTCTGCCATAAAATACCTGTAAAATACTTCCTTGGTTCATAGAGTGATAAAGTGTAAAGTGAGGAAAGAAAGAAAAAACGGGGGCTAAAAACTTTGCTGAATGGGGTGTAACCTATTGATAAAACCAACCGGATCAAAAAGTGACACCAAGATATCTTAGACCTTACCAAACATCTCAGATGGTCTCTTAATATCCCACCTTATAGCCTCTTTTAAACAGGCCATGTCTGAAAGCAAACTTTCGGACTCTGTGCCGATAACTCTTAGCGGTATATTTACGTCTGACACCCTAGTAACGAGAGCGGACTTGTCGCGGTAGGGTGTTTGCGTTCAGAATGTCAGGTAAAATTGTGAGTGCACACACATTGATGTCATATATATCGTATATATCAAAGGCTGCTTCACACTCCTTTTGTTCCGCCTACATTTTCCATTCAGCTTCGTCTCTTAAGCTTATATGTGCAGAATTGCAACCAAAAGACGAGCATTGATAAGTTCTGTTATTTCATCATCCGTCTGTGCAAGAATTACTTTGTTTGGAGAAATGACATATGTAGGCATGCCGCACGTTTTATGTCATATCCGGATACAACCCCCCCTAGACATTCAACAGGATGCGCTGGTAAAAAAGAAATGTGGTGTATTTGAATAGAGAACAACACCGGTTAAAGACCGCATGGAATTGTCCGCGAATATTCCAGAACGTCTATCTGAAAACGGCTTCGGTCTGAGTTCCTCATATTCGCCATCATTCAAACCAAGACAGTGGTCCTTTACAAGTTATTAAAGCCCTCTGGTTCGCCGTCACATTTGTCCCCCTCCCCTGACCATTGACAGTTTGTTTTGATGGAGAAGAAGAGGAGAGAGGTAAGGGTGGAGTCATGTGACAGGCCGCTCCCTCTCTGCCCGCCATCTGTCCCAGGATGATGATTTAAGAGTGATGACTTGTGCCTCTCCACCGCCTCCCTGCGAGGATAGCTTTGATGTATTACCCTTTGGTTCTTTGGAAGTGCAGCCTCCTTTTGCCGTCACCAAGGAAGCTGCTGGAACTTCATACAGCACCCCCACCCTCACCCCATTTGTTGTGGAATCTTCCCTAAATTGGACAGATTGGATTAAGAGTGTGGATCTTGATAAATTTGTTTTAGATTTCTTGTCATGAAGCCAACACGGTGTAAAGGCCCAGAAATTATTCAAGTAAATTGCAAGCTTCAGATAGTGAAGCAAAAAAAATGTCTTGGTAGTTAACAGGTGATTGATTTTTCAGCAGTTTTGTCTCTTATATTAATCCCTGGGGGATCCAGTCTGGGACTAAAGCCACACCATCACCAAGACGAGCCCATAATGTGGCGTGGAATTTCCTAACAAGAGTGCAGTTGAATTAAGACGCACCAGCATGGCGCACACCCACGTGCACAATGGCCAAACACAAGCCGTACCTGACAATAATGTACACAGCGAGAATTTATGACCGTCAAAGAGTCGGTCGTTAGCGCGAGACATGAGTGTCGGTCCCACGCTGAAGCCGTCCAGCTGATACACACAGAGAGAGAGAGAGAGAGAGAGAGGGGGCTGTTGGGTCCTGTCCAGATGGTTGCCAGGCAGCAGTTCAACGCATAGTCTGGAGTGTGTTTAGGAAGGAAGTGCCACTTGACGGAGTGCAGCCGGCATCCGGCTAGTTCCCAGATGCGTTGTGTGTGCACCTTACAACCGCACGCCCAAAGGGGAAAAATAAACGGAATGTCAGTAGACAATCAATTATGCTCATTGGACACATTTTTAGACACACACGCTAAAGACAATAGCAAATCAGCCGATCACATGACAGTGAACAGATTAGGTGTGTAGATGTGCTGGAGACAAGTTTATTAAATTCGTAGAGACCATCAGAATGGCGAAGAAGTTGGTGCCAGACGGGCTGTTTTCAGAAACCGTTGATCCCCTGGAGGTTTTCATGCACAGGCATCCCTACAGTATACCAAAGAAAAAAGTGGAGAAAGGTTTTGTGAGTGTCAGCTATGTGCATGAAAACACGTTGTAGTGTTGATAGAAAGTACAGCCGAAGCTCAAATTTGCTTTTGCTACAACCGAGATGTGCAGAATACAGCAGCAGAGGACTACACTGGGTGCACCTCCTGTCAGCTGAGAACAGAGCTGAGACACAGTGTGTAAGCATTCAATAACAGTTCGAAAGATGTTGCCTGGTCCAATAAATCTCAGTTTCAACTACAGCATTCACATAATACAGGCAGAAAACAAGATAAAGGCATGGATCTTTCATTAAATTCTATACAAATAAAGTGTTGTTGTGGATCATGATGGTGTGGGTAGGAAGGGCGTCCTGTAGATTATCCTGTTATTTCTAATTTTTGAAATCTGCATTTGTTAAAAATGTTTTCACTGGTCCCGCTTCATTCAAGATACGTGTATAGTCACAATCGCTACAGTGAGATGCTCTGATTGGTTGGCGCACTGCGTTAACTGCGTTGGGTCCGTCAAAAGTTAAACCAGCTGAACATTCTGCGTTGCTGCATTGCCGTATGAAACGCAAGTGAAGTTGACGGAGCCAACGTACACAACGGACCCAAGAGACTTTGACCGACCTATGACGTCCTCTACCATAGACTTTACATGTAATCTTGCCGCAACTGACGCTGACGCATGGGGTTGGTCTGAATGCACCATTAGACCAGAGTACTTGCCGATGCAGACTACCAACGGCGATACTTTAAGCACACAAAAAAATGCAATAAATTAGAAAATGGGTTTTATTTTCTTCTCTGTTTGTATGAACAAACGGTGGTGAATTAGATGAAAAAAAACAACAAATAAAAATAACCACAAAACTAAAATTTCAAGTGAAAAATGTTTTTTTTCTCTGAAATTATTGTAGAATTTCTATAATTTATATCAATTCATGGTCTCTTTTTAACTTTAACCGATAAGAGCACGTCAACACTGATACCTGATACCGGTATCGGTGCATCACTAGCTGTCCATGAGGTTCTTGCTGTTATGAAAAATCCTTCTTTGCATTATATTCTCCAATGGTATGACAGTCATACCAAGAACAAAACCAGCCTTCTTCATCAGGTTGTTGAATCTTTTTAATTCCCTGGCTCTGATGCTGAAAGCCCAACAAATGATGGGCAAAAACATTACAATTTCCACAACAGAGTTGAAGAAGAGCAGCATCTTTCTCCACAAGTCCAGCCTGCTCTTTCCCCTCTTGTAGATGGCTTTACTCAGAACGTTTACATCGAAATCGAGCTATTGGCAGTAATTGGAAAAAAGGGCTAAGTCAGAGTTGAGGATGGTTACCAGTGTGGGGAGTAACACCGTTTAAGTAAAAAGGTATTATTTGTTGGGTAATGGAGTAATCTAATTAATTACTTTTCCTGTCGTTGCAACAACCTTACCGTTACTGGTGATTTAAAGTGGCGGGTTACTTCAGTGTGGCTAATTGAAGTGCAATGTTATCAGGCTTTCTGACAGCCACACTTCAGCTGCAGAGACATAGCAGATGTCACTAATGATTGCGGGGAGGATGGATACCCTAAGTGCTTTCATTGTTTCCTTGCATAAGACTGCAGTGATTTTAGTTTTCCGTTCGATATTCGGCGGAGAGTGTCCTTTGTTTAGGAAATCAAAACCTTAGACATGACCAATATACAAGGTTGATCCAAAACGAATAAACTGTTATAAAAAGGAGTTCTTCAAGCCTTCATTTTTGAAAAGAACTACTATAAAGAGTAGTCTAATGAAGGAAATCTTGGAACTGACACAACGGCGGTGGTAGTGGCTACCATAGACTGTATGTAGACGGACTTAGCCTCAGTGATGTCACACATAGGTTTCCAGAGGTGTGGACTTGAGTCACATGACTTGGACTCGAGTCAGACTTGAGTCATTAATTTTGTGACTTGAGACTTAACTTGACATTTTTCTTAAAGACTTTGACATGAGTTGGACTTCCACACAATGGCCTGGACTTGACTCGGACTTGAATCTATATTTTTGAAAAAACTTGGTATTTTACCAATAATTATAGTTTAAAACATCTGTTATTTCAGAATTGTACACTTTTATGTCATTTCACTGATCCTGTGGTGCTAATCCTGTTTAACAAGTGGAGACTGTGGAGACTGAATGTTTACATCTCTACTGTAAAGGGTTAAAAAGAGAAAGAAGCGACCGAATGTATCGTTCACTCTTGGCAGTGATGATCCCCCCACTCTGAGAAAGTTTCATAGCTAAACAGAATGCCAGACCAAATGTAGCATCTCTGAAGAGAAAAAGCAGAGATTAACTACGTTTACATGCAGAGCTTGCTCCCTGCAGCGAGCCGAGTCCCGGCTTACATGTCTATCAGAAAATCAAATTATTAAATGAAGTACATTCCACTCCCGAACGATAGATGGCGACATGTGCCCTTACGTGTTAGCCTAATAGCGGTTAGCTTCCAGCTACATTCAAGCAGATGGAGTCAAAGGAGGATATTAACAACCACAATGCTTTGTCTCTTCGTCAGTACAAACATGCTCTGATCGGCCGCTTATGTTTGTCTTAGCCAACATATTCTTCTTATAATACTACTGTTGTCGATGCTGAGTTGCATTTCCGCGTCTCCAAACTTCCTCAGGGGGTGCACGAGTACCGGGGCAGGGAGCCAAAATTAAAGGGGACTGATACCGTTCTAATGTACTCGTACTCATTAGAGTTAACCAATATAAAGAACTGATACTTAAATGTTTAAACTCTGCAATGATTTCACAGAAAATGTTTATTTTTTTCTTAAAAGTTTATTTTTGTTGTCATATTTATTAATATTTTTTTTATATAATTCAACATAATTAGTTGTAACAAGCAGAGAAGAGAATAAAACTTGTTTTCCAATTCATTGCATTTCTTTGTGTGTGCTAGACGTATCAGCATTGGTACTCTGTATTGGCAAGTACTCAGATCCATGTATTGGTATCATATCGGTTTGAAAAAAAAGTGGTATCGTTGCATCCTATAATTCTTAGATTTCAGATCTCCAAAATATCATAGCGGTTAGAGCAAATGTTATTTGATGAACCTTTGAGGCATAAGCGCAGTTGATTTTGGTGGTTGTTTACGCCAAGCCCAGTGAATATTCACACAGGAAGCTGAGGTTTGTGACGTTACGGCCCCGATAAGCTTCCTGTATGAAACATACTGAGAACAAAATATGAGTAGCAAAAAAAAAAAAAAGCTACAGTTTAAAAGTAAATGAAATTGTGTTTTAATATTTTTGCATAATTTTACTTTTACATAAATTTACCTGCAAGAAATGTTTTACATGCTCTTTTTTATAAACCATGTTTCAAATACAAAGATTATTTGTGACGCACCACCTTCTACCTCAATTTCCTGGATAAATAATCGCTACCTCAAAAATTAAAATAATTTGTATTCATAAAACAGTGTTTGGATAAACTGCTCAAATGCCTGTTAGCTTTAATCTTTGGTGCCAACTAAACTGAAATACACAAAATGTAAGACATAGTAAGAGTTATGTACTTCAGGTGACATATGACATACTTGTAAGCTTTTTAGAGCCTTAACCTGATAAGGATGGGTCATAAGTTGAAACGAAATGCTGAATAAGCCTGATTGTTTTCTTCTCGACACAATAATAGAGCATCTTCATCCAGAGGTTCCTCCAGGTTCACAACAACACAGACTGCTACAGGAGATCCTCCCTGCCATCACTGATAGAATGACTCTTGGAAGAACCTTGGATGAAGAAAGCTCCTCCAGCATCTAATTTTCTCTTGGTGATTAAACATTTTTGAGATCAACCACATAGCAGCAACACTTCAAAAATCCTGAACTATCGTTTTAAATGATATTAAATTACACTTTATATATATATATATATATATATATATATATATGAATGATGTCACCGTCCATTTTATTTCTATAACATATTGACCAAGCTGCTTCACAAATACATTCACATACATACACAAATACATACACAACACTCATGAATGGTGAATTTTTTTTTTTGCTTGGCGTCTCGTAATCAAACGTCAGGGAAAACATGAGTTAAACTGATTTTTAATGATATAGGATCTACATGTAAAGCTATTTCACCGAAACAAAACATTATATGACTTAAAATACTATATAAGCAACTGAAACATTTTTAACAGTGCCCTCTTTGACAGTTCTGATTTAAGGAATACCGTATGAGTTTTCAGAGCCTTAATTATCCCAAAAATGCATATTTTAACTAGGGAGCCAGACGCTGTGTGTTTACATTACAATAAATGGCTTTGATAAGAAGATCATGGGTTCATTTTGAAGGAAAGTGGTAGAATAAAATTCAGACAGTGTAAACTGTATGATGGAGTGGTTAATGAAATGAGCCAAACTGACATGTTGAAAATTTGTCAATCTTACCCAGCTTAAACCAGTATCGGGAGTAATGCATTACAAAAGTAACGAATTACAGGAATGTATTACATTTTTCAGTAACGGAGTGATGTAATTCACTACTTATACATTATACAGCAATATATTACTCATTACAATTTCAGTAACTCAAGTTACAAGTGTATTTAAAAAAAAAAATTCTGCCCAACTAATGAAGCGGACCAAGTTCAGTTGGATACCCTAGAACACACGTGTCAAACTCAAGGCCCGGGGGCCAAATCCGGCCCTCCATGGCCATTTATGTGCTCCTCTAAGCTCTAGAGAACCCCATAGATAGGAAATTTAAGTTATTTTTTGTGCACAACAATACAATTTTATTAGTAAAATAAAATCAGTGTTTATTTGAACAGTCTTTTATCACATAATTATGTAAAGTTCTTCAGGATTATTTAATTTTAAGATGCGGAGGGTGATTTTAACTGTTTGTTATAGTTTTATTAATCCTTTCTGCTAAAACCGGCCCTTTAAGGGTATTCATCAGCTCGATGTGGCCAAAATGGAAATTAGTTTGACACTGCTGCCCTAGAAGAAGATCCACGGTGCGCTTCTTGTTGCTCAAAACCAAAACGTCAGAAAATCAGGATGGCTGAAGAAAATGTACATTTACATGGTGTTATTATTCACACTATTTCCCTAACCCCTGATCACCCGTTAAATGACTGTTCATCTGAGGAGTCTGATCTTTTTCAGTCGTCTTTGTGATGAGCGCATTCAGCGCCATCTTTGGATGTGATTTAACAAACATTACCATAAGATAGCAGGAATGCCAAATGCACTTGAGACTTCAAGTTTAATAAAATAGGGTTATAAATACAGTTTTTGTGGTGTCACACTTGTGTAAAATGCAAATTGATAAATTACAGTCTTTAAAAGTAATTTTACATTTTTAAGATAAAGTAACTTAAAGTAATGTAACTCAGTTACATTTTTGAGACAGTAATATGTAATGTAAATATATTACATAGTTCAGGCTTTAACTAGAAATATAAACTATGATACATTTTTAGTAACTTGCCCAATACTGGCTAAAACTAGATTTTTACATTAGAAAAAAAAAAAGATTAAATAAATTGATTTGAATTCTTTGTTAAAGGGGATTTGAAAAAAAAGAAATTGAGTTTTCGTGAAATGCCACATTTTTGGCTCCCCGGGGCTTCCGTAGTGAAATTGGTATGGGTTTCCTGCCACAGACGTGGAGCAAGGCAGCAGCACCGCAGACCTATTCCACCACCTAAACAGAGACATCCTGGCTAATATGAAAAATGACAGTCTCTCAGAGATGAACAAAACCAGAGTGACCAACAAACCTCAGCTAAAAAACAGCTGCCAATAGCAAGATCCTTTGCACAAGTTGTCTGCCATTTGTACTCATTGCATTAATGCTTTTATTAATAAGTTGGGTGGAGGAGTCGGAAAATAAATAGAATTAAAAAATATAATAAAATCTGAGATTTTATTTTTAGGCCGTATTTTGCTTTTGTGTCAAACCTCGAATCACATATGTTTTATATGTGTGAAATGTGAGAATAAAAGAGGGAGAAATATTTCTGTTTTTTTTTTATTTTTACTTTAATCAAAGTCAGCAGTGTCCGTCCAGTTCTTTTGTATTTGGTAGAACTGCCCTGAAAGTGTTTCTCTGGAGTCAAACGTTTCTCTTTAGGGCTTTTCTTTCCAATTTTAGCCCTAAAATGGCCAAACAATGTTCAACAATTACATTGCTTTTTGGACTTGTGAATAGATTCAGTTCGATTTTTACAAGAATCGATTTTTTAAAAATAATTTTAACACAGCCCTGAAAATCTGGCTTTAAGTTTAGTAATAGGGTGCAGTCGGAAGAAATCTCTTTTGCACAACCTTCTTAACCTGCATGTTGAATTTGTAGCATAGTTCAAGAGTTATTCCCAGATTTGTTACTTTCTGGCTGAACAGTTCCATTTTTGCTTGGTCAGCACACAGCACACTTCTCCACAGATTAATATTTCTGTTCGATCAGCAGATATAAACTGCAGTCTGGCTTTATTATGGTGGTTTTGAAGTAATGTCTTCCTCCTCCCAAAGTAACCTTTCAGCTCATGGTGGTACAAGACTGGTTTTACTGGGGATAGTGACACTGTCTTACCGGTTTACGCCAGCATCTTCACAAGGTCTCCTTTGGACTCCGTCTCCTTCCAGAACGCTATCATTTTTGGACATGCCCGTGTTTTTATATCCGCATACTATTATCTGAATGGATGAACGAGGGATCTACAGCTATCTGGAAATTGCACCTAAGGATGATCAACACTTATGGAGGCCCTAAATTATTATTCCTGGCGTCTTGGTTAATTTCTCTTTGATTCACTTATGATGTCAAAGAAAGAGGCTCTGTGTTTGGTTGGTGCCTTTGGGTGATTAATTGATAAAATCAATTAAATTGTATGATGTGTTCATGAAGATTTGATTTTTGGAAAATTGCTATTCATTTTTTATTTTTATGCCAATTCCGTACCTCAAAGAGAAGTCATCCACCCAGAACCCAACATCTAGTATTACAGGGATACTTTACAGCTTGTTTTTAGCTGGACTTTGAATTCAGGTTAATTCTGTGACGGGATGATTGGAATAGAAGCAAGATTTTGAGAATATTTTTTTTGCCACTTGCATTTTCTTGATAAGAAAACTGCGTTAGGATAAACTTGATCAAAATTGAATTTGGTATGGGAAAAAAGAGGGAGATTTCATTCTGTAGCCATATCGCATATTCATACATCCACAAGGGTGCCACCATTGAACTCAGATGGATTCAAATAACAGAAGCTATTTAAGCTAAGAATAGAAACATCTGGAGCACAGTTTTTGTTTAAAGGCCTAATACATTTTGTGTCTGATAGTAGGTGAAAAACAACTGGATTCTTGACAGTAAAGGAGTTTTTTGTGTGTGGTTTGTGTTAAAGTGGTTGTAAATATCTGGTTCCAATATATTTCAATGTATTTTATGAAATACAGGAGCACAAATCAGTATAAACTCTAAGGCCACAAAAGAGGAGTCTGAAAATGAAGCATTGCAGGTAGCTACAAACAACCAGTCTGTAGAAACCATACAAGCTCTTTCTTGGAAATATTTCTATGTAAATTCAACGAGTTGATATGCAGGAACTATGATGAAAAGCGGCTTACGTGATTCACTCTCAGGGCCCTGGAGATGCTCAAGAGACCAATCTTCTCACATAACGAGATGGGATGGATTTCAGCCGTTACTACCCGAATCATTTTCTTGTCCCACTTTTTCAGCCTATTGTTTACTGATGCACCATTTGTTGTGCCTTTCCTCTCCCCTCTTATAGGGGCTAATGTGTGCACTGTTTCAAGCACGACTGCTTCTGCTCATAACGGGCAAAAAGGAGGTAAAAACCGAAAGCAAAAAAAAACAACAACAACCCACAAATCAATGAGATTGTGTTATTCTTATGAGAGGTAGATGTTGGAGTCCACGATAAAACAGCGAGAGGGATGGGTTTTAAACACTACCACAGCCTGGTGAGAACAAAAATGGGGAAACAAACTGTATTTGTGCCACATAACTAAACTGTGACATAAACAGTCAGGGTTGGTTAAAAACTAAACCTTCCAACAATTCTTATTGTTTTCTGTGTTAGGGTATAAAACAGTCCTCTGGTGTTTTCATGTGTTATAATGAAGTAAAAACAACCTCAGTAATTTCCATCTGTCTGACTGTGTCATTTCCTTGCATCCTTGTGGGAAAATTGTTTATAAAAATGTTGCTCCAACTTTAAAAAGCAATCAACACGAACAGAAAACAGACAGTTCTGTGTTAGGACGTTTTTCAATATGTTCTCACGCTGTTTTTTGTTCATTATGACTGACGAGGTCCAAAAAGAAAAGGCTTAATCAATTTTTACCTTTTAGTTTCAAAAATTAGATTAATGACATTCAGAAGTGTTTAGTTTTAATTCATTTTAAAGGTTTGTATATGAAACATTTTCATAGAAAGCTACATTTAAAAAAAATACATTCATAGGGCTTTTAGAGGGGTACAAAATAACTGTACAAAATTTCCTTTAAAATGTATATTAGAATTAATATGCCAAATGCACATTTAAAACGGGCACAACAATGATGTTATGTTTACCTCTACCAGCAGGTAGTGCCTCTGGGTTGCAGGTTGACAGATATGGTCTGATCCAACTATATGGTTGGTGCAGCTCGGCTTATACTGGGAAGAATGGTGGAGTCAGTCCAACAGCTGCTTCAGAGCACCAGATATATTGTTTTCTGTCTCAGAAGAGGAGTGACCGCAGTAGAACAAAAACTAGTAGTTTTAGGTGAAACCTACACTAGATGTACCCACATAAAACCTTTCTACTGCATCAAACATACTCGGAAACAACGACTTTCCTCCTGGATTGGTAAGCTAACTCACCAGCTAACTTTGCTAACATTAGCTGTCAGTTAAACTCTTCTAAAATACATTGCTCACTGGACACAGTTCAGGTTGGTCACTGGGCGTATCGGCAGCTAACCTGGCAACCCAACAACTGGAATGATGTTTTTATTGTTGTAACTACAACCTAGATAAACTAGATGTCGCTATCGTGCTCATGTTCAGTACACGACCTTTAATTAATATTCAGTCCGAACAAAACTGAACAGAGAATCCATACCGTGCCATCGCATATAGAGCAGATTGATAGACTACATGTATTAATTATGAACATTTCACCTGCTGTGGATTGAACGTTCTACATTGAGCTGAACTGTGCTCCTGCTTGATGGTAAACAAGGCTGAATTTGCACTCTGCTGCAAGGCAAGGCAAGGCAATTTTATTTATATACCACACTTTCGGCAACAGAGCAATTCAAGGTGCTTTACATGATTTGCTGGTAAAGAAATAAAAACATATGATAATGGATGTAAAGTAAAAACAGTAATTAAGACATAAAAGCATAAACACAGGAAAAGCATAAATAACACCAGAAAAGCTAATTAAGTCCAAACACATAGAATACAAGGTTAAAGAAAAACAACAAAAATAGCAATAAAGTGTAACACACACAAAATTATTTTAGAACATCACTCAAAAGCAGCTCTAAAAAGAAGGGTTTAAATCTTTAATTTAAAAGAGTTTAACGATTTAGCAGCTTTGCAGTCATCAGGAAGTTTGTTCCAGATTTGTGGGGCATAGAAACTGAAAGCTGCTTCTCCATGTTTGCTTCTAATTCTAGGGATATTTAGTAAACTAGAGTTGGATGATCTGAGTGGTCTGGCGGGTTATTATAGTGACAGCAGATCTTCAACATATTTTGGTGCTAAAACATTTAGTGATTTATAAACTAGTAGGAGTATTGAGGAACTATTCTCTGAGCTACATGGAGCCAGTGGAAGGACTTTAGAACTGGGGTGATGTGTTCTATACTTTCCCGGTTCTGGTGCGGATGCGAGCAGCAGGGTTCTGGATCAGCTGCAGCTATCTGATTGACTTTTTAGGTAGACCTGTGAGGACGCTGTTGCAGTAATCGATCCGACTTAAGATAAACGCATGGATGAGTTTTTCAAAGTCCTGTTGCAACATCAGTCCTTTAATCCTTTTGTTAAGAAGTTTAAACTGAACTGTCCCCCAGAAAACGCTGTTTCACAGTGGTCTCACTGTGGCCAAATAGTTTGGTAGAGATGATGCTTTCAAAGTAAACACACAGATGGTCAGATGGCGCATTATCAACCTCAGAGATGCTAAAGATATTTAAACCATTGCTAATAAATGTGTGTTGGTTGTTTGACATCTTGAAGGTTGTATATATGGATATTGAAGTCGCCCACAATGATTAGTTGGTCATAGTCCATTAATATTACAGACAGGAGGTCATTAAAGTCATTGAAGAAATTGGAGTAAGGTTTTGGTGGTTTATATAATGTTAGAAATAAAGCTTTGTTAGGATCCTTTATGGCTAAATGTTCAAAAGAGTCAAATGTGCCAGTAGCCTTTTTTAAATGTTATTGAGTCATCAAAAATTGAGGAAATACCACCACTTTGTCTGTGTTTTCTGATACACCGGAGACTGAAAATATGAGCGCCACTTCAGCCGAAGTTTTAAAATCAGGAAACATTGTTTGTATAGTTGTACCGAAATTACTTTTCATGTAAAGTGCCTTGAGATGACGTTGGTTGTGAATTGGTTCTTATAATATTATATTATAATGAAAGTGAATTGAATAGACTTTCTCTAAATGAAGTGATCAGAATTTGAGCGGCACACAGGCAGTAAACAGATGCTGGCAGGACTGAAGCAGTGTGCTATCTATTGTCAGTCCAAAAATACAGTGATCTGCCGCTTACGTTTGTTTTAGCTGCTATATACCTTTATTTTCTACTACTGTGTTGTTGTTGTTGTGCGCTTAGGCGTCTCGTCACTTCCAGAGGGGGCGCGTGAATAAGGGCGGGGCTAGGTGGTTGATTTTACAGAGACTTCCAGTCTCATTATCTGGGTTCCTTAGTCCGATTTCTTAAACTTCAGTTCAGTTCGACTTAAGTCAGACTAAGATGTTTACATGCATTTCAAAAGTCTGATTTCAGTTGGACAAAGGTAATAGTACGATTTTCTCTTATTTCATGTAAATGCATTAGCTGATGTGCTCCAAAACCTCAGTAAATGTTCAAGGTGCTGTAAGCTCCTGGATAGCGAGTTTGGTGTCCATGTCTGAAATGATGTTCAGATGCTTTCATTGGAATCTTTTATTGATGGATAGGTTAGGTGAACTCCTTCTGTAACATTGAGAATGCCTGTGCATCTACACCAAGGGGTCAGGGATTTCAGTTTGTCACTCACCGATGGCCTTCAGATTTTTCCCAGTTTAAAAATTCAACTACCGTCAAATACGGTTAACATGATCCCTGGTTCTCCCCATCATTTGCTGTAAGCTGGCAATGTCAATCCTCTCAAGTTTAGCCTAAAACAGGTATTTCTGTCTTTTGTTCATACAGGAGTTCTGAAAAGTCCACACGACCCTGTTAAACGGAGAGTTCTGGGAGACCAAAAATAAGACAATAATAAATTGTTTCCATATATTTTCCAGCTATGAGAATGTGAGGAGATCTGTCATCCATAACCATCTTCTTGTCACCCCAGAGACTATCCGTCAATTTTTGATGTGAAACCTGGCTTGACCAGGTAAAACATTTGTAGGCTACTGTAGATGATTTGGTTCAAGATTTCATCCACCTTGACAGAACCCTTCATTCAGAACACAAAAGCATGATGTTGTCTGTACAGTATATCACTCTGGGTTTGATGGTTCTTTTTCAAACCAAAGATTTGGCAGTCTCCCACAAGCTTTTGGAGACTTCCAGCATGCCTGGACATTTTCTTTGGAAGCTTCTGACTTTCAGTCCTACTCATAATGTAGAAAATACAGGAGCCTGCTGGCTGCTGTAGAACACAACCAGTAATAAACCAGAGAATTTTTCAGCTCCTTCTGTGTTACTCTCGACCCCTTGGAAGCCTCTCTGGCCAGCTACCGCTTTCTATCTTAATTGATTGTAAAAGACAGCCAGTGTTAGTAAAGTCACCTTCAATCCATACTTTATCTAATTTTGGATGACAGTATTTAGAATAGTTAAAAATCTATTTATTGTTCCATGCTGAGGCATATGCTTCAGGCATAACAGTAAAGTGACAAGTTCTTACAAAGATTGAAAATATATATATATAAAAAAAACTAAAGTAGGAATACTGTACTATAGAGTGGGGGCAAAATGACAACATTTATTAAAACCAGCATACGCCGGTTCAAGAAATGTGTCAAGAAATATTTTTTTCCCCAAAACACCCAAGGCACCTCGAATTGCCTTCTTGCTAAAAGTGTGCTACACAATTACACTTGCCTTGCCTTTGTTAAAAAAAGGAAAGTAAAAAATTTTGATAAAAAAAAATATATATCTTGTTTAATTCTCTCAATCTGAGTGAGAACCTAAGGAGATTTTATTACTTTTTACCACTCTCTCAGTGTAGTATTGTAGATGTACCAGGAACGATCATTGAATCTCTCCCCGATGGGACAGGCCCTGAGCTGTGGGTGGGGGTTGAGGGGTCGGAGCTGAAAGGTCCCTTTACCACCCAATAGCCAAGAGTGAAAACAAAACTTTATCTCAACGTCATGGGGAGGCTGCAAGATAGCAAGCTACAAGGCCTTTGAGAGCTGCCATTATTCATTGTTGCTTATTATTGTCCTCCAGGGGGAGGCTGATGATCAGGGTGGTACTGGCTGGGAGGTCAGATCTCAAATCTTTGCATTGAAAGGCTGATGAAAGGAAAGACATTTAGCTCTAATTGCTCTTTTTGCCATCATCCAAGGCGACACACCTCGGAGCTGAAAAGCTGAAAAAACAAACCGCTGAGGCTGATGTGCTGCAGCTGCTACCTTTTTTTTTAAATTGCTGGCAGGAGAGGAGGATTCTGGGATTAGGAGACAAAACACACTGTAATGTGTGACAATATAGTAAAATGGGGCTGTACATATGACTTTCCAGTTTTTCTCCATCTGTTGCCAGTTGAGTTGATAAAACATAATCCGCTGTTTCCTCTGAATGTGATATGAGAGCTTACAATTTGGAACGCGTCATTTGGATCATTTAGGACTTGGAACGGATTCACATCTGAAGGGGGTATTTGAACTAGAACCTTAAGAGACACTGCTAGGCTCATCTCATGCCAAATAGGGCATTTATAAAAGGTTGGCACAGGCTCTTCGGAGCGAAGGCTGGCAAAGGCACGACGCCTGCATCCCGGTGCCAACCGAGGGTTTTTTGTTTGGCATGTGTCTCTGTAGTACGGCTTGTCTTCTCCAGAAAAACTGGCCCAAACACAGCTTTAGCATTAGGTTGCTGAGGCATTACAAACTGAAAGTGATTAATTAAAAAGCTCTCGGCTTCTGTTTGAGTCAAGGCACAAGAATTAGAATCAATAAATAACAGTGTAGATGCCTGTTTAACCTCGGAAGAGTCGGGGTTCTGGCTGTTAAGGCTAGCTTAAAATGAGACGGAAAAAAAACCCATCTCGGATATCATGTTTGACTTGGATTTTATACAACTGACTTACACACAGTATTCCATAACTGTTGATATTATGGTTTTCAAATGTTTTTTTGTTTTTTTATACTTATCTTAGTGTCTTATAAACATAAAATAAATCAGATGCAAGCAGTGAACCCCTGTTTTTGTGGAGATAAGGGACCACTATGAGTAATTAAAATTAGCAAATATTTGAGACCGCCTCTAAAAACGTCTATAATTGCCTATTTTTAATGGTTCACACACCATATATACCTTCACATGCATCAATGCACTCAATGAAAACCATAAGCTAATGCTTACAGTGCTTCATGTTTCCGCTTATGTGGGTACAGCCAATCAGTGCCATAAATGTCGCTCCTGGGATGGCTGCTTTGCAAATGACAGGTAATAATTAGTCATTGTACCCATGTATTCCAGTTTCCCTAAGGCAGGGATATCCAACGTGTGGCCTGGGGCCCATTTATGGCCCTCTGACTGATTTTGTGCAGCCCTTAACCACTATTTAAGATCGGTAAATTCTACGCTTGGCATGACAACACAAATGACTGATGCAAATTGAGACTTTCTTTTATAAGGGCTTGATTTTTTTTGGACAAATTCACAGGATTTGAAAATTATCAATTGCACAAAACAAATTATTAATCTTTCAACAGTCATATTTTTTGTCTTTCCTTTTAATTTTATTGCGTAAACAACCAACACAATACCATACAAGGGGACAACTAATCATAGCTAAAAATAACACGTTTTAAGAAAGAGTCACAAAAACCAGATTTTTTTGCTGAGAAAAGCCCCACAGTATTATTTCTTTAAAATTGGCCCCTCCGAAATATTTGAAAACAAAATGATTAATTTTAAAAAGGCATACCTTAAAACCCCTGTGTTTTGAATCTAAAAACCCCTTTCAACAAGAATTCCTATTTAATTTGTTTCATTAAAATATTACATATTTAATAAATTTTTTAAGTTGTTTATTTTTTACATAAGAAATAAAGTCTTATTTTTGTGACCCTTTGACTTGACGATTGTGGCCCCATGTAGCAAAAAATTTGGGGAAAAAAAAGAAAGGGGAATCTTTTTTCCAATATAAAAAACAAATCTGTGATTAACCTGGAGTCATGTTTTCACCATTCATTTATTTTTCACTTAAGGTTCACTGAACCTTTTGTAGCAAGGCACGCAACAAAGGCCCGGGTGGGATTCGATCCAACGACTGTCAGATGAGAGTCATGCATGTTAACTAGTCAGCCAAAGGGATATCCTTGTGGCCAAGCAGCCAGGGCATATCATCCGTTAGAGCCACAGTGACAGGACCCTCACACTGTCACACTTTGATGCTCACCAGAGACGGGGAAACAAAAATAAAACTCGAGTTACACCTACGCCCTAGAGACTCGAGACATGACTTGGACTCCAGGCCTCAGACTCGAGTCCTATGAAGTTATTTTTTTCATTTTATGTAATGAAGAGTGAAAGGAAGGCGATATGTGAGCTTCAGACTTCAGTTTTACTTTAAAATGTTGAGCATGGGTTTTAGTTTGTAATGTTAGTGGATCATGTGATGTTATTGGCTTAAAACAATCTATTCACATTCGCTGTAGCTTCATAATAATCCATCCATCCATTTTCTTAACCGCTTAATCCTTAATGGGTTGCGGGGGTGCTGGTGCCTATCTCCAGCTGTCAATGGGCGAGAGGCGGGGTACACCCTGGACAGGTCGCCAGTCCATCACAGGGCCACATAGAGACAGACAGGACAAACAACCATGCACACACTCACACCTAAGGACAATTTACAGAGATCAATTAACCTGACAGTCATGTTTTTGGACTGTGGGAGGAAGCCGGAGTACCCGGAGGGAACCCACGCATGCACGGGGAGAACATGCAAACTCCATGCAGAAAGATCCTGGCTATGAACCCACAACCTTCTTGCTGCAAGGCAACAGTGCTAACCACTGCTCCGCCGTGCAGCACCGCTTCACAATAATAACCACATAAATGTTTATCCAATTGCTAAATGGCTTTGGAAAGTTTCAGAACAAAAACATTCTTTCGCAGTTAAGCTAGCTGCAATATTAGAGGCTGAAGATAACTAGACAGAGGCTCTTCCGTAGCATTCATTCAGAGATGCTTTATTAAAGGTTTTTTCGCCACAGTGGCCTTTATTCAAGAACTGGATTTGTACAGACAATGTGAAGAGACATCGGCAAAGGTTTGCGGGAAGGAGAGTTGAACCCAGGTTGACCACTATGAAGACTGAGGGCCTCTGAGCATGAGGCACCCGACTAAACAACTGCACTATGCGACAACCCTCATTCTTGGGATGGGCGGGGAATGTGGTTCTGTGGTAATCTGTAAAGCACTTTGACATGTTATTTTGTATGAAAAGCGCATAAAGTTTGATGGATTGATTGTTTCTGAAGTTTAACGCTCATTTATTAACTTACTGCTACTTGTCTAATTCTTTATGTTGTCATTTATGTGTTCAGTTTGAACATCCTTATGATTTGGAATTGAGAACAACGGTTTTAAATGTGAGTTTAAGAAATGCTTTCCCAATATCTACCTTAAAACTCTCCACCTTAGAATGAAGACAAAAAAACACAACCGTAATCATATTGAGGGTAACATATAATACAGAATTTCGCAATGTGAAGACAGGGATAAACAAGTGTTAATCTGTTCATTACAAAACAAACATAAAAACTTTGTTTCATTTGTTCAGATATTCAACATTAACAGGTTTAAATATCTTTCTAATGTTTTTCTTAAAGGATAAGTGACTTTGTATATTTCATAAATTTTAAATATTCAATTCAATACAATTTTTTAAGTAAAAAATGTGTGTTTCCGCCGAGTCTTGGCTCTGAATTGGAACAACATACTTGAGACTGAACTTCGACCTGCCCCTCAAAGACTTGGGACATGACTTGGAAAAAATGACTGCTGGACGAAATATAATTATTGAGCAAAATCAACCTGTGTGTAATTTAACCTCATAATAAATCCAGGAAGAAGTTAGGTTATAAAGGAATGTCTTAAGCTGTAAGTACCTGTGTTAAAAGTACAAGTGTTGGATTGGCATTCCACTTATAACTTATTAACTTATTCCACAATAAAACTTTTCATAAATATACTGCAGATTTAATAACAAATGCAGGCTTTAGAGGTTTTGGTGTTTTTTCATGGAAAATTTGGACTGGAATTCCACTACAGAATGATACTAAAAATCAACAGCAATATGTATTTAGATCTAGGTTTCTTGTCATTTGGTTGGAAACTCTGTGCTTTTAAACAGGATCTTTCAAAAATGTAAACACCCTATAAAACAAAATGCAATAAGTTTTTGTCTTTACAAATACATCTCAGTGAATAATAACCAGTTATAGGTGATTGCTTTTAAACTTGCAGTCTAACTTGACAAGATTCTACCAACTCTGTATTGAAACGCTGTTAGTGTTGGTGATGTTTTTAACATGAAGCGGGCCCCTAAGTCATATTCTGCTTGAGGCTCCAGACAATTTGGGCCAGCCCTGTGTGGCCTCACAGTTCTAAAAGGTACCTTAAGTGATCTGTAAGGGACATGAACAACACACAACCTGTCCAAAAATGTCCACATTTCAATCTTAGACCACGGTGGCGTTTTGAGTCTTTCTATTTTCCTTAATGCTCCAAATACGCTCAGTTGCTGTTGTGAGTTTTTCCAATAGCTTTATAAATAATCTGATTCTTGTAATGCCGTTGCTCTTGTGACGCAACCAATTACTCCACACCCTATCCAATTAGTGACCGGCTGTCTTCTGACATCACGTTTTCAGGCCAAATTGGCCTGCCTTGAACCGCAACAAAGTAAGTACTAAGAAGCTGGTACCATTTAAACATTAGTACTGAAAAGAGGACTTCTACTAGTTTTTTTCCTACATCATCCTCATTGTTGTTCCTCTCAAAATGGTTTATATCAAAGGATATTTATGTGTAAAAAGTGCCCAGTCAAAGTCCAGACCTAAATCCGACTGAGAATCTTTGGTAGTTGAAGCCAGTCTTGTAGTCAAGTCGCCATCTCTCAAGCCCAAAGCACATTTAATTCTTTAGTGTTTGAGTCCAAGTCCCAAAACTAATCTTCCAGTCCAAGTCAAGTCATTATCACCTGAGATAAGCCAAAAAAATAGAGCAGGGTGTAGATTTTAAGACTCATGGTAGGTATACATGGTTTAGTTTATTTTCACAGAAAGTTGTACTCATTGCCCCTTTACGCTATCATCAAGCTAACACAGTAGCATGTGCAAAACAACAAAATATGCTTAAATAAATTTGAAAACAATAAAAAATAATCAATGTTACCCATACACTTACAAAGGCTTTGGGAAATTGTCAATGAATTTGACCAGTAATCTGATTTAATATAACAAGCTAACATTATCATCGGCTACATGCCAATTTGGACAATAGTACCGTAATTTCCAGACTACAAACTGCATGCTCTGAACCCTGCGGCCTATACAATATTGTGGCTTATTTATGTATCTTTACAGCTAATGGCCACTAGAAGACCTCCTTGAGCCATGGATTGTACCGGTTATGTCCTTCACCTTTAAAGTATTTTGCGCCTTTAAGAGGTGGTCTGGAGAGCGGAAAAGAGTAAGTGAGAGGGAGAGACAGTTTGTACGAACAATGAAAGCAAATGTGGAACAGACAGACATTACGAGAGGGTTTGCTAAAACTTTTCATACACAAACCCTCATTATGGAGAACGAAAGCATATCATGCCACTTTTAAGTTCAAGGCAATCGATCTGGTAGGGAGTCGATCTTTAAAAAAGGAAGTAGAGCTGCTTCATGGCCTGTCCAGACATTTTTTTTCCCCATTTTTCCCTCTGGTAAAAACATTGCTGAAACTAAATGTGTTCTAACGCATTGAGGTACAACATCAGACAATCAGGCGGTGTGCACCTGGGGTTGCCTATCGGATTCTACGGTTGGCACGTGCCACCCCAGGACACCCCCTTGACACGCCGCTGTTCATGTACTCTTGGCAGCATTGAATCAATGGTGAGACGCTGGCGACACTAGGTTGAAGAACTGTCTCAGTTCAATAAGATGAGAAATGCTTTCGGAGGTAATAAAAGCAGAAGGCTCGAATTTAAACTCTTTCTTGAAGATTGGCTGAACACACAGAGAGAGGACGGCCGAGTTTTTTTTTTTTTTCTTAACCGTGTTGGAATGTTAATAAAATGGAAGCTTTCCCAAACACCAGTCACTTTCCCGACAATCCCCTCTGCACAGACCCTTACATATGGTAATTAAACGTTAAAACACCTGCGGCTTATTGTTTTTCCTTCCCACTGTCGCTACATGCTTGCTCAGTATGAGGGATTGCTGAGAGTTCCACGACGCAATCTTCCGTGGTTCTGTAATTTCTACACTAAACATTGTATTGTAATAACTCTTTTTGTAAAGTGCCTTGAGATGACATCTGTTGTGAAATGGCGCTATATAAATAAACTGAATTGAATTGAATTGTCAGGTGTGCCTTGTAGTTGTGTTTTTTCCCCCTAAAATTGGCTGATGCTGCTTTTAATTGGGTACACCTTAGGCCCTGTCCACACGTAGCCGGGTATCTCACAAAACGGATATATTTTTCTACGGTTTGGCCTGTTATCCACACGTAGCCAGAGGTTTCCGGCACCAAAAACGAAGCTTTTTAAAAACTCCGGCCAAAGTGGAGATTTGCGTTTTCTCCGTTTTCAGTATCTGCGTGTGGATGGTGAAAACGGAGTTTTAAGAGCCGCAACGTCACTATCCGCTACAAAAATGCTCCAACACCACATGTGCGACCTGTGTTTACTCTCGAAAACAGCATTTATTTCCTCAGAGCTGTGTTGGTATCATCCATTGTTAAAGCGCGTCTTGTTTGTTTGCTTTTATAAGCTGTATTTCTGCTGCGTGCTGATGAGAGGATATAAAGTTTCTCTTGGCAGATAGGTCTGGGGAGAACTACTGCGCCCTACAGGTTTGCCACGTCCATGGATGTGCTGAAAAACGCATTTATCCGGTTACTTGTGGGTGGAGATTTTTTTTTCAAGGAGCAGAGGAAAATCTTCGTTTAAAAAAAAAAACCCGGCTACGTGTGGACATGGCCTTATAGTCCAGAAATGACGGTACTTTATCATGTCGGAGTCCAAGTCCGAGTTCAAGACCTAACATTGCCAATCCGAGTCCAAGTCATCTGTATGCTGCTTGAATCGGGTCACAAGTTCCTTAAACTTGACTCGAGTCAGGACCTGAGTCTGAGTTCGAGTCCAGGACCCGAGTCCTCTCCAACCCTGATTGTAACAAGTTTACAAATTTCTTTCCCCACCTTTTTATTTTGGTCTACAACATAAAATCAAAAATAAAATACATTGAGGTTTAAGGATGTAAAATGTGAAAATATTCAGTGTCTTTAGTTTTGTAAGGCACGGCAACGGATTAACAGATAAACAACTTTCCAAGAACCTGCTTGCTTAGAAAACTTAACTGGGTGTCTTTTTCTAGAGATTTTGATATACACTTTATTTGATAAAAGCCGGCGCCACATATGCTGTTCTCAATGAGACTGACACAGCTCTAGCAACAGGCTCAGGGACCTCAGAGATAATTAATTAATTTTTTTTATTATTTTATTATTTTTATTTTATTAATTTTGGTCAAAGGGAAGGTAGTTAAGCATGGTTGAAAAGCAAGGGCAAAAAGCTCAAGTTACTCACTCTGCCTCGTTTTAACCTGCCATAAAGGTCTACTTTAAGAGGAAATTAAAAAAAAGGGAGGAGGCGGTGAAAACAATGCATTTTAAAGGCAGCTCTCCCCCCAGTGAGCCTTTATCTGTCACTCAGAGGTAGCAACGTAAACACATATTATGGTGGTGGTGTGGGGGGTAGGCGAGGGGGGCATAGAGGGGTTTCCATAGCCACAATATAAAATGTGTGTGTGTGTATGTGTGAGAGAGGGGAAAAAGATCCTTTCATTTTTTTATTTTTGTTTATGTGCTGGCGTGAAAAAAAAATTCATGTTATGCAGATAGCTCTCGCTATCTGGTGCTGGTTCCACTGCGAACGAAAGAAATAAAAGAGGGAAAGAAAACAAGATAGAAAGAGTGCCTACAGTAGACTGAGGGGGGGGGGGGGGAAACACACTTGCACACAAACACACAAGCACAGAGGCTGGTTATGCAGAAACACCGATTTAATGTAAGGCTTGGCTCTCTGGTTATGAGCATGGGGAGAGAGGAAAAAGCTGGTCTGGACTAAAGAGAAACACACGACGGGAGGTGGAAGCAGAGAAAACTCAGAGTAACTTTAGAGTAAACGGTGCTGCGATCTACTGGATTAACGAATAAAGCCCCTTTGGGAAATCAGGTCTCTAAACAGTTAATTGGCAACCCAGCTGCCCACCCACCACAATTGATTTTAATGGATGGAGCTAAATTACAAATGGCAGCACTGAAAAGATTCTACACGTTCATGGTCTCAGTTTTAGATAAATAAATCCCGTTTTATTGGTAGACACTACCAACAGCATCTGTGTGGCCTGTAGGTATCCTGGTTAACATAGGTTGTTTCTTTCCACTGTAACCCTGTGCTTGCTCAGGATGATTGGTTTCATCAAAAAGGGTAGCTTCAGGGCAATTTACTTGCTCAGATAGACACCCTTTTAAAACTGGTGTGTACAGGTTGGAATTGGATTTTAACTGCCCTGCCTCTGAAGTTTTGGAACTATGGTTCAGAGAGGTTATTCTGAATACTGGTAGTTACAACGGTCCAATATCAGTCCAGTTTTATTAAACCAAAGGAGGTGAAGTGGATTGGAACTCAACAGAGTTGTTACATATAAATTTTTGTCTTGACAGCAGCATCTTCGCAGAAAGACAACATGATTATAAAAGAAAGTGAATCGGAGTGATTTAAATAATAGTCCGTTTAAATTCTGAGGCTATGTGGAATTTGTGTTGGGAGCAAAAGTGGATGTTAGATCGGATGTGGTAAAAAATGTCCACATAAGGTTGGGTGGGGGACAAACCCGTCAATCATAAATAGTGCTGAGGACATGTCCCAACGGTTAAAATGACACCTCTGCTGGTATTGGAAAGCACTTTTTGGTTTTGCACCATCACAAACTGGCTCTTTCTTCTGAGCCAGCTCTGAGTTGGTGCCCAAAAAGAACCAGTTTAAAGCGGAATTCCGTTTTTTTTTCAACCTGTACATTAGTCTGAGCCGTTCATCAGTATTTATATTCAGTTCCTCCATCAGTGGTAAGGACAGGACAAATTCGGTTTAATATGCGCAAAAACGCAGTAATTTTACCGTGTTTATATTTCCCTTACAATGGCCTCCAAAGTGCTTCTTGATTCTCTTCCGGGCCGATTCGGACCTACACCTTTACGCTGCAACAGGGCTGTGAAAGGAAAATTCTTTGTTTTTTTTTAAGGCCAGAGTTTGTGATGGTGAAAACCACAAAGAACTGGAACCAAGCATGCTGTGGCACCGGATTAGAACCGGAACTGGTTTGATGGAAAACGGGTTACTGGCTGCTGTTGTCCCCATCCTCCTGAGAAATGGAAAATCAATAGGTGATGAACAAACTAAAAAAGAAATAGTGTGGTGTATGCTTATTGAATGAGTTTAGGTACCTTGTGGTCACCCATTCACTTCACCTTCTCCCTTTGAGGTCTTTACTTTGTCAGTCTAAAAACCATGAAAGCTAAAAAGTATGAGCCTTGTTTGCCAGAATGTGCGCGATGTGTAAAGGAGATGCGATTCGTGCTGAGCAACATTAAAGCCCTCTCCAAGCCTCTCTGATTCTGTTTCGTCTGTCATCTCTGCTGGAGACCAGGTAGGAACCCTTAACTGTGGCTTCTCACCCGCCGCTTAATCTTGCCCACAATCACATTCAGTGACAGGCGCACAAAGCCATCCGGCGAGCCCAACAAGTCTCCGCTATTATGTAACCACCGACAGCTGGGCCTTTCAAAAGGAGGGGTGAAACCCCCCATCCGTGTGGCAGCACTTTGTGTCAACCAGATGTGACAGTCGAGAAAAAGACCTGGGTAGAGGAAGGGAATTATCAGGCCAGGCGGGGGCCCCCAGCTCCAATAAAACATGTGCTAAGTGACGGAGTTCAGATCAAAACCACAGCATGGACTTGCCTCTAACATTTCCTTTTGATCCTTCATCAAATGTCCTGCAAATTGTGCTATCTTGGTGGCAATCAATAGACGCAGAGAAAATACACAGAAGAAGTTCCGTATACTTATATATGTGTTGTGCTTTGATGATTTATTGTAGAGGTATTACAGATGGCCTGATTTGGAAAACGATTGGAACGTTCCCTGTTAGCTGAAATGCTAAAAGCTTTTATTTGAGCAAAAATATTCTTGGTTGCATTCATATCAGATTCACCTTAAGGGAAGTTCTAGAAAATGTGAAGAAAAAAAAACTCCACCCCCCCCAAAACAACAAACCAAAGATAAAGGGTGGGAACAAACGCACATGTGTTGGTTTAAAGCCTAAAGGGGGTTATGTCTCCTGATTGTTTTCCCTAATATGTCATTCCTTTGAAACGTTGGCACATGACACTGAACACAGAGGCACCCGAATGTTTGATTAAACTGTGCATCATCTCCCTTTAGGCCCCATAGTGAAGCTTTGATGCTGTAAACGCACAGCGGAGCCAATGGAGCCCAGACTAGCAAGGGGGGAATAATCGACAGACGGTGTGTTTCTTTTGCCACCCTTACTGAATAGCTCCCTGTAGTCCAGAGAAAGAGTTGCCATCAGCGACTACATTCCAGAGGATGATGAGGGCCATTGAATGGGCTCTGCCCAGGTTAACTTGGATGTTCAGTCAGTCAGGCCTTCTGTTCTTGACACCCAAACAGTAGTGGAACTGTTTTAGTATGTGTTATTACGCAGTTGTCTAGCTAGCCTTTTCGCCAATTTGTATTTCCATTTAAGATCCACTATGTTTGCTTTTCATCCCTTCCAAATGTTAATTTTTTCCAGTAAAAAAATATTTTTAACCAATTTAGGGTATTTAGGCTATTGGTTCTCAATTTATCTTATTAATACATATTCTCATGATCTCAGATCTCAAGTAAAATTGGATGTAATTGCATATATGTTACAAGTATGTTACTTCTTCTTTTTTTTTTTTAGATTATACAATGTATGCAACTTTTTGGGCTAGTCGAGGTTTGGTTGATAAAGGACCCAGATGCGGAGTGGCATTTAGGACTCTTGTGGCCCAAATTTATAATAAGTCCAAGGGAAAGATATAAGCGGACAAGAGCCCTGGAAAAACGAGACTTACTCGGGGAACGGCGACGATCCAACAAGAACAGAGAGACACAGGAAGGTATATATACTCTGGAAAAGGGTATTCAGGTAATTGAAGAACAGCTGGGAGCAGGGGAGGAAAAACACAGGGAACAGCTGACTTCAATAGGAACATTGAAAAATATTTATAAAAAATATCTTAGAGTGTATATGGTGGTTCCAGATAAATTCATTACAACTATTTGCTTTTTTAATCCCTTCCTTATTTAATTTTGTAGTGGAAAACAACTTTTATTTCAATCAGTATTATTCTTTTTTCACGTGTGTATCTCTGTCAGTTTGGTGCTTTTGTCCCTACTGGAGCACAAACAGAACACCAAAGTGGTCCCTCACTATAACACGGTTCACCCTTCACAGCCTCGCTGTTTTGCTGAGTTTTTTATAGTACAATTTTACATGCTTTCTTTACAGGGTATAACGCACATTGTGTTCTGTGACTTGATTCATTGGAGGCAATGGTCAATCTCTTCCGTGTCGTGTCTTCTGCGCTTGCCAAATTTATCACATCTTCTCGTCCAGAAGACAAAAACACCAACTACTTTGTTCGTCACGCGGAAAAAACACCTCCTCCGAGACCTTCAGTGGAAAAAGACGCACCCGAGGGAGCCACGGACAAAGAAACCACGGCATATTAATACTTTTATGTTGTAAAATCTATGAAGGTTTGAACTTTGGGAGTATTTCAACTGCTTAGCAAATGTGAATGTATCTCTGAGAAAAGTGTATCAAATGTCTGGCGAGAGGTTTTACAGCCATAAAGCATAAATATTTGTAAAACATAAAGATGACTACTTCACGGATTTACAGACTGTAAACCCCGCAATAAATGAGGGACCATTTTATCGTATTCTATTCCATTCTGTGTAAAAATGTACATAAAACATTGCTTATATTTTTTATGTATAGTTATGTTTAAAAAATATATATATATTATACATATAAAAATGCCAAAATATATCCCTGTAGCCATCCATTACCTGCATAACTTCTACAGAGTCGTGGGCAGGATAGTGCCTAGAAGTCTATTGGAGGAGAGGCAGGTTATACCTTAGAGATGTCGTGAGTCCATCAAAAAGGAATTTCACTGTAAATTTTTTTTATATAAATCCATTTAATTTTAATCTGGGTTCCAGGGTCTGTTGAAAGTATGATCTCTGATCAAATCAAAAATAACTCTTTGCACAATATTTTATTCTGGATGATCAAAGTGGCTGCAGAAGATCTCTGTTTCTAATTTAGGCTAATAACTGAGAGGAAAGGGTAAACAATTTGAAAGTGAACACAAGCTTGAGGAGAGTCCTAAAACTGCTTCAGCCACGCTAAGGGTGTTGTTTTAAATGTTTGTGTAGTTTATGGTCATCGCCACCTTCTGGGATGGCATACATAATACAATGGTTTGGACCAGAAATAATATTAGTTTAAAACATATTTTTAGCAATGCAGCTGGGGTTGAAAGATAGCATGAATGTAAACACATGGTCTTTTGCAATTCCATTCAGCAAAACTTGTTACTAAAGTCATTGATTGATTGTTCTGGGCCAATTTATTAACTCTAACATGTTTACCATTTCTGACTTGAAAACTGCAGGCTTCAAAGCCACTTCCACCTTATATTGCACATTTCATGGACAATTTTCATGGGCACCAATCGAAAACAGGTTTTGACTTGAAGGTTTCCCAGCCACCGGTATAGCCTAAGCAGTTTCTTTCCCTGTGTAACGTCTCATTGTCGAGCCACAGACTGTCAAGCCTACGTAGAGGTCATAGTACATCAACTGTTCCTCTCATCCACAGGCAGCTCATTAGTAAACAGAAGTTAAAAAAGGGCAAATGTGAAGCTAAATGAGACGTTTTAGCGCCATGCTCTTTTAGAACATAACTGTAAGACAACATACATTACGGATATACTCAATTTCTTTGTTTACATACTTTTAAAATGTGCTTTAGCTTCAGATTAGAATCGACTCCAGCCCGGGTTTTCCGCGCAGCCCGGGCCTCAATTTACTGTGTGCTTTCAGCTCCGCAGCACTTACTGGCAACCTTCAGGATCCTTCCGCGGCTCACTTGTGTGTGAGTGTATGTGACTGTTGTTTTACAGCACGAAGCAACAAAGTTTTCCACACAGTGCCAAAAACAGCTAAAAAACCCTACCATAATTATTTTTTAAGTTCTGTTAACGACATTGTGAAGATTATAATTTTAAAAATTCCCATGTCAGACTCGGGGAAGTTGACGCACTATTTCGTCCCAGCTGTCCTGTCTTTGCAACGCATACAATACATTCCTGGGTTGTTCCGCGGTGTGACGAGGCTCTGCCTGCCTGCTGCTGTTCCTGTAAACTCCCGCCTTGACTCAACGAGCGAGAGAGACATAGACACAGCCGGGGAACAGAGAGGGAAAAAAAGCCCTATAAAACAAGCAGGCCTGCAGCACCCACATTATTCTGTTACAGAGCGCATATCAGACTGACTGACTGAAGAACACTGCTATAATATTAGAAAATAACAGCTCCCACGCAACACAAGGGGACACAGTAATTGTATATATATTTTCAGTCAGATGCATTGGTAACAAATTAAGTCATTTTCACTTTTTTAATGGATAGTAATGGAGTTAATTTAATGTACCTTTAAGATCCAAATTTTTTTTTTTTAATTGACTAGAATCTTTAAAAGTCAGGTTCTAGTTAATAAGCGTATCTTACCTTAAATAAGCTTTTTACTCTTGGCATACAGTAGACCGCAGATTTAAGGGCCCACATCTGTCTGTGAATTGCTAAAATCCACAAAAACTTAGGGACCAGTGTCTCCGCAAAGATAGTGGGGCCACAACAACTCAACAGCTAATAGCCACAACCAATTCTGCGATGCACTTTGATCAATAGTAAAAAAAATAACGTAAAGTAGAACAAATCTTCACACTACAAAATCAATTATTTTATAAATATAACTGAGGTAAACCTTTTTTGTACATGAAAACACAATTAAGTGATCACTCTCCAGTAGGGATGCAGTGATACCAATTTTTTCCCAAACCGATACGATACAGATACTTGGATCTGTGTACTTCCCGATACAGAGTGCTAATGCTGATATTTCTACTACACAAAAATGAAATGAATTGAAATACAGATTTAATGTTCTTCTCTGCTTGTAACAACAAATGATGGTGAATTAGATAAAATTATAATAATAAATAATAAACTTGGGGCTCTGGGACGCCGCCTCCCTAGCTGTGGACTGGGGCTTGGCTGGGGTGGAGGTCTCTGTCGCCGGTGCCGGCTGGGGGGGGGTCTGTGGTCGGCAGGCGCTGCTGCCTTTTTCATCTCCCTGGGCTGATTCTTGTCGCCGGCTCCCCGATGGCCCCTTGCAGTACCCACGCGTCGGGGTGTCAGCAGGTGGCTGCGGAATCTCTGGGCCCGTTCAGCCATATTGACACTGGACATGGCTCCTGGGCTTTTACTGTCTAGCACAGGTGCTCTCCTTTATAGGATGCACTTGGACACTCCTGGGTGTCTAGTGTCCTGTGTTTTGATAGTAGACTGAATGTCGGGTTGGATGTAGGTCTCCCCCTGAGATGGGGTCGGGGGATGGCCTCGGCCCCCATAGGGCTTGGTGGTGCTGCGGCCGTGGGACCTGATTTTGACATGCTGAGGCCTCCCACCCCTGGTTGATTGTACTGAACAGGGGTGCCTATTGGAGTCACTAGGGGAGCTGGGTCCCTTAGAATGCCTTTTTTTCACCCCAGTTGTTTCCTCCCCATCCCCAGACGCCTCTGTCTACTCGCTCCATCATTATACAATTCACGTAGTGTCTTGGGGCATGGGCACGTCACTGCGGAGCGGGAAGGGGTTTTCGTCTTCGCTGTCCGGTGGCTGCTTGGGTCCCAATTTTACAATATATCTTAGACACTTTCACTTATAACATTTTCATGAGACACACACATGTAGGGACCTTGGGGTGGGTTCACCTTGGCTCCAGAGGCAGAACCCTTTAAGGGGCCTAGCTTCTGGTGCCGGTGCCCACTGCTTAACTGCATTTAGACACTGAGGGCCCGGGGTGGGAGATGGGGGTGCCAAGCAACATTCCCATGTCCCACCCCTCTGTTTTAAGTGCACATTAGAACAACACGCAACAACACCACATTCAAGCGGGAGCAGAGAGGCTAGGGGTCTTCCCACACCCCTGTTCATTTGACCTTCGCGGGTTGGAGTTCGGGATGTAGATCTTGCCGTCTGATCGGGTTCCTGGGCTGGTGGCGGTCTGCTTGCCCCACTCCTAGGCGGCAGGGGGTTTGTCTCCCAGGTTCAGGGGCAGGTTGCATTTTCGGACATTGGTACCTGGACCTGGGAGTATAGAATATGCTGCTGGTGCGTTGCTGGCTCTAGATATCTGGGGCTGGATGCCCGGATGCGGTCCGGTTTGGCCCTGGTACATGCCTGGCTGGTCCTAGGTGGGCCGGACTGTCGGCGGCCAATGTTTCAGGCTGATGTCCTCCATGGGTTGGCTGAGGAACCTCTTGAGGAACCTCACTTGCATGGGGAAACCTCATTTACATCTGCATGCTCACAATCACAAATAGGTGTGGGGACATAGGTGTGGGGAAATATTCTCGGGCTGAGGTTATCGTCAACAGATTGGAACCAGGAGCTTACCAGCGACATTGGTGTTGTTTTGTTAATCCATTTTGGTGTGTTTTGAATGTGTAGTTCTTAGTTCATATTACTGGATCTGCTTTGTTAATGTTCTGTTCAATTGGTTGTTTTTGTGTGTTTTGTTTTTCCCACTTATTCGCCGTCCAATAGAGGTGGAGGAAGGAAGTTTTCTGATGTTCTTTGTTATCTCCCAGCAAAGCTGTAATACTCTGCATGAGAAAGTAAATCTCTTGGGCTTGCACTTGGTACTCAGACACTAATTCTTAGTGGCAAACTGCCAGACAGGACACGTAAAAACAACAACAAAAAAAAATCTTCTAGCAGTATACAGTGAATCTATTAACAAAGCTTTTTTTTTTTTTACCACACTCAATGAAACAGGGTCTTATCACTTTGCTTCCCAAATAAAGATAATTTAATAAATGATAATTGGCAAAGTATCACATGATTAAACAGTGACTACAACATTTTAGCATTTATCCTTGCTAAACAACTAATAACGGTTTAAACAATTTAATAAATTAATTAAAAAATAAAAAAACAGAAAAAAAACCCAACATTAGATGGCTGCACACTTCTATCCAACAGAACGTAAACGCTACATATGTTATTCTGATCTTTTAATAAGAGCTATGATGCGCATCTCTTCCTACCGGTTTGGGGCCCTGTGTTTTGATAGTGGGATCTCATCTTGGAGCTGTGGTTTTTGTGCCCCTTGGCTGTCTACGGAGTGCAACTTGGGAATGTGCAATGTGATTTCAGATGTTCATTATTTAAACAAATGTAACGGGGGCGGTCCCAATCTATGGTGCCTCAAGAGGCTTTACCTAACTCAGCTTGTCAGTATTCTGTCAAAAACTTAGATATTTATACGCAAAAGTTAATAATAGAATCTGTCTTCAAATAATATTACTCTATATAGTACAATGCTAGTCTACTGATTAGCTTAAGCGTGCATAGAGCTTCACAGAGAGAAGAGGTGGGGGCAGGCCACAGAGACACCACAGTTGAAGACCCCTCTAAAACCCCTTTTAATTGCCTATTTCAATATTTGCCTATTTTAATCCATGGATCCTCTACTGTCGAAAAATATGAGTGAAAGTCAATAGAACGATAAAAGCTTTTGATCCTGTTTGAAATTTCCCATGAATTAAACATGTGATGTGCTTGACTTTTAAAGGCACTTTGACGCAGAGAAATTGTATCTTTGAACGGTGCCAAAAGTAGCTTTAGGTTTTGTGTCAAAACACGTTGTGGAATACAGCTGTTCATCTAAAAAAAAAAAAAAATATTACCAAAACACAGGGAGAAAAGAAACGTCGCTGTGAGTTTAGCTAGCTTCGCATACTTCTTCCAGGACAAAGGAAGGACCATTTATCGTAGAAAACCCCCATCTAGAAATCTGGTCATCTGGAAAACGGCTGCTACGCTTGGGGAGAAATAGTCGATGGAGTGAGAGCCACCATGCAGGACATGCTCCACAACTGAGTATTTCAAGGACTAACATGTGCTAGCTAACGACATATGTGCGACTTTTGATTTGTAATCTTTTTAATTAAAATTATTTACAAGTAAATAATTCACAAATCCCATTGCAAACCCAGTTGAATGCTCATCATTAGTTAAAATTTAAATTGAGGTACAGGATATGTGGGATTCAGGGAGTACGGCAAGGACCAGAAAATAACTTTTAGCGCTCCATTGACTTTCATTTCTTAATTAAATTATTTATTTTCAGTTAGGAACTTAGCCTCACTATAGCTTGTCAAGTAGCATCGCACCTGGGTTTCTCTGCTTCCCAGGCTGCATTTTCTTTCAAGAATCATGGATATGGTCTACAAAAAATAAGCACATTTTCCACAAATAATTGGGAATAACGTTCCACGCGAGAAATCTAGATATGGCTGCACCATATTTCTTTTGTATAAATTCTTTTTTTTAAACCACAAAGCTGTGGCGACTACAAAAACATAAAGTTAATGAGTCATACAATGAAACTGTGGGAAAGCATGGTGGAAGCTAGGCTTCGGTCAGAAGTGAGCATTTGTGAGTAGTTGTACAGCTTCATGCCAAGAAGGACCACTACAGATGCATTTTTTGCTTTAACGATGCTGATGAAGAAGTACAGAAAGGGTCAGAGGGAGCTGTATTCTATCTTCGTTGATTTACAGAAAGCGTATGACAAGGTGCCAATAGAAGAGCTGTGGTTTTGCATGATACATTGGAGTGACAAAGAAGTATGTTAGGAGAGTGCAGGGCATGTACGAGAGCTGTGAGACAGCAGTGAGGTGTGCAGTAGGAGTGACAGAGGAGTTCAAGGTGGAGGTCGGCCTGCATCAAGGTTTGGCTCTGAGTCCCTTCTGGTTTGCTTTTTTAGTGATGGACAGGCTGACAGATGATGTTAGACAGGAGTCTCCATGGACTATGGTGTTTGCAGATGTCATTGTGATCTGCCGTGAGAGCAGGGCAGAGGTGTTGAAAAAGCTAGAAAGATGTAGGTATACACTGGAAATGAGGAATGAAGATTAGCAAGACAGAATACATGTGTGTAAATGAAAAAGACACAGGTGGGACGGTGAAGTTACAGGGAGTGAAAGTGAAGAAAGTAAAGCACTTTAAGTCCTTAGGGTCAACGATCCAAAGCAATGGAGTGTGTGAAAAAGAGGTGAAGAAGCCTGTGCAAGCTGGTTGGAATGGTGGAGAAAAATGTCAGGTTTGATGTTTAATAAAAGTGTTACAGTAAGAATGATGGGAAAAGTGTACAAGACAGTAGTGAGACTAGTGATGTTGTATGGTCTAGAGACAGTACCAATGAGGAAAAGACAGGAACCAGAACTGGACGTTGCAGACGTTGGTAAGATTCTCTTTGGGAGTGATGAGATTGGATACGATCAGGAATGAATATATCAGAGGGACAGTTTATGTTTTGAGGATGAAGCCAGGGAGGCCAGACTAAGATGGTTTGGACATGTTCAGAGGAGAGAGGACAATTATATTGGTTGAAGGATGTTGAGGATGGAGTCACCAGGCAGGAGGCAGAGAGGAAGACCAAAAATGAGATTTATGGATGTGGTGAAAGAGGACATGAACTTAGTTGCTGTGAGGACAGAGGATGCAGAAGATAGGACTAAACGGAGACGGGTGATTCACTGAGGCGATAACATGTCCAAAGCAGTTGGAGACTAAAAGCTTGCAGTGAAGGTAGTTCTTTGGAGGCCAAGTACAAATGCGCATCACACTTTTTTAATTTTTATTTTCAGTAACAAACTGCAAATCATGTCATCACATAACATGAGGTGACTGATCCTATTCCTCACTGGGTGCTTGGGTCTCATCAGCTAACCAGCTTTGCATCTCAGCCCACAATTCATTCAACACCAGGCTCTAGGCGATGTGATGTGGTAGTGTGATGACCAGTATGCGAGAACAGGTCAGAATGTGCGCAAAACCAGATTCCACTGCCCCTAAGTGACCATTTATGACCTGTGATTGGGTTTGGCCGGAGCATTGCCTGGCAACAAAACTTCCCAGAGTCCTGAATGAAACAGCCATCTGTTACCCGGCCCTGGTAAAACTGAATTAATTTGATACTCGGCCTAATCCTGGAATTCAGCTGTAGATTGATTTTTCCTTTTAAAACCAGGATGAACAAAAGAAAAAGGAGAATGAAGAGGACAGAGGTTCCTTTTGACACATTTGGTCAAATCACTAGTATAGGAAAACTTTATTGTCAAGTGGAGACAGAACAAAGGATGAACAACTGTTTGTGTTAAGTGCAAAGCAGGTCATGACATCCTAATCCTCTTGTCTGGGATGCTTCACAGTGGTTTCCGACCATTTCTAGTGTCACATACAGTGCATAGCAGGTATATTTATTGCCTTAAGTTTTCTGCATTTTGTCATGTAGTAGACAATAGAGCACAATTGTAAACTGAATGGAAAAGGATATGCACTTTTACAAAGTTGCCCAGTCTTTGCAAAAAAGCTCAAGCTCAATCAGACTGGATGGTGAGTACCTATAAATACATTTTTTGCTGCTGTTACAACCAAATTTCGCCTTTTGGGACAATTAAAGGATGATTCTATTCTATTATTTTCTATAACACAAGAATATACTCTGATCTAAAGCTCCAGGAGGGTCATTCTCTGAATTCAATGCACTTTGAGGTCTCTGGCTATTGAAAAATGTACTAACACAAAATTTTTCTGAACATTGCATCTGATGAGGGACTATTTGAGAAATTATATTTATTCACATTAAACATCAAACAGTTTTTAGCTAAAAGTAGCTCTAAGTCCACGTTAGGCAGTGTATGGAACTGTATATAGCATGACAAAAACAAAAAATTAATTATTTTTTTCAAGACAGTTACAAACGTTTTCAAAAACTATCATAAAAATTATTTTTTCTTGTAACATGGTTGAATGGTTAAGCTCGACTATGTTAATTTGATAATGAAAATAATAAAATATAGGTCGTAAAGTATGCTAACACTTACCTCCCTTTAGTGTATGAGCGGGAAAGGACTTTAGTGATGTCACTTCCTGGGTGTGAAAAAAGTTTAATGTGCGATGAGCGCAATGTGCGGTCTGAAAGTACGCTATGTCACTGATTTATTTTCTTTTTGTGCACGCTCCCGCAGTGGCTGCAGTTTCTCGCAGCGCTGGCCGCGGCAGTCGTGAGTTTCATTCCTTCAATCCGGCCCTCTGCTCCTTTAAGAATTTATTAATTTATTTTTATTTAGGCAAAAGAACACAAAAAATTATATTACCATAAAAAAACAACTTATGGTTACCGTCTATTTACATTAGTTTTTCCTTTAATGATCAAGCAACTTTTGTAAATAGGGACATGTCCACTGCAGCATCTAACAGGTTGTCTTCCATTACTGCCCTCCGTACCTTTTTTTTCCATCCATGTTCGCTTGCTGGTGTTCCGACGAAACCACATGCCAATCAGATTGGCATACTGTCGGGTAATGCGCATGAGCAGCAATTTAACGTGTTTAACTGTGCATGTGTTAGATAAAAAAAAAAAAAAGCATACCTCTAACACTAGTGTTAAGTTTTGATACAAGAAATTCAAATATACATTTTGTATATATATTCTTTTAGAAATTACAGTTGTAAAATTGTGTGATGTTGTTTTAATAGTTAAATCTGGTGTTAATTCGAGTTAATAACGTTTAAACAAGTAAATATCAACACAACATGCACATTCACAAACCCTAAACTGACAGACAGAGCTATAAAATCAACTTCCAGGATGCTGTTCCGACAGGGTAAGGAACACTGATGAAATGAACAGCATGGCCAGCGTCTGCATGGAGGGAAAAATGTAAACTTTTGCTTTCATCTGAGCAGATTACCGTCATGCACATGTTTATTGGCTTGTGGCAAAATATTTTTTTCTTCTTCATGTCTTACATCACAGTTAACCTGTGGACCTCCATAGCTCCTCCAGCCCAGACAGTTTAGGAGGACGAACAACACCATTTTCAGATGACAGTAGTTTGAGATTCCTTTGTCTTCATGATGCTGTTTATAAGTTAATGTTCTCTAACAAACCTCTGAGGCCTTCATGGAACAGCTGGATTTATAATGTGATTAAATTACTAACAGATGGGCATTACAGTGGTCCCCAGGAGTTCTCATTGGTTAGAGACTGCAAACGCTCGCAAATACCAGTAGCTAAAATGCATTAATACTCGAGACCCCCTCTAAAAAATAGTCATATAATATTCAGTTATAACAAGCTCTCATCTTACCAGATCTGACAAAATTCTAACACCACAATATTTCTGGTTAAGTTGACTGCCATCTTGTGAGCACTAGGTAGTCATCATAGCTTCGCTTGATGAAGTTGTAATAGCAGATGCCCCAACTACTCCTAAATCATTGAACGGCAGTATTTTGTTGTTTTCAGTGGGAACGATAAATAGGAGCAGAGCGACAGACAAAACACAAACTATATGGAAGCATGGGAAGTCATGTTCAGATGCCAAAGGAGGCAGAAAACATCGTTAATATGACTGATGGCTGGAGGTCTAGGGGTCAGAGATCATCACACGGATCACACACCATGACCAACTGGATTAAAAAGACATCAGAAAAAGGAAGACATCAGTTTGTTACAAAATCAATGAAAATGCAGAATACAAGTCTTCAAAGAAATCTCGTCTCGTTCTCAGGGGTACAGCCAATCAGCCGCAAGGCAAATCAATGCCTTTCCTGGATTGGCTGGTCTTCAAACGCTAACGAATGGCATATCAGGCTGGATTTCCCCTACATGTATTTCAAGTCGCAGTTGTCGCAGTAAATATTTGTTCAGATATTTTGGATCTGATTCATAAATAAGTATTTCTTAAATAGTTTGTAGTTACATTCCACAGAAAACTCTGCAAACACTGATCTATAAATAGGCGAGGCTCCACTGTATCTACAGACCAGGTGAATTCTGAAGTTTGACGATTTAATTGAATTTTATTGAAGAGTGTCAAGGGCAATGAACAACAATTAATATTAGTATTATCTGATTTGTATTTTTTTTTCAATCTTAAAAGTCAATTTATTAGTTTCCTTTCATTTAATGACTGAGTACATTGTTTGGCTCTGTCACATGACCCTGTAAGTATGTCTGAAAATATATGACGAGGCAAATGTATAAGAATGATTTAGCAAAGTATTGCATTTGGAATAATGAAGTCCACATTTTGACTGAAACATGTGATGAAGCATAAGAAGAAGAGACCAGATCCAGGTGAGGTGTGTCAGCCAGCTTCTTCCTCCCTGTCTGTGACCTTTTGCCCGCTCCTCTTGACCTCCTGCCCAACCCCTTTTAACTCACAGGACCAGCACTTCTCCTAGCTTCATCCTCCCTGCGTCATGCCTGTTAAATCTATGGGGATTGTTTTACCCTCGGATGCACGTGCCCACACAATACCCACTGAGAGGGGAGTGTGCGACCCTGAGCGAGGGGGGATTTATTTTCTCTGTGTGTGTGTTCTCCAGCCGCGACTCGAACGCAGAACAAGGCACACTCCTGGGCTCACTTTGAGAAGACAATGGAGCACAGAGCCAATCGGCAGGCGACTGTTGTTTTGCTTAACACAAAGTAAAACCCTTGACTAAAGGATGAATCCTACGTTTCTGCTGTCTTTTGGTTCTTTTAATGCTGTTCTTATTGAAGGAAAAGTTCTTTTTTTTCAACCTGGACCTTATTTTTAGCAAATAATTCTTCCATTTACTCACCTAGAAAAGTTTGGAGCCACTTGGAGTCATTCAGGACGAGTTTATATCCAGTAGTGATCAGCGTATATCCATATAATGGGAGTCAATCAGGGTATGAGATTTTCCTTCTGTAATAAGGCATTATCTACCCCAAATCTCTTTCATTTAGCCATGTTTTATTATAAATAGTTAGTGATATTCTCCTGTGAATTCGAGACATTTCGGAGGTGCTAAGGTATTAGCTTCTGAGTGTTTTACAAGCTTTTAATTCAACTAATTCTAACTTACACTAACCTGGGATTTCAATGACCTCTCAGCCGTCTGCCATTCCAGTTGTAGGTTGTGAAAAGGGGGCCGGTAGAAGCTGCAGTTAGTCCAACTGGTCAGTCGGTTAGTGCAATTTGGAAACACCCAAATGCGATCCATGTTGATGTCTGCAGTAGCAAGTTCTGTCTAAATGGGATGGAGCATGGCAGTGACATAATTGTAATTGCCTGATAGTTTTAGTTGTGTTATAGCCTCTAAATATCCCCGGAATGGAACAAATTAATACTGTCGAGACATTCTGAACGCTGAGGGGAGTCCTGCTACTGTTTAATAACAAAACATAGTTAAATAAATACGTTTTGGGGCAGATAATGCCTTATTACAGGCAGAAAATCTCCTGCCCTGATTTACTCCCATTAAATGGAATCAGCAGATTGGGACTGGATATAAAGTCATGCTGCTCCAAGTAGCTCGAAAATTGTCTGGGTGAGTAAATGAATGTAATATTTGCTTAAAATAAGGTTCATATTGAAAAAAAACAAAGTTCCCTTTAAGATGACACAAACAGCCACTGCATCTGCCACAGGCAGTCAGTGGGTCTACATGCTGTAGAAGAACACACAATTGTTGCCATAGTCTAATTTGGATTGAACTGGTCTTGTCATAATTGGACTAACACACCCAGATAATGCTGTTGGAAAGCCGAATTTCTCTGCATGTAAACTCCAACACAGCTTAGTCGAGCAAGTAGCACCCTAATCATAGAAGCAGGAATAACAACACCGGTACAAGCAGCAGTAAAGAGTGTAACACAATCAAACAAAATGTTTTGTGCCGTAGAGTTGTTGTCTTCCATTTCTTAGCTCATCGTGCATATCCTACTTTTACTCCATCTGCTTCTCTGCCGCCACCATTTGTTTAGTGTGTGGCGCTGTAGGCCAACCGAAAGAGTCACCTTGCGTCAGGACAAGTCAACACTTGAGTACTCCATCTTTGTCCACAGGTCTAGGCTCTTTGTCATCGTCACGTGCTGAAACGTCCTAATAACCACCATGGGCCCGTTTTCTACTCAGATCTTGTTCAGTTTGCCTAATAGACTTTCAGACCACTAGGTATTGCATCTTGTTGACGATCCCACTGTTACCTTACAGCAGACTGGAGCAGACGGTTGAGAATCTCAGATCACGACAGGCAACTCTGAGCATCTTCTTCATGGAACTGTCACGCAAAGACAAAATGTCTTCAGTGAGAGGCCTCTTCTTGTCTTCTGTAATGCTGACCGCTACAAGAGATCCTTCTTGACCACTGCTAATTGAACTGAAAGTAGAAATGGAGTTATTTGATTGGTGGAAATCTAGGTTCGGTTTTCCTGTCTTGCTTTGCTTTTCATGATAGGCTTTGGTGGCAAAAGGAAAGCCTTTGTTTAAAGCTCATATCCCAATAAACTACATCACAATTAATGAGACAAAATGTAGCAAAGTTTGCTTCTAATTCTCTTGCAAGGCACACAATTGTTGGAGGCAAGGTCTAAATGAGGAAACCCTAATGGTTTCACCAAAGTAGTGTTTTTATTATCTGAACTCTCTTTATAAAGCTGCCTATGGTAATCTGTTGATGATGCCTTCTGCTTTCCCCTGCACACACTAACAATAATAGAAATGAAGCACTAGCCCTGTCCGGCACCATGTATACCATGTCCCAAACACGGTGGTGGCAACATCATGCTGTGGGGATGCTTCTTTTCAGCAGGGCCCTAAAAAAACAGCAATAATCAGAAGAGGGATGTAGATTAGTCCCGCACATTCATGGAGGACACAAAGACAGCGAGAAAGGGGGGAGAAGAGATTTAACTTCCAGGGGAGCAATGCACAATAATCTGAGACAATAATTCAGTTTGTTGCATACAGTATAATGGAAATAAATAAATGGCAACAATTTGATTCAGTTCTCTGGAAGACCAACTGGTAAAAATACGGAGTTAGAGGGTGAGGATAGTGATGTCGTTTTAGCCTTTGATCAACTTGGTCTTTAAATATTTCAGATCTTTTCTGTTTTGATAGCAAAACAAGAAGAAGGTCTGTATGTGAGGACTCAGTGTGGAGAAAACAGAACAAACAGCACCCTTAGAGCAGCAGTGGGTGGCTGAGTGTGGGAAACAAAGCAGAGGACAGGAGCAGTGGCTCAGGACTGCCACCCAGTGGTTCGCTGAACACAGTGCAGGACGTTACAGGAGCTCTTTGAACTGCTTTGTTTTTTATGGGTACTCTTTGATTCCAGCACGCCTTCGGAAATATTGTGCGCAGCAGATACTGAAACTGCTATGCCCTCCCGTGAACCCTCCGCTTACAACAGCATGTGAATGAACCGAGCCCAGTGGAATCTCCAGGATCTTACATCTAGTCTGCCATGAATGGCTAAAATAATTGAATAGGGTGACCCAGAGTCAGGAGCCGAAGTGGAGGATAGATTCTGATCCCTGTAATAAGTAGGGCTCAATAAGCGCTGCAGGAAGCCCCAGCAGAAGAACGGCTCGGTCAGATTAAGGTTGAGGAGTTTAATTATGAACAAGGAAATGAAGTTGTCCAATACCTCTGTCTCAGGATAATTTTAGCTCACAGAAGGTGGGCTTTTTTTTTTTTTACACCTCTCAAGTCTGCATGCTTAAACTGAAGCATCCTCTAATACTTGACAATCAGAAAGCCTTGTGAGGGATGAGGAGGTGAGATGCAGGGAGGCGGGTGCAGGAGAAGGAGACAGGGATGAAGTGCCACTTAGGATATTGCTTCAAGGACTGCTCTCCTCGTTAAACTCATTGCTGTGGGCATAAATACAGCCAGACGCCAGATGATTTATTGACACACGCTCCAGCTCCTCCGTCCTCCTGCCTAACAAGGCTGTGGTCAGAAGAATGTTTGAACTGGAGGAATTTCTTTCTGATTTACACTCAGTTCACAGGGGCTGTGGGGAAACTGCTGGACAGAATGGGATGAGTGTATGAGAAAGTGTGCTGTTTGGAAAATTACATTGTCAAAAATTAACACTAGTAATTTAGGTTATTAGGCCTGTCATAAAAACAATAGAGGAAACTTTATTTTTCTAAGTCATATTTGCATTCGAGTTGCACGGCTTGTGCTGTGGCCGGCCATTCTGAATTCATGTTAAACTAGCCATCCAAATAGAAAGAAGAAATTCCTTTTTACTTTTAGTTTTCTTGATTTCTCATCTGAGACCACTTCCTGGTTGAATGAAAATAATTTCAAACCTCAACATGCCAGACATATACTACATTTTGGACATAACATATATAGAAAATTTTAGATCAGACATCGATATGAGAAAATGTATTTTGAAACAGCTATGAATGCACCGATACCGACACTGTTATCAGGTATCGGGCCGGTACTGTTCTAATGTACTCGTGCCTGTTAAAGTTAATCGATACCATGAACCAATAAATAAAACATGGACATTTTCATTTTTCACAATTTTTATCAATATATATATATACATATATATTAAAAAAAATCAAATTCAACATCATAAAACCTGTCTCCCAATTCATTGTATTTTATTGTGTGGTAGAAGTGTTGGCATTGGTACTTAGATCCAAGTATCGGTATTGTATGGGTTTGATCAAAAGTGGTGTCGTTACATAGAAACAAAAGAGTACTTAATTGTTTCACTTGCCTGTATGTACTCGCATCCCTGTGGGGATACTTTGTATTTGGCCCAGTCAAAGTCCAGTCCAGTAAATTCAGCAGAGAATCTGAAGCTTGAAAACATACGTTTAGAGACATTCTCCTTACAGCTTGACTAAGGCGGAAATTTTTAAAGCAGAAGAATGAAGCAAAACTAGATGTGCAAATCTGGTGAAGACACTTTCCAATGGCCTCTCCATAGAAGAACTGCAGTTCCAGTCTGGGTTAACTTTTCTGCTTTTCTGTCTTTTCTTTACCTTTTACACAGACGACACCCATCTGTAACTTTTGATTCTACCTAATGATGCTAAAGCCTCTTCCCCGATCTCATCTCAGATAAATACACCCACAGCTACAGCCTCTCTAAACACGCATTATAGGGCACCCTCCTTCAATTTAGTTCAAATGATCAAATGTTCTATTTTGCATTTTTGTTTCAGTTCCTGTTCCTTTGAGAGGTATCCAGAGAGTTGAGGTATGTTTGCCACCGCAGGCTGCAGCTGGGCACTCTTGGATGCTTTAGTTATACATACAGAACTAAAATACACTGGTATTTATTAACTTATTTTCTATGAGTAAATAAACAATTCAGATAAATATGTCTTTTAATGGAATATGTTTTGTAAAAATGTATTGATAAATGATCTTATTTCAGAAAAAGCATGTTTATTTTTGGTTAATTCAGAAAAAACCCTGACATTTTCATTCTTTTAAGTATCTTGATCAGTTCCGGCATCAGAAGTCCACAAAACTGTAGAAGAAAATGACATAAATATATTTCTTAATATTTGGGATTTTTCCCCCAATGTTTTCATAGGTTTTGACTTTTCTTATAATCACTCATAATTGTATCATAATCCCAGATTAAATCTAACAAAGAGGTGATGCTTTTGCCTGTGTTTATCTGTTTGTCTCTGAATGAATGAATGAATGGATAGATAATTGATCCCACAGTCTTGAAATGTACATGTTAAGGCAGAGCACACATAAAATGTAAAAAAAATTAGGGCTAGTGAATAAGCAGACAGTGAGCTATAGACTAACATATACGCTTTGTGTTAACAAAAACCTCAAAATTGTTGACTTATTTAGATGCAACATCCCTAAATGTCAGAAATGGGCCAAGTAACGAGTGATTACATTTTGGGAACGATCAGGTATAATGAAGAAATCTAAACTGTACTAAGGCAGAAATCTATACTCTCCAAAGCTTTTCTAGTAATTTTCTAAAATATTTTCTTATTTATTCAGTTAGTTTATGATATTGTTTTATTAGTAGTAACTATGCTAATATTAAAGCCAAAGTGCCACTTACTAGCTATTGAGCGGATGCCCATTAACATTACATCTCCTGTTGTATCTGTGTGTGTGTTAAAATGTACAAAACAATCAAATGTATCTTGTCAGGCCACTCATATGTACATCTCTGGGTGCTCAGCACCCCTAAACCTCTGATCCTAGAATCGCCCCTGATTTAGAATCATGACTTTAAGGTTATTTTAGACAATGGAACTCTGCTTGGAACCTCTTTTTTTAAAGATTGGTAAACTGTTTCAGTCCCCCCGCTGTCTCAATCACACACGACGGCCAGGTGTGCTCTGCTCTTATCAGCTCTACTGCTGACTTCACTTGGTGTTAGATACAGTAAGTTATGATTAGCCATCGCTATAGAAAAAAAAGACAAATATTAAAGCCATACTAACTTATTAACCCTAATGCCATGTACAGACGTGGACAAAATTGTTGGTACCCTTCATTAAATCAAAGAAAAACTCATAATGGTCACAGAAATAACTTTAATCTGACAAAAGTAATAATAAATAAAAATTGTGTAAATGTTGACCAATGAAAGTCAGACATTGCTTTTCATCCATGCTTCAACAGAATTATTTAAAAAATAAATGCATGAAACAGGCCTGGACAAAAATGATGGTACCCCTAGAAAAGAATGAAAATAATGTGACCAAAGGGACATGTTAATCCAAGGTATGTCCACTAATCAGCATCCTAGGTGTCTACAATCCTGTAATCACTCAGTGGGCCTATATATAGGACTCCAGGTAGTCACTGTGTTGTTTGGTGACGTGGTGTGTACCACACTCAATATAAACCAGAGGAAGCAAAGGAAAGAGTTGTCTCAGGAGATGAGAAAGAAAATCATAGACAAGCATGTTAACTGTAAAGGCTATAAGACCATCTCCAAGCAGCTAGATGTTTCTGTGACTACAGCTGCACATGTCATTCAGTAATGTACGATCCATGGGACTGTAGCCAACCTCCCTGGACGTGGCTGCAGGAGAAAATTGATGACAGATCAAAGAGACGGATAATCCAAATGGTAACAAAAGAGCCTAGAAAGACTTCAAAATAGATCCAAGCTGAACTTTATGCTCAAGGAACATCAGTGTCAGATCGGAACATCCTTCGCTGTTTGAGCCAGAGGACAAATCATTAAAAAAAACAGACTGGAGTATGCCAAACTACATGCTGACGAGCCACAAAGCTTCTGGGAGAATGTCCTGTGGACAGATGAGACAAAAATTTAACTTTTTGCCAAGGCACATCAGCTCTATGTTCACAGACGGAAAAATGAAGCATATCTAGAAAAGAACACGGTCCCTACTGTGAAACATGGGGGAGGCTCGGTTATGTTCTGGGGCTGATTTGCTGCATCTGACACAGGGTGTCTTGAATCTGTGCAGGGTACAATGAAATCTCAAGACTATCAGGGGATTCTAGAGAGAAATGTGCTGGCCAGTGTCAGAAAGCATGGTCTCAGTCGCAGGTCACGGGTCTTACAACAGGAAAATGACCCAAAACACACAGCTAAAAACACCCAAGAAGGGCTAAGAGGAAAACACTGGCCTTCTATGAGCCCTGATCTCAATCCTATTGAGCATCTTTGGAAGGAGCTGAAACGTGCTGTCTGGAAAAGGCGCCCTTCAAACCGGAAACAACTAGAACAGTTTGCTCATGAGGAGTGGGCCAAAATACCTGCTGAGAGGTGCAGAAGTCTCATTGACAGTTACAGGAATCATTTGATTGCAGTGATTGCCTCAAAAGGTTGTGCAACCAAATATTAAGTTGTGGGTACCATCATTTTTATCCAGGCCTGTTTCATGCATTTATTTTTTAAATAATTCCGTTGAAGCATGGATGAAAAGCAATGTCTGACTTTCATTAGTCAACATTTATATAATTTTTATTTATTATTACTTTTGTCAGATTAAAGTTATTTCTGTGACCATTATAAGTTTTTCTTTGATTTAATGAAGGGTACCAACAATTTTGTCCACGTCTGTATTAAGGCCTTGCCATACTATGAATTGGCTTAAGCCTAGTTTAGACTTCTCCATCAGCAAGTAATTCTCTGTTGTTGCAAAGCAATTCCCCATAAGGACAGCAGGGGGTGTAGACCTTTTCCTGTGGGCCTGTCTACTATTGCAGTGAAGTCAATGGTTGACAACAGATTATTCATTCAAGGAGCAATGGCAGACAGAGAATAGGATTGATTGTGCTAGAAACCTTTTAAAGAGATGTGCAGCACAATGAATACTCTAATGCTGGGAAAATACTTGCTTTTAATCACACCTACGCATATTTATCATGGCTGCCTCGCATAATTTGGGATTGCTTCAAGCGTTGTTTATGCACTTCCTCTGAATTTAACACAACACGTCCACACAAGGCAATATGAGTGTTACCCCTAGCGGGATTGTACAGTGCCAATTGACTGGCTGGATGTGAGTCAACAGTGACAAAAGCATTACAAAAACAAGCACGAATAGCAGTAAATATTGTCTTACATACCTTTTTAAACTACAAGTCTTTGTCTTCATTGTGGGATGGAGGGAAACATAACTTCGATTGCTTTGTATGTCTGAAACGTAAAGGATCGACAATAAATCTACCTACCTACCTACCTACCTACCTACCTACCTACCTACCTAATGACAGTGTTGATGTCTTTTTCTGTCTTAATCTGAAGATGAACTATCATGTTATCTCTTCTGTGGTCGCCATGTTGGTTTTGTCTCTACATCACAAATCAGCCACTCTATCTGGTCTGACCGCTGACATCTGCCCCCAAGTGGAACTCTCTGGCAAACCGTTGCTCTGTTTATGTCAAAGTAGGATTGTCTTCTAAATCCAGTGTCACAACTTTTCAGTTTTGTGTGGTCAGCCTCTGTGAGAGAGAGGTGAGCTACAGCAGGATGTATGGATGCTGAGCTAGCCATGTTGCTGCTGGATTTGTAATTAATAAATGTTTGTTCTGGGGTTATCTGGGAATGATGATGTAAAACAGTATTGGGGAAACTTTTTGATGGTTTACCAACTGATACGCCTTTAGTTTGATGTTTTGTTGAATTGGCTAGTGAGCTTGTAAAACCGTCATTAAACTTGTTCAGATGTGCTTTATAGAGATTTGTTTTTACCATGGTGACATTACGCCATAAGAGCCGGTGTGTCTTTAAACTGGTACCTTTTTTTAAAAGAAATTTTTTATAAAAAAACTTTTTTTACCAATACAATCAATCACTCTGTAATGTATAAACATGCATGTGATTTTTTTTCTCCACTCAATTGCCTGCATCAGTTAGAGAAAGAAAATAGTCCATAAAATGTCTTAGTCTAAAAAAGCCTGTCAATCGAATGTCTTAGCCTTCAAGGAGGGAGATAGGGAGTTATTAAAGGCACGGTGTGCCATTTTCGGCCAGCAGGGGGCACTGCATTCCTAAATTATCACAAGCATGCGGTATCTGTGTCTTCAAGTAAGAAACTCATCAACGGAGGTCCAACTAGTGCTGTTTTCAAATGCTCAATTCCCTGAGAATTATCTATTTGCACCAACATTACGAGCACATAAGTCTCTTTTTCGTTGCTTGGAACTAGAGAAGAGGTAAGAATGTATTTATGGCGAAACTTTTTTGCATTTTGAGGGGAAATCAATGTTTTACGTGCGTTTTGTCCGTCCGGGCTCTTGTAGAAGTAAAGACGTAATCTAATATGACTTTCCCCTGAAAAGAGGACCCGTGTCTATGTATTTTAAAACTGATTTTTAAAGTCATTTTATACAATATCGCCAATATTTTGCAATTAATGTGCTTTACATAATTATTATTACATAATATTTTAATGGCTATTTTCAAAGATGTACTGCAAAAACTACACACTGTCACTTTAAGGAGTATACAGAAGCAACTAAAAGTCAAGATCAGAGACAGCAAAGAGGCTTACAGAAAGAAGCTTGAGAGCAAACTACAGAGGAACAATATAAGAGATGTCTGGTCTGAAATGAAAAAGATCACAGGCTTTAAGCACAGGAAGGACTGGATAGATGGAAGTCTTGATAGAGCCAATTAACTGGATACATTCTTCAATAGGTTCAGTTCAGGAACAAGCTCAGCATCCTCCTCTCCTGTTTCCAGCCAAAGAGACACCCCATTCTCCTCTGACCCACAGCTGTCCTGTCACACTACAGATGTTTTATCTTCCACCTCAGTCATGAGCTCTTTTACTTCCACAACTTTGTCTTCAACCAAGTCAGGAGATGCTGCTACCCCCTTTATCTCACTCTCCCACCTCTCTGTCTCTAAAAGTCGTGTGAAGAGGCAGTTGGAGAAACTGAACCGGAACAAGGTTGCAGGTCCAGATGGTGTCACCCCCAGAGTCCTGAAGACCTGTGCAGGACAGCTCTGTGGGATTTTGCGGCACCTCTTCAACCTTACCCTGACCCAGGAGAAGGTTCCAGTGCTGTGGAAGACATCCTGCCTTGTTCCAGTTCCAAAGAAAACTCACCCATCAGTCATCAATGACTACAGACCTGTTGCCCTGACATCCCACATCATGAAGGTCCTGGAGAGACTCCTGTTGCCCCACCTGAGTAAGCAAACTAGAACACATTAGGACCCCCTGCAGTTTGCTTATCGCCATGGAGTTGGTGTTAAAGATGTGATCATCAACCTGCTTCAACCAACTCACTGTCATCTGGACAAAGCAGGCAGCACTGTGAGAATCATGTTCCTTGATTTCTCCGGTGCATTTACATTATTTCAGCCTGATTTGCTTTGTCAGAAACTCCTGAAGACACAGATGGAGGCCTCAACAATCAGCTGGATCATTGACTACCTGACAAACAGTCCACAGTTTGTGAAACTGAAGGATAATGTCTCAAACCAGGTAGTCAGCAGCACAGGAGCACCACAAGGGACTGTACTCTCACCATTCCTTTTCACTCTGTACACCTCAGACTTCCAGTATAAGAAAGAGACCCTTCATCTGAAGAAATACTCTGCAATTGTCGGGTGTATCAGAGATGGAGAAGAAAGTGAATACAGAGAGCTGGTGGACCGCTTTGTGGTATGGTGTGGAAACAATCATCTTACCTTGAATGTGAAAAAAACAAAGGAGATGGTTGTAGATTTCAAAAGCAGCAGGGATAAGTCAAAGACAGTCTCTATCATAGGAGAAGAAGTGGAGGTGGTTGAAGAATATAAATACCTCAGAGTTCACCTGGACAACAGACTGGACAGGAAAATCAACAGTGAAGTGTCTACAAGAAGGGACAGAGCAGACTGTATTTTTTGAGGAGGCTGAGGTCCTTCAAGGTTTGCAGCAAGATGCTGCAAATCTTCTACAACTCTGTTGTGGAGAGTGTCATCTCTTCATCCATCATTTGTTGGGGTAGCAGCATCAGAGCCATGGACTTAAAACGGCTCAACAACCTGATAAAGAAGGCTGCTTCTGTTCTGGGGAAAAACCGGTGGAACAATTGGAGGTAATCATGCAAAGAAGGATTCTTCATAAAATTAAAAAGACTGTGGACAACCCCGAGCATCCTCTTCATGAGACTGTCCTACAGCAACAGAGTATCTTCAGTCGGACGCTGACTGTAGCTATGAGAAGCTAACAATTAGCATCTCTACAACACGACAGAACACGATCGGTATTTGAGGAGATAATGTGTCAACGCTACATTTTTTTCCCACCCATGGAAGAGGAACCAAAGAAGAAATGATTGGGATTTGTTTTTGGAACACCAGTGGGAATATTTTACGCTCAATTAGTGATTTGTTCAGTCACTTTGAGCAAAGTGACTTAGCTACAGACCTAACCGTCCTGTCTTTGCATCGAAACAGGATTTAAAACCGGGAATTCCATCAAAAGGTGCAACATCTATTTATATATTAATCAATATAGAGATCTCCTTCTGATTTAAATTGGTCTAGAAACGACGTCGGCCTCCACATCTGAACAATCTTTCTGGTCTCCCTTGATCAGCTCCATCACCTAGTGGGGCGGGGCCCTTGATTTTGTTCTGTGGGATACGGATGCCGATGTGGAGCTTAAGGGTTGGTGGCGTCTGCAAGGGGTCCTCGGAGTCAGGTCCGCTTGCGGTTGGGGCGGTAGGTGCCGTGGCTCTCACCTGGGGTGGGTCTTTGGGGGCTTGTGTGGTGACTCCTAGTAGCTGTATGCGGCGCCTTAGGGGGGTTGTGCGGGCGGACACTGGTCCGCCTGGGGCTTCGGTCTACTCACGGGCCCGGCACGGCGTGTCCGGGGTATCTGAGTTGGTGGTGCGCTGGGTCCCGGCCTCAGCGCGGGGGCCCTTGGTGCGCTGGCTGTGCTTGGAGCCTCTCTTGTTGACGGGAAGGCGTTTACCATCTAGCACAGGCGCTCTCCCTAACGTGGTGCGCTTCGGACGGAGGGGAAGGCTGTACGGGGAGAGGGTGGGCTAAACTCAGCCTGGGTGTCTAATGTCCTGTGTTTTGTTAGTAGTCTAAATGTTGGGATGATTTAGGTCTCCCCCTGGGATGGGGGCGGGGTTTGGAGGTGCCGCTGCTGAGTGCCCGGACTTGACGTGCTGGGGCCTCCCGCCCCTGGTGGATCCGGCGGAATGGGGGTGCCTATTGGAGTCATCAGGGGAGCTGGCTCCCTTGGGATGGCATGGTCTCACGCCAGTTATTTCCTCCCCATCCCCACATGTAGGGACCTGGCGGTGGATGTGCCTCGGCACTGGAGGCGGGGCCCCTTATAAGTATAAACGCATCTGACACTGAGCGGTCTGCTTGTCCCCTTTCGGTGGGCAAGGGGTTCGTCTCCCGGGTGCAGGGGCAGGAGAGGGAGGGGACGTATGAGTGTTTCTGTCTGTCTATGTCTACTTGTCAGGTTGGGTGTTTGGCTGCCCTCTGGCCGGGTGCATCTTCTTCCCCTCCATCACTCCTCCTCGGTGATGGATGCTCCTGCCCGCTGGTTGATGATGGTTCTCGATGCCTGGGGCTGGGGGTCCTGGGTGGGCCAGTGTATCGGGCGGGCGCTGTTTTGGGCCGACGTCCTCTTTGGATTGACTGGGGCACCTCTTATGGGGGTGCCGGGGTTGTAAGGTAGGTTGGTGCCGTTCGGTGGATCGGGGGGGACCGTGCCTGGCGCCCAGGCCTCCTGCCAGTTCCGTGAGTTCTGCTGCCTTGTCGGTTCATTTGGGGGGGCTGTCCGGCACTGGCTGGACCCCTGTCCCATCTCGGCGCTCTGCGTGGGCCGGGATCTGGTTGCCCGGTGCTGGCTGGGCGCGGCCTGGGGAGGGCGTACATCCGCTTCAGCTTTTACTGTGGTTCCCTGGCGTGTGGGTGTGTGTGTGTGTGTGTGTGTGGGGGGGGGGGGGCTGGGTTGTTGGCGGTGGGTATTGGTCAGGGGTGGCGTCGGCGTGTGTCGCCCGTTGGCCGGCTGCGAGTCCCTTCTGCCTTGCAGCGGCGGCGGGGGCCCCCTATCGGCTGGTCCCTGGTCGGGGCCCTGCTGGGGGGCGGGGTGCTCCTGATCCCCGTGGCCTCCGGGACCTTTTCCGGGCCCGCCCTGGCGTAGCAGGTTTCTGGCGGAGCCCGTGGGCTCGTCCCTGCGATCTCTCGGGCCCCAGGATTGCCTTTGGTTGGTGTTCCCCTGGGGCTTCCATCTGTTCCTCTCTTGGTGGGTGATCGGCCCAGCCCTGGTACGCCTGCGGCTCCTGCGCTCTTTGGACTCTGGACGCATGCGTCTCCTGCCTCCTTCATTTCTGTGTCGATTCCTGTTGGACGGATTGACAGTTCCTTACACCAGCTATCAATCACTTGCATGGGGGAACGTTATTCAGACCTGCATGCCCGCACACACACATAGGTGTGGGGACATTGGTGAGTAAGGACATATCTTGAGCTGAGGTTATCGTCATTAGTTAGTTGTTACCAGGAGCTTACCAGAAACAATAGTATTGTGTTCATTAATCCATGCTTGTGTGTAGTGAATGTGTAATTCTTAGTTTATATTACTGGATCTGAAGTATTGATGTTGTTCTGTTCAGTTCCTTGTTTTTGTTTGTTTTGTTTTACCGCTTCTCTGCCGTCCGGCAGAGGCGGAGGACTGGGATGTTTTCTTGTGTTCTTTGTTTACCTCCCTGTCTTGTGTCGTCGGTTCGCGCTTCTGCTGGTCCTGTTTCTCTTATTCGCCTTCTTCCTTTCTTGCTTCTTGTCTCGGTTTCGTGTCCATGACTTCAGGAAATTGAACCCACAGTAATCACTAAGAAAATATTATTCATACATATACATCAAGTGGAGTATTACTACTCTGCTTCGGAAAGTAAATCTGTTGGGCTGGTACATGGTACTCAGACTCAAACTCTGAGTACCAAACTGCTAGACAGGACATGTTAAAAAAAAAAAAGAAAAAAAAAGGTGGAACATCAGCTGCCAGGCTACTGTAAGTAAAAAATAAATTCTTCACCTAATGTTTCACTTTTTAAGTATTTTGTTAAAGCAAGCCATAACAATTAAATGTACTACCTCGGCTAACATGTAATATCTGTGACCACTTCCACAACCTATCATGATACAGGCTAAGTGTGAGCCCGGTAATGGCTCCATTGGGCTGGGTCCAGTCTTGTTTGGGAATCCAGCCTAAACTGGGTGGTAAACTCCATCTTACCCCTAATTTCCACTGTATGTGCTCCACTCCTCAATATAAGAGCATTATCTACTAGTAAATAAGAGGAGAAAAAAGAAGATAAGGTAGCAGCTAAACAAAAAACTTTAAAAAAAAAACTATAATTGTTGGTTGTCAGCTTCACAATAATATTGTGGAGGCTGTATTGGTCTTGGTTTTTGTACATTTAATCTAGATGACACATTGTATAACAGTGGATTCTGTCAAAGAAACACCTGTGAATGCATTTGTTTATAGATTTTGCATGTCAAACATTTTTCTTAATAAAGGTTTTTTTTTATGTGATAAAGCGGGTGACTACCCTAAGCATGCTTGTCGTTAACAAGCATGCTTAGGGTAGTCAAACAAACAAATGCTAATGCTAGCCTAGCCGTGCTAATGGACAACAGGGGAAGTAGGCAATCCAGTGAGTGACTATGGCTGCATCTCTCTGTTCCCTAAAGAACTGCGGCCTGTCTTTAGGGGGTGTGACATCCTACATAGCAGAGTAGCAGCGTGCCTGTGTTGCCATAGCAATAACCTATCAGTATATGCATCATTTTGTGAAACTTGTAGATTATACAGTTGTATAAGCATTGATCAGCGTATACCAACAGGAGTGAGGACGTAACCGTATATATTTACTGCAAGAGTTTGTGAAATATTGATAACAGATCTCTTTGATAGAATCCCAGAGGGAAGTTTTCTAACTGTTTACACACTGATCATAAAGTAAGAAAGGGTTTGTAAAATGCTCAGGGAGTATTTAAAGAAAAGAGAGTAATCCTAATCAAATATGAGGGAATTACACTCCAAGCCGTGTCTTGAACATCAGTAACGCTTTGGTGAATCCGAAGCTCAGCTGCTGCAGCATGGCCTGGCAGCAAAAAGCAAAAAACAAAACGGAGAAAATGAAGAGAAATTGTTGCCGTTTTTTGCCACTGAAATCTGTTTCACTGCTCAAAGACAGTAATTGTACATCTCATAAACTGTCAGCCTCATGCGGCCACATGTAATTTCTTTGTCTCTATTACTCCTCCCTTTCCCTCGCTCGGATTTTGCCCCTCATCCTTCCATCCTCACGGTGTAGGTTTCCTCTTCGTTTCGGAGGGTGGCACGTCAGGACTGATTCGCTCTGACAATGAGCCACTTGCGCTAATTTCCTCATTAATGCTAATATGATTGACATTTCATTTCAGAACGCTCCCCTCCCCTGTCACTGATAGGGTTGGTCGAGGCAGCCGGTAATCACTGACAGGGCCATTAAAAGGGAGATTGCATGCAATTATCTCTCTAATTCAGAGGGTTCTTTTAATTTGGCAGCGTAAAATTGTCAATCTTGGAAGTGTAATCGGCCTCATTCTCGTTTAAGGAGCGGACTAAAAATAAATAAGAGCAGGGTATGTTTCCCCTTACTGGGATTGGATGCCAAAGCAGATGCAGAGACAGAAAATGAATGCATGGAACCAAAACCCTAATGAGAGCTCTAGCTATGCTGACACAATGTTACACAGGAGCCAGAAAAGAAATATCATATTGTTTTGCATATACATGTACACTCTGCTAGGAACGTCATTTTTAAAATATTAGTAGATTAATTCATGGTAATGACACTGATTAACAATGAAACAAGGAACTGCACAACATTTCGAAAAAGTCATCTGTGCACACTGATTTCCTACTTGCAAAAAGCTCATAACTGTAATAGCAAAAAAACCACAGGCAGCTATGCTTTTGGAAATACCTTATATATGAGAAGAGGATGAAGACTGAATGGAGAACAAAGCTTGTGGTTTCAGACTTGATTAAGAAAAACTTGGGAAAGAAAACTTAATAAAAGGCCTAAATGACACGTGTCCAGAGGTCATGATATATGCTATTGTTGTTGGTTATTTTCACTTTGTCCCAAAAAAATCTGATCATAATCTATTTTTCTTGTCAATTTTTTAAAGATTTATTTGGTGTTGGTATTTATATTTTAAATAATTTTGAATTGAAATGAAGTAAAATTATTGTAGTTAAAAGGCAAACAGTTCACTTACTATGGCTTGAACTCACCTTCTCACAACTTCCTCCTGCTTCACATGGAACTGAAATGCTCAACCACTTTTGCGCAATCAAATAGTTGGATTGCTGCAGAGTAGGGATGTCCCGATCTTGAGTATTTATTGAAACCGATTGAAATTACGTCACAACCTCACGTGTCGAAATCCAAAAGAGGGTCGCGATCACCTCCTCCCAAGTTTACATACTGACTAACATGCATGACTAACGTCCCACTGGGACTTCATAGCACCAGTTAACAGGCAACCGTCTATTTATTCATAACAGATTTATTTCCTTATCACAAGGAACCACACATTGTATTTTTCCTAACCACTAACTCACCAGTTCTCCTACAACTCACAACAACACCTGGTAACAATATTAACTGTTGTATCACAATAAGAGCATCCACCGTGATCAAACCCCACATCTACAGAGCACATTACCTGATCCAAGCTAGTGGCTATTAGCTAAGCTACAGTTAAACCATAGCAAGTGCAGATGAAGAACAAGAAGCGGCAGGAGTGGAGCTAAGATGCTCCTGCTACTCTCAAATTATTAGTGGGCAATATAAAATGTATAAGGTAGAAATTATATAAATTTAGCCAAAGGTAGAGATTTTGAGTATGCGGCCATACCGTGATTACGCATTCTGATGATGTCATCAAGCTGTGCTTGCATACTTCAGGTATGGACGAGTAAAAATACTGATGTTCGGTGTTTGTCTTTTCTCTTGGCATCGCAACTTGAAAATTTGTTGTAATTTAACGGAAAAGAAACCTGTTGAACTTAAAGCATTTTTTATTTAAATATATGCAGGTTTTTTTTGCTGTGCGATATTAAATTAATAAATTAGTAACCAGGAAAGAAGACAATTGTGAACTTTATTTTCTTAAGATTTAGCTTTTATTTGATTTAAAATATCTTAATCTTTATGTTTGGAGAATTTTAATGTTGCATTATTTTGGAAAAAAGATTAGAATATTTCTTTACATGCATTTTGCACATAAAATTTTCTTTCAATGGCATTTCACTAGCCTGGAATACGCTACAGATTAAGTTAACGATTCGCAAGCAAGAGTAAGACTATAAATTAAGAATTTAAACAATTTATTGAAAGCATGGAGGAACGACGGTCTGGGAGAGGTGTCGTCGGAGACCCGGGAGGGAGACTCAGTGTGGGGCCGCAGTTTTCAGGAAACTCATATTTCCGAGCCTGCTCAGGACCCCCCCAGTTGGAACCTAGAAGAGAGAAATGTTAGGAGCAGTGGCACTGGAGTGAACGAAAACCTTAAACGGGGATGCTGCAAACAGTGGATGCTGTAAGAGAAAGGGGGTGGGTTAAGAGGGGTGGGTCAACGGGACCCCGAGAGAAAAGCGGGTCAGCGGGACCTCAAGGGAAAGCGGGTCGACGGGACCCCGAGAGAAAAGCGGGTTGATGGGACCCAGAGAGAAAAGCGGGTCGAAGAGACCCCGAGAGAAAAGCGGGTCAACGGGACCCTGAGAGAAAGGCGGGTCAGCGCGACCCTGGAAGAAGGCGAGTCAGCGGGACCCGGACCGGGCAACCTAGAGGGATGGGAAGGGAGGGGCAAAATGAACGAGACAGAAAAAAAACGAGAGCCAGACAGGGTTTATATATGTATCAAGGTGTGATTGGGAATGTGTGAGCGGTCATAAGTGCCAGGTGAGGCGAGTTTAGGGCTGATTAGGATGTGAGAGTCGGATATAGGGCGTGTTCCTTACTCCTGAACTTAAGTTAACTTTGTTGATTCCATTTTAATGCTATTTGAAGTTGTTCTGCTGCAATGTGTCTTGAAAGAATGTTCATTAGGAGTCATTTGACATATATGAAGAAAAGAAAGATACCGCAATACATATCGTTACTGCACATCCTTTAGATTGTATCCCAATATAGATTTGAGGTCATATCGCCCAGCCCTATCTCAAATCCCCAACAAACATTTGATCGTTGAATAAACATTGAAACAACGTCAGTCCGCAACGTCCTGTCATGATTGAAAAACAGTTCGGAAACGAAAATTGAGCCGAAGTCTTTTCTGGCCACCATCTGTCATGGCTGAAAAATAGTTCCAAAATGAACGTTCAACCGATGTCTTCCACACCCTTTCTGGCTGTGAAATCCACGTCTTTTCTGCGCATCCCTGGACATCAGAATTAATCTTCTTAATGTTTAAAATGTGTTTTTCAACATTAAATGCAGACATATTAGCCTGCATATAAAATAATCATACACCCATTGTATTAAAAAGTGACCAGTGATTTAGACGATGCACATCTACACTTGACAAAGGTTCTAAAAAGGTCCAAAATTGGTCCAGGTATACCTGAACATCTATAACACTCTATAATCACATACCAAACATCACTTTACTTATACATTTAAGGACACTTAAAAATGAATTATGTCATTTTAGTCGTTCATTTGTAAATCAAAGATAACAGGATGAAATAAAAGTCACAAAATTCCACATCACACTTATTTACTTTACAGATTATACAATACAGATTCACCCGAAAAACAGGAAAAAACATGTTCAGGACTTTGTTAACGCAGTCTCTAATGGAAGAGCATCCAATTTTGGAAAATTGTTACACCTAAATGTGAAGATAATTAAAATAATGCTTTACATTAACAATCTACAGGTGCTACAAAGCATTAAAAAACAAACAAACACCTATAAAAAATTCTAATCCAGGTGATTTACTTCCTGAATAAACCTCTCAAAAAGCGACATTAAGTTACGGTAATAACTTTGAATTTATTGTTCAACCCTTTTTTTCAAATTAACTTTAAGCCTAAGCGTAAGATAATGTTAGCCAAACTTGGTATAATTCAGTTGACAATGTCGGCATCATTTCTTTTGGTTTATTCATGTCAAACAAGTAAAACTCAAGCACGTTAATCTAATAATACAAAATATGCTTACCCAACAGATTTTTTTTTGTATGATATCGATATAAGTATTCCTTCTCTCTTCGTGGTTATTCTAGTGCTAAAGTTCGGCATCTATGGGGAGAATGCGTATTGCGGGATTATTTTATTCGTTGTTGAAATAATGACTTAAATGCAGTGGCTTTGCATCACTGGGTATTTTTTAAGTATAATTTTTTTTTATTAAAGTAAATATATATGTACTTTTTATAAAAATTATGTATGTCATAAATATAATTCCTGTTTTTTTTCTGGTTTGCTTTACAACGTGTCAAAGACGTAAATTGATCACTACAGCTAGGGCTGCACGATTATGACCAAAATAATAATCACGATTATTTTGATCAATATTGTAATCATGATTATTAATCACGATTATTCATTCAGTCTTGTAAAATATCTATGCTGAGTGGCATAGGTGTGGTTTTTATTTAGGCAGCTTAATGAAGCTTTAGCCATGCGTTTGCCCCCTGGTGGTTGGCAGACTATTGGTTGAGGCAGTGTATGATAAAAATGCATATCAGGTTCATTTAATTGTGGCCACCAAAATCGTGATCACGATCAAAATCCGATCAATTGTGCAGACCTAACTACAGCCTTGATCCAGACGTGCAGAGGACGTCAGCGGACGTCTTCACAAACCCGTAAAAAGAGCAAATTAGGTTAATTATTTCAGTATTACAATGACAGGATTAAGCACAGCTGATTTGAGTGGTATTAACGCGACCAGTTTTGGCCAGGGAAAAGACGTGGTCGGACGAATGTTTTTTGGGTCACCGGTGTGGAAATATTTTGCGTTCTCTATGAGTTAAGTCAACATTCGCGTTGTAAACAAGAAGACCACAGTTTGTTGCACATTTGCTACTTCCTCTCAGCCAACATGTCTCCTTTATTTTTTGCACACTGCAGTAACTGAAAAGTCACTAGATGGCAGCCATCCTTTGTGACTACACATTTTATTATATTATATTATATAATATTATAATATTTTATTTATTATGTTTGTTGTATTTCACTGTTCCGCTGGAGTGAACAAGATTTGACCATTAGTGCCTAATGTGATACATTACACAGGAATATTGGAACTTGTATCACCTATATATAGACCACATTACTTTTGTTCAAATGGAACTGAATTAGATTTAATCAACATTACAAATTTCTGAATGCCAGTCAGTTTTGATCCCAAAAACCTTTAGTTCTCTGTTTGGAAGCGAAAGATGAAGACAGGTTTTATTTATTTATTCACACTGTTCCCCTGCATACAACAAAATCTATAAAAAAATGACTTTTTGTGAGGAAAATAAAAGTTTTGAAATTGATTGCTAGAGTACAGAATTGATGTCCTCATAATCCGATTTGAAATATTCTAAAATTAGAGGGGGGAGTTCGTTGAACTGTCATTCTAGAATCACTAGAACCGTGAAAGTAGAACACATCCCCCCAGTTCTAAAGTCCGTCCACTGGCTCCCTGTAGCTCAGAGAATAGACTTTAAAATACTCCTACTTGTTTATAAATCATTGAACGGTTTAGCACCAATGTACATTGAAGATACGCTGTCACTACATCAACCCAACAGTCCACTCAGGTCCTCCAACTCTAGCCTACTAATCGTCCCTAGAATCAGAACTAAACAGGGAGAGGCAGCTTTCAGCTTCTATGCTCCACAGAGGTGGAATAAACTTCCAGACGAATGCAAAAACGCTGAATCGCTAGGCTCTCTTAAATCAAAGATAAAAACCGATTGTGTTTTATCTGTTTTAATTGCATAAATTTGTTCCTTAAATAATTTTTTATTGTTGTGGTTTAATTTCTATTCTTACATTTTTATTTCTTTTTTAAGTGATTGTGTATTAATTACATACATTTGTTCCTTACATTATCTTTTCTTACTGATTGATTACCAGTGATGCCGGTAACGCGTTACTTAGTAGCGCGTTACTCCTAATATGACCACTTTTTTAGTAACGACTAATCTAACGCGTTTCTTTTTTCATGCAGGTAATCAGATTAAAATTACTTGTTCAAGCCACTGTGAGTTACTATTTTTGTCATTTTCTTGAGCAAAAAGATATATTAGGTACATGGCGGCATTAGTATTAAGAAAACAAGTATCAATAGCGGTAAATATGATCCTACCTTCTACTGCTGCCGAAACAGCTGATAATCTCCTTTGCGGGTGCCATGTTTGTTTTGGCCTGAATCTGAGTTCTGTACTCTGTAGGCCTACTCTGCCCCCTAGTGGAACTCTCCATTTGTACATGCAGTGAGAGAGCAAGTATGTCCCCAAGACACAGCTTATTCCTTTATAGTTGCTGGTGTCAATGTGAGGTTAAAAAACAAGTATATATCCGTTCTTACTGTTAAAATGCACTTCAAATAAAGTGATTATATGTAAAAGTGGTTATTGTGTTTATGTTGAGGCAGTGCGGAGTGTTATTGGGAGCTGCAGAAAGTAACTAACAAAGTAACTTGTAATCTAACTTAGTTACTTTTAAAATAAAGTAATAAGTAAAGTAACTAAGTTACTTTTGGAAGGAGTAACCACTAGTCAGTAATCATATTACTTTTTCAAAGTAACTGTGTCAGCACTGTTGATTACTGTTAAACTTATATGTTTTGTTTGTAATCATGTGGTTTCATTAACACTGAATCATGTAAAGCACCTTGATTCGCCTTGTGTTGAAAGTGTGCTATACTAATAAAATTGCCTTGCCTTGCCTTGCCTAAGTATAAATGTTGCATTATTTGTGGAAAAAGTTTGGAAATGATTCCAAAACCTAGTTAAGGAGTTTTTGTGATCCGTATACACCATTCGACATGGATCGGCAACGAACCACTGCATGTTTTGGGGGCCTTTTTTGCAATAGAAAAAAAGAGATAAGCAGAAATTGACTGTCCTCATGACAACGTAGTATTGGTATTCTAATATCATGCAAATATGAAGAAAAAGAGAGGGTACTGTTTCATATAAGGAATATAAATGGAAATATAATTTAAGTGCTTCTGTGTTTCAGTATAAATTCATTACTGTTCAGCATCTAGCGATGCAGCTGTATTAAAGTCCCACTGATGGGTGATATAAATGTGCACAACGTCTGAGTGAGCCATATCTATGCTTCTCTGCAGAAACTATTTCCCCCCGACCCACTACATTCAATTTGCACATGCAAATGTCATGACATGTACATCTGTGTGCTGTCTCAGTGCATTTTTCAGAGAGAATTGGTTGACTATAGGTTATCTGAATTCAATTCAGACATGCATTATCATGTTTCTATCATTGTGAGGTCTCCTCTCATATATCCATAAAGAACCTTTCGGAAAAGCTTTAGGCGCCTTGGTAGAATATCTATCTATATCTGAATATCTGTTTTATTTTATTTTTTTAGCTGAACTCAGACTCCATAACCAATTCCAGACATATAGGGATCTGTTTGGGTCCTCTAAAAACTCTCAGAGCCCACAAGTACTGATAGTAGTGATACATTTACACAGTCAAAAGTTGGCAATTTGGATTATTTAGCATCTTATTTATTCATTTATAAATGTCTCAGTTGCAAACTAAATATTTAGATTACAAATTGCATTTAATTTACAAACTAAATTAACTAAATACATTTATTTTATTCGTAATCTTAATGTTTAGCTTGTTACACAAATATTTACCTTGCAAGCTTAATATTAAATTTGTAAACTAAATAGTTACCTAGCAAGGAAAATATTTCAATTCAAATAAATAATGCTTTATAAATCCCATTAATTTAGCTCATACTAATTAATTATGTGATGTTCAGGTTAATTATGTTGCCCAACATGCAGATAATCACTAGGAGACCAGTTGACAAGTTAACAGATTTTAGTAACAATAAATAATGAAATAATGATTAAAATGATGGGGAACCGGTAACACTGTAAAGGGAACTACTGCATTCGTTCCACTCCGGCACGCACTCCACAGCAACAATTTTCCCTTTTGTAGTTAATTAGAGTGTTTCCACTGATATAAATGTATAGATATATACTGCATATTTCTGGACTGAGATGTCTGAGGTTCTTCCAGGGATCTGCAGGAGCCATTCCTCCAGTTTGGGGGTCACTGCCCCAAGTGCTCTGATTACCACAGGTACTGCTGTCTTCACCTTCACCTTCCAAGCCTTCTCTAGCTCATCTCTGAGCTCTTGGTATTTCTCAAGTTTCTCATGGTCCTTCTTCTTGATGTCACCATCAGTTGGTATTACCACATCCACCACAACGGCTTTCCTCGGCTCTTTATCAACCATCACAATGTCCGGTTGGTTCGCCATTACCATCCTCTCTGTCTGGATCTGGAAGTCCCACAGGATCTTTGCTCGGTCATTCTCCACCACCTTTGGAGGTGTTTCCCATTTGACCTTGGGGTTTCCAGCCCATGCTCCGCACAGATGTTTCTATATACTATGCCAGCCACTTGGTTATGACGTTCCATGTATGCTTTCCCTGCTAGCATTTTACACCCTGCTGTTATGTGCTGGATTGTCTCAGATTAATCTTTGCGCAGCCTACACCTTGGGTCTTGTCTGGTGTGGTAGATCTGGGCCTGTATTGAACTGGTGCTCAGAGCCTGTTCCTGTTCTGCCAGGATGAGTGTCTCTGTGGTGTCCTGTAGATCAGCCCTCTCTAGCCATTGATAGGATTTCTTGAAATTAGCCACTTCACTTATGTTCTGATGGTACATCCCATGCAGGGGCTTGACCTCCCATGATGGTTCCTCCTCCAGCACCTCCTCATCTTGCCATTGTCTCAAGCATTCAATAAGTACGTCAGGCATTCACTAAGTACGTCATCCGTTGAAGCCTTATCCTTGATGTACTTATGAAGCTTCGATGTTTCATCTTGGATAGTGGCTCTTACGCTCATCAGTCCTCTGCCTCCTTCCTTACGGTGTGTGTACAGTATCAGCGTGCTTGACTTGGGATGGAACTCACCATGCATGGTGAGGAGCTTTCGGGTCTTAATATCTGTGGTCTGTATCTCATCCTTTGGCCATCTTATTATTCAGGGTATCTGGTCACTGGCAGGGCGTAACTGTTTATTGCCGTGGACTTCTGTTTTCCATTGAGCTGGCTTCTTAGGACTTGCCTCACTCTTTGGAGGGATTTGGTTGTTGCTGCTTCCCTTGTTGCCTGGTCAAGGTTGCCATTTGCCTACGGTATTCCCAGCTACGTGTAACTGTCCTCAATGTCTGCCATTGTTCCCTCTTGGAGTGAGACCCCTTCAGTGTGGACTACCTTGCCTGGCTTTGTAACCATCCTACTACATTTTTCAAGGCCGAATGACATACCAATGTCATTGCTGTAGATTCAGACCTATGCAGAACAGTAGTGGGGACAGAGCATCACCTTGGCATATGCCACATTTGATGGACACTTGTGTAAGTGGCTTGCCATTGGCCTCAAGGTTGGTTCTCCACAACCTCATCGAGTTCGCATTGAATGCTCTAACCGTCCTGCTGATGTTGTACAACTTCAAGCATTCATTGATCCATGTGTGGGGCATCGAGTCGTAGACTTTCTTGTAATCAATTCAGGCAGTGCAGAACAGTAGTGGGGACAGAGCATCACCTTGGCATATGCCACATTTGACGGACACTTGTGTAAGTGGCTTGCCATTGGCCTCAAGGGTGGTTCTCCACAACCTCATCAAGTTCGCAATGAATGCTCTAACAGTCCTGTTGATGTTGTACAACTTCAAGCGTTCGTTGATCAATGTGTAGGGCATCGAGTCGTAGACTTTCTTGTATTCAATTCAGGCAGTGCACATGTTGGTCTTTCGCATTTGTAGTCTTGGGCAACTGTTCTGTCAACCAGGAACTGGTGTTTAGCACCTCTGGTATCCCTACCAATTCCTTTCTGTGCTTTTCTCATGTATTGATCCATGTGCCTGCTCATCTTAGCCGCCATGATGCCTGACATGAGTTTCCATGTTGTGGAGAGACAGGTTATTGGGCGATAGTTGGATGGAACTGCACCTTTGGTGGGATCCTTCTGGATCAGGATTGTTTGCCGTTCGGTTAGCCATTCTGAGTGAGTCCCATCTCTTAGGAGCTGGTTCATTTGTGCTGCCAGGCGGTCATAGAGTGCTGTGAGTTTCTTTAGCCAGTAGGCATGGATCATGTCAGGGCCTGGTGCTATGCAGTTTTTCATAACCTGAGACTCTTTCTTGGATGTCTTTCGCTGTGATGGTAACTGGATTCTGTCAGGGAGGTTGCTGTGCTCCTCTCTCAGACAGGCCAACCATTGAGCACTGCTGTTATGTGCTGGCTCTTTTTCCCATATGCTCTTCCAGTACCTTTCAGTTTACAGCCTTGGTGGGTCTACTCTGCTGCTATTGCCCTGCCACTCAGCGTACACCTTTGCTGGTTGTGTAGCATACAGCCTGTTTATTCGTTTGGCTTCATTGCCTTTCGTGCACCTCTTTAGGCGATAGGCCAAGGCTTGGAGTATTTGTTTGGCATTTTCGAGTACTTCAGGCATGGACATCTGGCTCTACCTCTTTGGTATTGGTCATTTCATTGTACCTCTCTGAGCCTCCGTCAACTGGCTTACTTCTCTCCAAGCTACCTTGATGTTAGCTTCCAGCTGTCTTTTCCATGATGGGTATTGTCTCTCATGGTTGCTCTTATAGCCAAGCATCTCTAGGATCACTGCTGGTGAAGTGTATATCAGCTCATTGGTTTCAGTGATTGATGTGGTAGGGAACGCTCTCAATGCTGCATTCACTGTTTCCAGGAGATTTTCCGAGGGTACTTCACTTAGCCATTGTTATCAGCATCGGATGTCTTGCGCTCATTTTCGCCATGATCTTATTTTTGGTCAGTTGCTTCCTTACTCAGCGCTATGGGTTCACTCATTGTGGGTCCGTTTCCCAACCCTGGTTGGGGAGATGGTATAACCTCCCCTCTGACCTGGCGTCCTGAATCCTCCTTGCCGTAACATTTGTGTTGTATCTCGTCAATCTCAAGTTGTGTTAGCATTTGCCGTTTGTGGATGTTGGAACACTGAGCTACTAGGTGTTTTGCTGTCAACTTTGCCTGTGGGTATCGAAGTAACCATTCAGCCCGCATTCTTCTTGTGTAACCTCTCTGATTAGGGTTACTTGAGTAGTAGCATTGTAGTAGTAGTTGTTGTTCCATTAGCCCATTTTTCATCAAGGTAGCCTGGTTCCCTAGCGCCTGACGCAGACCTTGTTTGTCCGAGCGATGTCTGAGCTGGCATCTCATGTATTTCATTGTCTCTCATCATGGTATGAATTTGTGGGCTGGTTAAAACTGGTTAGATAACTCAACTTATAGTATGCTATTCTAACTAAGTATGCTAACAGAAAACAAGTTTCATCATCCAGCAGAAATATGATTGATTCTATTTTTGTCGTCGGAGCAAGTCCACGTCGGAGCAAGTCCACGTCGGAGCAAGTCCACAGTCAATCTACACAAATCACACAGCCCCAACAGAATACCTAACTAGCACAGACTATAACAGAATAATAATCAAACTATCGCATGTTAATGCACTAAAATAAGCCATAAATATTGCTTCTTTGAAATCAATGTTGAACAAAATACGTGGAGATACCTTGACACAGAATAACGAAGAGATGTAGATTAAAGTGTTGTTTTTTGTTCTTCCATGGATGCAATTAATTTTTTTGATCTGACTTCTGCATTCCTTACTGCCTTTTTTGCTTGTTTGAGCACCTCTGAAATTTGGACCGGAAGGGATGCAGAGAACATGCAGTAGAATTTAGGGACAGGAGCGAACAGTAGAAATTAAGGGTTACAGGGTAGATGGTTAGTAGGACGCCAAGGAGGAACTGAGGCCGGGATATCTGCGAGAGCTTCCTGGAGAGAATCCAGACATGAAAGGTTGGAGGAATCCGAGACTGAGGAGTGGGTACAGAGGGCAGGCAGGTTGAGCACTAAGGGGCTGTTTACACAACAAATTTTTTTAGAAAACCTGAGGTTTTTCTCTGCGACAGGGAGGGGCGAAAATGCAACTTTTCAAAATGGTTTGCCGGATTTAAGAATTCTGACTACGTTGGGTGATTCGTCAACGCAAGGCCGGGGACTTTCTAAAATGATTACATTACTGCCAGCTACTCACGCCATATTGGACTTGCGAACTCCTGCCATTTTTCAACTCTTTTTCCTGGTAAATAGGAGAAAACTGGGGGAAACCATAGAATACTGCATCCACGGGTGACAAAGAGCTATGTAAAGGCTGGGCATATGTATTACATTGTTCGCAACAATATCAGATTGCTCGCCCTGTCGTGTAAAAACAGAGTCCTGGCAAAACGTTTTATTTGTAAACTAGATATTTAGCTTGTGAACTAAATATTTTAGTTTAGAAACTGGCATTTCTAAATGAAGAAATAACAAGCACACAAATATGACTAGGGCTTGGTGTTCGATCCCGATCTCAAGAGTTGGAATCAATTATCACGATCCGATTCAATCTGATCCAGTTCGATATAGATATGGGAAAGTGCTATTAAAAACGTTTTTTTGAGCTGTTATCCTAATTATATTTCTGTAATTTAATGACTTAAGACGGGTGAGTAACAGTTTACCAGGTAAATATGGTGTTAACACTTTCAAAACTAAGCCTTATAACAGCTTTCTGGATTTTTAATTCTTATTTCAGCTGTAAAAAGAGGGGCAAACTACGTTAAACAGTTAAAAAGATTTTTGAACTTGTTAATCGATATGACTCGTATGGTGCTTACACACTGAACGTGATAGACACCACCATAGAGTCAGGTTTACATGTAAAGTTAATGGAGGAGCGCGATGAAGCGCAACTGGGGATCCCACGCCAAATCAGAAGCAGATTTGTGTCGCAAAAAAGCTTTTCTGCCTGATTTGTGCGACCAAGAAGCGCGGCTGGTGCGTTTCAGGCCCAACCGAAAATATGCGCTGCATTTTATGTCTACCGCAGAAGTTGGAGAAATCTCAACCAAAGAAATTCTAATAAAGAGAGAGCTCCCACTCTCTTGGTACTTCCGGGTTCTGAAGTGGTTGCAGTTCCACTCTGGTCATGATGATTGCAGAATGAATGGAGGTCTATGAAGCAATACCCCTAAAAATCCACTTTTCTTGGGATATTCTTCTTTTGTCTGGTCATTTTGATATATTTTTTTAAAGTAGATGCAAATAAATTACATATTGCTGGGTTTTAGATTTTTTAGAGTCACTTATTTGCTTTAAATTATTTTAAACTGACAATGACATCAGACACTTTGTACGACCAGAGATACCGCTTCACAACAATCCTTATTTTTCTGTTTAAATGTCACACTAAATACATAACCATAGGCAGTGCTAGCAACCAAAAAAAGGTCTTAGGTTGAAAAAAAAAAAAAACTTGGGCGAAAAAGTCCGCCTAAACATTCTGGTGCCGCTTCGGATGCCACGATGCCGTCAGGCGATACATCTGGTCGTAATCAGTCCTTCACTGACCAATCAGCAATCAGCAAAATGTTATGTTATGTTATAGGAAACAACAACTCAAGCTGTAAGAAAACGAAAGGACATATGTACTCGTTCATTCAACTTTCGACATATAACCCATGTTGAACTTGAGAGTGGCAAGGCTCTCCTCAAACAGCTTTGTCTCAACTACAGCTTCAAGTCGCCCCATGCCAACCAATCAGCTGATGGGTGTCAGTGATACCGTGACTGAGTGAATGGAGTCACAGCATCAGCAGGATAGGAAAACTCATAAACACCGTGGCTAATCACGCTAATGACACCAGTTTTCTATACAGAGACGGGAATAAAAAACAAAATATTATAAAGAGCTTAAACTATTTAGACAGTAATGCTCTTAAGAGGTTTGTGGATGGCTATTAAAAGAGCTGTTGTGGCCGCAACAGGCCCTGCTCTCTCCACCAAGTAATAAGCCATAAACAGCTGCGGAGACCATAGTGCACCCGTCAGCTGCAGTCACACATGCTGGGCTGGATGGAGATCGTGCCCCGCTCCCAGGTTCCAGATTCTTCCGCCGCTGCTCGACTGGGTCTACACCCCGCAGGAGCGGTCCCAACATTTAACGCGGTCAGCTCATAGACCAGATTCCACTGGGAGCTCCTGGAGGGTCGGGAGAAGGAGGGAAGGAGGAGCAGTAGGCCAGCGGAGCGGTCCTGGTCAGGGTCCTCCCACATCTCTGCCTCACGCGCGTGAAAATGACATATTTTAAGGTGGAACCAGTTCGCTTTGGACACACTTCAATGCGCAAATGTGCAAGCGACCAGCTAGGGGCATGTGGCACTTTTTGGTCACATATATCACGTACGCTGTGTACGCACCGTTAGAATTTTTATCAGAATCAATTTTTCGATTCTTGTTCATTCAACACAGCCCTAAATATGAAATTTTAAAATGAACACCCATTCTTTTTCTTTTATGAAGGCCTAAATAACACAAATGATTGCTGTTAACTTTTGACTGTGTAACTTTACAGGTGCCAGCACCTCATGCTGTGACAACACAACAAGACCACTAAAAGCTGTTCAGTACCACATCTAACCCCATTCTCCAGTAACTGTTTTCAGCATTCCCACCCAAATGAAGGATTTATCACTTCCTAAAAAGAATATAGAGCCCCCCCAACCCAAATCTCAATCAACACCCATCAGGCGGCCCAGAGAAACTTTGAGCCAGAGTGGATGGGAAAAAGCCTTGCAGAGTGGAATCTACATGAATGAGAGAGCAAACCCTCCATATTCAGGGCTGGGAAATGGCTTTTCATGCTCCGCTCTCAGAGAAGCCAATTGAGCTGCAATGCATTGCACGTCTGCCCTTCTTCTTCACTGCAGGCGATTCAATTACCTCCAATGCAAATTGGCCAAGGCTTTTATTTCTAGGAGGCAAAACCCTGGTTACCCATAAGGCATCTCATTTGAAAGTTCACCAATTAGGGAGCTAATGCATCTGTTTGTCATGGCTCGGAGTGAAAGAAAGACATTGGTGCAGAATAAAAGTGTCCCATTTATAGAGCGAGAATGAGGGGGAAAGAGGTCCAACACGAAACTGGACCCACTTATCTAAACTTTTTAATGAGACGTGCTGAACTATAGTAAAAGTCTGCTGCTGCTGCCATCACACTTTGCAGCTTTGCAAGTTTTCATACAAATAAAGTTTTATCAGATTTGTAAAGTGGAAGAAAACTGGTGAAATGTTTTAAAAACGTATTACTATATAAAAATCAGGGGACTCATTTACGCACAAAGTGGGGTCTGAAAGCTACATACACCAGGTTTGGGATTTATAGAAAAAAACGTGTCGGAAAACTGTGCCCAACTTTAAGCAAACCTACGGATCTTGCTAAGGCACTTTTTGGACCCGAAGGACACTTACTGCAGCAGGAGAGATCCCACAATTGAGAATTTCAGCTACATTTTTAGACTTGTAGAGCCTTACACATACAGATGATTAGGGATGGGTATCATTAAGGAATTATTGATACTACTACTCTTAACGACACTCCTTATCGATCCGGTACTTTGTCGGTATCCTTATTGGTACTTTTTTTTTTTTAAACAAAAGGGATAAAACACAAATAAGAACTATATTTTTTTCATTTTTATAGTTGGAACAGAAAAGCCCAGAAAATAAATAATTACAAAATAAAAAGTAAGAAATTAATAACTTAATAAAAACACCGTCAGAATCACCCCCGGGGCTAGTTTATACTGGTGCCCATCCCTACAGATGAACACACAACAAACGTTCACACCCCACTTCCCATCTACTATAAACTGAGAGTAAAAATGAGAATCTAAATTAAAATATGTTGAACATAAGAAGTATAACACCGTATGTTCATTTGTATGTCTAAAGATTACATAGCAATAGCACTTATGTTGCATTAATTGTGTGAAATACAAATATGAATACTGCAGCGACACTTCTGTATAATGCTGGACAGTGATGCTTCCAGTGGCTCATTGAAGATCAGCCACTGGAAGCATCTGGATGTGGGGAGCCGATGTAGATTCCTTAAAGCAGGCGTATTAGATTTATGTCCTGAACTGGACCCGGTGTTGGATGTTCCAAACTGCTGAAGCCATGCATCAGACAACGATGTGTCACTTGCAACTCTTCCGTTTCTTTGTGACCCCGAATCAATATTTTCCGAAGATGATACATTTTAAAAGTCGACTTGAATCACACTTTTTCTGTCAGGTTTTAAATATCTAGGAGCAATTAAAATTGTGTTTAGTTTTAAATTAATTTTATTTGTATTAATTTATTTTATTCCACTTTTATTGTTGCTACAAGTTGTAAGCATATAATTTAAACTTTTTTTTTTGTCTTTATCGTGTTTTATCGCTTGTGCTGCTGCTTTTACTTTTTATGATTTAATCTTTTTTACTCATGTTGCACATTATCTTCTTGCAACTGTGTGTTTTGTTTTTTGATGTGAAGCACTTTGGTCGCCTTTGGGTGAATTAAGCACTATACAGATAAACAGCCTTTGATTGATTGACTGATTGAAATAAAACGGTTTTCCATGCCTCCACCTGCTTGTTTCCATCTCTGTGGAATTGCTTTCTCCGCCTCTCAGTTGCCACGGTTACCTGTGAAACCCCCCATATCAGTCAGTTTAATATTCACTAGACACTTAGCATTGACTGCTTATGGCAGAAAGAGGGTGTGTACTGGATGGGGTATGATCCAGAAACAGCTGAGCACATTTCTAGGGAGAGTCTGGTTTATAAAGTGGAAATTAAGTGCAGCCTTGCATACTCCACCTTTGATAGATCAGAAACTTACTAGGCATAAGTAAAAACATTGCTGAGCTTAAGTAAGGTATAAGTAAGAATTCTTTATCAATAAGAACCCTGGTATTTTCTTTTACTCTAAATAAAATCCAGAAGAAGGATCTTTCTTTCTTTCTTTCTTTCTTTCTTTCTTTCTTTCTTTCTTTCTTTCTTTCTTTCTTTCTTTCTTTCTTTCTTTCTTTCTTTCTTTCTTTCTTTCTTTCTTTCTTTCTTTCTTTCTTTCTTTCTTTCTTTCTTTCTTTCTTTCTTTCTTTCTTTCTTTCTTTCTTTCTTTCTTTCTTTCTTTCTTTCTTTCTTTCTTTCTTTCTTTCTTTCTTTCTTTCTTTCTTTCTTTCTTTCTTTCTTTCTTTCCATGAGCCTTACTCAGAGGCCAAAGAGGAGCTACAGAGATCAGCAGCTCAGGTGGGAGAACACCTATTACAGGACACAATGGCTCCATAACTCCATAACTCTTGTGGAACAGCGGAAGGAAGAATAGAAGCTCAGCTTAAAATTCCTTAAAAAGGAATGTTAAAGTTTTGGTGCAGACCAGCCAAGCTCAAAAACTTGGACCACCAGAGTGGGTAGTGTCAGGAGGCCTGTGTGTGGTGGAAGGTATGGACCCAAACACAGAAGCGGAGTGCGAGGTTGTTTATTGAATGTTGGCGATGAAGGACGGCAATGCTGACCAATGTTGCTGACGGCAGTAGTGTTACTGTATCTTACTTTTTACTTTTATTTGAGTAATATTATGAAGTACTGTATCAGCAGCAGCAAAATTTCTCGATACCTTACCGACTGTGAGTAATTTGTCTGGATCAAAACAAGCTTTGTTCCCAGATGGTAACCTGACATTGAATAGATATTGATTTTTTATCTGAATCAATAGATGTCTAAATGGATGTTGCATCACCTTTTCCAAACTGATGACTCCTAACATTGACAGCAGCGATATTGAAACAATGTTGAAATAAATTGTTCCCCATGATTGATGGCGTTTTGATATTTGGTTTACTGGGCGATGATTGAAAAGTCATTGATTTTGAGTTTTAGTTGACCGGGAAACCATGGCACAGCACTGCATCTCATTAGGAATACATTTCAGGTAAGCGCTTCATTTTCATCTTTTAATGCACTACACAGTCAAATGTATATTTGTATGGATGTTACATAGACTTGGGACTGTCATAGCTTAATTAATTAATTAATTATTGACTCATCTAATAAACCTGGCAACCGGTTAAAAACACCAGGCGTTGTGTAATCAGTTAGCAAGCAGAGCTTTGTTCATGGCTTACTTCATAGTCAACACTTTTGTCAAACCACGTATAAATAAAATAAAATGGCCAACTGACCATTAAGCCATTTCGTACATATATACGATATTTTAACAATAAAAGGTCCAATTAATTTACTACAGTAAAATAGTCCTCAACAAACTTTGTGTCCACAATCCTCCATAATGTGCAGCTGAAAACCTCTGACAACTCTTTCAGTGTGTCCATTTCTCAAACTTTTTGTAACTTTTCTAAAAATATATAGGCTAAGTTAAAACAGTCTAATAATTGCCTACATTACTACAGTTGTTAAAAGTTGTGATTTCTCATAACATAAAGTATGCTTTTTTGTTATGTTTCAGATATCCTAATTGAGCAGCCAGGCACTGCCATGAATGACTTTGCTTTATTTGGTCAGCAAGACAAAATTGGCTCCGTTATGCGCCAGACCGGGCAGGAGGAGTTGGACATGAAATTGAGAATAAAAGATAAATTAAATGAAATAACTTGTTTATTTCTGCTTCTTAAGCATGTTTGCTAGTTTTACTTAATAAAAAATTACTTTATGTTTTCCAGGACATCCTGCTGTAGATAAACAGGATTAATTGCTCTGGTATTATTGAAATATAAGGAAAACACATTGATCCATACTTATGTTGCAATTTTAACATTGTTTCAATATTGAAGTTAATACAAATACAATTATAATTCCATTGGTCTATAGTTAATAAATCAACATTGTTTCAATATTAATTTTGGGTGCAAACTGATGTTGAATCAACATTGAACTCTGACGTTGATTCAGTGATTTAATGTTGACAATCCAATGTGGATTCAACATAGATTCAAAGTCCGTCTGCAATCAGGGTTATTTTGTAATTATGCTATTTATATTTATTAATTCTTTCACTGTACTCTTCAAACTATAATTAGCACATAGCTTTATATTTTTGTCTGTCTAATGAGATCATTTTCAAATGATTAGTCAATAAACTAAAGTACTGACTAACTCAGGGGTTCCCAAAGTTTTTTCCCTCAGAGGGCCAAAAAGAAAATCTATCAGAGAGCCACTGGCCAAATGTAATAATATTTACACAAAATAGAAATATGAATAAGAAAGTATAGTAGAGTACTTTATTTATTAAGCATTTATTTAACCTTCCTTTCTGAGTAAGTCATGTTAAACATCATCATGTCAGTTATAGCCATTTAGAAAACATATTGATTGATTTAGTACTGATTTCAATGAAAATATTATCTTCCTCCCAGCATTTTTACGTCTATTGTCTGTGTGCGACCAACAATGCCATGTTGATAATTGATGCTTAAGCTAGCAACACTTGTGGAGGTAATTCAATCCACTCCTGTGTGGCACCAAAGGATCGTAGGACATTGTATAAATGGATAAAATATAACTATTTTCGGTCTTATAAAGTGTGCAGATATTTCAATTGGTATTTCAATTTGTACGGTGGAGCAGTGGTTACCACTGTTGCCTTGCAGCAAGAAGGTTGTGAGTTCGTATCTCGGCCCAGAGTCCTTCTGCATGGAGTTTGCATGTTCTCCCCGTGCTTGCGTGGGTTCCCTCCGGCTTCCTCCACAGTCCAAAAACATGACTTTCAGGTTAATTGATCAATCTAAACTGTCATTAAGTGTAAGTGTGTGCATGCATGGTTGTTGGTCCTGTCTGTCTCTATGTGGCCCTGTGATGGACTGGCGACCTGTCCAGGGTGTTCCCCGCCTGTTGACAGCTGGAGGTAGGCACCAGCCCGACTGCAACTCCTTAAGGATTAAGCGGTTCAGAAAATGGATGGATGGGATATTTCAATTTTAAACCTAATTTAAACAGGGCTATCTTTTTGAAAAAACAAGCAAACTAAGGGCTATTAAATTTTTAATGCACCAACTGTCAATGGCTCAGAAAAGACGACTCAAATGCAGAACTCAACACTGTTAAATTAAACCAAAAAAGGAACCCAGATGAGACAAAGTTAAAAGTAAAGCTAAACAAGTCCAAAACTAACTAAATACGCTCTCATAAAGTTTTACAGAGGGCTAAATCACTTGACACAATAGATGAAGACAAACTGGCAAAGGAAGCTGCTTGCAATGAGGCATAAATTGAGAAAACAGGACACAGGTGGAAGACATAAGGCTGATTAGTGAGGAGCCTCAGATTGTGAAGCTACTTGTAATGACACAGGAAATTAGTTCACAAAATAAAACAGGAAGTACAAAAAATACAATAAAACCAGATACATGGCTGCAAGGCACTCAACCCACAGAACCACCCATAACACCAACGTAGGTCCATGAATTCCTATAATTAACTCTTTTTCTAAACCCAAGTAATGCATACACAGAATAGCGCTCTGTTCATAATTCAGCCCTCACCACATCAGTTAACCTCAACCAACCAAACTGGATTGTTGTGCAGCAGCATGTGTTGTGATCCCAAATGACATGTGAGTAGATTATTAATGGCGTATTGGCTTTGTGGTGATATGATGATTTCATAGGTTGTCTGTGGGAATTATCCGTCCGCTTTGGAGGTCAGCTCCAGTGTGTTTGGTGCAGTTTGAGGTGTGCAGTGAAGAGTTTAAATGCTCCGTATTTATGTATATTTGTGCATTTTGGCTCACTGTACAGCTTCAGTACATGTCAAAGTGAGATACTGCTACATTAAAAATACGAAATTATTCAGTTAAGCTGATGTGTTCAGACTTAAATTAGTGCCAACTCTTAGCGGAAGTAGCTGTGTCCATCTTCAACATAAAAGCATTTATTTTGTTATGTTGTGGTGAACTGGAGAATCTGCTGAGTGTTTACTTTTGGAAAATGATAAGTTGTGACATTTGATGTGATATTTAGCAATGGTGATTAATTCACAGCTACCCTGTGCTTAACAAGATCAAAATGTTTTGTTTGACAGCCCTACTACAAATAAAAAAATAAGAAGGTATGTGGATGAAGTTTGTTTGTTTATTATTCTTGAGGCACCAATTCAAGCACCGTTTAAGCACCGGCACCATTTCAAAAATACCAGTTGGGCACCGGTATTGGATAAAACCTAAACAATACCCATTCCTATTTATCAGTGGTCTTATATGTCTTCCATTTTCTAATATTTGCTCCCACATTTGATTTCTTCACACCAAGCTACAGATTCAGTCTTCCCAGCCTGGTCGAATTCTGCAATTTTGCTGCTGGTTTCCTGTTACAGCTCTTTGGTCTTGGCCATAGTGGAGTTTGGATCGTGACTGTTTGAGGTTGTGGACAGGTGTATTTTATACTGATAACCAGTTCAAACAGGTGCCCTTAATACAGGAAACAATGGGAGGATAGATGAGCCTCTTACAGATAAAGTAACAGTTCTGTGAGAGCAAGAAATCTTGCTTGTTTATTTGTCATCAAATACATACTTTCCACCATAATTTGCAAATACATTCTTTAAAAATCAGACCATGTGATTTTCGGAAATTTCTTTTTATTTTATCTCTCATAGTTGAGGTATACCTATGATGAAAATTACAGGCCTCTCTCATCCTTTAAACTTGCACTATCAGAGGCTGACTAAATACCTTTTTTGCCCCACTGCATAGTTCTAGAAACATCTAATGTGTGTTGCATTTTGTTGTCTCAGCTGAGATCTTACTGTTTATCTATCTTCCACATGAATAAAACATACCTTTATTTGCAGCTTGCCGCTGCTTTATATCAATCATTCACAAAGCTGGGGCCGTGATTTGATTCTCTTTGTAAGTTTCATGGCAACAATGGCATCTTCACAAGAGTGAAACATTGCAGACATGTGTTTTCTGTTGTCCTCTTCATGATTTGTGTTAATCGTGCGCAGACTGATGAGGGAGAAATCTGTATCCTATACCGTTTCTAATTCACATTCAGACGATGGATTTATTTTAGTAAATATAGTGGGACATATTCTAGAGGACCGAAGCTGCATTGTGGGAGCAACTTCGTGATTCTCACTGGGACCACCAGAGGGCGACTATGCGGTTTTGACTCGACCAGCTGAGCTGAGTTGGTTCAAACAATCTAGACGGTTTCCTCTTTATTAAGTGTGACAAACATCATCACAAAAGATCAATGAAGGTGTCACCAAACCTTGAAAGCGAGACAAGTCAGCAGCTGTGCCTTTTTTTATAAGCAGCTGGAGCAACAGTGGCCAGTCCTGCTGGTCTGAGCTCTGCTGCGCAAAAATATTCATTTGATCAAATTATAGACAAACTTCATTGCAACATATTATAATTTTTATGTAAAAGATGAACAAAAGATGGGCATTATTGGCTGCTGTCTGTAAAGTTACATAGTCAAAAATGAACACCATAACTTTATTGTCCCCTTGGGGACATTATTATTATGTTGCATTATGATGCACTATTGTGGGACAATAAAGTCAGTTCAATTCAGTATGTCAATTTATTTGAATAATCTCAACAGTGTTATTCATTCAATTATAAATGTCACATTTTGTTCCTAAAATTTAATCAGCAAGCTAAATATCAAGTTTGGTTAATAAATATTAAGCTTCCTGACTAAAAATTTCGTTTGGATGTATATTTGTTGTTCACATATCAAACATTTAGCCTCTACAGATATGCAGTTAGGAACTTGAATATTTAATTAAGAAGCTAAATAGTTTAATACCTAAATATGTAGCCCCCAGCTAAATATTTATAAACCACTGCTGAACAAAACTAACATCAAGATTCATATCAATTTTGCCAGAAAATATCCAGATCAGCCCAAAGACTTCTGCGAAAATCCTCTGTGCACCGGCAAGACAAAGGTTGAACTTTTTGGAAAGTGTGTGTCCTCTTTCCATTGAAGACATCAAACAGATGGAAAAACACGGTGGTGGCGGTGTGGTGGTCTGGTGCTGTTTTATTACTTCAGGATCAGCACGACTTGCAGTGATAAATGGAACCATGAATTCTGCCGCCTATCAAAACATCCTGACGGTGAACAGCAGCGGGACAATGATCCAAAACACACCAGCAAGTCCACCTCTGATTGGCTCAAGAAGGAAAAATGAAGACTTTAGATGGGCCTCCTTAAAGTCCTGACATGGAACCTATTGAGATGCTATGGCATGACCTTAAAAAAGGTGGTTCATGCTGGAAAAAAAGAGGCTGAACTACAACAATTCCCCCACAGCTAGAAAAGACTCACTGCCTGTTCAACTTAAACCAGTTCTTAGGTTTAGGGGCCAATCACTTTGTCACACAGGTTTTAAGTGTTTTTCTTCCTTGATTATAAAACCTTCATTTAAAAACTGCATTTATTCGAGTTGTCTTTGACTGACATTTGAATTAGTTTGATGCGATACTGATTTAAATGTGACGAACCTGCAAGAAAATCAAAATGAATAAATATATCAGGAAGGGGGAAAACACTTGGACAAGGGAATTTGTAAGAAACGTTTCACATTTGCTTTCATGAAGAAAATAGAGCAAATAATCTTCTTTATTTTTTTTACTGTCACCAAAAGAGGGCAGTATTAGGAGGGTTTCTGTATTTCCTTGTATGCAGAGACCTGAATAAATAGAAACCGTGGCTTGTTTTAAAGGCTGGATGATTGAACCAAATAGAGGCGAATAAATATAACGGAGTTTATTTTGACATTTTCTTGCACTAGACTAGAGTTTTTCTCTAGCCCCTCCAGTGATGCATGTGTGGTCGTGTTCGTGTTCGTCTTTCAGAAAAAGCAATTCAGGTAACAACAATTTACAACAGAAAAGCTTCTTGGCGTCTGTGACTTCTAGGGGAATCTGAGGCCTCCTCCACGGTCCTGTCATCGATCATAGGAAGGCAGAGTACCCAACGATTGGACTCAAGAAAGACAAGCACTACTTTTATGTATTTGTACTGAAGTAAAAGTATAAATAAGCTGTCCAAGGAATGAGTCAAGAGTAAAATAGTAATGGGGCGATTCAAACACAGCATTACTGAAGAGAACATAGGATCAGTTCTGTTAGCGCTTACTTTAAAAAAATAATTTAATCGGAAAGAAAAAAAGAAAATGTTTTGGCATTTTAAATGTACAATGACATAATTAATAGGGTGATACCCGGTGAACTGGGCCACCAGAAAACATTGGGCACTTAAACTTTGAGCTTCTTTGCCTTTTAAATTTGTACAGACAATGTCAGCAACACATTTAACATTTTTGACACGAGTGTTCTTGAATCAAAAAACTTAGATTTGACTTGTCTATATTTGTCAAATGGTTGCCCAACTTCCCTGATGTCAGCCTGGACATATAAAATATGAATATGATTTCAAAAGAACACATTTGAAGCGGAAGAGACAATTTTTCAATTCAAATTTTTAACAGAAAACCTATAAAACTATCATTTATAACAGGTATCGTATATATTACAGACTATGGGACAATATGCAGTGTTTACTGTATAACTTACATATTCAACTGATCGCCATATGGCTCAGTAGATCAACTACAAAGCTTGTGTACAAACAAGAGGTCTCACTTTATAGTGTAAATAACACGTTTACTTTTTTACTTTTTACTGTTCAATTAAACACACTCTGCAAATATCCCTTAGCATGTTCTAATCTGAGAATGCCACTTTATTTGAAATGACTTTACAGTACTTTGGTTTTGTAGTTGTGACACTGATGTACATTTTTTATTCTTAATTCTGTTTTTCGTACTTTTTGCATCTTTCTTGTGTTATTGTAAATGATTCTATTATCTGTCACCTTGCTGCTGTTACAGCTAAATTTCCTCATTGTGGGACAAAAAAGATGATTACTATTATCGTCAGGGATGCAACGATACCACTTTTTTCAAAACAACCGATATGATACCGATATTTTGATCTGAGAAATTGCCCGTACTGAGTACCAATGCCGATACTTCCGCCACGCACAAAAAAGGCCATGAATTGGAAGGTTTTATTTTCTTCTCAACCAAAAAATGATGGGGAATATGATAGAAAATAAAATATTCATAAAATCACTCCAAAACTACATTTTCAAGTGAACAATAAACATTTCAGTGAAATTATTGCAGAGTTTCCAAATTCTAAGTATCGGTTCATGGTATCGGTTAACTAACTGATACGAGTACATTAAAACAGTATCGGCCCCAATACCAGTATCAATATTGGTTCATCTGTAATCATTATTGTATCAATATTATTGATTATTATTACCAAATTGTAGGGTTAATGTTCTTGTGTATTTTTGGATACACTGTTCTTGTTTTGATCCAGTGAAATGACAAGTCAGTTGAGAAATTTGACTCATCAGGAGGCTAGTAATACCTAATGATAATATAAATGAACTAAAAGTAAAAAGTAAGTTACAACTTCTCAAGTAAATGTAACAAGATATTACACACCTCTAGATAGAACAGACAGGACCTCCTTTGACACGTTTATACCTCAATATCAAATGTAAAAAATATGATTATATTATACAATAAATGCGGCTGAATTGAGCTAAATCTCTTTTAATAAATGTTCTATTCAGATCAAGCATAGTCCAATCAGGATGAGGGTTCTTCTCTTCTGTTGCTCGTTGAGTTGTAAAACAGCCCAAGGTACAACACCCCCAGCAGGTACCTGCTACCTTTACTGCCACCTGGGATAAAACAGCTCTGGAGCACATAAACGGGAGGCCCGCTGTGGAGATGGGAACGTCGGCAGAGCCTCCCAGCCTCAGTGGCTCCCCCTGCAACAAAAGAGCAGACGGTGATTCCAACCCGGCTCTTTTGTCGGGATCCACATGGGGCCCTGATTAAAACAGTTCAACTCACAGTAGGGGGGGGATTGACCGGCCCACCCCTTACCTCGACAGCAGCCACTTACCTGCAGCCTTCCCAGGGAAGAATTAGGCAGGAGACACACATCTGTCTGACCTTCAAACTTCCGTTAAAACCGTGTATAAACTGCGGAGTGCGTGGAAATCCATCCTTTGAGACAAAGCGGATTCAGGGATTCGGACATCCCGCCAGGCCAACGTGTGAAGCAACATGTTGGCCTCTGTTGATCTCGTTGCAGCAGTTCGCGCTGTGGATCCTTCTCTCTGCATAGATTCCTGCTGTTGTTGCCCCCGTTTAGCTCTCGTCACCTCGGAAGTTCAAAGTGAAGCCAGGCGGTCCTGCAATGGGTCACAGTGTGAAGGTGTGAGAGTGTGTTTCTGTGTGTGTGTGTGTCTGTGGATCCTCTTTAACCCTCGCTTCTCAAGTGTTGATTCCACATTCTGCTGTTTTCCACATTATTCCCAAATCCCAACTAAAGTGTTCTTACTAAACTGTCAAGTGTTCTGACAGGGTGTATGCTGCTAACAATTTTTAATTAGACATAAAACTGACAAAATTCTCACGTTACTTTTTGAGATAAAATTGAAACATTTAACACAGTCTGCAAGCTTTTCTGTTCCTTTCATCCTGCATAAGCCGCAGCTTAAGATAAGTCCCTATTTACAGTTTGCAACAAGCCATGTAGAGGAAACATATGGAAGAAGATACCCTGATCAGATGGGACCAACAGAAACACTGAGTGTTGCAGAAAACTAGGGGGCAGTTTACACAACATTTTTCAGCAAACGAAGGTCCTTCTTGCCGGTTCGGCATCTCGTTGACACGAGAATGGGCAGGGGACGAAAACGATGACGTCACTGCCAGCCACCCATGGCATATTGGACCACAACCCGATCCGTACCATTCACAAGAGTTAGCATTGATTATCACGATCTGATCCAAATCAATCTGCTCCAGTAGATATGGGTCAGTGTGATTAAAAACGTTTTTTGAGCTGTTATCCTAATTATATGCCTAACTGACTTAATGCTGGGTGAGTAATAGTTTACCAGGAAAAACCTGTATAAACACTTTCAGAACTAAGCCTTAAAACGGCTGTCTGGATTTTTTTATTCATATTTAAGTTATAAAATAGGGCCAAACTATATTAAACAAACAGATTTTTGAACTTGTGAATCTGATTCTGAATCGATTCTTATAAAAATTCTAAGAATCAATTCAGAATCAATTTTCCTTTTTTTTCAACACTGCCCTACGCATGTATAAAACACTTCCACTTGAATCACTTTACGATAGCATGTATTGGAATTGTACCCATTATAGGGGCAAAGTCCTGCCTTCTGCGCCTTATTATTGGGTACGGGTCCTAAATGTTAAAATAAACAGATGGATAAAGTATTAGTTCTCAAATATAAGGAAAATAGTTACGTTAAGGTTAGGTAATGCTTCTCGAATGTTAGGATTAGTAGTCAAGCAGAGATGAGAAAGGAGGGACCTTTCCCCTCACCTAGTACAATTCCAATATTCACATGGGCTCCATCCCCTTCTGTAGGGTTCACTTTTGCTCCTCCGCACACCATTTTCTTTCTTGAAACAAAAGCCGTCAAGATTAGCTAAAGATTAGCTAACGGGGACCTAACGGTGTCGTTCAAATTGCCTAAATGTTGCAATGTCGCCGAAGAGAGGAATGACGTAAGATTCGCATAGGCGCAGTAAAGATCGGGTTCCAGTAGTAGCTGTCAAAGTCATTTCCATTGTGGGCCACATCAAGATAATGAATGTGATAGTATTGATAAAACTATCTTTAACAAACCTCTAAAATATTAATAAATATCTGTCTCAACAAAGTCCTTCTTAAATTTTGATACTAATCATCTTTTCGCAATAATGTGATTTAGGATTATTCAATTAAACACTTATTTGGCAGATAAAATAGTGTTTAGGTGCACGTAAATAGAACTGAAAAGTTTTTAGGTTTGACACGTGTGGTTTAGATCAACTCTTTTACAAGACACCAAATCAAGAAAATGTGAGGCAACAGTTGAATTTTTGTTCTTCACAAATGCTCCCAATCCAGTCTGACTGACTTTGAGCTATTTTGCAAAGAACAATGGGCGGAAATCGTAGCCTCTTGTGCAGGGTTTTAACAGTTTTAAAATGTTCATTAGTTTTAGTTTTTATTTAGCTTTGACTTGAGATTTTCATTTCTATTTCAGGTTAAATTAGTTTTTACTATTTGTTAGGTAGTTTTTTTTTTATGCTTGGTGTTTAGTTTAGTTTCAGTTTTAGCTTTAGTCTTGTCATTAAACAAGTTGTGTACCAGGGCAAGACTAAAAAAAAAAACAAGAAATGTATAACAAGATGTAATAATGTATTGACATGGGCCGGATGAACAACCATAAAAATCAGGCGAGCATAAAAAATATTTGGCAGAATAATGTTCATAATTCTGTAAACACAATAACAGCACCTGTTCATTAGAAAACCCAACAATTAATGCATGTGCTACAGTTCTATAAAAACACTGAGTGGCAACACAACAAACAAAAAAAACCAAGATACTATGATCCTTTTGATCATTTTGCACATATTCTAGAAGTAAGTAATCCCAAATTAGACTCTGGCGCTTTCTCTCAACCTTCACTGACATGACACTAGGCGGACCGCAGCCACACAGACGACTTGACGGACATGTTGGGATAATGCAGTACAGCCAGTAAAAACCAGCAAAAACCAGAAACTAGAGAGGCATTATTTGTCCATCAACACAGTGGCTACACACACAACCTACACCAGCTACACAACTCCGGCTCCCATTGCTATTACAGTTTGCTGTAGCAGTGTTGGTTAGCAATGTTAGCTTGTTTGTTAGCCATAGCTCAATTATTATGAGGTTTTAGCTGCAGACTGTTTAATCATCGTTCTAATCGCTTCTTCTGATAGCTTGCAATCCAAAGACGCCTTTTATTTGCCTTGAAAGGGGGCGAGTCGATGGGATTTTATAAAATGTTCCCGTTCTGTTGTTTTTATCAAAGTGATTTGTGCTACCAAAGGCACATGTTTGCATCTGTTTCTGGTGACAACGCACTGTAGGCAGGGAGTGACATAGAAATAATTCTTCTAGACTTTATGAGACACTTTATTAAAGGAAAACTAAGCACATTTTCTCAATAAAGTCAGTTTATTTCAGTTAGTGTTTACGGTTTGTTTGTTTTCGTTTTTTTGTTACATATTCTCATTTTCTAATTTCAGTTTTCGTTATTTCATTTGTTTTCGTTAACGATAACCGCGTTACTCTTTTGCCTCTTGTTTTTGAATAAAAAAGTTTTGAAGCCCATGTATCGTTTTATTTCTGTCATCCCAAAGAGTCACATGGACGTTTGTGTTTGTAACATGACAAAATCTGTGTGGGGGGGGAATTAAAGAGATTTGAAAACGTCTGCAAAGCATGGTGCTACATTCTTAGCAGATGGTGCCGTACACGGCTTTTTAAAAGAGTTTCAGTTTGGACACTTTAAAACAAGCCCTTCAATACAGAGTGTTATTTGTGATTAAATATATGAAATGAGTTATAGAGTTAGCTTGGGTAGACTTTTTAAAAAAAAAGAAGGAGAGGGAGCCAAAAAAAAGAAGAGACACTTGAAGATGAAGGGGCAGTAGAAGAAAAGGGGCAATTACTGCTCCTTTCTTATGGAAATGGTAATGAAGTGGGACATGGGGCCTGAGGACAAAAGAGGGCCACAGGCAGGTTGAGCGTCACCGTGTAAACTGCTTCCTGTTAGGGAGCCATTTAGTCCTCACTTTTACTGAGTAACAAGCCATATCCAGGCCAACTACAAAGAGACGTTCCCATCAAAGCTGGGAGGCTGCTGATGTCTGTGGAGCTCAGATAGGCTTTTCCCAGGCCGCCGCACATCTAACGCCGTCTCCTCAGCGTGCGCAGGGATCATGCCTTCCTGGCTCCAACATCTCCCGACAGACGCATCCCGAGAACTCACCTCAGCAGATATCGATAGATATTGAAGCTCCTGAAGGTTTTTTTTGTGTTTGTGAAAGACGGATCCAGCAGAAACAGCAACTCAGATTCAGAAAGAAACCCCAGCGTATGCTCATAATCGTTCCCTTCTTTTCAGATCAGGGGCACACATAAGCTGTGCAATAAAGAAAAAATACATTAAATGATACAACCTGAATATATGTTTTGTAGTGATTGTAGGATCCTCCTTTGGCTCATATTTCACATCCAATTATAAAAAAAAACAATGCACATTATTTACATCTGCCTTAGATCAAATACAATTTACACTAAAAGGCCTTTTTCACATGAGAATACTTCATATTTACCAAAAAAGGTGGTGTTAGAGCAGATTAAAGGGTTTAATTGACCGGGGATGGTCGTTTGGAGCCATGTTTTATTCATCATTCCATGATGAAAAACATCTGCAAAGCCTCATGGTGCCACCACCTTTTTTTCCCATGGGGAACATGTGTTGGGAGGGAACAGACATGATATTCATTTGCTTTGTTTTCTCCTAGGTACAGGTATTTCTTTATTGTAAGGCACCATCTTTGCAGCTTTTTACACTTTTTTCTTTATAGGAAGCTAATAAAAATACTTATATATAAAAAAAAAAAGCTCATTCTAATATTTTTCTCGGTGTTGTGTTGGTTTCATTTGGTTAATTACAATAACAATAATACTTAACACAAATGTATTTATCACCAAATTTCAGCAACATGGCAATTTAAAATGCTTTACATGATTAGAAGAAAACAAAAGCAATAATAAAACAAAATACCACATCGGACACATAAAGAACATTAAAACATGTGCTGCAAAAAAAGGATTTTTAAGAAAGTAAAAGTCCTTTTTATGGATATTTTTTTCTTATTTTTTGTTGTTTTATGTTATGGTCTCTTATTTCCAGGCATCTTTTCAAGATAATTTTCACTTCTTCCACTGGCAGATTTTCTTAGCTCATTACAAGTAAAAACTATCTTGTATTGATTTGTCTTTTTACTTACTCTAGATCAGTAGTTCCCAAAGTTGGGGTCAGGACCCCACTTTTGAGGTCAAGAGTTTGTAACTCTGGTGTCATGAGGTTGTCTTCAGAAATGAACCTAAATACCAAAAAATCATGAGAAAGAATTTGCATTTTAGAAATGCTGTAAATGATAAGAAAACAAGATTAAAAATAAACACAAGCTTAATATTGGCCAATATTTAATGCTGAATATGTTGTCATTGTAACACTTTTTACTTGACTTGCTCAAAATATTTGTATCATAAACCAACAGTCAGAGTCATGACCCATTTACCTATTTATATTTATATAAAGGTGGAAAGTTTGGGAAACACAGCGCTAGAGTCGTCTTTTTCCTGTGTATTACTGCATTATTAATGACATTCCAACTCTTGTTAATCAAAGACACCTCTAAACCGATGGGTTTTTAGCTTTAATTTAAAGGAATTCAGTGTTTGAGCAGCTTTGCAGTGGTCTGGAAATTCTAGGGACGCAGAGTCGACCAGATACGGCAAAGGTGGTAAGAAAAATAAATCCATTGAGAGGAAGAAGAAACACAGAAACGTACAACTCCTGGTTGGCACACCGGATTTTTAAACTGATGAATTCCATTTCAACAGCATGCTAAATAATTACTTTACTTTATAAATTTCTATTGTTACATACGTATTTAGGAAAATATAAAACGGATCGCATTTATTGTTGGTTTTAGGAATGTTAAAGGTGTGAACAAGTCTACATTTGCAAGGTTAAAAAAACCCCAAACAAAAATAAGATTGTGTTTGTTCGAAACTGACACTTTTATCAGGATTTTTATGTGACAGCAGAGTAAAAAAAAAAAGAAGGAAAAAATAAGTGATTCTTCTCTCTTGTTCTGACAGTCGAGGAGGTTCAGAAAAAACGGCCCTGAACAGTAGGGGGCAGCGTACAGTCTCAGGCGGGATGAGGAGCACTTGGGTTTGCATGTCTGGTGTTTAGGGGAGGGGATGTGAGGCTGGTCTGGGGGTGGGTGAGGGTGGGGGTTGGGGGTGGGTGGGTGTGGATGGGGAGTTGAGGGGGTTCTATTGTCTTTTAATGAGAGCCTTTGATGTGGCCCCACAGTTTGCTGTTTGTACACCTGGGCATCTCTGCCTGCATTCAGATTGTCTGCCTGCTGCTGCTGCTGCTGGTGGTGGTGGGGGTGGTGGTGGCTAAGTATATACCAGGTAACACTTTCCAGTCAGCTGATGCTGTTGCCTGGCGTGGGAAGGTAGTAAAAAAACAACAACAAAAAAACTACCCCCCCCTCTCTTTGTTTATGGTGCAGGCAGCTTCCCCACCACAGGCAGACACCGGGGGCCCCTCCAGGGACCCTGAACGTCTGTAGGGACAGAGTTAGCGGGGCTGAGACCGACCTGACAGCGCTTCCTCCGAGCAGAGAGGGGAAAAAGCTGATTGGGTCGAGGTTCCTGGAAAGCTGCGAGGCTTTCCCAGAAGTGCCGAGATGCAGGGGAGGAAGCAGAAATTTGAAAAGATCATCTGAACCGAGCGTCTGAAGTGGATCGACGGCGGAGAAACAGAGCGCCCTGCTGGGCTGAGATCATTCGCCTTTCCTGGGAACACTGACATGAACTGTCTCCTGTCACGCAGCGACATGCAAATCTATTCACACCTTTTAGACTTTTCACATTTAGTCTGAGTAAAAGCAGACACTTCATTCTGCTTTACTGGGATGTAATGGGACAGAGCAACACAAAGTAGTGAGTAATAGTCAACTAGATACGATAAAATCATGTTTTCTGCCATTATCAGCCTGGTTTTAGCTCCATATCAGCTCTTCTCAACTTCGACCATCTCGCCCTTCTCTACTGAAGAAAACTGCCCCCACAGCATGATGCTGCCACCCCTGTGTTTCAACGCGATGTGTTCAGGGTGAGGTGCAGCGTTAGTTTTCGGCCACAGACCGCATCTTGCATGTCAAAGAGTTCAACATCTTCTTCTATGTAGTTCAAAAAGGTTCTTTATTCCTCTCCGAGACAAAAGTTTGTTTTAACTGCAAACCTGCAGTCTTCCTCAGTAGGGTCATCTGAGAGCTGTGACGTGTCGTTTATCAGATGGGTGGAGTAGCCAAGAATTGTAAAAGTACCACAACTTCATCATATCTTTTTTTTCAGGTTAAAGTGCAAAGTAGTAATGCAATAAACATTTGGTAAAAAAGCTCTTGCATTGAGTAGCTGAGTGCTCGTTTTGAGATCAGAACATATGATTTGTTGTTTGAAAACAATGTAATTGAACAGAAATGTAAAGCGAAATGCACAATCTAAAGAAGAAAACAATTATGATGACAAAAAAATAAATTCCAGTAGAAGGAACATTTTTCTCAGAATATTTCAACTAATGAACTATGAATTACAGTAGGAAATGTCCGTACCCTATATTAGCCCAGGGTAAGGTACCCTCACTCTACAGATAGAAAATAACCTTAAAGGGACTGTATCATGCTATTTTACAGCTTTTAACTTCTGGGATAGACATATATATGATAAAATGTTACCGTTGGTGTACTATAGTATGACATAGTATTGTCTTGATATGTAATTTATATCCTGAAATTATTGTTGAACCACGAAGTAAAACGGTTCATTTCTCTATAATCCCGCCTCCTGCACCCCCCACATCCGTTTACTGAACATTCTGAGATGCAACAGATCAATTAATTAACCACATAATGCTGTTATAAGATCACATAAGCAGCTTGATAAATGGCTAACACATATTAGCATTGGCATGTAGCCACTTCTCTGTCGATCAGGCATCTTTGTTCTTTAGGAATGTAGAATAAAATCCTCTAAATCATGCAGCCAAACGGGTGCTTGGCTAGTAAACTACTCCAGAATCTAAACTTGTAACTCTTGGTTTCCATTCATAGCTTTTTTTGTTGCACTTTGATTGTTTTTTCACTCCTTCACGTTTCATTACATGGGATATTAGAAGTTATAACTTTAATTTATTTTGATTTGGACTTTCAGCATTAGACTAACAGAGTAATGCATAATTATGAAGAGCAAGGGAAACAATACATATTTTTGTGCCCATTCTTATTAGTAGAACCTCTCTAAGCCATCTTATTGTGACTGCTGATGAATGTTTAGTGGAAGGTGGATCTTCACCTCCTTCTCCAGTCTTCTGCAGCCTCTTAACAGGTTTTCTCCCTGTATTCCTCTGTGTTTTTTCTCACCGGCTTCCATTTTCCTGCTAAACAAAAGTATCCCCAAAGCATGATGCTGCCACTGTCTTACTTTGCTATGATGATAGTGATGTATAGTTCTAGTTTTAGATGAGCATGTACACAGTTTGAATGGAAAATAAAACACTATCATAAATCTTTTATTTTAGTAGTGGATAGATGGCTTTTTCATCCAGATTTCCTATCAGCTCCGAACCACGGCTTCCTGCTTGGTAGGTGATGTTGGGTAGACTTTAAAAAAAGAAGAAGGAACAGATAAATACTGTTCCTGAGGCTACTGGTAGCACTAGATCTTATGGCAGCCGTGGTGAATCGGTGCCATATCAATTTACAGATTTGAAGTTAATTGAATTTAGGAGCATCAGGAAAAAAAGGGGGACGAATTTTAGATATCATGTCTTTTTTCACCTCATTGTTTTCCCCTACTTTGGTTTGATCTATCATATGAAATCAGAGGCGGAAAAAAAGCATCTAATAAAACAGCTACTTAAGTATCAGCTGATGATGTTTTTAGATGAGGAAACAAAATAATTTATTTGCAAACTGTGATATTTTAAAACTACAACACGACTATATATAGTATATATATTTATGTACTACTATATTTATATACATTTTTACGTTACTTTCTCACTGTCTCTTCTTGGATGGCTACTTTATACTTTTACTTGAGTAAAAATATATTAAAGTAGTGCAACTCTTACTTGATCGTATGGAGTCTCGTAATAAAACACATTAAAAAGTGTGGCTGTGATATGACAAAATGTGAAAAGGTTTCAGGGGTGTTAACACTTTGCAAGGCACTGCAGATGCAGAAATGAAAACACTGACCCTCGCGGAGCATGCCGTTTCTCTTCACACGCCTGATACCGTATGTTCGACTGGTTTTGCTTTTATTTCCTGTGAAGCCTTCCCAGGTGGCCCTCGCAGCAACTTTCTAGAAGAAGTAATTGTTTCTGCGTATTATAGATGCTGACAGCTCATCGCTCATGCGTTGGAGGGTGACGGTGAGGTGTGTGAGCATCTCATTTTAATTGTGCATTTACAGGGGCAGGAAGCGGCGACTGAGGAAGAAGGTGATGAGCTCAGGAGTCACACGTTCTCTGACTCTGGGTAAATAACGTTCCTGGCCTGCACCTATCATTAATCCCCACTGTCTTTAACACTCAGTGTTAGTCAATGGAAACTGCTGCCCCCCCCCCCTGCTCCTTTTGATCCCCTCCCCTCCCTGCTACCACCAAACCACCTCTGTGCACTCAGTCCTCCTCCCGGCAGCACAGACAGAGGTTGTAAACCCCCGGGGCAGACAGCGGGGCCCCGCTCAGATGATCCCCTCTGAAACGCTACGGCTGATATCAGCTAATATTTACTAATGTCTTTCTCAGCTCCAAATCCCCCCCCCCCAGAAAAAAACCCACACATCTTTTTACGTCAGATGGACATAGACTGAAGCAGGATCTCACCGTACAGCGCCTGGTGTTCATCTGTGTGTGTTTGAGCGTGTGCACACAGCTGGGGGTTTGCAGCCGGGAGGTTCAGCGGTGTTTTCTCACACACTGGTGTCTGCTGACCTCAGCTGCTCATATTTACATCAGACAACACTGGCTGATGATGGTGGAAAAGAGGAGAGAAAGCGAGGGAAAACAGGAAAAGTCCACACAGCAGTACTGATTTGAAGGTTCTAACATGTACTCTCCAATATGATCGGATAGGGGTATCCTCGGGGTCATATGTGTGACAAATTTCAAACACATACAGGCAGCAAAACATATGAAATTATGTGTGATAGATTTCTTTTTTCCAGGAAAATAAATCCCTTTTTTATCATGTATCTGTTGCACATCAGCTTTTTAAACATTTTATTTGGAAAAAACATAAATATTTCTATTGGTGAGCCATCATTTTTATAACAACTTTATAACAACTTCTGAGCCGACGTTTGAGTGCTCTCCAATCCACCTGTTGCTACAGTCAATCAACCAAACTACATCAGAAAAAGGAGACGAGACTCTGGATTGCAGTGGAACTCCAGCTTTAGTGAATACATGAAATATATATGAAATATATGACGTCTTACAGGCAGTGTAATACGACGGAGTATTAGGGCCATTGTGAACAAAACAAAAATATGTCGGAGTAAATTTCTTCCCAAAAAACTCAGAATATCTCTGATGTCAAAAAGTAGCAAAGTTACAAGTAAAAACCAACAATTTCTGATATTAATTGCACATATTTTCCAGAAAAAAACTTGGAAATTCTTTGTTGCAAAATTGTAAAATTATGAGTTAAAAGACAGAAATTTTCGATTAATTTAACATATTTTCTAGAAGAAAAAACACGCAATTCTCAAGAAAAACAGACATTTCTGTGATTAAAGGTACATTTGTTTTTTTTGTTTTTTACAATTTTCTCACTACAATGGCCACAATATCTTAGTTTAGATATCGAAAATGTATGCCTTTAATTAAAGAAATTTCTCACAAATATTCTTCTTTCTATATCAGAGAATTACACTTATTATCCTAGAAAATATCTGAAATTAATCTCAAAATTTCTGTCTTTTAACTTGTAAATTTACGACTTTTGTGACAGAGAATTTCTGAGGTTTTATTTCTTCTTGAAAATATGTGCAATTAATCTCTGAAATTCTGAGTTTTTTATCATAATTTTGCTACTTTTTGACATTCAGGTCTGAGTTCATTACTCCACTGATCAGTAGTTTCTAGCTCTACAAACTGAAGCTGTGTGCTGACTATAGGTTGTTCCTCTTTAGGTCCAAAAGTTTATTACCTTGGTGTTGTTTCTATAAATATATTCAGCTGCAGAAAGTTATAGCACATTCATCCATTGATTTGCTCGATGCATGCACTTAGGGTTTGCATGGGTTCATAGTCACCTGGTGAAACAATTATGTAAAGCTGTGTGTCATCTGCATAGCCAAGGTAACTAATCTTATTGGTTGTTATAATCTGGGCTAGTGGAAGCATTAAGGTATAAAATAGGAGTGAACCCAGGATGGAGCCCTTGGGGAATTCATTTGTGACTTCAGTCTGTTCTGATAAAGATTTGCCTATGACTTCCTGATCTTAAGATAAGATTCAAACCAGCCAAATACTATACCAGAGAGTCCGACCCAGCTCTCTAGTTGTTTGAAATAATATATCATGATAAGTAGTGTACAATGATAAGCAATGTAAAACTGAGGTAGAAAAGTACCAGCACTGTGAATATTCCACTCTGTATTTATGCAGTTGTCATTGAAAACCTTGACGAGGGCAGTCTCTGAAAAATATCAAAGCGGTCTGACATTGTTGGGAAACTATTTTACATTTTTATTGTTTCTGACCATCAAAAAACATTTTAATATTAGGCAAATCATAACTTAAATACAAAAAAATACAAAAAGTATTCTTTAAATAATGATCATATTTGTTAAGGGGGGAAAAGCCACCCAAACCGACATGATCCTCTGGAAAAATGTAGTTGCCCCCTAGGTCCCATAAGTCCTTGACCCTCACTTTGTGGCAATTATTTATGATTACCAGTTGCTAGTTTTTTGAAGCCCCTGTGCCAACATATTTCTGTCATCAACCGGTAAAGTTTACACAACAGCGGTGCAGTTTTAGTTTGAATTTGCAGGTGAATCCAACTCTGCGTTCACACGACAGGGAGAGCGATCCGATCTAATTGAAAACGATGTAGTACATATGCTCCGCCAAAGAGGTGAAGGATGGCGGAGTGCACAGGTCCAATACGCCGTGGGAGGCTGGCGGTGACGTCATCATTTTTGAAAGTCCCCGGCCTCCCATTTACATGACGACGAATCACCCAGCGTCGTCAGAATTCGCTAGGGTTTGAAAGGGTGCGTTTTGCCCCCCGCTCCCCCGACACCCCATTGCACTGTAAACGACAAGCGGAATCACAGAGAAAAACGTTCGTTTTCCTGAAAAACGTAGTCGTGTAAACTACCCATAAGACGCCTTTGAGCTGCTTCTTGCCATTCATGAAGTAGAAGTGGCAACGTGTCCTGCAGCTCTGTCAGGGCTACGCATTAAATCTGAGTCTATGCATCCCATTTTTTAAAAAACAATTACTCATTTTAGTAATCCTTTACCAGGACAAGACAGTGCTTCAAATGTTTGATCATATCTTTCATCTTTATACTGCTCTCAGTGGAAATTATTTTTGACATTTGTTTACACTTTGTTTACACTTTGACATTTTGCCGCTAGCTGCTAGCAAAAACCGCTTGTCATTACATTCCTTTACATCCAGCCCCTCACATCCTCGAACTGCAAAGGTGACAAGTTCAATCTCCTCCTTCACAATGCACATCTAAACATTTATTCATTTACTTATTTATCACATATGAAATCCCCCCACACCTTTCAGCAAAATTAGCCTTTTTGAATCCAAAACAGGTCACATACAGTACGTGATTCGTGGAGATCTGATGAGAAAATTTTTTTTGAGGTAGCAAATGTTTCAGAGAAGAACCAGTTTCACTATTAACCACAAAGGGAAATATTTTGGAGGATTTTTACCACCACCAAAAGTAAAAAAAAAAAAAAAAAAAAATGCATTGGACACATCTTTATGTGACACCGGCACAGACAAAAACAACTGAAATCTCCTGTGTGGGAATATTTTGGATACTCAAAAGATGTCAAAGGAGAAATCCATGATGACGGTTCAATCATTTGCAGAGCTTGCAGTGAAAAAAATGTCACCTATCACCAAAAACCTGTTGCAGTGTCTCTGAGATCATCATGTGGACATATATGTGCGATAGAAGGTACACTACTCAACCGAGTGACTGAAGTTTGACTGATTTCAAAGTAATAAAGCTGGAGAACCATGCTTCATTTAGTCATGTAGTGTTGTAGGTAGTGGCCGACTGATATGGATTTTTTAAGGCCGATGTTGATACTGTGTTTTTTATTTTTATTTTTTTCCGCCTATGGCCGATATCTAAAGCCGATTATTAAGGCCGATATCCAAAGCTGATATATATATGTACTTTTTAGCATCACGCTGATTGTAAAAGACATTGAAACACTCACTGTGGGCAATATAAATTAAAAAGTCTGTAAAACTCTTTAAATATTTATTGGACTCAAAATAGTAACCTGAGTGCAAATCATTTCAAAACAATAGAAAATAAAACAGAGTCAAGCTTCTTTACTATACAAAATAAAACCCATTCAAACAGTAACCAGAATACTGGTGCAAATAGCTGGATGAGGTAGAATCTTGACTTCAAGTATCCAAGAAAAATCACCACAAAGTTAAAGCCACTATCAAATGGTTGTAAATAATAAAATCTAAAATATACATAACAATATTGCAGTCATTAAACACCCAAATTAAAAGTTAAATATATGTGGGCTGGCTCACACTGAGCCACAGTCGCCCCTTTCGATCAAGTAGTGGCTGCAGCTGGCCACACAGGTGCCTAAACTTTTTTTTTATATCTGCTTTTTTTGAAATATAGATATTGGCAGTGTTGGGGAGATTAGTTTGTAAATGTATTTAGTTACAGAAGACTGAATACCTGCTTTAAAATGTATTTTGTAACCTATTCCGTTACTTTGCTGAATCCTGGTACTGTATTCTGAATACTTGGAATACATCCACTTAAAAATAGCATTTTAGTCTATTAAATATCACAAAATGTGCTGCAAACAGACTTCCAACCCTTTCGACAACCAGTGTGTCCTTATTTCTGAGTGTCACATGATGGGGTGAGGTGCAAACAAAACTAACTCCCTTCTCAGGATCTTCCCTGTGACTTTCCTTGTCCTCGATCAGGTCGCTCGTGTCGACACTGAGCTTCTTATCATTAGCATTCCAAAGGTCCAGAGGTCCTCCATAGGGCACCCAGAGGGCCGGCAGAGGCCAGAGGGGGCTGGGGAACGAGAGGGGGTGGATGTAATTACTGACCCCCACTAATTCTTTGTGTCCCCTTCAAAGGGAGGGCTGATTAGAAGAGGAAAGTTTAGATTTCCTGAACTTGAAGTGAAAATGCACACGTGACAGACGAAACTCAAGGCTCAATCCACATCCTAGAGGGATCGTGTTTGTGTGTGTGTGTGTGTGTGTGTTTGTGGATGTGTGAGTGTTAGAACTCTATAAAAGAAGTGCTTCTTGGAGTACTGTTTTACCATTTTCTGTGTTAGAAAAGGTTACTGTAAAAGTCACAGTCAAATATTTATTTAGTCAAAAACAGATTAGACACAAACACTTTCTAATGGTATTTGAATCTGCTTATTTACTTTATAAAGAAAAGCTCGTTTCAATTCAGTTGTACATACATTTCAGTTAATCCTTCAGTTCATTATTTTCTTTCATTGACTTCACAGCAGAAAACATACAAACTCAATGCAGAAAGACCCTGGACTGGGACTCAAACCCACAACCTTCTTGTCTATGCACCACTGTGCAGAATTTATATATACATATATATTAGTCAATAACATAATCTTTAGTAACTTTTGCCTTTTCCATTTTTGTCAGTATTTGCTCATGTCAGCCAGGTCTCTTAAGGGAAAAGTTTGTTTTTTCTTCCAACATGGACCTTATTTTTAGCAAGTATTACTTTCATCTACTCACCCAGACCAGTGTGGAGCTACTCGGAGTCCTTCAGCAGAAGTTTAGATCCAGTCGTTATCAGTGAATATCCACATAATGGGAGTCAATCAGGGCAGGAGATTTGCCCCTTCATTTAACCATGTTTTGTTATGAATAGTTAGAGAAATTCCCCTGTGAGTTCAAAAAGTTCGGAGGTGCTAAGCTATTAGCTTCTGGGGTTTTTAAAGACTTTTAATCTAATCGATTCCAATTTACATTAACCTTGGATTTTAATGACATTGCAGCCGTCCACCATTCCAGCCGTAGTCTGCAGAGGTTTCAGAAAGGGAGCCTGTGGAAGCTGAAGTTAGTCTAATCGGTCATTAGGCCAGTGCAATCTGGATACATACAAAAGTGAACTATACTGATGTCTTCAGTAAAAGTTCTGTCTAAGCGACCGCTGTAGAGCTCTGCGCGAAAGTCCTGCTCTGACTGCAGCTGGGATGCGGCATGGCAGTGACGTCACTGTAATTACACCATAGTTTACTTGGATTTTTACCTCCAAATCAACGCATAAAATAATTCATAAACACTTCCAAGACGTTCTGACCTCAGAGGGGAGTTATGCTAATGTTTAATAAAAAAAAAAAACATTGGTTAAATGAAGGAGTTTTGGGGCAGATAATGCCTTAATACAGTCAGCAAATCTCCTGCCCCCACTGACTCCCATTAAATGGATATACGATGATCGCAACTGGTTATAAACTTCTCCCGAAGGACTCCAAGTGGCTCCAAACATGTCTGGGTGAGTAACTGAATGTGATAATTTCTAAAAAATAAGGTCTAGGTTGAAAAATAAACAGACTTTCCCTTTAACTTGATTTATTAGAGTCTCTTAAAAATGTTATGATGACAAAGAGCTTGGAATATTGAATTCTGTTTATGTGTGTGCTTTATTAAAATTTGTCCATTAAAGAATAGCTTACAATGGCCAGGGCTACAATTGCAATACATTTTCTATCTTTTTTTGATATTTATTGATCATTTTCAGTATTGATCAATATGTTTTTTCTTTTTATTGATATGCTGTTTTTCTGTATTGTCCTGCCCTGATCTAGATCCACATATTAGGTTCTGAAAAACTCAAAGAGACAGATTTCTATGTAGAGAAATACTAATTGCATTCGGTGTGCCATTCAGCATCTACAACGTAACCTTGTTACATGTAATATAGATAGTAAATTCGGAAATTAAAAAATATATATTTCTTGCTTTTCGAATGGTGTATTTTTTTGTGTGTAGTTAACCAAGGAGACAGCTGGCTTGTGCAGCGTCTCATAAGACTGGGGTTCCTTCTTATTCTATGGTTATGTCTAAATAAGAGGTTTAAACCCTTACAATCCAAAAAGTCATTTTTGGCCTCGGTCCAGCTTAATAAAAATGATTTAGAGCTGCTAATGTTACATTGTTTATAGAAAAAAAAGAAAACTTATAATTTTATACAAATATTTTATATAGTAAATTTTAAGAACCACCATTTTAATTTTATGTTTCGTAATAAAGAAAAACGTAAAACTAGAATGGATAGATTTTTTTTCTATGGGATGTTCATGTTTGTGGAAAGTGATGTTTTTAAAGAAAGCACCATTTCCAACGTATTGACAAGAAAAACAGATCTATGAACATATAACTGTAGCTTTTAGAGTCAGTAAATTCAGAAATGGAAATTCAATGGAATTATTCCATGAAACAAAACAACTGATACAACTTACAATTGCTGTTATATCTAGGAGCCACTGAGTTTTTCTCAGCCAATCAGAGAAAAACCAATATCATCTCTGGCTTGGTGAACTCTTGTTCTAATTCCTCTTTCTTTTAGAGAAGTTAAAACAAAAAACTCGACACTTGACCAGGAAAAATATACTCAAATGGGGTTTTTTTCTCGATATACGGAAAAGGTATAACAACTTTCACATTTTTATGACAAACTCTATATAATACACAGCAATCATGACATGCAAATGTCATATCAAATATTACTGCCAAACCTCCAGCATCTTTTTTTTAAATATAACCTCAATCAATACTGAACTATGCAGATTTTGAAGTCATGACTCCTACTTTAAAACTAAATTCTCTGATTCAGTTTTGCACAGCAGTTGTTCCTCTGTTTCTCTGGTCGCTGATAAGTTCCCGCGTCCTCGGGATGAGCTGACGAATAAATCGAACACACCATGAGAGACGGGAGTTAAGGCGGAACATCCAATCATCAGCTGGTCACACTCAAAGCCGGTGTCATATTTGAGACGCAGATTTAACACTTTCTCACTTTTCCAGGTACTTTGAATGAGTGTTTCTGCTTTTCAAGTTTTTAAATAAGCTTGATTCTGTTTATGTTTTGTTCACATGCCGAGGGGTTTCTGCATTGTATTTCTTTTTTTAGACAAACAATGAAAAAAGTGGATATTATTTTAATGTTTAAAGACAGTCATTTTTACATTATTTATATGAAATGAAATCAAACTTTATTGGGGTATTTAGCAGTCACAGTCCTGACAGTCTTTTTATCATACAGAATCATTAATATTTAGAAAAAGAACGATGCAGGAAAAGATTGACAACTTTTACAAAAGTGGAATCCTGTAAGTGAAGTTAAGAGGCCTATGAAGGAAGAGAGATCATATGTGTGTGTGTTTGTGTTATGGGTGTTGCTTATTTCCATCCCAGGTGCACACATGTGTCTGGTGTTTTCATATCAAATTCAAAATTTCATTCCAAATGTTTTGAGGAGAGTTTCTGTAAGGATGTGGCCTGGAGTGAGGAAGACAGAGATGAAGAGGGAGGAAAAGGCAGACAAGAGAAACCGAGCGAGGGAGAGGTAAGAGAGGAAAAGGATGGAGATGAAATGGTTAGGAGGAGCAGAGAGTTCAACCCCAGCTGTTACTGACCACCAGTCTTTGTATTTATTAGTTTTATTGACAAAACAACAACAAAATAACACATCCATCCCCCCGCACTTTCAGAAAGTTTGCTACACCACTGTACTTACCACTACTGAGAAGAAATTATAGTATTTGTTCAATAAAGAAAAATTATTCGGTCACTTATGCTCTTGTAGCACTTACTTCTCTTACTGAAACCTGGATCTGTGAATAACATCAAGCCCAACGTCACCAGGTTCCAGTTTCAGATTTATAAAACTCGTTGAGTTATGGTTCACACACGCTCATACTCACACACACACAACTAATCCAGAAGATTAGGTTTGGCACTATTAGTAATACTAGCCAGCATCAACGTATTTGTCTGTAAGTTTTACTTTTAAACGGGCACCACTGTTCACTAAACTATGATGGTAAAAAGTAGTGTGTAAGTTTAAAAGAAGGAATTATAAATCAGAAAAATTGGAAATAAACTATTTTTGGATTTTGAGGTGAAGTTAGTGAGAAAATTGTGATCTTGGGATTCTGACTGTTCATTTTTAACTCACCTTTTTTTTTACATAAACCTTGCCTTTACTATCAAACTGAGACAGTTTGCTGACATTATATTTCTGAAGGAAATTTTAACTTAGTCTCTTAATGTATCAGAAAGAATGAAACCCAGATGAAGAACTGTTTTTAACAACCTGTATTTGGTAAGTCGTTTTTGTGTGAATGCCAGTACCGAAGTGAAGTAGCCGAAAGGAGTCCTGTTAGCTCGATCAATAGAAGATTATGGATTTTAATGTCGACTCTGACGCAGAATAAACTTTGAAGGTTTACGGCTACAGATATGATGGTCCACAAGCATAAAGTTATGAGTCTGCCGCATGACCCAGATAACAGAGAGACGTGGGGGAGACCAGGGGAAGGATTAATGGCCCACAAAAAAAGAAAAACAATGCTAGGTGATGCTAATGCTATTAGCCTGGGTATAAAATTTTTACCGTTATGCATAGTGAAATTTAAACTAGCCTTAATAAACATTTCAAATAATAATTTTCACGGTACATTCTATATGCATTTCAGAAAGTATTTAACCTGTAATATGCACCTAAAAAGGGGACAATTGTAAACATATAATAATAAAAGGTCTGTGATCTGTGCAAAGCACTTAATGAAGTTTTTTGCACAAAATCACTCTCACACAAAGCAAACTGACCAGCTCAATTTTTGACAAATTTTTGTCAAAAATTGAGACTCAATTTTTTACTGGGCTCTGTCACTTTTATGCAAATTAGCGGTTGCAGACCACACCCACTCATTTTCTTACTAGGCTGTGAGTTTGCCACACATAAGAATGGCAGGCAATCGGTTGGCAGGTTTTGAAGGGCGGTTTTATGTAAATGTACGTATGTCTTATGGCGCACAAGCTTTGTCAGCTTCAAGCAACGCTCGTAAAGCGACTTGTTCGAAGAATATACACAGAAGATAAATTTTTAAGATGAAGCTAGCGAAGCTCGTGGGCGTGCCTTTTAGCGTAGCGTCGACGTCGGGCAACGTCACTACAGTGAGACGCTCTGATTGGTTGCTGTGCTGCGTCAAGAGCGTTAGGACCATCAAAAGTTAAACTAGCTGAAGTTCTGCGTTGCTAGCGTTATGAGCTTTGAAGCTTGAAACGCAGGAAATGCTTGAAAGGTTGACGGAGCCAAAGCTCACAAAGCGCAGCAGAGACTGCGAAGCTTCTCCAACACTCCTCCAATGGCCTCATCCGTAGACTTAACATTTAATCTTGACGTTGCTGACGCTGACGAAGCCTGCGGTCTGAATGCACCATAAGAAGCAGGAGATTTCTGACAGCAAACATTTGCACAAAAAAAATGGATGGATGGTTTTTATTCATGTTTGGACTATTTATAGAGACAGAAGACCCATAAGACAACACAAAATGATGAAAAAAGGACATTTGCACAATAATCGTGATAACAGTAACTTTAACGGATCAAAAGTAGTCCCTCGAAAGCTATTCAGCTTCAAAGTGCAGTAACATAATGCTGTATTTCATCAGTATTGTGGAGTTTTTAGCTGCTTTAATAATACTTTAACACAACTTTTCGAAAACAGGTTCCAGAGTGCACACTCCTGACAACACTGGGTGATTCGTTGTCATGTTAACGTAAAGCCACAGAGTTTCGAAAACGATGACGTCACTGCCAACCGCCCATGGTATGTTGGACTTGCGCACTCATCCTTCACCTCTTCCAAGGAAAGGGGGAAATCATAGAACACTGCATACACGGGACACACTGCCATCTAAAGGCCAGGCATATTTGCTACATCGCTCAACGACATCAGAACTTGCTCCCCGTCATGTAAACACAGTGTCATTTTCACCCGTGAATTTAAACCAAAGCGACAACGTTGTCATGTAAATCGCCACCAAGCATAATTAATAATTGCAAATGACTCATTTTTTGTCTAAGAGAGACCTAAAAAATCAACATGGTGTCCTGCCTAAATGTATTAAAATAGCCTTAAAGTACTTTGCAACTGGAAAAAATACACACGTAAAATAAAATACTGTATTAATGTGACTTTACTTTTTGAAGACTTGAAACTGTTCTTATTCAGTTGTTAAATATTTTTAACCTCCTTTCTTAAATCATTTTCTAACACCTTCAAAGGAACACTTCGATTTTTTGGGACTTTAAATTATTCACTGTATCCCCCAGAATTAGATAAGTCCATACATACCTTTTTTCATCTCCGTCGGTCCTTTCTGTCTGTTTGACGCATCCACCGATAGCCTAGCTTAGCTCAAAGACTGTATGTAAATGGGTCCAGCTAGCATAATAATTCCAATAAGTGATAAACTAACGGCAACATTCTCCTATTTACATGTTGTGATTTGTATAGTCACAGTGTGTACAAATAACAAGGTCATATGAGACACAGACATTTTTTTTACATTTAAATACTGGGAACTATTTTCTCAGAAGACGAAGCACTGCTGCTTGGACGGAGTGATTAGCGCAGCACCTGAGAAGCGCCGTGGTTTAGGAGCAGAGGGTTCGCTCAGAGTTGGGGTAATAGCATAGACTCTAGTCAGCATTTACTAGTAAATACACAATCACTCCGCCCAAGCAGCAGTGCTTCGCCTTCTGAGAAAATAGTTCCCAGTATTTAAACGTTTAAAAAATGTCATTTAACCTGTCAAATAACAAATGTTATTTGTACACACTTTGACTTTACAAATCACAACATGTAAATAGGGGAATGTTGGCGTTATTTGATCACTTATTGGAATTATTATGCTAGCTAGAACCATTTACATACAGTCTTTGAGCTAAGCTAGGCTATCGGTGGGTGCGTCAAACAGACAGAAAGGACGCACGGAGAGGAAAAAAGGTATGTATGGACTTATCTAATTCTGAGGGATACAGTGAATAAGCTAAAGTCCCAAAAAATCGAAGTGTTCATTTAACCTGCCAGCTACTGTCTGTCGTGTGTCATATTCTGATTTAAATAATTCAAAACAGACTTCAGATTATCTTGCAAATTACCCTACAAATTAATATGATTTATTAATATGAATTTAGAAGTTTACAGTTAAAAGCGCTCATGTGTCACACTCCAAGCCGTCATCAAGCAACATCACCTAATTTACATTTTAACACAATGCTCTCTCCTTTCCTTCTATTCTCACTTATCTGGCATCGATTGACAGGGGCAGCCTTTAATATAGTGTTGACGCACATGAGCCTCGCTTGTTAAGCCTTCGCTTGAATCAGTAGGGATTGAATTCACCTAAGCTTCATTTGTGGAACCAAATAAGCCTGGCATGAACTGTTACTCTGATTCAAGAAAGGACATTTCAAATGACCCCTTCATTTTTTTGAGTTTACCTCGTGGAACACCCCCCACGTTACTAACTAGTCCCTGGAATGGTTGAGGGAAACATACAGTAGCAGCAGTGAATGGAAGCAGCTGGACGTCGCCATTTGTTTTCTACACATGAATAGTCTGTGTCTTACTAGTTGGGGTTTCACCTGTATCACCTGTTTTTATATTATTTTAAAGAAGAAGACTGTGATTTTATTCACTTCTCATTGGCGGTTAGCTAATGAGAAGTGAATTTACTTCTCTAGTGGTTAGCTTCGAGCTACACTTAGGCAGTGAACAGAGGCTAGTGGGAGTGAAGCAGATGGAGTCAAAGCAGGATATGCACAATCGTAATCCATCGCCTCTTCACACACTGATCAGCCGCTTACGTTAGTCTTAGTAGCCATATTCTTCTTATACTACTACTATGCGGCAAGAGAAAGTCAAATTATTACCTTATTCGCCTGTAATCAGACATTGGAAATGCATGTATACACCTTAGATCGACTTGAATAGAACCGATCTGGAGTTTCAGAAGCCCAACTAAGCTACCCAGATAATGCGGTTGGGAATCGGACTTCTCTGCAACCAGCCCCCCCCTACCCTCAGGGGAATTCCTCCACTCCTTTAAACTAGAGATGATTATTTCATGTCCCTTCTTCATATCAAAAACTCTGTACTCTGTCGTATAATTGTGTTGCAGCGCTTGTCATAAATCACGCAGGCTCTGAGGCGAGTGTGTTTTTTCTTCCCAGGGCCCGAACACTTCCGCCTCACCACGTTAACTCATTTGGGCCAGCGACGTTTCTCTGGAAAATATGCATCACTATAACTGTCTCTTTGTGAAGCACCAGGCCTCTGTAATATTTCGCACATAGGTGAGTGTGTGTTAATGCCAGAGCCGGGCCTGCGCTGGTTAACCCACAGTTCACCAGGCGGTAGCAGTATTTCTGTCTCTGTGTGTTTGTGTGGTTGGGGTTTAGGGAGGCTCCAGAGGCTTTACTGGCAAAATTCATGGTTTCATATTTTCCGGAGCAGACATTCCCTCACTGTACAAGTTGAAGATGTTCCTTCAGTCTCATTTTATGGATTATTTATTCTAATGTTACCCATGGTGCTACACCTGACTTACACACACTGTGTCAAACGTTTAGGCCCCAGGCTATTTGTTCCTGAGTGAAGCCATTCCTAACCTTCCCAGCAAATCTCAATTTGAACCCATGAGGCGGCTTCCTGTAGTGTGCCTGTGTCTGTTGGGGGGGGGGTTTAGCGGAGCCTGAAGGCCCCCGGTCGGACGGGGGTTCATGTTCTTTATGCAGCCACTTCTTTAACACTCTCTGTCTGAAATGAAAAGGAAGAGGCTGAATGATACGGGATGCCAAGGTGTGAGAGGACCCCTTTACATTTACGGCCTCTGTGGAACAGGAGGAAGTGGTGCAGTAAAGTGGAGTCGTGCTCCAAAGCCCTTACTCAATTCCAAGTACATCACAGACGGGCGAGTCGGAGGCGACAGAAACAGGGGAGCCTCAGAGAAGCACCGTAAAACCTGCTGTTTACCTGCGATTTTACACTCAATACAGCAAATTATGAAGGGAAACATCATGCCTTTTTTAAAAAATGTTTTAAAATAGCTCTATGGTCTGTAAAGAAAACATGTTAGCTAAGTGGTTCACACAGGTCACTCTCACATAAAGAGATTTCAACAGATCAATTCTTGACAATTTTAGCCAATTTGAGAATGAGCTGTTTAGAGGGATCTATCACTTTTATGCAAATTAGTGGTTGTCGACCACGCCCCTTGACACTCTCCATTTAATTTAATCCAATTGTAACTAATTTGGTTGCAGTTCCACCAGAGTTCCACTGGGGGGCGATCACCATGAGTGCAAAATGAATGGGAGTCTATGAAGCTAGACGGCTAAATGTGTCTCTTTCACCCGATTGCCATTGAGAAATCTAAGATTTGATTGAAGATTTCACAAGTTCAACATGGGTTATACGTCGAAAGTTGAATGAACGAGTACGTATGGCCTCTCGTTTTTTCTTACAGCTTGAGTTGTTGTTTCCTATAACATAACATAGCATTTTGCTGATTGGTCAGTGAAGGACTGATTAGGACCAGATGTACCGCTTGACGGCATCGTGGCATCCGAAGCGGCACCAGAATGTTAAGGCGGACTTTTTGGCCAATTTTTTTCTTTTTCAACTTAACCTCTTTTTGGTTGCTAGCACTGTTATCTGACTATGGTTATGTATGTAGAGTGAAATGTGTATGACGTCATTGACATTTTAAAATATTTTTAAAGCAAATAAGTGACTAAAAAAATCTAACACCCAGCAATGTGTAATTTCTTTTGAAAAAAAAATATTCTAATTACTAGACAAAAAAAATCATGTCCTGAGAAAAGTGGATTGTGAGGAGTATTGCTCCACTGACCTCCATTCATTTTGTGAGCGTTCTCATATGGAACCAGATTGGAACTGCAACCGATTCAGAACCCGGAAGTACCAAGAGAGTGGGAGTTCTCTCTTTATTAGAATTTCTCTGGCAGCAGTTTGCTACACATGAGAATGGCATGGAACTGGTGGACAGGTTCGGCAGGTTAGGGGCGGTTCTATGTAAATTTAACAGAATATGACGTCACAACAAGGCAGTATGTCAAACGACTTGTAAAAGCACAACATCTCTGACAGCAAAAATGCACCAAAAAAACGGACGGATAGATTTTAATAACTTTTGGATTATTTATAGAGGCATCACAGACCCAAAAGGGTAACACAAAAGGATGAAAAGAGTGACTGATGACTGATCAATCTTCATTCCAAAGGCTGAGCACACAAACCAGGCCCCTTTACCAATCTTTATAATAAACATACATGACAATGAAAACTATTTGAACATTTTTCAAAGCAGGTCAAAAACACATAATAAATGGAAATAAAAGTTAAAAATAAGAATTTAAAATCCTGATACTCAAATATGTTAAATTGCTAAACACAAGTGAAATAAATACATAAATGTATACTAGTTAAAAGATTTATTTACATAAACATATCAAAGAAATAAAATGTGAAAGATTTAAAAGAGAATCAAATATAAAATAACTGTAGAAGTAAAGGTAAATGATAAATAATTTAAGAAAGTAATGCAATTATTCATTATGTAAAAACTTTCAGTGTTTTCTATTGAAAAACAAATCTCCTGACTATTTTAATATGATTTAAACCAATATAATACATTGAAAAAAATTCTGTTTCTATTACCTTGCAAATGAGTACTTCTTTTTTTTATTTAAGTACAACTACAATTACTCATCAGAGAGTCTCCTGTTCTTTTAAGATGAAATAAAGGAAAAAAAAAATATTATTATTTTTACAACATAGGATTGGTTGAAGCTTTTTTTTGAATAGGTGAACTGGATTGTAACAGTTCGGGAAACCATATTCATTTAATTTAATTGCTGTTCATAAGACTATATATATATATATAACTTTCAAATATTTATATTATTTAACTTCTGACACTACTTCAATGTATTTGAGGTTTTAATTATTTCTTTGATTTTTATACTAGTCTTAGTGAAAAGCATACTACTTTCTTTAATGAAATTTTACAGTTAAGTTCATCAAATTAATTTGATTTGAACATATAATGTACACATCTACAAACTATCCTTTGTGACCTGTTTTAAAGTTGCTTTCTTTATTAATGGAAACTGTTAGACGTTGATAAAAGAAACAGACATAAGGAGCTGAGCAAATTCATGATTTAGGCTCTGAAGCTGGTCAGCTCAATCCTGGATCACAATAAAATAGCAAGACTTTAAAAGAACTTCTCCCCTTACTGTGTGTCAGTGCTGCATGTTGAAGTACAGACGTGGACAAAATTCTTGGTACCCTTCATTAAATCAAAGAAAAACTCATAATGGTCACAGAAATAACTTTAATCTGACAAAAGTAATAATAAATAAAAATTATATAAATGTTGACCAATGAAAGTCAGACATTGCTTTTCATCCATGCTTCAACGGAATTATTTAAAAAATAAATGCATGAAACAGGCCTGGACAAAAATGATGGTACCCACAACTTAATATTTGGTTGCACAACCTTTTGAGGCAATCACTGCAATCAAATGATTCCTGTAACTGTCAATGAGACTTCTGCACCTCTCAGCAGGTATTTTGGCCCACTCCTCATGAGCAAACTGTTCTAGTTGTTTCCGGTTTGAAGGGCGCCTTTTCCAGACAGCACGTTTCAGCTCCTTCCAAAGATGCTCAATAGGATTGAGATCAGGGCTCATAGAAGGCCAGTGTTTTCCTCTTAGCCCTTCTTGGGTGTTTTTAGCTGTGTGTTTTGGGTCATTTTCCTGTTGTAAGACCCGTGACCTGCGACTGAGACCATGCTTTCTGACACTGGCCAGCACATTTCTCTCTAGAATCCCCTGATAGTCTTGAGATTTCATTGTACCCTGCACAGATTCAAGACACCCTGTGTCAGATGCAGCAAATCAGCCCCAGAACATAACCGAGCCTCCCCCATGTTTCACAGTAGGGACCGTGTTCTTTTCTAGATATGCTTCATTTTTCCGTCTGTGAACATAGAGCTGATGTGCCTTGGCAAAAAGTTAAATTTTTGTCTCATCTGTCCACAGGACATTCTCCCAGAAGCTTTGTGGCTCGTCAGCATGTAGTTTGGCATACTCCAGTCTGGTTTTTTTTAATGATTTGTCCTCTGGCTCAAACAGCGAAGGATGTTCCGATCTGACACTGATGTTCCTTGAGCATAAAGTTCAGCTTGGATCTATTTTGAAGTCTTTCTAGGCTCTTTTGTTACCATTTGGATTATCCGTCTCTTTGATCTGTCATCAATTTTCCTCCTGCAGCCACGTCCAGGGAGGTTGGCTACAGTCCCATGGATCGTACATTACTGAATGACATGTGCAGCTGTAGTCACAGAAACATCTAGCTGCTTGGAGATGGTCTTATAGCCTTTACAGTTAACATGCTTGTCTATGATTTTCTTTCTCATCTCCTGAGACAACTCTTTCCTTTGCTTCCTCTGGTTTATATTGAGTGTGGTACACACCACGTCACCAAACAACACAGTGACTACCTGGAGTCCTATATATAGGCCCACTGAGTGATTACAGGATTGTAGACACCTAGGATGCTGATTAGTGGACATACCTTGGATTAACATGTCCCTTTGGTCACATTATTTTCATTCTTTTCTAGGGGTACCATCATTTTTGTCCAGGCCTGTTTCATGCATTTATTTTCTAAATAATTCTGTTGAAGCATGGATGAAAAGCAATATCTGACTTTCATTGGTCAACATTTATATAATTTTTATCTATTATTACTTTTGTCAGATTAAAGTTATTTCTGTGACCATTATGATCATCATTTATCATTTAACTCTAAATAGCTAAGAGAACAAAATTCACAAAAAGAGGAAACTAAATAGTGGAGGCCAAACTTTTGTCTGTATAAATTGATAATGGGGGGGGGGGGGGTTGCTCAAAGCAGATGTGGGGACGCTTCCTGAATAAAGGTTTTGAAAATACATTTCTTAAATAATCATTCACATGTTTATTATGTGAAAAAAAATCTCTGATTGTGTCTTTGTCAACAAGATAGTTTTTTATTTGTTTGTTTGATTGTTTATAGCCCAAGCAATAAATTCTATATTTGATCCTCAGGTTTCTTTTATGTATTTAAATATAAGTAATATTTGAATAATATTTTTTAAGATATATGTCATTATTTTTCTGCACTTTTAAATTCTGTTCTGCTCTCGCTTTCCTGCTGTTATAACCAAAAATTTCCCTTATGCTACAACATAGGATTAGTTTATTCTATTCTATGTACATAAATACATAGATACATAAACCCCAAACTTTGCAGACCTTATCTAAATAAAAATAGAAATTTTCAGAACAATTTTTGAATAAAGATCTCCAGGCCATGCTAGAGTCACAGACAAATACAATTATTTTCTAAAAGAAAATACATAAATAAGTAAATAAATAATCAAGATAAACAAACTGACGCAAAACAATATAGTAATCATTTTAAACTCACTGAAATCAACTGAAACCAAATACTTTTAGTAGAAATACACGGTGGGCATCAACATGTCCTTATCGAAGTGATAAGTGAAACGACGCCCGACAACTGCTGTTTATTTCCGTTTTGCTGCGGTTTGTGTTTCAGCAGCTGGAGGGACATGTGAAATTTGTTTGGTCATGTGTCAGTAATAGTGATGCCGCATTGGATTATGGGTTGCCTAGCTTAAGCAGAGAAGCATGTAGGCGATGTGGACGCTTTCGCACACCTTCAGTTTAGCCTTCTCCCTCACATGGACGATAAGCAGAGGCTGCCAGAGTCAAAGCAGGATATACACAATCACAATGCGCCGTCTCTATGTTAGTCCAAAACATGCACTGAGCGTCTATGTCAGTCTTAACCGCCAAATTCTGATACCGCATGGTTCTCGATTCGCACTTCCACGTCTCGTCACATCCTGAGGGCGTGCATGGATGCGGTCGGGGGGCAAGGGGTTGGTTGTAGACAAATTTGGCTTCAGATGGCAGTATCTGGATGCCTTAGTCCGATTACTCCAACTCTAAGGCGTATACATGCATTCAAAAGTCTGATTTCAGTTGGACTACAACAATAATTCGAGTTTCTCTTGCTGCATGTAGAAACACTGACTGTAATATTTAATATTACTGTCATATTTAATATTAAAGTTTGAGCGAGTCACCCAAAGGCCCATTACGCAAATCCAGGAATCACTCTTGGGCCTTCCACACCTCGGCACAACAAGAACACAGAGGCTGCCCTAATGGCCCTCGCTCTGCAAACACAAACCCTCTCTCATGTGGATTTGAGGCAACAAAAGATTAGCACAATTTGCAAACATACAGCTGAGTTCAAAGGCACGGTCCTCTTCCTTCCCTTCTTTTGTTTGCATGCACACCTTTCAGCATGTAGGGCACTGAAGGTGCCTTTTACGCTATAAACCTCAAATTCATCCATGCAAAATTTCCAAGAGCAAACCCAGAGAAAATCTGTTAAATGGAAGGAAATAGTTTGTTTTTTAAAGGTTTTTTTAATGGAGTTTAGTTGTGAGGATGCCCAAACTGAGGAATTTAGAGCTGAAAACCCATTTTGCTTTCTGAAATAACCTTGCATGTTATGGAGGAATATATCTCTGCTGAAAGCTTGCCTTAAACCCTGAAAATATTGTTAGAATTCTGCGTGTTTCCTAGAAAAACTATCTTCCATTTCGTCTCCGTGTTTTTAAAAAAAAACCTTTAACTATCTAAACTCAGCAGTCATTCAGGTTATTAGGGTTTTTTTTTTTTTTGTATAGTCAGAGTAATGCACCTGACTAAATCAGACTAGATCAGCCTGGATGGAGTTATCTGCTGCTTTTTTCCCTATTAAGCAGATTCCGAAAATAAAAGAATCTAGTCATTTAGTAAATAACTGTCTTTTTTTAAAGCCAATGAGTAAAAAATTAAATAAATGAAAAGTGTAACAAAATAACATTGGTTCTTTTACGTGATAAAAAATAAGAAAGTTATATTTTTAAACACTTCTAGTTGGTATTTTTCCCTCCTTCAGATTTACTTGCGGTATTTAAATTGAAAATGTTTTTTTTATATGTCCAATCCTGTCACCATATAATGACAGCAGTGTGTTTAACTCTGAGAGAAGCACAGAGACCAAAAGAAAGGTGCGGCAATAAAAACCTGAAATGAAACCTTAGGGAAGTAAAAAAAAAAAGGAAAGGTTTAAATGCCTGAAGAAACTAAGAAAATAGTAAATAATAAAAATGAAAAAAAGGATAGTAAATATTGCATAATCAACATATATACATTATAAAAAAGTTTTTGTTTTACAGGATTGTAATAAAATCTGACGCTTTCACAGAAATAAATCTTAAGAATGGGGTTGGTTAAAATATTACAGAAAGATGCTTTAGGCTAAAAAAACACTACTTTCAATATGACTGGATTACACAGTGATTATGCAGCTTTACCCGCGGCTGTGTTCCGTGTGTTTCATGGTTCTAACAGGGACTCTCAACAGTGTTGACCTGTTCCAATAACTAACAGTAGATTCTCTACATTTCTTCTTTCTCCGAGGGTTCAGGATCTGGTGGGGTGGAGTTTAAGGTCCGAAATTCGAGGTGTGCGCACTCCAACCAAACCACGCCCCCACATCCCCATGAGGTCCCCGGGGGCCCTTAAATCAGGAGGGCCTCGGGCCTTCCGATCCAGTAGGCCTATGCATCAGGGCCCTGAGCGTCGGATTTAGTTTCGTCTAACCTGACTCGGAAATATGAGCTCTTCGAGCCCCGACCAGCGGTTGGAGCATCTGCTCAGCGCCGTGGAGAGCGAGTTCCAGAAGGGCAGCGAGAAGGGAGACGTCACCGAGAAGGATATTAAGCTGACGCTGGACGACGCGGACCTGTGGAACAAGTTTAAAGAGTTAACCAACGAGATGATCGTCACCAAGACCGGGAGGTAGGTCTGAAGCGGGATGGCCGCGGGGATCTTGCGCATCGATTTGGGCACTTTTTACGCTCCTGATTTACAGAGCCATAAATCGAGAAATTGCTTGAGTAAAATTTTAAATGTAAGAAGCGGGGTTTTTGTTTTTAACATGACATATAGTCGATCATGTTTCGTAGGCCTTTAAAAATATAGAAAATATGAATAAGTTCTATTCACCCTCTGAGCCCCACGGCCTATTTTCCAGGAGGATGTTCCCGGTCCTCCGGGTCAGCGTCTCCGGCCTGGACCCGAACGCCATGTACTCGGTGCTGTTGGACTTCGTGGCAGCTGACAACAACCGCTGGAAATACGTGAACGGGGAGTGGGTCCCTGGCGGCAAGCCGGAGCCGCAGAGCCCCAGCTGCGTCTACATCCACCCGGACTCGCCCAACTTCGGGGCGCACTGGATGAAGGCGCCCGTCTCCTTCAGCAAAGTCAAGCTCTCCAATAAGCTGAACGGCGGAGGGCAGGTGAGAAGGGATTTAAAAAAGAAAAGAAAATATATTATTACTGTTACAAGTAGTGACAAAGATATTAGTACTGCAAATGTGGTGTAATAGGCAACCGAAATGTTAAAAAGGAGGTAACGTTCCGTGCTCAGAGTTGTAAAGCGTTTTTACACATAAACATGCTGATGCACATGATTTACACCTTTAAAAATCTAATTAATTTACATTTTTTTTCTTCATTTTTTTTACTTGATGTTGTTTTTTCCTGCTAGTTGTACAGCGTCAGTCTAACTTTGTTTGACAGAAACACTGAGGGTCCAGGAGATTAACTGTGACCTTTCTCCAGATCATGCTGAACTCCCTGCACAAATACGAGCCGAGGATCCACATCGTGAAGGTCGGAGGCATCCAGAAGATGATCAGCAGCCAGTCATTCCCCGAAACCCAGTTCATCGCCGTCACTGCTTACCAGAACGAAGAGGTCAGCTGTGCCACGAGCCGTCGCTTTCTCTTCACAAGCGTTTGCCTCGTGGTTTTCTTACATCTGCTGTCGTTTTGTACAGATCACCGCTCTGAAGATAAAGCACAATCCCTTTGCCAAAGCTTTCCTGGATGCGAAAGAAAGGTACAGACCTCTTCATCTTGCACTGCAGAACTTAAACTAGATTCTCCAAACACAAGACGTCTGTTAATTTGTTTTTAATGGCCATTTAAGGTTTGTGAGTGTTGAAAAACGAATTAGTTTTCACCTTTCATGTCATCGGTATACGTCTTTATGTCGTCATGGCTCAGTGAGGATTTGCTCGCTGGGAAGCATCTGACGCTATGTCTTCATTGCAGGAGTGATCATAAAGAAGTGTCCGACCACAGTACAGACGGTCAGCAGTCCGGCTATTCTCAACGTAAGTTTTTTTAGACTAAAAATCTTTCCAATTTAGACAAAGTTGGACGTGTATATGCTTTACCTTGAATTATGAAGAGCAGGTTCTTTATCCCTGATGATGAAATGCTTCTGAGGCTCTGATATGAACATCACGTTAACCATCTAACTTTACATTGATGGCTTTTTGCACATCTTTCCTGTACAGTTGGAGGTTGGTTCCTCCCAGGCCAGAGTCCCATCTGCCCTAACAGCAGCCCTCCTCAGTTCAGCAGCACAGCGAGTCACGCGTCTGGCTCCTACTGCGAGCGCTACTCCAGCCTGAGGAGCCACAGGGCAGCTCCGTACCCCAGCCACTACCCCCACCGCAGCTCCAGCACGAGTAAGACCCCGCTTGGATTTACTCGATACCACCTGTGATTAGGCGCTTGCTTCCATTCCCTTGGTCTCGCTTCCTTTTCAGACAACTACATGGACAACAACCCGGGGACTCTGCCGACTCATGACAGCTGGTCCGCCCTTCAGATTCCCAACTCCACAGGGATGGCCACTCTTTCTCATACCACCAACTCCACATCTAATTCCGGGTGAGGCTCTTAAACATTGCATCCTTCGCAAAAACTTTTTTTCCGTAAAACTCATCAGCTTATGTCTTCATCTTGCCCACAGTCAGTACCCAAGCCTCTGGTCGGTAGCCGGCACCACGCTCACCCCTTCGGGTTCTTCCTCAAGCTCCGTACCTGGAGGCCTGACCTCCCAGTTCCTGAGGGGCTCTTCCTACACGGGCCTGACCTCCTCCCTACCCGTCTCCTCGCCGTCCTCCATGTACGAGCCCAGCTTGAGTGAAGTTGGAGTTGGGGATGCCCAGTTCGAGAACTCCATCGCCAGACTCACAGCGACCTGGGCGCCTGTAGCTCAGAGCTACTGAGGCTTTCAGCTCTCCCTGTCTGGCCTTGAGGACAATGTGGAGCTTTGGGACAGAATAAGTTACGGGGAATACCCTGCCAGGATGCTGGTCAACAAGTTTAGATCATGTATTCCGGTTTGTTGAGCGAGACAATCTCAAGAAAAACTCAGACCAAGTTCACAGCTGTACAATATGTTTAAATAGAGTCGTTTGAGTACAACAATTAGCTTTTTAACAGCAAAAACAATATTTATCAGGCATGACTTCGTAAATGAAACAAGAGACCTTATTGCACCATTTCAGGATTGGCCTGTTTACTGCCTTTGTGCATTTGTGCAATCTGCAGCCAATGCTGAGAGTCACTGCTAACTTTAGAAAGGAACAAACTGCGTTTTGGGTTCTGAACTCTAATTTGCTCTTAGTAAGCTTCAAAAAGTCTTTTCCATCACATTCACTGACATTTTCTTTTTATCTTTAACCCTAAAAGAGAAAAAAAAGAAAGTTTCCACTAACACGAATATGTACATGTGTGTATATAGAGTAAATTAATGTGTGTATTTGCCATCCAAAAGTGCCTTCCTACGAACGTTTCCAAAGGGGCTTCTGATTCTGGATCAGAATGAGTCACCTTGCCTGTATATAAGCTATCTATTTCTATTTGAACTTGCTGCAAGTTTTATTTATGCCATTTAATAATAAATTAAAAAAATATCTGCTTTCTCAAATTTGTTTTCGTCTGTTGTGTTTTTTCTCTTCGGGGAAATTATTAGAATCGAATCAAGTGCAACATGATGCAGTTCAATTCAACTGGAAATCACACATATCTGTTAGAAGAAAAATATTAAAAAGGGAGCAAAAGCATACCCACCATTGAACTTAAACACGTTTAGAAGCACCTTTTAGTCAAGCGAAATTTTTTCTGGACTTTGGCGAGGCCATTACAAATGTTATTTTTTCTTCCTCTCTTGAGGTTAGTCTATTGTTGATTCAGGTGGAGGCTTGTCCTACAACTTAAAATCCTCCATCTCAGCTGTCTAGCAGACGGATTCATTTTTGAGGCAGAACTAGCTACTAACGAGGAACATAGAGCACATTACTCCAATTCTGAAATCAATACTCTTGCTCTCTGTAGCCCAGAGAATAGACTTCAAAATATTTTTGTTAGTTTAGAAATCACTGAATGACTTAAAAGCAAAATACATTTTTAAAAAGATCTGCAATTATATCAGGACTACTCAGGTCTTCTGGTTCGAGTGTACCCTGCATACCCAGAGTTCAAACCAAACACTTAGAAGCAGCTTTCAGCTTTTATGCTCGTCTATAATGGAGCAAACTTCAAGAAAACTGCAAAGCTGCTGAAACACTGCTGACAAAACAAGGGTAAAAACTCATCTGTTTAGAATTGTTCAAATAGCCATTGGAACATCATTAGTAGCTTTTCACCACTTCTCTTTATTTTTGCCATAATGTAGGGCTTTGTTTTTTAATTTAGTGTGTTATATTTTTATCATGCAAAGCATACAAAAAAACTTGGTGTGACTAGTTTGATCTGTTCATAATTTAGCTCCACTCTTGACAAAAATCCCAGCAATAGTTGAAGAGAAACCTCATACATGACACTAATATCACAGTGTTTCAGTGTGAGTATTGGGTTCTTTTGGTAAAGTTCCATGTGGTTTTTTGTTGTTGTCAAGATTTCATTTTTGGAATTGTGTTCCAAAATTTAAAGTTTGGTTTTACCAGATAAAAATCCCAACACGGTTTAGCAGAGATTTTAGCTAAAGGCCTCCATCAGGGCTCTGCTACCTGCACCTCCAGATGGCTCTAGGCCCTCCATAGGGGCTCTTTATACCTTTAGTGAAACAAAAGGTAAAGATCTGAGAAATATTTTTTTTTAGATATGAAGGTAAATAGCATGTTTTCTATGATTTTCAAGACTATATTTGCAAATTATCTCTTCATTTTCCATAACTTTGGAACCATTCATTCAACAAGAGGGGTTATATTGTCTTCTTTCCTTCTAACACCTACAATTACCTATAAAATGTCTAAGCCTGTGAATATTCTCATTCATCCAGGTCATGGTTATCTCAAGGAAATTTCAATCAAACGCAACTGGACTTGGTAATTTGTCTTGGAAGACGTTTCACCTCTTATCCAAGAGGCTTCATCAGTTCATGCTCGCCGCTGACCAGGCTGGGACTGGTCAGCGGCGAGCATGAACTGATGAAGCCTCTTGGATAAGAGGTGAAACGTCTTCCAAGACAGATTACCAAGTCCAGTTGCGTTTGATTGAAATTTCCTTGAGATATAAAATGTCTAGTTTTTTAGTTTAACCATGAAACATGAAGAGTTACTTCAGTAGGTGTTCATAAAAGTTCATAAGCTTGCTTTTATTCAATAGGTCACATAGGTTTATCCTATACGGCCTTATCCTGACTGATACCTTTAGAACAGTAAGTTCTTTGGAGCTGTTTTCACCATTCTGCCACCAATTGCTTTAGTTAATCATTGCATATAAGACAAGAGCAGAAAGATTCCAATAAAACAATGAAATTCACTATAACGGATGTTAGGTGTCTACTTTATTGGGCTCAATGCTGATATCAGATCAGTTATGTTTATTTCATTTAAGGGTGCGCATTCTTGTAACCAGGTCACTGGCAGTTCTTCAGTGGAACTGAACTGGTCATACTCAAAAAAATTTAATGTGGTTTTGAAAAAAAACCTAGTTTATACAGATATTAACTATTTCACAAGACCCTTATTTCTGTTATCAGCATTTTTTTGTTGGTCTGATGCAATATCCCAGTCTTAAGTTTCCTGTTCTCATTAAGTGAAAAATTATCATAATTAACAGAAATAAGAGCTTAAAAATATCAGTCTGTGTGGAATTTATCCATGTAATGTATTTCCCTCAGGGATGGGGTTATTGAAATAAGTGAACTTTTCAGTAATATTCTAAATACGTGAATATAAATGTTACAATGTCACAATAATTGTTAAAATGGTTTATCAAAACCTAATTATTAAAAATAAATAATTTGGGTTTTCATAAAGAACATTTTAGCATACAGTGTTGGAAGTAACTCATTACAATGTTACAGGAATATACTAACCTTTTCAGTAATGGATTAATGTAACACATTATTTATAGGATGCACAGCAATATATTACTCATTACGATTGCTGTAACTCACTGCTGTTACAAGCGCATTTCAAATTGTTTTTCCACCCAACTGACGCAACGAACCGAATCAAGTTGGATACCGTGGAACAAGATCCACCATCCACTTCCTGTTGCTCAGCAGCAAAACATCAGAGAATAAGGTCAACTGTACATTTACACTGTGGCATTATTCACAATATTTTCCTGACCTCATAACCACCAGTTGAAGGTTGTCCAGTCTAACACCTGAATGCAACCATCTTTGTGATGAGCATTTCCAGTGCTTCCTTTTGGTGCGATTTAACAAACATTACCATGAGACAGAAGGAAGACAAAGGCACCAGAGACATGAAGTTTAATAAAATAGTGTGAAAAATAAGTACAAACATACTGCATTTTTGAGGTTGGTGACCAACTTTTGGACCAAAAAGTGGAACAGCTTTAGTAGAGAGTAGGAAACCAGCCAATTAATTAAAAAAATTACATAAACTTATAGTTTCATGTGTCGGTGTTCTTTGTTTTAATATTGTCAATCATTTAGTGAATATAAGTCCATTCACGTGAGGACACAGCTGTTTTAAAGCCTTTTACATCTCCATTTATAAAAACCGCCTTTTATTTTGCAAAGTAGTGTTAATAAATCTGAACTAAACAGACGGGCGTAAATCGTGTTTGGGAACACTGCAGAAATAATTATCTAATCATCATCTATGGTCACAAGCTCTGGGTATTTAGCAAAAAAAGGAGATTGCAGATACAAGCGGCGGATATGAGTTTCCCTCATAGGCTTTCTGGGCTCTTCCTAAGAGATTAGAAGGGTGAGAAGCTCTGTCATCTAGGATGTAATCAGAGTAGAGCCGCTGCTCCTCCACATTGAGAGGAGCCAGTTGAGGTGGCTCCGGCATCTGGTTTGGATGCCTTCTGGACGCCTCCATGGTGAGGTGTTTCAGGCCCGTCCCACTGGAAGGAGACCCAGAGGAAGACCCAGGACATGCTGGATGGACTGCAGCCGTGTTTCCAAGTGATAAGTTCCGGGACAATTCTAAGAGGGAAACTCTGACATGGGGAAATCTGTTGGCTCAGTCTTCTCTCCGGTGCGTTTCCATACTAATTTGTCTCTTTGGGGACCAAGATGTCAGCATTTCATGACAGTTTCTGCAGTGGTCAGGGCCTGCAAGGCCTTCTCTGGAGGCTTAAACATATTCAGAGAAGTACATTTATTCATTTTTTGTCAATATTTTAAAATACAATTATTCTCCCTAGTCTTTTCTTTTTATTTAATATTATATCAATTTGGTTGTGATGCTTACAAAGTTATAAAATAGAGTTTTTAATCCAATCAAGGCGAAATTTAGCAAAATATCTGAACTAAACCTGGAGATTTTATAGCCACCTACAGCTACCAGTGTGATTTTTTTTTTTGGCTGAACAAATGATGGCCAAAGGAGAAGAAGGAAACAGTCCTTCTTCTCCTTTGTCCTTCCCGAAAGCGTCAGCCGTATGTCCGCCAGAAATAAGCGGTAAATATAGTTGCAGATCATCAGCATAGAAATGATCATTCATATTCGGTTAATTTAAGATCTGATATAACGAAGCCATGTCAATGGAAAGCAATAATGGCCCCAAAGCTGAACCTTTGGGCACCCCGTGTTTTACCCTACATGACTCAGACAACGTATGATTAAAACAAGATATGAACCGTTCTTTCTGACAAAAAGATCGAATCCAATGAAGGGCCTTTCCTGATACGCTAAAAAAGGTTCTCTAACCTGTCAAGCAAAATGCTGTGGTTCACTGTATCAAATGCAGCACTGAAATCTAAAAATGCAAGTGAAGAAGATGTGTCAGCATCTCTGAGCTGTTTCAGTGGACTGTTTTTTTTTTTCTAAAAGCAGATCGTAAAGCCTCAAAGAGTCTCAAAGGCTCCCAAATTAGAACGTAATATTTGCTAAAAATAAGGTCCAAGATGAAAAAATAGTAACTGCCCCTTTAAGCTGCTGCCCCTGCAATCCAGCATCAAATAAGTGGAAGATGATGGATGGATGGATGGATGGATGGATGGATGGAATGACTTCAAGTAGTTCTGTAGCAGTGGAAAAACAACCAGCTTCTTTAGCGTGTTTTTCTCCAACCGTCTAAGATGTGGTTCCATAACTACACCTGGCCTTGGACTAGTACCAACGGGTGGAGAAAACCTTTCTGAGGTCAATGTGCAAAGCAAGAAGAGCGAAGGTCTGAGATGTCCCAGGGATCTACAGCGACCACCTGTTCTAATTTTAAAACTCAGGGCTTTAGTCTGAAGGTGTGAGTCTCACTTTGCCCTCGTGCAGCAAACCTCAATCAGCCAACTTTTGGCCCCGCTTTATGAGCCTCCTTTAAATAACGGCGGCAGCATGGCCACGCTAAGTGAATGCGGCTTCTCCGACATGTGACCGAAATGAAAGAGTCCAGTTTGAGAAATCCATCGTGGGTCCATCACGATCCCTGGCACCCTTTTGTTACAATCTGCATTGTGGTGCGACATACGGCAAACACGTTCTGATCTGCATGTCAGGGAACATGGACCCAAAATGTCAACACCTGGGTCTGAAATAATACGAAGAACATAAGTAGGCTGGTGCTTGGACTCCTCTACAGTAATGCCTCCTACTGACAGACAGAACAAAACACAACGCACTTTTTATGCGTACAATAGAACCTGGACCACAGACTAGTGTTTTTATAGTCGCTCTCTCGTCACAAACACACTGTATACATGTTAATGAATCAATACGAAGGGGTTTTCAGATTAGGAATCACATCATAAACAGCAAATCCGGACAACTTCTCTGAGAAGAGACACAAATCCAAAATGATTTCAGTTTCCAGTCATCAGGTTGATTCAGCCCCAACCTGAGGCTTGGCTGGTGCGCTCATGATGTCAGGGGTGTGATACGTGTGTGTGTGCCAGGCCGACAGAGGTTTATCCCCCCGACCAGTGATGGAGTGCTCCTCACTAAGGTGCAAATGAAGCCTGGAGGGTCACAGGGCCACAGACAAACAGTAACGTAGCAGCAATGTGACCTGCAGCTGGCAGGGACCTTCTCAGCAGAGCAAAGGTCCCATCACCAACTTCTTGGCATCTCCCAGTTCTCCACGTTACGGCAAGCTCTTTGTCCCCTCTTGCTTTTACAACGTACGGTGGGTTTCTTTGTTCACCTCTTAGATATGATAGCATGAATAAAAAGCTCCAATGGCTTTTCCTAAAGGTGAACTAAAAGAGAGTAAAAACTGAAACATCAGAGCGCTGGCTGACAAAAACCCTTTTTTCAATGAAAATTAAGAGTCCATCTTAGTGATTTAGACTCAGAAATTCCCCTATTATTATTATTATTATTATTATTGGTAGTAGTAATAGTAGTAGTAGGATCCCTATTAGCGCTTTTCTACCAGCACCACAGTGTTAGTAAGGAGTTAATTGGGGTTAAAGGCAGGGTAGGCACTGCTATCCTGAGCTATTTGAAAGAAGTAATTCTCACCCTCAGCTTATGTTTACTTCTTTTATGTTAGCCATTTTAAAATCTTTTAATCAATTTAAGGCAGTGAGCATATGGCCCAAAATTATTCATAGCCCTGGGAAATTCTACGTTTACGATCATTCCAATTTTTTTTATTTCAACCCAGGACATTGTCTCTAAAATTAAAGGAGGGAGGCTTCTCTCAGAAGTTAAAAGGACAACATTGCAAATGGATCAGTTTGAAAACATCTCAAGTTTTCTTTACATCTGATTTATAACATGCGTCAATCTCCGTCAAAACGCAGTAGCATAGACTAGGATTTAGAGGCTTTTAACGCATGATTTCATGCGGCACTCCAGTTGTATTATGGGCAGGGCTTTGAGTCTGTGCTCCACGGTGGTTGGTTTCAACATCAACATGGTTCTCGTTAGCATGTTGCTAAGTTACACAAAATAAATGAGCAAGTGGACTAAGTTCAGCTTCCACAGGCTCCCTTTCTGCAACCTGCTTAGACTACAGCTGTAATGGTGGACAGGTCCTACCTCATTGAAATGGCCAGTTACTGTAAATTGGAATCAGTTGGATTAAAAGCCTGTAAAAAAAAAAAAAAACCTGTTGACAACGACAAAGCACCTCTGAGACGCTCCGATCTCACAGGGGAATAGAGCTAGCCATTCATAACAAATATTGGTGAAATGAAGGAGTTTATTAGTTATTTACAGTCTGCATTTGGTTGCCCCATTGACTCCCATTATATGGATATACGTTGATGGCGAATAGAAAACTTCTCCCCTAAGGACTCTTAAGTGGCTCCAAACTTGTATGGGTGAGTAAATGAACGTAATACATGCTAAAAATATAAAAAAATAAGGTCCAGGTTGAAAAAAACTTACAAAAAAAGGTACTTTCTCTTTAAATAATTAACAGATTACCTCGCTCGTCTCTTGCTTTGCATTTCAAATCTCCTTGTACGTGTGTGTGTCTCTGTGTGTTTTTTTCAGAGCAGTTGTCCAGACTCTGTTTGCCAATGGCCTTTGCTCAGCCTGGAGTGGTAAACAGGTCCTGCTGTACATCCCCGCCCTTCCCCGTTATAGTGTTTGTGTTGACCTGAAGCTTTTGTCCGCCAAACCAGCAGATCTGCTCCGTACGCCTCAACCTGCAGCCTCTCTGTTGGCGCTCGCTAATTGACAGTTAAGAGTTTAACTTTGCTCACTGGTTGCCTCTCCACCCTCGGCGTGTGTCCTGAGCACACGTTCCTGAGTGTGCCCAACACCCAGGTGTGGAGGACAAAGGCAGATGTCAGGTTTGTCGTTGGCGTTTTTCATTTTTTTGGGAAAAAGAATTTAAATTCACTGAGTTATCGGCACCTTGGGCTTCACAAAAACCCAAGCGGCGACAGTCTGTGCGGCCATCTTTGTGCTGCTGTTTTGTCACGTATCCCTCCTCCGCTTCCTGGAATATTCCAATTAGATGTTCTTATAAGAGGACAGAAAAGCAAAGCGGCCTGTGTGAGCACCATGATTGCGATGGTGAGTCACATTGTGCACGACCTTTTGGTTGATTTATGGGGGGAAAACAAGTCGTCAAGTCTGGAACAGCGAGTTGCTGCAGCTGCGGGGAGGTGTATTTGCAGACTGCCCACCTCGCCCGCCCCAGAACCCTCATCCCCGACCCTCTGATGTCTGTGTGTCTTCGTTAATGAAGAAATTCTGATACCTGGGTGAGACATTGCTGTCAGCTGAGCAGACTCTGCCTGCTCTGTGCCCTCAACCCCTGAGCAGTCATACTGACGCCCCACCCAGCCGCAGAAGACACTCTGGCCTTCTGAAAAAGAAAATAATTTTTTATTTCTTTGCTTTAATGAACCCTAATTTATTCAATTGAGGTCAAACATACTAGTTTTGTTTTTTTTCTAACATGGACCTTATTTGTAGCAAATGTTACGGTCATTTAGTCACCCAGACAAGTTTGGAGCCAATTGGAGTCGTTGAAGAGGAGTTAATATCCAGTCGCGATCACCGTATAGTCATACAGTGGGTTCAGAACGTCTCGCAGGTGCTAAGGTATTAGCTTTTTGTGTTTTTACAGGCTTTTAATGTAACCGATTCCAACTTACACTAACCTGGGATTTCAATCACGTCACAGCTGTCCGCCATTACAGCTGTGTAGGTTACAGAGAGGCCGGGGCGTGTGGAAGGTGAAGTTAGTCCAATTCTGCAAACACGCAAACCATGAACCATGTTGATGTCTGCAGTATCAAGTGCTGTCTAACCGACCACCGTAGAGCACAGAGCGGAAGTCCTGCTCAGACTACAGCTGGGATGGAGCACAGCAGTGATGTCATGGTTATCACTCAATAGTGTTGTTGTATTTTTGCCTCTAAATCACCCAGGAAAAGACCCACCTTGAAGAATGCTGCACAGTACTTTGTTTTTTTGGAATGTGGAATGTGAGGAATAGTGTCCTTAATGTACATTTATTATTCTATATTCTGTTTTTATACTTTTTTTCTGCGTTTCTTTGGTGATCATGAGTGCTTCTGTCCTTCTGCCACTGCTGCTACAGCCAAATTTCCTCTATGTTTGACAATAAAGAATTATTATATTTCATTCTAAGTAATCAAACTCAATTGTTTCAGTACATAGAGTGGGCAGTCACTTAAGATATAAAAAGATCACATAGCTTTGTGTTCATTCCGGTGTTTTACATGTAAGTGCTGGTTTAATCGGGGTAAGTTCTGTTTACTAATTAATATGTTAATAGCAACAAGGAATTTTACTTAAATTGTAAACTTTCAAAGATTATACACTTTGAAATATAAATATGTAGGGATTGCGAGTAAAAATATAAACGTCTACTTTCTCCCAAATCAGCTTCTTAAAAAAACCTAACCATTTAAAGTTACAAACATTAAAATGGAGACATTAAACATGGTGTGGTGTTCACATGAACTGATTCTGAATGATTCAAATAAACATTTTTGCATTGTGGTATGATAAACTGGTATTATTCTCAGTCTTGTGTTTTGTTTTTTCCATTGATTTAGTTCCTTAAACTCTAAGTATAAAGTTCCAAATGGCCGCACATTTGCACCAAGTGGTAAGGGGTGAATACCAGTCTATCAAAATGACGGACGGCCTTCAGATTTTTCCATCACCTTTGAAATAATATGGTCAAGCATGGGAAATAGTCGGTTAACGCGCCCCGGGGGGGAGGTAAGTAACAATCAGACCTAAGCTCCTTCCTTTTCTTTCCTTATCAGTTTGCTTGAAAGTATCCCCTAATCAAGTATTATAAGATCCATAAAAGATTATGTCAATGACTGTCTTCTGGACATCTGTCCAGTCAGCAGTCTTCCCCATGATCGTGTGTCCCACTGACCCCGACCGAGAAACCCTTGGAGGGCCAGGAAACCTTTGCCGGAGTTTTGATTAGTATCTTTTCAGGGTGAGACACCATGAGATTCCGGTATTAAACTTTTTCACGATGTTGTAAAACTCGGATACACGGTAATTTGGATTTTAGTCCATGCATTTGTTACTTCAAGGCTGGACTAATTCCTTACTATCAGGAAGTCCACAAAATTTAATAAAAAGCCTTCAGTTGATCCTAAATGTTGCAGCAAGAGTTCTGATGAATATTTAAAAGAGAGATCATATTTCTCCTGTTTTGGCTTCTCTCCATTGTTAAATCCAGAACAGAGTTTAAGATCCTCCTCCTTACTTATAAAGCCCTTAATAATCAGTAAATAGAGATCTGATTGTTCCATATGTTCCTAACAGAGCACTTCGTTCTCAGAATGCAGGTCTACTGGTAGTTCCTAGGATTTCAAAAAGTAGAATGGGAGGCAGATCTTTTAGTTATCAGGCTCCTCTCCTTTGGAACCAGCTCCCAGTTTTAGTCTGTGAGGAAGATACTCTGTCTATTTTAAGGCCACGTCCACACTAAGCCGTATAATGCCTTAAACGTATAATTATTTAGTCTACACCCCCCTATCGTCCACACTAACCCGGCGTCGTTTAAGGTCTGTGGCCGGATAACTATTAGCCGGATAAGAGAGCCGTGTAAATCTTAATTCAACGGCTAAACGAGCTAGTGTGGACAGCTTCCCCGGATAATGAAAGGAAGTAGCGTCAATGAATGCTGCGTCAATAACAATACGACACTACAGACAAAGACAACAGCGAAGAGTAATAAATCGATCTCGTCGTCTGTCCACACCAACAACTCTCTCTTCTTCTGAGCAGCTATTGTTCTCTTCGGTTAACGGGACAAGCAGATATGTACTGTGCTGTAGAGCTTCTTGTGTATATTATGTAGGCGCTAGCGTCACGTAGATCATACGCGTTTTTCGTGCGTCTTTTCGTGCATGCCCAGTATTTGCACAGGTCGGTATGGGATTGCGCAATCATGGGACCTTAAACGGACATTAAAAGTAAATGCTCGTGTTGAGTGGATAACATTAGGCGTCTAAGTCCCCGTATAACCTTATCGGCTTAGTGTGGACGTAGCCTAAGACTAGGCGTCAAACCTTCCTTTTTGATAAAGCTTATGGTTAGAGTGGCTTAGGTTATTCTGAGCTACTTTTGTAGTTATGCTGCTAAATGTTTAGACTGTTGGAGGACAGACTGACCACTTATCTTCACTCTTGTACTTTCCTCTCCTACTACTCTCCAGGTGTATTTTGTCCAGCTGTTATTGCGATTGTTAACCTTCTTTTCTCCCAGTTTTTTCTCTCCATAGAAGTTCCACCTGGTCTGGTATCCTGCTCAGCTATGCCCTGCTGGAATGGAAGCATCGGTTTGGATGATGTTCCAATGACCAAACTTCTTCCATGTCCTGTTTTCAACTTTTTTTTCTTTAATATATAAAGTACTATTACATCAGTTCTTTTTGTGTCTCTTCTCTGTCTTCTCAGACCCCCAGACGGTCGTGGCAGATGACAGCTTGTACTCATTCTGGTCCTGCTGGAGGTTCAATCCTGTTAAAGGGGGAGTTTTTCCTCTTCACTGTCGCTACATGCTTGATCAGTATGAGATATTGCTGAGGTTGAAGTCTGCATGTTCAGGTCTAACCTCACATTAATGACAACACAATCTGCTAGGATTCCTTACACAGAAAACCTTTACCTGATTGGAATATTTGTAGCCATTGTATTGCAATGACTTTTCTTGTAAGGTGCCTTGAGATTACACTGCTGCTACAGAAATAAACTGAGTTGAATTTTCATTATCTATAAACCATAATCAGAAAAATGACAACAAATAACAGCTTGAAAATGTAATGAATCTACATGAGTTTCCTTTTGACAGGAGGGAAATAAAACATGAAACTTTTTCCGATAATTCTAAATTTTGTTTAGATGTACCTGTAATTTGACTACTTACTGTGACTACAAAAACTGTCTGTGTCAAATGTTGAAGTTTCAATAGCTTTTTCACAGTGACATAAATGAAACGTTTTTCCCTCCGTCTAAAGTTTCCTATTTCACCATGGTTACCCGTGTTCTGCCTAGCGACTGTCTCTGGTTAAAACATCCGAGTCTGACGAGACGGCTGTTTGAGGAGTGTTTTTGAACTACATGAGCAATTTCACACATTAGGAAGAGTTGCTAGCCAGCATAAGCTAATGTATGTTTCCTCCAGTCGCCGCAGCGATGGTGACAGGCTCTCACCATCCTGACAGGCCTTGTCCACTTCTCAGTGGACAGTCACACAACCTGACAAAACTTGTCTGCAAACTGGAGCTCTGTGATGTAGCATTTAGCAGAGGGCCATGATATCCAGCGTGGCCTGAGAGGGAGGCCTGAGACCGAGTTTCGCTGATCTGTGTTAGCATGCTGGTTCTCCTTATTGTCCACAGGACTTGTCAAATCCACAGCCACTATATCCTCACCCTTAACTTGTGTGGATGATGAGTGAATAAAGCTGAACCACATATTTACTGTGTTTATATATATATATATATATATATACATACTGAAAATCAGACTAAAAATGTACCTTAAACCTGTTTTAGGTCATTTTTTGCTAATTCCCAAATCAATTTGTGAGAACATTTTAGAGAAGTGTTTTTGATATGTATTTCCTAGAGAAGTTATTTACCCCTTGGATGAATAACCCATTTTTAATGCTTTTAGAACCTTTAATATCAAAGTGAAAATTGAGTTCTACAAAATGATGACAATGAAATAAAATATGAAACATGAAATTGGTGCTAAAGTAATCACCCCCTATAAGTCAGTATTTAGTGGCTGCATCTTTGGCAGCAATCACAGCACAGTCTGTCTGGATAGATCTCATAACTTTCCTCCATTCTTTCTGTCAAAATGTTGCCGGTTCGCCAGATTGTGAGAGCTGTGAACAAATCTTTTCAAATCCTGCCACAAATTCACCATAGGTTTGAGGTCTGGGCTTTTCAGAAAAAAAAAAAAAATTCTATTTTATTGCATGACATAAGTATTTGATACATCAGACAAACAGAAGTCAATATTTGCTACATAAACCTTTGTTTGCAATTACAGAGATCAGACGTTTTCTGTAGTTCTTCACCAGGTTTGCACACGCTGCAGCAGGGATTTTGGCCCGCTCCTCCATACAGATCTTCTCCAGAGTGTTCAGGTTTTGGGGCTGTCGCTGGGCAACGTGGACTTTCAGTTTTCTCCGAAGATTTTCTATTGGATTCAGGTCTAGAGACTGACTCGGCCACTCCAGGACCTTGAGATGCTGCCTAAGGAGCCACTCCTTAGTTGCCCTGGCTGTGTGTTTTGGGTCATTGTCATGCTGGAAGACCAAGCCACGCCCCATCTTCAATGCTCTTACTGAGGGAAGGAGATTGTTGGCCAAGATCTCACCATACATGGCGCCTTCCATCCTTCCATCAATACAGTGTACTCGTCCAGTCCCCTTTGTAGAAATGCATTCCCAAAGAATAATGCTTCCACCTCCATGCTTTACAGTTGGGGTGGTGTTCTTGGGGTTGTACTCATCCTTCTTTCTCCAAACACGGTGAGTGGAGTTTAGACTAAAAAGCTCCACTTTTTTTGTCATCAGACCACATGACTTTCTCCCATTCCTTCTCTGGATCATTCAAATGGACATTGGCAAACTTCCGACAGGCCTTGACATGTGCTGGCTTGAGCAGGGGGACCTAGCTTGTACTGCAGGATTTTAATCCATGACAGCAAAGTGTGTTACTGATGGTTTTTTTTGGGACTGTGGTCCCAGCTCTATTCAGGTCATTGGCCATGTTCATCTGTGTAGTTCTGGGCTCATCACTCACTGTCCTCATGATCATTGATGAGGAGAGATCTTGCATGGCGCTCCAGACTGAGGGAGATTGACCTTCGTCTTGATCTTCTTCCATTTTCCAATTATTGCACCAACAGTTGTTTCCTTCTCACCAAGCTGCTTGCCTATTGTCCTGTAGCCCATCCCAGCCTTGTGCAGCTCTACAATTTTCTCCCTGATGTCTTTGCACAGCTCTCTCATCTTGGCCATTGTGGAGAGGTTTGAGTTTGTTTAAGTGTGTGGACAGGTGTGTTTTATACAGGTAATGAGTTCAAACAGGTAATGAGTGGAGAACAGGAGAGCTTCTTAAAGAAGAACTAACAGGTCTGGGGGAGCCTAAATTATAACTGGTTAATACCCAAGTAAATACTTATGTCATTCAATAAAACTGAAATTAATTATATAAAAATCATCCACTGTGATTTTGCATTTGATTTTCTGTATTTTTGTTTTAGATTCTGTCCCTCACCTTTGATACAAATTACAGAACTGTACATGCTTTGTAAGTGGGAAAACTTTTAAAATCAGCAGTGTATCAAACACTTATTCTCCCCATTGTATATACATAAATAACTTTTATTTGTGTATTCTCTTCATTATTTGGATATTTTTGCACAGAGGCCAAAATATTGATATCATGATTCAGAATGGAGTTTAAAAAATATGGAGGAAAATGTATGATTTAATACTATTTATTGTCATATCAGTTAATTGAATTCAGAAAAGAACTACCCATAAATCTGCAGTCTGAGAGTGAAGTGCTCTGTTAGGAACATATGGAACAATCAGATTTCTGATGGTTAATGGCGCTTGATTAATTAGGATTTTTTTATGGAAGGAGGATGATCTTAAGCTCTATTCTGGATTTAACAGCGAGCCATTGAAAGGAAGCTTAAACACGAGAAAGGTGATCTCTCTTTTTAATATTCATCAAAACTCTTGCTGCAGCATTTTGGATCAACTGAATTGCAATTTTTGGACATCCTAATGGTAAAGAAATACAGTTGTCCAGCCATGAAGTAAAAAATGCATGAACTAGTTTCTCAACATCACTCCTTGACAGGATGTTTCTAATTTTAGCAATATTCCAGAGGAAAAAGACATTAAATCCTAGAAACCTGCTTAATATTTGATTTGAATGTCATGTCTTGGTCAAAAATAACATAGAAAATCTTTAAGCAGTTTCTTTTTAGGGATTCTGATTCAAAGACAACTTCTGTCTTGACTGAATTTAAAAACAGAAAGTTTAGAGTCATAATTTAGTCATCATTTTCTCTCTGGTTTGCTGGTATTCTGTTTTAAAGTACGCAACTCTGTATAGGGAGCCAACCTGCTATGGCTAATTACCTTTTTTAAGGGGTTACATTGTCTAATGTCGGATGCAATGAGGAAGTAACTCTATGAACCAGACCATCAATTTCTGAATTCTGCCTTTACTGTTTTTCTGAGACACTGGGGAAAATAAGAATGGAGCAGATTCTTTAAAACCTGTTAGATGATTGTCTGATAAAGCTCTACTATAATTAAATTTTCTTTCAGAGTTGAGATGGTCAGTTAAAGTAAATGTAAAAGTTAACAAAATATGGTCAGACATGACCGGTTCGTATGGGAGGACTATTATTTCCTCACACTTAATACTTTATGTCAGCACAACATCCAAAGCGTGCTAACCCGAGTGGGTGGGTTCCTGCACCCTCTAAGTAAAGCCAGTTCAATCTAATCTATTGAGTCTAATTGAATCTATCCAAAAAAGGCTGCATTTAAACGATCACTTTAAGTGACCACATTAATCTTGAAACCCCCTGCTATAATGGCCTTATCAGTATTTAATACCAAATCAGATAAAACGTCTGAGATCTGATCCAAGAATTGAGAGAAAGGGTCTGGTGGACAATACAAAACCACAAACAAAAGTGGGTTTAATGTTTTGCAAGTTGGATTAGGAAAACTAAGGATTAGATGTTCGAAAGAACTGTAGCTATTATTTGGTCTGTGATTAGTTTGTAAATGAAAAATGGCTGCAAATCCTCCTCTTCGCATAGTAGGTAGGTAGGTAAGTAGGCAGGTTACCTTTTCATCCATTGCATTTTGGCCATGGGCAAGACACTGTCTCCTGTTCTGGACCCTGGTTTGTCAGTGTTTTGAAAGACTAATAAAGCCAGCCAAGTTCCATGAAAGAAGACCCGCTCAGTCCAAAGTGGGATGGGTGCAGTCTCTCTGGATCAGACCAGGTTTTCCCTAAATTGTTTTCCAGTTACCAATGTAGCCCCCAATGTTTGCAGGACACCACTCAGACAACCAATGATGGAACGACAGCATGCAGCTAAACACGTCACTGGTCTGATCAGGCAGGGGACCACAAAAGATTACAGAGTCCAACATCATTTTAGGAAACTTACACACCGGATCAACACTAATTTTAGAGAGCTCCGATTGGTGTAACCGGGTGTCATTAATAAAAATAATTAAAAAGGTAAAACTTCCAAGGGGGTGAATAATTTTACAAGGACTGTAGTTTGGACAGACCTGGCTTCAATGAATCAGGTTTTTAGGCCATCTTGAATACACACACTCAGGGATTCCACCAGTGCTTTTAAGCCCTAGTGGAACGCCAGGCTTTTGTTGCCGCCTGTAGGCCTTAGCCGTGATGGTAAACATTGCACCAGCGGATTTAATCCAAAAACAGCTGGATGACCTTAAATTTAGCAGATGTCTCTACAAGACCGTGTAAGGTAAGCATGTCTTGTATTTCTTTTAAAATATTAACAGAATTATAGCTGCTAATTCATGTTGGTTCAGCAGATTTTGCTATTCAATTCAGCTGTAGATACACTTGGTCTAACGCGCCATTCATACTGGGTGCAGTATGTGTTTGGTCTGGTGTCCGTATGGCTGCTGTACGAGCCGAATCAGAGCACTCACAATGGCTGAGGTGCACGTGTGGTGGGTATGTGGCGCTCCATTAACTTTTCGTCTTAAGCCTTGTTTGCCGGACTCCAAATCTCTTTTTAATGAAGTTAAAGAAATAAGAAAACATATTTAGTGGTAACAGAAAATGATCGAAGCACATAACTTAGCTTCATTGCTAAAGTTAACACAATTTGGATATTTAAAAGACAAAACGGAGTGTCCTTACCCAATGTTGAACAACCCAAAATGGATGGAAATATTTCTTATGAGAATTAACAGTGAAGACAACAATCTATCGTTGACCAGCAACCGGTTAAGATCTTTGTGCATTAATATAATATTTCTCCTGTAGTTGCCCCTAAGTGCTACAGGAGCAGCTCTATTCTGTATAAATTGTAATTTATCCATATATTCCCCAGTGGTAGTTCACCAAACTGCTGGGCAATAGTCGACGTATCTGTTGCTTAATTCATAAGGTTTGAAGTTAACATTTTTTGCATGTCTTCTCATAATAGATATACCTCTTCCCATTTTTGCAACATTATTGATATGTCTTTTCCATGATAATCTAGAGTCTACCATTACACCCAACAGTTTGGTTTCATGCAACTGTTTAAAAAATACGTTAATAATTTTAATATTAATTACAGGATTGATTGATTTTATAGCTACAACCAAGAATCATCCTGTTAGTTTTTACTGTGTTTAGTGCCAGTTTATTTAATTTGATCCACTCTACCACATATCGTAATTCTTCATTTAAAACAGTTTCTAGATTGATTTGTGTATTTGCTGATGTATATATAGTTGAATCGTATCAACTATATTGCAATGTCAGCCAAATCTAAAATGTATGGTAAATCATTAGTAAAAATATTATATAATAATGGACCCAGACAGCTGCCTTGGGGCACTCCATAAGTGATATTTCTGATACCTGAGAAACCGACATAAAAAAACACAAAGTAAAAACAATTATTTACATTTTAGTTTTTGTTTAAAAAAAAAACTAGTTCGAGATTGTGCCTTTTTAAGACAAATATGTATATTGCTAACAAACGCCTCATAACACAATATAGTAGTCATAATTTTAAAATTCATGACCTTTTTTTTTCTTACAAAAACACGATGGGCCGTCCATGGGCTTCTCTACCACAGGGCTTAGGAGATTTTCGGGGGGATCCCTGAAGACTCCTACTGAGAGCTGATGCTTCCATTACTGTACAAGAAATAATGGAGAGACTAATGCTGATATAAAGGTGTAGCTAAATGGCATTCTTTCTCGTCGTTTCCTGCTGCTAATCCTTGGTCAAACCAGAATGTCAATAAATGGGTGCTCAAGTGTGACCCTTTTGCCATTAAAAGGCCTAAAATGAAACAGAAAAATTGTCAATATTTGAGCCACAAGCACAGGTGTTGGAGACTTAATTAGGTTAGAGAAACAACAATGTATTAATCTTTTATTAATACAATTTGCCTTCTTTTTATCTCCTATGAAAGTAGGGTCCCAACTGTGCCAACAGTTACTCGCCCATTTATCAAACTTGGCTAAAAATGTTTTTAAAGGCAGTCGTAAAAAGAGTATAAAAAGATAAAATAACATTCGATTGACACCGCCCACAAAAAATCTGGAAAGTTGTCATATTTAATAAATTAGAATACGTGTTCTGATCAGGCCAGTTAATCAGATGAAAAGCACCTTCTTACAATAACCTTTGTTGCAGATGTTAAGCATACTTTTTATTAATCCAACAATTCTGTATCAAGTTCTATTGGTTTGATGTAATACTCTCATCTTAAATGTTTTCTTTTAACTGTTAGCATCATAATTGTTTGGCTTGCAAGCTTGACTTGACAAGGTTTGGATGCCACTGATCTAAATGGTTTATTTTGCAATGCTGAAATTTCATGAAAAATAAGTGGACACAAACGCACACACATACCCTGAGATGATCAGTACTCGACATCAATTTGCATGAACTTCCCTCGCATTTAGAGAGTAGCTCCGTTCTGCAGCCACTACTGCATCTCACACAGGTTCCATCTATAACATGCAGTAAAATGCTGCTCTCTTGTGGCCAAAACTTAAACAACTTCTGGTCAAAGAAGGTTTTTCCCCTTTGCATTTACCGGCATATAATTTTGTTTTCCACGACAGATTTCAATTTCCATCTCTCATTTGTGTCCAGTGAGCTTTTGGAAACATTACCAACATAATACATACGTTTAGGTTCATTTTTAAATTCATTTATTTAAAAAAATCCAGATGTTTTAAATATCAGACATGTTGCAGGAAGAAAACGCTGCACTCACATATATCGAACACACGCCAGCAAATGAACACATGAACCCCCAAGTATTTAAGACATGGAAGTCAAAGAAACTGTATCTATTAAAGAGATGATGTTTTTAGTGCCTGGCAACGGCTCCAACAGGGTTCAACATGAAGCAGGATGTGGATTACAAGGCCAACAGCGGCACTCAGCTGAATTTGGCTTTGGAGAAATCCATCTCTGGGTGCTGAGCCATGAACCTGCAGGGAGAAGAAACGTGACATTAGGAACACAAAGAAAACAAGTCAGGATGCTAAACATGAGATCTGCTTCAGTTGGAAGGATGACTTTGCATTTTAAATGTTCAGGGACCGTCTCCAGTTCTCAGAACTGATGCTACTCTGTTCAATAAGAGCTGGATAAAATCCCAACAGTCAACTTTTCTGTTCTTTATGTCAGTCAGAAGGTAACTTGGGTTTCCACAGCAAACAGAGGACAGAAACATCCAGATGTTTCAGCCATAAATTCTATAAAACTCCATTTTGAAAAATGCTACATCCTTCCTGCCTATTCTCAAAGTTATCTCACATTCTAAAGATGCATCAACTGCTATGTTCAAACTCCAGGCCTTAATGCTCAGTTCTGATTTTTTTTATTATATCGGATTCTTGTTGATTGGTTGTTCACACTAGAACTGAAAAGTAACAGCAAACACGCTCCAGTGTGAACGGTTCACGACCGTGAAGCAACCAAAATGCGCAATAGAAGACGGGGGTGTTTCTCAATGCCCAGGAACCTCGCCTTGATCCCGCCCCGGTTGCCTAGGAGATACGTCATCAGGGACCGCCGAGGCGTGTTCCAATGTTCATGTTTTACGGAATAATCTGTCCTCCGTTTGTTAGCCGTTTAGCTAACTAACCTTGGATACATCAGACATGCCTTGAGCCTGCTCTTTGTCAAAAATTTCCCAGAATACAGTGCGGTAGGAGCCAGCAGCAGCTACTTCGGGGGAAAATTTCTATTTAAAATGTAAGTCAACTATTTTTAACCATCGGGCTTATATCTAAAATGTTTTTATTTTTATTTTATTTAGATCCAAAGCAGTTATTAATGGTTTGTTAGTTGCTTAGCAGTTGCAGCGTCGGTGGCTACCAGGTACTAATTCGTTTGCACATTTGATTTAACTGACATATACAAAAAAAATAAAAAAAATTAAAACTCTCGTTACACATTTCCAGTTCCATGGTTGAAGTAATATTAATTTCAATTTCAATTCAATTCAGTTTATTTATATAGCGCCATTTCACAACAGATGTCATCTCAAGGCACTTTACAAAAAGAGTTATTACAATACAATGTTAAGTGTAGAAATTACAGAACCACAGAAGATTGCGTCGTGGAATTCTCAGCAATCCCTCATACTGAGCAAGCATGCAGCGACAGTGGGAAGGAAAAACTCCCTTTTAACAGGAAGAAACCTCCGGCAGAACCAGGCTCAGCACAAGCGGTTATCTGCCGCGACCGTCTGTGGCTTGGAGAATACATAACAGAGACACAGAAAGAGCAATAGAACTGATGCAGAAGTTTGTTGCAGGACGTGGAGAATTTTCCGTCACTGCAATGCCATCTTAGTCAGGGTCGTCAAGCAGGGCTAATCCGGAGCACCTACTATAATAGAAAACAGGTTAGTGCTTGAATTGACAGCACATCATGCAGTTGGGGAGAAGTAGGAGAGAAAGTAGGAACAGACCCTAATAATGTCCTCCAACAGCCTAGCCTAAAGCAGCATAGCTACTAACATTAACCTGTCTCCTAGCTACTAGGAGACCTGGCTACCAACACTCTGTCTGAGTCCTCCTGACCCGTGGACGGTGTAGGGCCGGTAACGGCCCCCGTCATGCCGGGGTCTTCTCGGAGTCGGGTTGTTTGAGAATGCAGCCCAAAGTGGGTGGTAAACTCCATCTAAGGCTAAATACCGGCACGAGACCGATAGTCGACAACTATCTTAAGGAAAAATAGACAGAACTGAGAGGACAGAGTTGAAGAGGGCGAGAAACGTTTAAGAGATAAACGGGTGGGGTCCGCACAGTCTGCCCGGGGGATTCAACCCGGCAGGTAATGGGCGGCCGCACTGTGCGGGAGGATCCCCTTGAGGGACCTCTCTCCGGCGCTGGCTGGCCCCTGTGGGGCACATTTCTTCCGCGGCGGTAAGCCGCGACCGGCTCCGGATCTTTACCTGGCTTACATTAATCTATCTCTACCTAGCTACTCTACCTCTTCCTATCTCTTCCTAACTTTTGACACTCTGCCTGACTACTAACATTAACCTGTCTCTTCCTATCTACCTGTCTGACCTGACTCTAACTACCTATAAACATATCTCTAACTGTAAGCTTTGTCAAAGAGGAAAGTTTTTAGCCTAGTTTTAAAGATAGACAAATTGTCTGCTTCACGAACCAACCCTGGGAGCCGGTTCCATAGGAGGGGAGCCTGATAGCTGAAAGATCTGCCACCCATTCTACTTTTAGAAATCCTAGGAACTACCAGTAAACCTGCAGTCTGAGAGCGAAGGTCTCTGTTAGGAACATATGGAACAATCAGGTCTCTTATGTATGATGGAGCTAGATTATTAAGGGCTTTATATGTCAGAAGGAGGATCTTGAATTCTATTCTAGATTTTACTGGGAGCCAGTGAAGAGAAGCTAAAACAGGGGAAATGTGATCTCTTCTTTTAATATTCATCAGAATCCTAGCAGCAGCATTTTGAACTAACTGAAGACTTTTAATTGTATTCTGTGGACTACCTGATAATAGACAGTTACAGTAATCCAGCCTTGAAGTAACAAAGGCATGGACTAGTTTTTCAGCATCAGTCCTGGACAGGATGGTTCTAATTTTTGCAATATTCCTAAGGTGAAAAAAGGAAATCCTACAGACTTCTTTAATGTGAGTTCTAAATGACATATCTTGGTCAAAAATGACACCGAGGTTTTTTGCTTTATTACTGGAGGCTAATTTAATGCCGTCCAGGTGAAGGGGCTGACTAAGTAGTTTCTTTTTCAGAGCTTCTGGTCCAAAGACGACAACTTCTGTTTTATCAGAATTTAGAAGCAAGAAGTTTAGAGTCATCCAAGTTTTTATGTCTTCCAGACATGCCTGTAGTCTACCTAACTGATTGGATTCATCAGGATTTATGGATAGATATAGCTGTGTATCATCTGCGTAACTATGGAATTTTATCCCATGCTGCCTAATTATTTTACCAATAGGAAGCATATATATAGTAAAGAGAATCGGCCCAAGCACTGAACCCTGTGGTACTCCGCAAGTAACTATTGAGGTTGAGGAAGATCTATTGTTTACCTGAACAAACTGAAATCTGTTAGACAAATAAGATTTAAACCAACCTAGTGCTGTTCCTATTATACCGACACTTTGAAGCCTTTCTATGAGAATATTGTGGTCAACAGTGTCAAAGGCAGCACTGAGATCTAACAGGACCAGAATGGTCACCAGTCCATTGTCTGAGGCTATGAGAATATCATTAGTAACCTTCACCAGAGCTGTTTCAGTGCTGTGATGAGCTCTAAAGCCTGACTGAAACTTCTCAAACAGCTCATTATTGTTTAAATGCTCACATATCTGGTGTGCAACTATTTTCTCAAGAATTTTAGATAAGAAGGGAAGATTAGATATCGGTCTATAGTTAATTAAGTCGTTTTGATCAAGAGAGGGTTTCTTAAGTAGAGGTTTAATTACAGCAATCTTAAACTCCTGTGGTACATATCCATTGACTAAGGATAGATTCATTATATTTAAAATTGGAGCAGCGATCAGAGGGAAAACTTCTTTTAAGAGTTTAGTTGGGATTGGGTCTAAAACGCAAGTTGAAGGTTTAGATGAAGCTAATAATTTTAGTACATCACAAAGTTCGGCTGCATTAAAGCAGTTTAAGCATATATTAGGTTCCACCATTTTTGAGGCTGCCTCATTAACTAAGGAGGAAGCAAGCATATTGGGAAGGTTCCCAATTATCTTATTCTTTATGGAGTCTATTTTATTTATAAAGAATTGCATGAAGTCGTCACTGCTTAGAGCTTGGGGAATGGTTGGCTCGATAGAGCTATGATCCTGTGTGAGTTTGGCAACTGTATTAAAAAGAAACCTAGGATTATTTTTATTCTCCTCGATTAAAGATGAATAATATGCTGTTCTAGCTGTGTGAAGGCTCTTTTTATATAGCAATAAACTATTTTTCCATATTAAAAAGGAATCATGTAAATGCGTGGAGCGCCATTTTCTCTCTAGTTTTCTAACATTCTGCTTTAGGGTACGTAGCTCTAAATTAAACCAGGGAGTTAATCTTCTATGGCTAGCCACCTTCCTTTTCAAGGGGGCAACTTTGTCTATTGCCCGACGCAGGGAGGAATTAACGCTATGAACTAAAATGTCAAGTTGTGAGGGGTCACGAGTTAAATCACTGTTTTCTGTTCTGCATTTATAAACTGAGGAAATTAAAGTTGGAAGAGCTTCTTTAAAATTTGCTACAGCGTTGTCTGATAACGTTCTGGTATAATGAAGTTTTCTTTCAGGTTTGATATGATCCATTAGAGTAAGTTTAAAAGTGATAAGGAAATGATCAGACAGGATAGGGTTATGTGGAAAGACTGTTATTTCTTCACAGTCAATGCCATAAGTCAGCACAAGATCTAAAGTGTGGTGACAAGAATGTGTTGGTCCCTGCACATTTTGAGTAAAGCCTATTGAGTCTAGGATAGTGTTAAAAGCTGTATTTAGACTATCACTTTCATTATCAACATGAATATTGAAGTCTCCGACTATAATGACTTTATCAGTGTTTAAAACTAAGTCAGATAGAAAATCTGAAATCTGATCTAAAAATTGAGAATAAGGTCCTGGTGGACGATATAAGACCACAAACAAAAGTGGCTTTACTGCTTTGTTATGTGTATGAGGAAAGCTAAAAACTAGATGCTCAAAGGAACTGTAACTATTATTTTTTTGGAGATTAATTAGTAAATCGGAATGAAAGATAGTTGCTACTCCACCTCCTCGACCAGTACTTCGAGGGACACTAAAGTTTAAGTAGCTAGGGGGAGTTGACTCATTTATTGTGACATGGTCCTCTTCCTGCAACCATGTCTCTGCAAGACAAAACAAATCAATATTATTTTCACAAATTAAGTCATTTACTAAGAGTGTTTTTGAGGGGAGAGATCTTATGTTTAGTAAACCACATTTAATTGATTTGTTTTTATGTTCAGTCCGAGTTTTATTTATCTTTATGAGATTTTTATACTTTGCTCTAGTAGCATTAACTTTTAATTCATTAGTTTTGGGTAGTGGACGGGAAACTATCTCTATAGGGTAGTGGGTGGGTGGCAGTCCCTGTTCCTTGACCTGGACTCTGGGTTCCCTGAGCTGGACTCTGGGTTCCCTGAGCTGGACTCTGGGTTGTCACGGCTTTGGGGAACTAGAGATAACCCTATCAATGTTCCTGGAAAGAAGCGAAGCTCCGTCCTCGGTGGGATGGATGCCGTCTCTACGTAACAGTCCAGGTTTTCCCCAGAAGGCCCCCCAGTTATCAATGTAGCCCACATCGTTTTCTGGACACCACCTTGACAACCAAAGGTGGAACGAAAGCATACGGCTGTACATGTCATCGCTAGTACGATCAGGCAGGGGACCAGAAAAAATTACAGAGTCAGACATCTTTTTGGCAGCCCTACACACCGAAGCTACGCTAATTTTAGTGACCTCCGACTGCCGTCGCCGGGTGTCATTGCCACCAGCATGGATAACGATCCTGCTATACCGCCGTTTGTCCTTGGCCAAAAGCTTCAGATGGGACCTAATGTCCGCAGCCCTGGCCCCTGGAAGGCATTTGACGGTGGTCTTTCGTGTCTCTGGAGCCACATTCCTAACTATGGAGCTGCCAATTACAAGAATCGGCCTCTCCTGCTCGGCGGGTGCGTCGCTGAGCGGGGCGAACCTATTGTTCAGAGAAAGGGGCTGGAGGTTGGCCGCGGACTGGGGTCTGGCGCTAGTCTTCCTACGAACAGTCACCCAGCTCGCCTGAGGTCCCGGCTGCACGGGAGCTGTTGGAGGACGGCTAGGTCCTGTCCTAGTTGACTCCGCGCTAGCTACTGCTGGGCCTGGCTGTTCTACAGCGCGGAGCCGGGCCTCTAGCTCAGAAACCCTCGCCTCCAAAGCTACAAAAATGCTGCACTTATTACACCTACCAACTTCACTAAATGAGGCGGAGGAGTAACTAAACATCTGACAGAGAGAGCAGGAAAGAGGAGGAGGTGTAGAGAGAGATGGAGGGACAAGAGAGAAAGCTGCCGAAGCCATGCTAGCCGTAAAGCTAAGCTAACCAAGCGGTACCTTACCTTACCTAAGAACAAAGTAATTAACCCAGTAAAACATATTACTACGCTACAATGCTACTACGATGGGCGGGACGTAAACAGACCACGTAAGCCGCCGCGGTCACGTAAGGCAAGTCTGTTCCAAACCGGTTTTTTCGCCAAGGAAGGACAATGTCCTCGTAAGCAAGCCGTCTTGCCTACCGAGGCAGTGCCTTGGTAGGCAAGACGCCTTGACATTGAGAAACATCCGGTGTCTTTTTGCATAATTAAAGATGGCGGCTGCAGATGCAAAATTCACACTAATCAAGCCAAAAACCTCACTTTCTGTGGAGTATTTGCCATATTTGTTGGAGCGTTTACCTCCTTTTGGGCAGATTATAGTGACGGCTGTCTGGTGTCACTGAACATGACCGTTCAGATATGCCTCTTTGCCTTACCGAAAAATCCAAACACAGAAACATGTACAGTTACATCCCAAGCCGCTACCGATGCTGATATATTACGAAACCCTACAGCTGATCATGCATCAATTTCTACTCGGGCTACTTTTGAACCCAAACAGATTTTTCCATTATCTGCTCAGAATCTTCTGTGAGGAAATGTGGATTTGTGAATGATCAGCAGGAAGCTCAGTCTTTTTACTTTGATAAGTGATAATAATCTTTCATATTTCAGTAGAGTCACCTGGTCTATAACTGCAGTCAGTAAAACCTGTGCGTGATCTTAAATCTTACCTTTGAATCAAATAAGACTGAAAAAAATACAGAGGAGCAGATGGAACTGATCTAAAAAATAAATTCTGCTCAATCTATTCTGGGGGGTTTTCATAAAAAAAAAAGAGATATATTATCAGGTATAAATACGACAGTGGGAACATACTTTTTGAGAATATCTTGTTTCTTCTGCTCCTCAGATGTTGGCAGGCCCATAGATTTCTGCCGCTGGTCGTACATCATCTTCTCCACCATTCCACGCGTCTCTCCATCCAGGTCTGACAGCTGCTCAGCAGAGAAGATGAATGACTTGTGATCCCAAACTACAAAGCAGAGAATGTCAAACTAGACTGTTTACCTTTGAGTTCTCAGGGCAGATTTTCTTGGTGTTCATTTCTGGATCTGTGGTAACGATCCTGCTCCACCACTCCATTTTATTGATCTAAGAAATCAGAAACGACGGTTGGAGAAACAGCCATTAAAAGCTGAAGAGACGGAGGTTGTTAGGGCGGGATCCCAGCCGCTCACCTTCTCCAGGTGGACAGTGACCACTTTGCCGTCATCGATGAGCCACGAGCTCTCCTCTACCTTCACCTCGTTGTACAGCTGACCGTCTACAACAGGAGGGTGGCCTTTCAGACCCACCTTGATGGAGCGACGCTGGATGTCCACCACCACGTCTCTGCCCTTGATGCGGAACTTCACATCGAAAGGCACGGCGAGCTGTGGGGGAGACGAGACATTTACAGAGTTGGAATTCCAGATGTTTTAACTTTTACTACACACAGCTGTATTATTCTGCCCGAGTTCATTATACGTGTCAATTCACTAATTCAGTTTTGACCCAATCCCTTTTCTACTTATTCAGTTTTTAAGCACATATTATCGATACCAGTATTAGCAGATTGTCTACAGGAGATATTAATAAGCAGTTTAAATTCTTCCTTCTGAAAAAAATCAAAATTGAATTGTCCTAAGAATCACATGTTTATAACAAAATATATAACTTCCCCAGTCAACAAAACAGCTGAACCCAACCTATCAGACAGAAAGGTTTTGGGTTTAGTAGAGCTTACTACAAAAAAAACTAATGCTACAATTTGTGGTTGTCACTTTGACTAATGGGCTAAAAAAATCTGGTTATAATCTATTTTCACCCATAAATTTCTAAAATGATAATTTAAATATTCCCATAAATTAATATTCAATCTGAACAAACTGAACAGAGAATCTACACCATCACACATCAAAAAGATTAACAGGCTACATGTACAGCGGGGCAAAAAAACGAATTTAAGTTGTCCCACTTAAACAGGTGAAAGGTGTAATTTTCATCATAGCTACACTACAATTGTTAGATACCAAATGTAAAGAATTATTTGGATAATGGTGCAGAAAAAAATAGGTATTTTGCACCTATGGACAGGGAAGAACTCTGGCCCTCACAGACCTGTGTGTGCCTCTTAAGACGATCTACTATCCTCCACTTATTAGCGTTCCAAGCCTCCGTAACTCAACTCTCCGCAACGCTCTCAGACCTGAGCTGATGCTCAGACTCCCTTACTGAAAACTTGTTTGAATTAAATGTTTTTTTCTTGTTTCCAACCTGGACCTTATTTAAAACATGTATTATGCTCATTTACTCACCCAGACAGGTTTGAAACTACTTGGAGTCCTTCAGAAGTAGTTTCTATCCAGCCACAATCAGCATATATCCATATAATAGGAGTTAAAGGGGCAACCAAAAAAACTGCCTCCAAATAAGGTATTATATACCACAAAACTCCTGCATTTAAACAATGTTTTCTTATTCGTCACTGCTTTTCCCCTTGGAGTTCTGAGCGTCTCTGAAGTGCTTCCTTTTTGTCTTCAATGGTGTTTTCACCAGTGTTCATTCCAACCAACAACAAGCAGCTATTTTAGTTGTAGCTGTTGTTTTGCGGAAGATGATGCCTTATTTAGAGGCAGCACTTGACCTGCCTCCACAACTCCCATTATTCTGAAATACACTGACCACAACTGGATATAAACTTCTTCCAAAGGACCCCAAGTGGCTCCAAGCTTTTCTGGGTGAGTAAAATAACTTAATAAATTATAAAAGTAAGTTCAGAGTTTAATGATACAAAGCATACTTCCCCTTTAATTCCACTACCTGAACCTCGGAAATGTGTGCGCGTCTGTGCCAAGTGGTCAGAGGTGTGAACTGCGATCTGTCAGAATGACCAATCAATGGCCTACAGATTTTCCTGTCATTTATACAGTTAACACAAGACTTGAGCTGACTGTCGGAAAACCTTTAGTTGAACATTTCACATGAGGCCTAAGAAAATTTAATCTGAATTGGCCAGTAAAAGCTTCTGCAATTTATCTCTCGATCTAATCACAATCTAAAATAAAGTTTCGGATTAACCAAAAATCTGGGATTCCATCATGTCTTTTTTTTTTATCCAAGCACAGAAGAGAGAGGAGGTGCTGCCGTCCAAAACATTGGTAACCAGCAGGTCTGTTCTGACTAAATGAGGGTTGGGAGAGATTAGAACCAAACCTCGCTTTCAGATTCAGCGACCTCACGTTGAGAGAAAACTTACATCGATTTCTGACAGGGTCTGTGTCCACTTGTAGTTAGGAAGGTCGGCCCCATTCCCTGAATTAGGTTTCAGTTTATCTTTGTCCTTCTCGTCCTCCTCTGCGTCAGAGTCAGACTGGATCCAAAAACAGATGAAAACACAGGATTAGGTGGAAAGTTGCTGGTCCAGTAGTTTAGTTTTCCAAACGGTTTACTCACCCCCTTCTCTGCTTTGTCAGACACCTTCTCTTTATTTGCGGTTTCATTCTTCATTTCCTCTTCCTCCCTCTTCTTCTGTCACATATGAACAACAGATAAGCAGATCCTTTAGGAGAGAGGTTTGGTTGCCAAAGAACATTACAGCAAGCTTCCAGCTTTCACCTTGTCAAGCTCAGACTGCAGCTTCTCTGCCTCTTCGTCCGTCAGCTCCTGAATTCTTGGTCCGTTGTCATCCTTCTTTTTCCTCTCCTCTTCAGCCAGCTTAGCAGCTCTGTCCGCTTTCTCCTTCTTTTCCTTCTCCTGCTTCATTTGCTTCTCTTTGTTGGCCTTCAGTGCGAGCTTACTGTGGTGATCGAAGGATTCCTTAACCAGCTGAAAGTGACGCAGGAGTCACAGGAGAGGTGATTAAATGTATTCAGTTAATTCAGTTATAAACTAAAGAGTAGAGACAATCTACAAAAACACAGTTTGATTTGGACTACTTTGTTTAAAAATCACCACTTCAATAACAATCACATTAACATCTCTTTGTTATTCTCCAGGACATGAAGTAATCATCATGCAATATAAAAAAATAAATAAATAGAAGAGTTATCATATACAGTAAGAAGAACAAGTATTTGATACACGGCTGATTTTTGAAGTTTTCCCGCTTAAAAGCATGTAGAGGTCTGTAATTTGCATCAACGGTACTCTTCAACGGCAAGGGACAGAATCTAAAACAAAAATGCAGAAAATCACAGTGGATGACTTTTAAATTCTTAATTTATATTTTATTGCATGACAGAAGTTAAACAGTTACAATTTAGGCTCCCACAGCCCTGTTGGTTCTTCTTTAAGAAGCCCTCCTGTTCTCCACTCATTACCTGTATTAACTGCACCTGTCTGAACTCGTTACCTGTATAAAACACACCTGTCCACACACTCAAACCAACTCAAACCTCTCCACAATGGCCAAGATGAGAGAGCTGCGCAAAGACATCAGGGATAATATTGTAGAGCTGCACAAGGCTGGGATGGGCTACAGGACAATAGGCAAGCAGCTTGGTGAGAAGGAAACAACTGTTGGTGCAATAATTAGAAAATGGAAGAAGATCAAGACGAAGGTCAATCTCCCTCAGTCTGGAGCGCCGTGCAAGATCTCTCCTCATCAATGATCATGAGGACAGTGAGTGATGAGCTAAGAACTACACGGTAAATAGAGGTAGTAGAGACCAAAATAGAAACATAAAAGGATGAAAAAAAAGAGACGTTTGCATAATAAGTCTGAATTAAAAGCTAATGCAATATAAAATTTCCTCCCCACAACTTTTATTTAACCTCTTAACATTCCTGGGTCTGGCACACAAGTCCAAATAATATCCTCCAATTAAATATTTAGCCCACAATCCAACGTCGTCTTACTGCTTTGTAAATTCCTTCCTTTCTAGCGCTACCCATAACATTTTCATCATAGCTTCCATTAGCATGTTAAAAGTTACACAGCATCTTATTACAAGTTTTAGTTTTTGGTTAACATCGTAATTGACCCAGATGGTGAACGGTTACTCCCTCTGCTGTGGTAAAATCTACAACTATCGGCTGATGGGGGGGGGGGGGGGGGGGGGGGGGAAAGCACCTTCCTTCATTTTACTCAAACTGTAGTTTAAACCAATCGTGGCACAGCATAATGACTGACTAGCCAATGGAAAGCTGCTTTATCAAAGGACTTTCACATTAAAAGTGCAAAAAGCCTTCCTCAAACACAAATGTTAGAGACGCGCAGCAGTAAGAGATCCTTTCACAGCGTATAAAAACCACATTTCTAAAACAAGTATAATGCAGAGGAAATCCTGGGGCTTTGGTTTATCAGAAACAGTAATGCTTCTGATGGCTTTTCTTTTTATATCAGTGGGGTACAGTGATCTGTTAAACAATCACCCTGCAGAGGACGCATGTTTTAGTGTAGGCGCTGATCTGTTAAAGATATTTCAGCAGATTGTTTTTCTTCTTCCATCCCAACTCGTCTTACCTTCTCTGCAGCTCCTTGATCTCCGCCTACGAAGAAATCGGTTTTGCGCCGGAGGAAACTGAAAAAGGTGTTCACTAGCTGCCAGAGGAGGAAAAAAAAAAAAAACATACTCCAATTAGACATAATGAATAATTTTTTTGTATAATTAGATATTAATTACACAATGAAATACATAACTGAACTGGAAGGAAAATGGAACATTTTTCCAAATTAAAATGTAGAAAGCCTGCTCTGCATGTGAATTTAATCCCGGTCACTCTGATTTACTCTATTTATAAACAATATTAATAACGATCAACCAGCTTTTGCGTCACAACTCTTTTTGTCCCCATCAGGATATTATATCTTTCATTCTCCAGATGTGAGCAAAACGTTCCTCCATGGAGTTTCTGCCAAGCAGAGATTCAATCCGTGAGCACAACGTTACGGCTAAACGCATAACGTGGTGAAGCGCGCACCACATCCTTCTAAAAACTATTCCCACAATGAAACATGGTGGTGGTAGCATCACGCTGTGGTGTTGCAGGAGCTGGGAAGCTTTTCCCATCCGAGAAAATGCTGAATGGGCCCAAACAGAAAACCATCTCTTTAAAGAACACTGAGAAATGGAAGTGTTAATCATTCATTTTCATCAAACAACAAAATGCAGTGAATGAACAAAAGAGAAATTTAAATCTAATCAATATTTGGTGTGACAACACTTCGCCTTCAAAACAGCACCCATTCTCCTAGCTCCACTGGGTCGTTGTTCCAAACCTGTTGGAGAACTAACCACAGATCCTCTGTGGATGTAGGCGTCCTCACTTCCTTCTGTCTCTTCAGACACACTCCATTATGTCAAGATCAGGGCTCTGTGGGGGCCACAGCGTCACTTCCAGGACTTATTTTTCTTCATTACGCTGAAGATGGTTCTTAATGACTTTGGCTTTATGTCTGGGTTTGTTTTCCTGCTGCAGAATAAGTCTGGGGCCAATCATTTGCATGATGGAGAAGTATCTGACCTATATTTCTCAGCACTGAGAACATCATTAATCCTATGGCTGGGTGATATGGCCACAAATCTATATTGCAATACGATCTAAGACCAGGGGTGGGGAACTCCAGTCCTCAAGGGCCACTGTCCTGCAGGTTTCCCTGCTTCGACACACCTGATTCAAATCAAATTGATCAGACAGCATGTTGCCAAGCTCTGCACAATGAATCAGGTGTGTTGAAGCAGGGAAATGTCTAACGGTGTGTCCACAGCAAAAGCGTCAAAACGCGCCACATGCCCCCAGCTGGATGCTAGAACATTCCCACCTTGAAGCGTGTACAACGCGAACTGGTCGTGCTTCAAATATTGTATGTTCATGCGCGAACTGGCCTTCAGCGGAGCCGGGGCTACAGTGCAGCTGGCGGTGGATTATGGACCGAGCTGATGGAGGACACAGTGGATTACGTGTTCAGCCTGGCCTCCGGTAGAGCTGGGACTACTGCACTGGGGGTTTGGTGAGCTACAGATACGTGGTGCGGGAGCTGCTACCAGGAAACCAGGTGAGGAGGCTGTTTCAAGGCTCAGTTCTAGGCCGAGAGGTGCATTCCTGTCTAAATAGTTTTTTTTTTTTTTTTCTGTAGCTCGGGGTGATTAGCCACGATGTTTATCATTATTTCCTCCATGTCCTGCTGAGGCTGTGACTCCATGACAGTCACACAATCACTGAAACTCTGTCCCCTGATTGGTTGTCACGGCGCGATTTGACGCTGGAGTTCAGATTTTTCCAACTCGAGCGATAGACTCCATGAGCGCGAATGCACAAAATGCACCACATAAAATGCAGCGCGAATTTTCCATTGCATCTGTAGCGCGAATTGTTCACGCAAATCAGGCAGAAAAGCTTTTTGCGCGACCCAAATCTGCTTCTGAAGTGTCGCGGGACACCAAGTCATGCTTCATCGCGCTCCTCCATTGATTTTACATGTAAACCTGAAGCTCTAGTCGCTCCTATCGCGTTTGGTCTGGACACACAGTAAGACCTACAGGATAGTGGCCCTTGAGGACTGGATTTCCCCACCCCTGATCTAAAGCATGTTCAGTGAAAATATGTGTTGTAACGATTTATTCATTTTTGTTAAATTCACTCATGTCAAAAAGACTGCTGAGCATTATCACTTTCCAAATTCATTGCAGGAGACCGAGAATTTCAAAAAGGTTTACAATGCCAGTAAAAGAACATTTATTGTAATAAAAAAAAATACAGTCACAAAAATATTTGAATCTTTTTCCAAAACAACGCAACAATTCTCACAACATAAAGATGAAGATATTTTAAAATCAAATAAAAGCTAAATGTTATGAAAATAAAGTTACAGATTTTCTGCTTTTCTGGTATGGATTTAATAATCACACAAGAAACCTGCAAATATTTGAATTAAAAATGCTGCAAGTTCAACAGGTTTCCTTTCTATTAAATAAAAAAACAACTCATTTTAAACTTGCAATATCTAAAGTAAAACACTGAACATCCTCAACTTGTCGTGTTTCTTTGTGCTTCTTCAAAACAGCTTGAACAGCACATAGTGACACCTCAGTGTGCTTTGAACCCTTTGTCCATCAGAAACAAAGGACGTAAATTTGAATCTGCCTACTGAGCTTTATTAACTTAAGATGCCTTCAAAGCCACGACAAGAATGTTTCTAGTATTTCTTCTTGCATGGCCTATTTAATTTAAGGTTTGTTAATATCTCTCACATTATAGTTTTATGTTATTGTTATAAACACACGGCAACTGCAGTAAAAGTAAATGTGCTATCAACTGTAATCAAGCGTCGGATTCTCCACACAGAACGCTCTGGGTTGCCAAGGAGACGTGTTTGTTTTAGTTTCCTCACGTCGTTTTTCTACGTCCTCGTAGTTCCAAATTCAAGAATACGATGTGGTCGCATCCGAGGATGGGGTTGTATATTCTGAGGATAATTATTATTATTTAATAATAAAACTTAATATAGCCAGCATCGTTTTTGCGCTAGAATATTATTTTTTTATTATCATTCCTAGCTAACAGCCTAATTCCTGCTTTTAGTGCTATTAAGAAAAAACTAGAAATATAAAAAGACTTTCACCTTTTGTGGAATGAATAAAGATACTATTAACAGGGCACTGCATTTTGAAGGGAAACGTAAAACGGATTAAATATATTTGAGGCGATTGTCCCTGGAAAAAAAAAAAAAGTCTGATTTCTTTATGTATGCAGGAGAAAGTGAGCACAAAAATGTTTTGCTAATGACCCCTTAGGGACGCCGTAGAATAGTTCATGTAATTTGGCACTTATTGACTACGTGTATGGCGAATTTACCAGAAAAAGCTGTTGGTTATCGCTATAACAGTCCCATTATCTAAATGTTAGCACTGAGCACATTGCAGGACACAGTCGAGTACCTCAAATGCTTCACAATATCTTCATTAACAAGTCGAAACGTGCGTTAGCTTAAATATTAGCATCGTGGCATTAGCGTGTTAGCAGCACGCTGGTTTACCTCCTGTACGCCTCCTTCGTGTTGCTGGGCCATGACCAGCAACATGCCGTCATACTTTTCCTCTTCTTCCCCCATATTGAAAGTGGCTAAACACTCAGTTTCTCGGTAGCTGCGCGAGTAACAAATACAGTAAGTCTGTTGCAAAAAGATGAGAGACTGAGCCAGTTGTCACGCGACTTACTTCCTGGAAACAGACCCCGCCTAGACTAATTTGGACCAATTGGAAGGACGTATTTTAGCTGACAACATAACGGTCCAATCCATTGCGAGCGTTTGTTAAAGGTGGAGCAGAGGAGCCTGGTAAAACAGAATTTTCTAGAATATGTAGATATTAATTTCATTCGGTTCATTTCAGTAATATTTTATTCGTTTCAACCGGGAAATAAAAAACAATAGAAAAAAGACAAAAGCCAGTCTTTGTTGTTTCAGCCCTAAGTTTTGTAATAATTAGGCCGTAAAATCAATATAAGTTGCTCTGATCACAGTTACCATTACACTGTCAACTTTTTGAAAATAATTATTTCTGAAGCACAAGAATCAAATCATACTTTATTTATAAAGGGGTTTTCATTTAAAAACTTGATCACAGCTATACTTCCTCCCAACCTATCTCCCAAGCAAACAGACACTTAAAAGCAACAGAAAACAAGGACATCGGGCCAAGTACAGATGAGCAAGGTAAGGAACCGTCATCAGGGGAGCCATCTACACCGGCAGCAGCAGATCAACAGCAACAGCCAAAGCACTGACCCAGGGCGCTCAGATGAAGGAAGGCTGCCCCCACCTCCATCCAAGCGCTATCTGAAGTGCACCCAGGCATCCACAGCCGACCACAATTCCCAGTGCAGAGGGTTCCCACCAAGGGCGTCAGTTTGTTTTTAAAATTGCCGGGGACATAATTATAAGCTTGAATGCGCTTTGAGGATTGTTGGGGACAGTTATTAAATATTTATTTAGGCTCTAAGTATTCATTTGCTTCATGTTTCATCTCAATATGCACTGCAGTCTATAAACTTGGTGAAAATAACATATTTATTAAATCAATACAAGTTAAAAGCTATAGGTTTAACTGTTTTTTAAACCACACCAATAGGCTGTTGGATGGGAATAATCATTAAAATCCACACTGTAGCACAAAGAACAATGCTGGACGTAATATGTAGCCTACTCGCACCAGCAGAATGCGCATCAACAAAAAGGTGCTCCTTTTGCAACCCCAACACTGTTCTGTGTGGAGAAACTTCCAATTTAACTTACAGCTGACAGTCCTGCAATAGGGCAGGTACCTGTGGGTGATCCGCATAAAGTTGCTTCAGGTGAAAAAAAAATCAAATAAATTTCACGGCTCCAGGGGGAAGCTTGTTTAATGTGAGCTGACTGGGAGTGAGACAATATTGTTGTTTTAATGTTTTGTTTACGAGTCCCAAAGAGGAAAAATGTTCATATGTTGTTTTGGTGGAGGCAGCAGGAGGGAAGTTTTCCTGAAGTTGCTCTGATGATGTAATGCTGTCGCTGTCTGTTCCATCCAGGGCTTTCAGTGATTCAGGAGGACAAATCAAGGTAAATCCAGGGACTGTTCTATTTCTGCACAGTGATTTCTGCACCATATAAATTTCAGCAGCAGTATCCAAATAACGAAAGACTAATAATTCACTGCACTATAATTTACTTTCAGTAATAGATCAAGTTATTGTCCTTTTTTTATTTTTTTATTTATTTATCATGTTTTAAGGCTGTAAAACCCCTCGTCACACACTTTTTTACACTTTTCCCAGAAATGCATTAACATTTACTCACATTTCTCACTAGTTTTAATACTTAAACCTTAGGAGATTTAAAACATAAAAGAATTAATACGCAGTACGGTCTCTCCGCCGCTGCAACATCAAGTGCGTCTTTCTCCACTGAAGCGCTCGGAACAGGTGTCGTGTCCTAGAGAGGAACATAACTACGGGCAGTCGTTTGTGCTGCTTTTTTTTGTCTGGATGAGGATATTATTATAACCAGACATGATACATTTGGCAAGAGCAGGAGACATGGTAGGAGGAGATTCACAACTGCATCCAATCATTTAGGACGGAGAACACAGAACATGTGCATTGTGCGCTATAAAGACAGCCTTTGAATTATCCCATTAAAAAAATCCACGAAGAAGCGAAGGGTGGACCGTGTTATAGCAAAAGAACTGTATAGGATAATTGCATTTTTTCCATCTTGAAACGGGTACCAGTGTAATTGCAGGACTTCACCCGTTAGCGGATTACCGGTCTTTGAAACATGACATCTACTGCAGAAAACGCTGTAGCACAGTATACGAGTAGAAAGAAACATGACTACATGAGAAAGTGGAGTGAATTAAATAATATTCTGTTCAGATACTGATGTGGAAACTTTACTGGGAGCAGAAGTGGCTGTTAGATCAGTGCAGGTAAAGAATTTCCACATCAGGTTTGGTGGGGACAAACCCGTCAAGTTAAACATGCAGCGCAATTAAACTGATATTAATAAATTACAATAACTTAAAAGCTCGGCTAAAAAGGTGAGCTTTGAGCTTGCTCTTTAAAACATGAACATTCTCTGCAGCCCTGAGGTCCTCTGGCAGCCCGTTCCAAAGGCCATAATAATGGAAAGATGCCTCACTCACCAGAAAGCAGGGCATTACAGTAATCAATTCTACTGGTGATAAAAGCATGCATTAGTGTCTACGTATGGGCGCGAGAGAGAATGGGGCGGACTCTGGAGATGTTCATTAGGTGATTAAAAACCTATTTCAGTAATGTTTCTCATGTGAAAAAAAACATTGAATTCGCTCGTTCAACTTCATATCACTTATTTAATTGACCGTAATTTCACTGGTTTAACAGAACAAGAAATTTAAAAAAGCTGATACCACATTTTCAAAGAGGACTTTACATAACATAGTATAATGCAACTGGAGGGAAAAAGTGCAAAACATATGACAGATACAGCTGGAAAATATTCAAATTAGTTGTATTTTGTGCTTTTAAATCCAAATCAGAAAGTATTACGTAACCTTATGATTCAGTTTATTTATACAGTGACAAAGTACAATTTTATTTCTTATTATATTTCTTACAAATCTAATTTAAATGCCCCATACAAAATAATAAAGGGCCAATTCTTGTCCGATTATACAGAAAACATAACGACCGAACAAGAAAATCTTTAGCAGTTTACATGCAGTACTGAAATGACGCATATAACCAAAGGCCGTGGCTTGAGAGGACCATAGATTATAGGCAACCTGCAAAAAAAAAAAAAAAAAAAGAGTAGCGACTAGATAATGTTAAGAAAAACGGCAGGTGCAGGAAGCTATTCCATTGGTTTACTAGGATGCTTCCAACAATTTGTGGAAGCAAAATCAACATCTTTTTCCATTCAATTTAGGTCGGAAGTCAGAACTTAAAGCTGAGAATAACATCCCACGTGAGTTAACAGCATGCTAATCATGCAGTTGGTGAAGTCATGATTCCAACAAGGCGATGTTGACTTAGTCTACAGTTGCAGGCGCTACATGTAACCGTGATTTTAGACTGAGTCTTACAAGTATGTCTTGTAAAATAAACATGTTTCCAACACTATTTCAGCTACTATTGTTGATGCAGGGAGTGGCCATATTGGATCTCAAAGTCTGCGTTATAAAGATTCTCAAACTTTCCGAGGGTGAAGTCCGACTTCGGTGGGGGGGCGTTCCAGTTCATTTTTTCTAGACTCGGAAGTCAGAATTTTAAAGTTCAAACAACGAAAGCTTAAAGCAATTTTAGCAATATTCTTTAGGTGATAAAAACCTTAACTCTTCAACACTGATTTCATGTACCAACAGATATCATGTTCCAAAATGTAGGAACATTTATTTGAGTTTAGTGTTTTATTTTATTTAACCTCTTACAGACAAAAAAAGGGAAAAAACAGCAACGACAAATGGTAGGAGGTACAGGAAGAGCCCAGTTTATTATCAGTTAGCTTAACATAGGATCTAAAAACATTAGTGAGGTAGCAATCCGGGTAGTAAGATGGATTTCTACTCTCTAATTGAAATATGTAAATTAATTAGGTACAGAAAATAATTAGTTTCAAGGTAAAAATAAAATGTGCAGGAATCCGTCGCTATGCTCTTACAGAGCCCGGCTCTTGTTTGTCTTCATGCTAAGTTCACTTGCTACAAAAAAAATGTTTTTCATTTATGTTCAATTAGAAAATAAATATTTTCAAGAATTATTTTTTCTAGTCTACAACAAAGCACACAAAAAACAAATGCTGAAGAAATTAATTACAAATACAATTTTGGGTTCATTATATTAAAATAGCTTCAATAAGTTCTTCATCATTTTATACCCTTTCCACTTTGACCATTAAAAATGCATCTCAAATTAATTTGAAAAAAAATATATATATATATGACAAATAAAAAAAAACTGAACTAAAAGGAAAAAACTTAAAGCAGGTCTATGGTGAAATGTGCACTAACACATTAAAGAAATATAAAAGAAAAAAAAAGAATAAAAGAATTCTTTAGAGTAAGAATGCACATTAGTCAAACCACAAGGTCAATATTCATATTTTAAAATGCTAGGCACTTCAAAAAAAATAGCGGGCGGTTTATTGTCACAACAAACAAGGGTCTACAGTGGAACTCCAAAGCGTACACAGCCTGCCTAACCATCCTTCTTTGCATGTAAATTTAATCTGGAAACTTTTGCCTTTATTATGACATTTACAATTTAACGGGAAAAACGTATTTATTTGGCTGAAAACTGCAAAACAGCTTTAAACTAACAGCTTGTTTGATTTTTAAACCTCATTGAAACATTTAGTCTTCTTATGTGCACACCTAGTATCAGTCATTATGAATGTGATATACCTAAAACATATGAGGTCTGCAATTCTAGCAGGATTCAGAAAGGTGTCACTGTACAAAAGTATAAATCAGGAGAAGAGTTCACCAATCTACAGTGAAAAAAAGTCTTCAGTAATCCCAGACAACACGGGACAACAGTAACATTAGAAAGAAAGTGGGTTTTTCTTCCCCAAAACTGATGGAAAAACGAGGCAGTCAGCGATCATGGCGGTTGCAGAGAGGCTGACAGCAACACAGAAGAAGATGTGGAAATTTCTGAGCACTCTTTGTGTTCCACATGTGGCAACAATCTCCTGTGTTCTTTGGGGTTAGGGTCTGGAGAAACCGGTTCAAACAGAGTCCCTTTTTCCCCCCAAAGAAAAACATCCAGGCATGGTTAAAGTATTCCAGAGGCTTGTGGGTGAATGTGTTAGGGGTTGATATTCGTAAAGCAAAATTTTATGGCGACAGTTGATGCTCAAGTTTGGCTCTCCCACTAAACATTACAAAATGGAGTCCACGCGTACATCCAAACCAGAGGTTGCTTATTTTTGTCCGTCATTTTGACTGGCATAGTCAAAAGAAACAATTAAAAAAAATGTTTTTGGGTGGGGGGATGCGTGTCTACAGCAATCGTCTGAGGAGTTGACAGCTGATAAATAGCCTCTATTAGGTAGTATTAAATCACACCAATCTGACCAGAGAACTACACATAGAAAGGAAATTGACACAAATGCTCACTTTTTTCTTCTTTTTTGTTTTAATCTAATAGTCGGATTGTTGCAGAAATTATTGGATTTTTGCCTCAGATGGACTACTGTAGATTATTCCTAATGGGGATTTAGCCGAATGCGCGCTTCGATCCCGCACCGGAGACTGCAATTAATAAATCACTTCGGACAGGAAGTTTTAAGATGAGCAAACATTTCACCTATTGTAGCGACCAGAAGTCAAAGACCGTTTCCTGACCCGTAATCTCCCGTAGGAAAGCCTGCAACCAGCAGAGGGTGCTGCACACCTGTCTTTGGCGCAGATCGGGCTCTATGGAGCGCGTCTAACCTGGCGTACTGGGAGGGATGGACTGGCAATCAGTCTCTTGCCTGATAACCGCTGGGGATATGCACCAGCCCCCCCCCTGCGACCCTTCAAGGAGAGGTATGATAAAAAATGGATGGTATTAATTTACCTGGACTCTGTGCACAGAGTTGGACAAAAAATCTGCGTATTACTTAAAGTGGTCAGAGGGAGGTGTGAAAACTAATCTGTAAAAATGATGGACAGCCTTCATATTTTTCCGTCACCGTTGTACAAAAAAAAAATAAGGTCAGATACGGAGAATATTACGTTAACGCGACCCCCGATCCAAACAGAAAGACAACAGAATGGCTTTTTTGTAAGGACAGGTCCTGCTGAGTTCAGAAGTTAATCAGAGAGAAAGTGATCCTAAGAGGGCCGGGAACGGGAGATGTTTGCAAGTAAAGTGCTAGTAAAGAATCAGAATATGCTGACCAGCTATTACAGTTACTGTTTTAAGGCGTTCTGCCGACAATCTTCATCTAATCCACATAAAAAGAACATTCTAACAAGGGTATGAACCTTTTTGAGAACCGCTGTATGGACTTTCTGCAGAACAATCAGAAAAATCAAGCAATCCTTCAAAGCACAAGTACAATATATACAAACCATAAATATCTACATACAGAACCCTGAGCTCGCTACTGAAGCCACTCAGACGGCATGAACCTTCACATTTTTCTTTCTTCCAGCGTGAAAGGCATGGCCTCTCGAAGGAGCTTGGCTCGGCCAGAGGCTCCATTGCAAGTAATGTGTTCATTTCGACGTTCTGCATGTGGATGCAGATGGAAACAAAGTGACGATTATGCAGAGATGATTCATGTCCTCACTGAAGTGTGTAGAAGCGGGACGCCTGAAGACTCCATCTCTGAGCGAGGGGGCGAGTAGGTTGTTGGAGAACTCGAAGCGGGATCTAGGAGAACAGGACGGAAAACGTCACCAACCTTAAGTGACCGAACGCTGACTGCGCACGGGCAGCTCGTTTAGATTCTTTATGCCCAGCGTCTGGACGAAACATTCACACCCTCTGAACTTTTTCACCCTTTTCCTGGTTTACGGTCACGGGGCACTTCAGCGTCTGAGACCGCAAAGTGACAATAACAAACTGTCACGTTTCATGTTTTATTGGGTTTTCATTTAATAAATCAACATAAATAGGTGCATAATGAAAAGGAAAATGTCAAATGCCTACATTTAAAAAAATAAATAAAAAGTGTAGACACTAATATGTGTTGGCTAATCACATAAAATCATGATAAAACTTCAGTTTGTGGTTGTGGCCTTTATTAACATTTTTAATTCAGGCGAGGCATTGCATGTTCGGAGAATAACTCTCACTGGTTGTGATGCTGTGCAACAGAAAGATGTGTGCTATAAATGTTTTACTTTTAGTAAATGTTATGATTCGTAAATGTTAAACCAAGGTACCATAATTCCTGAACTATGAACCTCAACAATAAAGGGGTTGAAAAGGAGGCTTCCCATAATGGGATGGGATCATATACAAAAATGCTTGGAAAACAAATTATTCATTTCTCTTTGGGGTTAATAAAATGTTTTGGAATTGAAGTGAACCAAAAGGTGAAAAAGTTCAGTGAGTATCATTCCATTTATAAGATACTGTCTCAGGAGAAGCATAGATTAAAAATGATTCCTTTTTTTATCTCCTAAATTTCAGTTTTCTGGTTTTCTTTTTCATGTTACCCATACAGTCTGTTTTTCTAAGTGATTTTCTGTTAATCGTTTGTGCTTATTAAATACAGTTTTATCCTAAAGTGTCAAAAGTCCCATATATTTAGGACCCACCAATACATGCAGAGCTTAAAATGCACTTATTAATTACCACATAAATATGCTCTTTATGGTGATTTCATGACAAAGTTGGAGGAAGTTGTCCCTGGAGCACAGTCCTGTTTTTTGCCATGCGCATAAAGAAAGATGGAGATGGAAGCAATACAAAGCACTTTTGTGAAAATGGTGTTTGCATACGTTCCAGCTAGTGAAGCTAAAGCAACACGTGATGCAACTTCAAACTAATCCAGACAAGGTGAATATAAATTAACATCAACGTTTCAAAGGCTAAAATTCCATGTTTAGATAAAAATGTACGCAGTTTATAACTATTCTTTGTCAACATTGTGATTTTACACAGTGCTATCTGTTGGGATTTAGTTAACTGTTAGTGCTGAGATTTAGTTAGCGGTCTTCCGGCGGATAGAATTAGTCCTGAACCCGGCTTGTTAAAAAATCCTGTGGAAGGAATCTTTTAAATGCAGCTTACACGAGACAGAGAGAGTGAGAGAGAGTGAGAGAGAGGACATCCCGTTTTCCGAGGTAACACTGGCTAGCCAACCCAACCACGAGGACTTAGCCCCCAAGCTGCTGCTGCTATCCAACATAAGTAGCTAACCACAGCTGGTCCCTTATTATCGCTGAGTTTTCTGCAAACAGTGAAGTCACCCTTAAATGGAGACCTAAGGTTCATTCAAGTAAGGTTGTGTTTTGTCTATTTTGATATCATATTTCTAAAAGGTTATTCAATCTTCCTTTTGCCCCTTTTCTGCTAGGGCCCGGACCATGTTGGGTCAGCCCGTATTTAGCTCTTTTCCAATACCTTTTTCCGGGTTGAGCCGACCCCTTTTTCAGACTACCTATGACCAAGACGACCCAACATGCCCAAGTATAGACAGATTGGTCCGGTAAAGTGAATCTAACTCCTACCTAGTAGTGGTAGCCACTGATAGGCCTGGCAGTGTTTGTGTAAAGTAATGTCATAGACGATGGAGAAGCATGGCTTCCAGGATTGCTTTGCAGAAATGTACAGCATTTATGGTGAATTGCTGGCGAGCAATGGGAGAGAGAACGGGCTAGATACCGGCTCCAGCATCGGCATCTGCAATGTTGGAAAACGGTGAATGAGTGGTTTTTATTGAGAATTTTGCTATGCAGAGCCTATCCATGTCCTTGCCCACTGCTGCGTTCCTCTTAGGCCTATTTCCACTCAGGGTTGTAGTCGTCCCCATCTCTCTAGTCCAAGTCCCACTTGAGTCCTTTGTGTTCAAGTCCAAGTTAAGTCGGTTGGTATTACAGGCAGAGTCCAAGTCCCCAAAAGAATCTTCCAATCAAAGTCCACTGATTATCACCTAAGAGCAAGTAAAAAATAAGGGAGCAGGGTGTAGATTTTAAGACTAGAAAACTAGCTGCTACACATGGTTTAGTTTATTTAAAATAAAACTGTACCCAATGCCCCCATGCTACCACCAAGCTAACACAGTAGCATGTGCAAAATAAAAAAATGTGCTTAAAATATATATTCAAATAACAACTAATTCAAAATGTCACCCAAAAACGTATAAAGATTTTGGGAAGTTGTTATTACAATTTCCCAGTTATCTGACCTAATATAACAAGCTAACATTAGCATTGGCTACAAGCTAATTCCAACAATAGCGATTTCACTTGGTGGAATCCGAGTCCTAATCTTGCCAGTCCGAATCCAAGGGCAAGTCATCGGCGTGCTGCTCAAGTCAAGTCGCAAGTCCCAAGTTGAATGTGACTCGAGTCAGGACTTGAGTTCTAGTCGCATTTACTGATCAGAAAAAGAGCTTTCGACCGTCCGATTACTGGTAAGCTGTACAAGGTTCAAACTCATCAGTCAATTTCTTACAATTAGCCACACATTAAATCTGGTATATTACAAAAATAAAATATTTCTTTCATTCAGTAACCCTAAATCTTTTTGACTGTTTGGAATTATATAACATAGAATAAGGAAAAATCGTTACCTCCATTCTTCCGATACATGTCTCTGGCAAACTTGTCAGTGGAGGTCAAGTCTGATATTTGGATGTTGGGATTTGATTTGTAGTCATCTTGGGAAAAAAAAAAGAGTAAAAAAAAAAGGGTCTAACCTTTTTATCTGACAACAGGAGGCATTGGTGAGGATAAACGAGTAAAAAGCTGGTAAACTTACTGTTGTTGCTCGATGGAAAGGAGCCACTCCCAATCATGGTCCCGTGCCCGCTGTCCGACAGCGTCCTCTCCATCCTGGGAATGGGTGGCCTCTTCTTTGTGGTTTTCCGGGTGCTGATCCGGATGATGCCCCGCACCAACCGGCACTCTGCTTCCTGCTCGTCCATTTTGTGCTCCTCTGCCAGGGAGTTGATGAGCTGGGTGATGGCTTTGCTCTTCCTTAGGAACACGGAGTCTGTGGTGCATCTGGCCAGCTCTTCGATTTGATACTCAGAATAGAGCTCCAGGAGCTTCTTGGTGATCAGGGAGTCCACGTTCTCTTCGCCGACCTCCCAGTCATCAAAATTCATGGACTCATGCAGAGAGGGAAAGCATGTCTGAGTGTGAGCAGGCAGCGGCGAAGATGTGACGTCCACATCTAGATCTTCTTTCACACCGACTACTTTGACTCCATTAATGTGAAAGTCTGACCATTCTGTGTCAGCATCTTCCTTGTTGCCTTCAGGATTGACCGCTCGGAGGCCGATCTTTTCTGGTTCCTCTGGTGAGCTCTCGATTGGCGGCAAGCACGGAGCCAGGATGGAGCTCTGGCACACCCTATAAAGTCCACAGGTGATTACAGTGCACACAAACGTTTTACAGCTCTTCGGAGAAGAGCAGGGATCACAGCTCGATGGTGCAGGCGAGGGCTCGGCTGCACCAGGCATGAAGATGACGGTCTCAGACTCATTTCCGTTAGCGTCTTTAAGGCGGTCTTTGTGACCCTGCTTTGGCTGTGGGATTGGCTGCCTGTCCTCCACCTGGTCCACACAGCGCTCCTCAGTGAACGACACTCGCCTGCTGCTCCCTAGCCTCTCGCCACGTCTCAGACTGTCACGGCTGCCAGCAGACATGACTTCCTAGCTGCAAGAATCTTAAGACAAAGGAAGCACAACAGAAGGGTCAGATCAAACGCAATTTGCTTTAGACTAAATGAGAATGCTTGACCTTTGAGAGTGCAGAGATGTTCTTAAACTCTATGATTCTATCACATCTGTACCAAACCATGGTCTGGTATCAACTCACCAAACCACTCTCAAAACACTAGAAACTCTTTACAATTGGGCTTTGAAAGTTTTACACCAAAAGCCAATTACATTTCATCACAGTAATATTTGAGCTAAGTTCAGTATTTTAGATTTCGCAATTTTTTAAAATCAATTTCAACCATTTAAAACTGATTTTTAGAAGTCTCAGCGGTCTTCCACCTAAACCATTAAGTGACTGTATAAACAAACTACAGGGCTGTAGCAGACTCACCAGAGCAGTCTCTGGGGGAGACTGTAAGTTTCCTTTCTGTAAAACCTCTTTTGCTGTAAGAGGCACTGGAATTTGGAACTCACTTCCTGTACACCTGTACACTAAAAACAAAATCCAAATCTGGCTATTTAAAACAGTTTTGTAATCAAGTTAAATTTTTTAACTGTATTAATGTATTAACTCTTCTAGTCTGATGTATTATGTACTATAGGGTGCATTTTAATATGTTGCTACTATCACTGTATTCCATTTTTTATTCTGTTAATTTTATTACCCTAGATTCTGTTGTAAAAGTCCAAAGGGACAAGTGCTGCTAAATAGCTCATGCTATTCACACCAGGATGCACGCATGGGCATTTGTCTGTGTAATTGTGTATCTGTTCTTATCAAATAAACTCAATAAAAAAGAATAAGACCCATATCATACCCACATCATACCCATTTCAGATTAAAATGAAATCATAATTTGTCCATCTTGTGTGTTAAATTTCTCCCGTTACATTTTCCGAATACTGACTTCCTTTCACACCAATACGTTAAAATAACTTTCACGTATTTCCTTCTGTGACCATAACTGTGTGTTGGCTTTGTTTTTCCGCTGATTTGTGCTGTTTTTAACTAATCAAGCACATTTGGAACGTCTCTGCCTGGGATTAGATTGGACAAAGTCTTACTGAGGTTTTGGACATGATCTTTAAAAGTAAACTAGATCACTTCGGTTTTATACACCCAAAAAAATGAGCAGTGAAGAGGACAAGTTTTTTTTTCCTTTTAACTGGACGCAAAAGCACTTACTGTAGATCTGCTGCTGTCATTCACCTGCACATCTGTGAATGGAACCCTGCTGCTGTTCTCATGTTAAAAAGGATGTTTATCTTTTCATAGTTCTTTTATATACATACAGATTATAATATTTATAAAGACTTTAGCCTTATGGCTCATTCTTTTTATTTTATTTTTTATTTTATTTTTTTATTTTATTTTTACTTATGTTAAATGTTTTATGTGCACAACTGTACCGAAAAAAATTCCTAGTTTGTGAACGTGTTCTCAAACAATGGCAATAAAACCGATTCTGATTCTGAAGCAGTGGAACGAGTGGAAAGGTAGGAATACCTGGCTCTAAGTGGCAAGTAGGGAGGCACAGTAGGCCCATGTACCAATGGAGTGTGCTGCTTGCAAAAAACATAACTGGTGTGCAATGGGTGAATTGAGAAGTCAGCAGTGAATTACAGAATAGACAAAAAAGTTTCAAGCATTGAGACGGTTTAGCTAAAAAAAAAAAAAAAAAAGAGTAGTTGAAATGTCAGACAGAAGAGAAAACGAACGCTCATTTAATGCAAGTAATCCCTACTTGAGTAATACCTGTAATACCTGTGGTCCCTACCAATTTCAGGATAATATAGGCCTACTGTACTGATACTAGATCTTTGTTAAGCAAATATTTTGGTTTTGATGATGGTCATAATGGTTATGTTTCTGATCAAAGTTGCCCCGTGATTTGTTGTTCTTGAATGGCTGTAAGGCAGAAAATGCTGGATTTCATGTTGATCCCGTTGTTTGTTTGCTCAGGACCTGCTAAACTACCAAAATTATTTTTTTTTATGTTTTTGACCATTGTGCCATAAATATGTAGGTGTGCGCATGTGAATATTGAGATCGCAGTACACAATGAAAAATATTGCTCCCCCAAAAGCTTCTGGGTAATTCAAACCCTGCCCATATCAAAACACTCAAATAGCTCCAGAATAATAACATTCTATCTGATGGAATCTCGAATCACTTTAAACCACATGAGGTTATCTGTCTCTGTGTTTTTTGTTTTTTTTATGAAGCCACTTTTACTGGCAGGCATCGGAAAATGTGGCCCAACAGGTTTCTCACCTGGTGAGAGACAATTACCCATTCATACATCAGATTATCTGGGTGATGTCATGGAGTATTCCAAAAACAATAAACAGCAACACATTCAGTTTGCTTACATCAGCAGACCCATCTCAGTGTTTTGTTACAATAATAATAATAATAACTGGGGAAATAATAGTTGGTAATAATAATGTCCAGCAAAAATGCAGTGGGAATGATTTAGGCTCAATGTGTTTGTGGAACGTAACTGGTGGATTTTAAGTCAGCTACAGAAGATTTACTGAACTGTTATAAGAATCAGAATTAGCAGAAAAAAAATGAGTAGTCTGTAAATTTTCTTATATAGTGAAACTGTCAAAGTTAGCTAAAATGCTAATGGTGACATGGCAAACACAGGTTTGTTCAAAATAACTCAGTCCATTCAGTAGCCTATAGTAAACATGAGCAAAGATGCCAATGTTAGCTAAAATGCTAATGTTAGCTAAAATGACCTAAAATGCTAATGTTAGCTAAAATGCTAATGGTAGCATGTTGGCAAAAACATAACTCTATCTATTCATTATTTTAAATATGAGCTAAGCAACAAATAAAGTAACATTATGCTGCAGCTCAGCGTTTATTACTACTACTACTGCTACTAATAATAAAAATTTAAAAATAATAATACAAATAATAATAATAATAATAATAATAAATAAAGCTATCATTGTTATATTCATATGTTTTACTGCATGCATTAATCATACCTAAGAAACTTGTGATAACAGTACAATAACTACTATTCAGTGCCGGTGTTATGTCGATCTAGCAGACTTTGTCAGAATAGTATACAGTAAGTTGTGTTATCTAACTAATTTTAACCAACCCACAAGTTTTATGTTCTATTCCCTAAGGTCACAGAAGGACAAAAATACCTTCTTTTAAATCCCTAAACCTAAACCTCAAATATATACATTTTTAACTCGATTTGAACTTATCTTAAATACCCAAAGGGAAAAAGTACGAATTTTACTGCTGCGCGTGCGCATTAATCGAAGGTATGTCATTTATGGTGTTTTGTCAGAACACCGACTCAAGGCATAAAGTGAACTAAACTGCTTATGGCCTCCAGTTCTTCAGGGGTCTCTCATCAAGGCTTAAAATGTAACATCTCACCCTCAAACCTGGCCCCCAACACAGATTAAACCAAATTTGTTAGTGCTGTTGAATGTTCTTAATAGAAGGAGGGATCCCTTATCCATACTTGCCAACCCTCCCGATTTTCCCGGGAGACTCCCTAATTTCAGTACCCCTCCCGAAAATCTCCCAGAGCCACTAATCTCCCGAATTTCTCCCGAAATCTGATGTGGTCACATATCATGTACACTCCCTGTTTCGTATGTGGGAGGGATGGAGAAAAAAGCAAGGAAAACAACTTTCTCGGTCGTTCTCTCCTGACACAGATTTTATTGGGAGTTTTTAGAATGACTAATAAGTGATTATTCCTAAACGTTCAGTGCTGCTGAGCAGGGGCGAATCCAGGAGATTAATTAAGAGGGGCTAAAAGGGGGCCATGGTGGGTCTGAGACTGTAGCACCTAAATAAAAGCAGAGATGTTCTTCTAATGGGGACCCGATCTGAGCTGGTCACATTTGAGAGTTTTCATCAATTAAAATGACATTTCAAGTAATTTTATGTTACAAAGGCTTATGTGACAATGTAGCCTCTAACTCTGCTTGCATTTCAAACAAAGTAAGCAAAAAATAAAATAAAGTCATTGATAAAAACATTGCAACCTTTCACAAAAGATTTTTCACAAAAAAGTGTAGACCTGGTTAAAACTGTTTAAGTGTTTGCCATTTTAAATGTCTCCCTAAGTTTGAGGTCTCAAGGTTGGCAAGTATGCCCTTATCATATTCTGCTAAAGGGCCCATACAACCTACACTCAAAATAATATATAAAAATATATAGTAAGATTGCACTTCCACTACTGGGGAAAATACTATTATTTTTTACAATACTAATGTACTACTGCTGGGACTGCTGTACCACTACTATTACTTCTACTACTAATAATAATAACAAAATATTATTTGTATAAATATAAAAATAAAGGATTAATAATAATGTTTAAAATACAATATAACAAGAATAAAAATATTTTTATGTGTTTAAGTAGTATAACAATATATTTATTAAGGTTACATAATAATAATAATAATAATAATAACATTGTTAGCAAAGGTGAGGTTACTTAATTATGTTCATAGTATGAAAACAATATGACTATCACCATCAATATTAATAATAACAATAATACAATTGATCATTTTTATGAGATAGTATAGCGTAATAATAATAGTAAAAAAAAGTTGTGTTACTGATTGCATGTTCCTTAATGGATTGGCTTATTAATAACGATAATATCACGACCTAAGCGCAAAAAAAAAAAGAATAATAATATAATTCTTAATACTCATAAATCCTTCTATAAGGATATTTTTTATTGGTTAAAGACAAAAACAACAATAATGCTCTGTTCAATAAGACTGTGTGTGGTGTTAATAAAACTGAATAATTATACTATTTATAAATTACTGACATTAACCTAGATAAGGCGACTCATATTATTGTTAATAAACGAATAAACAAATAAAGTGTAAAAGGCATGACTTGTGCGCTCTGCTTTCAGTGTTTCGTGCTGACGTTCTCTACCGCGACGAGCTATCAACGTCACTTCAATCTGCTCCATTCGATGAAAGCATTTAGCTGTTTCACTATTATATAACATAATCACAAATTCTACCAGTTACACGTTAAAATATTCAACACACTCGCGCACATTTTTTTTTTTTTTTTGGGATCGTGCATAAATGTCATTTTCACTTTCATGGCTACTTGTCACTGCGGCTCCTTCCTCCATTATATGACCAACAAAAGTCTCACCTATAGTCTGAATAAGCTGCGTCCACAAGCCGACTGCCCCCCCCCAAAAAAAAAAAAAATCACGACTTTCCCAGTGTCCTCCGGGTCAACGTCTGTGTTTTAATCCATCATTGGCGAACAGCTGGGTCTTGATCGCTCCAAAATGAAAGTTTCAGCGAAGTTTTGGGGGAAATCCGTCTACCTGAGCGTCAAGGTACAGGAAGCGAGCCAGGTAAGCCGAAAACAGAGTGTGGCCTTCCGGTTAGGAGAGGTTTTAGAAAATAAAATCCAGGTAAAATTACAAACACCATTGACTGTGATGCATAACTACCAACCTATCTGCAACTACCCTATGCATTTATATCGGTAAAGGGGAAGCATATAGTTCTTTATCTTTTTAAACACAAAATAAATCTGAACGCCGCAGTCTGGCACTCATATTAATGAAACTTTATTTTGATAGAATATCAGCGCTGCTGCTGATAATGACCAACATTTCCGTAAACCATAACAACATTCGATAGATAGATAGATAGATAGATAGATAGATAGATAGATAGATAGATAGATAGATAGATAGATGCAGCGAAGTTGGTCTATGTTTTTGCGAGATTTTTTTAAATAAAAATCTTTAGCCTAAAAATCTGTGTTTGTTAGCTTTTAAAAAAAGTAAAAGTTAACAAAAAAACGTTTGGTGGATCACTTTCGCTTGGACAAGCTCTTGGACATACAAATTGCCATTTCATTCTGCCTTGCATCATTTTTCATTTGAAATCAGATCTGAAAATGTTGTCATAAACGGAGGTGGATGGCGTAGACTACTTTAAAAATTGTACTAAGGTAAGAGTAGCACTATTTCTAAATATTTTTACTATTTACCTGAAAAATGAATATAGTAAGACTCAAAAAGTATTTGATAAAAATGTTACTTGAGTAATGAGTAACATCTGATTAAATTCTGGTATTTAAAAGACAACAATTGAGAAGAAACACTTTTACAAGTCTTTTTTTTTCAATATGATACTAATACTTACATAGGTAACTTTATATATATATATACACGCCCCGCCCCCCACCCCTTTTATTTATACTTTAACTGTGATTAAGCCTCCAGTCACTAGGTGGCAGCAGTGCTCAAACTTATCAACAAGCTGTCTGTTCAGCCCAGTAGAAGAAGTCTACACAGACAGAAATGAGAGACAAAAATGTTGTCTAATCCACGCTGCCGGAAAGGGAGATGGAATCGTGGAATTTAACAACTAAAAATGGAGTACACAAACGCCGTTCCTGTAGTGATCTGGCGGCTCCCGCTCCTGTAAGGCTGCCTGTTTGCTGTTACCAGGTGGTCGGCCCTCCTATCCATGCAGACAGACTAAACCTGCCCGCCATAGCGGGAAAACTCGCAGAACCACAGACGCGGCCACATCCCCGAAAAAAACCCAAACAAACAAATTGACGCTTAGCGTAAAGAACAGAGATATTTATGAATCGGGGGAAGATCCTTCTATAATTTCTGTAAGCCCACGGTGACGACCAGTGATAGCAAGGTTACATATCAATCCGGTTGGGGTGGGGGGATGGGGAAATCTGTTCTCTAGGGGGGGGCATGTCAGAAAATAATTGAGAAACACTGGGTTAAAGTGAAACAATACCATGAACAAATACTTAAAATGTGGATACTCTGCAATAATTTCACAGAATTTTTTTATTTTTAACTTGAAATTTTTGTTTTGTTATAATTTTTATCAATATATATATATATATATGAATATATATATATATATATATATATTTAACTAATTCACAGTCATTTGTTGTAACAAGCAGAGAATAAAATAAAACCTGTCTTCCAATTCATTGAATTTTTTGTGTGTGGTAGAAGTATCGGCATTGTTACTCGGTATCGGCAAGTACTCTGATCCAAGTATCGGTATCGGTTTGAAAAAAAGTGGTATTGTTGCATGTCCCTAATACATACATATATATATATATATATATATAAGAAAACGCACTGAATAAGGTGTATCCAAACTTTTGGTCTGTACTGTATATATATATATATATATATATATATATATATATATATATATATATATATATATATATATACATGAGAGAATCAAGAATATGTAGAAACTGGTGGTCTCTTTTTAGAAGCTTTAGGTGTGTCTGGCTGGTGTGTTTTTGGTTGAAATATATTCGATGAGTTCACTGTCTTATATATCGAGATACTTTCTCCGTTTAACAAGTTTAGTTTTTTGTTGTAGAGACAAAGGTTCTTTTTAAATCTCTTTTAGGGATGCAACAACACCAATTTTTAAAGCCAATAGGATACCAACACTTAGATCTGAGTACTTACTGATACCAAGTAACAATGTCGATACTTCTACCACACAAAAAAATTCAATGAATTGGAAGATAGGTTTTATATTCTTATCTGCTTGTTACAACAAATGATAGTGAATTAGATTTAAAAAATAAAAGACAAAAAAAATGAACTTTCAAGGGAAGTATAACATTTTAGGTGAAATCATTACAGAGTTTCCTCATTTAAAATATTGGTTCATTGTATCGGTTAACCGATACTAATATGAGTACATTAGAGAGGTACCGCCCCGATACTCGACACTAGTATCAGTATCGGTACATCTCTAATTATAAATCTAAATAACATCTTTATAACGCTGCCTTGTTTTAACTAGATAACACTCCTGTAGGTGTATTGCGCAGCTCTGGAGTAGTATATCTATTAGCGTCTGATACATTGCTGTGTGTGAACGAAGACAGCCATGCCGATGATAAATGGAACAGTAGTCAGAGAGAGGCTGTGTTCAAGACTGCTTCAGTTGTTTGTTCACTAATGTTCTCTAACAAACTTTTTATAGGTCTACAAAACAGATAGATTTATACTGAGATTAACTTACACACAGCTGGACTCTAGTTACCAACCAGGGGACTATAATTACATTAGGCGTGTCAGAGTAAGGAGTTATTTATGAATTTTAGTTAAAACATATGCCAAGACGTATCAATTTTCTTTCTATTTCATAATTATGCTCTAAATTAGTTATTGTTAGCCTCTCTCATACAATTTCCAGAAATACAGAAAAGACTGCGCTTAAAAAAAAAAAGAAAGAAAAAGGAAAAGAAGAGTTGTCTGGTGGCCGAGGGAGCCGGACCGGTTCTTTTAGAAGAGCCGAATAATATGATTTGGATCTCGAAAATGAGCCGCAATTCCCACCACTAAGCCATTAGGTTGTATATGTTGTTTTAAGATGTTATAGCAGGTCGGACATATTTGAGAACAGGTAGGCGTTTATATTCCATTGTATTTCTATATAAAAGGTTCCATGAAGGCAAGACGTGTGGGACGCTATGCAGCGAGCAGCGCGGATGGTGTTCACTGATGCTCAGTAAATCAGTGTACAGCTGGAGGAAATAAAACGGCTGCGCTGAGTGGACGAGCTAAGCTAAGCTAACGATGGACAGAGGATTATCGCTCCAGATGGGACCCTGTCTTCCCGTAAAACGGAAAACAAGCCATTCAACGAGGCATAGAATTTAAAAAGCACATTATTTCAAGCCCGTAGTCTCACGTTATTTATTTATTTATTTTATTTATTTATTAACCATCCACTACTAGTGAGATACTACTAGCTCGTTTTATCCGTGGAATGCCGACGCTCGTTACGGCCGTCCACCTCAGCTGAGTGCTCGGGATCCGGTGATGCTGTCGCTCGGTGTCCTAATTGGGACAGAGCTCCCACTCTGTTTCAGAAACCATGAAAGGCAGCCGTGAGTATCAGCAGATCGACCCGCAGGCACTGCCGACGCCCACACCTCCTCCTCCTCCTCCTCATCATCATCATCATCATCATCATGGTCAGACCGGCGGTAAGGAGCCGCGGACACCCAGGAGGAAATGGCAAGTTTTCCCCGGGAGGAACCGTTTCTTCTGCGATGGACGGATTATGATGGCCCGTCAGAGTGGGGTCTTCCCTCTCACTCTGGGCCTTATCCTCATCACCAGTGGTTTATTTTTTATATTTGAGTGAGTTGTTTTTCCTCTACACACAGTGTCTGCCCTGTCCGTTTTAGGGTTACGACCATGTGCTATTCTATATTTAAAGCAATGTACTCCTCAGCTGTTCTGTAAAATCAAAATCACTTATGAAGAGCATGTCATTATCCTTTTTATTTTGATGAATTAAATGTTTAATCAATATAAAATCCCCTCCTAAAACTAAACATTTAAGTACCTGTGCTTTTGGTGACATCACATGAGGTGTAAGGCAAGTTCTTTTGACTATATCATTATTATAAAACTGTTTGTTTGTGGGTGGGTCGTCTAAATATTATTTAAATTGATTTATTTCCACTGTTCCACAGTTGCTTCAACAGATTTGTGTCTATATACAAGAGATCCTGCTTGAAGCAAAGCATCCAGGGAAAATTAAACATAATAAAACTGTAGCCTAACACAGATAACTGACGTCAGCTTTCTCACATAAACAATGATTATTTTTAGGAGAAACTCTACAAAGTATAAACATAACCACTGTCAGATATACAACTATTTTATTCCGTTAAGGGCTAATATAAGAGCAGCTCATGCCGTAGATAGCTATAGATTTTGAGGCTGGGATATTCCACCCATAAGTAAAAATTAGATAGCTGCCCCAGAATTAGATAAGTGAGAAGAACATTTTTGTAACCAGCCCAGTAATTTTCCAGGTCTGGAAACTGTCCATTTGCTTTAACTTAGCATTAACCAGTGTAAGTGAATAGGAACTACTAGCATGCCCGTAGAAAAACAAAATGTTAGTTCATGAATAGTAACTACTAGCATGCTCGTAGAAAAAACAACTAGCATGCTAGTAGTTCCACAAAAAAGTTAGTAAGTGAATAGGAACTACTAGCATGCTAGTAGAAAAAACAACAACAATGTAACTTAATAGGAACTACTAGCAGGCTAATAGAAAAAAAAACAACCAAGGTAAGTGATTAGGAACTACAAGCATGCTGGTAGAAAAACAAAAAAAGTTAGTACGTGAATAGGAACTACTAGCATGCTAGTAGAAAAACAAAATGTTAGTACGTGAATAGGAACTACTAGCATGCTAGTAGAAAAACACAATAACAATGTAACTGAATAGGAACTACTAGCATGCTCGTAGAAAAACAAAAAAGTTAGTAAGTGAATAGGAACTACTAGCATGCTAGTAGAAAAACAAAATGTTTGTACGTGAATAGGAACTACTAGCATGCTAGTAGAAAAACACCATAACAATGTAACTGAACAGGAACTACTAGCATGCTCGTAGAAAAAACAACAACAATGTAAGTGAATAAGAACTACAAGCATCCTAGTAGTTCCCATTCACTTTCATTGGTTTATGCTAAGCTAAACCAAACTGACTGTTGCAAGATCAAGACAATTACTGTGCTGGTTACAAAATACTTTTTTCCTTACTTATCTAATTCTGGGGAAAATGGCAACAGAAACATTTTTATTCAGGGGTGGAAAATCCCTTTGAATATGTTGCTGTATTGTAACATTTTTGCTAACCCGAAGTTGCATGCAATGGCAAAGTTAAACAGGGCGGGATCATCTGGGGTCTGTGAGATCAGCAGTTGGTCATTTTTTTCCAAGGGACTACGGGAAATTTAGTTGCAAAGTGTTTAAAAGAAAATCCCCTAAACTTACTTTAAAAAAATATATTGATTTATTAATTGTGGAAATTCTTTTTAATGCATTGAACTGTAGGCTACTTCAATGGATTAGTCTAGAATGTTTAGCTTGGGAACATTTTCGATAAAAGTGTAGGTTTAAATTCTACAATCTTTGACTTGGTTACACAAAGCATCTCACAGCTAGCCTTAGCTTGTCTGGAGAGTTCATGACCCCTGATTCACACTGGATGCAGAACTGATGCGGGCGGCACTGTGTCTGTAAGGCTGCCGCTTGGACGAATAAACATGGAGTCCAATCGGAGCATCCACACCAGCCGTGGTTTGGTCCGGGGATGAATGCAGAGCTCCATCAACTCTCTGGATCAAGTCTATTTTTTCCATACCTTGGATTAGGTTTTTTTTAATGAAGTTAAAGAAATTGCATGAGCCAGACAGGAAGTGAGATACGAGCCAACCAGTTTAATCCAGTGCATTTCAAAATAAAACGGTTACGAGCAGGTGGGCGTGGATCTTCAACTGAGGCTTTTGTTTACAAGCTCCTCTCTGCTTATGTAGTTGTTTTTGCACGAACAGACGGAATTTGGTGCTCTTGCTGGAGCAAACCTTAGACGTTTCACACCAAACCGCAGCCTGTGTGAATAGCAGTCTGGGAGCTATGGGGACACCGAGCCGTATCTGTTTTGTGCCCGATGTGATTCAGGGATGAACTCTACTTTTATTTTATTTCATTTGATAATGACTTTAAGTGACACTCCTCAAAAATAAAGAGTAATTATCAATAGAATTTGTTTAAAATTTTTCTAAGAAAGTCATTTATTTGGGTGGGCCCAAGCTCCCCCAGGCCCACCCATAGCCACACCTCTGGTTTAACATACAGCTCTGACATATTGTTGGAGCCATATGTAAAACAAGCATTGCATGGGTTGTAGGAAAAATTAACATAATAAAACTTATTGGGACAGATTGGTAAAGAGCCTACAGCAGGCTGGAATGTCCAGATTTGATCAAAGATCATACATGGAAATGCACAGAAAAGCTGATTTGGGGCTTTTGACCTCCCAATTTAACTTGTCATAAGCATGTTACATTAGGGATTAGTGTGGTTAGCATGGTTAACCTATCTGTATGTGTGCTCCTTGGAGAATGAAGCTCGACTCTGAGGTTTTTCAAAGGCTGTCAACATCTCCAAATCCAGAGTGTTCTATATCAGATACATATCAGTTTGCTTTACTGTATTTGGCCTTCCTGTTAACAGCTGAAAGTCTTCCTCTCTCTGCCTCACTGCCTGAGAAAAATAGCAGAGATCTCTCATAGAAAATGATGTGTGCTTTTAAATCTCCGCTTCGTGCTTCATCTGACTTTGGGTCTTCTTCCCTCAGTAAGAAAGCCACACCTTAGAGTTAACTGATCAGAAAATTTTGGATTTTTTGAATATTTAAATTTCTGTTCAGGGTCAGCCATGCTAAAAATATATGATTTGTGTCAGTGGTCATTTCTTTGTAGATTTCTAGTCTTCTGCAGTTATTTAAAAGCCGGTTCGGTAAAAAAAAACAACCTTTTAGACTGGTTAAGGTTTTCCGTTAAGGTCATTTCCAAGTCTTGTTTTTTTGGAAAAACGGACGCATCCACAGCAATATCCATTGCAGCTCGGAAGGATCCAAACGGATTCAGACACATTATGTTGAACCTTTAGTAATTCAAATTCTACACAAAGGTTTCACAATCTGAATCTCAGTGCACTCGACCCCCTGCACACCCGCCTGTTCAAATTTTCTGTGAACCGAAGCCTAAAATGATTTGTGAAAAACCATCCTATTTGTGGATTTTTTCCCCCACTGTGCATATTTAAAGTATTCAAAAGAAAATGCAGCTCTGGAAGCTGAAATACCTACGTAGAATGCTACGTGACATGCTATAGGCCGGCATTTGCAGTGTGCCACCTATTGGCTCCACCCCCAAGTGTGGAGATAAGGAAGACTGTGGATGCTTGCTTTTGTTGTTGTGCTAGGATCGTTTCCACTGCGCGTTTTATAGCATATTAAGGTATATTTGATATTTGAACTATTAAATCAGGCGGTTATAGGAGTTTTTCGAGGAGGTTTCAGTTGTTTGCTGAATTTAGCTTTTTCGTTGGCGGCCGTGGTCCCTTACCCCCGCCAATATCAAACGTCCCTCATCTTCCATGATGTTTATGGGTGCCAACCTATTTGCTCATACACCTTTTGTGATGTATTGGACCTTTACACCCACTAAACAGAATAATAATAAAGTTTTTTTCTTTATTGTGAATTTCAAAGCCTTTTCTTTTTTTCCCTGCAATCAATTTCCATGCCTTTTGTGTTTTTATTCACACTGTTTCCCCCCCCCTTTTTTTAACCAAAAATCAAAAAAATACACCAATGGATAATATCTTTAAATGTGGGTCAGTTTTGGCTTATTGAATCCCATATTTTTGAAGTATGCATGGTCCATTAATATTCCCCCTAAATTGATAAAGTTTTTTCCTTTATCTAGCTAGCTGCATGTTTCCCCTAAAAATAGGTTTCCGTTTGTTGTTGCTGCTAACTTTACTGTTAAACAGCAGTGCGTCATTTGGTGATAATGAACAGTGATCACTGATGAAGCTGCCATTCTCTCTGCGAGCACATGGTGAAAAGTGTGTTCTGTCTCTCGGGGCTTCAGGCGGTAATTAAAGGCCTCAGTTATTAAATGAGAGCAGATCGTCTGTAAGTCGTAGTGCAGTTGTTTTTAACTGTTCCCAGCTCTTGTTAAGGCCACCCTCTATAATTTGTTCTCTCTCTTTCTCTCTACCTCTGTCAGCTGCCCGTTTCTGGTCCAACACCTGACCAGAGGCATACCTGCTATTGGAGGGGTGCTTTTTGTGTTTGTGCTCATCACTCTGCTGCAGACCAGTTTCACCGACCCCGGCATCCTGCCTCGAGCAACGCCGGAGGAGGCTGCAGACATCGAGAAGCAGATCGGTAAGAAGCGGCGTCTCACATAACTTTTACTGTTTTCTGACGGCAGCCGTTGTGCAAACAAATTATATTCTATGTTGACCTTTAAACCCCCCCGAAACATTTGTATCTGTCATTTTGACGGATGCAATTCACACCCCTGAGCACATTTTCTACTTTAAACATGCAGTTTGGATAGATTCTGATCACTGGGGTTGGAGAAATGTTTCCTGATTTCAAAACTTTGGCTGAAGTGGAGCTCGTCATTCCAGTCTCCAGTGCAGCAGCAGAGAGTGGATTCAGCCTCCACTGTGCACTAGTAGGAGCGCAGTTTGGCTCCATGTGGAGCGTTCATGCCACAGTAGTTGAAAGGTTCGGATTTTTACAACCTGGACCTTAATGAAGTGCTTTTATTCACCCAAACACGTTTGGGGCCACTTGGGAGTCTTTTGGGAGAAGTTTTCCCTTTGTGATCAGCATATATCCATATAATGGGAGTTAATGAGGCAAACAAAGTGCAGCCTTTAAATACGACATCTGCCATAAAACTCTTTAGTTTCATCAATGTTTTGCTATAAATAAGGTCCAGGTGGACAAAAAAGAACTTCCTCTTTAATCTACTAGAAGTGTGACTGCTCTATGTGGATTCTTTGTTCAGTTTGTTTAGATTTAATATTAATTAGAAGGAATGAAAATGAAATGGTACTGAATATGATCATTATCAGTGTAAAAACTGGCAGGTAAAAATAGATTATGACCGCCTGTTTTTCAACCCAGTCTGTCAAAATGAACGACAACCAATAAAAGAAATAGCTGCGCGACCTCTACCTGACCCATCTCCACCTTTACCAGTTTATGCTCTTAGATATACAGTTTGGCACCAGGACTTTTAACGTGTTTCCCAAACGGCTGATCCGTAGTGGTGTGCACGGGAAATCTGCCATTTCTAAGTGCTGTAAATGTCAGCTAAGCTTCACTCACAGCTGTGTACTTGCAAGAAATTTATCCTAGTTGTACCAGCACTCTGACAGATTCTGAGCAGATTTTTTTACTCCAGCCTGTTCACATTATGTTCATAGTGCTCCAGAAGTTTGTTGTGCATTTCCAAAAATACCCAAAGTTATCTTGCTTGCCTCCAAGGATCCTCCTACGTAGGACTAAAGTTCAGCCAGCAGTGATATAAGATGGTCGTATTAATCTTATTCAACTGTACTAGTTTTGTTCAAGGGATTTTAAGATCCTGCCACAACTTTGAACCAAATAGCCATAAATATAAGCTATGTTCAATTATTATTATTTTTATTTCAGTTGATATAGTGCCAAATCACAGCAAGAAAAGCAGGGATGCAACGGTATATTTATTCAGGCCGATAGTGATAATCAAATTTTAATATCTAATAATAACACTGATAGCCAATATTTACAGATATTATATTGAAATTTTATTTTTCCTCCGGAGACCTGGCACAGTCATTTGTGTCCTCTATAGTGGACATGTTGTTCACCTTTATCTTCATTTACTATTTTGAGTTATCCTATTAAGCCCTAAACTATTTTTTATAGGAGCTATTCCCAAAGTTGGGGTCGGGACCCCACTTGGTCTCACAAACAGGCAAGCGTGGGGTCTTGACTGATACTAGAACAGGCAATGAGCAGGGATATCCATTTAAGAAATCACATTAAAGATGAAAAACAGGAGTTGAATTAATAAAAGCAACATATACTGATCAATATATTGGTTGTAAATGTTGGTTTTGTTGCCATTGTATCACTTTTGAAGTGACTCAGAAAAACGGCTGTATGTTCCATCCAGAGTTGGGGTCACGGGCCTCTTCATTTTTTTATTTTGTGGTTCAGAGAGTGGAAGGTTTGGGAACCACTGGTTAAGACGACTTCCTGGGAGTTCCAGTGATGTGTTATTTGATAGGCGTACATGCTGGGAAGTTTTCCTCAATCAAATTGGCAAGGCTTACCGGCAACCACATTTTATGGAAAGATGAGACACAAGTCAAATAATCTTTGCCTTTCACTACTTTTACCATCACAATTGTACATATTTTTGTTAATGCAAACCAATAACTGATCAATAACAATCAATAAATCAATCAACAATATTTTGAAAATCTTGCTCTGTCTGTTGTATGTATTTGGCTAGTTTCACTTATCGGACAGATACCGATGTTGATGCTGATATATCGTGCATTCCTAAAAAATGTCCAGTTAAATACAGTTTTTTTCCAAAAATATTCCAACTCCTTGAACTTTCACATTTCATCACTTTCAAACCACAAACTTCAATGTGTTTTATCAAAAATGTTATGATATAAAAAAAAAAAAGAATCGGACAAGATTTGCATACATTTGTGTTCTGTCCCTTTAACGCTTTTACGCTGATGCCTCTAAATGAAATCAGTTTTAGTAGCTATTACATCTCACATATATGTAATTCAACGTCTGGTGAAGTTCTGCTGTTCTGTCACAGTTAAAGATGTAGATTAGTGAAAAAAAAAGCACCACGAAGACCAAGGAACACACAGATGAATTAAGCAAAAAGCATGTGAGAAGTCATGTTGACAGTTTGCAAACATTCATGTAGGGGATGCAGCTAAATAGTAGAAGAAGATTCTAATAGGTGGGGATAAATACAGGAAAATCCTAAAAGAAAAGCTGTTTGAAGCTGCCAATGACTTGAGGCCAGGTGAAGGTTGACCTTCTAGCAGGACGGTCACACTATGTATTCACTTTTTAGATTTTTATTTGTATGAAAAATGAAAAACCCTGTAGCATCAACCTGCCACTTCACAACTTTTCACTACTTTCTGTTGGTCTTCATCATTTTTAGATGATAGCCTGAACCAGTCACATATTTAATATGCAACTTCTGAATACAATTGGTTGCACGGGATTTGGTTTTTGAAGTAATGCACTAATGAAGTCCAAGCTTTTTAGATTTCTAATTCTAAAACTTGTTGAAAATGAACCTTCATCACATTTATGGACTGCTTTGCATTAGTATAGCACATAATATCCCAATAGAATATACTGGTCTTGGTAGTCGTATCGTACTGTGGCAGAACATAAAAAAGCTCAAGGTTCGTTTAAAATAAAGCCAGTCATAATTTCCACGTGTTTGACTTTAGTTGACTTTTATTGTATAGTGGTTACTATATAAATGGGATGGGCTGAATTAAAGTTCACATGGTGCTTTTAAACATACTTTTCAAATTCATTCAGTTCAATCCCAAAAAAAGACTGTAATTCAGACATAATGATATATGGGCAGAGCGCATTGCCTGTTAAACCCACAGCAAGACACACACAATCCATTTAGAGCTTTTACCCTTGATGAATATGCAATCTGGGTGTTTCTGTAAGAGGACACAAAAAATTGGGAGGAGAACAGGCAAAGAAGTAGGCGTTCCAGGCGCAGTGTGATTCACTAAGCATGAACATGTTTGCGTCGGCTATTTTAGCGTCTATTTTCAGCACTTCAGAAAAGCATGTCTTAATTTTGCGCTACCACATTCAACATGAGTTTATTATTGACAAACAAAAAATGTCATTCACACACATTATAAACTAAGAGTAATTAACACTCTAATGGCCATAGACCTCTTCATCAAACTCTTCATTTGAATACTGCTGCTTGCACCTGCTCACGCAATCCTAGTAAGTCACCCGCAAATGAAGGATAACCCACTCGCGCAATTTTTTTCTAGCGCCGCACGCAATTTTCAGACTGAGCAGGATGTTCAGCTAGTGGTGAGTACGATTTGTAGTCGGCAATTCCAACATTGTGGAAAAAAATCAACTGAAACATCCTCAGAAGTTAAACGTATCACCCAGAAAGTCAGAGATCTTTTCCTGATCAGACTTTGATTTTCAAAATGGCTGCTGACTGTGTTAACAACAGTAACACAGTCAACCCTAATCCTGAATTGTCACGGAAGCAAGTTTACTTGACAAGACACACTTGCAGGAGTGGATCTAAAATCAATGTCACATGTAGAGCCTGCAACTCTAGACTGAACAAAATGAAATTGGTGTTTACAAATGGAAAATAAGGTTTAAAACACTGTAAGAGGTAATACCAAGCAATGGCAGCTGGTGGAATTTTCTCTGGGGAGGGCTACGATGATGACTAGATTTTGGGGTTGTCAAACAATGTATTTTTTAACCTAATTAAGTACAGGGTAGCTGTGAATTAATCCTGACAAATTATCATTCCTAAATATGAGAAAAACATCACATTTTAGTGTAAAGGGATAAATCCAATTGCCAAAGCTCTTTTGTCATTAAATAAAGGAGAGATTAATAGAATTTTGTTTTTAACTCCACAATCACATTCACACGTGACCCTTTTAAACTATTGATCTTTTAGCCAGTTGCTAACACAAACTAACTGGCTAACATTTTCTGTATGTAAAGCTGACTGTTTCTTAATCATGTTGGACAACCCTGAGCATCCTCTTAATGGGACTATCTTACGACAACAGAATGATTTCAGTCAGAGGCTTCAACAGTTTCTCTAGAACAGACTGCTACTGTAGAGGAGGAAACACTGAGTTGTCTATAGAGGTACTGGTTCAGACTGGGATCACTCTTTTCATACTGGGAGAACCTGCCGGTTTAAGCTCCACTTAAAGCCATTCAGAGTATGATAAGATATGGTGGAGAAAAGGCTGTTGTATTTATCGTGCTCTTTATTATTTACACACAGCTGCTGATACAGGTTTGGGTGATATAAATGTAAGGAGGGAGATGATAGATGTGATCTCATATGAAAAATAAGAACAAATGCAAGGTAAGGTAGAAAGAACCAAAACATATGGATAAACTTAATATTTGAATATCAGCCGCTGTGTTAAATATTAAATAAATCAAATATAATGTAGACTTAATAATCAAATGTTACAATTGACCTTTTTCCTAAATGTAAACACTCAGTAGATAACCATCCAATTCATCAAACTTAAGAATAGGAATACATGCTCTTATTGTGAAATAGCGGTGTATACACGGCTGATATTTCAATGATTAGATCAGAGCTATTTTAGCTTCTCCTGCTATGTTTTTCTCCAATATGGTATTCTTTTTTGGGATGAAACCGAATTATCCTTTTTCTCTTTCTGCATTTTGCATTTCCGACTCCCGCGGTTTGACCTGTCTATCTGGTGTATGACAGACGTCTGTTTCGGTGTTTGATTTCAGCCCCACAGCGGGAGGGGAGCAATATGTAATCTCCGCCCCCTCAGGTTGCATCTCACCTGCGCCCCTAGTCGTCCTATCTCTGGTATTGTAGAGGAGCTAATGCACATGTACTTATAACAAGAGTCTAAGGGCGCCGAGGCGGAAATATGTCGTCAATCAGACAACGCACATGAGTTTAACAACCACAACTCAACTCCCCTTAAACTATAAAATACATATAGTTGGGGGGCTCCCAACTATATGTTGACCCACTACAGCTGTCGCTTAATTGTAATGCAAAGCCACCTGTTTGTGAATATGTAGAGTAGATTTGAGCTTAGTCAAGCCATGTTGCTAGATGCCATTCGGTTACAAGGAGCAAAAACTCCATCCCCATGTACACTTATTGGTGGATCCCTTGGACGAGTGGTATTCAGCTGTGTAAGAGCATCTGAGCTATGTTGTATCTTCACTGGCAAAAAAAAAGAAAGAAGCAATGCGCATTCCAATGCCCTCTCTCCTCTCTCTGTAGACGACACAGGAAGCACCAGCTATCGGCCTCCGCCACGCACGAAGGAGGTCCTCATCAACCAGCAGGTGGTCAAGCTCAAGTACTGCTTCACCTGCAAGATGTTCCGGCCTCCTCGCACATCCCACTGCAGCCTGTGTGACAACTGTGTAGGTGAGCTTTGGACAGACTCACCCTATGTGACATTTGGCAGTCATCAATAATGAAAGGGGACTCACAGTGTTAGAGTGAATGCGGTTCCATACACTCCATTATTAAAGAGTATGTTCTGGAAGGTTGATGCTAACTGTTCTCCTACTTTCTAAGAACATTTTCTTTATCTTGCAGAGCGGTTCGACCATCACTGCCCCTGGGTGGGGAACTGTGTTGGGAAACGCAACTACCGTTTCTTCTACACCTTCATCGTGTCCCTCTCCTTCCTGACGGCGTTCATCTTTGGCTGCGTGACGACACATCTGGCTTTGAGTAGGTGACTTTGCTTCGGCATTCCTGCGGGTCGAAATGCTGTCTGTAGTCTCTTGTACACCAGCTGAATAGGGTACTCTCTAATCAGACATTTTAATCACATGGCACAATCTGCTTTCTAACACATTGTGTTGTCAGAACATTGTTGCCTAAGGAGGGGAACGTGAACCCTGCTTGTAGGAAAATGTATTCTGTTGTAATTTTTGGTGAACATTTTGTCGGTGCATGCTACACTCACAGTTTGATTGTTGGGTAATTTGTCAGGAGACTAATTTTACAGAATTATTTAAATCACATATGTTGTAATACTGACCAAAGTCAGCTGGTTTTACAGTGGGCAAAAAAGTATTTGCCACCCATTGATTTGTGTAAGTTTTCCCAGTTCAAAAGATGACTTTTGTGTGTAATTTTCATTATAGTTAGACTTCATTTGTGAGAGACAGACGATGTTAAAGTAAAATCTGGACCTTTATATCGAATTATTTTTAAAGAATGCATTTGCAGAATGGTGCAGAAAATAAGTGCTAGGTCAGTAATAAAAGTTCACCCCAGTACTTTGTAATGTAATCTTAGTTGGCAATGGCAGAGGTCAAACAATTCCTGTAGGTCAGGTTTGCACACTATAACTGGTATTTTGGCCCATCCTTCCATGCAGATCTTCTGTGATGTCTTGACTTTAAAAATCCCTCCTCAGATTCTCTTTTGGATTGAGGTCTGGTGACTGGCTTGGCCACTCCAGAACCTTGAAACCTTGTTTTTTATGTTGCCACTCCTTCGTTACCCGGGTGATTTGTAGCGTATCATGGTGGAAGATCCAGCCTTGTTTCATCTCACTGATGGGAGTTTTTAACCTAAGCCCTCACTTTACATGGCCCCATTTATCGTTTCCTTGATACAGATCCGTTGTTCTGTCCTCTTTGCAGAAAGCAGCCCCAAATCATAAATTTCACACCCTCATGTTTAACAGTGGATACGGTGTTCTTGGGATGCAACTCAGCATTCTTCCCCCTCCAAACACGGCGAGTGGCGTTTATACTAAATAATTATTTTTTGGACTCATCTGACCACATGACATTGTCCCAATCCTCCTCTGGATCATCCAGATGTTCACTGGCAAACTTTAGATGGGCCTGAGTATGTCCAGGATTTGAATCCATGCTGTCATGATGTGTTTCTAGCTGCATTTCTTCTAGGACTTTGACTCCGAACTTTGTTATTCGAATATATTTCGAATGTTTTGAAAATGAAAGATATTCAAACAAATTTTAGGGATCTCTTTATATTCAAACCTGTATGGGAATTATTTTTTGTAAATGTGTTTGCTTGTAAAAGTTTTTTTCAATTCAGATTCCGAGCAAACGAGCGAGTAGTAGGCATGAAAAGGGAAGTACTGCTCCACCATTTTGCCGGATGTTTACGTTGCATAAGGTCGCCTGTGGGCCCGTTAAACAACTTATCAACTTAAATGTTTAATTAGTTTTTAAAAAACAATTAAAGTACTCCTTAACATCGCTACATTTACTCGCCAAAATTGCGGCGGTGTCAATGGTTGTCAGTTCGTCGGTATCCAAGGTCACTCTTCTATGATTTTGGGGCTTCCGCTGCATTGTAGGACATTGTAGCGTCCACCGGCTGCTTACTGTGGCGGTAGAACACATCCAGGAACTTTATGCTTACTACTCCAATCCATACTGAAGATTTGGATCTACTACATCGCTTGCTTGCTCCGTTTCGCAGACTACATAGCGAGAGTAGTAGGGGTATTCGGATGCAGTCAGCCTTTCATGCACGTAGTATATTAACATTGAGTAAACCTGCCCTCTGGTGGACAGAATTAGAATTTTAATATTTATAAAAAATAAACTTTGAATATGATTTTTGGGCAAATGTCAAAACCGTAAATTCCACTATTGTAACTTCAGGGTAATTTGACCAGAATGTCACGATACCCATGTGTCTCCACTTCATCCGACTGGGCAACAGGGCTGTTTTGCAGGAACCAACGGACCTAAATGGGGATTTTTTACTCGTAAATGGCCCGATCGAGTCAAATCAGACAGAAACGCAGAGACAAGCCCTGCTGCATTCTGTTATTTCTGCTGCTCTATGCGTCTTTTACGCTAATCAGTAACGCTATTTGCTGCTGAGACGTTGTGGTTTGATTACATAAGAGGGCTAATCGAGTGTGGAGACACGGGAAGGGAGCTGGGTAAATTATCCTGACCTTCTGATAGTGGAAACATGCCTACTTATAGTAACCTTTGTTACTGTGGTCCAACCTCTCTTCAGATCATTGTACAATTACTCCTATGTAGTTCTGGGCTGTTTAGTCACCGTTATCAAGATCATGTGCACCCCATGAGGTGAGGTCTTACATGGTAAATGGTCTGAACTTATATAGCGCTTTTCTAGTCTTACTGACCACTCAAAGCGCTTTACATTGAAGCCGCATTCACCCATTCACACTCGCATTCATACACCGACACCCAACCTCGGTAGGACAATGTAGAATTTGGGGGTTAAGTGCCTTGCCCAGGGGCACATCGACATGTGACTGGAGGAAGCTGGAATCGAACCTACGACCCTCCGATTGCAAGCCAACTACTCTACCACTGAGCCACAGTCGCCCCTTTTTTAACTTTTACCTTTTTATTCACAGGCAAACATCACATAGTCTTCAAACTGTGGTGCTTTATCTGTTCAGACTCAAAATAATGTAGGTTTTACTTACATACACACACACACACAAAAAAAATCTACATGTGTATTAGAGCGTCCATTCTTCTTTTTGTGGATGGTTAATTCGATTCAGCATTTCCTGGTGCCCTTAGCCTAATTAGCTCCAACACTGATTAGATTGCTGCGGTGTTGGCACTCAGCAGGTTTCACGTCAGCAGCAACTCATGACGAGGAGGAGAGGCGTATGCTGCTACTGTGGGGTCCTGATCCTCCTCTTAACGCCAGCACGAGATGGAGCACCGAGCCACCCTGGATCTTGCAGTCTGCAGCGGTCTTCTCATCGTTCATTTGTTTCCCGCTGTAGATGAGCCTCTGTTGCTGCGGAGGGATCCCTTCCTTCTCCTCAACTCTTTCCTTGATCCGCTCCACCTTGTCTGTGGGCTCGATGTCGATCTCTATTTCCTTTCCAGTCAGGGTCTTAACTTTGATCAGCATGTTGAATAAACTCTTTAATTGACCTTGAAAGAGAATGAACTTCTAAGATAAAACAACAATTAGCAAATAAACGCGTAACAAGCTGCTTGCCAAGCTAACCTGACTACTTCCTGTTTAGCTATGGAACATGGAGCCCCATTCAAGGGAGATTGTCAGTGATCTTGTGTTTATTCCATTTTCTAACAGTGTCAGCAGTTGATATTTTCTCACCTAGCTGCTTGCCTATAATTGAACCCTGGGGCACACCACATGTGATCCTGTGAACCTTAGGCGAGACAAGGAAGATCATATCATAACCAGTGTCTTAACATAATTAGGCCCAGTGCTTTTTAACCTGTATATGCTCCCTCTTGGCAGTGTCATCAGAAGACATGGTGTGAAAATCTATTCCTTTTTTAATTGTCAAGGTAATGCTTTAAACAGTGAAAGCTTATGTAGCGAACCTAATAGTTTTTCCATTTTTTTAGGGGCCCAGGGAGGTAAAGGCCTGATGTTTGCCCTTCAGGAAAGTCCTGGCAGATATCCTTTCATGGCAAATGGGTTTAAGTTTTCATTCTCTATGCCACTTAGAGATGCATTTTATGCTGAGAGTCTCAAAAGCAAATCACAAATAAAGTCAGGACTGGTTTCAATGGGTAAATTAGTTATAGCTTAGCCTTTGTAATGCATGTATTATATGCTTTTGTAAAGGCAAACACTTCTGCGATTGTGTTGTAATACAGCATGTACCCCACAATGCAACCATTTAAACCTGCTGTGAAGCTTTCCTTGACCCACTTGTTTACTGCGGTGGAGTTGGCTATATGCTTCTTCTCAGTCTGGTCCATCTTGGGCCTCTCGGGCTTCCATACGTACCTTGTTGCTTCCAATCTGACCACCAATGAAGATGTAAGTACTGTCCTCTGTTAAGATAATAATATATAACATACTACAAGGGTTCATGCTATTGCTGATTGTGTTGGGATGAAAGATAGATTAAAGCCAATCTAAGTTATACATATAACTAGAAAAGCTCTCTGAGAGCATAAACCTCCACCCAGGTAGCCCTCCAGGTAGATTACTTGACCCTCAAAACATAACTTTAGCAGCTGGATTCACACTGATATCATAATTAGTTCAGTAGTTATTCATAATCGGGCAGATGAAGTGACGCCTGTTTTTTCTATAATGAAGTTTAAGTGTTTACTGAACTGCATTTCTCAACTTAAACAACACATGCCAGTGGCGCATAGAACATAATTTTATTTCAATATGATGATTTTGCGATGCAAAATCTATTTGGTGTTCTTCATATTCCAAGGTGAATAGCAAAATGTCCTGCGGTGTGACTGTAACATTGATGACTTATCAAACGTAAATATTAGTTAAATAAAGCAGGTATGTTTGGAGCAGCTAATAAATGCATTGGCATTATCTTGTATCTATTAAATTAAGTTTTAAAAATGCTAAAAAGTACTAAAATAATATTTACAGTACATTTAGTTTTGTAACACAAATGCTGTCCTGCAGTGCGACATAGGATATTATGTACTAAAAGTTACATGGACAGCCATAGGGGTCCTTTAGTCAAGCCCCCCCAACAGGAAGTCCCCCAGATGTTTGTATGTGCTAAGGGGGTTAAAAGGTGAGTGTTAATCCCTTATTTATTTGACAAATTTCCTCATTTCTGTCAGACAATGAATGTGTCCATTTTTGGTAGTCCTGTGGTGTGACTGAGAAAAAAGAAGAAAAAAAAAAAATATATAAAGAAGAATCATATTCATGGTTAAAACAATGAACTTATTCAGTTACTGTAATGCCCAAGGTCAGTCTGATATAGCAATGACCCAAAATGGCTGCAGGTGTGTGACATAATTAAGTCAGATGTCTAGCTAGATTCTCGTCCGTTATGTTTGCAATATTAAAAATAAATATATCTCTGTCTATATATATATATATATTAAACAAATATTGTTAATATTATGGATAATATAACTATGCTATACATATATTGAACAAAAATATATATCTGTTTTCATTATACATAATATACACATAATTGTTTTTAAAGTGATTTTTGTCAGTTTTTAGGCATAATAAGGAGGCACATAAGGAGGTAGAATGTCAAGATTTTGCTTGTTCACTGGAATCTATGTTCAGAGAGCTGAATTTATTACTTTAACATGATTGTACTTATTTTACCATGACTTTCTCCTTAGAAACAAGATATTTATTTAGTCGGTTAAGTAAAAAATATAAATGAATTGTTTTTATTGAGGGGTCTGATTTGACGCCTCCAAAATGATAATGATTTAGTATGTCTTGTTCACTACGTTTTTAGCTTAAATTCGTACACTATGATAATAAGATTGTACTGATATGCTACATTTTCAATAATGTTCAAATGGAGATGCAGATGAATTTGTTTTTTACAAAAGTTTTCAATAAATTTCACCATAAATGGTCATACAGTGCCTTATTTCGTCCTGTAATGTGACAGGATATCCTGTGGCGTAACTTCACTTCAAAGACAATTAAACAACTTTTACTATGTTAACTAGATTAAATAATTATATGCATTTGAAAACATTGCATAATATATAACTATATAAAAAATAATAAACATTTTCAAATATTTTTACACAATATTTCCACTGGAGTGAGTGGTAAAGTAAGTAAAGTTAAGACTGTATATTTAAAAATAGCTGTGAAAAAAATATATCCAGAATTTTAATGATCATTCTTTAAGAATACCTGTTAAACATAAAACATACCTGATTTGTATTTGAAATGAATATTTAAATATGTGAATTTTATAGTAATGTCATGTCACACCACAGGACATATTATGCCTGGAGCTGTGAGAAAAGCTTGATAAATGACATAATGAGAAACGAATCTAATAACCTCTAACAGTGTCAAAAACAACAGAATTTGAACTTTAAAAATCCATTTAACTCTCAAGCAATTTAGAACTTTGTTTTAAAAAAATGCTGTTTCATCCTTATTTGTCATCTACCCAATAATCACTTTGTCAGAATTGGCGGCTTTTCCGGTCACCTCAAAAATTCGAATCACTTGTTCCTGGTTCCATTGCAGACATTTTAAGAAAATCCACTTAAAACATTTTGAGTGATGTTGCTAACTAACAGACAGAAAGGCTGACAAACAAACCCTGGCAAAAACTCTTGGTGGAAGTAATAAAAATGTAAGGCTACGGTTGCTACGCAGTCTGGAAAAGTATGGTTTGATTTCAGTGTTTTCCTGGTTTGGATCAATAGGAAAGAGAAAGTAAGATTGTGGAAAAAAATATTTTCTTTCCATCCATCCATCCATCCATCCATCTTCTTAACCGCTTATCCAATTCAGGGTCACGGGGCAGCTGGAGCCTATCCCAGCAATTATCAGGCGTTAGGCAGGGTACACCCTGAACAGGACGCCAGTCTGTTGCAGCCAACACAAAGACAGAACCATTACATCAATATCCAGGACAATTAGAAGATCAATTCACCTTCATGCTTTTGGACTGTGGAGGACGAGACCCACGCATGCACGGGGAGAACATGCAAACTCCATGCAGAAAGACCCTGGACCGGGATACGAACCCACGACCTTCTTGCTGCAAGGCAACAGCGCTAACCACTGCGCCACCGTGCAGCCCACTATTTTCTTTCCATATCCACTATTATGAATTATGTTATTTCTACCTACATTCTTTCCTTCCCTTTTCCCTGTTCCTTATGTCTTTCATTTCTTTTTTGTTATTCCATTTTATCCTCCTTAAGTACTTTTTTCCTTCCTTGGGTCCTACTATCCTTCCTTTAGTCCTTGTTCCTTTTATCCCACTCTTATGTCCTTCCTTTTTTCTTTTATCTTGTCTTTCCTTCCTTCCTTCCTTCCTTCCTTCCTTCCTTCCTTCCTTCCTTCCTTCCTTCCTTCCTTCCTTCCTTCCTTCCTTCCTTCCTTCCTTCCTTCCTCCCTCCCTCCCTCTCTCCATGCAGCGTTTGGTGGTCTATCATATTTCTAGTGCCTTGCATACAAATAAACAGCAGTAATATATTTGGAATGTTTGAAAGACTTTCACAGCCACCAATCCCTGCACCAGATGGATATATTTTTGGCCAAAGCTCATAGACACATTTGTGGGATGTTACAGTGTGGGTGTCTGTATTATGTAATGGCAAAAAATATGATATCTGCTTAGAATAACTAAATGGTGTGTAACCATGTTTTTTTTTCTTTCCCCCAGATCAAAGGGTCCTGGTCAGGGAAGAGTGGAGAAGGTGTAACCAACCCATACAGTCATAAAAACATTTTGATCAACTGTTGTTCAGCTCTCTGTTCACCTATGCCACCCAGGTTAGTCTCTAAGGCTTCAAAGACTGCTTTGTAAATGTTTTTTGTATTATAGGCAGCAAGAAACCACTCTCTTTTTCTTTGTTTTATAGTTTCAATGCATAAAATAGACCAGCATAAAACTGGGGTGATTGTTATTATGTTAAGATTTAAACGTTATTTTAAATTAAGATTTACCACAAAAACAATTATGAAGTGCATGGAAAGTACATCTCGCCACAACACTGAATCAGTGGGTGCCCTGTGGCTGTTTCACTATAACGAGACCTTCCTGTCTGGGCAGTTTTAAAGGTGTCATCGCCTCATTATAATGCTGATCGCAAAATATTACATCCAAAATAATTGAAAGTTGGGACAGTTTGTTGAATTAAATCAAAGTGAAAAAAAATATTGTTAAATTATCTTTGACTGTATCACACTGAAAACAATACAGCAGCACATCTAATGTCCTGATCATTATTTTATTGTTATTTTCAAAATAAATATTTATTCCAATTTGGGTTCTTGCAACACATTTCAAAAACAATAGGAACAGTAAAGCCTTTACCACTTTTGAATGTTGCCATTCCTTTTCACAACACTTAAGACTCTATGTACTTTTCAGCATTAATGGTGCCATCACAAAAGTGCAAGTTTCAGTTGGGCGACTGTGGCTCAGTGGTAGAGTAGTTGGCTTGCAATCGGAGGGTCGTAGGTTCGATTCCAGCTTCCTCCAGTTACATGTCGATGTGCCCCTGGGCAAGGCACTTAACCCCCAAATTCTACATTGTCCTACCGAGCCATGTTGGGTGTCGGTGTATGAATGTGAGTGTGAATGGGTGAATGTGGCTTCAATGTAAAGCGCTTTGAGTGGTCAGTAAGACTAGAAAAGCGCTATATAAGTTCAGTCCATTTACCTCAGCCAAACGCACTAACATAGCTCCATACCATGACAGACCCTGGCTTCTGGACTTTTTGCTGCTAACAATCTGGTTGATCTTTTTCACAAGATGTCAATTTCTCTCAAAAATACCTGAAATACTGATTCATCTGACCACAGTACACATTTCCACTATCTGATGGTCCTGATGGTCCATTCCAGATGCCTCCCAGCCCAGAGAAGTCGACTGCGCTCTTGGACACTGTTAACTTGGGGCTTCCTTTTGGCACAGTACAGTTTTAACTGGCATTTGTTGCTGGAAATACATATTGTGGTACTTGACAAAGGTTTGCCAAAGTACTCCTGAGTCCATATGATGATATCGCTTCTAGATGAATGATGATTGTTTGATGCAGTGCTGCCTGAGGGATCAGAGATCACCGTTGATCAGCTTAGGCTTGTGACCTTGTCCTCCGACGTGATCCGGTGTGTGTGTGCGTGCATGCGTGCGTGCGTGCGTGCGTATCTATCTATTTATCTTCCATCCATCCATCCATCCAAAATGGTGAACTCTGTTCCGCACCCTTCTCTGAATCAGCAACACACTTTTAATTCCACACACTTCATCCCCATGCACATGTACTATTCAGAACAGGAGTAGATCAAAAGCATGACATCTACTTTAGAAATTATAGAACTTGAGATTCCTCTTAATTTCCTTTAACTTCTTAAACTTTAAGTCAACATTATATATATATTTTTTAAATAAACCAGTATAAATTCCAAGCTATTTGAACATACCCGGAATGAGTAATTATCCAAAATGTGCTCTTATTATTCTACAATTTTGCAAAAGGAGAAACTTTGGTATTCCTTGCTGTCCTAAATGTGATCTAATGTCAGACATGGAGAAGTTTGTGTAAATATCTGTTCCACAGGGAAATACACACAATATGAGAGGTTTACTCTAAAGGGGAAAATGTTGCTAACCTCAATTTTTTTCATTCTGCCTTTAAAGCTTGATTGACAGACGAGGCTTCCTGCCTTCAGATGAGTCGGCCCAGACCAGCGGCGGGGATGTCGAGCTGCCTAATCTAAATACTAAAAGCGATATAAACGTGGTAGGATGATCATTCCATCTGGTGTTTGACTTGCAGGAATCATCCTCTGACTTTTCCCTGCTCCTGACTCAAACCATAACCATCCCCCTGCCTGTGAGAAGCCTTGCTGCCTGCTGTAGTCCCAAAGCAGTCTCTGTCTGGTTGCCTGTGTGTCAATGTTCTGTAAAGGTTATTTCCCTCAGTGTTGTATTTAAACTGCTGCCCCAGGTCTATATTGATCATGATTTCAACTGGGTGTGGCTGGTTGTTTTCTATGGAGTCTATAAAGCACAACTACTTGGATTTCTTAGCTAAGCCTAAAGAAAGGAGCTTTGTATGTTAATACATGCACAGAAATCACTTGTTTTTTGTTTTTCCTGCTCAATGGTCTGTCTGCGCCTCAGCATTTAGTGTAGCTCTTAGTAATATTATCAGACAGCGCAGGCATAGTAAGAAAGGAATCCTTCTTCCACCTCCTCCTCATCTCCTTTGCTGTGGTTCTCCACATCAGTAATGGATAGAAAAGGATATCTGCTGGCCTGCTGAGTACCTCTTGTTTAGAGTAGTATCTGCTCCTCAGGTGTAGTTTCACTCTTTACAGTAGTACTTTGATATCAAATAGCTTATGTCTGACACATAAAGACTGGCTTTGTTTTGACTAAAGCACTGGTTCCCAACCCCCTTACCCGTGTCCAAGACAAGATGTGATCCCCAAGCTCCTAACTACATAATCAACATGCGTTAAAGCTTTTAAATGAAGGTCTGTTATAATAAATTTATCTAGTGCTTTTAGAGACCTTTAAATAATTTAGAATACTACTATTATTTCACTCTCACACTGGTGTAAGCTAGCTACAGTTGTGGCCACAGCTGCCCTAGGGCAAGCTGATAGAAACACCAGTACCCAAGGTAGGTGAAGTGCCTTGCCCAAGGACACAACAGCATGTAGCAGGTAGAACCAGCAATTTTGAACCCATGATTTCAGGCTAGCAGCTCTACTACTGAGCTACAGCTGCCTGATTTCAGCTGTTGGCTCTTATGGGGCTTTTGCTGAACTGCAGTCATTGGAGACCCTGGATGTTTCTCAATGTCAAGGCGCCTCGCCTACCAAGGCAATGGCTTGGTAGGCGAGGCGACTTGCTTACAAGGACACTGTCCTTCCTTGGTCAAAGAAAGCAGTTAATGGAACATTACCCCACATGACCGCGCAGCCCGCTTACACGCTCTGTTTACCATCCGCCCATTGTAGTAGCATAATAGCGTAGTAACGTTCCTTCAGCCATGGGACTGGAAATGTAAAATGAGCGTTTTTCTTTTTTAACTCTGTATATGTTGGTTAAATCAAATGTGTAAGCGAGTTACTACCTGGTAGCCGTTGAAGCTGCAACTACTACATTTTTTTATAAAGTTTTAGATGTAAGCCCAATAGCTACCATTAGTTGACTTATATTTACACTGGAAATTTGCCCCCGAAGTAGCTGCTTCCATCTCCTACCACACTGTATTCTGGGAAATGTTTGACCGAGGAAAGGCATCAAGACACCTACCATGTATCCTTGGTCTGTTAGCTAAACAGCAGACAAGCAGATGACAGATTCCTCGGTAGCACATGAAAGTTAGAGCACACTTTGCCGATCCCTGATGATGTATCTCCTAGGCAACCGGGGTGGGACCAGGGCATCAAAGCGAGGTTCCTGGGCATTGAGAAACACCCCGTCCACATGTAGCGGACGATCTCACAAATCTGCAATATTTTTCTACCGTCTGGCCTGTCATCCAAACGTAAAAGCAGATTTTCTGCACCAAAGACGATTCTTTCTGAAAACTCCGTCCAAAGTTTAGATCTGGGTTTTTTCTCTGTTTTCAGCATCTGCACCATAACGGCAGATAAAAACTGAGTTTTAAGTGCTGTAATATCACTCTATGTGACAGAAAATGCTCCAAAATCACTTTTGCCAGACGTGTTTACACTCAGAAACAGCATTTATGTTTTTATAAGCTCTACCGCTGCTGTATGTTGAAGTTAAAGAGTAGAAGGTTGCCACCTACAGGGCCCTCTACAGTCTTGGCATGTCTATGACAGTGCTTAAAAACGCACTTGTCCGGTCACGTGTGGATGGGGATTTTTCTTTTTTTTTTCTTTTTTACGGGCTGAAGAAAATAATTGTTTAAAAAAAAAACAGCTACTTGTGTACATGGCCTGAATCTAGTGTGTTAAAGCAGGGAAACATCTAAAACATGAAGGGCAGTGTGCAATGAGGACCAGGATTAAGAAACACAACGGGAAAACTTATCGGTGTTGATAGGAAGGTGAATAGAGCTAAATACATGTCAATCCTAGTGGAAATCTTGATAGAGGCTGTAAAGGAAATGAGACTGGGGTAGGGGTACAACCTGTGCTACAGTGGAATTGTTTAGAGCAACAAACACAGTATTTGTGCCTTAAAGTGGACCAGTCAAAGTCCAGACCTAATGGGCAAAAATCCCAGTCTGTATATGCCAAATAACTAGCAACTATGATTGCATTGAAAGGTCAGACCAAACTTTTCAGTTCTTTTATTTGTCAACTAAATAAATATAAATAACATCCTTCCACTTTAAAGCTGTGCATCACAATGTGCTGATCTGTCACTTAAAATCAGAATAAAATACATTGACGGTTGTGGTTCTATGACTAAATTAAAAAAGCTCATAGGTATGAATACTTTGATTAGGCCCTGTAAGTCAGTGTTCAGCAATAGATTTATCTCTTACTCTGCTGTTTTTGATACCTGAAGGAGCCTTAAAAGTATTTTGTTTCCCTGTCTGCTCAAGTCACAGTTTTTGGACATCCAAAGCTCTACATATTCACCTGTTTACCTTCATTGTGTCTCTGTTTCATGCCTACTTTTATTTTGTCCTTCATCCATACCATTTTTAAAAGTCAGATAGTAAATTAATGTACATAGCCTTTATTGTACTCCTCATGGTTTAGTTTGTCACAATTCAGAACAACATCTGAAAAACTTCGACATCTGAAACTTCCACATATGAAAAGTCTGAAAACCTGATGATCGGTCCACTCCCAGGTTATGTGTATGTGTGTGTGTGTGTCTTCAGTGAAGAACCGACTCACTGTTCTATATGTGGTGTGTCTCTGTGCCTGTGTCCCATTCACGTCATCAGGGGGAGGAGTTTCTGGACTTTGCAGCGTCCTGCGCTGGCTAATGAGCTGCTTTTTAGAGCAGGAATGACGAGGCTTGGGCATGGTAAGGTTGTTCAGACAGAGGGAGGGGAACTATGTTGATCCTGTACCTGCTGCCGTCTTTCTGTGTCTCCCTGGCTGTCCTGCATGCTTACGCACCAGCACTGCAATGATGCATGAATAAGAGTGTGGAGTTTTAGTACTTTACATACAGACATACTAGGTGGTGTCATTTGTAAAGTTACAAGGTCAAAAAAAAATAACAGCAATAATATCAGTTATTTAGTGACAAAGTATACGAGAGAAAATATGAGAATACAAGGGTAAAATTAGTGGTTCATTTTCAAAGTCATATTTGTGCCAATGTTATCTATTTATTCATACCAGTTTAACATAAAAACGTTAATTCAAAAGCTAAATATTTAGTTTGTTAACAAAAAATTTGGGTTTGAGGTTGTCATACTAAATACTTAGCCTGTAAGCTAAATATTTAGCTGGCCTTTTTTGCTTATGTTATTGGAAAATGTATATTAAGAATGTCTATTCTTACATACTGAGAGAATTGTATGCTATTTCTTCATGATATAGTGATACTCTGATTGTGTGACAATGTAGAATATTTGGTTAGGTCAAATGAACTGATATTAGGATTGCCATGGAAACGACCCTCAGAGCACTGAACATCCTGGCGTGTTCTAAGATTGAGCCTGTCCTATCAGACGAAGACGCCTGAGAGTCTGCGGTAGTCAGTGAGAAGAAATGTTTACTGATATGGTGTAGATAATAGTAAGGTTAACTAAATCTTTAAAAGGGTTTGTCTCAGTCAAGGTAAGCAGGCTCAGCTGTTGCGAATACTCTGTAATACTGGTCCTCCCTACTTGATCAAACAAGTATCATAAAATTTAATAATGTTTTTCCGACCACACTTACAAGCTTAATAGACAACTTAACTTGGAGCAATAAATAGTACATTTTAAAACTGAATATTAATCTTGGAGCTAAATATTTGGTTTGCAAACAAAACTATCTAACTTGTTACCTAAATACTTAATTCTAAGCTAAAATATTTAGCAAAATATTTAGTTTGCTAACTAAACATTTAGTTCAAAACTGAGATTTGGAAATGAATTAATAACATGAACACAACTAACTTTTAAAAATGAACCTCTACTTTCTCTCATGATAGGCTAAATAACTATGTTATTGCTGTACATTTTTGACTGTGTAACTTCATAGACCTCACCGATAAGGCCCCTTTTCAGTTCTTCTCCGTTTTTGCTGTCACATGAAGATAACCGGAGTAAATGCAAAATGCAGTATAAAAAAACTATCCAAACCAATCTTGAGCTATGTACAAAATTATGTCTTGTTTGAAGAAGATAAATTAGCTGCAGTTAAGTATATTTCTTGGTTCACTTTGAGACCCACCCAGGCCTGAATTACAGCCTAAATTGCAGAATCAAGAAATGACTTAAATAGTTCAACGTCTTGACAACATGAAGTATGCTGGAAGATTTGAAGAAGAAGCACATCCTGTCCTAATCTAAATAAATGTATTAGATGATAAGAAACTTCATCATCAGCATCTATCACTCTCAAAAAGGTTTTTATAAAAAGATAGTTAGCAAACCAGTTTTTTTATTGCTCTTTTAACCATAAAGAGATTTAAAGGGGACATATTATTCCTCTATTTAAGTATCTTATCATAGGTCAATGGTCTGTATAAAACATGTTAATGAAGTTCTTTGCACAAAATCACAGTCACATAAAACACTAACCAGCTTTATCTTTGACAATATTAGACCCTTACAGAATGAGCTGTTTAGAGGACTCTGTTCCTTTTATGCAAATTATTGGTTGGAGACCACGCCCACCCATCCTGTTCTTAGACTGTAGGTTAGCCACACTTCAGAATGAATGGAATTGAAATTGGTGGGTTCAGGATCTCCAGTTTCTCTAACCATTGATTCAGATTTATCAATGACACTTGGGTCAAAATGCAAACCATTGACTTGGAAGCCTTCACGGAACACATAACTCAATAGACGATAATATTAGATTTACCGTAAACAGAACAAGCTACCGTTTTTGGACATGGAAGCAAATGGCTACCTTACAACTGAGATTTATAGCAAACCCGCACACATGCATTAATACCTACTTTTGGATTGCCAGCACCCACTGGAACATAAATTATCATTCAGTATACAAATATATCAAGACTGTACTCTAAGCTTGTGGATAACCCTACTGGGCTTGTGCCAAAGCATCCAGGAATTCCAGAAAACTATCAACTCAGGTCAGTGTAGGAGAGGAGAAGAAGAGGCAGAAGAACATAGTCATCTGCCATGTCATTGGACTGTATGAGAAATTTATGATTTTTTTTCTAAATGCAATATTCCGATGTATTTTTTTGTTCTCCTGGAAACACTCTTAAACAAAGACTAGTTCACTCCAAAGACGACACAACCAAACAGACGCTCAGTGGCGTTGTATATGCAGTCCACTGTAGCGAGGAATGTTTAGGCCTGTACACAGGAAACAAAACAAGAGCTGCACGAGAGGATGTCACAACACAGAAGAGCAAACTTAACATGCCAAGATTTAGCAGTATATCTCCTATTCAAGGACAAAGAGCAGACTACGAAAACAAAAATCTTCTCCTTTTGGACAGAGAAGACGGATGATTTGAGAGAAGAGTGAGCCATCAGTGACATGAAAAACCAACCTTGAACAGACGAGGTTGCTTAAGATTCTATCTTCCTAATATCCATAGTTGCGTTACTCCATTTCATCTGGGCGGGCAGACAGGGCCATTTTCGAGGCCATTTCAGGAACCAACTGAATACCTGAATGGCATAATGTACTCTGAAATGGCCCAATCCAGTCAGATCACAGAGAAACACAGCAAAAAGCCCTGCTGCTTCCATGTCCAATTCTGCTGCTCCTTGCACCTTTTACGCTGATCAGTGAAGCTACTTGCTGCTGAAACGGTTTGGTTTGCGGGGGTCTGTAGCTGAGTACATAAGAGGCTTGATTGTGTATGGAGATACGGCAGCTGAGAGGATCAAGCAAAGACATTACAGCGTCAGGAAAATATCTGGTCGAATTACCCTGAGATACTGATAGTGGAAACACGCCTATAGGCCTGATACTCCCAACCAAGTTTAAGAACTGAAGAAGCTTTTTGGATGAGAGATGAAACCTCCTAAATATAACAAGAAAAGTCCAGTTGTCTTAATCTTTAAACTCTCAAAATAAATTTTGGAATTATAATTTGGAACTTCTTTGCATTTACTCACATTATTTTTGTTTGATGTTAACATTTCTTTGACTATCTGAAACAATGACAAAAAAGCAGAAGCAGGTGTAGTTCTGTATGTAGGGGCAAGCATTTCTGCACAGCTCTGTACATGCCACACTGAGAAAATGTTTAGCCAGTGACACAAATGTTGTGTTTTTGAACTACTTGCCGGACAATCGTAGACATCCCAAAATCTTGTGTAAATGAACCCTTCACCTTGATTTTCCATCAGAACCAGTATTTCTTGTCCCAGTTTTCTCTCATGTGGGCTTATTGGAGAAAACCGTTGTGAACACAGGGAGACAATGACTTCAAGCTCATTTGTGCTTCGTGTTTAGCAATTAATGAGAGTGATTTCTGACTCTTTTATAGCTTCTCATGTGCTGCAACTATGATAATAAAATGCTGGTTACATCATCAACCCTATATATCTACACAATGACCATAAACTATTAGAACAATGACTAAAAAAACACAATATTTGTGTCGGTGCCGACATTTTATAACATAACATTTAGCGAAATCGTGTTTGTTTTATGGTATGAATGGAAATGTTTCATCTGATCATTGCAGTTTACCGGTTTTGTATTCACCTCAGACTGCTACCGTATATACATCACCAAACTGATTTCTTGCCTTGTTGTCCTTTTAGCTTCTCTGCTTTGTTCCTTCATTCATGACTTGTGCTTCCATCCCCTTCGACAGTGCACACAGGGAACGAAAGGTTTGCTGGAATCAGCGGCGCTCCCTCCGCTTCTCGCCACCTCGTGTCCTCAGGGGAAACCTCAGACGGCTCTTCCCTGCCCAGAAATCAGCCCCGCGCTGAACTCTGACCCCTCCCTGGAGCTCTCGCAGAGATTTGGCAGCAGCAGCGCCCACCACAACCCAAGGACCTACGGATGTACTTCACCCCCGCGTCCTGCCAACACCCGCTTGCATAAGCACAAACGAGCTGTTTCACAAACTCCCAGGCCCACCTTCCACGACAGTGCTTCCCCTTCCTCCCATGACCAGGACTGTGGCTCCAAAGCCAGGGGCCACCGAGGAGTCAAATTTGCTACTATGCAGTGACTGACTATGGTGATTCTTTGTCGATGGAAAGCATTTTTGAAAACCTGCTTCAGGTAACATGATCAGATCCAAGTTTTACAGGTCTGATCTTTGAATCCGACGGCCATCAGGATTATGGGTTAGATTGTGATGCAAATGGATGGAGGTCATTGTGGGTATTTTGTAAACTTAAATTTGAAGAAGTAACAAGAGCAGAGATGGAGTCATGTTTGGGGCTTTGATGGTGATTAGGATGATGGCACTTGGAAGCAGATGTCGCACACAGTGTCATCCGGCAAGCAGCTAAAAGGGACAATTGGGAGCCCCTTCGAAAACAGAAACACATCCTTCATCCTGAATTGTAACTTCACATCCGGTCTCAATCGATATTTCAAAATAAGATATTGTAATGACTTTAATTGATTAACGTTACTTAAACATGAGGGCAAAAATCCCAACAATATTGTCTGTAATTTTAGGTCGAGGCCTTAAAATCTATGTTTTTTGTTGTCCTGTGAAGTTTTGGCATGGGTTAATTTAAGTAAGTTTGATCTGAATTTCAGATTGGTTCAGGTAGACATGAAGAATCACTTTTAAGGTTTAGGCATTCAAAAGCCAGTTTTGTCCTTCTCTGACCTTAGGTGTAGAAAAAAAAGCTAGAGCGCTGTGGAAGCAGTGGAAATTAGATATTTTGATATGCATGAATTGGGTGAACGTTTTAGTTCCAATGTGGAGCAGGGGGAATGATTAACCAATTCTGATTGGTTGGTGGATATATTGCTACTGTAACCCCCTCTAAGGTGTTTTTAGCCCATCCAAAACGAACATCATTTTGACCAACGGGGTCAAAGAAATCTGGTCATAATCTGTTTATTGTTAAAATCAAACATGTTCTATATTCAAAATGATAAAATATTCATATTCATTTATTTTTTGCATTTTAAATATTGTGAAATCCAAACAAGCTGAACAGAAAACTATACATGAAAATCTAATTAAACAATTAAACCATAAATATGAATAGTTGCCCATTAATCTTTTACAATCCCCTTAAAGACGGACTCTGTAACTTTGCAGATATTTGCCCTCTGTCGCCCTCTCAAGGCTTGTGGCGTAACGTCACTGTCGTAAAACCAAATCGCTATAGAGCAAATGTGAACATGCTGGGGTACTGATGGTTTTACAAGCTCGCTAGCCAAAGCAACAGGTAAAGTATTGAGATCTTAATATCATCAACATTATATTATTACTGTTTGGTTGTGTGTGACGTAATACCATAAAGTGAAAGTCGGTCAGTACTTCCGGAGGCATCCCGGGGGAGAAAAGTTGTATTGTGTGGTTTTCAGCAGCAGGACGCTACCAGGCGGTAACAGCTCTGTCAAAACAAACAAAAAAAATGCTGGTGTGCTGTCGAAACATTTAAAAAAACAACACGTTTTTAAGGTCTAAAAGTTGTGGAGTACGTCTTTAAGGCTGAGTCCTGCATCGAGCAGTATCTGCAGTTCAGTATTCACGGCTTTATCTGTGGAATGTGATTCCAAAATACTGGAGGGAAATTCCTCCATTTCAAAATATCGCAACTATTCTGACGAGCTTGCAAAGCTGTTATATCCAGACCCAATGCTACTGGATACGCTATTGGCTGGCGTTTGAAAAGCAGCCAATCCAGGAGCGTACTTCATTATCCTCAGTGCATAAATAAGGAAGATTGTGGGTCTTGGTTCGCACTGTGCGTATTAATACATATGTATAACTTTTTAACTGTTAAAACAGGCACATATAATGGTTTTAGATGGAGTATCAGGTATTAGCTGTAGTTGAGTGTAGTCCCTAACCCCTGCAAACCAGGGGTTATTCCACAAAGTAAGCTCAACATTGGGGCTCGTTTGAAATATCTTTGCTTGAACTAGCGTAACAGTTCACTCCAGGCTTATTTGATTCCGCCAACGAAGCTTCGGTGAATTCAATATGCGCTGATTCAAAGAAGGCTCATGTGCGTCAACAGGCAGTCCCTGTCAATCAACACTAGATATGTGACAATGCTAGGAAAGGAAAGAGCCACGTTCTTCCAGTTTGAGAAAGACTTATTAATGCAGTCTATGATCATCACAATTACATGATCATCAATAAGGGGAATATAAATTAGGGGATTTTCCTTACAGACAGATTTAAGTCTGACACTGAGCGCTGAGAGGGGCTTCTAACTGTAAACTTCTAAATTCAAGTTAATAAATCATATCTCCTTGTTAGCTAGGGCAAGGTCATCTGGAGTCTGCTGTGAAGTAATAAAAAGTAATAAATGTTAAGAAATAAAACCAGAATACAACACATGACAGAAATAGCCGACCTGTTAAATGTTTTAGAACATAAATTAAGACAATGTAAAATATTTATCAACTATATAAGACGTTTCAGTCTTTAAATTTAAAGTTACTGTTAATACAGTATTGTGATTTACATGTGTGTTTTTTTTGCCAGTTTCTAATATATTGTAGGGTACTATAAGGCTATTTTAACATATTCAGACAGAACAGATGAGGATTTTATGGCTCCATCTCAGAGAAAAAGTTATTTATTTATTATTAATAGTTTGGTGTCAGGTGCGAAATTGGTGAAACAAAAAGCTTCTGGTAGCAAGTAAACATTAAATACACTAATGTTCTTAAATGGTAAAATTATTATTAGATTATATAAATCAGTAAATAATTAGAACTGCATTTTAAAAGATAAAACCTATATTCCATTGCATAATTTAACCACCAGAAAGAAAACTGCAGCCTCTGCAACCAATGTAATAAGTTTATATTGGAGGGTGGTTGTAGTGACGGAGATAACAGCAGCATAATATCAGCCCCGCAGTGTGACATCACCCGGATCGTCCTATCATTTGATCAAGCTAAAATAAGCCTCACAGTTAGCCTGCATTGGAGCAGGCCCATCTAAAAGCATAAGTTACCATGGTGACTGAGCGGTGCTTCAGGTTAGCCATGATTATTAAAGGAAGCCTGGCTTTTGGAATTGGCTTACTTTGTGGAATACCCCCCAAAGGGAACACAGATATGTTTCCGAGTACACATTAAGAACATAATAACTAATGAAGGTCTTAGCGGGTTTTTTTCATGGAATAATTGCATTGAATTCCAAAAGCAGGATGGATAATTTCTTTTTAGATACATTTTTCTTGTTATTGGTTTGGAAACCATATAAAAGACATTTTTTTTGCTACAATTTCATTTTTCTTTATTTTAAGACAAAACAATAATAAAAATACAACGGTGGCTCTACAAATAATGAAAACTCATTTTCTTTTAAAGCTTTGTTTTTTCTAAAAGTCAGGTAAACAGTTTGGAGCTCTTTACAAGTTTTATTTTGCAGGACTGAAGGTAAAATGGTTCTATTGTTTGAAAAGATTGCACAACTATGGAGTACCAAAACGGATGCAGAAATATATATATTGTTTTTCCTTTTCCTTATTACGTGCATTTTCGGCAAACACATAAAATATATATATATTGTTTTTCCTTTTTACCTATATATGCATTTCTTGTCTTTAAATTCCTTCATCTCCTCTTTTTACTTTACCTTATGCATTTCTGCCTCATTATTATTATACTATTGGTCAATAAACAGGAGGGAACAGGATCCATGTGCAGATCGATTGTGCATGCCTGCACTTTTGGCTGTTTCAGGAGAACGCTTTGTTTGATAAGAAGTGAAGTCCTACCAGAGATGTCTGAGACGATTGCAGAAGAATTGAGGCACGTTGCTATCTTATTCCGCGTTCGCACCCGTCAGCGCATCCAGGCGTCAAATCGCTAAAACGGATGAAAGTTGATTCTTTAAAATTAAAATCCGACTGCTTGCACACTTTGTAGTCCGCCTTGGCGCGTCACCTCAGTGCGTCAGCGTGTGGGCGGGGATTTCTCAATTGCTAGTTATTTACAACATGCCAAATAATGTCAAGCGAGTGTTGAGAATCTAAAAAAACAAAAAGAACCTTCCCCCTGGAACACAAATACCTCCTGCAAAGTTCCGCCAACAGTATACACTAACAGGAGCACGGTTAAACGTAACATCTCAGCAGGTATGAGAAATAGCATGGGGTAAAAGAATCACTACGATATATTAACTTTATATTGCTAAACGTTAGGCCTGTCAAACAATACAATATTTTAAATCTAATTAATCACAATTAACTAACACTAACAAAAAACTTTTCAAGTTATCAATGTTAAAGCTTTTATTGTGAAGAGCACCACTCTTCACACAGCTATTTCCGCTAATGAGTTAGCACTAATTTAACATCACTTTAACTGTATAATGCGCATTTTAACTTAGTGCTTACTCATTATGAAATGTACTGAAGGTAGACAGTGAACCAACGTGCATAAATCAACATAAATATGGCATATGTATACTCGTGCACCGCGACAAGAGGGGCTACGTTTAGCAAGACTGAGGAGACGGTTGAAGCAGATGGAAAACGAGTAAGAAAAATTCCCTCTGACAACTTATGAATTTAATTGTATCAACTTAAAGCCATTATGTCAATAATAAAATACTCACTTGTCATTTGTCATAAATTAATCAACCCACGTAAACCTGTTACTTTTAACAGCCCTACTAAAAATATATTTCCGGCAGGCTATATTACGGCACCTGTCTTTCAGGCAACATGCATGTCGGTGTAGTCTGAAGGAGGCTGCGTCTATGTCCAACTCGGAAAAAAAATCGATCCAACGGGAACAGAATATCAAAATTTAGATACCAGTTGTAGTACTGATTAATATCTAGATATCGATTATTTTGCCAACCCTATTTGCGACGTGTGTGGATACACCCCATTCACCAGAGGTGTTCTGAGTTTGGAGAGTTGGACCATTTGCTCCATGAGCTCCGTATGGATGTTCGGTTTCAGTACAAAGAGTCGCTGATTGGTTGACGCCCCGCGTTTGCTGCCCCAGAGTTCAGTTTTCCCAACTTCACACAGCAGCAGCTGCGTGGACGCGCTGATGCCCGGCGCGCCAAAATGCGGGCGTGGCAGCTTGACGCCCACTTGATGCGTACGTAAAATAGACTTTGCGTGTAAACTAGCTGCCTGGAAAAGCTGAAAATATCAGTCAGTGATGACTATTGTTTCATGTGGGCATTTTAGGTAAGAGGCTACTCCAGTTAGCCGCAGACACAGATAATGAAGCTGACCCATTAGTTCTCCAGATTTTGGAAAAAGTGGCTTGTCGCTGGCATGCATAATCAGTAAGTAGAAGAAAAAAATATATATACTGTATATATATATAAATATATCTTGATGAAAATGCACATAATGAGGAAAAGAAAAAGCTATATATATATATATATATATACACTTACAGTGTCATTTTCTTTAGGTTCCAACTTAAACAGAAGGGGATATCAGCTGAATCGGATATTTTCATCTCAACTTGGACTTGACCTGCTGATCTCTGCGCTGATTTTTTTTTTCCCCTCCACAATTATTTTTTTTTGTTGAGCAATGAGCACCAATAGTACTTTCATTCCTATATTAAACATCCAACCGACGCATCAAGTTCTGTGAGTCAGAGCGATGTCAATGTTTGTCCATTTTGATGCTGTTTTGTTGAAAATTGTGAATATTGCACGAGTTATGTAGACTTTCCCAGCAAGCTTGCTCACAATACCTTACCGGGTCAGATGTGTGTCATGTCAGCTGTACGGGTGTGTACTGTTTCAGTGCTACACAGATGACAGAGAATGCAACTGCATGGTCACAACTAAACATGTATAATATTAAATAAGAAAGTCTTCATTTACAACTCTTTAAACATACATCGAAACACCTCTTTATTAGAGCAGCACATGCATCTGATGTCATCACCTGCTTGCACTTCCAACTCCAGCTTGTCAACACCAAAAACCTCTCCCTGTCTCCTTAATAGTTGGATTTTGTGTCCTTCAACGGATCTGTTTTCACAGAGTGATTTGTTCTCAGGTTGCAAATTGTAGTTTAACTGTTTGATATGCAATTTTTATGGGATATGCTGTATGATGGTAATAGCTGCACAAAAATGCAAACAAATAATGTGTGTGGGGGGGTGGGGGTGTCTCTTTTAAGACATGCATGAGCTTCCTCACCTCTGCTCCTCCAGCGATATCAGACTGTGGATGCTAAACGATGCATTCAGAAGTAGATATGTAATGTTTTCTTTTTTTTTCTATGAACTGTTGGCCTGTTTAAGCCGTTGTTCTTCTTACAATAAAAGCAAAGAAAACAAAACGTCCAGTTAAACGAGTCTTTTATGTTAGAAAAATACTATATTCACCACCAGATGGCAGCAATGAACCACTCCTGTACGGCAGGGATGGTGCGCAAATTTGAACCGTTCTGTTTGACTTCTTGATTTTATCATTACAATAGAACCCTTTGTTTGTTGAGCAAAAAAAAAAAAAAAAAAAGCATCATCAAACTTTCAGCTGTTGGCTCTCTGCCTATTCTAGCAATGCTGTCATCAAATTTCCAGAACGCAAACAAATTCCATATTACACCCCCCAGTGCTGTTGTCTCATTTTTTTCACAATAAAACAAATATACAGTGGTTTGAAAAAGCATTTGTCCACTTTTGCCATTTTCATAAAACAAATTTGAATGTTAGTCAAAGGCGACACAATTAAACACAAATTGCACTTTGTTTAATAGGTTTTTCTTATTAAAGCGCAACTCACTCTGAAATCAACTTTTTGTGCTGACGAGCTCTATAATTGAGTGTATAATAGGGCTGTCTACATGTCTCTTCATAATCTCTGGGCTTTTAGTACATTTAAGTAAAAATATAAATGTTCTGCCAAAAAACATCACTGAAGTGCCCTCTTCAGGTTAAAACTTTGTCCCTCAGTCTCAGCCAAACCTCCAAAGTGAGTTGGAGTTGGAAGAGCAAGGAATAATGACATGACCCAGCCCTGCCCTCAGTCCGCCATACAGCACCTCCTTTTACAGCGTCTCTCAGGCCAGTCTAGGGAAACTGGAAAAAGTATGAAAGGGAGAAGACAAGATGGACTGATTATAGAGCCAGCAGCTCAGAATATAGATTCTGATATTGTTGAAATGGATGTATTTTAAAGAATAATATGATTGGATGTTAAAATGAATCAAAATTGTGAAGTAGTTAAACATTATTAGATTGGGCTTCAGGCCCTCAATTCATATTTTTTTTGCAAAGTTATCCATTTTGCAATTTGATTTAATATAACATGACTGTTTCAGATTTTCAAAAACGATGAACATTTTTTATTTTACTATGTGGCCCTATTTGATTTTGGTGACACCGTAGGCCTTCTGTTTGACCTTAGGTTGGGCTTCAAGACCTTTAATTTGATCAACTGAACTCATGTTTGCCCAACTGCATACTTACTGGCACTTACACCCCTCTGGTTCCAAGCCCCCTAATAAATGTTCTTATTTTTCATATCAGGCCAAATATTGTGAATGTGATTTTAAAGTTGAAACAATATTTCTATTTTCTCCTGAAAAATTTTAGTTGTTTGGTCATATTTAGGAATGGTGATTAATTCACAGCTACCCTGTGACTAATTAGATTTTTTTTTTTTATTCGTTTGACAGCCCTACTAAAAATGAAAAAATCTGAAGGTTATCGGACAAAGCTTGAATGTTTTTCATTCTTTAAGCACCATTTCGAGCACCGTTTAAGCACCAGCAGCGTTTCAAAAATACCAGTTTGGCACCGGTATACTGGATACCCATCCCTACACATGAGTCGGTTACACTAGATTTAACTCACACAACAATCTACGCAAACTGTTATCATCAGTTGATTTGATCTAAGTTCTGAATTAAAATCTCTCCAACAGGACTCACCGTCTTCCGCGTTATCCTCCTTCCAAGATATGACATCACAACCTCCAGAGCCTTACTTAGGAGATCTAGGCAAATGTAAGGGCTTACTATTGAATTCACTTTCAGTCATTAAAAACCTTGCGAGAATTCCATTAACAGCGCGTGCGTCATCACTCGTGCACGCGTGCAACCTCTTATGCACACGCCACAACACGCGCGCGTACAATTCCTCCATACCAGTATTCAACAACCCGCGCGTGTGGATTTCGCCATTCCTGAAGCATACATTCTCTTGTGAGGAAAAACCAGGAGAGGCTGCACCCACAAGGGAAATTCTGCGCCCGCGAGTAAAAACACTTTTGACTGTTTGGAGGAGGAGACTAAACTCAGCACTGATCCTCCTATGATTGGGCACTTCAAATCAGTCACGCCCACAGGATGAGTCAGCTACCGGCAGCTAGCTAGTTACCCTCAAGCTAGTGGATGCAAGTATACCTGGCTGCGGAACAGTGGATGACGAAGCAGAAAGAAGGAATTGATTTTCTTTTTTCATCATTGTGTTAAAGGATTGTCATGGCGGTAGCAGAAGTACATGTGAATAAGGCTGAATACTTGCTTTGTGTAGGGTTTTGTCCTTAGAACTTTCCCTACTTTGCTATTTTAAATGCATTTAAACAGGGAAACGTATGTTTTGCTGCCATAATCATTTCAGAGGCACCACGTTCACATCAGTGCAGTGTTTTGTACAAGTTCCTTAAGAATTTAATCTATTTTATGGCAAATCTACAATATACTTAAGAAAAGCAGACAATCCTTTCCTAAGTCCTTTAGAGTATATTGATGTCCCGATTTTTTCAATGCAGTCAAATGGTTTTTTGTAGAACTCATTTATACTTATGGTTATTATGGTTTTCAAAATTTAATCTCTGAAAATGAAGTAGTTATCTTTTTTATTTGACACAAGTTAGTTCTAAAATTTGGAAGTAACAATAAAAGGTAGTGAAAATGGCTTTCGGTTTCTGCTTTTAAGCTGTTTGCTTTTGTGAAATGCTTTCAAATACAATGTTAATATTGACAAATCTTTAAAAAAATAGAATAACATGGTAGTGTTTGGCATTTTCTACATAGTCATAATCTATGTAATGTTCAAATATTGGTTGTTAACCTATAGACAGGAAAATATGATTATCATGAAAGATTACATCTTATTCAGACTGGTGACTAAACTGGAACTGGCTCTTTCAAGAAGTCCTCTTGACTTGGACTTCCTTGAATTCACCTGTAGACAAGAACTCTACCTTTGGGAAGCGCTGTCGAGGCATGTTTATATTCAGCCAGAACTAGTAAAGGCCTTGAAAGATTTTTTCATACTGGTAAAGGACTACTCTGAAAATGGTGAAGGTAATATTGGCAGTACTGAAACACAGAGAGGGTAGAGAGGACGTCCAAAGTACAACATTGAGGAGGAGAGATTGCTGGAACTTTTGGACTTCAACATGCCTGTGAACTGCATTTCGAGAATACTAGGAGTTTCAGACAGCACTATCACTAGAAGGATGAGGGAGTTTGGCGTCTCTGCAAGGCAACACTACAGCAATGACCAGGAGCTTGATGATGCTGTCCAACAGATCAAAGCTAAAATGCCGATGCAGGATATCGGCTTGTCAAAGGGAGGCTTAAGTCTATCAAGTAAGACACTGGATTATCCTTCTGGGCCACATGAAACATATCTACACAACATACAAAGCAATATGTAAAATACATATTTCTATATAACCACAAAAAAACATGAAGATTACACATACTCATTCTGCAGGTGAGATAAAACTTCAACCGAATCACTCGACTGATTTTTATTTTTGAACAGCTTTCCTAAAGGGTACTATAAAAACAATTAATGGTCCGACTTGTTTACATAGTCAAACACTAGCTGTAGGTATGGGCAGAGGGCTCATACATCACAGCTGAATATTGGCGATGTGATGAATAACAACTGATGATAGTGGCATAAAGGCAATAGAGATACTGAGTCAGGATCCGGCTATCTAAGATGAAGAAGTTGCGTCTCATATAGGATTGTGTCTCCGGACCAGGCAGAGATTTTCCAATGTCATATTGTGTGAATGGCTTGGATTTGTTTTTCTTTTTTAAGACGGTAAGTAGGGACTCTGTCTTCTACTGTAATGTTGTGAACCCAATGCAGTGATGTGTTTGTGCGCGAATGAGATTGGTGGTGTGTCTGAACAAAAAAGTCCAAATTGACAAATACAAGAGAGTGTGTTGATGGCGGAAATGACTGTGTTGCTGGAACTGTGGGAGGCAATGATGCAACACCAAGATCGCACATTTCTTCATCAGTCAATGAAGGGAAAGTTAATGCCAAACGTTCAACATTACTTTCCTTTTGAGTTGAATTGGTGGCTATAGCATCTACTGATGTGTTATGGATGTCTATAATGAAAACCAAGCAAATAGATGTCTGTGTACTTAAGGACACTGATGTAGCACATTCAATATGTTTTCTACCTGAGAGGTTTAGATCCTCCACATTCTCTTTGGCCCTTTCCAAATCTCTATCAACTTGAGCAATTGCTGTGTTGTCCTCTAGAGATCTCAAATATATTTCATTAGAAACTTAAAGATGTAAACCCAGGCCGCATGTTCTTGCTATCTCCTTCTGCTCGCCATTGGAGTATGTGGCTGTGATGCCAAGTTTTGACAGTCTCTTAAAGACAGCTGTTTTGGCTTCACCATAAAGCAGGACATTAATCATGTAATGTGCAAAAGCTGACAGGCGTGGTTTTCGTCCTCTTAGAGCTATAGCCAACACATGTTTTTTTTTTTCCAGAGTTTTTTGTGACTTGTGAAAAAATGGCAAATACAAAAGGTGACATCTGCTGAATACTTTCAGAAAGATTTTCAAATGAGAAATGCCCCAGATCCTCTGGGGATGACCCTCACAGTATGAAACCCTTGCATGGGTGACAAACACGTTTAGCTTCGTCCTCCACAAGTCGAAGAATGTGTTCTTTCAAGATCTGAATGTAGCTGTTTGTGCCTCTCATTTAAATTGGCAGCGGTTTTCCATTTTTCTCTCACTACGTTTTCAATTATTCCAGCTATATCTGGAGAACATTTATTCTTTCTCTTTTTTCTTGGAAGGGAAGTAAATGGTGAACTATAAAAAGAAAATAAAAGCTACTTGTGGGGTTTCTTTATATACTCTTTATTCATCTCTTTGAAAATTGAAATAAAATTAATAACAAACTGGGTAATAAACTGTGCAATTAATGGTACTGGAATGAAGAGGAGCCAAAATTAGGTTAAACTAATATCAGCCCCTTATTATTTATAGAAACATTTACACATTTATACATCATTTCAACATACACAACATTTCAACATACACATAGTTATAAAAAAAAATTAAAGAACTTGTTATTAAATTTTAAAACGTGTACAAATATTTAAAAAATAAAATATTTAATATCTCTAATGGTTTTGGAAGATGAATAATATACAATATAAATAAAAATAATAACAGTTTAACCTTGGGGTACCCTCAAACTAATCTTACGGAGTTCTTATTGAACTTTATTTTACCAAATTTTTCTATATCTTAAATAGCTTACAATACATGTAGAAGGAATATACATTTTTCCATGCTTTAGAAGTATTTTAAGTAACTCTGATGTATTACTTACATGAAATACTTTTATAAGGTAAAAACATATATACTTTTCACTTTCTCCTTATAGCTCTTCATTTAATTCCATTATTGCCATTTCAGTATAAAGGTTTTTTTTCTTTTTCTAAAACCATATTAATTATTATGTTACTGGTTTTGCTCTTTATGTTAACTTATCCAGTCTTTATATGAATAATTTTTTTAGGATTCTTGATCAATTTGCATGGTACAAGGTTTGCTGTGCTGTGTCAAAGTGTTTATAGTGTCTCACACTCTTAGTTTAGGGTGGAAGCCATTTGGAAACCTTCCCTCCTCCATCTACACTGTGCAAACTGATCCTCTTGTCCCTTTGGCCTTTGTTTGTGAATGACAGGTTTGTTATTTAAAACACCTTTGAAAATGATCCAAAGACATTAATTTTAGCGTGTTTGAATGAATGACGCTTGAGAGAGTTACCTTGCATGTCCTCCAACCAGCTCAAAATATTCTACCAGATGGCCCTTCTTCTTTCAAACAGTTTCCAGATTCCAGATCAAAATGTGTAGGCTCAACATGGGGCGGGGCTACACATAGATCTGGCTAATCCCAGGTCAGGAAAACTGTCTTTACGCTTAAGTTGATAACCTTCCCTGGATTCATTATGGAGGGCGGTCAGGTGAGACCAGGGGCCGTATTCACAAAGAATCTTAGGGCTAAAAGTAGGTCCTAACTGCCGAATTTAGGAGTAACTCCTAAAAAATGTGGGCGTGTCCCTGTTAAATTTAGGACTCCTAGTTTCTTTAGAGAAAAGTATTTCACAACCACTTTTAGGGCTAAAAGTAGCTCCTAAGTCTGGGAGTCCTTAAAAGAAGTCAAGAGGACTCCTAACTCCCTAAGACCTATTCACAAAGACTCCCAAAATGGCTGCAGCCAGACGCAATGTGTTGGAAACTCTGGATGATTCGGAACAAACCAAACGATACCGACTAAATCGTTTATTGCAGATGTGGTGCGGGATGCAGTCACGTCTGCAAATAAACGTAACAACCCGATCAGTCCAGAAATTAAATGTTTAGCGAAATTAAGATATTTAGCCACAGGGAAAATGCAACTTTGCAACGCGGACGACTTGGGTATATCACAACCCTGTATCAGCCGATCAATCCACCAAACTCTTAAAGTGCTCTGTCGAACCACACAATATCAAACAATTCATCCGTTTCCCATTAGACATCCAGCAACTGCATCGAATTAAAGCCAATTTCATAGCGATTGCAGGTATGCCGGGGGTGCACAAAGAAGAAAACGTGCACGTCTTCCAATTTATGCAACATATGTAGGGATGCCTGTGATAGACTGGTGACCTGTCCTGGGTGTACCCCGCCTCTTGCCCGTTGACAGCTGGAGATAGGCACCAGCCCCCCTGCGACCCCTGGAGGAATAAGGGGTTCAGAAAATGGATGGATGGATGTAGGGATACCTAGATGACGGACATTGCCTACCTGTTGCAGCAGCATCCTCTTTATAAGCGGCGATCTCGAGCCGACACTGGGACTGTAGAGAATACCATCTATTCTCACAGTCTTCTGCCCTTCGAGACACCGCTGGATAAGATGCATTTATGTTTCTGCTAATTTCCACCCATGCCTCCCTTTTCTTCTTATTCCTAATCCCGGCTCCCAATAGCCTTTTAATTTAGGTTTCCTCGTTCTTTTCTCACCACTCATTTTCAGTTCACAAAGGGCTTTTCACGGTAGTGGGGGTGGGGGGTTGGGGTAGGGGGATGGTGTCTATTTAAGATGTGGTTGATGTGCCCATTAGACAGCCTAATTGTTTAAAGCCTACTTGCAATCACTCCCTTAATATGATGCATCCATCCATCCATTATCTATACCGCTTTCATCCAATTCAGGGTGGCGTGGAGGGGGGGCTGGCGCTTATCCCAGCTATCAGCAGGCGTTAGGTAGGGTACACCCTGGATAGGACGCCAGCCTGTCACATAATATGATGCATTTCACGTTCTTTCATTTTTAAACTTCACCCTCTCTGTAAGTAGGCTATTGTGTGTAAGTTGTATGAAGTGTCAGTCTCATGGCCGACACAAAGATGTCATCATGCATTATTTCTGCTATTTGCGCTGTTCATAAGTTTTCCATTTCTTGGTTTCACAGGTGTCATTCAACAACCAATCACACTGCTGTCCGTTTATTTACTCATGCATAGGAAATTACATTTTCCATAGCAACGGGACGTCACTGTTAACTTACTTTTAGGGATTTGTCCTACGTAAAAGTAGCTCTTAGTGTGTTTGTGAATAGATTTTACACAACAACTCCTACGTAAGACATTTTAGCGCAAGTTAGGAGTACCACCTAGTGGTAAGAAAAGAGTCTTTGTGAATACGGCCCCAGATCCTATTAATACCCAAGCCATTAAGGATTGGCCCACTCCCGAGTCCAGAAAACAGTTGCAGCGATTTTCTTAGTATTGCCAACTTCTACCAAAGATTTATATGTAACTTCAGCAAAATTGCCATCCCTTTAATCTCACTAACATCAACCATAAAACTGTTCCAGTGGACCCTAAAGACTGATCAAACATTCAAACAACTAAAATACTATTTATACAGGCACCCATTCTATCTCAATAAGATCTTTCCCTGAAGTTCATATTGGAGGTCGACGCTTTGGACTCAGCCATAGGGGCCGTCCTATCACAAATGCCCCACAAGAACAAAAATTACATCCTTGTGCATTCTTTTCAAGGAGATTCTCCCAAGCAGAGAGAAACTATGACATCAAGCTGGAAGAATGGAGATATTAGCTGGACGGTACAGAACTACCAGTGATAGTATGGCTGATCACAAGAACTTGTCTTACCTGCAATCCACCAAAAGAGTCAACCCCAGACAATACCACTGGTCCCTCTTCTTTTCTAGGTTCAACCACAACATATCAATCAGCTCCAGATCCAAGAACAAGAAACCAGATGCTCTTTCCAGAATTCGTCATCCTGACAACTCTCCACTAAAGGACACCACCATCCTTCTATCTACCTGCTTCATCAGATTCCTCACCTGGGGTATTGAAAAATCCATCAAAGACACACAACTAACCGAGCCAGACCCAGGTGGGGGGCCCCTTGGTCGTTTATATGTTCCATCCTCTCTTCAAGCATGGACGATCCACACATCCAAATTCGCCTGTTATCCCGGCACCAGCCGAAACATCGCCCTCCTACGAAGATACTTCTGGTGGCCTTCATTAAATAAAGATGTTATCAAGTATGTCTCTGCCTGTCTAACTTGCAGCTGCAATAAATCTTCCAATCACTATCCCGCAAGACTTCTTCAACCCCTCTTCATTCCAACTCCCCTGGATTTCATCAATGGTCTTACAACGTCTAAAGGTAAAAATGTCATCCTCTCCATAATCGACAGATTTTCCAAAGCTTGTCACCTGGTTGCACTCTCCAAACTCCCATCATCGGCAGAAACAGCCTGGCTTCTCATCTACCATGGATTCCGTCTCCCCATAAAAAATCATTTCCGATTGAGGTCCACAATTAATCTCTGCAGTCTTGAAACCATTCTGTTCATCCCTTGGCGCAAAACCCTGTTTGTCATCCTCAAACCAATGGTCAGTGCGGGCATCTCAACCAAGATATTGAAAATATACTCAGATGTCTCTGTAGTCAAGACCCCATCACCTTGAGTTCCCATCTACCCCGGCTTGAATATTCCTATAACGCTTATGTTTCCTAAACTACTGGTCTCTGTCCATTCGAAATCACCCTAGGTTATCACTATCTGTTACTGTCACTGTGTCTCCTAACACTGTTAGGTTTCTGTGGCTGTGTGCCGGAGAGTGGGTGTTTGTGTGTTCTTTCTCCAACCTTCTTTGCAGGATGTGGCAGGTGGCAGCTACCAGGTGTTCCTTGTTGACCCTCATCAAGATCACAACAATTCTAATAACATAACCAATATTCCTCCACAGTTGTTGCTGCTTAGGGCGGCACAGACAGTTTTTAGGTCTAGTGGGCAATCACTTTGTCACACAGGGCCATGGAGGTTTGAAGTTTTCTCTCACTCAATAATAAAAACCTTTATTTAAAAACTCCATTTGTGCAGTTATGTGGTCTTTGTCAATATTCATATTTGTTTGATGATTGAAAACATTTCAGCCATTTTTAGATCAACATTCTGGAATATTCACTGACAATTCCATTCGGTCTTTAAACATAGTTGTCTTTTCAAATACACCATTTTTACCAGAACATTGCCTTTCGGCTGCTTTCATGCGACAATAAATGTACTGGAATGGATCCTGATGAATGTCTGGGTGTCATGATTTCTGTAGCAGGACTCTAGTGCTGACACACGTACACTCAAGACTCAGTGATGAGTTTTAAAATAATGATTTTATTTTTATTTTTCCTCTTTTGCCCGAGAATCAGAGGCCTTGGGGCTAGAAGAGTTGATGGGGAAAAAATCCAAGGGACCCGACTGGGAGTTTGGGCTGCACCTGGGGGCGAGAGGAGAGAGAGGTGAGTGCAGGCACAATTCACTGAAGGATGACAGCAGAGTGTGTTTCTTACTTGAAACGTTGGAGCATCACAGACTGGGGGAATACTTGAGGGAGTGTGTGTCTGTGGGTAATAGCTAGGAGGAGATCGATCCCGCAGTGCGAGATCCTCAGGAGGAAGGACCATGGTAGAAAGGCAGGCGGAGAACAGAGTCCAACCCGAGAGGCGTGAGATGGAGCTACCAGGGAGACTGACGCTGGGAGTCACGATCGGATGATCCAGGAGAGGACCACGAAGGGTGGCCAACGAGCCTAGGAGAGCGATCAGAGCTGAAGGAGGGAAAGCACGGTGAGTTCTCTTTCTTAGAAAGTCTGGTTAAATTGTAACGAGTGCAGAATGTGGCTTGTTACCACTCCGAACAACGTTGACCATCTGGTGTCTGTCCCAGGTAGGCGTTCTCCTTTTAACTTCGCTCCTTAGATGAGCTGATTGAACTCAGCTGTGAAAGATCACCAGGAACAGGCGCCTATGGAGGAAAAAGGTGAGCCAGGCGCACACACAAACACACACACACGCACACACAGATCCTCACACTGGGGGGTTGTATGCGTATATGATTTAAAGGTAGAGTGGCAGGCGCACATCCGATTTCCCCCAAACTTCTTCTTGCAAAGAGGGTCAAAACAACTGAACTCCTCACAGTGGTCGTCTTTAGTGTTGCCACAGTTACTTTGAAAAAGTAATATGATTTGCAGCTACTGATCATTCCTTCTAAAAGTAACTTTGTTACTTTACTGATTACTTTATTTTAAAAGTAACTAAGTTAGATTACACGTTACTTTATTGGTTACTTTTAGCAGCTGCCAGTAGCACTTCCCAATGCCTCAACATAGAGACAATAACCAGTTTTGCCAATACTCACTTTATTGGAAGTAAATTTTAACACCAAGGAAATATACTTGCTTTTTAATCTTTGATTGACACCAGCAACTATAAAGCAACAAGCTATGTCTTGGGCACGAATGGAGAGTTCCACAAGGGGGGAGTTACAGAGAATAAAATCAGGTCAAATCAAAAATGGCAACTGTAAAGGAGATAATCAGCTGTTTCGGATTACGACAGAAAAAGACGGCAGCAGTGTTGTTTAAGGTATGTAAGACCATATTTATCGCTATTGTTGCTTGTTATCCTAATGCGTTTGCCGCCATGTGCCAATAAATATCTTTTTGCTTAAGAAAATTACAAAAATAGTAACGCCCAGTGGTTTGAACAAGTAACTTTAATATGATTACCTGTATGGAAATAGTAAAGCATTGCATTAGTCGTTGAAAATGGCAAAAATTGAAAAAGATGTGTTTTAGTTTAGCGGCGCTCAGGCCCCTTTAAAAAAGGTGCATTGCCTTTAATCACTTGCAGGGGCGGCTGGTCCATTATGGGCGATCACACGATAAAAAAGAGAGCAGAAAAAGAGTCTAATGTTGCCTGTCCACGTTTGTATATTATTGTCCAATAAACAGCTTAAATATCACTTTGCAACCTAAACCCCACAACCTAAACCCCTTTGGGGCGATCTCAGTCAGATTGAAAATCGCCCCAGGCACTCTCATAGAGTTACATTGTGAGATTCCTTTTTTCAAAGTTTGGACCTTACAATGCATTTCAATGGGCACGGGGAGTGCCTGCCCCAGCGTGATTTCGTAATACGCTCTGATGGGTGCTTGGAGACGTACAGCCATAAATATGCGTGTCTCTGCCTATAGCACGCACACAGGTAGCGACTAACCACAGAAGTTGGAGACAAACGAAAAGAGACACAAAATGAAGAAATAAAAAAAATAATAATTTAGTTATATCACTCAAAACAATATCGTTTGAGAGAAAAACATAGCAGGAGAAGCTTGAAGTAAAATAGCTCGGACCTGATTATCAGCTAAATATAATGAGCAGTAAAACGAAAATAAAAAGCGCTGTATTAATGTGGAATTATACATGTTGCGTCACTGTATAGCTTGTGTACATTTCATAGTAAGGTACCGCTTCGTTAAAAACGAGCATTATTCAGTTTAAGTTATATTTTCGGACTTAAATTACTGCTAATAGTTAGCAGTAACTAATAGCGGAAGTAGCTGTGTAGACGTGCAACTTCACAATAATAGCATGTAGTCCTTTTGTTTAGATTGAGAGTTTGTTTGCAGAGTGTGTACCTTTTGGAAAAAGGGGAATTGTGATATTTTATTACTTAGTCTATATTACATTTGATTTATTTAATATTTAACACACACTGCTGATATCCAAATATTAAGTTTATTCAAATATTTTGGTTATTCCTACCTTACCTTGCATTTGTTCTTATTTTTCATATGAGATCACATATATCATCTCCCTCCTCACATTAATATCACCCAAACCTGTATCAGCAGCTGTTTGGAAAGAATAAAGAACAGCAGAAATATATCAGCCTTTTCTCCACCATATCTTATCATACTCTGAATGGCTTTAAGTGGAGCTCTGGCAGGTTCTCCCAGTATGAACCGAGTGATCCCAGTCTGAACCAGAACCTCTATAGACAGCTCAGTGTTTCCTCCTCTACAGTAGCAGTCTGTTCTAGCAAAACTGTTGAAGCCTCTGACTGAAATCATTCTGTTGTCGTAAGATAGTCCCATTAAGAGGATGAACAGGGTTGTCCAACATTAATAATAAACAGTCAGTTTTGCATACATAAAATGTTAGCCAGTTAGTTTGACTTAGCAACTGGCTAAAAGATAAAACAATCTATTAATCGCTTCTTTATTTAATGAAAAAGAGCTATGGCAATTGGACTTGTTGTTGGACAAATTGTTGTTTTTTTAGTCATATTTGGAGTGCTAATTAGCCGGGATTTATTCACAGCTACCCTGTAATTAAATAGGTTAAAAAAAAAATTATCGTTTGCCAGCTAACATTTAACCATCATAGTCATAGCCCCCCCTGGAGAAAATTCTACCTGCTACCACTGGTCACTTGACTAAGCACAGTCATGTGAAAGAGGGGGAAGGCGCTGCCAACGCAGCAGATGTGTAGCTATATTTAGTGTTCAGACTCATCTACCAACTGTTTTTCAGAAAAATGCAACTAGCGACAAATAAAGTGACTTTTTATGGTGTTATTTGATACTTAGACTCTAACGTGGATTGTTTGCTACTGCAGCGATGGAGCTGCTGCCGAACCAGAGCGTTTCTAGACCAACAGCTCCGCCAGCCCGCTAAGAAGATATGAACCCTGCTGAGTTGCTGCTTGAAGCTGCCTTCTGTTCCCACCTGTAAAGTATGTTCTGTCTAAAATAAACGACTGCACACTAAAATCACTGATTTCACTCAACCCCCGTTACTTCTTCACCTCATCTGGTCTGTGTGATCACTTCTGAGTTTAAACTGGATTTTTTAAGAAATATAGAAAGGAGGAGGAATCAAACACTGAATTAAAAGTCTGTTTGAAGCCAAGTCAATAGCAAGAAGCCATCATATTTTAAAGAACATTATGTACATTTGGCCACCACCGGACATTGAATACAGAAAAGGACGGGGGGAATGGGAGAAGGGTTGATGTGGTCGTTGTCATCGTCCACTTATCCAGGTGAAATGCTAAATATACCTTGATATTAATATTTGCTCATATCGCCCAGCCCTAGCATAGTTGCTAAATGTTAATTGTGGCTATCAGAAACTGCGGGATCTGTACATGCGACCCTCTGTTACAGAGAGAATGGTCAAAAATGAGAAAATATCCAGTGACGAAAATGCCATGTTGCCAGGAGAGATCCCTACCCTTCACCTAAAAGGTGGAGTCTTTGTCTGGACGCCCGACTTCAGGTTGGAAGTTTTCATCACCCTTTACTAAGCGTACACTCATTGGAACTGATAACATGTAATCAAACTGTCTGACTTGTGTTCATTTAGAATCAGAGGCATCAAGGGTAAGTTTAAAGATAAGAGTTGGAACCCGTCCAATTTCATTAGAACCAACTCAACAAACACAGATTTTAACTTCTTTAATTCTCGTAGCATGCTGAGAGGAGAGCAAGATAAATATTGCCAAAGTTGGTGTGTTTTTGATTCAGAGATCAAAATTATATTAAATATATTCCCAATAAATAAAGAGAGTGGTTGAAAAGGCAATGCTTTTGCCCATGCACATTCCATTGATGTTGCTTTGGTTTTTGTTATGGCATCTTAAAACTGTGAGATCACTGCATTTAAATATCTCTGTGACTGAACTACAAATCTGTGCCTAATCAGCCCTCGAACAGTATCAAGAGACGAAATCTGTAGAGGAAAAATGTGCTATTCTTTCCCAAAGTTTACTTCTGTATTATAGCCTACACCTACCCAGAATTACTTACACAGCCTATCATGCTTTGTTGTTCAAGGGACATTTTCTTTTGTAATGTGTAACATTCTCAAATTTCCGTAAGTGTTGGTGACCGTATCATTGGTTGAAGAGCACTGAAGCTGGAGATACTTATTCTATGCCTCAGGTCACTCGTGACTTTTTTATCCTCTAACAAAGAATTCTTTAGATTCTAACTTAAGGCCAGCACACAGTAGGTGTTTTCTTGGCCATGCAGAGTGATGTGCTCCTCAACAGCGATATTAATTTCTCATAAAACCAAAACCTGTCCTGTGTAGTCTTCAGGCAGAGTTGGAAATCCTACAACTCCAGTCAGCTGTTCACCAATGATAATTCACCCCTGGAGTGAGAGCAAGACATAGTACAGTTTGACCCACTGAACTCTTTGGCTGTTCAGTGTGACACACCCCTAGAGCTCGGGGGAGCTGGCATATTGTGACATGAAGCAGTCCTTTGAAATGGCTGAAAAACACGCAGTGTAACCCAGTCTGCATGTGTTAAGATTTCTGTCTGGTCTTTAAAAAGATCTGAAAAAAATAAAAAAATAAATGGCCGGCGTTACAGAGCGCTGTACGCCAAAACCACCCGACACAAGAACAGTTTCTTCCCCCAGGCTGTCGCTCTGATGAACTCTGAATAGTCACAGAGTGTGTGTCCACTCACATGAACAATAAACTAAAACTCTGCACTGCTGTATATACTTACTGTACAATAACCCTGGTTTGGTGTATATATTATCCTTTATTTTTTATTTTTATTTATTTTATTTTTTTTTTTCCGTTTTTTAATTTCACTTATTTAAGTTCTGTACTGGAGAGAAAAGTTGCCGGAGTCAAATTCCTTGTATGTGTCATACTTGGCCATTAAAGCTGATTCTGATTCTGATTCTGAAAACTGTTTTAAAACTCACTTCTGCTCTGTTGTACTGATGTCTGCAAAATGGAATATGCAGCCTGGAATGCACTCCAGCGGGAATCATTCAGACCATCAGAATTAAGTTTTCTCAGTTCACAGTAGATAAAAGCAGCTTAACATTGTAAAAACCAAAAACGTTCTTTAAATGCCAAAAAGAGAAAACATAATTTTAAAAATGTACATACAATTCTTAAGCATTTAGAATATTCACCCTTGAAACTCTAAGACCTTGCTGCAACTTTTGGCAGTTTTTTAGGATTTTCTTCCTAACAAAGGTAGGTCAACTGAGTCACGTTGTAGGCTGCCCTCTTATTCACACAGTTGCATCTCAGCTCAAAAATGTCCTTCAACACTAACATCTGGGTTAGCGTTTTTGTCGGTTCCTGCTTAAGATAAGCCAGTCCCATCACTTCCTGTTCAGTGCTGTCCCAACACAGACCAGACAAAATTGAATTTTTAGCTCGCCGTATTCAAGACCTTCCACGCGTCATTGGAAATTTCCACAAACATACAGCAACGTCTGCTAGCAAGTAAACGAAGGGCTTTAAGATTTCAATAACAACTTTATCAAGATTATGAGGGTAAGTGTGCAGCTAACAGCAGCAGCTCGGAAGCACCGTCATCAAAAGCCAGACAGATATAAAAATGTTGGTCTGACTAGGATACTGATGAGGATAACTTAATAGCTACCCACCAATAGATTGGCCTCGACCTCATACATTTTTCCTGATCAGAGATCGGCCCATATTTCTATTTAAATTTGATCTTACATGCTTGTTAGAGTGGCTGTGTCGGTTTCTCTACTTTAAATTATCATAACTCTTCAACCGCTATCAACATAATTCCAACAGATTCTGAAAGTTGAGACTTTATGCTTTCCATTTGGATTTATATTATGGTACGGACGTCATTTCTCATCTGAGACCTGGGAATAACATTGCTGGCTGAGATGAGCTATGCTAAGATTTGCTAAACTAAGCTAAGCTAGCGGTCCGTCCATGTTAGCTGTTCACAAGAGCGGCTCTGTATGTACCTGGTCAAAGTATAAAAAAACTACGAAATGCACATACCTGGTGAAAAAACTGAACAACAAATCGCTCTATTCCAAAACGTGAGAGGGACATTTGTTCCAGCTGTTGTTGCAGTTGGGCAACTTCCTTTCGCAGTCTCTGATTTTCTTCCAGTACATTATCCACAAAAGTGGGATCTGAACGAACACAGTAGTCGTGATCGTGGACTCTAACTACCCTCCTCGGTCTCCACCTTCTCCAAGGCAAGGCAAAGCAATTTTATTTATATAGCACACTTTCAACACAAGGCAATTCAAGGTGCTTTACATGATTCAATGGTAATGCAACAAAATACATGATGAAAATATGAAAATTAAAACAGATTGAAGCATAAAAAAAGATCTAATTTGTGAGAGTATGACATTTAAAAACAAATAAAACATAATCCATCAATAAAAATAGGAGGTGTGCAGAACAGATTTATGCAAAAGAATATAGATTAATACATAAAAACACAACCAGTTAAAAAAAAAATAAGAATAAAAAAAATATAAGAATAAGAATAAAAATCAAACCATGAGAATCAAAGAGTGATCTAAAAATGCAATTTAGGACTCAAAGACAGCTCTGAATAGTAGAGTTTTAATCTTTGATTTAAAAGAGCCTAACGATTCAGCATTTTTACATTCTTCTGGAAGTTTGTTCCAGATTTGTGGAGCATAGAAGCTGAAAGCTGCCTCTCCTTGTTTAGTTCTAACTGTAGGAATGTTAAGTAAGCTCGAGTTGGAGGACCTGAGGGATCTGCTGGGTTGGTATAGTGGCAGCAGATCTCCAAAATACTTTGGTGCTAAACCGTTCATTGATTTATAAACTAGTAGGAGTATTTTAAAGTCTATTCTCTGCACTACAGGAAGCTAGTGTAAGGACTTAAGAACTGGGGTGATGTGTTCTACTTTCCTGGTTCTAGTGAGGACACAGGCAGCAGCATTCTGGATCAGCTGCAGCTGTCTGATTGAATTTTTAGGTAGACCTGTGAGGACGCTGTTGCAGTAATCAATCCGACTAAATATGAATGCATGGATCAGTTTTTCAAGGTCCTTCTGTGACATCAGTCCTTTAATCCTAGAGATGTTCTTCAGGTGATAGAAGGCTGATCTTGTTATTGCCTTTATGTGACCCTGGAGGTTCAGGTCCATTATAACACATAAATTACGGGCCTGAACAATAGTTTTTATTAGCTGCTATAAGCTTAGTTAGTTGGAGCATATAAATATTGAACTAAGGAGTTGTTTATTGTCAGGAATGTATTCAACTGTTGAGATACATCTTTTTCAATAATCTCACTGATGAATGGGAGATTGGAGATTGGCTGGTTATTCTGCATCAATGTATTATCTAGGTTGTTCTTCTTGATTTGGGGGTTTGATAACTGCTGTTTTGAGGGCCCGGGGGAAGACACCTGACTGGAGGGATGAGTTAAGTAATTGCATCAGATCAGACTTAAAGACAGGGAGAACTTTCTTTAAAAAAGGTGTGGGTAAAATATCGAGGCAGTGAGAGGAGGAGTTTAGCTGTTTAATAATTTCATCAAGATGTGATTGATTTAGTTTTTTCAAATCAGAAATTTATCTGCATGATTTTTACATGAGGGTGAAAATGGTGGTGTGTTAGGTGCTCTAGTCTAGTTGTACTCTCCCAAACACAAGGCCTTCTCCAGGGTTTCGAATTACCCTAAAGCTTTTGGGGAGCCATATTTTTCATTGTGCACTGCGATTTCAAAATTCACATGCACACACCTATTTATTTGTGGCACAAACTGTGGTCAAAAACCTAAAAAAAATATTTTGGTAGTTTAGCAGGTTCTAAGCAAACAAAAAACAACGGAATCAACATGAAATCCAGCATTTTCTGCCTTACAGCCATTCAAGAACAACAAATCACGGGGCAAATCACTTAGATCAGAAACACCATTATTATGACTATGCTGATCATCATCACCCCCACCATCCATTTTCTGACCCGCTTAATCCTCGAGGTGCCTATCTCCAGCTGTCAATGGGCGAGAGGCAGGGTGCACCATGTACAGGTCGCCAGTCCATTGCAGGGCCACATAGAGACAGACAGGACCATGCACACACATTCACGGACAATTTATATTGATCAATTAACCTGACAGTCATGTTTGTGGACTGTGGGAGGAAGCTGGAGTACTCGGAGGAAACCCACGCATGCACGGGGAGAACATGCAAACTCCATGCAGAAAGGCCCTGGGCCAGGATACAAACCCACAACCTTCTTGTTGCAAAGCAACCGTGCTAACCACCAATCACCACCATCAAAACCAAAATATTTGCTTAACAATGATCTACTATCAGTACAAGTAGGCCTATATTATCTTTAGGGACCACAGACACCACAATTTGTGAATCTGATTTGTGAACCAATTTCTAACAAACCTACTGTAGCTTTGATTTGATTGGTGATTTGTCCTATTATTTCAGCACAAGCGTGGTATGATTTAAGCACATTGTAGCGCTATTAAGTTGTTGTTTTTTTTGTCATAGTTGGGGGGTTTCTGAAAGCCATTTTGAATTGGCAATATCTCTGAAAGACTTATTGATTTCTTGCATTAAATGAGCATTCGTTTTCTCTTCTGTCTGACATTTCAACTACTCTGTTTTTAGCTAAACCGTCTCAATGCTTGAAACTTTTTTGTTTATTCTGTAATTCACTGCTGACTTCTCAATTCATCCATTGCACACCAGTTATGTTTTTTGCAAGCAGCACACTCCATTGGTACATGGGCCTACTGTGCCTCCCTACTTGCCACTTAGAGCCAGGTATTCCTACCTTTCCACTCGTTCCACTGCTTTTGCGTCCAGTTAAAAGGAAAAAAAACTTGTCCTCTTCACTGCTCATTTTTTTGGGTGTATAAAACCGAAGTGATCTAGTTTACTTTTAAAGATCATGTCCAAAAACCTCAGTAAGACTTTGTCCAATCTAATCCCAGGCAGAGACGTTCCAAATGTTTTTGATTAGTAAAAAACAGCACAAATCAGCGGAAAAACAAAGCCAACACACAGTTATGGTCACAGAAGGAAATACGTGAAAGTTATTTTAAGAAGAAGTCAGTGTTTGGAAAATTTAATGTGAGAAATTTAACACACAAGATGGACAAATTATGATTTCATTTTAATCTGAAACACATTAGATGACATTCCCCGGCGGTGTCGTCATTTCTGTGTGTGTATTGTCTTGGAGTACGACCAGAGTACGGCTTGTGTTAACATGATCCGTATCCACTTGTACCTGGACTCTGATACTACCTCTAAGGCAGGTCTCTCGGGCCGTATCCTGGCCCGGTCCAGGCTGTGTTCACGTGGTACGAAATAAGTGGATTTTGACCAAATACTGCATCCGAGTACAGACTCCTGTACCATGTGAAAACGCCCTTAGAGCTCCCCCTTGGTCTGTCAGTTGTGGGCCTTCAGAGGAGCCAAACTCCCTTTCAGGGGAGCCGAGCTCCCCTTAGCTCCCCGTAATTCAAACCCTGGTCCTCTCTCCCTGAGAGAATAGTTGTTGCAGTGATATAAAAAACGGTACCCGGCGGTCCCTCCTTCCTACTCGGCTCTTTGACATCTTGTGCTGCAAAAATGTCTACTGCAGACACGGGTGTGGTTAGAGATGAAGACGTTTTTTCCTCTAATATTCGCAATCCATCTCTTTTGTAGTTGCTGGTCCGATGGAAACGTGTGAAAACTGATAGCTGAATTATATTCAGCTGATGAAGTACACAATGGAACTTAGCAGTGTTCAGCTTTCTGCTTCCCGCCACTAAAATTTGAACGATGGCTTCCTCTATTACTACTGTACTATACTATACTATACTATACTATACTATACTATACTATACTATACGTCTCAAATAAGAGTAAGTTCTAATCCATCTATATACCTCCATGCTTCACTATACTGCCATAGCTTTCCACAGATGTTCCTGAAAACGATCTTACTGGCTAATTGCAAACCAGAAGTTCTACTAAGTGTGCTGTGCATAAAGCCCATAGGCCACTCTAAGGGTATATTCAGACCAGAAAAGTCCTTCAGTCCGATTGTTTGGTCCGACTTAAGGCAAACCAATTTTTTGCCTTTGGTGCAGTTTTTATTCAGACTGTTAAGTTCTGCAAGTATACTATATTTTGTAAACACATCCACGTGTCTGACGATCAGTGCTGCTGTTGGACAGCAATGACATGGGCGTAGCCAAGTGCACACCCGGACATGGATGTAAACACCAGCAAAATCATATGGACATCAGAGCTGCAGTGAAGGAATGCTAGGGCGAAGAAACGCAGAGGTCAGCCGGAGCAAGATGACAAGGCTTGGAGGTGAGCGAGCACCGGGCCGAGCTGCAGATGAGATCTGAGAAGAGTTGGAGCTGGCTGTTAGCACCGGGGCTAATAGCCGGCAGTAAGAGCTGCAGCAGAATGAAGTCGGAGAGAGACGGAGCAGGCAGACTGGATTGGAGTTTTAGAGATGTGTGGTGGCGTGGTTTGTTGAACTGATGCGTGGTTACGATCAGACACAAGGTTGAAACAATGACTGCGATGAGAGGTAAGTGCAGGAGTCTTCAGACCGAAGATAATGTTCTGTCCTGTTCACCTACTGCTCAGCAGTGTGTTCTGAGAAAATTGTCCTTTCTGTATCATGATCTCCCGACAACTGTGTGTCAGAGCAGCTCATTCAATGCAAGTTTCGCGATGCTCTGTTTGAAAATTTGGAACAGCGAATGCGTGCAGTAAAAAGGAGGAAACGATATGCTCTGCTCGCCATGACCCCCACAATGCTGGCAGCAACTAATACCATTCACTACAGCATATGGGATATTGATGTTTTGTAGCTATGAGTCAAACTCGTGGGTTAAATAATATGAATGAATTTGACAAAAAGGCGCATGTATTGTGGAGTTGGTTCGGATCCAGACTGGTTTGGAATCGGACCGAGACCACCTGAAAAAGTTGGTCTCGGTCCGTTTCTCTGATCGACAGCAGGATTTGTACGTGTGTATTCACACTTAAAACACTTTGTAACTGATCTGGTGGCGCACTGTCAATCCAAATTTTTATTGCATTTAAAAAAAGTCAGACTTAAACACCTGTCATGTCTTTATATCAATCATGAATTATGAAAAAAAAAAGCCCAGTAATTTTTAACGGAACTACTTTAACGTAATTAAATGCTTGAGCTCAAACCACTTAAATGTACAGTACAGTGCTCAGCATAAATTAGTCACTGTCTTTAAAAAGTATAAATTTAATCAGTAGCTTAATGAACAAAAGAACAATTTCCAAATGTTTCACAATGCTGAGTTTTATTGAACACTTATTTAACTACATAACATCAGATTAATCTTAATAATGTAATTTAGATAACAAATATTCAGTTTTCCTAGGGCTGGGCGGTATACCAAAAATCTACAGATACCGAAATTTATGACTGTTACAGACGTCATTTTGCCTTTGCTGGTAAATTCGGTGTGTAAAAAAAGGAAAAGTTGAGTTAGAGTTTAGCGGTGCTTTAAGAAATCAGCGTTGCCTTGAGTCACGTGACTACGCACAGTCATGTGACATACAGAGGCAATAATACTCAACTGAGGGGAAAGCTTGCTAACGCAGTTAACGTGTAGCTATATTTAGCAGAGTTTAGACTCTTCTACAGGCAGGTTATGTGGTCCTTGTTGTCCTTTGTCATCGTCCACTAATCATTATCAAGGTGAAACACTCAATATACCGTGATATTAATTTTAGCTCATATCGCCCAGCCATAAGTTTTACTCAATTTGGTTGAACCAAAAATGAATAAAACCCCGCAACAAAAAACACTACATCTAATATTTTGTATGAGCACCGTGGTTTTTAAGGACAGGACCAAGTCTTCTAGGCATGGAATGAACAAGTTGGCGAGATATTGCAACATCTACCTTTTTCCATTCTTCAAGAATAACTTCTTTTAGAGCCTGGATACTGGATGGAGAGGGATTCTCAACTTGTCGCTTCAGAATTCCTCCCAGGTGTTCGATTGGGTTCAGATAAAGAGACAAACTTGGCCATTCCATCACCTTCACCCTGTTCTTCAGAAATGCAACAGTAGCTTTAGATGTGTGTTTTTGGATCATTGTCGTGTTGGAAAAGTGCACGACGACAAGTGCACGGAGTGATGGCAGCATCTTCTCCTTCGGTAGTGGAGCAGTACATTGTTGAGTTCATGACACCATAAATGTAATACAGCGCCCCAATACCAGCAGGACTCATGCAGCCCCACATAAGGACACTAAAACCACCATGTTTCACTGTAGGCGCCATGCATTTTTCTTTGAAATCCTCACCTTTTCAAAGCTATACAGTTTTAAAAAAATAAGTCCCCAAAAACTGTGATCTTTGTCTCATCACCCCAGAGTATAGAATCAAAGTAGTCTTCATTTTTTCAGCATGGGTCCTAGCAAATTCTAGGCATGCTTTTTTGTGCATGGGCTTTAGGAGAGGCTTCCTTCATGGAGGATACCCAGCATGACATTCCTCTACAGTGTGCGCCGTATGGTGTCACAGGAAACGGTCACTCCAGTTTGGCTTTCTACCGCTTTAGCTAACTGCAGTGAACTTGCATGCCGATTTTCTTAAACCCTTCTCATCAGAAGACGCTCGTGTTGAGACGTTACCTTCGGTGGACGGCCTGGACGGCCTTGTAAGATGGTTGCATTTCCATCTTTCTTACATTTTTTGATCACTTTTGCTACAGTATTTTGACTGAAATGTAAAGCTTTGCTGATCTTCTTGTAGCCCTCATCTTTATGTGTAAAGAAATTATTTCCTTTCTCAGACTTTGTTACATTTTTCTTCCATAGGGGACCATTGCTGACAACATGAAATGGGAAGGGCAATTCTTTGTTAAGTAATGCCCTTTTATAGTCACCTGTCTGCTGGACACCAGCCATCTTGAAATATGGCAGCAGTTTAGGGACATACAGGATATACTGCTCTGTGTTTGGTGTTTGCTCTTGATTCCTATATGAGCATGAAAGAAGGAATCATTTATTGATTTCACAATTAATTATCACATTGTTCTTTTAATTCTATATGCAGTAGCCAACACAAACCTCATTTTTTTTTCTTTAGCAATGAATTTGATTTTTTGTATTTATGCCAGGAACAATGGAGGGCCTAGGCGGTGGCTCCGTGTACATTCAGGCAGTTCGTTTTATCGTTTCAAACAGAAAATGAAAAAACCAAAACACACTCGTTTTTTCATTTTTTGTTTCACACGTAAAAATGGATCACGAACCCTTATCTGATTTTTCGTTTTGGATCACAAAACAAAAATGGAAAAAAAAGGATAACGAGAGTTCATTTTTGATTTTGGTATTTTTGTTTGAGGCGAGTGACCTGACCCGGAAGTTCTCTCCGAAGTCGAGGCAAACACTTTGTGTACAGAGCTGTTCGTTTATACACACACGCTGCCACAACAGACGGACAGCCTGACTTTTCATATGTGGATTAAGGACAACGCAAGAATAGATAAGCGTTAGAGATAGGTGTTTTATTTTACTGACAGCCAGTTTAGTGAGTAGGGTGTATGTTGCTAGGCTACGCATTTAACAATGGAGGATACGATGGTGATGTTCAACATACTGCTTAGTCTGCGGCTTTTGTCAGACTCCAAAACCAACCTACACAGAGAAGGAGTAAGATTCTGAAGAAGTGAAGGAGAGTGGAGGACGCCATAAAGCAGCAAGACAGGAGACCAGCTGGACCACTTATATGGTGAGCTAATGCTAAAGTAGGCTAAAAATAAGATAAAGCCCAACGTAAAACAAACTGTAAATGCTGATGTATTAAGGTTTATTTATATGTATGCTGTGTGTGTTTCAGATAAATGTCCTGTAAAGTCATCGCAGCAGGTGTCAGTGTTTAACCAGCCTCTCTGTGGTACGAGCTTGTTCCTGCAATGTCAGAAAATGATATATTTTGATGTTATCTCGTAAATCTGTTTATTCTACAGGCGGGGTACACCCTGGACAGGTCGCCAGTCCATCACAGGGTCATGCATCCATCCATCCATCTATTATCTATACCCAGAGGTGTCCTACTTGGGTAGAAATTTTGAGTATTTATACTGTATCCAGTATCCAGGGTGTACCCCGCCCCTCGCCCGTTGACAGCTGGAGATAGGCACCAGCCCCCCCACGACCCCTTGTGGAACAAGCGGTTCAGAAAATGGATGGATACTTTACTGGAGTAATTAGAGATTGGCCTACTTTTTACTTCTACTCCTTACATTTCAATTATTTGTGCTTTCTTCTCCTTGCATTTTAAAAATAGCCTTGTTATTTCAGTTTCATTTGGTCATTTTTTATTATTTAAAAAAAAATTAAAAATAAACACAAAAACTCTATACAAAATGCTCCACCATACACCATTATAAATAGGCAAGTAGTCATAATATCTTCTGCTTAATGAAACATGCATTAATGCTCAGTAGTGCACATGTAGTTCTTTGATGTATTTGCATTACACTAAAATGCATTAATTTTGATGGACACATGCAGCTAAAATACAGTGCCTAGTGTATCCCCAATGTATAAAAATGAGGATTTTTATATAACAGTCATTAATGCCTTTAGTAAAAGTTCGTTTTTTGGGGAGTACTGAATATGAATACTTTTGACACCTCTGTCTATCCTACAGGGTTGGTATCTCTAGCAGTCATCAGGCGAGAGGCCGGTACACCCTGGACACAGCTCAGAGAGACTCCAAAGACTGCTAATCATTTATTAGTGATCCACAGGAAGTTTGCTTATGAAGGGAGATTACACAGAATGTTGCCTTCAATCAAACATTCCTTGGAATGGTTGGAGAGATTCTACATGCCATGAATCACAGACACCTGAAACAGCATCCTTTACAATAAAATGTGCAGGCTAAATTATTTGTTTGCTTTGTGATTTGTAATTTTTATCCGAAACTACACTGGCTGGTAGAATCAATAGTAAAACCTAAACATTCGCCTTATTGATATCAACGGCTCACTGAAACAACTGAAGGGTTCTAAATAAATTTTCTAAAATAATTTCTGACAGATTAGGGGTCAGCAACCTTTCTAAATCAGATAACTTTTGCCCTGACAATTATGAAGTAAAAACTGTATAGAACTGCAAAATAAAAGTGAATTTCCTAAATATTTAAGGTTCTTGAATCTATTCAATAATCTATCTTTAGATTATTAAGCATGCAGTCAGAGTTTGTGGTCCCCTGGGATAAATCATAGGACAAAAGATTAGTAGGCAGTAAAGTTTGCTAAGTGCTATGGATTCAACAAACCCATGTCAAAGTTAAACCAAGTACTCAAATCTAAAACAGTTGTTGAAACTACTTTGATAACAATTATATTACTCATAACTCAAATATTTAACTGTAGCTTTTGTCTTGTTATTTGAACATACACATCGTTGTAGTGCTTTATCTGGACACAAAAGAGAAGACATTTTAAATTCATGTCACAAGTTTATTTACATCATTAACATCCATATGTTCATTAGGATCATTCCATGAGTTCTCATAAGTTCCATGCAGAGCAGCTTAGCACACCAATAGACTTTCATAGGACGGATATCACAGTCATAATTTTTCATTTAAGGAATAAAAACGTTGCGACTTTTCAGAAAGCAGTAACATCTTCCCTTCAGTCGGCCCAAATCATTTTCTGACATTGCAGGAACAAGCTCGTACCACAGCGAGGCTGGTTAAACGCTGACCAGTGTTGCCACAGTTACTTTAAAATAGTAATCAAATTACTAATTACTGATTACTCTTTTCAGAAGTAACATAGTTGCTTTGTCGATTACTTTATTTTAAAAGTAACTAAGTTAGATTACAAGTTACTTTATTAGTTACTTTCAGCAGCTGCCAATAACAACCTCCCAACATAACGACAACCGGTTTTGGCAATACTCACTTTATTGTTGGTGCATTTTAACAGTAACATCAACAATGTATCTCCTGACATTTTAGGTTGAACTTAAAAACTATTTCTTGACAGAAATACACGTTTGTATAAAAATAAATAGACAGTCTTTCTTGACTTCATTTAACATAAATACTTCTTAGAAAAACAACTCTTTGACTTCATTGAACATAAATACTTTTACAAAAAAAATTCTTTCTTGACTTCACTTAACATAAATACTTTAGAAAAAAGTCTTTATAAGAACTTTTTTTTTTTTTACAATAAGTACTTTTGAGAAAAAATGTCTGATTTAACATAAATACTTTTTATACCATCCACATTAACATCTTATGTTGTCATTGCATGTTATGAGGGAAATAGTGGAGTGGGGCGAGTAAACCAGTGGTTGTACCTCAGTAACAGAAGCTTCTCAAACCTCTTGTCAGAAAGTCGATGTCTTCTTGGCGTGAGCACCAAACCTCCCAGACTGAAAAGTCGCTCCACAGGAGCACTTCATGGGGTTTGAGTGTTATACTTTAAATTTTTTTTCTTTATGTTTGAAAACTTGTGCAGAATCTGAAGATCATAGCCTGACCTCAGGTAGTCCATGACTTCCTTTTCTGTAGAGTAGGTGTCCTCCTCTGGCTCTGCTTCAAACGTGAAAAAGTCCGACTCATCTTGACTGGCCGATGTTGTGGCGGTGGGCAGACTGGCAGGGCTTTTTGCAACACCAACAGTGGTGCTATACTCTGCTGTCAGAAGCTCTTTTACTCTCTCCCTCCTTGCTGAATTCCCTCAGCCATCTGAGTTTGAATTTTGGACAACTGGCAGCTGCGAGAAGGGCATCTTTGTCGTCCAGCAAACTGACAAAACGAGTCTGGATAGCCTAAAAAAAAAATGGATATGTTTATGCCTTTATTATGTCACTGAATAACTTGTAAACCATGCCTAATGTGGAATCACTGTTGTGGATTAAATTTTGTTGTAGGTTACTACTCAACATTTGAATGGTTTTAAAAACAATTTGCAATGACAATAAATGTTCTGTTCCAAATTCATAAAATGTATGAAGCAAACAGTTTAACTAGCTTGAAGATGGAGCATACCTGCACAATAGCATCTGGAAGGCCTGCAGTCATCCTGGAGACGGGGTCTTTCACAGCCAGGGTCTTTTGCATCAGAACTTCTAGTGTAGGTAGTAAAGTTCCATAAGGACAGTCACCTTGTAAAATGTCCAGTGGTGCAGTCAGCGGCTTCATGGCCGTGCAGTACTCCTGCAGGAACTGGTACTCTTTGTCTTTGAAGCACTTAAGTCCTAGCTTGGTGCACAGAGTATTCAGCTCACTCATGTGGATTTCAGCAATTCTCTTTACAGCATCGAAAAAGGAATTCCACCTTGTGGATGTTGGTACCAGGAGCTTTCTTTTGCTGACTTCTTCCACTGCTTCTGATGCAAGTGTAGATCTACTCGAATTGGTCCAAAGAGCTGTGCATTTTGCTGTGCTGCTCCTATACACAGCCTTGTTCTCTGCATTGTAAGTTAAATATTTATCTACATCACTTGTGTAAATTAAGTTGATGGTGCGGGGGAAGAGACAACTGACCATCTTTCTCAGCCGAAAGGATTTCTGACAGATCTAAAAAGGTGACATCATCGTCTGTGGTGGTGGACTCTTCCTCCCCTGTCTCATCATTGGACTCCGTGACAGGCTGATAAACTTGAAACGCCTTGAAAAAGTTTGATCCATTACCAGTCACTGTTGCAACTAATTTGTTAAGTAATCCATAAGAAGAGTGAATGTTTTCGATTTCTGCACCAATGACATCGGAGGCGTGTCTACCGCGAATTCTCCTGCATGCTACTGATCCAGTGAAGCGTTACACCCATATAGCTTCTGTTGTTAGCGGTCCAAATATCCCCGGTAGTTGAGACAAAGTCAGTCTCATTCAGTGCAGCCTTCAGATTTCTCTCCATCTCTGCATACTCCTTCTCCAAGTAAGAAGAAAAAGGTGTTCCGTGAGGCAGCTCGGCATTAGCAGAAGTAGGGATCTTTTTTATTATGGCACGAAACGAGGGCGAGTCAACAGTGTTTAACCGCAGCATTTCCTCTACAACATACTGACCGACCAACTTCTTTAACTCTGCACCACTTACTGGTTTTGTACCGAAGTCCAGTTTTTGTTGTTTGGGTGGTGGAAGACCTTCTGCAGCGGTCACAGCTCTCGGCTTCGCACCACCAGGTTGGACTCTCTCTGTAAGTTTCACTGTGGCGTGCTGCGACTCCAAATGTTTTTTACAAGTTTGACGTAGTGTTTTTAAAGCTAGATAACAGTTTGTCGCCAGCACAGAGTGCACAACGAACCTTAATATTATCATCTTTGGCTGACACAAACTCAAAATAGTGACTATATTTCCAGCTAGAAAACGCATATATCTCTCCTCCCTCCATTGTTGTTTGTTGTACGTGACGTCACTCCCCGAGACGTAAGAATAAATCAAATATATGTTTTGCTTTAAAAAAATTTAAGAAATAGTAACGCACAGTGGCTTGGACAAGTAACTTTAATTAGATTACTGGTATGGAAACAGTAACGCGTTAGATTAGTCGTTACTGAAAAAGTGGTCATATTAGAGTAACGCGCTACTAAGTAACGCGCTACTAAGTAATGTGTTACTGGTATCACTGACCCTGACACCTGCTGCGATGACTTTACAGCACATTTATCTGAAACACACACAGCATACATATAACTAAACCTTAATACATCAGCATTTACATTTTTTTTTACGTTGGGCTTTATCTTATTTTTTGCCTACTTTAGCATTAGCTCACCATATAAGTGGTCCAGCTGGTCTCCTGTCTTGCTGCTTTATGGCGTCCTCCACTCTCCTTCACTTCTTCAGAATCTTACTCCTTCTCTGTGTAGGTTGGTTTTGGAGTCTGACAAAAGCCGCAGACTAAGCAGTATGTTGAACATCACCATCGTATCCTCCATTGTTAAATGCGTAGCCTAGCAACATACACCCTACTCACTAAACTGGCTGTCAGTAAAATAAAACACCTATCTCTAACGCTTATCTATTCTTGCGTTGTCCTTAATCCACATATGAAAAGTCAGGATGTCCGTCTGTTGTGGCAGTGCGTGTGTATAAACGAACAGCTCTGTACACAAAGTGTTTGCCTCGACTTCGGAGAGAACTTCCGGGTCAGGTCACTCGCCTCAAACAAAAATACCAAAATCAAAAATTAACTCTCGTTACCCGTTCTTTCCCATTTTCGTTTTGTGAAACGAAAAATCAGATAAGGGTTCGTGATCCGTTTTTTTGTGAAAAACAAAAAATAAAAAGACGAAAACAAGTGTGTTTTTGTTTTTTTCATTTTTTGTATGCCTGAATGTACACTGACCGCTGTGGTTATCCCAGTTGCTGGTGCACTTTTTTCCTACCACACTTTTTCCTTCAACGTAACTTTTTTGTGAACAGGCTTGGAAACAACACTGTGAACATCCGGCTTCTTTAGCAATGACACTGATGAACACTCAACAGTAAAAATGGCCAGATATACACCATGAATATTTGCACTTACTCAACTTTTCTGTTGGTCTTTTTTAGGTAAAAACAATGTTTACATATACTGTACATATTTACAAGAATAAAGACTTTTATTTCCGAACATTTTTTAAATATTTATATTTCAATTTCTACATTGTGAGAAAGTAAATCCAAAGTAAAATTCTTTCATATTAATATGTAAACAGTTGGTGAAAGAAATCTGATTCTAATTCTCTTCAGATGAGTTAAAATCTTCAAATTTGCTTAATTTTGTTAACATAATATCAGATTAAATATACTCCAATCCAGCCCTTGGTTGCTTTAACACAGAACTGGGTTATATGTTTAACCAAGAATATTGGCTTAAAGTGACTAATGTCAAGGCAAGCAAAGAATGGGTCACACAACACGACCTGTGTGAAATCTCTGGAGATTATTATGCAAAGAAGAAAAACTTTAGCATCCTTTTATTCACACTAAAAATTATCCAAACATCTATTTTCTATCCTACTTAGCCTCAAAAGGTCGGGGGGAAATAAATAAATACCCCACCCCCCCAACCCCCAGAAACTACTATCTCATCCACATCTTAATGTAAAATGTACTCAAATGAATTATACCCTCAGGTTTTCATACACTGGCATAAAAACAAAGTGGACCTGGGTATATTGCTAAGATTGATGAGTCTCAGATGACAAGTATCAGCCGTCACTGGAGCTGCCCCAAGCGCCATGTCCAGAAAAAAAGCACAAATAGGCCAAAAACTGAAAGATAAGAAATGGAAGGTATTTGCCAAACCTATAATAAAAACAAAAGCATCATAAAACAAAGAAAGTTTTGGACAGGTAAGTACACTATGTCCATTGAGAAAAAAAACAACATGCAATTAACTTTGGCTGGGCTCTTGGTTAAAAAAAAAGCAAAACAAAAAGCCCATGAACCGGAAAATGAGAAGCATAAAATAAAGCAAAGAACTGCAATTGTGTCAATGAGGCATGTTTTTTGAGTAAAAATAATTCTGTGGGAAAATGTAATCAAAGGGCGCACCGCTCCCTTTTTTCAAAGTTGAAATAAAGCTGCTCTGTGGATTTCCCTCAGTGTTTGCAGCACTTTCACGAAAGAGTGACTCCAAGGAAACAGCGGACATGCTATGAGAGTAACAGTTTTTAATCTGTGTGGAGTGGGGGGAAAAAAGGAACAAAAATTGAGAAAAAGGATAGAATATATACATCTATATATATAAACCTTTTCTAAAAATGGTTTGGTCCACTTTACTGTAGCAGGACAGAGAGCAAAGAAAGTGTATTGTGGTGGGGGCGGTGGATGAGCAGGTTCATTGACCTTTAATTCATTTAAAGAGAGTTTTAATCCTACCCAAAACAAACTGTTTCACAAAAACCAAAGTCTTGCTATAACCTTACCCAACATTGGTTCAGTTAACTATGACCATAGGCCTCGCCCTAGCTGTAAATACAGTACTTTCAGTTACCCAATTTAACTCCAGCCTGAGTCACGTGAACCAGCTCATACTTTATGTGGTAGTTCAGGTTTATCACAGTGAGGTTTCTGTAGAGAGGTCATTTGTGGTCAGTCTCCTACATGCAGTAGACACCCATCTTCACTGAACTTTTTGAGTTCATTCGGCCATCTCCATTTAGAATAAATGAAGAAAAGCTAGCAGCCCAAGAGAGGCCAACATTAAAGCAGATTATGCAGCTTTAAAAACAATTTGATCTTAAAATAAAATAAAAAAATAGAGGTAAAAGAAAAAACTCATTTAATAAAGTTTTAATAATCACCACATTTCCAATGGGTGGATAAGGTATTTACACACACATACACACACACACATACAAAGATTATTTACTGTGAAATTGGAGGTAGGATGGTAATAAAAATCTTTCTGCATGCAATAAATAGGCTACTATCCATCCAGAGTAAATGTCTGATATAGTATAGTATTGAAACGGCTGATTAGGGAATAATACCATTATTTGAACATTTTGGGGAATAACTCAATGACTGTGTTATTTGAATGATGTTCATGTTGTTTGGAGTCTGTCAAGCATTGGATGTTAAAATATCTTTCTTAATCTTAACAACGCTTGGTCTGTGTCCTGGACAAATTTGTCCCAAAAATTCTTCAAAGTCTTGGGCCTCTTGCTCAGTATATGAAGCGCTCGGTCTGTAATCTTGGAGTAACCTAGGGCTAGACGATAAATCAATTGCAAAATCTATCGATCAACAGACGTGTGGTACGATAGAAAAAAAGGTCTCGATAAAAAAGTTCGCTAAAACGTTTCCCCTCATTTTTTCAGTATAGCCTAACAGTAAACTCAATCCAACAGTCACTAGCTACTCCGAACGAATTATTAACGGTGACCCAGGCAGCTCCGTCACCCATAACTCTCTCCTTTCAAACCACAAAAAGAAGCAAATGACTTGAGCTGCAACAGAATTTGCAAACCAATTTGCAAGGAGGAAGTTATTCTGGAAAAATGTTTCAGTAGCTCAGGTAAATGTTCCATCCCATTTTGAACCGATCCTCGACACACCAAAACACTAAACATAGCAATGACAAACCAATTGAATTACTACAATCAGATGTCTTAAACAGGACTCCCCTCCCCTGGCTCGCTACGAATCACTGTTACGAGAGACAAGGGAAACTTACCTAGGTTGCGCTGCTAACAACACCTGCAGCTTTTAAAATGTTCCCCGGTTCTCCACCCGGTCCTCAGAAGCAAAAAACACTTTAGAAAACACAACTGGGGTGGATAGACCTGCCGGCTTCAGCTCTCAGTGAGTGGACTGGGATTCAGTGTACTGGGCTCCATCTACACTCTGGTATAGGTGAGTAGCTGGCTAGCTCCAGCTTTAGCAGAACTGAATAATAATAAACTTTATGAGCAAACTAACGTTTAAAATATTATAAATACCCAGGTCTCTTGATTTGTTTATGTGCCTTACAATCTTAGGATAAAAAAAATGTTTTCGAAAAATAACCTAATTTAATTCTTAGTTTAAATTAGTTCATTGAAAAATAAAAAAAAATAACAGGAAGGCACTTAAAATATACTTTCTACACTTTGTGATAGTTATAAATAATTATCGATATCGATCAATATGACTATTCCCTTTATCGAAATGCTCTTTTTCTATGTCGACCAACCCTAGTGTAACCCTCTACCCGAACTTCCATTTGGATGTGTATGTTACCTCATTAACTCCTTTTTCTTTCTATCATCTGAGAAATATCTCCAAGTTGAACCGCATTGTTTCACGATCAGCACTAGAAATTGACTGCAATTCGCCTCTCTCCTGTTTAGGCAAAAAATCCGTAAGCTGTCGTCAGACTGTCTAGAATGCTGCCACACTGCTTCTAATGGGTTCTTCTAAGTTCTCCCTTTACTGTTCCAGCTGCATTGGCTCCCATTGGCTGGATCAATATAGAATCCAATTCAAGATCTTGGTCCTGATTTATAAAGCTTAAAATAATCTTGATCCTATTCATATCCACCAGCTGTTGCAGCAGGGCCTTAATCTAGTGATCAGCACTTGCTGGTTCTAAGAAAGACTTGCTTAAAGACTAAAGGGGATAGAGCTTTTGCTGTGGTGGCACCTTCTCTCTGGAATTCTTGTGTGTTCAGTCTGAGAACTGTTCACTCAGAGATTTATTTTAAAAAGCAGCTAAGACTCATCTTTTTAGCATTGCTTTTACCTAGTTTTTTTTATTATTCCTGTTTTAAAATATTTCCTGATTGTATTTGTTTCTGTTGTAAACCCCTTTGTGATCATTTCTAGAAATGTGCTATATAAATAAAGTTGTACTTACTACTTATGTCTTTTTTATTGTTCTGTTTTTTTGCAAACAAAGATCTCAGATATTGAAAAACTGGAAACAAATAAGATGTGATATTTCCATTTTAACAGCATCTTTTTTTAGTGAAAAAAATTGCTTCTGGTTACATTATAGCTACTTCTTTAGCAATTAAACATCTTATTATCCTCCTTAATCATTTTTGCGCAGTGTCAAACAAGAATCACCTTAATAGCTTAGTAATGCGTACTGCATAGTAATACAAACATTTTTATTCCAGCCCAAGCATTTTGTTCTGTTATTGATTATGCATTCATGCAACTGTATATTATGCCCTAAACATGAAGCAACCCATCTATACTGGAGGAATAAGTAATGTATCTTTAAACAGAACATCACTTTAAAAATCTCAAACTATCCCAAGTAAGTTGCTAAGCAACAAGGTGGTTTTAAACGGATATGATAGGACAAATCAGAGATTTGCAACCTGTGGCTTCAAAGCCATATGCGGCTCAGAACAATTTTGGTAAAGTAATGTGTTACTTTTTATGTACATTTTATTAAAAGCAGATTATTGCAGATTTTCTGTGTGGTTCGGCTGAAAATCTACATCTCCAAAACAGAGAGAGATTACTGAAACAAGAAATTCAATCAATTCTGAAAACTAAGGGCTTTTCGTCATTTTCCATTTAATACCTTGAATCCAATCCAATTTATTTATATAGCACATTTAAAAAATCGGCATTAGGTCCGACCAAAGTGCTTCACAGTACAAACATATGTTGTATAAATAATAAAGTGTTGCAAATATGACTCCAAAAGATCAGGATTGCTGTGTTGTCCCTTTGGCCGATGGTTAGAGCGCATGAGTCTCACCTGGGAGTCCTGGAATCAAATCCTGGCAGCATACTCACTGGCAACTTGTCAATAAAAAGAACTCATGAAAGCTAGCAGCTGGTCCCACACACAAAGAACCATTTTCAATGTATGTGACATGTATACAATTGACATTTTCCTATATCATAGGTACCTACAATAATGAAAAACGGCCAATTTTATGTATGGCACATATATTCGAAGCCTATATCAAGACATATATTAAAACCTATATGTTTGTATTCTCATTAGATAAAAACCTGGTTTTACAGGTGTAAAAGCTCAGGTTATGTCCTCCTTGTTTTACTGTAGCTGAAAAAAACAAAAAATATAAAAATATTTCTCATATACAGCTAAAAAGAGTCAGAAGGAACCCACTACATTACCTAGCACAGTGTAAAAAATACATTCATTTTATTTCAGCCTCATGCTGGCTATTGTCAAATAAGAATAAAACCATACCCTTTATGGCCAAACTCTGATGGGCACAAAGTGAGGAAGGTGCAGCAGGTGGAGGTGTCGTTAGAGGGCAGTTAGATGGATGGTTGAAGTGCCAGCTGTTACAGTTACAATCGTTTGGTTTTTAGTCAAAAGAACCCAATATATTGTTTGCTTTCAGTGAAGTGCATTTCAAGTGATATTGCAAAATCCGTTTCAGAAAAACATAACCAACCCCACCTAGTGCTTTGTAGAACTCTTGCCGAGCTGCTTATTGTAAAAGTAGAATTTTCATTGTTCTAAAAGCCAAGAATTGAAATAACTCTGTTTCTTTAATTTAACTACGAAGCACATACATTTTAAATATTAGTTAAACATTAAGCTTGATAATTTTTTAAGCTTTTTGTGGCTTTAGAGAAAGAACTTACAAGAAGTAACCACAAAAATGGCTTCTTGCATTGGAATGGTGGTTGACCCCAAGGATAGGCATAATGAATTAATACTTTCTTGGTTTTTTCCAATATTAGAATTTCAAACTTTTTTAGGGTCAAATCTAAAAAATAAAACAATTGCGTATTCCAAGATAAACTATCCTTGCTCTGTATTTTTTCCTACAACATTTAACAGTTATTTTTTGTAGAGTTGTGCTGTACTTAAAAAAAACAATCCATCTATCAGTATTGTGCTGACCAGCTGGTTGCACTTCATGTGTAAGTTTGCTGTGGAGCTTAAAGCTAAAGCAGATGACATTAGGTCAATGAAAAAAAAAAAGACCTCGGCATGGCATTTTTTTGTTTTTTTTTGGTGCCTCTCCATAGGAAAGTAATTGTTCCACAGCCTTTCCTGGCACTCGCCACGCACTTGTGAAGCCAGTATGGTGCCATGTCCCATATCATCTGCCCACAAGGTTTTGAGAGCGTACCCAGTCTGTAGGGGGCTTTAATAAAGGCGGACCACCCCTGAAAGCAACAGTGTCCTTATGCTTAACTGCTATGTTGTATAAAACCTGCACAAAGCTGTATTGTTACAGTCTATTTCACAGGGAACAATTAACATTTGCCCACCTTAATGCGCCAATTAAAACAAACATTTATCAAGTTCTACTGTATTTCCATGGATGTTAAATTAGCTTCAAATGGTTTCAAGATTTTAGTAATGAGAAAAATCCCTCACCCTGAGCTCAAGGGTTCAAGAAATAATCCATACAGGCTGAACCGCTTCTATTATTATAAATAAATAAAATTAGAATGGTTTGGAAATTGAAGAAGCAAAAAAATTGATACATTCACATGATAACCTATTCAAACGCCAAGATTCCGGGTGAACAAGTTCAAAGACATATACTTGGTAAATCCTCTGACATACGGCTCATGACTAGGATCAAACAAATGGACTCTGATGAATTTATGTGGCTGTAAAAGAGGGTTGTGGGCTGAGCATAAACGCCCCGACATCTGGGCTCAATCTTTACTGCGGCGTGTAATGAGGATCACGAATCTTTGTTCTTTTCTTGAGGAGAGAAAAAGGCAGGTAGGGGGCCTGCAGCTCAGGTAAACCTGTGCACGTGTCTTACAGCTAATGGAAAACATTAGCGGTGGGGGTGTGGAGAATTGGGGCTCCGCAGCTGAAGCAGGGGTCCACAGATACCGTTTAAATCCATGAGGCTGCAGATCAGCAGCGTTCCGTTCTTCACCAAAGGGGGTAGGTTTTCACAAAGATAAAAACAAGGTGTCAAGCCTCAACCCAAATGTGCCAAGATTCATTTTATAAAGTGAAACTTGAACTATTCCCAGTTAAGTTCAGTGTGTGTGTCAGGGGATCATTGAAATCTTGCAAGTATGTAGAATGGGTGTTAAAACGTTAAAACACACGACTTATACCAATTTTCCAAACCATAATATTGATCTTAAGAGACATATTTTTGTTAATGAATACATTTTTAGATGAACTATGCCCTGTAGATTTTGATTCTGTAAGAATTTCTGTACAATCTGAACTCAAAACACAACTAAAGACCCCAAAAAGATTTGCATCAATATTTCTAGAAACGCATCAGTTTGAGTCATCAGGAAGAGTCTCTAAGGTCATGAATCTCTCTCTGCAACAGATGACATTGGGTGAGTGACGTCAGCATTCGAGCTGGCAAAGACGACCCCAAATCAGAAAATCTTTGGGCGGTGTATTAAATTAAATCAAAATGAAAACAGTACTTTGTTACATTATCTTTGACCTGTATTACTCTGAAAAAAATACAATAGCACATTATTTAAAGTGTTCCTCAATCATTTTATAGTTGTTGTTTTTTTATTCCAAATTAACGTGTCCGTTTTTTGGTTCTTATAACACGTCTCAAAAAAGCACGAACAGTAAAGCATTTCCCACTTTCTAATGTCATTCCTTTTCACAGCACTTAAAAGACGTTCAGGGACTGAAGACACCAATTGATGATGTGTTTCAGCTGTAATTTTGCCCCATTCTTCCCGGTTTTCCATTGTGTTGTTGAAATATCCGTGGGTGTCCCAGGAAACGATGTCTTCTTGAAAGCAACATACTGTGCTCCAAAATCTCTATCTACTTACAGCATTAATGTTGCCATCACAGAAGGGCAAGTTACCTTTGCCAAGGGCGCTAACATAGCTCCATACCATGACAACTCAGAAAGTCCAGAAAATGCAATAAAAAGCCTTCAGTTGATCCAAAATGCTGCAGCAAGAGTTCTGATGAATATTAAAAAGAGAGATCACATTTATCCTGTTTTGGCTTCTCTCCACTGGCTCCCTGTTAAATCCAGAATAAGATCCTCCTCCTTACTTATAAAGCCCTTAATAATCAAACTATATCGTACATCAGAGATCTGATTGTTCCATATGTTCCTAACAGAGCACTTCGTTCTCAGACTGCAGGTCTACTGGTAGTTAATAGGATTTCTAAAAGTAGAATGGGAGGCAGATCTTTTAGTTATCAGGCTCCTCTCCTGTGGAACCAGCTCCCAGTTTTAGTTTTTGAGGCAGATACTCTGTCTGTTTTTAAGACTAGGCTTAAAACCTTCCTTTTTGATAAAGCTTATAGTTACTCATATAGACACTAGACCTTATAATCCCTCTCCGATTTCTAACAGTAATGTATTAATTTACCAGAATAAAATGATTAGAGAATTGAATAAAGGTTGAATCATGAATCAGGAATCAGGACAGGAACAGATTTACACCAGGTTTTAAGGATAGAAAGTGATGGACAAAGAGGCTACTGACAGCGTGCGTTGGTCAGTGCACTGCCTTCGTCTCCCTATTCCAAACTGGCCGGTCAACGGACCGGCCAGGGGGGGTCCTCGAGGTAAATAATGCCAGAGTCTTTGGAAGAGTGGGCTTTTATCTACTCCAGTTATATCACTTACCAATAATATTATCTCTCTAATACATACATTCTGGAGAGGGTGCAGTCCTATGAGCAAGGAGAGATGCAAAAGGGCTACAATGCTTACCCACTTACCTCCTTCTTTCCTCCTGGATTTCCAGGCAGGGAGTAGAGGGAGATGGAGTGTTCAGCCCGATCCGGCAAGGGGAGGATGCAGCCCGGTCCGGTGGCCCTCCTCAACTCCATTTCCCTCACACCGTACATTGCTAATAGACTTAAGAATTAGGGGGAAAAATGATCCTTTTTCAGACTCAACTGACCCTACCACACCTTCTACTTTTCTTTTCTACTACTCTCCAGATATATTTTTGCTGATGTTAATGCGATTGTTAACCCAGTTTTCTCTCAGTGTTTTTCTCCCCATAGAAGCTCCACACAGTCTGGTACCCTGCTCAGCTATAATGCCCCCTGCTGGATGGGGAACATTGGGCCAGATGTCAAAGTCACCAAGCATCCTCCATGCTGTCTCTTCTCTGTCTTCTCAGAACCCCAGATGGTCGTGGCAGATGACCACTTGTACTGAGCCAGGGTTCTGCCAGAGGTTTCTTCCTGTTAAAGGGTTTTTTTTCCCTCTCCACTGTCGCTACATGCTTGCTCAGAATAAGGGTTTGCTGAGGAATTGCTGTGGTTGGAGTCTGCATGATCCGGGCACAACCTCACGCCGATGACTCAACGCAATCTGCTGGGATTCCTTACAAAGAAAACTGATTGGAATGTTTGTATAAATGTATTGAGATGACATTTGTTGTGAACTGGCGCTATATAAATAAAAGTGAATTGAATTGAATTGACAGACCCTGGCTTTTGAACTTGTGCTGGTAACAGTCTGGTTGATCCTTCTTTGGTCCAGAGCACACCACACCCATGTCTTTCAGGAAAAACACCTCAAATATTGATTTATCTAACTACAGTATACGTTTCCACTGTGTGATGGTCCATCCCCGATGCCTCCCAGCCCAGAGAAGTCGATGCCGCTTCTAGACAATGTTAATATAGAGCTTCCTTTTGGCATAATACAGTTTTAACTGCCATTTTTAAATATTACTATAGCTGGTTTTTGACAAAGGTTTGCCAAAGTAGTCCAGAGCCCATTTGATGATATTGCCTATAGATGAGTGAGGATTCTTGATGCAGTGCTGCCTGAGGCAGCGATCACGGTTCTTCAGCTTAAGCTAGCGCCTTTGTCCTTAACACACTGAAATTCCTCCAGATCCTTGAATCTTTCAATTATGTAATGTACTATCGAAGTATGTATTAGCCCTTTTAGACTTGGGTCAGCTCGGTCTGGTACGGGTTGGTTCGGCCCCGTTTTAGAGCATTTCATACTACCCCTGGCCTGGCCAGGCCGGCCAATTCAACCCTTTTTTCAGACTACCTCCTGAGTGAGTCCGAAGCAGGCCGAAGCAACCCCAACGAAACCCCAACTATGGACTGATAAGTCTTTACAGTGATGTCACTTTCACTCCTACCGGTGTAGCGGTGGCAACTGATTTGCGGGGTGTAGTGATGTCACAGAATCGCGACTGAGCGCTCCGTAATAAACAGCTGCCCGGTAATGGCAACTCATTTTGTGAAACAACTCATTCAGGATGTCGGGACAGAAGAATCTTCCTAGGAGCTACAGCGAGGTGAAGACTTGATCTCTCCCGTTGCTTTCTTTCCACTTCCTGGCGGTTACAGATGACATCACCAACATTTCGCGACACTTTCTCTGCTGAACCCGCCCATGTCTACACCCAAGGCCTCGGTCGGATGACAGCTGTATGAACACAACCCGACCCGTGCGGAGTCAAGCGGAGCTGACCCATGCCGGTCAGGGTGATCCAAATGTGAAAACGCTATTTGTATGCTTCTTTTCTACAGTTTTGATTTGATCACCTGTTGAGCTAAGCAGAGCCTGGTATGATATTTCCACAGTATGATAACATGCACTAACAGTACCACAGTTCTATGGTATCATGGAATTTATGAAAAAAACGTGTGTTGTGTGTATGTTTAAAAGCCTTGTTTGGCAAATTATGAAGAATATTATGCTCCAATCCAAAATCAAGACACAAACCAATAATCATATGATCTGATACATAATACTTGGATGATAACAGAATTCAAACTCATCATTAATCTGGAGTGTTTTTTTTCAATTGTCGTAGCTCTACCCAAACAAGGATATTATATATATATATAATACTAATGAAAAAAAAACTGAGTAGGATTACCCCAAGGGTCAATAATTGGACCAAAAGTACTGGGGTCATCCATCCTCTTTCAAGCTGCTTTGCTTAAACATGGCTCGAGGAAAGATTTCAACATTTGTTGTAGAAAAACACTACGTGTCATTTGACAACATGTCTGTAATACTTGTGTAGGCAACTAAACCAACCAGTGTTTCCCTGTAGGGTGTTGGTGAATTTTTGTTGATTTTGCATTCAAAAGACTTATGTTTAAACGGGGTCCCTAAGCCACATAAATGTATAAGGATCAAACTATTTCTTCCCTTGCACAAGAATATTAGCTGGGTATAATTGCATTATATTATTCACAATAGTCTGTCATTAATATCACACCTTCTTCTGGTAAACTAATACCTTCTGAATAAGTGTGCAGCAAAGCAGCTCTGCAATAACAAACAGTTGTTGAACGTTAAAACCAATGGAGGTTTAAAGTAATAATGTGGAAACGCCGAAGCAAGTCACGTCTTATCCTTAACCCAAAGATTGTGCCAGTGCACCTCACAAGGATATTACTGGTCTTTTGGCAGCAACTCCTTATTGGATGTAGACCCAACATGTTTTTTAGGATGAAGATATTAAACTGGCCTGGGCCTAATTTATACTTCTCTAATCAGCAAATTTGTACACAAAACCAAACATATTAAAGATGACGTTTTTCCTTTATAGTCCTCCTTTTCTGCCTCTTCATTCTCCATTTATTTTTCAGAATTGCAAAGCAATTCCCAACCAGGACAGAAGGGGGCGCTAACCTCTGTTGGCTGGTCTGCCTACCATTTCAGTGTCATATCTGGTTAACTGGAGCTTATTTTCTTCAACTTGTAAGCGCATATCCTCCTCAAGGAGCAATGGATGACAGAAAGTAAGTTTTGCATGAGCTGGAAAAAGCTGTTCACTAGAAGTGCAGCTCATAGAATACCCAAATGGTCAAAATCATCAAAAGACTGTATTAGATAAATTGTCCTTTCAATATAAAGCATGTAGTGCCCAAACGCTGCAATGACTACTGATCACCTCGACTATAGATCACCGTTCTGGTGAAACAATATCTTGCTGTTGTTGAGCTGACCAATCACAGGCATACGCTCTTCGTTGGTGGATAGTTGGGGGTTGACTCCGTCCGTCCTTGCGTAGGTGATAGAGATGCCTCGCGTCTATGGTTAATGGTGCTGCGTCAATGTGTTTCAACATAGACAGAGAAGCATAAACTTGGCTTAACTCAAACTTGCTGTCCAAGGACACTAGGACAGGGATTTTACACCTGCACAAGACTGGGGTGGGAGTCATTCTACAACAGACCAACAGACTTTTTGGAACACATAAACTGTTGGAGCAATTATTAGAAATGGATCACTAACCTGGGGCTTCATGCAAGGTCAATATGGTCACAAAGTTGATCTTTTTTAGTTTTACAAAGCGGAGCAAGCAACCCAAGAACACAAACAACAGAGACTAATGGCGAGCCTAAATCACGGCCTTCTACTTCCGGTCCATGGGTCCCCAAATGCCAAAAAAGATGAATGAGTCAATGGAGCAGTTTGAAATGCGGCGTGGATCGCACATGTGATGTGCGTGAATTTTACAAACTAATTTTGATGCAGAGAAAACGCTGATTTTCGACCGGAGGTAAAAGTTACTTTAGGTTTTGTGTAAAGACGTTTAGTGGACTACAACTGCAGAAGGAGAAGGAGAGCGAGGGCCGTAGCCTCCAGGATGAAAGAAGGACCATTCAACATGGAGAAAACCTCAATAAATCTGACCATGTGGAAAGTAGCAGCTATGTCGGGGATAAAGCAGTCGGTGGAGTGAGAGCCAGCATGGAGGAGAAGCTCTACAAGCTCTAGGTGAGTGGTTTACGTGCTATAGCTAGTGCTAACTCCGTTAGCAAAATTACGTCATATATGCGACTTCTGATTTGTAGGCATTTTAAATGCTAATTTTTACAATCAAATAAATCCCAAATCACTGGACAAACACAGTCGAAACGTAAACGTGTGATTCAGGACGTAAGACAAAGCGGACCAGAAAATAACTTGTATCGCTCCATTGACTTCCATTCATAATTTTTTTGGGTTTGGGGACCCATGGGCCGACCGGAAGGGGATGAGACTTAGGCTCCCCATACACCAAGTTGTAAAGAACAACAGTTTATACTCTTTGTGGGCCATAGCCTATCATAAATTTAGATATATTTATAAAAGTATATTTAAAAAACACAGTCTGGTTATCATCCCCAGTCACCAGTAAAGAGTTGTGTGTGAGACCATTTCCTCCCAGAAAAGAGTTTCAAGTCATGGTGCTCCCTTCTGCTGGCTAACAGGCGAATAGCTGATCTCCCTTTGGTGTTCCCTGACAGCTCCACTCCTGACCCAACACTCCCCTTTGGCCGGTGACAGCTGGAAAACAAACAAATGCAGTAATATCTGAACACCCACAACTTATCATAGAGTGTATGAGCACATACCGTGCTGCAATCCCTGATCGCTTCTGAGGACAGAGGGGAAGCAGTAGCCTATTCAGAAGCTCTCTTCCCTGATCATCTGTGCTGTCTGTCCACCTCAAGAGACTTGACTCATTGTGCTGTTGTAGACATGGTGTCGGTTTTGCCTTCATCGTAGTCCAGCCAGTAGTTTCTTCTCTCCTTACATTTCTGCTTCAGCTCCTTTTTATATGTGACCTAATAAGTATTTGTGCTACACCTGTAAAAGCTGTGCCTCTCCTCTTGGCTCCTCTTTGCTCCACAGCTAGATCAGTCAAGTTCAGTGCTTGTTCAGGAGGGAAAAATACAAACATTTCCCATGTGGAACACATGATGGTGAGAACAGTGAGGAAACAGGTAGAATTTCGACGGGTGGAACTGGTCGATGACCTGAAGAGAGCTGGGACCACACTAACAGAGTTTACTATTAGTTAAACACTTACGTCCTGATGGATATCATTCCTGCATTCCCTCTGTTTAAGCCAGTACATGTCCAGGCCTGTCTAAAGTTTGCCAGGGACCATCTGGATGATCCAGGGTAGGATTGGGAGAATGTCATCTGGTCAAATGAGACCAAAATAGAATTCTTTAGTATAAACGCACCGTGTTAGGAGGTGGAAGAATGCTGAGTTGCGTCTCTCAAAAGCAATGCCCACTGTGAACCACTGGAATGGAAGCATTATTTTATTTATTTATTTAAAAATCATGTCTGGCAATGTGGCAATCAGAACTGGTGTCTGAGTACCAAGTAAAAACGCAACAGAGTTACTTTCTCGAGTGGAGCATTATGGTTGCTGTAGTACTCCACTTGATATATGTGACCCACCGCAGAAATCACAAGTCACAAGTCGGCTGGAAACATTTTTGTCCAAAATGTTCTGGTTTTTTTTCAAAGTCTGTGATTTTCTTTTTTTCTAATCCAAGTTCCCTCTCTCCCTCCTACACTTACACTTACATCAAGCAAGCCTAGCTCTAAAACCGGATTGGAATTATTTATCTAAGAAATTAAAAGTGTTTAAATATATATACATATGTCTATTCCATAAGTTGATAGCTGTAAAATAGCATCATATATCCCATTTAAAATAGAATCTGTTTCTCTAATTTTAAGGCAGGGTGTACAATTTCATTTTAAAACACTTTTTTTAAAACTGCAAAAAATGCTCTTCATATACCAGTGGCAACCTATAAGTTCTCAACCGAGTAATTGTCATTCTTTCTACAGCGAGAAACCATGGGAAAACCTCATCCAATGAACTTCCAGAGGCTTGTAAGCATAGCTTCCGTGTTCCAGCACCTCCCCCTTCGTGTGCACGCAACGCTCGTTCTAGCCTGTAAACAGGAATTTTACAATTTATCTTTTTACCAAAAGATAAATTGATTGTGCCAGCTGCAGTAGCCGACGTGTTTGTTTGGTGAAGCATTTAGTTCGAAGTTAGTGCAGAGTTGGCTTCCCAAAATGAATCAAAAACGCAATATATAGCATAAATAGCAACAAGAAAGAAGAAAGCCGATGAAAAGCTGCTGCATTTACACGGTGGCGTCAAGTGAAGGAAGCTAAGCGCTTGCTAACCGATGTGTTGGTTGCTGATTTTCTCCAGGACAGGTAAGATCACGTTATATTTTGTGACTTTGGTTGAAATTGCTTGTGTCCTGTGAGTTTTTGACTGTGGCGGAGCCCAGTGAGACCATGCTGGCTGCGTGTGCCTGTCTTATTGACGCATAGCTTGGGGGGAGAGCATGAAGCAAGGGGTGGGACTTTTTATGTTGCAATAATGCCCTGTTGAGGAGCGCTCCCACAATCGTATACCCTGCCTTTAAAGGAGCTGTCCTACCATTAATCTTACCTGCTTTCCCGATCAGAGTACGGATCTGAGGTTTAGATTTAACTGTTAAGTTACCAAACCAGCATGCAAGCCATATTTTAGAACTGATTCTATTGCTTCTTTGTAAAAAAAAATCTGCATTATTTCACTACATACACCAAACAACCGCAGTCTGAGTAGAAACTGCAGACACTGATGGATCTGAGCACTGTTTACTTGTGTTTTCCAGCTCAAATTATGCTTTGGGACTGGTTTTCTGCAAAGGGTGTTGGGGACCATGCAATGGTAGATGATTTAGGCAAAATCCATCAGTCAGTGAGAGCACTGGAGTTTAAATGTGTCTGGATCTTCCATCATGACAGTGATGCCAAACACACTGAAACAAAAGAATGGCTACATAAAAAGCATTTCATGGTTCTGGAGTGGCCTACCCAGTCTCCAGACTTCAATCTAATAGATAATCTGTTGAAGGAGTTGGAAGTCAGTGTTGCCTGGTGACAGCCCCAACACCTCACAGCGCTAGAGAAGAACTGCATAGAGGAATGGGCCAAAATACCAGCAACAGCGTTGGAAAACTTAGTGAAGACCATTATACAAATAACTCCTCAAGAAACTCTGTCTCTCGCAGTTGAAGTGCACCCGTGAAGAAAACTAAAGACCTCTTCTATCTTTTAAATGGGACAACTTGCACAATCAGTGGCTGCCAAATACTTTTTTCCCCCACTGTTCAGGTACACAACTACAGTACTTCCTTTAGTAACCTATGCCTGAGTAGCTGGGCAAAACTAACTGACAGCCTGTGGAGTTTGCATGTTCTTCTGTTCTCGGCCTCAGTCTTCTGTTGGCTTTCCTAGGGGTCAAATTTGATCATATCCAGAAAAGTCACATTTTGAGACATGCAGTTGCAGCAGGCATTTAGGTGTGGCTTGCATATAGCCAATATTGAATGATGGCAATGATAGTTTGGCTTAAGATTTTTTATTTTCTTTGTTTGGACTAGATTGCATAAGTTTGGCCCCCCAAATCATTTACTTTAACCCACCTGGCATTGCCCTACACCAAAAGCTATTTCACTATTCAAAAGCTATTTTAAATTCAATGTGCATGACATTTGATTTACTGGTACTGCTACCACTTCTGAGAATTACATATATATATATATATATATATGTATGTAAAAATATATATATAGGCTATTGGGCTCATAAAGTCCTCAGTCATGGTGCTTAAATTAAATTGGAAAATCACAAATAAGATTTAAAATTGAAATGCAAGCAAATACAAGTGACATGAATAATAGATTTGTACACATATTTACATTTGCATAATTAAAAAAACCACTAACAGTCCTATTTTATTAATTTATACAATTCAATGAGCCTTTGTTGTCATATCGGACTGGAAACAGCTACCTACAAGTTCACATGTCACTATGCTAGCTGAAAGCTTAGACAGATATTAACAGCATGGAGCAGGATCGTCAGTGGCATACAACAAATATGCTAGGCGTTGGAGTTGGATATTAGGAGTATCAAACTCAATCGTGTTCTTTTATTACTGCTCTTGTGTGTGGGTGTGTGTGTGTGTGTGAGGGTTAGGTCTCGGGGGTATAACTATGATCATTTTTATATTTATGCATTTTTATTATGTGATGGCAATGTGGTTTATGTCGGGTCATTTTAATTATGTGACACACTTTGACTTGCAATTTTTTTGAGAAAAATGCTTTATAAATAAAGTTTGATTGATTGATTGATTGACTGACTGTATGATGAAAGGTTTTCTCGTATTAACGCCGGTTTCCTAAAACAGACCCTAAACAGGGATTTACTGAAGATTATGATCAGTCACTGTTTATGTTGGATTTTTTTTTACCCAACAGGTTTGTGCAGTGAAGGTTTTAGTTAGTTGGAATGTTAAAGGTGAAGGGTTACTTAAAGGTATGCTGATAAAAAATCTTTAAAACACTTAGGAACGTAGAACAATTGGGCTTTAGTGAATATACCGTGGGCCTTTTGTTATTTTAGATGTATGCAAATCATCAAGAAGCTACACAAATCAACTTCAATAACAATCCAAAGAGGATAAGCTGAACTAAATGAGTGTATGTAGAGTTTGCATATTCTTCCTGTGCAATGACAGGTTTTCCTGAGGTAACACTGGTTTCCCAAAACAGCCCTAAACACGGATTTACCAGAAGTGTCAGTTTCATTCAATGCTTGTGTTGTATTTTCTCACCTAACAGGTTTGTGTAGTGAAGATTTGAATTAGTTTGAATGATAAAGGTCAATAGCTAATGGAGCTTTGCTGGTAAATAATCTTCAAAACACTAAGGTAGAAAAAGTGGCTTTTGGCAAATAACTGCAGGGCCTTTTGTTGTTTAAAAAGTATAAACGATCTGAATTCAAACCACAGGTATAAAACTGCATCTTGAGTAACTAAAGCAAGAATAGATGGTTTAAACTAAATGCCTGTGTGTGTGGTCGTAGGTGTCTTGAACTTTGCTGGTAAATGATTTGGACGTCTTGACATCTGTATTCATGAAAACTGGCAGAGAAGCCTCTGAAGGACATCACAGGCCTCCATGCCGGCAAACAGGCCAGTTCACAATGAGACTACATTTCATCCTACACCACCTCAACCACACAGGGACCTACTGCAGGATCCTGTTCAACATCATCAATCCAGACATCCTCCACCCTCACCCAGCTCACAGTACCAGCCTCCACCTGTCAGTGGAGGCTGGTACTGTGAGCTGGTTATTCAGGTTCCTGATTAACCAGCAGTGTTGGACATCTAAAAGAGTAACTGGTCAAATTTACAAATGACCTTTTACCATAAACTAATTGAGTTAGTAACTCAGTTCCACACTGGAAAAGTAATTAGTTACTCAGCAAAGTAACTGTGATGTTATGTCTATGTTCTATAACACAGTTACGTTCTATAGTATCTATATCATTTTTTAATATAACAGAATGACAGATAAAAAAGACTATATACAGTATTATAAAATATTTGGTATTGCAAACTGACTCAATAAGATTGACGCTGTATGAAGAAAAAATGTACAAAAAGTAGATATTGGAAATGCGTAATCACACACGTTTCATTGAAGTGCAAAACTAAGACAAACAAATGTGGGTTAAAAAAAACAAAGTCCATTAAATTGCTCAAATCTCTATATCTATAGTATTGCACATTTCAAGATTGATTTGGTGTCCCTTGGTCACCTGAACTGGAAGCTATTGAAGAAAAATAACTATTTTACAGTTATATATTAATGAGAAATATTATAATACATTTTTTTTAAATAAATGGGTACGTCATGTTCCTCAGGTTTTAAGCAACACTTATCAATATTTTGGGGTTATTTTGTTAGTAGATCTCACAGGTATTTCCTGGGATATATGGAGATTTATCGAAAACCAAACCCAAACTAAAACCACCGCCTTGTATCCGCTCGATCAGCACAGTACTCTGTGAGATGTTGGAGGGAGTCTCCACTTTAATAAAACAAATGACTGTCGAATATCCAACTAAAGATTACATTTACTGGTTTTTTGCAGCATGCAGGGAGACATTGAGCGCACTCTGGCTATCCATCCACCCTTGCACGATCGTATTTTAGTCATCACTGACATGTGCTCTCTCCCTGCAGCTTAAGTGTGGCTTTCAGAAAGCCTGACACCGTTGAGCTTCATTCAACCACATTGTAGTAACCTGCAACTTTAAATCCCTGTTAATGGTAATGGTGATGCCACGACGGGAAAGTAATTAATTCGATTACTTCGCTACCTAAAAAAATTATTATTAAAAAAATAAAAAAAATAAAATCTTCTCGTTCAGAAGAAAAAAACAGCACAAGTACCCATAACTTTGTTCCTCACTCGGAAAAAGACACCTGCACCAAGACCTTCTGTGGAGTAAGATGCACCCGATCTGGTGCAAAAAGAAACAGTGTCATCTTAATACTTTTATGTTTTAAAATCTAGGAAGGTTTGAACTTTGATAGTATTTAAACTAGAGAAATGTGAGTAAATGTTAATGGTCAGCTTTGTCTTACGTCCTGAATGACACATACAGTGTACACATTTGAGAAAAGTGTATAGTAAAGTGTGTTTTACAGCCTTGAAACATATATAATTTCAAAAAAGAAAGATAACTACTTCACAGATTTCACCTGTTGCGGGTTATTTTATGAACTTTACCCCACAGTAAACGAGGGACCACTGTATACGTATACATGTCATTAGTGTGTGCTCTCTCAGCTCCTCCACCTCTTCCAGAACATTACCTGATAGTCTGAACGCAAACACCCTAACGCTAAAAGTCAAAATAAGAGAAAAGAAAAAGAAGAAAGAGAAAAAAAAATATGGAGTTAGTTATGCTGTTATACTTAAATACCGTTACCCCCAACACTGCTGACCAGCAGCAGGCTAGGCTGGGTTTGGTTCACAAGAACCATCAGCATCAGCGGTTCCCAGGGGTGTGTTAAATTACCTGTTCTTGTATAGCGCTTTATTTAGTCCCTACATACCCCAAAGTACTTCATACTACATTCAGTCATTCAACCATTCACGCACTTGTGTTTTCTCCCCACTCTTTTCTGTACACAAATGAGTGTACATTCGCAGACAAATCTGTGAAATTCCACAAGTTTGCAGATGACTCTACTGTTATTTTCAGTGATGCCGGTAACGCTTAACTTAGAAGGTTGTTACTCCTAATATCACCACTGTTTTAATTAACGACTAATCTAACACACTGGAGTCAACATGACGTTAAGAAGCAAAAATATGTCCAGCTTTGCTGTTAAAATACACTTCCAAAAAAGTGAGTATTGGCAAAACTGGTAGCCACATTTTTTATACTTTGAGCATAGACTGTATATATAAATGGACAAACCCTCGTTGACATTGCCCATAGGTTTCGGAAAAGCAGAAATGAAGCCAACTGGGCAGTTCCCACCGCCGCCATCTTGTCCTCATCAGTTGCCTTGTCACTCTCAGAAACTCCAAAAATTGGCAAAGAGGTGGAGCTGAGAGGCAGGGGGCGGAGGGTTAACACTCCGAGCCGACATAGCTAGAAGCTAGTCGGGAGCTAACTGAAGCTAAACTAGGCTGCATCCGGTTTCAGCCAGAATTTAGACCCAGAAACATCTCAAGTAGAGAAAAAATATCGATATGGGTCGGGTCGATACTGCTTAATATGGTGTTATTTTCATTACCATCGGTGGAGGGTGAGGACATAGACGGCTCATCTTAATAACATATCCAGCAAAAAGCAGTCACAAAGTCATCATGAAAACTCAGATCCTCTCAAAAAATAAGAGGCTTTTGACTCACCAAACATCTCAAACATCCATTAATTCATGCCTCCAGCTGTGTTCCTCACACCCGTACTGATCTAACCAGCGATCATCCAGTCTGTCTAGAGTCCAACTCTTGTAGTCTTCCAGCCTGATCTAGCCGTCTCCCGCTCTGAAAGCCGCGGCTTCTGGTCTGCTACCCGACCAGAACAGCATTCCTCTCGGCCACCTGACAGAACCCCCCCTACAGCAGGTAAGGCATCAGCCATATAAAGCCTCCAACCAAAGCAGAAACTTCTTGGATGGTCTATTACTGTAATCAACACCACAACAAGTTGTCTTTTACCAATAATTGCAGATTAACATCCAAAACCGAATAAAAACTGCAGAGGCAACTGATAGTGGAGTTCAGAAACACCAAATGACTGAAGTCTTTACGTTAGTCCCAGGCTGTTATGAGCTTCCCCGCAAACAGAGGGAGACAGCATACTACGGAGAAAGATATTAGCTACAGTTAGCCACCGTCGTTAGCCTGGACGGACATGTCAATCAAAAAGACACGCCCCTAATTATTCATAATTTCAAGATTAAATTACAAATAAATGGAGAAGTTAGAAAATAATTAAACCCCCTCAGAGTTGCCATGATGGTAAACCTGAACTATCTAACCTAAAACGGTTTTTTGAACCAGGCTGTAAACATGCTTAATTTTGCTGCTGGATTTTTTTTTCTGATCCAGAATGGCGATGAGTCTGCATACAGCTTTAATGTCTAGCTTTATTTAGCAAATAAAGCCAAGCCACTCTCTCGATACTATCGGCCATAGTTCAGAACGTACGGCAACAGAAGAAGCCCCGCCCACGCGTTCTTTTTTCCTGAGATGCAAGCGTTGCATGCGTCAAACTTCATCGGTTGGATGCGTCGAGCAACGCATCCAACGGTTGCGGTCTGAACCAGAGGGTGACAATTTTTCGGGATTCCCACGGGTCACGGGATTCCTGCAGGATTCCCGCGGGACGGGAGTCAATTTCACTGTTGGTAACGTGATTTGGATGGGAAAGGAAATAATCCACGGGATCGGACGGGAAACCGGAAATTAGAATTTTCTTTTTTTTTTTTTTACATCTATCTTTAGTTGAATTACATCGGTCTACTACACTGCACGCGCCAAAACTGAAACTGCTACGTTGTTGCTACACCACCTGGATAAACTGGTAAGCATATGATATCCGACTGAAAATGCGTGTGACTTATGCTGCATTCGAGAGCCCATTCAAACCAGTGGGACATGGGACTTATCCTACCCCCAAATAGGAAAAGTGCACTGGAATGCCTGTCAAAGTGGAACCTCCCACCTGCGAACTCGGGGTAGTTCAACGTACCCCGACTTCACCAAAATTAACGTCATGTCGAGAGAGGTAAAACTTGAATGAATAGGCTATAAACTGTACTTCTCTGCTTGTAGTGTTGTTTTAGACACTGTTATTTTAACACAACTTGTTTTCCATATTATGGTGTGAATGTCGTTATTATCTGTTAGCATGCCTCTTCATAAACAAAGCGATCTGTTTAGCGCGGCGGTCGTCCAGTTTCTGTTTACATTCCACTTCAATTGCCTCGAACGCTTAGAAGTGGGAGCTAGTACATTTCAGGTAGGAGAAGTCCCCCGTCCCACTGGTTTGGATGGGCTCTCGATAGCAGTATTAATAGTTTAATTAATACGGGATTCGGGTCAGGATGGGAGTCTTTCTCTCGAGATTTTTTCGGGACAAGATTTTTTTGGGGGGGCTGTCACGTGATCGGGACTTGACGGGAGTATTTTTTTGGGATCGGGACGGGAGCGACAATTGATTCCCGTGTCACCCTCTAGTCTGAACGCAGCATAAGGCATTAATTTCATTGTCTCTTACTGAATGTAAACTTATTAACTGTGACTACTATGGATCAGTTAAGGGTTAGGTTAGATACACGCATTATTGCCATGACACCACGTGGTATCACCTAGATAAAATACAGCAGTCCAGTCTATTCTCCTCTGTTTTGCATCTTCACCATAGTAATTTATGCTGCAGACCTAACCTGTTCAAATTTAATTAAAGATCTCACAACTTCAACTGTGTCAGTCAGAATTAAATTGTTCACATTTTTAATGAAGTTACAAAAAATTAATGTGCCGATATCATAAGTTCTTGCATGTGATTGCATGGAAGCTACCAGTCATCTCTTATGCTGCGTTCACACCACCCCAAACGACAGCGTAAATTGTAGCAAGATTACATGTAAAGTCTGTGGTCGAGTATGTCAGAGGTCCGTCAGAGTCTCTGTGGTGCGTTGTGTACGTTGGCTCCGTCAACTTTTCAAGCGTTACTCGCGTTGCAAGCGGCAACAGAGCATACACAAGCAACGCAGAAGTTCAGCTAGCTGAACCTTTGACAGACTTGACGCACTTCACGCAGTGCGTCAACCAATCAGACCATCTCTCTGTACTGATGTCACTATACACGTATCTTGAATGAAGCGGGACCAATGAAAACACTTTAAAAAAAAAGCCGATTTCAAAAATCAGCAATAACACTTACCGAAGACAGATGGACAGGCGCTCCTAAGGAGGAACAGAGCACCTGTAGTTGGTGTCCTGGTTGGAGATTTGAGCTCCAATGCTGCCTAGGAGGTCCTAAAATTGGGCGCGGGACAGACAGAAGTAGCGCTGAAAGCGAATTTCATCCATAAGCAGCTCCTGGAGCAAGTGGTTAAACTCCCTAAACTCAGAACGCATCTGAAGAATGGGCGCTGATACACCCTATGTCAACGTTGTCTAGCTTTATCTAGCAAATAAAGCCAAGCCACTCTCTCGATAGGCTCTGCCATAGTTCAGAATGGCCAGCAACAGAAGAAGCCCCGCCCACGCACTCTTTCTTGCTCAGAAGCAAACGTTGCAAGCCTCAACGTACATGCATCAAACTACATGCGTTGGGTGCGTTGCCTGACACAGACAAACTGTGCGGTGTGAACACAACATTACACCTCCACCAAGTGAAGCAGTCTGGAGTGGGACCTTGGGGGAATCCATCTGGGGACAGATAGCTTGAGGTACAGGTAATATTGGGTAAGATTCTGCAAAAAAAGGCACAATTAACGTCAGCTTAACTGTTAAATAGTTCAACCTCATCAGTAAACATTCTGTGCTGAAGCATGTGTGTTTTGATATTGAACTGTCCTCTTGGAACGGATGCAGAGAAAAACCCGGGTGGTAACCACTACTGAAAACAGCACAGTGATCATCACCACACACGTATCGACCATATTTACTGTTTCTAGGTCTGGTTTAACTGCATGTAACTATGGGGATTCTAAGTCACGCCCTTCTACTTCCGGTCCATGGGTCCCCTACTGGCCAAAAAAATTCATGAAATTCAATGGAGTGATAAAAGTTACCATCCCCCCAGACAGCACCAGAACGGACCAAAATGGTCTACTTTTTTAGTGCTTCAATTGTGCTGCTTTGTGCAGGTAAAATTATCGTTTGTGCTGCTACAGTTTCTGAGTTTTACCTATTTTAAATTAAAACCTACACCATGTAACACCACTATTTCTGAAGGTCTTTCATAACAGTATTTGGAAATGTGGACCTGTCAAGCAATGGTTAAAAAAATCATCAAATGCACAAGTATTGTGTGTAGGGTTTGTGGATTTCACAAACTGAATAGGCTGATGAATGTTTCCATGTTTTAATAATCCCATCTTAAATCTTCGGGCTCCAAAAGATTTACCTACATGGAGTCAGTAGTTCTACTGAATCCATGAGAGAGATAGAAAGTCTTCCTACTGACTCCATGAGAGAGATAGAAAGTCTTCCTACTGACTCCATGAGAGAGATAGAAAGTCTTCCTTGTTTTGGGTGGAACAGCAAGGCCAACCAATCATCAAATGCATCTTCATCAGCTGGAGGAATGTATGTGGCAGAATCAGAGCCAACATATGGGTGAGCATCCATTTTTTCTTCAACTGTAAATAGTCATGGATCTAGCGTTGGCATACCTAAATATAAGTGATCCCAGTGTTACCTCATCTTTGAGGTTTTTTAGTTTTGCATAACAAGTACATATATTTCCTTAGACAAAGTAAAGATAATGAGCAATAAAGTGATCAACTAGAACAAGCAATTGTTTGAGCTTAGTGGGAAGCTGGTGCTTTAAAACAGAGGGACTTTTATACCTGTCTAGAGTGGCAAGTAAATTGCAAGTCTTTTTTAAGAAGAAAAATCTTAGAAAGGAAGTCAATACGATGGAGGTTCAACGTCTGGTATCCTTGTGCAGCTGCCACAACCTGGTGCTGAACACCCAGAAGACAGTTGAGATTTAACTAGAAATGGTTGTCTTTGGACCAGAAGCTTTGAAAAGGAAATTGCGAGGTTAATCACTCCATCTGGATGGCATTAATTTGGCCTCTGTTAATAGTGTAAAGAACCTAGTGTAATTTTTGACCGAGACAGGACATTTAAATCCCATATTAAACAGGATTCAAAGATTTCTTTCTTCCACCTCCACAATATCGCTAAAATTAGAAACATCCTGTCCAGGAGTGATGCAGAGAAACTAGTCCATGCATTTGTTACTTCAAGGCTGGACTACTGTAATTCCTTATTATCAGGAAGTCCACAAAATGCAATTAAAAACCTTCAGTTGACCCAAAATGCTGCAGCAAGAGTTCTGATGACTATTAAAAAGAGAGATCATATTTCTCCTGTTTTGGCTTCTCTCCATCGGCTCCCTGTTAAATCCAGAATAGAGTTTAAGATCCTCCTCCTTACTTATAAAGCCCTTAATAATCAATCTCCATCATACATCAGAGATCTGATTGTTCCATATGTTCCTAACAGAGCACTTTGTTCTCAGAATGCAGGTCTACTGGTAGTTCCTAGGATTTCTAAAAGTAGAATAGGAGGCAGATCTTTTAGTTATCAGGCTCCTCTACTGTGGAACCAGCTCCTAGTTTTAGTTTGTGGTCTCAGCAATTTACAACTCAGTCTTAACAACTGAGTCAGCTGCATCAAAACCCACAGTTGGGGGAGATTTTTTTGAGTGTCTCGTAAACATGCAGCTGAGTCAGACTTCAGTAGTGACAGAAAAACCTGTCCAGTCGAATATCTCTTATGCTATCACAGTGAGGAACATTATAGTTTAATTATTTCAGAGATGCTATAGGATCTTTCTCACTTAATTCCAAGACTTTTCTCTTTTGTCTTTTTGCAGGGTGGCCAAATTTGGAAGTTGTCTTAGCTTAGGATCTCCAAAATCCATCAGATCTGTCACATGACATTTGTATCTGACCATGACACTCCTTACAGTTGCCTCTAATGTCCAAATGTGCATGTGACAAGGAGAAAACGTTTCTCTGCATTTAACCATTTCAGTAAGACATTTAACCCAGTCCTTAAGAGTTAGTTCAAGGTCAAAAGCCTGTTACTTTCTGGATCACGGATTTTTACAGTTGACAAGATGTTTTGTCTATTTAGCTTCACAAACTTGATTTATTTAGCTTGAACAAAGCCTTTGCTGACATATTTTCTTCTAGCTTCTGACTCAGCTGGAAGTGGATATTTTTCTATTTTGGGGAATGGCCTCTTTTGAAGTGCAAATAATACAAAAAAAAAAAAAAAATCTCTGTCTACAAAAGGCTTTCAAGTAAGTAAATCAGATGCCACTTTCTCCACCAATCTACACTTGGAAATTTTGTGAATTTTTTTGTTTTTATTATAAGGTGATTTAATTTGCATGGTGGATTGTATTGTAATTGGTTTACATTTTAAGCCATTAACTTGTACTATACAACACCTTGGTCCTGTGTACTGATTGTTTTTAAAGTGCTTTATAAAAACTTTACCTGTAAACTAAAGTACAATTAATAGCATCTTCCAATATGAAACAACACATTGGTGTAATTTAGAAACAGCCAAAATCTGTAAAAAATATGCATCAATCTACTATGATCAGTTTTACAGTCATATACAACCCTTTTATAGCAATTTATTGGCAACTTTTTTCCTGGTACATACTGTTAATTCCATAGGAAATTTATTACAGTGTGTTTTTCTTACATCTCATAGTTTGTTGACAAATTTTCACATGAGAATTTCATATGGATCACAGATTTTACCTAGAGGGTTTTTTTCAGCTTTAAAACATGCATTTACTGGAAGCTCTGTTGGATTTTCTCACCTAACAGGTTTGGACAATGAAGATGTAAGCATGTTTAAATGTTAAAGGTCAAGGGTTACTCAACCTTTGCTGGTAAACAATCTTGAAGGACAAAGAGTGGCCTACAGCTAATAACTGGGAGTCTTTTGTCACTTTAAATGAAAAAAAGGGCCACAACTGCAGCTCTTTACAAGTGAATTAAGATAAATTCAACTTTATGCTGGTTATTGCTCCACTTCATATTGGTTTACTAAACAGGAAAAACATCTACAGTTTGGAATTTGGCAAGGATTTCTAACTGTGGAGTGTCCATGTTCTTTTTGTGTGAACATTGGTTTCCTCATGGAACTCCGGTTCTCTGAAACAGGACAAACAAATAGAGCATAAACATATGCGTATCTCATTTTACAAAAATGCTTTCTTCTTGCCAAGCTTCCATAAAGGCCAGATCTGTGGGGTAATATGTCTTGTCCTCCTTCAGAGCCACCGAGCTGCTGATTTTATCAACACTTTCCTTGTCAGCATGGGTGGATGGGCAAGTTATTTAATTTCAAACAGTTGTGCCAAACTCCCTGAGCTGTCTGCCTTGTTCTCTGGACTCCATGATGCTGTCCCTTCGCTAATGTTCTCCAACAAACCTCTGAAGTCGTCATATAAAAGCTGATTAAAGATGAAACTGCACACAAGTGGACTCTGCTTGATAATTAGGTCAGGACTACTAACTGTGGACACACACACCTAAGGGCAATTTAGAGATACCATTTAACCTAACTCATGAGTTTCGACTGTGAGAGGAAACCAAAGTATCTGGAGAGAACCCCTGTAGAACTTTTCACCCACGGACCGCTTTGCCGGATGTACTGACTGAGTTTTGCTTCACGGTAGTACGCTACACGCTACCTAATGATATATATAAAAAAACCCTGCAGTTTTGAGACTTGAGCCACAGCAGATCCACCAAAGAAACCAAAGAAGAGATTATCAGAAGAAACGAGGAAAACAAACTGTTCCCAAGCTGAAAGCTGCCAGAACTTCACCACTGGCGAAAACGTAATAACCTGTGATTCATACCGGACAAACGGATACGCCCGTTGTTAGCCACAGAGCTGGACGCTGAGCTGGGCCAGCTCCTCTCCCCCAAAGAAGACGCTATCAGAAGAAGCAAAGAAAAGAAACTGGGCAAAAAGAGCAGCTGCCGGAGCTTCACTGCTGCAGAATGCTCGGTATGATGATTCACACCAGGGGGTCATCCATTCTGTGAATCAAGGGTAAGGAAAGTTCCAGTGTTATGTCGGCGGAGCAGCAAGATGGAAAAAGACAGGTCAGAAAACAATTCCTTCCCTTCACTGCTGTGAAAGATCTTTTCTTTCAAACTGTTGCTCAGTTTAGGTTAAAGTTGGATGAGCTTCTAAAACCCAATGTTACAACTTTTCCGTTTTTTGTGGTCAGCCGCTGTGAATGAGACGTTAGAAATACAGCAGGATGTATGGATGCTGATCTAGCCTTGTTGCTACTGGATTGGCAACTAATAAATGCTTGCTCCTGGGTTTTTTGGGCATGATGATGTGATACAGTGCCAGGGAAATTGTTTGATGGTTTACCAACTGAAACGTAGTCAGTTTGATATTTTGTTCTTTTGACTGTGCTTGTAAACTTCTTCAGAAGAGATTTCTACATCTGCTTCGGCTGTCTGCTTGGTTTTGCTATTAGCCAGCAGCCTCCATGTCGCGATGCAAAGAGTATAAAACCGCTGTATTTATGGTTGTTTATGTGTTTTGGTTTACTATATTGTTTCAGCATATTTCATAGAGAGTTACCGCTGCGTAGAGGGTGACAATTTTTCGGGATTCCCACGGGTCACGGGATTTCTGCAGGATTCCCGCGGAACGGGAGTCAATTTCACTGTTGGTAACGTGATTGGGATGGGACAGGAAACAATCCACGGGATCGAACGGGAAACCGGAAATTATAATTTTCTTTTTTTTTTTTTACATCTATCTTTAGTTGAATTACATCGGTCTACTACACTGCACGCACCAAAACTGAAACTGCTACGTTGTTGATACACCACCTCGATAAACTGGTAAGCATATGATATCCGGCTGAAAATGCGTGTGTCTTATGATGCGTTCGAGAGCCCATTTAAACCAGTGGGACATGGGACTTATCCTACCTCAAAATAGGAAAAGTGCACTGGAAAGCCTGTCGAAGTGGAACCTCCTACCTGCGAACTCTGGGTAGTTCGACGTACCCCGACTACACCAAAATTAATTCGGAGGATAATGGCGGCGCCCACGGAGTCTCACGTTGTGAGAGGTAAAACTTGGATGAATAGGCTATAAACTGTACTTCTCTGCTTGTAGTGTCGTTTTAGATTATCTGTTAGCATGCCTCTTCATAAACAAAGTGACTTTCTGTTTAGTGTGGCGGTCGTCCATGTTTTCTGTTTACATTCCATTTCAATTGCCTTGAACGCTTAGAAATGGGAACTAGTGCATTTCAGGTAGGAGAAGTCCCACGTCCCACTGGTTTGGATGGGCTCTCGAACGCAGTATTAATAGTTTGGTAGTCAGACGAGTCGAGTCCATTCATGACGTGGTAAGGTGGCCAAACGAGAATGCAGGATATGGTTAAAGATGGCAGATAAAGCTAAATAGATGATCTTTCATACTTTGCTAGGCTATTATTTAAAGGGGGGCGGGGGAGCGAGCGCCATAGGAGGTAAATTACTAATATACGGGATTTTGGTCTGGACGGGAGTCTTTCTCTCGGGTTTTTTTCGGGACAAGATTTTTTTGGGGGGGCTGTCACGTGATCGGGATGTGACGGGAGTATTTTTTTGGGATCGGGACGGGAGCGACAATTGATTCCTTTGTCACCCTCTACCGCTGCGTTAAAGTGCGGATTATTCAGTTAAGTGATGTTTTCGGACTTAAATTAGTGCTAGCTCATTAGCAGAGTAGCTCTGTAGATCTTCACACCATGGTGATGTGATACAGTCCTGTGCTGTGCCAAGATAGTCATCCCTAGAGCTGGGCGATATGAGCTGAAATTAAAATCAAGTTATATTAAGCATTTCACCTCGATAAAGATAACAATGACCACATCCAAGTATCCAATAACATCATAAAAAGTTCCTTTATTTGTCGCTAGTCGCATTTTTCTGAAAAACAGTTGCTAGATGAGTCTAAATTATTGATAAATAGAGCTACACAGTAGCTGCCTTAGCAGCGCTTTTCCCCCTCTGTCACATGACCGTGTGTAGTCACGTGCCTCAAGACAATACTCATTTCTTAAAGAGGCAGGAGCACCGCTAAACTAAAACAAAAGTTTTCATTTTAAAAAAAATACAGATTTTACCGACACTGGCAAAATAACGTTGGAAACAGTTATACATTTCGATATTGGTAAATTTTCAGTATACTGCCAAGCCCTAGTCATCCCCATGAGAAATTGTATCTCCTGACGCGGAGCATTCACTCACTCACTAAAGTGTTTGGTTTCCTCCACTGTTTGATGGTTGGCAGAGATGGATCATACTGTATTTGACAACATAGGGGATAGTCTAGGAGCACAATTCCACGTCATCTTTAAGAGATGCATTGAAACCTCCCAAACAAAAGTGCACATCAGCTGGCAGAGGATTTCTATCAGAGTGTCTGCCTGCAAGGAGTTCCCTGCAACCAGGAGTTGAGTATAGATTTACTTTTTTATGACAGGTAAACTATTTAAGTTTTTTCTGGTTTTAGTATATTTAGTTATAGTAATTCCCAAAGACTTAACCTCATTTTTAACTGTAATGCCAGATAGGTCAGTTTGCACCTTCATGTATTGACATAAGCTCACATTTTTCAAATTTGAATATAATCCCAATGCTTTAGAAAATATTTCAATTTTGTTGGTTACCAAAGGGTCTGTTCTTTTGAAGATAGCGGTATCATCTGCCAACTGTGTGATAGTCAAATTGTTACCCTATATATTCAACGACTCAAAGTCTGGGCTGGTTTTAAGAGATATAGCCAATAACTCATAAGCTAAAAAATAATAATGAAGGAGAACAGGGACAACCCTCCCAGATTATCAGAGTCCTTTAGTTGTTCCTTGGGGGAGAGAAACCAAGCTATTAATGCCATCATACACATTGCTTTAATGAATTGCCTGAATTTGTATAGCACTTTACTCAATCCCTAAGGACCCCAAAGGTGAAGTGTATTGCCCAAGGACGCAACGACTGAGACTGTCAGAGCAACGGCTTCAACTGGCAACCTTCCGATTACAACTCCTGAGCCACAATCACCCCATAAACTCTGTACAGAATCCAAAATCTTCTGAAGCTTTTATAATAAACGGGTGTTATAAAGAATCAAATGGTTTGTAAAAAAACAAAACAAAAATGAAAAAGTTATCGTCAACAAAAGAATTATAATGAAGTGATGGGTAAGGAAAAGTGGTCTAAAAGCTTTATCAAAAAGGAAGGTTGTAAGTCGAGTCTTGAAAATAGACAGGGTGTCTGCCTCACAAACTAAAACTGGGAGCTGGTTCCACAGGAGAGGAGCCTGATAACTAAAAGATCTGCCTCCTATTCTACTTTTAGAAATCCTAGGAACTACCAGTAGACCTGAAGTCTGAGAACGATGCGCTCTGTTAGGAACATATGGAACAATCAGATCTCTGATGTACGATGGAGCTTGATTATTAAGGGCTTTATAAGTAAGGAGGAGGATCTTAAACTCTATTCTGGATTTAACAGGGAGCCAGTGGAGAGACGCTAAAACAGGAGAAATGTGATCTCTCTTTTTAATATTTATCAGAATTCTTGCTGCTGTATTTGGGATCAACTGAAGGCTTTTGATTGCATTTTGTGGACTTTCTGATAATAAGGAATTACAGTAGTCAATCATTGAAGTAACAAATGCATGGACTAGTTTCTCTGCATCACTCCTGGACAGTATGGTTCTTATTTGAGCAATATTCTGGACGTGGAAAAAATAAATCTTGGAAACCTGTTTAATATGGGATTTAAATGTTATTGACTTAGCATTTTCCTTTTTAAAGCTTCTGGTCCAATGACAACAACTTTTGTCTTGTCTAAATTGAAAAGCAGAAAATTCTCATTGGATTCATCAGGTTTTATGGATAAATATAATTGCACATCATCAACATAACTGTGGAAATTTATACCATGCTGTCTAATTATTTTACCAATTGGAAGTATATATATATATATATATATATATATATATATATGGCACTCCACAAGTAACCCTTGAGTGTGAATAAGATTTATCATTGATATAAACAAACTGGAATCTGTCGGACAGATATAATTTAAACAAGCCTAGTGCTGTTCCCTTCATCCCTACAACATGTTCAAGCCGTTCTAAGAGAATATTATGATCGACTGTGTCAAAAGCAGCACTGAGATCTAACAAGAAGAGAACAATCACAAATCCATTATCTGAGGCCATCAGAATATCAGTAGTAACTTTGATCAGTGCTGTTTCAGATGAGCTCTAAAACTTGACTGAAATTCTTCAAACAGGTTGTTGCTGTTTAGATGCTCACATACTAGATAAGCAATTATTTTCTTAAGAATTTTGGATAAGAAAGGAAGGCTAGATATAGGTCTGTCATTTTGATCGACGGAGGGTTTCTTAAGTAAAGGTTTAATTACAGTAACCTGAAATTCCTGAGGGCACATATCCATTTATTAAAGATAGATTGATCATGTCTAAAATAGGGCCAGTAGCCAGAGGGAACACTTCCTTAAATAATTTGGTTGGTATTGGGTCTAACATACAAGTTGAGGGTTTAGATGAAGCTAATATATGTGATAATTCCAAAAGTTCAACAGAATCAAAATGGCACAGATATAAACATGGTTCTACAGTTCTCTCCGATACTGCCTCATTTGCTGAAAGAGAGTTAATCATGTTTGGGAGAATGCCAATGATTTTATTTTTAACAGAATTTATTTTATTTATGAAGCATCCCATAAAGTCATCACTACTAAGAGAAGGGGGAATAGTTGGCTCAACAAAGCTGTGACTCTGTGTAGGTTTGGCAACTGTACTTTTTATTTACCTCTATTAGTGGCAAAAAATATGCTCTTCTAGCTTGTCGACGGGCGTTTTTATAAAGTAGTAGACTATTTTTCCAGGGTAGATAGAAATCATTTAAGAGTGTAGAGCGCCATTTTCTCTCCGGTCTCCTAGTATTCTGTTTTAAAGTACGCAACTCTGCAATAAACTAGGGAGCAGACCTCCTATGGCTGAGTACCTTCTTTTTTTCTTTTTTTTATAAATCCTCCTTGTGTTTTACTATCTGTCCAATACCACTTTTCAAACAATTTGCAAAAATAAGAGTAAATAATTTATAATCCACTTACAAAACAATGAAATTAAGGTGGTCTAACCAGTGCAGGAGCATTTATATATAATTCACATAAAGTATAATTAATGAAATATACGAGAATAGCAGTCAAAATACCATAAAGTGCGTGATTTTATGTAAATTAATATAAGAATAAAAATAAACTTAGCTGTGTTGGGGGCCCTGCCAAGATTCTTATGGGGCCAAAATCCTTAGTGTCGCCCAGGCTCACACTGTCACTTTGTAAAGTGAGTTATACTCTTTTGGTAATGTGAAATAGTTTTTCCAATTAAATACACTTCTACAGCTGCAAGAACAAGTGGATCTGCAGAATTAATTTCTTTTTCAGCGCGGCATGTCACAGAAGCGTAAAAAAATGCTCCAACTAGGAGTTTCTATTGCGCTCTCAGATTTCCTACTGTACCAGAACGTCCGTCTGACGCATGAGAGGTGTGTTAAATCAGTGCAGCCCCCTGCATGTCGCAGCGTTCATAAATCTGTGTCCAGCCAATGGGGAGGCTCATGGTAATCCCAGCCGGTTGAAAAAAGAGAACCCGATGCGAGTCCCGAGGAGTCTTTATCTGACGGAGCGGAGCGTAAAGAGGAGGAGACGGTGAGGGAGACGCTCAGGACGAGTAGCTGCCGGTTCTGGGAGATGTCCACCACTTTGCTGAACTTTCCGAACACCGATCCGCATTTGGGATCTTTGTGAGAGGGGGAAGTGACACGCTGGTGTCGTTCTAACCCGCAGCATCTCTAGGATTGTTTGATCTAACCTCCAGCAGCAGCAGCAGCAGCAGCAGCAGCGTCTCCATCGATCCCGGTCGTCATGTCGTCCGGTGATGCCCCGGTGCAGAGTCGGCGGCTCAGCGTCCTGTCCTGGGATCAGGTCCGGCGCTTGGACTCCATCCTCGGGGAGAGCGTGCCCATCCACGGCCGCGGGAACTTCCCCACGCTGTCCGTGAAACCCCGGCAGATCATCCAGGTGAGATTGAAACATAAAGTTGGAAGGACATACAGAGGCGGCCCGGCATTATTTGGGGGGCCCAATGCCAAATTTAAGTCAGGGCCCCCATTTCAGTTCAAATGATTTACTAAATAAATAGCAGTAAACAAATTACACATTTGGTCTCACTGTCATATAAAGTAGCAGACTTGAGACAGGGAGAAGAGAGTTCAGCTATAAATCAACTAGTAATCGATTAGTTTGCACACAAAAAATGCCAGAAAAGATTCAAGTGGTGACAGTAAATGCTGGCAGCATAACTATCAAACTAGAAACCTTTTCCTCTGAGTGATTACTAATGCTGGATTAAAATACGCTGACTTCACATTCTGATGAGGGAGCTTGGAGCAACAGTAAACCTAACAAAGCGTTTCTGTGAAAGGAAGTAGCTAGAGGTCTAAAAATGTAGCTCCCATGAATTGTGATCAGGGCTTTATTGTGTTCGCTTGCATCTCTGACATTATTGGTCCGAGTTTCGGGTCCCAGGTGAGTATTTTGGTTCATCCTAAATAAGTGAATTGTGAAGTCAAGAAATCTATGTTTGGTTTGAGGGGCTTTCTGACACTGGCCTGATGGAGAGTTGGCAGCTCAGTTTGTTTCGGGCGACTTTGATAATGCGCAAATCAAGTTTTCAGTTTATAAAGATTTAACCTGACCTTGGGTCATTTGGTACCAGGCTAAACAAAACAAAAAATAAATAAATAAATGAGAGTATTTCCGTTTTATTTATTATCCAAGTCTAAAATTAGCTTTCCTTTGAAAAATTACGTTATATCAGGATGTAAATCATTCTTTACGTATGTGATGAACCTTGATACATCACAGCTAAAAAATAACACGAGCTAGTGAAATGATCAAGAACAGTTTTGTCTTTGCAAAAATTAAAAAGGTCCAATGATGAGAGATGAAGAGCCTATGACTTCCAAAACAGAAAGCTATATTAAACAGACAATACCATAATTGTCTCTTAAAATATGGATTTATTGCGCCAGGCGAGTTCGTGCTCTAAATAATATGTAGCCGGCCCTCTAATGAGGCAGCGGAGCCTTTAAAACTGCCCAAGACGGGACCGTCTCGTTACAGTGAAACAGCCACTGATTTAGCATAATGGTGAGTTGTATCTTTCATGCACTATATATTATTTTTATTTGGTAAATATTATTTTAAAGAAATGTATGAATGTTACCATAGTGACTGATAAGCGTTAGTAGTCCAAATGAACATTGTCTGATATTAAACCAGTCCGTGGCGTAAAAACATTGTGGGCCACTGGTCTGACTCAGATGAAAGCTTCAAAATTCTTGACACTTTCAGTCCCTTTCAGAATGAGTGTTTTAGAGGCTCTGTCACTTTTATGCGAAGTAGCGGTTGTAGACCACTCACATCAATGTTACGAGGCTGCAGGTTTGATATACATGAGAATGTCATGGAACTGAAAGTTGTGAAATACAAGTTAAGAATATTGTGGCTTCACAATAAGGCACTTTTTTCAAACAGACTGTAGAAGGAAACGATTTGTGCCGGAAAAAAATTGCAACACAAAAAGAGGTGTATGGTTGGTTAGTTTTATTCATGTTTAGAGTGTTTATAGAGACAGCAGAGACCCAAATGCCGACAAAAGAGTATGGAAAAATCGAAATTTTCATAAAATGTCCCTTTTAAAACCTTATACAAACTGCTGTCGAAATTATGCTTCTCTTTTCATAACCTGTGCTCTCCTCTTTGAACACATGTAATTGTTCACACTAGTAACACGGACATCTGAACTGTGACTACGGTTTTCCACTAGCTCACCAATACTTTTCCCGTATTTCCCTTCAGATAAGATGATTTACTGCTAAGGGAAAACCTGTGTTGCTGTTTAAATGGCTGCTCCTCAAATGTGACTTTAATCCTCCATATAATTCTTTTAAATGATTCACATTTTCTGAAATCATCCTGTCGGGGGAGGGAAGGGGTGAGGGGTACCCCTGTGTAAACACACATGCGCTTTAAAGCGCTTTATCATCCCGGAGGTCCCAAACGTCTGCTCCGAACAGACCCCTGCTAATGTATTTCCTTCATTATACAGTCCTGTAGGCAATGAAGACCCCAAAGAGTTCTCTTTGCATGAACCGCAGTATGTTTTTATGGACCTCTCAGAGAGCAGCTTTTGGAAAATTCGCCCACTGCTTCCCCCACATGTTCCACAGAGGCTATCTGTTACTGCTGAAAAGCCCACTGTGATTTTCTAATATTTTTCTTCAAGCTTTTTTTTTGTTTTTTGGAAGGTTTCTGAATATTTTTTTCATTTTGGAAGGGGAGAATAAAACAAATAATGATGCATTCAAAGGTTGACATATGATAGACAAAATGTCACGGATTAAACAATCATTAGGCATCTGAAGATTTGGCTTAAAGGGGAAGTTGTTTTTTTGTTTTTTTTAACCTGGACCTTATTTATAACTTGGATTACGGTCACCTACTGACCCAGACAAGTTTTAAGCCACTTGGAGTCTTTTGGGAGAAGTTTATATCCACTCGCAATCATCATATATCCATATAATGGGAGTTAATGGGGCATGGAAAGTCCCGCCTCTAAATAAGGCATTATGGCACATGTTTTCTTATTAATCGGTACTACTGTCTCCTTGGGAGTTAGGAGCATCTCGGAAGTTCCTCTTTGTTGTCTACAGCGGTGTTACAGGTGTTGAAATAGCTGTTTCCTTAAAGGGACAGTTTGGATTTTTTGAAGTGAAGTTGTGTTAAGATGTTATAACCAGATAATTTCTTACCTGTGGTTGATTTAAGTGGTTAGTCCGACATAAATCAATGATAATTTACACAGTAAATGGAGGTTGGAGTCGATGCGCCACCAATGATCTTCCTGTGTGAAACACAAACTGAACACAGAACATTTAAAGTATTTCCAAACAATTTTCTTTTATTCTAGACCAAAAGCACAATGCGTAAACTGGATGAGTCAACTTGAGTAGAATTAATAAGCACTGGCTTCTTCATACTATTTTTCAAACTGAATATAAAAGCTTTGTTTTTTACATTTGATTATGATTCTTATTTTTATTTTCTTTCTCTCTGACAGATGTTCTTGACATGTTCTAAAAAAGATTTCAATCAGTCAATGACTCAGTCAGTCAATCAATAAGTAAATCAATCAGTAAATCAATCAATCAATCAATCAATCAATCAATCAATCAATAGCATGTAAACTGTTTAAATGTTAATTAACACACATTTGGGAGAGTTTCAACAAGTTAACTTTGGACTACTAAATGAAGACACTAAGAGAATTATCTACAACAGGTAAAATACACAGTACAACTCTTGTGTTCTTCCCTTATGGAAAAGTCACATGGGTGGAAAATGCTCTTCACATACAGTAGCTACCTGTTAAACCACACATTATGTGCTTCACATGTATGGTTTTACATGGGTTTCATATATTTTTCAGGTAATCACATGAAATTTACATGTAATTCCACATGGGTTTCACACATGTTTTTTTTCATATGTAGGATTCATGTGGAAAATAACATGTTACTAACATAGCTTACATGTTATCCAATAACCTTCACATTTAATTACTGTGAAAATATTCAAAATTCACAGAGGAAATGTGTGTAAAACACAGGTGGTAACATGTTTTCACAAATCTCAGGTTTACACCCATGTAAAACCATGTGTTTTTTATATGAGTTGATATCATTTGGTACAAAACTGACAGTAACATCTGTGAAATCTGTTTTTATACGTTTGTTGTCTTGATATTGTGAACTGCAAAACAAAGAATTATTTTTTCTTTGATCAATTTAAACCATGTAAAGAGAGGTTAATCAAATCGGAAGCAGGTGGATTACATTTAAAATCCCTTCTTTAACTGGGTTTTAAAATGTGTGAATCATTTTGGAACTGTAGACCAAGTGAACAATATTCTTAAACTGTGCAGCACACGGTCAGTTGCAGGTAAATTGCTCTGACTTGGCAGCCTCTAGCCATATCATATGGCTACAGGCTTCCAACGCCTCACGGCCAATCGGAAGCTGAAATTGTCCAGAGATTTTCCAACATTTCCATTCCATTTTATTCAAATATACAAATACACATGTATGACCTACTATAACAATTATTTCAATAAGGAACTCTATTTGTAGCAAGGTGCTGCTAATATTTTGAGAAGGTGGCAGGCATTCACCAAGTTGGCCTTCCCTTTTAGGACACGACAGCTTCCAAGAAAGAAAAAAAAATCAATTGCTTGCTTACGGTATGGAAAATTTGTTTGGGAGAGATCACAATGTGGAGGCAATGGCTAACGAGGACCAGCACCTTTCTAGCTAGAACAGGTGCTCACTGCTCGAATCAATGCCTCTGATTGATGAAAAATGTAAAAATACAAATCTCTGGATGAAAACCTACAGTAATTTCAACAAAGCCACATGTGTTCTGTAGCAGGACTTCAAACAAGTGGACAAGACTCTGACAATCTTCATCCCATTTAGATCAACACCCCCATAAAATGCTTTACTGTTTCTACTGTTTTTAAATCTGGGTTAACAACTAGTTCCCAGGTGTACACTGGTTTAAAAAGTTACTGTTTTAATAAGGCAAAAATGTTCTTTCGTACCATTTCTATGGTTAGTCTTTTTAAAAAATGCTAGAGAAAGATCGAAGTGTTCTGAAACTACATATAGTACAGAGTATAGCCTCTCCCCGACATGTTGCTGCGCACCACAGTTAATACAACTGACAGTAGGCTATCACGTTTTTTCACTTTATTAAAAAAAAATTAAAACGTGACCTGTGTGGCCTTGGAAACTGAAGTGACATAACAGTCACATGGCTAGAGTGTTTAAACATTTTGCTTTAATTTCCATCCATCCATCCGTTTTCCAAACCGCTTAGTCCTCAAGGGGTCGCGGGGGGGCTGGTGCCTATCTCCAGCTGTCAACGTGCGAGAGGCGGGGTACACCCTGGACGGGTCGTCAGTCCATCACAGTTCGCTTTAATTTGTTTAAAGAGATAAGAAGAAATAAATCTTATTGATATACCATGTGTTTAGTGTTTAGTCAGTTATCATATTTGCCCATTCCGACTGTAAACCAGCGTAATGTGTCTTGGCATCACAGCTATGCATTATAAGTAAGTTGGAATACAATAAAACGATGCTATAGTATGCATTTTGCCCTCAATAAATATTTCACTGGAAGCTTGAATCTTTTTGCTTCCTGGAAACCTCCCATACCTCTCAATCTGTCTTTCAAACGTTTTCATAGGAAAAAAAAATACACTCCCCTATAGCCTTCTTGCATATGTATCACTGTAGCATAGACAATACGATTACATAGACTTTCAGGAAAATGTTGAACCAATCATTCAAAAATAACCTAACCTAATCATTCTTTATGTCATCTAGTTGCTTCACTCACTGGTGGTTGCTGGATGCTTGAAACTGTAGCTGAAACTGATGACACTTAGTGGTTAAAATGGCCTATAATTATGTGACCACCAGATGGCATTCATTCAGCATTGTAGTTTCATACCCAGTTGGTCACTCAATCATTTATTCTGAGGCAAGAACTGTATAAAAAGATGCAAACAATGGAACTCCACACCATTCATCTCAGTATACATGCACTATTCAGAATGGGAGTCAATAAAAATCGTAACCTGTTCTGTAAAAGCGAGACAACTTCAAGTTCATTTCCTCTTTTTTTTTTTCAAAATGCCAGCTAACTGGGCAAAATACAAAACAGTGTCACAACAGTTTAATAAATGTGCAGGGTCACATGGAACCTCTTTGGCAACATGCTGGATTTCCACTGATGTCACCAGATTTCATATTTGTGTAGAAAAAACTAGGGATGCACCGATCCGACTTTTTCAGTCCTGATACCGATTCAGTTGCCTGCAATTTGTGTATCTATCGATACACGATACCGATCCGATACTATTTGTGACAGTGTGGAGGTCCTGTCACTATGGCTCCGATAGATCATGTGCCCTGGCTTCTTGGCCACAGGGATATCCCTTTGGCTTTCCGGTTAGCGCGCATGACCTTCACCTGGGAGTCGTGGGATCGGAAGCCGCCTGGGCCATCGTTTTGTACCTTGCCACATATTGTTGAATTAATAAACTGTATAACTGCTGGTGCCTTTCTTGAAGAGACTAAAGGCACCAGACATTACAAACTAAATATAACTGAGACAAAATAACAGATGTAAAATATAAAATTATCACAAAAATAAAATTTCAAGTTAAAAATTTATCTTTTTTGGTGAATTTGTTGCAGATTTCCCACATTTTGAGTATCGGTTACAAGTACATTAAGAGCTGTCATCCCTCCTCACTAATTTTTTTACTCTACTCTCTTAAGGGAAATAAATCCACTACTAGCTAATGTCCTCATCCTTTTAACTGTGCTTGTTGACCAGCCCCTATAGGGCTCTGACAGGGTTCACTCTGAGATCGAAATTGTGTGTCAGAAAAACTTTGATGCTAGGCCGTGGGTTGATGACTGTCCCGACCCCTCCACTGCTCTATATGGATGTTGTGGTTGTTGTTATTTTTTCTGGCTGAAAATTATATTTGCAGGTCTAACAAAAGCATATAAACACACAACAAATGATCACATACATATGTTAAACAATGTCAGTAAAGATTGTTTTATGTGATATAACGGCATGAATTTAGAAAGTGTTCCAGTTGAACTACATTATAATCATTTTTTGACCATAGCAAAAAAGAATGGAAATCAATGACTGAATTAGACATCCAAATTTCCAAATCACTTGAACGTATAATCCTAAAAACTTTACAACAATCAGCTGGTCATACCTCCAGACCACATGAAACCTTACTATTCCATAGTGGATGACGCCATGAGGCTTCCTGACTGTCACAGTATGTGCCCCCTTGCACCCACCCACCTCCTTTCAACAGTAGATTTGTCCATGGGCCACATTTAAATACCATCTGTTTGTGGTCAGGATGGGAGTGAGCGCTGGGAGCGGTGGAAGAAAACCTCTACTGTTAATGACACCTCTGCCCTCTCAGACTCATTTAACATCAGCAGTCATCAAACCACAGCCAGAACCCACGATGACGGCTCCCTCCACAGCCTCTGTGTTGCGTCACACTACACAATGGCAAACACAGATACTCAGTGAAAGGTGGAGGGAAAAGTGGCAAGGGTATGGATTTCCTGGAACTCTGGAACTGCTCTGTCATGGCTAGTAGTGCCTGGATATGAATCAGACAGTGAGGAATGGTTTACTTTATGTTATTAGGCAACACAACAGGGACTGTAAGGTAAGCAAAGACCAGATGCTTAACTCTTCACTCAGTGTCGCCGGGCTGTAAACCAACCCCTCACTATGCTTTTGTTAAAGCTGAGGAAAATGAAAACACCACATGCTCCCAGAGGAGGAATGCTAATAGAATATATGCTTCAAATTCATGTTTTCACTATATCATTTATTTTTCACCCAAACACAGTATTTTGTATATGAAAGATCAGTTTTTGTCTATTCGGAGTTGCACAAAATTTTGAAGTTCTTATTATCTTAGGTCTGCCTGCTCCTGCAATGCTCCGCTGCAGCCTACAGCCTATTTGATTACTTGCTCGCATTCACTGTTAAATCAATGTTACGGGGGGAAAAAGTTGCGCCACTGGCGACCACATGAAACGTTGTGATCCCGCTACACAACAGGGAGCGGTATCGTTTAGGTTTTATCCGATACCGGTGCCAAACCGGTACTTTTGAAATGGTGCCGGTGCTTAAACGGTGCTTGAACCGGTGCTTCAAGAATGGAAAACAAACATACTTCATCCAAAAACCCCTCTCATTTAGTTATTTTCAGTAGGGCTGTCAAACTGTAAAAAATTCTAATCTAATTAATCACAGGGTATTTGTAAATTAATCACCATTCCTAAATATGACCAAAAAAACTAGTTTTCTGTGTAAATAATAGAACAAATATAGATGCAGTTGCTCTTAAAAAATATATATAGGAGAAATCATGTTTTGAACTTCACAATCACATTCACAATGTCTCATATGAAAAATTATAGCAAATTGAGGTAGAACTAACAAACTTACATAAACTTAACATTTGGATATCAGCAGACTGTATTAAATATTACGGGGGGGGGGGGAGTTAATTCTAGGAATTAATCGATCCGCGTTGGTGCGTTAATTTCGACAGCCCAAACTTTTAGCAGTTTGTTGCACAAAGATAGCCATGTTTACCTTTTTTGGTGATATGGAATGACTCCTGGCTGATGGCACCCTCAGAATGTTTGACATCTCCGGGACAATAAAAACCGAAATAAGGCACCGAAATGTGCGCTACTTTTTGGTCTGGTTACTGCCGTTTATGTCAGAACCGGTACCATGATGGCACCAGACATCAGTACCCATCCCTTTACACAACATATCCGAAATTTGTTGCCAACGCTTTTTGTCATCAAATTTTTTACGATTTTATTGATTCTTTGTTGCAGCCCTAATTTTAAGACATCACTTCACACAAACAACTCCAGGGCAATCAGTGGCTACCGCTGCTAGGTAGGAGTGAGGAAGATATCATATTACCGGACCAATCAGTCCATAGGTGTGAATGTTGGGTCGCTTTGGCACGCTTCAGACCAAGGCAGACCAAGGTACCAAGTTTGTCCAATAAAGGGGGTCGGCTGGGACACAGGTAATGGAAACACGGCAGAAGGGTTCTGAAGCTACCTGTTCCAGACCATACTGGGTCTAGTGGTAAAGGGGCATAAGTACACTGGTCATGATAACATAGGGGTTGGTGAAGTTTAGAGGTTATTTAGACATGTCTTTGAGAAGGATTTAAAATGGTAAAGTAGACATTTACATTGTTTATATGTGGTGTATGACTGCAGTCAAATTGAGCAAGCATCAAGTCATTCTACCCTCCCTGTGGTGTTGAGTTTTGTCTAACATGTCATCGTCGTTTAAACAACAAGTCAGTTAAAAAATCTGCTGCACCTAGAATCTCGCTAAATTGCTCCCTTGTATATAAGCCTATCAAATGAAGCCCAGGAAGTCCAAGACATTTTGTGAATCCTTGAAGCAGTGAAAAAAAAAAAAAACTTTATTGAACAAAGAAACACTCGTAACACACAGAGGAGCAAATGCTTCAGCCAGTGACTTGCAATGGTACTGGCTCACAGGTGGAACGACCACCCACGGAAATCTTTTTTTTTTTTTTTTCGACCAGAGGAAAAACCAACCAGAGGAAAAACCATTATCATCCCCCGCTGCTTGCCAGGCTACTGTGTGACCAACTGGCTGGATTAGTTGTGGAGTGCAGTTGTGAGGTCAGGGACTGCTCGATCTTAGCTGCCGTTCGCTTGGCAAGATTATCTGACTCACTGCCCAGAGCTTTCATGGGTTTCCAGGGAGCCGTGGGCTGGTAAATAGTTGCGTAATTTCAAACTTCCATAATAAAAACATATGCAGACCGCAACTTCAATTAAATAGTTGGGCAAACTATCGAGACAGCAGAATGAGACTGGGGAGACTATTTTTTGTTGCCAAGGCGTTGTCAACACTAGACCGTCTCATGTGTTTGCGGCTCTATTTTATAAGGCTTCATTGCTCCAGCGCTGGCGGAAGTGTCTCCCATTGCAGGGAGTACCAGGTGCTGGAGCGTTATGTGGGAGATGCAGAAGTCTGTTTTATGACTCCGTTTGGATGGATGTACTGTAGGGGGAATGAAGCTGTCCTCCTCACAGAAAAGACTGACACAGCTTTTGCAACTAAGTGGAGTGGCTCTTGGTTGTTGTTTTAGGGTGAAACTGTTTTAAACCGAAACTGGAAACAAACTACAAGAATCACTATGTCTGTCCAGTGTCCATCACACACCCACCTAAACAGAATATACAACAGCAACAGTGGAATGTCATTCTGACTAGATAAATGTTGCCAAGTGATATCCAAGATGGCAAGGTGATTGCTGCTGAGGGGTTTGAAAGACTTCTACAGTCGTCACCAAAAGTTTTGAGAATTACATAAATATTGGAAATTGGAAAAGTTACTGCTTAAGTTTTTATGATAGCAATTTGCATATACTCCCAAATGTTATGAACAGTGATCAGATGAATTGCATAGTCCTTCTTTGCCATGAAAATTCCACTACATTTCATTGCTGTCATTAAGGTGATAGTCTGCACTTTGTAAGAAAAAAAGAGAGAAAGGGAAATGATTTGAAAAAAAAACGATCCAAGCTCCCTCCCCCTCCCTTTCTGATTGATCTTGAAGCTGCGCCCACTTTCCGTGCACGCGCCAGGTCAATGGGCCAAGATGTGTGGAGGAGAGAGAGGAAACAACCAGAGTGTCAACAATGCCGGTATCTGAGGTTAGGATGCTTTTTTGGTTTGAAATCGGTATCTTCTGCTCATGAGCGGAGTGTTGATCCATGGCTGCGCTCGGGACTAATGGCGGAGGCTTGATTCGGACGCTCCCTGTAAACAGAAAACTGAGCGTGCGCGCAGTTACGAGCACGAGCACACAGCGCTCGTGATGATTCAAAGCCCTTGGCATCACTTGATTGGTTCAAATGGACGCCACCGTGGCTTTTGAGCCATAGCTGTAATACGGGAGGGCGGGACTTACCCGTAATGTTAGACTTCATAAAATGACTTATTTTATATCAACATTTAAGGTCAGGAGGTCAATTTAATACAATTCTTAAAATTTTAAAGGACCTGCTGAGATAATTTCAGTAATCGTCTTGTTAACTCAGGTGAAAGTGTTGACGAGCATAAGGCTGGAGATCATTATGTCAGGCGGATTGGGTTAGAATGGAAGACTTGACATCTTAAAAGGAGGGTGATGCTTGAAATCATTATTCTTCCATTGTTAACCACGCAAACCTGCAAATAAACGCGTACAGCCATCATGCGTTGCATAAAAATGGCTTAAAAGGCAAGGATATTGTGGCTAAGACTGCACCTAAATCAACAATTTTTAGGATTATCAAGAACTTCCAGGAAAGATGTTCAATTCTTGTCAAGAAGGCTTCAGGGCATCCAAGAAGACCAACAAGCAGCAGGATCGTCTCCTAAAGAGGATTCAGCTGTGGGATCGGATTGCCACCAGTGCAGAGCTTACTCAGGAATGGCAGCAGGCAGGTGTGCATCTGTACGCACAGTGAGGCGAAGACTTTCGGAAGATGGCCTGGTGTCAAGAAGGGCAGCAGAGAAGCCACTTCTCTCCCAAAAAAAAAATCAGGGACAGATTGATGTTCTGCAGAAAGTATGGTGAATGGACTGCTGAGGACTGGGGCAAAGTCATATTCTCCCATGAAGCCTATTTCTGATTGTTTGGGCCATCTGCAAAAAGGCTTGTCTGGAGAAGAAAAGGTGAGCGCTACCATCAGTCCTGTGTCATGCCAACAGTAAAGCATCCTGAGACCATTCATGTGTGGTGTTGCTTCTCATCCAAAGGAGTGGGCTCACTTACAATTTTGCCCAAAAACACAGCCGTGAATAAAGAATGGTATCAAAACACCCTCCATCAGCAACTTCTTCCAACAATCCAACAACAGTTTGGTGAAGAACAAAGCATTTTCCAGCATGATGGAGCATCATGCCATAAGGCAAAAGTGATAACTAAGTGGATCGGGGACCAAAATGTTGAAATTTTGGGTCAATGGCCTGGAAACTCCCCAGATCTTAATCCCATTGAAAACTTGTGGTAAATCCTTTAGATGTGGTTGGACAAACAAAAACTCACTAATTCTGACAAACTCCAAGAAGTGATTGTGAAAGAATGGGTTGCTATCGGTCAGGATTTGGCCCAGAAGTTGATTGAGAGCATGTCCAGTCGAATCGCAGAGGTCCTGAAAAAAAGGGCCAACACTGCAAATACGGACTCTTTGCATAAATGTCATGTAATTGTCGATAAAAGTATTTGAAACATATGAAGTGCTTGTAATTATATTTCAGTACATCACAGAAACAACTGAAACAAATAACTTAAAGTAGTTTAGCAGCAAACTTTGTGAAAACTAATATTTGTGTCAGTCTCAAAACTTTTGGCCACAACTGTACATCTGTAATGCTGCCTTCAACTCTACAGATGTAAAGCCAGCTACAGATACCTTTTAGATCCGACAAGCAATCAGAAACCTTGATCAGAAGGGAGCACATAACCAAGTATCGATAAAGAGTAAAACAGGTCTGGACAAGCCAGCTTTACTGTAAAAGCAATGTCCATTGGCCTGCCAGAGTTCTGATGTCGTGTTTTCAGCTGGATCACCACGGACGTAAGTTTTTTTTTTTTAACGTGTCCTGTCTAGCAGTATGCTACTCAGAATTGGTGTCTGAGTACCAAGTACAAGCCCAACAGTTTTACTTTCCCAAGCAGAGTATTACAGCTTCGCTGTAGTACGCCACTTGATGTATATGTATGAAAAATCTTTATTAGTGATTACTGTGGGTTCAATTTCCTGACGTCATGGACATTAAACTGAGACAAGAAGGAAGAAAGGAAGAAGGTGAAGAAAAGAAACCGGACCAGCAGAGGTGCGAACCGACGACACAAGACAGGGAGGCAAACAAAGAACACAAGAAAACATCCCAGTCCTCCACCTCTGCCGGACGGCAGAGAAACAGTAATACAAAACAAAAACGACAAACTGTACAGAACCAAACCAATAGTTCGGATCTAGTAGAATAAACTAAGAATTACACATTCACTACACACAAGCATTGATTAATGAACATAATATAAATGTTTATGCATCCAGGGTCCCATAGAGTACAGAGACCACAGGCGGATCAGCGCAAGGTCGATCACCCGCCAAGAGGGGAACAGATGGAAGCCCCAGGGGAACACCCACCAGCCGCAATGCTGGGGCCCGAGAGATCGCAGTGACGAGCCCACGGGCTCCGCCGGTAACCGGCTACGCCAGGGCGGGCCCGGATCAGGAACCGGAGGCCACGGGGACCAGGGGCACCCCGCCCCCCAGCGGGGCCCCAACCAGGGACCAGCCGACAAGGGCCCCCCGCCGCCGCCGCAGGCAAGGAGGATCCGCAGCCAACCGACGGACAACACACGCCGCCGCCACCCCGGACCAATACCCACCGCCAACAACCCGGCCCGCCTCCACACACCCACACGCCAGGGAGCCACAGCAAGAGCCACAGCGGATGTACGCCCTCCCCAGGCCGCGCCCAGCCGGCACCTGGACATCCAGATCTTCCAGCTCCCGGGTCCAGATCCCGCCCCACGTAGGGCGCCAAGATCAGGGGCCCAGCCAATGCCGGACAGCCCCACCAGGCGAACAGACCAGCCAGCAGAAGTCCTGGAACCGGCAGGAGGACTGGGCGCCAGGCACGGTCCCCACCGATCCACCGGACGGCACCAACCTGTTCTACAACCTCGGCACCCCCAGAAGAGGTGCCCCAGTCAATCCAAGGAGGACGTCGGCCCGAAACAGCGGCCGCCCGACACACCGGACCACCCAGGACCCGCCCGACATGCACCAGGACCGAGCCGGGCCGCAACCGGGACCCCCGGCCCCAGGCATCGAGAGCCATCATCAACCAGCGGGCAGGAGCAACCATCACCGACGGGGAGTGACGGGGAGGGAAGAAGATGCCTCAGGCCAGAGAGCAGCCAAACACCCAACCTGACAGGTAGACATAGACAGACAGAGACACTCATACGTACCCTCCCTCTCATGCGTACACATTCTTACAAATACAGGACATACGAAAAAAGGACGCTATACACTCATTCATACCCCCCATACGTACACTATACTCCATACTCCCAGGCCCAGGGACAGACGCCCCAATAGAGAACCCTGCCCCTGCACCCAGGAGACAGACCCCTTTGCCCACCAGGACGGGGACAAGTAGACCGCCAAGGCCCCCACACCGGCAAGAGCAGCCCACCAGCCCAGGACCCCGACCAGACGGCGTGATGTTCTATCCGGGCTCCGACCCCTGATGGTCCAACGAACAGGGGTGTGGAAAGACCCCCCAGCCTCTCTCCCCCAGCTCAATGTGGTGTTGTTGCGTGTTGTTCTAATGTGCACTTAAAACAGAGGGGGGGGACATGGGAATACTGCCGGGTACCCCCATCTCCCCCCCCGGGCCCTCAGTGTCTAGATGCGTTTAACCAGTGGGTGCCGGCACCACAGGCGAGGCCCCCACAACGGGCCCCTATAGGGGGCCCCCCATGAGGGGTCCCGCCCCCAGCGCCAATGCGCCACACCGCCAGGTCCCTACATGTGCGTTCCATGTAAATGTTGCAAGTGTAAGTGTCTAAGTTGCTCAATAAAATCGGGACCCAGGCCGCCACCGGGTAGCGAAGACGGAAGCTCCATCCCGCACCCCAGTGACGTGCCCACGTCCCAAGGCCTTGTGAATGGTAGAATGAAGGAGCAGGTGGACAGAGGCATGGGGATGGGGAGAAAATAACTGGGGTGACCATTGCCAACCCCAGGGAGCCAGCTCCCCTGCTGACTCCAATAGGCACCCCCGTTCGGCCCGATCCACCAGGGGTGGGAGGCCCCAGCACGTCAAGTCGGGGCCCACGGCAGCGGCACCCCCGAGCCCCATGGGGGCCCCGGCAATCCACCAGCCCCCATGCCAGGGGCATACCTAAATCCTTCCCAACATTCACACTGCTAACAAAACACATGTCACTAGACACCCAGGTTGAGTTTAGCCCCCCCTCCCCCTCAACGCCCTCCCCCCTCCCGTCCCAAGCGCACCCCGTTAAAAAGAGCGCCTGTGCTAGATGGTAAAAAGCCTCCCCGCCAATAAGAGACGCCCCAGGCACCGCCAGCGTCCGAGGGCCCCCGCGCCGAGGCCGGAACCCGGCGCACCACCGACTCGGGTACCCCGGACATGCCGCGCCAGGCCCGTGAGCAGACCGAAGTCCCGGGCGGCCAATCCCCAGGCCGACATCCTCCAGCCTTGCTACTACCGCCCGATGGCCGGGTGGCAACAGAACCCAGCACCTCCACCCACCAGCCCACACCCCACCAACCGGTCAGTCACCGTGGAGGCCGACCAACACCGGCCAGAGGCCCCCACCTCAGCACCCCCGCGAGGGCTAAGACCAAGACCCAGGAGCCATGTCCAGTGTCAATATAGCCGATCGGGCCCGGAGACGCCGGCCACCCGCCGCGGCCTCTCGCCGACGCCCGGACGCGGCAAGCGGCCACCGGGGAGCAAGCGACAAGAACCAGCCCGGGGAGATGGAAAGGGCAGCAGCGCCCGCCAACCACCGGCCGACCACAGCCCCCCCCCAGCCGGCACCGACGGCAGCGCCCCCCCCCGGCCAAGCCCCAGCCAGGGCCCCAGCCGGGGGGCACGCCGCCCCAGAACCCCGAGCCCCAGGCCCAGCCCAGACCCCCCCAGAGCAGCACAGCACCAGGCCAGTAACCCGTGTCCGCCAGCACGACCCCTCTAAGGCGCCGCATGCAGCCACTAGGAGTCACCACACAAAGCCCCCAAAGTCCCACCCCAGGCGAGGGTCACGGCACCTACCGCCGAACCGCAAGCGGACCCACCCCCAAGGACCTCCCCGCAGTCACCACCAACCCTTAAGCTCCACATCGGCAACCGTGTCCCACAGAACGGAATCAAGGGCCCGACCCCACTAGGTGATGGAACTGATCAAGGGTGACCAGAAAGATTGATCAGATGTGGAGGCAGATGCCGTTTCTAGACCAATGTAATCCAGAAGGAGATCTCTATATTGATTAATATTCAGAGTATTTTTATTTTTCCAGTTCAAGAGGATATTTTTCTTAGCGATGCATAAGGCGATGTAAAATAATTGCATAGACTTTGTATCCATGGTAACTTCATCTACATTTCCCAGCAAGCAAACTGTGGGAGCAGGTGTGATATTACATTTCAGACACTTTGATAGATCTTCACATATCTGGTACCAATATTTCTTAACAGGTGGGCAGAACCAAAGAGCATGAATATAATTGTCTGGTAGATTGCTTGTACATTGTAAACAGGTATCAGACGGCGTATAACCCATCTTGAACATCCGTTGCCCTGTATAATGCACTCTATGAAGGATTTTATATTGTATTAATCGTAGATTAGGATTTTTAAGAAATTTAAAGGTTCTTAATGAAATTTGAGACCAGAGGTTTTGGTCTATTGAGATGGACAAGTCCATCTCCCATTTTGAAATAGGAAGGGCTATTGATTCATCTATTCTATTTAATGTTTTGTATATTTTAGATAGCAGTTTGGGAGGGTTAAGATTAAGGAAGTCTAAAACTTTTCCTGGAATTTGTAAATCAACTGTATTGAGCCTAAATTTATTTTTTATAATTGATTTAATTTGTTGGTATTCTAAGAATTTATTCTTGTTAATTCCGAATTGTGTAACCAATGTATTAAATTGGATAAAGTCTGTTCCATCAAATATATGCTCCAGGTATTCAATTCCTTTACAACTCCAGCCTGGAAAGTTGATCATGCATTTTTTTTGTAAGATATCCGGGTTATTCCAGATGGGTGTACGCCTGCATGGGACTAGTGAGGTCTTTGTCATTTTAAGAAATTCCCACCAAGCTGTCAGAGAGGAGCTGATATTAATACTTTTAAAACATTCATTTTGTTTTATATTTGAGCTAACAAAAGGTAGATCTGAAAGTTTTATCTTATTGCATAGTGTCTGTTCTACATCTACCCAGCACTCATCGATATAACTGTGTTTTACCCATCTTGATGTGTATTGGAGTCTGTTGGCTAAGAAATAATGACGAAAGTTTGGTAGGTCTAGACCTCCTTTATCTTTGGACTTCTGTAGTGTTTTTAAGCTGATACGTGGGGGTTTATCTTTCCAAAGAAATTTAGAAACAGAAGAGTCCAGAGATCTAAACCAATCAGGTGATGGTTTGCTTGGGATCATTGAGAATAAATAATTGATTCTAGGCAAAACCATCATTTTTATTGTAGCTACCCTTCCAATAAGTGATATTGGAAGGGATTTCCATCTTGCCAGATCATCTTCCACTTTTTTTAAAAGTGGGACGTAATTTAGCTTAGATAAGTCTGAAAGTCTTGGTGAGATATGGATACCTAGATATGTAAAATTTCCCGACCGGAGCTGTAAAGCAACAGGACTCTGGTAAGAACAGTTGATTGGAAGGACTGTAGATTTTAACCAATTTATGGAATAGTCTGAAACTCTTGAGTAAGATTTTATTAACTCAATTACCTGATACAAGGAAGTTTGTGAATGCTGTAGAAATAGTAGTACATCATCTGCGTATAAACTGATTTTATGTTCTATTTTGTTGCATTGTATGCCTTTAACATTATTATTTTGCCTGATTGCTGCTGCTAATGGTTCAATAAAAATAGCAAAGAGGGAGGGAGAAAGTGGACATCCCTGCCTGGTACCTCTCTGAAGAAAGAACCTTGATGATGTTTGATTATTGGTCCTAATACATGCTGTTGGTGAGCTGTATAATATTTTTAACCAGTTTACAAAAGAATTACTGAATCCGAATTTATTTAAGGCTGCAAATAAAAATTTCCAGTTAACTCTATCAAATGCTTTTTCTGCATCTAAAGATAATATATTGGTTTGGACGTTTTTACAGTGGGAATAATCTATTAAATCTATTAATCTACGTGAATTTGTTGAAGAGAGCCTACCTTTTATAAAACCTGTTTGATCAGGGTGGATTATTAGAGGTGTTATTTTCTCTATCCTTCTTGCAAGAGCTTTGCAAATTATTTTCAGATCCACATTGATAAGAGAAATGGGACGATAACTGGTAGGAGACATAGGGTCTTTTCCTGGTTTTAATAGAAGATTGATGTAGGCAGAATTCATGTTTGGTGGTATTCGACCATTTTCCTTTGTTTCCTGCAACATTTTGTAAAATGTTGGTGCCAGAATATTCCAGAATTCTTTATAGAACTCTACTGGAAATCCATCTGGACCTGGAGCTTTATTATTAGGCATGGATTGGAGGGCCTCCTGGAGTTCAGACACTGTTAGCGGTGAATCCAGGGCCTTTGCTTGACTGTCTGAAAGTTTAGGAAGAGTTATTTTATCCAGAAATTGTACAATATCATTATTTGAAGGGTTTATCTCTGGTGTGTATAACGTCTCATAAAATTCTTTGAAAGTGTTGTTTATTTTTTCAGGGTCATATATTATATTCCCAATTTTGTCTTTGATTGCAGATATAGTTGTTTTTTCTTTATTTATTTTTAATTGATTAGCTAAGAAGCTACCTGATTTATTACTATGTTCAAAGTTTTCTATTCTAAGTCTTTGGATTAAAAACTGCGTCCTTTTATTAATAATTTCATTTAATTCTAATTTTGCTTTCCTTATTTTACTTAAGCTCTCTTTATCCAGGGAAGGTTCTAATGATTTAATAGTTTCTTCTAATTCCTGAACATGTTTATTTTCTGTTCTCTTTTTATTTGATGAGAATGAAATTATTTTACCTCTAATCACAGCTTTCCCTGCTTCCCATAGAGTGGATGGCGACATACCAGGGAGATCATTAAATTCCATGTATGAAGCCCATTCTTTTTCAATATATTTAATAAATTCTTTATCCTTAAGTAATGATGTATTAAATCTCCAATTTTTATATTGAAGGGTTGCAATTTTATTTGCTAAATTTAAAACACAAAACACAACCAAAAGTGTGAATGGTGTTCTCTCTGTGTTGGCCCTGCAACAGACTGGTCTGTCAGTGTACCGCCAACACTGATATGTGGATAGCCCAGCCCCTGACCCTGAATGGAACGGTTAGATGGATGAGAAACAGGAGCGTGATCGCTGATCACTATAGGATGTATCTCAGTGTCTGAAATGTCATTCAACAGTGAGCTGCTGACTAACAAATAGTCCAATCTAGAATAAGAATGATGTACGTTTGAGTAAAAAGTGTATTTTCTGTCGTTGGGATGAAGCGATCGCCATGCATCGCAGAGTCCATAATCGCTCATGTACTGTTTAACTATATCTATGGATTGCCATCTGCGCTGAGTCCCTGCTGTACTGAGCCTGTCTATTTCTTCATTTAGTCCAAAGTTGAAATCTCCCCCAAGAACAAGTGAGCAATCCATGTGATTAGCCAGAACCGAGAAGAAAGTATGAAAGAATGAGGGGTCGTCAACATTTGGACCATATATACTAACTATACATAACTTTTGGTTATTTATAAATAGTTTTAATATTATAAATCTACCTTCTGGATCTGTAGCTGTGTCTATTACTTTAAAATTAGTATTTCTATTTATTAATATTGCTACTCCTCGTTGTCTAGAGTTATAGCATGAAGAAAATATATTAGGATACTCTGGTGTTTTTAAATCATTAGCTGTTGAACTTGATTTATGAGTCTCCTGTAGTAAGACGACATCTGCTTTCAGTCTTGTAAGATGGTTGAAAATCTTAATGGTTTTATCTCTGGAGCTAGCGCCGCGAATATTCCATGTTATTAATTTTACAGGATTCATAGAGCTAAGATAAACCTTAGACATGTACTATCGCCAAGGATGAATATAGGTGTAATTTTGGTTTGTCCATGGGGTTGCCAGATTGAAAAAAACCAGAAGCAGAGATAAAGCGAGGCAAATAATGCACCATACAAGTGTGTACAGAATGAAAGTATGATGGAAAAAAAAACATGAATATGCCATGATAAAAGTCTGTGTGTGTGTGAGAGAGAAAAAGGAAAAAAGGTGATAAAGAGATTTGGTGGTACAAATGTGAGAAAGAAAATAGAGAAAAAGAAAAAAGAAGAAAAAAAAAGAAAAAGCAATCTAGTGCACAGCCCTGCCCCTACCCACATTAACAAACAAAAACAGCCTGCTGAGCTGTGCTTTTTTTTTAAACTATAGTTGTCTGATAAAGCTAATTCTGTCTTGGTTCTGTTAAATATGACTAATAAAGCCAAGGAGTAACCTGAGGGTCCCTAAACAGCTGACCGTTAACATACAGTTTATCCACACTAACCGTAGCCCTACAGCCCTCACTAATATGTTTTTTTCTAATTGGAAATAACACGCGTCTTCTGTCCAGGATTTCTTTCGGAAACTGATCATTAACGCTGTAATTCGTCCCCCGTAGCTCTCTCCCGCGTCCTTTGACTTGTTCTTTTTGTTTAAAATGTTCAAATTTTGCAACAATTGGTCGCGGGCGGGTGTTGTTGGGCTTCTTACCTCCGAGTCGGTGAACCCGATGGAAGGTTATGTTTTTAACCGTGTCGCCTGGCAGTTTCAGCTGGTGTTGAATGAACTTTCGCACGGCTACTTCAGCATCTTCCTCAGCCTGCTCTGGTATCCCCGAAAAAACAAGATTGTCCCTCATTGATCGGGCCTGGATGTCTAGAATAGACTCCTTGAAGCTTTTGTTTTCTCCCGACAGCTGCTTCATCCCCTCGGTGAGTTTCTTAACATCTTCTTTTAGTGTTTGATTTTCTGTAAGTAGTAAAGCTACCTGTTGTTGGCTGAACTCCAGCGATTCCCTCAGAGCCTGAAATTCTTTATGCAGAACCTCCACCAGCGCGAGACGGGCGTCCAGGCTGGTTAGCTTCTTGTCTATTGAGTCCAGGATGTCGCCGTAGCTTCTATCTGGCGAGTCGGTGGATGTGCTAGCCTCGGAACGAGTGCGCTTCTGCGACGGTGTGCTCGTTGTTGTATCCGAAGCAGGTTTCCGTGACTTACCCATAACGATGTTATCAAAGCACTCGTCTAGGTAGCACTCCAGCGAATCCAATGTTTCCTCGTCCAGGTTGTTTAGAGGGAAAAAAAAAAGTAACTTGATGGTTAGTTTAGAAGCTGCGTTTGGTTCAAAATGATTTTCTTATTTTACCTGACTGATTGTATATTTTACCACATAACCGCCATGTTCACCTATGCACAGCTCTCGCGAGAACTCAGCAGCTCATCCTGCACCCCTTTTCTTCAGGGACGTAAGTTTTACAAAAAGAGAATTGGACCACATGACCGTTCCAAGTAGAAAACTGTACAGAGTTGAGCTGAGTCATGCCATGCTGAGTAGGTGCTGGTGGTAAAAGGTAATCGGAAGAAGGATGAAGGCTGACACAGGCCATGTTCACACGTAGCTGGGATTTTTTTAAACAAAGGTTTTCATCCTTGCTCCTTGAAAAAAAAATCTCCATCCACACTTAACCGCATAAATGCGTTTTTCAGCACATTCATAGATGTGGCAAACCAGTAGGGGGCAGTAATCCCAATCCACTCAGAGTAACTATCTATCCTCTAACTTCAGCACACAGCAGTCATACAGCTTATAAAAGTGAACAAAAAAAACAGCTTTAACAATGAATGATGCCAACAATGCTCTGAGGGCACAAATTATGTTTTTGAGGTTAAACAAAGGTCGCACAAGTGATAATGAGCATTTTTTGTCATGGATAGTGACGTTACGGCTCTTAAAATGCCGTTTTCAACTGTCCGCACGCAGGTACTGAAAACGGTGAAAATACAAATCTCCAATTTGGCCTGAGTTTTTAAAAAAATTAGTTTTTGGCACCGCAAATCTCGGTTAAGTTTCGATGACAGGCCAAACAATAGAAAAATATGTATGCTCTGTGAGATACCCGGCTACGTGTGGACAGGGCCCGAGTCTTATAGCCGCCATTTTAGGATACATCTGGAAATTTTCCCCCAATGCTGATCTAGTAAATTAATGTCTTGAACAACAGAAAACCGATGCACGACAGAAGGAACAGTGCATGTAGGGGCAATATTGAGTGACCAATTACTGGTATGTGCTTTGACTGTAGGAGTAATCTATAGTAAAAAAATGCACATATTAAATTTTTAAATATGTTTTTCCTGCATAAAGAACTCCCAGACATGGTTTGAATTTATGACCTTGTTACTGTGAGACAGTAGTGTAAATAACTGGTCATACTGCCATGAACTTTTTTTATAGTTTTATTTTACTTAAAAGTGGATTAGATTAAACCAAATTCATTAACTTCTAATACACTGACTTGACTGACAATACTTAACTGTCTAAAATTTTGCCTGCTAATATTGACTTTATGACCAATTATTTGGTCAAGGAGTAGTTGTTAGCAGCTGAGATGCAAATATTATCTTGAATTAACTTGCCTCTTCAATAGTGTAAAGTGATTATAACATCTTTTTGTCATCATCCTATATCTTAATCAGGTCATTTTATAACTAAAAATTTTGTCTGTGAACTATGGGGAAATTTTTCTAGTCCCTTCTCTAACTCAGCAACCTGAGGTCAGAATATTTGACCCAGTGTTCAGTTAAATCAGTGCTTCTCAAATGGTGGGGCCCGCCCCCCCGGTGGGGCGCGGAGGGGTGGTAGGGGGGGCGTCAGATAACCCCCACGCGCCTCCTGGGAGCCAAGGCTTTTATTTATACTTTAACTGTGATTAAGCCTCCAGTCACTAGGTGGCAGCAGTGCTCAAACTTATCAACAAGCTGTCTGTTCAGCCCAGTAGAAGAAGTCTACACAGACAGAAATGAGAGACAAAAATGTTGTCTAATCCACGCTGCGGGAAAGGGAGATGGAATCGCGGAATTTAACAACTAAAAATGGAGTACACAAACGCCGTTCCTGTAGTGATCTGGCGGCTCCCGCTCCTGTAAGGCTGCCTGTTTGCTGTTACCAGGTGGTCGGCCCTCCTATCCATGCAGACAGACTAAACCTGCCCGCCATAGCGGGAAAACTCGCAGAACCACAGACATCCCCGCATCCCCGAAAAAAACCCAAACAAACAAATTGACACTTAGCGTAAAGAACAGAGATATTTATGAATCGGGGGAAGATCCTTCTATAATTTCTGTAAGCCCACGGTGACGACCAGTGATAGCAAGGTTTGCATTAGAGACAAGAAGAAACGAGAGCTCTGTCAGGGGAAAAAACGCAAACGAAGCGCTGCAGAAAGACCGTTAAACATAAAAGCACTGACATATATTGATTCCACTGGAGTCTGGAAAGGACTAGGAAATAAAAATGAACATAGGTTTAGATAAATATGGAAGTAATATGAATATTTACTGTTTCCAGGAGACTTGATCAGCTGGTGAGAGATCTTATGTAATAGGGCCTATGAAAAATAAGAGATTATTCGTTTTGCACATAGGATGCTTTTGTTCTTTAAAAATGACAGGAAAATAATTGAAAATAATTGAACCACAGCACTGTTAGATTTACAGTAAATAGTTGTGAATAACAGTAAATGTGGTATTTGGTTATTGATTTGGTCAATTGTTTTCAGTCACCACAATCACACTTTTTTTGGTTTAATAAATATGACTAGAATGGAAAAAGCAGAATTCAGAAAAATCTAAATGGAAAAAGTGGAACTTGTGAAATAAAGCATTTCTAACATAATAAATTGATTTCATAGGGTTGCAGAGCTGAAAAGAAAAACAATGAAGGTGAAGTTATGTAGCTTGAAAAGTGATAATCTGATGAAGCTGACAGGTTATCAATGAACATAGTTTAAAAAAGCTTCAATATTCAATATTAGTTTAAAAATCACATCCCAGTGAATCATTTGAACTGTTTCTGTTCTGAGCATCACACAGACCGAACAGTCTGGATTAAATGTTACCAACCGAGTTAATAAACTGAACGTGGAAATACTGTCAAGACCTAAAAATAGTAAATGAGCTGCAACCATTTGAAGTAGTTGCATCTTATTTAATTAATCTTTTTTTCATAATCACTATATAGTATATGCAGTGTGCTGGTGACGGTTTATATAAATAAATAATTAAATATTTTTACATATCAATCTGGATGGGGTGGGGGGATGGGGGATCGTGAAAAAAAATCTGTTCTCTGGAGGGGGGCATGGCAGAAAATAATCGAGACACACTGAGTTAAATCAACAGCTTAAACCAATTGTTTGGGTTAAGAAATACCCCAGACGTTTTTTATGTATACTTTGACATCTGTTTATCCTGAAATCCAGAACTACAAGACAACAATGATGGATTCCCGAGGCTCAGTGAAAGTTATTAAATGGACAGCTGTGTTTTGCATTATAGGTCTTGAGCTTCATCAGTGTGGTCAAACAGGAAACAGGTTCTGCACAGTTCAGAAATGCTCCAAACTATCCCAGCAGTGCATGGGTGGTGTGCCAAATAAACCCTACTCACAGCTGATGTGGGTTTGCATCTGTTGTGCTGCTGTTCCTGTGTAACTCATGTCTGATCAGATTAGTCTGCTAAACCAGTTAGGCCTATTTGCTTTGTTTGAGATCTGTTTTACAATATCTAGGGCAGAGTCACCCACAGGCTCTGTGAGTGAGGCTACCAGTATATAGGGTGTAGCTACAGGAGATTAGGTGACTTTATACATTGTTTTTTGTTACTACATTACTTAATGCACTTTCTTATTCTTAAGTTGTCTTGTGGTAATTGATTAAATGAAATGAGCATGCTGTGTGCGCTCTGTGCAACTGTGGACAAAACAGTATCTCTCCTTTTATTATTATGGCCACTGCCACCGATGTTTGTCCGGAACCCACGGCGGGTTGGCGCTCAGAGAAAAGGGGCCCTCCAACTATCAAATTATTCCCAGGAATTTTTTTTTTTAAATAGGCCTGTTTGTGAAGTATAATATAGACTTGATTATGAAGTTACTATACATTAAAGGGAAATTCAGTTTTTTTGTGTTTTTTTAAAAGACGGAACTCACCCTGAGACGTTTGGAGCCAGTTTCGAGCTGTTCGGCAGTGTTTATACATCCAGTCTTGATCAGCTGTATCCAGAGAACAGAGGCGCTCGGGCCAGTCCAAATGCCACTTGTAATAAGGTGTATTCTGCCCCAAACGCCTTAATTTGACCATGTTTATATTCTCCTTGGACTTACAAACGCCGGGGAAGTTCCCGGCCAATTTGGGGGCTTAACAATAAAATAAAAATAAAACGGTGACGAGTCTGCCCATATATAATATATAATATATATATATATAATTATATATATATATATAATATATATATATACACACACTAAAAAAAAAGCTTGTTTTCCAAATAATTTCCAAACGATTGTTAAGTTTTTGGGTAAAAATAAAAGAAATATCACACATAAGAACATTGCAACTTTTGTTGCGAGTTTTCACAAAAGCTGCCGCAACATCAGCCATTTTATGTCGCAACAATCACAAAAATCTGTAGGGACTGACTATTGAAAGGTTTAGATGAAAGGATATTAATGTGTCAGAAAGGCATTGTTACTATTTTAGCAAACCATGTACATGTTTCCTCAAATTTTTTAATTTTTTTTTTCTTATTTGGTTGTTCATATTAAAACCCAATAAAATAACAAATTAGATTAAAATCCCAATAGCACTGCAATGCATGATTTTCATGTCACATCATGCCACTACTACTCTTCTTTTCCGAACAGCAGATTTGATTTAGTTGGTAGCTGAATCAGGGAGAAAGAAAGCATTCATCTTTGTGCATGTATAAACCTGTGCTTACCTTCCTCTGATTTGTAACTTCACTTGGAATCACGTCACTAAATTTTCTTTTTTATTCTCTGCATATTTCAGGTGGTCAGAGCTCGGCTGGAGGAGAAGGGTGTGTCTGTATGTGATGTAAAGCTGAACGGTTCTGCGGCCAGCCACGTGCTCCACCAGGACAACGGCCTCGGCTACAAAGACCTGGACCTGATATTTGGCCTACGTCTGTCTGACGACAAGACTTTTCGCCTGGTGAAGGACGTGGTGCTGGACTGCCTGGTGGACTTCCTGCCTGAAGGGGTGAGCAGGGAACGAATCACAGCCCTTGCCCTGAAGGAGGCCTACGTGCAGAAACTGGTGAAAGTTTGCAACGACACGGACCGCTGGAGCCTCATCTCACTGTCTAACAACACTGGCAAGAATGTGGAGCTGAAGTTCGTCGATTCTCTGAGGAGGCAGTTCGAGTTCAGCGTGGACTCCTTCCAGATCTCGCTGGACTCGTTGCTGCTGTTCGACCGTTGCTCTGAGACGGCCATGTCTGAGACCTTCCACCCTAGTGTGCAGGGTGAGAGCATGTATGGAGATTTCGAAGAAGCTCTGGAACATCTCCGCTCCAGAACTATCGCCACCCGAAGCCCTGAAGAGATCCGGGGTGGCGGGCTGCTTAAGTACTGCCATCTGCTGGTGCGCGGGTTCCGTCCGTCCTCGGAGAGTCACATGAAACAGATGCAGCGCTACATGTGCTCGCGCTTCTTCATTGACTTCCCTGACATATGTGAGCAGCAAAGGAAACTGGAGGCCTATCTGCAAAACCACTTCGTCGGCATCGAGCACAAGCGCTACGAGTACCTGCTGACGCTGAGGCAAGTGGTGGACGAAAGCACCGTGTGTCTGATGGGCCACGAGCGCCGCCAGACGCTGGCTCTCATATCCGCCCTGGCACTGCGCGTTATGGCCGAACACAATGCCATCCCTGCCCTGTCCAATATCACCTGCTACTACCAGCCTGCTCCCCACGTTAGAGACGTCAACTTCAGCAACTACTACGTGGCGCAAGTTCAGTCCATGTTTGTGCGCAGTAAATCTTACCAAACATGGCTGCCTTGCAGCTGAGGACAATCATAAGAAATATTTGAAGATATTTGTGTTTTATGTTTGACTGGTTTAAAAGTTTGTTTTTTTACCTGCTGCCTCCACAGCAGGTTTTAGTGTTGCATTCTGGCTCCATCAAGGCTTTAGTGGACAATCGACTGGCATTCTGGGAAGTGTAGGTTGCACAGCTTATAGTCCAAGTAGATATAAATCACTAAATCAAACTAATACATAACAATTCATTTGTGGTCTTGGGATCTGCCGGTATCAAATTCTTAAAGCATAACCTTATATCAAGCTTCATTCATCCAAAAATAAAGAAATGTATGAAGTGATCAAAAGGCTTTTTATTTAAAACTGAAAACCAGCAACGCTGCTGCTAATTTAATATAAAATAATGTATAAGTTAATACAGCTGTAAAAACAGCATCTGACATATTCTTGATGTATAGACTCATAGAAAATATATGAATTAAACACTTAAAACCTTTAGTAGCAGGATTAAGGCAAACATGCCTTTCTGCTCTTTGTAAAATAAGACATTTTATTTCACTGATATTAGCTGGTCAGACTATCTGCTCAGGTTGAGTCTGCAGTTAGCTGCTTAACAGACATTTGACTCATAGCTTGCCAAACTATGATTAATGGGTGTTGCTTTTGTGGTTTAATAAGGTGTCCTCAAAATGCACTTAAAAACTGTCAGATGATCCAAAATGCTGCAGCAAGAGTTCTGATTAATATTAAAAAGAGAGATCACATTTAGCCTTTTTTAGCTTCCCTTCATTGGCTCCCTGTTAAATCCAAAAAATAATGTAAGATCCTCCTCCTTCCGTATAAAGCCCTTAATCAAACTCTATAATACATCAGAAATCTAATTGTGCCATATGTTCCTAACAGAGCACTTTGCTCCCAGAATCCAGGTCTACTGGTAGTTCCTAGGATTTCTAAAAGTAGAATGGGAGGCAGATCTTTTAGTTACCAGGCTCCTCTCCTGTGGAACCAGCTCCTAGTTTTAGTTCATGAGGCAGATACTCTCTGTTTTTAAGACTAGGCTTAAAACCTTCCTTTTTGATCAAGCTTAAAGTTAGAATTGCTTAGGTTATCCTGAGCTATCTCTGTAGTTATGCTGCTATAGGCTTACTGTTGAAGGGTAAACTGACCACTTTTCTTCACTCTGCTAATTTTCTCTTCTACTACTCTGCAGTTACATTTTGGCTGTTAACCTTGTTTTTTCTCAGTGTTTTTTTTTTATATAGAAGGTACACCTGGTCTGCATGGCAACCTGCTCAGCTGTGATGCCTTCTTGGAGGGGGCATGATGCCTCCAGTAACTGAACATCCTCCATGTTTGGTTATCAGCATTTTCCTTTCTTTATTGTAGAAAGTACTCTTACATTAGTTCTTTTGTTCTTTTTGTATCTCTGCTCTGTTTTGGCAGATGGTCGCTCTTACTGAGCCAGGTTCTGCAGGAGATTTGTTCCTGTTAAAGAGACGTTTTTCTCTCAACTGTCACTTCATGCTTGATCAGTATGAGGGATTGCTGTGAAGCCAACGACACAAGGCAGGCAACTTTCTACTGTCGCTGTAAATTAGTCCAGTAGTGAGTTCTGCAATTCAGTAATGCAACCCAATATGCTGAGATTCCTTAAAACAAAACTTTTAAACTGATTGGATTATAACTATAATTGAATTAAAAGTGCCTTGAGATAATTGTTATGAACTGGTGCAATAAAAATAAACTAAATCGATTTTAATCATGTGTAAGCTAAAATAACCAGGCAGCAACATTTATTTTTCTTGTTTGTAATCATCACAGAGGTGTAGGAACCGCCTTTTAGACAGCTGACCTGAAGTGTTCAGCAATATGTAGGGGTGAGGGGATGCAGTGCTACTCTGTGTTTCATACAGCTGGAGTCTGGTCGCGATAGCAGTTTCCCTGGCATTTCATTAAATAGACCTAAAACCCATTGGATGGTATGGTGAAACATTTTGGTGGTTATGAAACTGGAACTTTTTACACAAACTAGCCTTTGACGTTCAATGCTATTGTAGCCATTTCACCTGATGATGCCTATTCGACAAATACCAAGAATTGTAATGGATGCAGTTTACCACCATTTAGCAGCTCACTGTGGAGCGGTCATGATGAATGTCAGCCTCTCTAAGTCTGAAACCATGGGTCTTGACCAGAAAAAATTATATGGTCAGAAGTACCTTTGTGTCCTTTTCACGAGTGATGGTAGGATGGAACGGCAAATGGAGAGACGGATTGGGGCTTTGTCTGCTGTTATGCAGATGCTGCTCTGGTCTGTTGTTAAAAAAGAGCTGACCCAAAAAGCAGAGTTTTGGCTGTTGGTTTAGGGCCCAGTCCTAACTTAGGTCATGAGACACGGATAAGGACCAAAAGAGCAAGTATCTGGGGGAGGAGACCCTGGGGAGGATTTAGAAATAAGCCATATGGGTATTGCGATGCGCGCAATGAATTCTGGGGTTTTGGATCCCAAACTGCCATAAGCGAACACACATAGTCAGCGGGGATTTGTTTGGGGCCCAAAAGCTGTGATCGGGGGTCCAAGCCGCATTCGTCAGCATGCACACTCGCAATACCGATATGGCTTATTGTTTGAGGGATTCTATATCCTGTCTGGCGTGGAAATACCTTGGGATCCCCCAATATGAAAGAGGGTGTCGCCAGGGAGAGAGACGTCTGAGGTTCCCTCCTGGCCCTGTTACATCTTGAAACCCGATCTCGCCTAAACGTAAGATGAATTATGAATACTCCTTCAGCTTTTAAGTAATGACTTTTACGAATGTAATTTCCGAAACATTCCTTCTTTATGTACATGGAGCAGTATCTGTACATACACTTCGTCATTATATTTATCATACCAACTAAGAGGACATAGGAAGTGATTTTTGTTCTGCTCCATCTTCTTGAGGAGTTATTTCTGTAAAAAAAAAAGTAGTTTTGATATGAGATTGGCAATGGTGATAATTGCTGCTGAAGGACTAAAGGGGTTCTAGGTAATGTGTGTGTGATGACAGAGCCGTAAGCGAGCCAGAATGCAGGCTTACCTGTACTGGAGGTCCACCAGAACATGACGCCACAGAATCTTTCTAGTCATTCAGGGTTCGTCTACACATTAACTCTGTAGCAATTTGGCTTTTTAGAATTCATGTTTTAAAATATATTATTTGTTTGCCTATGTCTTTCAAGTTGTATTGTATCTCAAAAACTTAAGTTATTTGGGTTGATACTGCTGTAAAAAAAAAGGTGAGGGAGGATGGGGTAAAATGAAACCTATAATCAATGTGTTTATACTTTGACGGCCTTTAACCCAATAGTGGAGGTGTAGGGAAAATATGAAGGCTTTATCTGTGACAGGAACTTTGCTGTGTCAAATTATTTTCTGATGAAAGCTTCGTTAAACTGTGCATAGTTGGTATTAAGTCTGAACACAGTTCTGTGCATGTTCTGTCTGTGGTTTCAGCTGACCTGACTGGAAGGGTAAAGAGGCCAAAGAAGTACACTCTTGTGAAGCATGATAAATAAAGTGCCTAAATATTAGTTTCTTTTGAAATAGTTGATATGTAAGATCTATTTTTGAACCCGTTGTGTCCAATTTACTGTGCATTTTGATATCCAGTTTCAGGATTTTTCCTTTGAGTTTTTGAATAAAACATGTCAAAAGCTAAAATATGAGTCTGTATTGGTCCCTTCTTTACACCCAGCCTCGGACTCTCGGATTATGCAGAAATGGAGTTGGCATGTTCTCCCTGTGCATGCGTGGGTTCCCTCCGGCTACTCTGGTGTCATCCCACAGTTAAAAAACATGACTGTTTGTGTAGCATCTGTGATGCTTGTCAAAATGCCACTCATGCGCTCTGGAGGACAAAGTATAGCTGAGACAGATGTCCAGTGCAGAGCCAAGTGCATTTATTCAGGAATATGTAGAAAACAAATCATTGCAGCAGCAAAAATACATACATGCAGCACTCCTCACAAACAGAGCTGTATTTATAGCAGGTGTCACTCATTAGACCTTACCAAAAAAGAGGAACAGGTAAATACAAAATACAATACTCCATTATTCTTGAAATTATCTTTAGTTTTACCACACTAAAACATCTTGTATAAATTGAACTACAAAAATTGACGTTTTCCTCAGCAAAACGTAAATCAATACCTTGTAAATACACTAAAGATTGTCAGAGCAACTTTCCAGGGCACCCCTCCTATTTTTCCTGAATTTAATGTCCCGGAACCTTCCTAAGGTGCTCTGGCTACCTGGGGACTCTTTTGGCCAGAACACCTAAAGTGTCACAACAAAATCAGGTAAGTACAATACAATGGCTGCATCCGAAAACCTCTACTCCGGTTGCTACGTAGTAGGCGAAAAGGAGTATTCAAGCGATGTAGTAGATCCAAATCTCCAGCATGGATCTGAGTAGAAAGCACAAAGTTCCAGGATGTGTACTACCGCCACAGTAAGCAGGTGGTGGATGCTACACTGTCCCACAATGCAGCGGAAGCACCTAAATCGTAGAAGAAGAAAGACCTAGCTAGAAATGGCTACAGACAAACTGTGAACCATTAACACTGCTGCAATTTTGGCATAAAAATGCACGTGTAGCGATGATATTGATTACTGTAAATTTTTTTTGACTACAGATTTACCATTTAAGTTGATATGTTATACCAGACAAAATAACCGCTAGTGGATGGCAGGACCACAGGCGACCTTACGTAATATAAACATTCGGATCAACAGATCAGTCATAAGGGTCAAGGGACACACAAAATGGGAGAGCATTACGTCCAATTTTAATGCCTACTACTCACTCGTTTGCTACGTAGTATTTACTACATCAACACGCGAGTAGTAGTTGCTACGTAGCATGTAGTAAATATTAAGGATTCGGAAGGAGGGATTCATTCAATTTCATTTAAAATTTTACTTTTCTAAAAAAAAAAATAATAATTCTCATTGTGCATTTGTCTGATTTCCCACACAAAACACCAAAAGAGACCTTTGCAATGGATTGCTACATTACATTTAAATGACGTTGTCTCTTTACGCCCTTAAGCCCGAGGCGTTTTTCTTTTTCAGAATTTGGCATACCTACACTGTGGAAGGCTTTTTACAGCTTGTAATAGGTCTAAAATGTTCAAATTGCTCTGAAATAATACAAAAGTCTATGAGGATACTGTGAATATGAAAATAATCACGAAACTCATAGTGGAAATGAGTAATTGAGGTTGAAAAGACAGAAAATATGAATTCTGCCTGACTAAAAATATACATTATAGATAGCTGAGCTGCTTTTTTTCATTGTAAAGAAGCAAATAAACATAATAAATAGTAACGACTCACTCTTATTGATTAAGGTATGAATTTGTAGGTGCATGGTTGTTTGTCCTGTGTGTCTATGTGTTGCCCTATGATGGACTGGCGACCTGTCCAGGGTGTTCCTCAACTCGAACTAGATGATTGTTGGCTTTAGGCACCAGCCTCCAAGCGACCCTGCATAGGACAGCTGAGTAGAGATAATGAGTGGATGGATGCCTTATGGATGGACATTCTGTGGCTGACATATTTCTGCTGCTAAAGTCGTGGTAAAGACTTTCATTCCAGAAGCACAATCTTACACTAAATATATTTAGACAAATGTAACGTTAACATGAGGGAACATTTATACAGCTGAGATAAAAATGTACCAGTGGAACAATTAATACCTCTGCTGTTATTACTTAGTCCAATCCTCTTTTGCTGATGAGACAGCACTTGGAACAAGCTTTTATTGGCAGAGACCAACAGAATTTTATAAAAAAATGTTTGGGTATTTCAAATAGTTAATAATGACATACTTACAAGGTCTAACAAGCCTCAGGCATCACAGGTACTCCTGAGTTCTTATCAAAGGATGGATGCTCTGTAATGTTCTCTCGCTAAAACGAAACAAAACTGAAACCTAAAAAGGAGAGATCAAGTATCAGCACCCAGCTTCAGTTAATACCAACAGAAAGCACTGATCAGGCCCAGAATCTAGGTTGAGTCATAGTCTCAGACTTGAACCACCAGGGTTATTTAAAGGCAATAACAAGTTCAGCATTCTTTCACCTGAAGAACATTTCTAGGACTAAAGGACTGATGTCAAAAAGGGAGCTTAAAACACCGATCCATGTGTTCATCTTTAGTTGGACTGATTACTGCAACAGCGTCCTCACAGGCAGTACCAGTGCCAGTGCTATTTAGCTGGGGGCAGCGGGGACTATTTTTATGGGGAGGCCAGTTTATTTTTAAGCCCTTTACGGTTTTACGTCCCTTTAGCAGTGTTTTACATACGTCCGGGTCAAATCTTGTTTTATTTACCCTTTCTATGTACATATTCATATAATACATCATTTGAGAGCTGATATTCTTTCATGGGCACACTGGCCATAGGGAGGTTCAAGAGTTTTCCTGAACCAGAATGTTTGTGTGGGTGAGTGAGTCATCTTCCTTTAAAGAAGATCTTTGTAAGTGCTTCTGATTTCACTGCAGCTTCAGGTGATCGGTACAGCACAGCCCAAAAGTTTGGACACACCTTCTCATTCAATGAGGGTCTTTTCGTTTCATGACTATTTACATTGTAGATTCTCACTGAAGGCATCAAAACTATGAATGAACACATATGGAATTATATAGTACTTTTCCAAAAAGTGTGAAATAACCTGGCCTCCAAAGTCAACAGACCTGAACCCAATCGAGATGATTTGGGGTGAGCTGAACCGCAGAGTGAAGGAAAAAGGACCAACAAGTACTAAGCATCTCTGGGAACTCCTTCAAGACTTTTGGAAAAACATTTTGGGTGACTACCTCTTGAAGCTCAAGAGAATGCAAAGCAGTGATCAGAGCAAAGGGTGGCTACTTTGAGGAATCTAAAATATAACATGTATTCAGTTATTTCACACTTTTTGTTTAAGTACATAAAGTAATTCCATACATTATGTGTTCATTCATAGTTTTGATGCCCTTAATTGAGAATCTACAATGTAGTCATGAAAAGAAAGGAAAGTCATTGGTGTGTCCAAACTTTTGGTCTGTACTATACCTCTTGGTGCTGAACTCGATTCTGCTGTCAACTATTTTGATATTGTCAGCTGCAACCAGACATCGCTAGCAACTTCTACTTAGAAACAAAGTCAACCCAACCTCACATTGCTTTCAAATATAATTTATTTTTGTGAGATAATAATTGAAAAAAAAAATCTTACCTATCTCTGCCATGTTATTAAATGATGTATGCCATTCAAGGCTACAATCATAACTGTATACACAGTAGACACTTTGTCAAACCACTAAGTAACCAAATAAATTACAACGTACTGTTTAAAGCCACATTGTAAAACCCAGGACAGAGCCCTCTCAAACAAAAACGGTATTTTTACACCCACAATGGTCCAATTAATGTCCTCCAATATAATAGATAGTCCACAATAATTATTATATCCAAAATCCAATCTATCTCTATGTTTTTATCAGCGAGCTGCAAACAACAAATTGGTGCATTACTCACACTGGCCTGTATGGAGTGTTAACTAGAATCAACACATTCATTGCATAATTGGAATTAATTTATACAGGCGTTATAATCTGTTTTTGGTGGGCCGATACCTGAATGAGGGGGGACCGGCCTCCCTAGGCCCACCCTCAGTGGCCACATCATCCCAGTTCTGAAGTCCTTACACTAGGTCCCTGTAGCTCAGAGAATAGACTTGGCAATATTGTTACTAGTTTATAAATCGTTGAATTGGCTTATCACCAATGTATGTTGAAGATTGGGTGTGGCTGGTGGACCGCTTTGTGGCATGGTGTGGAAACAATCATCTAACCTTGAATGTGAACAAAACAAAGGGTTTTATTGTAGGTTTCAAAAGAAACAGGGATATGTCAAACACTGTTTGCATCATGGGAGAAGAAGTGGAGGTGGTTGAGGAGTTTAAATACCTCTGAGTTCACCTGGAAAACAGACTGGACTGGAGAATCAACAGTGAAGCTGTCTACAAAAAGGGACAGAGCAGACTGGACTTCTTAAAGAAGCTTAGGTCATTTAAGTTTTGTAGCAAGATTCTGCAAACCTTCAACAAGTCTCTTGTGAAAAGTGTGGTCTCTTCTTCCATCATCTGTTTGGATAGCAGCATTAGAACCAGGGACTTAAAAAGACTCAATAACCTGAAGAAGAAAGGCTGGTTCAGTTTCTTGACGAAAAACAAACTGTTGCTTTGGTGATGATTTTTTTATTTTATTTAAATACCATGCAATTCAATGCAAATAGGACCACGCTGCTAATAATAGCCTCACAGTAGCTTTACTAAACTTGAACTTTTGAACTCTTTTTTTTATATACTGAAAGTTAATTCAGAGTGGCCTAAGAGCCGTTTCTGAATATGACAAGGGAGATTTTCCCCTGTGGAGTAACTGTCAACTGAAACTGGAGCCGTAACATCCGGTGAACATAAAGAGCCCTGGAGAGATCTTCTGAAGCAAACATGTACTGACAACATGCAGCCGCAAAGGATTTCATAGTATTTAAAAAAACACAAGAAAAAACTAATGTGTTCTCTGGCAAGTTTAATAACTCAGAGATAATATTTTTCTAGATTTAATAGTTTAGTTTTGTTGCATATCTTATTGAACTTTTCATCCATTAAACAGCCCTTTACATCTGAGAAAACCAACAACCAAGAACCAGTTATTAAGATTCAGTGTGAAACTGGTGGGTAAACAAAGCATCAAATTTTGTTGCTTTTATTTTAATAAGTAAAACTCAAACATTTTCAGAGGTATCTTATCCAGTCTGTATTGAATCAAACTACAGAGGTGATGCGGTATTCAGCAGAGATCAGCAGAGAATAATACCATCATCTTGAGTTACCTGACATCACTTGTACCGCAGAACAATGAAAAGGGGAACAACACCCAGGTTTTTATGGGGATAATAGTGGAAGAACTGTTTCAATGTTCATGTGTTTGATTGAAAGAGAATGAAATGACCATGATTGAGAAGGTTTATTTGAAAGTATTCAAATGGATCGAACCAAAAGTTACTCTTTGAATCCTTCATCCTGTAAATACAGTTAGGTTTTCATTGAATGTAAAGTGTTTGTCAGACTGGAAATGACAGAGCATCTCCCAAAAGATAAAAAAAAGAAGTTAAAGCAGTATAATTTTTGTGGCAAAATCACATTTTGTACATTTTAATACAATAATTGCTGAGCCCCAATTCTCTGAGATGGCAGGACCTACGACCCATCACCCTAATCTGTTTCTCACTCGACAGATTTGTGGAGCTATAAAACATTGCCGGCCTCCTAGGTATGTCTGCCTCCTTCACTGTCTATTCTGGTCCCTGTTCCACCGTTCTCTGACTTTCTAACCTTCTTTACCTCCTTCGCCCACCCTTGTGTTTTTTTTTTTTTTTTTTTTTTTTTTTACTTGTTTAATGTCTGGTATGGGGAGCTGAAGTCATGCCTTTCTACTCCATGAGTCAGTTAAAGCTAAAAAAAGAAGAATGAGAGTCACTGGAGCGAAAAAGTTATTTTTTGGGCCTCTTTTTACAAGATGACAAATCTGTTGTAACCTTTGCTTATTTCCAATTAAACCTTATCAATCCTGGTCATTTCATTCTCCTGATCAACCAATATTGCATATCCATAATTATTAAAATGGATAATAACGTAAATTAGAAGTGTAACAGGAATAAAAAAGTTATTTATGGCTATTTGGAATTTTACTCAAATACAAATACATTTCTCCATTTTATTGCATGACAGAAGTATTTGATCGCTTATCAACCAGTTATAATTTAGGCTCCCCCAGACCTGTTAGTTCTTCTTTAAGAAGCCCTCCTGTTCTCCACTCATTACCTGTATTAACTGCACCTGTTTGAACTCGTTACCTGTATAAAACACACCTGTCCACACACTTAAACAAACTCTAACCTCTCCACAATGGCCAAGATGAGAGAGATGTGCAAGGAAATCAGGGATAAAATTGTAGAGCTGTACAAGGCTGGGATGGGCTACAGGACAATAGGCAAGCAGCTTGGTGAGAAGGCAACAACTGTTGGTGCAATAATTAGAAAATGGAAGAAGATCAAGACGACGGTCAATCTCCTTCGGTCTGGAGCGCCATGCAAGATCTCTCCTCATCAATGATCATGAGGACAGTGAGTGATGAGCCCAGAACTACACAGCAGGACCTGGTCAATGACTTGAATAGAGCTGGGACAACAGTTCCAAAGAAAACCATCAGTAACATACTCTGCTGTCATGGATTAAAATCCTGCAGTACACGCTAGGTCCCCCTGCTCAAGCCAGCACATGTCAAGGCCTGTCTGAAGTTTGCCAATGTCTATTTGAATGATCCAGAGAAGGAATGGGAGAAGGTCATGTGGTCTGATGACAAAAAAGTGGAGCTTTTTGGTCTAGACTCCACTCACCGTGTTTGGAGAAAGAAGAATGAGTACAACCCCAAGAACACCATCCCAACTGTAAAGCGTGGAGGTGGAAGCATCATTCTTTGGGAATGCTTTTCTACAAAGGGGACTGGACGAGTACACTGTATTGATGGAAGGATGGAAGGGGCCATGTATCATAAGATCCTGGCCAACGATGTCCTTCCCTCAGTAAGAGCATTGAAGATGGGTCATGGCTGGTTCTTCCAGCACTACAACGACCCAAAACACACAGCTAGGGCAACTAAAGAGTGGCTCCTTAGGCAGCATCTCAAGGTCCTGGAGTGGCCTAGTCAGGCTCCACACCTGAATCCAATAGAAAATCTTCGGAGAGAGCTGAAAGTCCATGTTGCCGAGCGACAGCCCAAAACCTGAACACTCAGGAGAAAATCTGTATAGAGGAGTGGGCCAAAATCCCTGCTGCAGTGTGTGCAAACCTGGTGAAGAACTACTAGAAAACGTCTGATCTCTGTAATTGCAAACAAAGGTTTCTATAGCAAATATTGACTTCTGTTTGTCTGCTGTATCATATACTTGTGTCATGCAATAAACGATCCTATGTTCATATAGAAAATCATCCTATATTGTCTTTATAGTGACAAATCATATGTAAAGTGAGTCTATTTGGTTTTGCAGAAAATACTGGCTAGTAGCTTTAATGCATTAATTATAATACAGATTTCCTGGATACATCCTGCACGGCATGATGGTCAAAGTTTGGTTCAGACAGAACCCATTTTGTTCAGACGACATGGGTGGGCCCTTTTGGGCTGAGCTCCCACCACAGTGACTGTGTTTTTAAGATCCTGGTTATCATTCTTTCCTCCCTTCTGTCAGTCTGCTGTGAAGATTAATCTCTATCTCACGACTGCTGTGAGAATGTTGTTCAAGATGCGGTAGGTTTGCACTCCAGCTGGGTACGTCTTCTTTAGCTTTGACAGATCCCACCTGGGGAGATGATAGGAAGGGTCAGCAGAATCAGGGTGTCAAGAGCCATCCCCAGTGTACACACAGCTCACTGTTGTCAATTTTTCAACTCCCTAGTTGAGTATGAGGGCCGCCTGGAGACTTTGGAACAGCACAAGAATCTACATGGACGACTAAATTCTTTCAAACAAACAAAGCTGCAGTGGCCTCGAAAGTGGAGGTTCGATAAATATTTATCATAGAAGCAACGGCAGGCTGGTTGGAGAAAATTACAGGGAAAACACACAACCTGATTTTTACATTAAAGATAGTGGCGAGAGCTGTGCTTTCCCCAATTTCACTGATTTCCATCCATTTATGCTCCACAAAATCACCACATACCCAAAACGTCCCACATTGAAATTGACTCGAAGCAAATAAAATTTGTTTAGTCAACAATGATGGAATCAAACTGATACTAATTTCAGTCTTTACGGCGTAAGAAAGGAGGAAGTGGTGCACAAAGTTTTTCTCATAAAACTGTTTTTATTGGACTGAGTGGCACAGCTCCATCCATCATCATGCACTGAGCAGGCAATTCCCAGGAACTAAATGGAAATTCTATTTGTGGAATTCTTGGATATTCAGAGTGGCCTTACCACGGTGATGTTTATTTGTAGTCCAGAAATGCAAAGCGGCAGACAATAAGGCAGTAAAAAAAAATAAAAAAATACAATGCTTCTACCTTGGTTTTAGCTACTTTAGAATAGTTACTAGGGGATTTTCCTGCATCAAAATAGCACACATTCTTGACTTTCCTATAAATACAATCACTGCCCACAAGTCAGCCTCTGCCTCGAGCTTAATCTTAAGAGCAACAAGAACGTCCTATAATAAGATAATTGCTGAAAACGATGTGCTCTTTCATAGATCTTCAATTCTATGCAAGGTTTTAATTTGGCTTCTTTGTTACTCAATCTGTCTTGAAGCAACTCGGTACGGTTGATCGCTTTATTAGAGATAAGTTAAAAGATTAGATGGCTTTAACAGCTAATAAGATGCTACTGGATTTTAGATATCAAAAGATCATTTTGGGATTCACTGTTACTTCATCTGTAAAATGCTCCTCGGTCCTCCACTTGTTTCCTGTATTAATGGCACCTGTTTGAACTGGTTGTCAGCATAAAAGACACATGTCCACATCCTCAAACAGTCAAACTCCAAACTCCACTATGGCCAAGACCAAAGAGCTGTCAAAGGACACCAGCAACAAAATTGCAGTCCTACACCAGGCTGTAAAGACTGAATCTGCAATAGGAGCCAGCTTGGAGTGGAGAAATGAACTGTGAGGGCAATTATTAGAAATTGGAAAAAATACAATGCCTCAATCTGGGGCTCCAGGCAAGATCTAACCCCATGGGGTCAAAATGATCAAAACAATGATAAGTAAACATCCCAGAACCACATGGGTGGACCTAGTGAATGACCTCCAGAGAGCTGGGACCAAAGTAACAAAGGCTACCATCAGTAATATACCACACTGCCAGGGACTCAACTCCTACAGTGCCAGATGTGTCCCCCTGCTTAGGCCAGTACATTTCCAGGCCCGTCTGAACATTGCTAGAGCTTTTGGATGATCCAGAAGAGGATTGGGAGAATGTCACATGGTCAGATGAAACCAAAAATAGAAAATTTTTGTAAAGGTAGATATATAAAGAAAAACTCTAAATAGATAATTCTGGAATGGGTCATAATGTATCTGGCAGATTGAGGAATAAAGGGTAAACTGTATAATGGGTTTTTCTACTGTGTCACTGCTAGTCCTGTAACCTAAAGTTACTTTAGCATTTTTTAAATAAAGATTTTATGGAGTGGTAAATTATCAATCTATCCTGCTTTTGGTAACTCTCAGATGTCTTAATTTTGCTAGAATCACCTGCCTAATGTATTTACCCAGCCATTTTAAATAATCTCATGTCTCAAGAAGAGCAGCGGTTCAACCAAATCAACTTCAAACCCTGGGCTTTGTTTGCAATATGAGTGTTGAAACCAGTAAATACATCAAACAAAAGACACATAAACCTTCTTTCCTCACCGTCTGAAGTTAAACCAGTCATATTTATGCAAGAGCAGATCCAGACAGGTTAAGTAAAGACAGAGGGGAATTTAAATCTTTCAGATTAGAGTACATGTAGATGGACCTGAAGATCAGCGGCCCTCTGCAGAGCTTTTTCTCTTATTTCTATGATAAACAGGAATTGAAAGTCATAGTAAAAGGGTAAAAACAAGTTATTAAGGAAACCCAGATTTGATAAAAAAAATCTATCTATCTATCTATCTATCTATCTATCTATCTATCTATCTATCTATCTATCTATCTATCTATCTATCTATCTATCTATCTATCTATCTATCTATCTATCTATCTATCTATCTATAATTTTGAGGGGTGTCACTTAAAGTCATTATAATGTGAAACAGAATAAGACCGAAGGTAACATTTCCATCTTAGGTAGCTTTGAGGCTAAAATATTGCTAAAATTAGACACATCCTGTCCACCAGTGATGCTGAGAAATTATTCAATGCATTCAATACTTCAAGGCTGGACTACTGTAATTCTTTAATATTAAGTGTCCACAAAATAGTATTAAAATCATTCAGTGATCCAAAATGCTGCATCAAGAATTCTGATGAATATCAAAAAGAGAGATCACACTTATTTTTAGCTTCCCTTCATTGGCCCCCTGTAAATCCAGAATAGGGTTTAAGATATTCCTTCTTACATTTAAAGCCCTTAATAGTCAAGCTCCATCAAACATCAGACATCTGATTGTTCCATATGTTACTAACAGAGCACCTTCGCTCTCACACTGCATGTTTACTGCTAGCTTGAAGGATTTCTAAAAGTAGAATTTGAGGCAGATCTTTTAGTTCTCAGGCTCCTCTCCCGTGGAACCAGCTCCCAGGTTTAGTCCCCTGTGTGGCAGACCTTCTGTCTACTTTATAGACCAGGCTAAAAACGTGCATTTTTGTCAAAGCTTATAGATAGAACACACTCAGAAATTAAAGTACAGAATTTTAGGGGTCTTTTAGGGGTAACATGTCACTAGGGTGGTACGCTTAAATGTACCATTTTGTACTCTTAACTGTAAGAACCTATTTGTACCCCTGTAGTCTGTACCTTTATAAATTCTACCTTTACAACCAATCATTATTGATTTGACATGACTGACACATCCCCTGACCACAATGTAAACAATAGTCACCCATTTATTGATTTGTTTGAGTACTGATCCAACCAGTGTTTATACAGTCTGTGGAGACTACGATTCTGCAGCCGGTCCAGCTCCCTGATCTGCAAAGTCCTCCTGCCTGTCTCCTGCTGTACCGGCCTCTCCCTCCTGACACCTTGAGGCTTCCTGCCGACTTATCCGTTCTATCACATACCGACTTCGCCTGCTACCGCAACCCGAAGGAAGCCTGCTCCAACCCGCGTGTGGAAGGCTATAACAGCCCTGATCGCAGCTCCATTTGTCTTGGCAACCTGATAAAAATGTGCCATCACTCAGTTTTCCGATGTCCTAGATGCCGAAGCTGCAGCCCATATCAGCCATTTCCTCCCTTGCTGAAGGCAAAGCTGTGGCCCATGGCAATGTAGATTCTCCCCACCACCTTTTGACTTCAGCTTTATCAAAACAACAACCCTCCCTAAGCTCTATAAAGTAGTTTATAAAGCACTCAGTTTTTTTTATTTGAAGCTACTTAAAGCAAATTAAGATAAAACCTTCTCTAAAACTTTAAATATTTCCAATTTTATTTAGAATTTTTCTAATCTTGGTGCTGTTACTGTAATTACATTCTGAGACATCACTTCAAACAAACAACTCCAGACCCATCAGCAGCTACCATGCTAGGTAGGAGTGAGAGGGATGTCACATTACTGGACCAATCAGTCCATAGGTGGGCGTGTTAGGTTGCTTTGGCACGTGTCGGACCAAGGCAGAGGTAGTCCAAAAAAAGGGGTAAGCTCAGAACGGACATATGTAATGGAAACATGCCAGAACCTTTCCAAAGCTACCCATTCCGTACCTTACCAGGCCTAGTGGAAAAGGGTACTAGTTACCCTGAGGTCCAATATTTATCCTTAAACTGTGTTGATTTACTTGTACCTTGGGGCACAATAGTGTACCTATTCTGTACCCCTATTTCTGACAGTGAATGGGTTAGGTAATCCCGGGCTACAGTGCATCCAGAAAGTATTCACAGTGCCTTACTTTTTCCACTTTTTTATGTTACAGCCTCATTCCAAAATGGATTAAATTTATTTTTCCCATAAAATTCTGAACACAACACCCCATAATCATCCATCCATTTTCTTAACCGCTTAATCCTTTATGGGTCGCGGGGGTGCTGGTGCCTATCTCCAGCTGTCAACGGGCGAGAGGTGGGGTACACCCTGGACAGGTTGCCAGTCCATCACAGGGCAGGACAAACAACCATGCACACACTCACACCTAAGGACAATTTACAGTGATCAGTTAACCTGACAGTCATGTTTTTGGACTGTGGGAGGATTCACGCATGCACGGGGAGAACATGCAAACTCCATGCAGAAAGACCCTGGGCTGGGATATGAACCCACAACCTTCTTGCTGCAAGGCAACAGTGCTAACCACTGCGCCACCGTGCAGCCCACCCCATAATCATAATGTGAAAAAAGTGTCTTTGAAATTGCTGCAAAATTATTAAAAATAAAAAAAAAACTTGAGAAATCACATGTACATAAGTATTCACAGCCGTTGACGTGAAGCTCAGAATTGAGCTGAGGTGCATTCTGTTTCCACTTATCATCCTTGAGGTGTTTCAGCAGATCAATTGGAGTCCACCTGTGGTAAATTAAGTTGATTGGACATGATTTGGAAAGGCACACACCTGTCTATATAAGGCCCCTGGGTTGATAGTGCATGTTCAAGCACAAACCAAGCAAGAAGACAAAGGAATTGAGTATAGACCTCCGAGACAGGATTGTATTGAGGCACAAAGCTGGGGAAGGTTACAGAAACATGTCTGCTGCTTTGAAGGTTCCAATGAGCGAAGTGGCCTCCATCATCCGTAAGTGGAAGAAGTGTGGAACCAGCAAGACTCTTCGTAGAGCTGGCCGGCCTTCTAAGCTGAGTGAACGGGGGAGAAGGGCCTTGGTCAGGGAGGTGACCAATAACCCGATGGTCACTTTGTCCGAACTCCAGCATTCTTCTGTGGAGAGAGGAGAAACTTCCAGAAGGACAACCATCTCTGTAGCAATCCACCAATAAGGCCTGTATGGTAGAGTGGCCAGACGGAAGCCACTACTTAGGAAAAGGCACATGGCAGCCTGCCTGGAGTTTGCTAAAAGGCACCTTAGGGACTCTTAGACAATGAGAAACAAAATCCTCAGGTCTGATGAGACAAAAATTTAACTCTTTGGATTGAATGCCAGGCATTACGTTAGGAGAAAATCAGGCACCGCTCATCACCAGACCAATAGCATCCCTACAGTGAAGCATGGTGGTGGCAGCATCATGCCATGGAGATGTTTTTCAGCGGCAGGAACTTGAAGACTAGTCCGGATAGAGGGAAAGATGAATGCAGCAATGTACAGAGACATCCTGGATGAAAACCTGCTCCAAAGCGCTCTTGACCTCAGACTGGGGCGACGGTTCACCTTTCAGGGGGACAATAACCCTAAGCACACAGCCAAAATATCCAAGGAGTGGCTACAGAACAATTCGGTGAACGTCCTTGAGTGGCCCAGCCACATGCTTTCCATCCAACCTGATAGAGCTCGTGAGGTACTGCAAAGAGGAATGGGCAAAACTACCCAAAGATAGGTGTGCCAAGCTTGTGGCATCATATTCAAAACGACTTGAGGCTGTAATTGCTGCAAAAGGTGCATCAACAAAGTACTGAGCAAAGGCTGTGAATACTTATCTACATTTGATTTCTCAGGTTTTTTAGTTTGTTTTATTATACATTTACAAGAATCTAAACATTTATTTTTACATTGTCATTATGGGATGTTGTGTGTTGAATTTTATGGAAAAAAATTGTATTTAATCCATTTTGGTATAAGGCTGTAACATTAAAAATTGTGAATATTTTCCGGATGCACCGTATATCTGTAGTTATGCAGGTATACAGACAATCATGGCAGATGATCGCTCGTACTGAACGAGGTTCTGGTTTTGCTGGAGGTTTTTTACTGTTAAAAGGGAGTTTTTCCTCATTACTGTTGCTACATGCTTGCTCAGTATAACAGATTGCTGTGGTTTGAGTTTGAATGAACGGGGCACAACCTGAATTGACACAAACATTTTAAACTGGTTGGAATGTTTGTAGGATCTTACTGAAATTAATTTTCTTTTAAATTACCTTCAGAAGACATATGTTGCATATCGACGCTGTGCAGTTCAAGGATTCTCTTTCTGATATCTTGGTTGATATTCTTCTGACTTTCCCATCATGCCAAATCAGAAATTGGAGTGTTCCAGGTGTGCCTCCAGTTCAGAAGTTTCCAAAATTACATCAAGGGAAGGTAGATAAGCAGTGCTTGAACCTACGCCTTTTTGGTTCCTAACTATGTATGAATGTTGGTATTTTAGTTTTTTTTTGTTTGTTTGGTAATAATAATAATACTTTTTAAAAAGGCCTCCTTCAGTGTTTAAAGAAATGGTATGCATTCTGTATATACGCTGATTTTGAGGAGAATAAAAATATCACATACATATTTTATCTCATTGTGGCTTTACATGAATAGAAATATTTTCGGTAATTGTGACCTCAAACAAAAGGAGTTTGGTCTGATTTAACTCCAGTGAGTAACAAAGGTGGATGCGTCCATCCGTTATATATTCTGTGTATACAAACCTCTGCCTTCAACTGTACATTCATGTCCCATGTATTTGCTATGGGTCTGAATCCTTCCCTGATAGGCTGAGGTCTCTAAAATACGTTAGATTATCGTATGCAAACAGGGACTTTCCTGTTTGAAAAGTTTACTGTAAAACAGAGAGTGAATAGAGTGACTATGTGAGGTAAAAAAAAGGTAGTGTAAAAATGAATGCAAAAGTGTCTGCTTATTCTTCTAAAATGCAGTCAGTGTGACTGGATACATTTTGTTTTGGTGGGGGGGGGGGAGGGGGGGGTTGTTCCACTTTCTTTCATGGTTATCGGTGTACATAGTACCACAGATACTCTCAAAAATATACACATCCCTGCTAAAATGCCTTGTTTTTTTCTAATATAAGAAAAATTAAACCTTGATTGATCCTTTTAAAGCTTTCTAGTTACCTCTGCTGTGACATATGTCCTATTTAATGCAGTTAAGAATAAACCAAACTTTTAGGAGAAGAAATGTTAAAAATAGAAATGGTAGTATAAGGCAGTATAAAGAGTAAAATAACAAAGTGTATAAAGTATAATCCTGTATTGTGTACCTTTGGATTCAATGTCAGCATTTACTTTTATTGGGTACGCATCTGTTAGCAGTAATTTTGAATTTGAAAAAATCGCACTCAGCTGCCTTGGTTGGATTTTCCGGACAGTTTCTCTTTTGCACCAACAGTTTACACAGGGGCTGTATGTCCAAAGAATAATGTAAATGTTTATGGTTATAAGATTCACTAGGGGTGTTGTGTGTGTTGTGTGGTCAGTGCAGGCGCCCCATGTATGGAGGCCTCAGCCCTCAGCTGGGTCGTCCTGGGTTTGAGTCCCGTCCTGCTGAACGTTTGCTGCATATCTTCCCCCACTTCTCTCCCCTTTATGTTTAGTATCCACTGTCATTTAAAGGTCAGTGTGGCCACAAAACATTTAAAAGGTAGATTCACTAAAACACAACTGTTATGTTTTAACTTCGTTAGCTGAAATAACTAATAGATTAGTAGATTTGGATTAACAAAATAAAGATATAAAAGAAATTCAGGTGAGATGTTAGATAATGTCCTACGATGGACTGGAAACCTATCCAGGGTGTAACCTGCCTCTTGGCCATTGACTGCTGGAGTGAGACACTAGCCATCCATCACCCATCTGTTCTAGGTACTACTGTGAAATGACCACTAACCATGGCTAAGGAGTTAGTAATTAGGCGCGAGCAGCTAAGCGCTGTGAAGGCCTATTGTTCCTGTAACGTTTCTTATTATTCTTCCGTCAAATGAATTGGCTTTTTGGAGGCCTAAACATATTCAAAAACTCACTATATTTGGCGGTGGCGTCAGGCGTGTGTGAAATTTCCGTATTTTAAGGGTTTCAAAAATAATTGCTGAAGAAATGGCTCAGTGGCGCCACCTGGAATATTTCAAACTGTCCTCTGCATTGACCTTATTTCATTGTAGAGACATGCCGTTTGGCAAAGTTGAGTAGCTTCCTGAGTCCTACCAAAAAGCCTCTAAATGTCATGGTCCCAAAATTACAGGAAGTCGGCCATCTTGGTTTTAATATGCCATTTTGACCCCATTTTTGACATTTATAGCCTCCGCATTTGATCGAAATCCTCCTACAGGTTTCAACTGATCAGCATGTAAATTGGTCAAGATGGCCTTCAGGTTTTGGGGATCAAAAGTTATCAAAGGTTTGAGTTTCCTATTATGTTAAAGGGGTGTAGCCTGGCCTCAAACTTTGACTTTGACAAGGCTGCAAAGCGGCTGCAAACTAGTTGGGGTAACTCTGTGTCAACTACTGAGGGTTTTCAAAAAAGCGTGTGGCTGTGGTAGCGTGGCCAAGTGAGGCGTCACTTCATTGACATTTGTTTGGCTCTGTTTTCCACAAAACTCATCCAATCTTTACTAGATTCGACATGAGGGTTATTAAGCCATCTCCGGAGAAATATTTAGGCTCATATCTGGTGGGCTTGGCCTAATTACTCCACAGCGCCCACTAGAATCCTTAAAAACACCAGCCCCAAGCCGTACGTTATCTGAGATCTATGTCATTCAACACACATATGTAGTGCCTCAGCACCTACAAAAAAAGATCAAAAGTTATCAAAGGAATTTTTCTGCGTCCAACCAGGTGGGTGTGGCTTGTCGTCAAACTAAGGCGTCTCTCCATAAACAGTTTTAAACAGTTATAGCTCCTTTTCAGAAAGTCACAGATGGGTGAAATCTTCTGTGTTGGATGTTCATCAGTTAAGCCCCACCCCCTATGAACAGGAAGTGTAATGTTTTGCTTTGAAAGGGCTGGAATTTACACCCTTGAACTAATCAGGCTGGTGCACTGCACAGTAACTGGAAGTAAGTTAGGGTGACTCTGTCTAGTACTGAGGGTAGTCTAAGAACGGTTTGGCTCTGGCAGCATGGCGAAGCTTGGCGTCGCGCCATGGAAATACGTTTGGCACTAACTTCGCCATGCATTGTCTGATCTGCACCAAATTCAAGACCATGGATTTTGGTCCATGCCCTAACATATATACATGGAAATATTTGGGGGGTGGGGCCTATTGCATGCTCAGCGCCCCCTAGGATCACTAAAATAATAATCAGTAAGCATCTCTATCATATAAAAGTGTGAAATTCAGTAGATATATTCATTTTGTGATGAACTTGGACAAAAAAATATTTTGAACACAAGTCCAACCCTTACAGAAAGTCAGACATTTTGGATTAAAGCAGCCTTTTTGTGCTATTTATACATGTCAAAAAGAACAAACTCCTCTTTCAGTCATGATTTAAACACTTGGAAAAGACTGAGCATTGTCTAAAGCATGGGGGATCAAACATGTTAAGAAGGATTTTTTTTTTTGCTATTATAGCATGTGGGCGTGGCCAAGTCTACAGTTTTACCTTTTTACTACATAATTGGAAGGTGTATTGTCTTCCATTTTAAACATCACATCTCTAACATACTTCAGAGCTGTCATACCACAACTGAACACTGTATTAAAGTTATTTACTTATGTCATCAAAGCCCCGTCCCCTCTAAACAGGAAGTGTAATCTTCCTGTAAGATTGGTTGAAATTTGGCTCCTTTTACGTTATCAACATATAACTGTGGACAGTGACTCAGGAGAGGCTGCTTTAATTTTTTGTCCAGAGCTGAGTGGTTTAGAAAGAGAGTGTGACTGTAGCAGCATGGCGAATCCTCGCATCACGCCATGGAAATACGTTTGACTCTAATTTCTAAACACATCATCTGATCAGCTCTAAATTCTGGAACATGGATAGGAATATAGCCCTAAGCACATAAGTAATTAAATATTTTGTGTTTTTCGCTTAATACCTGCACAGCACGACGTAGAATCATTAAGGTAATCCTCGTCAAGCACTGTTTTCAGCAACGATTATTCAATTCAGAACATACATGGTTTCAAAAGACTCCTAAAAACATTATTGAATCAAGGGTCCTTTTCTCTTTTGAGGTTGGCCATTTTGGTTTAAAGGTTCCTATTTTCCTTTTAAACACTTCATCATGCAGATTTTATCATGAAGGTTGGTGAAAGTGTTGAGATGCAGTTGAGATGCAGTTGAGATGGCGGTGCATGAGTCCCACGGTTGGGGCACGGCCAGAGCGGCGCTAAGCTGCGAGGGCCACTAGAGCTTTCATTCATTTTGTAACCTGACATTTCAGTTGGTGGTCAGAGGGCCTGGTGCTAGTGTCTAGAAGCCTTGCCCCTGTCAGTGTGTGTCAGCTGTGGCCATCACAAGTGTGTGAATAACTGAATGTAGTGTAGGATGCTTTGGGGTGTGTAGGGACTAAGTGAAGCACTGGCCATTTACTCTTTCAATTTAGGATCAGTAATGAGATCTTAATAGTGATAACAGGGCCACTGTGGCTCAGTGGTAGAGTAGTTGGCTTGCAATCAGAGGGTAGTAGGTTCAATTCCAGCTTCCTCCAGTCACATGTCAATGTGCCCCTGGGTAAGGCACTTAACCCCCAAATTCAACATTGTCCTACCAAGCCATGTTGGGTGTCGGTGTGTGAATGTGGCTTCAATGTAAAGCACTTCAAGTGGTCAGTAAGACTAGAAAAGCACTATATAAGTTCAGTCCATTTAATAGGTTTGCTTGCTTTGCCTGGCTAACACTATGCATTTTGGCCATTGCAAAGGACGGCTTTATGTCACTGTGCTAGTGTCAGAGAGATGGTACATTGTACGGCCCACTTTACTTTGTTGAGTGAAACTGTATGATGTCTCGCTCTAGCAGGAAATGCCAACATCATGAGTATAGGTCACCGTAAAGCATATGCCACTGTTATGTTGCTAGCTATGGCCATGTGATGGACTGGCGACCTGTTCAGGGTGTACCCCGCCTCTCGCCTGTTGACAGCTGGAGATAGGCACCAGCCCCCCCTGCGACCCCTGGAGGACTAAGCAGGTCAGAAAATGGATGGATGGATGTTGCTAGCCAGCTAAGTCCTCCCACCACCATCATCACCCCCCTACCCTCACCCTAGACGGTGTTCCACATTCTCCCCAAAATAGAATCACTTGTTCCTGGACATTTCCTGAAAATCTCATTATATTCCATTAATTAGTTTTTGAGTTCTTTTGCAAACCCTGTCAAAAACATAACCTCCTAGGTGGATGTAATGACACATGGAACACAGACAGACAGGCTGAGCACTAAATGCAGTGGAGTCACTCCCACACGGCAAATAATGGACAGTATTTTTTAGACAAAGGGAGTCATAGAAAGACTGGATCTCACCACTCTGGGAAAGGGTTGCTCACAGTAAATGTCACTTCTTGAAATAGCTCAAAGGGTTTTCTTTTTTCATGACATGAGGAATCTTCTTCCACAGTCATTCACAAAAGTGCTGATGTGAGGGCTAAACCCAACAGTGTCCGACATAAAGTCACTAGTACGTATTTATAGCCATTTGAGCCTACTCCCTTTGTATCAAAACTACAAACTTTTAAGTATTTTAATTGGATTATGTATTCTACACCAACATAAAATTGTGCTTTCCTGTGAATAATGATGATGGACAAGAAGCTGAATGCAGAGAGTTGGTGGACCGCTTTGTGGCACGTTGTGGAAACAATCGTCCTACCTTAGAATGTGAACAAAACAAATGTGATGATTGTAGATTTCAGAAAAAAAAAACAGGGATAAATAAAACACTGTTTCCATTATGGAAGAAGTGGCGGTTGTTGATGAGTATAAATCCCTTGGAGTTGACCTGGACAAAATATTAGACAGAAGATTGAACATAGAAGCTATCCAAAAGAAGAGAAAGAGCAGACTGGGCTCCTTTACAAAGCTTAGGTCCTTCAAGGTTCTTACATGTCTGTTGTGGAGAGTGTTAACTCTTTATCATCTGTTTGGGTAGCAGTATCAGAGCTAGGGACTTAATAAGGCTAAACAACCCGATGAAGGAAGCTGGTTCTGTTCTAGGTACTACTGTAGCCAGCCATAATGACTACAACAACTCATTAAAGCATGAATTAATTAGAATGAGCTACAACACTTACTTTCCCTCAGGGATCAGTAAAGTATTTCTGAACTGAATTTCATTCCGCAGCAATGGAAATCATAGATTATTAGTTCCAGCTCAATCATTAACAGGCAACCTTTGAGAAGTTGCCAATTTCTGCTTCTAGTTTACATTCCACTGCCTATCACTCATCAGTCTAATGAGTCATAATTCTTAATTCTTTGCAGTGTTTGTCCTGGGCCTGACTAAATGGAAACTGACTGCCTCATGTGTTAACATTCTCAATATTTCTGTAAATACATTTTGTAAAAACCGTTCATTGTTTGTGGTTGTCATTTTGAGTCCAGATTGCATAGAGAGTTTTTTCAGTTGCATCATGATTAGGACCTAGCAACTCACCAGACAAGTCGGAACTCACCAGACAAGTCGGAACTCACCAGACAAGTCGGAACTCACCAGACAAGTCAGAACTCTGAGTTAATCAGGAGCAGTTTACATGACAACATTTTTCCCCTGAACAAAGATTCCTCAGCGATTCGGCCTGTCCGTTACCCTTTCAAAAACGGGTTCCAGAGTGGAGAATTATGACAATGCTGGGTGAGTCGTTGTCAACAATGGTGACGTCACTGTCAGCCGCCCACGACAAACTGGACTTGTGTACTCCGCCATCCTTCAACTGTTTTCTGGGTACAGTTGGAAACTATAGAAGACAGCAAACTTGGGGCTCACTGCAATCTAAAGGGTAGGCGAATGTATTATATTCAGGGTTCCTACAAGTTTCCTCAAGTGAAATTTAAGACTTTTTAAATACTTTTTAAGACCTCGGACTTTAAAATTTAATACCCTTTTTTCTGCCTTTTTTTCTGGCCCCACAGACAAAAAAAACAAAATACTTGAATTGCAGAGCAACACTTTATTATGCAAACAAAAGCACAACACTTCTCCATATTAAACACAGACAAATAAAAACAACAAATGTCATATATTGGAAACAGAACCACAAAACCACTGCTCAATAAATACCGAAATGTATAAAACTGTAATTCAAATAAATCTGCAGATTAGAATAAAGAAAATCTCTGACAACTAAATAACAAGGATAAATAAACTATATCTTAAAACAATTCTGCAGCTTAGAATGAGGAAAACGACTTTACAATAAATAGGGATGGTATCGTTTAGATTTGATCCGATTCCGGTGCCAAACTTTTGAAACGGCGCCGGTGCTTAAACGGTGCTTGAAACGGTGCCTAAAGAATGTTAAACATACAAACATGGTCCAAATACCTTCTTATTTTTATTTTTTGTTTTTAGTAGGTCTGTCAAACAATAAAAATCTTTAATCTAATTAATCACAGTAGCTGTGAATCAATCACCATTGCTAAATATGACCCCAAAAAATACTAACTAGAACTTTCTGTGTAAATAAAGGGACAAATCTGGATGCAGTTGCTCTTTAAAAAAAAAAAATAGGAGAAATCAGTAAACTTTTTTTTACTCCACAATCACATTTGTAATTTATTTGTGGTCCCATATGAATAATGGCAAATAGAGGCAGAACTAAGCCAAATATATGAATAAACATAACATTTGGATATCAGCAGTCTGTGATAAATATCACATAAATTAAATGTAATATAGACTTAGTAATCAAATGTCACATTTGATCATTTTCCAAAAGTAAACAGCAGATTCTCCAGTTCAACACAACAAGAAATAAACGCTCCTATTGTGAAGATGGACACAGCTACTTCCGCTAATATTTTAGCACTAATTTAAGTCCGAGAACATAACCTTAACTGAATAATTTCGTATTATTAACGCAGCAGTATCTCACTATGAGGGAGAGAGGAAGGACCAAAATAAGGCACCGAAATGTGCGCTGCTTTTCGGTCTGGTTACTACCGTTCATGTTGGAACCGGTGCCGTAATGGCACCGGATATCGGTACCCATCCCTAACAATAAATAATACAATTAAATAAACTTCGTCCCAAAAACAGACATGGGCATTCAATTGTTTAGATTTTTGTGGTCTGGTTCAGACTTTCGTCACACATCAACACGAAGGGCGATTGGTTGATTTTGGACACCAGCTCGTTTTTGATGTAGACTGCCAACCCAAACTTGGCAATATACGCGGTTTTGTTGGCTCCACACGAAAACGTTTTAGCAATTTCCGAATCTGGAAACATGCACCTCCGCTTTCAATGTTGCCGTGGTTCTGAATGTTGCGCGCAGGTCGACTCCCGTTGCGGTTGCAGAAGGTGCAACTGGTGGCGTGGGAGCACTAGTTAGGACCAGCAAGTTCGGGCGCAATAGGAGCTGCCTGGGATGCTGGCAGGAACGCGGATGCCACTGAAGGAGTGTCTCTCTTTCCTTTAGCATTTGTCAGGTGTTTTGAACCTTTCCCATGCGAGTCTATAGCCCTTAAACTCATGTTACCGAGTTACAATCTTTTTTTGCACGCCGTACAATATGCTTCATAAACGTTTCCCGCAACTGGTTTTAACCAACTCCGGAAGCTGTCCTTGTCCATCCATGCCACATTAAACGTACATGTTTTTTTTCCAATACTGAAAAAAATTCTCACCTCTCTGCAGCCTAGCTTTGAGACTGGAATGGAGCCTGCCGGGTTTTTTTGCGTTCTCTTCGCTTTTTCTTTCTCGCAACGGTTGGCATCTCAGTATCCTTGCGTGCTTTAAGGATTATTTGATCACAATAATTGTGGTTAAAAATGAAACGTTAGACCATAAATATCAAATAAAAAAAGATTTCCGTTGCATATTTTTTTAAGACCAAGATTTCCAAATTCAAGACCTTTTTAATTCTTTTTAAGGCCTTATTTTTAAATGTCCAAATTCAAGGCTTTTTAAGGCCCGCGGGAACCAGGTATATTGTTTTCAGAGATCAGATCTTACATCTTGTCATGTAAATGCAGTCTCTTTTGAACCCGCAAATTCAAACGAAAAGGGTAACGTTGTGTAAACTGCCCCTCAGCGGAGCTGGCAAAAGGCCCGTGGTAAATCTAGAGAAGCTGGTGGGATAATCTGTTGGTATGACCACTACTAGCATTTAACTCAACAAACCTGACTTTTAGGGAAGAATGACATGACGACAAAAAGTGTTAAAAGTAAAGTATGAAAAGTTCAATGACGCAAAGTAAGGGAAACAGATAATATGTGAAAGTAGTTGCTCAACCTTTTAACCAACAAGCAAAACAAAATGGGCCTGATTTATCAAAGTTTTCTACTATTTAAAATGGTCGTAAAACCTCTCAGCAGCCGCCAAAACTAGCAGTAGATGTTTTACATGTGCTGGTAAGACTGTGCCTGTTAAACCCGCAGCAAGATGCATGCAATCCATTTAGAGCTTTTGTTCTTGATGAATATGCAATGCACCCGTTTCTGTCAAAAGACGCAAAATATTGGGAAGAGAACATCCAAAGAAGTAGGCATTCCAAGCGCAGTGTGAATTATCAAACATCAAACATTTTGCTGGAGCTGTTTTAGCGCCTATTTTTACCGCCTCTGAAAGGCATGTCCTAACTTTGCGCCACCACATTCAACTTAAGTTCATTACTTAAATCTAAAACATATAATTCACATACATTCTAACCAAATAGTAACTAACACTCTAATACTCCTAAACCTGAAAGTTTATGGATTTCCCCCTGTTTTTTCCAAAGACACATTCTAATTTACTGTGTGCTCAATGCTTCTGCACCTGCTGTTTATTTATTTGGCTCTCCATTAGTTTCCCAAAGAGTAGTTACTAATCTTCCTGAGGTACAATTAATGAAATATCAGAATAATGTACAATACCACACCGGCAATTACATATATGACATTTTAAAAACAAAATTCAGACATACATACAAAAGCCAGATGTAATTAACTTGTAAATATCCAGGCTTCGATAAAATACCCCCCAAAAAAGCAGCAGATTTTTGCACGAAGTGTGTCTTAGCACAGTTTACCTTTATTTTATTATATTTATTAGAGGCTGTGATAAAGTTTATTTAAACAATATTAGTAGATGATGGACATCTAATGACAGCAGCAGCCTTGTTCTGGACAAGCTGCATCTTTAATTAGTCAGACTGTGGACGTTAAGTCCAGTTAAGCCTGCATAGAGCAGCAGCAGCAGCACATTATAAACTCCATGGATTAAGTTTAGCAATAACAAACAAGAAATCTCAAATTTACAGACATTCTAGTCTAAAAGCCATAGACTTGACCATTGTTTCTTTTCCCTTTTTTTTGTTTGCCAAAGATGCATTACGAGTATACTTTGCCTATTCCCTCTATAGTGCAGTCCATGGGCTCAAAAGTCTGGCACAAACCAGCAAGCGCAAAGTCCTCATTAAAATTTTGCTCATTGGGCCTGTTTTCAATTGTTCCCGGGCTTACCATCGGACGCGTAAGCAGCACGTTCCGCTCACGTATTCTGCTGCTTGGCCCTTTCCACTGGGGGCATATGAGGCATGTAGCTGCAGGGAAGCAGCTGTCACAGAGAGAACACGAAACAGGTTTAATTTTGGTAAACTTCAAGGCCCATTTATTTTATCTTACATACCTGAAAATAGTGCATATAGAATGGGGCAAAAAACAATAATGTTAATAAGTAGCATAAATTTACCATCTTTGGACGCTTTATCTTTCTTGTTGTCTTTATGAAAAGTGTGACTGGGGTCAAACAGGATTTAGTGCTTCTCCACTTCAATGATCAACCGTTCGACATCCATGATGAAATACAAATGAGACCCTCCCGCGAGGTACTGACTTCTCACGGGGTCACACAGGTTTTTTAAAGTAAAGCAACCAGAAAGCAGCACGTTTCTTTTATTTTGAAAATTTCCGGATGCCGAGCTGTCTGATTTCCTGTCTTCTCCTATCCAAAATGTTGAAATTTACACGTTTCAGAGGCAGACCACGTAGAAAATAGGACTGCCCAGGATTTGTACATGATCTTCACATTGGTTTAAATATTACCTCCATGTGGTCCCTGGTAAAAACCATGAGTAACACACATGGACTTCACATGTATGGGTTTACATGGGTTTCACATATTTCTTTTACATGTAGATTTTATATGTAAAATAGCATGCATCACATGTGGTTTACATATTATCCCACGGGCTTCACGCATGAATGTCCACGAGTTTCACGGTTTATTACCATGAAAAGATTTTAAATTCACATTGGAATTGTCTGGAATATATATGGTTTTCTTCATCAGTAACAGTAACCGATACCAGTTCTAATATCCCTATATGTTCTAATATACACAAACCATGAACCGATACTTAAAATGTGGAAACTCTGCAATCAATTTCCAGGAAATGTTTCTTTTTTATTTAAAATTTTAGCTTTGTTGTCATTTCTTATTAATTATCTAATTCAGTAATTCTAATCCATTTGTTGTAATAAGCAGAGAAGAAAGTTAAACCTGTCTTTCAATTCATTGTGTTTTTTGTGTGGTAGAAATATTCCTTTTGTTATATTTTCCTTTGTTCCTTATGTGTATTATGTTTTGGGGCGGGTGCTCATAAGCTTTTGCTTCTGCCCACTCCTTTTGAGCATAATGAACATTGCTCAAATAAATAAAAATAAATTAAGAAATAAAAGGAAATAACAGCATTAGTACTCTGTGTTGACAAGCACTCAGATCCAAGTATCGGTATCATGTCGGTTTAAAAAATGTGGTATCGTTGTATTCTTACTTTTCATATATCGATGAGCTAGTTAGATGGGCTTTACTTTTTTCTTTATTTGACAAAAAAAGAAAAAAAATGTTTCAGATATGTATTTTCCTCCTTTGTGGAAGACTGAAGTGCTGTTTTTATTGTTTTGTTTGAAGATAATCGTGCAAGGTAAAAGAAATGGTACGGCTAAATCAGTGTCAATTTCCACCTAACTCTTTAAAAAATATGTGCAAGTATGTGTTATGGAATATTATGGAATATTAATTGGTTTGAAACAAATAAACAAAAAAACTTGACCATGGGGCGGACCCTACACATACAGCCAGAGCTACAGGGGAAGGGTTTAGATCTTAGCATAGTGATGTAATAGAATGGTTGAAGTCCAGATCTAAATCCAGATGAGATTCTGTTGCAGGGTTTTAACTTTGCTCTCCATCCCGTCTTACTTAGCTCGATCCATCTAGCAAAGAGGAATTTGGCTGTTTTTAGTCTGTCCACAGCTGGTAGCATCGTAATCATCTTAGACTACTGATCATTTGGAGCTGAAAGGATAAGAAAAAATGGTTCCACAAAGTATCGACTCAGTGGGCTTGAAAACATATTGTAATGATCCTGGCTGCTGTAGGGCCAGTCAGTGAGCAGGATGCATTGTGGGTAATATTTAGCTAATAAATTGGTTATCTCTACTTTGTTCATTGTTATTCTGTTATGAGGTTTCTGTTACTTTCTATTATGTAGTTCAGTATCATACAAAATGTGTTATCTTTTTGTCATGCTTGACATGTTGCACCGTGTGCCAAATAGGTGTGTGGAGGAATGACACCGGGAGCTGGTCTGGTTAATAAAGGTGTTAAACAAGTAAACCCTGTTAAGCTTATTATGTCTGACAGTTAATCTGTTTCTTGTAGCCATGCGTGTATGAGGCACAAGTACACTGTGAGTGCTTACTTCTCAGCTTTCGCTCCACCTATACTATGTGCCTGTTGAGTTCACGTCAGTTGCAACAATGTGTTCAGCACATTTTTTCAAGCTACTCTTAAAATAAAATTGAAATCATTGTTTAATTTCACTTTAAAAATTAGTCACCACTTTGTATTTGTCAATTTAATTGAACTCCTAATGATACACATACATTTTTCCAGTGGTGGGAAACTTTTGCTCAGGCCTGCACCAGTGCTATAGTTACTAAGTTTGGGAAAGATGGGTGAGGCTGCTATTTTATCCTCATCCAGACAGGGTAATCACTAGCCCTCTCAAAGGTCATACTGTTTGTCACCCAGCTCTCCTCTCATCAATATTCATAGTCTATGTAGCAAATGAGACCCCTGACAGTGAAACAGTGGCTGTGAAGGATGTGAGTGGGGACTGTTCCTTTTTAAAGCCTCCTCTGAAGGGAGCCCACGGGAAATATAAGGCACTGATCTCGAGTCGTCTGGCCCCGGTTGTGATATTTAAACCTTCTTGGCCAAAAGTATCAAAAGCTTTGATAAACTGTGGGTTTGACTGTATTCAATGTGACGGTAAAACATGCCAGCTAGCCGTGTGAATACCCAGTGTCTATGAATTCTTCTCAAACAATGGAGAACCCTGAAGCCGATCAGGCTTTAAAGTGGGGCTTTTATATCGGCTCGGCCCATACATCTTATGTAACAGGTCTCTACCATAACACAGACTAGGTTCAATGTGGTTCCCTATGAGGCTCATGCAAATTATTTCCAATCCTCTTCAGATGTCAGTCGGAGTCAAAAGATATACAGACAGCTGCCAAGACTAGTGGAAGCCTTGTTTTTCTTTTGCACTTCACTGTGCAGTGATGCAGAAAGCTGACACTGGGAGCACTACCGTAAAACCTTTCCATGATTTTAAACTATTTGAAGAACATAGCAAGTGTGACATTTTATATGACTTATAGTTGAAACTAATTATTTACACACACACTTCAGGAAAAAGAAAATAATTCCTAACTGTAAAAACATCAAATCAGAGGGAACTTTTTTGTCTTAGATTTGCTAAAGAGGACTCACTATTTTTATTTTTTTTTTGCAACTTGGAGCTTATTTATAGCATGCAATACGTTCATTTACTTATCCAGACAAGTTTGGTGCGACTTGAAGTCTTTCGGGAGATGTTTCGATCAATTTACGATCGGTGTACATCCATCTGTGATGGAAAAATCTGGTGTTATGATTTATCTGTACTTTGTAATCAACTGTGACACATGTTATCTTAATGTTGTAGTGTTAGTTTGAAAGTTAGTCTTGCTGAGTGAAGCTTTTACCCAAGTCATGGTCAGAGTGTTTTGATAAAAAGGATCCACATCATGCGTTACCGTGGAGATGGCTCTTCTGACTGGGCATCCTTGAACGTCTACAAAGTTCACAGCTTTCTAATCGGCGCCATCAAGTCTCTTACTTTCACCCTGAGAGTAGTTCTTTATCATTAGAGTAGATAGACCAAGGCTACTAGAAACAATATAGGCTTGTTGTTGTAAAATTGAGACAGTCAGTATTCTGCATTATCTGTTATGTGATGCTGTCCTCCTATTTGATCAATCCAATTTGTAATAAAACCTCCAAACGTTAAAAGGAATCTCTCTCATTCCTTTACTAAGAGTTTCTTGAGTCACACCAAAAGGGCAGCTTCTAAATAAAACATTATCTGCCACAAAATTCATTTCACCAGTTTTTTATGAATCTCTAGCACTATTCCCGTTTGAGTTCGGAGCATCTCAGAGGTGCTTTGTTGTTGTCTTTCAGGAAGTGTTATAGCATTTATTCCAACTTAGAACAAACAGCGATTTCGGTGACATCACAGCCGTCCGCCATTGCAGTTGTAGTCTGAGCAGAACTGAAATGGTGACTGTGGAAGCTGAAGGTGATAATTTTGTTTTTGCAAATTGGAAACAGGCAAACACAAACTATATTGATGTCTGCAGTAGCAGGTTCTGTCTTACCGACCTCAAGCTCTCATGTGCTCATCAAGCACAGAGTGAAAATGCTGTGCTAACTACAATTCCAATTGGGAATGACAGTGACATCATTGAAATCGCGGTTTAGTGTGGTGGGATTAGAAACCTGTAAAACACCCCGGATGACAACAACAAAATACCTCAGATTTGCTATAAATAGGGTAAAAGTTGTAAAAAAAAAAAAAACATACCTCCCCTCTTAAGTCCCTAGTCCCTAATCAGCGTGTTTTTCTTTGTGTTGTGTGACATGTAAATTGCTCTGTACAGGTGCTTCGTTGTTATTTTATTTATTTTTCCTTGAGGCAACATTGATTTTTCGGGTAATTCTCTTTAGTTTGCCATTTTGGCCAGAGATCCTCCCTGAACTGAATTGACTGTTAACTATAAACACCTGTTAACCTTTACATCTGTGTTCTGAACTGCTTTAATTCAGTTGGAGGATTCATTATTTTTATGTTATGCCCCTAGGCAGGTTGTAACATCCCCTTTAACATACTTATATTTTTACCAATGAGGTTATATTTTCTCCAGGGTTTGTTTGTCTTTCTTTTGGTTAGTAACATAATTAAAAAATATATGTGCAGATTTTGATTACATTTTCAGGATATGTCTGCAGTGGAACCAGGAACAACTGATTAGAATTTATCACTGGGGATGTTGGGGTGTTGAGACGGTGGGACTGAGCTGCCTTGGCGGAATTCTTCTTGTTCTTTTTTGCTTTTCTAGTTGTATTTGTCAAATGTCAGATTAAAAGTATATTTTTTATTATTTTTATCAAAGTCAGAAGTATACATGCACTTCCTTGGTATTTGGTAGAATTGCCTTGAAACTGTTTCAGGTCATATGATTCTGGGGCCGTATCAACAAAGACTCTTATCTTACCGCTAGGCGTTACTCCTAACTCGCTCTTAAAGGTCTTGCGTAGGATTTGTTGTCTAAAACCTATTCACAAACGCACTAAGACCTACTTTTACGTAGGACAAATCCCTAAAAGTAAGTTAAGAGTGATGTCCCGTTGCTATGGAAAACGTCATTTCCTATGTATGAGTAAATAGACGGACAGCAGTGTGATTGGTTGTTGAATGACACGTGTGAAACTAGCAAATGGACAACTTCAATGTCGATAAAAGCGTAATTATGAACAGCGCAAATAACAGAAATAATGCACAATCACATCTTTGTGTCGGCCATGAGACTGACACTTCATACAACTTACACACAATAGCCTACTTACTGAGAGGATGAAGTTAAAAAATGATAAAACGTGAAATGCATTTTATTATGTGACAAATTGTCGTCCTAACTGGGATAAAGTCCAGCAAGGAAACCTAATTTAAAGGGCGATTCGGAGCCGGGATTACGAATAAGAAGAAAAGGGAAGCATGGGTGGAAATTAGCAGAAACATAAATGCATCTTATCCAGCAGTTTCTCGAATGGCAGAAGACTGTAAGAAGAGATGGTATTCTCTACAGTCCCAGTGCCGGCTCGAGATCGCCACTTAGGATGCCGCTGCAACACGTAGGCAATGTCCGTCATATAGGCATCCCTACATATGTTGCATAAATTGGAAGACATGCACGTTTTCTTCTTTGTGCACCCCCGGCATACCTGCAATCGCCATGAAATTGGCTTTAATTTGATGCAGTTGCTGGATGTCTAATGGGAAATGGATGAATTGTTTGATATTGTGTGGTCGACAGAGCGCTTTAAGAGTTTGGTGGATTGATCGACTGATAGAGGGTTGTGATATACCCAAGTCGTCCGCGTTGCAAAGTTGCATTTTCCCTGTGGCTAAATATCTTATTTTTGCTAAACATTTAATTTCTGGACTTGTCAGGTTGTTACGTTTAGTTGGAGACGTGATTGCATCCCGCACCACATCTACAATAAACGATTTAGTCGCTATCGTTTGGTTAATTCAGAATCATCCAGAGTGTCCAACACATTGCGTCTGTCTTTGTGAATTAGTCTTAGGGAGTTAGGAGTCCTCTTGACTTCTTTTAAGGACTCCCAGACTTAGGAGCTACTTTTAGGCCTAAAAGTGGTTGTGAAATACTTTTATCTAAAGAAACTACGAGTCCTAAATTTAAGAGTGACACGCCCACATTTTTTTAGGAGTTACTGCTAAATTTGGCAGTTAGGACCTACTTTTAGCCCTAAGACTCTTTGTGAATACGGCCTCAGGTCTCCTTCCAGCAGCTTTCTACAATAGTTTGTTGGATTCTCGGCCCATTCCTGGGCCATGAAACTGGCAGAGTTTCTTTGGCCTTCTTGTGACCACTCCCCTTTTCAGAGCCACCTACACATTTTCTATGGCATTGCGATCAGGGCTTTGTGATGGTCACGCCAATACCCGGACTTCATTGTCCTTATTGTACTTTGTATGAAATCTGGAGGTCAGCTTAGGGCTATTGTCCATCTGAAAGACCAATTTATGCCCAAACTTTAACTTCCTGGTCGATATATTTAGATGTTACTTCATTATGGCCACATAGTTTTCTTTTTCTCAAAATTACATCTATTTAATCAAGTACACCAGTGCATTATGGTGCAAAACAGCCCAACAGTATGACGTTGGCACCACCTTACTTCGGCTACTACATTACTTCAGTAGACAGAGCACACACAGCGAGTTTTTCACCTTGCAAGGTGAAAAATATCAAACCTGTTTGATTTTCACCTGAGTGCCTCATGAGGCAGAAAACTCACTAAAATGTAGGCGCACCCATCAAGCTATTTGCTGGGCAAACGGCCTTGAATGACTGTTAGCTTAGCAGATTGGGCTCGTGTGCGGCAGGCTTAAGGATGTGGTAGCTAAAAAAACTTGCTTAAAATGTCAGCCGGTGGAAACATTTCATTTCTGGCTGTTGTTTAATAGAGGCTGTTTAGTGAGTTTTTCATATTATAAGCAGCATGATGTTATAATTAACTCTAAAGTATCTCTGTCATGTTATCTCGCTTCTAAACCTAAACATGTCATATATTCAGTACTTATTCCTTTCATGTCTAGCTAGTCTCTCACCACTTCTCCCTCCTCCTAACCTTGGAAGAACACTCATCTCCCCCCACCCATCTGTCCCAGACCGATCAAATATTTGCTCTGCATGGCCCCTGGCCTGTTTATTTTCTGGAGTGGGTTTTCAGCTGCGGACGGGCATGTGCAGAGGCTCAACACTGGACTCTCAGACATCCAACTGTTTGGTTTAGCAGCCGGGGACGGAGGCCTCCGTGAGCTCCGAGTGTCGGCTGGATCTAGGAGCCTCACATATTCACACACAGACTTACACACTATGACCATTTACTCTTGCAGTACACACAAGATTGTGTATAGATTGCTTGACATGTCAGTGGAATATGTCAAGAAATGACATTCTGGCTAGTTTCTCTCTGTGTTTGTGTGTGTCTCTCTCTTGCAAAAGTCTAGTTAAAGGGATGAGAGGGGTGCATTGGCTGACCTGCTTCCTGCAGATCCCAACCTGGCCAGTCAGATAGGGGCTCTCTGCCAGAGGAATCCTAGCAAGAGCCACATTGGTATTTCCTGGACGAGTCCCACGTCCCCAGTGGCTCGTTCAAGTTCCTAAATACAGGTATCTAAATAGAGATGTGCAAATACAATCTCCATATTTACCCTACGGAGTATTAAACAGCACTTCAAACCACAAAGAAACTATCAAGATGCTCTCAACAATTTCCCATTTTGAGAAAGTATTTGAAACTCCTCATTTCCTTGTAGATTACAAAGAGTATCGTAGAATTCCACTACACTATGTCAGTAATAATCCTTAAACTAAAAATCTTTACTTTTGATGGCCTCAGTAAAACTATAAGGCCTGAACAGTTTCTGGTGCAGAACCATGACTACCAAAACATTAGGAATACCAACGTCTCTGCAGGTCTGATTGCTCCAACATCGCTACATGGAGCAGTGCATGACTGTGCAGCGTCTGCACAAGTAAAGCTGCAGCGCACCGTGGCTGTAATAACAACTGAGAGGTCACGGAGGACGTGCAGTGCACTCTAGAAGTCATCAAAGGCGAGACTTCAAGGGACTTTAAGATGCTATCCGGGAGAAAAAGCAAGTGGATGGTTTTCCTTTAGTAGTATGTAGGGCCATTTGAAAAGTTACAAAGTCAAAAGGTAACAATAATTTGGATTATTTACCCTGTCATGAGATAAATAAAATGCGCGGTTCCTTTTTTCTGTCATATTTGCATAAATGTTATTTATTCATTTAAAATTTAATGGATTAAATATTACAAACACTGTTTATTTTCCTCCCCACATGTCCAGCATTTCAGACGAAAATACAGACGTTTATCGATGGATTTACAGCAAATATGACTTCACCAGCAGTAAGAGTTTATATAGAGGTTCATGGGACCCGGCTTTTATTTTGATAGTTAACTTCTGTTTTTTAGCAGGTGAGTTTGTTGTGATATTCCCCAGTGTTAGATAAGTGAGAAAAAAAGCTTTTGTAACCTGTGGCAGCAGTGGGGAGGGTCTCGTGGGGTTTGATCATATTTGTCAACCGCGGTATTTTGTTTTAAAAATACGTTTAATTTAACAATTGACCGGATTGTCTTGTGTGTTTGGACTTCCTGCCAGAATTGATGCAGATCCCTCGCAGCTCACACAAAATATACCATGCAAGTAGTTACCATTCACTTACAAAATGCTTTTTTCTCACTTATCTAACTCTAGGGAATATGGAAAAAGACAAAATTTTACTTAGGGGTGGAATATCCCTTTAAATATTTTCTTCAAAGTTATATTTAGCTAGCCTGTTTAGCTTGTTACCTAAATATTTAATTTGAAAAGTCATTTCTAGAAAAGACATTTCTAAATGAATAAATAAGATGTACCTAAAAATGTATTTGAAAAATGAACTTCTATGTCCCCCAATTTTTATGACAGGCTAAATAACCCAAACTATTGTTGTTAATTTTTGACTGTGTAACTTTTTAAAAAGCATCCCATACAGTTGAACCAGTTTAAGAGATTATGCCCATATACAGAAGAGGTGGACAAAAACAGTGTTTCTTCCAAGAGTTGCAGGCAATGAGGGACCAACTGGAGAAGTTACTGGGTAATCTGCGGTGCATCGCTACCTGTTTGATGTGTGAAAGACTTAAATGAAAGAGCAGGGGATAACACTTGATTTAGCTTTGCAAATAACCAAGGAAACAAGTGTCTCACAGGTGAACACTTGACTAATTCCTACCAGGCTGCTGTCAGCTTCTTGTGAATTTCTATGCTCTGAGTATCAACACATGCTAGATGAGATCCCCGGGGTGAAATCTCACTGCTTCCTCTCTGATGAGATTCTTTATTGTCCTCTGAGGACGTTTCCGGCTAAATATATTTGGCAAATAGGTTGTATGTTTCAGGGAACTTGCCACAAGCTTAATTAAAAAAAAAAGGGATAAAGGAAACTCTGTTTTTTGGTTGTTCTCGTGAAAGTGACATAGGCCTACATTTTAGTACCGCCTAGTCCTATGTAATACAGCCAGTACTCTATAAGTTTACTAGATACCCAGTGCTTTCCTGGAAATATCATTAAACTTTCTGGTCCCATTTTTTCGAATTGAACAATAACTTTTCTTGAACGTAAAGGTTAGTTTCTGGAGTTGAAAATTTTCATTGAACTTTTGGCTTACTTTGCTGTGACTTAATGTGTATTTCCTACAACTTGCCAGATAAGCTGAAGTAACTTAAGCCGAGTTTATGCCACTCTGTTTTGATGGAGACGGATTGATGCAGCGCCATTATCCGTCTACGCAAGGGCTTTCCTACACCTACGCAAGGATGGAGGGAGTAGAACCCCATTTTCTAACTATCCGTCTCCGTCAATGGAGAGCTAATGCCTGTGACTGGTCAGCTCAACAACAGCCAGAGCGTTTGGGCACTGCTTGCTTTATATTGAAAGGATAATCAATTTAATCTGTTTTTTTTTGGTGATTTTGAGCACAAGGTGTAGGGAAACAAAACAAAGGCTGCTGTGTTTCTTTACATAAGTTCTTAGAGTATTCTTTGATCTGCACTTCTAGTAAAAAGATTTACAGCTTAAACAAAACTTAGTTACTGTCGTCCATTGCTCTTTGAGGGGGAAATGTGTTCACAAGCTGAAGAAAAAAAACAATTAACCAACGGTAGGCAGACCCACCATGAAAAGTTAGCACCTCCTGCTGTCTTGGTCGGTAATTGCTTTGAAACACAGAAAAATCAATGAAGAATGGAGACAAGAAATAGAGATCTATAAACGATAAACCTCTCAGTCAATAAGTCTGCGTCTGGGTGCAAAGTTGCTGTTGGAGAAGTATAAACGAGGCTTATTTACCAGGGGCCGTATTCACAAAGAATTTTAGGGCTAAAAGTAGGTCCTAACTGGCGAATTTAGGAGTAGCTCCTAAAAAAGTGGTCGTGTCACTCTTAAATTTAGGACTCCTAGTTTCTTAAGATAAAAGTAATTCACAACCACTTTTAGGCCTAAAAGAGGGTCCTAAGTCTGGGAGTCCTTAAGAGAAATCGAGAGGACTTCTAACTCCCTACGACCTATTCACAAAGACTCCCAAAACGATCGAGAAGGTTTTGAACTTGGTGCGGGATGCAATCACGTCTCCAACTAAACGTGTAACAACCCGATCAGTCCAGAACTTAAATGTTTAGCGACACTAAGATATTTAGCCACAGGGAGAATGCGACTTTGTAACGCGGACGACTTGGGTACCTATATCACAACCATCTATCAGCCAATCAATCCACCAAACTCTTAAAGCGTTCTGTGGACCACACATTATCCACCATTTCATCCGTTTCCCATTAGACATCCAGCAACTGCATCGAATTAAAGCCAATTTTATGGTGATTGCAGGTATGCCGGGGGTTGTCGGAGCTGTGGATGGCACGCATATCAAAATATTTTCGCCATCAACAGATGAGGATGTTTATGTAAATAGGAAAAGATATCACTCTATAAACACACAGATTGTTTTTGACTGCGAAGACTATATATATATATATATATATATATATATATATATACATATATATATATATATATATCTTTATTCCGGACAATGTAATCTATACATATCAAACAACAATACAAAAGAATAAATAGAATTAAAAAAATTAAAATGAATAAATAAATAAATGGGAACATGACATTTGTTCCAATATACTTGACATTCTGGCTAAATGAGCTGGGTCCACCCATGCCTCCTTTTTCTTCTTATTCGTAATCCCGGCTCCGAATCGCCCTTTGAGGACCGTCCTCCTCTCCAGTACCAACTGTGCCAGTAGTAATAATTGGTCCTTCGACCAGTTAGGTTTCCTTGTTCTTTTCACGGTAGGTGGGGGGTTCCATTTAAGATGTGGTGATGTACTCAATAGACAGCCTAATTGTTTACAACCTACTTGCAATCTCTCCCTTATTATTATGCATCCATCCATCCATTATCTATACTACTTCCATCCAATTCAGGGTCGCGTGGAAGGGTGGCTGGAGCTTATCCCAGCTATCAGCTGGCGTTAGGCAGGGTAATATGATGCAATTCACGTTTTTTTCATTTTTAAACTTCATCCTCTCTGTAAGTAGGCTATTGTGTGTAAGTTGTATGAAGTGTCAGTCTCGTGGCCTACACAAAGATGTCATCTTGCGTTATTTCTGCTATTTGCGCTGTTCATAAGCTTTCCATTTCCTGGTTTCACACGTGTCATTGAACAATTAATCACACTGCTGTCCCTGTATTTACTCATGCAGAGGAAATTACGTTTTCCATAGCAACAGGACGTCACTCTTAGCTTACTTTTAGGGATTTGTCCTACGTAAAAGTAGGTCTTAGTGCATTTGTGAATAGGTTTTAGACGACAACTCCTACGTAAAACCTTTTAGTGCGAGAAAGGAGTAACACCTAGCGGTAAGATAAGAGTCTTTGTGAATACGGCCCCTGATCTTTTCTTCTTATCTTTCCCCTTTACTTTTTTGGTTTACATTTTCAGACACCAACCTTTAACCATAACCTTGTTGAACATGTACTTCACACGGGAACACATGCTATCTCATTTGGTACCTGGTAAACCACATGTGTAGTACGCATTGGCTTCACATTTGGCACCCAAAACTTGCGCAATGAGTTTTTCAAATGGGTTCCCCATGTAGAAACCATGTGCATAACACACAAATAAAATAAATGTGAAACACAAATGAGAAATATTTGAAACACATGGTAAAGTGCAATGTGGGCCACATGTGTGTATCCCTTAAGGAACATAATGTGTAATACATGTAGAAAAGAATGTAAAGCAGAGGTTCCCAATCCCGGACCAGTACTGGGCGGTGGGACAGTTGGTACTAGGCCGTGGAGCACACAGAAAGAATAAAGAACTTATGGTATTTCTTTTTATTTATTGTTTTTTTTGGTCTAAATTATATTTTGATCTGAAAAATGACCGGATCCTCTCCGATAGATCCACATATAACTCACTCTTGATGCATTTCAAGACCGTTGCCTCGTTCATGTGATACGTCACTGCTAAAAACAAACCCAAAAGCTAGCAAAGAGATTAACAAATGAAGGTCTCTGAAAAGTATCTTTATGAAAAGGAAAATGTCAAATAAAGAGAAAGAAAAAGACTTTATTACTTCCAATAACCAAAGAAAGCTACATTTAGCAGACTCTATCAAATGTACTACTTAATACTTGGATTTATCACGGCAGGTGATTTCGATGCTCCAAGCCCGCTCTGTGGCAACATTTCTGTTGAGGTAATGAAACCTTTAAAACGGCCCCAAACGCAGCATGTTATTACAGAGAAACAGCCACTGGACTGTCACCGATTCAGCATTGTGGTCAATTGTATTTTTCATGGATTTTTTTTTATGTATTATAAATATTATTTTAAAGATATTTAAAAAAAGGTTCCCATAGGAACCAGAGAGTGTTAGGGGGCAGAGAGGATATTACTTATGGTATGATGTTGTGCCTAATGAAGTTACAAGCACACATTGGATTCACTTCAGTTTGGTTTATTTATATTGCGCCATTTCACAACAGATGTAATCTCAAGGCACTTTAAAAGAAAAGTCATATCAATACAACTAAAAACATTCCAATGAGTTTTCTCTTTTAAAAAAATCCCAGCAGGTTTCATTGTGTCGTTGATCTACATTTATAACTATCCTTAATAAGAACCCGTTTTGTAAAAAAAAACACTCCTTTAAATTATCAACAGCAGCATCACCAATGGTGAAGTACCAAAGGTTTTTAAGCATGTTACCCCTATTCTAAAAGTGCCTTGGCATGATTACTCGGACTCCAACAATTGTCGCACTATTTTTAAACTTCCTTTCTTGTCCATAGTATTAGCGCGGGTAGTTTATTCCCGGTTTCTTCACCACCTCAACAGGTTGTCATTGTTAGACCTTCTGCAGTCCGGTTTCCGTCTTGGTCACAGCACGGAGTCAGCTCTTCTTCGAGTCTTAAACGACATTTTTGCTGCTCTTGATGGTGGCCGCAGTGTCATTCTGCTGCTGTTGGAAGTCACCGCTGTATATGACACTGTGGACCACCAAATTATGCTGTCTCGCCTGAAACATGTCGTTGGTGTAAGAGGTTCAGCTTTGAAATGGTTCTCTTCATATTTTATGGACCGCTATTTCAATGTCGCCCTTGGCAATTTCAACTCCACTCCAGGAAAGGTTGACTAGTGGGGTTCCCCAGGGCTCCATTTTGGGGCCACTTCTGTTTAACGTATATATCCTTCCACTGGACAACATTATAAGGAGTCACAATGTTAAATATCATTTTTATGCTCATGACTGCCAGTTATAGGTCAATCATCTCCCCAGCATCTTGCTGACTGTCTTGGTGACATGAATAGCTGGCTCTCTGCGTCTCAATGCCTTCTTCTCAATGACGCTAAATCTGAGACTAATCTTTTTAGTCCTCGCTCCGAGGACTTTCCTGACCCTTTACCTTTTCCTGGTGCATTCAAAGATTGTGTCATGAATCTAAGGGTTCTTTGGATCCATCTCTATCCTTCGATTCTCATGTTAACCAGGAGGTGCGATCGTGTTTTTATCATTTGCGACATTTAGTTAAACTGAAACCCATCCTTAGGAGAGTCCATTTACACTCTGTCATGCATGCATTTGTCATTTCAAGATATGATTTTTCTAATTCCCTGTTCCCATTGCATGCCTGCAGCTTGTCCAGAACGCAGCGGCTCGCCTTCTGATGGGCACACTCAGGCGTGATCACATCACGCCAGTCCTGAAAGAGCTTCACTTGCTTCCTGTCTCCTTGCAGATGTATTTTAAGCTGTTGATCGTGACATTTAAGACCTTAAATGGCACAGTGCCCACTTACCTTTCTGAATTGGTCACACCGTATGTCCCTACGCGCTCTCTTCATTCTTTCGATATGATCCGGTGGAAAACCCCGGTAACCTGTTATAAGAGGTGTGCAGACCGAGCCTTCTCAGTCGTCACCCCCCACTTATGGAACTCTCTGCCATTGTAGGTCAGGCAGTCTGACTCTGTGTCTACTTTTAAGAAACGTCTAAAACCTTTTTTATTTCCAAAGCTTTTACCTGCTCTTAACTTTTCTTAGTATATGGTTTTACCCGCTGTTTTGAAATCTTTTTGTATTGCTTGTTCGGTTGTACTGTAAAGCACTTTGGTCGGCTCTAATGCCATTTTTTTAAAATGTGCTATATACGTAAATAAATTGGATTGGATATCTTTTTATTTTGTTGCATTTATCTGCCGGTCCGTGAGAATATTGTCTGGTACTAAACGGCTCCAAAGCGAATAACTGTCTGGGTGTGTGTTCCGAGGATCCTACCCTGAGCTCTGCAGAGTCTCTCCCGCTGTTCAGTTCCCGTGGGGCAATCAATAAATCATTGTTTATATTTAATTCCTTGTTTCTGCTGGTCGTCTGTGTGTCCGCACTAGAGTCCAAAGGAACAAATCATGACAATAACATGTTGGGGACCATTGTTTTAAAGGACAGATGTGGGACAGATAGTGGGCTTAGCTTGTAAAAACTAATTTGGGTCAAATTACTATGTACTTAACATGAAAAAAACATTTAAAGTTTCACCTATTTTTTTAACATTAGCATAAATGTATTTCTATTATTACTATACTAAAGAGTAGTTAGAAGTACTTTTGAAAAAATACACACTAGTCAGCATTTATGTAGTGAAGAAATAAAACATGACTTCAGTTTTGTAATTATCACAATTTTCTAATTCAAGGGAAGAGTGAAATAGTTACAACACTGAAACCTTTGAAAAAGTGCACTACTACTGTACAGACAATGTTATGAACACAACATTGGCACAAATGCTAATAGTGCTTTATTGCACTATAAGGCAATACACTATTAGACCTTATGTTTTATTTTTGTTCATGCCAAAGTTAGGTGAATCCCTTCATATCTTTACATCTAACCAAATACCTGCTTTGGTTTTATTTATCTACTATATAGCTTTTTTATTTGATCACCTCCAATAATGACTCCCAGATAATCAAATACATGAACACAAGAAGGATTTTTTGTTTTATAATAGCATTCCTTATTATATTAATCTATGACAACAGCAGCTAAAAAACTGAATTTGTGATTTTTCTCTAGGTTGTCACAGAACAGTGGGTAGCTCCTGTGATATGAAGTAACCCCCCTCCCGCCAAAAAACAAAAAACAACATCCTTTTCAGTGTGACATAAAATCCACACAGTGCAGTCAGAAATGATGTTCCTATATCTAGTCAAACGTGACACTTTGTGAAGCTAGATGAGACGTTTTAATGCCAGCAGTGGGAAGGAAAGCATTCCTCTCTGGCTTCGGTTTTAAGGATGAACAAACTGTCTCATCCAACTCATCAGATCTGCTCACATCTAAACTGTATCAAAATAGCTTGGCTCTACTTCCAGTTAAATTTTAAAATGTAAAAACTGATAGTTTAAGATGATAATTTAAGTTAATAGTTAAAGTTTCATTTTCCCATTATATCATTGTAAAAATTAAAAAAAAGGCCAGCATGCAAAATGAAAAGTACAAAAGTATTTTGAGACATCCATCTTTTAACCTATTCAAAGTTTGACATTTCTGCTGTAACTTTGAATAGGGGTTCTGCCTGGTTGCCCATTTTAAAGTAGTCCCAATATTTCTAGTGTCTTCAGATAATCCAACAGTCTCTTGCTCTTCCCACGCAGCGAGCAAAGCACACCCTATAGTGGAGATGTCTTCCAACTTCTCTCAAGTCCAAGAACTCTGGCCAACAATAACCATTCCCCTGCAGCCATGAAATCGAATGACTTTGCAAATATTTCACTGCGCTTTATCTCAAAGCTAAACTGAGAGATTATAAAGTGATGCCGTCTGCCACTTATTCGCTTTGCATAACATTTCTCTCTGGAAGAAAGCTTTCTATTCACAACATGACTCAGTTGTTACCTTTGGGATTTCTGCATGTGAAAAACTTTAATAAGTTGCTCTCCACCTACGACTGACTTCCATGGAAAGGCTGGAGCATGGATGGTATGTAACACTCCTTCTTCTGGACTTTTCTGATGCTGTTCACGAGGGGCCATATTCACAAAGAATCTTAGGGCTAAAAGTAGGTCCTAACTGCCAAATTTAGGAGTAACTCCCAAAAAATGGGGGCGTGTCACTCTTTAATTTAGGACTCTTAGTTTCTTAAGATAAAAGTAATTCACAACCACTTTTAGGCATAAAAGTAGCTACTAAGTCTGGGAGTCCTTAAAATAAGTCAAGAGGACTCCTAACTCCCTAAGACCTATTCACAAAGACTCCCAAAATGGCTGCAGCCAGATGCAATGTGTTGGACACTCTGGATGATTCTGAATTGACCAAACAATACCAACAATGTCCACAAGTAGCCGGGTTTTTTTTAAAAACAAAGATTTTCCTCCACTTGTTTGAAAAAAAAAAAAAATCTCCATCCACACCTAACCGGATAAATGCGTTTTTCAGCACATTCATAGACGTGACAAAGCATTACGGGGCGGTAGTTCTCCCAAATCCTATCCGCTAAGAATAACTTTCTTTCACCTATCTTCAGTACGCAGCAGTGATAGAGCTTATAAAAGCAAACAAACAAAACGTGCTTTAACAATGGATGATACCAACACAGCTCTGAGGGCATAAATGCTTTTTTTTTTTTAGAGTACACACTTAAAACTCAGTTTTCAACCGTCCACACACAGATACTGAAAACGGAGAAAACGCAAATCTCCACTTTTGCCGGAGTTTTTCAAAAGATCCTTTTCGCCCTTTAAATTAAGTTTTCTTGCTGGATCTTATCCCGGTTAGGACGGCAATCTGTCACATAATAAGATGCATTTCACGTTTTTTTATTTTTAAACTTCACCCTAAGTAGGCTATTGTGTGTAAGTTGTATGAAGTGTCAGTCTCGTAGCCGACACAAATATGTCATTGTGCATTATTTCTGCTATTTCTGTTCATAATTATGCTTTTATCGACATTGAAGTTTTCCATTTCCTGGTTTCACACGTGTCATTAAACAACCAATCACACTGTTGTCCGTCTATTTACTCATACATAGGAAATGACGTTTTCCATAGCAACGGGACGTCACTGTTATCTTACATTTAGGAATTTGTCCTACGTAAAAGTAGCTCTTAGTGCATTTGTGAATAGGTTTTAGACGACGACTCCTATGTAAGACCTTTTAGCGCGATTTAGGAGTAACACCTAGCGGTAAGATAAGAGTCTTTGTGAATACGGCCCCAGGTCTGTGTACATACAAAAAGGAATTTTACTTTATTTCCACTTTGCTATCAAATAAGACACTTTAAATAGAAAAAGTTGATGTATAGAGCCAAACAGGGTCGTGATTATTGTAACTTTGAATAATCATTTTGTTGAAATGTTGAAATCTGAAAAACAACGAAATGTTTTTTAAGGTAAGAATTATTAAAACTACATTTTTGTTACAGTTTAAGAACAGCTTTAGATCAAATTTAAATAAGCTTGTCATTTAAATGCAGATACCAACAGTTCTTCGTAAAATTGGGATTAGGTCCTAATTGGTGTTTTGTTTTAATTTAACACAGAAGAAAGAGTCCTGATCAGGAAACAAACTCATCAACTCTTTTCCATGAGCTTGTGGGACGTTTCCTGAAGTCATTCTTCCAACTGTTTAACATTAAAGGGCTAATGTCATGAAAATTACGCTTTTTTTTGGCCCTTAAATGCAATTAGTTGTGCATTTAGATTTTGTAGGAATGCCAAAAAGCACAAATTAGTCACCCCAGATGTTTGAGATATTTTTGTATACATTTTTGGTTATTTTTTAAACATTTCACTTTTCTCTATTATCAATCATGTTTTTTTAAACTTTTACATTGGATTATTGTTAAGACATATTCATCCCACTATAGTATCATTTATATATTTAACATAGTATTTGGCATGTAGTTTGTGTTAAAGTGTTGTCAGTAATATTAACAGGACTGCAGGATATGTTACTAAAAATAGCTGTTTGAAAATTTAATTTTTACCTTACTTTAACACAGAGGGATGACATTTGATACACTTGTATAACCTTCCAAAACCCACCTAAGAGTCTCTAACTGCCATACTCCAAAACAAACAGGAAGCTGGCCATATTGGATCAAAGCTACCATTTTGTGCAATTTACACACATCATATTTCAACGAACTCCTCCTCAAGTGTTTGACTTACAGAGCCGGTTACACACTTAAGGGAATCAAAAGTTGTTCCAAGCATTAGGACGTGACCAATTATCAAAGTAAGGCTTCTCCCCATAAAAGATGAAGGTTTAATAACTTTCACAGCTGTACCAAACTTTCTGTCTGTTTTCTTAGGTCACCTGAGAAAACAGATAGAAAGTGTTTTTGTCACCTAAACCCTGAGAACAGGAAGTATAGTGTTTTACTTAGAAAGGTCTATTCACTGAGACCGGGGCAACAAGTATGCCCACCCCAGCTCGGTGCCTTTTAGCGGGTGTGACTCCAGAGTGGAAAAGAGTCCAACCTCTGTCGACGAAGTGGGTTCCAGAGCTGTGCTTTGAGATAAGTCTGATGATGTCCAGTTGCAACATCTCAACCTTGCACACCAGCTCTGGGTGCCTCCCCACGAGGGAGGTAATGTTCCACATCCTGAGAGCCAGTTTCTGCAACTGAGGAATGGACCACCAAGGTCCCCAACTGAACGACTCTCTGTATGACTAGTGTCAGAGCTTGGTTTGAATTACCAGCTGTAAGTGAGATTTAGACTCCTGCAAGTTTACCCTTTGTCACTGATTCTGTTCATAACTTTTATGGATAGATTTCTAGCTGCAGCGAAGGTAGGTGATGAAGGGATCAGTTTCGGTGGCCTCAGGATTGGGTCTTTGCTTTTTGAAGATGATGTTGTCCTTCTGGTGTCATCAAGAGCTTCAGCTTTCGCTGGAGAAGTTCACAGCCAAGTGTGAAGCTGATGGGATGAGAATCAGCACCTACAAATCAGAGACCATAGTGAAGAGAGAGCTGGGCTGAAAGGCAAAGCTCTCGATTTACTGGTCGATCTACGTTCCTACCATCATCTATGGTCACAAACTGTGGGTAGTGACGGAAAGAAAGAGATCACAGATACACGTGGCTGAGATAAGTTTCCTCTGGGAGCTGTCTGGGCTCTCCCTTAGTGATAGGGTGAGAAGCCCTGACATCCGGAAGGGGGTCAGAGTAGAGCCTCTGCCCCTCCACATCAAGAGGAGCCTGTTGAGGTGGCATGGGCATCTTGTCAGGATGCCTCCCTGGTGAACTTCCCTGGTGAGGCACGTTGGAGACCCAGAGGAAGTCCCAGGACATGCTGGAAGGACTATATTTCTCTGCTTGCCTGGGAAAACTTGTGGAGAGGCCTCAACCCTCAACGTGGTTAACCCGAGTTTGAATTCTGTCCTTTGTTCACTTCTCTCCCCATTTATGTGCTATCCACTTCCAAATAAAGGCCACTATGCACACAAAACCTTAAAAAAACAACTGAACTGATTCAGAGCTGTTTTCAAACTGTAAGAAAAAATAATCTTCAATATTTCTTTATTCTTACTTTGAAAATGTTTCAGTTTTTCAGATTATATTAAAAAAAGGATTTTCTGTTTGAACTTTTATGTTTTTCAGTTTCAAATAGATGTTCAAAGATTCCATAATTTTCGCCCTGTTTCATATTATCTATTTTCCCAGTTCTAGGATAGAGCTTTCACAGCATTATTTGCTTATACTGTCAACAAATGTCCTCATCCTCATCCCCAACCTCTTTTAGGATGAAGAGGATATAATCCCAGAATATGGAGGGTAGAGTCTCCATAAAGATAAATAAAAGTAGTGATGAAGATGATGAGTAGCCAGAATACTAGAACAGAGACTGAGGGGGATGAGAAAGACAATTAGGTTCTGGGGTTCGATTCCTGAAAAGACCTTTGCTGCATGTGTCCAACCCCTTCTCTTTATACCTATTTGCTGTCTAAAGCTACTGTTGAATAAAAGCCACTAGTGGCTAGAGAAAACGTGTTCATGTTAAGTTCTTTTGTCTATTCTAAAACTACAGGGATGATGGTTTTTCACAGGTAAATGAAATTAATAAAAAAACTTAATGTGGTGATCAAAACAAACAAACATAAACCACTTATGATGTGCATTCTAAAGTAGGAAAAGTAGTCATTTACAGCATGTATCTAATGCATTTATCAAAACAACTGTTAGGTTTTTAAAATGTAATAGCAATGGATTTGGCACTGCTTGGTGTGACACTGTGGAGCCAACATCAGGGACAACTTCTGTCTGTTTATTTTATCAAGACAAAAAATATATAGCTCTATACTCGGCACTCAATTCCCAGTTTTCTGTCATCTAAACTTTAGTCTCAGCTTGAGGATTTCACAACAGTGTTCTCTGCTGTTTGCCGATTGGCTACGCTGTCAGATCCTTGGCTGGAAGAAGACAGGAGGGTTTAAGTGAGGGTGTTGTCTGGTGCTGCCTCTGATTTCCATGGGTTTGGATGAAAACTGGCTGGCTTTTTATAGCACGGGGGCCGGGTGGGGTCATGGGGTATGTGTGGCACTCATTCAGACAGAGCTGAAAAAGCAGGACGGTGAGAAAGAAAAAGCAAAAGACAGAGAGAGAGAGATGGTAGCGATGGAAAGGAAAGTCATCCAAAACTTGGAATGACTCCAACAAAGAAGGGAGGTGCAAATGGAGGAGGAATTTTAGTTTTCACCTACGGTCATCTTCCCTTTGTTGTTGTGATAGTGCCTAAGCAGCAATTGATATGCTGCTGGAAATTCTGGATATGGATTGCAACAAACATACAGGGATCTGCCAAGGCAGGCCACTGCTCCATCACAGTCTCAGGAAATACCTCCGTCTAAGGCCCGATCTTTAATCACACAGTGTGTCGAACTGCCTCTCATATGTGGCTGCGCTCATGTGTATGAGCATGTGTGCGAGTCTCTTATCCTCAGACAAGTCAAAAGGTTAGAGTAATCCACAGTGGAGGAAAGTCTGGTATGCGGCACCTTTTTTTTCTCATGCCAATGTAAGCAGTATCACAGATGACAGAGTTCCTGAGGGAACAGAAGGCTGCACGGCCAAACACAAGTTAACACATGAGCCCCTTTGAGTCATAGCAGGGATTCCTCATCCTCAGCAGCTGGATCAGAACAGCACCACGCAGGCCCTGTCCTCCAGGACGATAGATAGATAGATAGATAGATAGATAGATAGATAGATAGATAGATAGATAGATCCACTTGTATAATAATAATGATAATAATTATAATTATTATCATTATTATTAATGATTTTAATTACAACATGAAAAGAAACATTGGTTGTTGATGTTGGCCAAGTTTTACTTGGAGAAAATAAGCCAGTGTGGTTGTTAATGCTGATATATATTGCATCCCTAGTGGCAATAATGCAGAATCAATGGTACCAGAAAATACAAACTCAACAAAAATAATCTGCCAGTGGTTACCAGGGCAATAAACAGAAAAGTCTTTGGTTCTAAAATATTTTTTTAAACAGCAACTGTACTGCTTCTTATAGCAGCGAACTTCTATACAGTCCTCATGCTACAGCGGGCACACAATTTGATTATTGACCCCTGGTTTAGACTACTGAGAGCAGAACATTAAAATCACTGCTCCTCCCTGTGGACCAAACAGACATTGCAGCTGGATTTCAGTCAGGCTCCTTGGGGGCGGGGCCTCACTGAGACGTCATAGCGGGGAGGATTACATTACCACGATGGACCTGTTGATCCCCCCCCCCAGATATGGCACCTACAAAATATTGCTTGCAACTCCGAAAATAAGTACCACATTGATATTTAATTTTCAGCATTTGGATTATCTTTTCTATGATATATGTGAATTTTTTTACGGAACACCAAACTGGCCTAAAAAGCATTTAGCTAATTTCTCACCCCAGTAATAAAATACATGTACCGACAATAACATATTTGGGACCTGTCTAGTTGTAATGAAGCAAATAATGTACAAAATTCCCAATAATGTAATATTTTGAGCCAATTATGTATTAGTAATTTCTCATTGCAATGACGTTTTATAATATTGAAGGTTTTTTTACATTACTAGTGTATCATAAAAAAATTTAACTTAATAATACCTGTAGATCACATTGTACAACGGCTCCCAGAGAAAGCCCTACACAATGGATTTCCTTGATGAATTAATAATTTTACTTTGTAATCCAGGACATCTATGACTAAACGTATATGTTGCTAGTTTTATTGCATTTAAAATGACCAAAAAAGATTCCATTATTGGCAGTTATTACTAGTTGCTTCACATTCTAGCTAATTGGACTGATTGTAGAAATTTCCAGAACACGGACAGAGAAAAGTATTTTAAGTAAAGCTATATGTGAACAAAAACACATGGCAAAAAGTAGTGTCTAGCTGAGAAGTCTTTATCCTGGCAACTGACAATACACTGCTCTCCAGTGCTGATGCTATCAACTATATATCATTCTGTTTTTGGCACAACAATAAAAAAGAAACATGAATTAAATTTTGGCTAGCTCCTTCATGACCCGCATTGTGTCAATCATTAAGGCGATCCTTCATGCTCTTGCAACAATCAACGCAAAAGACTTCTGTCCTGCTTTCAACCATTATTTGGCACAGCTGGATCAAACAAACTGTTCCTGGGTAGTATCACCCACTGTAAAGGGCACTATAATGACAAAAACAAGGGAGTGTCTTGGTAGCAGAGCCCAGCTCTAGGGTTTCCATTAGAGGCTGACTACTGTGTTTCAGTTCCCAGGCTTCTCTATTGTACTTCTCAGCAGTGAACAGTAAGCACTACCAGGAAATACACTCCTGTATGCCACTGTGAGCCTAAAGATACAGTTACAAAACAAGTTGTGAAGCCAGTAGAAACCTGTCATGCTGCATTTTCCTCAGGGCCAAGGAGTGTGCTCTTAATTTAGGATGATGAAGGCTGGGTTGTGAAAGGCCCATTGAGTTAGATTTGTTGTTTTTTATTTTATTTTGAATTTAAGAATGTTGGTACTGGCACATTCCAAGGCAGTTCATAGAGGGCAAGTAGCAAATATAGGCAGCAGAAAGCCAGTTTGTAGTGTTCAAGTATTTAGCACCTAGCACTACAGCTGGAAACTTCAAAGGAATACACATTTATTGTGAAGTAAAGCATCTACACAGCCTATATAGCAATAGCAGGCAATCTTGTCCCGGTTGCTCCATCTTTGCTGTAGATTGAATCCCTGCAAAAAAGTTTCCAACATTACATATTTTAAGAAAGTCACAGATGAAGGAATGGCGTCTATCTTTTTTGTATATTTTTCTGCACTGGGGAAAAAAATAAAAAAAGTATGATTTATATCCAGCCTAGTAAAGACTCAGGGAGGATTTGTGATGGGCAGGGCCAAGAAAAGCATAGTACCCACCAAACAAACTTATGTCAACTGAAATATATCACCCTAAACAGTTTAACAGAAGTTCTAGCTATTTTGGTAATTTTTTCCCTGCCACACTTACCATATATTTTTTTTTTATTAGCTTGGCCTGTCTGTCAAAGCCTCCCTCCTCTCCCAGCGGAAGTGGTGCTTTTCACTGTTGTTGACTGCAGGAAGACTTAGTAAACACCATTTGGCTTGGAACGTTGTGCACAATGTGAAAGCACCATATAAGCCAATACATATCCCATATGCCTCTTTAGATCCACCAGTTGGAAAAGCAGATGCCCACCTTACAGGGTGTTCACACCAAAGCATAAAAAGGACACTGCATGCCCCTATTTGGACTCTTGAACATTCCTACAACATCGAAGCTCCATAAGTACATCAAGGACAAGGCTTCAATGGATGACATACTTAGTGAACCAGACCTGAGACAAAGCAAGGTGAGGAGGTGATGGAGGAGGAACCATCATGGGAGGACAAGCCACTACATGGGATGTACCACTGGAACATAACTGAAGTGGCTGATCTCAAGAAATCCTACCAATGGCCAGAGAAGGCTGACCTACAGGACACCACAGAGACACTCATCCTGGCAGAACAGGAACAGGCTCTGAGCACCAGATTGACCACACCTTTGAAGAAGCCCAGATCTACCACACCAGAAAAAGACCCAAGGTTTAGGCTGTGCAAAGAGTCATCTGAGACAATTAAGCACAGAACAGCAGGATGTAAAATGCTGGCAGGGAAAGCATACATGGAACTTCATAACCAAGTGGCTGGCATAGTATACTGAAACATCTGTGCAGAGGATGGGCTGGAAACCCCAAGGTCAAAGTGGGAAACACCTCCAAAGGTGGTGGAGAATGACCGAGCAAAGATCCTGTGGGACTTACAGATCCAGAAAGACAGGATGGTAATGGCGAACCAACCGGACATTGTGGTGGTTGATAACGGCAGAGGAAAGCCGTTGTGGTGGATGTGGCAATACCAAGTGATGGTAACATCAAGTAGTAGGAACATGAGAAACTTGAGAAATACCAAGAGCTCAGAGATGAGCTAGAGAAGGCTTGGAAGGTGAAGACAGTAGTACCCGTTGTAATCGGAGCACTTCGGGCCGTGACCTCTAAACTGGAGGAATGGCTCCAGAAGATCCCTGGAAGAACCTCAGACATTTCAGTCCAGAATGTGCAGTACTCGGAACAGTAACAATACTGCGGAGGACCCTCAAGCTCCCAGGCCTCTGGTAGAGGACCCGAGTTTGGAATGGGAAACACCGCCCACAGTGGGGGAGAGGGGCATTTATATACAGTATATATATATATATATATATATATATAATTACAGTTCTCTGCATAAATGAGTACACCCCCTTTCAATGCTCAATGAACAAAAGAACAATTTCCAAACATTCCACAAGACCGAGATTTATTGAACATTTATTTAAATCCATAACATGAAATTAAGGTTAATAATCTAATTTAGATCACAAAATCTTCAGGTTTACTCAAATTGGTTGAAGCAAAAATGAATACACCCTGCAACAAAAACTACTACATCTAGTATTTTGTATGAGCACCATGATTTATAAGGACAGAACCAAGTCTTCTAGGCATGGTGTAGGCAATCTAGGTAACATCTATCTTTTTCAATTCTTCAAGAATAACCTATTTTAGAGCCTGGATGCTGGATCGAGAGGGATTCTCAACTTGTCGCTTCAGTATTCCCCACAGGTGTTCGATTGGGTTCAGATCAAGAGACAAACTTGGCCATTCAATCACCTTCACCCTGTTCTGATACATAAATGCAACAGTAGCTTTAGATGTGTGTTTTTGGATCATTGTCATGTTGGAAAAGTGCACGACGACAAGTGCACAGCGCCCCAACACCAGCAGCACTCATGCAGCCACACATAAGGACACTAAAACCACCATGTTTCACTGTAGGCAACATGCATTTTTCTTTGAAATCCTCACCTTTACGACACCATACAGTTTTTAAACCATTAGTTCCAAAAACAGTGATCTTGATCTCATCACTCCAGAGTATAGAGTCACAGTAGTCTTCATTTTTTCAGCATGGGCCCTAACAAATTCTAGGCGTACTTTTTTTGTGCATGGGCTTTAGGAGAGCCTTCTTTCATGGACGATACCCATGCATGCCATTCCTCTGCAGTGTGCGCCGTATGGTGTCCCGGAAAACGGTCACTCCAGTTTGGCTTTCTACTGCTTTAGCTAACTGCAGTAAACTTGCATGCCGATTTTCTTCAACCTTTCTCATCAGAAAACGCTCCTGTCGAGATGTTAACTTCGGTGGACGGCCTGGATGGCCTTGTAAGATGGTTACACTCAAATTTTTTTATCACTTTTGCCACAGTATTTTGAATGATATGTAAAGCTTTGCAGACCTTCTTGTAGCCCTCACATTTTATGTGTAAAGAAATGATTTCCTTTTTCAGATTTCTCTTCCATGGGGAGCCATTACTGACAGCATGAAATGTGAAGGGCTTTTCTTTGTAAAGTAATACCCTTTAATTGTCACCTGTTTGCTGGACACCTCTTAAATGAATCATTAGACTCACCTGTGGTTGAATGCCTGTTGATTAGAAGTTTGTAGTATTAAGTGTGGCTTTTCTCCTAGGACTATAATTGGGGTGTACTCATTTTTGCAACATGGGCTTGAATGAATTTCTTAGGCAAATCACTTTTTTGTGTGTGCAAATGAACAAATCTTGTTTGCAATCAATGGACCACATTTGTGGGAGTATTTTGTAGTATGGTATAACATACAAAATGTTGATTCTGAAAGGAAGCTAAAGGTTTTATATATATACACTGTATATATATATATATATATATATATATATATATATATATATATATATATATATATATAATACGGGTGAGGGAGATGGCAGAGAGAGCACTGCCCTGGCAGCCACAACGGTTCTTTTAGGATCTACCAACAAATCTATTAAGACCTTTCCTGTCTAAATAGTTTTTAATAAAACATTTTTTTCAATTCCTGTCTCTTCAAAGAACACAACTGGTTTCATATGGCTTGGGGTGATTAGCCACAATGTTCATCAGTATTTACTTCATGTAATGCTGATGCTGTGACTCCGAGTCAGTCAAAGCATCACTGACACCACATCACAAGGTTCTTGATTCGTTGGTAAGGTGCAAATTGATGCTGAAGTGGCAGATACAAGAAAGCTAGAAAGCACAAAAGGCAACACATTATGATGTACATCAATCTGATGTGCAAATCAAGCAGAAAAGTGTTTTTGCGTTGCAAATCTACTTCTGACATGACGTGGGACCCGCTGACACGCGTCCGCGCACTTCTACATTAATTTTACATGTAAACCTGATGCCTACAAAGCTTCAAATGCGTTCAGTGTGAATGCACTGTTAGTCATTTGACATAAGCTTAAAGACTTGCGCCAATGAAAAATTGTGTTTTTTGCGTTGTTAACATGTTCTTGTGGAATTTTTGTAATGCTAGAGTTAAAATTATATTTCTGAGTATTTCTGCATTCAAATAATTGTGAATTAGTAGCAGACACTAAAATGCCGTCTAATACAGACTGGATATGTAATGTACCAACTCCACTGGGTGGGCCACAAGCTCCTGCTCCGCCCGCTCAGGCTGAGGAGTAGAGAAGAGGATGGAGGATCAACACCAATGTGCTGTAGTGCGTTGCTACTAGCCAGTGCTACATGCTAACCCGTTAGCATTATGATGGCCTGTAACTGGGGGTCCTACCCCATTCCATGTTCAAATCCACCGATGTTCTGACTTCTATGAACTTATACATGTTTTATATCATTAGAAAACTAAGAGTCTTTTGATTCTAACAATACATGCCAATCATGGGTACATTATACCTGTAAACACAGCGAGTGCTTTTGCCAACAAAGACACTCACACAACCCCACACACCTCTGAACGAGATAAAATATGCAACTTACCCCTTTGTGCTCCAATAAACATGACAAAACCTATCCATATCAAACAAAAATAGTATTTTTATACCCATAAGGGTCAGATTACAGTCCTCTGATAAATGGTCCGCAACAAAAAATCCCAATAATTTAGAGTCCTCATTTCTCTGCATCGCTCCACTCCGTTTCCAAAGACATCACAATACTACTCTGATGCATCCACTTGTGGACTACTAGATCGATGTATATCTTCACGTTCCTTGTACGAGCTGGTATCTGATTCAAAACTGTATGGCTGGATAGCTTGAATATTGCTCATCATTTTTTTTGTGCTCCTAATGTTAAGTTGGCTGTCTGAGGTGCCATAAGCTAGCGGAAGAGCTAGCGTAAACAGAGAGCTCTCAACAATGGTGGGTTCCTCCACGGCAACGATTCCTTCCCAGAACGCAGAGGCGAATTGCTAATGAGCTACTGGCACTATGCAGAAGCTAAGTCCCAAAGAACTGCACAGGTTTTGTCATCTTTGGCTTAAAAACATTATAATCATAATTTAAAGACCACTTTAAAATAGCTCAAAAGATGATCAGAGCTGGTCTTTAACAAAGCTGTTTCTGCTTCCAGATGCCTGAAAAATAACTGAAACATAGCAGAATGGTGATGACATGCCCACGGTTATTCTGTTCTTGTTCAAACCCAAAATACAGAAGACATGAAAACAATGGAGAAGATTTAGAGTGTATTTAATGGAGGAAACATGAAACCACAAGTCTGGTTGTCTTGGTCTGTTTCTCTTCCAGGAAGTGTCAATGGAGAGGATTATGAAGTTAGATTAATTGTATTTCCAAAATTTCTGGGACAAGTGTGGAGTTCGATGTTGGTTCTTGGAAGGAAAGTTGGTGACTGCTTAAGATTCCTGAGACACAAAAACGTCTGATGATCGATTACAGATTACATGATTTGTCAAAGCAACCAAAGCCAAATGAACACGGGTGGCTGTTTAAAGGGTAAACAGACATAAAAGTTGGTGGCAATAATCTACCAATTTATTGCCAGTGGCAAAGTGAAGGAGGAAAAGAAAAAGAATTAGGGACAGGTGAACAACAATGCCTCCCCCTACCATCAGAGGAACGATTGTACGAGGCTTAACATGTAGGCAAGCTAACTGAACTCCCAGTAAGATGCTTTCACATAGGAACTTGGCTTTATTGTAATTGCATGTTATGCTTGACTCCTTCCATGTTAAAATATTACATTTGTTCAGCTAGACAAGAAAGATTAGAGAAGGTTTGTAGTGGAAATAACTCAACATAAAATGTGACTCAGACGAGTCACACAAGCTATTTTATTACTAAATAATACAATTTTAAGGATTTACTGTGTCTGATGTTACAGAAATATCTGTTGAGATGATGGTGCATGTAGGTGCATGTAAAGTGCATGTAAAGTGGATAACTCCGATTACTCAGGATAGATTTCAATGAGAGGAGGGAATTGTCATTGTTGGGGGAGGGGCTGAGAATGTCCGGATCAGACCATGTTGATATCAATTTTGAACGGGGCCTACTGCAAAAACAACTCTTTCAGGGACACCTCTGAAGGCTGTCTAATGAAAACCATTAGTACCAGGAATGAACAATGCCTATGCTGGACAGTCAAGTCAACCCACTGTATCCATCCACTTCGTCATAAAAAAAAAGACATTCACTGTGTGAATAGTATGATGAACAATTGAAATCACATGTATTTAAACAACATTACTGGTTTACTTTGCTTACATTCAGCTGTATGAAGAAAACTCCACCAATAGATATAATTAAGGAAGGAATAGCAGATTTATTTGACATGTGTACGGGTTGACTCTAGTTTCAAGCATCAATTTCAGACAGAGAAAAACAGTTTTTAAAATGCTTATTTTACAAACAGGGATCTGAGACAGCGGACTGACTGATAGCAGCAATGGGGAACCTGAAGTATCTGGACTGGGCTGGGAAGAGAACAGGTAAATTGTTAGAGATTGTGGCTGATACAGGATTGTTGTTTTTTTCAGGTGGAATTTTGTGATGGAGTTTAAGAGGTCTTACTTGGAGTGATAGGTGGGGCTTGCTTGCAGGAGGTAAGTAGGTAGGCATTGACAGAGATTGGCTGGGTGGTTGGGATCCTTATAGAGTCTTAGTTTTAGATTTTTTTCTCTTTCTTGTAGGTGGATCGTTGCAGGGTGGACAAGCAGACGGCAGTGAGGAGCGGCAACAGAGGTGAATATGGTGAGTCTTTTCCAGGAAGAGGGGGAGAAGGCTGACCTGGGCAGTTATTCGAGGGAGACTCGGTCCGTAAATGTGGAAGCTATGCATATCAGCGGAGAGCCTGGATGGCTGGGTCAGGGACAAACAACTCAGCGTGGATTATGCCAATGTGTCATGCATGTATAATGTTTTAGAAGCCTGAAAGACCAATGGGAATAAGGTTGGATTTAATGATAGAAGAAATGTGATATTTGGCCGACAAAGGGGCGTACACTTGCTCTAGGAGAGAATACATTAAGACATGCTTGGCTATGTGAAAATCAGTTGATGCGCATTGACTCACTGTTTGTTCTTGTTCTGTCTTGTAATAAACATTTTGGATTCCGAGGAAATCACTGCCTGAAGTGACCTTTTTCAGTTTTGACTTCTTTTCATAAATAGTCAGATAGTTTCACAGTTAACCAGAGTTGAAGAATTAGAATACCTGTAGAACCACAAAAAAAAAAAAAAAAAACTCAGGAAACTAGTCAATGGCTTGGATCAGATTGGCTTTAGTACCACTCTGGGAGTGAGAATCATCTGGCATCAGCCTCCTGAATCACTTCTCCTTTATGCAGCAGGATTGATGAAGTCTGATCAGGAGTAGGCCTACCTGTAGCTGCAGCTGCCAATCACACCTTGCAGAAAGTGGTAAGAAAAACACAAAGACACCCAGGAACCCAGCATACAGCCACTGAATCCTAACATTACTATCTAAATGACATGGATCATTGGTGCCATAAACACTTGGTGCAGTCGATCTATGTAACATTTTGAGATAAGGGGTTTAGATGAAGCAGAATGAAACCATTCTGTATTTCTCATTCACAAGTCTAGTCCCACTCAGCAGAAGTGCAGTGGGAGATCTGGGAGTAGGACGTAAATGGAAAGAACAGGTGAGCCTGCTTCTTTGAGAATAACCAGGGCATTTCTTGACAAGACAGTTAGTTTGGTTAAACGAGGCCTTTGTAGCTTTTCTGACGCACACTGAGCCTCATGTGAAATAACACTAGAGTAGAGTGGGGAACCTGTTTCCACATTGGCTCATGGTAGGGTGATAGCGAGGAAAAAGTGATTGTGGCAGGTGCTAAGAGAAGGATCAGAATTAAACATGTCTGAGTAAATTTAGAGAATCGTCACCGTGTGAGCATCGCCCATTACCTTAAATGACAGACTTGTAAACTGCCCTTTTGATTTGAAGTGTTCTGCAGCATCCCCCTTTGGCCATCCTTGACACATTTTTGAAAAAAGACAAAGGGAAATATTTCTGAGCAAAATAACTGGCAAACTAGTTTAGAAATTCCAGTTAGTTTAGGAAATAGCTGGAAGGAACTTAAAATGAGTAGGTAAAGTTATTTTTTCTCTAAAAGCACAGGAAATTGTTGGACTTCAGAAGAAGAAAATGTCAACAGCTGATATATCAGGGAATATTTTCAGTCAATATTGTGAGTCTATTCAGCACCCCAACATTTTTATATAACATTATAGTCATTGTGTGTTTTGGGGGGAGGTGTGGTAGTGGTGTGGTGCAGATTAAGCTTTATTCTTTAATTGCATTTTTAAACTTACATTACTTTTACTTTCGTACTTTGAGTACTTTTTTGCTTTTACTTGAGAGTAAAAAACATTACTTGACACTCCAATTTCTACAGAACTCTTTTAAACCCTAGTATTTACACTTTCACTTGATTATTGAATGTGAATATTTTTGACACCTCTTCCAGCAGTCATTGGGCGAGAGGTGGGTTACACCCTAGACCAGTCAACACACCATCTCAGGAAGCCCCATATATATATTAGCCTGCAATGAATTTGGAGAATGGACAGACAAGGACCTGAACTGGCAGATAAACAGCTAAACTACAAAAAAAACCTCATTGGATTAATACAATTTAAATGATGGCAGTTATTTCATCCAATAAATATATGCTCTTTAAACCAATTTCAGTTAAATTACATTGCCCAAATGTATGTGAATTTAGCTGAAAAAGGATATATTTATTGGATGGAAAACTGCCATCTTTTAAATTGTGCTAATCCAATTAGTCATTTTTTTAGTGTGCACACAGACACCATCAAAGATTCGCACCTTCGCGCATACACACACACAGACAATCACACACCCACACACAATTTAAAGACACACAAGAAGCATTCACCCACTTGCCATACACATTCTATACTCCTAGGTCCAAGTGCTGAGAACCCAGAGGGGCAACCAGCCCCTGGACCCAAGAGGTAGTCCCCTTCTTTCCAGGATGACCAAAAAAAAACAAAGCCACCCTCATCACCACTAGTGATGGAGTCGATCAAAGCAGCATAGACTGATCGATTTGATGTGGAGGCAGAGATTATCTCCAGTCTAATATGGTCCACATAAAGCTCTCTAGACGGGCTAATATTTTTATTTTTTCCAATTCATGACAATAATTTTGTTAGCCATACATAAGACATGAGGACCATCTGATCTAAATTCATCTCCATGGTAACATCACCTACATTGTCCAGCAAGCAAACTGAGGTGGAATGAGGAATATTACATTTCAGACACTTTGATAATTCTTCATACTATATTTGGCACCGGGTCCTCCAGATAAATGGACAGAACCAGTGTGCATGTATTTAATTGTGAGGGACATTTTCTGTATGCTACATGCAGTTGCTAGACAGCACAAAACACAACCAGAACATCTGTTGACCAGTATAGTGCAATCTATGTAGGATTTTGTATTGCATTAATTGTAAATTTGGGTTTTTAGACATTCTAAAAATGCTTAAACATGTATGAGACCAAATGTTTTGGTCAAAGCTGACTGACAAATCTACCTCCTATTTCATAGTAGGAAGGAATGTTGATTAATCAGTTTTAGACTGTCTCTGCACCTACTTCCCCGATGTGTCTGTGGTTTTTCTTGGTCTTCATGATGCTTGCAGTTCTCTAAAACCTAATTTCCACTGAGCAGTATAGCACTGGTTGGTGCGGTTTGATACTCTATTTTATCTGTTTCCATGTAAAAGCGGCTCATACAACCAACACATACTGCACCATTACGGTTGGGGTGGAGCTATGGGTGTCACACAACCAAGTCCAATGAGTGGAGGACAAAAACACGTCACTGCTTGCAACAATGGGACATAATAGTTCTTCATATTTGTCTTCATAGCACTATGAAACCTTGTTAGACATTTGAGTTTCACCACTTCTGCCCAGTCCAACTGACAGTAGAAATGCTATCCTACAAAAATGTACTGTATACCAAACTTTTTAAACTATAAAAATTTGAATTTTACAGAAACTGAAAACATTGCCTAATTTCCCTTCCTGTTTACGATTATTCACTTCTTTGTTTTGGACTGTCACATTAAATACCAATAAAGTACACTAAAGTTTGTGGTTGTAGTGAGTTTGAATGCCCATAGCAAAGCAAAATTGAAGATGAGATCTCATTTCTGTCACATTTACATCAACTATACATAAATGAGTACTAGCCGAGACTAAAGTGGTTTTTTTCATTCTTCTCAAATGTCTCTCCTGAGCAATACGTCTCACAGTGAGCACTGTGTGAAATATCAAAGATCAGAGATCTCCTTGTAAACTTAAACTACTCTCATTTTAGGATATCATCTCAAATTGCGAACATGTCTCTGAACTACATGTATATTGTTTTAATCATATACAGACACACAGACACACAGACATGGATATATAGCTGTTGATATGAAAAGTATGGTTGCTAAAAAAATTTGAAAACACCCCTTAAATCTAAGATAACACAAAGAAAACTAAGTAAAGTGTGAAGAAACACAAACATAAGTTGAAAGGGTTTGCTTTTGTTCATTTTAATTTTATTGAAAGTCAATGAGAGTGGTTGTACCCACCTCAGCGTTTAAGGGGTGATGAAAAACTACCTGCAAAATGTGTTCCCTGTGCCCTGATTTGTTGAAATAGTTGCTTAAGTTTGTTCATTAGAAATACAGAAGTCTGCTCATTGCTCCTATTTTTCTTAAAAGAAAATAAAAAAAATAATTTTTCTGCAAGTTTTTTTTTCATCCAGTCGTTTTTTGTTCCTATTTTACTTAATTATTAAGAGTATTTCTTTTAGTTAGATAGATAGATAGATAGATAGATAGATAGATAGATAGATAGATAGATAGATAGATAGATAGATAGATAGATAGATAGATAGATAGATACATACATACATACATACATACATACATACTTTATTTATCCCCAAAAAAGGGGAAATTAAATTTGTCAAGTGCTTGTATATTTACAAATACATCTTAGATTGGCGAAATAAAAAAATCTTAAATTATAGGGATCATACAGTAAGTACAAGTATTGAGTAAAATGACAGCTCTAACCACTTTTGCACATGTTATATACCCTGTTTGATGCATAGTAATTTGTGCTTCACTGTAGCTCAATCTGTGGCCATGTTACCTTTCCCCTTGTAAACCTGGGTTTGACTCACAGGCCAGGATTATTCTACATGTGCATTTGTTATAGACCCTTAGGTATCTGTGTGTATGTGATTTGATGTCCTGTGTGTCTCTCAATAGTTTCTGAATAATGTCTTTAGTAGGACTCCAAATTACTTCTTGCTGAACATCCGCCTTAAGGAGAGCTGAGGGTTTTGCATTTTATTGCTAGAATGTTTTGTTGTGTTTTGTAGTTGGTCTGGGGGACATTTTTTCATTGCTTTGGTACCTTGTACTTGATGCACATGACAAATACACTTCAACTAGGGAGAAAGACACGAGAAAGAAATCCATTTGAGCAACACATTTGGCGTTTTTTCTTTCTCTGACCTTATCTCTTTCTCCCAAGGGACCCTTAGGAGAAAGAATTCAGAAATAAATGATCACATAATGATACAAATATAAGATGCTCAAACTGACCTCAAGAGACGGGATTGAACAACAGATGAGCAACACATTTTTCCTAAGGGTGTGGAAAAGTTTGAATATTATGATTACTTTAACAAGGTGCACGCAACATGTGCCACAAATGAGTAGCAAGGACTATCAGTAGACACGGGGGGCCGTTTCATAAAACATTAATCCAACCCCCTTCTGTTCATGTAAACTGTGGGATACAGCTTCCTGTTCAAGCAAACGCTAAGGACCATTCAAGAGAGAATTTTGTTAGTACGCACTTTCTTAGAGCCTCCACTGAGTTCCCAGCATTCATCAGGGTAGGGATATCATAATGACCATATGTAAGAACTTTACATGCAACACCTCTTTACCCTTCAGGTTTGAGGCTTTTAAATCAGCCCTTCCAGCAGTGCTCAAAGCCCCCTACTGAGGTCAGAGACGGAGGGTTCAAAGGGTCTGGGGGAAGCCGAGAACTACAGCAAGGCACCAGTTCTAGGAGACACACAGCTGTGGATCCAGCTGTATGGAATGCCTTCACGTTTTCCTCTTTAGAGTAGTTACAAAGCGAGGGGCCCTGAGTGAGACAAGCTGTAGCTGTCCTGAGAGGGAAGTGAAAGTGTCAATTAGCCAATGCCTTTAGGTAAGTTAGCTTAACAATTACGTTATCTGATGCAGTATATAAGACATGTTGTGTTAGCACGGCCTGCATGCTGTGATTTGCATTCCGGGCTTTTGGACTTAAAAGTTACAGCTTGTTGAAAATGAAACAGAAACCATTTTTACACCTTTCATAAACTTTATTAGACCCTATGGATAGTTTTTTTTTTCTTTAGCTGGGGACTAATAATCTGTCTTTAGAGTGACAACACCTGATTAACACTACAATCCGCAACAGGAAGCCAAATGAATTACAGACGTTCTTCTCATAAAGAGCAGGCCCTTCTGTAAACTCCATGCTGGGATCTATGCACTCGCTTTCCCAGCAGGAACAAAGAGCTTCAGGCCACTCAGGATCATTTCGGTCTGTCTATTTTTCAGGCTTTCTAGAGGAACGTTTTTACATTGAAAAGTTACTTCTGTCTTTTTTTTGGTTGAGGACCTAACGCCAGAGTTTCATAAATCTTTTAGAATATTTATTCTACTTTCAAGTTGATGACCAACCTGCTAATTAATATTGAAGCGCACAATCAAATTCTAGTCATCAGGAAGCAGAGGCAAGCCATGTCAGGTCCACCACTTTTTAAGGGATCATTGGGATCTTAAGGTAAATTTTATATATAAAAATATACCTTGTGTGCAACCCCCCTCAGAAACCCCCCCCCCCCCCAAAAAAAAACATGCTGTACTTGTGGACACAGGACCCCAGTGTATAGGGGTGGACATTCTGGATGCCATGAGCCCTGTGAACAGACTGAACAAATCCCTTTCTCCAACCTAGACCAACTGACCAACCGGATCCGAAACTCAGCCATCCCAGGTCGCCCGGGTGGCCTTGGAGACGCAGGCTCTTCGTGACGGGAGAGGCGCGCCCTCAGCTGTTGTGTCCAAGCCTTCGTGCAACACGGACCCAGCTCAAGGCTTCGCGTCAGAGGTGGAAGCCCACAGAAACATTTCCTGTAGTTCACCGGTGTTTTTAAACTGTGACAGAGTCTGAACAGAGTGTGGATTCAGCCTCCATTACGCACAAGCAGGAATACAGTTGAGCTCCATGCGGGGCATTCAGAAGACAGCAGGCGAAATCATTAATACATGTGAACTATTAAACAGTTTGGTATGTGATGGTGCAATGTGGCACAATGTGGACTTTCTGTTCAGTTTGCTAAATTAAATACATTGATGAATATGAAATGTCATTATTATTAAAAAAAATTGACATGTAAAATTGATTGTGAAGGATTTTTTGACCCCCCGGGTCAAAATGACTAAACAACAAAAAAATTCTAGCATGACCTCTGCTACCAAACTTTTATTCACTCACAGTAGCAACAGATAAAACAGATATCCTTGGAATGCTGCTGGCTATATAATGAAAATGCCAAAACCATTGTTAACTGTTAATAAAAAACTGATGTTGGACAAAAACAAAAACCTTCAATTTGCTGCTATTTTATTGATGAAATACAGATGTATCTGATGTGTCAGGGAACAAGACTTCTGGAAGCTGACAGAGGCTTCCACAGTAGACTGCATTAATAATGCTTTGAATAGAGAATTGGCATGTCTGTCATGGAGAATCTATGGGAGCCGTGAGAAGTCACTCCTTTCTTTTCCACCAGCACCTCTCTCCATTTGTGAAACTGTTTTACTTAAAAACACACACACCAAAAAACAAAACAGAATGTGATAGCTTACACATGTCAGTCATTATAGTGAAGAGTGATGAGGCTCTGATGAGCCTTACAGTTTTTCCTTCAGCGCTTCTCTGTGTTTACTTACAGTTCTGCCCTCTGGCCGTTCTGTCAGTGGATAACCTCAGGAACAAATCTTTGAAATGATAAATACCATGTGAAGCGTATATTGCAAGCAGAACTGTTTCCATTCCAGAGTTTGGCTCAGACATTGAAAAATGTCGGGGGTACACACAAAAGTGGAAAAGCAGTATAAAATTGTAGTTGTAAAAAAACATTTATATGATGAAAGAATGAGCTTCTCTTCCTCTCACAAATGAAACGTTGAAATCCAGATCAATGCTTCTACTGTTTGCCAGACATAAATTGAATTTTATTTCGACAAAGCACATTGTAGAATAAAATGTTCATGAATGTACAGTCTGTCAACATATTTTGGCTGCTTCTGAATTTGAATGTCCGGGTAGCTTGGAATAAAACTAGTGCACATTGATATGTGCACTTGTTAACTATTTAAAAGATGTTTATATTTTCCTAGTCAACTAGTAAGGTACCAAAAAGTGTGCTAGATGACTACTGAATATGAAAGTCCCACTTGTTAACGTCTACATAATTTGGCCAGCCGCATGACCATTTATTCAGATAAAAGCCACTTTCCGCAACTAGTTTACTAGTGAGCCATGTTTGTGCACACTAGTTAAGAAGTGAAGGCAACAATTCCCTCTAGTTAACTAGTGAACACATTTAGGCTTCACTAGTTAACTAGTGAGAGCTTAAAATGTGCACAGGTTTACTAGTGAAGGCATAACTCCTCACTAGTTAACTAGCTGGAGTAGGTCAATGTCACTAGTTAACTAGTGAACCATAAATGGCTTACTAGCTAGCTAGGTGATGGCAGCAGGCTCACTAGTTAACTAGTTGATGGATCCTTTGTCCAAACTAGTTAACTAGTGAGGTCATATATGTGTACTAGTAAACTAGTTCAAGCCTAAAGTCACACTAGTCAGCTAGTTGCACAGAACTAGTGGACATTTCCAGCTCTCACTGGTTAACTAGTGAAGCCAAAATGTGGTTACTAGTTAACTAGTGGCCCTTTTTGTTGCCACTAGTTAACTAGTGTTCATATTTTGACCCTCACTAGTTAACTAGTTCACAGAAACATGGCTCACTAGTTAACTAGAGGACAGAAATGACTTGCATGTTCATGACAATTATGCCTGATATCAAGATATCAGAATAAATGCTAAATCGGCTTGCTACAGGTGCCGCTGTTAAATTGATAGCTGGTCATACAGTTTCCCACCATGAACTTTAAAGTTCTCCTTCACTGAAAATCTTGAAAAACTGAGATTTTTTTTCATTACAATCAGTCACTCTGTGTTCTGAAAGCATGCTGCATATAAAACTTTTATGCAAAGAAGAAAAGAAGAGTAGCCAGAAAACGGCTGAGTTAAAAAATTCCCAACAACCATATGTTACAATGCTAACTTAGCAATCATGGCCTCACCTACCTAGCTTTGGACCACCCACAGGAATGCACTTTCTGGCAAGGTGAATGGTGGAACACCAGTTCCCAGGCAGTAAGTAGTGTTTTACTTTTAAGTATTTTGTTAAAACACGGCATGACAATGAAATGTACTACCTCGGCTGACAAGCTAACATCTGTGACCACATCCACCCAGAGATGTTGTTTGTCTGCTGTTAGACTGCTGCGAGACAACTCGCTGAATTAAGCATATCGCTAAATAGAGGATAATATATTATCAAGGATTATCTCAGTAGCAAAGAGGGAAAAGTGTGGCGCCGAATACCTTTGTGACTAGCGGCGTGTAGCTAACCGAAGACTGTAGCTCTGGTGGCAGAATCCTCCTGCGGCCAGTAGCATAAAGTGGGTGGTAAACTCTGTCTAAGCATAAATACCGGCACCATTTTTGTCATATGTTACTGATTTTAGTAAACTGAGACAGTGTAAGAGTAGCGTTGCAGTTAGGCAATCAGAGGACAGAAACTTTCATGTCATTAATCTTAACGAGCAAGCCCCCACATCTTGTCGAGTCTCCATGCCCACTCCCACAATGAACTGGCATAAACTGAAATAGAGTGGGATTTTTATTACTGAAATCAACTCATACAACATTCTTTCATACCAGAGAATTCTGAGAAATCTTTAAAAACACCAGTGAAAGAGATCTTTAACCCCACTGTCACATTGACTAATTCAGGCATGTGCATTACGGTTGAGGAAATGTAAATAACAAAGGGTCGGACACTAGCGGTACTATTAGCCTAGTGCCGGCATTTCCAGTCTGGCACCACTTAGAATTCAGAATGTACAAACAGAAAGGTGAGCTTGAGAGAAGTAAGGCGATTTTCGAGGCCTGCCAAATAGAGATTAAGTATTGTGGAACTATATGAGCAACTTCACGAGCCACATGCTGCAACATTACCAGTATCTCATGTCTGAGTCCTTCACTGAGTCACAACAGATGAAACTCAAGCAAACACTAAAACTATTCTACAGATTTTTTCAAAAATAATTGAGACGACTATAGGCTTCGTTGCAGTAAAATACGCCCACCACTTTGATTAGCCAATTCAGGCGACTAACACAAGCAGTGGAACTGCACTACATTACGTTTTCTTGTACACATCTTTGCAAAGAAGTCATCCCAAACATGTACCTGTCATGATCGAGTCAAAGTTTTCAGAAATAGAATCAAATCAATTCTTGAAATTTTTTATCAATACCCAGAACTACCCAGACCAAGGCAGATTATGACTACCTTCAAACAACTCCAAGGATTTTTCTGTAGTTCCAGCAAATTCTGTTGTATAAACCTTGATGCCAATTTAATTATTTAAACAACATAAAATGTAATGTTAGCAAACCAACTTTCATGTTCTTTGAATATACAGTAACTACAACCTTAGAGAAGGCAGTAGTTTACATAACAGTTGTATTAAGTACAGTTAGTAAAAATGGACCCTTTTTTGCCCGTCACAAAAAGAAAATTGAATAATAATAAAAAAATCACCCTAAAATGTGTCTCTTTATGTTGGTCTTGCTTGTTAATTAATCTGTTGTCAGTCATTCATCTCTGTTACCTTAGGTGAACTAGATGTTTATGATTGAAAGAAGAATCTTCCTTAGGTAACAAAATAAATATTTTTGAACTGAAAGGTATTAGAATTAAGGATATTTTTACTACTCAGCTGAATTTTTTATAATTGTATAGTGGTTGTCCATTCACTCCCTGCCAAGTGACTGATGTGCTAGCTATTTTTCAAAAATCACACTTTGACCAATGAATGGGTCATAATACGCTATAGAATAGCATTCATTTATAAAGGGTTATATTTACTGTGTGTAATAACACATATTTTCAATTTTATCATGTTTAATTGTATATCACATCAAATACATGTCTATAGCTTAATATCTTTATATACTTTGATAATTTTTTATATAAAATTGTACAAAAAATTCATAAAAAAATATTGTAACAGATATGTTACCGTATTGATATCCAAGTTATTTTTTATATTGCTAGTCCCTTCTTTGATACATTTACCCTTAGTTATTAGGATGAAGCTTAAAACTTTAAAAACATTTCCTTGAGTGTGTCAAACTAATAATCCCACCCCATTGTGTTATGTCAACCAAGAGCCGCTTCTGTCCATATTTCATATATATCAGAATAACCAAATTAGCTTTTTCTTAACCCATCCGTTTCCAGAGTATATAATCAACAAAGTTCATAAAAGGTTACGATTATAGTCCTGTGTGAATCATCCTGTTAAATCCAGAATAGAGTTTAAGCCCTTGATCAAGCTCCATCAGACATCCCAAATGGAGCACTATGGTTTCAGACTTTACTGGCTGTTTCTATGACTTTCCAAAAGTAGAATGGGAGGCAAATCTTTTAGTTATCAGGCTCCTCTCCTCCTCTCCTGTGTTAACCCAGTTTTCTCTCAAAGGTTTTTTTCCCCATAGAAGCTCCTCACGTTCTGGTACACTGCTCAACTATAACATCCCCTGCTGGATAGGGATGGGTATCGTTTAGGTTTTATCCGATACCGATGCCAAACCGGTACTTTTGAAATGGTGCCGGTGCTTAAATGGTGCTTGAACCGGCGTTTCATGAATGGAAAACATACATACTTCGTCCAAAAACCCTCTTATTTTGTTATTTTTAGTAGGGCTGTCAAACAATAAAAAATGTGATCTAATTAATCACAGGGTAGCTGTGAATTGATCACTATTCCTAAATATGACCAAAAAAACTACAGTTCAGGCTCTTCTCCTGCGGAAACAGCTCCCGTTTTTAGTCTGTGAGGACAGACCACCTTTCTTCACTCTGCTACTTTTCTCTTCTACTACTCTCCAGTTGTGTTTTTTGCTGTTCTGTTGCATGGGAGGCATTGAATGAGATGATGCTCGGGCCCGAATTGCAGCACATTTTACTGCATATAGCCTGCTTAAGAGAATAGAACGATATGTGGTTGGGCTCATTCTGTTTTCTTTTTAAGGCCTCATCACCCAATAACATTAAAAAAACTGGACATGCATGTTTAGTTTTTTGTTTTTTTTTAGAAATCCTGCCACATGCTCCTTTACATTTTGTAAGAGTTCCCTTCTCTCAACAGTATACTTTGGGCAAAATAATATAACATGTTCCGCAGTCTCTTCTTGAAGACCCGAGTACCTGTTGTTTTAGAGATTATGGGGTTGATTTATCAAGATTCCTGACAATTTCCGCAAAATTGCATGCGGTGCTAAAAATTTGCGCGAGTGGGTAGTCCTTAACTTGCATTTGATTTACTAAGATTGTGTGAGAAATTCTCAACAGGCGCAAGCAGCAGTGCTCAAATGAGGAGTTTGTGGCCGCTAATGCGAGCTGCACCACGGCTAGAGAAAGGAAGAATAAAGCGCATTGATCCATAATGCGTCTTTGGCAAAAACATTATATTATGCTAAAATGTTGTGAATTCTGTTTTTTGTTGGTCAGTAATAAATGTATTTTCATGCGGTGTACATGTGCTGCTCTCTGCTGCATGCACACATCGTATTGCAGCGTTAGACTTCTTTGGGGGAAAAACAGGTAAATATTTACATAACTCTCAGGTTTATGGCCATTAGAGAGTTAATTACTCTTAGTTTATAATGTGATTGAATGATATTTTTTGTTTGTCAATAATAAACTTATGTTGAATGTGGTGGCGCAAAATTAAGACATGCTTTTCAGAAGTGCTCAAAATAGACGCTAAAACATTTTATGCTTAGTAAATCACACTGTGCCTGGAAGACCTACCTATTTTCCAATTCTCCTCCCAATATATTGCGTCTTCTTTCAGAAACGCCCAGATTGCATATTCATCAAGGGTAAAATCACTAAATGGATTGCGTGCGTCTTGCTGCGGGTTTAACAGGAGCAATGCGCTCTGCACCGTGTTGATGGATCAGTCAGAGCCTGCTTTTGTGATACTGTGTGGTTTGTGTGGGTTTTAACAAGAACAAACCGTTGATAAATCCTATGTGTTTATGCTACAAGCTATTTGTTTGTGCTACAAACCAGCAGTTTATGCCACACCACTGCTATAAACTCAAAAAGTAAATGTTTAAAATATATGTCAAACTAAATTTTATACACTTAATTATTTGTATTTGTATATTTACTTTTGATTTAAAAAAAATAAAAATATATTTCCACAGTGAGTCCTGAAAATAATGTTTTAATATTTACCTTCCAATCCAGTGTGTTTCTTATTCTATCAGTTATTGGCGAAACCCACAATCGGTCATTCTCTAGTTTATATGGTTTTATTGAAATTACTTTTCCTGTAAAGTGCCCTGAGATGATATCTGTTGTGTAACAGAGCGCCATAAAAATAAAGTAATTTGAACTGAATGGAGACATAATCTGTGGGCACTTTATCACTTCTCAAAATATGTTTGCTCTTCTGATCTCTGCTCATTTCTAATCCTCAGTGGGTCTTTCAGCCGACCACAGTCTCCCAGCAACAGCTTGCTCCGCGTTTTGAACTCCGCCAGCACCCTGGCAGTGAGTCTAACAGGAAGACGGAGCAGACTATTGAGAACAGAAGAATGGCTGATCATCACCCAGGGCAATGCAAGTTAATCATTTCCATTCTGGGTCAACTTGACCTGTGTACACACGCAATGGCTGCCAATACTCTCAGTTAGGGGCTTTTTTTATTTCATCAACAGCAATTTAAAGTCAGCCTCATTTGAAAGAGTTTGTTGGTCCTCTTGGCCTTTAGGGTGCAAAAAAAGAGATTCTCAGTGTTTTGTTATGTATTTGCTGGCAGAAAAGCTTCTGAAGTCATCCTCCCCCATGTTGAACTGGCTCACCATTCCATGCCGACAGAGAAACCAAGACAAAGTCTTACAAAACCATGATATGGATCAGCGACTTGTCAGAAAATGTCAGGTTTTTATTTTTTCCTCCTGCAGTGTGGTGGCTGCTCGGTAGACCTGTGCCTTCCCAGAGACTTTTCCCCATCATACACCCCTAATTAGACAGGAACTTTCCATGCTTATAAATGCCACGGTTACCATCAAAAGAGGGAATGTTTGGAAACCGGGGAGAAAGATCCAGATATCCCGATTTTCATGCTGAGGATTCAGGCCTCACTGATTGCTATTTACAGGATCACAGGCGAGGGAAGCTGGAGTGGAAAGGAAGAATAAAATGAGGCTGGAAGAATGGAATATTTCATAGAATGTCCGGCCAGACCACGCATGGGTGGTGACCTCTAGCAATTATATCTACATTACACATAAGTCACACCAATGTTTGAAACTTTCATAGACTTTTTAGAACAATATATATTATACATATAGAAGAAGACAGGCTGTTTTCTACAAGAGTACAGCTGTCAAAAGTATAACACTATAAGGATCAGAACTCAGAGTTTTTTTTTAAAAACAATCAGTATAGTGTATTGCATTGATGCTTCACACATCTGCATGTATTTTTATGCGTATTTTGCTGATATGACATTGTTTTAAAGCTTTCACAAGTTTCAAAGACTTTTATTTGCAAAATCAAGTCCCTATCTAGAGTGTTAACCCCTGTTAATCTTCATTAAAACTTCCGTAATGCGATTCCCATGCTGGACAACAACCTGTGGGCCTAGTACTTATGGAGTCCCATTCTTTTGTACAGTTCTGCTTAGATATCACCTTACTAAGATGATACAACGATCTAAGGGGAGTGGTTCCAAGACACTTTAAAACGAAACAAAGTGAATTTGTATAACGCTTTTCCCCACATGGAAATAATCTATATGAGGATATATATGCATATATGAAACCTATATGCAGTTTATATCTAAAAAAATATAATATAAATATATCTAAAAAAATCTAGAATAGGATTCAAGATCCTCCTTCTGACATATAAAGCTTTTAATAATCTAGCTCCATCATACATAAGAGACCTGATTGTTCCATATGTTCCTAACAGAGCACTTCGCTCTCAGACTGCAGGTTAACTGGTGGTTCCTAGGATTTCTAAAAGTAGAATGGGTGGCAGATCTTTCAGTTATCAGGCTCCCCTCCTTTGGAACCAGCTCCCAGGGTTGGTTCATGAAGCAGACAACTTGTCTATCTTTAAAACTAGGCTAAAAACTTTCCTCTTTGACAAAGCTTACAGTGAGAGACAGGTTAACAGGTAGTTAGAGACCGGTTAGACAGGTAGCTAGGAAGAGACAGGTTTATGTTAGTAGGCAGGTAGAGTGTCAAAAGCTAGGAAGAGATAGGAAGAGGTAGAGTAGCTAGGTAGAGATAGATTAATGTAAGCCAGGTAGAGAATGTTAGTTGCTAGGTCTCTTAGTAGCTAGGAGACAGGTTAATGTTAGTAGCTATGCTGCTTTAGGCTAGGCTGTTGGAGGACATCATTAGGGTCTGTTCCTACTTTCTCTCCTACTTCTCCCCAACTGCATGATGTGCTGTCAATTCAAGCGCTAAACTGTTTTCTCTTAGTCTCTTCCTACAGTAGGTGCTCCTGACCCGCCCTGCTTGACGACCCTGACTAAGATGGCATTCCATTGGAGGAACGTTCTCCACGTCCTGCTACCAGCTTCTGCTGCTGCATCAGTTCTGTTGCTGTTTCTGTGTCTCTGCTGCCTTCTCCAAACCCCAGACGGTCTCGGGGGATGACTGCTTAGGCTGAGCCTGGTTCTGCTGGAGGTTTCTTCCTGTTAAAAGCGAGTTTTTCCTCTCCACTGTCGCTTCATGCTTGCTCAGTCAGAGATTGTTGAGACGCAATCTTCTGTGGTTCTCTAATTCCTAAATTAAACATTGTATTGTATTAACTCTTCTTGTTAAGTGCCTTGAGATGACATCTGTTGCGCTATATAAATAAACTGAATTGAATTGAATATGCTCATATACAGTATGTTGCCTATATAACCCATATATGGTCATTTATTTGCCACATACATACCTATATATGCCACATATAGGCGAAATTGAGGTGTACAGGTTTGCATACACAGGCCATATATGTCTCCAGTATTGTTTCTATATATTCACATATAAGTCCTATATGTATGTATTTATTAGATACGTCTTCTCCTATGTAGCACATGACAGAATCTTGTCATTTATCTCACTTTGGCAACTGTCATACATGATGCTTAGCTCATATTTTTATTTATCAAAGGTAAAAACTGCTCATTTTTCTAAAGTCCGTAAAAAAAAAAATCATGCAATAATTTCTGTTTGTGCAAACATGAAATTGGTATGAGATGTAATTGGCATGTTATGGAAATGATCTATGGCAAGACATAGGATTGCCACCCTGGAAACTGTTTTACTTTTGTGTATTGTTGATTCCTAACATTTTAAGAGGCAAAGGATTACTCAAGCGCTGCGTACATCATCCGCATGCAGCAGATGCAAAAACTTTGGGTTGTATCTTAGACTGTTTTTATGCGATTTGGGGTAAATATGGTGACGTCAACATCACAGATCCTCCCTGTCTTCCTGGAATGGACAGAGGGTAGATATAGGAAGGGCACAGTATTTTGTCCTCGACTGTTTCACTCACTTGCAACTTGTCTTAATAAGAACTCATTGAAACCTAGCACCTGAGTTTCATGAGTTTTGATATATGGGACATGTATAACATTTGCCGTTTTCCTATGTTATAGGTACATATATCTACATATATGTAATTGTATATAAGTCACATGTATTCAAATCTTATATCAAAATATATATTAAAACCTATATTTTTAAATAGATTCTTTCCATATGAGTCTAGTAATATTGATCAAAAAAGCACTTTACAATTGAACCACATTTACCCAATCAAACTCATAATGGACTTCCGGCTAAACGTGGAGCAAATTTGGCATCTTCATTTCTCGCTGCGAATTTGTAGTCGAAGTTCAAGAATGCCAAATGTAAAAGTGGAAAAGGTAAAATGCTTGGTTGTTTGACTTTTAACCCATACAATTCTTTTTGCCGTCCTCCAGGACCAGAACCTCTGCAAAGTGCCTGATTAAGTTTTATGTTTCATGGTAATTTACCTGCATCTATGAGGTAAGTTTTAGTTCCTTCTGACTATGGAAATGATGGAGACAGCAAAGCAGTAAGCTCAGATTTCACTAAAATGATGGCAAACTCTATTTTAGGGCGTAGTCAAACCGACCTTGTCTAGTTTGCATAAAACAAACTAATTTGTGCCTCCGTTGGTCTGGTCCTTTTGCCCTAGTGTGAATTCAAACTAGCAAACTCTGGTGGTCACTAAACAAGCAAACCAAGACCCACTAAACAGGAGATCTCACAACGATTCCAAAATAACCCTGGTGCGGAGAAAATCAGATGCGAATGCGACCGAACTTTATTCCACCCAGTGAACAGAAAAAAATGTTTTTTTTTTTGTTTAGACAGGCACCCGTCTTTGTGGCGCATTATGAGAGATAATTATTTATTGTATTTTCGTACGTGTGCCACAAATATCCCTAAGGTTACATATATATGGTCTATTCATCCATCCATCCATCTTCTTCCGCTTATTCGGGGTCGGGTCATGGGAGCAGTAGCTTAAGCAGTATATTCATATACTTTTTGTATTTATAAAGTTATGTTAATTCTACACAATCCATCTATCTGTATCCTATTGTACACTTTATGTTGCATCAAATGGTCTTAACGGTCAAACATTTCTCTTAAGATAAAATCTGTTGCTGTAGTAGAGATCGCGCTACAGTGTTTGGTTGTATGTAATTTTGATAGCTTTAAAAAAATCCAGTCATAATAATTTTTTTACAATTTTTTTTCAAAATGATTAAAATGATAACCTATTAGTTTCTATCATTTTGGTTAGTATTAATCCCAAAAAAACTAAACAGACAATCCAAGTTGTGCCATCACACAATACGCTGATTAATAAACTGCATGTATGAACATTTCACTGAATGCTCTGCAAGGAGCTGAACTACTCCACCATAACGGAGGATGACGCGCCATTTCAGCCATAGTTTGGAAATCAGGGAACACTTATCTAATTGAAGTGATCAGAATATGTCAAAACTCTCTGAACAATGGCTTAATGGTTGTACACCTTTTGCATCAGTAAACTGTAGTAATCCATCAGTCCATCCAGTCTGTGTTGTGCCATCTGTGCAATCACAGATTTTACTCCAAATTCTCAGTAACTTGCTGTTCTCCTCAGATTTTTTCGTCACTGTTTTAAAACCAGTCCAATAAGGGAAATATGTTGTGCCATTTTAACATGGTTTCCTGGTTTTCGCCTGCTTACACCCTTAACTGTCTAGTGGGTGAAAGACCTTAGCACACGTGTGTTTTCTTCGAGAAACTCTGGTCCTGCTTAATTTACTCACAGTGTGAATAGGAACCAAAGCAAAAGAAAAAATAAACATTTGATTAAGAATAAAGCAAGTGAACAAATTGACCTTCCTGGTGTGAATATGCTCTTAGACATTTATTTGTTTCATCTTGGCAATTGCTTTGATGACATTATTGGGGGAACTTCTGCGATTTTTAACACTATGTGCATTGCATTTTGGCTCCCCGAACGCATACATCTGTCACATAAATTCAATTCAATTTATTCATATAATGCCAATTTATAAAAGATGTCATCTCAAGGCACTTTACAAAAAAAGTAGTTTTAATACAAGTGCACAAACATTCCAATCAGAGAAAAGGTTTTTAACTTTAATTCCAGAAGATTGTGTTGAATCATTGATGAGATGTTGTGCCCTGAACACACATACTCCAGCCACAGCAATCCATCAGTAATCCCTCATACAGACCAAGAATATAGCAACAGCGGGGAGGAAAAACTCCCCTTTAACAGGAAGAAACCTCCGGCAGAACCTGGCTCAGTACTAGTGGTCATCTGCCATCCGGGGGTTTGAAAAGACAGAGAAGAGACACAAAAAGAACAAAATTCACTTTTGTAAGAGTATTTCCTATATTAACGAAAGCAAAAAGTTGATAACAGGACATGGAGGATGTTCGGTCACTGGGAGCATCATCTTAATCAATGCCTCCCCATCCAACAGGACGTTGTAGCTGACTTGTTAAGAGCCAAAATAACAGCAAATAATACATCTGGAGAGTAGTAGAAGAGAAAAGTAGCAGAGTGAAGAAAAGAGGTCAGTCTGCCCCTTCAACAGTCGAAGCCTATAGCAGAGTAACTACATAGATAACTCAGAATAACCTGAGCCATTTTAACTATAAACTTTATAAAAAAGGAAGGTTTTAAGTCCGAAAAGTTGACACGGTGTCTTCCTCGCTGACTAAAACTGGGAGCTGGTTCCACAGGAGAGGAGCCTGATAACTAAAAGATCTGCCTCCCATTGTAGTTTTAGAAATCTTAAGAACTACTAGTAAACCTGCAGTCTGACAGCAAAGCGTACTGCTAACAGCATACGGAACAATCATAACTCTGATGTGTTGGGTCAAACACAGCCATCGGTTGGCACTAATCTGCGCTCTGGCTCCATAGAAGAAGAAAGCCCACTCCCTCAGGAAGTGGGGTTTCCCCTTTCCTCATCGACTACGAAGAAAACCTGGAGAACTTTAAACGTCTGTTTGGACAGAGGATAATTAGTTTATGACAACTTATTTTAAGGCCGTTTTTTTTTACTGTTGTTAACTTGTATAAATGTTCATACATTTGGGTTAACACAGGCTGCTCAGCCTGAAGGTTTAACCAGTGTTTTAAAATACTTTCCTGACAAAGAGTCATTTTTAAATCCTGCAATTTGAGTTATTCAATCCAACAAGAGCTTCACTTTTCATTGTTTAATGTTTAATAAATGCATTTGAGCTACTCCAACCACCCCACGTGTGCTACCCGGAAGCTAGATGCTAAAGATTAGCCCTTGCCCGGCCCAGGCCTGCACTCAATGAATAAGAAATCTGAGGTGTGCAAGTAGAGATCGGTTCAAAGAAGATTAAGAACAGAAACTAATATTATTAGCCGTGTTTGAACCCCTTAATGCATCAAAATACTGGAATTAGATTGTTTACTGCTGTGATCAATCCAGATAGAAGTAATTTTCCAAAGGTCAAAGACTTCTTCTTCATTTCTTGATCCAAAGAATGCTTTATTTTCCTTACATTGTTTAATTGGTTTACACATTAATCAATGGTGCTAATTAGTTAAAACAAATTAAAATTAGTAAACTAATTTAGCTTTCATTCCAACATTTGCAAATCAAGTCTTGGTTCTTTAAAGCATCCAGATTCCTCCAAAAGCAGAACATCAGAATTCATGGTTTCTATTTTTATTGCATTTTTATCTATTTGTGTTTTTATTTTTAGTTGTGCATTTATTTGATCAGTAGTGTGTTAGTTAATAGCTTGAGTGATTAAATGTTTGTCATTTTCTTCTTTTGTAAATAAACTTTTGTATTTTCAGACCGCAGGCTTTATCAGCGTCAGGCAAAGCTCACAAAGCATCTAGTTTGACGCTTCTATGTTGAAGCTTGCAAAGTCTGCCACTTCTGAGAAAAAACAACGCGTGGGCGGGGCTTCTTCTGTTGCTGTACGTCTGAACTATGGCAGATAGTATTGAGAGTGTGGCTTGGCTTTATTCGGTAAATAAAGTTAGACAGCGTCGACTTCTGCAACACAAGCGCCGTTTGTGGATACACCCTATTCTACGGATGTGCTCTGAGTTTGGGGAGTTTAACCATTTGCTCCAGGAGCTGCTTATGGATGAGGTTCGCTTTCAGCGGTACTTCAGTCTGTCCCGCGCCTAATTTTACAACCTCCTGGGCCGCATAGGAGCTCAAATCTCCTACCATGACACCAACTACAGGCTCTGTATTCTTCCCGAAGAGCGCCTGTCCATCTGTCTTCGGTAAGTGTTATTTATGATTTTTTCAAATCTGCGTTATCTAGACTTAAAATGTAGGTTTTTCCTGCTCCTGCTACATTCAAAATACGTGTAGTGAGATCGCTACAATTATAAGCTCTGATTGGGTAACGCTCCGCTTCAGGGCCGTCAGCACCGTCAAAAGTTCAACTAGCTGAACTTCTGCGCTGCTGGCTTTAAGAGCTTTGAAGCATGAAAAGCTTGAAAAGTTGACGGAGCCAAATCTCACAAAGCGCCGCAGAGACCGTGACGCTCCTCCAACGGCCTCCGCCATATACTTAACATGTAATCTAGACGTTGCTGACGCTGACAAAGTCCTTGGTCTGAATGCAGCATTAGACTCCTGCCACCAGATTAAACATAAGTGTATTCCTGAAAAAACAAAATATGTAATTCACACACAATATAACCTAATAGCAATTAAATCTCTCACGGCTATAAACCTTACAGCTATGTAAATATTTACATATTGCATGTCCACACCTGCTGAAGGTATGCTGAGAGCACAGTGAGTTATGAGCCTCATGGATCCTCATTTGTTTCCTCCGGAGTGATTATAGTTTTCCTGAGTTCCAATTAATAAAATGTAAAAATCATGTACAATACTACAATGACAATTGGCTACATATATATATGACATTTTAAAAACGGAATTCTACGTTTTTCAGAAAACATATTCTCAAGATAACATTTTTCTACTTGCAATTTTAAACTTGCAATTTAATAGAGGCCATAATACAGTGTGGTGCATTTAAACAACATTAGTAGAATATGGACACACAGCGCATGTACACCACAAGCAATAAATGTTTTACTCTCAAATGAGAAATAAAGTTCACAATTTTCTATAGTAAACAACTCTGTAACAGCCATAGAATTGATACATATGTCGTTTTTTCCCCCTTTATTGTTCCAAAGATGCATCATGAATCCATGCACATTCCTCCACTCTCTAGCCATGGCGCAGCTCATATCAATGACCGCAAAGTTTTCATTTGAATACTGCTCCTTGCACCTGTTACGAATTGCTAATGCAATCTTAGCAGATCACCCGTAAATGAAGAACAACCCACAGGCGCAAAATGTTTGCAACACACGCAATATTGTGCTCATTACTAAGAATTTTGATCAATCAGGCCCTTTATGTTATGCTTATCTACTTTGTATTACAGCAACAATGAAATCTCAGCTCATTGTGCCCCTACGTTTAAACTCTACACTACATTAGTCTGACAAGTAACACCATACTGATCTAAAAGGCTTCTTTCTAATGCATTACAGTAATCACAATGCATCTGTCCATAATTTGTTCAAATATGATTAAAAAAGAGCATCTAATTTTTAAGTTCTTAATCCTAACTGCCAATTATATTTGCAACATTTCATCAGCTCAAATATTAATGAAAGTTCCAAGGTTTGTCATGCTGACAATACTGATTAGTTGTCTCTTAAATGCTCTTATGTGTATTAATAGCCTATTAATTGTAGGTCATGGTACAGAACGGATTAGCCCTGCAGTGTGCACACCACCAGTAACCAGCAGCGCTTCTATACCTAACTGTATGTGTGTCTATAGAAGATAATCCCTATTAACGTCATTACCCTAGTCTATCTGACCAGCTATGGTTGCCCCACTAAGACAAAGTAGATGCCTGGAGAGGTGTCAATGAGTGTGTATATAAAAAAATGACCACAGATGTCAACTGTAAAGAAACTTTTAGGTCTAAGCTTGCGGAAGTGGAAACTTCCATGTGCTCCAATCTTGCATGATAAATGCATGCCTAAAAACTATGGCTTCCTGAGTAACCTCTGTCACTGTTTCCTTCAGTTGGAGGTTTCTCCATTCACTTTGATCCCACAGCCATCTAGCAAACATTCTACATATGTTTCTGACATGCTCCAAAGTTGGAAACATGTGATCAGGCAGACCAGATGTTTACATACACCACATGAAAAAACCCAACTTTTTTTTCCCTCTTACGGTCTGGTGTTAAATCAGACCAAAATTCCAATGTTTAAGGTCAGCTAGAATCGCCAAAGTTGCATGTAAATATAAAGGGGATATACTAGGGGTCTTGAAATAGTCCTGTACTAAAAGCTGCTTTGTATAGATTTCAGATTTTAAATATATTTGTATAAAAGTTATATCAGGTTCACAGATATGGCTCAAATACATAATGGACAGTAGTATGTGATACATTGAGTTATTGTATATCCTTATGCCCCATTTCCACTAGTGCCAGTACGGTATGGAACGGGACACTTTGGCGTGTTTCCATTACCTGTGTCCATTCCGAGCCAGTCGACTCCTTTTTTCGGACTACCTCTGCCTTGGTTCCAAGCGTGCCGAAGCGACCCAAAACAGCCACCTATGGACTGATTGGTCCGGTAACATGATATCCCTCTCACTCCTACGCAGCAGCGGTAGCAGCTGATTGGTCTGGAGTTGTTTGTTTGTCTCAGAGTACGCTATAGTTTAAAGTTTCAAATAACCAGAACAAAGAAGTTAACTGCAAGCAGACAAACATTAAAAAGAAATCTGTGATTTGAGAATTATATACGTTTTAAAAAACGTGGGGATGTTGTAGGAATATATATATATTATTGAATCGGTTTCATCATGTTGTCGTGTTGGCTGAATGGTTATAGTGTTCGTGAATGACGTTTGGTAGGTCCGGGTTCACGTTCCGCTACTGCGGTGCTCAAAGTCTTTTTCACAGTAGGTTTAGGTTCACAGACATTATTCCTTATTTCAGAAAAAAATACTTTTTCTAGATTGTTTTTTTAATAATTTTTTGGTTTATTGTTAAATTATTTTAGGTTTGTTTTTCAATTAATGAAACCCACAATTTTAATGGCAGAAGAGTACTTTTAAATTGAGGTTTTTCAATGCAGTATTTCTTTTATTTATTTTTGTTTAAGAATATGATTCCCTTGATTAACATTATTAAACAAGGGCCAAACCCTTCTTATTTTACATGATTAAAGGTTGAGAAAATAGGATGAATATTAACAGAAACACTGGGAGGTAGGGCTGGGTGATATGGCTTAAAAATTTAATCTCAGACTTTTTTTCATACGAAATCTGATTTCAGATTTTAATAAATTTTTTACTACCTGATTTTTTTTTCCGTCAGAAGAAATTGCAAGTAATAAAAAATATTTTCAAAAACCTGCTTTTATTGCAGTCATCCTGTCCTGGAGCTGAATTTAATGTCCAACTAAAAACAAGCTGCAAAGTATCCTTGTAAAATAAGATGGCAAGGTTGACATCACTCTGAGCTATGGAAGTCTAAGGTTTGTTTGAAAAATATTTTTTTGTTTTTCAAAAGTTAAATCTTCAACAACAGAATAGAGATGCTTTTTGCTGGAGCTTTTGTCGTGACCGCATTTGAGATGGTAATGGAAACACAACCTACCCGTTCCAGGCCGTATTGACCCGTTCCGTTCTGTACCGTACAGGCCCTAGTGGAAATGGGCCATTAGATGCCGTCAGCATCACTCTAGCCCTGCAGTAGTTTTATAACCTCATTAAAATAGATATTTAAACCAAGCTGGAGTCATTTGATATAGCCGTCTGTTTCCTTTAACTCTGACTCAGGTGTCTCTTTCTGCTCTGCTGTACTTTGAAACGCCACAGTTGAGCTCCTGTTACACCATGTGGATAAGCCTGCTGATGTTTTTTCTCACACTTCTCATGAGGCAGGTTAGCTAAGAGCGAGCCGGAACAAGAAAGTGATCAGCAGAGCAAAATGCTAGTAGGTTTTATTTCATTTTATAAACTTATCATTCAGACTTTTCCAGCCTGTTAATAAGATATACCATGAATAAGAGAGACATTTTTACAGTGCATGATTAAAACTACTATTTTTAAAGACAATAATATTTCTGGCCTGGAAGAATAGTTTCCATGTTACTGAGAATCATGAAGACATCTGTGTAGCATGTGCCAGCGCTTCAGTGACACGGGCGTTATTTACTCCTCTAGAACCACATGAAATGGACACGCAGCATTTGAATTGATCACATGCTTATCAACACAGCTGCTGTTAATATCTAGTACAATCCTGTTTTTCCAGTGAGAGGGCACAAACTCTGTATTAACTCTGTTCTGTGTACTCTACAAACGTAGAGTACAAGGGCTGTTTACTGGGGCGTTTCAGGAACCAACAGACTACCAACTTTTGGGTATGTATTCAAATTAAAAAGGCCTGGTAGAGTTATTGCACAGGATTTGTGGTTAAGTGACAATTGGTTGTAACTAAGAGGGAAATTATATCAGCTGTTGCTGGCGAAGCAGTTCATAAACATGCCTGCTTTTCCCATTGTGAATCTCTTGTTGTTCTCTGGCATCATGGGCCGTTTTGGTGCTGATCACTGACATTACTCAGTGCCAAACACTTGGGTGGATGTGGCTCAGCATGTAGTTGTCCTGCAATCAGAATGTTGTAGGTTCAATTCCAGCTTCCTCCTGTCACATGTCAATGTGCTCCGAAGTTCCAATAGTGAAAAAAAAAACTTAAACTCTCTGGATTAACTACAGTCCTGGCTTCTCCACATGTTTTCTAGATCAGTATTTCCCAGCTCTGCTCCTCAAGGCTCACCACCCTGTATGTTTTAGAATTTTCTCTGCTTAAACACACCTGACTCAGATAACTGCAGCTCATCAAAATCCTATAAATCAGCCATCAATTCAAATCAGGCTTGCTGAAGTGGGGAAAAGACTAAAACATGCCAGGGTGTGTCTTGAGGACCATGGTTGGGAAACATTTCTTGGTTGATTTGGCCACAGCTTATGGATCTTTGCCCTATTAAAACATCCAGCGGCAGGTGAACTGTCAGGTAGATGCTACCATGGGTTTGATCAAATTCAGCTTCTCCTTGGTACATGTACAGTAGGTCCTTTGTCAACCCTGTAAACCGAAGATGAGCGGCTGTGAATTTAGACAGTCTAGTCTTCAGATATACCCCCACCCCAACACATTGACCCCCCCACCCAAAAAGGGCAAAAAAGTAAACAAAAATAGGATGTTAAGTGCCTGAAGCTCCTTTTTCCGATAACATTGAAGACACCATGAGGCTCCAGAGGGTTCATAGGGAGCCGACCGCTCAGAGGGCATCAGTGCCGACTGCCGAGACCATATTGCCAAGGAGCTTACACACAAGATAGTGCCAAGGGCTATTGGTTGCCCGGATGCAGGATAAAATAGCTGGATAAACCAAAAAAGGCAAACGCCAATTATAGCAATTTTTAAAAATGGTAAATAATGCAAGTAGGCTGTTCCTTCATATGTTGCCTGATCAACTTACAATTATTATTATTGACATGTTGGCTTTGAGCTGATATCATTAAGTTCAATAGTTGGGAACTGTCCCTGTTTCAATCCACTTTGGCTGTCGTCTCGATATTGGTCTTGCTAACAGCCAGCAGCCCACACACTCCTTCGTCATGGATTAAAATCCTGAGGTACACGCTATGTCCCCCTGCTCAAGCCAGCGCATGTCAAAGCCCACCGGAAATTTTCCAGTGAACTTCTGGATGATCCAGAGGAGGAATGGGAGAAGGTCATGTGGTCTTATGAGAAAAAAGTGGAGCTTTTTAGTCTAAACTCTACTCACCATGTTTGGATAAAGAAGAAGGTACAACCCCAAGACACCATCCCAACTGTGAAGCATGGAGTTGGTAACATAATTTCTTGAGGAAGCTTTTTTGCAAACGGGATGGGATGACTGCATGTATTGAAGGGAGGATGGAATGGGCCATGTATGGTGAGATCTTGGCCAAGAATCTCCTTCCCTCAATAGCCAGTCTCCACACCTGAATCCAATCTTTGGAGAGAGCTGAAAGTCCGTGTTGCCCAGCGACAGCCCCAAAACCTGAACCCTCTGGAGAAGATCTGTACGGAGGAGTGGGCCAACATCCCTGCTTCAGTGTGTGCAAACCTGGTAAAGAACTACAGCAAACGTCTGATCTCTGTAATTGCAAACAAAGGTTTCCGTAGCAAATATTGAGTTCTATTTGTCTGATTTATCATTTACTTATGTCATGCAATAAAATGAAAATTAATTAATTAATTAAAAAATCATCCACTGCATTTTTGTTTTAGAGTCTGTCCCCCAGTTGAAGAGTACATTTGATAGAAAAACAGACCTCTACATGCTTTGTAAGTGGCAAAACTTCAAAAATCAGCAGTGTATGAAATCCTTGTTTTACCCACTGTAGAAATGTCATCAGTGTGTGTGCTCACAGCTTTCTCTACCCAACACTTCTCCAGTTTTTCCCAAATTTTACCTGGTAACCTGAACGCAAGCACCCTTGCGTGAAAAGTCCTCTCTTGTTAATAGTTCTTCAGCCGCAAAAATACAGAAAAGGTTTTCCGGGCAGAATCCGGAATGGTGCTTTCAGACTCAAAAGTAAAACAGACGAAGTCCGGAAAATTATTGTTTTCATGTCTTGTTTGAAAAGGGCTGCAGTTATATATTTAGCAGTACCACCAACATCTCTATTCCCTATGCTTCTGGAAAGTAAGGTTTGTTTTCAGTTAAAGTGTGTAGCATAAGCATGATTTTTCTGTCAAGAGTGATGGATTAATCATGTTATTTTCTGTGCTGATTTTGGGCAGTATTTGGAAGGCCATTCTGAAGTAATTGACATTTTATGTGAAAGGGTATCCTGTTACACTGGTAATCTGCAGAGCACATTCTGCACTCATTAAGTCCCTCATAGAGACACATATAGTGACTAACCATGACACCCTAACAGTTCTTATAGTTTTAAAAATATTTCTCTAGAGTATTGATGCTCTAAAAACATGAAGGTTAAAAATGTATCCAATGAATTATTTTGAACAAAAAAAAGGTCATAAGTTATTCTCACTTGTGCCACAATAAAACACATTTTCTCTCCTCGTTAGACAATCGCTGTGGAGGTGTAACGGAGGTGTATTGGATTTAGGCCAAGATACGCTACATAATATTAAAGACTAATTAATTTATTTAAAATGTTTGTTCTGGACCAATAAATTAAAGCTAATTCATTTTTTTATTTTAACTTTTAAAAAATGGAACAGCATTTTTATGAAACCTGTTGTTTTCCACACAAAAATTCCTAAAACCAATATGTAACTCACCCTTCAGTGCTCATCTTTCCTGTTCTGGGTACTAAATAGAAATAAGGCTTCAAACCAAACGGGGTGGGTTGCTGTCTATCTCCTAACAACCTGACAAGAGAACATATAAAAATGAAAGTAAACGATTGCCCTTATTATACAAATACCTCTTGCCCAGTATGGAACTGAAATGCTCACCCCGGCCCCAGCACCTCAGCACTTCTATGTTGCAGCCCACGGCATCAATAAGAGGAGAAGAGAGCTTCTGACGGGTGCATCGTTTTATTGGTTTACATCTGGGGCGTGTAGAAACATTCTGGACCACCAGCACTAATTGTAAGCACCGTGAAAACTATAACGTAAGATAAAATAAATATGATTAAAGTTTCACAAGACACAGCAGTAAACAAGGTTGTGATTTGGAGTACAACTTCCTGCATTTAAACACTCAAAAAAAATGCATAAACTTCAAGTGGAATAACTCATAATAACAGATCAGTATTCAATCACAATTTAGATAAACATTAATTAACTGCATGAACATTTAATGCTTATATATATATAGCTTAGATGTAATTTATACAGCGTACCTCGCTCCGCTTGCCAAGGGTGCAAACTGCGATTTGGAACGTCGGTGTTAGCCCACTTTCTCACGTGCCACAGTTGGCTTGTTATACATGTGAGCTACAGTAACACAGGGAAACAGCAGCATGAGGCAAACGGGCGGTACCGGCCGGTCGAAACTCAAGCTAAACTAATTTTAGAACACATACATGTAGGCAAGCATTCACTCAACGATTCTGGATAACTTACGTGTAACACAAAGATCTTTCTGCTGCCGCATCTAGCAGGTGGAAGGTTATGCATGTATATAAGTTCCGGGGCACGCAGCGTCAATGACGTCAGCGTCAAAATATACAGCTTAACTTGCGGTCACTTACACTCCCACCAAATCATGTCATGACAAAACAACTCAGGCATACGTGATTTCTAGAACCAAACAAATAAATCACTTTAAGATGATGTTAATAAAACAGGTAAGAGACTTTCTTTCTACACTGGTATGATGTCAATGTAACAGTGAAGCTGATGTTTACTTTTCCTCTAAAAGGACAACTAATTTTTGGATGGGGCGCTCAATAATTGAGGGCTTTGATGCATGGTCTTTTCCCCCTGTTGGTTTCCGATTTCCCACTTGCACCTTGACCCGACGAACTAAGCCATCCTTCCCTGCTGTGGTTTCCACTACACGTCCGAGCTGCCACTGGCACCTTGGAAGCAGATCCTCCTTAATGATGACTATGTCGTTCACTTTCAGATTGCGACGAGGTGTGTGCCACTTCTGCCTCATGGAAACACTCACGAGATATTCTCTTTTCCACCGACTCCAAAACTGCTCTGCTAGATACTGTACTCTACGCCACCTTTTTGTCGCATACAAGTCTTCCTTCATAAACTTCCCTGGTGGTGGAAGTGCGACCTTGGATTTCATAAGGATGAGGTGGTTTGGAGTCAGAGGCTCTGGTGCTTTGGGGTCGTTGATTCCATCGACAGTTAAGGGACGACTGTTAACAATGGCCATTGCTTCATAAAACAGTGTTCTAAGAGAAGCATCATTCAATCTACTTGAACACTGAGCAGTTGTGGCATTCAAGACATTGCGAATGGTCCTAATTTGGCGCTCCCAGACCCCACCAGCGTGGCTTGCGGAGGGAGCGTTGAAGGTGAACACACACTGTTTGTCGGCTAAGAATGCCTCCAGAGCCTTGGTGTCACATTGCTTAAGAGCTTCTTTTAATTCATTTTTAGCTCCTGTAAAGTTTGTGCCCTGATCACAGTGCAGTTGACAAACAGCTCCTCGTAAGCTGATGAAACACCTCAAACTATTTATAAAGGCATCTGTGGATAAATCTTCGAGCATTTCGATGTGGACTGCACGAGAGGACAGGCATGTGAAGATGAGTCCATACCTCTTGCACTCTTTGCGTCCCTGTTTGGTGACAAATGGACCAAAACAGTCCATACCACAATACATAAAGGGGGCGGAGGCCTCCACACGCTCTTCAGGAAGTTCTGACATACGCTGTTCCTCTGTGGGGCGCCGGAGTTTTCGACATGGCACACATTTATGTATCAACCGGGCAACAGCTTTGCTCCCACTAAACACCCAAAATCCATTTGCTCTGAGTTCAGTTAGAGTCTGATTGCGGCCCTGGTGACAGGTGGCTACATGGTAGTGAGACAGGATTAGTTGGGTGATGTGCCCATCCTTTGGCAAAATGACTGGATGCTTCATTTCTTGGCTAAGGGTAGATCTCGACAGCCTTCCACCAACACGCAGGAGTCCCTGAACCAAAATGGGGTCAAGGTGACTAAGAGGACTTGAACTTGGAAGACTGTTTCCTCTTTGAAGAAGTTTTAGCTCTTGGGAGAATGCTTGTTGTTGCACTAAGCTAATCACCACCTCTGCAGCCCTTCTACGTTCCTCCACAGTCACAAGATTGCTGCTATGCTGTGTCTTCAATCCAAGTCTCTTGATTTTTGCAATCACCCTAACGAGCAATGACCAACTGGAAAACCGGTTCAGATGGCTAAGAATATCATTTTGGTGACTGACTTGTATTGCATGAGTTGCAAGGGGTTTAACCTCGGGGTCGCCTACAAGCAGTTCTGTTGAGGAGCTTGGAAACGAGAGCGCTTTGGACTCCCATAAAAAACTGGGCCCTGATAACCAGCTTGAGGAGGAGATGTCTGCTGCACAAAGACCTCTGGAAGCATGGTCGGCTGGGTTTTGAGCTGTATCGACATAATGCCACTGAGTTGGATTAGTGATCTCCCTTATGAGTTGAACACGGTTGGCCACGAACACATGAAATCTCCGTGCCTCATTGTTGATGTAGGCCAAAACTACCTGGGAGTCTGTCCAGAAAAATTCTCTCTCAATTTTCATCTCAAGTTCAGATCTTAACATGACACTCAACTTCGCTGCAGTTACTGCTGCTGAGAGCTCCAGCCTTGGAATGCTCATAATCTTAGTTGGTGCAACTCTTGCTTTGGCCATTACAAGGCAGCAATGGACTTCACCTCTGTCGTTTTGGTACCTAAGATAGGAACATGCACCATACCCTAGGTTACTAGCATCAGAAAAGTGGTGCAGCTCCACACTAACTATGATACCAAAGTCTGGAGGGTGATAGCATCTAGGTATCTTGATCTCCTGCAGTAATTGGAGACCACTCTTCCAAGTCTCCCACCGTGGCTTTAAGCTCTCCGGAAGTGAATCATCCCAACCGATGCCTCTCCGGCAAAGCTCTTGGAGGATGCTCTTGCCGCTCAGTACGTAGGGGGCGACAAAACCCAGAGGGTCGTAAACAGAAGACACAACTGACAAAACACCACGACGAGTTGGGGGCTGATCCTTTAGGTCAACACTGAAGCTAAAGGTATCGTTTTCAACTGACCACTGAATGCCAAGTACCCCTTCAAGTGACGAGTCTGGGTTAAGTTTTAGAGGTCCTGTGGTCATCGCTCTTTCTGAAGGGGCTATGCAAGACAGGGCCTCCCTTTTGTTGGAGTTGAATTTATGCAGACGTAGGCCAGCAGTTTTACACAGCTCTTGTGCTTCATTGACTAGATCTGCAGCCTCCCTGACTGTTGCAACGCTAGTTAGACCATCGTCGACATAGAAGTTCTTCTCAATGAAAGCAGATGCCAAGGGATAATCAGCCTTGTGCTGTCGTGCGAGATACTTGAGGCCAAAGTTGGCACATCCTGGGGAGGAGCTGGCGCCGAAAAGATGAACTGCCATTCTATACTCCTTGGGTTCCTTTTCCAACTGACCATCCTCCCACCAAAGGAACCTTAAATAATTGCGCATTTCTGGTGGGATATAGAACTGGTGGAACATCTTTTCTATGTCGCATATTATGGCCACTGCTTCTCTTCTAAAGCGAAAGAGAACTCCAACCAGGGAGTTTATCAGGTCTGGGCCAGTCAGTAAAGTTTCGTTAAGGGATATGCCGTGGAACTTCGCTGAGCAATCAAAGACAACTCTTAACTTAGCTGGTTTTTTGGGGTGGTAGACCCCGTGATGTGGGATGTACCATGCCGTTTCCTCCCCTGTTAATGAAGGGGCTGGTTCTGCGTCACCTTCTTTGATCGTTTCCTCCATGAATGCTGTGTAGTGTTCATGGTACTGTTTGTTGGCCTTCAATTTTTTCTGAAGGTGTTGAAGACGAATAATGGCTAGCCTTTTATTGTTTGGTAATGCAGGTGGAATGTTGTCTTTGAAGGGTAAAGGCATTTCATAGTGTCCATCTTTTCTTTTTATGATGGTTTCAGAGAGAAACTGCAAAAAGTGAACATCATCTTGAGAAACGTACCTGTCTTCATAATTTCTCTCATTAAAATCCATCTCTAAAGCCTTTAGCACATCAGTGACTGGGGGCATTGGCATTTCCTTTACCGAGACTTTGTGAACGAAGCTTTGACTCCCTTGTCTATCAAGATGCGGATTTACCGACCCTACAATGCTCCAGCCGAGTGCAGTTCTCTGAGCAAAGGGTTCATTTTCAGAGCCAATAATGACCTCTAAGGGGGCTAAAGCTAATGGGCAGTCGTAACCAATCAATAGCCCCACTTCACAGTCTTGTAGCGGCTGTAATTTGTTTGCTAAATGCTTCAGGTGTGGCCATTGGAGTGCAGTTTCCTTAGTGGGGATGTGGGACTTATCCACTGGGATAAAATCTCTTGTGTAGGCTTGACAGAGTTGAACTCGTGTTTCAGCGCTGAATCCGCGTACCTGCAAACCATGAGCGACTTCACTTGCTATTACTGTGTCGACAGCAGTCATTGTGCTCAGCTTTAATTGTAGAGGCTGAGTGCTAACATTTAAGTGAGACACTAGATCCGCCAATACAAAGGTCGAATCGCTCTGTGTGTCAAGTAAGGCGTACGTGAGAATTTCTCTATGGGGCTCGGTTGCAGCTGACAGCAGGACTGGGACAATACAAGACGTGGCAGAAGTGCGCCTTGTCAACGTATGAGACATAACCTTGGGAATTTCATTGTTTGATCTATCTCCTGTAGCCATTGAATCATCGTTGGGAGTTTTTACGGGTCCTGTGTTTCTTTCTATGTGCAAACAGGTTGGATGACGTCGACTACAAACACTACATGTGTGTCTCCTTTTGCAGTTCTTAGTAGTGTGGCCCTTTCTTAAACACCCAAAACAAAGTTGATTCTCATGAATGAAAGCCTTCTTTTCATCAAAAGTTTTTGCTGCAAAGGTTGGACATTTAACAACACCATGTGTTTCATTATTACAGACTAAGCAAGGTGGCTTCGGCCTTAAGACTGAGGTTTCTGATGCATTTGGAGTGGATGATTTCATTTGAGTGCTTGTGTTAAGCGCCTTGGCTCTCTTAGGAGACCTCTCGTCGGTGGTTTTGGTGTTTAATAGAAAGGGAGAAGCAATGGGGTTGCATGCTATTTTGGCTTCCTTTTGTAGGAACTGTGTGAAACAAGCAAGGGATGGATATTCTTGTGACTTATCCAACTCATCCACCACAACACGACTCCATCTGCGTACAATCCATTCAGGCAATTTTTTGAGCAGCTTGTGATTTTCCTCACAATCATTTAGGATGGCTAGGCCTTTAACGTGAGGAATGGCCTCAACACAACCTTGTAAGAAGTCTGCAAACTCTCTCAATGCAATAGGGTCATTTCCTGATATCTTTGGCCATTTCAACAACCTTTCTCTGAAGGCTCTTTGAACAACAAATGAACCTCCATACCTTTCCTGTAGGATTTCCCAAGCGCCCTGATAAGCATCTTCTGAATTTCGATAGAAGAAACCTTCCACTGCCTTACGTGCTTCACCTCCAAGATAAGTTTTTAAGTACAACATTTTTTCACATACAGGGAGTGGTTTCTGATCAATCAGTGCTACAAAGGATATCTTCCAGTCTATAAACCGTAAAGGGTCACCTGTAAATACAGTTGGTTCAGGTGCAGGCAGACGGCTGGAGATTAGCAAGCTTGCAAGCTCTGGAGTTAGACTAACCGTCTCTTGGTGCTTTGACACTGTGTGTGGCACATTTGAAGGTTGAAATGGCATAGCTTGTGCGTTTAAGGTTTGATGTTCGCCATTTTGGTAGAGGCCTTGCACCTGGCAGTCTGTTTCTTGCGTGTGATTTCCAACACTATCATAAGCATTGTAAGCTTTAACTCTAGCTGCTGCCACCTTGACATCATTTTCTGCATGTAGCTGTTGCAACCTTGTTTTTTCCTCCTCTAGCTTTAGTTTCATTTCTGCAAGCATTTGTGCCTCCTTTAATTTTAATTCACTCTCCAGTTTGATCAGCCTTGCTTGTTGTTCATGTATCTGATGCATTGCCTTTGCCTGCTCTACTTTGGCTGCAAGGTCTGCTTCTGCCTCTGCGCGTTTGCTGGAGGAACTAGATGTGGTTCTTGAGCACGAGTCTGAGTCTGAGTCTGAGTCTTGTAATGGCTCTGAAAAAACTGTTTCTGTTTCGGTGTTTCCAAAGATGGAGCCATACTCCTCCTTGTTTAGTGTCATTCTTACTCTTTCTTTCTCAAGTCGGTCATTAAAAGCCTTGTTGATTTCCCCCAAACGTTTCTCGATAAGGTCAGTGATTTCAGTTGTTAGAGCAGCACATGCATCCATTTTCTTAACAATATCTGGAGGAGCGGTATGATTGCGGCGAAAGGGCTCATAATGCTGACACACAAATGCTTCTTGGTCCTTAATATTTTTCAGTCTTTTCTGAAGATCTTCAGCTGAGCAGAAGGTCTTTAATTTTGTCCTAGTTTCCCTTGCTTGCTCCTTCCAGGAGTCAAAGGCTTTATTAAATGCCTTTCCACCTTTTTTAGCTGTTCGTTCTTGCATTTCCTGGCCTTTTTCTGTTAGGCTTCGTTCTCTGGAGCTGGACCGTGTGGGCTGTGTGTCTGTGGGTTTGTCTGTTTCTTCAGCAGGTGATGACATTTTGTTGGTTAAGTGTCTCTTTGCCTTTCAAGTGTAATACCTGAACTTACTTGAATGTGTGTTGGCTTAAACTTTATATTAAGACCACAAATTAGAAATTTACACTTGTAACTTATATGAATCAGCAAATAACACACACAATGTGACAAAATGTTCTAACAAATAAACTGCTAATAATCTCAAGTCAGGACAATTTACTCTTTAAGCGATCACAGCAGTCCAGCAGTGAGATTTTTAGGGCATTGCATTGATTACAGCTTTGCTCTTAGACCTTACAACAATAGGCACTTCTATCTCACAGATACAATGAAGTATATCGCTGTTTTATCCAAGTTTCAGTTCTTGACTTTTCGTGTTGCCTCAAGCTGTGATTTTAAGGCTGTTAATAAATCAGTGTGAGCTAGTAAGGCTCCTTAAGTTCAGTTTACTCTTCATTCAGCCAGTCGCTTGTTACTGATGTGGCATCTAGATGTTCTCGAGGCATCATAAGTTCCTTTACTCACAGCTTAATGAAGATGATGACACTGGGTGATGACTAAGATGTAGCGTCGAGTTTTCACTGTTGCAGCCCACGGCATCAATAAGAGGAGAAGAGAGCTTCTGACGGGTGCATCGTTTTATTGGTTTACATCTGGGGCATGTAGAAACATTCTGGACCACCAGCACTAATTGTAAGCACCGTGAAAACTATAACGTAAGATAAAATAAATATGATTATAGTTTCACAAGACACAGCAGTAAACAAGGTTGTGATTTGGAGTACAACTTCCTGCATTTAAACACTCAAAAAAAATGCATAAACTTCAAGTGGAATAACTCATAATAACAGATCAGTATTCAATCACAATTTAGATAAACATTAATTAACTGCATGAACATTTAATGCTTATATATATATAGCTTAGATGTAATTTATACAGCGTACCTCGCTCCGCTTGCCAAGGGTGCAAACTGCGATTTGGAACGTCGGTGTTAGCCCACTTTCTCACGTGCCACAGTTGGCTTGTTATACATGTGAGCTACAGTAACACAGGGAAACAGCAGCATGAGGCAAACGGGCGGTACCGGCCGGTCGAAACTCAAGCTAAACTAATTTTAGAACACATACATGTAGGCAAGCATTCACTCAACGATTCTGGATAACTTACGTGTAACACAAAGATCTTTCTGCTGCCGCATCTAGCAGGTGGAAGGTTATGCATGTATATAAGTTCCGGGGCACGCAGCGTCAATGACGTCAGCGTCAAAATATACAGCTTAACTTGCGGTCACTTACATCTACAGAGGAGTAGAGAAAGAGTACCAAGGCATGATTTTTATGGGCAACTTTACTTTAAGGTACCGAAAATACAGCTGTGGGCTGTCAGGGTCTGAAAGGCGTTCTCTGCAGACCCTAATATATTTATAAAAGTACATTTATTTATTTTTTGTAAAATTTTAAAATAAAATTATTCTACCTGTTGTTTTCTCTTTATATCTAATGGATGTGTTCACTAAAATGTCAATGTCAAGAGCGGAGAGATTACATGTAAAGTCTATGGTTGAGGCCGTCAGTGGGGCGTCAGAGTCTCTGCGACGCCTTGTGTGCTTTGACCGCATACATTTTTTAAACTTTTGCTTCCTTCCAAGTAATGCTGTGTTGAAAACAATTGGAAAATTGATTCTAAATTGATTCTTATAGGAATTGAATTTACTTGATTTTTAGAATAGTTTGCCTTTTTCACAGCTAAAATGGGGAGGAAAAAAATACAGTTTCCCCTAGAAAACTGTTACTAACCAAAAATTAGGTCATTGAAATACAGACAGAGATAACAACTCAAAAAAAGTTTTTAATAGCACTGATCCATATCTATAGTGAACTGGATCGGATTGGATCGGAGCATGATAAATGATTGTAACTTGAGAATTGGAATCAGCACCACTTGAGCGTCAACCAATCAGAGAGTCTCACTGTAGTGATGTCACCCGATGCCAACATAATCTAGCCAGCCATGATCTGCGATTTTTTTTAATGGTGCGTTCACACCGCATGCGTTGTCAGCATCAAACAACTCTGCCAACGCATCTAGTTTGACGTATATACAATTTTAAGCTGAAGCTTGCAAAGCACGTGGGCGGGCCTTTCTCTGCTGGATGTTTAAAACACTAGCGGATCATGATTGGCTAGACAACGTTGACGTCAGGCGACATCACTACAGTGAGATGCTCTGATTGGTTGGCACACTGCATCAAGTGCGTCATGTTTGTCAAAAGTTCAGCTAGCTGAAATTCTGATTTTCTTGCGTTGGCTACGTTGTTGCTTGAAACGCAGATAACGCTTGAACAATTGATGCAGCCAACGCACACAAGGCGCCACAGAGACTCTGGCCGACTCAACCATAGACGTTACATGTAATCTTGCCACAACTGACGCTGACGTTTGGGGCAGTGTGATCGCAGCATTACAGTCAGTTGCTGAAGTTGGCATGTATGTGTCCTCTGATTCAATAAGCACCCGTAATTGTCTTCATGGCGGAATATCTAAACTACTAAACGTTAGCAAGGTTAGCTACTGAAAGCTTTTGTCGTTGTATTGGAAAAAGAATGCATAAATATTGTAGGCGATATACTTGCCATGTCATTTTCAAGACTGAAAATTCAAGAAATGTAACTGCATAGTACTTATGATCAACTGGACATTTAAACTATACAATAGAGCCATTAAGGTCTTCTTGAGAAAAGATAGCAGGATTGATTTTATGTTCAGATAATCAGGCAATGCGGAGAAGATCCACGTTGGTGACTGCAAGCTTTTTGTTGGGATTTTTACTTTGTTTGTTGCCCTGCGATGGACTGATGACCTATGCAGGGCAAGACCTAACCATTTGCTCCACCTCTTGCCTGATTGTGTTGGTTGGCCAGTCTGTGATGTATGTGTGACTCGGTATGGATTCTTGAGCCGTGATGTTGTATTGATGGTATTATGAGGTGTATTAATTAAGGTTGGAATATGTAGGATGTCAATAAAGGCCTAGGGTTGAAAAGCGTGGCCCACCACTGTGAAATTCCACTCTATAATGGTTCATTCACACCGCAGGCTTTATCAGCGTCAGGCAAAGCTCACAAAGCATCTAGTTTGACGCTTCTATGTTGAAGCTTGTAAAGTGTGCAAAGTCTGCCACTTCTGAGCAAAAAACAACGCGTGGGCGGGGCTTCTTCTGTTGCCGGACATTCTGAACTATGGCAGATAGTATTGAGAGAGTGCCTTGGCTTTATTTGCTAAATAAAGCTAGACTGTGGTGTGAATGAACCATAAGCCTTTGCACTCCCAAAATACTCTACCACAAATGAGCCGAAACTGATTCCACTTGCAGTCAAATGCAAAAACAGGGGTCAGTTTGCCTTTACAGTGGCAAGACCTAATCTCTAGAACAATTTCCCATTTACAATAAATAATGCTCCTACATTTGGACATTCATGTGATTATCAGTTAGTTTTGAAATATTTTTTGTTTCCTCTCTACATCACGTAAACTGGGCCACCTTTTGGCAACTATAGACTAATCAAATAAAAAAAAAATTTCTTTAGAGAACACTCATGCCAGCTATTGTAAATCTTTTGCAGACATTGCCTGTACAAAATGAAAAGGCCAGGAGGCTCAAACCTTAAGTGGCTCATCTTATCTGATGTCTCAACCGGATGTCACCCTAGTTGTCTCTTTATCATCATTGTTTTTTGTGATATATATGCGCTTTTTAACTTGTTCCTTCTTGTTGTAATGAAGCTTTCAACCCTAAGAGCACTGCTTCAATTATAGAGGCTGTAGGTAGGTCGTATCATGCTAAGCGTCTGTCGAGCACTGGATGGAACAACGAAAAAGGAGCGCTATCTTCCAAATTTCAAATCTCCCATCAATTCACCAGCTAAAAAGTTGAAACCTGGATTATTACCGGCTGCATCAATCTACGTGCTCAGCTATGATTCATCAGCTCACTTTACGTTTTGCTTACTTAAATGTAAGCTGTTAATGACCTACAGCAAAGGTAAATTGAATCAAAGAAAACATGAGGTATACGACTGCTTTTTAACTACACTGTAGAGAAGTGTTTCCCTCACTCTGGTCCCCAGGTGCCCACTGTTCCACATGTTTTACATTTATTCCTGTAGCCACACACTTAAACTGAATAAATGGGTCATTAACAGGCTGGCACAAGTTCTTGGAAAAGTGCAGATGAGATAATGGCATGGTTTCTACACAGTCTGGACACATGAAATTTGAATGTAATATTTTCCAGGTCTGAAGAGACGTGGGAAACCGTTGAATATGTAAGAATATCGGTATTTTTCTTTCCTTCCTTCCTTCCTTCCTTCCTTCCTTCCTTCCTTCCTTCCTTCCTTCCTTCCTTCCTTCCTTCCTTTCTTCCCAATCACTGGTTTATGCAGGTTTCATATGTAAAGCCCAGTGTAGAAATGTTTGTCATAAATTCAAAGGGAATCTTTGTTTTCATATTTTAAGATGGGTGAAATAAAATGAGAACTTTGAATAATTTAGAGAAGTTTGTGAGGAGAAAAAAAGTAACATTAATGATCTCATCAGTAGTTGTGTTAAACCTAAATGTGAGAAAGAAGATATTTTACAGTCAAATAGTCTTTTGGCCTTTAAGGCGTTTACGTTAAGATCCATGTCCCTTCTTTTCTTCTCACAACACGTTAACACAGTGTTCCCAATGTGAGGGAAATACACAGTGAAAATTAAATAGGCAGCTTGCAAAGAACCACAGAATTTCCTTACAGACAGCCTATAGAAAAGATTCCACATCAGTGACCATATGCAATTAACTGTTTTAGGTAGGTAGCAATAAAACTGCCTTTGTCTGTTTTCCTGAATTCTTTCTTTCAGCCACTCAAGCTGCCGGCTTTACCCAGAGGTTGTGTCTTTTTCTGCAGCTCTAGAAGGAACTTTGGGTTTCAGGCTCATGAATGTTTACGTCTCTGCTGTAAGTTGCACAGTTTTTCTCAGTTCAAATAACATTTCTGTTGCTTTAAAAAAAATCTGTTTCACACAGTTTCTATTTTTTAACCATCTGAAAATATGTGTAATAATACACATACAAATATGCCCATTCTGTAAATACTTTTTAAAAAATCCTGCCAATGTGCACATTCCTCAAATCTGACAGTACCATTTTCATTTTTTTCTAAAACATGCTTAGTAATTTTGTTTTTGTAATGTTCTAAATGTACATGTAATTTTCTTAATTTAGTATTTTATACTGTTCTTGTGTGAGTCTGAATGCTTATCCTACCTGTCATTACTGCTGTTACAAGGATGATTCTATTCTATTCCTTTGTTTTCCTCCACTCTAAACAAAGATGGACAGGACTGCATCGGAGCGGAGAGGTGGGAGGATGAACGTAAAAGGAAAGGCAAACGTTCATACGTAATCACTTCTTATGCAATGAGATTGTGCCGAGGGAAGGCTTTCCATAGAAATGAAACATCTAAAGCAGTGGTTCTCAACCTTTTAGGGGTCCCGGACCCCCTGCATATGTTTCATCAACTCTGAGGACCCCCAGAAACCACCTTATGAATTATTTATTGTAGCATTTATTCAATTAAATTCAATTCACTTTTATATATCGCCAATACACAACAAATGTCATCTCAAGGCACTTTACAACAAAAGTCATTTTAATACAATTATACATACATTCCAATCAGTTAAAAGTTTTCTGTGAAAGGAATCCCAGCAGATTGCGATGAGTTGTCAAAGTGAGGTTGTGCCCGGATCATGCAGACTCCAACCACAGCAATTCCTCAGCAATCTCTCAAACTGAGCAAGCATGTAGTGCCAGTGGAGAGGAAAAACTCCCCTTTAACAGGAAGAAACCTATGGAAGAACATGGCTCAGTACAAGCGGTCATCTGCCACGATCGTCGGAGAAGACAGAGTAGAGACAGCATGGAGGATGCTTGGTCACTTTTAGCATCATCTGGCCCGATGCTCCCCATCCAGCAGGGGGCATTATGGTTGAGCAGGGTACCAGACCATGTGGAGCTGTTATGGGGAGAAAAACACAGAGAAAACTGGGTTAACAATAGTAATAACAGCATAAAAATATATCTGGAGAGTGGTAGAAGAGAAAAGTAGAAGAGAGAAGAAAAGTTGTCAGTCTGTCCTCCAACAGTCTAAACCTATAGCAGCATAACTACAAAAATAGCTCAGGATAATCTAAGCCATTCTAACAATAAGCTTTATCAAAAAAGAAGGTTTTCAGCGTAGTCTTAAAAATAGAGTATCTGCCTCACGGACTAAAAGTGGGAGCTGGTTTCCCAGGAGAGGAGCCTGATAACTAAAAGATCTGCCTCCCGTTCTATTTTAGAAATCCTATTAACCACCAGTAGACCTGCATTCTGAGAACAAAGTACTCTGTTAGGAACATATGGAACAATCAGATCTCTGATGTATGATGGAGCTTGATAATTAAGGGCTTTATAAGTAAGGAGGATGATCTTAAACTCTATTCTGGATTTAACAGGGAGTCAATAAAGAGAAGCCAAAACAGTAGAAATGTGATCTCTCTTTTTTATATTAATCAGAACTCTTGCTGCATCATTTTGGTTCAACTGAAGGCTTTTAATAGCATTTTGTGGACTTCCTGATAATAAGGAATTACAGTAGTCCAGCCTTCAAGTAACAAATGCATGGACTAGTTTCTCTGCATCACTCCTGGACAGGATGTTTCTAATTTTAGAAATATCCCCGGAAGTGAAAGAAATAAATCTTAGAAGCCTGTTTAATATGGGATTTAAATGTCATGTCTTGATCAAAAATTACACCGAGGTTGTTTACACTACTAACAGAGGCCAAATTAAAGTCATCCAGCATTTATTCAGTATTTTAGACAATTATGAACTTATATTTGTATTTTCCAGAAGAAAAAAACATCTATCTATCTATCTATCTATCTATCTATCTATAGATATTTTTTTTCTTTATATATGTAACTATATATATATTTATCCTCTGAACATTATGAAAAAAATGATGCAGTAACTTTCAGATAGAGTAACAAAACATGTTATACAGTATTTTTCAGAAATATGTATTAAACATTATATTTTTAAATATTTATCAAAAATACTGTATAAAGGTGTCCTTAATAATGAAAAATTTCACAAAATTCAAATTTTCTACTGACAATTTGAATACTACGGAATTTGTGACTTTCATTGTCTAATTATGAAAATTAAAAGAAAAAACATTTAAAATACAAGTTTAAATTTTTTTTTAATGCAATTACTAAAATAAAGAATCTTTTTTTGACATTCTTATTTTATGACCAGCACCAGTACAATGAATTGTGAAAGAGAAAAAGGTCATCTTACCTTCTATAGTTTAGGTAGATAAAGGTCTCAGTTACATATTAATAAAATAATAATCTATTCATATAAATGTCAGAGGATCTTTTTAAAAATATAAATATTTTATTATCAAGGACCCCTTCTTCAGTGGTCATTAAAACTGATGGCTTTTTTCCTCAAAAAGAAAATTCTGCCATTTATCATGTAAAAATGTTATCTTGTCATGTTACACTTCTGTCCTCGTGTCTTGGGTTTCTTTCAAACTACATCTGCTTAGACCAATCTTTGTTTTTCTGAGAGTAATGGACTCATTTCACAGTCTGTCATTGAGCCCCAAGCCTGGACTTTCAAGTTCCAGTCCTCAGAAGTGAACCCGTCACCCTCCACTAAACTAAACAGGTTAGCCACTTTCTGTTTGCTGATGTCATCACCAGCAGTTCAACCACGGCTCTGTAATTATTCCTGCTCTGTGATTGGAACTGACCATCAGATCGAAGAGGCGAAGAGACACAGAGGAACATATTGAAGCTGATGTAAATCTTTCTTAGAACGCTCTGGTCCTTTTGCACTGCTTAGATTTCGGGTAACCTCTAATTGAGGGATTGCTACTATCCCTCAGTGCTAGAGCACACAACTTTTATGCATCTGCTATCCTTCTAATGTCTTGATGGTCTTTCAGAGCCTTGCCTTGTTTTTTAACGGAAAAGAATGCCACAGTATGTTAATGATGGGCTTTAAACATGCATTAGAACTGTTCTCTCTTGTGTTGGAAAACTGACACACCAAACAACTTTCAAAGCCAAAAACCAGCTACAAATGCTTTATTTTATGTAAATTATATATATGTATATTTATATACTGTGATGGACGGGCGACCTGTCCACGGTGTACCCCGTCTCTCGCCCGTTGACAGCTGGAGATAGGCACCAGCCCCGCGACCCCTCGAGGACTAACCGGTTCAGAAAATGGATATATATACACTACCAATATTTGCTTAACTGTTCTTAGGCAAGTTGGTGAGACACGTTGGAACATAAAGACACATCCAAGTTGTGACCTTATTCCCCTATCAGGCCACCCACAGGGCAAAGTTTTTTATGTTTTCTTGTATTTCAATAGACATAGAATAAGACAATGAAGAAAGATATTTTCATACTAGGTGACAAATATGATAGGAGGAATTATGGTTGTGGTTGGTAGCAATGTTACCTTGCAGCAAAAAAGGTCCTTGTTTCAAATCTCTGCCTGGGTACTCCCTGCACTGAGTTTACATCTTCTCCCTGTGCATGTGTGGGTTCTCTCCGGGTTCTCCCTTCCTCCCCCACTTCAAAAACGTGTGTGTGTGTATGTGTGGTTGTTTTTCCCATGTGATGGGCAGGTGACCTTTCAAGGTTTTACGCTGCTTCTCGACCAATGCCTGTTGGAGAAGGGCACAAGCACCCCCACAAACAGTAGGTAGAGTGAAAGAGCGGGCATAGATGAATTATTTCTTATACATAAGCTGAAGCTTTAATTACACAGTAAACTATGCTGGTGCTTGGTTTAATTATGTGATTCTACACTGAAACATTCTTAGATCCTCATGCTATAATAACATGCTGCTATGAAAACATGTGCAGATGGTCAAAGACCTCAGAGGGTTTTCCCTGTTTCTGAGTGAAATAGTCTCTCATTTTGAGAAAGATTGACTTAGAACTTCAATCCGCCATGACATCATATTAACTCCCCAAACAGAGAGATTTTTCTAGAAGCTGTAGACAAAGTAGAACACACATTAGCCGCATTCCAACTAGACAAAGTCTAGTCCGAGAGGGACAGTGTAAATCAGCTGTGATTTACAAAATCACAAAAAATTACAAAAAAATGCCCCTTTAAAGATTTTGTTCACTATACTACCCGTTCTGTTTGAAATATGATTGGTCACTCTTTTATGAATATTTTCTCAACCTCATTGCCTGATTAGCCACAGAAAGGAAATAGACTGCGAATATGAGCCAGTCAACAAAAGCCAGAGAAAATTAGTATTAATGGTCTTGCCAACCTTGGCTTTGGACCGCCCATGGAAAGTCTGTATTTATTATATTTATTCTACAGCAGACTCAAAGGAAAATGTAATAAATCATTCTTAAAATTCCATGTATATCAATATCCACCTTAAAGAAATTTGCCTCCTCATCTCTTTTGTATTTGACGCCTTGAAATTTGCCTGAGCCTCTTTAAGCCCTCCTACCCTTTATGAAATGCCCCCTGCAGAATGTCATACACCGGCTATTATCACAGCATGCGCCTGGAGCTGGACTCCAATAGTTTCACAGAAGTTTTCAGTGTGTTGCATTTTAGTATTTAGGAAAAAAAATCATATTGGTAAATTAGGTGCTATCATTCCAACTTCTGGTATGTCTAAATCGGCTGCACCTTCATGTCAGAGGCATCAGAGTGTAAGTAATTCGATATTAAAATATTAAACACGCTTGTTCAAAACAAAATACTCTTAGCCCCAAGCTGAATGCCCAAAAACCTCTGGTTCCTAAACCAGAATGCTAATCCCAAATCAGATGCCTGTCATTCAGTTAGGACCTAAATCCAAATGCCTTTTAAAACAGCCTCTGACTGTTTCAAAAGATCTCTGCAGAGAGAGGAATCAAACACACACAATGTGCCTACAAAATGCTAAATTTCTCCTTTATTCAAAGAAATTGTAGCAGTATTTTGAAACAAACATTTCCATCTCCCTTTCCCAAATTGGGGATCGGTTTACAGTCAACTAGCAAATCACAAACAGTTGTTTGTGATTCAACACAGCATCACACGGAAGTCACATTCCATTTACTTTCAAACATCAAAGAGATTAGGCTGATATTCTGTGGAATCGAAGGCAATGCCGTTACCATTTGGTTAGGGGAGAGGGTGGTGAAAGCAGGACCAGCTGTGTGGATGAAAAAAAAGCATCATATATTTTAATACTTAAAGTATGTTTAGCCCCAACTATTTAAGTGAGCAGCCAGAGTCAGAGCCACCAAAACAACTCTGAGAAGAGAAAGAAGGTAAGATAGATCATTTAATTTTAAGGATATGCTAAACTAATACACAGGCTAAAAGTGAGTCTGTCCCCCTCACCTTACAAGCACTATCACACAACAAACCTCAGCTTCATCTTTGGCCAGCAACATAGCCATATAATAATATTTTGAGAGTAAGTAAAGCATTGTTTCCACAAGTACTGTGTCCTTCTTTGTTTGTCTTTCTGAATATGTGTCCATCAAATTCTAAACTACTTTATTTATCCTAAAGGGAAATTAAATGTTTCAGAACTCATATAATTCAAGTATCTTCAGAGTCATTGTGGATGGCAGGAAGGATTTCCGGTTGCAGTTAGACTAGCAGCCTTCTAAAAAGGCCAAATTATTGACTTAGTCGGACTCAAAAGTCAGACTATTGAAATGCATGTATACACCTTAGTCTTACTGCACCGAACCAAACAGGAGTTTTCTTAATCGAGCTAAGGCACCCAGATAATTCAATTAGAAAACAACATTTCTCAGCATATAAATGACAATCAATGACAATCAATCTGTAGTAGCCAAGCTTTTGGCAGCCTGGGCACTGCCCGTTCAGGAAGGGAGAAGACTGCTGAAGCGGAAAAAGCAAAAACGTAACAAGCAGCAGCGGCAAGTGTAAACACAATTAAACAGTACAGTACTTACAAAATGTAATGTGTCGCAAAATTGTTGTCATCCTCTTCTTTGCTCATTGTGTATGTCCTGCTTTTACTCCATCTGCTTCACTGACTTTAGCATTTGTTTACTATCTGTGTGACTGTAGTCCAGTGGAAGAATGTCACCGCGAAAGGGTGCATGTTGCCACCTAGCATTGTGGAGTCGAACTCACTTACATCAACAATTAGATTTTCTGAGTGACATTTAAACTGGGACAACGGCTCCCCCTCTGGTGAAGCTCTTATCCGATTACTGTCCCAATTTAGATCGGCATGTAAATGTACTGATTGTTGCTGAATGACATGTATGATTGTTTTACGACTGTCATGACTTCCCAACAGCTCAATATCCAGACAGCATAGATGACATTTCACAGAAATATGTCCTGGATAACACTAACAATTGTTGACAAACACTGATAATCCACCTCTTTTGCTTCTGCCACTCCTCTTTGTCACGTCTGCCGGCTTGTTTTTTTGTTTTGCTTTTTTGGTTCTTGGTTTTCCCCTTCAGTAGCCTGCTTAGCATGGGCATTTCTGATGTGCTGATGCGCCTGCGAGCAATTACCTGGAGTAGAAAGGAGGCTGCAGGATGACTACTCCTCACCTGATGGCCCAACGGGACTAGTAGTATCAAGCCAGATCTCAGTGATTAACCCTTCCGAGATTCTGCGCTGGTATAAAGCTCTCAAACTGAGTTACTTAAGCAATCTTTCTGCTGTGCCTCCCAGGTTAAGGTTCTGTTCTAGAGTGCCTGCCTCCTTCTTCAGCTGTTTCCTCCCTCTGCCTCAGACACCCACAGAACCACTCAAAACCTCAAGGGAACCACTTGATCAACACCAGCCCCAGAGGACAAACACCACTCCCAACCCAACTCATTCCAGGACTGGAATAAGACTAAATCCTATCCTGATTTCAACTTCAAACATTTTCCCTCACAACCTTAATGTTTCTACCTCCATTCCAGATAGAGTCCAGCACCCTCCAGTTGCCTTCTAACCGAATGGATTTATAGTTTAAATAAACATTTTGAACTCTTGTATGTCCGTGAAGTTGGTTCTTCACGTTGGTCTGGAGATTACCCTCTAACATGACAGCTATGGGAAGCCTAAGTCTCCTCCCCTTCTTCTCAGCCCATGGGTCCCATGGTGAAAAAAATAATGAATGGAAGTCAATGGAAAGTTGTGTTTTTTTTTGGTCCACTTTATCTTACGTCCTGAATCACAAAAATGATGTACTTCAATTTAAATAATTACCGATCTTTGCTTTTCGACTGTGAATCACGGCCATTTTTCTCCTTCTTCCTCTTCATTTGTAGTTTAATATGTATTTTTACATAAAACCTAAAGCAGTGTTCTAAAATAGTGGGGTGGCCACGGGGGCGCCAGAGCACCCCCCCCCACCCCATCGTGCCTCCCGGTCGCTGAGACTTTCATTCATACTTGAACGGTGATCTAGCCACCAGTCACTATGTGGCAGCAGTAGCCTACTCAGTTATCAATAGGCTGTCTGTTCAGCCCTGCAGAAGAAGTCTATGCAAAGATTACAGACAGAGCAGAAATCCACAGTGTGATAAACGAGGAGATGGAATCGCAGAGTTTAACAAACAAAATGGAATACACAGTTAAACGCTGTCCCTGTAGTGATCTGCCGGCTGCCGCTCCTGTAAGGCTGCCTGTCTTTTTATCGAGGGTTAAAGCCCTCCTCTGCATGCAGGTAGACTAAACCTGACAGTAAAAAACAAAACAAAAAAACAACAACCCTGAAACGCAGACGCTCCCCCAAAGGAAAAAAAAAGCAACTTGAAGCTTAGTGTCAGGGTCAGAGATGTTTATGAATTGGGAGGAATACCCTTCTATGAGTTCTGTCAGCTCACAGTGACTAACAGTGATAGTGGAGGGTTGCATCAGAAACAAGGAGAAGTTGCAAACTCTGTCTATTCAGAACATCCCACAAACAATGTGCTGAATTTATTTATTTCTCTGGATTCTAGGAAGGAGAAGGAGAAAAAAATACAAATGAATAAAGTTCTTGATCAATATGGATCTTCAATATGGCGCCGTCATATGGCGACATAGCGCTGCTCTGTCTGTCGATATGTTTGTTTGTGTTATGTTTTCGAGTGGAGTATGTCTTTGGGCAGATAAAATACGAAAGGCTGGGTCTCCTTCACATCAGGAGACAGTATGACAAACTTTAAACCAAAGTTGGACACTTACGTTGAAGGTGTTTTTGCTGGATCTGCCGACACCGGGGCTCGGCGAGCACACGGCAACCCTAATCCTCAGTGGAAACGCAGGAAAAAGAGCTGGCGCTAACCCTGAATTTGCCGAGGTGGTCAATGCGTACATTACATTTTTTGAAAATGTATGTGTGCCGACAAGATCAGTTACTGTATACAGCAACAATAAACAATGGTTTAGTAGAGAGATAAAACAATTATGGAAAAATAAATATAACGCATACAAGAATGGGGAGAGAGATCTATACAAGAAGGCCAAATATGAATTTTAAAGAGCTGTTAGGAAGGCCAAAGCTGAGTATAGGCACAAGCTAGAAAGCAAACTAGAGGCTAATGATACTAGAGGAGTATGGGAGGGTCTGAGGCAGATTACAAACTATACCAGCACAGCGTCAGTGGTCAGCGAATATATTAATCTGCCCGATAGTCTTAATTAATTCTACTGCCGCTTTGACAGGACTCATGATAATAATAACATCACACAATTGATGAACACCACTACTGCTAGCCCTCCTTTTGTAATAGGTAAGGATGAGGTAAGACTTTTATTAAGAAGTTAGAACCGTAGGAAAGCTGCAGGTCCTGACCTTGTAGCCTCTGCTACTATTAAAAATTGTGCAGATGAATTAGCCCCAGTCCTCACTGATATATTTAACTGGTCTTTAAGGGAATGCACTGTCCCTAAATGTTTTAAGTCCACTGTCATAATTCCTGTGCCAAAAAAGCCTAGCATTGGTTGCATGAATGATTATCGACCTATAGCACTAACATCTGTTATAATGAAGATATTCGAGAGAATAGTTTTTAGACATCTGTCCAGTGCTGTAAGACTCGACCCTTTCCAATTTGCCTATACAGCAAACAGGTCCGTTGAGGACGCTGTATCTTTGTGTCTACACTCTATTGTACAGCACCTCGAAGCCCCAGGCAACTATGCAAAGATTCTTTTTATAGAATATAGCTCTGATTTTAATACAATTTTACCCAGCAAACTTTTTTTGATACTTCAGTAAATGGGGGTCCATAGTTCTTTATGTTACTGGATCCTGGATTTTCCAGTGCATAGAACACAAATGGTTAAAATTGGTAACACCATTTCTAATGTCAAACACATTAACACTGGAGCCCCACACGGGTGTGTTTTATCACCACTTTTATATCCACTATACACAAATAACTCCAAATCAGAGACTGACTCTGTTAAAATGTTTAAATTTGCAGACGTCACAACAATGGTGGGGCTCATTTCTGGGGATGATGATTCTGCCTATAGAAAAGAAGTCCACTCACTGAGTTAAGAGTTAAATGTCTCCAAAACTAAGGAGCTACTGGTTGACTTCCGTAGAGGGGGGAAGTCGTCCCAGCCTTTGTATATCAATGGAGAGGTGGTGGAGCGGGTGAATAGTTTTAGGTTCTTAGGAACAATAATATTGTCCTCCATAAAATGGGATGACAATATCACCAATATTGTTAAAAAAGCTCATCAGAGGCTTTTTTTCCTGCGCCAGCTATGGAAATTTGGAGTAGCCTGTAAGGGTGTGTTGCAGTTCTACCATGATGCTATAGAGAGTGTCCTTACTTTTTCTATCACTGTCTGGTATGGCAACTCCTCAGTCCAGCAGAGGTTGCAGCTATACAGGATAGTAAATACAGCCTCAAAAAATCATTGGCTGCATTTCCCCCCTATCTGTGAGATCTATGAAGTCGGTATCCACCGGAAAGGATTAAGGATTTTACACGATGACGCTCACCCCCACAACATTACAATATATATATATATATATATATATATATATATTGTAATGTTGTGGATCCAACACCAGCTACTATATCTCCTGGTCTATCACCCAAGTATGTGGTAGTGGGGTATCCTTTTATTTTTATTTATTTATTTATTTTTTATCTGCCAGTGTCTTAGTGTCTTATGGCTCAGTGTCAGTGTCATCCTGTGGGGAATACTGTTTGTGTACATTCGTCTAGTCTCTGGCTGTATTTTTAATGTTGTGAGTATGAGCATATGCACTGAAGCAAATCCCTAACAACTTGTAACGAGTTGTATGGCAATAAAGTATTGAAAAAGTATTGATTGAATTGAATTCATATGGGATAAACTAAGAATGTTTACTGTTTCTATGTCTCTTTATGAAATTTTATTCGGTGGTAAGATATTTTCTTTTATAATGTGAAAATTATGAGATTCTTCGTTTTTCACATGAGATGTTTTAGTTCTTTAAAAATGAGGGAAATGCTTGAACCACATCACTTTTAAATTAGTGAAAATAGTGGTGAATAAGAATAAATGTGGATCTATTTGGTAATTTATTTGGTAAATTGTTTTCAGTCACCATAATTACACACTTTTTGGTTTAAAAAATATGGTTAGAGTTGAAAAAGTAGAATTCAGAAAAATATAAATGGAAAAAGTGGAATTTTTTAAATAAAGCAATTCTGTTGGAGGACATTGTTAGAGACAGGTCCTACTTTCTCTCCTACTTCTCCCCAACTGCATGATGTGCTGTCAGTTCAAGCGCTAACCTGTTTTCTCTTAGTCTCTTCCTACAGTAGGTGCTCCTGACCCCCCCTGCTTGACGACCCTGACTAAGATGGCATTGCAGTGACGGAAAATTCTCCACGTCCTGCAACAAACTTCTGCATCAGTTCTGTTGCTCTTTCTGTGTCTCTGTTCTGTATCTCTGTTCTGTATTCTGTATACTGTTCTGTAACCACAGGTTGTCACACAATGATCTAAAGTAAGTTTTGCCACCGGTCGAAAATTTCGTTTTATCTACATCAAAATGTGTCTTAAAATTCACGGACATCATATGTTCATTCCACGCCACATTTCAAACCAGATCAGAAAATTACTTTTATCGCTCCATTAACCCTCATTCATTTTTAATTTTTTTTTGGTGGTGGGGGACCATGGACTGAAAGTAGAAGGGCATGACTTAAGCTCCCTACACTGAAGTTCCAAAACAATATTCCCAAATCAGTTGGGCTTGGCCTAAGGGTGATAGCCAATGGAAGGGGGTGTCAGGTAACTGTGCTAACCTTTAAGCTAACCTGTTTAAAAAAAATCAGTATAGCAGCTTCAGATCTTACGGTGCATTCTTACCGAACACGACCAACACGACCAGAGAGTCATGTTTATATGTAATGTCAATGGAGGAGTGCGTTGAAGCATGACTGGGGATCCAGCGACAAATCAGAAGCAGATTTGCATCATAAAAAAGCTTTTCTGCTTGAGTAGCGCATGACTGATGCATTTGAAGCGCGACCTAAAATAATACTGCATTTTATTTGGTACATTTTGTGCATTCGTGCTTATCGCGTCTGTTGCTCAGCTTGGAAAAATCATAACTTTGGCTTCAAGTCGTGCCGGGTCAACCAATCAGGTGACAGGGTGTCAGTGATTTTGGGACTGATTGAATGGAGTCACAGCATCAGCAAGACATTGATACTGATAAACACCGTGGCTTATCACCCCGAGCTACACGACACCAGCTGCTTTCGATACGAGACAGGAAGAAAAAAAAATAAACATTATAAAGAGGTTAAACTATTTAGACAGGAATGCTCTTAAACCTTTACTAACTGCAGACAAATGGACAGCCACTGAGCTTATTAGTTGGTGTGTCGGCAGGCAAAGCTTGGACCTTTGTGGCACAACCTGCGCGAGGAGCCGGGGTGTTTATTGATCCCTCCACCACAGCTCCACTGGTAGCTCTCCAAACCCCCAATGCAGTGTTCCCAGCTCCGACGGAGGCCAGGCCGAACACGTAGTCCACGCAGTCCTCCGTCAGCTCGGAGACCATAGTCCACCAGCAGCTGGGCTCGCACATGCAGGTATCCATGGAGATGGTGCTCCACTCCCAGGTTCTCTATCCTTCCACCACCGTTCGACTGGGTCTTCCCCATAGGAGCGTCCCAGCTCCGCCCAAGGCGAGGCTAAACATTTAACATGGTCAGCTCAGAGACCAGAGTCGACTGGGAGCTCCCGGAGGGTCTGGAGAAGGAGGGAGGGAGGAGGAAAGAGGGCAGCAGAGCGGTCCTGATTAGGATCCTTCTACATTTCCGCTTCACACGCGTGAAAATTGCATATTATAAAACGCGACCAGTTCGCTTTGGATACGCTTCAAGGTGCAAATTGTGAACTGACCAGCTAGGGGCGTGTGGTGTTTTCCGGTCGCGTTCAGTCTTTACACACCGTTATGCTGCATTTACAGCTGACAGTCCAGTAGACTCCATTGGACTGGGGACCAAAATTGCAAAATTGTTGCTGTTTTTAGCTGATGCAGTTTGCATTCACACGGGCTTTTTATCATCAGAAAGTCCAAAGCTTCGAGCAACATTTTCCCCTCTCCTTAGGGGAGGCATGTGGTGTCGCAGTTGTAGAGCTGTACTTCCTCATGCTGCGGCGGAAAACTTCCTGTACAGTCAAATGCAAACAAACATGGAAGAGCAGCAGATTCCAAAAAGCATGCTTAAAATACTTGATGACGTTTGAGTGAAAATGTTTTTAAAAAAAATTACTTTGGGGCCTCTATAGGAATATTTTCTATTACTTACATTTTCTATTATATTCCACAGTAAATTATTTATCAGTTATGGAATATTTATATAATATGGAATATTTTCACCTAAAAAAAATGTGAATGATGAACTAAGATTAATTAAGCAACAGCTGACATGTTGATGGTTCCGTTTATGTGTTGGAAGACATGATCAATCCTGTATTTATTTAATGTTTATGCGGAGGGGGACCACTGCCATTAGTTGAATGTTAATTGGAAAAATATGTAGATTTCTGCATTGGACTGATGACCTGTCCAGTGTGTACCCTGCCTCTTGCCCAATGACCAGTGGAGACAGGAACCAACCTCACTGCAACCCTTGTGGACAATCAAAATAGATGGAGGGATGGAACATTTATTCAAGTTTTAAAGCACTCCAAGAAAATTCCCAGATTTTCAACATGATTACCAAAACAATATTAAAAATGATTTTCAGTGGGTAATACAGTCATTCAATAATGGGAAAGAATCTCAGAACCTTTTTTCCCACTCCTGATTTTCCTTTTTACTTCTTTTGGCATCAACCGGACCCTGGGATCGATCCCATTCTGTAATGTGACAACACTGCCCTCTGCTGCAGTTCTTATTTTACTCCTCATACACATTGATCTTCAACTGTGACCTTCTGCACATTCCTGTCCAGTGTGTTCTTGCTCGTCGACTTCACATTGCAAACAGCCAACAAATTGTCAAGTGAGACAACAGAAATGGACGGATTCCAGTATTCAATATGACGTATGTATGGAAAGCCGTTTGAGCATTCATATTTGATATCTAACTTTAAATCGATGTACTAGTGCACACTTTTTCCTCTCTAGTAAAACAATTTGCCACACTAGTATAACAACTAGGGTGCACTAATATAATGACTGTGTCTTACTTGTAACGTTTTTAAGGCACCGTCAGCTCCCAGAATGGGAGATACAATAGGTACGGTTTCTGAGATAATGCTCAGATGCTCTTATAGGAATCTTTTAAAGATTGATCCCGTTACCTGAACTCTATGCATAAAGTTATCTGTACCGAGTGGTCAGGGGTGTCAACTGCAATCCGTCAAAATGACATATTGCCTTCAGAGTTTTCTACCACTTTTTAAAAAATAGGTAAACAATGGAAAATATCTGGTTAATGTGTTCCATACTGTTGTGATGGAATAAGATATTTTCCAGTACTAAGTGATGGGTTTTGGAAATCTTTTTATTGACAGATTCTTTCTTCTCAATCTGTGCACCTTCATCATCCATCCATCCATCCATCCATCCATCCAATCATCATGTGGAGGACCATAAAGGACATGGAGTACACAAATATGGAACTTTAGTTTAGAAAAGTCTAGGAACCAAATGGCTTCCCGCGCAGGGTGTCCCTTATTTCCCTAGTGTTTAGGGTTAAAATGGGCCCCAGGTTCTTACCTAGTAGTATGCTTTAAAAATCTAATATTCAGAAGTTACAATCATTTCCATAAAGGCCCAAAATTAACACAACACAATAAATTTGTCATTGAATAAGAAGTTGCAGTTATAGCATCTTCTTTTCTTGTTCAGACGCTGGACACCCCGATTTTTTATTTTCTAAACCTTTACACTTTGCCAAAAGATTCTCCCTGACCTTTCTTCTGTGTTCCCTGCTCTTTGTAATGCTCTGTGTTTTCTAAAGTTCTCTTACATTTTTATGAGATCAACACAGAATAGTTTTGTTTATCCTGAGATTCAATTACATACCTGTGGAATGTATTTATTAGCTTGGTGATTTATAATGGTAACTGATTTTTTCTTTAGGGATGTCTGTGTAGAAAGGGCCGAGAACTGAGATTTCTTTTCATAAAGACTTAGGAAAATAATGCATTTTTCCTTGCCTTTTTTACAAAAATGATCTACTTAGAGTTGGTCTATGACATAAAATTGCACTAAAAAACATAGACGTTTGGTGCTTAAGTGTGCCATAATATGTAGGAACTTTTAATTTGTTTGGCTTTTTTCAGAAAAAATATATTCTAGTTACAGAAAATACCTTATATGTTGCTTTACTTTCAGACACATACTATTTCTTCATCATATTTGACTGTTTATACATTGAAGTGTGTATTTGTTGAACTAGAGGTCTATCGTTGGTAACCACTAGGTGGCAGTGGGACACCTTCCTTCAGTTATTCCAAAGCACCTCTCTTTATCTGCCTTTTGATTAGTCTTGTAAATGTTGTAAATTCGAGTGTCAGGCGCATCAACACCACATAGATTTTTTTCTGATTCAATTGAAGGATCCCTCAGCAGCAGCGAATCAGAGCGGTTAGCGAATGTTGGTTCATAAAGAGGAAATGAAAAACCCAAGGACCACCTGAGTCCACTATCACATCTGCTCAGTGATGTGGCTGCCATGGTGAGGATATGCTTTGCTTCATGTTATATTTTGGATTTATGTAAGGTTCAGTCTGCCATCTGTCTCACGCCGTCAACATGAAGCTAGGCTCTATGTAGGAACTTCCAGTGCCTTGTAAAAGTTTGCAAAACTCTTAAACTTGTTTTTATTTGATTGTGCTACAACCAGAATTCAGAGTTGTTTACCGAGTAAAAATCTGTAAAATGTGGTTTCAATGTGTATTCATTCCATTTTGAAACAAGGAAAATGCTATCATCCAAGCTTGGCCATTGTATATTTGGTTCTATGTTTAGGATTGTCTTATTGCAGTAGGACCTCCAGCAGTCTCCAGTCTTTATCGGCCTTTATAAGATTTTCTCCTAAAATGAAACAGGACTCCCCGCTATCACTAATCTCTGCTACTAAATCTACCTTCATTTGTGACTCCTTTTCTGTGTAGGCTACATATACTAGGGTAACCAAATGTTCACTTTTCTCTGGATATATCCCCTTTTCACGTACTGTCCGGGGTGTTTTCGGAGGGATTTTATAGATTGTTGAAAATGCCCCGGTGTTCATCGTTTTTAAGGGGACCAATAAGCATAATTAAACCTGCTGGTGGGATGCAGGCTGTATAAAAGCCTTGTTCTCATCTGACATCTTACCTTAGCCGCTGAGTAGTGGCTACTTTGGATCTGTTCATCATTGGAAGAGACAGCGTGCTGTGCTGCGTTGGCCCCGCACAGCATTCCTGTGCTTCGCTGCACACATGGCGTTGCAGCTGTTTTCAAGGTATCAAAGCACAAAAGGTAGCTGACAAAGGTACAGTAGGTCTACATGGACACAAAAACTATATAAAGAGTGTGCAAAATAAGAGCGCATCTATAAAGTGACTGCGGATAACGAAGATGAAAGCTAAAGACTGGAGTACATACTTTTTTGTCCTTTTGAGACTGCTGCTTTCTAGAGATTTTCATCTGTAAAAAAAATAGAAAAACCTTGTAAGTTGTTTTTTTTTTGCTTCCATTTTTTTTCTAGGTGTCATGTGTGTTACTAAATTCCTTTAAGTCTCTGGTTCTACGGTAAGATAATGTGGAAAATCCCAAAGGATACCCATACTTTTGTACAGCACTATATGCTCTCCACACAGAGCCAAGCCTCCATTTCTGGACCTGCCTCTCTCATGTCTTTAATGGTTACTGCAACGGTTTCCATGGGAAGACACTTCTACACTGATTTGGGCTGCTCTATCTAAAACCACTTCTCTTTAATGAAATGGGATTACAGATAATAGCATGATGATTGGTCTCTCACCTCCTGGAGTGGCTGGATTTACAAGTGTATATAGCTTTGTCAAAAGAGACTGTAGTCTTTTGCAGGCTTCGTAATCCTTTAAAATGCTTGAATTTAGTCTTTTCAAGGTTTTTAAAGTGCTTGATTTTTGTTAAACATCCTTGAAAATGCTTGCTATGAAGAACGCCCACGGTAAATACCTCAAATTAATTTTTTCCTATCACTACTGCAGGTGCAAGCTGCACAAGTCTCCAGTGAGCTGGTCAAAACATAATGACAGAAGGTGTCTTTTAGACGACCCCTGGCTTGAGGAGAAGTACAAAACATGGCTGAAACATGGACCAATTACTCAAATAGCTTCCTGCTAGGAATGCAAGAAGGACCTACAGCTCTTTGTGATGGTGGAGTCTGTGCCCTCGAGTCCTGCTAACGTTAAGTTGTGGTAGTGGGAGGTTACATCCTTGCATGTAAAATACTTACTTTAGTGTTCTGAAAGATGGATCAAGCTGGTGTTTTATGTCTTTTACAGTACTTTACAAAATAAAACAACAAAATATGTTAAAAACACTAGTAAAGGTAGTTTATAAAGCTCTGGAATGGCATAGAATTTTTCTGCCATGTGGCTATCATCCCAAATGTCACTTTGCTATTCCCGGAGGCCATTAGCCAGTAAAAATCTATAAATTAGCTGCATCATTGTATAGAACACGGTCCATAGTGTGTTAAAAAAAGCAGCGGTTTATTGTCAGAAAATTACGGTATGTGGATCAGTTACTTTTTGTTACATGACTCTTTTGGTGTCGGACCAGTCAGATGTATAGAATGTTTGTGGAAGACATTTCAAAACCAGAGCTGCGCAGTTGGTAGCACTGTTCTCTTGCAACAAGAAGGTCCTGGGTTTGAATTCTGGCCTGGAATTATTCTGCATGAAGTTTGCATGTTCTCCCTGTGCATTAGACAGCATATACCACGGCACTGAACCCAAACATAAGCTCAGTGGCATATGCAGTCCAGTACAGCGAGGATTGTTCAGAGTTGCACATTGGACAGCAACAACACGAAAAGATGGCTAAACACAGAAGCAAACTCATCAGGCATAGACTCAGCAGTCAATCTACATCTAAAGGACCACAGTCAAAGACAATAATGTATGCATTTAATATAGGGAAGACAGAGTGAAAGAAGCCATCTATAGCCCATTTCAAACAGGACATGAAAAAACTGGAATTTTCCGGACTTTGTCTTATAGACCTTCGACTCTGAAAGCAAACTTCGGGACTGTGCGCATAGATTTTACCGGTATATTTAGGGTATGATTCCCTAGTAACAAGGGCTGACTTGTCACAGTAGAGCATTTGCATTCAGAATGTCAGGTAAAGTTGCGGAAAAGGGGATGGGGATGAGGGCGAAAGGGAAAGCCGTGAGTGCACACATTGATGACATATATATATCGTATTCTGTATATCAAAGGCTGCTTCACACACCTTTCGTTTTGCTTCTATTTTCCGTTCAGCTTCATCTCTTAAGCGTATGCACACTGTGAGGAGTTTTGTTGTTCCATAGGCCCTTAAGTTATTGATTTAGTCTGTCTTTGGAAAATTCACATAAATGTCACACAACGAAATAATATGTAAGAGTTCCAAAAGAACTTGTTGCCACAACCTACGAGGGTTCGGTGAGAGTTTATAGTAAATGTCCAATGGTTATTGTTAAGAGAAGGAGGTGAGTGGGATAAAGAACCAGTTCATGGACTGTTTGGGGGACACGCTGTGGCTGGCCATCCTACCAAACCCATAAGTTCTATTTAAAGTCAAGTGGACACAGTAGCTCTTAGCTTTAGATTCTAGCTCACCATCGATAAACCTGGCCAGTTCTTCTGGTAAATTAGACACGATGGTGGCCCCATACTCCCAACAGAAGCACTGTCCACAGCTATCGGTCGGCTTCCTCACACCTCTCTATGAGGAAGACACGGAGTGATTTAAACGGACAGAACAAATATATATTATATAATTATATATTGTATATTTTAATACAGGGCATATTTTAACCGGGGTTACATCATGCTCCTGTAAAAAAGTGCCGTATTTGAAAAGACAACTAAGGTTAAAGACCACATGGAATTGTCCGTGAATATTCCAGAACGTCTATCTGAAAACGGCTGATGTGAAACATACAGTATGAAACCAAACTTGAACAGAGGAGGTGGCCTCAGGTTGCCCCTTTCCAAAGCATAAAGCAGCTTTGAGTTCTTTAGCAAGGAAGTTTCACAGAATCTCATTGCTTGAGGCAGGTGACCAAAACAGCACATAGTTACTGTACATAATCAGTGTTATTTCCCTTAATGACATTTACCTTAACAACATTGCTAAGAGCTTAAATAACTGTGATAGCCTCATTTGGAATAACAATAGCCTCATCAGTGAGCCTTAACCACCCTAACTTTAGACTTATATATCCGATACTCCCTATCCAGTCCTTTCAGAACTGAAGAAGGCTCTTAGATGAGAGACGAGAGGTTTACAAGACAAGAAAAGTTACCTTATGATTATCACGTCCCAAATAGCTGATAATCTACATCAAAACATAACCAAACCCTTTAACAGTGGGTGAGTTAAGAAAGGTTTTTTGTTTTGGCACAACATCCCAGCAACTCTAAGCCCTAAGATCAGTTCGACTCTGGGGAGCAGCTAAAGATTGTCATGAATTCTTTGATTCCTCTCTTAATCCTGTTATTATCTTTAAAATCCCTTCAGATTTGATTGTCTGTGAGCTGTCAAATTACCTCCTTTCATAATAGGGTTTTATGCAGACATTTTAATAATTGCCACAGTCTCTGAACAAATAATGTAGACTAAATCTCTAGTGGAGCAATTACTGTGTAAGAATCTGCAGTTTAATAAAAGTCAGAATTTCTCATGCTACTGACTTAAAGCAAACTATGGTTGCTATTAGGGCTGCGCAGTATACCGAAAATTTATTGATACCGAAATTTATGACTGTTACCGATGTCATTTTGCACATTCCAGTAAAGTCGGTATGTAAAAAAAAAATAAAAAAACTAATAAAGAAAATATGTGTTTTAGTTTAGTGGTGCTCCTGCCCCTTTAAAAAAAGATTGGCCTGAGTGACGTGACTACGCACAGTCATGTGACATACAGGGGAAGCGCTGCTAACTCAGCAGCTGTGTGGCTATACTTAGCCAGAGTTTAGACTAATCTACCAACAGTTTTTCTGAAAAATGTGACTAGCGACAAATGAAGTGACTTTTTTATGGAGTTATTGGATACTTAGACTCTAAAGTGGAGCACGTATGTTTGTTACTGCAGCAACGGAGCTTCAGCCAAACCAGAGCATTTGTAGCCCAACAACTCCGCCCGCCCAGGTTGAGTAGCTGCTGTAGTTTTTGATACAGCGCTAGAAGATGCCACGTATTCCCACCTGTGCTCCGATGTAAAATATTTTGTCTAAAATAAATGACTGCACACTAAAATCACCAATTTCACTCATCCCCTGTCACCTCCTCCCCTCATCTGATCTTTCTGATCACTTGTGAGTTTAGACAGGACTCTTAAGAAATTCAGAAAGGACTGGGAATCAAAAAGTGAATAAAAAGGCTGTTTGAAGCTGTTCAATAGCAAGAAGCCATCATATTTTAAAGAACATTAAGCTAATTTGGCCACTACCGGACACTGACTACAGAAAATGACATGATTAAAAAAAAAAGATAAAGAAAATGACGGGGGTCGTGATGTGGTCATTGTTATCATCCACTTACCGTTATCGAGGTTTAATGCTCATTATAACGTGATAATAATTGTAGCTCATATCACTCAGCCCCAGTTGCTATCCAAACTGTCAGATTAGCAGTTCTGGCTCGTTGCTGTAGCATTTTTAACTTGCTAGCTAAGTTGTTTTGGATGATAGCAGCGTTGTCTTAAAAAAATCAAATAGTAATGTTGTTACACTTAAACACAATTACTCCCAATACTGATGAAGCCTAGCCATGACCAGGTAACAGCAGGTTTTAACAAGGATTTCCCAAACAACAGATTCACCGAAGATCTAAGAATCATTCAAGTAAGGTTGTGTCCCGGCTGTGATAGATTATATAACGATTCAAGGATTGTTTTGATAAACTATTTTACTGTGCTTTTGCTGCATTTTTAAGATTTTCCTTCTTCAACTCTAAACCGTATTTTCGAAGGTTTCTGAATGATAGTGTCGTTATGAAATCGTGCAACATGAGTTACTTCATCTGATTTCAATTTTCCTTCATTCTTTGATGCTACGTAAGTTCAAAACAGTGGCTTATAGCTGGGCTATGTACATCAGCTCTGCACGCTTGTTCTGTTCTAGTGCCGCCTGCTTTAGCAGACCGCAAGTATTCATAAGAAATTATGATCTCGTTTTACAGTTATCAAAATACAGACTGGCTCTAAAACAGATGTTTTAAAAACAGAAAGATAATCATATAAGTCGTTTTTTTCAACCACCATCTTGATTAATCCCTCTACTGTCTGCTTGCAACCAATTCACAATGCGTTGTTTGAACACAAACCAAAATTAGTCTTGAATTAAACATAACTAGTTTAACACTAAGCTAGCATTACATCTATTTCTTTACGTATTTGTCTATTTTACTTTTGTTGGTTACTTTTATTATTCACTCTTCTTTTACTTAATTGTTTAGTTGTTTGTTACTAGCTTTGTGAAGTTGTTGAGTAAAGCGTTTTGTATGGACAGTAGAATTTTTTACGAGTGTTATGGGAAAAATTACTATTAGTACTCTGTATTTTTAAATACTGATAGCTACTGTGCGCCTTTTCCTTATTACACGGTAACCAATCTGACTATATGACACTGTTTGATTCTAGGTCAAATCAAATGTACTGATTTAAGTTCCGACTGTACATCCTGGGTTGGCATAGTAATCTCATCTGAGGTCTGAGGACACCCTGACATCAGATTAGATTATGCCTTCACTATAAAGTCGAGAACGCCTGAAAGTCTGCTTTTTTATTTTAAAGAAAAAGTATCTGATGCAATGTTGATAGCTCTGTTACACTTCTGAATCTATATAAGTCTGTGTCAGGTTTTGGAAGGCAAGTCAGTATGCATTTATGCAATTTTCTTTTTTTTTTTGTATGACCTGTACCTCCTTGTTTGATGAACAAGTTTGTATGTCAGCTCCTGGTTAGCATGTACACATTCTGCATCAGTGATTAGGCTGCAGCAATCTGTCACCGCCGGCCTGTATCCAGTTTATTCACAGATGTGCATTAAAGCCTCAGTAACTTTTCAACACGCTGTCAGCTCCCAGGCCTGAGATGATGCTCGGAGGCTCTCCTTGGTATATTTTTCGGATTTATTCACTTTCCTGTACTCCCAGCCAAAAGTGGAACAGGTTGACACGTCCGCACCAAGTGGTCAGGGATGTGAACTCCGATCCATCAAAATGAACAACGGCCTTCAGATCTTTCTGTGACTGTTTAAAAAAAACTGGTAAAATACAGAAAATATTCAGTCAACACAACCACTGATAAAGAGAGAACTTTAAATTCCTGTGTCAGTGCCTCGTTCTGTGCAGATTGGTACGTGTCGTAATGCGACATTTGACTGTTCAAAATTAAATCATTTTCACTTGGCCATGTTCTTAAAAAGAAATGTGTTATGTGTCTACAGGCATGGTTGATGTTGTCGTGTAAACCAGACCTTAGTTTATTGTTTTCTCCTCACCTTCACTAAGCCTGCCCGTTTGTTCCCTTCCAGAGCTGGTTCCAGTCTTACTGTTCCCAGTAGCTTTGGTCACAAGGTGTTTTTAAAGCTAATTAGCATGTCAAAAGCTCAAAACTATGACCTCAACCATAATCGGCAAGTATCAAATCCTAACCTGCTTTTAATGTCATTCTCCACTCATTCCCTATTTAAGATCTATTTAAGATCACTTGTTTCCTTTTTTCTTCAGTGGCTCCTTTCCTAATGCAGCTAGTCTTCAAGTTTAGATTTAAATTTGCTCCATCCCATAAGATTCTAAATAAATATACATAAAAGTTTAGGGTAATAACTTGACACATGTGAAATAATGTGAACACTTTTGCAAAGTAGTTTAAAGCTTGGGCAAATGAGCGGAATGTCCAGTAATGATAATGAGACATTTTCTTGGAATAGTGTTCAATAATTCTTATGAATTACTAATCTATGAGCAAATATGAATAAAAGCCAACTATCTAAGCATATTTTAGGGTCCAATTTGGTGCCCACAGATGAATATCCCATTATTAGTGTTTCAATCTTACTATTATACTAAACCTTCCATTACAAACCACAGGTACCATTTATTCTGACTACAGACACCTTGTCAGCACCACTGATGGGAAATAGAATTGAAGCTGGAGTCGTTTCTCTTCTCCCCTGCAGAGCAAACAAGACAGCAAGGCTTAACATATTACAGTAATTGTGTGTGCCTGTTTCCTGGGATTTTGCACAGAAAATAGGCTTAACGAGTTCTGAGAATTATTTTGAACTTGAAGATGAGAAAAAAACAGTTTTCCATTCCACAACAATCTATCAGAGCTCAATCAGCTCTTAAGTATGTTCATCGTTGAGAGAGTGTATTTCGTGTGAGTGTGTGTCCTTGTGAGAAATGGAAAAAAATAAGCCATCAACAATGGAGCTCTGATACCCTGATTCACCATGGTAACAGGTCAAGAGAAAGTAGAAGCTTTATTGCTGCAGAGCAGGAAAAATATGGGTGCCCAGTGCGTTTTTAAAAAACAGCATATTGGAAATAAAGAAAGGCTTTTACCATATTTGAGTTGATTCTCATATTTCCAATCTTACAAATCTCTTAAAAAGATGACATTGGAAACATATATGAAAATACAAATAATTTGCCAATCAATCACTACTCAGGGATAAGAACTATATATGATTTAAGTTGGGTTCTGTGGTGTTGAAGTTCAGTATAATTCTGATTCGGTCTTGGCCTTAAACCATTCCTTATCTATACCCTCTATCCTTTGAAGAGTGTATTAGGGGGGTAATCCCTATGTCCAGAGGCTACCCTGCAACACAGTGCCACAGGAAAAAAAACAAACTAGCTTAGCAACAGGAAACAGTTCAAGTTAATAGCTATTTACTGCAGGTGTGATGTTAACCTCATCACAAAATCATAAAAAATAATTACCTGCTAGAGTTGACACACCTTAATCAAGAAGCTAAAGTATATTATCAGGTCAGGTATTTCAGTATTTCCATTTGATCATTTACATAAAAATATTTGAGTCAAAAAAAGTATCACCATGGGATTTAGATAATGTTATAAACACTTCTTGTCCCCAGCTTCCTTTCTTTGAAATCATCGTACTTCAACTGCTGTTTCAGTCCTTTCATTATAGGTGTTGTAATCTTTGACTTTTATCACCCAGATACAAGGGCTGTAATATTAAACGAAGGTTTACTACATGGGTTTAGAAAAGAAATAAAAGTCAAAATTTACGTAAAAACCAGTAAAAATTTGCATTGTTGAAGAGTGACCAATGAATGTAATTGTATTGAGTGAGAAGTTGTCTTCATGGTACAGAGCCCCTCCCCTCGATCCTCAGTCTCCGCTATTTTGGCTTCCTTCCAGCGGCAAACTGTGTGTTTTTTAACTCTGTAGATGAGGAGGTTCTCACAATTTGGCACTGTTACAATGCCAAGAACTCACTGCTGCAATAAAAACTGCTCTAGTGCCACACATTTAACTACCCTAGCCAACCCAGAACCGGGCGATCATCCCCCAACACAAAAACCTGGTGCCATAGAGTCTATGCCTGGTACAGTATGTCATTGGGCTTAAATCAAATTACAACTAAATACCTAAACATACGGTACACAGCTTTAGCCTACATCAAAACATGTTGGAAATGTTTGTGTACATTGAACATCTCGTCACAATCTAGTGTTTACGAAGTAGTCGCAGTAAATTACTTTGTCAAGTTGGTCAAGAAGTGTCTGCTAAATGCAATGTAATTACGACACACTAAAACGCATGTTAAGAAAAATTACCTTTGCCAGTACAATGCTGTTTTCTGGAGGCTTGTAGATGGCCAAGTTCTGCACCCAGCCACAACAGAAAGCCTTGTAGCTTTCCAAAGACTTGTGGCTTTTAAACTTTTTCTTGTCACTTTTTTCTTGTGACTTACTTCTTGTACAGTAAGAACATATGGATCCTTTCGCCCCACATTTTCCATTATTCCATTTGTGCTGGTTTTTTTTCCCAAAGTTCGGACAACTGATTGGCTGCATCAGCTGATTTGGCACGGAGTGATCAGAATATGTCTTTTTACGTAGCATGGTAGTTTTTTGTTTAGCTGCCACGGTTGCTATGGGAGTATGCTCTCTGACTATTTGCATCTGTTTCTGCGACATTTCATACTGCCGAGGAATTTCTATGGCTTATACAAATGTCAGTTCTTCACCTCTATCCAGTAACTTTTTCTGCACTCTTTTCTTGTGGGCTCCTGCAATTATTGCATCAATCAGCATGTCATCTGCATCAGCATATTCACAATCCACCAACAGCAGCTTTAAATCTTTAACAAAGTGATCAAAACTTTCACTTGCGCCTTGCTTACTCTGTTTGAAACGATGTCGAGCAATCCTCTTATTTTTCCTTGGCCTTATATAATTGGCAAACTTGTCCAGTACCTTCTCCGGGTCCTCTTTTCCACCATCTGCCCAAGCCAGCGTCTTATAGATTTCTCTTTCCTATTCACCAATCCATGTACCGAGCGATCCAGCTCTCTGTTTAGCCATTAACTCTGACAGCGGTCCCTCAAACACAAACGTGGCGTGGCTTCTGAATCTGTCAAACCCTTGATATTAATCTGCAGCATCCCAGTCTATCCTGGGATGTTCAAATTGAGGTATTGCAATTGCTAAATCCACGCAGAACAGAACCAGATCGTAGCTCGGTAGATCAACGTCTGATTCATTTACCGTTCGTTGCCTTGGTTACCAAACAGCCGTTTGTGTTGACACCTCCACAGCACAGGCACAGCAATACATTACATTATAAGCTCCATGGTAGCAGTCACTAAAGGAGATAAACTGAGAATCTGCATAGACCCACATGACTTGAACAAAGTAATTAAAAGAGAGCATTACCCTCTGCTCACAATTGAAGAGCTGGTGTCCAGCATACCAGGAACAAAAATATTTTCAGTCCTAGATGGTAAGTCAGGATTTCCGTAGATTGAACTGGGTGAGGAGTCCTCATTCCTGATGACCTTCAACACGCCTATAGGCAGATACAGGTGGCTCTGGCTGACGTTTGGACTGAAGTGCGCTCCAGAAATATTCCAACGCAAAATGGATGGTTTGTTTGAAGCATCACTGGAGCTACTGCTATCATGGATGACATTCTCATTGCAGCGCCGGATATGGAGACACATGATGTAATCCTGCGCAAAGTCGTTGAAAGAGCCACAAGCTACAACCTGAAGCTCAACTTCAACAAGCGTCTCATCCGTAAATCTCAAGTTTCTTATGTAGGACACCTACTCACAGCTGATCGGTTGAAGCCAGACCCTGCCAAAGTGGAGGCAATTGTTAGTATGACATCCCAGTCAGACAAAGAGGGTGTTAGACGCTTTTTGGGGTTCATCACATATCTCTCTAAGTTCATTCCAAACCTGAGTGAGGTAGATGCACCCCTTAGATCATTGCTCAAAAGTGATAAACTGTTTGCTTGGCTACTGGCTAAAAGGCCTTTGACACACTCAAAGACTTGTGTTCTCATCCACCAGTTCTGAGTACTTTGACCCAGCTCTGCCAGTGGAAATCCAGTGTGATGCAAGCAGAAGTGGACTTAGGGCAGTGCTCCTTCAAAAAAAACCAGCTAGTAGTATTTTCGTCTCGCCTTGAAATGGATGTAGGAGCTTCCTACAGCTAGGTAGCTTTTGGTTCCTCAAGCATATGATGCTGCAGAAGTGAACTAAACTATGTTAAAAGGAAAGCAACAACACACCGTGCTCCCCTGATGCCGGGGGATGAAATCAGAGTACAACCTAAGCCAGGAAGTAAAAGTTGGACCCCTGCAGTGGTTCTTCGTAGATGTTCTGAGCCCAGGTCCTACATAGTAGAGACTGCCGGAAAGAAGCTGGGTAGAAAAAGCCAACATCTCCGTAGGAGCATGGTTGCAAATCAACCTCAACATGCCTTAAGTGGTGAGACCTGGACTGAGGTAGTTGACGCATGATCAGTTCAGGATGTACAACCTCGAGTACCGGCTGGTCAAACAGATGGGTCAGAGACCATATCTGATGATTCAGATCAACCTCTGACTGCTGTGCCATACACAACCAAGAGAGGCAGAGTGTTGAAGCCACCTGAAAGACTTAATTTGTAATATTTCTTTGTTTTGTTTTAACTTGTTCTCTCTCCCCATAGAATAGCAACAAAAAAAGTTTGTAATTGGAAAAAAAATAACTTTGTTAATGTTTTCCTTGTTCAGGTTTTACACAGAAATTTTTGTTGTTGTTTATGTTTATTTGAGTGTTCAGTTTGAATTTTAGTCATTATTTGTTTTGCTTGTTAGTATGTTTTCTTTTATTGAAATATAAGGGAGCTGTAATGTATTGCTGCGCCTGTGCTGTGGAGTCAGCTGAGAGCCTTCAACATGAACGGCTGTTTGGTTACCAAGGTAACGGTAAAAAAATCAGACTTTGATATACGGTCTTTGAGCTACGTTCTGGTTCTGTTCTCTAGCAACATACATAACAATGAAATGGCTGAATCCCTTTCTTCGATTAGGTTCTTATCAACACTTTACACCCACCGAGTAAAACCAGAGATAACAGAATAAGAGCAACTTTTGTTATTTCACCAGAACAGGAGACTGTTATGTAGTAGTTAAAGGGACTTTATGACGTTTGAAAGTTTTGTGTTCGTGAGTGCCACCTCAGGCCAAATGCGTAACCGCAACCTTAATGTGCTCACAAATGCTGTGTGAGAGCTCACTCCCGAACGAACAGAAACAACAGCTGAGTCAGTCCCATCCTGGACAATTTACAGATTTGCAGGCATGGCTTCAACAGAGTTAAGAAATGTTTCTGTTGAGTAAGTTTAATTGGAGTCTGGGCTGGAGTTGTGCTGGTGCTAGAAGAAGCTGTCTTTTTTTATGCTTAGCTGAATCCATCCTTCAAAAGTCAACCCTCGCTCTGCTGTTGTTTATGATGGAAATAGCTAATAAAGTGAATACAGGCAAATAAATGCAATCGTGGTGAAAAAGCCAGCGCTCATTCTACTGAACAGGGCATTGCTGGAGCATGTATGTGGATGAAATTTTACATTTTTATATATTTATTGGTGGTTAAACTTATGTATATTACCTTTAAACGTTCTGACTTACATGCAGAACACTACTAGTGAGACCAGATGTAATTATAAACATTTTATTTAAGCAATGATAAAGTGAAGATGATGAACAATGCAGGAGCTAGAAACACAGTATAGCAAAATGGAAATGAGATGAAACTGCGGAAGGTGAAACCAGGGCTAAAACCAGATTTTGGACTGACTTTTGACTGTTTGACACACTCGGGTGTGGCTTACTTGATTAATAGTTGAAGAATCGGCAGGAAAGGGAAGTTAGTATCTTAGGACATTTGCTGGAGTTTCAGAGTAGTTTCAGAGAAGTGTAGATGGTGGAATCCGGAAGCATTAATTTGCAAAGAGGGTAACCAGCTAGAGAATGGAGATGGAGTATGGATCACAGAGGAATTTCGAACTTGAAGGCAGTCAGAGGTTAAGGTATGAACAAAAACTTGCTGAGAAGCTGGAGAACAGATGCTGAGGAGGTTGTGACGTTGAGAAACTTTGGGGCACAAAGGTAGTACAAAGAAAATATACACATCTGTCACAGAAAACAACTCGGAAACATTAGAGAGCACACAAAGGACTTCAGGTGTTACCATACGATAACCAACACTCAGGCCGAGGATATCTGACAGCCTGCTCATTTTATCCCAGTCTGTGATGAGCTGCACCTGTTAGGTGGAGTTGCCAGGCTCCACCCCTGGCTAGATGGACAGCTCAACAGTCTACAGTATATCTGGAAGAATCTTCCAGAAATAGGGAGAAAACAGGAAGCAGGAAAACAGACACAAACAGACAGAAAAGGAAAAACACAAAACAAATCAGACTCCTAACAAGGACAAATCAACCAATCCTCCACATGCATGAAGTAAGATCATCACCAACATCATCATGTCAAATTACAACTCATAAAGAACTACTTTATCCTTATACACTTTAAGATAGTGAACATATACTGTATAGATTAAATCAAAATTAACACCACAAAAGTGCACATCCATCCCCTTGCCCTATTCCAAAGTTGGTCTTCTGCAAGACAGGATGCCCTTTTTTTGACATATTTTCATAAGAAATTAGCGCCAAAGAAAAGGGTGGAGAAGCCAGAGTGACATTTACTTTCTAAGTGTAGAGATCATTTTAATGCCACACCATGTTAAACCCGAAGAAGGGCCTGTTATTGACAGTTACATTTTACCTAATTGGAGAAATGACAATAGATATATCTGCCAAGAAAACAAAGTACTTGGTCATCTACTTTATCAACAGAAACTTCCATACACCAGTATCTCATAGTGAGGAATTTTTGGCCTCAATTCTTTACAGTTTTATTTTTTGTCAAAGTTTGCAGCCTTTTTTCTTTCCAGAGTTTCTGATGTGTAGATATCAATGGAGAACAAAATTTCTTGAAGTTTATCGGCAGCAAGTAAAAAAAAACAAAAAACACTTTTTTTCATGTCTTAAGAAAGCTGTGGCACTCTGGGTATTGAAAGTACCTTGCATACTGGACACATTTTAAATGTTTAGCTTCAGAACTTGGCTGAAAAAGGGTATTTAGTTTGTAATTTACGGCAATGTGCTTTGACCTAAATAAAGTATTTATTCTCCTTGACCTTTGTCACTGCTGCTTTTGAAATACCTGAGGATTTGACAATTCAAAAGTAACAAATAGATTCTAGCAAGATTTAAAATCTCCGGGAAAGGAATACGATTAGATATTGTAGCTGTGTATTATTTGCAAGGATATGTAATGAAAACTTAAAGGTAACTTCAGTCACTTCGGCCTAGTTTAACTAAAGCTGATCAAAAACCCAATCAGGAGAAGTGAGGTTTTTGTAACTTGATATACATAAACAACAACAGCATTCAAAAGTCATTCGGTGAATTTATGAAAATAATAGTTAGGTCTCAGCCCTGAAGGACTGAACTACAGACAGAGAAGAAAGAGACCAGTATTAAAACCCATAATCCCAGACTGAATATGAACATGTTTTAACAAGGACTCTGAAACAGGGGAAGTTTGGTCTCTATTGCATGGCAGTTGAAACATTGGGTGGACATGGTCCTTATCTTCACCGGATGGATAAAAGGACATCGATTGGAGGCTGACACTTGGTAGTCATCCACTCATTGTGCAAGGTGTCCCACTTAAAAAGAGGAGAGGCCTGTAGTTTTCATCCAAGGTACACCTCACATATAATAGACAAAATTAGAAAAAAATCCAGAAAATCCTATGGTCGGATTTTTAAAGAATTGCAAATTACGGTGGAAAATGAGTATTTGGTCACCTACAAACAATCAATATTACTGGTTCTCACAGAACTGTAACTTATTATATAAGAGGTTGCTCTGTCCTTCACTTGTTACCTGTATTAATAGGACCTGTTTGAACTCATTATCAGTATAAAAGACTCCTGTCCATAACCTCAAACTGTCACACTCCAAACTCCACTATGACCATGATCAAAGAGCTGTCAAAGGACACCAGAAACATATTTGTAGAACTGCACTAGGCTGGGAATACTGGATTTGCAATAGATAAGCAGCTTGGTGGTAATGAATCAATTTTATATAAAATGGAAGACATACAAGACCACTGATTATCTCCCTCGATCTGGAGCTCCACACAAAATCTCACTCCGTGAGGTCCATATGGACACAAGAACCATGAGCAAAAATCCCAGAACCACACAGGTGTACCTAATGAGTGACCTGCAGAGAGCTGTGACCAGAGTAACAAAGACTACCATCAGTAACACAGTACGCCACCAGAGACCCAAATCCAGCAGTGCCAGACGTGTCCCCCTGCTTAAGCCAGTACATGTCCAGGCCTGTCTGCAGTTTGCTAGAGAACATTTGGCTGAGGATTGGGAGAATATCACATGGTTATATGAATCCAAAATAGAACGTTTTGGTTAAAGCTCTACTTGTTGTGTTCCGGGGAGAAAGACTGATTTGTATCCAAAGAACACCATGTCTACCGTGAAGCAAGGGGATGGAAGCACCAATGTTTGGGGCTGTTTTTCTGAAAAGGGAACAGAATGACTGATCCATGTAAAGAAAAGAATGAATGGGGCCATGTATCATGAAATTTTGAGTTAAAAAAAAATCCATCAACAAGTGCATGTGCATTAAAGATTAAACATGGTTTGGTCTTTCAACTTTGAAAACCCCAAAACATCAATGCTCCAGAGAATATCTGCATGGAGGAGCGGGCCAAAATACCATCAACAGTGTGTGAAACCTTTGTGAAGACTTAAAGAAAGTGTTTTACTTCTTCCATTCCCAACAAAGGGTATACAATAAAGTACTGAGATGAACTTTTGTTTTTGACCAAATACTTATTTTATTGACCATAATTTTCAAAGAAATTATTAAAAATCAGACCATTTTTGGATTTTTCTTTCTCATTTTGTCTCTCATACTGTAATTGTGTTATACCTCATAGTACCACAGTAGCTATGCTGCTTTAGGCTAGGCTGTTGGAGGACATTATTAGGGTCTGTTCCTACTTTCTCTCCTACTTCTCCCCAACTGCATGATGTGCTGTCAATTCAAGCACTAACCTGTTTTCTATTATAGTAGGTGCTCCGGATTAGCCCTGCTTGACGACCCTGACTAAGATGGCATTGCAGTGACGGAAAATTCTCCACGTCCTGCAACAAACTTCTGCATCAGTTCTATTGCTCTTTCTGTGTCTCTGTTATGTATTCTCCAAGCCACAGACGGTCGCGGCAGATAACCGCTTGTGCTGAGCCTGGTTCTGCCGGAGGTTTCTTCCTGTTAAAAGGGAGTTTTTCCTTCCCACTGTCGCTGCATGCTTGCTCAGTATGAGGGATTGCTGAGAATTCCACGACGCAATCTTCTGTGGTTCTGTAATTTCTACACTAAACATTGTATTGTAATAACTCTTTTTGTAAAGTGCCTTGAGATGACATCTGTTGTGAAATGGTGCTATATAAATAAACTGAATTGAAATTGAATTGAAATACCTCTGATCGAAATTACAGGCATCTTACATCTTTTTAAGATATGTGTGCCAAACTGGGGGGCAACTGAACAGCTGGGGAGACCCAACTAGCAGACATCAATTTCTCTATTCATTACAGATCTTGGCGCACAAATGTAAATGCTGATGCCCTTTCAAGGAAACTGTCAGCCTTAACAGACACTGCAATTTTGCTCACAGGGACCTTTGTATCCATCATGATGCAGCGTAGTAGTCCGGATGTGAGACAAAACACATACTCCTGAGGACTTTATTGCACTCCGGTAAGTTGATCCTACAGTAAGTGCTTTTCTGGTTAGGTTGTGGAAGACCCAGAGAAGCCCAGATTAGATTGAAAGGGAAAACCAAATGGCTTGTTTTATCGTCGCACACAGTGGACTGATGGAGGAGAGGATGTCCATCAACTGCTCCTTCCAGATTCATTAAAGGAAGAGGTGATGACACAGCTGCCCCAGAGCCATGGACACCAGGGAGTGGAGAGGATCACTGAGATCATCAAGCAGCGGTGCTATTGCCCACTGATGTACCGAGAGATTGGAGACTGGTGTCAGCGATGTGACCAAGGCTGCATTCTGACCAAGAACGAAACTTTGAGAGTGCAGTTGTGCAAGTTGCATGGAGTCTAAAAGACCCGTACTAGACCCTACCACTCTCAAGGTAATGGACAATATGAAAGATTTAATAGAACATTGCATGATTTGTTGCACACTTTGCCTGTTGAGAAAAAGAGAAACTGGTGTCACTATCTGTCACAAGTCCTCAATTCTTACAACAGCACTGTTCACCAGTCCACTGGTGAGTCTTCTTACTTTTTGATGTGTGGCCAAGAACCTTACTTACCTGTTGACTTTCTCTTTGGAAGGGTTCCAGAGATCCAGGAAGGGAGGTAAGGCAATTTTATTCGAATAGCACACTTTCAACACAAGGCAATTCAAGGTGCTTTACATGATTACATGTGAAAATTAAAACAGAATCAATAAGACAAAGTGTAAATGAACATTTATCAAACAAACAAAAAAACATTAAATTAAAAACAACAATTTAGGAATAATAATATTGGCAATAATAGTCTTAGTTACACATAAGCAAGTCCAAATAGGTGCGGTTTTTTTTTTAGATTTAAAAGAGTTCGGGGTCTCTGCAGTTTGCCATTCGTCCAGCAGTTTTTTGTTCCAGATGTGAGGAGCATAGAAACTGAAAGCTGCTTCTCCATATTTGGTTCTGGTTCTAGGGACGATCAGTACACTAGAGCTGGAGGACCTGAGTGATCTGGAGGGTTTGTACCGTATTAGCAGATCTCTAATGGATTTTTAAAAGTAGAACATCGTTCCAGATGATGCTCAAAGTGACCAAGCATCCTCCATGCTGTCTCTTCTCTGACGCCCAGACGGTCGAGATGACCGCTTGTACTGAGCCAGGTTCTGCCGGAGGTTACTTCCTGTTAAAGGGGAGTTTTTCCTCTCTAGTGTCGCTACATGCTTGCTCAGTATGAGGGATTGCTGGGGAATTGTTGTGGTTGGAGTCTGCATGATCCGGGTACAACCTCTGTCTATGAATCTATTAAGTAATTGGCTGTAGAAGTAACAATATTTATCGTGTAACTTTATTTGAATTTACATTTGTAATACCCCCCCAGTTGACTAGATGGAGAGATTTCTAGAGCAAACACTGTTGGTGGGCAGTTTCCTTGCATTTGGAAGACAGGGGTGGAGGAGTGTGTTCCAACTACAGGGGGATCACACTTCTGAGCCTCCCTGGTAAGGTCTATTCAGGGGTTCTGGAGAGGAGGGTCAGACGGATGTCAAACCTCAAATTCAGGAGGAACAATCCGGTTTTCGTCCTGGCCGTGTAACACTGGACTAGCTATATACACTTAGCTGGGTCTTGGAGGGTGTATGGGTGTTCACCCAATCGGTCTACATGGGTTTTGTGGACTTGGAGAAGGCGTTCAACTGACTCAGGGAGTCCTGTGAGGGGGTACCCCGAGAGTATAGGGTACCAGTCCCTTTAAAACGGGCTGTTAAATCCCTGTACAACTGGTGTCAGGGCTTGGTTTGCATTGCCAGCAGTAAGTCAGGCTCGTTTCCAGTGAGAGTTGGACAAGGTTGCCATTTGTCAGCAATTTTTTTCATAACTTTTATGGACACAATATCTAGGCACAGCCAAGGTGTTGAAGGGAACTGTTTCTGCTTTTCACAGATGATGTGCTCCTGTTGGCTTAATCGGAATGTGATCTACATTTTTCCCTGGAGCGGTTCACAGCCAAGTGTGAAGTGCCTGGGATGAGAATCAGCACCTCCAAATCTAAGGGAATGGTCTTGAGCCGGAAAGGGTAGAGTGCCTCCTGTGGGTTAGGGATGAGATCCTTCCTCAAGTGGAGGAATGTAAGTATCTGGGAGTCTTGTTCAGGAATGAAGGAAAAATGGAGCGGGAAATTGATAGGTGGGTTGATAATGCATCTCCAGTTATGTGGGGCGAAAGGTAAAGCTCTCGTTCTACCGGTCAATCTACATTCCTACCCTCATCTATGGTCACAAACTCTGGGTGGAGACCGAAAGAACTGGAAGATCACAGATGCATACAGCTGAAATTAGTTTCCTCCTCTAAGGGCTCTCCCTTAGACATAGGGTGAGAAGCTCAGGCATCTGGAAGGGGGGTCAGAGTAGAGCCGCTGCTTCTCTACATCGAGAGGATCCAGTTGAGGTGGTTCAGGATGCCTCCTGGACGCCTCCCTGGTGAGGTGTTCCACGCATGTCCCATCGGAGGAGGCCCAGGTGAAGACCCAGGACATTCTGGAGGGACTATCTCTCTCTGCTGGCCTGGGAACGCCTTCAGATTTCTCCAGATGAACTAGCCCACGTGGCTGGGGAGAGAGAAGTATAGGTTTCTCTGCTGAAACTGCTGCCTCCGAGACCCGACCTCGGATAAGCGGATGACAACGGATGGTTGAATGGATGGAAATGTTTCAGTATTTAAGGAAGAATGACCATTTCTACCCTCGCTACAGATTTTTTTAAAAATAAAATGATTTAATAATCTCCAAAACCAATTATATCAGATATTTATTATTTATATGGCTTTAGGGCTGGGTATCGATTCAAATTTCAAGAATCAATTAGATTCTGATCCCCAAAAATTTGAATCGATTATGACGATCCAATCCGATTTAGTCTGATCCAGTTGGATATTGATATGGGTCAGTGTTATAAGAAAAGTTTTTTTTTTTTGAGCAGCTATCTAAATTATATGCTTGTAATTTAATGACTTAACACTGGGTGAGTAATAGTTTATTTGTTCGCTGTTTTATTGAGTGAATCTAGGTCATGTGGAGAAAACAAAGACCTTCTGTGTGTAATGTTCTGATATCAAATGTGTCAGACAGCCAGGCAGACTTCAGCAAACAGCAGATATCAACAATACGTTGGGACATAGTGAGACAAATGCAGTCGGTGGGTGGGAAGGATGGGGATGTGTGCGTGTGTGTGTGGGCGGAGGGGGGTATGAGATAAACTGTAGTTAGTTGACTCTGTCCCTGCATGCTTGACTAAACGTGTTCTATTACATATACTTAAACGTTAAAAGGATTGGATTTTATCTTATTTTTTTTATAACTGCTGTGTCTTTTACCATAATAATATAAGTAGCTGAAAAGAGAAAGAATTTGGGGAAAGCTTTACTTTCCTGCTTAAAATGTAACTACTACTCGGACATTTTTAGGCAAAACAAATACATCTGCATGCACCATAAAAAAGTAATGGGGAATAAGAAATTAAAGACAAAGAGCCAAAAGGGAAAATTCTACTTGGAAAGTTTGCAGTTTGTCAACTCCACAACAGGGCGTGTGCATATTTTCTATAAGTCGTATAGATCTCAGTACTTCAAACACTAATAAAGGCTGTTGCTCTGCCCCTTGAGAAAGTCTTACCCTTTAACCGATTTTATATAAAAAAGTGTGACTAGAGGCCATGATTTGTAAATAATCAATTACTGAGCTCACCACAGAATTGGAGGCATATGGAGTGTGACTTTGACATGTAGTGCTTTTATATAAAATCACTGAATTTTGTTAAATGAAGCATCACAGCAGCTTGTGGTTCACATCTGCTACCTGTGGTTTTCTTCTTAATTACTCAGCAGCTGAGGTCCTCAGTCTGGACACAGATGGTAGGTTGATAGACCTGACAGCAGGAAGTGTCAAAATGATTAACTGGCTGCTGACTGGCAGGTCTAACTGCTTTGCTTCCCCCCACTGGATGTATGGGCTTAACTGATGGGAAAGTGGTTCTGGTTAACAAACCCTCCAGCCTCCCCAGGCTTTTACTTAGTGACTGACTGGGTTTATCACAGATTTAAGAAAGTTCAGACTTTATCAATATGTGCAATCAACCCAGGTAAGACAAAGATATGTGTGGTCATAACTAACTAGCCGTAGCCATCTACACATGTAGCCGGGTTTAAAAATAAAAATATATTTCACTTCGCACCTAAAAAAAAACCATTCTCACATAAGCAGATAAATGCGTTTTTAAGTCCATTCATAGACACGACAAACCTGTAGGGGGCAGTAGTTCTCCCAAATCCTATCCGCTCAGTAACTTTCTACTCTCTAACTTCTGCATGCAGCAGTGATAGAGCTTGTAAAAACGAGCGAGCAAAAAGCTCTATGTGAATCAATAATACCAACACAGATCTGAGTGTTTGTCTGTGAGTGTAAACACATGTGGCACAAGTGAGCATTTTTTTGTCGTAGTCAGTGACGTTACGGCACTTAAAACTCCGGTTTCAACAGCAGACATTGAAAACGGAAAAAATTCAGATCTTCACTTTGGCTGGACTTTTTAAAAATTATTTGTTTTTGGTGCCGAAAATCTGCGTTTACGTGTGGATGACAGGCCAAACCCTGGAAAAAATGTCTCAGTTTTGTGAGATACCTGGTTATGTGTGGACCAGGCATTAGTTAGTAGTATAGCTAGACAAAGGAGTTAGCAATGATAATGAGCGCCAAATTTCTCCTATTTCCAGAGCGACTGTGCTGCAAAGCCACGCTCGTAGAAATCAAACAATCACCAAAGAAAACACAAACAAGCAGTACACTGCTTCTGCTCACACATAAAAGAAAAACGAATAACTAAACATCATTAAACACAACCAATAACCAATTTGACCAGAACGCAAATACACTATGTGCTAAAACTGATCCATCCAGGAATTAAGAAATTGGAACATTCCTACTTTTAATGAGTTCTTCAGTCCATGATCAGGCGATAAAGGAAGTGAAGAAAAACTCTGTGTTAAGTCCTGGTTTGGTTAATACGTCCACCTTAATGTACACATTAAGAGATAGAACGGAGTTTGGAGCACGTTCAGGACTGTGGCTGCTTGAAACGTGCTCTTTGTACACGACACTGGCTCACAAGCAGCTTCTCGGCTTGGACTGGACGGTGTGCGAAGAAAAATACCCCGGGGCAGTTTTAGAGTGATTCCTTCAGACCAGCCGGTAGAATCGGAGGGAGAAGGGAATTGGTTTCGCTAGCTGATATTTGAGTTTCACTCCATCTCATCTCTGTAGAGCTAAGTGGAAGAGGTCTGCCGGTGCCTCATCTGGCACTTAAATGGCTTCAGTGGCTTCATCCCTGACCATCCCTGACCAACTGACCAATGGGAAGCAAAAATCTTAATCTTTAAAAATTAGGGACAATGTAAACAACTTTTTTCAGCTGCATTATGTCTATTAAAATTAATGAATTTTAGTGCAATGCAAAATCCATCAAAGAATGATGTTGGACTACTGAGTGTTAATATATGTTTCAGACAATCTGATGACTATTTGCCTGTTTGCAATGGTATGTTTGTCCGAGTCTCGGGCATTTTTTGAATTTGGTAACATCAGTCTGCTTAGTCCTGGCCGAATTATGAAACGGATAGTGTGATGCACAGCTAGAGGTCAACTACACTAAATAAGTCAGCATTTTTAAGTAATCACGTTTATTTCTCTTAACTTTTTATTTTTATTAATTTACCTCATTACATCGGAAAGATTATGACTTGAGATTGATTGATTATTATCTATAAATGTTCATCCGTTTTTTCTTCCTTCCTTCCTTTTTTGTCCTATATATATATATTTAAATATATATACATACATATATATATTACAAGCTGCACTTCAGGGAGAGAACATTTGAGGGAACATTTCTTTAACTGAAGTGTTAAGTGTCCCTCTGAATCCAGTTTGCTATTGCTTCATTAGCAGAGCTGTGGCATGCATTCGTTCTGTACGAGTTGTTGGCACTACACCGGGCTCTTTGAATCTTTTTTCTATTCATTCATTGATTCAGTTACCTGTACTCCAGATGTAAAGTTAAAATGGCGGTCACCGTCCCGCCTCAAATGGTCACGGGTTTAAATTGTAATTTATCAAAAATGACAAGTCATCTTCAGATTTTTCTGCCACCATAAAATTGAAAATAAAAATTGAAATCATTATCAAACTGTAGTCAAATTCTATCCAGTTGCTACATTTCTTGGTTAGTTTTTTTGTGTTTTTTTTTTTGATAACTCGAAAAGACTAAATTAAACAATAGTAACAAGGCTCTTTTTAAAATGTAAAGAGTAGTCTACAAAGTACAGATAATTGCGTGAAAATGTTAAAAGCAGAAGTAAAAAGTAGGCCATTCAATAATTAATCGAGTGAAGTATAAATACCCAAAATCTCTACTTAGGTAAGGTAACAAAGTATCAATACTTGGTCACTTGCCCCTTTGCATTCTTTTATAATATTTTATGAGGTGCCTGTCTCATTTCCTATCAGAAAAAAAAAATCATGACTAAATTAAAAACTATTTTACACCTAATATGCCAGGGCTGTGATTCATTTTGGGTTAATGTCTAGCCTATTTAATTTTCATTGGCAACTTTATGTTTGTATATGTATGCATATAGCATGGCAACAAAAAAAAGCCTTCCTGCTCTACACTGAGGTCAGACAGGGGTCACACACAGCAAATTGCTTGTGTGTTTACGTATGAATAAATGACAGATAAGATGCAGAACTGGGTGGGGGGTCCTTCTCACAAGCACAGAAAAAATAAATATATTCTATTTAAAAGTTATTTGGAACGTTCTTTGGTATGCTCCCACTCAGCCAGAAGTACCAAGAGATTTTAGCAGAGTTGACCGAGGTCTGGCTGAGCTACTGAGCATCGAGGAGACACTTAATTTGAGTATTGCCATGTAACATTTTTCATTTTACGACAAAAAATCACTATGTATTTTAATGATATTTTTTCTTTAATAGACCATGGTAAAGAAGTATGTAACAGTGAAGAGGAGATTAACAGTCTACAAATACATTTTTCAAAAGTATTTAGAGCTCAGGTTTTCAATTCCTGTTGCTCTGAGACTCATTATCGCCTTCCGAAGGTGTCTAAATAGCAAAAAGAATCGACTTAAATTAAAGTAAAGGTAACAGTCAGCCCTATTGTTTAGCAGCATAGCATTTAGGTTGTTTCAGCTATGATACGCAATTTAATATTTTGTCCAAAGGATAACAGGAAAATAGCCCCAGAAGCTGCAAATGTAATTTTTACTTTGCGCAGTTCTGTTCTCCTTCTAGGATTTCCATTAAGCTGTAATTTAGGTTTCATAACTGTCAGCTCCCAGGTAGCACCCTGCGGCTGTGCACTAAATTGAGTTTGTGGCAAATAGAAAGAGCACCAATTAAACATTAATTCTGAGCAGCCCCTCTCCACGCTGACTGAGTACATTTTAGCAGACTGCTTGACATGGTCCATGGTCTTTTTTTTCTTTCGCATGTGGAGAGAAAGAAAACACAGATCTGATAAAGTCTTACTTTCACTTTTTTTAAATATATAAAAATGCATTCAGCTGTGTTTTGGAATGAAGATATCTTCTTCCTTCCGAAAGGATTTGGCTTTTTTATTTTCTAATCTACAACAGCCAGTCTTGCTCCCGTCTTCTTTGTCCCATTATGTCTGCCTTTCTCTAAGCAGCTTCTGCCTCTAGCCCCTACAATATTACGTCTTCCTCACAAAGATTAGCAAACAAACTTCTTGTTGTAGAGAGGGAGGAAGGTTAGTGGCCTCCCATTTACTTTTTAGTGATCTCTTATAATGCCATATTCCCTATATGACTTTACTAATGTAATTAATTAAATTAATTGACAAAATCTTGAAGTTTTCTTCTGTAACAGCTGCTTCAACAAATTCTCAAGATGATATATTTATCTTTACTCCCTCCAGGATGGGAAAAGTCCTAAACATTTCATATAATTATGCACCTGTATTGATTATATAGTTCTATTTTCCTAAATCCTGCCTTTGTATTGATAGACTAAAACGAGAAGAATGTGTACAATATATCCGGAGCATCTAATTAACATATACAGCAAGTAAAAATGCAAGATCTCAGCACTAATCAAGGCACAAAATCCATAAATCCTTTTCCAGCTGCTCATTTGCCTGCAGGGCATTAAAACGAGCTGAACCTCTGGGAGAACTTTCCAAAAGCTCTAAAGAACAAACTGTAAATCTTTTATTTAAATTTTACAGTAGGAAGTTTTCAGCACAGTTACTCTTTGCTGAAAACTTACGAATATATGTTCTTATTTTTATCCTCATTTTGTCACCTTCCAACTGTATGATTTAATTATATAATTCAGTCTGTAAAGATTGTAAACATTTTCAAAGTTATTCTTTCAGCAGTAATCTCTCTTAATTCTTACTTGACCAATTGCTTCCCCAATACACTAAAAAACAAACTGTATCTATTTTAGACTTAAGAGGAATAAACACAGGTGTTTGTGTTAGCAGATTAAACTGTGTGACGCTTTCCTCTTATCGCTCGTTGCCCAACCCATTTGGATCTGGTCCGCACACAACATTCCTCTCTGTCTATTTGAACCTGATCCTGAAACGGTACATTTCACACACTAAACTGCCTAAATTAAACAAAGTTAATTTGGTTTTAAATTTCAAGAGCCCCTTTAATTTTGCACCACTAAATTTGGATGGTGGTTGGTGCACCACAAAGCAATTCTGCTTAGGGCACCAAAAATGGCTGCAGTTCCATATGCTCCTAGCTGATTGCAGGTTTACTTTTGGTTCCTAGGAATTCTACAAGTAGAACAGGAGGTAGATATTTAAGTTATCAGCCTCTTCTCCTGTGAAACCTTTTCCCGGTTTCAGTCAGTGAGGCAGACACCTTGTATCTTTTTAAGATTAGCAACTAGTGCCTAAAAAACGGCTTTGCTTTTCGATGACTCTCATAGTTCGACTGGCTTTGGTTAACCTGAGCTGTCTTATGCTCCTATAGGGTTAAAGTAGAGGTGGAAAAACAGACCCATTTATCCTCACTCTGCTAAACTATCCGACTGCTCAACAATTCTGCAAAAAAAAACTCCTTAATGCACTGTTAGAAGATACAAATGTCACGTTGGAGGTGAATAAATTGTTAAAAAAAATACAGGATAAAACCAAGGTAATACATTTCAATATTACTGCCTAATTCAACTAACTTTTCGATTTCTTTTTAGCAAACGCTGCACAGACATTTCTGAAAGAATAGAAAAAAAAACACTTAACATTTTACATTCCTGGCAAGAATTCAGTTCTTGATTTTTTTTAGCTACATGATACATTTCTGTCAGCATTAAAAAGGTTAAACACTTCAGCTGAAGAATTGCTATAAGCAGAGGGGTTTTACTACCCTCTGCATTTAGTGGATATCTTTGGTCCTGTTCTTAAAGATACTGTGGAGGATCTTTTTCTTCTAGGTGAATCATCTACACTATTGGTCCTTCTAATTGTCAATCCTCCTGAGAGTCTGCATGTGCACTCTCGCATGTTTATCTGTAGTGCTACACCATTATCCTTGCATTCTGCTTCACAGTTCTAACCGATTGTTCCAAAATGGCTGTGAGTCACTAGAGAAAAAGAGATTTGAGGTGTGTGAGAAGAGAAAGGGCTCAGAAGAGAGAAACATGATCAGAGTTCTTTTAGGCAAGGAAATTTTATTTGTATAGCACACTTTCAACATAAGGCAATTCATGGAAAATGATATAACATAAAAATCAATAAAAGAAAACATTTAGCATTTGATTAAAAACAACAATTTAGGAAAAGCGTAAAAATATATTTTGTCAAAAATCTACATTAGAATATTACTCAAAGGCATCTCTAAACAGAAGTTATAATCTTTGATTTGAAAGAGCCTAACGATTCAGCAGCTTTGCAGTTGTCTGGAAGTTTCTTAAAAACTAAGATTTTCCTCCGCTCCATCAGAGCAGCTCTCTGTGAGACGTTGGAGGGATTCTCCACTTTATGGAAACAAATGTGAATATCCAACTAACTTCACTGTGGTAAGTCTTTCATGTTATTTGGAGATAAGCATTTCAGATTACTGCTTGAATAAATTATCTATATGGTAACTTTTATGGGAAGATTTGTTGATGTGACGGCTCTTTTAGGAGTGGAGAGGGCGGTTCTTTCCTGAAATTCGGAAAAAAAACCCTCTGCCATAACTTTAAGTAATATCACTGATCCCCATTGAAGAACTTATAAAGAAGATTTACAATAGAGGCCCTAAAGATTTTTTCCCCCAAGAGTCCACTTTTTCTAAATGAATTCATGTGCCTTGCAAAACCTGAAAACTTGGGTCTTGGCACAAAATTTCTTAGCAAGAGATCGTAATGAGAATAAGGTTTTTGCAGGGTTGTAGATTGATGATTTTGATTCTTGTATCTGTTCTTTGCAGGCTGATGTGTTGAGGTGTTGGAGGCTGGACAGCCAGGCAGCTGGGGAGGATGTTTCAGGTGAATCTATGGAAGTATTTAAGTTCTGGACCGACCGTGAAAGCATCCAGGAGGAAGCTCAAGGTAGAAGTAGAGCGGGGAATCGGCAGCGTACACCAGGAAGGACTTGAGGGAGGATCTGCTGAGGACAAGAAGGTAATTTCCACTAGAAATATTCTGGAAGGTTGTTTGATATGAAAAGCAACTAAATTGGCCTTGTGGTTCTCTCTTGGCAGCAAGAACTGTCTGGCATCAGCCTACAGGAGCCGCTCGCCATTTAAGCTCAAGCGTTGATGAGGCTGATCCAAAACACCTGGTACAGCGCCTGCCAATCACACACTGAGAACCACCAACACGAGCAACAGACTCCGAACTGCATCATTTGTAAGGCGAAAGACATTGTGGATGATGATGTGCAGATTAACTAGTTTGGAGAAGGCTTCATTAGCTTCACAACACAACTTGAGGCAACAGGTAGCATTGGCATTCCAGATTCGTTCATCCGGTGTGGGCTGCTGATTTTCGTAATCGGACAACTAGATACGCAGCGTCATCGGGAGTTTTGGATTGTGGTGGTCAAGTGTGCCCAGACCTAATGATCTGCTGTCACTGTCACTGTCACTCCAGACTGGATCACTTGTTCACCGAGCACAAGCAATATATTTTGTTTTCCCTGCATCTTACTTGAAGCAAATAAAACCAGTTCATTAGTGGTTGCTGACTGGAACTACCCCAAACGTGTGTGTGACATTGAGGAAACCACAGATCATGACCTGATCAATCATCTGCCACTGGTAGCAGCAGGACTGAACGCTAAACTAGAGGAACAGTTGGAGGTACAAATGCAGTTTTACCTGGATCAACACTCATTGGTAACGTTCTAGGTGTTTTGGAACTTATCTGTCAGTTTGATCACTTACTTAGGTGTCACATGAAGAGGTTGACAGAAAGGCCGGGGCAGCACACCATGGGAGGACCAAGTCAAAAATAAGGATGCACTGATCTAAAAAATTGCTGCAATATCGATATTTGGTATTAATGTTGCTCCAATGAATGATAACCAACATTTACAATATTCATATTACATCTCTTACTGTCATGGAATGAACAACATACCAATGTCAGTGCCAATACGTTGTTTATTCATAGACAATGGCCATGTTCTCATGGCTTTAGTATATCGAAACATTGGGGGGGTATATATATTTTTTGATTTTTTTTCATTATTACTTCTGGGGATGCACCGATACTGATACTCTTCTAATGTAGTTGTATTGGTATCACTTAAAATCGACACCATGAGCCGATACTTAAAATGTTAAAATTGGACTCTTCAATAATTTCAGAGAAAATATAAATTTTTCAGTTGAAGATTTTGTTTTCTTGTTATTTTTATTAGTATAGAAGTGCTTATCTATGTTACCATCATTTGTTGTAACAAGCAGAGAAAAAAATAAAACCTGTTTTCTAATTCATTGTATTTGTTTACATGAGAAAAGTATCGGCATTGGTATCAGCAAGTACTCAGATCCAAATATTAGATCCTACTATCTCATCATTACTACTATTTTATTATTTTATTCTTTTCTTTTCTATTTTGTTATGTTCTTGGGTTGAACTGGGACCAGGGACACAATTTTGTTCCTCCTTTTGACACCTCTGACATATTTTGAATGAAAAATAAATAAATCCCTGAAGACCGCACCAGAGTTTGGTTTTTCTGGTCTTCAATTCAATTAAAGGATAGCTTATTACGCCTGTCTTTTTATAGTTCAGTGCTCCATGATGTTAAACGTATTCTGTTTTCACTTGTTTCTTTGGATTGTTATCTGTTTTCTTTTTTGTTTCTTTTGTAAAGCAGTTTGTGATTTTGAAGTGTTAAAGGTGCTATAGCCTATAAACATTTATTAACTAAGAATTTTCTTAAGAGAAAAACCAGTGAACACATTCTCTCCTACCCTGTGTTGCTATAGATAAATGTCATCAATAAAATGATCTTGTGGATAGTGATGAATCCTTTAAACACACATTCTGATGCTGAAAAATGTATTGAAAAATGTATTTCTTTCTTTTAATCTAAAATACACACACCAGAAAAATATGGTGGTGGCAGTGTCATGATAGAAGGTTGCTGTTTTCTTACAAGTGGAAAAAGTGGTAGAAGGGAAAAGCTTCATTCAGCACTATAAATCTGATACGCCACCTAAAGAATAAAACTCTGCTAAATACTCCGAGTTCACTCCGGCAACCTATAAAAAAACAAAACAAAACGCTAAGCCAACCAGTTGGTATCAGCGTTTACTCAGTTACTTTTTAGATTTGATGGGATGGGCAAACACAAGAAATGACTGTTCTGGAAGAGAAAGTATTTATAACAGTTTTTAAACCTAAGTTACAAATTATAATCTAAAAAGTGGGCCTGTCATGTTGGTGTTTGGAAAGAGGAGACAAATGTATTAATTGGTTTAATAAAGATAAACTTACAAAATGGAACAGGAACATAGGAACAAAACAATGAACAAAACTGGGGAAGAAAGACAGCGTAGCAATACAGACGGATCAGCAAGAGTTGAAAAGAAGAGAAAGCTTAAATATAATGTGGAATAGTATGGACGTGGAAAGTGAGAACAAGAGACTAAATAAAGATAAGTGTTCCTCAAGAGATAGTAATAAACAGAAGAAGAAACAGAAAACCATTCTAAACTAGAAACTAACTAAAATATATCTAATAAAGGCTGATAAACTAAGGAAACACAAATAAAGGTAAAGCCAAAAATTAGATATAAACTTAAATTATAATTTAGACTAAATAAGGAAAATAACTAAAACCCAATCACAAATTCCTAACATTAAAACAATGCCTTGGATTTGTTTTAATTTTTCAGCCTCATTCACAGCGTAACCTCTACAAATACTCTAATGTAGCAGTGTCAAACTAATTTCCATTTTGGGCCACATCAAGCTGATGGGTATTCCCTTAAAGGGCCGGTTGTAGCAGTGTCAGTTTGGTCGAGCGGCCGTGGAGACAAACATCCCAGAAGAAGGGCCAGGAGTCAAGAAGGCATTACTTTTAAATGGTTTTATTTTGGTGCTCACTTGTGCTCCCACATGCCTTATCCTACCACCAACAATGACTGACTGACACAGAGAGATATATACCCTGGACAAAATTGACTAATTGGAAGAAACCATCCTGAACAAGACTCAATATTCAGACAACAACAATAAACAACAACAATAAACAATAAACAACAACAATACAATATCAATAAAGAAATAAGAAAAACATTTACTATATTTTCAAACATTCACTAACATTTTTCAAGCCTCAAATTTAATATATTAATTTACATTTTTCATTGACAAAAAAAAATGGTTTCTCCAGCCTCTTTCACCTCCTGCCTTCCCAGGTGGAACTAATAAATTGATTGCAGGTCCCGGGACACAATTTCCCTGCGCACGACCAAAGACCAGGGAGAGGCAGAGGTGAGTGAATGGCTGCAGCAACAATCCTTCCTTTTCTGTCTATAATTAACTACCATGTATAGTTTTTCAATGACTTTAACATAACCATGATCTGTGTTCTCTTATAGTATTGTGGGTGTCGGCCGCGCGCTGCCATGAGGCGGTACAGGCGGATGCTGTGCAAAGCAGGCACACACAAACAACTGTCTGCCCAACTCAACCAAACAACAAGCCACAAATAAAGATTCCAACTAATACTCAATAAATGTCTGTTTATTTTCAGACTCTTTTAACACAATATGTCAATTGAAAATTATACAAAAACAAAGTGTCAATTAAAACACAATATACAAATATAATGTTGACTCTGTGTCACAAGCAGAAAGTATTAATAAAACTATAACAAACCGTTAAAATTACCCTCCGCAAAAGTATGTCTTAAAAATTAACTAATCCTGAACAACTTTACACAATTATGTAATTAAGGACTGTTTAAATAAACACTGATTTTATTTTACTAATAACATTGTAATAGTGTGCACAAAAAAAAACCTTACATTTCCTATCAATAAGGTTCTCTAGAGTTTATAGGACCGCATAAATGACCTTGGAGGGCCTGATTTGGCCCCTGGGCCTTGATTTTGACACGTGTGCTCTAATGCAACCAGTTGTGTACAGGGAAGTTGATCATTAGATAACAAACAAAAAAGGAAACCAGCTAGGCATTAGAGAAAGAGTGACGTACTGTATATACTTGAAGGTTGACTGCTAGAACAAATAACAGTTGGCCCGACCAGAGTATGCAGGAAGACTGACACACAGAGAGAGGAGAGAAAGAGATGGCACAGAAAGAACAGGGGAGGAATAAACACTAAAGCTCTCCGTTAGCAAGTTTGCAAAGACATGCACACATCATTGTAGACATTTTCCTTTCAGATTTCTCCATTGCCTCGGGAGACATCTTCAACACCAGTACAACAGGGGAATAGTCTTTTCCCGCTAATGTTGCAGTTCTATCCAGGTCTGGGTATCGTTTGGGTTTGACGATTCTGATTCTTTGTTTCAATTCCAGTTCCAAGCGATTCTGGATTCCGATTCTTTGAAGGGACAGGGTCATTTAAAAAAAACACATTTTTTGTGCATATTTAAATGAGCTAGCTAACCATGGGTAGTCTTATTTGATCAAACAGTCAGAACTTCTCTATGGGTTTTAATTCTATGAAATGTTTACTGTGATTTTCTAACAGGGCTGTTAACTATGGATTAGAGATAAATATTACATTTATTTTAACAGGGGTAAAATTTTCACGGGGGCTTTATTTTTGAAACCTCATAAAAACTGATTTCCAAACAACCTGAATGTCTGATGCTGCAGCAACATAAACACTGATGGGCAAACCTGGTGCAGAATATTGAACAAACAATAAGTAAGAACTTAAATAATCCAGTCCATATATGCTGCAGGTACATTATAAAATCAGAAACCTCTCTGTAGACTTTATCTAGTTGTTGCATTTCCCTCTGCTGCGAATGTGAATAGAGGCAGAGCTCACCGTGGAGCAATTACAGCTGCCTGGCTAAAGTTAGCTTAGCAATCTCAGGCCTTTTTGTCTATGAAAACAAATACATGACCTAACATTAGCTGGATATTTTCAATTCAGTTGAAAAAGGGTTAGAGTATAACTTGTTTTCAGTCTTAATGTTGACAGACGTACTTTACTGTTTTACTGACCATTTTGGGGCTGCAGTGGGGCGCCAGGCTGACGGTCGGATCCATGAGGGAGAACTAACGAGGTCGGCGGTTGCAATGTGTCAAACACAGGGCAATCAGTTATTACTTACAGGTATCACACTGGGCCATGTCGTTTTGTTTGCTAACGTGAATCCACACTTTCCATGATTGCGCAGTAATGCTAACACTTCTGTCAGATTCTTTTTCGTTGGTATTTGGCGGGTTCTTCTTCTGTTCGGCGGACTGTGTTTTAAAACTTGGAAACAGAATTTTAAAAAATTTACAATTCTGGGAGAATCAAAAATGTTTTCCCGGTTCCAATCAATGGGCGATTCTTGATGCCCAACCCTAGTCACGTCTCTAGTCTACAACAGTGTATATACTTTTTTTTACATTTTTAAAATAAAACACTTGAACAATGTCCGCCTCTTTCAACACTAAAAATAACTTTTTGTGAACAAATATGATGAAAAGCTCTTCAGTGTTGTAACGGACACAGAACCCTCTGAAATTGTCTTATACAAGAAGTTCGTCGATCTGCTCCATGTCTTCTACTACACATCTTCAGCACTCTGTTTTGTTTTTTGATACATGTGGTGGTATTGATGATTTTAAGGAAAAGTGGCTTGCAGACCAATCACAGGCTTCTGTAGATTTTGATGGACATTTGAAATATGAGGCATGTCTCTGCGGGTCTGACGCAGAGCTCCACATAAACGGATCAAGGTGCCGTGTGTCTCCCCATCCCCGCTGACAGAAAAGTATAAACTAAGCCTAACAGGGTAAAAATAATTCCAACTAACGGTGAAAAGGGAACAGTAAACTACGACTAAGGGTTCTAATCAGATGTAAATCAAATAAGAAGCTGACCCCCCAAAAAAAGACGTGCTAAGCAGGAGCAGGAACGACATAACCATGCAAACCCCGGATTCTGACAGCATTAGTCTGAGAAGCAGCCAAGAGGCCCATGGTAACATCTGCAGGGGCTGAAGAAAAACACTGAGGGTTAAAGTTTTTAACAGGACAAACTATAAGCTGCACACTCAAATCTGGTCTTTTAAAAAGAGTGTCATGATTGTTAAATTGCTGGAAAAAAAGTCATACGTTTTCACTTTGCCTCATTTTATGTAAAGTAAAATGCTCTTGATGATAAAAAGCTACAGATCACTCTGCACATATATCACCAGGCAGGACTTGAAAATTGATGCTCTCCTCTCAGGCTGAATGAACATAGGCAATTCGGTAAAGAGACCACAGAATTGCTTTCCCTCAGGGAAGATTGTAGACCGAAGCCGTTATGACTTGAAGCTGTAACTGCAAAGCAAAAAGAGATCTACAAAAAATTGAGTCAGAATGGAAAAACATTATGACATTTTAGGAAATATCTGTAAACCTTCTAGAACCTCAGCTGTAAGAGTTCTGTTTAGTTAAAATAGGACAAAAACCATATGGGGCCCGTCTCCAGTACTAGACCAGATGTAACACGATATCCTTCTTAAGAATGTAAATATTTTAGTATATTTTTTTCTTTGAACAAATTTAAAAATGGAATCCTGCACAGGCATGCACGGTGACAGCTGAGCACACAGAAGAACAGAGCCACTCTTCTGCTCCAGGCAGATTTCTTTGCACAGAAATAATGACAAATAAATTAATGGTTCCCCGATTGTGTTTATGCAGCAATAATATATAACTGTAATAAGATTGTTGCAGCAATAATGTATAACTGTAATAAGATTGTTGCATATCGGTTCATATTTGAATATCAGATACCTCAGGGAAGACAGCACCAATCTTTAAAAATAGATTAGACAGGAGTGTTTGTAGCCTTAATTGTTGAAAATGTATGAGGTGTTCACTTACATTGCAAATTCATATTTGTCTTATGATTTTCTCTCCTCTGATTTTATTGCTTATAATGAACAGCTGTGCACAAAATAATTACACACTAATATGTGACAGTCAGTCTCATTCTTTGGTGTTTATATCAGCCCATTTGATTATTTTGTTAACTGTTTTTGTGACATTGTGTATGTATACATATACATATATATGGCCAAAATTCAAATCTTTAAATCTTACCTGCATCTGCATTTGGGTCTATGCTGCAAAATGGCCTCTGACAGAATGATAGTCAGAGTCGTGTCTTAAAGTTCTCTTTCACTGAAAATCTAGAAAAACTGAGTTTTCTTTCATTAAAATCAGTCACTGTGTTCTGAAAGCATGCTGCATATGAAAATGTTATACAAACTCCAATCTATGAATCAGTTACATAAAGAAAAGAGACCAAAAAAAACACTGAGTTTGAAAAAGCCCAACCACCATACGTCATAATGCTAACTTAGCATTGATGGCCTCGCCTAACTAGCTTTGGACTGCCCAAGGGAATATCGTTTTTTGGAAAGGTGAAAGCTGAGCCTCTTGCAGCAGCTAGAGTCTTGTTCCGAACAGACTATTAGCTTAAATCAGACAAGAAAACTCACTGGATTTAGGCATACTGCTAAGCGGAGGAGAATAAATTATCAAGGAGTAACTCAGCAGACAAAGAGGGAGACCGTGGCCCCAAATACCTGTTTGCCTGTGTTGTGTGGCATCCTGAAGACTGTAGCTGTGGTATCTCCGGTGGTGGATACTGCTGTAGCCAATAGCACGTCGGAGTCTGGTCCCGTTTAGTAATGCTGCCTAAACCAGGTGGTAAATTCAGTTTAAGCATAAATACCGGCACCATTTTTGTCTCATGTTACTGATTTTAGTTAACGGAGACAGTTTAAGACGAGTGTTGCAGTTAGCCAATCAGAGGAGAGAAACTTCCATATCATTAATCTTACTGAGCAAGCCCCCAACATCTTGTTGAGTCTCCACACCAACTCCCACACTGAACTGGCATAAACTGAAATAGACTGGGATTTCTTGTTTTTTTTAAGAAACCGACTCAGACAGCATTCTTTCATACCAGAGAACACAGAAAAATTAAACACCAGGGAAGCAGAACTTTAACTCTGGAATGTATTCTCAGCCCAGGATCTCGCCATGCTGAGGAATGAGCGGGGGAGGAAGGAGAACACCTTTTCCACACCAACTGCCAATGTGGCTGCTGCTTCAAAACGAGATCCTCTCCTGACCAATGGAGCCCTCATTTCTACCAAATATGGAGGACAATCTCGAGCAGTTGTCATAGGCTAAAGGCTGGCCTACTGCTCTCCTGGCACCGGACCACGCAGGCAAGAGCCTCCTCCATGAACTCACCACACACAGCGGGACCGTGGAAGCAGCTCTCTGCTCCAACTTCTGGGTTAGAGCAGAGAGCTGACACCGTGCCATCAACTTTTACCATGTCAGTCTGCTCTTCTCCAGCTCCGCCAGCTCCCGCCTGGCAGTAATCTGCTCCAGCTGTCCCTGTTCTAGTCAGCCCAGATGCTGTCCCTCTTTAAGTTTGAGTGCCAGTCTCTGTTTCCGTCAGCATTCTTATCTGTTTGGTCACCTGCCTGATCGTCTGAGAACGATCACCACACCACACCGCACTGGAAATTGGGTGGCCTATTCTCCAAAATGTTGGCCCTCCTTATGTGAGCCCCCTCTACTCACCCTTGGAAGGATGATTCTTTTTGTTTTCTCCTGTTTGTTTTTCATTCCCCTTCACTTTCTCTCACTCCCCTCTGGTTCATACTGTTTCTTCCCTACTCCACTAAGGTCAGTCTGATGTCCTGTCTTCGTCTTCCATTCCTGCCTTCATCTCCTCAAACAATCATTACATCTTGCCTGTGTTTGCATCCATGTTTCATCTGACATAACCTTTATCTAAACTTTAACTTGCCACTTCACCAGTCTCCTTTTGGGTTTTTCTCACAGACTCAGCAGCCTTTATTATAACCAAAGATCCCTCTTTCTATCAAATGGCTCCTGTCTTTCAACAGCTGCAATGTCTTCCGGTTTAATCAAGAATAGAATTCCACATAAATCTGCATACATTTAAAGCCATTTATAGTCTCATCCCTCCTTACCTCTCAGACCTCCTCCTCGTTGCTGCCACTCCCATTCCTTTAATGGGGAGGAGAGCTTTAGGTCACTGCTACTTAATTGTGGTACTCCCTATTGCCAGACATTGGTAATTTTAACATTCTCAGACTGTTTAAATCTAGACTTAAAGCTCACTTGATTAATAAATCACAGGCTGTAATATTTATTGCATTTGAACTGGCTGACTGTTTTATTGTAGGCTGCATATCTTTGAGTAACCTCAAAGGTTCTTTTAAAATAAAACTATTATTATTATTACCATTATTCCTCCATCCAAATCTGGGTTCTATCAAGGGTGCTATTCCAGTGGCATATGCCCAGAAACCCTCAACAGGGAGGCACTCAAATGTTGTTCACTCATATGTAACATGCTGACGTCTAACACATCTCTATCAGAAAAATATACTCAAACAACAGGCCTAACCTACTGTCCAAGATATTACTCATACTAAGGTCTCATTTACACATAGCCGGGTGTCTCACAAAATAAAAGATATTTTCCAAATGAAGACACAAATATACAGCATCAAAAATTATTTACTCAAAAACCTCCCACCAAAGTAAAGATTTGTTAGTTTCCATTGTAATAGGCCCGTGAATATTCTCATTCATCCAGGTCATGGTTATCGCAAGGAAATTTAAATCGAACGCAACTGGAATTGGTAATTTGTCTTGTAAGACGTTTCACCTCTTATCCAAGAGGCCTAATTGGACCAGTCCCAGCCTGGTCAGCGGCGAGCATGAACTGATGAAGTCTCTTGGATAAGAGGTGAAACGTCTTCCAAGACAAATTACCAAGTCCAGTTGCGTTCGATTGAAATTTCCTTGAGATTCCATTGTAATAGTTTGCTTTTGGACATAAATAACCAGAGCTTTAGGTTTTGCAATGTCTCTGCCAGTACAAAAATGCTCTGACAGCACATGTGCGATCTCTGTTTCCACTCAGAAACAGAGCTGTGTTGGCATTATTGTCCAAGCGCTCTTTGCTTGTGTAATCGGATTTTTGAGACTCTTAATAAATGAGAGAGATTCCTTTAAGCGTTTGGAGGTTTTAACATTATTTGAATTGATTGTACAGGAGGACAGCTACACATCACGGCAAAATGTGGAATACCGACCTGTCTCAAAAAACTTATTTAAAAACTACCCAACTTCTGCCCCACCAGCACAAGCCCACATTTGCATAACAAATATGTCTGCAGTTTCTTTCCATTTTAAAAAATTGGGCTTGTTTTTTTTTGCCACAGATTTGAAGTACAATAAGGTCATTGTGCTAGTTTTGGGGGAGATTCAAACATCCTACTTGATTCAGCCAACACATTTATACCCAGCCTATTCTCTCCCAAGCCCAGTATGAGCTCGACCTATTTTGCAAAGAATGAGCCACATGTTTGGTTGCCATTAGATAAATGGAAACAGGTGCGTTTCTGAAAAAGTCCCTGGTGACTGTTTGACCCTGAGAGCGGCCCAAAAAGCAGGCGACCTCAAAGCCAATCTGTGCCTCCATTTACTCTGTCCAGACGAATGACTCAAACTGCTGGTAATGTGTTGCTTTTTTTCTAGACTACCGAGTCTTTCTGTAGAGTATGAGAGAATGAGAGTGCATGGACAAACATGCATTAAAGGCTTCTAAGTGGCTAAATTAAAAGAGGCGATCTGACCTCTTCTAAAGGTAAAAGCTTTTATACCTGTGTTGAATAACCACACAGAGGGAGGAATGAGGGTTCCTTTTTTGTAATTGTGGTGGCTCTTTCTAATCACTCACTGTTCTTGTGAGCCTACGTTGCTGCTGTTCTGTCTTAATCCCGATTGTTTTTTTGCAATCCTGTGGGAAATGCCTATAACTGTTTGAAACTAGAATTTCTTGTCTCACAAACCCGCCTTGTTATAATTGATTTCCATGTACAGTAAATGTTTCTGGAACAAAACGATCTCTTTGCTTAGTGGAAAACAAACAAAAAGGCTCAAAACACTCGGAGCCTAAAGAATGGGTAAATAATCAATTTTCTAGACTTGCAAAGCTGGTAGAAACAAAAGCAAAAAGACTAGCATTACAGCTAAAAGGGATGCAATAACACTGGTATATCAACAACACAGCAAAGATCGCTGCAAAGATGAATGTAAGATTTAAATTTGTGATTTTTTTTTGTACTGATAAGGAGTCTATATTCTACTTTTCACTTCCTCTGTTTCACCGCCACCAGTATTTGTTTACTATCTGTGTGACGCTGTAGGCCAATCGGAAGAACGCCAACATGAAGTGACACGTGTCACCACCAGAGATGGGTATAGCTTAGGTTTTATCCGATATCAGTGCCAAACCGGTACTTTTGAATTGGTGCCGATTCTCGAATCTGTGCTCGAAACGGTGCTTAAAGAATGGAAAACAGAAACTTTGTTCAAAACCTCTTTTATTTCATTTTTTGCAGGGCTGTTAAACGATGAACAATTAGATCGAATTAATCACAGGGTAGCTGTGAATTAATCACCATTCCTAAATGTGAACCGAAAACTACAATTTTCAGTGTAAATAAATGAAAAACCAAGATGCCATTGGTCTTTCTTTAAATTAAATATAGAAGAAATCAGTGGAATTTTTGTTTTGAACTCCACAATCACATTCACAATGTATGTGTGGTCTTATATGAAAAATATGAAGAAATACAGATAGAACTAACCAGACTATATCGAAAAACTTAACATTTGGATACTACCAGTCTGTGTTAAACATCACATAAATCAAATGCCACAATTTGCCATTTTCCCACAAGTAAACAGGGCGATGTTCTGTGTATGCATAATATTTTTTTTTAAATGCGTCAATTCTAGGAATTAATCGACCCACGTAAATGCATTAATTTTGACATTAATTTTTACTTTTCGCAGTCTGTTTGCTAAAAAATAGCCATATTTACCTTTTCTTGTGATATAGGGCATCACTTTTGGCTGATGACATGCCCAGAATCCACACTGCTTGACATCTCCAGATAAAAAGAACCAAAAAAAGGCACCAACATGTGCGCTGCTTGTCGGTCTGGTTACTACAGTTTATGTCACACATTCCTAGTCGCCACCTATTGTCACGGACTCAAAAAAGGTTCATTCAACAATTTGATTCTCTAACTGAACATGTGAACTCAGACAAAGGCTCCCATTCTGCCAATTATTGCCGATGTGCCTGAGTGTGAGAAAGACTTAACTTGATTCTCTTAAAACAAAATAAAGCAGAACATTTAAGTTTAATCGACATAAACATGAATTGAGGTCTTCTAAATGGAAAAATTATCAAATATTGGAGAATTTAATTGATGCCAAATAATTTGGAGCTAATATCACTTTTTCATTGTTTCATAGTTATTCAGGGTTAACAAGTTAACAGAGGGCTCTTGTGAACTTGGACTGAGCCATTCTAAACATATATATTGATCTTAACCGTTCCATTATTGCTCTGGCTGTATATTTAGGGATATACTCCAGCTGGACTCACAACTCTGGAGAAGTCCTCAGCAGGTTTCATTTGAGGTTTTCATTTGAGGTTTTCATTTGAGGTTTGTCCTACATTCATTCTCTCTCCCCTTTAAAGAAAACCATCCCACCAGCATCTTGCTATTACCTCGTTTCACCACACAAATGCCTGAATATATCATTTCCCATTAACCTGAAAGCAGCAGCATCTTCTTAGAAATTCAGAATACTCAATTTCCGTGGAGCCGAAGATTGAAGGAGGTTATCATTCATCTTGTCTGTCTTTCATTTTAATGGTGATTTCTTCTCACCAAGCGGCTTACCTGTAGAGCTCCAGACATCACCTGTCTTTCAGTTTTGGCGCGTCGCTGGCAGGCAGGAACCTAATCAAAATGAACGAAGCTGGCTGGGATTTTACTCCGTCAGAGTTTACTTTTCATTTTAAAACCGGATATATTGTTGTGTATACCCGGAAATGAAAAAGATTAAACATCTCCTACCCTTGCCATACCCTTGGGATCCTTTTTAAAACTTTAGAAGCTGTCAGACCTGAGATACCCTGATCAATTTTCGCTCGTCTTACTCCGGAGCATCACTTAAAACAGGGGTCTTCAAATCCAGGCCTCAAGGGCCGGCATCCTGCCAGTTTTAGGTGCGTCTCTGCTCCAACACAGCTGATTCAAAACTACCTCCTCAGCATGGCAAAGTTTTGCAAATGAACCAACATCTGATTCAGGTATGTCGTCCCAGGGAAAGAAGTAAAGCCTACAGGATACTGGCCCTTGAGGCCTGGATTTGAGGATCCCTGGTCTAAAGCATATAAATGACTGGAGGGATATAAATAAGACTGGAGGGATTTAAATGGACACAATAAATGGACACAATTGAGGTTTGTTTTTTCGAGATCCAGATCTGGAATGTTCTTGCAAAGGAATGCGTGACGGGAGGATAAGTGGAGACTTGTCCTCATTTTAGCTACCATGAGCAACAGGCAGCGATGTTATGTCTGTCAATATCGGATTATTAATCAATCATTGCTTCAAAAAAAATATCACCATAGTCTTTTCCTCTTTATGATCACAAGACAAGTAAACAGCCGCATGCAGACATCACAGATTATGATTCGTCAATATTTTACGTGACGTTGAGCAACAAGACCGCTTCATTTTAGCTGATTGCTAGCATGTTTCATTGGAGTAATCCAACTTTTTCTACATTCTGGATCCTTGGGAATCTTCTTGAATTCTCCTCCCTTATCTCGTCCGCGTGCGTTATGGCATCCTGGGACACAGCAGGTTTCCACCATATTTACTGTTTCTAAGTTTGGGTTTACCGCATACTATAACTATGACAATAACTGCGGGAGACTGCCTGCCGCTATGTGTTTTCATTTTTCCCTGATTATGTTTCCCCGTATATACAGTGGGGCAAAAAAGTATTTAGTCAGCCACCGATTGTGCAAGTTCTCCCACTTAAAATAATGAGTCTTTTAAAGATAATGAGGTCAGTAATTTTCATTATAGGTACACTTCAACTGTGAGAGACATAATTTGAAAAAATAATCCAGGAATTCACATTGTAAGGTTTTTAAAGAATTTATTTGTAAATTATGGTGGAAAATAAGTATTTGGTCACTTCAAACAAGGAAGATCTCTGGCTCTCACAGACCTGTAACTTCTTCTTTAAGAAGCTCTTCTGTCCTCCACTCGTTACCTGTATTGATGGCACCTGTTTGAACTCGTTATCTGTATAAAAGACACCTGGTCACAGCCTCAAACAGTCAGACTCCAAACTCCACTATGGCCAAGACCAAAGAGCTTTGGAAGGACACCAGGAAAAGAATTGTAGACCTGCACCTGACTGGGAAGAGTGAATCTACAATAGGCAAGCAGCTTGGTGTGAAAAAAATCAACTGTGGGAGCAATTATCAGAAAATGGAAGACATACAAGACCACTGATAATCTCCCTCGATCCGGGGCTCCACGCAAGATCTCATCCCGTGGGGTCAAAATGATCATAAGAACGGTGAGCAAAAATCCCAGAACCACACGGGGGGACCTGGTGAATGACCTGCAGAGAGCTGGGACCAAAGTAACAAAGGTTACCATCAGTAACACACTACAACGACAGGGAATCAAATCCTGCAGTGCCAGACGTGTCCCCCTGCTTAAGCCAGTGCATGTCCAGGCCCGTCTGAAGTTTGCCAGAGAGCACATGGATGATACAGCAGAGGATTGGGAGAATGTCATGTGGTCAGATGAAACCAAAGTAGAACTTTTTGGTATAAACTCAACTCGTCGTGTTTGAAGGAAGAAGAATACTGAGTTGCATCCCAAGAACACCATACCTACTGTGAAGCATGGGGGTGGAAACATCATGCTTTGGGGCTGTTTTTCTGCTAAGGGGACAGGACGACTGATCCGTGTTAAGGAAAGAATGAATGGGGCTATGTATCGTGAGATTTTGAGCCAAAACCTCCTTCCATCAGTGAGAGCTTTGAAGATGAAACGTGGCTGGGTCTTCCAACATGACAATCATACCAAACACACCGCCCTGGCAACGAAGGAGGGGCTCCGTAAGAAGCATTTGAAAGTCCTGGAGTTGCCTAGCCAGTCTCCAGACCTCAACCCCATAGAAAATCTGTGGAGGAGTTGAAAGTCCGTGTTGCTCGGCGACAGCCCCAAAACATCACTGCTCTCGAGAAGATCTGCATAGAGGAATGGGCCAAAATACCAGCTACTGTGTGTGCAAACCTGGTAAAGACCTATAGTAATCGTTTGACCTCTGTTATTGCCAACAAAGGTTATATTACAAAGTATTGAGTTGAATTTTTGTTAATGACCAAATACTTATTTTCCACCATAATTTACAAATAATTTCTTTAAAAATCCTACAATGTGAATTCCTGGATTTTTTTTCCACATTCTTTCTCTCACAGTTGAAGTGTACCTATGATGAAAATTACTGACCTCTGTCATCATTTTAAGTGGGAGAACTTGCACAATCGGTGGCTGACTAAATACTTTTTTGCCCCACTGTATAACTCCCTGTTTCTGTCTGTCCTCGCTGGATCCTCGTCTAACCTACCCGTGTGGTTCCTCGTCTTTTGCTCAATGTGATCATTTTTGGGTTTACAATAAAATGGGAAATAATCTCTCAAAGCCTGTCTCTGCCCCTGAGTCCGACCAACCTCAAAACCTGACAGATGTTAAGTTTAAGGTTGTGTATTGCCTCATTTTCCCATTTCACCTAAATTATTTTTTTTGCCAACTCATTGTAATTGTTTAGTATTCAAGGACGAATTAAGAATTTTAACAAAAGTTTCAACATTTAAAGCAGAGGCAGAATTGGCATTAATACAATAATTATCATGATTAACTATATCAAACCCCTGATGGAAGCTCTGAGTTTAGAGGATTGAAGAAACCTCTGCCTTTTTCGTGTCACCACACTAAAATCTCTTCCTGATCTGTTTACTAGTGCAGGTTTTTAGTCATCCAGATCAAAATGATCCAACATTTTTCTCTTATGGTTATCAGCTGCAGGCTGGCAACCGGCTGAAATATTTAGTAATGTTTTAGAGATCTAAAGAACCCTGACGTCATTCTCCTGCACCGTATGGGATTGCCAATCCATCTGAATTAATTTACACGTTTGTGTGTGCGTGTGTTTGTGTGTGTGTGTGTGTGTTGGGGGGTGAAAACAAAAAAGCAATAGCCTTTTTTTCTTTTTAATAACAGTAATAGTAATATATTTTATTTTTAATAATTGACATTTCAAATTGAATTGCGTAACAATTCTGCTGGGGAGTTATTAGAAAAATTAAATGTTAAATTTCCTTTTCTCTTTCATTTAAATTAACTTACAGAATGAGCAATGGTAATTTGGAATAAAAAAAAACAATTTTGGATTATTTTGTTTTGATTTTATTTATGAGTCAAAAATAGCAGCTAGATTTTGAAAATGAAAAAGTATTCCTGATAATCCATTTTGATTTGATTTATTTTACATACTTGTTTTCCTAGCTAACACCAGACAGAGTAAACTGTCAATAAAGCACAGGAACATATGGCAGACAAGAGTTGAGATTTTTCGGTCCCAGAGCTCCAGTGGAGTCAGCCCTTCTTTCTCTGGCTACAAACTACAAACTAACCACTCACAGTCTGCAGTCTGCAGTCATACAGTCATACTACATCAGCCGACTGAAACTCCAAGATCTTGTTCCCTGGTACTCCCTTCCCGGTTCTCCTCAGATGACCTGAAAACTGATCAACTTTATTTATTTCTACAAATCCTTCCGTGTCTGACTTTGTGCTGAATTCTGAGTCTAAAAACCACACGTCACTACTTCTTTCACTTGCTTTTTTTCCATCTTTTAAATTCCTCTGTCCTTCATTCATTTGATGTTTTTCTTCTGTCCTTTGCCTCTTTCCCACTGTTTCTTGCTGTTTTCCTTCTCTTTTGCTGTTTCTTCCTATACACTTGTTGCTTTCGATCTTTGTGTTTCTATTTCTCCCCTTTATTTTATGTTTTCTTGTCTTTTGCCTCTTCTCTTTCTTTCTTTTCCTTTTCTCTTTTGCTTCTTTCCTTATATACTTTTTGTTCAGTTACAGACAGCTCGTATTAGCATAGTCAGGACAGACCTCGGTGTTAGAAATGCTAAAATGTCCCAACTGTTACTTTACAGTTCGATAAAAAGGGCATGTTTGTATATGAATGTCACAGAGTTGTGATTTAAACAGAAAGTGACATCCAACACTATCAGGAAATCTGGCTAACCTTTGGCTAACCAGCCAACTTTTTGGATTGGGATATCTGCCGACAGTTACTGGATTCTACTTCTAATTACCTGTGAAATTCTTCTACTGTCAGAGGATGAGACTGAAAAATAGCTTAGAGATACAAAGGTTCCCAAAATAGTACAGATTTAATGGTTAATTCATAACACTGAATTATATAAATTTAATTTAATTTATTAATAAATACTTTATTAATTTCAGAAGGAAATTAAGAGTTGAAATAACTGGAATTATAAGAGTTTAAAAATGATTAAATATTTGTCACAAGATGCTAAGCTAAGTTTGACCTGAGACACAGACAGGTAGTTTACAACATGCTAACATGATGTTAAAGTACAATGCTAAGTCAGAATAGTCAGAATAAACTTTATTCATCCCCAAGGGGAAATCAAAATACAAGTAAAACTGAGCAGCATAACATATAGGACAAGGCATAAACAGACCTGTATTTAAAAAAAAATAATGCCATCACTGTGTTAGTTACATCATAAATACCATGTTTAATCTTTACAATTTATCTCATTTACTTTTTTATAAATATGTTTGTTAGAATGGTTTAAGTCACATTCAACTATTTTTATTTATTCATCTTTTTTGCTATGTTGCTACAGACAAAGTGTTTACCCTTGTAGTGGAAGACTTTTGTCTTACTAATAATATATATTTTTTTCATGCTTAAAAAGACAGTGTGTAGTTTTTGCAGTACATCTTTGAAAACATCCATTAAAATATTATTTAATAATAATTACGTAAAGCACATTATTTGCAAAATATTGGCGATATTGTAAAATAGGACTTTAAAAATCAGTTTTAAAATACATAGGCGCGAGTCCTCTTTTCAGGGGAAAGCCATATTACATGACGTCTTTACTTCTACAAGAGCCCGGACAGACAAAGCCCACGGAACACGCCCGCTATTAAAACATTAATTTCCCCTCAAAATGCAAAAAAGTTTAGCCATAAATACATTTTTACCTCTTCGCTAGTTCCAAGCGATGAAAGAGAGACTGATGTGCTCATCATGTTGCTGCAAATCGATCATTCTCATTGAATTGAGCGTTTGAAAACAGCACTAGTTGGACCTCCGTTGTTTAGTTTCTTACTCAAAGATACAGATACCGGATCCTTGTGATAATTTAGGCATGCACTGCGCCCTACTGGCCTAAAATTACACACTGTGCCTTTAAACACACCTGAATCATTTGGACTGGTCAGTACCACAGTACCAGACTCCTGAAGAACTGGTGAAAGGCTGAGGATGAACAAGAAGGTGGTGATAGCTGTGCACGAACAGAGAAGATCAGCTCAGGTGGTAAAATCTGTCAAGGAGAAAACTATTACTTTAGCACTTCACCAATGTAAGTCCAATTTCCAGTTTCCCTACAACCAGTCTAAGAGAAACATGTGGAAGTAGGCGCTCTTTTTCATGAAGGAAAAATGTAGTTCTATTTCATCCCTTCTGACCGCCAGAGGCGGTGCTTACAACCACTGAATGATCATTCTTGAGCATGCCCAGGTCGAGAAATTAATAACAACACAGTCACCTGTGACCTCCGGTGACCCACGTGGGTCTATAAATTCACGTGACACCGGAACACAGTCCCTTTTGTTCTTCTCGCACATGGTCGAGAGCTATCACTGACGGACTCCACTGCTGTATTTTGACGGACTCTACTGCTGTTGGCCCCTTTTCACCTTTGGTGGGAGCTGCGAGTGTGTCTCGCCCTCCTGGGCTGCGTAGACAACCGTCGCCGCGTGGCGAACGTCCCGGTAAGTATTCCTGTTGCCGTTTACGGCTTGGAGTTTTGTGTTTATGTGTTTGGTGCCGTTTTCGGCGAGACGTTTAATACTGTACGGCCAGTTTTGTGGCTTGCCTTACTTCTAAAAACAGCGCTGCCGTGTTCGGCTGTTGCGTTAGTGTTTATATTTGGGATTCGGCAGTGGTGCTGTGTCCCCTGCTCGCTTTGTTTTTTGTCTCCACCAGTAGCGTGCTCGCTTGTGTGGTTTTTTACTTGTTTATTTTTTCGGGTCGTGAGTGCCGTTTACGGCGGAATCGGCCCGAAGTTATGCTGGGCTCTCCCTGCTGCAGGGAATGTGTAGCCCCGCTGGCCTTGGACGACGGGCACGATCTGTGCGCCTCATGCCTCGGTGTTTGTCACCTTCGGGAGGGCCTCACCAAGGCTGCTTGCATGGACTGCAGTGTGATGCCTCTGTCAATGCGTGAGGCACGCCTGGCTGCATGCGGGGGCACAACAGAGTGGACGCAGGGGCGAGTCTCCTCCCTACCTCCTACTCAGCAGGCGCTGGACGGGGTTCGCTCCGCTGCTGAAGCTCCTCAGTCCTCCGTCAGAAAACGCTCCGCTACAGGAGCCGAGGCCCCTGCCCGGAAGAAGGGCAAGGTAGGTCGCCCGTCGGGATTGGAGACGAAGGTGGACAATCTGTCCTGTGAACTGGCCCAGATGAGGGCTCTCCTTCAGGCCCCTCAAGAGGATGGTCTGCATCCGAAGGGAGACGCCGGGCAGCAGGAGGACGTGGCGTCCCTTCACGATGATGACGCCCTATCGGTGGCGGCATCTGACACTCAGTTTCACGATGTGGAACTACATAACCCTGATCCTGGGGGCGTGCATAGGGAGGCATCTGAAGCAGGAAGCAGCGCTTCTGACTCCTCCGCAAGGGACGCGGAAGGCGTGGCGATCTCTGCAGTGCGTACCGCGCTCGCACGTTTGCAGCTGGACGCTCCAACCGCGCAGTCAGCTGCCCCCAGTGCTTTTTTTAGGCGGCAGGCTTCATCCACCGCCTTTTTGGTTCCCCCGTCCACTGAATACATCGACCAGCTTCAGGCCTGCTGGTCCGACACAAAGGCTTTTTCAAGGCCGACTGCTGATGGCAGGGCGCTTGCCTCCATGCAGGAGGCATCCAGGTTTGGGCTGGACCGCATGCCTTCCGTCGAACCTGCGGTGGCCTCACTTATTGTGTCTCCAGATGAAGCCCTGAGGACTGACGCGAGGTGTCCGCGTCCGCAGTGTCGTGCTACGGATGAGCTCCTGTGCAAGGCGTACGAGGCCGGTGCTCGTATGGGGCGCATTGGGAACTCGATGTCCCTTTTGCTGCTGGGTCTGGCCTCATCTTTGGAGGACGCCGGCCTGGATTCCCCGACACAAGGCCTTGTGGATACATCTCTGCAGGCTTTTGCCTTTATGTCAAGGGAACTCGGTCGCCTGCTCTCCACTCTCACGCAGGCTCGTAGGCAGGTCTGGTTGGCTCAGTCTCCTCTGACTGAGTCATGTCGGAGGACTCTACGGGTTCTCCCGGTCCGTCCGGGGGAACTCTTTGGTTCCGCTGCACTAGAGGCTCTACAACGTACAGCGCAGGCCACCCAGACACGTCAGCAGTTGGCGAGCCTTCACCGACATGTTCCTCCGCGTACGGCAGCTCCTGGTCCATCTCGGGGAGCTTTCCCTACCTCGTCGGACCCCTTTGCCATCCCTCGGAGACCGCTCCCGAGGTCTGATAGATTTCGAGACGACCAACGTGGGACACAGGCCTCTCGTCCACCCCGTACGGGACAACGGTCTCGGCAACCCTCCCGGTCCACTAGGGGCCGTGGGGGACGCAAGTGAGACCAGCAGGCCGGTGGTCGGTCGTTTCACCCCGGAACAACTCCTATATTGGGCTACCCACACCCGGGACGCCTGGGTGTTGACCACGTTGTCCGGGGGTTACAGATTACAGTTCCACCGCCGGCCTCCGGTTTCCGGCCCGGGTCACTCACATCCGCGACCCGGCCGAAGCCCAGGCACTACAACTAGAAATTGTGACCTTGCTGGACAAAGGTGCGATTGTGCCTGTGGATCCCCTGCGGGATCCGGGGGGTTTTTATTCACGTTATTTTCTGGTTCCAAAAAGGACCGGGGATCTGAGTCCCGTGTTGGACCTGAGGGGTCTCAACAGTTTTTTAAAGGTTTTGCCATTCCACATGTTGTGCACCATGGAAGTACTTCGTGCTATATCGATGGGCGAATGGTTCACCAGCATCGATCTGAAAGATGCGTATTTCCACGTCCCAATCGCTCCTCCTCATTGGAGGTTTCTGCGCTTCGTGTTTCGGGGCGCCATTATCAATTCAGGGTCCTTCCGTTCGGGCTCTCACTGTCCCCCCGGGTGTTCACGCGATTTGTAGCGGCGGCATTGGCACCGTTGCAGGCGCACGGCTTAAAAATACTTCCCTACTTGGACGACTGGCTGATTTGTGCGCCGTCCCGCGCACAGGCTATTCGGGACACGAAGACAGTCCTCACGCATGTACGCCGGTTGGGGCTCAGAGTAAATCTCCCCAAGAGCAACTTGGTTCCGACCCAGGCCACGGTTTTTCTGGGAATTGCTCTCGACACCATCTCCATGACTGCACGACCCTCCCCTCGGCGGGTCGAGGGTATCATGGCGGCCCTCTCTGTGTTCCGAGGGGCCAGCGGGTTGCCTTTCATCAGATTCCTGCGGCTCCTAGGCAAGCTGGTGTCTGTTTCCAGTGTGGTTCCCTTGGGACTGCTCCGTCTGCGCCCCCTACAAATATGGCTGAACGGTCAGCATCTAGATCCGTCGCGGCTGTCACACCGGCGTGTACTGTTGCTAGTGTCGCATCAGTGTCTGACGGCTCTGGCTCCGTGGAGGGACAGGCTTTGGCTCGAGCACGGCGTCCAACTGGGAGCTTGTCCGTCTCGGCGAGAAGTTGTATATACGGATGCGTCGTCCACGGGCTGGGGTGCGACGTGGCAAGGACGGGTGGTGCAGGGTGTATGGTTCCCTCAGTCGAGGCGGGAGCACATAAATGTGTTGGAGCTGCTGGCGGTGCATTTGGCGCTTCGTCGGTTCCTACCGTATCTCCAGGGCCGACATGTGTTGATAAGGTCGGACAACACTGCTGTGGTCTACCACATCAACCACATGGGGGGAACAGGGTCAGTCAGGTTGACGCAGGTGGCAGGGCAGTTACTGACATGGGCGTGGCCTCGATTGGCGGGGTTACGTGCGACTCATATACCGGGACCGCAAAATCAGGTTGCCGATTCCCTGTCCCGTCAATCTGTGCCTGCCGGGGAGTGGATGCTCCATCCAGAGGTAGTGGACCTGATTTGGAGGTCCTTCAGCAGGGCAGAGGTGGATCTCTTCGCCTCGAGAGATGCGACCTATTGCCCACTCTGATTCTCTCTAGCGGACGCCTCCAGCCCGATGGGCCAGGACGCGTTGGCACACGACTGGCCACACGTTCTGCTGTACGCCTTCCCACCACTACCGCTCATTCTCCCAACGCTTCTCCGGGTCCTTCAGGAGGGACACCGGCTCCTCCTGGTGGCTCCATTCTGGCCGGGGAGGACTTGGTTTCCGCTGCTGCGCAGGCTTTGTTGCAACTTGCCGATGCGTCTCCCGTGCCGGGGGGACCTGTTGTCCCAAATGAGGGGCCAGGTGTTACACCCCGAGCCCTCTCGCCTCCAGCTCTGGGTCTGGCCCCTGCAAGGCCTGGCATAACATTTTCAGGCTTCGACGGTGGCGTTGGTCACACCATTTGCAATGCCCGAGCGCCATCCACACGCCTGTTGTATGCGAACAGGTGGAAACTGTTCGACAAGTGGTGTCGTGACCGTGGGCTGGACCCCATATGCTGTCCTGTCCCGGCAATCCTCTTATTCCTGCAGGATCTGCTCGACAAGGGACGGTCTCCTTCTACCCTGAAGGTGTATTTGGCGGCTATTTCGTGCTGGCACATTGACGTGGATGGTGCTACTGTTGGTAGAAACAAGATGGTCTCCTTGTTTTTAAGAGGTGCCAGGAGACTACATCCCCCCAGACGCCACTTAGTGCCTTTGTGGGACTTGGATGTAGTTCTCACTGCCCTGCGGTCGGCGCCATTTGAACCGTTATCAGAGGTGGACCTAAAGTGGTTGTCCATGAAGACTGCATTCCTCTTGGCGATGGTCTCAGCCAAGCGGGTGAGTGAACTGCAGGCCTTCTCTATTAAGGACTCCTGCTTCCGATGGAACCCTGATGGTTCGGGGGTAACCCTCTGGCCGGATCCTTCATTTGTTCCCAAGGTGCCCTCTATGAGTCCTGTCGGGCCCTTACAACTTGCCCGTTTTGACTCTGACTCCCAGCATCTGTGCCCTGTCCGCTCGCTGGCAGAGTACGTGAGGGAGACCGCAGAAATGCGTAAGTCGGATCAACTGTTTGTGTGCTTCGCGGGACCCAGAGTGGGTCATGCACTATCCAAACAGCGTTTATCGCAATGGGTCGTTTGTGTTATAACTGAGGCTTACGCCAGATGTGGCCGGCCGCTGCCTGCAGGTGTGAGGTGTCATTCCACCAGGGGCGTCTCCACTTCCTGGGCTGCAATGACTGGCGTACCGCTGGAGACGATTTGTGCTGCTGCTTCATGGACGTCTTCAAACACCTTTACCCGTTTCTACAGGGTGAATGTGGCTACTCCGCATCCGTTGGACGGCGTCCTCCGTCAGCGCCGATCCTGAGCGAGATGAGTGTCTCTGGGTCCGTGGATTCCTCGGGACCTTGTTGACATTAGTCATTCAGTGCTTGTAAGCACCGCCTCTGGCGGTCAGAAGGGATGAAATAGAACGCAAGTTACGTATGTAACTATGGTTCTATGAATCCCGAATGACCGCCAGAGCGTTCAGTCCCTCGGAATCCTCTCGTTGTGAGAGAAGATTGTGGGACTGTGTTCCGGTGTCACGTGAATTTATAGACCCACGTGGGTCACCGGAGGTCACAGGTGACTGTGTTGTTATTAATTTCTCGACCTGGGCATGCTCAAGAATGATCATTCAGTGGTTGTAAGCACCGCCTCTGGCGGTCATTCGGGATTCATAGAACCATAGTTACATACGTAACTTGCGTTTTTGGCCTACATACAAAAACAATTCTGTTTTGGGAGAATCTATCACAGAAAATAACACTGAAGACAATATTAAAGTGGCAGTATAATCCTGTAGAAATGTTTGTCTTCAACCACGGTAAGGAAGTTGGTCAGAGTTGATGAGTAAAAGAATATAGAATAAAACATAGAGGAAAGAGGAATACCAGAAGAAAACCTGTTAAAGGCTGGGATGAAGGTTTACATCCTAGCAGGACAGCATCCCTTAATATAATGAATTACGAATGATTTAGATGAAGGCATAATTATGTATTATAGATGCCATCCATTCAGACTCCACTTGAGCTATTCTACTAAAGGAATTTGCTAAAAATTAAAGGAATACAATGCAAATACATGCCATATTCATGTTTCCTGATAGAGTTTCTGACCATGAAATATGAGTACACAAATGTGCATAATTATTGCCAATCAATTGCAAACTTTAACTTTTCAATCACTTTATGAAACAGGGTAGGATCTGAATTTTGCCTTTTAAGCTGAATGCTCACGATGAATTTTATATAAAAAAAAGAATTTATTAAATCTAGATTACAATTATGTCTCTATAGAGAACGGTTTTGTATGTGGAGAAGGTTAGGGCTTTATTTTTTTACATGCTGGAATAATCCCTCCTGCAATACTGTGCTGACAGAGGTGAATGTTGGGGAAGCAGCCTGGAGAATACAGATAAGGCTCAACAAAACAAACGTGGTAAAGGATGTTTGTATTATCCACCCTGAAGCCATTGCAATGTTGGAATGTTTAATTAAATGTTTGCAGATGCTGTACAGCAACACTTGTTAAAAAGGGTTACATGTAGAGCGTGTGCCATCAGCATTTTTTTATTTGGATTATCAATAAAGCTGCTCCATTTCACATATTTTCCTGCTCTAGCTACTGAAAAAAAAATTTATCTGAAGTGTTGAAATGTCTTTAGTTTAACAGAAGCTACCTTTAAAGTAACAACAGGTTGGTGTTTCTCACTGATAAAAATCCTGACAAAATCATTGACAACTGCTGGTTTTTTGTGTTATGCTCAGGTTTACAGTGGTCTGAGAAAACTTGGAAGTGGCAGAATGCATTACTGCTGCAACCCTCAACTGCTCTTTCTCCCTATGTAGAAATATGATACGCAGATTATGATAGTTAATGGATGATGTTTTAGTGTGTAATGTTACATTTACAGCAATATTGGAAAAGGCAATACACAGCGCACACGCACAGCAGTAAACAAACACTGCTGATTTATGGAGAAGTCTTCTGACTCTATAGAAAACTTTTCACTGGAAACCAGAAACAAAGTTGTTATGGAGGTAAACCAATGGGGTAAATTAATGTAAACCACAGATTATCTTTGCAGAACAAACCAAGGAAGAATCGGGTGTTACAGTCTCCACAATTCGAAACTCAATGGTCAGGGAAACAGGCAGAACAGATTCACAGTCTGTGAGGAAGTAATCAGTCCAGGTACATAAAGCCAAAGTACGCTGGGACATGCTTGGTCACGAGGCAGAAAACAGGTCACTTAGACGATAATGAACAATTATATGATCAGTCATTGGAGCGGCAGAACAGAGGAAGCAGTAGGAAACATGGCAGGAACAGGGAAAACATGAGATACAGACGTGGACAAAATTGTTGGTACCCTTCATTAAATCAAAGAAAAACTCATAATGGTCACAGAAATAACTTTAATCTGACAAAAGTAATAATAAATAAAAATTATATAAATGTTGACCAATGAAAGTCAGACATTGCTTTTCATCCATGCTTCAACAGAATTATTTAAAAAATAAATGCATGAAACAGGCCTGGACAAAAATGATGGTACCCCTAGAAAAGAATGAAAATAATGTGACCAAAGGGACATGTTAATCCAAGGTATGTCCACTAATCAGCATCCTAGGTGTCTACAATCCTGTAATCACTCAGTGGGCCTATATATAGGACTCCAGGTAGTCACTGTGCTGTTTGGTGACGTGGTGTGTACCACACTCAATATAAACCAGAGGAAGCAAAGGAAAGAGTTGTCTCAGGAGATGAGAAAGAAAATCATAGACAAGCATGTTAACTGTAAAGGCTATAAGACCATCTCCAAGCAGCTAGATGTTTCTGTGACTACAGCTGCACATGTCATTCAGTAATGTACGATCCATGGGACTGTAGCCAACCTCCCTGGACGTGGCTGCAGGAGGAAAATTGATGACAGATCAAAGAGACGGATAATCCAAATGGTAACAAAAGAGCCTAGAAAGACTTCAAAATAGATCCAAGCTGAACTTTATGCTCAAGGAACATCAGTTTCAGATCGGAACATCCTTCGCTGTTTGAGCCAGAGGACAAATCATTAAAAAAACAGACTGTTCCTCAGCAGCAGAAGCCGCTCAAGTGTGGTTGCAGATGCTACAATAGAAGTGGACCGCTATCTTGCTGAAAAGAACATTGTAAGAACTGAGGATCTGCTGCTGTACTGGAGCAAAACAAAAAGCCGATATCCAAACTTGAATAAATTAGCAACTATTTTCTTATGCTCCCCTGCGTTGTTGGTCCCATGTGAAAGAGTTTTTTCAAAGGCTGGAGAAATACTGTCCAAGAAAAGGAACCGGCTCCAACCCAAAACATTGGAAAAAGTGTTGGTTTTAAATAAAAACGAGTAAAACCAAACCTGAGTTTGTGTGATACTTTTATTGCAATTAACGTTCTAAAAATTTATATATATATATATATATATATATGAGTGTGTGTGTGTGTGTGTGTGTGTGTGTTCCTGTCTGTCTGTCTGACTATATGGATTTGTGGTTTATTGACAGTATACGGCATATCTTGCAATATGCATTTATTTATACAGCAGGTGGCAGTATTTTGAACCATTTAAGTGATGCCTCACGTAGTGAGCCATTTAGTGAAGCAATGTGTTGGAAAGCCCCATAGATTCATGGGGCTTCATTTTTCCCTTCACTAACAGGAGGGCAAAAAACCATGGAACTTGGAAGAACGCTGGACAATTACTAACACAAGGGCTGCATCCGAAACCACTAAATTGGTAGGAGGTCTTATGCCAAACCGGATCTGCGTCAGCGTCCGCCATGATAAGATGCATCCAAATTGGGCTTCCAGTTTGGAAGGAGTTAGGGAAAGTGCCCTGAATGTTAACTATCATAGCCACTTTAGCATAGGGACCTCTGATGCTAACTAACTGGCGATTAGGAGCTATGTGCCATCCCACAATCCCTTGCGCCACAAGATGCCATCAATACGAGTTGGCCGGCCCACCTCACGTAAAATAACGAAAATTGCAGAAAGGAAAAAGACGCGCGCATGTGAGTACAACAACCTCTTCCGAAGGTTTATTTTGATATGCGCCATTCATGTGCGTTTACGTTGCGTAATGACGTCGGGTAGAAAGGCTGTTCGAAATGGGCACATTCGCGAACTGCTCCCTAGACTACTAGCCATAGTGTTCTCCCTGTTGACCCCATTGTTAGTGCTTAGAGGCTAACATTCAGTGGTTTCGGTTGCAGGGAAGGGCTTTCGGGAGTGAGGAGAGCTTAAGTAGTGGTGAATGCAGGTGAAGGCAGTGAGCTAATCAGGCTGCAGCACAGGTGCACAGCATGAGACATGATTGCAGGGAAACACAAGTGAGGAGGGAGTGCAGGTGGGAAATGGAACATGATACTTTTTAATATTCATCAGTACTGGATGAAAATTGGATCAACTGAAGGCACTTAATTGCATTTTGTGGACTTTCTGATAATAAGGAATAACAGTAATCCAGCTGTTAAGTAACAAATGCATGCACTAGTTTCTATGCAAGGATGTTTCTAATTTTAGCAATATTCCGGAGGTGAAAGAAATAAATCTTAGAAACCTGTTTAATATGGGCTTTAAATGTCAAGTCTTGGTCAAAAATTACACTGAGGTTCTTTACATTATTACCAGAGGCCAAATTAATGCCATGCAGATGAAGTGATAGACTTAGCAGTTTCCTTTTTAAAAGTTCTGGTTCTAAGACAACAACGTCTGTCTTGTCTGAATTTAAAAGTCGAACTTTCAGAGTCATCCAGGTTTTTATTTCTTCAGGACATGCTTGTAATCTACCTAACTGATTGGTTTCATCAGGTTTTATGGATAAATATAATTGTGTATCAACATAACTGTGGAAATTCATTTCATGTTGTCTAATTGTTTTACCAATTGGAAGCATACAGTATATATAGTAAAGAGAATCAGTCCAAGCACAAAACACTGTGGTACTCCACAAGTAACCCTTGAGTGTGAATATTTATCATTGACATGACAAACTGGAATCTGTTGGACAGATATGATTTAATCCAGATATTTCTTGCCGCAGCATTAATGTTTCAGTTGATGTGCGTTTTTCAGTGGCAGTAATGTTTCAGCGTTGGTCATGTACCCGAGTACTGAACATATTATACTTGTGTTCTCCTAAGGTAGGTTGCCATTCTGGAATATTCAAGGATGGGAGGAGAATGGATTTTGGGTACTTCAAGTTAAAACTTCTTAAAACTTTTCCTTTTGTTCCACTGGATGAGTTCCAGGAAATATCTTAGATGGGGGAAGCTGACAGGGTAAATCAGTTGGCTTGGTCCTCTGTCAATGTGTCTCCATAGCTCCAAAGTTGTTATAAACTGCTTCATCAGCAATTCCACTGTTTTACAAATGGCACTTGCTTGGCTATGTCTGCTGATATAATTTCTCATTGAGTTACAACCAACCAGCAGGAGTTAACCACAAGTCCTGCCCAGCGTCTCTACCAGGCCTTACCCCAAGGCTGGTATAACTTGGTGCTTGAAATGGACTGATGAAAACAGGCTAACTTGGAGGTTGGTGGCAGCTGACAAGCCCTCTTGGAAGGGAGTGTGGATGGCTAATTCCAAACTCGATGAGGCTGAGGCCCACAAGAAAGCTAAGGAGACTGAAAACCATGCAAAGAGAACCCAAGGAGAGGCTTGTGACTTATGAGGACTCAAAGATAGTCTTGGTGGTTTGTGAGGACTATGCGAAAGGCTCGTGGCCGGGGAGGACATCAGCAGGCTGCAGCTCAACTGCAGGCGCTCGTCCGGTAGTTTACAGGTAACAGGTACAGGACACGGCTTGTTCTGATAGTCTTTGACTTATGGTTGCTACAATGTTTCCTCATATTAAACATTTTGTCTGAAGTAAATAACGTAATCGCAGTCTTCAGTATCCAGTGGAGCAAAGTGTGGATTCTGCCTACAGATAAACTGCTATGATTACCCATAGGGGATCTATTCTGTCCGCGGAAAAAACTCCAAAAACTTAAGGCCAATAACTTCTGCAACAATCCGACAATTAGATTACAATAGTCTTGTCTTGTGAAGCTGCAATCCGAAGTTGGGAAGATCAGATGCTTAAGTAAAACGTAAATGTTATAATGTGAGTAAGAAATAAATTGTATAAGATACACAGGTTTACTTATAAATATGACAGGAAATATGCATGAAAAGTGTTAACAACTGATTTAAATTATGTAAAAAAAAATTTTAAAGGTTGAAAAGGTATTATGATGTATTTCAGAAGTTGAGAATGTGTTTGATTACACAAGTTAATGCCAGCCAGTGATTTAGACCACAGTATGTTAGTCTGAAATCATTAGTGTTGCTTGCAGGTCTGTAGGTAGGGGTGCCCTTGCTGCTCCTCTTAAGGCAAATTATTAAACTGGCAATATTTTCCCCCTTTAGAGGGGCATTACATGCGCACAGTAAAAAAAATATTCTATTTGTTGAGAATAAATTTGGCACACCCAATGTCTTTTTTCTGACTATGCCCCTAATGCATATCATGTTGCAACAGAAATGTACTCAGCAGCCATTCAAATAATTAGAAAGTGTTCCAGTTCTGATCAATTTCAAAACCGAAGAAAATTTGAAGAAATAGACATGAGTTTAGTGATGCAATCTTAAAAAGGAATGTAACTGGACTTTTTAATTTAAATGAAGATTCGAAGACTTTGATGGAATTTTTTGCAAGAAAAGGTTTAATCTGGTATTTGGTTCTTGTGTGCAGCCAGAATGGGAATCAGAAGACAAATGACTGTTTTCACCTCTTCCAGAGGATTTCATTAAAAAGGGAATCTTGACAGCAGAATGCTTTTCCACAGCCTGAGTCTGCATCCACTTTATTGCTGGTAATTCTTGCAACTTTTCCTATCATTAATAGTTGTTTTTGATCTATGCTTTCTGTTAATGCCCCCTTTGACTGCAGATCTGTGTGATGCTGGCTAGTGGGTGCAAAGTGCCTTAGTTTAAACAGATGCTATACAAAAACAGGCACATTTGCCCTAGGTTATCCCTGCCACCTGCAGTGCTTCATAACAGTTCCAGAAAGTATTTTCCTCTCCCACTGGTGGAGAATGAAACAGACTGTATCCAGGGATGCCAACCCACTGACCTAATCAGAGCCAAATAACCAAAGCAAGTAAGGAGTTGAGACTTGCCTTCCTTAGAAAACTGAAACTGAAAAGAAAGTGGGGTTTGTTTTATTAGAAACCTTTCATCGTTATTTTAACCAAACCATGTCTTAAATCCTGGCAGGAAGGATTTTGTGTGGCAGTCTGTGTTGCAGTAAAACTGAAGAAGCCTCTGCCTGAAGAGAGTGTTGTTGTGTGATAGTCTCATGAATAGGATTGTCAGGGTTGTCCATAATTTTCTTGATTGTATGAAGAAACCTTCTTTGCATAATAATCCCCATATGTTCCATAGTCATCACTATAACTGAACCAGCCTTCCTCATCAGGTTGTTAAGCCTTTTTAAGTCCCTGGCTCTGATGCAACTACCCCAATAGAAGATGGCCAAAGAGACGACTCTCTCCACAATAGAATTGTAGAACATATTCAGCATCCTGATGGAAACCTTGAAGCACCTTTTGGAATTTTTGAGCTTCTTCAAAAAGTTCATTCTGCTCTGTCCGATCTTGCAAAGGCGCAGATTCCATGGGTGTTTCAGGGCCCGACCACCCACAGAAATTACCGTGCAACCATGGGGTGCTCGGTATCCCATGTGGGACTGATGTTAGAGTCCGTCTGACCAAGCATCAATGTCAGATGCAATAGCCGATTGGCTCTCCAATCTGTGACACTGTCTGGTAGAAGACCTTATGTTGAAGTTGACATGTATGTGTTTTTCAACAAGCACTGAGAGTTTGAAACGTGGCTTTTTACAAAATATCTGACCCAAACCTGGAGATTCTTTAGCTACCCACAGCTCCCTTCTCTCTCGGGTATATCATGGGTATAAGTGACTGGAAATAGAAAAATTTGAAAATTCCCTCGTAGGATGGCTGGGCTCCCTCTTAAGCACGGTTTATGCTTAACGCATGTACATTCCGCATGGAACCGGCCGAGACGCCTTCTAGTAGCGTTTATACTTTTTTCGGCTTGTGCCTCTCGAGAGCCAATGTTCTTGAAGACTGTAGGGGGCGGCGTAGGGCTCTACAGCAGGCATACAACACTACACCATAGTAGAAGTAGTAATCTTTGTTGTTTACAAGATGGCGACACCCGCAAGCTTAAACATAGCAGAACTTTTATGCTGTTTACTTAGGAAAAAAATGAAAACGGAGATGGTCCACTCGTCCATTAAAACACAGTTGATCACAATGATCTCTATGGGCCGAATCATAAAGATGTCTGTATTTACGAACCTCCGGAAATAGGAGCTCTAGTGCACTCATTTTCATTTTGGGCCACATCTAGATAATGAATGTCCTTAGAGGGACGGTTGTGGTAGAAGGTAATGATAAAACTATCTTTAATAAAGCGTTAAAATCTTAGTAAAGATGTCTTTGCATTCGACAAATACTCATAAAAATTAAATACTAAATATATATTTTTACAATCAAGTCATTTAGGACTGTTCATATAAACACTGGTTTGACTTGACAAATAAATGCAACGTAAAGGTGTATGTTCTTCTAGAGTTTAGAGGGCCACATAAATGGCTATGGCAGGATTTGGCCCGCGGGCCTTGAGTTTGACATATACTCTAGTGAGTGTGGAACGGGAGCCGTAGAGTCCAGATACTTGGTTCATACGAGTCGCGGGAGCTCCACAGTCAGGAAAATCATGCACTATCTGCTGCTTCACCTGTTCATACCATATGCATATTTCTCTGCGGTGGTCAATAAGCATTTTGGCTCAGCTGTTGTTTATTCATAGCTTTTTTTTCACCATGGGTAAGTAAATAACCTCATAACATTGTTACACCGTGTTTCTGTTACAATGAAGTTCCTAACTATCTTTAATTTATCATTTGTCAAGACACACACACACACACACACTATAAGAGATTGTGTAGAAATAACGTTGAAATACACAAATGTGTTTATCTACTTTTCACATTTAGTATATTTTCTCTTCCTGTTTCCGAGTGTGAACAGGGGAGCTCTCTATACTTGTTTTATCAAACACATAAAAAAAATACAAAACATGGTACGCATTTGAAAAATACATAAAGATACATCTAATTCATGTGTAAAGAAATGGTAGAAGCCTGAATGAAAGTATGAGATCTGATTGAGAATTGTTCATGTGATGTTTTATATAGCGGAAGATGCAAATTTGAAGCTTTTTCTAGTAGAGTAGCTGTGAATTTGAGTACTAATATGAAAATAAGTCTTGACATAAGGCAAATTTGTGTCTGAAGGAACTTTAAAAACAAACAAAAGGGTGAGAAATTTGTGTATATCAAAAATATTCAAATGCTGTAAATTATAAAACAGAGATGCACTTAGTGTGTCAGGTTTGAATTATTCTCAAAAACCTTTTATGTAAAATAAATATTTTTTAAGGGATAAGGATAAACTATTCTATAATATTACAAGACATAAATTATGAACAAAGTTTTTTATTTTACTTACACTTTCAATCCATTTTGTAATCTTGCTGCTGGCATGTCTAATTTAATCTTTCCAGCAAAGTTTTTAATCAATCAAGACACATTGACCAAACTTGCAGGATTTCTTCATTATTAATATTAATTTTAATTTAATCACTGTAATTTTTTATTTCCAGCAAATACCATATAATACGATTTTTTCACATTTAGTAACAATTTATTTGCTTTTAATCATTTAGAATAAATAAAAAGGTACTCATTTCTTTTATTTATAAGAGTTGTCGAATTTCTACTTGAAATAAAAAGATTTGTGTCATCTTTAAACGCAATTGAAGTGTAGACTTAGAAACTGTAGAAAAATCATTTATATTGGAAACAAGATAACAACATGATAAGAGTATAACAGACAACAGTACAATTTGGGAAAGAGGCCATTTTGCTAAACATGTTATAAAGGCCATTAAAAATGTATTATGACACTTTAAAATATAAATTTCTTAAGCCAATCCTGGACTAAATGTTGTGCTGTTCACTACTGATTCCTTGCAAACCAAGACCAAATTATGTAATGAAAACCCTCCTCAACATCCTAATCATTTTTTTTCTGGTCTGTGTACTTTCTTGGAAATTAGCATTTTCTGATTCCTCTAATTTATTTCATTAAAGTTCTCCTTTACTTAAAATCTTAAAAAAACTGAGTTTTCTTTCATTAAAATCAGTCACTCTGTGTTCTGATTTATGCTGCATATGAACATTTTATACAAACTCCAATCCCTGAATTAGTTACATGAAGAAAAGAGACCACAAAACACCTGAGTTTGAAAAAGCCCAACAACCATACATCATAATGCTAACTTAGCATTCATAGCCTCGCCTACCTAGCTTTGGACCGCCCAAGGGAATGTTCTTTTTTTTAAGGTGCAGCTGCTATTCTACGGACCTTACAGTACAGGCTTTGCCTTGAGGTTGAACTTAAAAGAAGGATCTGTACCATCACAACAATGGAACACCTGCTCCCAGGCTGTTATTAGTGTTTTACTTTTCACCCAGTGTTTTACCTTTCAAGTATTGTGTTAAAATGTGCCATGACAATGAAATGTACTACCTCCACTAACAGTTAATATCTGTGGCAACATCCACCCAGACATGTTGTTTTTTCTTACTATCTCGTCAAATCTCCCGGTCTACGTAGTCGGCGTGAGCTCTCTCCGCTCATCAGCAATGGCGGGTGGAGGGGGCGGAGGTTGTGGCGGCAGTGGAACTCGTTCCCAACAGACTATTAGCTCAAATCAGAGAAGACAACTCGCTGGATCTAAGCATATTGCTTTGTGGAGGGAATAAATGAGTAACTCAGTGGCAAAGAGGTAGACCGTGGTGCCAAATACCTGTCTGCCTGTGGTGTGTGGCATCCTGAAGACTGTAGCCCCTGTGTGGAGTCCTGCTGTGGCCATTAGCATGTCGGAGACCAATTCTTGTTTTGTAATGCAGCCTAAACTGAGTGGTAAACTCCATATAAGCCGAAAAACTGGCACCATTTTTGTCTCAGGTTACTGATTTTAGTACACAGAGACAGTGTAAGATTGGTGTAACAGTTTGCCAATCAGAGGACAGAAAGTTGCAGGGCATTAATCTTACCGAGCAAGCCCCCACATCTTGTTGAGTCTCTGTGGCCACTCCCACACTGAACTGGCATAAACTGAAATAGACTGGGGTTTTTGTTTCACAGAAACTGACTCAGACGGCATTCTTTCACACCAGAGAACACAGAAAAAATGATCAGAACACCAGTGAAGGAGAACTTTAATGAATAGATATGTCAGTCTTTTTATGTTTAGGGTTAGAGTTTGATGTGGTTCAAAAAAGCTTCATCTGGCCTAAAAAAAGAACGGTTGCTGCTTCACGCAGAGATTTGTAAACTGTGGGTGACATTTCTCTGACCAATAGTCAGAACTGATTGTAGAAGACTGAACACCTGGCTGTAGTTCCATCAATCGTTTTGTTTACCAGCTTAACCCTGTTTGGGTTCATGAGGGAGAGGGTGTCGATCAATAGGCAAGTATTCACAAGACTGATCACCAATCGATCACAGGGCCAATACTTAGAGCCACAACAGTTCAGGCACAAACTCTTTCTATAGGCAGTTCTTGAAAAGCCCCAAAACAAAGACACATGCACTAGAAAAACATGGACACTCCATCCAGAAGCAACCCAGCCCATATTTCAGCCTTCTGTGTGTGAGGCAATTATCACTGTGCTCTCTCCCTGATCATCCTGCCACAAATATTGCAGCATTTCCCAATCGGATCACACTAAATATCACCCAAATGGCCATCAATCCACAGTTTAGGCTCCAAAAACAAACTTTGATTCACAACACTTTCTCACAAAGGGTAGATCAGCAGTCTAAGGATGTAAAGAAAGAAAAAATGAGCTGTGAAATGACTGGTAAACAGAATCCACAGTGGCAGATGGGAGATAAAGTTCTTTGCTGATAAAGCTTTTTTCAGATGACTGAAATGTACATTGCCTAATAACTTGATAAGATATTCACAGGAAAATATTGTCATAAAGAGCAGATGACAGATTAGAAAATGACAGTAATGATCTTTCAAGTACATGACTGCGTTTGCCTTAAAGCTCATAAACTAAAAGGAAAGTCTTGGCATGTAGATTGGAGACCAGTACCACTGACCATATGTTACAGTACACACTCATCACCGTAACGGATTTATTTTAGCCAACCTCTATTTTCAGGGGATGTGAAGAGAAATGAGGCTTCGGCTAATGTGTCTTGACACTTCCCTCCTCACTTCCGCCATCCCCCTCCCATCCCACAGCTGTGAAGAGGCTTCTGAGCTGCCAACTTAACAGACAGCACCGGAGAAGTCCCAAAGAAACACAATTATAGTCTGGCTAAAACACCTTAAAGAGCAACACATCATCTGCTGAGTTAGGAAAAATGTATTACAGATTAGAAAAAAAGAATTAAGAGTGTGAACAAATATCACAGAAATATAATGGCCCATCACACATTTGCAAAAAAGTTCTACAATTTATTGGTGCCTTGAGATAATAATTTGATTGCCAAAATAGAAACTGCTTCGGAACATGAGCTTTACTGAATTTGACAGATAGTTGGTGGGATAAAGCTGTGCAAGATATACGCTTATCTGCTCCATCTGCTAGATTACAATTTATACAGTTCAAGGTGTTACACAGACTTCACTACAGTAAAACCAAACTATCTAAAATTTAACCAAACATCGTCGACCTCTGTGACAGATGCCACGCCCCCTCTTGTAATTTGAGTCGCATGTTCTTCTTTTGTCCCAGACTACGCAAATTTTGGACATATTTTGTCACAACACTGACAATGGTTCTGTGGACTCAGATAAAGATGGATCCCTACATTGCTATTTGTGGAATCCTCACATTTCTTCTTCACAGTCAGAGGTGATAGCCTTTACTTACCTTCTAGCCAGACATCATTTCCTACTCCTTTGGAAGTTCTCCAATCTACAATCTGTATCACTGTGGCTTAAAGATGTTGTGTTCTTTCTCAAATTAGAAAAAATAACCTTGACAGTAAAACGGTGTTTGAATAAATTTTTTGTAAAATGGCAACCTTTCTTATATTACGTTAACTCTCTGCCATCTTTGCACTGATTGACTCCTCCTTATATTTGTTTGATCTACTATTTTTCCCATTCTGTTTATTTTATTTTCCACTTTTTTCCCCTTTAATTAATACATTTTTATTTGTATTTATGTTTTTTATTATAGTTTACACAACTATTTTATGTACTACACAGACTATGTTCAATCTGTTGAAAATAAGTGATATCATACATTTTTCATCTATAACTGTATTCTTGTGGGGGGGTTTTTTTGTTGTTGTGTCCAAAATAAAAATAATTTAATAAAAAATATATATATATATATCTTGGAGATTCTCATAATAGTGAAAATAATCTCTACTTTTAGAAAAATGGTCTTCTGGAAAGTTTAAAGTCCTATAAAAATTACACAACATTTCAGAAAGAAAGCATAATTCGGAAAGTCTAACAGTGGTACAGAATGGATCGGTTCACTTTAGTACAATATTTTCTAGGTCTAAAGAAGGGGTGTCAAACTCATTTCCAATTTGGGACACATTAAAATAATGAATGTTTTTAAAGGGCTAGCTGTGGCAGACAGTATCGATAAAACTATTTTTAATAAACCACTAAAATATTGATAAATATCTGTCTCATCAAGCACAAGTCCTTCTTAAAATTAAATGATACTGAACATTTTTTTACAATGATGTGATTTAGGACTATTCAAATAAACACTGATTTGAGTGATAAAATAGTTTTTAGATGCATATAAATAGAACTTAAAGGTTTTATTTATAGGATCCTCTAGAGTTTATATGGCCACAAAAAGGGATATGGTCCCCTTGCCTTGACTTTAACACGTGTGTTCTAGGGTATTCAGTAAAGCTTTTCTTTCAACAGTTACAACCATAGACTGTAAAAAAGAATAGACAGCGCCTCCCCACTCCTCCCAGTTTTTCCAGAATGACACACTTTCATGGGGGAATTCATGGCGGATTTAAAGACTCCTCCTCCCCCGCTCTGACGAAGCATGTTCCTAAAAAGGACATAGGGGCGGGATCTTCACTGTAGACTCTGTCCTCGCGGGGCGTGTATGGGCGTGTAGTTCGGTCGTAATCACGCCCCTTCTGCTCCCGCGTCTTTAGCTCTGAAGCTAAAATTGGCCCGGCCCCCTCATTAATTATGCAAGATTTCAAAAAATTATCTTACAAAAACCAGCCTGGTGCCCAGGTTTTCTATGAGCCCAGTGCTATCTCAGGAAGAATATGTAGCCATGGAAAGTTTAAAAAAAATGGGCACCAGGCATTAAAGTTGTTTTTAACGTGTCTAAAGTCCAATGCTTTTCAATTGGGGCCTAGCGGCCAAATGGAGGTACTACAGCAATGGAGGAGCAATGGCGGCCTCCATGGTATGCGGTCACAAAGCAGAGCAGCCAGCGGCCATTGGTTACAACCCACTAAGCAGGCCTCATATTTTTTCTTCTCAGAATTCTGAGAAAAAAGGCAGGAGTCAGATTTTTTTCTTCAGTGGCCCTAATCTCCCCTTCCATACATTCCAATCAGGTAAACAGTGTTCTATTGAAGGAATACCATCAGATTGTGAAATGATAAGGGACGCTGTTTTTATGGGGTGTTTTTGCAACAGACAGATAAATTGAAATGTGACAGATCCCTCAAAGAAAACAAGGTATTACTCCAATAGTCTCAGGTTGCTTTGCTCCTTCAGGGAGACTTGCCATAATTGATAAAACCATTTAGACTAAAACTCCAACTGTAAAGCTGTGTTATGACCTTAAACACACCGTTCATGTTACATAGCTCTCCAATACAGCTACATTAAACTAATTCTGCAACAAAATTAGCAGTGTTGGAAAAGGCTTGTTTTTCTTGTATAGCGAATACTACCAGTTATTAAAATTAGGGAAGAAAAACCCTTATATATTGATAACACCAACTGAGAAAATGAACTTAGTGCCAGACACTCTGGAACCCCCCCCCAAAAAAAAAAAATGTGTCAAGTCGGCCCATAGACGGCAGTCTGGACTGAATTACCTGGGACCCTGATCATGCTGCGCAAAAAAGCTCAAATCTGTCTTTCAAAAAAAGAAAGACAGGAAGGAAAAAGAAAAGAGGCAGAATGAGGGGAAGCAGCCGATGGCTGCTTTCTTTCCAAAAGGTGAATTGAGTTTGCTTGTTATGCAGCTACATCCAATTAAGGTTAACATAGTCAACTCCAGACAGCTGCTGCTAATCTATGTATGCTAATGTTAAATCTTTATCTTAGTTTTTAGACCAGGTTGCTTGTTGCTTTAAGTAAATTATGGACCAGGACAGCTAACGTCAGGTTGCCTACATTAACCAGTTTCAGAAACAACCAGTGGTTCTTACACACCAGTAGTAGCTGCACTGGCCAGTCATGGCTGCTCTTCTGGAGATGAGGCTGAGGCTGAATCCGAAACCACTAAATAGGTAAGAGGTCTTACGCCAAACCGGATGTGCGTCAGCTTCCGCCATGATAAGATGCATCTGAATTGGGCTTCCAGTTAGGAAGGAGTTAGGGAAAGTGGCCTGTATGCTAAATATCATAGCCACTTTAGCATAGGGACCTCTTATGCTAACTAACTGGTGATTAGGAGCTATGTGCCATCCCACAATCCCTTGCGCCACAAGACGCCATCAATACAAGTCACCCGGCCCACCTCATGTAAAGTAACGAAAATGGCCGAAAGGGAAAAGACGCGCGCATGTAAGTACAACTACCTCTTCCGTTTATTTTGATATGCGTCATTCATGTGCGTTGACGTCGCGTAATGACGTCGGTAGAAAGGCTGTTCGAAATGGGCACCCTAGACTACTAACCATAGTGTTCTCACTGTTGACCCCATGAAAGGTTAAGGATTAGTTGCTATTGTTATTGCTTAGAGGCTAACATTCAGTAGTTTGGGTTCAGCAGGGTTAGACTGATAACAGAAATGACGAAAGACAAGGTGAGATCAATGCTCAAAGGGCGAGCTCCCCCCTTGCTTCCTAATTGCGAGTTTTTTACCTTAAATAAGTAAGCTTTTTGATTCAATGTGTCTGCATTTGCCTACTGAACACAGCAGAGCTGACTCTATGGGAGTAAGAACGTATACTGAGAGAGTGGAGTGGTGGAAAGAGTGGCAGCACAATGTAAAGTTACTATCCCTACTATCGCTTATAATGTGTGCTATATACTCAAACTCCTTAATAAATTATCCGCCCATATTTCTGCACATGTAAATGTGCCTACCAATATCACTGTGTTCTCAAGTGCACACATGTAATATTGATTTGAGCAATAAAGATATCATAATTTTTGTTTGGTGAAAAGCCCTATCATTGCAGCACATTGCTGTGCTTAAAAGCTACAGTCAATGCTGAATAAATTCATGATTTTATCAAAGGCAATGAATAGGGTTGCAAAATTCTGGAAAATGCAACAAAGTTGGAAACTATCCATGGGAGTTAACAGGAATATAAGCGAATTAATGGGAATTTACAAAACTGAAATTTTATTCCCTTAACAGAGAACTTGAATATAGTTGAGGAAAATATATTGTAGCATAATTTTGGCTAAATCAAGCAGATTTAATGCAGCACACTTAAATATCTCTGTTATAAAATCACATGAACACTGCAGGGCTACTGAGGCCACACCCCCTACATGCACTGTGCATTCCTCCATCACATGCACTGGTGATTTCTTCAACCCTGGAGTACTGAGGACACACTTGAGTTTGCTAACTACATAAAATGTAATGAAGAGCAATATTTTATACAACATTCATGTTTTTGTTATTCAGTGGAAGAATTGATGGTTCAGTACGAGAGTTAAAGTTTTAAAGTTCTATTTTAAAATACATCTGATGAAAGATCATGTTGTTTACATTGTTTTACTATTTAAAAAACTAAATTTTGATATTTATGTTTGGATATGATACAGTTTGTTGAAATTATCCCCAAATTCCAGTTAATTTCCATTAATTTCCCATCATTTTTGTGTAAAGTTTTCAAATTTTAATATTTCCCAAATTCCCCAGCTTAATTTCCCATGGAAAGTTTCTGGAAATTTACTGGAAGTTTACTGGAAGTGTTCCTCGCTTTTGCAACCCTACCAATGAATAATTGTGTTATCTTTGTACTTGTTCTTAATGGTAGATTTCAAGCTCTGTTCAGCACCTTTGTGGCTACCTGGACACTTGGTTGAGAGCCTAAAGCTTATTCCAAACTGTCAACATAATAAACAATGCTTGATCACATGTTTAATTAGTTTTAGCACTTTATCTTGCACTGAAATGGCTCTCAGATTACAAAGTGAGCTTGCTTTAACAAGTAGTTTCTTTTGTTTTTTGTATGTTAATAGGCTACTACCTATTTTTTGTGCTTGTTGATGTAAAAAGTTCTGATGATGTGAGAGAAATTGAGCTTATAGAGGCAACTTTAAGTAATTACCAGCAGTCATATGTTGTAGCAGATTCAACTGAAATGAGCAGCAGTGTACTATTATCATACTCTGACATACTACTAGTATTATTATACTACTATTATCAAGTAGGATGAATTATTACACGTGAGACTACAATAAGGTTGAGGCCAACATAAATAATGTATATTTCTTTCTTGTGGATGTTTTTGAGAGTAGTGAGGAGGCTGGGGAGAGATAAAAGGAAAGCACAATGAGGGAAATGAAGAGGAGTTGTCAGAGGACGCAGGACTGTGGCCAGAGAAGCTAACTGCTCAGCAGAGAGATACTCTAGTGTGCAGACTGGCTAGTCAAAGTGGAGACCTGACCAAAGTGGCACCCAAAGACAAGGATGGCAAAGCATTCCCTAACTATCTTCAAAACGTTAAGTCAGCCAATGGGTGGGAAAAGATTAGGGACTGGCTGATTCATAGTGACAATGAAAATTCTCTATTCTTTATCCCATGTCTTTTGTTCTCACATGAGCAGACTACGTTATCTAAAAGTGCACTGAACAGCAATGATGGACTTAAGTTGGCAGACATCAAATGGCAAAGAATGTATACAAAGTTCTCTGAACATGAGACACACACTCCCCATAAGCAGTGTAATGTAAAATGGAAAAGCCTTCAGCACTCTTTATTAGTAGCCAGAGGAGTTGATGGGAACCTTCAAAAACAGTTCCAGACAGAAGCAGAGAAGCATACCAAGATATTAGAGAGGCTTTTAGATGCAACTCTTCATTTAGCTTTAAGAAATCTTGCATTCAGAAGCAAATTTGGATGATGTACATAATGGCAATTTTCTTGGAACTTTTGAGTTGTTGGCCCATTATGATCCCCTCTTACAAGAGCACTTAGAAAAAGTAAGCGAACAAAGTAAGGGTCATGTTTAACTCACTACCTAAGTCCAGACACCCACAACAAGTTCACTGAGATATGTGGCAACAGTGTTCAACACTATCCCGAAAGAAAGAGAAGATGCAATATATTACTCTGTCATATTTTACTCAACACCAGACATATCTCATACAGAACAGAATGTGTCATTGCGATATGTACATCAAGACAAAGAAGACAGCAGGGTTTGGAAGATAGTTGAGAGATTTATTGAATTCAAAGATTTTCACAAAACAACAGACCAGGAAATTTCTGAAATGATTCTAGATGTGTTAGAGGCCAATGGCATATCTTTACAAGACTGCAGAGGACCAGCCTATAATAATGAAGCCAATATGTCTGGAAAGGTGAAAGGAGTACAAACCCAGATTTTAAAAGTCAATCCGCTTACTACATTCTCTCCCTGTGCTTCTTACACCCTCAACCTGGCTAGTGTACATGCAGCTGAGTCATGTTTAGAGGTCGCAACATTTTTTGGCTCTGTAAACCGCCTTTATAATCTTTTCAGTGCAACCTCAGAGCAATGGGCAATCTGCATTGACTGCATTGCTGCAGTACGAGTTGTGGCGGTGCACTTGCCCTCCATCCTTGAGGCACTGGAGTGTGTCTTAGCCACGTGCAGTTTAGCAAGTGAAGCCAAGTCTGAGGCAAATGGTTTGATAAGGTATTTCAAGACCTTTGACGATCGTCCTGCTCAGTATGGGTAAAGAGTTTGCAGTGCATTAAAAACTGAAATGTAATTCTTCAGGCCGGATACTTTTCTATTGATGTTCAGGCTGCAAACATCAAGGCAGTACAAGAGGAAATGCAGGCTCTTAGTGATAGATGGGACTCACTGCTTGCAGAGGCCCCTCTAGTAGCGCAAGCAATGGATGTCCCTGATCATTTTTGGACTGAAGAGAGACGGAAGCACAAAAAGAAATGCCTGTCTGATGAAATGACACAACTAGATGCAACTACTGAAGACAGTGCAGACAACGCATTCAGGAACCAAATAGTTTTTGTTGCAATGGATAGCATCATCAGTGCATTGAGTGCCAGATTCCAGACCACAGCAAAGATTTGTGAAACATTTGCACCTATTCTGAAGCTGACAGATATGACTGCTTACATTTTTTATTATGGCAGTTTTAGTTTTTTGGATTTGTTTCTCCTGTTCAAAAATAAATGTTTTTAAAATCAAAACTTGCATCAGTATCAATTATTAAAATGTTACTACACAAACCTGATGTAGCCTAAGGTTTAAAGGTATTTGAGCGCAGGTAGGCCTAATGCATCAATTCAGGTGGTGAATGAAAGAACCAGTCATTACTATAATCTGATTTGATTATAGATTAAAACACTATTTATGCTTGTTTATATTCAAATAATTAAATTTTTTTTCATTCAAAATAAAAAAAAAAAAATTGCTAACCCGCATCATACAATGGCATGTGTAGGCGGCCCACTGACATTGAGAGTGTACAGGGCCCAGAATTTGGTGCTACGCCCCTGATTGCCTAAATAGGTAGGTTTTCATTACATTTCCTCCCAGTCGTTGTGTCTCCATGCAAAATTGTCCCTTTAAGAAGTCATGTAAAACTTCCACATATCGACACCACGTGAGTGGCGCCACTGATCGCAGCAAAAATGCACCCACAGCAGAGGACAATAACAACAATTCGACAACGTAAGATGCTGGGATGGCTGTCGCGTTTGAGCTTCTGTTTGCTATGTCGCTATAAAGCCCTTCACCAGCAACTCTTCCATCTTTACAAAGCCGGTTGTTTGGCGACATCTGCTCATATCATTTCCCACCGAGTTACAACCAAAATGGATGGTTTAACCAATGCTCCCACCCAGCGACTCGACCGAGCCATTTCTGAGTACATAGTCTAAGGCTGAATCTTGGTTGCATCCTCAAACTGCCCTAAATGCAGCACTATCTGGCCGTCCAGGTCCAGTGGAGACATAGGCGTACCATGAAGCTCTGGTAAAATTACCCCAAAGTTCTGATAGTGGAAAAGAAAATTATGTCATTATCTGGTCGTCACTCTTAAAGTTGAGGAAATGTTGCATCAATTCTGTTTTAATATTACATATGTGTAGTATTTACTATGCCTCTAAGTTATATTACTCATTCAACAGATATTTTAATAACCATTAAGAGTTTGGCGGTCGTTGTGTTGTTACAATTCCAAACATGTAGTGAATATTCTTGAAGCTCTATTGTCTGTACCTTCCAACAGCATTGACACGCAAAGCAGGTATGTAACAGTGCCACAGGGGTTTAAATCTCATGTTTTATACAGTTTATATAAAACAACACTGTACGAAATACCAAATAATAAAAAAAGGTGCCTAAGTGCAGTGTTGACTAATAGGATCATGGTGTGCACATGCCCAGGAGGTAGGTGTCGATAAAAATACTTATCCTGCTCGGGTGCAAAATGAATCAGGTCAGAAAACTTGACATGATTTGACTTAGTTTGCTCCTCTGAGGTTGAACAGTACTTCACATGAACTCAACCATCTGCTAATACTCTACTTTTTTCTCGTGTTGTCCCGGCAACAGTATTGCCATCAGCAGAATGATGAAAAGCTATCAAGCTTAATTTGATGCTTGAATCAGAATGGAAGCACTTAAAATTCTGTTGTGTTGCACTGCACAAAAATCATCAATAATAGAGAAAAAAAAAATCAACAGGCAGCCGAAAGCACTGCAGAGGCACAGCTACATTTAACAGATGACATGGGGCTCCTGCTCATGAGTTCCATATTTGATTTACTTCTTCATTTGTGATTTTATTCCTCAAGGGTTGCTCAATAATTCTTGTGGCTTTTAGATGTTTTGGCAAAGTGATGCCTGCTCTTTTCCCTTTCAAGTTTGGCAGAACTTTCATACAGTATCAGATCAACATGTTATAAAAATATATTGCTCATTGACAAAATAAAATGTATGTCTGCTTTTAGGAAGGCATTTTTGATTTACTGTGCAGTGACATGGTGATTTCTATTGTGTGGTTATTCATTTTTTTCGTTTTCAGGAGTAAAATGTTAATCTCATTTTTAGCAGCTAATTTCACAAAAGATTTGCTGGTCTGGAACAGAAACTAGACTTTGTCGATTTTCATGCTTAGTTTTTTTCATTTTCACACTATATATAATCATCTACAGACGTGGACAAAATTGTTGGTACCCTTCATTAAATCAAAGAAAAACTCATAATGGTCACAGAAATAACTTTAATCTGACAAAAGTAATAATAAATAAAAATTATATAAATGTTGACCAATGAAAGTCAGACATTGCTTTTCATCCATGCTTCAACAGGAATTATTTAAAAAATAAATGCATGAAACAGGCCTGGACAAAAATGATGGTACCCCTAGAAAAGAATGAAAATAATGTGACCAAAGGGACATGTTAATCCAAGGTATGTCCACTAATCAGCATCCTAGGTGTCTACAATCCTGTAATCACTCAGTGGGCCTATATATAGGACTCCAGGTAGTCACTGTGTTGTTTGGTGACGTAGTGTGTACCACACTCAATATATGTATCTATCTATCTATCTATCTATCCATCCATCCATCCATCCAGCCAGCCAGCCATCCATCCATCCATCCATCCATCCATCCGCATTTCATTCAAAAATCTGATTTCCATTGGACCCAGGCAATAATTCGTATGACTACTCATTCCTACTCCACACAATCCAACTTTAAAATCCATAAAGAAATAAACATTTAAATTCTGATGTTGTCAGTCAGCATAAAGTCATGGAGGTGGACGTTACCTGCACAACTACAAGCAACATCTCCAGTCTTTCAGGCAACCTGAGTCATTTCAGTTTCCATTTCAGAGCTGAGATTTGAACCAAGATTTGAAAATTCAGATTTTTTATTTATTTATTTATTTTTGTCCTTTGGTAGTAACGTAAAAATCTGTTGGTTTCACCATCTGTAAAACAAACATTCTGAGAACCTGTGGGACAAATATTGAGGCATTTATTTATTTTTGTTGCTTTTTGAAAACCAGCTTTTGCTACAAAAAATACCACAGTGTGTTTGCAATGCAGCCTTGGAATCTTTTTGTTTTCAGTGCTGTCTGATTATGTTTATTTATAATGCATGCTACTGCCCAAAAGTGCTGTAGTCAGTGTTAGAGCTAAAAATCAACAACAACAATAATGACAGCGCTATGTGAATGTACACTAAGGCAGTGTGCTTTGCTGGGAACTATCTCCACAGCTTGCTGTTCTCTGCTTTTCCAACATCATGCTTCACTTATTCATATGAAGTGGCATCCTCTCCTTTTCATGCTGTGATTAAACAGCTGGAAGGAGGTGAGAGCCATATATTCTCATTAACAACTCACCTAACACTGAAGCTAATCAGAGGCTCCTGGCATCACTGGGCTCTCTTGGAGTGTCGCTATTCATCAGGCAAGACCGTGATCAGAATTAGTTCTTGCTGAGTAAAAACTTGACAAAAAACAGGGAGTGGAGCGCAGAAGGACTTTTATCCAAATAAATCAAGATGAGTGCCTGGCCTACATGGAATTGTTTCTGCAAATCTGTCGTTTGGCTTTCGTTTTATTTAGGTTTTGGCAGGAAAAACACTAATGTGGAGTGCAAACAGGAGAGTCGGTCATTGTTCTCCTGCTGCATTTAGAGCAGGGTGCTCAAATCTTTTCACTCAGAGGACCAAAATGAAGTTCTATCATAGCGATCTGGGCAAAATCTAATATTTTACGAAAAACACAAATACTAATGGTATAATAAAGTGCTTGTATTATACAGTCATTTAACATTATTTTCTTAGTAAATATTAAACAAAAACACAAATATGAAAAAAAAAAATCATACATAGGCATTTAGAACACATATCTAATAATCAGTATTTTATTGATTTGTGATCTAGTATTGATATTAGGGGGGAAATGATCTTCTTGTCAACATTTTTTTAAATCTCTTGTCCCTGTGCCACTGACGATGCTGCTCCATGTTGGCAACAGCTGCTAAAACTAGCAGCCGGCATGGTGACCCATGGAGGCAGTTTGATCCTGTCTGGTGCTGCAGCAAAAGCTTGTGGAGCATTGCATAAATTGTTCAAATATGACTATTTGTGGTCTTTTAAACTGTGTAAATGTAAATATTAGCTCAATTCTACTCTACGTGCCCCTTATAGTTGCTTGTATTTCAATTTTAAACCTAATTTGTGATATTTCATATGTATTTATGTATATGTATTATGTAAACTCTTTTTTCGTAAAGTGCCTTGAGATGACATCTGTTGTGAAATGGCGCTATATAAATAAACTGAATTGAATTGAATTTCAAATGTATGTTCATTGGACCTATGTATAAAAAAGTGATACACGTGGAAGAATATTATTTGTGCATATTAGCATTAAGCTTTGTATCAGTAGAAAACCAGCAGTATTTTCGATTGACCATTGACCCCAGAACTACACAGGGGGAGCTGGTCAATAGCTTGAAGAGAGCAGGGACCAAAGTTTAAAAAGTTCCTGTCAGTAGAACACTACATCATCCTCTTTTAAAACCAAGCGTTGCTCAAAAGGTCACCCTACTTAAGTCATCACATGTCCAGGCCCGTCTGAAGTTTGCCAGTGAACATCTGGATGAGACACATGAGGCATGGGAGAAAATCATGTGGTCAGATGAGACCAAAATATATTTTTTGGTCTAAACTTTACTCGCCACTTTTGGAGGAAAAGAAGGATGGGTTGCATGCTAGGAACACCTTCCCTGCGGTAAAGCATGGCGATGGAAACATGCGTTGGGGGTGCTTTTCTGAAAAGGGGTCAGGACAAGTGCACTGTATTAAGGAGAGGATGAATGGCATCATGTATTGTGAGATTTTGAGCATAAACCTCCTTCCCTCAGTCATAGGATTGATGATGGGTTGTTGCTGGGTCTTCCAACGTGAGAATGACCCAAAGCACACAGCCAGGAGAACCAAAAAGTGGCTCTGTAAGAAGCAGATCAAGGTTCTGGCGTGGCCTAGCAAGTCTCCAGACCTAAATTCAACAGAAAATCTTTGCTGGGAGCTGAAACTCTTCATTGCTCAGCAACAGTCCCGAAACTTGACAGATCTAGAGAAGATCTGTGTGAAGGAGTGGTCCAGGAAACATTAAGCCTATATAAATGCAAACAAAAGCTTCTGTTTCAAATATTAATTTTGATTACCTCAGGTGATCAAATACGTATGTGCGTCAATGAAATACAAAGAAATTCTTTTAAAAAAACAATACACATACAACATACATGCAATGTGATCTCCTGACTTTCAATATTAAATGCTGTCTCTCACAGTGGAAGTGCACCTACAATGCGAATTTCAGAATCCTCTGTAATTTCAAAGTGGGAGAACTTCTAAAATCCCAGGGTGATCAAATACTTCTGTTCTTTACTATGTTTCCCAAATATTTATTTTTGTATCATTCATTTTTTAAGCTTTTCTTCTTGGGAATTGCTGGAAATTTTTGGAACATGGACAAAATAAATAAATAAAACATATATAGAAAGCCAGTTGAGCCCCAGTTTGCACATTTTTGTTAAACAGACTATGAGACAACAGAGCAATGAAAGACCCTTAACAACATCTTGAATATTCACATTGTAAAAAAAAATAAAAACGGTCACACAAGATGGCAGCATATTGGAGTAGCTCTGTTCTGATTTGGTCTTTTTATTGGCTTTCGTTAAACGTTTTATTTTATTGGGTTAAAATGCTGCTTTAATGGACAATTATTCCCTCTGGTTTTGGGTGTTTACGTTTTTCCTTTAGGATTTTTGTAATGTTATCTAACTGTGGCAACAAAGTATTGTTTATTCAACTAGGAGCAGTTGATAAGTTTGAAAGGTCAAATAATAACTGAAGTATGACCCCAGAATCGAAGAGGAAGTGAAAAGGAGGCTTCTTGGATGCAGAGAAGGACCAAAGGGGAGAGAAGGAGAAAGTTCAAACCTGATGTTCATTTCCCCAATTCCAGTCAGCCGGAAATAAAAAAAGGTGTGGTGAAAGGAAATGAGGTTGATTTGCAGTGTTTGCCAACAACTGATTGTATCATCCAGGATGTGATGCTGTAGAATATCATCTCTACCACCTGGAAATGTAACTTTTAGTGTCAGGACTTATGTCTACATGTAGTAAGGAGTCAAACACAGACATGGGCTAAGTGTCAGTTACTTTATTACCAGTTTGAGCATTACTATAATGATCCAGAGAAAGCAGGCTGAGATGACGAGACAGGGAAGACAGGAATCGTCAGAAGTAGACACAACATGAGGAGACGACAATGAACTGATAATGAATGAGAGTAGGTGAGGAGTATAAGTAACAGAGAAGGGAAGGAGGCTCAGGTGTGGATGTTTGGGGAGATAGGTGAAAAGATGATGAGGAGAGTGAGTGAATTGGGCAGCATAACATTTAGCATGTAATTACAGCCATAATGAGACTGTAGTACAGCAACAGCTGAATGCAAAGAAATATTATTCCTTCCCATAGCATCACCATAAACGACAACTCTTGTAAAGTAGTTTGGATGATGGAATTTACAAAAAAAAATGTAGTTTCCTTATGGGATAATTAAAGTATTTTGAATGAACAAGAAAATAAACAGTCTGTAAAAAGACAGATTGCTTTATATGAACACTTTGTTTTCATGTTTGCTGCCTGTGAAATGGTTAAAATAGCAAAGAAGCAAAGTGCAGGAAGCATTGACCATGTTTCTTTTCTCTACTGTGAAACTGTGAATATAAGCAAACCTCCCGCCAGCAAACAGGTACCAGGATCAATAGTCCTCCACTGGACTAATTAAAAGGTGTGTGAAACAACTGTAGAGAAGGAAAAAAACTCAGAGGCATCCTCATACTTAATCAAGTGACCAACACTTGACTCTTCTCAGGCTACTTTAGTCATTGAAATAGCAACCACCCAGTAATTTGTCTAATTTTTGATGCATAGACCATAGCAGAAGTATTCCATACAAGAAATAACAACGTTTTTTTTTTTTTTTTTCTAGTAACCCTTAACCTCATTAAGTTATATTAATAATGGTGGCTAATGGAGTTCTGTTTAAGTAGTTAAGAGAAGTTACAGCCTTGTGAAACTATTCATATTACTTTACATTTTGCTTATTTTGCTAATTTCTAATTCATTTGTTCTGTATTTTTTGTTTTTGTAAAAGATCATCACAGAGTAGTACTAACAGACAAATGTAAGTTCAGAAATGTTTTATGTGTGGCGCATATATACTATAATTATTCCAACCTGAAAAATTTTTTTTTTAAATGTGCCTTCAAGAGCCACAAATAAATATGGTATTTCTGCTAAGGACTGTACATAAGAATTTACTATTTGTTGTATGTTATTTAGCTTGTAAAGCTGCTATTTTTCACACATACTCACCAGTCATTCACACAGCAGAAACCTAATGCATTTATATTACAGTGTACCAATTGAAAGGTTATTCTCCCTCTTTATATTGATTGTCAGAGTAGTAGTTGAGAGCTGAGTGCGTTAATCGCCCATGCCTTTGCATGAAATAGATTCTTGGTTTTAGTGGAGCTGTAGCGAACAATTCATTTAGCACCAGAGCACATGTTTTATATACAGAATTATTTTATATGGATATCTGCTTTTGATTTGCAATATATATATATATATATATATATATATATATATTCAAAAAGAATTTATTGATGCCGGACAAAAACTAAGTGTTGTTGTAACTCAAACTAATTATTTCTTCAAGGAGTTGTTGGAGACGATGGTGGCTGTGGGGAGAAAGGATTTCCTGTAGTGATCTGTTACTGCAAGACTGAAGAAGCGTCTGACTGAAGATATTATTGCTGTTGGATAGTTTCATGAAGAGGATGCTCAGAGTTGTCCATAATTTGTTTAATTTTATGAAGAATTCTTTTTTGCATCATCATCTCCATTTGTTCCACAGTCGTTCCTAGAACAGAACCAGCCTTCTTCATAAGTAAGTTCTGAAACATTTACCTTCCAATCCGATGTGGTTCTTAGTCTACTCGCTCTTTTACAGTATGACTATTATGGTGCGTTGATATCGCACTCTTTGTCTGCGTCAAGCAACACTCCCAGCGCATCTAATTTGAGATATATACATTTTTAAGCTGAAGCTTGCAAAGCGCGTGGGTGGGCCTTTCTCTGCCGGATGTTTTAAACACTAGCAGATCGTGATTGGCTACGTCAGGCGATGTCACTACAGTGAGATGCTCTAATTTTTTGGTGCACTGTGTTAGGGTCGTCAAAAGTTCTAGTAGCTAGTAGCTGAACTTCTGCATTGCTTGCCACTTAAACAGCCACAGAGACTCTGACGGACTCGACCATAGACTTTACATTTGATCTTGATGCAACTGATGCCGGCGTTTGAGGCGGTGTAAACTCTCCATTAGCCAAGTGATCAAACATCAGCTATTAACTAAAGGGTATTACCCATACCCACTATTGGTCATTCTCTTAACAAAAACTATAAAAAGACTGTGCAAAGAGAGAGTTAATGTATTAAACTGACTGAATAGGATGGAGATAAAAACAAAAGACTGGAATTCAACTTTGTTTTTAATTGTTTTTGTGAAACTGTTCCTTTCTACCAGACACGTCAGCAGCATGTCATACTGTTGGCCACCGCTGTAATCAGTATAATCCTTTCCACTGGAGGCGAAAGCAGCACGAGTTTGCCCCGTCACAGGAGCGTCATGTCGCAGCACTTTTCTAAATATACGCGGCAGTCCTATTTTCTACACGCTACGCCTGTGAAACGTGTAAATTTCAACATTTTGGATAGGGGAAGACAGGAAATCACACGCCTCAGCATCCGGAAATTTTCAAAAATAAAAAAAGGTCATTGGAGGCGACTGTGGCTCAGTGGTAGAGTAGTTGGCTTGCAATCGGAGGGTTGAAGGTTCAATTCCAGCTTCCTCCGGTCACGAGTTAATGTACCCCTGGGCAAGGCACTTAACCCCAATCCTACATCATCCTACCGAGCCATGTTGGCTATTGGTGTATGAATGTGAGTGTGAATTGGTGAATGCGGCTTCAATGTACGGTGCTTTGAGTGGTCAGTATGACTAGAAAAGCGCTATATAAGTTCAGTCCATTTACCTCGGATCGCCACTAACATTATTCTTTTGCACTTTGAAGGATTTTGTATATTCTCTGACATAACATAAATGAATATAAAACGGACAGAACATAAAACACAGACCTTTTGGAGCCATGTTGTAGTCTTTTTTTCCTGCTTGTTGTTGCGTTTACTGACAAAACCACGCGTTATTTTGCTGATCTCGGGCTCTCTCGGTGACAGCTGCTTCCCTGGTGTGGGGACATTGGTGTGAACGGGCATATCTTAAGCTGAGGTTATCATCATTAGTTAGTTGTTCACAGGAGCTTACCAGAAACATTTGTATTATGTTCATTAATCCGTGCTTGTGTGTAGTGAATGTGTAATTCTTAGTTTATTCTACCAGATCCGAACTATTGGTTTGGTTCTGTACAGTTTGTTGTTTTTGTTTTGTATTACTGTTTCTCTGCCGTCCGGCAGAGGTGGAGGACTGGGATGTTTTCTTGTGTTCTTTATTTGCCTCCCTTTCTTGTGTCGTCGGTTCGCGCCTCTGTTGGTCCGGTTTCTTTTCTTCACCTTCTTCCTTTCTCCCTTCTTGTCTCGGTTTAGTGTCCATGATGTCAGGAAATTGAACCCACAGTAATCACTAATAAAGATTTTTCATACATATACATCAAGTGGCGTACTACAGCGAAGCTGTAATACTCTGCTTGGGAAAGTAAAACTGTTGGGCTTGTACTTGGTACTCAGACACCAATTCTGAGTAGCATACTGCTAGACAGGACACGTTAAAAAAAAAAAAAATAAATAAATAAAAATACAAAAGCTGCTTCCCTGCTGCTACGTGCTGCTGACGCCCCCCGGGGAAAGTGCCAAGCAGCAGAATACGCGAGTAAAACGTGCTGCTACTGTAACATTCTGCTGACACGACCAGTGAAAAGCCCGGTTTACTTTAAAAAGAAAGATAATACTCTAATTTGGTCTCATCTGACCACATGATTTTCTCCCATGCCTCATGTGGATAATCCAGATGTTCATTGGCAAACTTCAGACGGGCCTGGACATGTGATGACCTAAGTAGGGTGACCTAGCGAGCCATGCTTGATTTTAAACAAGGATGATGTAGTGTTATACTGACAGGAACTTTTTAAACTTTGGTCCTTGCTCTCTTCAAGCTATTGACCAGCTCCCACTGTGTAGTTCTGGGCTGATTCTTTAACTTTCTTATCACCAGTGATGCCTCATTAGGGGAGATTTCGCATGGATAACCAGTCTGAGGCAGATTAACAGTCATTTTTAGCCTCTTCCATTTCCCAACAACTGCTCCAACAGGTGATTTATTTGAACCAAACTGCTTGATAATTGCCCCGTAGCCTTTTCCAGCCTTGTGGAGGTCTACAATTTTGTCTCTGGTGATTTGTTACTGCTCTTTGGTCTTGTCCATGGTAGTAGTTGGAGTCTGACCGATTTTGGGGTATACATGTATCTTTAACAAGCTCATACAGGTGCTACTAATTTAGATTAATAAGTGGAGTAGGAGTAGTATCAGGTCATATTGATTGTCATGTGTACAAATACGATCTTTAAAAATAATACAATATGATTTCCTGATTTATTTATTTTTATACTGCCTCTCACACTGGAAATACAACTACAATGTTAATGTCTGACCCCCTCCATAATTTCTAAGTGGAAGAATTTGCAAAATTGAAGGTGTTCAAATTCTTCACTTAACATGTGAAGTGCATGTTGTTTACCAGGTAACACATGTGATAACATGTGAATGAAATACTGAGCCGATGTGACTTTTCCGTCAAGGAAAACAGGATCCAGCCCATCACCAGTAAGGTGTACAAGCCAATAAGTGCATTTTCCTGCTTGTCATCATGTCTGAAATAGGTCTAGTTTAGACATTTTATATATCAAGAACATTCAAAGGACTATAAAGTTGCTACTGACCTGAGTATAAAATACTCATGGTCCTATTTCACCTTTTGTTACCTGTAATGAAGGTCTAAGGGAAGACATCATTCATCTGCTAAGCTCTGCCTTGCCTTCAGACTCACCGTTTATTTTCCTGTAAATGTATTCTCCTCCACACATTTCCCTCTTTGAGAATTTTTTAAAACATGTTTGAGACCTTCTTTTCTGGACCACGTCCAGATAAAAAGAAGGTACTGTCCAGGCTGTGCATCGATTTTTCTACACCTGATCTCAGGAGTTTTTGAAGACAAATCCACCAAACAGCAGCTACAGCTTACTCATTCCTCAGAACAACAGGGTCATTGATTGTGTTGTAGAAATTACCAAGAATGTAGTTATCTGGCTATCGAAAGTTAAAGGGACTGCTTATGGCAGTCAATAAGATCAATAATTTATGGAAAATTATTGTCATTTGGGGCACCACCTTAATCAGGAACTATTTTAATGGCCAAATGTCTATATCGGTCTCATAATCTGAAGGAGTGAATTATTTGCCATTTATTGACCATAAACTTTGCAATACGTTTGTGTTGAATCAAGAACGACAACAGTTACTTTCCACCAATACAAGATTTATTCATAGAAAGAAAAATGAAAATAAGAAAAAACATTTTGATCACCAAGCTAGAAAAGAACTCACTACTGATTTAAAATAAAATTAATAGCTAAAAATAAAAGAACACAAAAGATGCTATGTAATAAGATGAGGAACCATGAATTCTGATATGAATCTGGAGGGATCGGGGTCCTTTAATAACCAAGGCTTGATCTGCAGATGCTGGAATAAAGTGAATTAGTTTCACGAATTGTAATTAGTTTAACTAATTTAGCACCAGTGGTTTACCTTTAAATCAATAAGCAATGTAAGAAAACAAAACATTATTTGGATTAAGACATCCACACTGTAAAAAAAGATTAGTTGACTCAACTTAACTAAGTCAAGTCATTTTGTTGCTTTCACTGAGTTAATTTGAGTCAACTTATAGTGTCAAGTTTATTACACTTCAAAACACTAATTGATGCAACATGCCGTTTGTTTACTCAACTTCCTGTATCAAGTAAGTTGGACTTTAAAATATTATTTGAGATAACTTTAAGAGATGTTGGTTGAATTTATTTGCTCAAGTTCCTACAACTGTGAATCAAGTTGGCTAAACATGGAATACATAATTGATACAACTCGCGATTTGTTGACTCAACTTTCTGTATCAAGTAATGTGGACAGGAAAACATTACTTGAGATAACTAAAAAAGATGTTGGTTTAACTTTTTTTATCAGTTTAGGGCAACATTATTATTATCTTTTCTCATGCTCTATTGCCAATTTACTTGAGTTTACAGAAATTGCTAGATTTCAAAAATTTAAGCAAACTAATATCTACAAAAAATCTACATGAGAATTGGGCAGTCAAACTTAAATATTAACACATGAAAAAATAGCTGAAAAGTAAGAGATGAAATTATATAAAAAGTAAGAGATGAAAGATGAAATCCAATTCAATAAGGACCTTTATTAAAACCCCAACAAGTCCAACTTCAACCAGCCTTGCTTTAAAATTGAGACATCAAAAAAAGACCTTCCTTGGGACATGTTCAAAAGTTTGCCTTTACACTCTCTAACACACTTTTGCTTTTGGCTGCTTACTAACTGAAATTACACTGTTCCACAAATAATAATATAATACATAAAAATAAGTGCAGCCTTCGTTTGGGGAAAAACAATAACTCTCCAAATTCAACTGAGTCAATTGTTGTGGATGTTCAGAGTTGCTGCAGTAAATTGCAGAAAGATTTGTAAAAACAAAACAAAAAATGTATCTCTGAGAAACTTGCTCAAATGTCAGTCAGAAAATGAACACATTCAAACATTACAGAAATCTCCACTCTGTTCATGTTTGCTCTATAACATAAAATACAATTTATTGTCTGCAAGTGACATTTCCTCCACAGAGAGCAATAGACATCTGTTAGAACATAAAAACAAACTGTTGTGACCCACAGAAGGGCTTTACATTTATTTATTTATTTACATTTGTATTGCTTGTGTGAGTGTATGTGCGTGTGTGTGTGTGTGTGTGTGTGTGTGTGTGAGAGAGTGAGTTAATGAGTGTGTGTGTGTGTGAGAGTTAGTGAGCGTGTTTGTGTGTGTCTGTGCGTGTGTGTGAGTGAATGAGTGTGTGCTTGTGTGGGTGTATGTGCGTGAGTGTGTGTGTGTGAAAGTTCTGTGTGTGTGTGAAAGAAAGTGTGTGTTCTTGTATGTGCATGAGTGTGTGAGAATTAGTGAGTGTGTCTGTGCATGTATGTCTTAGTGAGTGAGTGTGTGCTTGTGTGAGGGGGTGTGCGCGTGTGTGTGTGTGTGAGTTAACGAGCGTATGTGTGTGTGTGTGAGAGAGAGAGAGAGTTAGTGAGCGTGTCTGTGTGTGAAATTTAAACTAACAAACTCGTTTATCTATCTACTTCAAACTAATTTAAACTTTAAACTACTTTAAAGTAACTTAAGCTAACTTAAACTAATTTAAACTTCAAACTAACATAAACTTCTTTAAACTTTCTGGTCCGGCTTTCTCAAGCCAACTTAAAGTTGTCTCGACAAACTTTTTTAGAAAATGGCAAGAAAATTAGAAAAAAAAAAAATTATAAAATTAATTCCTCATGGCCAAATGCAGAAACATCCTCCTGAGCCATCCCTCTAACTGAGCAGTTTATTCTTTAGAGAGTGGACCCTGGGAGTGCACATCTCAGACCCGATTCCCATGAACAGGCGCTGAATCACCTCAAAAGTATATTTCATCTCTTTTGGATAGTCAAGGTTCAACATGTACAGCAGGCCCATCAGGTTCACAAAAGCGTTGGGTACATCACCAAGATGACGCATGACAATCTTTTCCTCAATGACAATGGCAACATCGTTGTAGGAAACTGGAAGGGGCTCTTTCACATCTTCAATGACCAAAAGGATTCCAATCACCATTCCTTTGATGAAGTCCTCCCCAGGGTCTGTTGGCTTCATGCAAAAACAAACAAAAAACAAAAAGGTGCCTGTGCTTTAGACATGTTTGGCTATATAGTGTATCCACACAGAGGATGCCTGAAATGATGTGTAACCATTCCCATTGTGAACTAGTTTTTGTATCAATAAACAACATTTTGCTGCTTACCTCACATCTCTTCATCAATGTAGAAGGATTTTCCTTCATGTACCATGGCAGTCCCTGCAAAGCTGCTGCTCTCTTCCTTTGGTTTGATGCCTGCAAAAGCACAATACGTGAATTCAGCTGATATCAGAACTCTGATTTTTGTCATCCCTCAAATGACAGAAACTGAGCTTTCAGTTCAAAGAGGTAACTTGAACTCTGGCCTTCTCTCCATCTACTCCATCTTACAGAGCCATTTTCTTATTTATTCAGTCTGTATCAAATGCCTATCCAAGTACATTAATTAGAGGAGGTTTACTGTCTGTCATAATCTACATCCTGGTCCCTCTCCTCAGTGGGGTTGCACAATTAATGTGGACCACAACTACAACAAATATGCACTTACATCCTTGTCGAGACTCTCCATTAAGGATGTCATGTCTTGAACTTCCTCGAAGCGCTTCAACCGGAATAACTGAAGAAGTTTATGCAGATGGCTGTCCAGACCCTCATAGAATTTATTGATGTCCATTGAAGTGAGCCTGGTGAATTCCTTGGCGATCTATATGGAGAAGTAACATTACAGTTTTAGTTCAAGTTAAAAGTCACCTAAATGTTCACATTTCAGCACTACAACTGACATGTTGTCAGACATGTGACGTACAGCGGAGACCTGTCTCAAGGTGCATATTTCATTAATATTAACTTCAACCTCAACGATCTGTGTCCTCAGATGGGCAGATTGGCTTGTGTGACAGGTTATTGAGTTTTATTAATGTTTACATCAGACTGATATGTCAGTGCTTTGTTAAGTTGTCGTGATAATTCATACATGCTAAGTAACAAGGCTGTAAGTTTAACAAATCAGTATGTACTACTATGATTTAAGTAGTTAAATAAAAATATGTAATTCATATCAGTTCAAGCATTATTTCATATCATAACATATAGGAGTGGGCTACAGGAAATATCAATTTATGTTTAATGTGTCAAATATTCTGTTAGTCATAACAGAGCAAGTTATTGCTTGCGTCTGTAGATTAAAAAAAGATTAAATATTTCCATGTTTTTATATTCCGGGTCACATCAGAAGTCATCAAATTAGTCATAAGTTGAATTGTTGAGGGTGTTTTTACTGTTATCAAATGTATAAATGGGTCGGTTTGACCCTCAACATTATTTAAGCGTTACATAAATGTTACTTAAACAATTTTTAATTTTACTCCAAAATATTTCACTTTAGTAGCACATGTGCTCAATGGGAGGAATGTTAGCATAGAGCCCTGCAATATACACAATACAACATTACTACTTTGCTATGACTAAGAAAAAATGTACACATTTTACCTGTCTTTCAGTAAAAAGGGCAGGCCATCTGACTCTCATTTCGGCCACAGGTGGCTCCTCTTCAACGATCTCCTGTCTTCTCAGTGCATATGTGGCATTCATTGCATCATCGATGTAGGCCAGGTTTGGGGTTGTTTTTTTCATCTCCTGGACCATCTTTTCTCGATCTTCTTCAAGACTTCTTCTGTCTCTTCCCTGGGGGAGATCTGGAAGAAAATTTGTTTCAGACCGTCTAGGTTTCTTCACTTTGTTTCTCTTCCCTCGCGTGTCCCCAGCACCTCTTTTCTCAGAATTAACCTCCAGTTCTCGGCAGCCCACACCTTTCAATTTCTGTCTGTAATTGCCCATCTTGAACTTTATGCTATGTTTCCATCCATACCATCCAGATGTGGAGCCAGGTTCTGTAAGGCAAGAATGTTTTTCAACAAGTGCCTTAGCTACACATCCAAAATGTTCAAGTGTAGGGTAGGTGATGAATGAATATATTGTTTCAGCAAGTTTGAGCAGAATCTGAGACTTTATGTCCCTTGAAATGGATAGAAGTGCTCCACTTTCTCTAAAAGCATCATTGCCCTGCCTGAGCTTCAGCTCAACATCATATGAGAAGGTGGGAATGGGGAAATAAGCTGGCCATTGCTGTGAACGCCGACCTACAAAGCACTCTGTTTGGCTGCTCAATGAAGAGGATGTCGTCGGAGATGATAAATGAGCTAAAGATGATGCTGCCAGAGATGATGGTACAGCAGAGCTAGAAGTGTCCAAACTTGAGTCTGAAGAGACAGGGAAGAAAACGACTTGCAATGTCACCTTGTCCTTTGGTAGATCATCAACACACGTGAGGTTACAGAAGTCTTTGAAATCCTCATCTTCATATTGAAGGTCAAATGAAGAGCGTAACTGCAGTTTGTTTTTCAACACCAGTTTAAGGCCGTCAACCGAATCTGGAACAGAGTCCAAGCGGAGCTTTCTAATGTCCTGTGCTGAAATGATCACACGCAACAGCATCTTCTTGCGACTGAGAAACTCTCAGGACTTCTCTGCTGATGAAGAAAAAAAGAAAGAATGTAAGAAAAGACAAAATGAACAATAAAGAAACATTAATAAACATGAACATTCATACACATTTTATTCTGTTTAAATCCTGTTTTTACAATTATGGACATACTGCATGTTTTTCAGAGGAAGAAGAGGAACACACCATTTAAAGTAAAATAACAGCCCAACTATACCTTAATGAAGCAAAAAAACTTTTGATGTCACCATCAGTTTGCCTGCTTTTGTGTATGGATACAGGGGTTGATATCCATTTAGTTCGTGTAATTCCACAATCACCAGTTCAGAAGACTGTTTTTTCATCAACTCATAACTCCGCAGGTGCTCCATGTACCATGCATGATATGGTTCTATGAGGAAAGACACTTTGCTGGACACAACTACAATTTTAACCAGCTTCCCAAAGTCAGGCAGGCCACTGGTGTGCCCCACTGACAGAAACATACCCTCTGAATACTTTGTGCCATAAAGGCAGGCATGGGTTGCAAGAGACACAAGACTTATGTTTCCATATTTCAGCTCTACAGCCCGCCTCATGGAGTGCTCGAGTGCATCAGGTGAAACAATTGCAGTGTGTCCAACTTCCATATCAGGTCTGAAAAGACTTGGCAAGTCTAGATGGTAAGCTAAAGAAAGCTGGTGTTTTGTTGATAGTGTGAGCAAGATGTTTCTGAAATTGTGAGAATCATGCACCACCCTTTTAAAAAAGCTGTGCTTAGCTTCAAATCTAATGGTCCAGAAATCAACCAGGGGACCAAATCTCCGAATCAGTTCAGGATAATGTTCCAAGAAGTGGTGCTTGGGCAGGAGGTGGAAATCAGGAAACACCTCTTTTAATAGGCACCTGTGATCGGAGATTTTACACTCCAAGTATGCCAATGTCTCTTCTGAAAAACGTCCACTAGCTAGAAGCTCTACTATTTCTTTCAAATCTAACAGAATCCCCCAAGTTTTGTCATCTTCTGGTATAATGTGACCGATCATCAGAGGCAGAAGCCTCAATAGTGTCCAGTTTTCGTGGCAATTCCCACCAATAGATTTTTTCGATGCAAAATACTTTGAAATTGGATGAGGTCTGTTGGTTTTATCTGTAAATTTGAAAGGGAAGGATTCAATGATGGAATTCAGCTCATCTATTGTAAAGTAATGTTTGGATATCAGAGACTTTATGCATAGACTTAATTCCCGTGGTACTATTCCTTCAAAAAGGTCATGCATAAAATCTGGGGGGAAGCCCTGGATTGTGTGGAAATGAGAAAGTCTATCGAGAACACAGTCACTCTTTACTCCATTCACGGAAACTAACTGATGTCTGTTTAATTCCAGAAGGTCCTGTTTGTGAGCTTCAACTGTCCGGAGTGGAAATACTCTCTCCTTTACCTCGTGAATGTCAATATCTTGCCGACTAGCTAAACAAAACCGACAAAATTTGTCGACATTAAAACTCTCATGAAACCCAGCAAGTGAGTGGGCCCCCAAGTTGTCTGCAGACACATACAGCACAGTACCTCTAACAGTTGTTCCCAATTTCTGAACATACAATCCTTGCTGCTCAAGTACTTCAAGGTCTTTTAGCAGTGGTTCAAGAATGGCTCCATACCCATATTTCTTCACATCATTGCTATGACACAGACATGCGAGGTAGATTGACTGTACAGATGATCTATATCGTATATGTAAATTTGAAATCACCCAATAGACTGCACAGACCTTGTGCTTTTTTTTTTGATGTACCTAGTGGGTTGCAAACTTCAAAGTCGTCTATATACAGTCCTAGGGCAATGCTAAGATCTTCTGACGAGAGCAAATTATTGTCTTTGTAATATAGACCATCTCTGTATGTTTTGTACTGAGACAAGTGTTCAATTGTTTCAATATGTCCTGTCTCCAAGACTTTATCTAACACATCATTACGACTTAACAGCTCTGTCAGGACTTTCAAAACCGGAATATAAACAAATTTCCGTCTTGAAGATGCATCTAAAACATATTCAATCGGCTCAATGACTTTAAATTTTTTCTTGTAAAAAGTTTCTCTTTTGTATTCAGAGCCAAAAGGCCCGTCTTTTAAAAAGAAACTTAGGGGGTTTACTTTCTTAACTATCTCGGTTATAGCAGCAGTGATTGCACTGTTTTCTGCACAATTATGCTTGATCAGTACACTTTCAATTATTTTTGGTGTGCACTCTTCTACAACTGAGCTAATACTACAAAGCTCATTTATTATTTCCTGAGTTGTTAATTTAGACACATGCAAATTTGTTTGCATACGCAGTAAGAGAGATGCAATTTTGTGTTCAAGTAAATCATGCAGATCTTGATCCTCTATTAAATCATCTGTTGAGTCTAGATCGTCTGAATGTGTCTCAAAGTCTGTACTTTCAGAGTTTAAAGTGCCTTGAATAAAAGTTTGATACAGGTTTTCTCGAAAATTGTCAACGGTACAGAGGTGATGTTTCTTACTCTTATGTGCACGAAAAGTACTGTACACTCTCGACTGAAAACTACAGTCTTTAAAGGGACATTTAACAGTTTCCTTATTGTGTAGGTGTATTTTCAGATGTGCAAAATACTGTGTATCACTACAAGTCTCTAAAAAATTGCACAGTTCACAATTTAACCTTGCAGTCACCTGCTTTGAACGGGCTTGACTATGGTCTCTAGTTAAATGTTTTTTCAGAGATGATTCTGTCCTAAAGGAGCACACACAGTCTGCATAGACACAGGGAAGAGGATAGTTCCTTGCCTGATGACAGTGCTTCAGCTTATAATGGACAATTAGTGTGCGTTGGTTCGGAGAGGAGAAATTGCAACACTTGCAGGACCACCTCATTGAAGGGTAGTTGCCCCAAACAGCGCTGTGCTGAAGTGAAGTGCTACACTGAAGTGAAGTAACCCTGTACAGAAAAAATACAAAGAAAGAAAGAAAAAAACATATACAATCGTTATCAGCAAAATTGGGTTAATTATTTTTCATGTAGTATGAAATACTTTTTCCTATTTAAAGCGGGTCGATCCGATTTTAAACGTCATAGGGCTCCTTTTCCACTGGCCCCAAAAAAAACATAGACAGTAAAAGAAATGGACAGAGTGACGTCGTAGATTTCAACGGAGACCAGTGAAGTCTTTTTACATTTTTTTACAAAAACATCTGCTACGGAGCCATAACGTGAGATACAAGGTAACGGAGCCTTTTATACATCGTGATGTTTCTTTAGAATTAAATAATGGACAAATAAAGTCTTTAAACGCTTCAGATGTAAAGTTATTCGCAAAGTGACGTCAAAATGAATGGCAGTCAATGGAATGCTAACGGCGAGTGAGTGCCAGGTAGCATCAAAATGGCGCCATAGGAGGTACGAGTTGTGGAGAAAGGCAATTTTAAATGTATTTACTTGGACGGCTGAACTGAACGGATTATTGTGAGTTTTTAATCAGTTTCCGCGCTTTTTTCAAGTTGAAGTTGTTGTAACTCTTCATACTTTCCCCCTTTCAAAAAACCCACGTCTGATCTCCAACTGGCAGTCTGCGCGACCGTTCACCCCACCCCCACTGCTGCATGTTGCCATGGATACAGAGTGTAACGGCACACATATCACTACACTTGAAAACAATCACCTATCACTACGTGTTTATACCGCATCTAACTCAACATAAAAAATATAGTCCATACACTACGGCGGTGGTCAGTGTTTTTTTTTGCTATCTCGCCGTCTGTTAAGGTTGTGCCAGGTTGATTGAGTGCGAGCAAAGCTTCTTGTACGAGACGCGACGTCACGTAAATTGGCGGGTTGACCCGCGTTTAATGTTCCCACTGTACACACATTTTTCCATAATAATGAAGACAGGTTTAGCACCGTTTCACTTGTATAAGAGCATATTATCGGTGCCGAATACTTGTTAATGTCGAATATGAGGCTCAACCCTACATTAAATACTTGCTGTGAGCCTGTGACACTCCGGCGCTAACATGACAACCTATTTCCAAAAAATGAACATGAAATATTCATCACAGGTTATGTTTACGGATCATTAGACGACGAATGCACATTACCAACAGATGAACTAAGTTAAAACAATTTTAAATGTACTTACTTGGACAGCTCGGCTCCGAGGAAAAAAGATGACGAATACTTGTTAATGTCGAATATGAGGCTCAACCCTACATTAAATACTTGCTGTGACACTCCGGCGCTAACATGACAACGTATTTCCAAAAAACGAACGAACATGAAATATTCATCACAGGTTATGTTTACGGATCATTTGAGACGGAGAGACATTAGACGACGAATGCACATTACCAACAGATGAACTAAGTTAAAACAATTTTAAATGTACTTACTTGGACGGCTCTGCTCCGAGGAAAAAAGATGGCGGTCAGCTCGGATTTTCCAGAGTTGATCATGGCGCGTGACGTCACTGCGCCATGCGCAACACTTGCGCATGCGTGTTGGTTGAAATGTCCACCTTGACCTATTTTCTGAAGTGAACTGAACGTATTATTATGAGTTTTTAATGAGTTTCCGCGCTTTTTCCAAGTTGAAGTTGTTGCAACTCTTCTTGCTGTGTTGTAATGGGCAATGAGTTCTCTCAACTTGACAACAATAGTCCCTCTGACTAAAAGCCCAAATCATTTTTAACAGTGCATCTGTCCATTTTCTGAACCGCTTAATCCTTAGGGGGTCGCGGGGGGGGGGGCTATCTCCAGCTGTCAACGGGCGAGAGGCAGGGTACACCCTGAACAGGTCGCCAGTCCATCGCAGGGCCATTTAGAGACAGAAAGGAAAAACAACCATGCACACACACACACCCACACCTAAGGAAAATTTAGATTGATCAATTAACCTGACAGTCATGTTTTTGGACTGTGGGAGGCAAGGAAACAGAGCTAACAACTGCGTAACCGTATCTCGAAAAGAGTAATTAACCTTTGAAGGATTACTTAATTCATGGATTGATCACGACAGTAAAACAATCTAATTCCCATATTTTGATCAAATAAGGAGAGTTCAAACACGGCTAATGAGATTAGTTTCTGCTCTTAATCTATTTTTAAACAGAGTTCTGTTTGAATCATTAATAACGATCTTTGTTCATGAAACGCCGGTCTAAACTGACACGTGGGCTTGTTTAGCTTTAGCCGTCTGAGACGCTCGTGGGCCGTTTAGAGTGGCTCAAATACATTTATTAAACATTAAACAAAAAAGGAAAACTCCTAGCTGATTGAGTAGCTCAAATTACAGGATTTAAAACGACTCTTTGTCGGGAAAAGTCTTTAAATCACACTGATTAAAACTTCAGGCTGAGGCAGACTGGAACTAAGAAGGGTTTCGTCGGACTCTGGGGATAAACGTCTTTGTTTATCAATATTTAGGATTCACCTGGTGTTGGCAGTCTTGAAGCGAGTTCCTGCAGAAACTCGTGCCTTCCTCTGCGGGCCAAGGAATAATTTCTCAATCTAATTTCTCTTCTGTTGCCCACCACGGCCGGCATCAGCATGCGGAACGGTCTGCAGAGTTCAGGCGGAATAACGGGGTTTGCTTATCAATGTTTTTCAGTCACCTGATCGGTCGTCCGTTGGTGTTGCTCGAATGAGTTCTTCCTCGAACTCAGACATGTGTCCTTCGCCCCAAAAGAAAGGTTCTTTGAGTCTTGGACCTTCTGTGCTGGCCCCGGCCGGAGGCTGTGTGGCTAAGAAAGAGCAGCTGGAGGAGCACCCCTATTTATAGATTTCCCTGGTTTCCACTTCCTGTGGGGTTAGAGCAGAGTAGCGCCACCTGATGGATGTGTGTGTGACCCAACAATTGGATGAGGCTTCCAGGTTCTTATCGGCTCCCACCTGATGGTTCTGAAGTCTAGCCAAGGGAAACGGGTTCTTCACTATTTGTTCTGAATTTTAAAAAATGTGGTCTCAAGTGCTTCAGAATTCCAACTAAACAGCCCTGTGGCTGCAAGAAGCCTCACTAATCATTGTCCTATTCAGCCGTTCCTCTATTCACAGCAGCACAATCCACTGGTAGCCCTCACACACTTATTAGGAACATGTAAAGTGACACCGTATGAATTGCGTTTGTGAGTCTTCAACTCTTAACCTCTGCCATCAGTGTGTAATTGACCTGTCACTTTAGTAAGCCTCTTTGGGTTTTAACGAGTTCTACTCTCCATTTGATATTTTTTACTTTTTCTTCTCGCTTGATTTGTTACAGAGAGTGAGCATCAATTTTTTATTACTTTTTGTTTGAACTTATCATAAAAACACTGACAGTTGATGTGCATTTCTGTTTTTGCACACATTTCTTTTCTTTCATTATTTTCTCAGAAGCTGATTTTATCGTGCTAAGCAGAACTTCACCCAGAATTTTCACTCCAAACCTGTGGTTTTGGATTGAAATCAAGGAACAGTAATATTACTGTTTACTCACTCTCATTGAGAGCTTGACTGTCATGTTTATTTTTTAAGTTATAGAAAAATTAGCAATTAAAAATTAGCAAAAAAAAATGAAGTTCAGCAATTCAAAGGAAGAAATTCACCCGGTTTGTTCCAGATGTGAGGAGCATAGAAACTAAAAGCTGCTTCTCCATGTTTGGTTCTTGTTCTAGGGACAATCAGTAAACTAGAGCTGGATGATGATGGATGGTTTGTACCACAATAGCAGATCTCTAATATAAATAGATATAAAATAGTCTATTCTATTATGTGAGCTACATGGAGCCAGTGTAAAGACTTTAGAACTGGAATGACGTATTTTAATTTCCTGGATTTAGTGAGAACACGAGCAGCAGCGTTCTGGATCAGCTGCTTTTGTCTGATTGATATTTTTAGGCAGACCTGTGAAAATACTGTTACAGTAATCAAGGCAGTTAGAGATAAACGCATGGATGAGTTTTTCTAGGTCTCCTTGTGACATCATTCCTTTAATTCTAGAGATTTTCCTCAGGTGATAGAAAGCTGAACTTGTTATTGTATGGAATGCACGCCCTCCCAAGGCTGCAGCCAGCCAGCACCTGGACACCCAGATCTACCAGCTCCCGGGTCCAGATCCCGCCCCTAGTAGAGAGCTGAGACCAGGGATCCAGCCAATGCCGGACAACCCCCCCAAATGAACTGACCTGGCAGCGGAGCCAACAGAACCGTCATGATTGGGCTTAGATACTTCTTGCACAAATTACCTGCTTCACACTTAAATTGACTGTGGCTCAGTGATAAAGTTATTGGCTGATAATCCAGAAGTAGTTGGTTCAACTCCTGCATACTACACTTTAGGCATCTCTCCACTAGTACCTTTTGCCGAGCCATACTGTACTGGTACTATCGGTAACACGACTCGACATGGCTCGACTCGTCAAGTGTTGCTTCACAGTTGCAACTAACCAGAGCGTCTGACGTGAGCGGGTCCGAAATATGGTGGGCGGCCCCAGAGTACGTAGCGGGAAGTAAACAAAGGCTCGGAGAGAAAGAAGAACAATGACGAACTCACCAGCGATCCTGAGCTTTTTGCTCAGTTTGTGGATTTCTGTAGTCCCACGTCGAAGAGAAAGCCTCTCTTATCGAAGAATAAAGACCCCAGAAAAGCTGCACGCTGCAAGGAAAAACACAGTGGAGTAGTACAGAAGAGTGTGAGAAGTTCTGCAGGAGAATGACGCGACAGGACCCCGGCAGCTTGTGTGGGTAAGCCGATGCAAATACTACCCCGATGTGGTGGGCTATAAATACGCGCTTGGTATTTATTTATTCACTAAAGCCCAGCGTAAAAACCTGTTAATAAGTTGGCTTTATAAGTAAGTATTCTGTGTGTGCGTGTGTCAGATGACTGCTCTGTGAAGTTGTCGCAGCCGACCACTGGTGTGGTTGTTTAACTGGGTCTTGCAGTGATGAGACGTTCTTCTGGGTGTCACCGAAGCTCAGTGGCTGCAGAACTTCAGGATGTCGGAAGAAATTCATCTACATGTGCAGCAAACTCCATCCAGCTCACACTGAATCTTCTCTTCCGCCAACAAACTCAGAAATGCAGAAACTCCGTTTGGATCACAGCACTGGTTTTTAATGTTGTCTTTGTTCTTCAGCAGACACTAAACACACCCACTCGCTGTAGCGAGGTTTCAAAATGTCGGTTGGTTTGTTGTTAAAAGATGCTGTCAAGTTACTCTCCAGTTACTCCGCCCTCCAGCCAACCAGTGACCGACAACCGTCTGACGTCGCTTTTCAGTACCAGTTCAGCACGGATGGAACCACAGCTGAGGTGGTACGAAAAATAGTATCGGCGGCGGAGCGGCTCAGCCAGACTTCTGTAGTAAAACGGTACTGCGGCCGAGTCGATCCGAGTCGGGTCGAACCGTACCGGTGGAGAGGTGCCTTTTGTGTCCTTGGGTAGGACACTTTACCAGAGTTGTCAAAACAATGTCATAGGACAGCCTGTGGTGGATCTCTGAAAAAGAGCTTTATAAATGCAATCCATTTTTTTATGAATTTTGGTGCAAGCCCACTTTAAACCCTTTTTGGCAGGTGGGGCCCAAATGTGTCTGAATGAATTACCCAGTTAAGACCCACATAAGACCCTTACCAATCCCACTAAAAGCCCATCTAGGCAATCACAGCTGGCCCCCCCGTGGATCCCGGGTGCAAGCCCATAATGGGGCCCCCATTTGACTCCAATAGGCTCCCCCGTTCAGCATGATCCACCAGGGGTTGGAGGCCCCAGCACGTCAAAGTCGGGGGCCAAGGCCAATCCCCCGCTCCCATCCCAGGGGGAGACCTAAATCCATCCCAGCATTTAGACTACTATCAAAACACAGGACACTAGACACCCAGGTTGAGTTTAGCCCACACTCCCCCCCGTCCAAGCACACCTCATTAGGGAGAGCACCTGTACTGGATGGTAAACACCTCCACGCCAACAAGAGAGGCCCCCAGCACCGCCATGCACCAAGGGCCCTCGCGCTCAGGTAGGAATACCTAGAGTCCCAACCCCAAGCGAACCCACCCCCAAGGACCCCACGTAGACGCCCCCCGACCCTAAAGCTCCACATCACGTCCCCAAGAACAAAATCAAGGGCCCCAAACCGACTAGGTGACGGAACTGATTAAGGGAGACCAGAAAGATTGATCAGATGTGGAGGTAGAAGCCGTTTCTGGACGAATGTAATCCAGAAGGAGATCTCTATACTGATTAATATTAAGAGCATTATTATTTTCCAGTTCAAGAGGATATTTTTCTAATGTTACATAAGGCAATGTGAACTAATGGCATCGACTTTGTATCTATGGTAACTTCATGTAAATTTCCCAGCAAGCAAACTGGGGGAGAAGGTGTGATATTACATTTCAGACACTTTGATAGGTCTTCACAAATCTGGTGCCAAAATTTCTTAACAGGTGGGCAGAACCAAAGAGCATGAAAATAATTGTCTGGTATATTGCTTGTACATTGTAAATAGGTATTAGATGACATAAAACCCATCTTGAACATCCGTTGGCTTGTATAATGTACTCTATGAAGGATTTTATATTGTATTAATGATAGATTAAGATTTTTTAAAACTTTTTTTAAGAAATTTAAAGGTTCTTAAAGAAATCTGAGACCAGAGGTTTTGGTTAAATGATGGACAAGTCCATCTCCCATTTTGAAATAGGAAGGGCTATTGATTCATCTATTCTATTTAATTTTTTGTATATTTTAGATAGCAGTTTGGGGGAATTAATATTAAGAAAGTCTACAATTTTCCCGGAATTTGTAATTCAGCCGTATTGAGCCTAAATTGATCTTTTATAATCAATTTAATTTGTTGATATTCTAAGTATGTATTCTTGTTAATCCCATGTTGCGTAACCAGTGTTTTGAATAGGATAAATTCTGTTCCGTCAAATATGTGTCCCAGGTATTCAATTCCTTTACAACTCCAGTTTGGAAAATTTATCATACATTTTTTTTGTAAGATGTCCGGGTTGTTCCAGATGGGTGTACGTCTGCATGGGACTAGTAAGGGCTTTGTCATTTTAAGAAATTCCAACCCAAACTGATACTGACACTTTTAAAACATTCAGTCATATTTGAGCTAATAAATGGTAGGTCTGAAAGTGTTATCTTACTGCATAATCTCTGTTCAGCATCTATACAGGAATCATCAAGAGAACTGTGTTTTAACCATCTTGATATGTATTGGGGCCTGTTGGCTAAGAAATAATGACAGAAGTTTGGTGGGTCTAGACCTCCTTAATCTTTGGACTTCTGTAGTGTTTTCAAGCTGATACGTGGGGGTTTATCTTTCCAAAGAAATTTAGAAACAGAGGAGTCCAGAGATCTAAACCAATCAGGTGATTGTTTGCTTGGGATCATTGAAACTCTTGAATAAGATTTTATCAACTCGATTACCTGAAAGAGAGAAGTTTGTCAATGCTGTAGAAAAAGTAGTACATCGTCTGCATACAGACTAATTTTATGTTCTATTTACTATTCTCTTTATATATCTCACAATGAACCTGGAGTCGAATATTCCGCCATTTTCTCTAGGCACATACCAGTGGATCACTTCTGCAGGGAGACCTCTTTTTATTCATAACAGTTTTAACCTTAAGTGCTGCAATCTTATCCATCATGTCTGAGATTTTGGATAGAAATTGATCTGTCAGTTTATTTACTGAATGTGTGTTGGTGGGTGATGGTGATTTGGTGAGTGTACATCAGTTTAAAATTTTCAGCGAAGTTTTCTCTGAAGAAGCGTTTTTTAACAGTGGTCTTACTGTGATTAGAAATACTACCTAAGATGGTGCTTTCAAATGAGATAATACAATATCAGTTACCGCGATGTTAGAGATATTTAAGTCTTTGCTAATAAGTAGGTCTAGAGTGTGTCCTTGATTGTGTGTTGGTTCGTTAATATGCTGGGTTCAGTATGGATGTTGAAATTTCTCACAATTATTAGCTGGTCATAGTTTATACAAATTGTAGAGCAAAGGCCGTTTAAGTCATTAAAAAAAGTTTGTGTTAGGTTTTGGTGGTCTATATATGTTTAGAAATAGGACTTTGTGTGGCTGATTTGTCTCAGCACCCAGGTATTCAAAGGACTTAAATGTGCCTAGTGATACTTTTTTAGGTTTAGTGAGCTGTGAAAAATTGCCACCAGGCCTCCACCTCTTCTGTTTTTTCAGCTCTTACTAATGAAGTAATGTTCTGCTGGACAAGTCTCTATTAGTACTCTTTGTTCTGTATTGTCATCCAGCCAAGTTTCAGAAAGAAACAGAGGATGTATACCTTGTGTAATGATGAAAACATTGAAGTCAATGTGGTTTACCAGGTAGCACATGGGATAACATGTGCAAATAACATACTGAGCCCATGTGACTTTTCCGTCAAATAAAACAGGATCCAGCCAATCACCAGTAAGGTGTACAAGCCAATAAGTGCATTTTCCTGCTTGTCCATTATTTAACAGAAACAGTAAATAAATTATTTAAAAGTCATACAAAGTGATTTCCTGATTTTTTTAAAATTCTGCTTCTCACAGTGGAATTGTACCTTAATTTCACACCCCTCCATAATTTCTAAGTGGCGGAATGTGCAAAATTGCAGGGTGTTCAAATACTTCTGTTCAGCACTGTAACACATTTTAATATCTAAAGACTTAAAGGATGGATGGATGGATCATATGAGGTCCGGTTTGTTAAGTTACACGTTCAAAAATTAACATCAATAATTTGGGTTATTTAGCCTCTCCTGAGAGAAAAGATGGGGGTACATTTTTTAATGGATATTTAAGTCAAATTTGTGACATTGTTGAATAGAAAATGACATTATGAGGCAAATTTAACCCCACAGGAGTAATGAGAATGTTATAACCACATTTCTCGCAAGTCCAATGAGCCTTATCTTGTGATTTTGGGGTATGTACTGTAAGATGATGAAAAAGACAGAATGTCTTGTGATTTGTACCACTTCATAAGATAATAAATAAAGTCATTGTGACGCAAATCTAACCCTTCATATTTAAACATTTTAATATAATAACTTTTTGGCTGGTAAAATTATCTTTTTTTGTGTTTTTGGTATAATTTAAGGTGCTGCAAATGACAGAGTATGCTATGATGGGTACAATAACGTCAACAGATATTAATTAAAGTCATGTTTTGGTAAACGTAACCCGTCATAGATCAATAGGATGCTGTAATCACTTTTTGACAAGTCCAACTATCCTTTTCAGCTATTTTGGGGGAATCTAAGATACTGCAAATTACCTGTTGTGATGGGTTCTATGACATCAATATATAAGAAATAAAGTCATTATAGCCCTTCACAGGAAAACAGGATGCGATACTCACAGTTTGGTAAGCGAACCATCACAATTCTATATTGTCTGTGCTTAGATCTTGTGACCTTTAAAGAATAGATAGGAACGCATTACCATTGTAAAGAGTCGGTTTTTATCTCCATTATTCAAGTGAACAAGTGCTATACGTATCTAAATTAATAAAAGTATGTAACCGTACATTCATCTATAACTAAATAAAAATATTATAAATACTAAACAGTAATGCGTTTGTGTGTCATTCTAATATTATCAAAACAAAAAAGACGACATTTACTTTCAATTTATTTTCATTTACAGAACATTTAGCCTTACATTCAATTACATCATGTTAGGTTATTTTTGTTAAATATTAGCATCAAGGCTATAGCATACAGATAGCAAATTCTTACAACAAACCATTTCTAAATTTCAAATACCCTCAGGCTTACATTCAAGCATATATACATGACTGTTGAAGACAAACGTCGAACACTACAAACAACTACTGAAAATAGAAAATAAAACACAGTGAGTCGCAAGAGGAAATAGAAGTTAGATAGAGCTAAACATCTGCTAAAGTTCGTGACGAGGAAAGTGTGGCTTTTTAATGCTAATAATTAATGTTTGATTTGCATAATTTTGAATCTCGGTCGTTACCTCGTTACGCCGAGAATCACAGTTACTTAACCCATGCGCTTCTCCGGTGGTGACAGATCAGTCCCTGGCACAGGCTTAAGTTCACGGCACAACACCTGACTTCATCTTTCCCCCAAACTTCCCCAGACCTGGATCTGCTAAAACTGCTGATCTGACGCGCGGGTATATGCGTGCTGGTGCGCGCTGGGCTGTGACAGAGGGAGGACCATAAAGGAGGAGCGCACACGGTCAGAGCGCACACACAGCATACCGCTGGCTGACAGGAGGGATCATCTTATCTGTTCTTTCTGGATTTTAGACAGGAAAAATTTATATATATTCCGTCAATTTCTGCTTCTGATCCGTTCTCTACTTTTTTTTTTCACGCATTAAATCATAACAACTAGAATAGAGCAAGTGTGCCTCAGTGAGGTGGACATGGAGCCTTACACGGTCTCCGGAGCGCAGTTCTCTCTGTCCGACCTGTACTCTATCGTCCCCTTTAACGTCACCTTCCCGGAGGAAGGCGAGCTGAACTCCACGGAGCCGCAGAGCCCGGTTCGGAGCGCCGGGGGGATGATCATCGCCGTGTCCATCACGGCGCTCTACTCGGTCATTTGCGTCGTGGGATTGCTTGGCAACGTCCTCGTCATGTACGGAGTTGTCAGGTAAATACACGGACAGTGGATGGATGGGACGTAGCATGATTCATTCCCAGTGTTTTGCAAAACTACAGTAGGTCCAGTTTGAATTTCATAAACTAAAAAAGTGACTTCAAGGTGGATTAAAGTTACTTAAAAAAAATGAGATAACACTCTTTCACTTTAAAAAAAAGCTTTTATTTGAATTCATTTATTCAGTGGGAACTAAATCCTGTTTCATGAAACAATAATTTTCATTAACAACTGTTGTCACATTAAGATTGCTCTCCTATGACAATTCACAAGGTTGGATCTTTCAGAGATTTGATCGTTCTTTTTTTTTGCATAGTCTCTGATAATAGTTCAGAGTTCTGGCTTCTCCCTAAACATCTCTTTTCTACAGCTCAGCCCACACGTCTTCGACAGTAGTAAGATCTTTGACAATAAGACCTTACAGACCTGGTAGACCATTTCTCTGTTGATTTGTCCATGGGTAAAGAACACAAAGTGCTCTTTTTCAGTTAATGGAAGAGTTCACCATAATTTGTATTTGAAATATTCTAGCAAAGAGTTCAAACCGCAGGCACTCTAAAACATTATCAGAATTTGTCAAAATGACCCTGGCCCACAGCATTACCTACTCTCCACCCTATGGAACAGTGGACATGAAGGGCTTTTCAAGATATCCAGCCTTAGGTTTTTGCTAAACTCACCCATAATATTTCTCTAGACTAGTTAAAGTCTCAGGAGAGGTTTTGAAAGCAGAACAAAAATACAATTTTTTGTCTGGCATCACTCCTAAACATAGTTAACATCCAGATGGTCTTTAATGCCCCATTTGCACTAGGGCCAGTATGGTACAGTATGGACCGGGTCAGTACGTCCTGGAAAGGATAGGTTGTCTTTCCATTATCATCTCAAAATAACTGTAGTGGGCTAGGACGTGGGCAGGCTTAGCTTAACAAAAGTTCCAGCAAAAAGCACCTCTCTTCTGTTGTTGAAGATTACATTTTTGGAAAAATTCGATTTTTTAAACCAATGTACTTAGACTTCCATAGCTCAGAATGATGTCAATCTAGCCATCTTGTTTTACAAGGATACTTTGCAGCTTGTTTTTAGTTGGACATTAAATTCAGCTCCAGGACAGGATGATTGCAATAAATGCAGGTTTTTGCAAATATTTTTCTATCACTTGCAATTTCTTCTTACGAAAAAAAAATCGTGTAGGAAAAAAATGGATTAAAATCTGAAATCAGATTTGGTAAAAAAATAAAAATAAAAAAACATTAGAGATTTAATTTTTAAGCCATATCACCCAGCCCTACCTCCAAGTCTTTCTGTAAATATTCATCCTCTATTCTGAACCTTTAATCCTGTAAAGTAAGAGGGGTTTGGCTCTTATTTATTAATGTTAGTCAGGGGAATCATATTTTGACACAAAAATAAATAAAAGAAATAGTGCATTGAAAAATTTCAAATTAAAAGTACTGTTCTGCCATTAAAATTGTGTTTTTGGTTTCATTTTTTGAAATACAAAACCGAAAACGAACATAAAACAATTTAAAAATAAAAAATAAATAATATATTTTTTTAAATCTAGAAAATGTATTTTTTTCTGAAACCAGGAATAATGTCTCTGAACCTGAACCTACTGAGAAAAAGACTTTCAGCACCGCAGTAGACATGACTCTGGACCTATCAAACAGGAGTCACCAACACTAACCATTCAGCCAACTTGACAACATGATGAAATGTGCAGATTCAATGGTATATATACTAAAAAGAGCCCTATGTTGTTTAATACTTATATAATTCGCGACTCACACAAATTTATTTTTAATTTTCGTCTGCTTGCAGTTAACTGCTGTGTTCTGCTTATTTGAAACTTTAAACTATAGCGTACTCTGAGACAAACAAACAACTCCAGGCCAATCAGCAACTACCACTACTGCGTAGGAGTGAGAGGTGTCATATTACTGGACCAAACAGTCTATAGGTGGGCGATTCGGGTCGCTTCGGCCTGCTTGGAACCAAGGCAGAGGTAGTCCGAAAAAAGGAGTCGGCTGGGGTCGGATGGAACGGACGCAGGTAATGGAAACACGCCAAAGCGTCCCATTCCGTACCGTACTGGCACTAGTGGAAATGGGGCATAATAGTTGTTATGGAGACCTGGTAACTCCCAATATACAATTCTTTGCTAAATTTCTTTAACTGTGCTCTGGGCAAGATAATCATGAGTCCCTGTCCAGCCTCTACTGGTCTGTGGCTTCTTTTCTTTCCTGTTCTTAAAGTAGGACTAAAACTAGGGAAGGGATGTGGCAATACGCTTCTGGGACAAATCTGACACACCTGCCCAGTGTAAACCGAACCATAAACCATTTAACAGCTTCTGTTTGACTCGGAGACCGAGTTGCTGCCGTAAGGCACAGCTAACGCACCCAGCGTAAACCTAGCTTTCTAATGGATGTGTAAGCAACACAATTTTTCCTGCGACCTTAGCAAAATGTCACTTCCTACTAGGAGCGTTTCAGGCGTGCATCACCTGCGAATGGGTTCCATGCAACTGGTCCTGGGAGATCAACAAATTAATCCTTTAATAAAATTCACCATCCACTCCCAAAAAAACTGCAGAAAGTTCATTATTGTACCACTTTATAGCCTTTCGACAATTAAATTCCATTTGGCTACAGCCAAATATTCACATTTTGACTCATCAGTCCAGAGCACCTGATGCCATTTTTCTGCACCCCACTTCCTATGTTCTCCTGCAAACCTTGCCGTTGTTTTCACATCAGAGGTTTGGCTTTTTGTCAGCAACTCTTCCATGAAGACAACTTCTGGCCAGACTTCTCCAGACAGTAGATGGGTCCACCTGGGTCCCAATGGTTTCTGCCAGTTCTAACCTGACGGCACTGTGGTGGCACTTGATGTGTCTTTCATCTAAGTTCCCTTAACCGACCACTGTGTCTAGGATCCTTAACGTTGTCCATTTCTTTGTGCTCCCTCAAATGAGCTTGGACAGCACATCTTGAAACCCTATTCTGCTTTGAAATCTTTGTCTGGGAGACACCTTGCTGCTACTTTGTATCTTGTGCTCAGTCTTGCCATTGAATGAAACTATCTTGGTAGCAGAGTTTGGCTGTTCCTCAGCCGGTTTTAAGCTTGCTTCACAGCTGTTTCTGTCCATTCAGTTAAAAACAACCATTCAACCTACGTATCAAATTGATGAACATTAGCACCTCTTTGGTATAATTGGTGAATCTTACATCTGACTATAATATTACAAAATCCCTGACTTTGTACAAGTGTACCTATCAGAATTGATGCTGGTTTGAAGGCAAAAGGTAGTAACATCAAATATTGATTTAATTTAGACTTTTTTGTTATCTGCTCTCTTTCCATTTTATAAATTCATAAAAATAAACAATCATTATTTGTATTTCTAAAAGCATCGTTTGTGTACAACATTTTTTCTCAACTACCTAGTTAAGCGATTGGAAATCTGCACATCTCTATTATTTTTTGAAATTTGCCAGATGCTTAATGCTGTTTCTATGTTAGACTTCCTTTACTGGTCTGATCTGAACTGTTGAAGCTGTCGTGTTAGTGAAGCATGGCACATAAAAGTTAGGAATGCAGCGACTCAACGCTTCTTGGACTCTTTGCTCCCGGTGGAAATAAACCTTGAGTACGACAGCAGCTATCAGCTGTGTGTTACGCTTCCCAGCTATTATGCACCATTTACATTTCCGGTGGTAAATAAACTGTGGTAGAACAATGCTCTGTGTCTGATTGCAGTCACATCCTAAGGAAACAAAAAGTCCTGGATTACAAATTACTCATTTTGATTTTTTTTTCAGAGTTTTAATCTGAGATTATGCCTGTGCATCCAAAGCTGCTGCTATTCTTAACAGAACTTCTCACTCAGTTCTCAGCAGCCTGATTGATTTGACTGTGTTTGTGCAGGAAGTTAAAATACATATTCATGAATTGAATCATGATTTATTAGGTCATGTTTTGTATATTTGTTTTCATTGATTGGATGCTAATGTTCCTGTATAAACGTCTACATCACAAACAAGTTATTGTCTGCATAAACATGCACACACTATTGATACCACCACCATTGTTTTTTATTTTTATTTGTTTTATAGGAACTTATCATGCAAGTAATATGCCAAAGATGATGGCAGTTTTTGGTTTTGGAGTGAGTGTGGCACAATACTTAGGATTTATGTGCTATATAATAAGCATTTGTCATGAAAAAAATATTTAAGTTGCTGCTTAGAAACATCCTCTCTTATATAATTTTTGGGATAATCTGAATGCCTTTGATTGTGTGATTTTGTGAGCGAATCAAAAGAGCAGGCGGATTTATTGTGTAACACCCCAGTCTCAGCGGTCAGGCAAACAGGAGGTAAAACAGCAGGACTTGGAGCAGGAAACAAAATGTCAGATTAGCTGTTGGTGTCATTTTATTGTGAAAGCAGCAGAAGATGAAAATTGGAGAGAACATTTCAGAAAATGTGTATGTTTAAAAGGCTTAAATGCTGCTCCCTTTATTTCGAGGTCAGAGTGAAAATTACGTTTGAAACAAAGGACCCGGGGGGCGGAGGAAGGGATATGGAGGAAATAAGGGACGTAGGTTAAAAGCTGTTAAGAGCACGAAGTCAAACTGTGCTCAGGGTGCTGTTGTGTCTGGATTAATCCGAGCCTGATCCTGGTTAGGATTTACTAAAATTCTATCAGAAATTCTGAGCATTTCTTCTTATATTGTCAGAAGTTGGATAATTTTTCTAGCCATCTATCTCCTTTCCTATTAAATCACATTCAGATGAACTCATTATTTCCTGATGCTCATCTTATTTCTCATGTAGAACCAAAAGGCATGTCAAATACAATGGCAGACCGTTCAATTTTTTTAATGGGAAAATCGTAAGTAAGTATCCTATTAGAATTATAAGAATGTGTTCCAAATGACTAGTCAGTTAAGTAAAGATACAAATAAAAAGTATTCACCCCCCTTGGATGTTTTCATTTTTCTACTGCTTTTGCAAATCAACATTGGTCAAAAAAGTCTGACAAAAAATGACAAACAAAAAACGTTTAATTTATAAGAAAAAACAGAATTCTACTGAATGACAAATAATGAAAATATGTAAAATAAATGAAGTGATTGTGTAAATATGCATCACCCTCTTGGTGTCAATATTTAGTGGATGCACCTTTGGCTGCAATCACAGCAAAATGTCTGTGTGGATCTGTTCCAACACCGTCAGGTTGTGTGGGGATCACCTGTGAACAGTCCTGCCACCAATTCCCTATGGGTGCAAGGTCCAGGCTTTGACTAGGCCACTAGAGGAGATCCACCTTGTTGTTTTCAAACCATTTCTGTGTAGCTTTAGTGGGATGCTTCAGGTCCTTGTCTTGATGGAAAATAAATGTTTTCTGAAGCCATAGTTGTCTTGCAGATGGAAACAAAGGGCCCCCCAGGATTTCTCTATATTTTAGTACATTCATTTCACCTTCTGATTTTACAAGCCTTCCAGGACCTGCTGCTTAGTAACATCCCCACAGCCTAATGATACCACCACTGTGCTTCACTGTAGCGATGGTGTGTTTGTGTTTATGTGCAGTGTTTGGTGTCAAAGCTATCATCTTGTCTCATCGCCAAAAAGCTAAATTTTGGCCACATCAAACCAAAGAACTATCTTCCACTTGACCATGGAGATGCCTCTTGGGAAACTCTAGTCTAGCTTTGATCTGAGTTTTCTTAAACAGTGACTTTCTCACTGCCTCTCAACCATAAAGCTTTGACTGGTGAAGAAGTGGGCAAAGGTTGTTGTCTGCAGAGTCTCTCCCATCTCTGCTACTGAAGCTTGCAAGCTTCAGTAGCAGAGATGGGAGAGCATATACATGTATATCCTTCAGTGAAGTCATACATGACTTTTCTCACTGGTCTCCTTCTACACTCACTCAGGTTGTGACCTTCCAGACAACAGTGTCTTTATTAGGGGTTTCACAAACTTGATTTTGTATCGAAATTGATTGAAATTACGTCACAACCTTGTGTGTTGAAATCTAAAAGAGGATCGTGATCACCTCCTTCCATGATTACATACTGTAGCTGACTAGCGTCCCTCTCGGACTCCGTAGCAACAGTTAGCAGGCATCTGTGTATTTACTCATATTTCCTCATCATAAGGAACCACTCATTGCATTTTCCCTAACAAGTAACTCACACCAGTTCTCATGCACTCACAACAACACCTGGTAACATTATTTACCACTACACAGCTAACCTGCTTTCTCCACTTAAATGGACTAAATTATGCTATTTTACAGCATTCAACTTCTGGGATAGACATATATATGATAAAATGTTACCATTGGTTTTATACAGTATTAATTTGTCCTGAAATTTGACTTGTATCCTGTAGTTCATGTTAGACAACGAAGTGAGACGGCTCATTTCTCTAAAAATTCCGCCTCCTGCACCACCCCGCTCCGCACTGCTCCGCCGCGCTGCTCAGCCGGGAGCGGATCAAACTGAAACGAACAGTGCTAAGCTTCATCACAAACATTATTCTCCAGGATAATTTGAAAAACCCAAAGTAACACCATGAAACTCTGTTATATTAAGGGCTCAGACGTTTGGTTAATTTGATTTATTTTTAATTTTTTTTTTTAGAGTCAATAGAGCCTATTTCATTTGCTAAATCTCCAGGCTTTAGACAGAGCCCAAACCAATACAGCTGCTTCCACTAAGCAAATCTTTCCAGCCCAGTATATAAAAAGCCGTGGGTGTTGTTTGCACCTGTTTACTGTACATTCTGAGATGCTACAGATCATTTGATTAACCCAAAAAACGCTGTTTTAAGATTACATAAGCAGCTTGATAAGTGGCTAACCCACATTAGCATTAGCCTGTAGCCACTTAAGCTTGGTGTATGCTTGACACATCCGTGTGGTCCGCACGGCTCCACGTGGCCAAATTACGTAATTTCAGCAACCACGCCTCTCCCCATTCTCTCTCGGGCCGATACGGAGACGCTGATGGATGCTTTTATCAGCTGTAGAATTGATTAATGTAATGCCCTGCTTTCTGGTCGTCCCAAAAAAAGAGTATTTCAGGTTTACACGTATTACAAATTTCAGTGGCACGTGCCCTGACAAAGACCAGGAGGCGGGAGCATATTACTCCGGTTTTAGAATCATTGCATTAGCTCCCCGTATATTTCAGGATCGATTTTATGGTGATTTTATTTTTTAAGTGTCTAAATGGTCTTGGCCCTTCTTAACTCTCAGGGCTGCTTTTACCATATGAACCCTCGCGGCCTCGGCGCTCTTCTGGCAGCCGTCTCCTTGTGATTCCAGAAGTAAGGACACACACCCATGGTGAGGCATCCTTTCATTATTATGGCCCTCATCACTAGAACAGGCTGCCAGAGGACCTCAGGGCTGCAGAGAACGTTCAAGTTTTATATTTTAACAGAGTTTTAATAGATATTTAAGTTACTATATGGTTAACTGTTTTTACTATTATATTTATCACTACTTATCTTATTTATATTAGCTCTGGTTATTTGCATTTTTACTTATTAATCCTTCCAGTGTCCAGCTTATGCATAAGTTATTATCGACCTCTGTGTAACTGCTACAAGGAAACCATTTTTTCATGATTGGCCGATACAGAGCCTTGAGAGAACTAAATGATGTAAGGAAGGTTATTTACCCAGTAAAGGCCGAACTAGTTCAAAGCGAGTTTGCATATGGAAGGTTGAATTTTAGGTTTCTTTGCTAAAAGCAAATGAAAAAGCAAAGAAAAATCTATTCCATCACATTGAAGTAGCTTTCCTCTCCACTGAGGCTGTTATGTTGAATAAGAGGTCACTCTTCCAGCTTTTCTGTCCTTGCAGTGGAAGCACCCTTCTCTAAGAGCTGCTATGAGTAACATAATTGCTTTTTAAAGGTTTTTGGAAGCAAACAAAATAATTCAGAGGACAAAAAAATGACACTCACCTTCTTCTCTGTTCAAACAGCAACCAGAACATGCAGTAAACTGAAGAGTGTCTTTTAAAAGGTTAAAGAGAAAAGATGTGAAGGGGCACCTCCAGAAAGGTTTGGCTAGAGACTACTGGTCATGTGTGACACATGTAAACCAATTTCATATATTCTTTTTGATATATTCTTTTTATAGCATGAATTGATTAATACACAACAAGGTACAGTAACAACGGTTTAAAAGGGGCACTCCGACAGATGACTGATCTGAAACATCAGGCATGTTTCCACAATCGTATGTCCAGGGGAATTTTACCAGATCTTCATCTGACAGGGTAAATCTCGTGTCCCTACCCTCTCAAACCCTTGTGTCTCCATACAGAATTGGCCCTTTAAGGAATTTGCTGAGGTGTCGTCATAGCTCAAGAGAATGCAAAGCAGTAATCAGAGCAAAGGGTGGTCATTTTGAGGAATCTAAAATATAAAATATATTCAGTTATTTCACCCTTTTTGTTTAAGTACAGTAATTCCATGTTCATTGAGTTTTGATACCCTTAATAGAGAATCATGAAGTCATGAAGATAAAGAAAACACATTGAATGAGATGGTGTGTCCAAACATTTGGTCTGTACTGTATGTAAATTTGTAGAGAAAATTCTCTACTTATGGTCATTTCCTTATTATTAGGCTGTTTGCAATTAAAATCTGTCCACACACAGTGGAGTTGCTTTATATATATGTATATATAAAAAACAACTCCACTGTGTGTGGACAGATGTTAACCACAAACAGCCTAATAAAAAAGAAATGAGTGTGAGTCCTTTGGCTCAGTGGTTAACATGCATGATTCTTACTCAGTAGCCTGGGGTTGTATTGTATATTGTATATTTTTTTCCACATTATCTTCAGGTTGAGGGCTGCACGGTAGCGCAGTGGTTAGCACTGTTGCCTTGCAGCAAGAAGGTTGTGGGTTCGTATCCCAGCCCAGGGTCTTTCTGCATGGAGTTTGCATGTTCTCCCCGTGCATGCATGGGTTCCCTCCAGGTACTCTGGCTTCCTCCCACATTCCAAAAACATGACTGTCAGGTTAATTGATCACTGTAAATTGTCCTTAGGTGTGAGTGTGTGCATGGTTGTTTGTCCTGTTTGTCCTGCCCTGTGATGGACTGGCGACCTGTCCAGGGTGTACCCCGCCTCTCGCCCGTTGACAGCTGGAGATAGGCACCAGCACCCCCGTGACCCATAAAGGATTAAGCGGTTAAGAAAATGGATGGATGGATCTTTAGGTTGACAGATATTCTTCCCGGTTTGAGAGAGACTTTACATATTTTTACGCATTTTACCAAGTTCTGACATCAATAGCTAGATCAGCTCTGTGTGTTCAGTGCTGAGCAGTGTGGAATACTCCCATTTATCGGTAAAATAATTGAAAAAGCTGTGTTCCAACAGTTAAACAGCTTCCAAACAATGAACAACCGCTTTGATATTTTTCAGTCTGGTTTAGGGTTAGGTAAAGCACTTTGAATTGCCTTGTGTTGTAATTGTACTGTTCAAATAAAATTGCCTTGCCTTGGCTTCTTTTTATTTGATGAGAGTGGGATTATGTTACAGCTTTCCCTACCTCCCAGAGAGTGGATGGCGACATATGAGGAAGGTCATTAAGTTCCAAGTATGAAGTCCATTCTTTTTAAATAACTTTTATAAATTCTTTATCCTTAAGCAACGATATATTAAATCTCCAATTTAGGCAACATTTAGACCATATACTTTAACTTTACACTTTTGGTTATGTAGGAATAGTTTTAATATTATAAATCTACCCTCTGGATCTGTAACTTTGTCTATTACTTTAAATTTGATATTTTTACATATGAATATTGCTACTCCCCATTGTCTAGAGTTATAGCATGAAGAAAATGCATTAGTAAACTCAGGTGATTTAAGATCATCTGCAGCTGAGTTTGATCTCTTGGAATAAGATGACATCTGCCTTCAATCTTTTAAGTTGGATAAAAATCTTCATTATTTTATCTCTGGGGCCAGACCCATGAACATTCCATATTTCTGGGATGGTTTGCTTGTTGGTATGTCAGATGTGGATTTTCGTCGCTTGTCCACAACAATGCTATTAAAACACTTGTCTAAGTAACACTCCAGGCTATCCAAGGCTTCCTCGTCCAGTTTTTTTAATAGAAAGATAGAATTTTAATGGTTAGTTTAAAGAGAGACAAACATTTACTCTATTTGGTTCGAACGTATTGGCTTGTTTTACTTGAGTTTGTTTGTTTGCTTTACCAGTATACCGTCATTTTACTTACCCAGTTCTCGCGAGATCTTAGCAGGTCGTCTCTTCCCAAGACCCTCAGTCGGTTGAGACAAATGTTTATTGCTTTTAAGTAGGGATGCAACGACACCACTTTTTCAAAACTGATACAATACCGATACTTGGATCTCGGTACTTGCAAAGTCAAGTACCAATGATCAATCGATACGTCTACCACACAAGAAAATGCAATGATTTGAAAGACAGGTTTTCTTCTCTGCCTGTTACAACAAATGATGGTGAATTAGATAAAAATACAATATTAATAAAAATGACCACAAAACTAAAATTTCAAGTGAAAAATGAATTTCATGTGAAATTATTGCAGAGTTTCCACATTTCAAGTATCTGTTCACTGTATTTGTTAACTAACTGATACCGATACGAGTACATCAGAATGGCATCAGCCCTGATACCCAATTACAGTATTGCTGGTTTTAAGCTTTTAAAGCTTTTTACCTAGTGTATCAGCATGGTTGTGTTACCATTGCTGTTTTCAGGGAGCAGATAAGAATTCTATTATTTTGCTGGAAATGGTCTTGGAAGTCACCTTTAGTTATGAATACAAATAATTACTATAAAATAAAGCTTAACGCTATTGAGAAAACTTTTTTAATTTTACAGGTATGCCCTTTGGAAGGGTTTATATATTGAATAAACAGTAATATAGCATGGTAAAGTTCCAGAGTAATAAAGCATTAGATTCGAAGGACATCCAAAACGTTTTATCTAAACTGATTAAAATCAGAAGCTTTAAAAAAATAAAATAAAATAAAAACATCCATCTGAAAGTTGTTTCCCCGGCTGCTTATTAATAGTCGAAAGCTCATGAATATTGGATCTAAGCTTTCACTCAGATGATTTTTTAAAAACACTAAAATACCTATAAGCACTATTTATACCATATCTGCATGGATCCTCACGTCGGCATGGATTGGGCATTGGGCGGTTGTGATGTTGAGAGCCCTTGGTCTGATTGCCTGTGGAAAGGCTCACACTGACATCTCTGGGGGACATCTGTTCTGTTATGCAGGATAAGTCTGCAGTATTATAACCCCCAATGTGGTCAGCTAAAAATAATTCAAGAAATTTGCTCAGCAGATAGCTCACTGTGTGCGCCAAATTTTTGGTGAGTTTTCTGCCTCGTGAGGCATTAAGGTGAATATCAAAGAGGTTTGATATTTTTCGCCACACTGTGTGTGTTCTGTGTGAGTTGTGTGCTGAGGCCAAATATTCAATTGACCAATCAAAAATAATTCTCCCCCTCAAATGATTTCAAGATAGCAGCCCCCTGTCCTCATATCAGAAAAATGAATGAAACAGAGACAAGAGATGGATATTTTCCAGGCCTTAACATGGCGGCAGGGGTGACACTTAGTAGTATTCATCTCTGTCACTGGCGTCAAGATAGGGGGCCGCCATCTTGGAATCATGTGAGCGCGTTTTTATTGGTCACTTTAATATTTGACCTCAGGCACAGCGCACAAAGTGCAAACTCCTCAAACCTCTTCAATATTTACCTCAACGCCTCTTGAGGCAGAAAACACACCAAAAATTATACGCACACAGCGAGCTATCTGCTGCGCAAAAGGGCTTCCAATGACCTTTAGCTCAACAGATTGCTCTCGTGTGCAGGAGGCTTATGATATGGTTTTATGCTAAAATGGACATAAGATCTTGGCTTAATAAATACAAGAGCAAAGCTAGCACATGCAGGAATAATGCTAATACATCAGCCGTCTTCATATTGCTCTTTTTTTCTAGCATCCGCCAAAAAGAAAGCTGCTGCTTTGATGTTTTTAAGCTAATATGAGCAGTAGTTATGATGAAAACTTTTTTAAAGGTTTTGTTGCAACAGTGGCCTTTATTTGGAAGTGGACAGTGTATAGAAAGGGGAGAGAGATGTGGCAAAGGTCCACTGTGTGGGATTCAAACAGGGACGACCGCGTCAAGGACTGAGGCTTCCATACACGGGGCTCCTGCACTAACCACTATGCTACGTGCAACCCTTATAATGTGAGAAATATACAAGAATCATAAAGGTTTTGAGTGGCAGATCATGTTAGGTCATGGACATAAGACTTGTTGTGGACTAGCTATTTTATTCCATTTCTGTCCATAATTGCTCAGTTCTGCTAAAGATATGTGGCTTCTAACAGTGAGTTCTCCATTATTTTTCTTTCTGAGATGTTGCACAAAAGCCTTTACTGCGTCTACAGCTATCATTATATTCTTGATTGGCATACATAATTAGAATCACAAGAGTCTCAACTTTTCAAATGATGTTTAATATATATATATATATATATATATATATATATATATATATATAAATTGCTAATTTCCTGGAACATCTAGAACTTTCTTGGCAGGAAAACCTGCGTGCTACTATGATTAACGTGTTTTGAAATCATAATACCATCAAAGAGATATCTACACGTAATCCAGAGAATCTGTGGATATTTCAGCATGATTGGAGTTCTGTGTCACAAGGGAAAAGCGATAGGGATTATACAAAATATATACTTTTAACTTCCCAGATCTTAAACCCATCAAGATGTTTTTATTTCTCAAAAATTTGTAAAAACAGAAGCAGATAATTCCAACCTCTATAAAAAATAGTAATTGCTATTATCATGAAGAATTTGAGCTAAAAGAAGGATGTCCATCATAACAGAGTGGGAAATTATGAAGAAACATCAAATACATAAATAATACATTAGGATGAGTTTTTTTTCAGATAAAAGCCTTTAAAACTTCTGCTATGATTGAGTATTTTGAGAACAGCAGATCACAGATGAGGTTTCATTCTTTTTGGAAATGGAAATAACATGAGTTTTAAAAAAATGAAAAGGCTGCCCAAAAAAAAGAATCAAATTTCCCATTAATACTAACAGTAATATAGCTGAAAACATTGGAGTTTGGACTGTGTGCGTGAGATGCCAGTCATATAACGGGTTATTTCCTGGCTTAAAGCAACATGGCCACAGGCCAGAGTGTCCCAGTGCTTCCCCGCTGTCTCACCCAGCAGCATACTGTACATGTCACTGTGTGACTGTCCACCGGTGACCGAAGCCCATCTAGTGTTTCAGCAACATTGTTGGGCAAACTACTTCAAAAAAACTAATCAGTTATACAGTAGTTACTTCTTACTTCTTCTAAAAGATAATTAAGTTAGTAACTGAGTTAGAACATTATAATGGTATCTATCTACCAGAGAAAGTAAATATTTTTATTATTTGAAGAAAAATATGCTTGTCAAAAAAACACTCCCAAACCTACTAGTTTGAAGCCATTGACATAATAATGATTTGAAGCCTATCCATTTATAAGGCTGCAGCTTGCAAAGCATGTGGGCGGGCCTGTCTCTGTCGGATGTTTTAAACACTAGCGTGTCATAGCTGCTAGACAATGTTGAGGTCAGGCGACGTCACTACAGGGAGACGCTCTAATTGGTTGACGTTTTGCATCAAGAGCGTTAAAAGCACAAAAAGTTCAGCTACCTGAACTTCTGCGTTGCTGGCGTTTGCCACTTGAAAAGTTGATGCAGCCAATGCACAAAAAGCGCCGCAGGAAACTCTGACGCCTCTCTGACGGCCTCAACCATAGACTTTATGTGCAATGTTGATGCTGACGACGGGGGCGGTGCGCACCATAAAAGGAAAATGAATGTCAATACGTCTGCATCTGGGTGCAAACATGCTGACAGAGAAATGTAAACTAGGCCTTTAGGCTATGCCTCCTGGCAACTATGCTGTCACAACCAGTTTGCTGAACAATGCGATGTGATGGGAAGTGCTTCATGGCATTCAAGTTGCTTATAGCAGGTGTGAAGAATTCTGTTCCAGGGCTTTCTCAGCTATTTTCCTCCTTTAAGACAGCTTTAACCTGAATTACAGAACTGTACCCACCTCAGTCAATAATGATACCGATGCTGTAACTTTGGAAAACTGACTTGTTTGATTAGCCATCCGTCCATCCATCCATCCCCCCATCCATCAATCCATCCATCCATCAAACCCTTGCTGTTTGTTGTCAATATAAGGTAAGGCTGCCATTTTAAGTTGATAAAATATTGCAAAAGCTGAGATTTCTTGACACGTTTTGTGAACATTCATCAATCCATTTATGTTCTTTGTCAGCTGGAATCATGACACATTGATAAAGCAACATTATTTCCATTCTCCAATTTAAACAATCAGTTTGAGATGTGGTTTTCCCGTCAATTCCTAGCTGACAGGTTTGGGCTCCTGTGCTGCAAGATCACCTGCTTCAAGGTTCAGCATTTCATGCTTACAAAGATCCTTGATCCTACCTTGAAACAGTCAATTGTAGTCTGACCTCACACATCAACAAGACATTTTTATCCACACAACTGCTGTTTTAGTTTTTTAAGGCCAGTCCCTGTAAACTTGAAAGATGGTTGAGTAGGAAGAGTCGCAGTTTTTAAAATACTCAGAACATCCTGTCTGGTACCAACATCCATGCACACAGTATTGTAATGAAGCCAAAACTATAAATTTAGTCAAAAATGCTGCGTTAAAGATTTGCGTGAGTGGGTTGTCTTTCATTTGCGGCTGATTTACTAGGATTGCGTGAGCAATTCTTAACAGGTGCAAGCAGAAGTATTCAAATGAGGAGTTTGGGTTAGGGTTAGCTAATGCGAGCTGCACCAAGGCTAGAGAGAGGATGAAGAATGCGCATGGATCCATAATGCATCTTTGGCACAAAAAAGGAGGGGGGGGGGGGGGGGGGGGACATATGTATTTGTTCTTTGGCTGTTATAGAAATAATTATTATCAGTCTAAAATGTTGTGAATTCTGTTTTTCGCCAGGAGACGTGATGAGAGCGCAGTGAGTTATGATGCAGTGAGTTATGATGCAGTGAGTTATGATGCGTCTTTGGGGGGAAAAACAGGTAAAGATTTACACAACTGTAAGGTTTATGGCCACTAGAGTGTTAATTACTCTTAGTTTATAATGTTTTTGAATGACATTTTTTGTTTGTCAATAATAAACCTGTGTTGAATGTGGTAGCGCAAAATTGAGGCATGCTTTTCAGAAGTGTTAAAAATAGACGCTAAAATAGCCGGCGCAGACATTTTTATGCTTAGTAAATCACACTGCGCCTGGAACGCCTACTTATTTGCCAATTCTCCTCCCAATATTTTGTGTCTTCTTACAGAGAAGCCCAGATTGCATATCCATCAAGAACAAAAGCGCTAAATAGAATGCGTGCATCTTGCTGCACCGTGTTGATAGATCAGTCAGAACCTGTTTTTGCCATGCTGTGCAGTTTTCGCAGGTTTTAATAAGTGCAAACTGTTGATAAATCAGGCCCCTAGTGTTTCTAACAAACTTAACACTACATGATGGATGGATTTATTTACTGCATGGCATGTTGAATTTGAGTCGTAATTAGATGAATACCGAATCAGAACAAAGAAACTGTGGTTAAAATGTCTGTATTTAAGTCATCCTCCACACAGTCTTAGCTCATAGGAATAAAGCTTACCCCAACAGAATCCTCTTTTTATTTGAAGTGAAGGCAAATGAATCAACTTCAAGACTGGGAAGACATAATTTCTGTGGGTTTTTGACACTTGGAGACTTTTTGACTGTGATTTATGTCTGTCAGTAGGGGTTTGGACGAAACCCACCTACAGACAAATAGAGGAAGGTGAAGGTGTGCGGTTAGCATTTAAACAAATATCATTTTAAAGATAATCCTTTTCTTAGCATGAATTTCTGTTAGGTTTGATAATGGAGGGGTATCTGAGGATATAATACATCTCTATAGAATAGAATAGAATAGTTTCCTCTGATGCTCCATTACTTACTGAGGAAGAAGTAATCATGTTTGGTAGTATGCTGATTATTTTGCTTTCAAACAGCTTATTCTGAAGGGCCCTTCGCATTTTGAATCTCGTTGGCTGTATGTTACCTTTTTTTGACACCCTTGTTATGTACATAGATATATTATGCATAATTTAAAAGCTGACATTCTTTTTCCGAATGGCCGTTCTGTTCTACATAAGTATCCAGAAGGTGTTTTTTTTGTAGTCCAGAAGGAGCCACTGTCATGATCCTGCTGTGTCTGCTTGGGTTTCTGAGTGAAATTTATATGAAAAAATGTACTTACTTACAGTGTTTTTACAAGATGTTCTGTAGGTACAGCTAAAGCAAGCAAGATAAGGTCCAAGCTGGTGGACGTATCTCAACTCTCTTGGTGCCTCTTGAAGAAACAAGAACTCAACTGTTTGTTTAGTTAAATTCACTTTGACTTTGTTTGATATCTAGATGCTGAGAAACATTCATCTCTAGACTATATAAACAGTTTTTCTTTGTAAAACTTCGCTAGTTAACTCAGAAGAAAAAGATTATTTATTAAACAAAAAAACGATAACACAATACTGTATATTCACATGTATTTACTGATCATTTAGCTACCATCTACATCGAGAGCACAATATTGTTATTGTTTGGTAAAAACAGCAAAGTTTCTTGCCTTCTGCTGGTTTGCTGAAAATGCAGCTTTCTGCAGCAGATTCATTCACCCAACGCAGGCAAGTGCCAACTATGTGTATGATGCGTTTAAAGACTATTCGGAAAATACATTACTGCATAAAAAAAGATTTAAAAGAGTTATTTGCTGTATATTTTTTAACTATTACATCTCAAACAAATACTGTGTTTTTTTACACTGTTTTAGTTTGGTAAAATAAATCACATATACAGCAAAAATATAAAATAATTCAGCCAACTTTAGGGGGTGCTTTGACTCTTTGAGTTTTGGCGTGGTGCCCCCCCCCCCCCAAAAAAAATGGGCTAAAAACGCCTATGCCTTTAAAAATAAATCAAAAAGTTGGTACAGCAACCGTACCAACTTCATAAAAAGGCTGTAGAAAACTATAGCGCCCTCTGTGAATGTCAATGAACTTCAGAGCTTGAACCTTTGCGACTGTAGCTTAAGGTATGAGTGTGCGTGCATGGTTGGTTTGTCTGCGCGTCACAATGCTGCCATGGGATATACTGGTGTTCTGTCCAGGGCGTAATCTGCTTCTTGCTCAATGACACCTGGAAATAGGTGGAAAGATTAAGGGAAAATATTGAATGGAGGAAATATTAATATCCATGACTGCCAATGCATATGTGGCCCTGTGATGGACTGGCGACCTGTCCAGGGTGTACCCTGCCTCTCGCCCGTTGACAGCTGGAGATAGGTACCAGCCCCCCCAGTGACCCATTAAGGATTAAGCGGCTAAGAAAATGGATGGATGGATGGATGGATGACTGCCAATTACGTAGTTCAGTAGTAGGTCAAAGTAGTTCTCTGATGTTGAACAAGAGGGGTTATGACAGCTAAATTATCCACGTTCCAGCTGCCTGTTGAGACATAAAACATGGAGATGTAAAACAATTGTCTCAGTAATGTTGTTCCACAAAGAACACTCTCAGACCTTATTATTTATTCTTCCATATATGAAGTATCAAAAACCTTCTCTCCTGTCACTTTCATGCTGGATCCACACTCCGTGACGCCTGTTCAAATGCTGCAGCTGAGTTATTAAATTCTGTATTCTTTACAATAACAGGAGACTTCTGCATTTCAGGATAGATGTGACACCATAGGTCAAGACCTCAGATAGCTACACCAGCCTTGTGCTTTCACCATGTTTTAATACCTATTTACAAAGCCAGGGTACGAACAGTGCCTGCAGCAAAATGACTGCTGATTTAGAGACAATATTTTCACCTCGCCTTTTCCATTTACACATGATGTATGAGGCTTGGATGCCATAACACTGGGGTCTACAAAAATCAGCCACTATTTGTTTATAACAGTGGCAGCTCTACAGCAAATACCTCTGTGGTTTAAGGAAATCAGAGAGCTATATACTCTTAAATCAGTGCTCTGTAATAAAAAAAACTGTTGAACATATAATCATTCTCCCTGATAGAAATAGCTAATCTCCTGGTGCTAAATTTTTAGTTTAAACTGGTTTAAGTTTGGTAGTTAGAGAGAAAACTTAATGTGCTACTCTGTTTCCACTATATCAATGTTATCTCATTATTTTCAAAGTGTTGTTCCACACTACACAATGATCTCTGTGCTACAAGAGAAGGCCCTTAATAGATATATTTGTTATCCACAGCAGAAATGGAAACCTCAAACAAAATGCTAAAAAAAAAGGTAGTCCCTGGTCTGCAGTATTTGAGATCTTGAATTTTATTCAGTCCAAAGGTTTAGGATTGAGGAGAGTGGCTCAGCTCTAGTTAGAGCTGAATTACTGTATTGTATCTATCTCTATCCGACTGCTCATTAATAACTCATGCAAGAAGCTGTCAGTGCCTGGGTCATTGCTGTAGATTCCTCAGTAGAACCAGAAGGTTGAAAAACAAAAATGAGTCCAATGAGTGTCCCCTTTGGTTTACTTTTCCCCTTCCCATACCCAGAGAGGGATAGAACTGTTAAATAATAGCAAAAAAAAAAAAAAAAGATGGTACATGTGGTAGAAATCTGGGTGTCTGTGAGGCCTCAGATGAGAGAATAAAACATAACCGTCAGCCATATTCGTACATAGTTTATTTTACGTGCTAGGAGGGACTCCTGATGAGAACCCTGGAGCTTCAGACAGATGCATGGGTTTATATAGCTTCTGTCCGATCATTACATCATACAGTTTTGATAGGATAACTAACACTCTGTTCTATGCATCAGAGGATACTCACAAGACCAATCACAGAACAACATGGAATAGGTAAACACAAGATGTGTCATGAGGCAATAATGGATGTTTCAATTCAGTAGTCAGCAGTAAACAAAAGATATAATTTGACAATAAGAAGGTACTTTGGAACAAGGAACATTTTGTATAATGTGTCAGAAAGAGAATCACTGGACATGAGATGGTGACAAGGGAAAATGAGATGTTTATGACGTTAGGTCCCTGTTTGTACTTTATCATATCAGTATAACATTTTATCTAGACATGAGTAACACAGAATTAAAAAGGTATCAGCACTAATTCAAATAAAAAACTATCTATGTAATAAAAAGAATGCTTACAATAAAGATTCACACTACATCATTAACACCAATTCACATAAGAATTAACTTTATCTAAGATGTAAGAGAAGGCAATACATTTTACCATTACAGTACAAAATCGAGATGCAACAATACCCCTTTTTTCAAACCGATACAATAAATATAATTTGATCTGAGAACTTGCAGATACTAACAGGGCTGGATTATGAAAGCAGGGGCCCCCCGGGCACAGAGTCTTTCGCCAAAAAACGTGTAATTTAAACCAGATTTGTCTTCTTTTTTTTTTAAACCATATTCTTGTAAAAATGGTGTAACTCCTTAGCCTAAGTAAACACTGCTTGAGATTTTTCCATAACTCGATCACATTAACTCATTCATACCCGTTCGTTTATCTTTCCTGTCTCACTCTTCCTCACTTTTCTCTTAGCGTTCTTTCAGTTCTTTTGCTACGCATCGCTACAGTCTTGCCCTTCTGCGTCTATGCCTGTCTTTCTCATATTTTATTTTTCTCTCTCGTTAAAAATTGTGCAATCGGTTTAAGTAAACTTGACTATTACCTTAAAACTTTTCCTCATAAATTAAAATAAATGCAAAGTAAACAATGTTTTTCCTTCTACATATCAATAATGTCTTTGATAAACCTGTATTGGTCTCTAGGAGCTCCTGTTTCTCTCCTCCTTTCTGTAGAACCATGACAACATGGATTTTATCAAGGAATGCACAATATTTTGGCACTAACCTCAGTATTGACTGATGTTAATCATTTTCAATATTGGTATCAGTCCAGTAACTAAAACTGAGTCAATATTAAAAAATGCTGTTTGTTTCAATCTATTTAATAGATTTATGTAATGTGTATAACATTGTAAATATTGATTATTGACCATAACAGCAAAAATAATATCAAATATTGGTATTGGCACACATTCTTAGATCGGTGCTTCACTACATTTCACTTTTTTCTCCTCCATGATGTGCTGCCCAGCCTTTCTGTCCATCTCTTTATGTCTTCACTAAGAAAATGACCAAACTGACATAAGTTCCAAAATGCCAACAAAGTTACCCCTTTTTGCTGATCCAATGAATTCATTTTCACCTCAGAAAACCAGACCTGTCACCTAAACACTGATTGACAGCTGCAACTCTCCAGAGCAGCTCCTGCCAGTACCATAACTCCTCCACCAGCTGTCCCAGTTAAGAGAAGCAAATGAACTGTATCGTATGCTCTCTAAATAAGATGCAGGAAAAACATATATTATCCTACCTGTGCTCGGTGAACATGCCATCCAGTCTAAAGAACCTTTTTCTCCACTTGGGAAGTGATAGCAGCATGGCAGATCGTTAAGAAGAGCGCACATTACCGCTCAAACCTCGCCACAGGATGAAGTTGGATATCTGGTCGTCCGATCCTATAAATCAGCATCTCTACCATCGATCAACACGAATATTTTCATTAGCTGTCCCACACAATGCTGCAGATAAACCCAGTGTGGGCTGCTGCTGCTGCTGATAGCTTCAGGCTGTGTAGCTAACAGGTGGGTTAATTGGCTCACAATTATCAACATCATCTTTTTCCGGATTTTCGTCTACACAGCTACAAATAACCTGTAAGTAGATGACAGACTTTAAACGTCTTCTAATCTTTCTCTCTTTCATTTATAGAAACCGTCTGTTTTTATGATTTTCGATTCTCTTACTACTACTCCCACTGTTGGGTGATGTTCAGCGAAGCCAACGTGCTACTATCGGGGTTAGGGGCGGTGCATATTATCATGGTTTCCCTCTACTGCGCCTTAATAACTCTGCAACTCTTCTAAGGTCAAATAAAAATTGTGTGTATTTTATTGGTTATTCCACCAGTGCAGATCTCTGCCATATTTGAAATTTGAAGACTATTTGTTTTTCTTCTTTAAACCGCTGAAGTGGATGCCCAGTTGGCATGGGCCCCCCAGTGGGCTTGGGCCCCTGGGCCTGTGCCCATAATGCACTTATTATAATCCGGCCTTGGATACCAATGCTGATACTTCGACCACACACAAAAAAAATGCAAAGAATTGGAAGGCAGGTTTTATTTTCTTCACTCCTTCATGGTTAAATTTGATTTAAAAAATGTATAAAAATGACCACAAAAGTTCTAAAAATGTCTGCAAAATCATTGCAGAGTTTCCAAATTTTCATGATTTCAGTTAACTAATTGATACCAACACGAGTACATTAGAACAGTATCGGCCTCGATACCAGATAACCGTATCGATATTGTGCATCCCGAGTAGAAAGTTTATTTGTAGCTTATACATATTTAGGGGGGGTTCTACTCAGTTTTGTCTTCAATACAAACACGTTCCCATTGGAAATATGCTAATTACGTGACGATAGAAGTCAGCAACTTTTTTTTAGGAGAGCCAATTTCTTTTCTGAGGAGTTATTACCAGTGGTTAGCAGCACAAAGTTAATCACTGACATTTATTCAGAGGGTCTTTACTGACATTGTGGGTAGCGCAAACTGTTCAGATCCATCTTTGAAATGTTTTAATACTTGGGCTATTTCTCGTCCAAACAAGCTTTTAGTTAGCCCAATTCAATTCAGGTCTATACTCTAAATGTTGCCATGTGATTTTTAACTCATCAACTTGTCTTCAATATATTTTTGTTACAACCAGATACACCAAGATGAAGACTGCCACAAACATCTACATCTTCAACCTGGCCCTCGCTGATGCCTTGGCAACCAGCACTCTGCCTTTCCAGAGCGCAAAATACCTCATGAACACCTGGCCCTTTGGGGAGACCCTGTGCAAGCTCATCATTGCCATTGACTACTACAACATGTTCACAAGCATCTTCACCCTTACCATGATGAGTGTGGATCGCTACATCGCTGTGTGCCACCCTGTGAAGGCATTGGGCTTTCGGACACCTGTCAAGGCTAAGATGATCAATGTCTTGATATGGGTCTTATCATCTGCAATTGGTGTACCCATTATGGTTATGGCTGTGACCAGAGTCACAGAATCTGGTAAGATGATGGTCTCTGTAATGGTTAACATTATTCTTGTCATCAATGTGTTCATTTTTGTTTCATTAGTGATTTACAGCTAACTGTCTTAATTCCACTAACCCTAATAAAATCTGTGGATAAGCATGATTTATGAACAATCAAAACTAGGGCCCGACCGATATGGATTTTTTGGGTCTGATACTGATACCGATATAAAATAATAGCAAAGGCTGATAGCCCACATAATGGCCGATAATAAAAAAAAAAAAAAACCTTAAGCTTAAACCCTGCCTTCTCTGCCCATTTTGATGCTCACGTATTTCCCCTGGTCTATTCTGCACATTCTGTCCATATTTTTAAATATAAATGTCTCCTTGTGGGACAATAAAGGATTGTTCTCTTCTATTCTACACACCAAATAACAGTCTCAGTAACTCGCTGGATTCCAAATAATGTAAATAAGATTTATTTAGCAATGATTTACAAAACAACACAGAACACATAACATTTCTTAAATGCGCCAAGTGTTCATGCAGCTTATAATGCAGACAAACTTCTGCAAACATGAAGAACAAGATGGCTCTCTAATCTGTAGGGAATACCGGCGACACATTTTCACAGAAAGTAACTAACTATGGTCAGTAATGTCGCCAGATTTGATGCTGCTGAGCTTCCTAAGCTTTGCTAGGAGGTACTCCTGATGAGAACCATGGAGCTTCACACAAATGCATGGGTTTATATAGTAGTCAGCCACACCCTATTGAATCAGCTTCTGTCCGATCATTACATCATGCAGTTATGTAGGATAACTAACACTCTGTTCTATGCATCAGAGGATACTCACAAGACCAATCACAGAACAACATGGAATAGGTAAACACAAGATGTGTCATGAGGCAATAATGGATGTTTCAATTCAGTAGTCAGCAGTAAACAAAAGATATAATTTGACAAGAAGAAGGTACTTTGGAACAAGGAACATTTTGTATAATGTGTCAGAAAGAGAATCACTGGACATGAGATGGTCACAAGCATTACAGTAGTGGTCGCTGCTGAGCTTCTTATGTATGAAAAACCCTGTTAAATTAAAAGTAAACAGCACACAGCGACCAACTTCTTCTTCAAGTGTTCTCATTTACTGCTGTCATTCATACTTCACGAAACCAACACGGAACCTTTTCATATTTATAATAGTCCGCTGAGTCGTTAAAGTCTGCACTCTGTATGCTGCTGCTACGGCATTTTTTTAAGGAAAAGAAACATTTGATACATTATTTAATGTAACGTACCAGATAAGAAATGAACTTAAGCAGTTACATTCATGCCATTTATTTGTACAAATCTAAGTTTTAGCAAGGCAATGTGTAGGTTATCAAAACTTTTTACACGGGGGGGGTGGGGTTGCACATTTTTGTCATTCCTTATTTCACGGTACACCTCACCATTGACAACAATTGGGGCCAATAATCAAGACTTTGCTTTTACTCACCTCTGCCGCTTTTTTCTTTACAAAAACGTAACATAACAGTCTGAGCTGCTGCATGTATGTTAAGATCCACTCCTGTCTAAGACATGATATGAGCAATCTGACTCCATCTGCTGGATAAGTAGCTCAATTGCATAATTTGCTGTCCCCCTTAAAAAAATAATAAAATAAAAAATAAAAATTATCGGAATTTTTTTTACAGATAGCCGATATCCATGAGCCCCATATGGGCAGATTATACTGTCCGGCCGATATATCGGTAGGGCCCTAATCATAACAAGTTTACTTTTTTCAGTATTTAAAGACATCAATGATCAGAGTGTCAAAAATAACTCAGTCTTTATAATGACCTTTTAATTTGATGGTGTCATTTTGATCAGGTGTTTTACACTGCCTCCTCGAATTAACTAAGCAAATAAGTACACACATCCTATTGGATAATTACTGCATGGGCGATTATCTTTCAGCTGGCAACAAGTTATTTAACCCCAACTGGTGCAATGAGTTGCTTCTCACTTCATAAACAACCATGTTGGAATCTCGTGGTTGTGGAGAAGATGTTAGTGTGTTTGAGAATGGTCAAATCACCGGCATGCGTCAATCAGAGAAAACATCTGAGGAGATTGCAGAAACTACTAAAATTGGGTTAAGAACTGTCCAAAGCATTATTAAAAAGTGGAAGGAAAGTGGGGACCCATCGTGTTCAAGGAAGAAATGAGGCCACAAAAAAAATCCTGAATGATCATAATCAGCAAAAGCATCAGCAGAACTATCTATGTTTGATAAGGAAAGTAAGAGCATATGCACACACACAGTGCAAAGGGAACTCTAGGGATTGGGACTGAACAGCTGTGTAGCCGTAAGAAAACCACTAATCAGTGAGGCAAAGCGGAGAAAAAGGCTTCAGTTTGCTAGGGAGGATAAAGGTTGGACTCTTGAGCAATGGAAGAAGGTCATGTGGTCTGATGAGTCAAGAGTTACCCTATTCCAGAGTGATGGGAGCATCAGGGTAAGAAGAGAGGCAGATGAAGTGATGCATCCATAATTCCTATTGCCTACTGTACAGGCCTGTGGAGTCAGTACCATATGTGGTGCTGCAGTTGGTCAGATCTAGGTTCGGCAACAGTATGTGCTCCAGCTGACTACCTGAATTTACTGAATGACTAAGTTCTTCCATCAATGGGTTTTTTTCTTCCCTGATGGTACAGACATATTCTAAGATGACAAAGGCAGGACTCGTCAGGCTCAATTTGAGAAAGAGTGGTTCTAGGAGCATGAGACATCATTTAACCTTAACCCCATTGAGAATCTTTGGAATGTGCTGGAGAAGGCGGTCATCAATGCAAGAACTTGGTGAAAAATTGATGTAACACTGGATAGAAATAAATCTTGTGACATAGAATAAGCTTATTGAAACAATGCCACAGAGAATGCATGCTATAATCAAAACTAAAGGCAGTACAAAAAGTATTAAAGTGTGTGACCCTTTTTTTTTTTTGTGGCAAGATTTTTTTTTCCTGGCCTGGCAGCATAATATTTTGTTAAGAGCAGAGGCAATGTACAGTAACTACCTTGGTTGTTTTTCTACATCTACAACATTTTCTTCAACACAAACTCATAAATGATTCAAAACTATTAAAACATCAGTCCGTTATGACTTTGTAATTATGCAAGAGGACCACTGCAGTACTTCATTACAATAAGACTCCAAGAGCCTGATTTATCAATATTCCAAAGAGAGAAAAATTCCATACACCGCAAAATTTTTACTACAGTAGGTTGTCCTTCATTTGCAGGTGATATACTAAATTTGTGTGCACCATTCATAACTGGTACAAAGAGCAGTTTTCAATCTAGGACTTTGTGTCTCCTGCTGTGTGCATGCCTTTCTTTCCCATGCTCTGAGCTACGTCCGGAGAATGAAGGATTAGGCGTAAGGATTGATGATGCATCTTTGGTATTGAATCAAAGGTAAAATATGCTAACACACACTTCCTGCAAAAATCTGCCGTTTACAGAGCATCTCAGAAATGGAATTAGCTAAAAATATTAGAGAATTAAATGGCATAATTTTTTTTTTTTTACAAAGTATTAAAATCTAATTTTTGCTTTGGATTAGGGCTGGGATGACGCGTCCACGTAATCGATTACGTCGACATGTAAAAGACGTAAAAAATGCATATCGATGCGTCATGACTTTCAAAACAAACATGGCGGGACAAAGTAGTCTCAGCATGAGTGAGTCAGTTGACTTAAATACCTCCATCCGAACTCGCAATTCAAAGGTATGGACTTATTTTAAGATAAAGGGAGCGATTTTGTCGTCTGTCGGCTTTGCAAAATGGAAACAGCTTATAAAAGCACGACGGATATGCACCAGCACCTCAAACAGCGGCACCCAGGAGCAGTTCTAGCAAATTATTAAACACCGTACGTTTTCAACTTTTTTACTAACGCTATGTATTTTACCCTATAAATCACCCAAACACCCCCCCGTAGAGGGTATTCATACACAGCTGCGTCTGGTGTATGTTACTGCTATCTGTTTTGTTGGTTTTTATTTGTGACCCGTGTTGGCAGAATGTGTCGGAATCCGCACAGACTGATTATGAGCAAAAGCTGAAAATATGAGAGAGTGTTATTTGGTCGCGGTAAACATGTTTAACAAAGGTAATGTACTACCTACCCGCTAAACGTAGCCGTCGTGGACAATAATACAACATTGTTTAAGTGCTTGCAAAAGCAAACCGACAATGAACTCTTGTCATGTTTAATAACGCCTCATCCTGTGGGAATACGATTTTTTTACTTCATGCTTCTCCAGATTCAAAGTTGCCATCTAAAAACTAGAAAAAAATGTGCAGGATTTTATTGGAATGAACAGCTCCTCTCTCTCTCTCTTGCAAATCTAATGTCAGCAACAAGAGAAAGTGCAGAAAAATATTTTTTTGTGTGTGAATGAAGAGCACTTTTTTGCATAAAGTGAATTTTAAATTTAGTTTTTATATATTTTGGGGGTATTTTCTCTCTTATTCATATTATTTCTTTGCTCAACATTTAACTTGTTGTTAAATGCAACCTCTAACATAAGATTGTACTAATACTATAACTTTATTTTTTGGAATTTTTTTATAACAATTAAAATATGTTTAAATATGGAAATTTGTTTATTTCATGGAAATACATCAATTAATAAATAATAAATCAATAATAAATCAAATAATGGGTAAATAATTGATAATCAAATCGAATCAAAATCGAATCTAAAAATTAATCATTAGATTAATTGATGCATCGAGAAAATAATCACTAGATTAATCGATTTGGATCCAACTAAATGTATTAAGTACTTTATTGAATGCTTGAAATGTACATGTTAGTTAAATCTGGCTTTTGCATGTAACCTGATATTAATCAATTTTGTTTTTAAAATGTCATATATGTAATTGTCATTGTGGTGTTGTATAGGAATATTATATTTATAACTACTCCAGTGGAAAGGAATGATGATTCAAATAGTCAGCTATAGTGTGTCTTTGAGGAAAAAAAGACGAGGAATCAACATTACTATCCAGTTTATGCCCATCAGAGTGTAAAATACTATTAGGTTAGAATGTATGTGAATTATATTTTTTAGTTTGGCTGTAATAAAACCTGTGTTGAATGTGGTGGCACAAAGTTAAGACATACCTTTCAGAGGGGTAAAAATAGGCGCTAAAACAGACGGTGCAGTTTGATGTTTCATAAATCACACTGTGTCTGGAAGCCTACTTATTTGGATGTTCTCCTCCCCATATTTTGTGTCTTCTGACAGAAAAGCCCACATTGCATATTCATCAAGTGCAAAAGCTCTAAACGTATTGCCTGTGTCTTGCTGCTCGTTTAACAGGAACAATGCTCTCTGCGCCTGGTTAGTAAATCAGGTACAGCATGTTTTTGTGATCCCATGCTGCTTGCACCGATTTTAACAAGCGAAGACCATTGATAAACCGTGCCCCAATACTTGTAAATGACAGAGGAGAGTTGCCAGGTTTTGTAAATAAAAATTTACAATTAAATAATTACATTTTTACTTTTTAATGTGTCATCTCTAACCACTGGAGGTTCTTGAGTTGTCTTGAATAGTTGATTTAGAAATTAACTACTTGCAAGGTAAATGGTGTTGGCCGCCCAGAATCATTAATTGAAAGCACAAAGATCCTTCCTTAATCACAAACTTCTCAAAGGGAAGTACACTGGTGAACATTTGGGGAGCTCCCAGTACAAACTAAAGTAGATAACAATAAGCAACAAGTTTTGGATGCAACTTATGCAGCGTTTCATTAATCCCTCAAAAAGAACCTGGATCTAGGATTGACATCCTACCTAATTTTAGCATGTTTCAGGTTCAGAAAAGAATAGGGTTTATAAATAAAAAAGCACAGAGTTGTGTACTGATAACAATGTGTTTCTCTGTGGTTCCCTTACAGAAAATTCATATGGGGTGAACATGTTCTTCGAATCGGAATCACGGGTTATCACAGTTTATAACCATGAAAATATTCCAAATTCCTTCGAGAAATGTGTGCAAAACACAGATGTTCACATGTTTTTTAAAATGTTTTCACATGTGAATGTCACATGAGTCAATCCATTTTCAAATGAGATTACATGTGCCATGTGGGGGTGTTTTTCAGTGTGGGCTTGCGCTCAAGCACGGAAGCAACATGTTCAGTGGGCTACTAGGAATTTTGTAGTACCGTGTGGTTATGTGGAAGATACAATACGGTTGAGAAAAAAAGGAAAACATAATTATTTTTTGTTTTTAATCACATAACAATACTGTCAGCAGGAAACTCCTATAATAATATGCTCAAAGATAATTTTATTCCTTAACCAGTCTATATCAGAATATAGAGAAGCTTTGAAACTGTAGATTACTTGACAGAGAATACTTGCTTGTAGCAAAAGGCAACCATAAAAAGGGGTTGAAAAATGAAGGGAATCAGCAGACCGCATATCTCCATTTAGCAGTGGGACACAAACAACTTGTGATGCTTGATTAATAAATAATTAATAAACAAGTTATGATTCAAGTTGTAAAAACTTTGCCAAGAATTAATAAGCTGTAAATGCTCATAAAACCTCATATTCCCTGTAAATCCTTGCAGCTTATAGAACCAATTTATACTCTGCATTGGTGCAGTCTATCAAGCTATTTCTCCTTCTCTTTCAGGTAACATTACATGCATGTTGAAGTTTCCTGATCCTGACTGGTACTGGGACACCGTGACTAAAATCTGTGTTTTCATCTTTGCCTTCGTGGTTCCTGTGATGGTCATCACCATTTGTTACGGCCTGATGATCCTGCGTCTGAGGAGCGTCCGTCTGCTCTCAGGCTCCAAGGAGAAAGACCGCAACATGCGGCGCATCACCCGCATGGTCCTGGTGGTGGTGGCAGCTTTCATCGTCTGCTGGACCCCCATCCACATTTTCATCATCGTGAGGACAATGGTGGAGATCAACACAAGGAATCCTTTTGTAATAGCGAGCTGGCACTTGTGCATCGCCTTGGGCTACACCAACAGCAGTCTCAATCCTGTCCTCTATGCGTTTTTGGATGAAAACTTCAAGCGATGCTTCAGGGATTTCTGCCTGCCCTGTCGGACCCGCATGGAGCAGAACAGCGTGACAAGCGCCCGCAACACCACTAGGGAGCCAGTGTCTATCTGTGCTCCCACAGAGGCCGGAAAGAAGCCTGCATGACTAGCAATGGAGAGGGTCCCCCATAGCTCTAACATGAGGAGGATCCATCAAGATCCACAATCACAGGATACCCTAATCTCCACTACAGAGTTTTGATGGACTGTTACATGGAACGACATTGTCAAGACACCTTTTTTCGCCAATGAGGGAAAACTACTGGGGCAAAATAAAGAAGGAAAAAAGTAGACTGCTTTGACAGATTGGCCAAAGACTGCCAACCCATGACAAGATATGAAACAGAATGTTCTTAGTTTTAGGAGGGCAAGAAGTAGAGTAAGAGGGCAGAAGATTTGTATAAGAAAACAGCAACAGCTGGTACACTCAGAAAGGATTTAATGACTGCTTTGGCAGATGAAGCATCGACTTCAGAAAAAAAATCATCTTCAGTATTTTTGACATTAACCAAGTGAGAAATAGATGAAAGACCAAACCAACAGTGACTGGCTAAAGAACCCTCTACTTTTACGGACGTTTCCCAATGAACCGTGCTATATTAGCATATGGTACATTGGTGTTTTTTTGAGGATTTTAGCCTGAATGAAGACTATAAAAGACAGTATGTGCTTGGATTCCTGTTGACTCACTTTGGGATACATGGTTTGCTTAGTCAGTCTTCTGTGATATCAAATATTGATAGTGCTCAACCAGCCACTGAAGACCACCATTGGGAGCCTCCAAGACAACAATGGCTCAATCCTTGTAGATTAATACTTCTGACAATGTTGCTGATTTTCTTTTCAATAACTCCATAATGATAATTAGAAAAGGAATCTGTAAACTGAGAATTGGTCGGACACTTCAAGATAGAGCTGTGTTGTTTACCAAAGTGGTGACTCATTCTGGGAAATGCTGCTCCCTCAACTGATCATTGCTTGATTTAGACTGGAGACAGCGATAATGGAAGCCAAGAAGAAGGTGATGAATGATGAACTCACGTCAGCAGATACATTTGGTTTACCAGACTACTTAGAGAAGAAGTCAGATGAAGTTCAAATGTCAGTTTTCTTGAAAGCATCTATGATTATGCCATACGATCCAAGTTGGAATTATGACCAATGGATAGATAGTTGAGTAATAAGAAAAAAAGACATCTCAACCGTTATGTAGCCTTGCAAAAGTATTCACTCTACTTGACCATTTTCACTTTTGCTGCATCACAACTACATTGATCAATATATTTCCTTGGATTTTGTATGTGCTAGACCATCACGTACTTGACAATATTTGAATTTTGAATGTATGTGTGTTCAGCTACCCTCAGTTAATAAATTACAGAACCACCATTAATTGAAAATGTAATGGACGTACTTCTGTTATGTCTTATCCAGCAATGAACATCTATAAAACAGCCTGTACCCAGTAAGATGGGATGGAGGACATCTGTGTAAAGCAATTTTCAAATCCTGCCATTGATTCTCAATTAGATTTTTTTTCTTTGTTGTTTTGAACTTTGACTGGGCCATTCTAACGCAAGAAGATTTTACTTTATGTATACCACAATTGTATCTCTGTCTGTACATTTAAAAGCTCCAACCCAGTCTCTCTGACAGGCTTTCTTCTAGGATTGTCCTGTAAACATCCCCAGAGCATGATCCTGTCACAACCATATTTCAGAATGGGTGCAGTATTATTTTGGCTTCAAACAGTGTCTTGATTGTTGGCCAAAAAGTTACATTTTGGCCTCAGCTAAACAGAGGATCATGTGCGGCATATTAGTAAGTTTACATTTATGCCCTATTTTTTTTCAAATTGTGTTTATTTATTCATTTAATATTTGATATATATATAAACAATTTTATCCTAAGGAAATTACAGAAGCACCCTGAGGTGCTTCCCTCTAAATATGTAGATTCTACTGCCATCCCGTGACTAGATGCAAGAAAAAATGAGAGTGACTTTGTGATTTGTTTTTGTGTGTAAAAACTGCCTAAAAAATTTATCCAAGATGGAGACAATAAATAATGCATAGTCAGTAAGCAACATAAGATTTATGCCATATAAAATGTTTTCTCATGTGTTGATGTAAAGTGTGCTGTAGTGTGTATTCTGCTGTGCTTTGACCGTTGCTGCCTTTTCTGGGCGTGCGGAATGTCTCTCAGAGCACAAAATCTTTACCAATTCAAGTCTCTGTAGGAAAAAATTAAAACAAATATAGATCCTCCAGCAGATGTTTCCCAAGGTTGCTACACAACATCGTACCAAGCATGATTCAATTGTTCCTGCTTTTGGCTGCGTTCCCACGGAATTACCCAACTGGATGGTTTGGATTTATCTCGCCCGGTCCTTAATATTGTTAGTCACTACATCTGTGTGTTTTGTCTGTGATCTCCCTCTTTTCCACCTATGTGTTAGCTTCATATTCTACATCATGTGTAGAACATAACTTTTACCACTCCTTTCCTGACCTACTTAGCCTTGCCTCTCTGACTTTCCACTCCATCCATCCATCCATCACAAAAATATAAACTAAACACTTTTGTTTTTGCTACCATTTTTTAGGAGATGAACTCAAAATTCTGAAACGTTTTCTACATACACAAAATAACCATTTATCTCAAATACTGTTCACAAATCTGTAATAGTTACCACTTCTCCTTTGCTGAGATAATCCATCCCATCTCACAGCTGTGCCATATCAAGGTGCTGATTAGACAGTATGATTATTGCATAGGTATGCACAAGACTGGCCACAATAAAGTTTGATCGGGAGAATATTTCATTATGGCGCATTAGTATTAATGTCTGCAGTCGGATGCACTTATGCTCGCTTTAGCTCTGTTTGCTCGGTAATTTAGACAATATGGATCTGACAGAATAACATCAGGTTCAGTTTAAAACAAGTCTCCCATCATGTGTTAACTTAGCTGAAACTCTTCACATGGATTTAAGGGACCAAGCAGAAAAGAGCTTGTCTACTGCTGAGCCATCTGTTGTTCATTCACCTGCCCAAAAAAACTTGCCGAAGTTCTGTGTGGATCGCATTTTACAGTCAGTGCTGCAAATAAATCCTAAGTGATATGTACGTGCAAAAGTCAAATCAGTAGAGGTAGAGTCACAACCTGCTATCCATAATCACTTCCCCTTAAAGCATCCTCTCCGGGTACCGCCCCACCCCCCACACACACACTTACACACACAAGCACTGATCCTCCCACCAACACTAATTTCTCATCACAACCATGTTCTGCGAATCCCTCCACAAACAAATCATCATCACACAGCCATGTTGTGCCCCCGTTGGTTTCTTTTCAATGACGTTCCTGTTGATTTATGGATTTATGGAAAAACATCAACCAGTGTTGGATATCCATAATTATTATAAAGGGATAATTAAATATAACGTAAATTAGAAGTGAAAAAAACAAAACGATTTTTACACCTTGTTTGAATTTTACACAAATACAAATACTTCTCCCCCCTCAACAAATACAGGCTGCTTTGCACACCTCTACTTGTCACAAAATCCAAACATTTAGTTCACTATTGGCAGAGTTACGGTGCATTCACACCAAAGACGTTTTACACGTTGTACACTTTTACTAACCACAGATAGATGAACAGACGCTCAACAAGTGGGATGAGTGCCTGTAGTTTGTGTCTTGGTGAGCGATGCTTGGACCCACACGGGACGGCAGTTGCTCAAACTAGGTGGGCAGGCGGGTTCCCCGACGCGGCGAGGGGCCGGGTCTGTGAATCTGTCTGTGTGCCTAGGTGGATATGCTGCCTGACTGGGCCTTTCGCCCCCAGACCCCCCGCGCGACTGGAATGGCGCGCCCCTCCCAGCTCCAGAGCGTCGGGAGCAGGAGAGAAAGGATGAGGAGGCCAGCGAACGGTGACGGAGCAGTCCTAGTCAGGCTACTCCCACAATTTGCATATTTCCAGCTTGACACACGTCAAAATAGTATATTTTGTATATTTTGACGAACATACTATTTTGACGCATGCCCAAGAATGAATGTTCCTTGCGTCTAACTAGGGGGATGTGGCGCATTTTTGACACTTTGATGTGAACCCACCGTTGGGTTAGTGAGTTGAAGTTAAAGTTGGGGGTCTTTATACCTAGTAGTTGTACAACTATGAAAATACTGATGAACTTAATGACCTCTTTTTAACCGTAGTTTACATATTAGAAATAATCAGTTAATATAGCATTTTATGTTAAATATGTGAAGATATCCAATTTAACTTACCAGGTTACCTGTCTGTTTAGCCGTTAGTCTTTCACTCCTTTGAGTATTTCTTTCTCTTTTCTACAAACTCACAGTGTTCTCTTTTGAAAACATTATCACCAAGCATGGATTCTGGAAAATCATTTTTTTTTTTTTATGTTTAACAGTTTATCAATTTGGTTTTCATTGCATTTGTATTGGTGCACTTACCATATGGTGAGTTAGCTAAATTATCTCTGTTAAGTGAAGACTTTTCTTGCTGTTCTGGTGTTGAATGGTAGTAACACACAGAAACACGTAGGAAAAAAATACCGTGTGAGATCATGTTTTAGCTTTTTCTCTGATAATGGTTTGCTGTTATCTGTGAGTTCCTGAGTATTTTCTAGTACCATCTGCCGTCATGGTAAAAAGAAAGTACTTCCTCTTAAAACTCTAGGGTTTTACATACTGTTATTCCCACAAACCTATTTTGGCTTTGTCAATGATTCCTAAACGGCAAATAATTTTAGAAGCTGGCAAATTATTTACACATTAAAATCACAGAATTTACAGATTACCTTCTTTTTGCCATGACAGTATCATAATTCTTGGTGATATTCACAGATTTATTGGTATTTGTGTCTTTGAAACATGATTTGTTATGTCTTATCAAATAAATGTACATTAAATGTTTAAAAAACATCTGAAAGTGTTTCTGAGAATGTTGTGAAATGGAGGCAAGACAATCTGTTGGATTCAGACTGTCATCTCGGTCTGGCTGTGAACACTGGCTGGCTTGCTCCATCTACTGTAAGCAAGGACATCTCACCCGTTCAGTGTACCTGTCTTTACACAGCGCTGGTACTGGGCTCGAACCTGCCCAAAGAAATCATCTGACCCCACTGAGTGTGCCAAAATGTAACGTAAAAGTTAAAACAGCAATTGTGCATTAAACACACAAAACATATGATGAAATACAACACTACAGACACAAAACGTACAGTATGACACTTTAAAACATAACATTCCAGCTATTATCACTTAATCAAAGGCAGATCTAAACAGATGAGATTTTAGTTTTGATGTAAAACAGCTCACTGTTTCAGCAACTTCGCATTCGTCAGTAGGTTTGTTCGAGATAAAGGGAGCATAGAAACTGAAAGGTGATTCTCCATGTTTGGTTCTGATTCTAGGGGTGTTGAATAGACTGGATTTGGAGGACCTGAGTGGTCTTGGGGGTTGGTATAGAGACAACAAATCTCAGCTCAGCTGTATGTAAGTCTATGGTTGAAGTTGTCAGAGTCTCTGAGGTGTTTTGTGTTCTTTGGCCGCAGCAATTTTTGAAACTTTTGCTGTTTTCCAAGCTTCAAAGTGGCAAAAGCCACCATTTCAGAAGTTCATTTAGCTGAACTTTCGGCACCGTCCCCTGAGCGTCAACCAATCAAAGTGTCTTACTGCAGTGACATCACTATGCCCGACGTTGACGTTGTCTAGCTTTATTTAAAATATAAAGCCAAACCACTCTCTCGATGTGATCAGCTGTTGTTTAAAACATCCTGCAACAGAGGAAGCCCCACCCACGCACTCTTTTTTTGCTCACCGAGTAGCGGGCTTTGCAAGCTTCAGCCTCAAAAATGTATAGGCTTCAAACTAGTAACTTAGAGAGCGATTTTGATTCGTCAAAAAACACGGCATAAGAAAGGATATCATCCAGGGTTGCCATTAATGGAATATGTTCCCTATTTGATTAAGTTGTTTTAAATGTTGACATAAATATCTGAAGGCCATCAGTCATTTTGACAGATTGCAATTCACGCCACTGACCACTTGGTGCAGACACGCAGATATTTCCAAATTACGCACAGCATATAGAAGAAATTAAGAAAGCTCTCGTTCAGAGAGTATACCCGAATGCTTGTCACTTTAATCAGAGAAATGTTCCCTGATTTCAAAACTCAGGCTTCAGTGGTGCTTGTAACTGGTATTATTCTCTGAATTCTGTGGCCTTTGTGTTCCAAATTCTCTAAATTTGGTGCACTTGGTGTCCCACAGGTTAAACACCAAAATTTTAACTTACATCCATCCATAATCTATACCGCTTATCTTCGAAGGGTTGCAGGGGAGCTGGTGCAGCATGAAAGTCCCGGCTTCGAATCCCGGCCTGAGGTCCTTCTGCATGGAGTTTGCATGATGTCTCCGTGCATGCGTGGGTTTCCTCTGGGTACTCTGGCTTTCTCCTACAGTCCAAAAACATGACTGTTTAATTGATCTCTCTAAATTGTCCTTAGGTGTGAATGTTTGCATACATTGTTGTTTCTTGTGTGTGTGTGTCTCTATGTTGCCCTGTGATGGACTGGCATCCTGTCCAGGGTGTACCCTGCCTCTCGTCCGTTGAAACGCTGAAGATAGTCTCCAGCATCCCCACAACCCTTCACGGACAAGTTGTTTAGATAATGGATGGATTTTAATCTAAATAAATCACAAAATACATTTTGAAACAAGAAATAGAAGGATCTATGTCCCATGTTATTATGATACACGAGCCTTTAAAAAAAATCTATGAAGATTTTATGGGTTTCTAATGAGTAAAGGTCAGCCAAAAGTTGCTATTTCAGCTAATTAAATATAAATGTGAATAGACAGTAACCAAAATTTTTTTTCGGGTAATATAATTATTTGCCTGTCTTCTTAGGCTAAATGAAAAACAATTATTTATAGAATAGCTCAATTTATTCATTTCCCCCAGTCTTGTTCAACCCCACAGCAACATATTATACTTATGTCCCCTTTTCAAAAATAACTGATCAGTTAAAGGTTTAATATGGAACATGGGAACCAAAGCGACATTTAATATGTTGAGGTTGTAGTTGCAAAAACAAAGTGCAGTCTGGATGCCAGTTCTGTCGCAGTAACAAGCCAGCATCATGTCCAGTGATGAATCTTACAGGGTAAGGACTATTTTGTACTAAAAAGTTTAAAATACTAAACAAAAAATAATTACTACAAAATATGGGTCAAAGGCAACAATACGTTTTTGTACCTGTCCTTTGCATCATATTTCGGAAGCTAAATGGTATCCTCCACTCCTCTTAGTGATGTCCTCTATAAAAGTCATAATATATACTTTAGAATTTACATAAACATCCGACGGCGTGTGTATTTGACTGAGGTGTATGGTTGGAGACATATGTCGATACAGAAAACTAGCTAGAAAAGTCTTTATCATAGCAACTCACCGCAGTGGTGAAGCTAGCCTGCTATACAGGGGAGTGCAGAAGGAAACCGCTTCCTTTTCTTCCATTTACTCGGTGTGGAGGTTAATGCTCTCATATCTAGGAACAACGTCATATACACGAGTATTGAGGCTGTTTTACCGACAGCTAGCTTTAGCCATTAGCGAGCTTTCTTACCTTTCTCCATGAAAAACGTTGCCATTTCCGCATGCATTCTGATGCCGGGAAAGTTTTTCATTTGCGTCCATCCGTTGAAGGCTGCTCATACAGTAAAGACAGGTAAGTATAAGTATACTTACTGACCTATATTTCATTATCTGTATCATCAAACGGACTTTGCCAAGCTCAAACTTTTAAACTTTGTAACTAGCAAAAATATATTTATGCTCTTGTCTTGAAAAACAAAAGTTTTTTTCTTATGCTATGTGATGCTCCAAACATAGGCTAATGTGGACCTATGGCTATTTTTAGCTATAATTTTCAAACCCCATAACATTTAACCCCGTCACAAAAAAGCTGCTTTATAACCACCAAAAATCCACAACAAAAAAAATGTTAATGAATGAGTTTTTATAGTTAAGGTCAATAAAAATGATTTCTCGGAGGTACAAATAAATACTCCATCAGATGATATGTACAGAAACAATTTCATGTTGGTCATTAATCAGAGACCCCAAAGTGCACTGAATTTAGAGAATGACCTGACAGCAGTCTACAGTGTGGCAACAGAGCGCTGATTCAGCCTCCATTACGCACAAACTGGAGCGCAGTTCAGCTCCCTGCAGACCCTTCAGGCCACTGAAGGTGAAATTTCTATAATTAATACATGTAGTTTATTAATCTGTTCGATAGCACAATTTGGATTGTCTATTCATTTTATTCAGATTGAACATTCATTAAAATTAACCAAAATTTTAATACTACTAAATATGTCATTATCATGTTAAAAATAGACGGGTAAAAATAGATGAACTAAGATTGACTCAGCAAAAAACTAGCGTGACCTCTGTTAGCCTCATGGATGGGTGGATGGAATTACATTTACTGTAAGTAATATTCTTACAACAGAAATCTTTTTCAGTTGTCAACACATTGCCTAATGAGTGGGCCTCATATTCCTAATGCATTTATCGGCTAAATGTTTTCATCAAATACCCGTTATTTATTATTATATACCCTTCCTTTCAGTGGACTGAGAGGCCCTATAGTCCGTCACTGGAAGATTTGTGGTTCTATGCATCTCTGCTCTCTCGATGGTTCCACATTGTCGATAGCAAATGAAAAAACTTACCAGTGGCAGATGGTGTGTTTGGCCTTGTGCACATTCTGCCTTAAGAATGTGCAATTAGAAATGATTTTCTGATTCTCTTCTAATGTTGGCAATCTCTGCTTGCTAGTAGATTAGTATGTCTCCTTCTAAAATGTTTTCACCTTTTCAAGTATATCATTGCAACACTGACATTTGTACTGGAGGCTAAATAGCAGATGTGTGTTTTCAGACATTGGCCAGTGCTGTTTGAGAGGATTTTTTTTCTGATGTATACTTTTCCTCTCCCAGCTCTGCATCAGTATGTAAAAGTGGCAAATTGAGACTCAAAGATATTTTGTGTGTAAATGTTCACATAAATCTCCTATTTGAGGTTTAGTATTTGCAGATTCCAATATTTGTGGGGGGGGTTTCTCTGGGACAAAACCTCCAATTATTGGTGGATTTTTTTTGTAGAGCACATCCAAAATAAACAACAGAAAATGAAATGAAATTTGAAGGCTGAAATAGCTAGGTTTAATGCTATTGGACACACTTTTGGGAACCAATATAGGAGCATTATTTATTTCACTTAGCGCTGATTGACTACCACTACAAACAGAGATGGACAATGTAGATCAGGGGTCAGCAATTAATTTTGGCCTCGGGCCAGATTTTTTCGCAGCCATTATATGGCGGGCCACAACCAAAACAATAGCTAATTTATTGAATTTATAAGGGAGGATGAAAATGGTAGGTGCTCGTCAAGTGACAGAACAGATACTGAGACATTAAAGCTGGCTGATGTAGGTTAAATTTGTTGACTGGGCATTGGTGGCGCTATTTATTATCTGCACGTTTGTTAAAAACAACAACCACCCATACACACATTTCCACGTGTTGCTTTTAGCTGCAAAAAAATGGCACTATCAAAAAATCTAAAGAAAAAGTTAGCAGTGAAAACAGGATCTTTCATGATGAATGGACAGATAACTATGCATTCATCCTGCCCAGTTTTATTAATGCAAAGCCCACCTTCCTGATCTGTAACGAAGTTGTCTCGGTATGCAAAGAGTACAATATTAGATGGCACCACGAAACAAAGCATGCTAACTTCAAGGCTGCGTTCCCTCAGAAGAAAGAGGCTCGAAAGCGCAAGACCGAAGCCCTGAAAGGTGCTTATGCACACAGCAACAGGATCTTGGTGCGAGGTCTCACATCCCAACAGAAGGTAACTAGCGCATCTCTAAAAGCCTCCTGGGTGCTCGCAAAGCACAACAAGCCATTCACTGATGCAGAGGTCTTCAAGGAGATGATGGTGACAGTTTTGGAGGAACTTGATGCCAACGAGTTGATGGACGTTGTGTTTGAGTCAGTGAAACAGATGTCGCTCTCTGCCAGGTCAGCTGCCCACCGCATAGAAGCACTGTCTGCTGCAGTGCGGGGTGTAATTATTGATGGTGTCAGTCATGCAAACTACTTTTCCTTAGCCATTGATGAGAGCAATGACAATACAGATGTAGCCCAGTTGTGCGTCTATGTGAGATATTTTGATGGGAAGGATTTCAAGGAAGAGCTGCTGTCTGTAATTCCATTAGAAGGGCACACCACTGGAGAAGCTATATACGCGAAACTAGAAGAATTGTTTAAATTGCATTCCTTACCATTTGAGAGTGTTAACCTGATTGTGTTAGAAGGGGCTCCTGCTATGGTGGGAAAGCACAGAGGTCTGGTGAGCAGGCTGAAAGAACATGCTCCCCAAATGCATGAGCTGCGCTGCCTCATCCACCTAAGTGTCCTTTGTGCCAGACTGAATGGTGAGCTCAAGAATGTTATGGACAAAGTGATGAAAGTCATTAATTTTGTCAGAGGTACATCAAGCACCCAGCATAGGCTTTTCCGACAACCTGTGGCTGAGTCAGCAGATGCCACCCACGAATACTTGCTGCTTCACAATGATGTGCGCTGGTTAAGCAAGGGGAAAGCCCTGGATTGCTTCTGCGCGCTACTGAATGACATCAAAGCATTCCTTGGAATGAGTAAGGCAGCAGCTGTCCACCTTATCCTGCTGGAGAATGAAACGTTCATGTCCAATGTAGCGTTTTTACCTGACATATTTGGCCACCTAAACCTGCTTAACCTTCAGCTACAGGGGAGAGACAAAACCACTGTGGACATGGTTGAAAAAATGGAGTCATTAACGAGGAAGTTTGATATGCTTGAGGCAGACATATCTACAGGCAGGCTCCTCCGTTTATACACACACTGAAGAAGACAGCGGGAGAAGTGATGGAGCTGATGGTTAACTTCATCAAGGGCCTTTGAGCCAAGTTTAATTCTCGGTTTGATGACTACTCCATCCCAAAAGACATCATTGACTTTATACGTGACCCTGCAGTAAAACCAGCCGACAACTTCTCCTCCCTGGCGAAAGAAATGATCCCGTCTTTAGATCAGGCTGCGCTGGAGATGGAAATGGTTGACTTCTAAACCACCTCAGTTGTGCGAGATGCGCTCAGAAGTGCAGAGACTGTTAGTGCCTTTTGGGTGGACTTACTAGGCTCTGAGGAATACAGCAACCTCAAGAAACTAGTACTTTTCATTCTGACCATGTTCCCTTCCACCTACGTGTGCGAGTCGTCCTCAGCAATGACTGCAATAAAGATGCACAAGAGAAATAGACTGACTAACCAAAACCTCGAGAACTGCCTGGGGATTAAAGTGACGTCTATTTCGACAGATATCAAGAAAATAGTGACCAGCGGGAGATGCCACTTTTCACACTAGGTAGTTATTATGTCTAAAATCTGAACTGTATTTTTAATTAATGTGGCTGGACATAATTCAGGCCTACTGTAAGCACATCTGCCCTGTCGTTTCAGGGGCCGAGGCCGGCAGCCCACGGTCGAGTGGATTAAGCCTTTTTGCTCTGATTTGCTTCCAACAGTGCAATGCATTATTATTGGTTTATATTTGTTGTGCCATCACAGTAATATAAAGGCCTAAATAACTATTACTATCCCTCCACATTTAAATTATGGACTACCATCATGTTTACAAAGAATCTAGGATCCAAATGCAGTCAGACAAAATTGAGGGTTTTAATGAATAAAAAGGCAACAAACCCTACAAAACATGGGACACAAAAACAAGACTGGAGAACAGGGAGCATTGTCGACAAACTAGCAAGGAGGTGGCTGAAACTAGGAGCTTAAATATGCTGATGAGGAGTGAGGAATGGACTGAGAAAAAACTTGAGAACCTAATTACAAGTAAACTGATGCAGGTGAGTGGGAAACAGGTGGAGGCAATCAACTAGGCTGGGGAGCAGGATTCCAAGGAAGAAACAGGAAATACTAATCAGAAAATAATCCTAAATGAGAAACTACTGTTATGGAAAAAAACTTTTTTTGGCAAGAGTCGAAGCCCTATTAATTTTTCATGAAAGTTTACTTGTATCCTGTAGTTAATGTTAGACCACAAAGTAAAACAGCTCGTTTATCCATAATCTCACCTCCTGCACCCCTACCTCTCCACCTCTCCTCACTATGAGCGCAGCACCGCTCTGACTGTGAAAAACAGGCTCAGCCTTACCTCGACCTGGAGTCTGACAGTGAATTTGAACTGCACTAAGCACCAAAATGAAACTGTGTTATATTAAGGGGTCAGACTTTGATTGATTGATTTATTTTTTGTAAAAACCGGAGACAATGAAGCTAATTTCCATTGCTAAATCTACCAGTCTATAGATAGAGCGCAAACCAACACATCTGAGTCTAGTAAGCAGCTCTTTCTGGCCCAGCATATAAAAAAGCAGTGGGTATTGTTCGCACCCGTTTACTGACTATTCTGAGATGCTACAGATCAATTAATTAACCACACAATGCTGTTATAAGATCACTTAAACAGCATGATAAATGGCTAACACACATTAGCATGTAGCTACTTACTTCTCTGTCCTTCAGGCATCTTTGGTCTTTGATCCAGCTGCTGTTCTTTAGGAATGTAGAATAAAGTCCTGCGATCCATGCAGTCAAACTGGCTTTTTAAAATTTATTTTACTTTGTTGTTTTAAATGTTGACATTAAAATCGAGTAAGATTTCATCAAAAAAAGGGTTTTCATCTGCTAAAACTGGAGCAGCTATGAGCTTTGAGAAGGCGGGCGGTTGAGTGTAAAACTCTACCAGAGGTACACTGATCTCTCTGCAGGGGTGGTGCAGACACCTCTAGCAGTACCTTGTTTTCACTTTGTGACATAAAATATGTCACAATTTGAACAATCAGTCATTTTCTAGGAGAGAGCGGTGCAGCTGCTCATAAACCGGGATTCAGGAGGAACACTCAGCCATGCGTGAATTAAGCCAAAAGCCACTCTAGTGTGGGGGTTTTATGAAAACGTTTTACTACCAGATGGTTGAAAACTCCAAAAACTTGATTTTGCATGATATATATTTTATATATATTTTGCATGATAAATAAGTAAAACAAAACCCTTAATGAAAAACCCATAATACCTAACAGGACACCCCCTCATGGGCAGCTACCAGATGCCTTGAAAAAACTTGAAAAAAGGAGTTCAGAATAAATGAAAAAGATCACCCAGAGTTCCAGAAAAAAAATAACTTCAATAATTAATGAAGGAACAGGTGTGGAGGAGGCCAGCAACGACGAAACAGGTAACGAGGAATCCAGCGACGAGGGAACAGGTATCAAGGAGGCTGGTGATGATGGAACAAGTGTCGTAGAGCCCGGCACCTAAGAAGCTTGTGACGTTGAGCCTGGCGATACAGATCCTTGTGTAAGGGAGGCCGGCGATACGGAACCTTTTGTTTGGGAGGCAGGCGATACAGAACTTTGTGTCTGGGACAGGGATCCCGATTTACGTGCCCCTTGGTGGGTGCTCAACTCTCCCCCATCCATCCATCCCCAAGAATACAACTGTAGCGGGCAGTATACATTACACCCCTAGTCCTTATATCCTAATTAGTCCTACCTAAATGAATTCAGTGATATCTGACTATAAAAAGCGTTAACTTTTGCGGCCTTGCTGTTTTGCTGATTTATAGGTTGTATAATTTTACATGCTTTCTGGACAGCGTACTAGCGCACATTGTGTTCTGCATCCTAATTGAAGGGAGGTATCGTCAATCTTCTCAGTGTCTTGTCTCCTGCGCTTGCCAAATTTATCATGCCTGATTATAAGAATCTTCTCATCCAGAAGACAAAACAGCCTGAACCACCCATAGCCATGTTCCTTACTTGGAAACAGCACCTGCTCCGAAACCTTCAGAGGAAAAAGACGCTCCAGAGCAGCGCGCGGGCGGAGACACCCCATTATATTAATACTTTTGTTTTAAAATACATAAATGTTTGAACTTTGAGAGTATTTAAACCAGTGAGAATTTTGAGTAAATCTGTATGCATGTCTGAGAAAAGTGTATAAAGTGCGTGGCGAGGAGTTTTACAGGCAAAAAACATATTTAATAATTGTAAAAAACACAAAAAACGTCGGTTTTGCCTGTTGCGGGTTATTTTCTAGAACGTAACCTCTGAATGCCCACTTTACAACTCATGATTCCATCAAAAAGTAACCATAGCTTGATATCTATAGAGAATAACAAGCAGCCATCAAATTACATCACGGTTAATGTAGGCTGGTCAAGCGACACTTTCTGTGGAGCATCAATAAACTCACAATCACAAAGAACCAAGGATACTAAGATCATGAATAGCGTAAAACATATTTTTTTAAACGACTTTAAGAGTTCACTATTTTGTGTGAGCTTCTACAAGTTTGTTCAATAAAATGCACATTGTCACGATTCCATAAGGCACCAACGAGGTGATAACGAAACACATTTTTTTCTATGAAAATAAAGTAAGACATGCTGTAGCCTTTTTCCATTCCTTATAATGCAACAGCTAAAACCACTGCTGTGCCCCACGTTCGTTTTTTAAACTATAAATTGAAGCAGATTTTTTAATTTGTAGCATTTTTGTAATTTTATTTTGTTACATCGACTGATGAAAAAAAAGGGCAAAAACCTATGAAATATACAAATAAAATGCTTGCATTTACCAACATTGATGCTCTGCTCTTCAAATCGCTTATTTGAACATAAAATCCACCTTCCTTTCTTTTTAATAGGACTATCTCCCCAGTTTTTCTTCACCTTTCCATTGCGGAACTCCGTTTCTCTGTGAGCCTTATTCACGCTGGGCTGCAGATCCACTTAGGTGTCTCCAAATATTTTTGAAAGCAGCATCACTTCTAAGTTCCCAGCTGCACTTTGTTTTCTCCTTGCTGCCTTGGTGAAAGAACCACCTCTTCTCACAAGATCCATTTTTTATGGTCTGTCATTCAACCAAATATTTCCCTTTTCCTTCAGATGTTGTGGATTAAAAAGTACACCGCTAGCTGTCGGTAGCTAACGGATCTCCGGATTTAGGTCAGTTTTTAAAAGACTGGGTTTCAACACTCTCAATCCTTATCCAATCACAGGACACATACATGTTTACTTCGGCATATAGCTGACGTTAGTTTCGCAGACTCAGGAGCTGATCGGCTCTTGCAACTGAAATTCATGCTTTGTTAGAAGGACTTTCCCATTTATCCCACGTAGGATACAGATACCAATGCTCGGTATTCTTGGCACCTAGGGTCTGGGAGCCCGGCGATGCAGAATCTTGTGTCGGTTAACCTTGATTAACCGATTTGGACAAAATACAGAATTACGCTGCGGCAGGACTGCCAGTCTGCGTTTTACCGCAGCAGATTCGTCAGGCGTGGATGCTGCCCCGGCAGATTCGTCAGCTTTTTGTTACTGTTTCATTGTTAAGCCTCTACATAGACCCGAAACACAATCAAGAAACATTTTGTTCGTAAATCCAAGAAGAACATAAACATGGTAAAATTAAGGCATTTGGGGCAGATTAAACCTTATTACAAGCGACATTTGGATTGCCCAGAGCACTCCTGTTCTACGGATACAGCCGATCAAGACTGGATGTATAAATACTGCCTAAACAGCTCAAACTGGCTCCACACTTCTCATGGTGAGTGAAAAAATAGCCACAAATAAGGTCAAGGTTGAACAAAAAAATGGAATTCCCCTTTAATATCTAAAGACGGGCGTACACTGTGCGATTTTGGACCGTTTTTATGCCGATTTGTCACTCGTGTGACTTTTGTATGGATCGTGCCGACTTTTGCCGACTTTTAGCACTCATAACGTGTCCTCCGAATGCCTTGAAATTAACCGTATGTCCTTTTAAGAGCCTTGGACGCTCCCCCTTCCACACACTGTCTTCAACATCATCACAACATTCTTGGAACGGCAGCTCTAACGAGCCCAGCATGTGGAGCGCGACTGCAGGTGGGCTCTAGTCCCCGAGCTGATCACCTTACGTGTTCTACCTGGCCTCAGGCAGAGCTGGGACCGCTACAGCAGGGAAACCGTAAACACGGGCCCCTTGCTGTGTGTGCACGCCCAGTTTGAGGAGCCTATTTCCTGTGTTGGCCCAAGCTCACTTTTTGGCAGAGAGAGTGGGGGCATCTGCAGCCACTAAGGCTCTTTTAAGAGCCACCAACAAACCTCTTAAGAGCTTTTCCTGTCTAAATAGTTTTAACCTCTTTTATAATTTTTATTTTTTTAATTCCTCTCGCTGTATAGAAAACAGCTGATGTCATGTAATTTAGGGTGATTAGCCACGGTGTTTATTATTATTTCCTCCATGTTGTGCTGATGCCGTGACTTCGTGTCATTCACAGCTACAGTACTGTTGCATCTTCGGTATGCCGGACTTTTTTTTTTTTTCCCAAGAAGGCATTGCGCAGCCGGGAAAAATAACTAGATATAAACTGATTTCCACCGGTGATAGCTGATTGCTGTTGACGATGTTCTGTTTTTGTGCTTGGGGAGCGTGGGAGGGAAGGCTGTGGCGAGACGGGGGAGGTAATCAAAATGTAGGGGCGTTGTTGGGAGGTGAAGGGCGTAGCTAGGAGGACTCGGGCGTTCAGAGCTCAACACGGCGGCAGTGAGACTTTTAAAAGATCACTCAAGTATGAATAAAGTAATGAACACTTTAGGCATGTATTTAAGGAGGGAATGACATAAGAATGTGATGAAAATCTGTAAAAAGTGTATTTTACATGCCAACACCCTTTAATTGCTATTTTTTACTTTCTCTAATGTTGTTTTTTCATGTTTTATGCTTTTCATGTTTTAGTCTTAATTGCTGTTTTTACTTTCCATGCTTTTATCATACGTTTTGTTTATGTATCATGTAAAGCACCTTGAATTACCTTGTTGCTGAAAGTGTGCTATACAAATAAAATTGCCTTGCCTTCAGTCAGAGTGTGAATACTTTTTCATGGCATTGTAGATACAAATGATGCAATGAGAGAAGTCATGTTTGCATGAAGATCAGAAATAACATACTGTAATTGCTAATTTTGTCTATCAATAATTTGCATATTCGTACCAATTAACCAATTACATTAGTGTAAATTACTTAATACTTTTTTAATAGAGATATTTTTTTTTATTTTACATAAAAACAATACCTAAATATTTTCTAAAGAGCAGCCCTGTTTGGGTTTTCTGGTTGCATAAAACAAAATACGGTTCTCATAATGAAAAAAATCCATCTTGCAGGACTGTGATTCAGTTTGAACTCAAAGGTTGCCTGAGAAAAGTTCATTGTGGCATTTCCACTAGCTCTCAGATAAACAAGCCAAAAATGACCTAAGGCTTTTCTGAATCCTTGAGAGTGCTATCCACTGCTATCAGAAAATTAAACAGCCAACTCTGCATCTCCTCTTCAAATTCAGACCAGAATCAAGGAGTCGCTATGGACACCGGCAGCATCTCAGCTCCCTATGCACTTAAGAGTACGAGCTGGAGAGAGTCTCAATTCAATTATGGAGATATTCCCTGGTAGTAGGCACTTAATAATTAGCCTGATTGCTCTTCCCAAAACAAAGAGATATGTAATCCATGCTGCCTTGCTGAGGGCTTGCCCCTTTAAAAGGAGGCTCATATGTCTGATGTTCCACTGAAAATAGATTTGATAAGTATTTATGCAGGAATGTGGGCTTCAGCCACCCACTCCCATCATATTGGCTTGTATAATATTAGAGAGGAAATTTGGATGGCTGAATTTATTCTTGAGATATAAACTTTTGAACTTTTCATAGATCACCATGAAGCAAATATTATTATATACAGGTGTGTTGTATAAAAAAGCAATTGAATCGAAAATTGTGCCCAAACACATACCTCTGCAATATTCATGTTGTCACGACCTTGATATGCCACAGCAGCAGGATGGAATCATCTTGGCAAAGGAGAAGTGCTCACTAACACAAATTAAGAAAGATTTGTGGACAATATTTGAGAGTAATGTGTGTTTTTTTAACATGGGAAATGTTTCAGATATTTGAGTTCAGCTCCCTAAAGTGGGATCCAAAAAAAATATATTTTTATAAAGTTTAGTAGATATAATTTTTAAGTGAAAAATCACTAAGCTTCTCGAAAATGGATGTTTTACCACTCTGCTATAGATAATTGGTAGCATTCAGTCAAACTGATTGGTGTGCTACTTTGTGTTACCCTCCATCCATCCATTCATCAATCCATTGTTTTTACCTGTGTAGGGTCATGGTGGGGGGGTGGCGCTCATCTCCAGCTGTCATTGGGTGAGAGGCAGGGTACACCCTGGAGATTTCACCAGTCATTTGCAGTGCAACACAGGGACACACAGCATAGACAACCAAACACACACACTGACTCCTAAAGACAATTTAGTGATACTGATTTATCTGAAAGTCATGTTTTTGGACTGTGGGAGGAAGCCGGAGAGAACCTGGCATACATTGCAAAATCCCTGTAGAAAGACCCCAGGCCTGGGATTTAAACCTATAGGACTTTTTTGGTGACAACATTGCCATCAACTGCACCACTGTGCAGCCCTTTTGTTATCCATTTGATATTAATTCTTTCATAAAGCACCACTTTACAACCAATGTTTTCTCATGGCTCTTTACAAGAAAAACAGATCATGTTTATATACCGAAGCAGTAAATCATCCAATCACCTTTTTAGATTGTGTCGTCCAGAGAAGAAAGGACAGAAGGCTCCACATTGGCGTATACAGAAAACCCACACACACAGACCAATACCTACTTTTTGACTCACACCACCCACTGGAACACAAGCTTAGTGTTATCAGGACCCTGCAACACAGAGCTGATAACATACCCACCAGCTCACAGGCCCAAGGGGAAGAACGCAAGCACGTGAGAGACACCCTCACAACTTTTGGTTACCCCAGCTGGACTTTTGTGAAAACTGCAGCTAATTCCAGAAGGAAAGCCAACAAAGTGGTTGAAAAAAAAAAAGAAAACAAACGAAACAATGTAGTCATTCCATATGTGTCTGGGATTTCTGAAAAACTCAGGAGGATTTTTAACAAACACAGTATCCCTGTGTATTTCAAACCCAGCAACACACTCAGACAGAGACTAGTACATCCCAAGGACAGAACACCACACACACACAAAAGCAACCTGGTGTATGCAATCCAATGCAATGAAGAATGCAAGGACCTCTACATTGGTGAAACCAAACAACCACTGTACAAACGCATGGCCCAACACAGGAGAGCTAACTCCTCAGGCATGGACTCTGCTGTTCATTTACATCTCAAGGAGAAAGCTCACTCCTTTGAGGACAGCAATGTCCAGATATTAGACAGAGAGGACAGATGGTTTGAAAGAGGAGTAAAAGAAGCCATCTATGTAAAAGTAGAGAAACCATCGCTAAACAGAGGAGGAGGCCTGAGACATCACCTATCTCCAATTTACAATGCTGCACTTTCATCCCTCCCTAGAAGACTCAAACAAATTAGCCTCTAATAACAGAAACAACTGTGACTCCAACGACTGTCGTTATAACACAATAGGGCACTAATGAAGCCGAAACCTAACCTCCACCAATAGGCGGCACGCCAACGACCGTCGTTAAGACATGGAGCACAAAGGATCCAATGACATAATGATTCTTGTTCAAAAGGTTAAATAGCTGAGTCTCCACACCAGTTAGTTGGACCAGTCCCAGCCTGGTCAGCGGCGAGCATGAACTGATGAAGCCTCTTGGATAAGAGGTGAAACGTCTTCCAAGACAAATTACCAAGTCCAGTTGCGTTTGATTGAAATTTCCTTGAGATAACCATGACCTGGATGAATGAGAATATTCACAGGCTTAAATCATCCAATCATTAAGACTGATCACATTCAGTTCCATATATTTCAATGCAGTCCCAGTTATGGTACCTTGGAGACATATTTTATGTTGAATGCTGCAAAGATGATTGCATTGAGTCACTGACTTTGTAGCAATCCTTCCCCTACAAGCCTTTGTTGACAGAGGACAGTTGACTGTGTCTAGTTGTTAACACTGCAGCAATCCTAAGCAAACATGGGGAAGAAGTAAAGAGAAACACCTTACTTTTGCATGTCGATTTCTTTGAGATGGGTTTGGGTAGACAGCCTTGCACACCCTGGGGCTCCCTCTCTTGGTTAATTTTATCAAATGGGGTTGCCTGTAGGACTCAGCGGGGGGAGCAGTCTCCCTGGCTGGACATTTTAGTGCTCCAGTCTTTCCCTCTCCATCCCTGAACGTCTCACACTCCATCACATCACCACTCATGTAGTGCGGTCTCATGGCGGCTTGGGTCCCAATTTTATTGTACAGCTTAGATACTCACACTTATAACATTCTTTTGACATGTTTAATGGCATCCAGAGAGGGAACTGTTCCATCAGCCTCACCTCTGGTGCCTGTGCCTTCTTTCACTGTTAGGTTTTATGTAGACATTTTGGATGGAGGGGGTGAGCTTTTTTAATTTTATACAATATAATATTACGGACATGTTAAACACAAAACCTTTTAAACCTTCGGTGATAAGTTGTAGAAGCTGTTTTCCTTCTTTTCTGAGTTTTACTTCTTTCTAGACAGTTGTTTGCTTAACTCCTAAGGCAATTGGTCTGCTTGCACATTTTCATTAGGAATTTACTTTCTTCTGAGCAAACTGGGCAATGGATTTTCTGTATCTTGGTCTTAGGTAAGAGGTTTCTCCTTACTCTTGATGGCGTCATCCATGTCTGCTCATTCACAGCTCTCACTTCTCAACACCATCTAATTGCAACAAGCTCTATGTTTCCTAAACGTTAGATACTGTTTGGGATATGAAGTCAGTTAATATACACAGTAATACACATTCAGAATGATTCTGTTTTTGTGTTTCTGTCACACTTGAACATTTCAGATGTGCTGGTTGCAGGTTAGGGGTCCCCTAACCTGAAATACATTAGCAACCGTTTCTAAATAAAAATATACTCACACGTAAATTATTTTAGCTTTTGGCATTGTTTACCTACGCCAGAATGGAAGCGACGAGGCAGAAACGAGTCCTGTAAGCTTGATTGATTGGAAACAATGGATTTTAATGCCCTCGTTCTAACAAACACCATACCCATCAGAATTACATACCTTTGGTTAATACATATTTGTCAGGGATTTGCTGCAGACTGAATGAAGGACCCAGGCGCAGATGTGGAGTTCAAGGTGAGACAGGTTTCACAGGTCTAATGGTGCAGCAATGTAGACAACTATAGACAATATAATGATCCAGTGAGGAATGAAGCTTGCAGTAGCCCGAGTCCCTTTAGGTACGCCCCTGGAGTTCGGGCGGATGACCAGGGTGACGGCTTCTGAGGCGAAGGATCTCTGGTTGGCAACCCGGAGGTTGACCCATGAGGATTTGGAGGTCAGGAGGACGACCAGAATGACATCCACGGGATGGACAGCGGTCAGGAGGACAACCAGAATGGTGTCCACGGAATGGATGACGGTCAGGAGAACCACCAGATTGATGTCCCTTGGCTGCACAAAGGGAGAGGAGGTAGTTCTGGAGCTCTGGAGCTTGGTCCTCACGGAGCTCAGGTTCCTTAGTCCAGAGACGAGGAGCAGGTTTAGGAACCTGAAGACGAGGAGCAGGAACCTGAAGGTGAGGAGCAGGTCTAGAAACTGTAATAGACGTAATTGTATGGTCTCTTTAAGACAGCCTAAATCGTTTTGTTGATGATGTCACAGTATGCGCCGCTAACTGTCCGCTTCTTGCTGAACTTGGGAGAAGCGTGTTACTGATGGACATGGACTGGACTTTCTCTCCCCAACTCAAGTAACGTCACGGGTTGTATGAACACTGCTTGTTTCATGTATGACTAATAGTAGCAGCCATTCAACCGAGCATTATATGGTTGTTGAAGAGAGTGTGTTTATTAAAGGACAAACACTGTGGGATTCCCCAGAACCAGAGTGGTTGTGAGTTATTCACTATCCGCAGAGTGTTTCTGCTGCTCCCTCTCAGCCATTGACCACAACCTAGGCGTTACAGAGCCTAAAGACAAGGAGCAGTGACCTGAAGGCGAGGAGCAGGTCTAGGAACCTGGAGACGAGGAGCAGGTTCAGGAGCCTGAAGACAAGGAGCAGGAACCTGAAGGCGAGGAGCAGGAACATGATGGTGAGGAGCAAGTCTACATTAGGAACCAGAAGAAGACACTGAAGAGTTCAGGCCTGAACACTCAGGAAAGTTACAGGCAGATCTGGTAGCTCAGATGGCGCTGCAGTAGATCTGGCAGTAAAAGTTCTGATTCTGAGCTGCCTGACTCCAGGCTGCTTTGCTGTGAAGCAGCAGCTGAGGACAGGTGCAGCGGCGGAAGAGAAGCGGCAGCTCGGATGCGTGGTGAGGGCACAAGAGCCCGGAGAGTTTGTACTGGCCCTGGAGACTGAAGCCTCTGACGTGGTGCGGGAACAGGAGCCCTGAGACGGCATGCTGGGGTTGGAGGTCGAGACTGCTTGTCCTGCAGCCCCGTAGACGGTGGCGGCGTATCCAGGAAGACCCACGGGAGTCCTGGTCTGTGATGCTGCAACCACAGCGGGACTCACAGAGGTCCACTCTGAGCCGGCGGGAGCTGGAGCGCATAGTGGGATGGAACCCACAGGAAGAGAAGGTGCCGAAGTGGCCCGGAAAACAGTTCGCCCTGCAGCCGAAGGTATCCGCTTGTAAGCGGACGGGTACACAGCCTGCGCTACCTCTTCCAGGTCCTTTAGGTCGGCCAGAGGTAGGACGCGGCAGAATCATGGCAGGAGCTCGTGGAGAATTTCCTCCACACCATCAAGGCGAGCCGAAGGGGGAGCGGAGGTGTCAATCCGATGTAACCGGCGCCAGAGAACGCCGGAGAGAGTTGCCGGGCCGGGGATGTCTGCTGGATCCATTTTGGGCTGGATCATTCTGTCAAGGATTTGCTGCAGACTGAATGAAGGATCCAGGCGCAGACGTAGGTTCAAGGGTGAGACACAGGTTTAATGGTGCAGCAATGCAGACAACTATACACAATATAATGATCCAGCGAAACCACAACTAGTGAACCCATGGACTATTTGACCTGATAACTACCAACTGAGAAGGCAGGGCATTGCATAGCATGTAACCTGCAATATGATCTTTAAACACACTTTCACAAGCAGGGAACACACATCATAGATTGTGATTAAAGGTTTACTGAATGAAGGGCGAGAACACAGAAGTCTGGGGAGACAAGCCAATGGAGGTCAGGAGGTAGACTCAGTGTGGGGGTGCAGTCTTCAGGAGTTAATCTTTCCTGTTCCTGCTCAGGACCCCCCAGACAAACCTGAAAGAAGGAGATGTTAGAAAAAGCTAGGACAGTGAGTAACCTAAACAAGAGGTAGAGGATGAGGATGGAGGGATGAGGGAAGGGTTGAAGGGATAAAGGTCGAAGTGATGACGGTCGAAGGGATGAGGGTCGAAGGGATGAGGGTCAAAGGGTTGAAAAATGTGGGTTTGACGGGACGGAACTTAAGGGTATGGTGCAGTAAAGCAGATCAAGGTTAGATCACGGATTCGGTGGAGTAGGGAGGGGTGTGAAACGAACGTGACAGACGTTGAACCTGAGGTGAGCCTTGCTTATATAGATCACTGATTGATTAGTGAAGTGCGAGATATCTGGAAAGCCAGGTGGACTGAGTTAGTGTTGATTACTGCATACGATGAGAGTTGAAGCGTGGTACTGCTCCTAAACCTAAGTTAACATGTTAACTCCATTTAATATTAGACAAAGGTAACCTGATGGAAACCAAAAAGCTGTTTCATAAAAAAAGAGGACTTTTGACCACTGAACAACCACTGTTGCTCTTGTCAAGCTGGAACAGACATTCATCAGGATCCGCGGGTACATTTCTTGCCGTGTGAAAGCAGTTGAAAGGCAATGTACTGGTATTAAAGCGGTGTAATTGAAAAGAGAGCTACGGTGAAGACCGGATGGAATTTTTAGCAAATATTTCAGAACGTCTGTCTGAAAACCGCTTATATGTTTATTTCACTTTATAAGTTCATTTACTGAAATAAATTAACTTTTGCACGATAGTGTGATTTTTTTGAGTTGCACTTTTACTCCTGCCGGCTGTGACTGAAGGATGACATACACAACAAATCTGTGCTGTGCGTTGACATAAAACCCTTTCTTTTTGTTGTTTTCAGAACGTTTTCGTCTCAGTACAGTTCTCTCCCTTATCGCTATAAAAACACTCTTTATTGATTGATTTTTAAGTTGACATCCTTTTAAAAAAACAATTAATGATAAAAAATAATTTTTGTATGTTTAGAGAACATGAAATGCACTCTTTCTGAACCGTGTAAATCCATCCATAGCAAACCTTGATACTCACCCAAATGATCATAGTATTGTAGCTAATGAATTAGAGCCCATAAATCTGTCTCAATACTTACCCTCTCACGTTAACTTATTGTGCTAAAAAAAAGAAAAGGGAATGTTGTTAGGTGAGGGGCTTTCTGTGCAGCTGAGACATGGATGTCTGTAGAGGGAAGAACAAAAGAGACACTAAAGAAAAGGAAATGGTTTCTGAGTCAATAATCTGTAGATCTCGTTATTTCTAGCTTCCTGCTCCATTAAAGAAGGCTCCATTAAGCTTCTCATTAAGACATTGTACTTTATAATGGAGGTAACAGAATGAAGCTGCTCACACGGATTTATGACAAACATAAAAAAAAAATCAGTTTAATGTTTTTAATGTCCATGTCTGGATAGGTCTTACGTTCCTTCTTTCTTCAGGGTTTTTATGAGAAATGTGAAGCATTGAATTGTTGGTATGACTGCATTAAAAACACCTTGTAACTTATTTCCATTTGTATCTTTCAACCAGTAATTCCTACAAAACCTATAAAGGCAGAGAACAGTTCTATCAGTTCAATAATCTAAACCAGAGCAACTCAAATACAAATAATTTTGACAAGTCAAATGTTTGTATATTATCTTTTGTCAATCAATTCAATTTACATTAATTTTATTTATATAGCGCTAATTCACAGCATGTTATGTCAAGGCAGTTTACAAGTCATTTCAATAAAGTCATATACTGTCTTAAGTATTTTCTATCTAATCAATACTCCTTAATAAAATTTACCTGAACAAAACTTGTCTGTTCCAGTAAAAACAGTAGCAACAACATTATGTAATTTCCATTTGGTAATTTGACTTTCAGCGGCTGCATGTACAGCAGCATGAATAATCAGGGGGCTAAAGGCGGTTTGGTTCACCTTAATCAGAACATGAAAAACAATATAACAAAAAGGATTTTAAAATATATAAACCTAAATTTATAGTTTATTTCTTTTTTGCATTCTTTTTCAGAAAAAAAAAAAAACTTTTCACGCCTGTACCTGGCCGTACAGTCGACCACACAGCAGGAGAAAATTATTTGCTCCACTAAAACCTCCTCCAGACATACTAAACTATGGAATTCTAGCTAAAATATGCTGTTTCTTGCCACCCATTCCTGTGATGCAACGCGAGGAAACATCACAAAAGATTCTCCTATTGGAAGAGAATTTCAGTCATGGAGAAGGGTCTCACCTTCAAAATGTCTATGATAAAAAATACATCTGGTGATGCTCGATAGCGGTGGCTGCTTTCCTCTGTGACCTGTAGCGACACGTGCACATTTACTGAAGTCGGGTTATAAGGAGGGGGAGAATGGATGTTTTGGGAGGGGCCTTGATAGGTTGGATAATAAAAAAAATATCTCTATCTCTTTAAATAATGTGGACAGCAGCTTTAATACTATAAACATGAGGTTATGGACATGAATGGAATACAAACATTCATAGCTTTGGATGGATGAACAATTACTTTTGACAATATAGCGAAGCTTGTAATCTTCCTGTGCTGCACCCCCATCTACTAGTATTTTATTAGCATTTGAGCCACGCTACATCACCATTATGGAAGTCGAGGCTGTAGTGTTATCAAAGACTTAAATGTGATTCATTGGTGTTCATTATCAACACAGGCCAAGTAATGGGATATTTAACTGCTGCTTTTGTTACTAGTCATGCATGCAGGTACAAAGTGAGTGTTCAATCCAATTTCCCTCTTGATCCTATACAAGGAGTTTCATTAGTTACTGCTGTAAAAAAATGCTTATTGGGTTTGGTCCCCTTTTTTGTTTTCCTATAAAAGATGCTGAAACCTTTTTTTGCTATCTTGCTATCTGCTTCTTGCTTTTTTCCTTCCTTTTTTTTGACTGCTTTCAGTTTGTTGTGCGCAAAACTTTATTATTTCAGTGTTGTTCAGATAGAAAATGATACAGGATTGTTTAATACCAAGGATCAATTGGAATATGCGCTCTTTGAATTGTCTTTGAATTTCTAATTTTATTTTTTTGTAAAGTGCCTTGGGATGACACGTGTTGTAAATTGGCCTTGTATGAATAAAACTGAATCTAAAATGCATACATTTGCAGAGAAAGTCCACAAAGGGTTAAATGATTGTTTGGGGACTTTCAGATAAAGGTGGGAACAGCAAAGTTCTTGAAGTAAACTTTTTAAATCACTTCACACCTTAGTTTCGCTTACATTTGTTTCATGGACCATACATACTATTTATTTGATCTAAAGCATCTCTGATTCCTATAGTTAACAAAAATACAAGGAGACTCAAGAGCCATGAGTGGATATAAAATGAAGTTTACTTGTCTTAATAGTAAGGAGATGTCCGATAGGTCTTACGGAGACAACTAAAGAAATTGTTTACAAATCACATTTTATAATAGATGAAATGACCCTCTACTCCTCCCACACATTTCTTTGCTTCTTCCGAGGGTCAATAAGGTTTTATGACCCCGATCTCCTGCTAATTCAGGGAGCACATGTCCTAACTCAAAAGTACCCTAGAACAAACTCCAGACCAACTAAATGAAAAAAGACAATACATGTATTTACAATTCTTCTTACACCACAGCACTGAACTATGTTCTGTTCCAAATAATCAAGTCAGTACGGAAAAAAATATATTTGCTAAATGACAGAATGTGAAGTTTTTTTATTTTTACTTTCTTCAGTATCTTTCCGTTCCTCCTGACAGAAATCTGATCAATAGGTTGACTGCTTCCACACAGTTTCAGCTCAGCCCGTACTCTCTAGGGAACTGGGATTGAAGGTTTTTTGATGGCCAAACTAACACATTTACTTTTGTCCTTAAAGGGGAACCTGGACCTCATTTATAGCATGAAATACATTAATCTTCTCACCTGGACAAGTTTAGAGCAACTTTGAGTCGGAGAAATTTATATCCAGTGACACTCAGCGCTTATCCATATAATGGGAGTTAATGGGGCTAAAAGTGCAGCCTCTAAATAAGTTATCTGCGATAAAACATTTCACTAATCTTTTGTTATTCATCACTAGCACTATTCCCCTTTGACTTTGGTGCGTCTTTGAAGTGCTTTGTTTCATGCCTCGTAGCAGCGTCTGTAAATTCGAAAGCTTCTGCAGAGCTTAAGGCAGAACGGTGGGGTTTTTTTCATCAGTGGTTTGCGATTCAACTGATCGATCAGCAGTGTTTGTCTTCTTTGGAGTGAGATTTTCCCAAAAACCCTCGTCCTTTTCCCCCGCCAGCGAAGGAAGGATTCCCCATGATCAGACCCTGGCCGTGGGCTGAATGGAAGACTAACCCCTGGGCCAAGCATTTTCTAACTCCTCCTTTTCCTGTTGCAGAAAGAATGTTGATTAGCGCCACCCAATGGCTGTTTGTGGCACTACAGAACACAGAGTGAAACACCTGCTCAGACAGCAACTGTCATGGCGGACAGCAGAAACGTCATTCAGAGTGAACATTTGTGTAGTTGAATTAAAACCCTGAAAAACACCCCTGCAAACGACAACGAGATGCTGCAAACTCTGAGGGGAATAGTGGTACCGATTAATATAAACACATTGGTGAAATGAAGGAGTTTTGTGTCAGATAATGCCTTATTTAGAGACGGCACTTGACATGCCACTGTTTACTCCCGTTGGTAATGAAGGTCGTCATTACTTGTATGTGATGTTATTTGAATGTTTAAAAGAAGTAAAATTGACACCAGTAAAGATGTGAACATTTTATTGTTCCTGTTTGTGAGTGTGCTGGGGCGGTTGCTTCTCAGCTGGTGCTGTTGGAGACCTGCCCTGTAGACAAAACAAACAAGGTGTGAGCTTGGTAACTTTAAAAGGCAACAAGTAATATCTTACTAATCTTTGGAACTTAATTTGTAGTATACTGAGTTTAGTTGAGTGAACATGTGGTGCAGAACACTTACCTTTTGTCTAGAGCATCCTTTTAAAGGTTCTGGAAGAAACCAAGTTCTGATTGGAAGGGGGGTGGAGTAAATTTAGCTCTTTTTGCATTATTGTATATTTAACTCTGGAATTTGATGTGTTTTTATATGTTCTAATGTTAAATTATTGTACATTGGAGATTCTGCATAATGATGATTGATGAATTGTAAATATTTATTATAGATAGTATCTTTTTTCATTAACCTTGTTTTGGTAGGTCTGTTAAGTGGGAGTAGTCTATAGAATGCTGTCAGTCTAGCTCATGTGGGCCTTTCTTTCTGCTGAATCATGTGAGCTACTGCTGAGACCACACCTACTGAATAGGGATTTTACTTTTTTTTTGTTTGTCCTGTCACTTTCAATGTTGGTAACTAACAATATAATGGCATTGAATCCAAGAGTTATGTTGATTTTTTCCAAAGGACACATCATAACTCAGCGCACTTATCGCGTCTGCTCCTTCTATATGTCTACTCTTCCTGGGGTCCAATTAATAAAATTTTATAACCATTTACTATACTACAATGACAAAGTCATATATGACATTTTACAAACAATTCATGCATTTTAGATTACTTGATTAATTAGATTAGATCAATTTTGCCTTACGTCGTGCGAGAGGTGGGGTAGACCTTGGACAAGTCGCCATGCATGCACACTCTCAAAAATAAGTGCAATTTAGGCATGTTTTTGGCCTTTTGGAGAAACCTGGAGAGAACATGCTAACTCCATGTGGAAAGACTTCAGGCCGGGGTTTGAACCCAGGACCTTCTTACTGCAAGGCAACAGTTTTACCAACTGTACTGCTCTAGAGCCCCAATTAGATTTTAATAAAATTTTAAAAGAATACATGTTCTTTAGTTATCTAATGTCTTTAGATAATTTATTCCATTCCAATATGATAACATGCATTTGTCCTTGTCTTTGCATGTCTCTGTGTCCTTAATTATCCTCACCTGTCCTGATGTTTTCCTGATTACCTCACTGTGTATATGTGTTCCCCTGTGCCCTCCCACGTCCTGTGCCTGAGCTTTTGTTATTGTACTTATTATTAAAGATAAGTGTTCTATGCTCTAAACAGAGACTCTGGATATGGGTGCTCATTCCCACAACCCATGACATGAACTGATACTTAAAGGGCCTATATCATGCAAAATCAATTTTGGGGGGGAGTTTTCAACAATCTGGTAATACAATTTTCTCATAAAAAACCCAACCAGAGTGGTTTTTGGCTTAATTAACGCATGTCTTAGTAATCCTCCTGAATTCTGCTCTCTGAGCAGCCGCCTCTCCCTCTCCTAGAAAAGGACTGAGTGTTCAAATAGACCCTTCACTAGTTGAAAACAAGGTAATGATATGATGCGCTGCCCCTTCAGGCGGAGAGTTCCAAGACACACCCTCATACTTCTCACAGCTCATGGCTGCTTTAGTTTTTGGCAGCCTAAAACACTTTATTGTTGGAATTTTTACTTTCTCTGTGAAAACGCCTGTTTGAACAGCAGCTGGATCAAAGAACAAAGACGCCGGATGGAGTAAGAGGCTACGTGCCAATGCTAGCCATTTATCAAGCTGCTTATATGATCTTATAACAGCATTGTATGGTTAATTAATTGATTGGTAGCATCTCAGAACGTTCAGTAAACAGGAAAGATTTGCTTAGTGGACACAGCTGTGTTGGTTTGGGCTCTGTCTAAAGCCTGGAGATTTAGCAGCTGAAATAGGCTTTGAGACTCCGTTTTTACAAAAAGTAAAATAAACCAAACGTCTGAGCCCTTAATATAACAGAGTTTCGTTGTGGTACTTCGTGCTTTACAAATTCACTGCCAGAATACTGTTTGAGATTAAGCTCAGCACTGTTTCTCTCAGTCTGTACTGCTGCGGCTATGCATGGAAGAGGAGCGCGCACGCGGGTGGGGGGAGGGGGACAAATTAACCCTGTATAATACCAACGGTAACATTTTAGCATATATACGTCTATCCCAGAAGTTGAAAGCTGTAAAATAGCATCATATAGTACCTTTAAAATGTGGAAGCTCTGCAATAATTTCACAGAAAATGTTTGTAACTTGAAATTTCGGTTTTGTGGTCATTTTTAGTAACAATTTATATTTTATCTGATTCACCATCATTTGTTGTAACAAGGATTGACGAAAATAAATAATGTCTTCATTGCGTGTTTTGTGTGGTAGAAGTATCGCCACTGGTACTTGGTATCGACAAGTACTCAGATTCAAGTATCGGTATGGTATTGGTATGAAAAAAAGTGGTATCCTTCCATCCCTACCAATGGTAATTAACTCTCTAACAACCATAGAGTGGACAGGTATTAAGTTTTTCTCTTTGCCAAAGACACATTATGACACCACTGACTGCAAATGGCACACAGAGCAGCAGACGCAAAGTCAAACTTGCTTTTAACTAACATTACTGAGTGTATGTACATATTTGAGTCTATATGGGTAACTGGAGAAGATACATATTATATTCAAACCTGTTAATCCAGTTTTTTTTTATTTTTATAATTTTTATATTTTATGTTTAAATAAACCATTAAAAAATAAATTAGCAATTAACAGACCTGGAGCCAGTTGATTTTAACCTATGATCATCCAGATTCATGTCCAATCAAAACTCTGGCTATCAGCTTCCTCTCACCACCATCACTGGCACCATGTGACATCTTTGAAAACTGTTTTTGATACAGAGGTAATGAAGCTCTTGTGTTGAAATACTATCCAAAAAAATAGCTCTCCCTGGATTTACAAGGAGTGCAACACAGCAACTAAAAAAAAAAAAAACATTTGCAGAGAAAATCACACGTAATAGTTTTAGATATTCTACCCATTACACATTCTACCCATAATAGTTTTAGATATTCTACCCAATTACACATTCTACCCATTCTCAACTCACTGTGTGCTGAGCGTGTCTTCAGCAGGTGTAGACATACAGTGAGTTATGATGTGTCTTTGGGGGAAAAAACGTTTACATAACTGTCAGGTTTATGGCCATACGAGTGTTAATTACTATTAGGTTGTATCGTGTGTGAATTACATTTTTTGTTTGTCAGTAATAATCTTGTGTTAAATGTGGTGGTGCAAAGTTAAGACATGCCTTTCAGGAGCACTAAAATTAGGTTATAAAACAGTTTGATGTTTATTAAATCCTACTGCGCCTGGAATGCCTACTTCTTTGCCTTTTCTCCTCCCAATATTTTGCCTCTTCTGACAGAAATGGCCATATTGCACAGTGTCGGGGTTAAAAACTTTTATTCTTTATTAGTTTTGCAGGATAAAGTCCTTCTTCAATCAGGAACTGCTATCTGTATGTTTTAGAGGACACAACGCTCCTCAGCGGAACCTTTTTAGAATAAGACTCAGGGAGAGAGAGACAACACAACCACACAACAGAATTCTGTTTGAGGCAACACACCTGATCAGATGGAGCCAGACCACAGTCTGACTAAATTTCCAAACAGGGCATCACACTTTTATTACAAGACCACAAACACAGAATCACAGTTGAACACACCCAGTATTTTTTCACAGTTTAGACTCGGTGACCCGACCGTCAATATTTCTTGTATCCTCCCTAAGGAGTGTTTCTCCCTTATCTCTTCTCGTCTCGGCCCAGGATAAGGGAGGGATCCTGTACTGGTACAATACTTCTCTGTAAAAACAAGTTGTCCTTCACTGTGAAACCAGCTTGATCCTTTCTGAAATAATAAGGCAGGTTATATGAAATTACATATAAAAATGTTTACCCAAATATATGTAAAGCAGGTTATACAAAAATGCATATAAAAGTGTTCACAAATATATGGTTTTCCTCATTTCCCTCTTTTCATCCGTGTTAATCACGGATTAAGTACTTTCTCTGAATGTCTCCTCCAGCGTTATCTCACATTTAAAACTAAAAATATAAAGTCTGTAACTCAGTTAATAATGTAGAGAAAGTACCCTTCAAAAACAACAAATTTATTTAGCTTAAAACGTGAACCCTTGCATATGACACACTTAAAAATGTAACTTCAAAAGTCGAACTTGAGGTTAAAAATTCAAAATGTAAATAGCAAATACACTTGTAACCTAAAAATTGTAATAAGAAAAAATGTAAACCCCTCAATTGTTGATATACCCTCGTTTGACCTAATATAAGTCCCTTATTTTAAATTACTCCATTAACGGGTAGCCGTAGCAATCCCCGAAAATAAACACACAGAATTAAAACCCAAAATGTAAATAATAAGAATAATAAGAATAATAATGTCTAAATTCAATTCAATTCACTTTATTTATATAGCACCGTTTCACAACAGATGTCATCTCAAGGCACTTTACAAGAAGAGTTATTACAATTCAATGTTTAATGTAGAAATTAGAGAACCACAGAAGATTGCGTCGTGCAATTCTCAGCAATCCCTCACACTGAGCAAGCATGAAGCGACAGTGGAAAGGAAAAACTCCCTTTTAACAGGAAGAAACCTCCGGCAGAACCAGGCTCAGCACAAGCGGTCATCTGCCGAGACCGTCTGTGGTTTGGAGAATACAGAACAGAGACACAGAACAGAGACACAGAAAGAACAACAGAACTGATGCAGAAGTTTGTTGCAGGACGTGGAGAACTTTCCGTCACTGCAATGCCATCTTAGTCAGGGTCGTCAAGCAGGGTGGGTCAGGAGCACCTACTGTAGGAAGAGACTAAGAGAAAGCGGGTTAGCGCTTGAACTGACAGCACATCATGCAGTTGGGGAGAAGTAGGAGAGAAAGTAGGAACAGACCCTAATAATGTCCTCCAACAGCCTAGCCTAAAGCAGCATAGCTACTAACATTAACCTGTCTCCTAGCTACTAGTAGACCTAGGTACTAACACTCTCTACCTGGCTTACATTAACCTATCTCTACCTAGCTACTCTACCTCTTCCCATCTCTTCCTAGCTTTTGACACTCTATCTGACTACTAACATTAACCTGTCTCCTAGCTACCAGGAGACCTAGCTACTAACACTCTCTACCTGGCTTACATTATTCTATCTCTACCTAGCTACTCTACCTCTTCTTATCTCCTCCTAGCTTTTGACACTCTACCTGGCTACAAACATTAACCTGTCTCTTCCTAGCTACCTGTCTAACCTGTCTCTAACTGCCTATTAACATATCTCTAACTGTAAGTTTTGTCAAAGAGGAAAGTTTTAAGCCTAGTTTTAAAGATATACAAATTCTCTGCTTCACGAACCAACCCTGGGAGCTGGTTCCATAGGAGGGGAGCCTGACAGCTGAAAGATCTGCCACCCATTCTACTTTTAGAAATCCTAGGAACTACCAGTAAACGTGCAGTCTGAGAGTGAAGGGCCCTGCCAGGAACCTATGGAACAATCAGGTCTCTTGTGTATGATGGAGCTAGATTATTAAAAGCTTTATATGTCAGAAAGAGGATCTTGAATTCTATTCTAGATCTCACTGGGAGCCAGTGAAGAGAAGCTAAAACAGGGGAAATGTGATCTCTTCTTTTAATATTCATCAGAATCCTAGCAGCAGCATTTTGGACTAACTGAAGACTTTTAATTTTTTTTCTGTGGACTACCTGATAATAAAGAGTTACAGTAATCCAGCCTTGAAGTAACAAAGGCATGGACTAGTTTTTCAGCATCACTCCTGAACAGGATGGGTCTAATTTTTGCAATATTCCTAAGGTGAAAAAAGGAAATCCTAGAGATTTCTTTAATGTGAGATCTAAATGACATAACTTGGTCAAAAATAACACTGAGGTTCTTTGCTTTATTACTGGAGGCTAATTTAATGCCGTCCAGGTGAAGGGGTTGACTAAGTAGTTTCTTTTTCAGAGCTTCTGGTCCAAAGACGACAACTTCTGTTTTATCAGAATTCAGAAGCAAGAAGTTTAGAGTCATCCAAGTTTTTATGTCTTCCAGACATGCCTGTAGTCTACCTAACTGATTGGATTCATCAGGGTTTATGGATAGATACAGCTGTGTATCATCTGCATAACTATGGAAATTATCCCATGCTCCTATTATTTTACCAATAGGAAGCATATATATAGTAAAAAGAATCGGCCCAACACTGAACCCTGTGGTACTCCGCAAGTAACTATTGAGGTTGAGGAAGATTATCATTTACCTGAACAAACGAAATCTGTTAGACAAATAAGATTTAAACCAACCTAGTGCTGTTCCTATTATACCGACACTTGAAGCCTTTCTATGAGAATATTGTGATCAACAGTGTCAAAGGCACACTGAGATCTAACAGGACCAGATGGTCACCAGTCCATTGTCTGAGGCTATGAGAATATCATTAGTTACCTTCACCAGAGCTGTTTCAGTGCTATGATGAGCTCTAAAGCCTGACTGAAACTTCTCAAACAGCTCATTATTGTTTAAATTCTCACATATCTGGTGTGCCACTATTTTCTCAAGAATTTTAAATAAGAAGGGAAGATTAGTCGGTATATCGGTCTATAGTTAATTAAGTCGTTTTGATCAAGAGATGGTTTCTTAAAGGAGACATATTGTGGAAAATCCAATGTGTATTTTGGGTGTTTAGGAGTGCAGACAACTTACATTTATTCTCTTCTGGTGCTGTGTTTATATCTTAACATTCTTTTTTGGTCCTATTTTTCAGTCTGTTTAGTTTTCTCTATTCGCTATTACGTTTTCTTGTCTATTACGTCACAGCATTTGTTGTTGAACTGCATTTGTTGTTGGACTTCCGGGTAACCAATTTCGTGAAGCCGCCATTTTTTCTCCCCCACAGCGATTTTGTAGTCCAAGGTCAGTCATGTCGAAATTACAAGAAAGCAAGTCAAAATGTTCACTTATTGGGTGTATTAACCCACACAAATCCCTACATCCACCCCCCAGCATCAGAGCCTCTGAGAAGTGCCTGGTTAAATTTTATTTTTAGTGGAAATATACCGACATCCGTGGGGAAAGTTCTCCTCGTTTGCGCGAAGCACTTCGAGGACGAGTGCTTCAGCAACCTCGGTCTGTATCAGGAGGGATTTGCTGAAAGACTTCATCTGATTGAGGGGTCAGTTCCTTCTTTCCACGGAAACGACGGACAAAGCAAAGCGGTAAGCTTAAAATAACACTAAAATGACAGTAAACTTTATTTTAGACATGAATGTTGACTGTTAATATGTCGTACGGGCGACTGTTTTGATAGTTGTGGGATTGTACATTCTGCTTCTGTTAGCGATGTGTAACTGTACTGCATTCTTTGAATAAAATTATTGGGCTTTTTTTTGCTGTTTTTTGTCGTGTGGTACAAATGATGTACAGGAATTTAGCTACATTTTTGACACTTGCGCTAGTGAACTCCGTGAAAAGGCTGAGGCTTTTTTTTTTACTTCATTCATAACGTGTTAGTGTGGAGGGAAATTGGCCTTGACAAATTTGATCAAAGTTCATGAGAGTGTCAGGATTATTTCAAAGTTATTAGATGGCTGAGGCGACACAGAGGAACCTTGGGCTGGTGAGTGACATTGGGTGGTGGAAAATTCGTGGAAGTGTATGGGGAACTTAGTGGGGAAGGGGGACTTGAGTCTGGTTTTCACTCAGAACTCTAATTAAACGAGGCGGACAGTCTCTCCATTTATATTTACAGTCACTGCTCATAACTCTGACAGGCCACGGTGGAGACAGTAGCAACATTTTGTTTATTTATGCTTGATTCTGTAAATAAATCCGTTCGAACGATGATCCCCGTCTGGTCTGCCATTTCTCTGCTGGGGGAAGAGTATTTGGTCTGTTATACATGACATATCATCATCATTCCTTTATTTATAAAGCGCTTTCACATCAGCAGCAGCTAAACAAAGTGCTGTACACCAAGGGCAAGAAAAGCATCAACCAAGACATAACAGTCACAATATCATAAAAATAATAAACTAAGGGAAAAAGATCTAACACCAATAAAACTATATCAAAATAAGACAGTTAAGAGGAAATACGATCAAGTCTCAGTTTCGGTTGAAGGCCAAAGTGTAGAAGTGAGTTTATTATGAATGGTTTAACATATTAAATTTGGACATGCTCCTACAGTAGCATTAATACTTTAGGAAAATATCTGTCATGTGATTCTTGTTTCAATATTGTCAGCAGAGGAGAGTAAACGGAAATATTACTCAACTAAATCAATGTTTTCACTTAAGAGTGAAAAAGTGTTCCACGAAAAGGCTACTACTATTACTGAGTAACATTTGAAAACGTAACTGAGTAAATGTAACTATGTATATTTACTTGCACCTTTGTCAGTAATACTAATAAAATTATTACCTATTTTAATACTAATACGGTATATCCCAAGTTTTCCCAGACATTGTTTAAGAACTGTAATTATTAACGAGTCATGGTTTTGGATTATATTATTCTGTGATTCATGCGAAAAGTAAATTTTCTTAGCTTGTAGGTTACACAATTTTGTCTTGATTTTTTGGGGTTTGCTTGCTTACAGCTATAAATGTCATTTTGGTGCTGCTGTTTTTTGTGCATTGCTACAAGAAGTCAATTATCAGTAATGTAATTTTTGTATATACTTTTTGGTAACTAAACAGTTTTGTTTATATTGTTTTGTGGGCATGTAAAGTTAAGGAATTTTGCTTTTTTTTCAGCGGTCTACACCGACAAGGCAGGAGCTGTCATTCACCAACAGTGGCTGTCAAACCAAACCCCAGATGTGCTCAGTTGGGACACAGCTTTCCATGAGAACTCTTAAACCACATGTTAAAAGTATAAGTTAATGAAATATTGGAACTGCAATACTGTAAATGTTTTCCTACAAAATACATTTAGCCAAGTAATGTGTCAGTGTTGTTAATTTTTTTAAGGCACACCAGTAAAGCGACAACTTTTGGCTGATATTGAGGAAGAAATCACACCAATAAAGAGACCCCGTGTGGAGGAGATCAAAGTGGGAGATGACACTTTAGAAGGCAGCTCTACTGTGAACATACAGAGCCCACAGGATCCCACATGTAACCCTGAGGACTCCATAAGTGCTTTGTCAGAGATGCCTAAACACATGTAAGCAAAACTGTACCAGCAAATCTCTGAAGATGTAATTTATGAATTCGTTGTAGAGTTTGTTTTTTTGTTTTTAATTATTTTAAATTTTAATACAGAATGGAACCAGCAACACCAGCCTACAGAACATCTACTTATATAGTATATGAAAATAGCCTTTTGGAACTTTTTGAGGCATATCCTGTGTGTCGAGTGACAACGGTACGAACCAGAACCATTGGGACTTTTCACTCTGTAGAGCAGTGATTTCAACACTTTGACTTCTTAAGAAAGTGGAACAGTCAGCCAGTACATGGAGGTACTCCGTCGGGGAATCTCCAACTTTCAGTTGCTGTATATTCCAATGGTGGCTCATTTTCCAAAGTTGCAAAAGTAATGATTTTATATGATTTTTTTTACATTTGTGACAGTCTTAAATATTGTCATGTTGTTAAATATTTGTGTTTTCCTAGATATTCTGTGCAATGAGGCTTAAAATGTTCCAGCACAACACCTACAGACGGCATGTCAGACTTTTTATTGAGCCTGCTAATGTACACACATGGAAGTCAACACAGAATTGCATAATGGACAAGCTTAAAAAACAAAGTGTCATACTTGGTGGTGACATGAGGGCTGACTCTCCAGGTACACACTGATCCTTGACTGTCTTTTATTTTTTTATTACTTTTGCCTTGAGACTCAAGCTTTTATAATTTATTGTATTCATACTGTGCATCTCAAAGGACACTGTGCCAAGTTTGGAAGTTATACAATGATGGATCTGAGGAGCAAGAACATTGTTGACTTACAACTAGTTCAGGTAATTGAAATTAAATGTATAGGTTACTTGTGCAGATATTAGAAGAAACCTAAACGTTTTCTTGCACTTGCAGAGCAATGGAGTGGGTGGAAGTTGCCATATGGAGCTTGAGGGTTTAAAACGCAGCCTCGCTCTCTTGACTGAATACAGTTTACCTTTGGACTGTATTGTGACAGACCGTCATCCACAGGTCCAAAAATACCTAAGAGAACAAACTGATATCACCCACTACTATGATGTTTGGCACATAGAAAAAGGTACTTTATATTTTAACAGTGAATATGATGAAAATGTAATCTATTTTTGATAGTACTTGTATGGTGAGTGTTTATATGTTTAACTTTATTCAGTGAAAATGTACTGTGTTTTATTATTGTTTGTTCTTTAGGGATATCCAAAAAGATGTTGAAGATTGCCAAAAACAAAGACTGCACAAAACTGAGCAACTGGCTTCGCAGTCTAAAGAATCATATCTATTGGACTGCTGCTTCCTCCAAGACTCCACAAGAAAGAGTGGCTAAGTGGACCTCCATTCTTAACCATGTGCAAGACATTCACACCCATGATGACCCTGCTTTCCCTCAGAGTTCACATCCACTACGCACTTCAAAGGATAAAAGCAAATGGTTAAAACCAGGTGAGTATTTTATTATGTTAACTGATTTAATGTATTCAAACAATCTTTTTAATTATATATTTTTTGTAGCTACACCAGCATTCTGCAGGCTGGAGAACCTGCTCACTTCCAAGAAGATTCTGAAGGATGTAGAAAAGCTCAGCCCCCACTTGCAGACTTCTGCTGTGGAAGCTTTCCACAGTGTAAATCTGTGTTTTGCCTCATAAAGCTCACACTATCCTTTTCTGGGAATGCTGTGCAGGTAAATAGCTGTATAGAGTATTTACAATCCCTGTATCTTTATATTATTTTTTTCTTATATTCAAAATATTATGTATTTACATAAGACGGGCTTTAAGTGTACTACTTCAAACTAACAATTACAATTGTCTTCTCCTTAATTTTATCAGGCTTTACCTGGCGGCACTGCATTTTAATGAAAGTGCTCAACGTCTGCAAGCCACTACCTCATCCGGAGAACCCATGTTCAGAATGACTTACGCCAAATTCAAGAAGGGAGAAGGAACAGCTAAGCCTATCAAAACACCAGAAACCTTTAGTAAGTCTTACTGCATTTGTTACTATTAATATGTTAACTCAATTTCAACAAATCAAAATACTGTTGGTGCACATAGTTTAATATTTTCTTTGAACAAGCATGAAATAAAGCAGCATGAAAACATAAATAACACAAATAAGTTTAACATCACTATAAACAGTAGTGCAAATGAACCAACATTCCTTTCAGACAAAAGTTTTCTTGCAGACAAAATAAGTTTTATAAAAACTAATAACTTCTTTGTATCATGTTGCTGCAGATTACTTGGATGACATCATGGAGCTGGTCTTTGAACAGGTCTTCCATGACCCAGTTTTTTTTTTATTTTATTTTTATTTTATTTAGGACAGTGCATGCTAATGAACATAAATGTAAGAACAAATTACATGAATGTAAACATGCCAGATTATAGCCAAAGGCTAATTTCCATCTGTTGTCCTTAAACATAAAAATAGACATACAAATTCATAAAAATTCATCATTCATTCATAATAAAAACTACATCACCAAACTTACACATACACACCATTCTGTTCCCAAATAAAACATTAAAACGATACAGCTCATACATGATCACACACTTGATTTGTCCATAACCAGTTTTTAAGCTTTGCCTTAAACAAATTGAAAGTCGAGCATTCTCTAATGGGTTGAGAAAGATTGTTCCACAGATGGCCACCCTTGACAGAGAGGACATTCTGCCTAAATGCTGTCCGTCTGTGAGGTATAAACAAGTCTCCTCGGGTTGTAGCTCGAGTGATCCTGTCTGAGCTTTCTTTATGCCTAATGAACTGCTTTAGTGGTGGTGGAGCAAGGTAGTGTAAGCCTTTATATATTGAACAGACTCTTTTAAGTTTCATTAAGTTATTCAAGTTCAGTAATTTATGTTTTTTTAACACATGACAGTGGTGGTGGGAAGTCGTTTTTTTGTCAAGTAGTTTAAAACTTGTTTTATAAATGTTTTCAATAGGTTTAAGTGTTGTTGGACAAGCAAGTGACCAGGATGTCAAACAATAGTCCATATAAGAGATGATCATTGAGTAAGAATAAGTTTTTGCAACTTTCATATTTAAATTATTACGTATATGGTTAAGGTTTCGATTATTAAATTTAAGTACCTGGGACACTTTATTTATGTGACTCTTGAAGGATAATGTTGGGTCTAGAATGACCCCAAGATATTTAAATTCTGGTGCTACATCAAGCTCTACTCCATCCAGGAATATATTTGACTGCTTCAAGTTTAAGGGGTGTTTGGAAAAATACATGCAGACAGTTTTTGAGGTGTTCAACATTAGGCATGAGTCTTCCAGCCAGCTATTCATTAATGCTAAAGCAGCTGTAAGATCTTTTGCCACCTGCTGGACACTATTTGCTTGCGTATATATAACTGCATCATCCGCATACATTTGAGCAAATATATTTGGACAGACTTCAGGTAAGTTATTGATAAAAAGAAAGAACAGTAAGGGCCCAAGAACAGATCCTTGAGGAACCCCTGTATCACAGTCTAAATATGGAGATTTAACCCCATCCAACACCACACACTGTTTCCTGTGTGAGAGATATGAGGCAAACCACTGAAGAGCCTGACTGGAGATATTAAACTGAGTCAATCTGGACAACAATATCTGATGGTTTACAGAGTCGAAAGCCTTCTTCAGATCTAAAAATACAGCTCCAACACAGAGACTCTTGTCCAGCAAGCTCTTCAAGTTCTCCACTAACATACACAGGGCAGTATCTGTGGAGTGATGTGCCCGAAACCCAAACTGCAATGGATGTAATGAGGGTTGGGTGTTTTCTAGGTGAGCAGTGAGGAGTTTAACCACCCACTTCTCAGCTATTTTAGATACGACCGCGAGTATGCTTATGGGGCGATAATTAGACATGTCAGTCTTCACACCTGCTTTGAAAATTGGTATAACTGCAGCAATTTTCCAATCTGTTGGAACAATGGAGTGTTTGAAAGACATATTCAAAACATGAGTGGTTGGACGTACAAGCAAATCCATATGTTCTTTTAGGAAATTTGTGTTAATACCGTATACATCAAGTGCTTTTGATTGTTTTAAACCTGTAATTAGTTTAGCAACTTCAGTGTCTGCAATATGAGTGATGGTGAACAAATTTTGACCAACATCTTTCACATTATCAGAGCATACGACTGAGTCAAAACGCTGACTGATCTCCCTAACAGATGAAATAAAGAAAGTGTTTAAGTTACTGACGATAGATAGAGGCTCTCTAACAATAGAGTTATTTACATAAATTTAAATTGTATTTTTACTTTTGTTTGAATGACGGCCAAGTAATTTATTTAAATGTTGCCAGATAAGTTTACCATTACCTTTGGCTCTCTCGATTATATTTATAAAAAAATTTGCTTTGGCCTGTCTCAAACTTCTTGTTACTTTGTTCCGCATTGAAGTATATCTCTGTCTATCCAGAGTTAGACCTGTTTTCAGGAACTCTTTTAGTAATTGATCTCTTGTTTTCATTAAATTCTTGCACCCTTTGTTTAACCAGGGCAAATTAGATGTTGTCTTTATTTTTTGTCGACCTCTAATGGAGTATGTTGATATAACATCCTTGACAATGTCAGTGAAGTGACTACTGCAGAATTGTGGATCATCACTACACAATAAAGGCTCCCAGTTAACTGATGCTAATGCTTCTGCTACATTTTGTCGCTGACTTCTTGGTATAAATTCATAAAAGGATCTCCTATTAGAAGAACTTTGAAAGTGATTCTTAACCCGTGATTTTATAAGTTTTCTAGAGAATAACATAAAATTGTGGTCTGAAATACCAGTGATAAAATTATAGGATTTAATAATTCGCTCTGACTTATTACTGAAAACCAGATCTATTTTAGTTTTAGAGTGTCTCGTTATTCTTGTAGGTTGTTCAATGAGTTTAGTAAAGTTTAAAGTTTCCATTATGTGCTTGAGTGTTCTTCTGTCCTTTTCACAGTCCCAGTTGACATTAAAATCTCCCATTACAATTATTTCATTAGACTTATTATTTATAGTATGATATTTAAGTAATATCTGGAGTTGTTCATAAAAAATATTCTTTGCGGAAGGAGGGCGATATAAACAGATGAACGTAAATGACATTTCTGGGGAAAGAGTGATTTTAACAGAAATATGTTCTATTTCGACATCTCTTGGTGAACTAAGTAAAGAACAATCCAGGTGTTTTTTTACATACACAAGTATTCCTCCTCCTCTTGTTCCAATTCTATCCCTTCTGAATACTGTGTACTCTGGAAAGACAACCGCAGACTCAGGAGAAGAACTTGTGAGCCAAGATTCAGAGATACCCAAAATAGAAATATTGGAATTACTTAGAATATGTTCCAGTTGCTCATGCTTTGGTAACATACTGCGAATGTTAATGTGTCCACATAGAAGCCCCTTTGGTTTATTTTTAGTGTCCCAGATTACTTTAGCCTGATTAAATGTCTTGCAGATCGTTGTTCCTCTGTAACTTTTAATAGCAGGATTTCTTATCCTTTTGTTGACAGTGCTATGAGCATTTAATGATGAGAAACCCTTTACCGAAGACTGTAGTGTGGGTACAGCAGGTGGGGGCCCAGGCAGCCAAGATGGGGGCCCAGGCAGCTGCGTTGGGGGCCAAGGCACCTGAGGTGGAGACCCAGGCAGCCGAGGTGGAAGTCCAAGCAGCCGAGGCAGAGACCCAGGCAGCCGAGGTGGAGGCCCGAGCAGCCAAGGTGGAAGCCCAGCTAGCTGAGATGTAGGTCCAGGCAGCTGAGGTGTAGGCCCAGGCAGCCGAGGTGGAGGTCCGAGCAGCAGAGGCGAAGGCCCAGGCAGCCGACGTGAAGGCCCAGGCAGCTGAGGTGGAGGCCCAGGCAACCACAGTGGAAACCCAGGCGGCTGAGATGGAGGCCCAGGCAGCAGAAGTGGAGGCCCACGAAGCTGAGGTGGAGGCCCAGGCAACCACGGTGGAAATCCAGGTAGCTGAGATAAAGGCCCAAGCAGCTGAGATGGAGGCCCAGGCAGCTGAGATGGAGGCCCAGGCAGCTGAGGCAGAAACCCAGGCAACTGAGGCGGAGGCCCGAGCTGCTGAGGTGGAAGCCCAGCTAGCTGAGATGTAGGCCCAGGCAGCTTAGGCGGAGGCCCAGGCAGCAGAGGTGGAGGTCTGAGCAGCTGAGGTGGAGGCCCAGGAAGCTGAGGTGGAGGCTCACAAAGCTGAGGTGGAGGCCCACGAAGCTGGGATGGAGGCCCAGGCAACCACAGTGGAAACCCAGGCAGCTGAGATGGAGGCCCAGGCAGCTGAGGCAGAAACCCAGGCAACTGAGGAGGAGGCCCAAGCAGCTGAGATGGTAACCCAAACAGCAGAAGTGGAGGCCCGGACAACAGGGGGGTAAACACTATTAGCTGCAGGTGTAGCCTTACTAACTGGGACGGTGGTTGGAGCACAGTTAGTTGAGGTGGAAAGCAATCCAGAGATAGCTGTGCCCATAGGCTAACTAAGCTAATTAGTTGTAGCCAGTCCAAATCACTGATGTTTGAATTAGGTCCAGGATTTAGTTCTATATCACCAGCCAAAAGTAGCGTCAGAACAAGTTTCAGAATCTCCAGTGACAATTGTGGTATATTTGATTGTTCATGTTTACCTGGGGGTGGTCTAGCATGACCAAAATCCAAGAATCTTGTGAACAAAAGATGTTGACTCCATTTGGCTGGGAAAGTGGTATAATTATCCAGCTTTCTTGGACATGTCGAACTCCACAGAAGATAAAAATGTATAAAAACAAAAAGACAAGTTGATGTCAAGATCCAGGGGTTTTTAGATGTTTTTTTAGGTGGGTTTTTTGGCAAAAGCACAGGACCTGCTAAGCTGTGTGTCTGCACCCTAGCAGCCATCTTGGGTAGGAGAAAATCCATATTCCAGTTCCATATTTAAACGAGGTTGAAAAGATCCACATCCCACAAACCCTCTCATCTCAGCATCCACGACCAGACAAGGCAACAGTGGTTTCTGCCTACGTCTCCCGCTTCAATCCAGGATTGGTCTGAAGCCCACATACTGGCCCTCATCATCTGGAAACTCCTGCCTTATCCTCAAGACGACACAAGACGGCAGGACAACACGCACTTTCCGACCCAGATATCCCCAGCACCAGGACACAAAGCGCCTGTACGCACAATACCTGTAACGACTAAAACATAAACAGAAGAAGTTACATAAACATCAGTACCAATCATTCAAGTTGTTGTTTATTGTTTTTATAAAATTGTCTTTTTTTCCATTGAGGTTAAAACTATGTAAATTTGTATTGCAATAAACTGAAAATACAAAAGACAGTCACTTACTGTACAATTCCTCTTAAATGTAATAGTCCAAACTGTGCTTTATAAACATTTATTGCATTCTGTAGAGAATACTGATTGAGACACACAGGCTCAAATCCAGGATGATCCACCATGCATGTCAATTTGCTGGGTGCTTCCTCCATTCTGGCAGCAACCTAATTGAGATATTTAATTAATAATACAGAAATGATTAATAGTCTAGTAATTACAAATCACACTTACCTTGGGAATTTCTCTACAGCATGTGTTTTAAACCTCTGTTGGCATTTTAGAGCAGTTGCCACAAGTACACCTGGACACATGAATTGGATTTAGATAAACATTTGTTTTGAATAATATGATAATAAAGTTGTAAAGAATTTTAATGAGGATCATAACTATGAGGGGTACGCAGAAGTTAAAAAGTTGCAAATTCTATATTTTATATTACGGTTCTGATTTGAAATATGGAAAACGAAGCTATTTGATACTGGAAACTCAAAATTTTACAATTATCAAGAAACCAATACTAAATTACATATAGGCCTACTTAATCAAATTATTACACATCTTTAATTGTGTACAGCGAATATGAGTATCATTTAGCGGGTGTTAAACAGTAGTTTCCAATGTATGGACACTAAAATTGAAATACACTACATATTGTAGGTACGGATAGTTACAGTAAATATTGCAGTAACACACCATTGGGATGCATTCATTTGATGGCGTTGTTCTGTAGGTACGTCACCTTCATTCTCCTGCTCTGGGTTAGACTCTGGCTTGAACATGTAAGGCTGGATGGACGACTCTTCCGTTGACGACATCTTCGCAACAAAAAGTTTATCTGCTGGCAGTAATCGTATCGCTGCTATCAGACTACAAAAATGACCGAACGGGGTGGAGCGGAACGCTCTGTAACCTGGAGGGGGCGGGGCATGAAATGTTTCGCTCACATTTAAAGGGACCGCACGAAAATGAGTTGCTCTAAAGATGCTCCTCTGAACGGTATAAGGAGGGTCTATGGGGCTACAATAACATGGAATTCAGACCAAAGCACTGTGGTTCTACTTTACATAGACCACAAGTGAATGATTTACATGTGAAATGGAAGGATTTAAAAGCATGAAATATCTCCTTTAAGTAGAGGTTTAATTACAGCAATCTTAAACTCCTGTGGTACATATCCATTGACTAAGGATAGATTCATTGTATCTAAAATTGAAGCAGCGATCAGAGGGAAAACTTATATTAAGAGTTTAGTTGGGATTGGGTCTAAAACGCAAGTTGAAGGTTTAGATGAAGCTAATAATTTTAGTACATCAGAAAGTTCGGCTGCATTAAAGCAGTTTAAGCATATATTAGGTTCAACCATTTTTGATGCTGCCTCATTAACTAGGAGGAAGCAAGCATATTGGGAAGGTTCCCAATTATCTTATTCTTTATGGAGTCTATTTTATTTATAAAGAATTGCATGAAGTCGTCACTGCTTAGAGCTTGGGGAATGGTTGGCTCGATAGAGCTATGATCCTGTGTGAGTTTAGCAACTGTATTAAAAAGAAACCTAGGATTATTTTTATTCTCCTCGATTAAAGATGAATAATATGCTGTTCTAGCTGTTCGAAGGCTCTTTTTATATAGCAATAGACTATTTTTCCACACTAAATAGGAATCCTGTAAATGCGTGGAGCGCCATTTTCTCTCTAGTTTTCTAACGTTCTTCTTCAGGGTACGTAGCTCTGAATTAAACCAGGGAGCTAATCTTCTAAGGCTGGCCACCTTCTTTTTCAGTGGGGCAACTTTGTCTATTGCCAGACGCAGGGAGGAATTAACGCTATGAACTAGAACGTCAAGTTGTGAGGGGTTACGAGTTAAATCACTGTTTTCTATTGTACTTTTATGTACTGAGGAAATTAAAGTTGGAAGAGCTTCTTTAAAACTTGCTACAGCATTGTCTGATAACATTCTGGTATAATGAAGTTTTCTTTCAGGTTTGATATGATCTGTTAGAGTAAGTTTAAAAGTGATGAGGAAATGATCAGACAGGATAGGGTTATGTGGAAAGACTGTTATTTCTTCACAGTCAATGCCATAAGTCAGCACAAGATCTAAGGTGTGGTGACCGCGATGGGTTGGTCCCTGCACATTTTGAGTAAAGCCTATTGAGTCTAAGATAGTGTTAAAAGCTGTATTTAGACTATCACTTTCATTATCAACATGAATATTGAAGTCTCCGACTATAATGACTTTATCAGTGTTTAAAACTAAGTCAGATAGAAAATCTGCTATCTGATCTAAAAATTGAGAATAAGGGCCTGGTGGACGATATAAGACCACGAATAAAAGTGGCTTTACTGCTTTGTTATGTGTATGAGGAAGGCTAAAGATTAAATGCTCAAAGGAACTGTAATTATTATTTTTTTGGAGATTAATTAGTAAATCTGAATGAAAGATGGTGGCTACACCACCTCCTCGACCAGTACTTCGAGGGACACTAAAGTTTAAGTAGCTAGGGGGAGTTGACTCATTTATTGTGACATGGTCCTCTTCCTGCAACCATGTCTCTGCAAGACAAAACAAATCAATATTATTTTCACAAATTAAGTCATTTACTAAGAGTGTTTTTGAGGGGAGAGATCTTATGTTTAGTAAACCACAGTTAATTGATTTATTTTTCTGTTCAGTCGGAGTTGTATTTATCTTTATGAGATTTTTATACTTTGCTCTAGTAGCATTAACTTTTAATTCATTAGTTTTGGGCAGTGGACGGGAAACTGTCTCTATAGGGTAGTTATTCAATTATGCTGGAAAGGTATAGATGTTTTTAAGAACAGGCTCAAAATTTTACCTTTTTTTTTTTGCTTTTAAGAGCTGTATATATATTTTTACTGTTTCTTATTTTATTCAAAGGTGAAGTGTTTATTGTGTTCCAAGGAGATGGAGTACAATAACAACACCTCATCTATGCTAAGACATTATCATAATTTGCATGAGGATAAGAAGCCAAATATTAGCACGCTGGAAATTCCCCTGGAATATTGGGAAAAGTAAAAATTACTGTACCCCATTTTATATAGTATAGCTCTTGTGTTTCTGTGTACGTTGTTCCCCTGTTCTGTACATAATTGTCCAAGTTACACAATCATTTTCAGGCCACTCTTCCTAGTTCCACAAGCATTTTCACTTTCCTCCACCTGCTCAAGCCCATGCCTTTTGCCATAACATTTGATATTACCGTTTTTGGGATGATTTACAGACAGAATACATTCAAAAATATTTTTATTCACATTTGTAATATTTTATGTGGAGAAATCATTTTTTTGGAACTCAGTCAGCAATAGCTGACTTACAACTTTAATGCATCACACATTAAGTGGCTAAGTTCTGCAGATGCCTGTGATTATGTATCTGACCAGTAGGGGGGTTTGTGTTCACATGAAGCCCCATGAGCAGAACCCTTTCTTGAACCAATTGGCTCAAATGGTTCAATGCCTCGAGGGGCTTCATCTCCCCATCACTAGTATTTCAATGTGCGCCTTCCCGATCAGAGTTCGGTCACGGCTCTGAGTGAAAGAAAGATGAGCTTCCGCTTGCCGGGTGCATATATAGACTATCTTCTTCTCCAATGTTAAGGGGAATTTCTTTTCCTGTGGAGCTAGAATGTTGATTAGCGCCACCTGATGGCGGTGTGTGTGACCCAACATTTAGGTTTTCTTTCAGCTAAAGAGTATTTATTATTAGAAAGCAACATGGAGAATAAATATTTTTCCCATTAAAAAAAGTCTGACTTGCAGCCTTCATAACACACTTTTTCATTCTTCTGCCTTGGGTTAGAAACATGGGGACTCATTCATCCAATTTAATGATGATTATATTAGTACAGACATTCTTATATAACCACAAGAAACCAATTAGTTGTTGTGGCAAATATGTATGGGTTTAGCCTGAGGGCGTTTCATGTTGACATATTAATGTGACAATAAGTCATCAGAGGTGCTAATCTGAGCAGCTAAACTCTAAATCATTCAATATCCATGGATCTGTTTGTTACACAGCGTAACCTGAGCTCATTTGTGAAAGCACTGCAGGGCAGCTGCTGTTGCCTGAGCTACGGTGCCACTCAGAAATGTACGTGCAATCATCTTGGGAATGAAAGTCTTATTAATTTTTTATTATAACGGATTTATTTGAATAATTCTCTTTGTAACTTAAATAAATATACAGTAAATAAATTGACTAAGACCATAATTGGCCTGAATATTTAAGCTTTGCTAAAGCCTACAGTGTGTCCTTTAGGTTGACAAGCCCTAGGTTGTTAGCACTGTTCTCCCAAAGAAAGAAGTTCCTGGGTGTGAAAGTTGGAAAGAGATGTGTAAATTATTAAAGATGCAAAACTTAAGGGTAAATTTAGCATATTTTTAAAATTCATTTAGGTCTTTAGAAAAACTAGAGCCAATAAAATCAGGATTCTTTGACTGGGGTGGTCTCTGTGAAGGCAGCCGCTGTGGTCGAGGGTGGACTGGCGGATCCCTAAGATATTTTTTCTTCACAACAGTGCTGAGCCAGATTTATGTGCTTACGTGTTTATGTTTTCATCTTTCCTAAAAATGTAGACAGAAATGAGGGGGGAGACCATGCTGCGGGGGTGGGATGGGGAGTTCTACGTGCGTATGACTGTGTGTGTTTTTAATTTGCTAGGTTTTGATTTTGTGTCATGACTTTGTCTGTTGTTTTTATCTTGTATAATGCTTTGTACTGCATGAAGAAACACTCTATTAAAGTGCAACTCACCCCAAAATCAACTTTTCTGTTACTAAACTGTATAAATGAGTCCATAATAGCACTATCTACATGTCCAGTCATTATTTTATGTATTTTAGTACATTTAGTGAAAATATTGATTTTGTACCAACAACTGTTAGTTTAGTGCCCCAAGTGCTTAAGCAATTACACTGCACTGGAAATCATTAGAATTGGAATCCTGCATGGCTAACAGCTCAGCTCGGGTTTCTGACGTAGGCTTTGATTATTGATGACAGCAGTCCGGCCATGGTGGGGTATATAACACGTGCTGTCTCGGCCACACCTCCTTAGCGAGATTCCATGAACTGCCTGCAGCACAACTGTAAGACTGATTTGATTTAATAAGAGAAGTGCAAGGTGCAATTTCCTCCCACTGAATGATCAGGAAAACTATTATAAATAATAATACATTTTAAATATACGATTGTTTCAAGACACACAAGGACACCAAAGCAATTAAAAAAACATTAAAAGAATGCTCACAAAACCTGAAATAAAACCCCAAAACAAGCGTGAAATACAAGTGTGATAATAGAACAGAGCTCACAAACAGAAGGCGATCTTAAAAAGGTGCGTTTTGAGTCTGGATTTAAAAGTGGAGAGGGAGAGCTAAAAGAAAACCTTTATGTAATTACACACAGCATCTGTTTCACAGCACTTTTACTTTAACAGGTAAAATGAACGGCAGCTGTAAACATGTTAAGTCAGGAGAATTGTGCGGACTGGCCAATGGAGCAGGAGCAGACATTAGGCAGTGTTTTATACTGTTGGATCTTACTAAATAGACAAGCTAGTTTCTGCGATTTATAAAAGAGCTCATTAAAAGATATAATGCCCCAAATATGCTCAACATTTAATTGATTCATGTTCATTTCAGGAGTTCTTTTAAAGCTTGTCATTTGGGAGGAAAAATAGCTGACCTCCTGTCAGCTTATTTTGGATCTATTCAAACAATAAAGAAAAATCTGATAAGAGACCACTGTTAATTAAACATTCTACCGTTTTGAATAGTCTCTTCTCTGGAGTTACTTATAACAGTGCTTATAAAACTATTCACCCCCTTAGATGATTTACACTTTTGATTGCTTTCTTAATGATGATCAAGAAAATTTTGTTTTTTAAGAAAGTAAATGTACAGTATAAGAACTCTTAAATGTCAAATGTGAACTACTTTCTACAATAAATAATGACAATGAATAAATATTCACTAAATAATTCACTAAAATTAGTATTTCCGTAAATATTAACCCCCTTCAAAGTCACTGACCTAATTCAACCGATGTCAAGCCAATTGGTGCTAGTAGTCTCAAAATGAGTGGATCGGAGCTTACCTTAGTGCTGTTAGTGTGTCTACAGTGATTGTAGAATAAAGACATCTGTATCTGCAATGTCTTTTCACTGGTTAGTCAGTATTCCTGGCTACCATCACAGCATGAAGAGAAAACAACACATCAAGCCAATCAGATAAAAGCTTATTTAGATGTATAAATCAGTAGCCTGGAAAAATCCAGACCCTAATCTATTAAGATTAAGGGTCTGGCAACAAGTAATGAAAATGATCTAAGTAGAGGGGCAGAACCAAGCATGCATTTGAAACTCTCACTGCACACAATTGGATAATGACATGACCAATTACAACAATACACAGTGTGACGTATCCAGAGATACCAGCGTAGCTAAGGGTAAGTAAGTAGGCCTAAGCAAGTAAGTAAGTAAGTAAGTAAGTAAGTAAGTAAACTTTATTTCAATTGCACCTTTCTAGAGATTATCACAAAGTGCTTCACAACACAACAAGAAAAGCAAACGATAAAATAACAATAAAACACAATACAGTAAAAAAATACAATTAACTAAGTGAAGGCAATGCTAACATGAGTCTTTAACTGTTTTTTAAAATAAGTCTCTTAGTCTGCAGTTCTCAGTCTAAGCGGAAGGGTGTTCCAGAGAGTCGGCGCCACCACCGCAAAAGCCCTGTCCCCTCTTGTTTTTAATCTGGTCTTTCTGGCGGCATTCTGAACAGTCTGGAGGGTCGGTTAATGGATTTTTTGCTTAAGTGTGAGAACAGAAAAGAAAGTGTGGTAGATTAATCTCTTGCTGTATCCAGTCAGCAAAACAGCAATAACGTCCTTCTTGCCAAGGAATTATTCTAGCGGTTTTCTGTTCGTCTTTTAGATGAAAACTCGCTCACTGTAGCAGCCAAAGCCATTTCAAACATCTGGTGTTTATCTGTAGCCATCTTTTAATGTTTACTAAATGATTCTGAACATTGTGGCGCTGTCATTATCAGCTTTGCCCGCCTCTGGCCCACCTACATTAGATAACATCCCCTGGAGTTCTGGCCCATGTGTAAATCTGCTTAGATCCCGCCATCTTTAACTGATTGAGCGTGGAAGGAGACTAGAGAGCAAGGCCACTTAGGCCACGTCCACACAAAGCCGGATAATGCCTTAAACGTATAATTATTTAGTCTACACACCCCTATCATCCACACTAACCCGGCGTCGTTTAAGGTCTGTGGCCGGATAACTATTAGCCAGGTAGGAGAGCCGTGTAAATCTTAATTCAACGGCTAAACGAGCTAGTGTGGACAGCTTCCCCGGATAATGAAAGGAAGTGTCGTCAATGAATGCTGAGTCAATAACAATACGACACTACAGACAAAGACAACAGCGATGAGTAATAAATCGATCTCGTCGTCTGTCCACACCAAAAACTCTCTCTTCTTCTGAGCAGCTATTGTTCTCGTCGGTTAACGGGACAAACAGATATGTACTGTGCTGTAGAGCTTCTTGTATATATTATGTAGGCGCTGGCATCACGTAGATTATACGCGTGTTTCGTGCGTCTTTTCACGCATGTCCAGTATTTGCACAGGTCGGTATGGGATTGCGCAATCATAGGACCTTAAACGGGGCGTAAATGCTCGTGTTGAGTGGATAACACTAGGCGTCTAACTCCCCGTATTACCTTATCGGCTTAGTGTGGATGTAGCCTAAGACATCTCTGACTACGCTGAAGGAGTTACAAACTTCAGCAGCTCAGACTGACTGGTGAAGAATCTAGGCAACAGCTGTCTGCAAAGCATTATGAGAGAGGGGCGATGAGAAAGACACTGTTGAAGAAAACTCAGATCAAGGCTGGACTCGAGTTACCAAAAGACATGTGGGAGATTCCATGTTCAATTTAGATAAATTTATTTGGTTGGAGAAGACCAAAATGGAACTTTTTGGCCATCAGACAAGACAATAGTTTTGGCGGATACCAAACATTGCATCACCCAAGACACACTATCCCCACTGTGAAGCATAATGGTGACAGTATCATGCTATGGGGATGCTTCTCAGCAGCAAGCCCTGGAAAACTTGTAGAGATAAGGTGAAATAAATGCAGCACAATGTAGAGAAATCCTGGAAGGAAAAGTGTTTCCATCTGCCAGAGAACTACAGTTTCAAAGTAAAAAAAAAATTCGACCAAAAAATAAAACAAAACTGAAGCATCTAACCAAAGCTACACAGAAATGGTTTGAAGACAAGGTAGACCTTCTGGAGTGGCCCAGTCAAACCCCAGAGCTCAATCCTTCATAGAATTTGTAGCAGAATTTGTAAAGGTCTGTTCACAGCTGATCCCCATACAACCTGACATAGCTAGAACAGTTTAGATCAAAGAATGAAGGAAAGTTCTGAGGCTTAAACACACTGACTATGTCCTGTGATTGCAGCCAATGGTGGATCTACTAACTTAAAGAAGGTGAATATATATATGCAGTCACCTATTTTATGTTCATTTTTGTCTTGTCATTATCGGTTTAACTTCATTATTGAGACGTCTTTTGTTTTTCTCTTCTGCGATGACACCATCAATGCTGAAAAGTACATAGAGATTTTAGAGCTCAATATGCTGCCTTCAAATAGACATCTGCATACATTACAAACTTCTGGCTGTGGAGGAAGAGGTTACGGGTGCTTGACTGGCCTGTCCTGACCTCCTGGTCTCCAATAGAGAATATGCACCACATTTTGAAGCATAAAATGCGAAAACGAAGACTCTGTACTGTTGCCCACCTTAAGTCTTGTTTGCAGGAATAATGGGACAAAATTACACCTGAAACACATCATCAGCTGGTGACTTCACTCCCTAAACGTCGTGAAAAAGAATGGCGACATTACAAACATTACGTTGGCTCTGTCAGCTTTTCAAGCGTTACTTGCGTTTCAAGCGGCACTGTAGCAAACGCAAGCAACGCAGAAGTTACGTAGCTGAACTTTTGACAGACTTGACGCAATCAGAGCATCTCACTGTAGTGACATAGCCCGAGGACGACGATGTCCCATCCCCAATCACGATCCGTTAGTGTTTAAAACATGTAGGCTAAAATATTCAAAATAGATCATCCCATTTCTAAATTTGTATTTAAATGAGCAGATAAAAAAGTTTAAAGGTATTTGGAGATATTGCAGATGAACCCTAGACAGTCACTTTAGAAAACAAATATTGTAAATACATTGTTGGAAGCTCAACAACCAGACCTGTTGTTCTCAGCATCGTCGTGTGTTAGATCACACTGCATCTTGTTAAGGCAAGGCAAGGTAATTTTATTTGTATAGCACACTTTCAACACAAGGCAATTCAAGGTACTTTACATGACTAAAATTAGGGTTAAATTAGGGTAAATTAACCCTAAAATAAAAAAAGCATTTACAATAAAACAATAAGGAAGAGAATAATTTGCATGAAAATTAAAAACAAGTATGTACAAAGCAATAATGGGATCAGTTACACAAGTTAACACAAGTTTCATACACTTTATTTCCTTTTTTATGTGGATGCATTACATTGCAGCTTTTTGTAGGTTAACCTACAGAAATGATGCATTAATGTGTTTATTGTGAATAAGGCATTTCAAGCTTAACGTATGACCATTCTGGATGATCCCCTCACTAAAAGAACCACACCTCCCTGCGAGTCAGACGGCTCGGACCGTGGTAAATAACACCCTGTGTCCCTTATTTTAATTTATGAAAGTTGGCAACCCTAGACATGCTACCGTGTTAGCTAACTAGCTGTAGCTGCTAGCACTAACTACCAGTAGCTGCTAGCGGAAATTAGCTGTCACTGTTAGGCCGATGCTTCCGCATTTATTTTTTCAGAACTCGAAATTTTGTTTATAAGATCTTGAATGTCAAGTTGAAATTTGATATCTTGTAACTTTTAAACCAGTTCCCATCTCTCAACAGTATACTTCAGGCAAGAAAATATGTTCATATGACAACATGTTTCACAGTCTTTTCTTGTAGACAAAAAGATAAGGTTTTTAAGAAATTGTAAAATACTTTTTGTATTGATACGTTTTTTGTCTGTGCTACAAAACCAACAACCACCTGTGTTGTGGTTGTTGAGGAGTCTGGTGATTAAAACTCGAATTTAAAATATTTTCAAAAAATAAGTAAATAAAGTAGAAGAAACTGAATTAAACATATTACATCGAAAAGAAAGTAAACATAAAGAGTGATTAAATGGTTTCTGAAGCAGGCGATGTGACTTAGTGTGTGGAGAATTCCGACTCATTTTGAAGATTAGATCCTTGGGGCTTACTGAAAACAATACCATTTTGGCTCCTATAGGAGTTCAGTCACTATTGAAGAGTTGGTCTTTAGGGGTATATCGTTTATAAGCGACCTATCAGTAAGGTGAGCCAGCGAAGAAAAACAATAGTGCACACATTCAAGAGTCAGATGAATATATCTAAATTTAGTTTTAAATTAAATAATTTAGTAAATCTGCCTCCTCTTTCATGGTATGACAAACTTTGAGCTGAAAAGGTGAGACTGAAACAAATAAAATCGTCCCAAAAAATTTATTTTTAAAGGGTTAGGGTAGAAGTGATTGCTGACCGTAATTTATCTGCTATGATGATTTGTTTCTGAGATGACATTGTCCGGTTCCTGTTGTGAGTCTTTTTACGGAAGCCAGCCCCGTATTTAGGCTCAAAACGGATACCGGATTGTGGACAATTAAGTCATGCAACCCCTAAATAAAATAATATTATGATAATCTAAGAATTTAATCTTAAAAATTTGATGCGGATAAACAGCAGAACAGAAAGGGAGCAGAATAAAAGCAGAGAACCGTGATATGAACTTGTATTGAAGTGAAAATGGAAAATCTGAGCATGACTAGTATGATGGCAAATGGGTGTAGATGATGAAATTAGGACAGTCTGGTGACAAAAGTAAAATATCTAGTTGACAAATTGGATGTTGAGTGTGAATGGTTGATGAGCTGCTTAAAGAATAAACTTAAAAGATGCATTGATAAAATAATTAATTGGATATAACAGAAAAGTAGATATTTTTTTACAAATAATGTTTAAATTCTTGCAAAGAAAATTAAATTCCTCACGTCTCCTCTCTGATAAAAATGAACACGCATGGAATTTATAGTGTTAAGGTTTAAATTGAATAAAGATTAAACTCCTTCAATCGACGGGCAAGAAGTAGCTACTAGCTGTATGTAGTACATACTATAGAATTTGGATGCAGGGAAACATAGTTTATATATTAATTAATATTTAATCTCTAGCAATATTCAAACTAGACTACGGTTTAAGGTTACCGTCCTAGGCATTTTAAGAACAAACTGACAACCATACATGTGAAAATACATTTGTTGGAGAAGCAGCTGGAACCTTTTTTTTTCTTCTGTTTTTTCACAGAATTCAACACGCAGCAATGGATTGTGGGTAATACCCTTCGCTGAAGCCCGCATCGGTGCTGACTTCAGCGAAGTGCGGAGCGAGGGTGCAAAAGAGCCAGGGCCAGGAGCCAGATTCTCTGCTCTGGAGAATTGGGACACCCTACGCACTTGCTCCCCTCAATTGAAGTGCACAAGGGTGCAAGTGCTGGTATCTTTTAAACACACCGTGCACAACGATACAAAAGCTGGTCAATGGGCCAAAACGTGCGGAGGAGAGAGAGAAAACAACCAGAGTGTTAAATATAGAGGTACTGGAGGTGAGGATGCTTTTTTGGTTTGAAATCGGTATCTTCTGCTCTTGAGCTGAGTGTTGATCCATGGCTGCGCTAAGGACTTATGGCGGAGGCTTGATTCGGAGGCTCCCTGTAAACAGAAAATTGAGCATGCGCGTAGTTACGAGCACGAGAACACAGCGTTTGTGATGATTCAAAGCCCTTGGCACGACTTGATTGGTTCAAGTGGACGGCACCGTGGCTTTTGAGCCATAGCTGAGATACGGGAAGGCGGGACTTACCCGTAATGTTATAATTCATAAAATGACTTATTTTATAACAACATTTAAGGCCAGGAGGTTAATTTAATACAATTCTTAAAATTTGTAATACATTTAGAGATCCAGACTATTTATTGTAAACAAAACAGTTACTGGGGGAAAAGCAGATACCAACAACTTTAATGTACTATATTTTCGTTCACTAATTTATAGTATTTTGAATTTAAGGAGGCTGAGAGAGGCTAAATCAGTCCTTCTGATATAATAACAATAATACTATAATGATAATAATAATAATAATAATACTAATAATACTATAATAATAAGAAGAAGAAGAATAATAAAAATCTCATCCCATAATTATCAGTTATAGCTTTAAAAATGGCCTACAGTTATTTCCATGTAGACTAATTAAGCTACTAATAAACATGATTCTCAAAGCTTTAAGTGATTATGTCATAATTTGTAATTCAGTGGAAACACACTAAACAAAACATACATTTCTCCAGATAATTTTACCATCTACGGTAGCCATCAATTTTATTAGTAGGGCCATTTTAACTTAATCTGTCAGTGCAGAACATGTCAAACACATCCTTTTGCCTAATCTTGTCACGCTTCTGTAATCAATGTTGTTGACTATACCTGGTCTGCTGCTGTCTCTTTTTCCAAGTCATTGCGTTCTGTCACTAATCCTGACAATGTATCCTTGACATGCTCGTCTGTCTGCTTCTCTCCTCCATCCTCCTCCATCTCCTCCTCACTAAGCCTCTGTTGCTCTCCTGCCATCTATTTTACTCCCCCTTATACTTTCCTTCTTAAAATAAGAAGATATCTCTGTGGACTTTATCTTCATTGTCTTGAAAATTGGGCTGGCTTCTGTTTGAGATTGAAGGTCTAGCACAACTTGCCTGCCTGGCTTTGTATTAGGGATTAAATGCATACCTGATGCTACTAAAATTTAGAATGGCCAGTGAGGCCACCCCCTGATGGTGCCATAGGCGCTAGGCTCTCTGTGCTTGCTGGCTTGCTGACCCAGCACCCTGAACCAACGGCTTAAACTCATACGTTGTGTGACCACTGCACTCCATAAAGGCTCCCTTTACCTATGGTGACGGCGGAGAAGAAACCTCGTGATCTCTCCATTTGCTGGACCTAAAGAGAGGCTTTATGGAGCTCGCCGGCCCCACTCCACATTAGTTCGAGTTGGCTCCGCCTGGACTGTCTTTCCGACCATTTAACAGTTCCGGTAATTAAACGGCACTATTATAAGGTGAAACTATTTTGAGTTAACCTTTAATAGGCGATAATCAGTTGGCTGTTTAGGTTTGCGCTTTTATTTTACTAGAGGATCTTTCAGCCCCTACAACGTGCCTACTTATACACCTCGAGTTCCCATAACCGCACGGAGTAATTCAGCCTCAGCGTACTTAATCGGCGAATAGACGTAACTACACCCTAGACTCTTTCTGCAATCTATATTGGCTTACCTCCCCTCCGCCGGTCACCGAGTAAAAGCCACTCTTATCCGTGCGCCCGGTCACTTAGGGTCGCCTCTAATTTAGGTTAAAGCGTATATTTTAAATTCTATAACTAATCTAATTTTACATACGCCCTATATAGAAACAGAGCCTTCAGCCTCAACTTAATCTATCTCACCGTTACAATGTGAAGAAAGATGCCTGCAATCTCCTCAGAACCGTGGCCTGTGCAGAGTTGAGCAAATTTAAGATGCTGGATTTACCAATCCGGTGTCACAGTTTCGGTATGCAGGCTACTTACGTCGCGAGGCAGGCTCCTTGTCACCTGGACACACAGCCAAGCCCACAAGTCAAACAGCTCTTCTGTCTACTTGTCCCCGAATTCGAGAAATCCTGACTGCCTGTGACCATTAACTGCTGCTTGTGCTGCCGTTCAGTAAATTGTTAGCTGGAATGTCGATCAACCCCCAGGCCGCACTCCTGTTAGAGACCCCAAACAAGGGTTCTTTATGACACTTCCCTACATAATTAAGTTAATACCCTTTAAAAGGGTAATTTTAAAAAGGTAACTTTAAAAAGTTTTAATCTTAACTCAAAAGTGGATTACAAAGTTCATAAGCTTACAGTAGCAACAGCTAAAAAGTCTAGGCACCAAGGTACAAGTCTACTCAAGAAGAAGAAGAAGAACTGAACAAATTTGTTCTGTTATCACATATTTAGGCAACTCTCTGAGGTGGGTCGTGTCTTATTCCTCTGACACATGAAGATTTACCACATCTTTAAACACATTACATGATGTTACAGTAAGCAATCTTCTGGCATTTCCTCTGTCTTCTGGCCTGCAGCTTCTGACATGTGATTATGCAAATCACATGTCAATCACATTATGCTTTATGTTGAATGAAAAGACCCTGGCTGACAGTCGTAAAATCTCATCAGCAGACATCACACTTGATTCATCTGGAAAGGACATAATGGGTGTGTAATTTAAAATAAAAAGATAATAATGGTAATGTGTTGTATACAATGCTATATTTCTGTTGAAATTATTACATTTTCTAGCAACTACGCTTTTCCTGAATGGAACTCCACTTCCAGAACATCCCAAAGGTAATTTGCCATCCTTATTTGGAATGCTATCTATATAATTGACTGGTTAGACAAACATGTCTTGTGAGCAAGACATGATGATGTTATTACTTTTACTACAGTGCAATTGGATCCAGCGAACATTAACCAGTGTTCAAGGAAATGTGAGGCCATGACAGTCTTTTCATCTCTAAAGCCCTGCCGAGCCTTATGGATTATAAAGTCATGATCCGTCCCTGTCTGTGTCGTTTATTCCTCCCTTTTTGTTTCTTCCCCATCTGTCTGTGTTAATTAGTTTCACTTGTGTCCTGTTAGTCCTCCCTGTGTTTTCCTCCCTTGCTCCCAGGTATCCTCCATATTCTGATTACCTTTCCCACAATATATATGCCCTTCTGTGTCTGTCTGTCCTCGTCGGGTCGTTGTCGTTCTCCCCTAGTCATTCTTGTCATTGTCACGCCTGAACTCGTCTTGTCAGCTACCTCTGTTGGTTTATTTGGACTATTAAATAAACATGGGCCGCAAGAGCTCTAAGCGCCGCTCCGCATCTGGGTCCTCCTTTAACCGAACCTTGACAGAACAACCCGACCACAAGGACCCAGCGGAGTACACCACCCACTCAGAAGAGGATTTACAGGAACTAATTGACTGGTGCATAAAAAAAGAACAGTTCTCAGACTCACCATTTACAGGCTCTCGTTTGGCCATCTGTCCTCCCGGCGCCGGACTGCGGGAGAGGGATAGAAGGCGCGCTTCAGCGCCGTTGCTTTCCAGCTTCCGCCATGTCACTACTGAGCTTTTCCGGGAGGATATGGTTGGTGCTTTCCCGGCGTTCATTTCTCGCCCGCATAGACGCCTATTCAGAGGAGAACTCTGATGAGTTCCCGGATTTCTCCTCTGATCTCCTGGACGACGAGCTGGACCTCTACAGCAGCACCCAATGTTCGCTGGTTTGCACAGTTTTCCACCGCCTGGTCCGACCGATCGTCATCCCTGGCACATTCCCCCGGTCCCCGCCCATCTCCGATCCCTCTGGGACTGGCCCTCTACCTGCTTCCTGGTGTCGAAAAAGGAGGCGTCACCGAGCTGCTCCGTCTTTGCTTCAGGAGAGCTCCGCTTCCTCTTTCCGCACTCCCGATCCCAGTGGCGATTTTTTGGCAGAAACTTCCTCCAACGCCAAGCCATCAGTTTCTGGATGGTCCTCCCCTCGGGGTTTCAGCCCCTCGGCTCCCCGCTCCGTGGATCGCGGTCTACCTCCCGAGTCGGGCTTCCAGCTATAGCAGTCCTCTTCCTCGCACTCTTGCTCGGTGCATCCAGCCACGGAGCTTCACACTGGCACCGTTGGAGGTGGCGCCGTCTGGTGGGCGTAGACTGAAGTAGACTTTGAAAAGTTATTTAAAGAATAACTCTAGGATGCTTGAAAGCATTTTTGAACTTTATAATGAGTTTGTTCAAAGCAAATAAAAGAATTCCAGAGTGAACAGAGAGACTGTTTCAGAGCCCGAGAGCTCAATAGAGACTGTTTCACCCTGTTCATCAGAGTGTGATCTGGAACCTCGTTCTTACGAGGGTGATCGGGAACTCCGGACTTCAGAGTGCAGTCCAGAGTTCAGGTCCTCAGACTTGGCTCCAGTGGACAATCCTGAGGTCTGTCCTGCTCCAGTGGAAGTTCCCGAGGTCTCTCCTGCTCCAGTGGAGGTTCCAGTGGTCTCTCCTGTCCCAGACACAGTTCCTGCGACCCTTGACGTTCCAGAGACGGTTCCTGAGACCCCTGACGTTCCAGTGACCCCTGACGTTCCAGTGATGGTTCCGGACATTCCAGAGATGGTTCCTGAGACCCCTGACGTTCCAGTGACCCCTGACGTTCCAGTGACCCCTGATGTTCCAGTGACCCCTGACGTTCCAGAGACTGTTCCTGACATTCCAGAGACGGTTCCAGTGACCCCTGACGTTCCAGAGATGGTTCCAGTAACCCCTGACATTCAAGTGACCCCTGACATTCCAGTGATGGTTCCTGATGTCCCAGAGATGGTTCCTGAGACCCCTGACGTTCCAGTGACCCCTGACGTTCCAGAGACGGTTCCTGATGTTCCAGTGACCCCTGATGTTCTAGTGACCCCTGATGTTGCAGAGACTGTTCCAGTGACCCCTGTAGTTCCAGTGACCCCTGACGTTCCAGTGACAGTTTCAGAGTCAGCTCCTCTCCACAGCTGTCAACAGCAGGCCGCAGCTCCTCTCCGCGGCTGTCAGCAGCAGGCCACAGCTCCTCTCCGCGGCTGCCAGCAGCAGGGCGCAGATCCTCTCTGCGGCTGTCAGCCGCAGGCCCCAGCTCCAAGAGTACAAGTCTCCTTCGAGGGCATCCAGACGGATGGGCCTCGGTCCCTACACTCCGCCAAGGATGTTCAGATGAACACGCCTCAGGCTCCTGCCTCCGCCGAGGGTGTTCAGGGGAAGAGGCCTCTGGTCCCTGCTTCCGCCGAGGGTGTTCAAGGGAACACGCTTCCACTACCTCCAAGCTCCACCAATCCAAGCCTCACCCCCATTTGTCCAGCAACCAGCCTCAGCAGCAGTCCAGCAACCAGCCTCAGCAGCACTTGACGGTTCTAACTCGACGCCACAAGGTTCAGCTCTGCCTGTCTTTACGCCACAAGGTTCAGCTCTGCCTGTCTCCACGCCACAAGGTTCAGCTCTGCCTGTCTCCACGCCACAAGGTTCAGCTCTGCCTGTCTCCATGCCACAAGGTTCAGCTCTGCCAGCCTCAGCAGTCCACTAACCAGCCTCTGCCTCAGCAGTCCACTAACCAGCCTCTGCCTCAGCAGTCCACTAACCAGCCTCTGTCTCAGCAGTCCACTAACCTTCCTCTGCCTTTGCAATCCACTAACCTGTCTCAGCAGTCAACTAACCAGCCTCAGCAGTCCACAATCAGCCTCAGCAGTCGACTAACCAGCCTTTGCCTCTGCAATCCACTAACCTGCCTCTGCCTCAGCAGTCAACAAACTGGCTTCAGCAGCACTCCATCTGTCCAACTCCGCTCCACAAGGTCAAGCTCAGCCAGATTCTGCACCACGAGCTCAAGCTCCGCCAGATTCCCCACCTCAAGGTCCATCGTCGCCGGCCTCCTCGACTCAATGATCCTCGCTTGATGGTTCCTCGTCGCCGGTCTCCTCGCCTACTAGTTCCTCATCGCCGGTCCCCTCGCCTGCTGGTTCCTCGCCGCCGGCCTCCTTGCCTGATGGATCCTCGTCGCCGGCCTCCTCGCCTGATGGTTACTCGTCACCGGCCTCCTCGCCTACTGTTTCCTCATGACCAGCCTCCTCGTCTCAAGGACTCTCTCAGCTGGTTCCTCGTCACCGGCCTCCTTGTCAGCTGGTTCCACGTCGCCGGCCTCCTCGTCTCAAGGACTCTCTTCAGCTGGTTCTTCGTCGCCGGCCTCCTCGTCTCAAGGACTCTCTTCAGCTGGTTCTTCGTCGCCGGCCTCCTCGTCAGCTGGTTCCTTGTCGCTGGCCGCCTCGACTCCGGCACCCACGTCGCCGGACGTTTCGACTCCGGCACCCACATCACCATTTTCTTGCGGTCTTGGTTTCGTGTTACCTCCTTTGGCAGATATAACTTCAGCGAGATGCCTTTTGTAGCCTTTTACCAGTCTCTGACATCAATCAGAAGAAAGTTTGACCCACTCCTCAATGCATAATTATTTCAGCTGTGAGATGTCTGATGGTTTTCTGGCATTTACAGCCCATTTCAAATCACATCTCAATGGGATTAAGATCAGGAATTTGCTTGGCCATCGCAGGACTCTGCACTTCCAGACATTGGTGGATTTACTGGTATGCTTTGGGTCATTGTAGGGCTGAGCAATATAATATCACGGTATATTGGGCATTAACCCCGATAACGATAAGTGGAAAATAGCAACTTTTAATTCAGTGTTTGATTCCCACTCCTTTCTGTTTTTGTTAAGAGTCCAGTTTAAACTCAGAAGTTATCATACAGACCAGATGAGGTGAAGAAGTGACGGGGGTTGAGTGAAGTCAGTGATTTTAGTGTACAGTCATTTATTTTAGACAGAAAATATTTAACATCTGAGAACAAGTGGGAGCAGGAGGCGGCTTCAAGAGCTGTCTCTTGAAGTTTAAAAGGGCCATGTGTAAACGTGATTGTGGAGCTCAAAACAAAAGTTCTATTAATCTCCTTTATTTCGTCTAAAATAAGAGCAATGGCATCTGGATTTGTCCTTTATTTACACCGAAAATTACATTTTTTTGGATCACCTTTAAGAATGTTAATTTGTCATGATTAATTCACAGCAACCCCGTGATTAATTCAATTTTTTTATTTTTTTAAATCTTTTGACAGCCCTAATATCGAGCCATCATAGTCATAGCCCTCCCTGTAGAACATTCCACCAGCCACCACTGATTGCAAAACACAAGTAATGCATGAAAGCCCCTAATGTCAATGTGGTGTTCTACCAATCACAGGTATGGTTATACTTACAGATGATGCTGCAAATACGCTGATAACTTGATAACTTAACATATTCCGTCTTATAGAAGATAATAGTTGAGCCTGAAATTCTCGAGAATCGCTTCTGAATCTAGTCTTCACCCCAAGATTCGGAATCGAATTAAATCGTGAAACAACGTAACATTCACATCCCTACTGACGATCTAAAACACACTACAGACAGATTTCCCCAATCATGTATTATCATGAAATGCCCATCTTCCTTCCACTTTGTAATTATGCAATATTTATTGTTGGTCAATAAATTAAAATCAAAATGAAATACATTGGAGTTTGTGGTTGAAAAAGTTGGAATGCTTTTGTAAATGACTGTAGACACCACTAATTTGGTTAAGAGTAAGTTTGTCATGCAGAAGCAGTATATATATATATATATATATATATATACATATATATATATATTTTTTTTTATTTTTATTTTATTCTAAACGGTGAGCAATAAGTAAAAATGAGATAGACGTAAAGCACAATATTTTGTCAGTGATGATGTGTTTTAGGTCACTTAATGACCTTGAAACAAGGATCTTTCATCTTGTGTTGTATGTTTCATAAAAGCAATTGCAATGTCATAAATGTTCACTCAGGAGGTATTTTAATGCAAGGTCTGACTACCTTCAGGTTAAAACCTACTGAGAACAGAATCAAGGATGGACAAACCTGACTTGAAAATAAAGCAGCACAGCTACCAGGAGAACACCAGAACCCTCTGAGAGGGGAGGCGTTTGAAATGGACATTAATGACATTTCCCACTATTCAATTCTCTGTCGTCCTCCACCACAAAGAACTTCATTATCTGGCAGACCACATTTCATCAATGACCCAGGCCTCCATGAGCATAGAGAGTGTCACGAAGATGAGTGAAAGCAGAGGCTGGCTTTGTTGTATTTCGCAAAAATGTAATTATACTCTTTGCATCAGAAAAGCCCAAAGGACAGGCTGTTTGGAAACCTTCAAGACAAACACACACACACTCTCTCTCGTCTTGGTAGTAGTGAGGACCTTCATTGACTTTCATTAATGTGGTCACCATATTACGCCTATTACTCATTTTTACTTTTTTCCCCAACCCTCCTGACCTTAACTGTGGTAAATGGCCGGTACTTGTATAGTGCTTTAACTTAGTCCCTACGGACGTACCCCAAAGCACTTCACGCTCAGTGATTCGCCCATTCCCACACACATTCACACTCTGGTGATGGCCAAAGCTGCCCTGGGGAACACAGAAGCAAGGCTGCCAGACGCTGACCACCACCAGTAGGCAGGTGGGTAAAGTGTTTTGCCAAAGAACAAAACAACCTAGCCATGGAGGTTCGAACCGACAAACCTCTGATTATAAGACAAACTCTCCAGCCTTGAGCCACAGTGAACTTAATTGGCATCATACCTCTAAAATCAACCAGAAGAGCTCAGCGACATTGTCCAAAAGTAAGTAACCAGACAAAATGTCCTCAATGTGTGTTAAAAAGTCCTCGCTTTTTAGGTGAAAAACTGGAAAAGGGGCAAAATGGTCCTCAGTTTGAATACTAAACAGATGGACACACACATACACACACTTACCTTCAAAGTGTCTGCCTTTAGAGCATGGTTTCTACTGCGGTTTCTCAATGGGAAGAAGCTTTTTCGAACAAATCTGCTACATCCCCAGATTGCTAAACCGTAAAACAACGTTTGATGAATGGCGAAAGTTTTGAGAATTTTGTAGGCTAAGCCTAACATGTTGTAATAAAAGTAAAATGTCCCTTTAATTTATCGCAGCTCATAGCTAAATATGTTTTAAAACATGATAGTTTAACTTAGGGCTGGGCAATATAGAAAAAGAGCATATCGATAAAGGGAATAGTCATATTGATGGATATAGACAATTATTTATAAATATAACATAATGTAGATAATATATTTCAAGTGCCTCCCGGGTCATTTTGTTATTTTTGGTGCATTCAGACCGCAAGCTTTATCAGCGTCAAGCAGCGCTCATAAAGCGACTAGTTTGACTCATATACACAGCAGATACATTTTTAACCTGAAACTTGCAAAGCTCGTAGGCGGGCCTTTCTCTGCTGGATGTTTTAAACACTACCGGATCGTGGTTGGCTAGGCAGCGTCAACGTTGGGCAACTTCACTACAGTGAGACGCTCTGATTGGTTGCTGTGCTGCGTCAAAAGCGTTAGGACCGTCAAAAGTTCAACTAGCTAAACTTCTGCATTGCTAGCGTCATGCGCTTTGAAGCTTGAAACGCAGGAAAAGGTTGATGGAGCCAATGCTCACAAAGCACCGTAGAGCGTGTGACGCTCCTCCAACGGCCTCATCCGCAGACTTAACATGTAATCTTGATGTTGCTGATGCTGACAAAGACTGAAACGCACCATTATTTTTCAATGAGCAAATTTTAAATAAGAATTAAACAAAGTCATTTTTCAAACACATTTTTTATCATAACTTTGTAAGACACATAAACAAGAGACCTGAGTAACATCAGTAAATACAAAGAAAACTGCTGTTATTAACCATTATATATATTATTTTTTAGTTAGTAATTTAAAGGCTTATCTTGACACTTTATCATATTTTAAACATTTTATGACACTTATACTAATGGCTGAAACCTTAGGTTTATTTGGTCAATAAATCTGTTTCTAATTCATTTCAGCTGCTAAAGCTAACGCTAACCAGCTACTCACCTATACCAGAGTGTAGACAGAGCCCAGTACACTAAAGCCCAGTCCAGTCACTGAGGGCTTGAGCCGGCAGGTCTATCCATCCTCAGTTGTGTTTTTTAAAAGCGTTTTTTGTTTATGAGGACATGGTGGAGAACCGGGGTGGATATTTTAAATGTGTTCTTAGCAGCACGGTAAGTTTCGTTTGTCTCTCCCTAACATTGATTTGTAGCGAGCCAGGGGAGGGGAGTCTTGCTTAAGACAACTGACCGTAGTATTTTATTTGGTTTACTATGGCTACTGTAAAGTCAAAATAGTTAACTTCATTTTGAAATAAAACTAAAAGACTAAATAAAGGAATAAAATAAGCCAAGTAAATAAAGGAAAAAATGTACAGACGTAGGTCAAGGAACAGCGGAAACTAATTAACACTCGTAAGCGGGTGTGCTGTGAATGTTTTGTGTGGCACGCCAGGTAAGAGAGAAAAAATTACTTTCATAGCAATTGGAGGAAGCGCTAATATGAGCAATCATGCTCATATGGGCGAGTGTTTCTAAGCATGGGCTGCGTTAGCTGCCTTCTTTTCATTCTCTGCGGTGAGCTTCAAAAACTCGCCATGCTCCGTCAAGTGTTAATTCTTTAAATGTCGAATCGAATTCGTTGTGTTGAAGCTTTTAGACGTGTTTCCTCCACAGGGTATTTGTTCGTTGCAAGTTTTGCAAGACACAAACGTAATATCATTCTCACAGACCGAAAAAAAGTTCCACACGGTAGACATGTTTGGTATTGTGGGTGTGCCGCCATGCGCATGCAGACTAAGTAGAGTGAAGGGGAAGGGTAAACTACAGCGCCTCTTCTGGCTGTGAAGAGTAAGCGCTTCATAGTCCGCACATAAACTATAAAAATAAAGTCAGTACCTGTACTTGTGATCATGAATGAAAGGCAGTGATCTGCAAACACCGATGACACACTTTTCCACGGAAATCAGCTGATAATTATCTTTAGCAGATCAATCGGAGCACCCCTAGTTAAAACCCCCCTTCAGAAAGTCACAAATGGATGAAAACATTCTGTGGTGGATGTCCACCAGGTCGCTGACGATCCTAGATTATCAAATTATGAAATTATTTAAGCCCAGCCCCCTCAGACCAGGATGTGTAATGTTTTATTATAAAAGGGAGAATTTAACCCTTGAGCTAATCAGCATGAAAAGCTGCACGGAGGCTGTAGACACTTTGAGGTAACTCTGTATAGAGCACTGAGGGTTTTTGAAGAAGGGTGTGGTTGTGGTGGCGTGGCGAAGTGTTGTGTCACACCATGGCCATACGTTAGGCTCTAATTTCCAGAAAACTCATCCACTCCGGACCACATTCAAGATGATGTATATTAGTCCATCCCCGGAAAATTATGTATGAAAAACTCTGGTGGGCGTGGCCTAATTATTCCACAGCGCTTCCTGAAAGCCTTAAAAACACCTGCTCAAAGCCATATTTCATTCAACAAACCAATGAGGAGTCTCAGGATCAAACACTTTTGAAAGGCTTTCGTGTCATAGCATTTGAGCGTGGCTAAGCTTGGTGGCTGTGGCCTAACCCCTCATGAGGTCAGCCATTTTGGTTGAAAAGTGCCATTGTTACCTTTTAACATTTTCTCATGCACAATTTATCATCAGGTTCATTGGAACTGTTGAGATTGCGTAGAGGCGGCGATGCCTGAGTCTTGCAGTCGCAGCAGAGGCCGGAGCGGCACTAAGCTGACAGGGGCCGTTCGAGGCTCCTTTATAAACACTCCAAACATGAATAAATGAACGAATCCATGTTGCTAAAGTTAATTTATTTTCGAAAAAATGCCTTATTGTGACATCACAATAAACAAAATTTGCATATAACCGCCCCTTTATCGGACAGACCCTGCCCAGTATTTCCAATTCAATGCAATTCTCATGTCCTGTCTGGCAGTGTGGTACTCAGAATTGATTTCATGAATGCAAAGCAGAAGCTCAATAGATTTATTTTAATTATATTACAGCATTATATATTTTGTCATGATAGGCTAGAGTTGTGACAAAAACTTTAAAAGGAGTTGAAAATGAAGACTGGAGTGAGAAAAGGGAATAAAGATAACAAAAAAAACAACAAGAACCTAGAAGTCTCCTTTACACCTGCAGGATGGCAGCGAGGACAGAAAAACTATAAAACAAACCAGAGAGTCGAACCTACGACCCACCGATTGTAAGCCAACTACTCTACCAATGAGCCACAGTCACCCCTATTATTGTGTAGTATAGGTCTGTAGTAGAATTCAGCAAACCCCTAGCATGCTCTCCCACAATATATATGTCAAAAAGTTCAGCTCGATCACAAGGTATCCCAAAATGGAACCCACATTGTACAATCATCTCTATGTATGTTGTTGCCATTGAAACAGACCTTTTCATCCTGCTTAGGAAACCAAATGAATGTGTGAGCATGCTAGTCTATATATAAGGCTTCTACCCATGAGTGTTCAGTCTGAGGAGCTATAGATCTGTAGCTGTAGATCTGCCACTATGGGCTCGATGCAGAGATGAAGTAGATCTGAGCCACAGAATGCAGAAGCCCCAAGCAGACCGACACTGGACTGATTGTATCCCCACAGAAAGTAGACGAGGGCAGCGCCAGGGGAACCACCCAGCAGCTACAATGCAGATTCCCCAGGGGGCTGACCACATGCACCGGTGGCAGCCAGCTATGCTGGAGACCCGAGGGCACACCACTCACCAACAGAGACCCGCCCTGAGACTGACTGACACGGACCCCCCCCACCGTCAACAGCAGTCATTCCCAAATCCGAGCTCTCAAATTCCTCTGCACACACCAAAGTGCCATAGCAGACAGACAACATCCCTAAACTAAGCCCAACCAGGACCCCAATACCAAACTCAACTAAATCCCACATTTCTATTCTGTCCCCTGCAGAGCTCCAATATCTTATTTGTTTCAAAGGGTCGTCTTGTCTGACCTGCGGTCATGGTCCATTCGGATCGAGCTGAAGAGCAGGGAGGCTCATGGCGAGCTCTGTAGGCTAGGAGATTTAGCCGCTGACATTACACTTTGTGGTTTAAAGCTTAGTTTAGGTTTGAGTATAGTTAAACAAGCTACATCTCTGTGTGAATGAGGTCATGTGTATTAGTGTGTCAGCCAAGGTAGTATATTACATTGTCATGGTGTGTTTTAATACAGTTCATTAAAAAGTGAAACATTGGGTGAACAATTTATGTTTTACTTACAGTAGCCTGGGAGCTGGTGTTCCACCTTTTGGTAAAATTACTGGTTTTAAATACAGCTTCGAGGCAAAGCCAGGACGGTTAGATCTGTAGCTATAAATTCACTTGGCTCCAAGTGACTGAACAAACCACTAAGCATCACGTTTTCCTAGTAGTTGAAAAAAAAAATCCCAACCATTTCTTTTTCAGCATCAGGAGACTTTAGATCAAAATATTTGACTCAACAAGCAAACTGAAAAATGTATACTGATTTCACATAATACAACCATTATCTGATATCAAAAGTAAAACAAAAACGAATTGGTCTTTTCCTGAGGTTGTGCTAAAACCCAGCATAATCCTTTATTGCACACCAGATGGGCGGTGGTTCATCATTTATTTCTACCTCTGTAGCTGGATTTTTGTAGCGTTTGTGTACAGATCCTTGCAACAAGGGGTCATGTATTATCATGCTGCAACATGAGGTGATGATCATGGAAGAATGCAACAAAAATGGGCCTCAGGATCTCGTCGCAGTATCTCTGCATTCCAAACGCCATCAATAAAATGCACCTCTGTTTGTTGTCCATAAAATACGCCTGCCCGTATCGTAACTCCACTGCCACCATGGACGTCTTGATCCACAGCTTTGACGTCAGCAAACCACCCACAAAACACCACACAAGCTGTCTGTGCGAGATGAATCCCAATTTTCACTGTTCAGTGCAGTATCCATGAACAAAACGACTCTTTAATGTGCCAGACGGCATCCAATGTGGGCTTTTGCCGACGAACTGCCGTCAGATCCAGACCCCGATGAGTGGGGTCTGGGTGGCTGGTTTCAGATGATCATGGATGCTGGATGTGGAGGTCCCGGGCTTGTTTGTACGTGGTCTGCAGTTGAGTGGCCGGTTGGACAAATTCTCTGAAACGTCTTTAGAGAAAACTTGTGGTAATGAAAGGAACATTCAATTAACAAGCAATAGCTCTCGTGAAAATTGATGTAGTCAGAATAACACTTGCACTCTCAAAACTTGTGGCACTGCGCGTCATCAAACTGTACATTTCCCAGGGTCCTTTTATTGTGGCCAGTTTAAGGCAAACCAGTGCAATATCCATGCTGTCTAATCAGCTCCTTAACATACCACACCAGTAAGGTGGGATGGACTATCTCGTCAAAGGAGAAGCGCTTACAGACAGATTTATAATAAATTGTGGACGATGTTTAAAAGCAATGGGTCTTTTGTTTATACAGGGAATCTTTCACAGTTTTGGTTTTTTTCATCAAATGAAAAATGGGAGCAAACAAATATATATGTACTGCAAAAAATAAAGGGAACATAAAATAACATCCCAGATCTGAATTAATGAAATATTCTTGTTCTTTACATAGTTGAACGTGCTGACAACAAAATTAGGCAAAATTTATCAATGGCTATCAAATCTAAAAATCCATGGAGGTCTGGATTTGGAGTGACAAATTGAAAGTGGAAAAACATACTACAGGCTGGTCCAGCTTTGATGTAATGTTCTTAGAACATCAAAATGAGGCTAAGTAGTGTGTGTGGCCTCCACGTGCCTGTATGACCTCCCTACAACATCTGGACACGCTCCTGATGAGGTAGAGGAGGGTTTACTGAGGGATCACCTCCCAGACCTGGACTAAAGCATCCAACAACTCCTGGACAGTCTTTGCTGTAACGTGGCATTGGTGGAGGGAGCAAGACATGATGTGCTAGAAGTGCTCAACTGGATCCAGGTCCGGGGAACAGGCGGGCCAGTCCATAGTATCAGTGCTTTAGTCTTCCAGGAACTGCTGACACACTCCAGCCACATGAGGTCTTGTATTAGAAGGAACTCAGGGCCAACCACACCAGCATACGGACTTACAAGGGGTCTGATGATCTCATCTGGGTACCTAATGGCAGTCAGGTTTCCCCTGGCAGCACGCCGAGGGCTGTGTGGCCCACCAAATAAATGCCCCCCGAAACCCCACAACATTAACCGGTCATGTTGGAGGATGTTGCAGGCATCAGAACATTCTCCACAGCGTCTCCTAACTCTGTAATGTTTGTCACATGGGCTCTGTAGAGCACAGGGTGCTGGTGGGGAATCTGACAATCTTGGTGTTCTCTCCCAAATGCCAAAAATCCAGCATGGTGTTGGGCTGTGAGCACACCAGTGGATGCCGGGCACTCATACTACTCTCATGGAGTCTGTTTTTGACATTTGTGTCCTGCTGGAGGTCGCTTTGCTGGGCTCTGGCAGTGCTTTTCCTGTTCCTTCTTGCACAAAGGCTGAGGTAGCAGTCCTGCTGCTGATTTGTTGCCATCCTCCAGGTCTCCTGATGTAGTGGCCTGTCTCTGGTGGCGCCTCCATGCTCTGGACACTACGCTGACAGACAGCAAACCTTCTTGCCAAATTTTGTATTGATGTTCCATCCTGGATGACCTTCACTACCTGACTCACTTGTGTGGGTTGCAGACTCCGTCTCCTGCTACCTTTAGAGTGAAAGCACCACCAGCATTCTTAAGTGACCAAAACATCAGCCAGAAAGCACAGGAATTGAGAAATGGTCTGTGGTCACCAGCTGTAGAACCACTCCTTTATTGGGGGTGTCTTGCTATAATAATACCTATAATTTCCTCCTGTTGTATGTTCCATTTGTAGAAGAGCGCCATCTGAAGTTGACTGTCAGGCTGTGTTTCTTCCTAAATGGACAGATTGATTTCACAGAAGTGTCATTGACTTGGAGTTACATTGTGTTGTTTAAAGGGACAGTGTGTAATTTTCAGCCAGTAGGGGGCAGTGCATAACTAAATTATCACAAGCATGCGGTATCTGTGTCTTCGAGTAAGAAACTCAACAACGAAGGTCCAACTAGTGCTGTTTTCAAACGCTTAATTCCCTGAGAATGATCTATTTGCAGCAACATGACGAGCACATCAGTCTCTCTTTCATCGCTTGGAACTAGCGAAGAGGTAAAAATTTATTTATGGCGAAACTTTTTTGAATTTTGAGGGGAAATCAATGTTTTAATAGCGGGCGTGTTCCGTGCGCTTTGTCCGTCCGGGCTCTTGTAGAAGTAAAGACGTCATGTAATATGGCTTTCCCCTGAAAAGAGGACCTGCGGCTATATACAACTGATTTTTAAAGTCATATTTAACAATATCGCCAATATTTTGCAATTAATGTGCTTTACGTAATTATTATTACATAATATTTTAATGGCTATTTTCAAAGATGTACTGCAAAAACTACACACTGTCACTTTAAGTGTTGCCTTTATTTTTTGAGCTGTGTGTATAGCTTTGGTCTTGTTGACCCCAGTTAGTGGAATAACAGTCATTTCAGAATATCAATATTTTCCAAAGAACATCTGATAAAAGTCCCTGTGTTAATGTTTGATGGTATGACTTTGAAAGTAATAAAGAAATATATAACAATTCTCTCTTTCTTCTGATATTTCATAATACTAAATATATTAAAATGTATCAATATCAAACAATTATAAAGCAAAGCAAGATAAAAAAAAAAATCTGAAATATATGTAAATATCACAGACGCTCCTCTCCCTCTGTTGAAAACACAGACTGTCCTCATAAAAAGTGCTGGAGGGAAGAATAGAGGAGCAAACAGACAGACTCTTATCTCACTGCCAGTCCTGGTGGTTTTAAAGTGGTGATGTAAACCCCGGACCGAGAAGCTTCCCAGCACACACAGAGAGGAAACGGTTCCCGGAGCCGACTGCGGAATCCCATAAAAGCAGCTGAAGACGGTTTTCCCCAACGGCTACAAGGATTCTAGATGGAAAGGGTTCCAGAAGTTACATGACTGCGGTTACAGTCGCTTTGACGACTGACTCCCTTACACAACACTGCCCTCATCTGGTCATTTCCGACAATTACCAAACTACACAGTTGTTTTTTTGCACATTTGTCAAGACTGAAATGTTTCATATTATCAAACAAATTTAAATATTAGTCAAATACAGCACAAGTAAACTCTAAATGTAGTTTTTTTAATCAAAGGAGATTTTTTTTTAGCTTTTTCTTCAGCCAATCAGAGGTAAGCGTGTTTTAGATCATGCTGCAGAACCCATGTCGGTTTCAGCCTGAGGTAACCAATAGCTGGTCGGATGTTCACTGTCAGGATGTTTTGGTAGATGGCAGAATTCATGGTTCCATTTATTATTTTATCATATCAAGTCTTCCAGGTCCGGAAGCAGCAAAACAGCCCCAGACTATCACACCCCCACCACCGTTTTTTGTTTTTTTTCCCAGTCGGTATAATTTTTTTCTAACATGCATGGTTAAAAATAAATAAATCGAGACACACTCTCCAGAAAGTTTACATTTTTGTCATCAGCTTGAGGAGAATTTCTCCAGAAGTGTTAGGGATCATCAAGATGTTTTCTGGCTTAATTAAGGCGAGCATTAAAGTTTATTTTTGCTCAGCAGTGGTTTTCATCTCAGAGCTCTGCTACGGCCATTTTTGTCCAGTCTCTTTCTTCACATGGAGTTAAGAACTCTGAGCCTAACTGGGCCCAGTGAGGCCTTCGGATGTTTTGGGTTCTTTTGAGACGACTCGCGGCTGCAGCCACTCCTGGGAAGCTTCACCACTGTTCCGTGGTTTCACCATTTGTGGATACCGACCCCCAAAGGCTTAAGAACCTTTTACAGACCAGATGTCATTTATTTTGCCTTGGATTTGTTACTGAACTCTTTAGATCTCAACATGTCTAGCTTTTTAGGCTCTCTGGTCTGTGACTTTGCCAGGCAGGTCTTCCTGAAGTGATTTCTTGATCTATCAGGTGTGGCAGTTACAATCAAACCAAGGGCATGATCATGGCCATGTAGGTTTGGTAGTGATGGTGATGTGAAGCCTTTTAAACCAATAAAGCTTTCAATCCAGTTTTATTGGGTTTAGTTGGCCAAAGTTTCAGAAATCTATGAGGACATCTGCTGGAGAAGGTGTTGTATTGCTAATGTTTTAACCGTTACCTGAATTATATAGATAAATAGCTAATTTAACTTTGTGGACAAATAAAGCATTCATAAAGCCTCCCCGGCACCATGTTATAAAAGTGTATTGCATTTTCCAAAGGAAATGAAGTACAAATAAATATTCTTGTTGTGAATACTTAAATTCAGTAATCATGGAGGATATGAATAAAGGGGTGCCTCAACATCAATAACAGTTGTCATAAGCCGTTAGCGGGGTCAGAAATAACACACCAACTACAGAACATTGTTTTTAATGGATGACTTTTTATGAGATAAGTATCATATTTGTTTCACAGATATTCACATGATGTAAAGTGGGGGTCGGGGGGATTAAAGAAAAATAGCCCAAACAGTCACACTCTAAACTCTACTATGACAGCTCTTTGGTCTAGGCCACAGGACACCAGAAACTAAATTGTAGACTTCCACCAGGCTGGGAAGACTGAGCAGCTTGGTGAGGAGAAATAAACTGTGGGAACAGTTATTAAAAAATGGAAGACATACAATACCACTGATAAGCTTCCTTGATCTGGGGCTTCATGCAAGATCTCACCCTGTGGGGTCAAAATGATCACAAGAACGAGGAGTAAAAATCCCAGAACCACACAGGGTGGACCTAGTGAATCACCTGCAGAGAGCTGGGACCAAAGTAACAAAGGCTACCATCAGTAACACACTATGCCGCCAGGGACTCAACTCCTGCAGTGCCAGATATGTCCCCCTGCTTAAGCCAGTACATGTCCAGAGGTCTCATTTCTAAAGCTTGCTTACGCACAAAACGGGGTCTGAAAACTACGTAAGCAACTTTATACGCAAAGTTTGGGATTTATAGAAGAAAAAAAAAACGTGGTAGAAAAATGGTCACAACTTTAAAGATCTGCTTACGCACTTTTTGGACACGGAGGCACTGACAGCACAGCAGGACGGATACCTAAATTGTGAATTTAAGCAACATTTTCAGACTTGTAGAGCATTGCACACACAGACGAACACAACCAACACAAGAACTTCTCCCCCGTCCCGTCTATAAGAACTGAGAATAAAAATGAGAATTTAATTCAAAATATGTTGCATTTAAGAATTTATGTTCATATATACGTCTATGTATTCAATTGCACATATCGTTGCATGTGTGAAGAAGAAAATATGCGGCAACGTCCATCCTGCATAATTCTGCACAATGGATGCGCTGACACTCATAGATTATTTTTTATGTCAGGCACGCTGCTGCATCAACGGTGTGTCACCGGCAGCTCTTCCGTTTATTTTTATGACCCCAGATCAATATTTGGCTTGGATGATACTTTTCAAAAGTAGTTTTGAAATGCACCTTTTCACCAGGCTTTAAATACCTAGGAGTGCTTATATTTATTATGTTCTATTGTGATTTAGTTTTGTTTTAATTTGCTTTGATTCCAGTCTTACTGTCGCTACAAGAGATAATCATAGCCCATAACTGAAACTTTATATTTAATGTTCTTATTTGTTTCATCTATTGTGCTGCTGCTTTAAATTCTTCTATTTTTAAGTAATTTTTTACTCTGGTCTAACACATTTTTTTGTACCTATATTTTTGTCTTTTTATGTGAAGCCTTTGGCAGAGTAAAGCTCTACATAGATCAACATTGACTAATTGAAATAAAATTCTTCTCTGCTTCCACATGCCTGCAGCTGTGTCTTTATCAGCCTCTCGGTTGCCATGGTTACCCATGAAACGCCCCATATTAGCAGTCTGAAGTTGATGCAGAATATTCACTAGGCACTTTGCATTGACCGTTTATGGCAGAAAGTGGGTGTGTAGGAGGCGGGATATGATCCAGAAACAGCTGAGCACATTTCTACAGAGTCTGATTTATAAAGAGATTTCGTCTAGCTGCGCTACTCCAAGTTTGATAGATCAGAAACCTACTAGGCGTAAGTAAAAGTTGCTGAGCTTAAGTACAGTTTTAGTGAGGATTCTGCACAGTCTTATAATTGAAACCTCTGGCCCGTATGATGCATGCTAAAGAGCATTTTTTAATGATCCAGAAGATGAGTAGGAGAATGTCATATGGTCAGATGAATCAAAAATAGGTAAATAAACTATACTCGTGCTCGGAGAAGAATAGAAAGTTGCTTTAGAAGAACACCATACTTACCGTGAAGCAGGGGGGTGGAAACATCATGCTTTCTGGCTGTTCTTCTCCAAAGGGACCAGGATGACCGATCAATGTAAAGGAAAGAAAGAATGGGAACATGTATTATGAAATATTGAATGAAAACTTCCTATCGTCAGCAAGGGCATTGAAGATGGAACGTGGCTGGGTCTTTCAGCACGACAATGATCCCAAACGCACCATCCGGGTAACAGAGGAGGGGCTTCGTAAGAAGCATGTCAAGGTCCAGATCTCAACCCCATAGAACATCCTTAGAGGGAGTCCAGCAACAGCCCCAAAACATCACAGCTCTGCATGGAGGAATGGGCCAAAATACCAGCAACCGTTTGTGAAAACCTGGAGAAGACTTACAGAAAACGTTTGACCTCTTTCACTACCAACAAAGGATATATACAAAAGTATTGAGATAAACTTTAAATGACCAAATACTTATTTTTCACCATAATTTGCTAATAAATTATTTAACAAGCAGACTGATTTATGGATTTCCCCCCCTCATTTGCACAATTGGTGGCAGACTAAATACTTTTTTTGCCCCTATGTACATACTCACATTATTTTACTTTTCAAAATTCTATTGTATTCTATTTGTAAATTAGTAGGCAAAACCATACAAATATTTATACCTAGCCCCTTCCTAATATCTGTAGCTCACTTTATGCATGCTTTTACAAATAACCCCCACATCTCAAAGAGTCTCAGAATACTCAACACCACTAACCTCAACAACAGTAACTTTTCGGGACGCTTTTGAAACATCATAAATATGTTCTTTTCAGTTTCTTGTTACGTTAGTTAACACTAGCCAAACCCGGTTGGCAACTACGGTAATAAACTGCTGGTTTCCCATTGTGTATTTAGACAAAATCTGCAAAAAAAATAAATAAATAAAAAAAAAAGCTGGAAGACTGAGGAACACGTTTGTCAAGTAGAGGAGAAAGGAGAAAGAGACAAGGAAGAGCGGAACAGAGGGAGTGAAAGTGCAGAAATAACAGAGAAACAACAGAGAAATCCCCGCCCACCAACTGACCTGACGTGGACTAAAAAGTGTGCCAGCAGCTGGGTTTTAATTTTAAAGCATCAAATTTCGTCCGTTTGAGCGATTTGGCGCCTGGACGCACTGACCGGTGTGAACACGGCGTAATATTCTGAGTTATTTCTACCTTAAAGGCAATGTGTGTAATTTTCGGCCAGTAGGGGGCAGTGCATTCCTAAATTATCACAAAGGGGTGATTGCTATAATAATACCTATAATTACACGTATAATTTCCACCTGTTGTATGTTCCATTTGTAGAAGAGCGCCATCTGAAGTTGACTGTCACGCTGTGTCACTCCCTAAATGGACAGATTGATTTCACAGAAGTGTCATTGACTTGGAGTTACATTGTGTTGTTTAAAGGTAATGTGTGTAATTTTCGGCCAGTAGGGGGCAGTGCATTCCTAAATTATCACAAGCATGCGGTATCTGTGTCTTCGAGTAAGAAACTCATGAACGGAGGTCCAACTAGTACCGTTTTCATTGTCAATTCCCTGAAAATTATCTATTTGCAGCAACATGATGAGCACATCAGTCTCTCTTTCATCACTTGGAACTAGCGAAGACGTAAAAATGTATTTATGGAGAAACTTTTTTTTGCATTTTGAGGGGAAATCAATGTTTTAATAGCGGGCGTGTTCCGTGCGCGAAGTAAAGACATCATCTAATATGGCTTTCCCCTGAAAAGCGCCTATGTATTTTAAAACTGATTTTTAAAGTCATATTTTACAATATCGCCAATATTTTGCAATTACATAATATTTTAATGGCTATTTTTTAAAGATGTACCACAAAAACTACACACTGTCACATTAATAAAAACTGCATGTTGAGTTTACTTGTGTTGTCTTTGGCTGAAAATCAACGCTGTTTGATGATTTGAAACACACCACTGTTCAAATCCCTGAGAAAATCAAATGACTTTCCACTGAAGACATAAAAAAACAGACGGGAAGCATTCAGAAACAGTTTTTTTAATTTTCTAATTGCATCGCTCAGTTATTCAGTGTTTTTCAGAGGACTCAGCTTTACAGGCTCTGTATCAAAAAAACCAAAAAAAAACTCTGTACCATTAATGCTCAAGAATTCCATCAGAGAAATACTAAATAATTAAAACATGTCAGGATTTCTGGTCAGTAGTTTACAATATAAAGTGTATCAAATCTACATTATTGTTCTATACAGCCATATCCAGTGATGGACAAGCATATATAAAGTACCATAAAACACGCAGGAAAATAAAAATATGTACATTTTCCTGCTTTCCAAAATCTCAAAAATAAACAGAATGAAAGGCTGTGGAGTTTTCTATCTGCCAGGTTAGGAAACATAAGGTGCCTTTATCAAAAATAATCTAGTGATATGGGCGTCAGGAGGATAATCTGAGATGAAACAAAAACAGTTAAATGCACCTGCTTGCTGTTGGGATCAGAGCTCAGCGACTGATTCTAACAAGTCTTTTTTCACATTTCTCCTCAGCCTGATATCAGTGTTTCAGAGGCGTAAGGCAGAGCCGGCTCATGGTACCTGGTACATTTCTGAGTTTAGTGTTGGCATCAGGCGCTTCCAACACTAACAGGACCGACTATCTCCTGTGGTCAACGCCGGAATATTCCGAGACTTCGTCTCGACCCCCTGCTCATCGGCGCCATCTTCAGCTGAGGCGGGTAGCAGGAGGAAAAATGGACAAACGGGGCACAGCTGGAGCGGCAGCTGCTTCTCCCAAAGTGCTTTCTTTACCTGATGATGTGAGACGCTAGGGTCGGTGGTATCTGGAGGAAAGAGCAGAGGGAAAGAGTTTGTTCTGAACCGCTCCGATACTGGGCCCTGGAAAAGCCTTTTACACTGGAAGTTTTGTCCATTACTTCCACAAAACCTTTTGGATTTAATGGGAATGTCCTGTGATAGGTCAGGATAGGTCTCAGTTATTGGTTCTGCCACTCTACTTATGCTACATCATTTATCAGAAACAATCGTGGTGACAATTTTAACTATGGAGAAAAAATGCAATAGGAAGAAGTTAAACATGGCACCCATTTTAAAGACCCAGATATCAAAATTCAAGACTTTTTAAGGTTTTATTTCTCACATTCCTAAATTCAATGGTTTTAAGGCATTTTTAGAGCCTGTAGGAATCCTGTGGTATTAACGAATCAGAACCTGACATGGAGAAGAATTTAGTTTTCATTCTCCTTTAATCTGGAACAAACTTCCAGAAAACTGCTGAAACACTGAGTCCCTTCAATCCAAGGCTAAAAACGTGATGATCTGTTTAGAGCTGATCAATAATCAGCTGAACATCAGTAATTCTGTTCTAGTCTGGAATGCAGTTATTTTTACTTCCTCCCTTTTTCCCGCCACTGTAATCTTTTCTTTGTCAGTGTTTTGACCATGTTGCTGAAATGTGATGCACTAATCTCTCACCGGGTGTAGATCCTGCTGTCTTCATGAACTTCCATCTCTGTGCTCTTGAACTCGTTGAGCTCCTTACGGATGGCGGCCTATAACAGCAAGAGACGTTCAGTCACTGAATCAGAATGGATGTGGAGCCAGGACGATGCTGAGCTCTAGCCAAAACCTCAACGCCTGGATTTCCCACTTCCTTCCATGTGTCTGACCTTGTCTGCAGGAGTGAGCTTGGTCCACGGTTTGTCTGCTCTGCGGTCGTAGTCTTCGGCGTGGGTAGACTCCACGTACTCATGGAAGCGCAGGATCTTCCTGGCCTGCAGCTCGGCCACCGTGGGTCTCTGAGAGAGCTGTGAGTGGAATAGGAGCAGGGTTACATCGCTTCGTTTCACGGGGATAAAGGCTAAACGCACGAGGCGGTCGTGGGCGCTGCGTCCTCACCTTTCTGGTGAGCCTCCGCTTGATCTCAGATCGCTCCAGCCGTCGATCTGCTTCGTTCTTGGCTGTAGGGGAAGAGAAGACCTTTTTGTGAGAGTTGGACGGGGGGGGGGGGGACAGAGCGGCCAATCAGGTGGCTATCACCTGAGCTGCTGTCTGCACGCTAACATAATGGGACTCTTCAAACTGTGCCAGGCGCTGCACAAGGAGCTATGTTGTTCTGATCAGCAGCGGGATCAGAACTTACTGGAGATTTCTGAGCTCCTCGTTTAGAAACCAGTCTGTATGCAGTTTATGCAGCTTTACATCAGAGCGTATAGACACCTGAACTTTGCAGTACTGAAGAGCTCGTATCCAACATTAGTGAACACACGAGGACTCACAGATACAGAAAGATGAGAGCTGGAAACGCTTCAACGACAGGATACTCTGATTCAAACATAGACATAAAATACGACCAGTCCACCTGGTGTGGCCTGAACTCAGTCACACAACTTCCTCCTGCTCTTCATCGACTGGCGTTTAATCAAATAGTGAGATTGCTGCAGAGGTTGCATATGTAGTTTTTGATTCGGACGGATGACGTTTCTGCTCTGGAGGATGAATCCTGGATTTAAGCGTCACTTCAGCCAAAGTTTCTAAATCAGGGAACATTTCTTCAGTTGAAGTGATCAGAAGTGAGGAAGACCGAGTCCCTCCCTGATCCACAAGCTTTTGCTTCAGGATCAAATCCTGGTTGGTGAGATGCATCAACTACAGGTCTGAGATTATCCTCAGATCCTCTCATGTAAATCCTTTTGAGTGATTTAGTTAGCTGTACAGAGAAAAGATGTGGTTAATGCCACCTCTACTTGTGTGCTTATGTGATACTCAGCCGGCTGCATGGTGAACCACAGCAGCATATGGTACCTCAGAGATTCTGAACGTTGTAGGAGTTCAGAGCAAAATAAGCATTAAGGGAACTCAGATTGTGGCAATAAATACCATCTCCACTGTAGGATTTGTTACATGCAGTCCTCATCCTGACCTGTTAGAGCCTGAGCAAGACTCTGGTGACTAAAACTAGAGTTAATTTGTTTCATTTTACAGAAACATTTGGCTAAAAGCTTTAAATATTCATTTAATGAGCACAAGTTACACTCCTGAAGGTAGGACAGCACTTTCACTCTAGTAGTACTTTTATAAGCCTGTCTGAACCCGTCCTGTAAAGATACATGCCTGATGATTCTGGGCCATGTCTGCTTCAGAAAAAGTAGGGCCGGCCATTCAACGATTATGTCTTCAATCCACTGTTGCAATTGACTTTTCAGATTTAATCAAGATTTCTGACTTGGAGCTGGGATCACAGCAAAGAGGGCGTTATCAATCGTAAATCTTGAGGAAATGTTATTAAGAGCATTAGGATTATTATGAAACTAAACACAAAGTCTGAACTTGTCTGATACGAACATGAAATCTGCTCTCAGGTTTTAATGCTGTACGAAGTACGATTTTCCTCCAGACTGGCTATGATGAAATCCTAGGTTAAATGATTTAACACATATTACAGCAACACGAACGTTTGTGACAGACTGGAACTGTACTTGTTTTACAGCTTTTATCTTTAGCTTTAATATTAGCTTCATCTAAACCCTCATCTTGTATATTAGACCCAATACCAAAAAATGATTTTAGGAAGTGGTTACTTGCCCTATTCTAGACATGATGAATATATCTTTAATAAATGGATATGTGCCACAGGAATTTAAGGTTGCTGTAATTAAACCTTTACTTAAGAAACCCTCCCTGGATCAAGATGATTTAGCTAACTACAGACCTATATCTAACCTTCCTTTCTTATCCAAAATTCTTAAGAAAATAATTGCTTATCTAGTATGTGAGCATCTAAACAGCAACAACCTGTTTGAGGAATTTCAGTGAGGTTTTAGTGCTCATCATAGCACAAAACAGCACTGATAAAAGTTACTAATGATATGCTAATGGCCTCAGATAATGGATTTGTGACTGATCTGGTCTTGTTGGATATCAGTTCTGCTGTTGACACAGTCAATCATAATATTCTCTTAGAAAGGCTTGAACATGTTGTAGGGATCAAGGAAAAACTGGTTTAAATCATATCTGTCCAACAGATTCCAGTTTGTTCATGTTAATGATAAATCTTCTTCACACTCAAGGGTTACTTGTGGAGTACCACAGGGTTCTGTGCTTGGACCAATTGTCTTTACTATATATATGCTTCCAATTGGAAAAATAAATAGACAACAGGGGATTAATTTCCACAGTTATGATGATGATACACAAGTATATATATCCATAAAACCTGATGAAGCCAATCAGTTAAGTAGATTACAAGCATGTCTGGAACATCACAAACTATTACTGTGAGAGCCAGATGGGAGCTAAAGCTATAAAGCTGACTGCAGCAGCAGTGGCTAGCGCTTCTTCTTCTTAGGTCAGCAAACGCTAGAAAAAATAATTATAAATCTTGCTCTCCACGACACAAACAGCAAACAATACTTTTTCCCCCAAACAACCGCCATTCCACGCATGTACGCTGAATGCCCAAAGAGTTGAAGGGAATATTAAGAATATGTTTGGATGGATGGAAGAAAAATTAGGTCTGCTTACACTGCACTCTACATTATCTTATGTAGCAGCAACACTTTTTATACCGTTGTGTTTTTACACGACATTGTTATCACTTACGTTTTTATTAGTTATGTGCGCCTGTTTATAACATAAGCATTCTGTAAATAAACATTTGAACCAGTTAAAGCTGCATTTACCCAGTTGAATTAGGATTAGGGCCCGGCCGATATATCGGCCGGCCAATGTTATCGGCCGATATTGGGGTCAGCGTCATTATCGGCCATCGGTAATAAAATGGCAGATTTTTTTTTATTTTTATGCGCAACTTATCCAGAAGATGGCGCCAGATTTTCTCAGGTCATTTTTGCTTGTCCAGTCTTTGGGGGCGGAGCCACCAGCTCAGTCTGACCATGGTGGAGAGAGCAGTAGAGGTGAGTCAAAGGAAGTCAAAGTATATTTGTTGTCAATACTAAGCTTAACTGTGAAATAAGCAATTACACAAATGTGTGTCCTCCTATTCCATCCTGCATAAACTTTAGGTTTGCCTCGTGGCCGCGCAACTCCTTAACTGTATTAAAAAAAGGCCGTACCGGCAGCATACCATTAGTTACAGAGTGCACGCTTTAATGACTCCCTTTAGTCATACAGTGCAGCAAGGTAACAATGAGACTGAAGCAGCCTATCATATAAAAAATATCCGTGTTGGTTTTTGTGAAGTCTGGGTGACAGTAGCTGTTTCTAGCAAACTCTATGACGACTGGTTAATCTAAAAAGCCCCTAACAAAACAAATCCAGCGAGATTTCTGACCACTCGTAGCTATTTGATGTGTCGCTGGTATTCCCTGCAGATTAAACACTCTGCTTGTTCGTTGTTGTCGCGGAGCTTGTCTGCACTAAGCTGCATGCACACCTTGTGCGGCAATGTTTGAAATGTATGGTGAGTTCAAGAACGTACAACTTCTACCAAAACAAGTAGAAATAATACCACAAAGCATACATTTCTGTTTAATGGGGCTTTTTGAGCAATGCTCTAAATATATGCCCTACTTACTTTACAAAGTACTAAAAGAAACCAAAGAAAAAGCTATATTTTCTCTATTTCGTCTTATTGAGATAGCTCAACAATTTTTTTATATATATTTTTATTTTTTTCAAAGCTAGAAATTTTGTTCAGACAAGTCTTGGATGTCCATTTGCAGCTAATAATTGAACATTACCCTCAGTAGCAACATTGGTTCTTCCACATCGCATCGTTGCTGTGTGTATTAAGCAGCCTTAATTTGGTAGCCTAATTAATTCGTTTATTTAATTAATTTAATTAAAATTATTGATTAACTTTTGCAACTTAATAGTAAGAAAGTAAAATGATATTTAAACATTAAGTAGTAGTCAATCTGTGCAACTTTTCAAGCCTACTTGAGTAAAAAAATATTAAAGCTGCACAAGAAAAACTAACACTATACTGACTAATCTTTTGATACATTTACAAATTTCGTTCTTTTGGGGAGGGTGGGGGGGGGGGGGGGGGGGGTTATCCGGAGAGGAATTTATCGGCCGTTTTATCGGCTATCGGCCTTTGCTACTGGTACCCCAAAAGAAAAACCAATTTCGGTCGGGCCCTAATTAGGATTATTCATTGGTGTATTATAGATTGCACAATAAATCTTGCACTATATTTGCAGCTGCATATTAGTCTTATTTCTAAAGAGTTTATAATTTATTCAATTTGCTTAATCTACTTTTAAACTAAAGTAGGTTCATGTTTGCCTTCTGTTTTATTAGACAAGTCAAGATTAAAATTTTATATAATACATTTAAATATGTTGATGATTTAGATGCATTGTTCAATTAGGTTATTTGAAAAATGAAAAATATTTGTGTTTTATGTTTGTGTGTATATGTATATATGCTTCATTCAGAACTTTCTGTGTATTTCTATCATCTCTGGTGTGAGAAAGACATAAGTATTTTAGCCCTGTGTCGGTTATCCCTAATTTTAATGAATTTAGGTATTTATTTAATGTTTTTCTTCTTTAAAGTGTAATTTAAGTTTTGTTGTTGATTATAAAAAAAATCGTGATAAAATTGAAACCGTGATAATATAATTGAAAAATCGTGATATTCTATTTCTGATAAATTGCCCAACCCCAGTTAAAATCTGTTCCTTTTTCAATCAGTACATTTACTCACAGCAGATAGAGCATCCAGCAATATTAATCAAGAGTAGCAATACTCTGTAATATTACTCAAGTAAAAGTCAAAAGTACAACATAGCAAAAGTACTCTTACAATTAATTTTTTTCCAAAAAGTTACCCAAGTAAATCTAACTAGTTACTACCCACCTCTATAACCAGTTAGTAAAGATCAGATTGTTTTGTATTTATTATCATGAAGAGAACTTGAATTAAGGGTAAAATGGAAGGAAGAAATGCCTGAAGAACTCATGGAGGAACAGCTCAATAGAAAGTGTCACCTTGACCTTGCTATGCAGATGACTGGCATTTTTAAATGTACTGTGAAGGAGTGACAAAGTGAATCTCACCTTGAAGAATGTTTCTCTGCTCCAGCTCTTCCGCTGTCGGCCTCTGACTCAACCGCCTGCAGATAAGCAACATATTTACCCATCAGCCCTAAGGGAGGTTTCTTATCTGCCAAGCCATTGGTTCAATGAACAACACAGCATAACTGAGGTGGAGGAAGGATGGCAGAAATGCTCTCTTCCTCCTCCTTCTCCTCGTTGCTCCGTCTAATGACCTGCAAACAGATGGGTGTGGCTTACCGCGTGAGCGCGGTACCGATCCGGTTCCTCACAGCCTCCCACTGGTCCCTGTTGCTCCAGCTCATCCCCTCCTGGTTCTCCTGCGCTGCCCTCTCTTCTTGCTCCTGCTTTTGTCTCTCCAGCTTCATGGCCAATGTGTCTTTTCTCTTGACGCGGCTCGCCAGCCCACCTGCTGTACAACAGACCCCCATATTAATACAGATGCATGAGAACCAATAGGAATGTCGCATTAGACTTTCTGAGTAGACTAGGTGGGATTTTTACGAGTTCTGCCTACTTGGAGCATCTTCATCATCATCGTCGTCGTCGTCGTCTCTGTACAGAATGGGGCCGTCAGAGTCTGAGTCCTCCTCACTGTCCCCGTGGATTCCCCCTTCAGGTATGATGGTCACTCTGGGGTCTCCGATCAAGCCCCTCCTACTGCGGGGCTCCAGGTCCGGTTGCCGGGGAGTCCGCTGAGCTTTAAGCTTCTGCAACTCTTCTTCCATGTCAAAGTCATCATCCTCTGGCCTGGGAAGACACAAAGGCATGGAGTGCTGAAGGTCATCTTTATTAATTTTGCAGCCTTGTACTTGTAATCTAAGTCCCTAATCCTGAAATGTTATTTGTCTTTTTATTATTTTGGCAAGAGAAGCTAACATACACTCGGGCTTTTTGGGCTTGCCTTCGGGTTACATTTTCAACACTTTAGGGTTTCCATGGTGACAGAACGAGGCAGCACATTACACAGGCCACTGCTTGTAACTGCTTACGTTCCGCATATGAAAGCACCTTTTATTTTTCAGACATTTTATAATGAAGTGTAAAAAGACATAATGTAACACGGATACACTCTGTGGGTGTTGGTTCTGTGGTAATGATTAAAGTTGAAAGTAAAACTGTTGCTGTAATAACATTAAACTCTGATAACCAAAAACTGAAGTAGTCCTCGAGTGACAGTTTTGTTTTGGTTTCTTTCATTTTTTTTCTAGTTTAGTCGTTAATTATTGCTTCTGTTTCAAAAGAAAAGACTCGATTTCTTCTTGACACAACCTGAGAAATTAAAAGAAATATAGGAAATTAAAATGAACACTATTTAATCAAGAATTTCTTTTTCCCTTTAACATTAAATTGGACCATTATTTTCTTGCCTTATCGAAGGAAAATACCTGGAAAATGTTGCTGCTCAAAAAGTGGGGCTCAGCCTGAGAATTTGTAGAAGCACTCTGGGTGTTTCTCAATGCCCAGGAACCTCGCCTTGATGCCTTGGTCCCGCCCCGGTTACCTAGGAGATACGTCATCAGGGACCGCCAAGGCGTGTTCCAATGTTCATGTTCTATGGAGGAATCTGTCCTCCGTTTGTTAGCCGTTTAGCTAACTAACCAAGGATACATCAGACGTGCCTTGAGCCTGCTCTTGGTCAAAAATTTCCCAGAATACAGCGCGGTAGGAGCCAGTAGCAGCTACTTCGGGGGTAAATTTCTATTTTAGATGTAAGTCAACTAATTTTAACCATCGGGCTTATATCTAAAATATTTTTTACTTTTTTTAAAAATTATTATTTAGATCCAAAGCAGTTATTAATGGTTTGTTAGTTGCTTAGTAGTTGCAGCGTCGGTGGCTACCAGGTACTAATTCGTTTGCATATTTGATTTAACTGACATATACAAAAAAAATAAAAAAATTAAAACTCTCGTTACACATTTCCAGTTCCATGGTTGAAGTAATATTACTACGCTACAATGCTACTACGATGGGCGGGACGTAAACAGACCACGTAAGCCGGCAGCCGCGGTCACGTAAGGCAAGTCTGTTCCAAACCGGTTTTTTTTTACCAAGGAAGGACAATGTCCTCGTAAGCAAGGCGTCTTGCCTACCGAGGCAGTGCCTTGGTAGGCGAGGCGCCTTGACATTGAGAAACACGCTCTAAGTGTAACACAGATAGACAGATGAAGAGAGGAATAGGAAGTTGAAACTGATGAGCTTTAGATCTGACAACACAGCTGGAGAACTCTGAACGTTTCTCAACCTTCATTTAGGAACTTTGCTCCTGGCGTCTTTGCCGTCCTTTAAACCAAAGTGCCACCACAGAATACCTTACTAGGAGATGAGTGACATTAGAAAAAGGAATCCTCTGTCACAGTAGGGTTGTCCTGATCAAAGCAGTGACCATGTTGTAGCACGTTCTGGGATTTAATCAGTCAGTCCCCCAGTGAGCTGGGTGCCTATTTAGCAGAGCCAATCACAGTAGCTCTGCTTAACTACATTTGGTGCAGCGCCACCACCAGAGCTGGCTTCCATAAGCAGCGTAAAGCTGTGACTCATCCTCTTCCTCCTCGACCAGATCTACCCTCTCCGTCTTTCTCTACCAGTGTTTCAACTCCTTAATACAGAATCTAGCGACTGGCTGTCCCCAAGTTGCTAAATCACATCACTGCCTTTTGTGGCATAAAGTGCATGCAATTGTAATAGATGCTGTAGAAGGAGAATCAGTTTTTAAATCATATTTTTTTCAACATATAGGATATTTTTTAACCATGGTTGGTAGTGTGATTGGGGAGGAACTGTCATAAGGTTTAGTCTTTTGATTATGTTTTCAGTAGGGCTGCAGCTATCGATTCTTTTTGTAATCGATTAATCTAGAACTTTATCAATTCAATTACTCAATTAATCTGATAATTTTTTTACGTTCTTAAATAACCAAAACAAATCATGGATCATGAAAACTGTGGCTGTAAAATGATCAAGCATGTTCCTTTTATCTCTCAAAAAAATAGAGAACTCCAACTCCAATATTTGGCTCCAAAACTAAGCCCATTTACAGTATATATTTATTTATTTACTTGACAAAATAACAGTCAACAGCAATAATGTAAGTTAATAAACTAAACAGTCCATCCACTTTTTTGTGAAAAAGCTTTTGTGAAAAATTGCAATATTTTTGTGATTTTCTTCTTCGCCAGTCACTTATATTGTTTGAAAAGCAAGCAGTTTGAGACGGCATTGTCACATAAACCTTAGCAAAACAAAATGACTGAATGTCCTTTTAACAGTTGAAAACTCTAAAATGTGATCAGCTCAGATTGGGTCCCCACTAGAAGAACATCTCTGCCTTTACTTTGATGTTAGAGTCCCAGACCCACCCTGGGCCCCTTTTAGCCCCTCTTTATTCAGCTCCTGGATACGCTCCTGCTCAGCAGCACTGAACGTTTAGGAATAATCAATTATTAATAGTTCTAAACACTCACAGGAGTCTCTGTGTTAGGAGAGAGTGAGAAAATGTTTTTTTCTTACTTTGGTTGCAGCGCAGCATGAAGTTTGGTGATTTTTGATGCTGCAACTTTGATGTTGGAGCATTTTTTGTCGCAGATAGTGATGTCACGGCACTTAAAACTCTGTTTTCATCCGTCCACAAGCAGATACTGAAAATACAGAAAACGCAATTCTCCACTTTGGCCAGAGTTTATTATTATTTTTTTTATCATTTTTTGTACCGAAAATCTGCGTTTACGCGTGGATGACAGGCCAAACCATAAAAAAAATATCTCAGTTTGTGTACGCGTGGACAAGACTCTCTTGCGATGGAACGTGAATAAGTGTACTACTTAAAAACATCAAAGCTAAACATCATAACTCGTCAAACAGTATTAAAATTAGTGAACATCAACTTATAAGGGTTTAGGTTACGTTACCTTGTTTCGGTGACGCTTGGTGAAAAATCACGTGGATGTTTTCTGATGCTGGATAATTGAGCTCGTGCTGCTGTGGTATGCTAGCTCTACTTTGCAGTAAATACACTGTATTTTCTTCTCTTCTATTTTTCAAAATGTAGCGATCTCAAACTTTACACATTTTCTGCCGGTTATGGGCATCTTTACTCCCATCGCGCCAACTAAATTCAAACTGTATCACACGCTGCTGTTGTGCTTCGCACAGGTGCAAATAAAACAATGGTCCGTGTGGAACAATCAGATCTCTGCGCGTATAGTGCGCGTCATAGGAATTTAACGAGGCTTCGAGGCAGAGTTTTTGCCTCTAGCAATTTTTGGAATCGAGTAAATCGAGTTACTCGACGAATCAATGCAGCCCTAGTTTTGAGTTGTCTAGATTTTTTGTTCTCTCTCTCTCTCATATATATATATATATATATATATATATATATATATATATATATATATATATAAAATATATATATGTTATTTTGGTATAAATATCAATGTCTTATAGCACAGGCTATAGGCCTGTGTAATATCTCCTATAAAAAGCTTCAATAAACAGACCATATATATTCACTCAGCTTATCTGGTTCAGATTTAATTGTTGAACTGATCTAGGTAATAAAGTAAAATACTTCTTCATGACACTGTGTGCTTAAACTGACTGATGTAATCGGTTCAAAAAAATAAACAAAAACGATTTTAATTTGACCTGACTCCAGTAACTATAATAAAAGTGTCCCCGTCCACCCCCCACATACCTACCTAGGTCTTTAAGTATATCACTATCAGTTTAAAGCTAAGGCTTAAAACTTCTCCGTCTGGAACCCAGACGTACTGATGGAGACGTTTTCTTTTATACTTCTCCATCGATGTCAATTCCCCGCCGGGACAGCAGGGGGTGCTGGCCTTTTCTACGTCAATGGTCAACAACAGTATTTCCACTCAAGGAGCAATGACCAACGAAAAGTAAGATTCTGATTGAGCTGCAAAGCGTTTTAGTAGAAGGCAGCACATATAATCTTCTTCCTGTTCTCTATGCCACATGGGGCTCAAAAAGGGCAAAAGACCATAATAGATAAACTGGTCTTGCAATATTAAGCATATAGTGCCCAAAAGCTGCACTAAGTACTGATTACATCGACTATAGAGCACCTTGCGCTGACCTATCAGACACATGCTTTCCGATGTGTTCTATGTATAATTAAAAAATGTGGGTTCTACTCCATCTGTGCTTACATAGATGACGGAGAGGCGTTGCGTCGACACATAATGGCGTTGCGTGTCTCTGTCCCTACACAGATGGAGAACTACAAACTGGGATTCAGGGTTACTTACAGCCTTAGAGGTTCAATGTAGACGGGCAGGGAGTTGCGCGTGTTCACCGGCGGCTCTTCAGGCATCTCTGGCATTTCGAAGAGCAGCGAGTGGGCCCTCCTGGAGGCTTCAGGGTTGGGCTGAGGTGGACCGGGGCTTGCCAGGGCTCTCCTGATGAGGATGTGCACCGGGACGGCCGGAGGCTGGCTGGGAGGCTCCGTCGTTGGGCTGGGGGGGTCGGTCTGTATGGACGGGGGAAGCACCGTGGCCCTGGGAGGAGACGGAGGTATGTGGGAGGGCAGCGGGAGCGTGGGCTCTGTAGACGCCCGGGGCACCGCCACCTCACCGCCTTCTCCTTTAGGAGTGGTAGGGGGCGCCGCAACAGGAACAGGAGGGTTGGCGGAGGAAGGCTCTGGGACTTGAGTGGGAGGGGAGGGATCTACTGAGTGGCGCTTGGTGACGGGGGTCATCCTCCTGGGTGGGGTCGGTGGAGAGCGCTTGGCAGGAGCCGGGGCTGTGATCACACCGCTGCCAGGCTGAGAAAACTCAGCTGTGGGAGAAAAGGAGAAGAAAAAAATATTTAAAGTCTAAAAAGAATGATGGCGTAAAAAGAAAATTAAAAATAAGGTCCTGATGTGCAAATAAGGAAGCAACTGTCACAGGAGTGAGGTTAGTTTAACAAGCAACAAAACAGGAAATGATCTCAGAGCTACACAGGGTACAGACAGGGGGTGGGTTACCATGGTTACAGCTCAATTAAAGATGACATTCAGTTCATTTCAGCCTATCCATGCAATGCCATTTGTTTTGTGGGTTCATTCAGAAAAAAAAAATGGTTAGACTCGACAAAAACCAAAAATGATGGAATTATGAGCCAAACAGATGCAGTGAACAGATGGAATCTAAAAGGAGAGGCGGTACGGACGTATGGATGAACCAGCCGGCGGGCCTGGGTTGGCCGGGTACCTGAGCAGGTGCGGCAGGCCCTGTGGCGCAGGTACATGGGCAGAGAGAGGTAGAGGCCCAGCTGGCTCGGCGACCTGCAGCCGCTGCAGGAAGACGGCGGCCTGAGCCCAGAGGCCCTGTTCAGGGAGGAAGCTGGCAAAAATGAGTGGAGATGTGAGGGACGGGGCCGGGTTAAAATTCCATGCTGGGAGACAAACGTGAACACAAACGGCGTCTGGGGCAGCGCGTGGATTTATGATAACTTATCTAACAATAAAACTCCCACAGGGTGATCTAACAGCTCACTGGGAGGCAGCTGGCTTGCACGCTGATTTATCTGCCCACTTGGGTTCAGATGTGGAGGAGTGTGTAGCTGCTACCCCAGAGAGCACGGTTTTACTGGGCTGGTCGAAACTGGGTGGAATCGTAGGGGAATCTAACAAACGGCAGAGGAATGTGGCACCGCCGCAGCGGCCACGTGACTTTCAAACCGACAACACTGGGATGGGCTGTAAAGATGAGCAGCTGTGGCAAGCTGGGGCAAAGGATATTAAAAATAAAAACCCAACAACAGTCGGTTTCCATCTGCCTCTGAGCTGTTGCGTAGAGGTAGTAAAAAACAAGCTGGATCACGTCTCAGACAGCTGGATCAACAACTGACGAGGAGAGGGCGGTAACCACAGATGATAAATACGTGTATGCAAAAGCATAATGCATAAAGAATTATATGCCAGCTTCTCCATAACTAGGTCTAATTCCTTTGAGTTAGAACTAGACATGGAGAAGAAGAATTTCTACTCTCCTCTAATCTCAAACAGATTTAAAGAAGACAGCAAAGCTGCTGAATCACTGAGTTCTTTTAAATCAAAGTTAGAAACCCAAAGTCTTGATCTGCCTCTGAGTAATTTTTTCATTTATCCATATTTCTGTTTGTACTTCAGCCTCTAACGTTTTCAGTGATCTTTATTTTTGTTTTTACTTTCATGTAAAGCACAATGAAATCCTCAGTTGTTGACAGTGTGCTACACAAAGTCTGCCTTGCCTATAATATTTCTAAAGATGAGGGCCAGAGGAGATAATATCAAGCTCCGATTATATGAAAAGCTCTTTACAGGAGTCAGTTATTTCAGGTTTAATAATAATAATGTGTTTAATAATCTGTACCGTTCTATTGGTTCTCTCCATTTTTCTGAATGTTAACACTGGTACTTTTGCGGACTCATCTGTGGTGAAGAACCATTCATCATCAGGTTCGGTATGTATTTGGTAGACTTTAATCCGGACAAATTCAGCTATTGATAAAATCTTTTTTTTACATTGATCGGTATTAAACCTTTTTTCCTGAATTCCTTCCATTCAATTCCTGAAATTAATTTGATTTCATGTTCTATAACTTAGTCACTGGAGATCTGACTGTTTAAAAAAAAAAGTAAAGTAAAATAGAAGCAGACATATCAAACAATTGTTAAATAGAAATATGGCATATATTCTGGGCTCAACCCTCACTGTCCTCATGATCATTGATGAGGAGAGATCTTGCACGGCGCTCCAGACTGAGGGAGATTGACCTTCGTCTTGATCTTCTTCCATTTTCTAATTATTGCACCAACAGTTGTTTCCTTCTCACCAAGCTGCTTGCCTATTGTCCTGTAGCCCATCCCAGCCTTGTGCAGCTCTACAATATTATCCCTGATGTCTTTGCACAGCTCTCTCATCTTGGCCATTGTGGAGAGGTTAGAGTTTGTTTAAGTGTGTGGACAGGTGTGTTTTATACAGGTAATGAGTTCAAACAGGTAATGAGTGGAGAACAGGAGAGCTTCTTAAAGAACTCTAACAGGTCTGTGGTAGCCTAAATTCTTACTGGTTGATTGGTGATCAAATAATTTTGCCATGCACTGAAATGGAAATTATTTTAAAAACATCCAGTGATTTGCTGCATCTTTGTTTTAGATTCTGTTCCTCACAGGTGAAGAGTACCTTTGATACAAATGACAGACCTATATAAGCTTTGTAAGTGAATTCATCAAAGACTTGTCCTACTACTAAAATTATAAATATTATGTATATATATATATATATATATATATAAATAAATATATATATATATAATAATCAGTGCGAAGCATGACCTGAATGAGGTCACCATCTCTCTCTGTTAGCATCTAACCGATCCACCAACCTATATCTGAACACACTATTCATACACAAGGGGACCTAGATGGTCCAAAACAAAGTCTTGCTTCAATTCGTGTAAGACGTGCTGTTAAGTTTAACGGTGAAAAAAAAAAAAAAAAATCAAATATCTATTGTGTCATCGGGTTTACCATAATTGTTTTCTCTAATCATTTCCATGTATATCCTGCTTCTGAGGAATTCTGGTCCCACACGGAATAAGCTCAAGCAATAAACAAGAAACATCCAAAGAATTTGGTTGAGCTCAGAGAAGCTCCGGAGGTTCCTCCTGAGTATTTCTTTCAGTATGCAGATAACAGAAACCGAAGGAGGGATGAGTAATGACCACAGTTATCTTGTTTCTCCCACAAACATTACTTCTGTTTTCACGAGTGGGTGGAGGAGCAAAAAGACTTTCCTCATTAGCTCATTTTACCACAGGAATAACAATATTTACAATAAACATTTAGGCAAATTCTGCTGTGGAAAACTGACAATCAGTCAATAAAAAAAATCCTTATAGCCCACTCTTAAACCTTCAACCTAAACATCTTTTAAAAAATGCTTAAAAAATGTTGAAATCGATAAGTACCCATGAGGTTTAGTGGTTTAAAAAGTGACACCCAAACAAAACAGGACTCCCAGCTATGACTAAACTCTTCCACTTAGGAACATTGACTGTTTCCCAAGGAACCACAGTGGAAAAAGAAAGGTGGACCCAACCAGAACTCTGCCACTGAATGCATCTTTCAACAGCAATAAGGTCCATAACAGGTTCTGCAATTAACTGAATGATTTGCCTAAAACAATGTCAAACTGAATGGAAAAAAACAGATACAGGAGAAAATTCAGCTGATATGACCATGGCTACCAGCAGCATCCAATTAGCCCAAGCTCAAGTAAAATAAAACACAAGTCAGCGAAATCCCTGCTGATGAGAAGAGGCTTCTCCAAACAGCTGCCTATGCTGCATTCAAGTTCACCTGTTTTACTCTTAAATATGGACAAAATGTATTATTTGAACATTTCTGAATATTAACACAGACTGTTTTCAAGTGGTTGTAATGTTTTCTACTCAGGCTATGTCTGCCTGTAGCATTTTATTAATTTTTCAAAAAGCCAATGAAATCTACAGTCAGTTCAATACTTTTAATTTTATGTTATAGAACATAAGAAAATCAAATTCATTTGAGGAAGTGAAGGGAAGAAATTCAGGAAACATTTTTTTTATTGTGTTTTACACCAAACCTGCCTATGGGATAGGTGACTAAATTAAGTAAACAGAAATTTAGTTCACTATTAAAATACAATTTCTCTTAAAGGAAAAGTTTGCTTTTTTTTTCAACCTTATTTTTAGCAAATATGATTAATATATAATTAATATACTGACCCACACAAGTTTGCAAGCACTTGGAGTCCTTACTGAGAAGTTTATATCCATTTGTGATCAGCGTATATCCATATAATGAGAGTCAATATGGGCAGGAGATTTGCTGCCTGTAATAAGGGATTATCTACCCCAAAACTCCTTCAATTAACCATGTTTTGTTATGAATATTCAGCGACATTCCCCTGTAAGTACAGAACGTCTCTGAGGTGCTGCGTTGTGGGCTTTTCTTTTTTTTTTGCAGGGTTTTAATGCAACCGATTCCAACTTACACTAACGTGGGATTTCAGTGTCGTCACAGCCATCAGCCATTGTAGCTGTAGTCTGTGTAGTACTGCTGGGCAATATGGGCTCAAATCAATATTATATGATCTAATGCATGTGCGATAACGATATGTAGAGCGATATGTTCTTTTTTTATATACAGTCGAAGCCAAAAGTTTATATACACTATGTGGAAACACACACCTGTGGATGTATTTAAGGACACATTTGAAACACACTGCTTCCTTGTGAATCATCATGGGAAAATCAAAAGAAATCAGTCAAGAGATCAGGAAGAGAATTGTGGACTTGCACAAGTCTGGTTCATCCTTGGGGGCAACTTCCAGATTGCTGCAGGTGCCACGTTCATCTGTTCAGACAATTATACGCAAGTATAAGCACGACGGGAACATCCAACCATCATATCGCTCTGAAGGGAGAGAGATTCTGGGTCTCAGAGCTGAACGCATTTTGGTCCGATATGTCCAGAACAACCCAAGGACTAAAGCAAAAGACCTTGTGAAGATGCTGGCTGAAGATGGTAAAAGTGTTTCATTATCCACAGTGAAACGAGTACTGTACAGAAGAGGGCTGAAAGGCTGCTCTGCAAGAAAGAAGCCTTTACGCCAAAGGAAACACAAAATAGCCAGACTAAAGTTTGAAAATGCACACAAGGATAAAGACCTTATTCTTTGGAAACATGTCCTGTGGTGTGATGAGTACGGTGGGCGGGAAGTGCAAATCAAAATTACATTATCCTGAAACACTTTTACATTTTTACTGAAACAAAATTACATTTTTACCAAAACACTTTTACATTTTTACCGAAACACTTTTACATTTTTACCGAAACACTTTTACATTTTAACAAAAATTTAATTTTGTTTCGGTAAAAATGTAAAACTGTTTCGGTAAAAATGTAATTTTGATTTGCACTTGTTATGCTTACATCTACCAGTCAGTAGCGTCTGTGGTTTGCAGGTTGCTAGATAAGGTCTGTATGATCCAACTATATGGTCGGAACAGCTCGGCTCACACTGGGAAGAATGGTGAAGTCGGCAAGTCAAGCAGCTGCTTCAGAGCCCCAGAGATATCGTTATCCGTCTCAGCAGAGTGACCGCAGAAGAACAGAAACTAGAGTAGTTTTAGGTGAACCCTGCACTAGATGGACCCACATAAAACATTTCTACGGCATCAAACACACGCGGAAACAACGACTTTCCTCCGGGATCGGTAAACTAACTCACTTGCTAACTTTGCTAACATTAGCTGTCAGTTAAACTCTTCTAAATTACATTCCTCACTGGACACAGTTCAGGTTGGTCACTGGGCGTATAAGCAGCTAACCTGGCAACCCAACAGCTGGAATGATGATTTTATTGTACTGACCACAACCTAGATAAACTAGATGTCATGCTCATGTTCCATATCCAACCTTCAAACTTTCAATATTCAATGTGAAGACAAACACTGAACATTCATATCCTAGCCTACCTGGTACAAAGTATGTCCCAGTTATATGCAAGTATGCACATCATGATCACATCAATAAAATACATAACGGTAATATGGCGGTGTACTCAAAATCTCTACCTTTGGCTAATTTTATACCATTTATACCTTAGAACTTTTATATTGCACACTACTACTGCGTAGGTTGCAGAAAGGGAGCCAGTGGAAGCTGAACTCTGTCCAATCGGTCATTCGGTTAGTGCAATTTGGAAACACACAAACACGATCCATGATTACCTCTGCAGTAGGAAGTTCTGCCAAGGCGACCACTGTAGAGCACAGTCCTGCTCAGGCTGCAGCATGGCAGTGACATAATTGCAATCGCACGATAGTGTAGTTGTATTATAGCTTCTAAATCACCCTGGAACCGAAATAATAAGCACTTCCCAGATGTTCTGAAACCCAAGGGGAGTAGGGCTAACGATTAATAACAAAGTTAGCTAAATGAAGGAGTTTTGGGGCAGAAAACGCCTTATTACAGATGGCAAATCTCCGGCTGCGATTGACTTTCATCTTATGGATACTCTGATAACGACTGAATATGAATTACTCCCGAAGGGCTCCAAGTGGCTCCAAACTTGTCCGGGTGAGTAACTGAACATAATATTTACAAGTGGTCTCACAATCTCAATTTTGTATCGAAATTACGTAACAACCTTGCAAATCAAAATCCAAAAGAGGATTGCGATCACCTCACCCTTTCATGTCTACTGTGTGTCCCACTCGGGACTCCGTAGCAAAGGTTAGCAGGTGACCGTCTACTTACTCAGATTTCCTCATCAAAAGGAACCACACATTGCATTTTCCCTAATAAGTAACTCTCACCCTTTCTCATACAACTCCCAACACCACCTGGTAACATATTAAGTGCCTGTATTACATCCCAAGTGATCAGACCACACGTCTACAGAGCATATTAGCTGACGCTAGCAAGTAGCATTTGGCTAAGCTAACACTTGACCACGGCTGGGTTAGGTTGAGGAAATTTTGAGTTCCTGTCGAGTGAAGTCTACATTTATATTGTAAACAATTGGACCGCTGTTAGCTGCATTTTTCTCAGGCCAATGAGCTATCTGTTGCACTGCGTCTACAGTCATTCTGCAGTAACTATAAAGAGTCACTAGATGGCAGCCAGACTCTGTTTCTAATAATTTGTTATTTAAACAAGACTGTAACACTTTTATTGTAAATAAATTATTTCAATTTTACCATTTATGCCTAATGTAATACATTACACAAAAATAATAAAACTTGCATCAATTTGCCAATTTTTAAAATAAGATTTAATCTACAAAATGTAATGCATAAAACTAATTATTGTAGACTAGTCTAAAAATGACATAGGTCTCAGTACAGTAAAATAATACTAATTAAAAAAAAAATGAATAAAATCGAAAATCAAATCGAATCAAGGATTTTGAGAATCATGATACCTAATATTAACCAAAAAATAAAGGTCCAGTTGAAAAAAAAAACTATTCATTTAATCTAATGAGTTTTTCCATGGGGTCAATTTGACAGTACTGAAAACATTCACTTACAATTCTAAACTACATTCCCTCACATTCAAATACATAATATCTTGCATTTGCACACAAAGCAGCGGTTACATTATATAGAGAGGGGTCAGACAGCCCATGTTCATGGTGACGGTTGAATCACATTTAGAGTTTTTGACCAACTTGAAAAGAGGAAACAAATACACAGAAACCAAAGCACATCATTATAGGGAAGACAGGAAAGAAACTCACCGAGCGCTGCAGGATTGCTGTTGCGGTTGGTGGGTTTAGGTGGAGGTACAGGAGGCTGTTTGGGGTGGGAAACAACAGGGTGCTGCTGGGTATGAGGAGGGACAGTGGGCTGCTGGGGATGAGAAGGGACGAGGGGCTGCTGGGGATGAGAAGGGACAGGGGGCTGCTGGGGATGAGAAGGGACAGGGGGCTGCTTTGTATGGGGCGGGACAGGAGGAGGCATGTCAGAGTCCACTGAGGCAGCACCAGGGAGAGGCAGTTGAGGTGGGTCATCTACTACAAGGGAGACTGTCCTCGGCGGCTTGGCAATGGCAACTTCTACAGAGGAGCCTGAGGAGGAGGAAGAGGAGGAGAAGGAGGGGGTCGTACTGTGGGACTCTGAAAGATGACCAGTGAGGAATTTAGGGGGAACCAAAGCTCGCTTTGGTAGGGGTAGCTGCTGTTGGGGATCTTGCTCCGGGTAATGGTCAGGGGTAAATCGGACACCGACAGACTCTGCAGAAGCGTGGACACACACAGATACACACAAAGTGCCATTAATTGAGAGCTTGACAAGGCATCAAACACTGAGCAGTGGAAGCCATGTAAACCGGAAGCACAAAAGTGATAACACAGACAAATCAGTGTGGAAAAAGATGAATTGATGGGGCAGGCTTGGGAGATACTCAGTCATGAGAGGGGAAGGTGACCTAAAGCAGAGGCTCCCAAACCTGATTATCCGGGCCCAGTATACCACATGTTTTTGGTGTTTACTTGCTGATGCACACACAGGTGATTAATAGGTTTCAACAGCAATTGGAAATAGGCTAAGGAGGTAATGCAACCAGTAGAGTCAGGTATGCTGGAGTGGGAAAACATCGACTACATGTAGAAAAGTGGACCCTGAGGACCAAGGTTGGGGACTAGTGACCTAAAGTACACCCATTAGACATGACAGATCAGCGCATCAAAGCAGGATCTTCTTCATCTGTTCTTATTTAACAGTCCCTTGAGAAAGTATTCTAACCATTTGGATTAACTATTTCACAATGCAAATGCAAACTTCATTGTAAGTTATAGTTAAGAAGGAAAAAATATACACATGATTTTTCAAATCTGAAGTATGAACCAGGCATTTATAATCACCCACTTTATTCTGATTCCACAAAATAGCCCAGACACTGTCTTCACAAGACACCAAGATGCTAAACATTTCATTAGTGTGTAATTTAATCTCTGATAATCTGAATCCAGGTGATCTGGTTGGGAGAAAATTAGAGAACCAATAACATCATGAAGACCAAAGAACGTACCACATAGAATGAAGAGTTGGAGAAGTTTAAGAGGGACTAAGTTTGTAAAACAGCATTCCCATCTGGCTACTGGAAAGGTAGACCCAAGGCCTTTGCCCAGAAGGTTTCAACAACCTTATTATTCCAACAAACCGTTTATCAGCCTTGAGCAATGAAGACTTGAAAAAAGAAAAGTGGTAGTCTTTTGGAATTTAAGGATTTTCTACAATTTCCTTACCTGAGCGTTCTCGGAATTCAACAGCTGGTTTGTATCTGGGTAGTGTAGTTCTTCGGTCAACGTCCAACGCCGGCATAACTCTCTTGTTTTCGTCTAAATAATTTCTCTGCATTGGAGGACGCAAGTCCAAGTCAGAGACTGAACGTGAGACATCTGTCAAGATTCTGTCCATTTTCTCACATTCGTCTTTCTGAGTCTTGATCCAGTTATCCCGTTCGTCCCTGGCATTTTCCTTCTCCGCCTGAGCATATTTCCTGTCCATGTCTTCTCTTACTTTGTCATCTTTTCTATCATCTCTGTTTTCCTTTCTTTCACGGTCTTTGTCTTTTCTTTCTCTGTCATCAAGCTCTCTCCTCTCCTTTTGATACTGTTCCCCATCTAATCGTTCCCTCTCCTCCCAATCTCTCTGTTCCCTCTTGTCAAAATTGTTGTTTTCCTTCTCATTCCTATTGCGATCTCTCATGTCCCTTACCCTCTCTTCACGATCCCTCCGCTCCCTCTCGTCACGATCCCTTTTCAATCTCTCGTCACGATCTTTTCTTTCCCTTTCTTCACGATCCCTCTTCTCCCTCTCGTCACGATCCCTTTTCAATCTCTCGTCACGATCTTTTCTTTCCCTTTCTTCACGATCCCTCTTCTCCCTCTCGTCACGATCCCTTTTCAATCTCTCGTCACGATCTTTTCTTTCCCTTTCTTCACGATCCCTCTTCTCCTTCTCATCACGATCTCTTCTTTCCCTTTCGTCACGATCCCTCTTCTCCCTCTCATCACGATCAGGATTTTTGATCTCTCTATCTCTGTCATCCCGATCTCTCTTCTCATCCCTATCATTTTTTTTCTCCCTTTCTCTTTCATCCCGATTCCTCCTCTCCCTCTCGTCGCGATCCCTCCTCTCTTTCTCATCCCGATCCCTCTTTTCATACGGATCTCTCCTCTCCTTCTCATCGCGGTCTCTCCTCTCCCTCTCATCACGGTCTCTCCTCTCCCTCTCATCGCGGTCTCTCCTCTCCCTCTCATCCCGGTCCCGATCTTTCCTCTCGTCCCGGTCCCGATCTTTCCTCTCGTCCCGGTCCCGATCTTTCCTCTCGTCCCGATCCCGATCTTTCCTCTCGTCCCGATCCCGATCTCTCCTCTCGTCCCGATCTCTACGGCCACGAACATCTTCTTCTCTTTTTTCTTCTCTACGATCAACTCCCGCTTCCCTGTCCTTTTCCTCTCGCCAGTCCCTTCTTTCCATGCCTTCCTTGTCCAGCCTTCCTCTTTCCTCCCAGTTTTCTTGGCCATCCCTCTTCTTGTCTTTACGGTATCTGTCATCTTGTGGAGGGAAAGATACTCTCCTTTCATTGTCTGAGGGAATGCGGCTTCGTTTGTCTACATCCAAAGGCAACTTTGCGTAACTGTCCACATCCAGAGGCGCCCTGTTGCTCCGAGAAGCATCGGACGGTATTCTGCTTCGACGTTCTTCTCCTTGAAGATACTTATTGGGATTCGCCTTGATGTCCGACTCTCGAGACACCCGACTTCCTGCTTCTGACACCCGATCTGCATTCAATGGTAAGGGGTGTCCGTTTTTAACTGGTGGATCTTTGGAATGGATTTCATTGTTGCTCCCTAACCGTATACAAGAGAGAAAAACAAACACAAAAAAAACTCATGAATAATTAAACTTCTTTTGTAATTAGCTTGGAATCTTTTTGGTCACTAAAACAGTTGCGAGTAGACCTACCATTTTCTGGGATCTCCTTTAAAACTCCCCTAGCAATCAGCTCTTGGCGAGATTTTCTGACAGAAATCCTTCTTTCTAATTCTGAAGAAGAAAGGCCACAAAACAAGTTGAGTAGTTTATAAAAAAGAATTCAAGTAACCACTGCAGTACTGCACTTAAGCAAGCATACCTTTAGATGTTTCTGCAAACTTCTCACTTGGCTTCTTCTTCTTAAACCTAAAAGGCTTGAAGAACTTCCCCATTTTGGAAAATTTGCCTTTGCGCTTTGTTGGAGGTGCTTCTCCGCCAGAGTTTCCTTCTTCAGCCCCTGGTGTGCTCTGCTGTGAGTCAACCTCATCATCTGTAGGACCAGAGCAAAAACAACACTGAAATTAAACATTCACAGCTACTTCTGCTCATTGGAAAAGAAATGAAAATTGCAAAGTACAATTTATGAGAATCCGTCATGTCTTTTGTGCTGATAACAAGTTAAAATCTGAGATGTATTGAATCTGCAATTACACTTTTATAACACCATTACCCTTTTGTCCAAAATGAGCACAGCTATCATTACTGTTGAAGAATAAAGTCTGGAGTCCATTGTTCTAATACTACTTGGTCAACATGGAGAAAAACAAAATGTCTCAAACAATGTAGCATAGGTCTGTTTAGCAAATACAAAACAAGATTTCACATTTGGACAAGGTCTAAGCTGCTAACTGTGACTTAATACTACTCTTTTAAATTGGCATTATTATTACTTAAAATAGGCTTAATGAACTAATTCAACAAAAGGTAAGAGACAGATTAAACGGCAGGTTAAAACAAGCAAGATGATTAAACTCATGTTAGGTGGGACAAAAAAAATTATCCAACGACTATCTTTTGCTTAATTAGAACCCTAATCAAGACTGTGGGTGTGAGGTGAAACAACTGCTTTAATACTTTTGTGTACAACAGAACAAGGTGTTAAGTACTGAGTCACAACTTCAGAGTGGAAATCCCTGTTTGGGCTTGTTGCTGGAAGGCTGTGTAAAGTCCAACAGCAAACTGACCTTAAACTGTTTAGCCCAAAATCTGATCTCAGAAATGGAAAAAAAAATTGAACAACTTAACCAGCCCACTCTCATTGTGTTTAATATGACAAGTAGCAACTTGTTAAAGAATTTAATTTAAACCCTTTTGAACCAAACTGGCAATCTGAAATACAAAATAAATGATGGAATATTATCAGCAAAAAAAAATAAAGGACATACATTATAGAGAAAATTCCTGCAAGAATTTGTACAGTATAGTTCTCAATTCAGGTGTAAGGGTTGTTACTCTACTGATAATTTAAGTTTTCCTTATTACAGAAACTTATATGTGCTGTGGTAGTCTATGTCCAGTAACAATAGTCATAATAATTAAATTAATAGTAGGAAAACCTACGGAACTGCATGTTGATAAGTCAAACCAGTCAGAAATATGAATTGCCTTAATCAATCAATGCTAACAAAGACTGCCTTCATTGTAGCTTATTTTTAATGCCATGGAACTTATGCTGCATTCCATTTGTCTCGGAAACTCGGGCGACCGAGTTGCTGTACACGAGAACGTGACTTCATTCCTGACTTAAAGCATTCCAGTTTGTCTCGCTACACTCCGAGTCGGAAAGAACATGGACGCTTTGAGGGCAGCAGCTGTCGAGGGGCAGGCTAGTTTTTAGGGCCCGACTGATATATCGGCCTGCCGATATTATCGGCCGATATGGGGGTCATGGATGATATCGGCTTCGGTAGAAAAAATGCAGATAATTTAACATTTTCATTTTTTATTTTTTGAGGGGGCATGACAAAACATGCAATTGAGCTTCTTATCCAGCAGATGGCGCCAGATTCATAATTTCAGGTCTCAGTTAGGAGTGTTGCTTAACACACGCAGCTGACCAGACTGTTACGTTTTTGTAAAGAAAAGTGGCAGAGGTGAGTAAAAACAAAGTTTTGAGCATAGGCCCTATTTGTTGTCAGTGGTGAACTGTGAAATAAGCAATGACAAAAATGTGTTTCCCCCTCTTCCATCATAAGCTTAATGTTTGCCTAGTGGCTTTGTGTGGAAAACTCAGGGTTTAAATGGTTTAACCTTCCTGTTTCCTTGCTAAAACTTACTTGCGTTAGATTAAATAATGTATCAAATGTTTCTTTTCCTTAAAAAAAAACGCCGTACCAGCAGCATACACAGTGCAGACTTTAACGACCCCGCGGACTATTATAAACATTAAAAGTATCCATTGGTTTCGTGAAGTATGAGTGACCGCAGTAAATCCTCAATAACTTTGTCACCATTTTAAATCTACTGTCATAAACCATAACTTAACAGTTTTCGATGCTTGAGAAGAAAAAACCCAGGAAGAGCGCTACAATGTTTGTAACAAAGTTCAGCGCCCAGTTCTTAAATGAGAATACTTAGAACTTGGTCGCTGTTTCCGTTTACTTTTACTTTAACAGGGTTTTTCATACATAGGAAGCTCAGCGGTGACCGCCACTCTCTAATTTATTACCGCCATCGGCTCACCATGGGGATATAAATATATACTTTCAGCACAGCTGTCGGGTCTAACCGCTCAATGGTCAGGATTTAAGTGCAGTTAGACAAACGTAGCAACAATGCTGGTTATGCGCTGTTTCGATGGCACAATTTCTTTCCTAAAAATTGCCTAGTGACAAATCTGGCGACATTTCTGAACACCGTTTACTTTCTGTGAAAATTTGTCACCGATATTCCCGACAGATTAGAGAGCTGTCTTGTTCTTCATGTTTGCAGAAGTTTGTCTGCATTATAAACTGCATGCACACTTGGTACATTCAAGAAACATGTGTTCTGTGTTGTTTTTGAATATCCTTGCTAAGTAAATTTTATTTACGTTATCTGGAATCCAGCGAGTTACTGACTGTTATTTGGTGTGTAGATAGGCAGAGAAGGCAGGGTTTAAGCTGGAAGTACCTTTTTTTATTGGAATTTATCGGCCATTATATCGGCCTGTTGCTATGGTTTTATATCGGTATCGGACCCCAAAAATCCATATCGGTAGGCCCTACTATTTATTGCTATTGTTGTTAGCGGCATATCTTCAGCAGACCAGCATGAAAAACAAAGCTGTACATTGTATTGCACACACAGCAAGGCTGTGCAATGTATACAGGTCCTTCTCAAAAAATTAGCATATTGTGATAAAGTTAATCATTTTCTGTAATGTACTGATAAACATTAGACTTTCATAAATTTTAGATTCATTACACACAACTGAAGTAGTTCAAGCCTTTTATTGTTTTAATATTGATAATATTGGCATACAGCTCATGAAAACACAAAATTCCTATCTCAAAAAATTAGCATATTTCATCCAACCAGTAAAAGAAAAGTGTTTTTAATACAAAAAAAAGTCAACCTTCAAATATTTATGTTCAGTTATGCACTCAATACTTGGTCGGGAATCCCTTTGCAGAAATGACTGCTTCAATGTGGCATGGCTTGGAGGCAATCAGCCTGTGGCACTGCTGAGGGGTTATGGAGGCCCAGGATACTTAGATAGCGGCCTTAAGCTCATCCAGAGTGTTGGGTCTTGCGTCTCTCAACTTTCTTTTCACAATATCCCACAGATTCTCTATGGGGTTCAGGTCAGGAGAGTTGGCAGGCCAATAAAGCACAGTAATAACATGGTCAGTAAACCATTTACCAGTGCTTTTGGCACTCTGAGCAGGTGCAAGGTCGTGCTGATAAATGAATCTTCATCTCCATAAAGCTTTTCAGCAGATGGAAGCATGACATGCTCCAAAATGTCCTGATAACTAGCTGCATTGACCCTGCCCTTGATAAAACACAGTGGACCCACACCAGCAGCTGACATGGCACCCCAGACCATCACTGACTGTGGGTACTTGATCCTGGACTTAAGGTATTTTAGCATTTCCTACTCCCCAGTCTTCCTCCAGACTCTGGCACCTTGTTTTCCAAATGACATGCAAAATGTGCTTTCATCCGAAAAAAGTACTTTGGACCACTGAGTAATAGTCCAGTGCTGCTTCTCTGTAGCCCAGGTCAGGTGCTTCTGCCGCTGTTTCTGGTTCAAAAGTGGCTTGACCTGGGGAATGCGGCACCTGTAGCCCATTTCCTGCACACACTTGTGCACGGTGGCTCTGGATGTTTCTACTCCAGGCTCAGTCCACTGCTTCCGCAGGTCCCCCAAGGTCTGGAATTGGTCCTTCTCCACAATCTTCCTCAGGATCCGGTCATCTCTTCTCGTTGTGCAGCGTTTTCTGCCACACTTTTTCCTTCCCCAGACTTCCCACTGAGGTGCCTTGATACAGCACTCTGGGAACAGTCTATTCGTTCAGAAATGTCTTTCTGTGTCTTACCCTCTTGCTTGAGGGTGTCAATGATGGCCTTCTGGACAGCAGTCAGGTCGGCAGTCTGGGATTTTTTAAAAGCCTCAGGGAATCTTTTGCAGGTGTTTAGAGTTAATTAGTTGATTCAGATGATTGGGTAAATAGCTCGTTTAGGGAACCTTTTCATGATATGCTAATTTTTTGAGATAGGAATTTTGGGTTTTCGTGCGCTGTATGCCATAATCATCAATATTAAAACAATAAAAGGCTTGAACTACTTAAGTTGTGTGTAATGAATCTAAAATATATGAAAGTCTAATGTTTATCAGTACATTACAGAAAATAATTAACTTTATCACAATATGTTCATTTTTTGAGAAGGACCTGTAAATTGGTGACCGGATTAAAGCAGAAATGTAGTCAAGTGTGTAAGAGCATTTAAAAACGACATTGAAATGACAACAGTGCAAATACAAAGAAAATATATCTCAACTAAGGGGGAAGCCATCTTTGTTTCCGACTTGCCCCCCCCTCTACTCACTCTACTCTCAGAGCTCCGAGTTGGAGCTCGTATATTCCGACATAAAGGGAGCGTGTCACTGTGAAAATGACGCGAGACAACTGCGAGATTTCCGACTTTCCGACTCGGAAAGGTTAACTGAAATGCAGCATTAGTCTGGTGGATGATTGCAGATCTGTGAAGCAATCTTTGAGAAAACCTGTTAGATTTTGCCATAAAAGGCTGGGGCTGTTCTTAGCCAACACCGTAAAGACTGAGGATTGTGTCAATATTTGGTCTTAAACTTCAACCATGAGTATACATAAACATGTTCAAAAGACAAATCAAGATAGATACTATACTTTACACACTGGCTAGTAGGTCAGCAGTAGATCACTTTTAAAGGAAACATATGCCTCTTTAAATGAGTTATAATATGTCTATGGTCATGTACAAAACATGTTAAAGTTCTTTGCAGTAAATCACTAACAAAGCCATCTCTCCAGGTACATTTATCAAAATTTCCCTCCCTCTCAGGATGAGTTGTTTCCAGGGCTTTTTGAGCGAATTAGTGGTTATAGACCACACCCGCCCATCTTGGTACTAGGCTGTGGGTTTTCCACACATAAAAATGGCATAAGGTTGGAAATTGTGGACGAAGTTTGACAGGTGAGGGGGGTTATACACAAATTCAGCTTTTTCCGACATCACAATAAGTTACCTTTTCAAACAGCTTGTAGAAGCACAAGTTTTTTTTAGACTTAGAAATTAGCTGTAATAATTGATCAATGTACATTTTTTGGGCATTACCATAACAACTATCATTTACATCCCAAACGGTTGTTTGGTGATTGTGTGGTGTGTTTGTCTGTCCTAATATCCTAAAATAAGTGTGGAGTTTGATAAAACGCTCATGGGACTTTAGCTGCAACACTGTAGGCTCAGAAACGAGTATCCAGGCGGGTTTGTTCTGAAGCTAAGAATGAACATTTGGAAAAGCGGCCATAACTGCTAGGGATGTCCCAATCCCAAGATCAGATCAATATTTTCACATTTTTCAGTGATCACAGATCAATAGCTGACGAGTCACAATGATTTTTACAGAAGTAGTAGTAGTTACAATATTGACCCGAATATAGCACGACCCCTATTATAAGACGACCCCCCCCTCTTTCCAAGACTAACCTTCAGAGAAAGAAAATGTTTTTTATTGAAATTTTGAGAAGTGATTTAAATAGTAATTACAGAGTGCTTTAATATGTATCTATGAATGGATTCACAATGATCTGTACTATGTCAGCGTGTTTGGGGATCTGTTAGGAAATACACTAGCAATACAAAGCAAAAAAAATTAAAAAACAACATTGTAATGCAAACTGTCAAAACTTTGCTCGACATGTCAAATCAAAAGTCACATAACATCAAAAGTCTGTCTCTGCCTCACTGTGTGCGTTGTCACTGTCATGGTGCGGTCCTGTTTCCTCCCACAGACCGTCATCCTCACTACCATCCAATTCATTTGATATGCAACGCCTTTTATAGCCTTTAATGATGTTTTCTGGTGTTACGTCATACCATGTCAGGAGTATCCATTCACAAAGCTGAAGTACAGCTGTTTTTTGACTTTTTCTAGATGGTGTGAGTGCGTGATCACCAGACAGAAGCCATTCTGGTGCCCTCTGCCGTTGCGGTCGTGTAAAACCAACTATCAGCATCTGTCAATGGTTAGACCCCTATTATAAGACAAGCCCACATTTTAAAAATGTTTTTAACAGAAAAAAATGACAGAACGAATGAAAAAATCCCAACTTAGGCTTTGTTTTACAAAAATAGAAGCAGACAATGCATGCTGTCACAAATGCAATAAAAGCTTTGCTTGCAAAGGCCAGAAACACGAGTAATTCGACAAAACACTTTGCTAAAAATACACCAAAACAAACAGAGAGACGCACAGTTTTTGACTGCCTGATTGCATTGAATTTCAGGTTAAAAGACAGGATTGGAGGCCTAAAATGCTGCTCGGGACACCCCTACTAAATACTATTGGTGGAAGGTGTATGCCGTAGCTAGCCCTTTTCTCTTCAAAACATCACAAGAGACTTGTTAAGAGAGAATGGCATCATAAACCCTTTGAAATACTAACATTTAGTAAATTCACACAGAAAACAAAAAAGGCTGTTTCCTGAGTCTGTCAACAGGAAAATGATCAGAAGCACAAATCTATATCAAACAACAGCTGTTTTTAAACCCTATTGCCCATGCCTAACCTCCTTTAATTTGTCAAAAACGTTTGTATAATGTCAGACTACATGTTCAACTTTTGAAAATCAATCAAAAATTAACAGTATCTTCAAATAGTACCAGGGAATGTTCAACACAGATGAAAACAGGGATTTTTCTGTTTCTTTCTGTTCAAACTAGGGATGCACCGATACCGGCACTGATATCGGGCCGATATTGTTTTAATGTACTTGTACTCAAAGTTAACAGATACCATAAACTGACCCTTAAAATGTGGAAACTCTGCAATAATTTCACTTATTTTTCATGTGACATTTTAGTTTTTGTTAATTTTCTGAATATTTGTTATGTAATTCACCATCATTTGTTGTAACAAGCAGAGAAGAAAATAAACCTATGTGTTCATTGCATCTTTATGTGTGGTAGAAGTATCGGCAAGTATTCCAATCTGGTATTGGTTTGAAAAAAAGTGGTATCATAGCATCCCCATTTCAAACCTACTGAAATGATATAAAACCAGATGAGGAGAAGTGAAAATGGAAGTATAACCCCTGGCAGTAGGGGGATCAAAAACTGTGCCACTGCTAAAATAATTATTCTTTTACATTTAAGATTTTCTATGACACTAGAATTTATGCGGAATTTATTTCACTGAACTCCGATCACTAGATGGACGAGAAAACACAGAACGTCAGAGATCAAATAGCTTAACAAACGAAGGACTGAAGAAGTCGTCAGAAGATCCCATTTTTCCTTGACTGAGTTCCTTGGTGAGTTTGTGTTAATAACTTGCTTCAGAGCTCTCTAACCAGAAAGGCATGTTACCATTAGAACTTGCGTCCTAAGTAAAAACACATCCTTCTGTCAACACTCAGCCATTTAAACACAGCGTGCTGATAAAAGCGTGAACGGCGCACCGACCAGCTGGCACTTCTCTAACTCCCTGCTGGCCTCTGGTCAAGCTCCATCTGACTCATGCCAATCACATGACATGTTGAAACCAAATATGCAGAATAGCAAACCAAAGTCAAAAATACACCAGGGCTGGAGAGCAAATATTTAACCAGGGTGACGTTGTCGAGTAACTGGGACGTTTTGCAACACGGTTTGTGACTATACAATAAGATGGTCTGTTACATACAAGGAGAATAAACGGAACAGAATGGAAGAAAAGTTGTTTAGGTAGAACTAGGAGTTGTTTCCTTCAGTTCTGCTCTAGAAAATCTGCTGCTCTGAGGACACAAAGTTGTGTGCAAACAGAGGGAGGTTTGTGTGGTTTGTGCATTTCACAATCACCACATTCCATCTGTATGCATTCCTCTCCACCTGTCTGTACCTGCCCCCCCCTCCCCAGCTATACAAACACCTGCTCGTCTTGAAGCTCTTGATGGCTGCCAGCTGAGGGCTCGTCCCCTGCTCCGCTCCTCTCCGCCGTGCTCCAACTTACCGGTGGAGGGTCTGGCTGGTTGCTGGGCCACGGTCTCGCTGCTAGCACTGTGTCCCATGCTACGACTCCTGTCCCCGCCGGCCTGCCAGGCGCTGCCTCTCTGGAGGCCCGCGGCGGCAGAGGAAGACCTTACTCCGAGCCGCTCCTCTCTAAAACACACCAAACTACAGGAACTTCTGTCTTGATGGCTCACTCCAGGCGCTCGGTGTTTCTCGGCCGTAGAGTTCTGCCCTTCCCCTTTCTTCAGATTGTGTTACTTTCAGTCTCCCTCCCTCTCCCTTCCTCCCTCCGTCATCTCGCTTTAAAACAGAAACACGCTCCCTCTCTCGGCACAGAAGTCCCTCCCTCCCTTCTTGGAGATCTGACTTCAGAAATGAGCTACGCATGAAAAGTTAGAGCAGCACAGATGCCATTCATTTCTAACAGTGGATTTTTCAGGGGCAAAGTTCAAAGCAGGCAGGCTTTGAGGTCTGACCGGTCCAGCCACCATGTAATAAGGATTTAAAGCACATAACCCCCCTGTGCATGTGCTTTGCTGCCAGCACCATCTGACTGAGTGAAGAAAAGAGAAAACTAGTCCCTGAAGGGAATGGGGGCGGAGTCTGCAGGCTGAGGTAACCTGAGAAGCAGAAGGTGAGTCAGACTGAGGGGGAGCGCAGTGACAGAGAACAGGAAGTGACACGCCATAGGTGTACTGTGACTGAGGATTGTCCCTTTAAAGCACCAACTATGTGTAAAATGAAAACTATAGGCTTTAGATCAGCAGTTTGGCTTTCACCTGGTCAAGATCCCAGACTATTCCTCACACTGGAAACCTAACAACTAGAGGGGGTAACGAGACGCCTAGAAATGGGCTGGTAGAACATTCTGATAATTACGGAGAATATTCCATAAAACCACAAGTAGTCCTTATATTTACACTAAAAAAGAGACAGAATGATCTAATTGTTCTCATTTAAAAAGGAAAAATGTATTTAAAAAAATTCTAAGATGTATATATTATAGGGACGTGTATTGCCAAGAATTTGGCGATATAATATGTATCATAATACAAAGGGGACGATATGATATATGGTGATATATCACAATACTATGAGCAATACTACAGTATATATCATGATTTTTAAACGTGAATTGGACTGTAGAAAATCTGTCACAGCATTCTAAACACTCCAGCCTGCTTCATACACAACACATGTAGTATTATTACTAGATGTAGTTGATCCACGGGAACAAAGACGGTGAAAACAGCCATCAACTAGGAATCATACTTTTAAATTTATGATAAAAATTACTGTCATCATTAAGGGTTCAATTCAAATTCTTAACAAATAATAAAAACTCCATACTTTGCTTTTGAATATCAATACAATATTGTGACATAAAATATTATATATAGGCATATAAATATTTTCTTACATTCCTATATGATTTATTGTGATATATCCTGACACAATCCGTACGCCTATATTTTGTGATTTTTAAAACAGAACTTAACTGTAGAAAAAGTGTCACCATTCTGAAAACCTCAACCGGTTTCATAGATAACACATCTGGTTTTATTGGGTGAAAACAACCACTAAATATCAGTCATACTTTTAGTTTTACTTCAAAAATGACAGTCATCATTGGTTCCATTCAAATTCTAAAAAATAAAAGTAATTATCGGTAGTTTGCTTTTGAACATCGACACAATATTGTGACATAAAATATTGTAAAATCTATCGGCATATTGATATTTTCTTACATCCCATATATATTATTTGTGATTAGATACATGAAATTAACCAAAAATATTCAATAAAACACACTCTGTTTTCCAATATAGTAGTTAAAGGGAAAGTTTGATTTTATTCAACTTGGACCTTATTTTTAGAGCAAATATGTTCAGTTAATCCTCCAGACAAGTTTGCAGCCACATGGAAACCATTGGGAGAAGTATATATCCAGAACTTGTTACTGGAGATATCAACATGGATCATGTTTGTGAGTTTCCAAATTGCACTAACTGAATGACTAACTTCAGCTTCCACAGGCTCCCTTTCTGTAACCTCTGCAGACTACAGCTGGAATGGTGGACGGCTGCAATGTCATTAAAATCTCAGGTTAATGTAAGTTGGAATGAGATGTATTGAAAGCCTGTAGAAACCCAAGAAGCCAATACCTTAGCATTTACCAGATGATCCGAACTCAGAGGAATATCACTGACTATTGATAACAAAACATTAAATGAAGGAGTTTTAGGGCAGATAATGCCGTATGGGGAGCCTAAGTCCCGCCCTTCTAATTCCAGTCCATGGGTCCCTTAAAAAAAGAAGGAGAGTCAATGGAGCGATAAAAGTTATTTTCTGATCCAGTTTGAAATGCAGCGTGGATCGAACATATGATGTCCGTGATTTTTAAAAACCAATTTTGATGCATTTTAAATGCAAATTATTACAATCAAATAAATCCCAAATCACTGGACAAACACATTCAAAATGTGCATCATTAGTTACATTTAGATCGCAGTACAACATATGTGTGATTCAGTACGTAAGACAAAGCGAAGCAGAAAATAACTTATCGCTCCATTGACTTCCATTCATTATTTCTTCAGTTTGGGGACCCACGGGCCGACAGGAAGGGGAGGAGACTTATGCTCCACATTACAGGGGGCAAACCCCTGCCCTCATTAACTCCTATTATATGGTTATTAACTGATCGAGACTGGATATAAACTTCTCCTGAAGGACTCCAAGTGATCCAATTGTTTCTGGGCGAATAAATTAACGCATTATTTGCAAATAAGGTCGAGTTTGAAAGAAACAACTAACTTTTCCTTTAGGTGCTATGTGTCCAATAATATAACCTTTTGTAATTTTGGTACTTCATAAACACTAGACAGTTAAAGATTGTTCATTAGACAGACTGTCTTATAACCAGTTGGCTACTTGACATTAGTGGACGACAAACAGTAAATGATAAAAAAATGACACAAATTTCGCCAACATAGAGCTTTAGACTATCAACTCTATCGAGGATGTCAATAAGCTGAGCCTACTTTGTACCAGGTACACAAGGATGAGAAATACTGATTTTCAGTATAGACACTTGATTTTATAAGTTCAATAATAATATAAATAGTACATTTGTTGTTTTCTATTCAACGGTGAAGAACCTGTTGAAGCATTTTTAGTTAGGTGTAGCTTTAGGTTTCTGCAATATGTTTATCAAGAAAGTAGAAAGAAAAGTTGTTTTTATGTTTTAACATTTACACTTGGGTCAAACAATTTTGAAGTTTTAGTTTTCATAATATTTAGATTGTAGTTTATTTAACATGTCTTGGTTATTTTATGTTTGAAAAAAGATTTTAGCCACCTTAGAAATTACTTGAAAGCTTTATATATCAGAACACAGTTTGCACAATATGTGGTCATTCTATACTTTTTTGAAGTTCTTCTTCTGCAGGGTTTCTGGTACGTGACGAACCAGCCCTATCTAACAGCCATGTCCCTCCCAAATCTCCAACAGTTTGGATTGACTTTGGTTTGTTGTGAAGGGAAAAACTAGAGGCGCATCAATCCCGTTTTAGTGGATATTTCACATTTATGGTTCATCTTTTTCAACTTCACCAACTCCATTATAACCGGCGAATGTTAACCAAGGGATGTTACTTAAAGTAATTAGTTAAAGTTATTCTCTACTTGTATAAAAAAGTAACTGAGTTAAAAACTGATTAATTCTATAATAAAAGTAGCTAGTTACCAGTGAAAGTAACCGTTTGCCTCACTGTAAAAAATGTAAAAAAAACTTGCTATACATCAAAAAATTTGGAATTTTTCTGACCAGTTTACAGAAGTCAATTAAAATAAGTAGAAGAGACTTTCTATATTGCACATTAAGAGACAGCGAGGGGTTTATCCTGCACTTTAACTATTATCTGTAGCTAAATTAAACAGACAATATGGTCCATGGTCAGCTGGTCAAGTACACAACCTGTACTTCCAAGTATTTTGTTAGGAAAAAGAAGGAAACAGATAAAGAATCTAAGGTGTGTTGTAGTCCAGGGGTCACGTGTTAACTGAATATTTTCAAGGTCTGAAGGTTGACTGTATGCATGTAGTAAAAGTAACTGATTCAATGAAAAAAAAACTGGATTTTCATGAGAGCATCTGTGCACCACTGTTGGGAGTGAAGAGGTTTAAGTATAACGCCGTTACTAGTGGCGTTATTTTTTAGGCAACAGTTTAATCAAATGATTTTTCCTATGGTTCGGAACGCTGTTACCATCACTGGGGATGTAAAGTGGCGAGATACTACAATGTGGATGAATGAGGCGCAGTGGTGTCAGGCTTTCTGACAGCCACACTTCAACTGGATGGATGGATACATATATATACATACATACATATATATACATACATACATATATATACATATATATATATATATATATATATATATATATATATATATATACATATACATATATATATACACACCATACCATACCATACCACTTTATTTATAAAGCACGTTTATACACAGCCGAGGCCGACCAAAGTGCTGTACATTAAAACAACAGTAGAAAACACAACCAAGCAATAAAATAGAGAAACACATTAAGATAAGGCAAAACTATGCCACATTAAAAGCCAGAGAATAAAAATGAGCCTTCAGGCGGGATTTAAAAACAGAAAGTGAGGGGGCCAACCTCACTGCCATGGGGAGTTGGTTCCAGAGGCGAGGTGCACAGATCGAGAATGCACGTTCCCCTCGCATCCTCGTTCGAACCCGTGGGACCTGCAGGAGGCGGTGCTCTGCTGACCGAAGTGACCGGCCTGGTAGATATGGCTGAACCAGCTGAGACAAATACGGGGGCGCGTACAAGTAAAGTGACTTAAAAACAAAAAGTAAAATTTTAAAACGAATACGGAAACGTACCGGGAGCCAGTGGAGCCAAGACGGGGGTGACATGCTCCCTTCGTCTAGTGCCAGTCAAAAGGCGAGCAGCCGCGTTTTGTACCAGCTGTAAGCGTGCAGTTGCAGCAGTAGTCGACCCATAAAAAAGAGAGTTTGCGTAATCCAGGCGTGAAATCACAAATGCATGAATTACAGTATGCAAATCACGTTTAGTCAGGATGGGCTTCAATTTTGACAGCCGGCGGAGCTGAAAGAAGCAGGATCTCACCACCTGGCTAATGTGAGAGTCCATCCTTAATTCACGGTCCAGAATCACACCAAGGTTTGTGATAGTGGGTTTCACTAAGCTCGAGAAGCAGGGCGGCAGGACAGGGCTCAATGCAGCGGGCGAGGGGGGAACAAATAAAAGAGCCTCTAACTTAGACAGATTCAAATGTAAGAAGTTGTTAGAGAGCCAGTCCTTGGCTTCATTCAGGCAATCCACGGCTGATTGCAGCGACTCTTGAGGTTTAAAAGAAACATAAAATTGGCAGTCGTCGGCATACAAATGATAAAAGAGGCCATATCGCCTAAAAATAGCTGCCAAAGGAAGGATGTAAAGATTAAAAAGCAAAGGTCCTAAAATAGAGCCCTGGGGGACCCCACACAGGGTTTTTCCTGCGTTCAAATTTGCGTTTTTCCTGCGTTCAAATTTGCGTGGCGGCCGCCTCCACCTAATCTGCTTGCCGTCTCCAGCTTGATATCGCTCTGCCCCCAGCTATGTGGATGTTATTTTAACTGCTGTTGCAGCATTGCGCCACTATGGGGGCGCTGTATCAGCAGCGGTGTACAGGTACCCAAGCTTTACAGTTCTCTTTTACAATATCGCCAATACTTTGCAATTAATGTGCTTTAAATAATTATTATTACATAATATTTGAATGGCTATTTTCAAAGATGTACTGCAAAAACTACACACTGTCACTTTAAATATATATATATTTAAGGTTTAGATTTAGGCATTTAAAAGAAATTATATTTGTCCTTCTTTGACCTTAAGGTTAGGACATAAAACTTGTGGGGTGGTTAAAACTAAAATTGGTTAGATAACTCCAGTTATGGTATGCTATTCTGACAAAGTATGCTGTTTTGTCAGAACACCAGGTAAATATTGTTTTGCATCCAAGCATGTCATGTTAATTTATTTTTTAAATCCTCCTTCTCAGAGTAACAATGGCTTTTAGCGTTACAGGAATAGCTGAGAAAATCAGCCACTACTTCAAAAAACAACCTCGCGAGGAGAGGCAGGAATCCAGGTGAAACATGCAGACAAATGATTATAACAGGTAGTTAGGTAATCATAGTTGTGACAAGATGTGAAAATTGTGAAAAATGCAGGACAGAAAAGTTTCTCAAAAACCACAGAGCCAGTGGGTTTGATAAGCAGTGTCTTAATCAATTTATCCGGCATATATACGTCATTTTAACTGCGAGCGATCCAGTCAACTGCGAAACTAAAGGTAATTTTTCTAAATAAAAGTACTGCAGATTACGAATGCGATCATATTTGTAGATCCTAACAGATTATAGAGATAATATAGAGAAACCTCCTATATTTATTAAATGTGAAGAGTAGATAAACAAAGACGTTCTGCAATGTTGCACTTACCGTTTAAAGATGGAAAAACTACATAATCTAAATGTCAGGGGTTTGGCGGATTTTTTATTTTTTTTACTATGGATGGGTGAACAATATTAATATAATACTTTTGGTTGACTCCCACTTTCCATTGTGTGGAGAGAGTCCAAAAATCTCTCCAACTTTGCGCTGAATGCAGATTATTCTCAGTATCTCAGCATCCAGCGCTCCCAGAGAGAGATTTGATTGGTCCACCTGACACAGCAGATTAGCTGCAGGGACCCGTTCTATTGGAGGACTCTGATCTGTAAATTAAGTTGAAGTTTCTCTGCAAAGAAATGGCAAAAACAGCAAAGGGAACGCATTTTATTGTTGCGCATATTCTTTTTGGGCGAATACGTATAAATTGAGCATCCCCGTTATATATGTGGATTTTTAATGTCTGCCATTTGAGAAACAAAACACGTAATCCTTTGGCTTTTAACTGTTATTAATTGAATAAAGATCCAATTTTAAACACCTGTTTATACTTTCAGGGATTATTGTGATGAAACGTGAAACAGAATAATAATAATAGGCTATGAATAGTTCATAATTAAATAATTAAAGTTAATAATAATAGTTAACGTCTGGCTGCCAGATGTGTGGATAAATCCCTAAAACCTAATACACTTTCAGTTTAAAGTTCGCACCTTGTATTGTATATTGTTTAAATAAAAGAATGCTTTAACAAGATAATTATATTCTTATCAGAACACTTAACTAAAAAATATGTCTTTAAAAAAAGTGAGTCAGTTGAATACACAGAATACATGCATTTCCTGGCTCAATTTGAGCCAGGAAAAACCCTGTGTATGTAATATATATATATATATATATATATATATATATATCATGCAATATTTCTTAGTAAAATGTATCAGTAAAGTATTATTTTTCATCATTAGCTTCCAGTTCATGACGAGGTGACAGCAAATCAGTCTTAAATGTCTTACTACATCCGGTTGAATAGTGCTTTGTTTACTATGCAATATTACAGATACATAGATTTGCAGAACGTAATGGACGAATGTTTTTTACCCACATTTCTCCGTCTTAGTTTTACACTTTAATGAAAACTGTAATTATGTGTACGACATTTACTTTTTGTAGATTTTTATATTTCTGCATACAGCTTCATTCTTATTGAGTCAAGTTCAAATAGCTTATCAAATGTTCTAAAACTATATGGCGTTTGTTATTCGTTACTCAGTTACAAAAATATTTGACATTATAGCTATTATTGAATCAAACTGTGTTATAGAACGGAGAAATAATCTCACTTTTTTGAGTAACTAACTACATTACCTTTTGGGAAAAATTGTAACTATAACCAAATACTTTTTTAAGGCAAGATGCCCAAGACTGCTGAGCATTAGTGCTGTGTTGAAATAAAATCAACAATCGATTCTTATAGAAATCTTATCGAATTAGTTTGCAAGTTCAAAAATCTATTTTCTTTTTTACAATATTTTTCCCTTTTTACAGCTAAAATAGGAGCAGAAACTCCAGAGGGCCAATCTAAGTCTGGTGTCTGAAAAGGTTAAATCAGTTTCCTGCAGTGAAGCGTTAATCACAAAGTGTTAAGTTATTGAATTAATTATATAGTATAGCATATAGTTAAAATAACAGCTCAAAAAACTGTTGTTAATAGCACTGACTCTTATCAATATTGAACTGGATCAGACTGAATCGAATCAGATGGAAGCAGCTTGTAAAAATCGGTTCTAATTCTTGAGAATGAGAATCCAACTGAATCTTGAAATTTGAATCGATACCTGAAGGCCGTACAGCAAAGTCCGTGTGCTCTGAAGAGTTCCAGAGGGACGCAGCACATCTATGTGACACATTTCTGCTGCCTAACTACTGATGCAAAGAGAACACAGGCTGCTGGATTTCCTCCAGCTGAAGAATTCAAACAAGCCCGTGTTTAAAGAATTCTGATCAGTTTAATTGGAGAAATGTTCCCCCCGATTTCAAAACTGTGGCTGAAGTATGGTTCAGCTTCTCGTGGAGCGTTCAGAGTAAGGCAGTTTGGTCTATCGATTTATACAAACACGCCGCATTGAACGTTCAGTAGTGGTAGCAGGATTGTAACAATGGCAACAGTAATTAGTTGGATTACAGAGTTACTGAGAAAAGAACGCCGTTCTGACCAATAGGGAAATGTATTGGCAAGAATCTGGTGTATCACATTAATGAGGGGACGATACGAAATATCACAATATATATACAATGTATATTGTTCAAAATGAATTTAACTGTAAAAAATCTGTCTCAGCATTTTAAACACAAAAACCTTTTTCATCGATAACAAATCCAGTTTTATTATTACATCTAGTTGATCCACTGGAAGCAAGAGGGTGAAAACAGCCACCAACTATCGGTCATACTTTTCATTTTATGACAAAACTTGATTCAAATTTGCAAAAAAGAAGAAGAAAAAAAAAAAACTCATTTTGAATATGAATACATTATTGTGGCATAAAATATTGTGGTATATTGGCATATTGATATTTTATTGCATCCCTAATTAACAACACCGATTATAAAAACATAGGAGCCACCAAGTTCTAGAGGTGTTTGAGGTAGCTTGGCATCAAAAGACTATCTTTTGCCATAAATTAATAAATCTAGACCTTCATCCAATTTTATTACACTTTTAAAATAGCTTTTTTTTTGTTCTGATTATGTAAGGGTAAAAAAAACCAAAAAAAAACCCACACATTTTTCACTATTTTTACTTCCTCATCCTCAATCTGCAGTGTCCAGTCTTCTAAAGTCAGAGTCTCAAACATCGCCCTGATTGGATCAAACTGGCACACAGGTGGGTCACATTTACAGAAGCCATTAACTGCAGACGATGTTCTTCTTTTCTAAACAAGGTCTTCTGCTGGGTACGTTTAATTTAAGATGATCTGTTTTACTAAGTTTGTTTGTTTGGAACACAGGCACACATCTAAAACATGCAGAACATCTGTGTCTGAGGACTGGAGGTGGACACCAGGGGCTGAAATGCAAAATCAAACCAAAGGGAAACATAAGATGAAGGCTTTACCTGTAACAGCTTCATTTAACCAATCAGGGAGACCAGAGAGCAGCGGACTTTAACAACCAGAACTTTATCAAACAGGATTTATTAATAACAAGGACATTAAGGTGTTAATAAATTCAACAGAACATAAACATAAACCATTCCTCTATCCTGCTTATGTTATACTATTGCGCCCTCTACAGTTAACGTTCAGTGCTGCAACCCAGCAGAACATCTATGAGTCGTGAATTTGTGGAATGCAGGATGACAAGGCAGCGATTAGGATGACAGTCCAGGAAGACAGAGGTAAATATAGAGAGATGACTCGGGGATTTTATAGTGTAATGACATCCCCCCCCCACCCCGCACACACACACAGGGAACCTGGACCTGTGTGTTTCACACAGAGCAGAGCTAAACAGGACGTCCGGTTTAGTTTTACTGCTTGGCAACGTCCAGTCAGAGATGCGTTCCTTAAGCTGCCCTCTGATGATTTCATCCTGCCCTGCTTCAAGACGACCCAAACCAGCGACGCTGACTCAGACCTTCCATTCCTCAACTATAACAGGCGCCAGACAAGTCCATCCATTCAGGAAACGGGGTTTACATCCGACTATGAGTAGACTGCACAGCCATGTCAGACGGGTCAGCACAGCTGCTGGGAGCCGGTGTGAGCGGGCGCTTAGATGATTGAGGTCGACGGTGAAATGGGTTCAAGGCCATGTGTGGCTGTAAGAGAACCCTGCGGTGCTGCCGTTTGTGTGCTCAGGGCGAGGACCAATCAGGAGGTTTGAGTGATGAAAGGCACGATGCGTCACACAGCCAAACCCTCAACACCGCCCCCGCTTTCTGCCCCGATAGCCTGCAGATACCCAGGAGTCAGAGTGAGTGAGGAGCTTTATGGGACCCACAGGGAGAGTCAACGGTCCACATTTCTACGTCTGAGGACAGAATTATTACTGACAAAGCTCTGGATCACATTTGTCATGTAACAGTCAATTCTGTAGCCAGTCTTCTGGATCAATTTTTATGTGCAGGAGATAAAATGTATTTGTCAAAGCAGACATGGCTTCGAATAGGCTGACATCAGGTAAACTGGGCCACCTTTTTTCAACTACAGAACAGTCAAATTAATTGGCTTTTTTACAGAACATTTCTGCCAACAATTAGACTTTTTTTTTTTGCTGACTTTGTCTGTACAAAATGAAAAGGCTAGCGGTCTCAAACGTTTCCTTCCCTTTATATGATGTCCCTTTATATCTAGAATAAAGGGGAAATACCTGGAGATACTTTGTTCCACCTGGAAGCAGAAGTTGGACAGCTGATCAGAGTGAACAAACCGAGTTAATGCTCCCCTACCAACTTTAGAAAAAGGAAGAGCTAACGTCAACTTTTACTTCAAGAATTTACGACATATGAAACTACTTTTGTCCTCTGGACATGTCCGAACCGTTTTCTCTTATTTTATCTCCAAACAATTCAGCTTGAGACGTTCCCCCTGATCTAGCCTCATGTTCCACACAACCCTGTTTTACACTTGTTATTTTAGCTGCATTATTTCATTAAAATAATCACGGTTGACAAATTGTTTTAAAGAAAAATGCCATACAAAAGTTAAATACAGAACAAATTCTAGGACCAGATAACGCACGCACCAGAGCCACAGAGACACACCGACACAGTAATACATACCCTCCCTCTTACACACACACACATTTACATCAGCACAGCAAGACACTCACTCACACACACTCTATACCCCCAGGTCCAGGTACCAGTACCCCAGCAGAGCCACCTGCCCCCACATCCAGCAGACAAACCCCGTAGTTCGCCCTTTTTACAGCTAAAATAGGAAGGAATAGTCCAGACAGACATTTAAAGTCGTGTGTCTTAAAGGGTTAATACAGTTTCCCCTGGTGAACTGCTGCTTGCCTAGTGTTGAGTCACTGAATTAATAAGGCATATAATTAAGATAACAGAAAAAAAAAAGTTTAATAGCGCTGATAGATATTAATATTTAACTGGATCAGACTGAATCGTGATAACCGATTCTAACACTTGAGAATCATAATCGAATCGATTCTTGACATCTGAATTGATACACATCCCTGCTTCCTAGCTGTATATTCCACACGCAAGTGGCAGAATGCTGCGTTTTTCGTATTTGTTGTTAAAAATCTTCAACAAAAAAAACATGTTGTAGCTTCCAAAAAGGAAGAGGATGTTGAAAAATGTGCGCATTATTTTTCCCAGCAGGGGGAGAAACCTTCTCTGAAAGTTGCTCATCTCCAAATGACCTCACAGCGCGTTCAGAAGCGCCTCGACATTCATGGTGCAGGAAGATCTTAGAGGGTTTCTTACCAGGATTTTCCATCACAATGTCCAAAACTCAGCCGTCAGGACCTGAAACAGATGGACAAGATCAGCTGCTGTGGAATATACAAACCCTGACAGCGTAACTACAGTGCTCTCTGCACCTTGTTAGTTAGATTGTGTTTATGATAATATGGGTTTTAGATCATATAATAGAACAGCATAGAAATACACAATCACTATATTTTTAGTGGCTAAACTGTAAGCAGAATATGAGTGACACTAATATTGTAGATCATAACCACCAAAAATGTTTTACAGTTCAAGTAATCTCAATAAAAGAGTAAATGAATAAATCGTTAGCCCTTAGGAAGGTGAAAGCTGTAGAGTATTATTTATTAGAGACATATTCATGTTTTCCTCACCGCCATCCAAAAAGCTAAATATATTATTGGGGTGTATTAATACGCAAACCTGCAAATTATGCCACCAAATACTGAATAACCACCAAATACTGCACCCCAAAAAGCCTTCTGTGATACTAATAATGTGTGTTCAGATATTGTGAAGCGGATGAATAGTGCGTGATCAAAGGTTACGGTCTTCACGGCCTTTTGTTCTCTTTTACATCATAGCTTCAGTGTTTTTGTGGACAATTAGCCCCATATTATCTTTATATTTATAGTGATATAAAATAGCTTTTGTTTTTATTAGATCACCATTTATAGTAATCAGATAACAGTGAGAGAACGATGCAGAGGACCAGCACTAAGGGTCTCATGGTTGGGACTGGACAGCCTCTAGGTTTTTTTATGTCACAACAAGGTCTAGACTGGGAACGACACCATTTTATGCAAACCGATACGATGGCAATACTTCTACCACACACAAACACACACAAAAAAAAAGCTGGAGACGGGGTTTATTTTTTTCTCTTGTTAAAACAAATGATTTTGAATGGGATAAAGAATAAAGTGTTAATATAAATGTAAAAATGAAAATTTCAAGTGGAAAATAAACATTTTCTGTGAAATGATTGCAGACATGAGTACATTAGAAGGATATCGGCTCCAGTACCAATATCGCAGGATAGCTAGTCTAGAATAGACTACTCTAGAAAAGATAGGTTAGGGCAATGAAACAATTTTACTGATTAATGGCATTTTCTGTTTTGAAGATTTAACTTCTGGAAAATCCCCCCCAAAATCCAGAATTTATTTATTTTAATTTATATTACACAAGCACTACTTGGACTTCCTCAGGTCAGAGGGATGTCAATCCACTCAGAATCTGCCCTCTTGCTCTACAAGGATTCTTTACAGCTTTTTTTAGCTGGTTTAAGGTCAGCTCTGGCACAGGACGAATGAAATAAAAGTCAGTTTTTGAGAATGTTTTCGTCACTTTCAATTCGTCTTTAAGAAAGCACAGGTCGAAAAACGCGTTTAAGTATAACGGCTGTTATTGTTTTAGGTAATGGAGTAATCCAGTTTTCCTATGATTGCAACGCCGTTACCATTACTGGGGATGTAAAGTCGTGCGTTACTACAACGCACCACCACATTGTTGATTGACGCGCAATGATGCCAAGCTTTTTGACAGCCACACTTCAGCTGCAGGGGGAGACAGAGAGCAGGTGTTGGTGATGACTGCTGGGTGGCCGGATACCCTGAGCTCTCTAGCTGCACACTGTAATGCTGCGTTCACACCGCCCCAAACGACAGCGGCAAAATTACATGTATAGTTTACGGTAGAGTCCGTCAGTGTCTCTGCAGCGCGTTGTGTGCGTTGGCTCCGTCAACTTTACAAGCGTTACCTGCGTTTCAAGCGGCAACGCGGCAAAAGCAAGCTACGCCGAAGTTCAGCTAGCTGAAATTTTGACGGACTTGACGCAGTGCGGCAACAAATCAGAGCGTCTCACTGTAGTGACGTCACCCGACGTCGACAATGTCTAGCCAATCACAAACCGCTAGTGTTTAAAACATCCGGCAGAGAAAGTGCTTTGCGAGCTTCAGCTTAAAATTGTATATGCGTCAAACTACATGCGTTGGGAGCGCTGCTTGATGCAGACTAAGTGTGCCGTCTGAACCGCGGTGAACTTCGTTTTAAGTTGGATATTTAACAGACATCTGTTTCATTCAAGCAGAGACCCCCACCAACATTTCACAAAAATATTGAGAAATTGACGCACAACACCCGAGGAACATGACACACCAATTTATAAAACAAAAAGTTTGTAATATTTCCTCTAAATTTGTTCTCTTTAAATGCGTGATTTTCTTCAATAGCTTCCAGTTAATGCGGCACCAAATCAAACTTGAAATGTTTTACTACATCTAAAGATTCCGTCAACAATTTATTTGACATTTGAATACATATATTTTATATTAATATTTTACAGTAATATTTCAGGTTTTCCTTCAATAGCTTCCAGATCATGTGACCAGGTGACACAAAATTAATCTATAAAATGTCTTCTTACCACTAATTGGATAGTGCTCTATTTACTGTTCAATATTAGCCTACAGATAGAGAGATTTGCACAACTTAATGGACAGATTTTCCCTTTATTTCATTTTACGCACATTTATCTGTTTTAGTTTTGCTTTTTAATGAAAAGTGTGTGATTATGTACGTCCAATATTTACTTGTTGTATATTTTTATATTTCTGCATGAAGCTTCAATTATATTATTAATTATTACATTATTAATTAATGAATGAGTCAAGTTCAAATACGAAATGTTCTAAAATACTGTATATGGTGGTTTTTGTCCGTCATTCGGTTATAAAAGTATTTTATATTTATAGATATTATAAAACTTGAGTGCATTATAAAACATAGAAATAACGTCGGCTACTTTGCCGAGTAGCTAATTACTTTTACAGTGAGGTAACTAAGTAACTAACAATTACTTTTTGGAAAAAGTAACTTGTAACTATAATTTGTTTTTTTAATGCAAGATGCCCGACACAAATAGAAAATCAGAGTCAGTATGAAAATAAATCAGATATAGTTCTGAAGCCATTGGAATAGGTGACTGAAACTCTGCATAAAGACTTCCTTTATGGATTCTCCTGTAAAAGCTGGTAAATAGTTTCCTGCAGCTTTAAGAAGCAGCCAAAGAGATCATAGGTACAAGGACAAAACAAACAGCTGACAGAAAGAAAATTATGTTAGTTTTTTTTTTGTCCGTGTGAAGACGGCATGATAGCCGTTTCAAGGTTGCTCTTGTTTCTAATTGGTTTAAATAAATACAAAAACAGTGGGCGGGACTCCAACGTGATGACATCAAAGGTTGGTTTTGGCAGCAGTATCTAACTGCTCTTTATAGAGTAGAACCCAGCCTGGGTGACTCATGTAGCAGGAAGCTCTTACTAGGAAATCAATTTCAGTTAAACACAATGAAATGATGGGTTCATGTAGAATGACTGAGGATCTTTGGTCCCAACTAAAACCTCTCAGTCTGCTTAAAGCTTTTACGTTCCAGTGGATTTTTTTTTTTTAAAAGAAAGGGGGAATATGCAACAACCAAATGCATGACACACAAAGACAACATCAGTTTGTGTATTTAGCTTCCTTAAAAAACAAAAACAAAAAAACCCTGCAGAGTAAGCAGTTTCTAAGGCGTAGTAGGATTATATTTTGCCATTTCCTCAAAAAATTTCGGCCTGGAAATGCTCTGCTGGTAGACAATCAACAACATCAAATACAAAGTGTTCCATCTGTTCTGCTTCAGTCAGCGTTGTGTTGGGGCGCGCCTCTGCCTGAACCTGGACAGCTCCGGTTCAGTCGAGCTCGTTCGACAAGTCTCTCTGTTCAGATGTGAACACTGGGAACGCAGTCACAATCCTCAACCACGACAGAAACAGCACAGTGCTAACTTATTCCATGATATTCTATTTGAAACAACAAAAAAACTAAATCTGAACATATGATGTTAACTGATTTTTTTCCCCAACAATTACCACAAAGGGCTTATGTTTTATTCAGCGTTTTCAATCAGCTGTAGAGGAGAGAGAAGCTGATACGCAGGTGGACTCACTAATAATTCACCAGATAAAGTTCAGGCCGTCTGCAGGACTCGAGTGTCCACCCTGCGATTGTTTTCGCCCGCGGCTCAAACAGAGCAGAGTTAATGTGCAGCCGCTCGCTGGCGTGCAGAGAGGAAAACCGGTCAGTGGCGTGTGAAAGAGGACAAAACATGCACGCTCACTCCCAGCCGGCCCGGCCCGGCCCGGCCTGAGCGGGAGGGATGAGCCGTCACCTCTAATGTTGTCAGGGAGAAAAACGGAGGGAATCAGGTTTGTTTCTGCAGGAAGAAACAGAAGAAGAAAAAAGTGTTGAGCACAAAGCTGTAAACGGCAGGCAGATTTTCAGGTTTGGTAATGGGATCCAGCGGCAGTATTGCTGAGAACAGAACAACCTGTTTACAGTCATCAGTGAGAACAACCAGGAGAGCTGACAGAACGTAAGCTAAGCACAACTAACAGAGGTCCAACAATCCAGAGCTGGGCCACACGCCATCAGATCTATGCTGAGATATAATCTGAAGCATGTGCAGCGGGGACATTTTTTCAGATGGTGATCACCGGCCTCCAGCTACGCAAAACCTATCTCATTGTAGTGAAAAAGAGCATTTCCACGGAGCAAGTTCACAGTCCATCTACATAAATAACAAAGTACCACAGGATACAGAAAATGTAGAACATCCGGTTTTTCAAAATAAATCAGTAAAGACAGACTAGATTTTTCTTTGTATGCAAAGCTATATTAATCTTATTTAAATGTAGACACATATATGTTATCTAAAATATTTGTGTGTTTATACATAATTTACACACATAATTAAATCAAAACTTGTTTTAAATTTATTTAATTCTGCAATGTTGTCATTTCCTGCAGTAGGTGTGTGTGTCCAGAAGTACGTCTTCATATATGACGGAACAACAGGAGGGCAACATGGATGAAGAGAAGCTCTTTCTGTTAGTGGACATATCTTGATAAAGAATATTAATAAAGAGAAGTAGATTAAGCTTTTGTTTTCTGTTTCCCTTCCGAGTATGAATAGTTATGATCTGCCATTCCCACGCGTGGGTCTTTGAGGCCCTCTGGGCTCCTCCAGAGCGGAGCTGAGCGGAGGTGGGGCGCATGGAGTGGAAATTAATAACGGCAGTGAACCGCTGCATGTAGTGGAATTAAGGGGTTAGTCCCGCCCCGGTTGCCAGGAGATACATCATCAGCGTGTTCCAATGTTCATGTGCTACCGAGGCGTCTTTCCTCCGTTTGTCTGCCGTTTAGCTAACTGATTAAGGGTAAATGGGAGGTGCCTTGTTGCCTTCCCTCGGTCGAAAATTTCCCAGAATACAGCACGGTATTTTCAAAAATGTTAAAAATGTTAAACATTCAAGAAGTCGTTTCTTTAATCTATTGTTTAATTACCTAATGGCGCATTCACACTGCCCAAACGTCAGCATCAGCAGGGTTAAATGTTAAGGCTACGGCTGAGGCTGTCAAATGGAGCATTGAAGTCTCTGCTTGCGTCAACTTTTCAAGCTTTTCCTGCGTTTCCAGCTTCAAAGCGCCAATCGCCAGCAAGTCAGTCTTAAAGCTCTTGACACAGCCTGGCAACCAATCAGAGGCAACCAATCAGAGCGTCTCGCTGTAGTGATGTAGCCCGATGTCGACGTTGCCTAGTCAACCACGATCCATTAGTGTTTAAAACATCTGGCAGAGACAGGCTTTGGAAGCTTTGGTTTAAAATGAATCTGCTCTGTTTAAGCGTCAAACTAGTGGCTTTGTGAGCGTCGCTTGGCGCTGACAAAACCTGCGGTCTGAACGCACCTTAAGCCTCATCAGGCAGGTAATCAAACATTAACTGATACTAAACTGTTTGGCTATTATTATTTTCCTGACTGACAGATGATGCTCTGATCTTAACGATTTCGATCAAAATTATTAATCTCATTAATAATCTGCCTAAGCGTTTATATGTTTCTGAGAATTCTCCCTTTCCAGATACTTTACAGCAGAAAAGCAAAAAAGTATAGAATGCCATTGCTTTCCTGATCACTGATTTATAAATTAATATTGAACAAAAATAAAGTTGTACACATCTGAAATAACAAGCTCAAGCCCAAGACATTTCATTTCCATTAAATAGAAAACAACTAACTTGAAACTTGCAATATCTAGTGTAAATACGATCAGCGGTATTCATCCTCCATGCGTACCTGGTACAAAGCACATACAGCAGGCTAGTATAGTCAATATCTCAACTGTTGACTAAATGTATATGATTTCTACCTTATATTGTTTATATCAGCCACTACTACAACAATCAGTACATGTTCTCCACCCTAATCAAGCATAATTTCTCTGGGACATCTCTCATCTCTTTATTGCTACATTTCAGATATTATGACAGAAGCTTTGATGGTGTTGCACCTCATTTACAAGCAAACCACATATTGCACATTTGGAGTCAGCAGCTGCTTCACAGATCTGGCTGTTTTTGCCAGAGAGGCTCAACCTGTGTTCTACGCTTCATGACTTCTAGAGGTTTATAGATATAGCTCTCTTTTAAAAACGTTCATGTATAACATTAGTAATTCTGCCTTTCAGTTTCACATTCCAGTTTAAAGCAATTATATACTATTTACTATTTACAGAGGACAATAAAGCAGCTTAAATCAACCGCTATAATAGTGGTGCTTTGCATACTGTGTTACTGTAGTAAATGATGCACAGATCATCTCTTCTCTTCTCCTTTTCAAAGTGTGCATTTGATTTCAGGTAAGACATTAACAGCTCAAACCACTTAAAGTCCAATTTTGGAAGAAAAAAAAAAGTATCTTTCATGTACAGAATAATGAAGCAAAGCTAAAAGAGGCTTCATATCTGTTGCACAATAGGAGGAATGTGGATAATTGAGGTGCTACAACTAAAAAATTGCCATGGCGATATTGATTAACCCTCCTTATCTTGACTCTTCGTTTTAGCATTACACCAAATTCCAACCGCTCTTCATGAACTTCAGCACTTAGTTGCTGAAAACAAAACAACTGACTCTGGTTGTGGGAACTGAAGGACGCTCGGCTCCACCCAGCAAGACCAAATGGGTTTCAACGTACGGCTAAAACCAGACGTTTGCAAACATCACATGAAGGCACACATCCAAAAGTCTATCCACTCCCAATCTTTATTGATACATTATTTCTATTGTCTAATTGCCACAATAAACGAGAGAAATAATATTCCAAGAGTTTTTACAAAACCTGAATACAACCAACATTTTTTGGGGGGTCAAACATGTTCCAGCAGCCCGTCTCCCGGATTTGCTGGAGTTCTGGCCCATTCCTTCAGAACTGAGAGATCTGAGTCAGGTTTGTCGGCCGCCTCGCTAACACACACTTTTACAGATCTGCCCACAAATTATGGGATCAGGACTTTCTGATGACCACACCAAAACATTTCTATCCATCAGTGTTCTATAAACTTACAGTAGATTTTTGGAGAAGGACCCATATAAGAGAAGACTAATACACAGAAATACTGAAAATAGTGGTGCTATGTTGTGGTCAGACTAATGTTTAAAAAAAACAGAGCAAATCTCTGACATTTATTTATTACTGGAAACAAACCCATTTTGAACACTTTGGCGTTCCATAGTTTTGTACAGGCCATAGAGCTATTATAACTTGTTTTAAAACAGCTATAATATGTCCCCTTAAAAAAAAATAACTGAACTTAACAGAAGCGCTTACACTTTGTACAAGTTGAAATACGTCCGCATTTCACACAGGCAAAAGAGCGAGGCTTCTGAAGCGGGTAACAAGGAGGCGGAACACATTGCACCCAGCTGTTGGTTTCAGTCTGCGTGTCGGACCTGGAGACATTAACCGCCTCAAGAAGAAGCTCAGATCCTAGACTATCTAGGGAACACACGCAGAGCCTGCTGCTGCGGTAAACACACCAACACAGGGTTCCTAAACCATTCTTCAAGTCTTATTTTATATCCATTTATATAAAAATATTAATAGCCGTTTCCTGGCCTATTACAGAGCTCTACCGGCAGAGGAAAAAATAAAGAAAAATCCTTCAGCTTGTGTTCATTTATTTCTCAGGGAGATGTGGAATGTGTAAAAGACGACGACAAGCCAAGCAGTGTGAAAAATCAAGAATATTTCAGGAGGCCACAAGAAAGTTGGTTATGTTGGTTTTTTTTCATTACCAAAGACGTCACGTGTTCTTGGTATTTTCACCTCCCTAGGGCTTTGTTGCGTTCTCAATTATTGGTTCCGCCACTATTTATTTATGCTGCATAATTTCTTTTAAAAAATCGTGGTTGACAAATTAAACTTGATGAAAAATGCGATACGAAGAAGTTAAATGCAGCACCAATTTTCAGACCACCTATCCAGATTCAACACTTGTTAAAGTTTTTATAAGGTGCTATTTCCAAATTCATTGATTTAATGCGTTTCAGGTTTTTATAAGAGCCTGTAGGGAATCCTGCAACATAAGAAGCTGTAGATCGTTGTAGCTTCTGGGACTGAAGAATCACGGCGTTTTCCAGAGACTTCCCATCCCTGCTCCTGTTATAAAACTATCGCGAACCCTTCACGACAGAATGGTTAGAAAAAACTTGTATTAGTAGCACTGCAAATCCTGCATCAGAGCAGTGCATCTGTACTTCTCCAAACTTGTAGAACTATCTGAAGATCATCTCTGAGGATCTCATTCCATCCCAGTTAAGAAAAAATCCCTTCCGCTTCTGTATCACACACATTCCAACCCAGCAAAGACGGGTTTGATCTTACTTTGGGTTTTTTTATTTTTTTAGGCTGGAATGTGCAATGTGCTGGAATGCACAAGTTAACATGACATTAGTTGCTCCTTTTTATCCAGTGCTGGTAGCTCTTGTTTTTTTGACATAATCCCATGAGTTCCTAGTTAGATCGCTAGGTCCCCCCCTCTCTGTTGCGCATTTCACAATTGAAACAAACAATAATCCATTGTGCTGAGGTCGTTCTGCAGAGCTGGCATCACTAAATGAGGTGCTGAGCAGCAATTTGCATGAAACAGAGAGAAAGAGAGAAAGAGAGAGAGGGAGCGTTGCGTGGATTTTCAGCGAGCTGTCCACAGATTGCTGATGATGGCCCACAGATCTGATTATATAATTCCCAGTGTTCCACAGCACTGCACAAGTTTCACTAAAAGCATAACTAATTTAATCTGATTCTGCCCACTGACCCCCCTTTTGACTCCATTTGATTTTCTCCCAACGATTCTACTTTTTTCAAGAGAAACTAAAACATATCTCAACCTGCCTCTCCTTCCCTAACGTCTCCGTCTCGTTCTCCCAAACTCCACACCGAGTTATTAGCTCGGTCAGATATAAAATAAACCGGTCGGCATACAAAGCGCCACAAACACGACTGACCTGAATTCTCTGCCGTTTGTTTAGAAAAAGTGCAACAACAAGCGGCTTCCCTTTTGTCTCCCAGGCTGAGGCTGTGCAGTCCCTGTCGGGTGTGTTGCTGTTTTCAGGCAGCAAAATAAAAGCACAGAGTGCCTGTCAGAACAAGAAGAAGAACGAGGGGCTGACGAAGAGCTGGAATGCGTGGCCAAAAAAAAGAAGAAAAAGAAAAAAAAAGACCGGTTTGTTGCTTATAATTTACACCGCCATCATCTCAGTTTCCAAACATGTCGGGGAATCCTCAAGTACACGGTTAGAATGTAGAACAGGGGTCTGCAACCTCTACCTACCAAAGGGTCTTTTTGCTCTCAATCCAGCCAAATAAAACTCATTTAGAGCCGCAAATGTTAGGTGACTTTTAAAATAGGTAACTTAAAATTAGGACGCTCTGATTGATCAACACAATAGATCGATTAAATTAATAAAATTTTCAGTTTATTAAGATTTAATTTTTGGAAAAATTAAGATTTTTTTTATACCAATGCACTACTTTGACGTATGTCAGTAGAAGGTCCAAAGAGTGCTGACCTGAGTGTGTGGGTCCCTTCACCTTCTGAATAAAGACAACTGAGTCTAAGTAGGGCTGGGCGATTAATCGATTGTAGTGATTAATCAAAATTTCTCTTTATGAAGATTACATTTTTTTGATAGATTTTTTTTTTCACAACTTTTTTATACCGATGCACTACTTTGACTTTCGTACCTCAGACTGATGTCAATTTGCCCTGGACGTAACTTCTAGTTTTACAAGGATACTTTCCGGCTTGTTTTTAATGGACTTCAGGTCAGTACTGAGACGAGGTGATTGAAATAAAAGCACGTTTTTAAAAATATTTATCATCACTTGCAAATTCTTTTTAAGAAAACACAGCTATAAAAAAAAACTATTAAAATTGGAAATTAGATTTGGTATGAAAAAAATCGGAGATTACATTTTTAAGTCATATAGCCCAGCCCTTCTTAAAATATGTTTTCTTTAATACAGAGCCAATGTTTTATTTTTGCTTTTAGGTTTAAAAGAAAGAATAACATAAAAGTTAATCAAAAAAGTGGATGGAATCATTTTCCTCTATGAGATTTTGATATTTCTGGCAAATTAGGTAAAAATACTCATAGTATCAAACATGACTTAAAAAATATATATATTCAAAGATATTGTTATTTTGTGTTATTCTGTCATGGAAATTCAAAAACAATTATTCGATGAAAAACACAAAACACTCACATAAAATCAGAATTTGTTATTGAAAAAAAAAAAACAAGCCATGGTTCCTGAGAACCTTTTGTGGAAGGTTTAAAGAGTCACCTGTGGCTCCAAAGCCACAGGTTGCAAACCCCTGATCTAGAACGATGAACGTAGATATTCAAGGTGACAAGGTTATGAGTAGAATGTCATCTGCGATAAACACGCACCGTCTCTGATTCTAGAAACAAAATGTTAAGTGAAAATTAGGGCTGGGTATCGATTCAATTTTCAAGAATCAATTCCATTCAGATTCTCAAGAGTTAAAATTGTTTATCACGATTCAAACCAATCTGATGCGATTTTTTGAACTGTTCTCTTAATTATACGCCTGTAATTCAATTAAGTAAGAGTTTACCAGCAAAAGACAGTATTAACACTTTCAAGAACAAAGCCTTAAAATGGTTGTCTGGATTTTTTTCTTCAATTTTAGCTATAAAAAAAACATCTAACCGATTTTTCAACTTGTGAATCGATTTAATTCTAAGAATTTTTAATGGAATCGATTCAGAATTGGTTTTTTTAACACAGCCCTAACAAAAATGGGTTGAATCTGAAAGAAAACAAAGAAGACGAAAAAAGATTCAAGGATTTTAAGCTTGTACGGACAGGATTAGTCGGCTAAAGCATAGTTTTAATAACTACTTAGGAAGCTACTCTGGTTCTAACAAACCCAAGGCTGCATTTAGCATCTGATCCAACCTTCTTATTAGGAGCTAAACCCAAAGAGTGTTTCACTATATTTGATCAGATTTAGAGCAAAAATCTAAAACAATTTGATCTGTCCAACCTGAATTAGATTACTCTACATTGGTGGATTCATAACAGACACATCCGTCTCTGATCCAGTTTAAGGTTGTCTATAACTTAATACTGCCTGGAAATCCCCACAGCTGGTGCTTCCACAAATAGACTCAATCTCTCCATCACAAACTGTAAACTGTGCAGTGAAGGTGTGACTAGTTAAGGCATTTTAGGTCGTGAATTAAATATGACCATAGATAGCCCAGGTTTTCTCCCCAGCCTCGAATCAGACGCCTGATTCAGCTCATCAGTCAGCTAACAGGTTAGGTAACTTCCGAAGCTCCTGACTTATTTAGCTTCGTCTTAACACCAACTACAGAAAGAGGAACAGTTTGGAGTACAGAATTCCGATAGAAATATTTCTGTTTCGACTTTAAAAAAATTGTTAGCTGGTTACAATGTGATTTCTTACAGCAATAAAGGTATACGTATAATCCCTGGCCGCTGCTAGAGCTAAGTAAACCAGCAACAGGTGGCTACATATTGTCCCACTCCTGCCGCTGCTATGACAGCTAACGTAAATAGCTCCCCCTCTTCTTACTTCTGTTCACTATGCAGTACGGTGCACAGCAAATACTCACCCTCTCTAGTGCGTACTTCTACTGAATGAAAATGGACCCTAGAGACCCGGAGACGGAGTTTTCCCACCGGTGTCCTGGTTACTCCTGACACTTGTCGCTGCTGTCCATTTCCTCGCACACAGCTCAAGGCGGAACTAGCTCCCAAGAATTCTGTTTGAGCCAAATTAGTTCACTAAAGTGACTTTGAGACGGAGAAAAAAATAAGAACAGCCTAAATACGTTCCCTGAAAATTGCGCAAACTTCTTCTGAGTTCATTAAATTAGAGTATTCAAACTTTTTCTGTCGACAATTTGCTGTCAAAAGGTAGTGGACGTTAACCTCGGAGGAAAGATTACACAGTGATGCGCATGCGTACTTCTTCAGCGAGAGGGGGGGGGCTGCTGCAGCCTGCAGCACCTGAGGTCTGAGCACGCGCCGCGGGTGCGGCGCCGGGTAACCACGTGACCGGACATGTACAGGAAATGATCCCTCACGGGTTAAGTTTGTGTTGAAAGTGGTTTAAAAAAGGTAAAAGGGTGGTTAACGTTTGGCCATGATTTTTTTTAACACTGTTAGTTTAAATTAACATATTTTATTTTATTGTTTTTTTATTATTATTATTATTACTGTGGGGTTTTGCTATCTGTTTAAAGACTCTGTTTGAAGACTGTTTAAAACTCTTAAAGAGTTGGACTCTTTGTAGAGTCCTTGAATGTCATTAAATGTGCGTATGAATAACATTATTACTATTATTATAAAATTTAAAAAATAATAATGTTATAGATAAAGTACATCTCTTTTCACTTGAAGGTTGACCGAGCATAGCCTAATACTCATCAGTTTATCATTGTCAACATCTAATATTGTTTACATTTGATATTAATTTGTATCAAAGGTATTCTTCCACTGTGGGGGAAAGAGGACGATTTTTAAATAATGAATTTCCATTTTATTGCATGACATAAGTATTTGATCACCTATCAACCAGTAAGAATTTTGGCTCCAACAGACCTGTTAGTTCTTCTCTAAGAAGCCCTCGTGTTCTCCACTTATTACCTGTTTGAACTCGTGGCCTGTATAAAACACACCTGTCCACGGACTTAAACAAACTCTAACCTCTCCACAATGGCCAAGACTAGAGAGCTGTGCAAAGACATCAGGGATAAAATTGTAGAGCTGTACAAGGCTGGGTGGGGCTACAGGACAATAGGCAAGCAGCTTGGTGAGAAGGAAACAACTGTTGGTGCAATAATGAGAAAATGGAAGAAGATCAAGACGACGGTCAATCTCCCTCACACACTTTGCTGTCATGGATCAAAATCCTGCAGTACACGCTAGCTCCCCCTGCTCAAGCCAGCGCATGTCAAGGCTCGTTTGAAATTTGCCAATGACCATCTGAACGATCCAGAGGAGGAATGGGAGAAGGTCATGTGGTCTGATGAGACAAAAGTGGAGCTTTTTTGTCTAAACTCCACTCACCGTGTTTAAAGAAAGAAAAAGGGTGAGAGCAACCCCAAGAACACCATCCCAACTATGAAGCATGGAGGTGGAAGCATCATTCTTTGGGGATGCTTTTCTGCGAAGGGGACGGGACGACAACATGCATTGAGGGGAGGATGGAAGGGGCCATGTATGGTGAGATCTTGGCCAACAATCTCCTTCCCTCAGTAAGAGCATTGAAGATGGGTCATGGCTGGTTCTTCCAGCATGACAACGTCCCAAAACACACAGCCAGGGCAACTAAAGAGTGGCTCCTTAGGCAGCATCTCAAGGTCCTGGAGTGCAAACAAAGGTTTCTGTAGCAAATATTGACTTCTGTTTGTCTGATGTATCATATACTTATGTCATGCAATAAAATAGAAATTCATTATTTAAAAATCACCGACTGTGATTTTCTGCATTTTTATTTTAGATTCTGTCCCTCACAGTCGACGATTACCTTTGATACAATTTACAGAGCTCTGCATGCTGTGTAAGGTGGAAAACTTCAAAAATCAGCAGTGTATCAAATACTTGTTCTCCCCACTGGCCTACAGGACACCACAGAGACACTCATCCTGGCAGCACAGGAGCAGGCTCTGAGCACCAGATCGATAGAGGCCCAGATCTTCCACACCAGACAAGACTCAAAGTGAAGGCTGTGCAAAGAGTCATCTGATCCAGCCCATAACAGGAGGATGTAAAATGCTGGCAGGAAAAGCAGACATGGAACGTCATAACCAAGTGGCTGGCATAGTATACAGAAACATCTGTGCAGAGGATGGGCTGGAAACCCCAAGGTCAAAATGGGAAACACCTCCAATGGTGGTGGAGAATGACCGAGCAAAGATCCTGTGGGACTTCCAGGTCCAGATAGACAGGATGGTAATGGCGAACCAACCGGACATTGTGATGGTTGATAAAGAGCAGAGGAAAGCCGTTAGATGTGGCAACACCAAGTGATTGTAACATCAAGAAGTAGGAAATTTGCAGTACTTGGAACAGCAAAGATACTGAGGAGGACCCTCAAGCTCCAAGGCCTCTGTTAGAGGTACATGTATCATTGATTTATTTGTTATAGTTTTAGTTTTAATTTAACATTTATATCTAAATATGTGAGCACTGGGCAGAGTGGATTTCCCCTCTTTTGAAGGATAAATAAAGTATCTATCTATTAGGAAAGGTATAACGATATGGTATACTAATACTGGTACTTGGACGGATACATATCTAATGTTCTCATATCAGTATCGGTTAGTTAACCAAAACCTTAAAGTGATACTTAAAATCTATCTATCTTGAGAAAGTATTTAAAGCCATCATACTTTTTTCACTTATTAACTTACAACCACAAACATCAATGTGCATTATTTATTTATTTTGGTTTCATATAGAAATAGAAATACTTGATTGTTCTCATTCTAAGGCTGCAAGAAAATGAATTTGATGCAGAGGGAAAAGACAGACTGCAAAATAACACTGGTTTTCAAATCAGAAAAAAACTTTGGACAGAATGGAGAATGAAAATAAAAAAGGAAAGTGGTGATTTCAAAATTGGCTTTTGACTTGTATTTTATTGCAGACAATATAAAAACAAAATATTTTATGTTGTGTCTGGTCAACTTCATGTCATTTGTAAAGACACCTCCTTTCCTGTCATTCAGACCTGCAATACATTTAAAAAAAGGTTGGGACAAGTAATGTCAGCAGGTGATTATGATTTTGTACAAAAGCAGCTTCCAAGAAAGGTCTAGTCCTTTATGAGCAAAGAAGGAACGTGAATCAGTTCGTCAAAAAATATGTGAGCAAATTATTGAAATGTTTAAAAACAATGTTCCTAAAAGAAAGATAGGGAGAGATTTGGATATTTCACCATCAACACTGCATAATATGATCACACGATTTAAGGAATCTGGAGGATTTTCAGCGCGTAAAGCACAAGGGCACAAGCCTAAGTTAAACAACCATGATTGCCGATACCTCAGGCAGCACTGCATCAAACAATCATCATTCATCTAGAAGCGATATCATCATATGGACTCAGGAGTACTTTGGCAAACCTTTGTCAAGTACCACAATATGTAGTTCCAGCAACAAATGCCAGTTAAAACTGTACTGTGCCAAAAGGAAGCCCCAAGTTAACAGTGTCCAAGAGCGCAGTCGACTTCTGGGCTGGGAGACGTCTGGAATGGACCATCAGGACCATCAGACAGTGGAAATGTGTACTGTGGTCAGATGAATCAGTATTTCAGGTATTTTTGAGAGAAATTGACATCATGTGAAAAAGATCAACCAGACTGTTAGCAGCAAAAAGTCCAGAAGCCAGGGTCTGTCATGGTATGGAGCTATGTTAGTGCGTTTGGCTGAGGTAACTTGCACTTTTGTGATGGCACCATTAATGCTGAAAAGTACATAGAGATTTTGGAGCACAATGGTGCCTTCAAGAAGACATCTTCTCCCAGGACACCCATGGATATTTCAACAAAACAATGGAAAACCACATTCTGCACACATTACAAAGTCCTGGCTGCAGAGGAAGAGGGTATGGGTACTTGACTGGCCTGTCTGCAGTACGACGTGTCTTTGATAGAGAATGTTGGTTACAATTTGAAGCATAAAATTGGACAATGCAGACCTCGTACTGTTGCCAACTTAAGGACTTGGAAAAAATGGGACAAAATTATACTTGAAACACTTCTTCATCACTTGGTGCTTTCAGGCCCTTAACGTCTTTTAAGTGTTGTGAAAAGGAAGGGCAACATTGAAAAGTGGTAAAGGCTTTACTGTTCCAACTTTTTCCGAAATGTGATACAAGAATAAATGTTTATTGTTGGAAAAAACAACAACATTCATGAGGAACAAAGCAAATACTGTGCTATTGTACTGTTTTGGGGTTGTATATGTATTGTGCATTAGAAACGAGTGCTACTGCTTACAATCTTAATATTGATTTGTTAACCTTTCCTGTAAAATATGTTTCTCCTAAGATTCACTACACATTTCAGTTTGAGCCACGTAAAAGCTCATCTCTTTTTTTTTATTATTTAACACAAAAATAAAACATAACAAATGCGTTTGTTAATATTATTCATAATCATAAAGATATTACATCTCATTTAAGAGTTCTTATAGAAGAAAATTTGATTATAGCAGCAGATTTGTTTGCTCATGTGAGTGTGTGCATGTGTTCACAGGGATGTACATGAGTGAATGTGTTCATGTGTGTTTTCTAAGTATATGTGTGGGGACTGTATTTATCAGTGTGTGTCACTGTGGACTTCATTCACCCTACACCAGTGTGTATATCATGCCGGTTTGTGTTTCCATGTGTATTTGTACATAAATACTTACATAAGTTTCTTTAGTAACAGTAGACATTCTCTCCGTGGAGACGTGATCCAGCGGAAAACCTTTAAATTGATTTATGTTCAAATTATTTTTCTCTTTCCGGTTCTGAAGAATTGTTTTCTTTGCAATGCTTAGAGCTATAGGATTTTTGGGGATGGACTGATACCAAGGTATTGGATATCGGCCCCAATACTGTCTAATGTACCAGTATCGGTATTGGCTGAAGTTAACCAAGACCGTGAACAGATACTTAAAATGTGGAAACTGCAATAATTTCACAGAAAATGTTGATTTTTAGCTTTTTCATTTTTTTGTGCGATCATTTTTATTAGAATTTTTTATCTAAGTCAGCATCATTTGTTGTAACAAGCAGAGAAGAAAATAAAAGCTATCTACTAATTCATAGCATTTTTTTTTTTTGTGTGGTAGGAGTATCTGCATTGGTACTCTGTGTGGCCAAGTACTCAAATCCAAGTATCGGTATGGTATTGGTTTTGAAAAAAGTGGTATCGTTGCATCCCTACCAGATTTGTGACATCACCCAGAGTGAAGGTGAAACAGGGATGATGTGCTGTAACAGCAGATCCTTTTCCAGAATTTATATACTGGTGGGCATTGCCAAACTACATGCATGTAACTGTCTGGTGAGCCTTCCTTGCAGTTTTCACATAAATTGGTTTGTCTGAAACCCATCCGGAACATCCTTTGTCCTGTGTAGTGTATTGTAGGACGGCTCTTGTACTGTGTTAGTTGTATGTCAGAGTTTTGTGTCATTTTGACAGCGTTTTTACATATCTCTGTCCAGAAACATACATATGGTGTAATATTTAGAGATTGGGAGAGAAATTGATGTGTTTGCCTCTGATATTACAGAATACATTTTATAGATTAGTTTAGGGGGCTTAAGTGTTAGAAAATGGGTGATTACTAAAGGGGGTTCCTGATTGATTTCCTCATTCATTAAATTGGCACATGATTGATTTTACTTGTAAGTATTCCAGGGATTTATTTTTGTTTATCTCATGTCTATCTACTAAGACATTAAAACATATGGTGGAGCTGATCTAGATGAGTAATCCTTCTACTATGCCAAGTTTCGAACCTTTTTTTATTCTGTAGGATGTCAGGATTGTTCCAGATGGGGGTGAAAAAACAGGGAAGAAGCGAAGACCCATTTACTTTTTATCTTCCCACCAGGCTGTCTGGATCATGTTTATATTTATACTTTTAAAACATTTATATCACTTTATTGTTGGGCTAATAAATGGAAGATCTTGGATGTTTGTTTCATTATCCATCCATGTCATATCTGAGGGGGTCTGTCTGATCCATTTTAAAATATATACTGCACTCTATGAGTAAAATAATAAATGTAGAAATTTGGACGTTCTAGGCCTCCACAGTCTTTAGACTTTTATAAGGTTTTTCAAACGTATATGAGTGTCTTAGATTTGCATAGAAATTTAGATTCATGTATCTAAAGTCTTGAAAAGGTCTGGGGAGGTTTAATTGGGATCATCGAAAAGTATAATTAATCTTAGGCAGATCCATCGTCTTGATTGTTGCTACTCTTCCCATAAGTGATATGGAGAGATTGGTCCAGCGGGTGATGTCATCTTCATCTCTAACAAACCTGAAGCATCTTAAACGTGATATTTATTTAGTTGTTTTGTACAGAAAAATAGTACAAACTCAGAAGTTGTACAAGTCCGACCTCTTCTGGCCTTTCCTAAAGTTACAACAACATGGCACGAAAGCGGTCCATCCCTTTCCATTTGTATGATAGTCTGCCACCTACTGGTTATTTGATTGTAATGCTACTGTCTTGCAGCCCTGACTGTACAAATGGCCCAGGGGTCATTAAGAGAGATACAGTCAACTTTTAGCCCTAAAATAATCATGCTGACCTGTTTAATTTAAACAACAAGGAATAAAATGTGATCTAGACAGATTATCTTAATAAAATGAATTCCCTTGTTGCTCTTCTGAAGCTGAAGAACGAGGTGGCCAGGTCAGAACTGATAAAACGTGTGTAGCCTTTGTTTTCTGTGTTTAAACACACACAGTATATCTCTGCTGTATGCTGTGGGAATCACAACCATGCCATTCCCAGTCTGCAGGGTTTTTTTAAAAATTGTTTTTTGTTGCAAATTCTTCTGAACAAACGGTCTTTGGGAGGAACTGCTGCTTATAAAGAAACACTCTGAAAAAAAAGCACGCCCGCCTGTGACCTTTCCACCAACCCAGACGTCTCGGATACCCAGACAGTGTTTCCCACCCTGTTACAGGAGTTAATTATAGTAAGTCTTTTTTGAGAGGCCCCTACTGGTTTTCAGCAAAGAAAGAAAAAAATAGTGTGGAAATAAGTTTTATTGTTTAAGCGCAAAGATATTATGATTTCAGGAAAAAAGGAAAACTTTTTATAGCTACATTGTTCAATCCCTTCAACAGTAAGTTCTTTTTTTTCCCTCCGTCCCCAAGCAAATACTTAATTAACTTATTAGAATTATATTGCATATAAACATATTTTTGAAATTGTTTTGACTGGGTACAGCTGGTCAGGGTTGGGAATGAGCCATAGGGGGAAAATGTCAGAGTCAAGATGATCTAATGATCCCAATTAGATAAGACACCATTCATACCGAGACCTAATTTGCTTTTGATCGCTCATTTTGGATGGAATATGATAAAAAATCACATAAGAAAAATTAGCTTTAGCATAATAAAAAAAACAGAGACATATCAATCCAATCTTGATCTGTTACAAGTTTTACTGACTGCTCACACTTTAAACATGATACATTTTGGCTCACAGATCTTTAGCAGTAATCTTTTAGCTATTTAAACCCGAGTCTGGAAATGACGGATAATGCTTCTAAACTGAAGATGTCTCCTTGTCAAATGGGACTTTCTACGGTTGACTGTTTTAATGAGTTTATAATATAATGAGCCGCAATATCTTAGCAAAACCAGAACGTCAATGTGTACAACACTGAGCAAGTGAGAAAAATAGGCAAGCTGCTTGGTGAGAAGGGCTCAACTGTTCGAACAATTAGAAAATGGAATAAATGATACAGGGAGCTCAATACAAGATCTTATATTTTGAGAATGATGAGGAAACAGCCTAGAACTACATGGGGGGGGGAAGGGTCACTGACCTGAGGAGAACTGGGACCACAGTAAGAAAGGTTACTATAAAAAAACCTTCACCGCACCACTAAGGTCCTCCAACTCTAATCTACAAATCGTGACATTGAGAAGCAGCTTACAGTTTCTATGCGCCTCTTTTTCTGGAGCAAACGTTCAGACCACTGCAAAGCTGCTGAAACACTGAGTTCCTATAAATCACAGCTAAAAAACCCATCTGCTAGAGCTGCCTTTAAGGAAGCGATTCATAATAGCAGGAATGTTTTATGTTTTAAAGTGTCATATGCTTTGTGTCTCTAACGTTGTATTTAATGCTTTTAGTGTCGCTCTCCCTGAATCACGTGACGCACATTGAATCGCCTTGTTATTGAAAATGTGCCTAACAATTAAAGTTGTCTTGCATTGCCTACTCATAACACATTACGTTGTCATGAATTAAAATCCTGCTTACATGTTCAGGCCTGTCTAATGTTTGCCAGAGACCATCTGGATGATCCAGAGGAGGATTGGGAGAATGCCATGTGAACTGCAAAAACCCACCTCCTTAATACTAGATAAATTAACTTGTCTTTAGTTAAACTTAGCTAGAAACAAGTGAAATTATCTCTCCATGCAGTAAGTAAATCCTTCTTACTGAGATATCTTGAAGACCAATTTCTAGACCTAAATAAAGCTAAAAATAAGTGAATGTTTCTTATTTTGAGAAAGATTTTGGTTTTAAATGGCATCTGAAAGCAATTTTTTGCTTTAAAAAATGTAATATAGTTACATTTTGGATATACAGACTAAATAAGAAAAAAAAGTAACATTTACTTGAAACAAGTCAATCATCTAAAATATGAAACTGGAAGCTAGCTTGAAGTACTCAAAACAAGATGGAGATGATAATTTGGCTAGATTAAAGACAATAAATCTAGGGTAGGTGGGCATCATGCTTTGGTGCAGCTTTTCTGAAAGGGGGACAGGACGACTGATCTATATTAAGGAAAGGACAAATGGTGCCATGTTTAATAAGATCTTGGCCAAAAGCCTTCTTCCATCAGAAAGCATTGACGATAAAACGTGGCTGGATCGTCCAGCATGACAATGATCCCAAACACACCACCCAGGCAAACGAAGGAGTGGCTACATATAAAGCATTTCAAGGTTCTTGGCCTAGCCAGTCTGCAGACCTCAATCCAAAAGGAATCTGTAGTGGGAGTTAAAGGTCCATGTTGCCCAGCAACAGCCTCAAAACATCGCAGCTCTAGAGAAGATCTGAGCGGAAGAATGGGCCAAAATACCAGCTACAGTGTGTGCAAGCCTGGGGAAGGCCGACAAGAATTGTTTGAATTCTGTCATTGCCAACTAAGGTTACATCACAAAGTACTGAGGTGAACTTTTGTTAATGACCAAATGCTTATTATCTGCACCATTAAACGTCAAAAAAATCATGCAGTATGATTTCCTGTTTTTTTTCACATTCTGTCTCTTAAAGTTGATGAGATTTCCACACCTCTCATATTTTTTTAAGTGGGACAACTTACACCAATGGTGGCTGCCCGATTCTTCTCTGCCACTCTGTACGGCTGCTTCATTGGTCGTTTTGCAATACATGGATAGCTCTCCAGTCCACACAAAAACAGTCATATTCCATCCCACGGTGCAGCTCATAACGGGGTCCCTCGGAACAAACTGAGTTCCTTCTCATATACGTCACAGTCTGGGTATATACCATCTAAAGAGAATTTGCAAGCCTGCATTGTGATCTGGCAATGACCTCCTTTATCTAAAACGTGGAATCAATGAACAAAAAAAGGAAACTCTGTGTACCCTGAAAATACCTCCTATAAATATGTTGGATGGTACTGGACTTTTAAAGAGGGTGAATAGGATCAGCACAATGGAAGAGTTGTTGGATCAGTCCCACCCAGGTCTTTAAAGTTATTTAAAGTGACTTCATTTATTGTTGACTGACCACTTTGTTAGATTTTGATTTCCTCTAAATCTAAAGAGAATGAAAATGAAAAAGCTGCAGACCAGCTATGACCACTCTGACTGTTTCTGTCAGCAAATCTGGATTCTGTTATATTAGTTAAAGGGGAAGTGTTGTTTTTTTGTAACCTTAACCTTATTTTTAGTAGGTATTACGTTCATTTTTTTCACCCAGACAAATTTGCAGCAACTTGGAGTCCTTCGGGAGAAGTTTATATCCATTTGCGATCAGTGTATATAGATATAACAGGAGTTAACGGGGCGTAAAATTCCTCAGAAGGGCTTTTTAGCTCTGTTCCAGGGTGAATTAGAAACAGTATTATAACTAAACTGTTACATGATTATGATGAAGTCACTCCCATTCCCCATCCAAGCTGTAGACTGATCAGGACTTTCCCTCTGTGCTCTACAGAACTTGCTACTACAAACATCAACATGGTTCGCTTTTGTGTGTTTCCAAATTGCACTGACCGTATGACCGATTGGACTGAGTTCGGCTCCTACAGGCTCCCTCTACAGCTGTAATGGCGGGTGGCTGAGACATCTTTGAAATCCCAGGTTACTGTAAACTGGAATCTGTCGGATTAAAAGCCTGTAAAACACCCAGATGCTAATAGCTTAGCACCTCAGAGACGTTCCGCACTCGCAGGGGAATATCGCTAACTATTCATGACAAAACAAGATTAAATAAAGGAGTTTTAGGGAAGATAATGATAATAATTACAGGCGGCAAACTCCTGCCGTGATTGACTCCTATTATATGGATATACGCTGATCGTGACTGTATATTAACTTCTCCCGAAGGACCTCAAGTAGCTTCTAACTTGTCTGGGTGAGTAAATGAACATAATGTTTGCTAAAAATAGGGTCCAGTTGAAAAAAAAAAAAAAACTTTTCCTTTAATATCATTATGTCATACTGACTTGAAACATCATCAGTAATGTGGCGGTTTTGATTTTCTCCTCCAACATTCAATCCAAGTAAAACTAGTGTGAAACCGAACCAGTGTGTTCAGACATGTCAAAATCAAAACACCCATAAAACATAAAAAAAAGCCTCAAAAAACAAGAATAGATGGCTGAAACATTGGGTAAAAAGAACTGATAGGTGGTTTTATGACATTCAAAGGAAAGTTGGTATAATGAGGAAAACAAAACGAAACTGTTTTGTTAAATAATTTAAATAATAAATATTTTAAAAAGGTGAAAAATGGCAAAGGAAATGTGACTTTCGTCTTTAAGAATAGACTGTTTAAGGTGTTTTATTATTTTACCTAGCATACTGTTGAAAGAAGGGAACTAATAAAAAATGTATAAAAATACATTAAAGACCTTCTAAACTAAATTTTTAATTAAAAAAATTCTTATATATCTTAAGATGATTAAATTAATGTATAGTTATTTGTTATTTAATTCCTTGTAAAAAAAAAAATCTGTCAAAAAAACTTTAACTGAAAAGTATGGCTCATGTTTAGTGTTTTTTGTTACAAGTGTTAAATGTCCTATGCTTTGGAACTCAACATAGATTTCAAACGTTTCTTGAATGCACCACAGGTGTGCAGATGCAGCTTAGTTACAGAAAAGCTTCCGCAAAGGGGAGAAGGATCTTTGTGCGGCTTATAAAAGAAAGATCGGACTTATATACCTGCAGAGTTCTCCTAATATGTGGAGAACTGACAATGACGCGACCGTCCAATGGGACGCGGAGGACGGTTGCTTCCGCGAAGTCCATTCATTTCTGATAATGGACACATCAGAGGGCATTATCCCGCTTATACCATGGTCACTTACGAACAAAAGAAATATCTAATCAATTAATAATACTTTAATGTGCTTTTTTTATAAGTCGATTGCGCTACTTAATATCTCCTGTATAGAGGCGTTGCCAAGCAACAAGGCCACAGCGATGAGTCAACTGTGAAATAACGTTGAGTCTCTTTTGCCATTTGAGCCAGCGCAATAATTTAGAACTGTCATCAGGCAATTTGACGGGACGCCTTTCCTAGGTGTACATTGTCACTTTTTAACGTACACGCTCCAGCCAATCAGAATCGAATATTCACCCACACCATGGTATAAAATGAAATAAATTGACACCAATTAATTAGAGGGCTCAATAACAAATAAAAAAAATGTAAAAAATAAATAATTATTTCTGTGGGCCCCCTTCCCTTCTTGGGCCCTGGGTTCTCAGGTCCACTTTTACCACTGTTTCCCCGCCCATGCATATGGCAATAACGTCGTGAAATTGTGAATTAGTGTAGTTGGATTAAAAGCTAATTAAAAAAAACCCAGAAGGGAACAACAAAGTACCTGCATAGAGAAGAGGTTTAGGGCTCACTGTTTTTTAATCAGAATTCAGACTTTAAATTTAGAATTCTGACTTTTTTCTCAGAATTCTGACTTTAAATTTAGAATTCTGACTTTTTTCTCAGAATTCAGACTTTAAATTTAGAATTCGGACTTTTTTCTCAGAATTCAGACTTTAAATTTAGAATTCTGACTTTTTTCTCAGAATACAGACTTTAAATTTAGAATTCTGACTTTTTTCTCAGAATTCTGACTTGACAGGATTGACCTCCACAACACGATGAATTCACAGGGGAATGAAGTGACTTGCCCAAGGACACAACAATCGAGACGGCAGACAGGGGGGCGGGGTTGAAATCCAGCATTCCTCAACAAGACGAGCTCTTACCTCCATGTTCACCCCATCTGTAATATATATAAAAAACAATTAATAACTTTTATATAACACTTTAAAGATTATGAGCTTCTTCCTGGTGTACTTTGAATACAGAGGTGAATATATTACTACCACACCAGCTTAATATATAAATAGCTTACTTAAACACATTTTGGCCTGATCAGAGTATCATTTTACTTTTCTCTTTATTTCTGAAAAGTTTTGTTTCAAGCTGGTAATTTTTAAAAAGCAAGAATTTAATAAATGAAATGAAACCTGCTTCAGATCAACTAGATAACAAGTCACTATCGTAGCCCCACGGCGGTACGGTTAAAAAACGTTACCTCCCTATGATACGCTCTCCCATTTATCACAAAAAGGTCCAAAATTCCAGCAAACCTCAGGGTAGGAGACCCAAAACTTCTGACCCAGGTCATAGATTTTCACAGACAATTCTACCAAATACTGGGGAAATGTATGTGAAAAAATAAATCTGATCAAAGTAAAATGAAGAAACACACAAATCTGAGCCTGAATTGACGAGAAAAGCCGCAATACATGTACATCTTTGAAAGCAAACTTTTTGTCATTAAAAGTAATCAAAGTTTATTTTTTTATCATCCATCCATCAATCCATCTATTAGTCATCAATCCATCCATTAGTCATCCATCCATCAATCCATCTATTAGTCATCAATCCATCCATTAGTCATCCATCCATCCGTTAGTCATCCATCCATCCATTATTCATCCATCCATCCATCCATCCATTAGTCATCCATCCATCCATTAGTCATCCATCCATCAATCCATCTATTAGTCATCAATCCATCCATTAGTCATCCATCCATCCATTATTCATCCATCCATCCATCCATCCATCCATTAGTCATCCATCCATCCATTAGTCATCCATCCATCCATCCATTAGTCATCCATCCATCCATTAGTCATCCATCCATCCATTAGTCATCCATCCATCCGTTAGTCATCCATCCATCCATCCATTAGTCATCCATCCATCCTTTAATCATCCATCCATCCATTAGTCATCCATCCATCCATCCGTTAGTCATCCATCCATCCATCCATCCATTAGTCATTCATCCATCCATCTATTAGTCATCCATCCATCCATCCATTAGTCATCCATCCATCCATCCATCCATCCATTAGTCATTCATCCATCCATCCATGAGTCATCCATCCATTAGTCATCCATCCTTCCATCCATCCATCCATTAGTCATCCATGCAATCATCCATCCATCCATCCGTTAGTCATCCATCCATCCGTTAGTCATCCATCCATCCATTAGTCATCCATCCATCCATCCATTAGTCATCCATCCATCCATTAGTCATCCATCCATCCATCCATCCATCCATCAATTCATCCATGCATCCATCCATCCATGCATCCATCTGTCATCCATCCATCCATCAATTCATCCATCCATCCATCCATTAGTCATCCATCCATCCATTAGTCATCCATCCATCCATCCATCCATCCATTAGTCATCCATCCATCCATTGGTCATCCATCCATTTCATCATCCATCATCATCCATCCATCCATACCATCCATCCATCCATGCATCCATCCGTCCATCCATCCATCCATTAGTCATCCATCCATCCATCCAATCCGTCATCCATCCATCCATCCATTAGTCATCCATCCATCCATGCATCCATCCATCCATCCGTCATCCATCCATCCATCCATCCATCATCCATCCATCCATCCTTTGTCATCCATCCAATCATCCATCCTCATCACCATATCCATCCATCTTATCACCATCAATCCATGGATTCATCCAACCATCCATCCATCCATCCTCCATTAGTCATCCATCCATCATCCATCCATCATCATCCATCACATCTATCCATCCATCCATCCATTAGTCATCCATCCATCCATCCATCCATTCCATCCATCCATCATCCCTCCTCCATCCATTAGTCATATCCATACCAACACCCCAATCCACCATCAATCCATGCATCCATCCATACTCCATTAGTCCATCCATCCATCCATCCATCCATCAGCCATCCATCCATTAGTCATCCTCAATCCATGCATCCATCCATCCATCCATCCATCCATCCATTAGTCATCCATCCATCCACATCCATCCATCCATCCATGCATCCATCCATCCATTAGTCATCCATCCATCCATCCATCCATCCATTAGTCACCCATGCATCCATCCACATCCATCCATCCAACCATTAGTCATCCATCCATCCATCCATGCATCCAACATCCATCCATTAGTCATCCATCCATCCATCCATCCATCCATCCATCCGTCATCCATCCATCCATCCATCCATTAGTCATCCATCCATCCATTTGTCATCCATCCATTCATCTATCCGTCATCCATCCATCCATCCATTAGTCATCCATCCATTAATTAGTCTACCATCCATCCATCCATCAATCCATGGATTCATCCAACCATCCTTGCATCCATTCCTCCATTAGTCATCCAGCCATCCATCCATTCATCCATGCATCCATCCATCTATCCATCCATCCATCCATTAGTCATCCATCCATCCATGCATCCATCCATCCATCCGTCATCCCTCCATCCATCCATTAGTCATCCATCCATCCATCCATCAATCCATGCATCCATCCATACATCCATTAGTCATCCATCCATCCATCCATCCATGCAGCCATCCATCCATTAGTCATCCATCAATCCATGCATCCATCCATCCATCCATCCATCCATCCATTAGTCATCCATCCATCCATCATCCATCCATCCATCCATGCATCCATCCATCCATTAGTCATCCATCCATCCATCCATCCATCCATTAGTCACCCATGCATCCATCCATCATCCATCCATCCAACCATTAGTCATCCATCCATCCATCCAACTATCCATCTATTAGTCATCCATCCATCCATCCATCCATTCATTAGTCATCCATCCATCCATCCATGATCTGTTGTAGGGCTAAAATTATGTTTATTTATTGAAGTTTTTGCTTATTCATTTTATATTTTTGGAAAATTATGAAAGAAAACCAAAAAGTGACTGCAGTCAATCGCCAGAGAGGTGAGGTACACCCTGGACAGCTCACCAGATCATTGCAGTCGTTCAATCCACCCCCACCCAAAAGAAAAGAAAAAAACATTTAAAAGCGGCAAATGAATAAACAATTAATTGGGGAACAAAGCATGTTCCTCCCCCTCAGAGGGTTAAACCAGAGTTTGTTCACAGTGTGGCCTGGGGGCCATTTAAGGCTGTTTGAGTGATTTAGCGCAAGTCTCTTTTAACAATCGAAACATGGAATTTGGTTTGCCAGCTCAAGCAATTGTTACAAAAACATGTGGAACTTGATTTTCTCTGCTGCAAGGCAAGTCAAAAGACACATAGAAAAATTCAAATCATCCTAAAATGGAACATTGAAAGTGTAACACAAAGTATTCATCTTTTATCAGCCATTTTGTATGCATTTAATTTAATTGCATAGTAAATGAAAGTTAGGCCCCCCTATAATTGAACTTGTTAAACTCATCTATATAAAGCAAAAGTGAGACATATCCTGCTGTTGTTGCTCCATCCAGTACACACCCAGATGGTGACAAAGATAATAATCCATTTATGACGGACATTTATTTATTTATTTATTTTCTCAAGTCCTTTTAACTTGATATTTTTTTGCCACCATGGCAAAAAGTGCTGGCTATACAGGGTTAAAAAGATTGGAATGTTCAAAAACAGTAAGAAATAACCTTATGGTAAGTGAAATCCCATTTCCTTTAGGGATGCAAGGTTTAAGTGGTATTATTTGTTGAGGAGACCGTTTTTTGGTTTGTTCTTTGTACAAAAAAAATTTGACTTCAAGAATGCCAACTGATAACCCCGTAACCTAATCCTGCATTATGATGGAAAAAGTGAAACAGCAACAGATAGGGAGGTTATTTTTATGTTGCAGGGGTGAAACCAGAAACGGGATAATAGAGCTGCCTACACTTTCGTTGTGTCACCCTGCAGGAAACGGACAGGAAAACAATAAGCTCATCATTGAGACTGATTACGCACTGCGGTATCATGGTATCTCCCAAACATTAGATAAAACAATGCCAAGCAATCATAAAAAAGGAAACTATGTATGACTCAGGACAATAGCTGACCTCGTTAAGGACATTCTGAAACAAGCATCCATGGAAGACGACACTGGCTCGACATTCCTGTTAATTTTACAAATTCCAGTTCAAGGATATAAGCTCACTATGTTGGTCACATTTCACTTCATTATCTTTTATATCATTGAAATATCTGAGGAAAAGATGAACAGATGGGTTGATAAATGCCATTGCTGGTTCTGAAATATCTGATGTATGACCTACTGTGCCTGATAATAGTATTTAATATACTTTTTTTCATGTAGCTTTAAAGCCACAAATCTTAGTTTATGTTATTGGGATTTATTGGGAAAGACATTATGACATGCATGTCTTTCAATATATTTCACAAACACAAGTCTGAAAAGTGTGGCATGCATTTTTATTCAGCCCACTGATTTAAAGGGGTCCTAGAATTCAGAACAATTTGCCTTGTTTAATTCAAGCAGTTTACGGTGGCCAATGCACCACACCAAAAAGTCTGTGGAGCAGTCAACCTGCTTTCTTTGTAAATTTAAATTTAGTTATCGCTGCTGAGAAACAGGCCAGTCTGGACAAAGCTTTGATCACAAATCATAGGCTGTAGTTTAGTCACACGCTCTTAAGTTTACAAGTCTAGATGTTGTGTTTATTTTAAAAAAAATGTCCTTCCTGCTTTGAGGAGTGAGCAGGCCCTTCTTTTTCACCTGAGGGGGCAGGGTTTCCCCAGCTGGGGGTCGTGCGTGGAAGGATCACGTTATTCCAGACAGATCCTTCTCGCCCCCTCAGGTGCCCCGGTCAGCCAGGAGGAGGCAGTATACAGCCCAGGACTGGTGCAGGCTTTGTGGGAGTAGCCCACATTAGCTGCTCAAGGAAACATGGGGAGAACATGCAAACTGCACACAGAAGGCCTTTTCGCCAACCCCACCCATGTTGTGGGTACCGATGATATGGAGGAACAAACACAACCTCAGCACCCCCAGTATCCCCGGCAGGAATAGAACCCAGGACCTTCTGGCTGTGAGGTGAGCTGCACTACCAGCTTTGCCACCGTGTTCATTTATTTTAATATTTTTTATTAAAAAGGAAATAGTATTGAATAGGTATTAACTAGGGATGTCCGATATTATCGGCCTAAAGTCATTATCGGCCGATATTGGCATTAAAATGTAATATCGGAAATTATCGGTATCGGTTTTTATTTTTTTAATAAGATGAGTTTTTCACACCACAGACGTATATCAAACTCTTCAGCTACTTCTTTTCTCTCTCAGAATGTAAAAATATGACAGATTTGAGGTTTAGTTTTTGAAATATTATTTGTATGAGACAACTTTCAATATCAAAAGGTAATTATTGGCCCTGCTTAAATGTTTGCTGGTGTTTTATTTTTTATTCTTGTTTCAGTTGTTTCCACTTTACCTCCCTGCCATAAAGGTATAATGTTGTTTACATTTTCTAAAAGTAGAAATTTGTCCTGAGTGGTGGGCCTTTGTCAGTACTCTCTGTGTGAGAAAATGTTCCAGCTACTTTTGAAGACAAAATAAAAATGGCACCTTTTTCAATTGCCTAACTAAAATTCTAGTACTTATTACATTTTCTAAATTTTTAAAGCTCAAGTATGCATAATACATTATATTTCATTGTGGTTACCTAAAAGGGTTTAGTAGTTTTTGTTTTTTTATGAGGGAGGGTCCCCACATATCGTTATCGGTTTATATCGGTATCGGAAATTATGAGTTAAGCTATATCGGTATATCGGATATCGGTAAAAAGGCCAATATCGAACATCCCTAGTATTAACTCATCAGCTGATTGCTGAAGATAGCCCCCTCCCCATCCCTGATGGGTAAAAATAGATCAATTTTTTGACCCTGTGGGTCAAAATGACTAAAACATGTGTAGCGTGACCTCTGATCTAGAGGGTTCAAAACTCTGACCCTCAAGGACTGGAGTTTGACACCCTTGTGGGGCGACTGTGGCTCAGTAGGTAGTTGTCTTGCAATCGGAGGGTCGTAGGTTCGATTCCAGCTTCCTCCAGTCGCATGTCGTTGTGCCCCTGGGCAAGGCACTTGACCCCAAATTGGATAGTTGTATCGGTGTATGAATGTGTGCGCGTTTGTGAGTGCAAATAGGTGAATGTGGCCCCAATGTAAAGTGCTTTGAGTGGTCAACATGACTAGAAAAGCTCTATATAAGTTCAGTCCATTTACCTTGTGAACAACCTACCATCATTGTAATAACACAACCTAACCCTGAATCCTGGGTTCCATTGCTCTCCATGATGGTCTTTGTTGTTCTCTAAAAAACCTCTGAAACCTTTTAGAGAGCAACTGGATTTATGCTGATATACGTTGAAACCAGGGGCGTCACTAGAACTAATACTGTACTGGGGCACACCTGGGGCACAAAGAATCCATGACAGCATGCAGAGTGCACGAAAAAAAAAAACAACCATTCAGCTTCCCACTGCGCAAAGACAAGTAGAAACGACTGGTTTTAGGAGTCATCTTTGTACGTCCAATCTCAATCCACTGAAGGTGCAGACTGTGACGCCAGATGACGTCTTTTTCCAATGTCTTCAGAGTGTCTAATATTGATTTTCTCTGGATGTGGGCTGATTCTAGTCCAAATGAGGTTATTGTCGACATCTTTTCTACGTAAAATTTAAGTTTTTATAGGCCAACTGTTTCTAGTTTCCTGGGATGACCCCAAACAGTTTAAGATTCAATGCATTGTTAGGTGGAGCCTGATTCCACCACCAATTTCAGGGTCGGATCATCTCAGATGAAACAAGCATCATTTGATTAGGGGATTTAAGGGATTCCAGTGATGTACTGTTACACAAAATTTAAACAGTTCTTAAATACTTAGTTCCATAATGTAAAAGACTAAAGAGATCAACTAACAAGGCAACACAAAGCTGAGAAGTCACAAGAGAGTGTGTTTAAGATGCACTTCTCTCATCCTTCACTCTGCACACCCACTAGGGGACAGGAATTCATGTGACTTTGGCATAAGTGGGCACAGATGAAAATTATGCACTTGATGCAGAGATTTAACTCCCGTAAACTACCATCTCTAAGGCGGTGCAGGGACAACAAGGCCCCCTTAATGCACGCGCCAACCGGGGCAATGGCCAGGGGCCTATGACGCTCTGGGGTCCTGTTATTTCAACAGAAAAAAACACACAGAAAAAACATTGTTTTATTACTTGTCAGGTTTTCTGTCAATCATCTTATATGCTGATTTAATGCTGCTGATTGATCCAAATTACAAGTGACCTACTTCACCCATGTGGCCTCTGAAGTTCCCACTGAACCATGAGCTCACCAATCAAACAATTTAGACGATTTCATGGTGTGGTCCTCTAGATGTAAAGAAAGGTGGAAAAATGTCAGGGAAGAAATTTGAGAGCAGTGCTCAGACACGGAAAGTGATTCGTGAGGAGCTTCGAGACAAAGATATAAGAAAGAAAATTCCTAAGCTGACAGAATTCTTTAAGTCAGCTAAAGAATATGGACATAGCTCGCTCTCTGACACGCCGGGCAGAGAGGATGCAGCGAGCAGACAGAGGACGTACGTGACCCTTACAATAACGATCCGGGCCGCATTGGGATATGTGGTCTTTGAACAAGGTTGTTCTTTCTGGGCAAAAGTTGGACCAGAACAGTGTCAAAACAAAGATGTAGACTTTTTTGCATGTGAGTGGCAATATAAACGGAGGTGATGGTGGTATTCACTACTTTGTTATGTTTTATGGTGTTCAATTAAAAATAAAATAGATATGTTGGCTTTGGTAATATATTTTCAATTTTCAACATATTATCTATTTATTCTATGATAGATAGATAGACTGGCTTTCTAAGTATTCTCCCCAACACTGCCAGTGTCACATCCGAGTCATCTCTCTCTAGGGCCATCAACTTCCATCTTTCCTTCTCTGCACTCTGCTGCACATAGTCTGAAGCAACATGGAAATATTACTGTTTATTGCTGCACAAATATGTACATAGCTCAGAGTCTACTATCTGCATTTTTTATTGTCCTCAGTTTTCACATGTGATTATAAGAATAGTGAAAGGTGCTCCGTTTACAAAGTTATCCCAGCATTCCTTATGACAAAAAAGTCACCCGATCAAAGGCATTCTGTAAGAAACTGACAGGTTTTTTTTGTTTTCAAAAAAGTGTTGTTTTTTTTCCCCCTCGTTTTGGAGGTTTTGTATTTCTGCCATTGATATTCAAAACCAAATGACTCAGAGGAAATATATATATGATTTGGACATCCTTCATCGATAGTCAGCTCACCTCTGCTCTTGCTCATCAACTTTCATCTCTCCCTCACCTCTTCCACCACTCTGTTGTTCCACTTTTTCTGGACAGACATGAAAATATATAGAAAAAAAATCTAATTGGGGCAACAAAACCTGATATTTTTATCCATGTTTCTGGCGAGAAATACAGAAATGTTACTATTTTTTCTGCCAATGAAACCAGATGCTTTAACTGTGGCCCTTTGTTTCTGGTGACAAAACAAAATTATTTTTAGCCAAAGTCAAACCGATTAACAAGACACGCCTTTTGTGCTATTTTTCTGTGAAATCAACTTGAATGGTTTAGAAATTTGGGTCAGGACTTTATGATAGTGAAAAATGTTTTTCTTCCTGAAGATAGACCATTTTAGAACCACTGCACCATCCATAGGCAAATCTGTCAGCTAACACAAGCTTACTCAAATTCATCATTGATGTAGAACCAGCAGATCATAACCAATATTATGTTTAATGCTGATGAAACTCGGGGGAAATTCCCCTCACACCTCGTAAAGTAAATTAATATGATTGTCTTGATACAAGGAATAACGTTAGCTATTTAGTATTAACTTAGCACAGACTTATGTTTTCTAGCTAGCTAGGACAAAACTTACCTCTCTCATTCCTCACTGCTTTAGTCCTGCTGTGGGGTAAAAAAACTTTCTGATATCCACCTAGGAGTTACAGTTTGTGTAAAATCAAAATAATATATTTAACAAGTTGTTGTCGGCTAACATTACCTACCTCACGCAGTGATTCTCCCTCTCTCTCTCCTGTTAGATCTTTCCACCTGGAATTGACACAGAAGCATCGGAGTCTCCCATGAATCGGGAGAGTACATGTGAATAAATTAGTATATTAATTAGCCATGTGCGCATTGTTAGTGTGGAATAAATACAGTAGCAATGCTTTACCATACTGCAGTCAATGTTTTATAGGTTTAAAACTGAAGTGATTTTCTTTAATTGTTATTGGTGAAATTTACTATACTGTCTATACTGGGGCACGTGCCCCAGTGAAATCTGTCTGGCGACGCAGCTGGTTGAAACTGATGGAATCTGTTTCCTGATTTGATGTCTTGTGATGGCTTGTTGGGGATGATTTCTTGGAACACTGACCTGTATAATGTTCAAGTAAATCAATCAAACAAACAAACTGTTTATTATTAAGTGCTTTTTCTATATGAATTGCAACTCAAAGTGCTTTACAGATTATAAACCGTATTTACATTCATTCATTTACTCAGACGAGTTTGGAGCCACTTGGAGTCCTTATATCCAGTCGCCATTAGCATGTATCCACACAATAGGAGTCAATGGCGGCAGGAGATTTGCTGCCTGTAATAAGGTATTATCTGCCCTAAAATTCCTTCTTTGAACCATGTTTTGTTATTTAAGCAATATCACACGAGAGGGAGTGCTGTTGTGTAGAATATCAGGGCAACTGCTGCAGATAATCACACTAGTGCTGATATAACATTGATAATCCATCAGCACAACCTCGAATGTGACATTGGTTTTATACAAGATCATTTTTTAACAATAATAATCAACAATAGATTATGATTTTTTTTTTTATCATTCATTTAGCCCCGCCATCACTATTTGTAAATAGTTCCAACTGGAAGAGAGGCAAGGCTGTTGCCAGGCAACACAAATATTTCTAATAGACAAACATTATGTAATGCTGTTTTATTTCTGCCTTTGTGTGCGATTAAAATCCTCCGCTCTCTCCCTGCTCTAAGCGAATTACCTCTTCCACCCTCCACCTGTGCATGTGCGCAACCTGTAAACAAGGATGGCGTTGCCGCGTCTGAGAGCGTAAATGAAGTTTTCGTTCCGAAGTCAAAGTCCTCATCCGCTTGAATTGAACTAGTTTGGTTTTTTATCAGACGACAAAGAGCTAATAATTTTCAACATTGCAAACATTTCAACCTTTGCAAACATTTCAACATTTCAACCTTTGCAAACATGTTTGCAAACATTGCAAACATTTCAACCTTGCAAACATTTTCAAAGTTTGCAAGGAGAGCATCAAGGCAAGTGATCGCAACACCTTAAACTTGTTTAAACACTTGAAGAGAAGGTATCCCAAAGAATACAATGAGCCGTCTGGCAGCTAAAGCTACGTATTAAGCCGACTGCAGCAGCAGTAGCCCTTGTTGTAGTAGCGCTTCTTCTTCTTAGTTCAACAAGCGCTAGAAAAAATCATCATAACACTTACCCCCTACGACACAGACAGCAAACTATCCGCGCAGTTGCCCAGCTGCCTTTTTTCCCCAAACACCACCATAACACGCATGTACGCTGAATGCGCAGAGAGTTGCGGGGAATATTAACAATATGTTTGGATGGATGGAAGGAAGAACAATTAGAACTGCTTATATTACAGTCTACCGTCATTATCTTATGTAGCAGCAGCACTTTGTATACCGTTGTGTTTTTACAGTACATTATCACTTACTGATAACTCCTTCCAAAAGTAGCTTTACTGATTACTTTATTTTAAAAGTAACTAAGTTAGATTACAAGCTACTTCATTAGTTACTTTCAGCAGCTGCCAGTAGCACTTCCCACTGCCTCAACACAGCAACAATAACCAGTTTTGCCAATACTAACTTTATTGGAAGTGTATTTTAACATTAATGTTGGAAATATACTTGCTTTTTAACCTCATATCGACACCAGCAACTATAAAGCAATACACTGTGTAATGGGAACATATTAGCTTGCTCACTGTACGTACTACTGGAGAGTTCCTCTAGGGGCAGACTCAGAGTACAGATTACAGAACTCTTGGCTCAGACCAAAACAAACTCGCTACTAAATAATGCGTTACCGGCATCACTGCTGTCTAGATAAAGCTGACGTTGAGCGACGTCACAACAGGGAGACGCTCTGACTGGTTGACGCTCAGGGGAAGGTAAAGTTCAGCTAGCTCAGCTTCTGCGTTGCTAGCTTTTGCCAGTTTGAAGTTGAAAGCAGAAAAAGTTTCAAAAATTGCCGCGGCTAAAGCACACAAAGCACGGCCGGCCTCAACCATAGACTTAACATGTAACCTTCCGTTCTGGCCGTTGACGTTTTGGTTGGTATGAATGCACCATTAGTGCCTGTAAAGCAGAGTGATATTTTCTGTAAAAAGTCCTAGTGCTGTTGTACGGTAATATCAGCACTCATGGAATGGCTCTCCTTCAATCAAATTACTGGGTGGGAACTAACTGTAAGACTAGTTAAGAATAAGAATAGTTAGCGATATTCCTCTGTGAGTTCGGAGCGTTTCGGAGGTGCTAAGGTATTAGATTCCAGGTTTTTTACAGGCTTTTAATGCAACCGATTCAAATTTACAGTAACCTGGGATATAAATTATGTTACAGCCGTCCGTCATAACAGCGGTAGTCTGTGTAGGTTGCGGAAATGGAACCTTTTGAAGCTAAAGTTAGTCCAATTGGTCATTTGGTCAGTGCAATTTAGAAACACACAAATGCGAACCATGTTGATGTCAGCAGTAAAACTGTTGTTTTTTTATATCCGTTCGGTAGACATAACATCTGGGAAGCGACAAGGAACATGCTGGTGTGCTGCCAAAGCACTTTGTAAACACACTTTTTAAGGTATAAAAGGTAGAGAGTGTTTTTTAATTTACTTGACTTCTATTGTTCTAGTTTTTATAGGTTACTACTTCTTTTTTCTTACTTAGTACTGTTTTTCTTATTCATATTTGAAAATTTCCCAAATAAAATGCTACAGTTCGCTTTGTATTTTCTTTTTTCATTGCATTTGCCAACGTGTGCGAAAGGAAAACCCCCAAACAAAGAGTTTGAAATAAAAATGCTCCTGTTTTAACTGTCCAAATTTAAAACAGCTTTTTGGCTTTAATTGTCGGACTTCTCAAACAGTAGAGTGGTGCAAAACAAACAGCGCTTTGCAAGAAACAAAAAACAATCCAGAGCCTAAATAGACAGTAAAGGAAAAGTACAGAAAGTTCTGGCTAGGGTGGGTAGGGGTGTGTATATCTTTGCCTTGTATTGGGAGGTAGAGTTTATAGGCAGTACTCAGATGTTTCTGTCAATAGAGACACATTTTCTGGTCTTGGCATGAGACCTTAGAGGTAGCAGTGTGTGTGCTGAACACACAGAAAATAAATATTTTTTCATGCCCAGACAGAGAAAATGCATGCAATCGCTCTATAGTTATTGAGAGAATTAAAGCAAGAGTCTAGACATTATACTCAGCTAACAATGGAAATAACATCTGTGGATCAAATCAATCTGGGGATAGATCGGGAAACATAATGGTTTGTAACGATATAATTACAGTTGTAGACTGCTGATTCCCCACAGTTACATTCAGTAAAAGTATGTCTTTTAGGGTAAACCGAAAGTTTATAGTAATTTGGTAAATAAAATCGTTGTTTTGTTTGTCAAACAGGATTCATTTTATTCAGAGAATAATGTAAATCAATTTAATTTTGTCTTAGAGTTTAGTGAATTTTTTTTGGGTTATTTTAAAAACGGGTGAATGCAATTTGAGCTTAACTTGAAAACCAAAAATATTTTATTTCTTTGTAATGAATATTCAAGTGTAATTTCCTCAACTATTCCCCGATTATTGTTCACTTCAAAGCAATTTCTTACTGATTAATTTGTGTTCAATTTTGGCTGTTTTAATTATCAATTTGAGATTTTGTCATAAATGCAACTGTTGAATTTTACCATTATGTATTTACGTTGTATGCTTAAATTTAGTTACAGTTTATCATACATTTTACAAAAATCTTTTGCAATTTAAATATAGTCAATTATATCACGTGTCACTTGGCTGTTTTATTTTTTTAGGTGACCTCTATTCACAGTTTTTACCATGCAGCACAAGTCCCTGAAATACCTGATGAGTCAACAGATTCAATTCAATTCAATTCACTTTTATTTATATAGCGCCAGTCCACAACAAATGTCATCTCAATACAATTATACAAACATTCCAATCAGTTAAGTTTTCTATGTAAGGAATCCCAGCAGATTGCGATGAGTCATCGGCGTGAGGTTGTGCCCGGAACATGCAGACTCCAATCACAGCAATTCCTCAGCAAACCCTCATACTGAGCAAGCCTGTAGCAACAGTGGAGAGGAAAAACTCCCCTTTAACAGGAAGAAACCTCTGGCAGAACCCCGGCTCAGTACAAGCGGTCATCTGCCACGACCATCTGGGGTTCTGAGAAGACAGAGAAGAGACAGCATGGAGGATGCTTGGTGACTTTGACATCTGGACCAATGTTCCCCATCCAGCAGGGGGCACTATAGCTGAGCAGGGTACCAGACTGTGTGGAGCTTCTATGGGGAGAAAAACACTGAGAGAAAACTGGGTTAACAATCACAATAACAGCAGAAAAAATATATCTGGAGAGTAGTAGAAAAGAAAAGTAGAAGGTGTGTTAGGGTCAGTTGAGTCTGAAAAAGGATTTTTCCCCCCCCTACTTCTTAAGTCTATTAGCAATGTACGGTGTGAGGGAAATGGAGTTGAGGAGGGCCACCGGACCGGGCTGCATCCTCCGCTTGCCGTATCGGGCTGAACACTCCATCTCCCTCTACTCCCTGCCTGGAAATCCAGGAGGAAAGAAGGAGGTAAGTGGGTAAGTATTGTAGCCCTTTTGCATCTCTCCTTGCTCATAGGACTGCACCCTCTCCAGATTGTATGTATTAGAGAGATAATATTATTGGTAAGTGATATAACTGGAGTAGATAAAAGCCCACTCTTCCAAAGACTCTGGCATTATTTACCTCGAGGACCCCCCCTGGCCGGTCCGTTGACCGGCCAGTTTGGAATAGGGAGACGAAGGCAGTGCACTGACCAACGCACGCTGTCAGTAGCCTCTTTGTCCATCACTTTCTATCCTTAAAACCTGGTGTAAATCTGTTCCTGTCCTGATTCATGGTTCAACCTTTATTCAATTCTCTAATCATTTTATTCTGGTAAATTAATACATTACTGTTAGAAATCGGAGAGGGATTATAAGGTCTAGTGTCTATATGAGTAACTATAAGCTTTATCAAAAAGGAAGGTTTTAAGCCTAGTCTTAAAAACAGACAGAGTATCTGCCTCACAAACTAAAACTGGGAGCTGGTTCCACAGGAGAGGAGCCTGATAACTAAAAGATATGCCTCCTATTCTACTTTTAGAAATCCTATTAACTACCAGTAGACCTGCAGTCTGAGAACGAAGTGCTCTGTTAGGAACATATGGAACAATCAGATCTCTGATGTACGATATAGTTTGATTATTAAGGGCTTTATAAGTAAGGAGGAGGATCTTATTCTGGATTTAACAGGGAGCCAGTGGAGAGAAGCCAAAACAGGAGAAATGTGATCTCTCTTTTTAATATTCATCAGAACTCTTGCTGCAGATTCCACCTATGTGTAGTTTCATCTTTTTTCTTGAACAGTAATCATGTCTCAGTCTAAACCTGTCTCTCACGACCACAGAAAGAAGTGAATTGCTCAACAGATCGTGATATTAATTTGAGGCCCCATGTACTGGTGGGACATGTGTTAGTGATGCTGCTTCCAAATATATGTTTACTTATAACTCTTTCTTTAGGGAGAAAATGAAACCGCCTTTTTAGAATCTATGGGCAAGGGAATTTTATGGGTATATCATAATTTAAACAAGAAGGTAATTCAAGTTGCTTTATGTCATTTGGTGGTAGAGAAACAAACAAAGCAACATAAAAACAACAATTTAGGTAAAGCTTTAGAAAATAACGGTACATAAGAGCATAAAAAATGAAACACATAATTAAGTGTAAAAAAAACATTTAAGAGTAAGCATAAAACACACAATATATTTGTAATAGGCAGCACTGAACAGATGGGTTTTAATTTTTAATTTTTTTAATTTTTAACGTCTCCTGTCTAGCAGTTTGCCACTCAGAATTAGTGTCTGAGTACCAAGTACAAGACCAACAGATTTACTTTCCCAAGCAGAGCATTACAGCATTGCTATAATACTCCACTTGATGTATATGTATGCAAAATCTTTATTAGTGATTACTGTGGGTTTAATTTCTTGAAGTTATGGACACGAAATTGAGATAAGAAGGAAGGAAGAAAGAAGATGAAGAAGAGAAACAGGACCGGTAGAAGTGTGAACATCCCAGTCCTCCACCTTTGTTGGACGGCAGAGAAGTGGGAAAGAAAAAAACAAACAAAAACAACCAATAGCACAGAACAATATTAACAAAATGGATCCAGTAATATAAACTAAGAACTACACATTCACTACACACAAAATTGGATTAATGAACACAATACTAATGTTTCTGGTAAGCTCCTGGTAACAACTAACTAATGACGATAACCTCAGCTCAAGATATGTCCGTCCACACCAATGTCCCCACACCTATGTGTGTGTGAACATGCGGGTGTGAATAAGGTTTCCCCATGCAAGTGATTGATAGCTGGTGTAAGGAGCCGTCAATCCGTCCTACAGGAAGCGGTGCAGACATAAAGGATGTAGAAGACGCATGCGTCCAGAGTCCCACAGAGCGTAGGAGCCACAGGCGGACCAGCGCAGGGCCGATCACCCACCAAGAGAGGAACAGATGGAAGAACCAGGGGAACACCAAGCAGCCGCAATGCTGGGAGGTCTCAGGGACGAGGCCATGGGCTCCGCTGGTAACCAGCTACTCCAGGGCAGGCCCGGAACAGGACCCGGAGGCCACGGGGATCAGGGGCGCCCCGCCCCCCAGCAGGGCCCCGACCAGGGATCGGTCAACAAGGGTACCCCTGCCCCCCAGTTGTTGCGGGTTGTTCTAATATTAACTTAAAACAGGGCGGTGGGACATGGGAATGTTGCCAGGCACCCAAATCTCCCACCCCGGGCTCTCAGTGCCAAGATGCATTTTTGAATTTTTGATTTAAAAGAGCTTAACGATTCAGCAGCCGTGTATGCAGTCGTCTGGAAGTTTGTGTGGAGCATAGACACCGAAAGTTGCTTCTCCATGTTTGGTTCTAATTCTATGGATGATTAGTAGACTAGAGTTGGAGGACCTGAGTGGTCTGCTGGGGTAGTATAGTGACTTCAGGTCCTCAACATACTTTGGTGCTAAACCATGTCATTATTTATAAACTAATCTCTGAGTTACAGGGAGCCAGTGAAAGTCCATTATTACACCTAGATTAGGGGCCTGTAGAGGAAACTACTGCGGGGATCTTGACGATGAAAACTCCTGAAGCCCAGCCAGGACCAGAGAATGTGGGAATTGTCCCGGAAAGCCAAATCGTTATTTAGGAATTGGACATTGATCCACAGGCTGTAGCACTGCTGTTTGGGTTTTTATATGCTCTAAATATGGCCTTTTGAAGCCCTCCAGAAACTGATTATGGTGTCAGGAAGTCATCAACTCCTCTCGCCTCCACCTGTTCTACTCTTTAACCATTGGCTGAAGTTCCACATTTAAGCAGCTCTAACTCAGCACATCCTCGTTCAGTCACCTGGTCTGCCAGCCCTGATCTCCTCTCTGATCTTCATCTCCACGCCAACAGAGGACCTTCCAGAGGAGTTCTATCTGCTTCTCCTCCAGTCAAGCCAGATCTGCCTCCTGCTCCTGCCCTCTCTAGGTTCTGCTGCTGATGGCTACAATACGGTCTGAAATAAAAACCATCAGTACTACTCAAAATCTCTGCATAGTGCTGACATGTGGAGCTTGTAAAGCCAACATTGTGTGTCGACATCAGAGGTTTTGTTGGAGATGTGCTCTGAAAATCTCAGAGCACTGTTCAATCACTCATCTGAAAGTGGAAGGTATCCTGTCTGGACATGATGGTCCACCTTGACTGACTGAATCCCTTTAAATCTGGGTTTACTTTGTGTTGTGAGTATTTTTTGTAAGGCCTCCATAAATCACACTTTGGTTTTAAGATTCTTTCTTTTCTTATTGTGTTCTGTTCTCTTTGTACAGTGGACCTCCACCTATTCTTGGTTCAATATTCAAAAAAATTTCCGAGAAACATGACTCCTAATTATTTGTTGAAATTTTTGCTTTTTTGAGGATTTTTTTTTAAATTAGGAAGGTAAAAATAACTAAAACAATGCTATTTGACACACTTTTTACAAAACAGCCAATTCAGGAGCACCATTGATTTTCCTTGGCACTGATTGGCTGTAACCCCAAGAGCGGACTCTAAAAGTTACCTTGTCTGGTAGTGCCAAGGTGGTTTCTACTGTGCATATCAATACATATCAGGGTATATTTAGTGTTTGCAGTATTAAAATTGGTAGTTCCCTTTAGTTTTTGATTTAGTAAGATCATTTTGCGTCTTGATCCCCATTAGTGCACTTCTCTAATACTCTAACACCATTCTCCCTCAGCTGCTCAGTCAGCTGCCCTGTATTTTGTTGATATAACTTAACTGGTTCCCATGTCACCAGCCACTTCCCTGAGTTGAATGCAATCTTATTAGGCCCAAATGGAAGAAACTTTGAAAAAAACGCTAAAATAACTGACTGGTGTCTTTTCCTATGTCTTATACAAACTGTGTAGAGAATATATTTTTTTTGGAGCTTGAAGAATAAACTTTTAAAATCATTGGTTAGATTGTTCCGACAGCTAAACCTAAAAAAAAAGATGTTTGTACTACTCCAGACGGTAAGATAAGGAATGGAGTAGAGTTACATTCTCTACAAAAACCTCATTGTTTTTGTTGCTGGTAATTGTTGGGTTCACAGACTCACCGCCCCAAACACAAAGGTTTATTAAAGAGAGACATCACCTTTTTTTTTTTTTGCTGCCACGACCAGATTTAGGAGCCAGAAACACAACATTGTGCAGCACAATGTTAATGACTCAAAGCTTGATCCACCCTTCCCGGTGTGACCTTCTCCAGTGTCATCATGAATAAAGGTCATCACGCAGGGCGTCCCAACTTGATAAACGTGAGCATCTGAGAATAGCCAGAGGAGCGTGGGCATCACGGAAATTTGATAAAGACAAATAAAGAGATTATTTATAGGACTTGTCTTTGTTCAAGGGGAGATCCCCAAGGCTACAATTAGTCGCCCGACGATCTGCAGCGAGTTTTTGATTTATTTCACTAAAAACAAAAGCATCTGATGTTATGGAATTTGTGACACTGCAGATTGATAAGATAGAGGCTGTGGCCAAATCATTGTTTAAAAGACGAGAAACGCGCTCAGAAGGGGTATTAGATCAGCAGCCCCAACACCACCCCACATGTGCTCCATTATGATGACATGTTAGCTCAGTGTCTCAGGCGCAAGTGGAATTTACCTGCTTGAATTTACATTCCTCTGTGAAGACGGTCACCCATATCAGCTTATCTTTTGGTCAGTCTCATGTTAGTGGAAAAACCCAATGAAAAGAACCAACAAAAACAAAGAAAGAAAGTAAAGTGAACTGAATCCTAGTCTTTTTAAAACCTTATCAAACCAATGAAGTTATACTTAAATTTTTCATTTTGAAAATTAAATTATTGTTTTTACTGCTTAATGCCTCTGTCCTCTGATCTCAGATGCGATAAGAAGGTTTGGTCAATGTACAAAGGCTGTAGTAATGGAGGGTGTTTCTTGTTGAAGAAGTATGAACGTTTAAGCTGATATGGTTTTGGACATATTATACTAACATTTTATCACAAACAGAAATGTTTAAAACTGTTATCTAGTCTTTACATAGCAACTTAATCAAACTCACATTATATATGGAATTGTTAATCCACTAAAACCTACAATTGTTTGATAGCTGCTCACACCTCCTCATTTTTATATGTCAAACACCAAATCTACCTCAATATGCATTAAGACTCATAGTGGAAAGCCTTTTAACATGACAACTGAAGCTTAAGCAGCACAGAGGAAAATAAATATCATTTATGGATTGGCTACTTTGCAAACATCATTGTGGCTTTGGTATTTCAGCTTCCCAAGCCGCTTTTTCTTTTGAATGGCAGATATGCACTGCAAAAAAGGTCTTGGGTTTGAATCCCATCCTGTGGTCCTTCTGCATGGAGTTTGCGTGCATGGATTATCTCCGGGTTCCTCCCACAGTCCAAAACCATGACCATTAGGTTTCCTTGTGGGATAATGCTGCTTATACCTAAGTTCTTCCTCTGTGTTCTGAAGATCCAATTTTAAATTTTCCTATTAATATTTTTTGTATTATGATGATTGTCCTTCCCAAGTAACAACATCATGAGGTTCACTAATGTTACAGTGTATGAAAAGAACTATGCATCTATGTTAATGTTGGTAGGGGGAACAAAAGTTTGTCTCCAATAATTCAACATGTATGTTTTTGCAGTTGGTTTTAAGTTGGTGTTTTGCCCCTGGCAAAAATGCTGCATAGAGTGGGGCAAAAAAAGTTTTTAATCAGCCACCAATTTATCCATGTTATCACACTTAAAAAGATGATACAGGCCTGTAATTTTCATCATAGTTATAACTCAACTATGAGAGACGAAACGAAAAAAAAAGAAAAAATCACATGATCCGATTTTTAAAGAATTCATTTAACTAATCATGATGGAAAATAAGTATTTGGTCAATAACAAAAGTTCATCTCAATACTTTGTTATATACTCTTTGTTGGCAATAACAGAGGTCAATTGTTTTCTGTTGCTGGTATTTTGGCCCATTCCTCCATGCAGATCTCCTCTAGAGCAGTGATGTTTTGGGGCTGTCGCTAGGCAACACAGACTTTCATCACCCTCCAAAGATTTTCTGGGGTTGAGATCTGGAGACTGGTTATGCCACTCAAGGACCTTGGAATGCTTCATACGAAGCCACTTCTCTGTTTGTTTGGCATCATTGTCATGCTGAAAGACCAAACAAGGATCAGTCGTTCTATTCCCTTTGCAGAAAAACAGTCCCAAAGCATGATGTTTCCACCCCCATGCTTCACAATAGTTATGGTGTTCTTTGGCTGTAACTCAGCAGTCTTTGTCCTCCAAGCACTATAAGAACAGTATTAACCAAAACATTCTATTTTGGTGTCATCTAACCATATAAAATGATCCCAATCCTCTTTTGGATCATTCAAATTCTCTCTAGCAAAGTTCAGACGGGCCTGGACATATAATGGCTTAAGCAGGGGACAATCTGGGACTGCAGGATTTGAGTCCCTGGTGGTATAGGGTGTTATTGATGGTAGCCTTTTTTACTTTGGTCCCAGCTCTCTGCAGGTCATTCACTAGGTTCCAACTTGTGTGGGGTTCTGGGATGTTTACTTACTAGTGTGGAGCCGGAGATCGGGGGAGCTTATCAATGGTCTTGTATGTCTTGCATTTTTCTAATAATTGCTCCCACAGGCAAAGCAAGGCAATTTTATTTTGTACAACACACATTCAACACAAGGCAACTCATGGTACTTTACATGATTAAAATTAGAACTCAGAAAAGAGGGGGGGAATTCAGTTTACAGTACACCCTGTCTAAGATCCTGACAAACAAACAACAAGCAATACAAACAGATCCAGGTCACTGAAGGGCTTACAGCCTGTGAAGGTTCACAATTAGTCAGAGGACAAAGGTGGTTTGACTTGCAAGTTGTTTTTTAATATTTTCTTTTCTTTTGAGAAAAAAAAGGGATAAAAAGTCCAACAAACATTGAAAAAGGAGTTGAGGGACAAAACTAGTTTGGACCCAACTTAAAGTTAACTAAACTAGAACTAATTCTTCTCCCTAAATGACACACTCAGGGGAGGTTTTAAGCAGAAGGACCAAACTAAACTAGACACATGGGGGAGAAGAAATAAACCAAAATTACAATTTATAAATCTAAGTTGAAACAAAGAAAACCATTAAACTAACAAATTAAACAAAAAAAATAAACTTATCAATAAAGAAATTAAATCATAATCTTTAAGGAAACAAAACCAAAGTCTTTTTCACTTTTTTTTTTGTTTTTCACTTAAGACAAATCAAATGTGTGCACTACATTTAACCTATATCAAGGAAACAAATGAAATGTTAACACCTATGTGGTGGTTGCTGGTCCATCCACCACACAGCCAAAAGATAAAAGCAGATACACACTGGGAGGGAGGCGGGTCCAAGGTGGGGGAAAAAGAAGCTCAACTGTGTTTTCATCCTTATTCAAGAGTCAAAAAACAGGTAACAGAAAAAAACCACACCTAAACATTTAAGCACATATTCAGACATGAACAAAGATACATCAAGGAGGGATGGGTGGGTATGAGCTCCAGTCCACAAGTTAACATGCTGCCGCAGAGGTGCACAGTCTTCCTGCTTGCCGAGGCAGGGGAGAGCATTTAGAAGATTAAAATACAAGAGAGCATTTACAATAAAACAGTAATCAAGCCAATAATTTGTATGAAAATGAAAAACAAGCAAGTAAAAAGCAATAATAAGAACAGTTACTCATAAGCGAGTCTAAATATGTACGTTTTAATATTAGATTTAAAAGAGTTCACTGTCTCTGCAGCTTTGCATTCTCCCAGTAGAAACTAAAAGCTGCTTCTCCTTGTTTGGTTCTGGTTCTGATCAGTAATCTAGAGCTGAAGATCTAAGTAATCTGGATGGTTTGTACCGTGATAGCAGATCGTTAATGTACTCTGGTGCTAACCCATTCAATGATTTATAAACTAATAAAAGCACTGAAGTTTATTCTCTGATCTACAGGGAACCAGTGAGGAGACTTTATCTTCTTGGTTCCAGTGAGAATACGAGCAGCAGCGTTCTGGATCAGCTGCAGCTGTCTGATAGATTTTTTTAGGTTGAACTGTGAATTTAAATTTTCTTAAAATTTTCCTCAGGTGATAGAAAGCTGACCTTTTTATTGCCTATATGTGACCTTGGACGTTCATGTCTGAGTCCATTATTATACTTAGATTTCTAGGCCTTGTTGCTAGTTTCTAGTTGGGCCCATTTAATTACTGATCTTTTTTGGGTCCAAAGATCACAAGTGATTTCTTCTCACCAAGCTGCTTACCTTTTGCAGATTTATTGCAGATTTAGTCTATATATATATATATATATTTTTTTTTTGTGGTGTACTTTGACAACTCTGTGGTCTTGACCATAGTGGATATTTGATTATGACTGTGTGAAGTTGTGGACATGTGTCTTTTATACTGCTAACCAGTTCAAACAGGTGCCATGAATACAGGTAACCAGTGAAGCACAGAGGGGCGTCTTACATAAGGAGTTAGAGTTCGGTGAGAGCCAGAAATCGTCCTTGTTTGTTAGTGACCAAATACTAATTTAGTACCAAAATTTGGAAATAAATTCTTAAAATATCGAACCATGTAAATTTTCTGGACTTCCACCCCCCACCCCCCATTTTGTCTCTCATTGTTGAGGTATACCTATGATGAAAATTACAGACCTCTCTCATATTTTAAGTGGGAGAATTTGCACAATTGGTGGCTGACTAAATATATTTTTGCACCAACATTTGTCCCAGTTTGTGTAGCTTGTGTGCAGCTAATTTAGAATAAAATTATTGGTCAGTACAGTCTTTGTTTGTCAGAGTGAGAGTGGATGATTTTGAGCAGGGTCTCTGGTGTAAAATATAACAGAGTTCTTTAATATCTAGTTAAATCTGTTTCTGTTAAAACTAATTAACTTTATATCACAGGCAAAATCTCAGTCTTTCATCCAATGAGAAGAAAATAACCATATCAATGAAGTAATATAAATATTCTATTGTAAAAATATGTTTTCTTTATGAAAATGATGTTGCTAACAGTACATTGTCTCATTGCATCTACGTGAACCATTACATTTTAGACCGATTTAATCATATTTGCTGTGAATATGAGTCTACTGGGATGCTACGATAATTAAATATGTTCCCCTATGTAATGTACTTTTGTTTTGTATGAATTTAGATTTCTTTCATGCAGGCTGAATCTAACTGTGGAGCCAACAGTCTATCTTAATAGCAGTTATTGTAAAAGCTACTTTATATGGGGATTTCTTCTTCATGCTGTTTTTAACTTTCTTTTTGCATCACTTTTTTGTATTTAATCAACCCTGCCTGGACAAGTTTAACGGGAAAGTAAAACTTCGGAGGAAACTACGTCGTCTCATACCTTCTTCTTTTTGTTTGGGCTTGAGCAGATTACCAGGATAAGAGTTTAAAAATGCTTCCCAGAAACTCATAACAAATTGCTATATCTATACAACCAGATATATTTTACATTGATTGCAATGATAGAGTTCTGTTTTGCTGCTGTTTTTCCTTTTTCATAAAACAAAACAACTGTTTAAGAAATGAAGGAGAAACTGTGATAAACTACCCGAAACATGGAATGCCTTAATTATGTAAATATCTACCTTTTTTAATGACAGTTGCAAAAAAAAATAAAGCAAGTTCCTAAATTGGAAATAGTCGTGTAAAAACGGCTGTAGCAACATGTCAGCGTGTGGAAAGAACAGGTGGAATGAATAACACTAATGATGGCTGCATTCCATTCAGACGGGCCGCCGGTGCTGGCTCACTGATTTACTGGGACACCTCATGGAACAAAACTATTAATAATCACAAACTTTATTCGCTCATTCCACCACCGAGAAAGCAAACACAACATGTCGCGTAGATTTACACAGCGGTGGGCTTCAATACGTGACACCAAAATGCATCATCATATGACACTCAGTGAGATTCTTCCTGGTTCAGGACATACCATCCCCTGCTGTTCTACATGTTGATTCACATATTGTCATTTATAAAAACTTCACTCTGTCTGATTAGCTCCAACAACAGATTAGTCATGTTTTAAAGATGATAATATGATTCTAAACTGAACATTTGGAAAGTTTTCTATGTTGAAGTGAATAATGGAACTGGGATTACTACCAGTAATTGTGGTTACATAATTTATCCATTACATAATTTATCAGTTGTAGCCATAATAGTATTACACTTTACTTTTCCATCCAGTTATTCCAACTCAGTCATCTACATAAAACATGACTACGTCAATCATTTTAACGGCTATTGGTTAAATGGACTGATTCAATCCAAGAATTCTACTTCAGCTTGTAATGTCTGTCACCTCTGGTAAAAGTCAACTAAAGAACCCTGTTAAATGTATTTCCATGTTTGTAAGCTTAACATATTTCTTAAAAGCACCAGGACAGAGCTCGAAATTCTGCATGGCTGCCTTGCACACAAGGAAATGATTAAATCAGCAGTAGGAAACTTTTATTAGCAGTTCTTTCAGTTTGTATCTTTACACCAAAAGCGTTTAACATGAGTAGCCTTGTTCCTTCAGTGAATATATAAATAATGTTTATTCTTTCAAGAAACTAACCATGATGTCAGACTCCGAAAACTCTTAAGCTAGCCTTATAGCTGTGATGTTTTGAAACGATTATTTAAAACATATTTTAGGAAGGCAGGAAGTTCTAGCCTGACGGGACTGAAGGCCTCTTTCCTTTGCCTAAAAGTTTCAGGCAAAAAGTATAAAATAAAGCAGTTTTTGGTTTCAGTAATAGTACCGCAGAAAAGAAAGGGAGCAAGTTCAAATCCAATTGTGAGTGGATTCTGTGTTTAGGAGGAAGAATTTTTAATAATGGTCTCCAATAGCCACAATGATGAATGCTGTTTTTCTGATTAGCCAGATGCTGCAAATGCTAGCTCAATGTGTCATGATCTCCCTGTTCCTGCCATGTTTCCTGCTGCTTCTCTGCTCTGCCCCTAGCGCTCCTGCTGGTCTCTTCCACCTGCACTGCAACTATATCAACTATTCCTCTGCGCTCCCTCAGAGTGACATCATCTTTTGTCATTCTTGTCACATGTCCTTGTTCCTGAACTGTATTCCGACTGTTCTGTTCTCTAATTTTTGGATCTGTGCCTTCCATCATGTACCTGCACACTGAACACTGCCCCACAGGTTCTGGATTTGTTCTGTTCACATTGTTGCTGACCTCGACCATTCACCATACCACTGATGTTTGGATGACACACAAAGTAAACTTTCAGCTTCCCATGGTGAAATCCCAACATTGCATTGGTGTGTCTGAACCAACCTATCCCTCTACAGATATTTCCGCACTCCAGTCGTTGTCCCCAAACTTTAAGTGTTGAGAGCACAGTTTTCAAAGGCAAGGCCCACGGTCCAAATCCGGCCCGCCATGGCCATTTATGTGGCCCTCTAAACTCTAGAGGACCATATAAATAGAACCTTTACATTCAATTTATATCCAGCTAAATACTATTTTATCATTCAATTCAGTATTCATTTGAATAGTCCTAAATCACATCTTTGTGAACTGATGTTTGGTATTATTTAATTTCAAAAACGTAATTGTCAAACTTTAAGAAGTACTTGTTGAGACAGATATTAGTGTTTTAGCTGTTTGTTAAAGATAGTTTTATCGATACTCCCTACCACAACCGGCCTTTTAAGGACATTCATTGTCTGGATGTGACCCAAAATGGAAATGAGTTTGACACCCCTGGTCCAGAGGGTTCACCTATGATTCTGTGGGTGAAACAATCCCAGGTAAACAGAGAGAGCCAGACAGAAGTATATTACAATTATTTGGCACACACTAACTTCAAATAGATCAGCTCAATTCCACTCATGGTGCGACCAATTGGCTAGACTTCTGCTGAATTAGGTCAGTCGGTTTAAAAGGGGTGAATATTTATGCTATCAATTATAGTTATATTTAGGCAGGGTAATTTGGGTGGGGCCGGCCAGCTCTTTCAATGCAGGCATTTGATATGTGGATGTTGGGCAGTTTGAATATACCAACTGCTTAATCCTTAAAGTAATTTTAGATTTTGCCCACTTTGGCATTTTCCCACTTGCTGTACCACTGCAGTTTTACCTGCTGCTAAATTTAGCATCCGCACACTCAATTTAGAGAAACCTATTAACCTAACAGTCACGTTTTTGGACTGTGGGAGGAAGTACCAAGAGGGAACCCACCCATGCACAGGCAGAACATGAAAACTCCATGCAGAAAGACTCCAGGCCAGGATTTGAACCCAGGATCTTCTTGCTGCAAGGCAACAGTGCTACCAACTATACTACTATGAAGCCCTTTTATTAAGGAAGCTCTTTACAAAACCAGAGCAATGTGAAAAGGGAAGAGGGAGGATATTACAGTGAGCAATTACTGTTAATAACTTGTCAGATACTTAAACAAAGGATTTACCAATGTACTGCATAAAGAACTTCACTGTCCCCTAATCACAGAATACACAGAAAATATAGGTTAACATAATACGAAATTGGAACCACGTAGCTCAATTTTCTACATATTGTACATGTATGTTTAACAAGCTAAAATATGAACGTATTATTACTCACTCAGAACTTAGTTTTACTCAATTTTTATAGGCATGAATCTAGAACTAGACAGGATAATATATCCACTTTTTACATTTTTTATTTCTTTCCTTCTTTCTTTCTAATCAAATTCTTTTAGACTTATGATGTGGATCAGTTTTTTTCCATCTGAGAAATATCCTGTATTTTTGTGGGGTGAGTACATTTTAAAGACACTACAATATAAAACTTATCACTGGATTTGTTTGTCTACTGTTTGGACATGAATCTCTTCAGAATAACTCACACATACATATTTGGAGATCGACCAGCTTTTGTTTCTCCCCATTTAGAACATTTTAGATAATCTTGGGAATTATTTTTTTCTTATATGTAGCAGTTTAAAAAGAAATCTTACATCTTTATCAGAACCTCTGTACTATCAACTGTTGGGAGAGATGAAACAATCTTCATTATATTTCAAAATGCCCACCGATAGCTAATGTTGATACGCCTGTGTATAAACACTGGAAAAAACCCCATCTGATTTTACTGAGAGCTTCACTGTCAGTGCAGGTGATATGAATCAATGTAAGAGCTTATCTGAAACAACAAGAATTCCTGCCAGAGCTTTTATAACTGGTGCTTTTGTTTTTAACTGCCACATTCTGAGAAGGTGGTGTTTTGAACTTACTGTAGGTATCAGATGCCATGTATCATGGCACCTGGGATGCTCCTTTGTTTGTCAACCTTTTTCGTCGTTGGTATGACTGTATGTTGGGTAGGGACGGTCAGACTCTGCCCCTGCTCATATCTTCCCAGCTTCTAACAGCCTTTATTCCGGGGATCAGTTTTCATCTGATCTGATCAGATCGCCTTACTTAATGCTTGCTGTGACTCTTACATAAATTAGAGCTTTCTTTCATGCAGGGACGGCCAGATTTATGGAGTCCACTACAATAGATGCATCTCAATAAATTAGAAAATTAAAAAAAAGTTATTATTTGAGTAACTTTAGTAACTAAGCGACGATTCTAAAGGTTGTTTTCACACAGTGATGTTTTCAAGCTTTTATGTCCCTTACAGAAAATGGCTTGGGATCATGAGATCCCATGTGACACCTGGTAAATCATGTGTAGCACAAATCACATTAATGGTTTTGCATGAGTTTCTTACCTGTAATCACATAGGTTTCACATTTGCTTCACTCTTTTTTCAGATGTAGGTTTCATGTGGAATATAATATGTATCACATGTGGTTTACATGCGAATGTTTACATGCGTTTTACCGTTTATTACCTAGAAACTAGGGATGCAATGATACCAGTTTTTTGAAACCGATACTATACCGATACTTGGATCTGAATACTTGCTGAGAACCAATACAATACTTTTAACACACAAGGAAAATGCTATGAATGTTCAAAATTCACAAAGGAAATGTATGCAAGACACAAGTAGTCACATGCTTTTCACACATCTCATGTTTTTTTAACATCTTTTCACTTGTGGAAGAATGAAGATTTCTTTTTTTTTTTTTTTTTTACTTAAAGGTTGAATATGGAACATGGGCACCAAAGCGACATCTAATGTGTTGAGGTTGTAGTTGCAATAACAAAACGCCGTCTGGATGCCAGTTCTGTCGCCGGTGTAACACCGTAACCAGCCAGCATCATGTGCAGCGACGAATCTTAGGTGTGGAGGTTGATGCTCTCATAGCTAGGTACAACATCATATGCGTGAGTATTGCAAAGCTGTTTTATCGACAGCTAACTTTAGCTGTTAGGAAGCTTTCTTACCTTTCTTCATGGGAAACTTTGCCATTTTCGCGCACGTTTTGATGGTCATCTGTTGTAGGCTTCACCTAAACTAACTCTAGTTTTAGATATAAGGTCACTCCTCCTCTGAGAAAGATATGGGGCTTAGACACAGCAGCTTAACTTATCGAGTGCTCCATTTTTTACAGTACGCCTCGTAGCTCCAGGCAGTTGTTTATAATAGTATTTGGCAGCCTACAATACTGTGCTGCTGTTGGCTGGAACACGTAGAAATAAACATAGTGCAGTGGTCGGAAAAAATTATATTTTTTAACGATTTTAGGTTAAATATAACGTTTAAAGGAAAGGGTGCGCTTTCATTATGCACACCTCTAAACTCCCGGTTGAATTATTATTTTTTTAAAGAGAAATCTTTTATGAAAAATGTTCCATATTCAACCTTTAAACCTAATGAAAATCCACCTTTTATGTTTTTAATTTTACGTTAAACGACATTTGTCCTGTCTGAAGATTCCCCCGCTTAGGATCTCCATAGCTCCTCCAGACTTCCCATGGCTGACTCTCTCATTATTGTTTGCCTTAACCATCCAGCCAGTTCAAGTAAAGTTGGTCAGTTTGCAGTTGGGGCGTAGGCCTACCCTTTCCAACTGAAATGATGGATTTAGATGTCCAAAGCTCTGGGTTATGTTTTGTGACCCTCTAAACTTTTGATCACTTTAGCCCCGACAACATTGCTGTGTTAATTGATCTTTATGATGCTGCTTGTTTGCCATTGTTCTCTAATAAATCGATGTCATTTTCATAGAGCAGACTAAGTAATGTAATTATGTAAAAATTCTGTCTATTCACCAATTTTTTTTTCCGCAATGCAATGGTTTGCACTCAATTTTACTTACAGTATCAGAGTAGAAAGGGGATAGACATAATTGGATGCCTTTTAGAATTTTATTTATGAAAAAAGAAGAAAACATACATTTCTTTCTTTTAACTTCTCAATTATACATTTTTTTGCTTGATCATTGCACAAAATCCCAATAAAATATATTAAAGTTTGTGATTTCAGTGTAACGAAATTAGGGAAAAAATTAGATTGGCATGAGTATTTTTGCCAACCATTTTCCCCTTTTCCCTAAGTTGTTTTTTTAGTTTTTTTTTTAGCAAACATCTACATTTAAGATAAAATCAAAGATCTGAGGAAACACCCTGTATGCTAGTAGATGCATGACAACCGTGAGGGGGAATGGATGCAGGATTTCTTCACGCCTCACTTCCTTGTGTTTTTTCTGGAGAAGCAGGGGGCCACTTCCATTTTTGGAGTGTTTTCGTCAGGGACGGTAATGGTAACATAACCACCACATGAATCAAGCATTGTATTCGGTTGTGTGGAGCATTAAACATTAACCCACCGTACACACATTAATGCTGGTCTTGCCAGCCTGCTGCGTCTTACGTTTTTATCTGAGATGTAAGGAGAACTGCAATCAGAAAATGAGAATTTCTGATTTTCAATCTGTAGTCGGGTAGATCATTTATTCCTTGGTTTAGGCATTATGACCTTGTTTGGCTGAATTCTTTGGTTGAGAGCAGCAGTCGTAACACAGTCTTGGTTCTCTCTGACGTTAGCTAAGGAAACTCCACCTTAGACCTGGGGGTTCTGTGACAGCATTCCAAATGCATTCATTCAAACATTGAAAGTGTTGGTAGATCATTGTTAGTAGGGATACAACAATACCACTTTTTTAAAACCAATACGAAATCAATACTTGGATCTCAGTGCTTGCCAATCCCGAGTACCAATGCTGATACTGCTACCATACAAAAAAATGCAATGGATAAGCATAAAGGGTTTTATTTTATTTTATGCTTGTTACAACAAATGATGGTAATTAGATGAAGAATAAAGTATTCATAATAAAAATGAACACAAAACTCATATTTCAAGTGAGAAATAAAAACGTTCGGTACAAATATCGCAGAGTTTACACATTTTAATTATCAGCCACCGGCTAACATGTCAGACAAGAAACCAACTACAGACTTGGGCTTACAGGAGGAGGACAATAACTTTGAAGAATTCCCATTTGAGGATTGGAAGGGACTGGGTGAAGATGTACAGGTTTGGTAACACAACTGGAATGAAGGCAATGTGAAGGATAAGGTCTGAAAACAGCTAAGAGCGGAGAATAGGTACAAGGTTGAGACGACATAGTGGCTAGGGATGCACCGATCCACTTTTGTCATTTCCGATACCAATACAGATATCTGAGATTCATTAACTGGCAATAGTGAACCAAACAGAACTGAATTACACAAACTGTGTGCCGTGAGGAAAAGAAATTAGGGATTCAACAATACCACTTTTTACAAACTGACACAATACCAATACTTGGATCTGAGTATTTTGTCGATACTGACAATACCTCTACCACACAAAAATGCAATCAACTGGAAGACAGGTTTTATTTTCTTCTCCGCTTCACATGTGGTTTACATGCGAATGTCCATGGGGTTTTACCGTTTATTACCTATAAACTAGGGATGCAATGATACCAATTTTTTCAAACCAATGCTATACCTATACTTGGATGAATATGAAGACAGGTTTTATTTTCTTCTCTGCTTGCTATAGCAAATGATGGTAAATTAGATTTAAAGATAAAACATTAATTAAAATGACCCCTAAACTAACATTTCATGTGAAAAAAAATAAATAAATATATATATTAATTATTGCAGAGTTTAAACGTTTTAAGTATCAGTTTGTGGTATCGGTTAAGTTTAACCGATACGATACAGTACATAAGAACGGTATCGGCCACGATAACTGATACCAGTATGGGTATCAGTGCATCGCTAATATTGGCTCGCACTATTCACTGCTCAGTGATGTTAGATACGGACATTTAGATTTCATTTTCACTGGCTGACACTTTGAAGGATTCAGATTTGGTTCATTTTTTTTGAGTGTAATAAAAACTGATGGTTAAATGTTTGGGAAGAAGAAAAAAGAAAAAAAGCATTGGCCCAAATACCCGATACCATTACGGTAGTAATTCAGTTAGTCCTCAAAGCCACCAGGAGTGACTGCTAATCTTTTAGTAGAGTGACACGAAACTAAAAAGAAAGAGAGAAAGCCAGAAGACATTCCTATATATGTTGTGTAATGCACGACACCTGAGGTGATGACCTGCTAGGTTCAGGGCGCCATCCTCTCTTCCTCTCTGCACTCTCCCCCCACCATTTATTCAATCTCAGCCGTCTAGAAAATGTCAAAAAGAATTGCTGTTTTGGGAACATCTGCAATGACGTAGTCCACCACCAATGTTTGGTAAAAACAGGCAAAGCACAGATCCACTCAATAAAACACTGGTACGAGTGTCCCTGACAGGCGGAACACGGCCATGCCTGCGGATTCCATCCGCACGTCCTCCACGCACTTAAAACGTGTCCGTCTGGTACCGGGGGACGTGCATTTACTGACCAACCCACCGCCCGCCGTTGTTCTCGCCGATCTGCCACCATTCATCATGTCTCGGCCTGCTTTATGTTCGCCTGCTGAGATAGAAGATGGACACAATAGGACGAGTGAGATTTCCATCAGGATCATTGCGCCGAGGACAGTGAATGTTTACAGAGCTGTAAAAGATTGTTTATACGGTCACAGCGTGAGAAGAAGATGCGCATTTAGTGGCTATCGCCACATCTAGCCTACGTGGGGCGAGACACAGCAGGACAAGCGATGACAATCACCAACATCATGTGAAAAAATGTGTCCAGTACAGGCATGCTTTAAGGCTTATATTAAGAAATAAATATGTATCTTGTCCTTAGGTGGACAGGAATGTCTGGCAGTCTGGGACTATTACTGGAAGAAACAATACTGACAGTAACTTTAGGAATCATAGACTTCATTAATATTATTCTGTTAAACATCCCTGTCTTTTAATGATTACGTTATTTGCCGGTGCTTAATGGGTGTCACCTCTGAACTCGGTGAGGAAGCATCCAGGAATGCCAGCTATTCCAAACAGCTCACTAGCTGTTTATTCTTGACGCTTTCTCTGAAGTCATGACTCCTGCTCTTAAGTGACTGGAAAAGCTCACGTTTTAATGCAGGCAAACGACCACTTCTCCCTCCGCTCTCACTATCCCAGGCAGCTTCCTTCCTGCCGGGTTCGAGGCTAGACTTTATGTTTTGGTATCAGCTGGGGCGTTTGGGCCCCCTGTGAAGATAGATCAGTCTGTTCCACGAGCTAATCGGGTTACATGGAAACAAATCCAGGAAGAGAAAGAATGTACCAACTGGCACTAAGTGTAATCAGAGTCGGATTTGACAGGATTTGAGCAGAAGCTGAAAAACATGGAAACAGTTGATGTTGCATGATTTTGTGGTGTACAGATAGGCTCATAGCATAATTTCAGAAACTTAACCTCTGAATTATGACCTGCATCTCCTTAGTTCCCATTATTTAATGTCTTGTTATAGATCAAAAATATTTATTATTTGTTTGTCTTTGAGTGTGCTTTGTCCAAGTTCTGGTTCATATGCTTTCCACAATTCCCATCTTACCTTTTTTAGCTCTCTGTGTTTCATTGTTCCCCTCTCACCCGAGGTTCAACAGCATTTTTACCAAAAGTACTGGTTCAGACCTGTGGATTTGGTATGCAAATTCAGGTGACACTCGAAAAAATGTAATATTGTACATTTATTTAAGTCATTTAACTTAAAAGGTGCAACTAATGAAGGACATTGTCTCATTACATGCACAAGAAGATATTTCAAGCCTTTATTTGTTACAGTTTTGATGATTATGGTTTACAGCTTATGAAAACCTCGAATTCAAAATCTCAGAAAATTAGATTACATGAAATCAATAAAACAAAGATTTTGAGATCTAGAAATGTGGTACCTCTGAAAAGCATAATCATTCATATGCACTCAGTAGTTACTTGATTTGGGCCCCATGGACTTTAGGAACATCCAACTTCTTTTGGAATTACCGTTTGAGGTTTTCTCTCCGTATGAATCCTGCTTCTTCCTGTTTACTGACCAATAGTAGAAGTGTTGGACCAAGAGGGACAGCCCGTCCTCATTTACATAATGAGGCAGAAATTGATGAGGTCAAGTAAAAAGAGGAGACGAGGGCATGTAAAGACAAGAAATGCATGTAATAAGAAAAGGAAAAACAAAATATATACATTTATTCACAAAAATGTTTGTATAAGGAAAAATAAAACTATATATATATATATATATATATATATATATATATAAATATATTTCTGCCTTATTTTTTTATTATGTCATTGGTCCTCCATAATCTATGCTCGCCTTATTTGTTTCGTTTCTACCCTACAAATATGGCACTTTATCTAATCTGAGTTCTGTACTCTGTCCCCTAGTGGAACTCTCCAGTAGTACGTGCGGTGTACAAGCAAGTACATTCCCTGCTGCTGGTGTCAGTGCAGGGTTAAGTGAGTTTTTCAAAAGCAAGTATATTTCCAGTCTTAGTGTTAAAATTAACTTCCTATAAAGAGAATTGGCAATAGCGCTTAGTGATTTTATGTTGAGGCAGTGGGGAGTTTTAGTGGTTGATACTGAGACAAACTAATGAAGTAACTAGTAAGCTAATGTAGTTACTTTTAAAATAAAGTAATCAGTGAAGTGACTAAGTTACTTTCGGAAGGAGTAATCAGTAGTCAGTAAGCAGATTAGTATTTCAAAGTAACTGTGGCAACACTGATCATATATTAGTTGTACTTTTTAAGTTGAATTACTGAAATAATTGAACGTTTGCATGATAATCAAATTTTTTGAGTTTCACCTGTATAAAGAACGAGTACAGCATTGTTTTCTACCTGAACTAAGTGCGCACTGCAAAATGTTCTGTAGCACAACTTTAAACAGTGACACCAAACTAAAACAGACAGGACTTCCTGCTATCACTAAACTCTGCTATTTGGCAACATTAAGGTCTTCTGATGCAGTTTTGAGGGGAAAGAAATGTGGACTGAACCAAAAAGGTTATATAAGCTTCGCTTCTTTCAGCAGCAATGAGTTCCATAGGATCCTCTGCATCTAACTGAATCAATCACTGTAAACATTGTCAAGCAGATGCTGGATGACAATCGGCTGATGTCCAAATGGCTTCATTTAGCATCCGATCAGCTGCTCTTTATTATTTATTTCAGTTAGATCAGTACTCCGTTCGGTTCTGTATATTCAAGCATTTAGGCAAAGCTGATGCGATGTGCTTATACTATGTTGTTCATTAAAAAAAAAAATCCAACCATATCTCCAGTTAGTTCAATCACTCAATGCTTTCCACTATTGTGGTTTTCTAAATTTTATTACTTCTACAGAAGATAAATGTGACTCATATATCACAGTAGTGAACCAATATTTACAGCACTCAGTCTCAGATTATGCTAACAAGAAGTTTGACATACTTTAAAACCCTGAAAGTAAAACTGAATGGATTATTCACCGTCTGATTATTTGGCTGTTAATGATTTCCCCCTCCCTCTTCCAAAGCCCACGGGTAGAGCGACAGAATATTAACTGAGTAATTGTCATAGTTTCTACGGCGAGAAACCCTGGGAAAACCTCATCCAATCAACTTCCACGGTCCGTCCAGGATAAGAGGCTTGTAAGCATAGCTTCCGTGTTCCAGCACCTCCCCCTCTGGGCGTCCCCTTCGTGTGTATGCAACGCTCATTCTAGCCTGTAAACAGGAAGTGAGCTTGCGCTACATTACCAAAAGATAAATCGATTGCGCCAGCTGCAGTAGCCGAAGTGTTTGTTTGGTGAAGCATTTAGTTCGAAGTTAGGGCAGATTGGCTTCCCAAAATGAATCGAAAACGCAATATATAGCATAAATAGCAACAAGAAAGAAGAAAGCCGACGAAAAGCTGCTGCATTTACATGGTGGCGTCAACTGAAGGAAGCTAAGTTTTGCTAACCGATGTGTTGGTTGCTGATTTTCTCCAGGACAGGTAAGATCACGTTATATTTTGTGACTTTGGTTGAAATTGCTTGTGTCCTGTGAGTTTTTGACTGCGGCGGAGCCCAATGAGACCATGCTGGCTGCGTGTGCCTGTCTTATTTAGGCATAGCTTAGGGGGAGAGCATGAAGCAAGGGGTGGGACTTTGTACACATGTGCCACATCCATGTTGTGCTTCTATCCTTGATGATATTGCAATGTGGGTGTTTAGGTTAGAAGGTGCAACATATGGAGAGGAGAACATGCAAATATGTAGGCGTTCCAGTTTGATTTATCAAACATGAAAATGGCAGCGTCGGCTAGGGTTGGGGGATGTCCCCGAAAATGGTAGTTGACGGTTTTCACAATAAGGTAGGTTGGGTGGTAACTTTTTTTTTGCACTATATCTCTTCACACTGGCCTGAAAAATGTTCTACTTATAATGTAGGAAAATAATTTAATTTTCAAAACTGTGCTTTCGTTATTTTACTGTACATTATAAGCAGTGTGCGATTTGCTGGGTTGACCCCCCCCCCCCCCCCTGCTTTTGATGTCACTCCTCTGGTTAATGTGAATTCTGCAACCCCTCTACTTCCGCTGAAGGGACTTAAACAACAAAGGCGAGAAGCTTCAAAAATTTATGGCTGCAGCATACATGGTTTAGTGCGAGAGGGGATCCTGCGCAATCAACGCAATTTTAACAGACGAGAGGAATAGAATGATAAAAAAACTCAATCTTCCCTTCATGTCTGCAATGAGCCCGTCAGGGATCAGATGAAGAAACTATTTTGAGGAGTAAGAATAACTATCCTCAGTTTAATAAAACGTGCGTATGGATTTGGAGTCCATGCGCAGCTTTTAGGTATGCGCGGATTTCGGCATCGTGCTGGACCTTTTCAGAGTTTTAAACTGGAAAAAGGCCATTATTCCTTTAACTTGTGAATAATACGAGTAAGCTATACTTAATAAACTCACTTTAAGGGGTTCTCCTCCCAGGTAACAGCCTTATTATAAATTCTTCCCACTGAGCAGCTCAACTACGTCAGCTGACAGGTGAACAGCTGATCCCCTTTGATGCTCTCACGTCTGCAGCCGAAAACAGCTTGAAAACAAAAGGCAGGGACCAATATCCGTGCACCCTTGACTCATAGTGCGCATAGCGCAAGTTGTGCAGCGATCCTCGCTTGCTTTTTGAAACAGTAAAAATCTGCCTCGCGCTGCCTGTCTGCTGCTGGAGACGTGTACGCGGTAATCACTCGTGGTGTTCAGTCAGTGGCTTCAGTCTTTGCCGTCCTGCCTCGGCTCTTTTTATATGCAGCCTAACAAGTTTTGTGCACCTGTAACAAAGCAGCTGGTTTCTGCGCTCCTCCTCCTGACTTATCCAGATAAGTTCAGTTTTTCTCTTGGAGCTTCACAGAGGGAAAGCTAATGCAAACAAAACACACCAAACCCACTCAAACACAGCATGTAAAATAAATTAAAAAATATAAAAATATTTCCCACTGTGTAATACATACACATTATTTCGTTTGCCTATATACAAAGTTTTTAATTAAACTATAGAAGAGACTATAGGATCAGTGTGTGTCTGACAGTGTGGGGGGCGTGGTATCACGATGGGGGCTCTCACCACCCAAAAGGTATGTCTGAGCTTTGCGCCACGAAGATTCAACATGAGTTTATTACTGACACACGAAAAATCTTATTCACTGAAATCTAATCGTACAGTATTTAACGCTCTAATGGCTCTCACTGCACACTCACTGCTGTCTATTTATTTGGATCTTCAGTAGTTTATATATATACATATATGCACATACACACAATACGATACATAAAACATTGAGGTAGATCCAGAGCTAAAATTAGTTAGCAGGTTTTACCATTCATGTGGTATCACAAGTATTTCTAGTACAATGAGTGTATATCTGAGACTCGTAAAATAATTGTGGTTAATCTGTTAAAATAGTTTTGTTAATGAATGAATATGATTAGGTTGTACAGCACCTTGAAATTTTATAGAACACATGATATCTATCTATCTATCTATCTATCTATCTATCTATCTATCTATCTATCTATCTATCTATCTATCTATCTATCTATCTATCTATCTATCTATCTATCTAATCTCCTAATATCAATATGACCATTTCAGAGAGCTAGTAGATGTGACTGTCTGCACCATGGGACAGTTGCAGTGTTTCCTTGCAGCAGTAAGTACCTGGTTTCTAATGCTGACCTGGAGTCTTTGTGCAGCTTGGATGTTCTCTCTGCATATGTAAGTGTTTTCTCAGCTTTCTCCCACAGTCCAAAATCATGACTGTTAGTCATAGAAAGTTAACTGGTTTCTCTAAGTTGAATTTAGGAATGAGCGCGTGTGTGTGTCTCTGTGTTGCCCTATGACAGACTGATGTCCAGGGTGAGCAACCCCAACAATGATACCCCCCCACCACCACCACACACACACACACACACACAAAAGGACAAGACATATAGATGATGGATGGATAGTAGATGTGGTTTTTAGGCTGCTAACTCCAGATATGTACAAGGTTGTGGCAGAACTTTCACAAAGACTAAAACTTTTTTATGCTATGATTTAGGATCTGTGTTTTCTTGAAATGAGTTTTGAACTGAGAGAAGAAAACCAATTCTAGATTACAAATTGTTCAGTAAAAGCACAGTAATTAATACCGTGTTATGCTGATTTACTGATTAGATTTTTTGACATAAGTCAAGCAATCTCGCGCCCTCATCCAGCCCATATCAGCTCCATGTGCTGCCAATAAACACGTTCTTGTTTTCCTTTTGTTTGTCTTCCTCTGCCAGTCCTCTCCTGGAATTTAGCAGGAATGCAGAAACAGCATCCTGTTTTCATTCAACACTCTGACTCAGCCATTCAGGCTCTGTCGCACGCACTGGGGGGGCACAGTGGCCCATTCATTCTAGATGATGTCAGGTTAGACCTATAGGTGCATACAGTAGTTGTGATTGGGATCAATCGGTAGAGCCCTTGTCGTACAGTCTGCGGTTTGATTCCAGCTTGCTTTTGTCACATGTTGATGTGCCTCTGTGAGTTTAACTGAGTAAAACGGCCCTACTGTAAAACACTTTGACTTGTTATCCAGACAAGAAAGATCCAGCCCATTGTATTGCTGCATTTTCAGCTTGGTTCAGCCTTGTGTCCCGCTTGCCTTCACTGGAGCGCACCGCCTCACCTGCCGGGATTTTAAAAACGCCTAAACCTGAATACAATTATCCTGTGATTGACTTTGAATGGAGCCAGTTCCTCAGTCATTCAAGTATCTGTAATGCTACCAGACTTGACCCACGAGCCTAGGATGTCCTGCAGATAATATGAAGGAAAAAAATTGTCCCCAACATCCTCTGCAATAAACAGCTTCTGAGCTCACGTCCCTCTCAAAGAACAGCCTATCTTAAGTAAACATCGGCTACGAGACAGACTTTTAACCGCGGATCAACGGCTGCACTGACATACAAAGAAATGCTGTGAGCAGTAATAACATGCTGGGTGTTATTCTGCTCCCTTCGGCTCTCAGCGGGTTGAAAGTGTTCCCGCTCACTAGTTAAATGTTAAGCAGACACACCTGTGTTTGTACCGTCAATCTGCAGAGAGGGCTTCTAAGATGCAAGATCTTCTTGGAGAGTAATGTGCAAACAGAAAGGTTTTCATTAGAAAATTACATTTAATTAACTTTTTCGTTGCTAATGCATTCAAACATTTTAAAAAAAGATGAATCTTTTCTATTACTTTTGTAACACAAATAAGGGAATCATTTTCAGTTGTTACTCAAACCCACTTGGCCTAAGAGTCCTTCCAAATTAACTTTACATTGTTTCTTTTTAAGCAACAATGAATTTTCACCCCTGGCTGCACCCTTGGGTGTTGTTTACACACCAGAGCTGCTATGTCAAGTCTTCAGTTTAATTCCTTTGGTCCAAAGTTCTGGCAGGATTACGGTACACACCTTCTTCTTACAAACAACCAAGAGTTGGAGCATAATATTGCATGCAGTACAGATAAAAAGGATGAGTTTTTTCTTTTACTAGCCCTTTTATTTCACATACACATATTGAAATATGCGTTAGGGTTAGCATGAACAATCTGTTAGATAAGCCTAACTAATTATGTAGTTAATTTTACTATGAACTAGTCAAACAAGAAGAGAGAATCAACCCATTTATAGTCCATGAGGCAGACACCTTGTCTGCTTTAAGACCAGGCTTAAGACCTTCCTTTTTGATTAAACTTATAGTTTTGGTAGTTTGGGTCATCCTGATTTATCTGTGTAGTTATGCTGCTATAGGCTGACCCCTATTTCACACCGGGTGCAGAAAGGAGGCAGCCGCATGGACATTAAAACATGGAGTCCAATCCAGGCATTCACACCAGCTGCAGTGCGATCCAGGGTGGATGCTGTCAACTCTCCAGATCAAGTCTATTCTTTCTGGATGCTGGATGTGTTTTTTAATTAAAGTTATAGAAATTGAATGAGTCAGACAGGAAGTGAGATATGAGCCAGCCAATAATCCGGTATATTACAAAATAAAACCAGTACGAGCAAATAAGTGTGGCTTTTCCGCTGTGGTTTTTGGTTCCAAGCTCCTCTCTATTTGCGTAGTTGATATCGCGTATAGGGCAGAGATTCCTCTCACTGGAGACGTTCCGCACAAACCGCAACCAGTGTGAATTGTAGTCCAAGCGGCATCCGTAAGGACACTGGGCTGCATCCGTTCTGTGCCTGGTGTGAATCAGGGGTAAGACTGTTGGAGGACAGAATGACCACTTTTCTTCATTCTGCAACTTTTCTCTTCTACTACTCTTAACTTGTATTTTTGCTGTTATTTTAGCTGTTAACTTTGATTATTCTCAGCTTTTTTCTCCTCAAAGAAGCTAAACCTAGTCTGATATCCTCCTTAGCATCAACGCCCTGTTGGAGTGGGGGCATCGACTGAGATGATGCTCCCAATGACCGAACATCCTCCATGTCTTGTTATCAATTTTTTTACTTTCTTCAATATATAAACTATTGTTACATCAGTTCCTTTGTTCTTTTTGTGTCTCTTCTCTGTCTTCTCAAACCCCCAGACAGTTGTGGCAGATTCTAGTTTCTGGTTCTGCTGGAGGTTTCTTCCTGTTAAAGGGCAGTTTTTCCTCTCTATTGTCACTTCATGCTTGCTCAGGATGACAGATTGCTGAAACGATTGCCATGATTGGGGTCTGCATCAACAGGGCACAATTTCTGGTCAATTACTTGATGCAATTTGCTGGGAATCCTTAAAGGTCTCATTCACTGTTTTCTTTTTTTTTCAATGAATTTCCCAATTGCCCAATTATATGCAGTTTTATGTGGAAAAAAACAGTGTCTCTTTCCTGTTTTAGGAAGTTGCAGTTTGTCAGAGGTGCGGGTGGGATGAAATGTCATCATCACAAGTCTACCTCAGTATTATTCACCATGGGGAGCCTAAGTCATGCCCCTCTCCTTCCAGTCCATGGGTCCCCCTACTGGCAAAAAAAAAATGAATGAGAGTAAATGGAGCGATAAAAGTTATTTTCTGATCACGTTTGCGCCGTGGATCGAGCATATGATGTCTGTGAATTTTAAAGCCTAAATTAGATGCAGAGAAAACGCTGATTTTCGACCGGCTGCAAAAGTTACTTTAGGTTTAGTGTAAAAATGTTTAGTGGACTACAACTGCAGAAGAAGGAGAGTGAGGTTGTAGCATCCAGGACAAATGAAGGACCATTAAACATGGAGAAAACCTCTATACGCATATATGCGACTTCTGACCTCTGCATTTACCACTAGGCAATTTATTTGCGACATTTTATAATTAAATAAATTCCAAATTACTTGACAAACAGTTGATGTAAATTAACAAACAGTAAATGTACATCATTAGTTATCATTTAAACTGAGGTACAACATACAGTATGTGTGATTTAGGACGTAAGACAAAGTGTAGCTGAAAATATATTTTTTTTGCTCCATTGACTTCCATTCATTATTTTTTCATCCAGGGGACCTATGGACCGGAAGTAGAAGGGCGTAACTAAGGCTCCCCATATGCAAACGTCTTGTCTCTGATTGGCTAACAGCAGTGCAACTCTTTTGCTGCCTTTAATCAAATAATTACATTAACTTACTTCAGTAGTTGCGTTCCAAGACAGATTCTAACAGTTTCTTCCTCAGCTCCTCTTTATTTGGGTAAAAAATACTGAAGTCCACAAATAAACCAAGCCTGACCGTGTTCAGCCATGCTGTTGAGTTGCTAACAGTTAGCTTCGTTGCTAACAGTTAGTTTTGGCTTCTAGCTTCTAATTGTAGAGACATGGCCTGCTCTCTCCAGGCTGCAAAGTCAACCTTAACATGGGCGGTCGCTAAACAAGGTAGACCAGACCAATACTAATTTACCCTGTGACATAGAAGGGACCTGCTCTTCATGACTCGCTTGTTTTAATCTCTGTTTTTTGGTGGCTAGTGAAGGGAATGGGAGTTGGAGAAAATGTTCGCGTGCAGCATGCTAACACAGAGTGACTGAATGTATTTTTAAAAAGAACAGGTTTTTCCACAATTTGAAGTGAAGGAGACCTTATAATAGAAAACGTTCAAACTGATTGGAATGTTTGTATGCTTGTAATGAAATTACTTTTCTTGTTAAGTGCATTGAGATGATATATGTTGTGCATCTGCACTATATAAATAAACTGAATTAAACTGAATTACAAGAATCTAGATATTAGCATGTGTGCGGGTTTTTTTTCCCCCACTTTTGGATAAAAATGTAGGAACTCTAATGAAATTCCCATAATTGTTTCCCAAAACTGCTCCCTGGAACATGTTAAAGCCTTCCTTGTCGAAGATAGATATGAACATTTGAAGTGTTTGCTATATTTGATGAATTCATTGATAAAATTAGCCAGCGCTAAGCTCTACAGCTAATAGTATGACGCTAGCTGCTGCTAGGGTTGCCAACTTTCATAAATTAAAATAAGGGACACAGGGCGTTCTTTAACACGGGCCGAGCCGTCCGACTCACGGGGAGGTGTGGTTGTTTTAGTGAGGGGATCATCCAGAATGGTCATATGTTAAGTTTGAAATGCTTTATTCACAATAAACACATTAATGCATAATTTCTATAAGTTAGGCTAATCTTCAAAGTGATTTATGTTCTCTTTTCTGTGTTCTAATTTTAATCATGTAAAGCACCTTGAATTGCCTTGTGCTGAAAGTGTGCTATACAATAAAATTACCTTGCCTTGCCTTAACAAGATGCAGTGTGATCTAACACAATGACTATGCTGAGAACAACAGGTCTGGTTGTTGAGCTTCCAACAATGTATTTACAATATTTCTTTCTAAAGTGACTGTATGGGGATATTGCACATGAACCCTAAACACATTTACACTACTATCTGCTCTCTTAAATACAAATTTAGGAGTGGGATGACAAATAGTTAATTAAATTGCCTTACATGGCTTGTCTGAACAACAATCAAACCACACTAAGAGATTTAATGCGACGTTCACTTACAATTTATTGGCTATTTCTCTAAAATATAACATTTCAACAGCCAGAAACCTATCCAAACATTTTTCATTTTAATCTATTTATTAGCATAACAATTAATCAGTTATCATGATTTGTTCTTAAAGTTGTAATTTCTATTGATTGATTTACAGTGATTGTAACAACAAAATCCTCTACAATTAATCCAACAAAAATAAAGTTGCACATGGAAGAGACATCTTTGAAAAAGCACAATACATGCAATATATTCTGAATATTTTAGCCTAAATGTCGCATGAGCCTCACAGACGTGTGTTTTCTGCGTTCTTGTGTGCCTGGTGTGCTGTGCAGCACAGTGGCTGCGTTGATTACAGTTTGCCTTGTGTTCATCTATACTGATCTTTTCCAGCCAAGGATGGGCCTCTTCCCACTCACCTATATCTCCGCAAGCGTTTTTGGGACATTTTTAAAGGTGCTGCATGGAAGCGCCAGTGTGTGTGTGTGTGTGTGTGGGTGTGTGTGTGTATGTCTACCTGATCAATCCTGAGCGCGCATCACTTGCGAGCCGCAAACAAACAATTTGCGGTCCTGTTTGATCCCGCCGTTAGAACAGATTGCTGAATGTAGGGTGATTTTTATATTAATAAAGGCTACGTATTTAGAATAAAGCAGTATGAAGCCTATGACGGACACACATAATAGACATTTATGAAAATACGGAACAAATAGTTTCCTTTATTAGTTACTGAATGGCACAATTGACATTTAATTGTCAAATACGGGACGATTCCGTGTTTTAATGGACGGTTGGCAACCCTAGCTGCTGCTCATGTGTCCTACAGTGTCTTAAAGTATTACATACCTCCATGCTGTGGTATTATGGGAAAAAATAGAGCAAAAAGTTGATTTGAAACACAACAGATGACAAATAGTGAGAATTTGTATTTTTGGGAATAGTTTTAGATGAACCTCAAGTCCTGGACTCGAGCTCAAGTCACGTTTAAGGGACTTGTGACTTGACGGGAGTAGCATGCCAGTGACTAGTACTTGAACTCTGACATGTTAATCGGCATGTTGCCAATGATAATGTTTACTTGTTATATTAGGTCAGATTACTGGACAAGTTTAACTTTTCAAAGTATTTGTAAGTGTTTGGTTGACATGTCTCTGCTTATTGTTTCCACATTTATTTTAAGCATGTTTTATTATTTAGCACATGCTGCTGTGTTAGCTTAGTGATATTGTGAGAACATTCAGTACCTTTTTCCCCAAAATAAAGTAAACCATTTGTGGCTGTCATTCTAGTCTTAAAATCGACACTCTACGCATTTAGTCATTTTTGACTCACTATTAGGTTATAATGGCTCGACTTGGACTGAAGTATTCTTTTAGGACTTGGACGTGACTATTAGGACTAAGCAACTTGATACGGACTAATTCTATGTGGCTTGGACTTGAACACTAAGGACTCCACACTTTGACCGTACACTCAAGAGATGGTGACTTGACTACAAACACTGGCCTGGGTTTTTCTCCTTGAATGTAAGGTTTGTGGTTGGGTCACTGTAGAAACCGAACGTGTCTAATGCGACTTTTGCTTCGTAGATCCTAAACATCATTAGGAGGGAACATCCATGGACTGATGAGAAGCACGTTGTATAACAAAATAATATCTTAATGGTATTAAAAATGTATTATTTACCTGATTGTATTTTTTTCTTCAAAACATAGGCCTACTTCTGACTTTCAAAAAAGACTTGTCATTGCTGTGGTAGTTTAGGTTCTTCTTGTGTTGAGATGTCTTCAATAATCACTTTGAAAGCCAGTTTAAGCTAAATCCCCAGTAAAGCCATGTAATATTGAATCTATTTATATCTTTCAAAAAAAATAGATGTGAGTAGAAACTCTTCACCAACTGTCTGTAGCTGAAAAAAAACATCTATAGTATATCTTAAATATTATTTTGTTATAATTTAAGGATATAAACAAATAAATATAACAAAAATCTTGAATTGTTAGATGAGCTTTCAGGAATATGAAAAAAGGTTTTAAACAGTAGCATGAAAAGAAAAGAAATGAAATGAAAGTGCATAACACCTGCTGCTACTACCTTTAAGTAAAAGTCTCCATTATTTTATGTCAAATATTTGCTTAATGACCCGTCTATTTTTCGGCAGTGAAATCGAGATGTACAAGTTCAATATTTTTAACATTTTCTTTTTATTCTCATACAAAATTCCAGGCATCAGTTATAGAAATATAAATACATTTTGCAATAAGTTAGGCAATAAATAAAATGTTCTATTTACAATTATCACCTTCATATTAATAAAAAAATCTTGTAAACTGAGCATGATATTCAGTAGTGAGATGTTTTCTGCTTTCCCGTGACACGTCTCCACATTCAGTCACACACCGTGGGCTTCAGTCAGGCAGCCATTACCATAAATTTTTGCCTAATTGTTGTCCCTGCTGTACATCATTGAAACCTTCTGGTTTATCTTCTAATAAAAACAAACACTTGACCCATTACAATAGACCTACTGTGTTACTGTGGTTCAGCAAACAGGAAAGCAGGCTGTGTGAGATTGGAGGAGCTAACAGTGAACCTTGAGTGAACTAATTATTTATTACGTAAGTCCCAGAGAGATGACATTCATTGCCACGGCCATGTGGGCCAGGCGTGAACTAGCTGCCATATTCAAGTACTGCCTGATAATTTAAAAGCTGTTTGCAGGTTTGTCTTAAACATTAAGCAGGACGGCAGATTCCAGCTCTGATACAGAGGAATTTTGAAGCAAAGGTCAGCAGTGACATTTGAAATAAAGTGGATAAAATTTTATATGATGTTATATATAATTTAGGTAATTCTAGGATATAAATGTAGGTACATTTTAAGGACTATCCAGAAAAGTAATCTAGTGTTTTGTCCTTTAAACCCAAATTCCTAGTCCCTACTGGTGATTTTGACCTTTCTTGAATATTTGACTCTTGATCTAGACACTTTTTTTTATCCGTCAGAGGGATAACATATGAACTACAATTCGGTCCATTATAGTATTTGGGGAAACAAAACAAGCAAACAAAAAAAAAAAATTTAAAAAAAATCTTCACATGTACTTGTTCCTCCATTTAGGGTTCCCCATTCGGAATAAATGAGTCTCCCAAAAGTTTGAGTTTGCTGATGAAATATTTCTTCCTCTTCCACTTGCTTTTATGTTTCCACTACTGCTTCTATTGAACTGATAGTCCATTTGAACCCCACTATTGGAAGCAAAACGGGTTCGAGGAGTCTCTCGAGTGTGCCTCTGGTACCATTCCAGGAGATTGGATTCATTTAGTCAGGACATCTGGGGTTTTTTCTTCTTCTCTCCTTTACCTTCTTGTTTTAGTCTTTTTGGCTCCAGGAGGGTAACTTTTTGATGACTGAATACCTTTTGCGATTGCCATGTTGGACTGGACCACAGATCTAAGAGATATAGAAAAAATCCAGGTCAGAGATGTTCGTTGTTTATCAGGAATACGCATAAACGCCCCCAAACAAAGATGTGAACTTTGTCATTTACCTTAAAGAAGCCAGCAATCTGTGACTGTTTGTGCCGGTAACTCTTAGCAATGGATTCAAGGCATCCGTTCTGCTGTCTTCTGAGCTGTGGATAGAAGCAAACCATCGGTCAACTGAGGCTGAAACTTTTGATAAACTGATCTGCTGGGATTCCTTACAAAGAAAACTTTTAACTGATTGGAATGTTTGTATAATTGTATTGAAATGACTTTTGTTGTAAAGTGCCTTGAGATGACATTTGTTGTGAATTGACGATATATAAATAAAAGTGAATTGAATTAAATTGAATGTCAGTATAGAAGAGGCGAATTTAAACTATCCCTACTTTGGGTTCAGTAGCTCAGGACCTGGGGAATTCCTAGGAATTCCTCATGTAAATATTTTTAGGAGTCTTATGGGTAAAAAGTAAGACATGCCTTACAAAACACCTTCAAGGATAAGATCTAGAGAAGATGAGTAATACATAGCAGTGCTTTCACGACCACAATAACCCAAAGACGCAACAAGAATTCCCTTGAGCCACACCAGCAATGTAAACTTTCCAAAAATAGCGGCCGCTGCTAATAAACTATTGTCACTTCTTCATGTCAAGCCCTCCTAAGAAAAGCAGGCTTCACTTTTGTGCACTACCCTCATAATGTAGGGCCACTATCACAGGTCCAATCGTTGTGTCTTCTCTCTGACTCGTCCCCTGTGTCGACATTCTTTTAGGATGCATCATCATTCAAGACCAAGGGAAATGTAGAAGCTACTCTGATACTATCTTGCAAACCCAGAACAGGTCATGAGGGGGAAAGACTGCAGGGTGGGTGGGTAGCTAGGTAACTGAATAAGACAAAAAAAGCATCTCTCACCTTATATGGCAAAAGCCATGGCAGGTTTTATCAGCAGGATCGTGGCATTCACATCGGTTGGCTGCCCGGCGACGGCGAGACAAGGAACCTCCCAGACCGTAAGGAAGGAGTTTGCTGTCAAAGGCAAATAAAACATATGAGAATGATAGCTAATAAATGTACCTGTGGGTACATTCGACAATCAGTTTTAACACACCCGGCAACCAGCAACATCTCTCTCTGTGAAGTTCGGTGGAAGCTCACCTTGGTGTGTTGACCCAGATGATGTCCAGGTGGCAGAAGTAAATGCACTCTCTATCTTCCCAGTTGTTACAAGAGCAGCGCTTGGTCCTGATGTGGCGTGGATGCGATGTTTGGACGAGCGCTTCCTGCTGGTCTGATAAAGGGAGTCCACAGCCTAATGGGACACAAGAGATTCGGAGATTAGAACGTTTTGGACTGCACAGTTAGAACTCATCACATGTACATAAAAACTTATCTACACCTTAGGATCAGACACCTATTGGTGCACAAATATTACAAATGACTCAATTTATTACAATTCAGAGAATACACAATCCGTAACAATGATCAACAGTGTCATGATGATATTGTGTTTAATCTCCAATCAAAATTGTTTCTTATCAAAGCTAGGTGTTCCCTGGAAGTCTGCATTGCATCAGTTTCTGTTCTAATGATTACTAGTAAAAGTCTGCGAAAATGAAATAAAACAGCAGCATCTTCATTTTTTTCATATATCATAAAAGTATCCTTCCAGAGTTTTTGGAGCCTCACTCAATGTCAAGAAATCTTTAAAAAAAAACTCACCATCTTGTAGAGACATGCAGACAAGGAATAAACCGAGCATCTTGCTTCTGAATGAATCCATGATCTTTCTTTGTTGTAGTCAGATGAAGTTTTGATGAGCGGGGGCAACAGCCGACGGTAGACACGCTCAAGGTGCTCTCCAGTCAACAATTGGATTTTGAGTCTCAAGGCTGGATGGCAGCAACAGGTGCTTTGTGTTCATGCCTCAGCCAGAAGCATCTACTTATACCTCCCCATGGCTCCTCCTCCTACATCTGTGAACTTGGCTGTTGTTACACAACTTGCCGAGACTCCACCTGCCTGCCCCCCCCCCCCCCACCACCACCACCACCCCACCCCGTCTCACCGTCTTCAACTTGGTGACACATAACATTCCAGTCACTGAAGTGAAACTGCTGTCTCCTCCTGGAATTTCATCCAGACATTAATTTGGAAACTGACATTTTGCAGCCTAAAAAAGTATTTTTGCCCATCAGTCAGGGTGGGAATGCCTAAAAATGACTTTCCGATGCTCATGTCTTCAAAGATAATATATTTGTTATATTAATATCTTCTGTCATTTCATTTTACCTGCAGTTATACTCATATTGGCCATATATGAGCGTGGGTTGAATTAGGTTTAGGATTATGGTGCAACAAGGGTTCAAATGTAGTTGTCATCATTTGAAATATGCTATAATTTGTGAAAGAAAATAACTGGAATTAGCAGCAGCTGAGAGGCGTTGTGTCAGGCTACGAGGTGCCTTGTTTGTTTTTCCTTCTTCCACAGCCGACAGACATGCGGATGGAACTGGAGCGCCAGAGGAAGAGTGGAGCGGCGACAGAAGCTTTGCTTGTGCCTTGCAGCTGATATGAGGATGAAAAAAAGGGCTGTCAGCACCCCCCGCAGGAAGGTGAGGTCATAGCAGGAAAACAGTCCCCACAGCTTGCAACAAGATTTGACCTTCATATGGAGATACGCAGCAGACTGCCAAATCAGCTCTCTGCAGCCCACACACACTGCCAAGTACATTGTACAGTACGACACACAACAATCCCCACATACACAGATATCACAGATATCACATACTTTAACCGTGCCCACACGGTTAAAGTATAAAGAAATGAGTATGGCTAAAATATTAGCTTCTTGCTAATATTTCCGTAATTGGCTGCATTTAAATGCAGTGCATGCAATTCATAGGGTTTGGGGTTAAGGGTTAGGGTTTACATTTGTAGTTTCCAGGCTTCCTTCGAGCTGCAATCTACTCGCTGCACATCACTCTTCATCACTCTTATCTTCAAACATGACCTCATTGGTCTACCTGTCTATTACCCCTGATCCCCAATCTAGCATCAACGCCTCTGTACCCAATCAGTCATTACAAGCATACACCTCATGCCTGTTTTCCTTTACACGTGCCCGACCTGTACCAGCTTCATACATTTGTCTGCTACATCCGACTTCCTCACACAGTTCTCCTAGAAAGTGATCATGTGCTTTTGTTTCTAGGACCACAAAGACAGTACGTCCAAAGAACTTTCTATCTGTAGTTCGCTGTTTGGGTTTGAAACCATATTGCTTCACATGAAAGTTTAACTTGTGGTTAAAATTTTATTGCAAATTTAAATCTGATAAGTTTGCCCATTCATCTTTGCAAAATAGCTCAGACTCAGATAGGATATCGAGAGCATCTGTAAACAAGAATTTTCAAACCACAGCTTCTTAACTGACTTTAGGTTTGAGCTTTGACCGTGCCATTCAAGCTTATATGTGTTAATCTAAACTAGTCCATTGTAGCTGTAGCTGTATGTTTAGGGTACGTTTTATAGTAGAACTTGGACTTCTGTCCTTGTTTAACCCTGTTAGAAGCTGCAAAGTACTTCTCCCCACCATTGCCCTGCATTTATCTCCATCCATTTTTTTTTTCAATCGACTCTTCGCAGCCACCTTGTCTGTTCTGAAGAAAAGCATTTTAACATGAGGCTGCAATCACCAGCATGTTTGCCCATGCAGATGACACATTCAGGACAACTGAATTTATAATCCGTTATAGTTTTCCTACAACGTTTAATTTTGGTTCCATCTGACCAGATCACCTTCTTCCAAATGTTTCTCATGTTAAAACAGGAGATACTGCTTATTTTTATCAATGGCTTTCTTCTTGGTACTGTTTCACTAAGACGCCCTTTACAGAGCGTGTGGCTAAATTTTAACAATAGATCTTTGGAGCTCCTCCAGAGTCCTAACTGACCTCTGAACAATGCTCTCCTTACACAGCCTGTTGATTTAGGTCACACATGTCAAACTCAAGGCCCGGGGAGCAAATCTGGCCCTCCATAGCCATTTATGTCACCCTTCAAACTCTAGGGAACCATACAAATAGAACATTGAAATTATATTCATGTGCACCTAAATACAATTTTATTACTGAAGCCAGTGTTTATTTAAATAGTTCTAAATCACATCATTGTACAAAGATTTTCAGTATCATTTAATTTTAATAAGTAGTTGACAAACTTTAAGAAATACTTGTTGAGACAGATATTTATTAGTATTTTAGCAGTTTGTTAAAGTAGTTTTATCAGCACGTTCTACCTCAACAGGCTCTGTAAGGACATTCAAGATCTTGATATGCCCCTACATGGAAATGAGTCTGACACCCCTGATTTAGGTGGATGGCCATGTCCTGGTCGAGTACTTTAAAAATGTCCATATTTTGATCCCATACCTGCATCCTGTGTTGCTGGATATAGACTAAGTTTAAATAACATACATTTAGGATGCATTTACACCAGTCCTGTTTATTCTGCTTTAATCAAAGTGTGATTTGTTCATATGGGAAGGTGTGAAACTGCAACTGAACTCCAACATGGACCAAAAACGGAGACTCTAATCTATCTGCAAGCCTATATGGCGGTTCAGTTGGAATGAACCCTAGTGTGGTTCATTTGCAAATGTGAATGCCAAGGGGACCGGAGTCCACTCTGAAAGCAGGAAGTGGCCAGTCTACCCCAGCATCAGGTGGGAAAATAACATTATGCCCCTTTTCCACTCGGCTCAGCCGGGACCGCGTCAGCCCAACCCAGAAGGCCCTGGTTGTGTTTCCAATGCCATCTCAGAATCCTAGCAGTTGGCGAGGACATGGGCGGACTCAGCATTGCAAGTTACACTTTGATTTTGTTAGTTTCCCCCTGCAATATACTGCACACTCACATCACTTTACACACTGACATCACTTCAAACCCACACTACCAGGCCAATCAGTGGCTACCACTACGTAGGTAGGAGTGAGAGTGAAATTACTTTACCGCACCAATAAGTGTAAAGGTGGGCATGTTGGGTACCTGGACCAGCTTTGCACAGAGCCAGAGGTACTTGAAAAAAGTGGGTCGGAACTAGTGGAGAAGGGACATTAGAGTCTGATTGCTTACAATGGATTTTTGCATGCCTCCCTGTTCATATTTTTATTTTTGAAGTTTTTGAAAACAACGTCTTATGGGCTCGACACACGGGGAGCGACAAGCGACAGGCGAAACCCATCGTCACCCAGGTGAAAATGAACACATGGGAAATCCTATTGGTTATTAAATTCGTGGCAATTCTGACATTTTTAAAAGCGATCCGTGACACACAAAGCATCAAGGATGAAGATTAAGAATATTTTGCTGGAATTAACAGAAATTTTGCTGTTTATGTTACTTAAGAAAAGAAAAAGGCAACTCTGGGTTCATCCAATATTAGAAACAAGGAAACATCATGGAGAATATCATCATTTGATGATGGACCTCAAAGATGATAATCATAAAATATAGGAACATCGGGCACAGCTAAAATGATCCGTTCTTCCATGCCGAAGAGGTTGCAATTTGAAGTAGCATGCTCTCAGCTTATTGGTCAGTCAATGAAACATTCGCTGATTGGTTGTAGCGCCATGCGACTGCGACAAAAGTTTAAAATTTTTCTACTTTCTTGTGTCGCGTCGCAAACACGAGTGTGTACGTCTACGAGAACGAGCGCGGAATCTCACCGGCACGAATGTCGCCTGTCGCTTGGCTGGAGGAGGGCAGGCGATTTTCGCCTCATCGCGCGAGTTCCATAGAAAATGAACGGAGAAGGAGCGACTTCGCTCCTCGTGTGTCAAGCCCATTATTCTCCTTCCCCATTCACAGCTACAGTATGTACTACTGTGTGTAGGTCTGTCCCTTAACGTTTCATAAAAATACACTGAATTCTGTGGTTTTAAAGCAACATAATGTGTTCAAACTCCCAAGGTTGTGAATAGTTGCAAAGAATATTTAGATTATGATAGTAATAAAAAACAGACATATAAAAGTGAAACATGTGTAACTACTTTTCAAGGCTCCAAATTTAAGTCATTTTTTAAGCAAATTAAAACATCTTAAGTATTTATAACTACTATTAACCTTTAAGTGTCACAGAGCGGTTTAAGTGGTGTTATAAAGGAAGATGTTTATTTCCAGTGTCGCCTCATGCTGCGGTATGCTAAGGTGTCATGCTTCGTGGATATTCCATGCTGTATTTCCTCACAACATTAAAAAAAAAGTGTTCTTGTATTAGTCTTACACGTTATTTACCATAGATGGATTCAAATCACACCAAGGCAGAACATACATCAAAAGGCCAAATTTAAAAACAGGAAAGACTTGCAATTGTTTAGTCAATGGTGGATGGAAAGTCTGGCCGAGGAATTTTTACATCAGCGCTCCAGTGGAAACATGATAGATAGAAGGTGCTTAGAGAAACAACAGGAGGAAAAAACATGGCTGGAGCATTGTGTGCTAGTTTTGGAGGGTTAAGGTTAAAAGGAAATGCCACAGGGATGTCAAAATGTGGACAAACTGATATTGGACCAATCACTGGTTTACAGTGAGGTGAAAAAAGAAGTAGTGATCTAGAGTAAATGTTTGTCTGATGGAGAAATGGACTCAATCTGTAGGTAACCTTTGGCCTGCACTTCCTTCTCGCCTGCTGCTTGGCAGCGTTTCAGGGTGAAAAATGTGCCCTTATCTGCCCGTCACTTCCGCCTGTTGCTGAGGGAACGAAAGGAATGTGTGGCGGTGTGATGACAAGCAAATAGCGGAGCGGCGATTGCAGAATCATTCAAAGTTCTTCATAGATGAGGTAAATTATGCGGTCCTCTGGGGCAGCTTCAGATTTTGATATTGTGAAATGAAACTACAGGAGTTGGCTAACTGCTAGGCTTGTCTCATTACCTTAGCTTTCTATAGATTAGCTCCACGGCTAACATACTTTGTTCTTCAGTCCATCAAAGCACCTTGGTAGAAATTGCGGCCCACTTCATTTATTGACTTTAAGTGCTTTACAGTTCTCTGGAAGTCACCACGCAGTCAGGGTGAAGTCTGGACTTTGAATGGGCCATGTCAACACCTTACATTTTTTTTCTTCAGCTGTTTTAGATTTGCTGCTGTGTTTGGGATGAATAGCTGCATTTACATGTGCAAAATATCTTTAATCCGATCCTAGTTCGGATTAGAATTTGACCGTTTACATGGGCCTTGAAGAAATCTATCCGATTATGAAAAGCGTTTACATATGCTACATGTTTGAATGGAATAAATCATTTTTTAGATACGTAGAAGCGGTAAACAAACATGGCTGCGCCCATTTGAAATGGAGGACTATGGTGTTCTTCAGAGCGTGCTTTTATTAATTTTTTTTTCTGGTCACAGTTTTATATCTACAAGCCTTATTTACACAGTCGTATTACAAACCAAATTTTTTTCAGGCCGACCTATTCTACATCTATGCATGTCTTGGCGTGTTTACATGAAGCATTTTTATTCCAATCAGGCTTGTAATCTGATTACTTGTGTCTCTGTAAACGCAGCCATTGTCCTGAACAGAATATGGATCGCTCCCATACATTTATACTCAAGTAAACATAACAAGTAGTCATCCAAGAAATGACCCAAGTAAGCATAGAAAAGTATTTTACAAAAAAAGATACTTAAGTACTGAGTAACTGATTATGTCAGCATGAAAAAAAGCATGAATGACACATGTGTATATATATATATATATATATATATATATATATTTTATTGATCACTTTGTATAGTGTTGCATTCTACCAATAAGAATTAGTGTTATGTGAGTGCCGCACATAACAATCTCCATATCTCTATTTCTTAAAAATCCTCATTCTTTTAAATCTGATCTAATCTAAACAAAATGTTCCCAGTGACCGAATGGTTTATGTAACCTTTATGTTATGAGGACAAGGTATGTTCATCAGCACTGTGAGTCTTTGTGGTCTTGGCCAGTGTGGGAGAGAAAACAAAGATTATTAATGGTGACCTTTTCCTAACATAAGACTATTTTTGTAACCTCTTTCCATTCTAAGTAGCATTCCTTGGATTTCATTTCTGTTGTCTGATATATATTTTAAGAAATGCTGCTGCAAATGTGCGCTGGAGAGTGTCCCTGCTTTGAGTGGGTTCTTCCTTATTAGTCGGAGTAATAATAATGAGAGCGGCTTTACAAATCTCTTCCTCCTCTCCTCAGTTGCTAATCCTTGTGAGTGAGATTGCTGTGGGGAGGGGGAGCTCAGAATTTGCCCTCCAACTATAAAATTATGGCCAAAAATAAAAAAATTGGCCCATTTGTGAAGGAAAATATAGTCTTGATTTTTAAGTAACATAAAACTGCTTATTTTATTTGCTTGCAGTAGTGAAGCAAATAAAAGTAGTTTTCAGAAGTGATCTAGTGAAATCTGACTTCATCAAAAATTCACACCTTATTTGTATGAGATATTCTTTCATTTTCAACAATTCAACGGTACATTTTTTTTCCTAATACGTATAATTTTTGCCATTTTTATTTATTTCTACTTGTTTTTATTTCAAAACATATTTTTCACATAGTTTTTATTTCATGGTGTTTTCCCCAATGACATTTATTTTAAAATTATGTTTTTCAGTTAAATGAATACATCTGCAAATCAGGGTCAGAGGGTGGGGCCTGAGATCAGTTTTTTTTTTTTACAATTTCACTGTCACATTATTTATATGTTTGTTCCTTATTGATGTAGAAACATTTCACAAGGTTTTATTTCTTTATTCAATTTTGACCACTTTGGTGATCCATAATGGAAAGCCAGACGAACCACAATTTGACAAATCAAAATGTCCCAAAATGTATATTTATACATGTGAAAACGCTAATAAAACTTATCTGAATAAATATGCAGGTTTTTTTATTTTACCTGTAATGAGATTTTACCTCATTACCTCATATCTGTTGACTTAAAAAATCAAATCCTTCAGAGTAGCTAACACTACTATCGATAAGTAGAGTTTGCCACTCTGAGTTGTTTTGATCTAATATTCCACCCTTAAGTAAAAACTTGCATGCTAGTAGTTCCCATTCAATTACATTGGTTTATGCTAAGCTAAAGCAAGATCAGGATAATTACTGGGCTGGTTACAAAATGCTTTTTTTTATCTAACTCTGAGGAAAATGGCAACAGACACATTTTTACTTAGGGCCAGAATATGAATATGAATAATATGAGTTGCTGTGGAGGTTAACCAGTCAGATGCTTTAGGGTTTATTTAGTGAGACACAGCTTCAAGATTAATAATTCCATGATGTACTTTATAAAAGCTACCAGCTATACTATGGTCTTTTTAATGTTTGTGTTTGATCAACACATCCCTCTTAGATAAAAAACAAAACAAAAACAGGCTACTTTGGCTTTGCATGGTCCCCTACTATTTACATTGATATTTTATATTGTGATACCCTATTATTGTATTGTTGGATACTGGTTGTTGCTATTCAGAATGATACACTAAGTTATGTTGTTGTAAGCCGTTTTAAAATCTTTCCTTATGTGTCCCTTTGTGAACTCTGAGCACCTGCCCCTCTCAAAGTCTCTGCACAGCCCTGTCCTCACTAAGCAATGAGACGTCAGAGTGACGTCTTTTTTATGTCATTTTTGGACGTCTAATTTTGGTCTACTGAAGGGGTTGTTTTGTAACGCCAGGTGACGTCTTTTTTGGACGTCTACTGCACAGCTAATGTTCACGTCCATGGGACATCTGTACAAAGGCTTTTTATAGTAATTATCTGGTTATTTTAGACATCTTTTCAACATCAAATTGGGACAAATTTTAGACATTGTTTTGTATCACTCCTATAACTTTCAAGAGACTGGAGGACAGTTTGAACAAGTAAATGTATGATTTGAAACATGGCTTCTGTCATCACTCGCTCTGTACATCCTCAAGGGGGCAGAGATTGATGCACTCTCAGTATAAATCAGCCTAGTTAGATAGTGATTCGATACAGACAAGTAACTCCCGTAAACTACAATCTCCAAGACGGTGCGGGGAAAAACGCAACCAAACACTGACAACAACATAACTCAAAATATAACTAAAGAACATGACTTCATTTGGAACATAAATTATAATGTGAAATGGAGGAATTCTACAATTAACATGAACAGATTACCCATAAGTCTTTGCGGACTACAACAACTAAACTAAACTAAAACAAATAACAAACCAGCATGTACTCAAACAAATAATTAGTCAAAGAAACAAAATTATTATTAAATATTAACAATTATAATATCTTGATTATAGGAATTAATACCTCCTGACATATGAATAAAAAGTGTCGACACCATTTTCCTGTACCTGTGTGAAGACGTCTCCATGACGTTGAAAAAATTCACATAGTTCACGGTTAAAATGTTAAACTGTATATTGACGTCCAAATGGGGTCATGACTAGACGTCCAAATAGTGGACCTAATTTGCACATCATTTAGTAGTCCAGAATTGGTCTTGGACCGACCGACGCAATATAGACATGATCTGTACGTTCATATGACGTCTAATGGTTAGTGGGTCTGTGCAGATAATGGGGAAGGTTCCACTGTAAAAGAATAGGAGTGCTGATATATAAGGTGTTGATGCGTACTGCAGATCAGGATCCATTACAACACTTTGCCAATAATGTCGGCCTCCTTTATTTTTCAAGATAAAGCAGCGCACCATCAGTAATGTAAAACTACATCTCAGAGCAACTTACCCTTGACAAAAAAAGCGAGAACAGGAAACAAAGTTGGCGACCGTTGAGAGGGTTTGAAACATCAGTGACTCACACAGATAGGAGCTTAACAGAAACATGGGCCAAGCTTCTGTGAGAGTAGATCAGAGATCTGATTGCAGCATACCTGCCGACACGTCAAACACAGAAGGCCAAGCTGCACGCCTGTTTGTTGTAAGTGATGAGGGTATCTGCCACACCTGTCTGCCATAACTATGTGAGGATAAGGGCAGCCGGCGTTGCAAGAGGAGACAAGTGATGCTTGCACAAAAAAATCTGACACATTTAGGGAATAAAAGCTAAGCAGGGAAAATGATTGGAGGAAAGGCTCCGGATGCTGAAAAAACTGAGGTACTTGACATGTTAATGGCTGGCATTGGAAAAGCTGCCAATTCAAGGGCGTGGTTCAGTTTCCTCGCACCTGATTGGCTGTACCCCCAAGACCGGAGATAAAGGAAAACTGTGGATGTTTGTTTCAGCGGTAGGCCTGAGATGGTTTCCACTGTGTGTATTAATGGATATTAGGATATATTTGTAGTTTGAACTATTATAATTGCTACTTTATATTAGGTTTTACAGCATTTACTGGTTTTAGCTATTTAGAGGCAGATGTGGGGGGTCCACTGAAGTGTTTTTCAGGTGCATTTTTTTGTGTGTAGTCTTTTACAATTAGCTCTGTTCAGGCTTCATCCAACAGAAGCAGATCTACAACTCCAATCCAATGTTATTTTGATATAGCACATTTATAAAACGGCATTAGAGCCAACCAAAGTGCTTTACAGTACAATCAACAAACAACCAACGGACATACAACATATCCAATACAAGGAGATTTCAAAACAGCGGATAAAACAACATACTAAGAACAGTTAAAAGCTTTAGAGAATAAAAAAGTCTTTAGACGTTTCTTAAAAGTTAAAAGTCATTGTTATTTAAGGTTTCTTGTTTTTTATTATTAAGATTTATTGAAAATGAAAGATTGATTGCAGACACAACTAGGATGTCCAACTCCACGCCTCAAAGGTTGGCGTTCTGCAGCTGATTTCAAAGGCAAAATTACCTCCTCAACACATCTTCAACTTCATCGAGGTCTGCTAATGAACCGATAATTTGCGCCTGCGTCGGAAAGGATATACCAGTATCCGTTGACGAAAGGTCTGTCTGCCACCTACACAAGGAGGAGGAGTAGAGCCCATTTTCTAACTATCCATCTCCTTCAACAGAGAGTGCATGCCTATGATTGGTCAGTTCACCAACAGCCAGAAATCGTTTAGCCAGAACGGTGCTCTATAGTCAATGTAATCAGTAGTTAATGCAGCGTTTGGGCACTACATGCTTCATATTGCAAGTCCAGCTGATCTAATTTGGCCTTTTGGCAATTTTGAGCACAAGGAGGCGTAGCGAACAACAAATCAGGCTGCTGTATTTGCATACATGCGTTTTTAGAGAGTTTTATGAGCTGCACTTCTAGTAAAAAGCTTTACAGCTGAATCAAAACTTACTCTCTGTCATCCATTGTCATCAATTGCTCCTTGGGGGGGAAATGTGTTCACAAGCTGAAGAAAAAACTTCTAAAATTAACCAGAAACTAAGCTGCAAAAGTAGGCAGACCCACTAAAAAAAGTCAGCACCCCCTGCTGTCCTGGCAGTGAATTGCTTTGCAACGTTGACACACCAACTTAGACTCCGTTAATATGTCTGCGTGTGTGTGCAAACCGAGAACTATAAACTAGACTTTACGTGAGTTGACTTAAGGTGACATCTAAAACATGCAGACCACTGGTAAGGACAGGACCATTTGGTGACTAGGACAAACCAAAATCAATACATAAAGTATGTCGCATTTTGTCCTAGATTTTTTAGGCAAACCAAATTAATTTGTAAAGCACACTTTCAGTAACAAGGTAATTCAAGGGTCTTTGGGTAATTAGGGGAAAAATAAAAGCCATAAAAACAGACACATGACATTACAAACACAAAGAAGGTTAAAACATACTACTGTTATGACATTCCAGCTATTATTAATCCCAAGAAAAAAATGGGTTTTCAGCCTTGACTTAAAGGAACTCAGTGTTTCTGTAGCTTTGCAGTTTTCTTGACATTTGTTTCAGACAGCTTCTTTTCCATGTTTGGTTTTGAAATGGTGATAAATAGATGACAAGATTTATTAGACCTGAGTGGTCTGGAGGGTTGGTATAGTGAAAACAGATCTTCAACAAACTTGGTGCTAAGTCATTCAATGATTTACAAACTCTATTCTCTGAGCTACAGGGAGCCAATGTAAGAACTCTAGAACTGGGGTGATGCGTTCTACTTTCCTGGTTCTAAAGAGGAGCAGCAGTGTTCTGGATCAGCTGCAGCTGTCTATCTGGTTGATTCTATCCTACTATACACTTCTCTGTCTATGTTTGAAATGATTAACGCAGCGCCATTATCTGTCGACACAAGGCCTCTCCATCACCCATACAAGGATGGACGGACAAAAGCCCAATTTTCTAACTATCTGTCTCTGTCGTCGTAGAGCGCATTCCGGTTATTGATCAGCTCAACAACAGCCAGAGATTATTTAACAGAATGGTGCTTTATAAGTGTGAAGCGGCTGGGATGGAGTCCTTCCTCAAGTAGAGGAGTTTAGATATCTGGGGGTCTTGTTCACGAATGAGGGAAAAATAGAGCCGGAGATCGATAGATGGATTGGTAAGGCGTCTGCAGTTATGCAGGCGCTGTACCGGTCTGTCGTGGTTAAGAGAGAGCTGAGCCGAAAGGCGAAGCTCTCGATTTACTGGTCGATCTACGTTCCTACCCTCATCTATGGTCATAAACTCTGGTTGGTGACCGAAAGAACGAGGTCGCGGATACAGGCGGCTGAAATGAGTTTCCTCCGTAGGGTGGCTGGGCTCTCCCTTAGAGATAGGGTGAGAAGCTCGGTCATGCGGAGGGAGGTCAGAGTAGAGCTGCTGCTCCTCCACATCGAGAGGAGCCAGTTGAGGCTCGGGCATCTGGTCAGGATGCCTCCTGGACACCTCCCTGGTGAGGTGTTCTGGGCAAGACCCAGGACTCGCTGGAGGGATTATGTCTCCCTGGCCTGGGAACACCTCGGGATTCCTCCCGAGGAGCTGGCCCAAGTAGCCGGGGAGAGGGAAGTCTGGGTCTCTCTGCTTAGGCTACTGCCCCCACGACCCGACTCCGGATAAGCGGAAGAAGATGGACGGATGGATGGTGCTTTATAGTCGCTGTAATCAGTAGTTAATGCAGTGTCTGGGCACTACATTCTTTATATAGAAAGGGTCATTTATCTAATCTGGTCTTTTGGCGATTTTGAACAAAAGGAGGTGTAGCGAACAACAAAATAGGCTGCTGTGTTTGCTTACATGTGTTTTTATGGTATTCTATGAGCTACAACGGCTTTACAGCTTTAACAAATTTTATTTTCTGTCGTCCATTGTTACTTGAGGAGGAAATGCGTTCACAGCTTGAAGAAAAAACACTGTTCTTAACCTGAAACAACACTCCGACTGTAGGCAGACCCGGCATGAAACGTTAGCACTCCCTGCTGTCCTGGTGGTGAATTACTTCGCAACACAGCCTGTTTCATGTTGTTAGACAGGCTGTATTTTAGTAATTCCACAAGTCAGGTGTGGCTTGTAAAAATGAGGTTTATCAGAGGTCAGTACCAACTCAGTTAATAGGGCAAATCTGTTTGTACAGTTCTTTTGACGATCTGAAATCTTTCAAACAATTTTTATATGGGGGGGGGTTATATATTTGCTATCCACACTGTAGATTGTGCATGTTAGAAAAGTGAATTGATTAATTCCTGGCATTGAGTTGCTATATCAAAATCAATTCCCACCCTCTTCATTTCAATATTCCCGACATTGTTGTTTCTAAGTGGAAATCAGAGATATATGTTTCTGCCATGTTAACTTCTTGATCGTGAGACATCAGGAGACATCCCCTTCATAACACGTTGGAGCAACTGCTTGATGTCAGTAATTTCACATTATCGTTACACCCTATAAACAAGTGATTGAACCAGTCTTTTAGGTGTTCGGTGTGTGTCATAAATTATGCGGGTGTCTGCAGCAGCTATGTGAGGATGGGGGTAGGCGGGGAGACAGGAGACGAGTGACGCTAACCCACAGAAATGTTATTCATGTCCTCTGATGAATACAGTGTAATAATTGAATGATTGTTTAGAAATTGTTGTCTGATTTCAATAGTTCCCATTGCTCTGGATTAAATATCCCAAATGAGAGTGATTTTGAAATTTATTCAGCGTATAATGTGACATTTATCCTATTGAACTCAACTAAAAAAGAAATTAGTTTGAAGAAAATATATTTTTTTTAAATCAGTGACAGCCTGGCATGCATAGGCAAGGCAAGGCAAGTTTATTTGTATTGCACACTTTCAGTGACTTTGCGCTGCAAGCTGGATTCTCATGAGATCTTGAGTTTTCCAAACCGTAAGAAAATCCATCTTGTACTGCTCCAACTAAACGGTCGGACTCGACTCCACTGGTGGTGTGGAACAATCGTTTCTTAGTGTTTTGCTTTGGGGGGGGTTCAGGTATGACGATAGCAGCAAGTGCCCATTCATCCATCCATCAGGAAAAGCAAAATATACAAGGCCACCTGGTGGACGTACATGCAGAAGCGGCTGTTGAAACTGTTTTAGGAGGACTAGATACGATCCCTGCGTTAAAAAATGCACAAATGGGAGCACTTTTTGCATTTCTTGATGGTAAAGATGTGTGTGCGTTTCTCCCGACTGGATTTGGCAAAAGCTTTATTTACCTGTTGATTTAACAGTTGGGTACAGACAAATAGTGGTTGGCGGACACTTGCTAGCGCATCCTCCAATCAACTCAAAAGTATTATACCAGATGAGCCTCCCTTTTTCAGATGCTTTACAGCAGTATCAGATCAATGTGTAGACTCGACACAGGGTGGGGCAACACATGGATCTGGCTTTTGGCAGGTTACACTTTAAGCAACAAGGCAATTCAAGGAGCTTAAAGAGTAAATCACCCTGGACCAAATTCAAACAGCCCCACATGTTCTTTTGGAAAAATGCCACAGTGGATAATATTTACCTATCTTGCCTCGCAACTTTTCTCTCTCTTATTCTATTGAACAACTTCTGATGAGCCCACTGATATTCTGACAAATTTAGTTCTGAATTCTACAACTTGAATTTTCCTCATGTTTTTCATCTCTTCATCCTCACCCTTCTAACAGACACCTGAAGATCTGAAGAATGGTAACCACAAAGCATGATGGTTCCACCGCCATGACTCAGCATTGATACAGTCAGCAGGTTTACATGCAGTAAGAAAAACTGAAGAAATTATTGCCTTAGTCGACTGAATGAATTGAGCTTGTCGCCACCTACAGTACAGTCGAACACGCCTCATTCTGTCTTTCATTTTACTTACAAAACATGTAAACTAAGATAAAGACTCCCATTCTGGTGAAGGTATTCGCTGCATTATGGTCATAGCTAAATTTAGATGTTTTGTAAAGTGTACTTTTGGTGGTGCGCCCTGTTGCTTTTGTACCAAAGTCAAGGCAACTGTATTTGTATTGCAGGAGTAGACGGATTAAAACTGCAGCATGTCTGAATTTTGCTTTTAAATTGTAATATATAAGACCAGTTATTATTGTGGTATTGTATATGATTACTACATTTTATTAATTGGACGCCAGGAAAGTTAACCACTAGGATCATGTGCGCTCAGCCCTTCTTCACCAAGTGGAGACGTGATGAGAGCGCAGAGAGTTATGATGCGTCTTTGGGATAAAAAACAGGAAAATATATACATAACTATCAGGTTTATGGCCATTACAGTGTTAAGTCCTCCTAGTTTATATTGTGTTAACTTGTGTTGAATGTGGTAGCACAAAATTAAGACATGCTTTTCAGAAGAGATAAAAAATAGACACTAAAATAGCCGGCGCAAACATATTCATGCTTGGTAAATCACACTGCGCCTGGAACACCTAATTCTTTTCCTATTCTCCCATTTTTTTACGTCTTCTTACAGAAAAGCCCAGATTGGATATTCATCAAGGGTAAAATCACGAAATGGATTGCATGCGTCTTGCTGCGGGTTTAACACGAGCAATGCGCTCTGCATCGTGTTGATAGATCAGCCTCAGCCTGTTTTTGGAAGCTGTGTGGTTTGCACGGGTTTTAACAAGCAAATCATTGATAAATTAGGCCCCAAAAACATAAAAAATGACATAAGAGACACTAAATATATGACACATTGAAAACATGACATTCCAGCTATTATTTATCATTGACCCAAAGACAGTCCTAAGCAGATGGTTTTTAGCTTTGATTTAAAGAGCAGTTTGCCCCCCCCTTAAATGTTCTAAATGGAACATTATCATAAAAAGCTACATTAAAAAAATACATCCACCGGGCTTCTAGAGGGGTGCAGAATGAAAGTACATTTAATTAACAATTTATATTTGAATTAAAATATAATAAAATCAACATTTAAATCGGGCATGACACTGATGTTATGTTTACATCACGTCAGCTCAGCTCGGCTGGTACTAGGAAGAATGGTGGAGTCAGCAGCTGCTTCAGAGAACCAGGAATGTTGTTACCCATCTCAGGAGAGGAGTGACCGTAGAAGAACCGAAACTAGAGTAGTTTTTGGTGAAGCCAACATTACATGGACCCACATAAAACATTTCTACGCCATCAAACATACATGGAAATGGCGACTTTCATTAAGCTAGCTCATTTGCTAACTTGGTAACGATAGCTGTTAGTCAAACTCTTCTAAAATACATTTCTCACATACCCGAAGGGAGTCCTGTCAGGTCAATAAATAGAAAACTATTGAATTTAATGTCAACTTTGACACAGAATAGATGTTAAACATTAACAACTACATATATGATGGACCTCAACCATCCTGTCCCAGATAACAGAGAGAGACGAGGGGGAGAGAGCAGGGTAAGCATTAAAGGCAAAATCAAACCAATGCTTAGTGATGCTAACGCTATTAGCCTCTGTGCTACAAGCTAGCTTTACTGATTTTTTACAACTCACATATCACGTTGATTCTAAACTTTGATAGCAATCTTACAACAAAGTTGGTAATTAGCAGATGTTAGACAACAAGACGTAAAAAGCAGACATCCGGTCTGCATAGAGCTGAGCTTCTGATTGATCCGGTCATGTCTCCCAGCCAGCAAGTCTCAAGTTGTTGTCCGCAAGTCCAAGTCAAGTCTTAAGTCAAAACAGGCAAGTTTCAAGTTAAGTCCCAAGTCTGAAAATTTGAATTACAAGTCATTTAGAGTGATTTTTTTTAAAACGTTGCAGTTCTATGTTCAGTATAAATCATAAACCATGTGTTCTTTTTAAAATCTGTATTTATTACAAAACCTGATGTAACAAGGTTGCGTTCTGTCCATTTGCAATATCCAGTCAGTGACTTACTGTAGTGCTGGCCACAAGAAAGAGAGTGAATAGAGCGCTGTTCCGAGGATGCCAGAACAGGGCGGTCCCAGGCCCTATGGTTACATGGTATAATCCTGATTGTGTAACTCTAATTTTATTATTTTAAATTGTGGTGATAATCTGCATTTACATTTGTTGGATTTTACTTAGTGGGAGATGGGTTTAGGAGTGTGAGGGTGCAGTAGAGTTCAGGTTTGGCCCAGCTCTGAGTTCCTCTCTGATCCTGGCCAATGAACTTCATAAAATACAAGAAAATGCTGATTAGGACTGCACCATCCTCCTTGTCAAAGAAGTAAGATATTTTTCTTCCATGATAACGGGACCATTTTAGCATTATGATGGGGAGGAGACGGAGACAGTCTCTCTTCGCTGAGTCAAGATAAAAACCTGCTTTCTGAAACAGACATCCATTTATCATCCACCGACAATCCTCAGCTACTTAGCTGCTCACTGCTTGGATGAAATAAAATAAATATCCTGCATGTTAAAGCCAAACATGAAGTTAGCTAAAGAGTTTTTTCCAACTACCTACATAGTTTATGTATCTGAATAAAGCAAATCCTTGGAGAATAATTCTTGTTGGCGGCTGGACTGTAGCCTCAAAGGGACAGGTAGGCTGGTTTCTTTTTTTATTTTTTCCAAATCTGGTTAATTTTATTGGCTGTTCTGCAGCTCTGATGCACACATGATTATTAATTCATGCTTTCATTGCACCATACTTGCATACCGAACCAAAGACGATTGGTATTTTGAGCAGGAAACACAACCAAAGCTTGACGTTTGTGGCATCCCATCAGGTATTAAAACATTCTCTTTGGTTCTGACAAATTGTTCTGTATGTCCCATGTGAAAGACAATGGCCTACACAATAAAACCAGCTATCTACCTCCATAAAGTGCTGGGAGGAAAGCGTCATCAAGGCAACCTCTGTGTAAGACGACAGTTTCTGATTGACATCATGATTCATTCCTACTATCATTACTTTAAGGCCTCTTGGTGATCGTTCAGATGTTTCATATTGTATATCAAATCAATGACATGTCCATCACTGGTCTGCATGTGTGCCCTGTCGGTACATCATTTAGTTTGTAAAACATCCAGAATGCACTGCTTTACAACTGCTGCTTTGTTCTGGATCTACTCAGCTCTTCCACCAGAATAAAGAGACTGCTTGTTGCCATTCATCTTCTCGTTATGGGTGGTTTATGCTTCTGGGTATTTTATATCTGTTTCTGATAATTTGATCATTTTTAAAGACCTTTTCCTTTTTCAATGTTTTCTGGATTTCTTCTGATAATTGCTCTGCTGTCGTCTTCAGCATTTTCAACAATGGCCAGCTCTGTGCCCAAATCAGTCCTTGGTGGGTGAATGGGGGGGTGTTTTTTGGCCTTAAAGAAGGCGTTAGACCCAGTCCCTTGCAGAGTGCTGTGTTAGGCCCCTCTACAACCACTGTCAGAACTCGGTCCGCATTGTCGGCAGCAAGTCTGGCTAGTTTCCGCTGAGACTTAGACTCTGCCAGGGTTGCCCTTTGTCACCGATTCTTTATGAAGATGGTTTTCGGTGAAGCCTGTTGAGCAGATCTATTTTCCCTAAGGATGGGGTCCCTGCCGTTGCAGATGATGGGGTCCTCCTGTTGGCTTCATCTACAGCTTTTGCTGGAGCGGTCCGTGTGAAGCACCAAGGATGAGGATCAACCTCTTATTTTATGTTAAACAATTTGTTTATTAGTATTTTTGTCGAAATCAGTTTTTAATTTGACAATAAAAATGTTTAAATAATTCAAATGTCAACCAGTCTATGTTTACCATGACTGAATTTTAAAAGCAACACAGGGGGGAGACACCCAAGGGGGTGAATACTATTTATAAATGCAGTTTTTTCTAATTAGAGCTACATATTTGGTTTAGTTTGGTTTGCCATGTCTGCATGAGTGATCCCCCATTCTTTTGCCATTTACTCATATTTCATATGAAATTAACATATAGAAAATATGTATTTATGTGATCTCAATCTTGCTTTTTTGTTTCTAATAAATTGCCTTTAAAAAAGAAGAAAAATCCCTGGATAGATATCACAGCTAGCTCCAGGAAACGTTGGTTCTGTGTTATTTCTGGGTGTTGCTATAGAAACTCAAACTGTTTTCCAGGGAACCTTATCAGTCGATTGCTTCATAAGAGGAACAACAGAGGCAGGAAACCGCAGTCACAGTCCAGCATGCACTTCTCCGTTGAATCGGGTCTTTTTCTTGCAACTTTCCAAACGTACGAGGCAAACTAGAAAAAAAATTAATTTGAATAAAACCATGGATCTCCCTCAAGTTTTCAGTAGGATTCAAACCTGAGGATGAAGTCATGTCTCTGAGAGGCGGCAGAAGTCAGGCAGGCGACTCACAAATAAAGTTAGAGAATTACATCTAAAAATATTACAGAACATTTACCCATCTAAGATCTACACTTCAGGATTTCTTGAGATTGACAACAAATGTACTTTCTGTAAAAATGAACCTGAAACTGTTACTCACTTATTTTATGGTTGTTCATATAGTAATACATTTTGGAAAGAACTTGAGAAGTATATTTTATGTAAAACAAAACACAAAATCATCATTGTGGGGAAGAACATTATCACTTATTTTGACTACAAAGAAAATAAAATATGCACTATAGTGAACCTTTATATTTTATTAGGGAAGTTCTATATCCATAAATGTAAATTCCAGAATTCTTTACCATCATTTAAATTATTTTTGATTGCGGTGAATCATTATTTTAAGTCTCTTAATTCGATTGCAAACAAAAAATGTATATCAGTTATAAACATTCATTCAGAAATGTTTACCGACTAAGGTGTCACTATCACTATATTTCCTATGGGATACAAGGTCTGTCACAAAATGTACTTTTGTTTATTGTTAACTCAAATGTTTATTTGTTTTTTGTTTTCTCTCTTCCCAATTTCTGTTGTAATGTTATATAAATGTAATGTTTTGTTCTGTCAAGGCTATAATGATTGTGAGCTAGAAAGACTGAAATGTCATTGTTACTGCAATCAAAAAATAAATAAAGAATTTAAAAAGAACAAAAACAAAAAATCAGGCAGGCGACTCTCTGCTGCCACCTAGTGGATTAATGAGGCTCCTTCTCCTCTTGGAACACAATGCTTCACAGTAGAGAGGATAAGTGTCCTAGTAAACATCACATAACCCTTAAAGGAAAACAAACAAACACATGGTTTCAAATGGGAAAAATCACATGTAATCACATGTGAAAAATCTTTGACCCATGTGAAATTCACATGTGAAAACGTTAAAAAGAACGTGGAAAAAATGGGACCGCCTGTGTTTTGCACACGTTTATGACATTTACATGGACATCGACGTGTGAAGCCCACGGGATAACATCTAAACCACATGTGAAACATGTCATTTTCCACATTAAACCTTCGTGTAGGGAAAAGGAAAGTGTGAAACCCATGTGAAATTACATCTGAAGCCCATGTGAAGTATGTGATTCCCATGTGAAAGCCATGTAAAACTAAACATGTGAAGTCCTTGTGTGCTACACATGTGGTGTACCATGTACCACGTGGGACGATGTGTTCCCATGTGAAGAACATGTTCAAGCCCAGCTAACTTTTTCGAAAGGGTAGAAGAGGGAAAATCCTTGCTAATGCATGATCATGTTCCAATGTAAAAACATGAACGCGCCACATCAGCATTGGTGTGAGAGTGTTGGTCTCTGGAAAAGCATTACATGTCTGAGCTGTGAAAGAATCATTTCAAACCTTTACACCCATGTACTACCCAGTGCAGAAATAAACGTAGCTCTTCTTTAAGGGTGCGGCACAAGCAGCACTACAAAGCAGCTTTACTGTAGAATAGAATAGAACAATCCTTTATTGTCCCATAAGGGGATATTCGGTTGCAGCACACCGTGAAAAGAACTAAATTTAAGAGTCAAGAAAAATATGCAGATTATTGACATATAAAGTATAAAGACATATAAAGCCTTGTGCTCTGATGATCATGGTGAGCGAGGGATCCTCATGTTACACAGCGTAAGAACTGGGTCAGAAACTGTGGCTAAGCACCTGATTCCAATCTTTAACTTGCCGACTCTAGGTCACATTTGATTAATTCATAATCTGAAACATTTTGAATAATAGAACCCTGAGCTGGATGGTTATGTCAAACAGAGATCTGTTTTAAACACCATCTGCAAATTATAAAACCATCAAATAAAAAATACACAAATGTCCATGTTTTTTCATATAAGGATCAGCTTTAATTTTCAAACTTAAATGCAAGGAGTACTAAGAGGTTCTCTTCCCAATTAAAACATGAGAGAAAAAAGAAAAATGATCAACCTACAGATGGTGAGGAAAAATAAATTAAAACAATCAGTCAAGCCGTCAAAAAAAAAAGTTTCTTACCTGTTCTAACGTCACAGTATGAACTGAAAAATTCTGTTTTTCTTAGAATGACTTCACATCTGTGTTGCACGGACTGGACCCCATTCTGTGAGCTGTGAACAGGTATTCCAATCCTCCTGATTTCGTAGCCTGGGCTCAAACAGCATTTTCACTTAATCCCCACAGGTTTTATGGTGCAGAGCATAATGTTTGACATTATAAACTGATATGTAATAAAAAGACCTGACGTCAAAGTGTGAGAAACATAAGTACACAGCACCTTAGATCCAAATATTAGAATCTTGTTTTCATCAGTCGATTAAAAAAGTGCACTATTTCTCTAAAATAAACTCCTAAGTGTTTTCCTCGGTAAACTGGAACCTCTTCAGCCCATGCCAGGATTTCTTTAGCACTTTGTGGAGTCCTTTTGCCCAAATAAGATGTTTCTGTGATGTTGACCTTATTGTTATTGCTCACAGGTCAATGCAGACCTTCTTTGATCGCCCTGGAACTAATCCTTCTCTGTATTCTTCCACATCTTTCTGGCTTTTCTTTCCATTGTGACACATTCAAGCTGACTTTACCTGGGCAGCAGGTCATTTTGTGCACGCTTCATGGTGCTTTACTTGCTCTACTGCGGCATCAAGTGGACAATACAAGTAAAACAGGCCCACTAATTATAATGATGTGGCGCTTGAGCCTTTAAACAGAATAACTGATGTTTGTGATTGCTATACAGTCTTAATCTGTCTTTATGATACAATGCTGGTATACAAGAAAAAGTAGAAACTAACTTGTTGTGAATGGTTTTATTGTGTAAAGTGTGGGGGGTTAGGGGATGTAGGCCTCAGCAAGTTTTCTCTCCTTCAGTCCACGGGATTCTCTGGTCTACCAATGTTACCGTATGAATGTTTGCATCATTAAATAACCTTTGTTACTCTTTTTCTTGTTTTCATGTAGGGCTTCATGATGCCTCAGTATAGATAAGGCAATTTTGTCCATTAACACAACACACACATCACTTTACAAAACACTGGAAATTAAAAGAAATAAATAACAAAGGATTTTGTTGTGTTTTTTGGATTCGTCGCCAATTATTTATAACTGTATGGAATTCTTTTTAGGGGAGCTCTTAGAATTATCAGAAAATGTCATTAGTTCCATTGCAAAAAAGCTATTGAATAGCTTCCAAATACATGCAACACAATCCCATAATGTGATGGGGAAGCAGCAGCTAATTCTTTGCAGTGTGTTATGTTTTATTTCATGAGGAAACTGGTGGAGGTACCAGATATGCTCGGGGGTCTTGTGCCTGAATATGACGAGCTGTTAAATGATTGCCTGGACGCTGACATAAGACTACATGATTGGCTCGAGGTTAGACCGCTGACATTTTGTGTAGTTTTTCAAATAAATGTATTGAACAAACAGCAAGTACAAAAAAAAAGGAACAAATGAAGTATGCCTACAGAAAAAAAATTGACAGGTATAAACAACCAGGGGTGTTAAAGAAATACTGTACATGCTTACATTTATGTATATGAATTGTTTTTAGAGTGTAAGAAGACTTATAAATGGATGTATCTTAACATATCACTCAGTTAAAATCTGAAGTTTGTTCTAGGGTGCTTGGGAGAGGACATGTGCTCTCTGGACTAGAAGGAGATTGGGGTCATAAAACCTTATTGCCCCTTTGATTACATCAACTTCTGTGTGGACAACATCATCGCCTTCAGAACAGTGACATGCTTCCCTAATAACAAACCCTGGAAGACCAGTGAGCTAAAGGAACTGCTGAACAAGAAAAAAAGAACCTTCAAGGAGGGAGATGGGGAGTTATTAAGGAGTATACAGAAGCAACTAAAAGTCAAGATCAGAGACAGCAAAGAGGCTTACAGGAAGAAGCTGGAGAACAAACTATAGAGGAACAATATAAGACATGGCTGGTCTGGAATGAAAAAGATCACAAGCTTTAAGCACAGGAAGGACTGGATAAGATGGAAGTCTTGATAGAGCCAATGAACTGAACACATTCTTCAATAGGTTCAGTTCAGGAACAAGCTCAGCATCCTCCTCTCCTGTTTCCAGCCAAAGAGACATCCCACTCTCATCTGACCCACAGCTGTCCTGTCACACTACAGATGTTTTATCTTCCACCTCAGACATGAACTCTTTTACTTCCACAAATTTGTCTTCAACCAAGTCAGGAGATGCTGCTACCCCCTTTATCTCACTCTCCCACTTGCCTGTCTCTAGAAGTCAGGTGAAGAAGCAGTTGGAGAAACTGAACCGGAACAAGGCTGCAGGTCCAGATGGTGTCAGCCCCAGAGTCCTGAAGACCTGGGCAGGGCAGCTCTGTGGGATTTTGCGGCACCTCTTCAAAGTTAGCCTGACCCAGGAGAAGGTTCCAGTGTTGTGAAAGACATCCTGCCTTGTTCCAGTTCCAAAGAAACTCACCCATCAGTCATCAATGACTACAGACCTGTTGCCCTGACATCCCACATCATGAAGGTCCTGGAGAGACTCTTGTTACCCCACCTGAGTAAGCAAACTAGAACACATTAGGACCCCCTGCAGTTTGCTTATCGCCATGGAGTTGGTGTTAAAGATGTGATCATCAACCTGCTTCAACCGACTCACTGTCATCTGGACAAAGCAGGCAGCACTCTGAGAATCCTGTTCTTTGATTTCTCAAGTGCATTTAACACTCCTGAAGAGACCAGACAGACAGAGTTTGTGAGACTGAAGGATTGTGTGTCAAACCAGCTGGTCAGCAGCACAGGAGCACCACAAGGGACTGTACTCTCACCATTCCTTTTCACTCTGTACATCTCAGACTTCCAGTATAAGACGGAGACCTGTCATCGACAGACAGTGTTTGAGAGAATATTTTGTAAATGTATTTAGTTATGGAATACTGAATAGCTGCTTTTAAATGTATTTTGTCATGTATTTCATTACTTTGCTGAATCCTGGTAACTTATTCTAAATACTTGGAATACTTCCCCTTAAAAAAGTATTTAAGTCTATTAAATGTCACAAAATGCGCTGGTAGCTACTACCACAGGAAAACAGAAGGCATGGTAATGCTAAACATTAGGTATTGACTGGGAAAAAATAAAAAAGTATTGAATTATTTTTGGCACAACACTGCTACTTCTCAGTGACCAAAACCAACCAACCAACCAACCAACAAACTGGTGTTTAGCAGCAATATTTCTTTACATTTTGTTAGATTTCATATTTAGTCATTTGAAATTAAATTTAGCTGTTTATCAGCCACAGCCAATTAGGTTATTTGTGACTTTCTGTCATAAATATGCCAAGTATTGTAAACTGACATTCATTTTATTCCAAATGGAAAGCTATTATCCTTGTAGCTATAATTTTCAGGAAACCCATCATAACATATAATCAAGCTAACGTCATGTCAGATACAGAAACAGAGAAATGACCTAACTAACACAAAACAGGCCTTGTCAAATAATGGACAAAAAACAGTGGTAGAGGATTTTGTTTTTGTACATCGTTGCAGTGTCTTAATTGTTTTGTGATTTTCACATACCTTTTAGGCTGGCCAGGTGGATGCTTTGTGTTTCTAGTTTGCTGTTGACATTGTTGATGTGCGGCGTAGCTTCTTGAGACCCGCCAGCAAAAGTTTACACAAAAATGTACGTATTTTCCCACCTGGATCCATCAATAACCTTTGCAGAAAATATTTTAGGTGGTAATACGAAGATGCCGCGTCATTCTTTGATACCTAATTACAGCTGCTCCAGCAATCACTGCAGTTTGCCTGCATACTTTACAGTTTGACATCAGAAAGCATAGCGGTGCGATTCTATGACTAGGGTTGCAGATTTGATCTTTTCCCCCGTTTTCTTTTTTTTCCTTTTTTTTATGTGTCCTGTCTAGCAGTTTGCTACTCAAAATTGGTGTCTGAGTACCAAGTACAAGCCCAACAGATTTACTTTCCCAAGCAGAGCATTACAGCTTTGCTATAATACTCCACTTGATATATATGTATGAAAAATCTTTATTAGTGATTACTGTGGATTTAATTTCTTGAAGTTACGTACGACTCTGCAATTGTCGGGTATATCAGAGATGGAGAAGATGCTGAATACAGAGAGCTGTTGGACCGCACTTCCAGACCATGTTTTGGGAGGGACTAAGTTCGGCTGGCACCCAGGCTACATTACATATGTAATCAACACAAACCTCAATATACGCTCGTCGCTTCGCAAAAACCCTTGATTACTCCTCACAGGCTTTGAAGCCTTGACACAAGGACACATCACTAACATGTACAGTCTGCAAATCGTGAATCAGGTCAAACCTAGTTTACGTTTCGCCATCAGCAAGTATGAACCTACACACATGTATTGACGAAGACATTTTCCTTTTATACTCCTCAGTTAGTGTGTCTGCTGTTCTGGTAGAGAAATATATTCTCCACCGGGACAGCAGGAGGTGCAGACCTTTTTGGGTTGGTCTCCGTACCACTGCAGTAATGTCTCTGGTCAACTAGAGTTCATTTACTTCAGCTTGTAAAGGCACATCCACTCAAAGAGACACTGTGGGTACTGAAGGTGTGTTTGTTCTTCCACATCATCGGCACCCACACCCTGGGTGGGGTTGGTGAAAGCCTTTCCGTTTGGAGTTTACATGTTCTTTCTTTGTTCCCTTGGGTAGCTAATGTGAGCTACTCCCACAAAAACATGCATCTGTCCTGGGCTGTACACTGCCCCCTCCTGGTTGGCTGGGGCGCCAGAGGGGGTGGGGAGGATCTGGCTGGACTAACATGATCCTTCCATGCGCTACATCCAGCTGGGGAAACCCTACTCCATCGGGTGAAAAGAAGGGCCTGCTCACTCCTCAGGCAAGAAGGAGGCCTGAGTTCAGTGTGGGGCCCTCCCGCAGTTGGCAGCCGGAGAGCAATGCCCAGAACTGCACTTAGATAGGAACAGTGGGTGATTGAAAAATGGGGAGAAAAAAACATGGGGAAAAAATATAAAGAAAAGATGAATGCTTTGCTGAGCCAAGCTGAGAAACAAAGCCAGGTTTCTGACCTATCACTGGCTAGCCACAACCACCACCATTCAAATCAATTTAGTTTCATTTACATAGCAACGATATACAACATATGTACTAATAACCCTTTGACGGCCTCACCAAGAAAAATACAATGAAAAAAATTTTGTTCATATTTTCTATTCCTTTTGGTCAATAATGATCACACTAAAAAAATGTATACACACCATATAGTTTTTTAAATATTACCCTCTACCAAATGGTTGAGATGGGTCTCTGTGGTACAAGTATTTGAAGCACTACAGACATAACTAGTGGGGGAAAAAGTAAAGATTATACTCATTTTGCAAAACAATAACCACCATATTTTGTGTTTGACCCACTTTATTGTGGTAGTAAAATATCAAACATTGTTGGATTCGGTTTCAACAGTGGACGTTATAATAACAAACCAAAAAGTGTACAAAACACAAAAATATTGTAAATTAGATCAAAAATATGACCTACAAATACTGAAAATTCATAAACATACAAATCCACTTTTGACCTATTGTTAACACATACTTTTCATTGTAGTGTTGGAACAGCATTAAAAAATTCTGTTCTATTTTACCATTTAACCAAAGAGCGGCAGGTACCATCTTGTAGACTTGGCTGGGGTCTTGTACAGGTGTACCAGCATGTCAGAGAGATCTATCCCTCCCATATGCTCATTGTATGCAGGTATGAGTGATGGGGATGGGATCGTAATTTTGGCCTTGGACTCTTTGCTCCAGTGTTTGACAGTTGAAAGTGGAAGGTTCACACATTTGTTGTCGAACCATTTAATTGCGGTCACCCCTTCAGCAGACCTGTAGTCGAAAGCTCCACACCCTCTCTTCATTAGCTCTTTGTCTGTCATCAAAGTAGCTCCACCTGTTTTATTTGGTTGAACAGTACCAATGCACTTGACACCAAATGAGGTTGAGATTCTTCAATTTCTTCATGCTTCCAGATTCTTTGTGTCTTTTTTTGGGACTGAAGACGAAGATGGGTCTAATGTATCCTCTGCTTCGTCCAAGGGAACTGTTTTTAGGATAGGTTTCCCTTTTTTTGCTCATTTTACGAGAAAGCGTAGTAGATCTACATGTTGAAGGAGCATCTTCCTCCAGGGAAACATCAACGCAGCTTTCATCACTATGATCTGCAAAATTGGGTTGAAAATCTGGATCCTCTATAGGGTCATCATCACTAAGTTCACCATCAGAGTCCTGAGAATTTTCAGGTACAAGGGCCAGGTAAGTGCGTTGTCTTGCACCATAAAAGGATTTGCAATCCATCTAATAACCGTAAAAAAGAATTGTAGAAATAGCGGTGGTTTGATTTCCATGTTTCATTTAAAACTGTATTTTAAAAATAATCACAGAAAGTGAGTAAATCTTTAAACATTAGAACATTTTGTAATATATTTGTCCTGGAAAAATTTAAACGTGCCATATTTACATGTATAGATCGTTGATTTATTTTTATTAAATAGAAAATAGTCTTTACTTTTTTAGTTTTGCTACTCTTGCCATCAATTGACAAATCAACCGTTTGTTTGAGCATGTTTTTAAGAAAATATTATGGATTTACTACAGTTGTTATCAAATTACATAATTATGTTCAGCAAAGACTGTGACATGTTTATAATGCAGAAAAATGTACTTACCTTTACAAATTTTAGCCAAAAAACTCCGTGTCGAGTCATTTTTCTGTTTCTGATCTCCTGATTTGAGGGTGGCAGAAGAGGCCTGCAATATCGTGACACAGTGCCATCTAGTGGTTTTTTTTTTAGGATAACATAACTCAACCAAGTGGTAGACATGGCTCAATAAGGTTGAGTTAAGCTAAGTACTCCTGTCCATTATATATAGTGTCTCAAAATATTCTAAACCGCTCACTGCCTAAATAAAAAAGCCGTGAGGCCTAGCTGCAGCTGCTAGCTGTACCAGACACTTCAGCCACCAAGCTGATCTGCTAACTTTATTGCTAATTTTCCCCAGACGATGGATACTCCTTTCTACAGATATCTAATTATAATTCATGTCTGGGCAGATATAAATAGGCTTAGGATAAAGAATGTAAAGGTTGTTTTGATTGTCTATTTCACTGTGTTTTTCTGCATTTGTAAGATTTCCTTCATTTTTTTTTTTAGGTACAAATAGGCTTTTCATTCTGTGGTATAAACATTGTTTTTAAAAAGTTATTTACCTATAGAATCATTTTAATCATGAAGCATGAGCTACTCCGTCCTTCCACTGTTTTCCTTTGTTCGCTGGTGCTAAGCTACATAGAGTGATCCTTAGTCTGCACTACATGCTAAAAATAGCTCCAAGCAATAGCATTGATTAACTTTATCTTTTTGCACCGTCTACCACTGCTGTTGCTCCTAAACAATTAGGATTGCTATTGACGACATCAAGATCAGCTTTAAAATAGGTAGTGTAAACACCAAAAGCTAGTCTTATAAGTAATTTTGAAGCCAACATGTTCGTATGCTAAAATCTGATCCATAAAAGCAAATCAGTTTTCCCAAAAAAGTTACTGATTTCTAATTCAGTAAATTATTTAATTAGGGATGCACCAATACCGATACGATTCATATGTACTGTATTGGTATTGGTTAAAGTTAACAGATACCACGAACCAATACTTAAAATGTGTCAACTCTGCAATAGTTTGACAGAAATTTTTTATCTTTCACTTGATATTTTAGTTTTGTGGTAACTTTTAAATGTTAATGTTAATTTTTATCTAATTTACCATAATGTTTTGTAACAAGCAGTGAACAAAATAAAACCTGTCTTCCAAGTCATCGCATGTTTGTGTGTGGTAGAAGTAAATCCAAGCATCGTTATCGTAACAGATTGAAAAAAAGTGGTATTATTGCATCCCTATATTTAGTGAAAGATTACTTCTTCCAAATACTTTTTTGTTTTTACTGCTGCTTTGCATTGGGAATTGGTTTTGGGGGAAAAACAACACATTTTGCTAATTAGTCTTAAATTAATCATAATTAGTTTAAAACTAAGAGTCTCTTTTAAAACTATTCAGTACAAGCCTTCGTCTTTAAGCATACTAATTCAATTTAAAGGGTTATTGTTTTTATATCTATGCTCATTGGTACATTTTTACTGTTTTGTCTGTTGGTAGTTAGTTTTATTGTGGTGTAGTTTGTTTTACCTGGATTAAAACGTAAATAATGGACTTCGACAACAGGCATGTGTCCCAGTTTTAATATAAATCTGTAAAAGTGAGATGTTTAATGGCAAACATGAAAATGAGTGATTGTATCATTTAGAAAAAGGTCCAAAAACTCCCCAAAAAACAACAAATACATCCGTTTACGACAAGTGAAAGCCAACAGTACCATAGTCACTGCATACATGAAAAACGTCTCCACCGGATATCAGATCCTCTGTCAGTGCACTTCAGATATGACGACCTGAAGCTCGTTTCCTTCAGAAAATCTGATTAGAACCCTGCGTCTTAAAAACCCAACACCACCAACAACAAACGTCGGACAAATAAGGAGAATCACACCTTTCAAGAATGACGCCTCAAAACCACAATCCTGACATCAAATTGCACTTTAAATACTGGTCTGAGTGAATAAATAGATGTTTTGATAATACAGTACAATAACATAGCAATAGTGTATTAGAGCTGTCTTAATGGGGTTAACAGGAAAACTCAATTCATTCCAGCTGCTGTTGCATAACGTACAGAATTTGCATAATAGCACATAAATAAATTAACACAGATGACTTGAAACAAAAGAGTAAAAAAGATTTACAAAACATACTGCATATCTAACATAGTGCTTATTTATATATTTATATTTATATATATTATCCAGATAATTACATAACAGCGTCATTCAGAAGCGGTGCTCAAGTGCTTTTGTTTTGTCTACTCTAAACCAGAGAGCTTTGGATTATTTCACCGTCACCTGGACTCTGTTTTTCTTGTTTTTTTTGCACTGTCCCTTTAAACTCTCCCTCCTATCAGAGATGTTTCTGAGAGGAGGGAGATGTGTTCTGACCTGCAGTGGAAACATGCCTGTCTGTACGTTCTGTAACTGTCCTGGAAGTGGATGGCTGCTGGGCGATGAGGCTTCTGTCCCCTGCAGGTGTTTGCTCTGCAGCCGGGGGGCGCTGTGGACCACCACAGCTGCTGGCCAGAGTCTCTTTCTGGCTCTCCTGCTGCTGCGGGATCCTGGAGGCTGTCCGACTGTCCACCAGGCTGTACAGAGGGAGGGTGGACCTGGGCTGAACCATGTGGATCCCCCCGATGGGGATCAAGAGGCTCGGAGTTCTGCTGGGCTGCTGGGAGTGCATTGGGAGGTGGCTCAGGAGTCTGTTGGTTCCTCTAGGCCGCGTGGGATGAGGGCTGATGAGTGGGATCAGACTGCTCTGTTCCCCCAACTAGAAAACCAAAGATGTGGAATCAAAGCTGATTGTGATTTAAAAGGCACAGGGGAATTTCAGAAAAGATAATATTCAAAAAGAAAAAAGTTGACATGAAACAACCACAAACTAGATTAATATAAAGTAGAGCACAGTAGTAAAAGGAGGGAAATTAAAACATGGCTTTGCGCAAGGGCATCGGTTGGTTTTTAAAATCACTAGGGACAATAAAACTTAATTCATTTTAAAGTTTCAGGTTGCATTACAATATGCATAACAGTGGATTAACAGATGCTAAAAACCGCATCTTTATTCCATCATAAAAGCTGAAAGACAAAGGCAACGTGTTTTTGTCCTGTTTCTCCAACGCCACTGAAAGCCATGATTAGGCTGTTAGCTTGGAAGAATCATAAAAAAATCCCTGTTATAGCACAAAGAACAATGTGGGTTATAGTATATGACTTGCTTAAGAGTAACTGATATTAATTTGCTTTTATTCTGTTTAATTACCGTTATTGCTTTTGGCAAAATCTTTTCTGTTTTTAATTTTCATTAATTTTAGAAATTTTATTTTATGCTCCAATTACTAAATGATTTCTTTTTAATTACTGTTATTTATAAAAATTTTCATTAATTTATTCTTGTTTCATTTGTTTTCAATTTTCATAATTTTACATACAGTTTCTATTATACAGTTTCTTCTATGCTTTCTTTTAGTGTTCTAATTTTCAACTTTTGTCATGCATCTGGTTTCTTTACCACTGAATCATGCAAAGCACCTTTGCATAACTGCCTTGTGTTGAACGTGTGCTATATACAGTAGATAAAATTGCCTTACCTATTAATAATATACTCCACTCAGAAGAATGCCCAACAAAAAACCACGTTCCTTTTGCAACTGTTGTAGTTCTGTGTGGAGAAACTTGACCTTCACTACGGTTCAGAGTCCTGCAGATAATAAGTTCTTTCACAGGTAGAAAGATACATAAATTATATTTCTTGGGTCTGGGCGTAAGTTTATTTGATGCATGCGGGCTGCGGGGAGAAAATATATATCTAAAAGTTTTTATGTTTTGGGTTAAACTTCCAAAGAGGATCTTGTTGATGTACTGCATTGGTGGAAAGAGCAAATAAGAATATTTCACAGCCTTGTGCTGATTTACCTTCAACTCTGCTGAAGCAACAGATTTTGGAGTATATATTGTTTCTGCACAATAATCTCTGCATCAAAATATACCATTGAAAAACTGGCGGGTAAAAATAGATTATGATGGGCTTTTTGACCCTGACTGATGGACGATAAAAGTCTAGCTCCACCTACATTGAGTAAACTCTGCTGAAAGTAGTCTAAATAGTTTCTAAAGAGTTCCAACAAGTCACTGTATTTTGCATGAGTGTGCGGGTCTAAGGTCTGGTTGTGGGTTTTAAACTAAACGGTTGGTCAGGTCCAGATTTGATCAGAACCAGTAAAGTCTAGGTGCGGCACATTAAATCAACACCTAAGGGCAGCAACTAATTATTCTGTGATGTGATGTGTCATTGAATTCTGACAAAGACTTAGATATTTATACACAAATGTTTATAACAGAACCTTATTGGTAACAGAATCGGTATATATAGATACACACATATACATACACACACATTTCCAGACTATAAAGCATACCCATTTATAAGCCGCCCCAGCCTATTTTAGGGGAAAAAAAACACAAATGTGTACAAATACAAGCCTCAGCCGATTCACAGCCGCAGCGGTTTAAATGTTTCATTACTACATGTAATGGTTTGTGCAGAGGGGATTGTCGGGAAAGTGATTGATGTTTGGGGAAGCTTTGATTTTATTAACGTTTCAACATGGTGGGAACACCTGGCCCGTACTCTGAGTGATCAGCCAATCTTGAAGAAAGAAATCAAGTTCGGCCCATCTGCTTTTATTACCTCTGAAAGCTTTTTTCCCTCTAATTGCACTGATAAAGTTCCTCATGCTGGTGTCACCAACGTCTCACAATGTATCTCACATTAATTGCTGCCAAGGGACGCTCCATTTCCTTCTTTACAAGCCAGATCGACTGCCTTTAACTTAAAAGCGGCATCACATCTATGTCTTCTTTGTTTTCATACTGAGGGCTTGTAAACTTGTTTTTCGCAATCTGTCTCGCTCCGTAATGTGTGTCTGTTCCACGTTTGCTTTAATTGTTAAACTTCCCCCTGCCTCTCTATTTCCGTCTTTTTTAAAAAGGCACACTATCCTTTGGTGAATGACTTAACCAGTACAAGCCATAGCTCGAGGAGGTCCTCTAGTGGTCGTTAGCTGTAACGTCCATAAATAAATTGCACAGTATTAAAAGCCGCTGTGTTCAAAGTCCGGGAAAAAAGTAGCAGCTTATAGCTTGGAAAATATAGTAATATTACTCTATAAAGACCGATCCTGTATTACTGATCAATTTAAGCATGCTGTGCATAGAGCTCCACATCTGGAGAGAGATGCCACTGATTGGAAGAGAACCGTGGGTACTGGGTCGGGTTAAAAAAATCATCTTAATGAGTGCAGGCAGGTGTAGGTTGGTAAAATTGTGCAGACCTCTGCAACAGTTAACAATATCCTTCTACTGCAGCTGTTTTGTAACCGGTTTAAAACGTACGTTACAGAGATGAATGAGCCTTAATTATGCAAAGAGTAATTCTTGGGGAAACAATATTTATTTTTATGCGGCTTTGAAGACGAACCAATTGCACATTTTTGTCAATGACTGGAAAATGTGTTAAACATGAAAAAGATTAAAATAAAACGCACAGGATATGCCCATGTTGCTCCCTGGGGGATGCACACACAAGCCTGCGCCATCTGTGCAAACTGCATGGTGCAGGTGATGCTGCATAATTAGAACACGTTGCATTAAAGAGATACCAGTTGTTAGATAACTGCAGTTACCTACTGATGCTGTAACCTCTTTTGAAAGCAAATCCTTATTGAACGTATACTTCTGCAAAAAATGCTCAAACATCAGCAACATAAAGAAACATGACTGTATAAGATGGTCAAACAACAGTCAGTTTGAATACTGATTATATAGATCTGTGCTAGGAAGAACTTTCTCATCAGATGTTTAAGTGGTCGGGACAAAACTGTCATTTATACATTCCCCTGTTTCCCATTTTGGCTGGGGACGCCATATATTTGGCTGGGGAAACCCTATATGACTTTTTTTTTTTTTTAAATAACGGTCTAAATTCCCCCCCCCCCCTTAATTCATTCTTTCAGTTCCTGAAATTAGATTTTGTTATATTCTATAAGTATTGAACTGACTGGAGATGTGATTTTTTTTAAATTAATAAAATATAGTACAAGCAGACATAGCCAGAGTAGAAAACAGTCAATGTTAATATTGTGTATGTATTTAGTAACAACTTTTAAGAAACTCATATCGCTGCAAATATCAGACATGTCCACAACTGGGGACATTTTTTAATAACCTAACTCTGCTTTAAACCTCTCCAGAACATTCTCCCTGAAATGCCACTATGTTCCTTAGTCTGCTGTTTGTTCTCTAATATTCTCTATTCAACCTCTATGGCCTTTACTATAAACCTTTTGATCTATAGTAAGATTAATTTACACAGACTGTTTACTGATTAAGCAACTTATTAAGGGGTATCAGAGAAAAGTGAGAATGAATTTGAAAACCATGTATCACGTCCCTTTCACTTCAGAACTAAGCGCCACCGTGAGTTGCTCGGTCGTCGTATTCATTGTCCCAATAGTTTGGGATTGAAGCATTTGGAAACAGTTCAGGTTGCAGGTTAAATACTTGCTAATATGTAAATTAAATGTTGTACAAAAAATACCATTTGAAATGTTTATTGAGCATCCATTTCAATATACATAACCAGAAATATGTTAATTTAAAAGTTTCATAATCTTGGCCTGAGACATAAGGTGGGGGAGTCATATTGTTGTGTGCTGCTCTCTCAGTTTCTAGTTATCTGATCCTGTGGTTGTGTTGTCAAGAGTTCCTTAGCTTTGGATTGTGATAATTTTTTACTTTATTAATTATTAATATTTGTAATATTAGAATCGACGTAATACGTGGGTTGTAAAAAAATAAAACAATAAAGCTAACTTGTAGCACCGAGGCTAACCGTTAGCGTCGGCTAGCATTGGTTTGATTTTGGCTTTTATGCTTCCCCTGCTCTCCTCTTCGTCTCTCTGAGTTATCTGGGGCAGACAGTAGGCTCATAGCTGTATGGTTGTGTTCAATCATACGTGTAGTTGGAAATGTTTAGCATTTAATCTGTGTCAAAAGTCGACATTAAAATCCATAGTTTTCTATTGATTGAGCTGACAGGACTCCCCTACCCCATGTCACTTCCACCCTGGCATTCTCACAAAAAAACGATTCTAAAAGCAAAAATAATGTATATATTAGTACATTTTTATTTAGAAACTGTTCCTAATATATTTCTCTAAATTGTGGTTAAAGGGGGGCTCTAACCTGCAACCCGCAGGCGCTGTATATCAGTTGGAGGAGGAAGAAGCGAGCTTTGACCATGACATTCTCACAATATCCCAAATTTTTTTTCCCATCTTCCCCCTGTGGTTCCGATCAGTCACCTGCTTCCCATTTTTCCAGTCGGCTGCCCAGAGAAAACATGCCGGTCTATTTCTAAGCTCTCCTGCTTTATTTTCAGATCAGGAGTTGCAGGTTTTTGGTTTGACTAATAAAAAAATCAGAGTTGCTTTCACTTCCTTTTCCAATAGAAGTGACTTTAAACAAGCTCAGATGTACCAGCCTATCTATAAGTGCTGTACATATTGACTTACTGGGATTAAACTGAGCAACACAACATCTGCTGTGTGAGCCAGGAGAGCATTTATTTTAAATTTAGCTGAACTAACAGATGGATGGAGTCACAGGTGAAAGAAGGCTGTGGTTTGCATAATTATAAATCGATGTTGGTGCATGACGGGGTGATTTAGGGATGAAGTGACTCACCAGGGTTGCAGCAGGCCGTAGGTCCTTTGACGGGGAGCAGGTTTGACACTGAGCAGATCGACTGTTTGGGGAGCCAGGAAGTCCAGGGGAGTCCGACCCCTCGGTCTGTATTCTGACCGGAGACGCTGCCGGGTTGAGCCCTGAGGAGACGGGGCGAGCGGACGGAGAGGGGGGTGAAGGAGGCGCGGAGGACTGGTGCGGCCCGCGGGATTGGTTGCAAGACAGAGATGGCTCCCTTCCTGAATCTGGAGACCGGGAGGCTCCGGAGGACGTTGACGCAGAGGCACTGAGGTGTCTGCGGACGAACAGAGCCCTCCTGGCACTGGCTGAGTCCTTCTTGGTAGCTTCCCTGGTGGGGAGTGGTAGGGATGAGCTGCAGGTGTACTCCATTGGCCGGCCTGCTGCTAGAGCGTCCTCCCGGTTAGTGTGGGAACCCTCCGCTACTGCGGATGCGCTGCCTCCATCATGTCTGCCATGCTCGTCTGTGCCATCATGATCCTCATGAGAAGCGTCTTTGCCCAGATCACAGCAGCGGGAGTCCTTTTCTTGATCTGGATTAGCTGGTTTGTTTTTTAACATTCCTAGAACAGAAGAAAAAAAAATATTTTCCATCATTTAGTTTTCTGAATACCTTTCTAAACCTTTTTTTTTTGGCACGTGTAGCCTTTAATTGCCGTGTTTCGACAGGAAATGGGCAGAAAGAGAAGAGAGGAAGACATACAATAAAGGTCAGATTGAGTCCCAGTGCATCGAGGACTGAGTCCCAGCTCTACCTGTACACCACATGCCACTCCAGTTATTTTTTTATTTTTTCACGCAAATCAAAACCAAAGTGTTATACATGTACAGTGTTTTCATGTGTTCAGATTTCACACCCGCATTACTGAAGCTTGATATCTTTCTGTCAGAATTATTTATGTTTATACAGTACGGTACAAACGTAACATTTTGTTACAACGAAACCATGAAATTGAATGTATTTTATTAGAAGCAGGGGTGTCAAATTATCGCGTTTTTTGCGATTAATTAATTGCAACCCTTTTTAGAGTACTGTGTATTTTAATCAGGTTGATCTATTTTGCAATCTTTCATTTTATTGTTTCTGTATGCTAGTTGCCTTTAAATAAAATCAGTTTTTATGCTTTGGGCTTCTTGTGCCTGAGTTGTAGGGGTTAGCACCACCCTTAAGTGGTGATCAAAGGCTTTAAACTTCATCATAAGATGACTGCTTTCTTTTGTATTGGGGTGGGCGAGGTGAGGAGGAGCACGAAGCTGGGGACAGTGATGTCAAGATATAATTAGCGATTTTTCAGATCGCTCCAGTGATTCTCTTTCAAAAAATAAAAGGGAATTGCGACGAATCTAGCAACTTGTTATGGGGTTATTGGAAATGTTTGGGTGACGCACGTAACGCTACTCTAATCAAACAGAGTGCTCTCGCTTAATAGACTGCTCACAGACAGAAGGCACCGGCCACTGAGCTGTATGGCAAGCCATTGTTATAAAACACAACATGTATGTGACATGTTGTTTTAACCCATAAAACAGCTCCAAGCAGATATTTACCCCACTGAGACCAGAATGCTAATAAACTAGGCATGCTCGAAGCAGAAGGGTGCAGTCGCCCCTTAGGACTGGTCACAAAAACAACAGAATGTAAATGCTGAGGGTGTAAAGCTGGTCCAGTGTTCCACGGCCGGGACAAAAACCACCCAGCTCTTCCTAAATCCAGGCTCTGACCACTGAAACTTCCTCTCCGTAACCCCGAATAGACCTGGTAATGGACATCCCATAAAAGGGCTGTCTGCCATTTAAATAAGTCTGTATGATTAGCTTGAATTGGCTATTTCTGTAAATAAATTGGATTTTTTTTTTTCCATGGAGGTCCGTTTAGATTACTCTTGTGAATCAGTGCCACACAAATAAACAGAATTGAAATAGTCTGTGACCAACTGGAAACTTGCCCTTTAATAGAATTCCTTCAATAATATCAGATTTTGGAATTCTTTCAGAATCTAACAATATGTTAAACTTCCCCACAACTTTCTCTCTGACCCGTCTGCTGTGATATAATGTTTGTCCACTAATGTTCTCCAACAATCGTTTGAGGCCATAAGCAGAAGAGCTGGATTCATACTTCATACTTCAGACACCAGTGGTCTAGTGATCAGGTTATTCCTAAACCAGTTGGTTTTACTTGATATTATTTAGGGCTGTGGGAGTTCGCAGCAAAACTTTTCAGGCTGATATTTGTCATACATTTTGAAGACCATTTAAGGCTTTGGGGTTTGACTTTTGCCCCAAAATCATATTTGAAGTTTGTTTTATATATTTGAATATCTATTAATTATATTTTGACCATTAAATGTCTTCAGTAAGACTGATATAGGCATCAAACTTCTATATGTTCTGTCCGCCAGAGGGCATTGTGTCAGTCAATGTTAATAGACTACGTGTACAAAAGGCTGACTGCATCCGAATACCTCTACTACGCTTGCTATGTAGACGGCCAAAAGCAGTAAACGAGCGATGTAGTAGCTCCGAATCTTCAGTATGTATTGGAGTAGTAGGCAAAAAGTTCCTGGATGTGTACTACCGCCACAGTAAGCAGCCGGTGGATGCTACGCTATCCCACAATGCAGCGGGAGCCCCAAAATAGTAGAAGAAGAATGACCTCAGCTACTGAGAAACTGTCAACCCCCTGTCAACTGACACAGCTGTAATTTGGGTGTATAAATGTGAGTGTAGCGATGTTACCGATTACTTTAATTGCTTTTTGACAACTGATTAAACATTTAAGTTGATAAGTTGTTTGATGGGACCACAGGCGACCCAAGATCCCTAAAATTCGTGCAAATATCTTTCATTTTTAAAACAATCGAATTATATTCGAATAAAGAAGTTCGGAATGAAAGACCTAGTAAGGGCTAATTGACTGCGGCCAAACATTCTGCGCGTGACAAACAGGGCGACGGAGTTGCGTGCGCAACCTGAAAAAGAATCAATCCTATCGCGAGCGTAGGTCTTGTCTCCCAGAGGGAATACAGACAAACATAGTTCTTTTTTACATGCAATGTGATTTAAGACACTTTCTAAAGTGATGCCCTAAACTTATTAAACATGAAATCTGAAATCAAATTCTAAACATAAACGGCAACAACCAGCTACATGCTAAAGACCCCGAATACACATCTCTTTAAACATGCAGATGTGTACAGGCAGCAGCATCGAGCTTGTAATTACAATGCACAACTCAACACAGCTGATGTCTGTATCTGCAGTCTTGGGGAATTGGTTTTGCTGTAAGGAAGCTGTAAACAGGATATTACCATTATTACAACCAATATTACCTTATTTCCTTGAATTTAACTTCTCCTTTGCAGCGCGCAAAAATGCTGCATGTATGGCAGGTGTTACGTTGCGCCGCAGTGTGGTTACGCAGAGGCTCTGACGCGTCCACGCATACGCCAGACGTGTGTCCCAGGCGTAAGAGTCTCTAAATCTCAGGAAATTATTCGTCACATATAAGTTTGTGGAAAATTTGTATTGGTATTATTACATTTGGAGGGCGTTACTTTATGGATCCTAACTCAGAAAATGTTTTTGAGTAAACTACTGTGAACATTAAGAAGACCAAGGTATTACTTATGAATTACCAATATTGAAAATTCCACTTGGACATTGTTTACAAATATTTACTCTTATATGAGAAAAAAACATTCTTATATCACTTTGGAGGTGTTTTGAACAACATTTTCCAGCAGCACTTGAATGCAGCATGGGCAGCTGTTGGGAAAATGTGTTATGGACCTAATTGTTGTATAAAGATTTGTTGGCAGACAAAGTTCTGGTTCAGTCCTTAGTTGTTTTCTTTTGGTGTCACTGTTTAAAGTTGCGCTGCAGAACATTGCCCTGCACTCCGAGTTCCTCCCAAAAACATTGTGCAGGCGTTCAGGTCGAAAACAGCTGGGTTCCACAGGGCCGTACCAAAGAACCCGAATACATGCACCATTATGCCCTCATCATTCACGCCAAACAACACCACTAACCTGCATGTGTTTCCTCGTGGCGACTTCTCACTTGGTCTTCACTTGCCTCAGGTATCAGGGGTTCACCAAGCCTCGCTGAAAGTACCAGAGAGCAGCTCTTTGTAAATGCAGTGTGAACTAAGACAAGAAAAGCAGACGTTCTCATCTTACCTGGAGCTGTCAGAGTGCTGCTCCTCAGATTACAGATGGATGTTTTGGATTCCTCAGAGAGCACAGCGGCATCACTGGATTCAGTCTGAGACTTCCTGTCACATTCGCCACACACAACTCCTGACTGGGCCAATGATCTGTAAGTGTGGGAGATCAAGAAAGGTTTAGTTTGTCCTGCAGAGTTTTTTCCAGACACTTCAGCACCTGTGTTTGGGGAATTTAACGTCTGCATCGGTCAACTGTTGGCGTGTTATACGTTTGGCAACACGTTGGTCTCACACTGTGGCAGTGGGTCAACCCTCTCTGTGTACCCGAAGGGTTCCTCAGTGAGGCACCCACTTTAGCTTCAACAGGCCAGCTTTCATAAGCTATAATCAGAGCCCCGCCCACCAACCTAAAGCCTATTCATGGCCAAACAAGAGGGAGCCTACGGTGCAGCTCAAGGTCCAGGGGTTTGCTGGAAGCAGCCAATAAAAACAGGCCGACCAGGGAGGGAAACCCTGCTCCAGACCAGACGTGCTGCTCCAAAAAGAAAAATGATGAAAAAAACAAACAAAAACAGAAAGTGAAAATAAATTCCCACAACAAATAATGGTTCTGGTTATTACCACCTGTTTTATTTAGCTAGTTTCATTTCAGGTTGTTTGACGGGACAGAATCAGCAGGTAAGACAAAAATGTGGCGTTTGCAAACTTGAAAAAAACCTTGAAGTTAATAAAGAAAAGACACCTTATACCTTCAGACTTTTACCCCATATGCATTCACTATAAAGAAACTGAAAATAGGACGATCACCCTTAACATGACTTAGCTTTTCCCATACTGAGTGGAAAATAAAAAACAAAAAACGGTGGCATTTGGCAGCCTTGCTGCCTCCGTTTTGTCTTTTTGCACTTCAGACAGACCGAGCAGACAGAGAAAAGATAAAGCAAGCGGGTATACAGATGAGTCATGTCTTTATGAAGGCTGTACTGAGTGGCAACATGAGTCACAACATGGCATTATGCACAAACGCTCACATCAGAACCTAAGATGTGCAGATGGCATCTCTCTGCACTCCCTGGTGTTCTAGCACTGATATGTAGGAGAAGACGCACGTTCCAGAAGGTGGGTCTGTGGTGGAGTACGATTACTGCAGTATACCTTATTCCTCTTGTGGTTCTTGCCTAGGACTTGAAAATTAAAAGCATCTGTTATTGCTAAGGCCATTTGCAAAAAATGATCAATTATGGTCTTGCCAATAACATAAAAGGTTCTGGAAAAACTAGCTTTTTATCAAATTACAAGTCAGCTCTAATGTTTCTGCTAAAAACAACCGAATTTTATCTTTCACAAAATCTTTTATGGATAAGGTGGGATTTTCAGGGCTGTGGTTCTAGAGTTACAGAAACAACATGACACCATTCACCAAAAAAAAGATTTAGGCAGCAGTGTTTCTAAGGAGCTTCTTGCTTTTTGTCTCATTACCAAGCAGTTCAGATTGTCCACTACTCCTTAATCTGTAGATTAATAATTTTCTTCTTACTGTAGACAATGAGATTTACAGTTGAAATCAGAAGATTACATACACCGAATATAAAGATACAAACTTTTTCTTACCATCCGAAGTTAAATCAGACCCAACTTTCGTTTTAGGCAGTTGCCTAGCCAGAAATAGCCTTTAAAGGTGTGCCCAGCAAAAAAAATGTGTGGGCAAAATAAAAAATAGTGAAATTAAGTTACTTCCACTGTTGCTTCAAAGGATTTGTGTCAGTATACATAAAAAATGCTTAGAAAAAAGCATGCAGGCAAAACAAAACATATTAAAGATGTACCCTAACACAGGTAGATCTTATCAGCTCTGACATACAATTATTATTTTTCGCTGGAAGTTCAGCTCTATTGGGCTTTACTCACTGTTGAGACAGTGCTCTGGTTTCCCTATGTAGCGAAGTCACGTGGTTCATGCAACTGCAAATAGTTCCAAACAGCAGCACCGCCGTCATTGAACGCAGTTCATTTTCGGTGTTTCAAAATTAAATTATCTGGTAAGTTGGTGAAATTACAACATTTTTCGCATTCTAAAGCATTTGCTGACTGCTCTGTGCCAAAATACGTCAGCGGTGGCATTTATTGTTGCCAGTTTTAGTTAATAAACTGTGTTAATGGGCTCATTGTAGTTTAACTGCAGCTAGCTAAATGTAAGGGGTCTAGACAAGCTTAACGAGCGGAATTTTTTTTTTTCATTCTAATTTCGTTTTTTTGGGAATATTCAGCACAGTTTAAAATGGGCTATAAACTTTTATATATTAATTTTATTTGTGTTTTTTTATGCATACAGTGTGTTGCTGGTAGCTGTATCTTGAATCAGAGCTGGAAGCATGGTTGGAGATACTATCAGTAGAGAAAAATATGATTGTGAAGATTAATAATTATTTCATATTTTTCCATTAAACCACATTAAACTGACTACAACGAACTGCTGAATCATATGACATAAACAGAATTAACAAGGTAAGAAAGTATGTTGTTTTGTTGTTTTGTGTCCTCCAAAGTAGTAAGAGCTAAAGCAAGACATTTTAAGAACAGTACTTGAGCAGCATAACCTTTGCAAAGTTGAAATGTACTGTTGAATATTTTATTTGCATACAATAATCATTAGCAATCATGTGATTGAGTAGAGAATACAAGAAATGAAGGATTATTAACACTGTTCCTTCCTTTCTCAATATCTGAAAGTATGATCACACTGTTAGCATAAAGATGAATGCTTTAATAATAAGAATAATATTTGTCTTTTTAAACTGTATGGGCATTTACAAATTAATCGGGGGAACAGTAAGGGATGCTGAGCCCTGATAGAAAATGTTTGACTGTCTTGGATTGGTTATTTCCAGATTATTTTAGCCTGAGACTCATTATGCTCTTTTCCAAAGTTTACCTCTGCGTTGTTTCCTGGACTCAGTCTTATGTGCTGCTTCTGGACCCCTCATTCTGAGATCAACCAAACAAATAATCCAGATTTTTTATTCCTATTGCTGGCAACCTTAGTCTCCTCTTCCAGGTCTTGTTCCTCCTGAGATCAGACCAGTCTGGAAGCAGTGAACAATTTCTATTTTAGTTATTCCAGATTAATCCATTAAAGTTTTATTAACAATATTAAAAGCTCAGTCATTCTGGAGGGGTTCATAGTAGAGCCAGTGCTCCTTCATATCGAGAGGAGTTGACGTGGGTCCGACATCTGGTTAGGAGGCCTCCTGGACAACTTTATGGTGATGTGTTTCGGCCACGTCCCACCAGGTAAACTCAAAGAGAACCTGGCGGAGCTGGTCCAAGTGACTAGGAAGAGGGAAGTCTGAGTCTTTCTGTTTGAGCTGCTGCCCCTGTGAACAATCCCAGATAAGCAGAAGACAGTGGATGGATGTTTTTTAATCAATTTTATCAGTACAACGTATTGCATTTTAGCGGCACTAGAGTTACCTCTAAGCTATTATATGTCTGCAATTGTTGAGCAGCATTTCAACATTCTCAACACAACTAAGTCCCACATTACAGATACGTGTACATCTTGTTTAGCAACATACTCATGCCTATGACCGAATCACACCAGTGCTGATATTCCGCACTCCATCTCGTCTGATATTGGTTAATTATGTATATTGCCGTTCTATATTGCAGTTTCACACGATATTGAAGATCTCAGTAAATCACACTCAACCTGGAGTCAATCTAACTGAGTCTTTGGTCTCGTCTAACAATCTCTCCTTGTGAGAATATAGAGGATTGCTCTATTATATTTTTTCTATTGTAATTTAGAAAATTAATGTATCCTTGAACCCTGACGATGTCACTCTGAACCTTTAATGAAACCAATGTCTAGTTAACCAATCAGAAGTTTCCAAACCCATTAAAATCATCATCTGGAATTTTCCATATTGCTAAAAGATATAGGGCGTGATTAATCAAAATTCCATATAAAGAGTGCAAAATTGTGCATATTGCAAAAATTCTGTGACAGTGGGTTGTCCTTTATTTGCAGGTGAACTGAGAGTGCATCAGCAATTCATAACAGGCGCAAGGAGCAGTATTCAAATGAGGACTTTGCATCCGCTGCTGTAAGTGCCTGCCTTTCTGCCCTATGCATGGCGCCATAGCCAGATAGAGAAGGAGGCGCAGAGGATTTAGGATGCGTCTTTGTCAAAAAAAAAAAAAAAAAAAAAAAAAAACGAAGGTCAAGTCTGTGGCTACTATTAGGCTAAAATGTCTGTGAATGATTTTAAACTTAATGTGAGTGGTGTACATGCGCTGCTCCTGCTCAATGGTCGCATATTCCAGAGTCTGTCTGATTAAAGGAGCAGCTTGTCCACAACAAAACTGCTTGCAGCCCCTAGATGTCAATATTCTAATTATTCTGTTGAAAAGCCATTTATCATGGCCTCTGTTAAATGTATCAAATTAAATAGAAAACTTTCCAACACACACTTTCTGCAAATATCTGTTGTCTACAGAGTATCTCGGAAATGTTAGTATATCTAAAAGTATTAGAGAACTAAATGGCAATTATTCTTTTTTTTAAAGTATTTAAATCTTTAGCTTCTACACGAATGTTTTTGATATTTTATTGGAGGCTGGCATTTGGAAACACCTACTTATTTGGATGTTCTCCTCCCAATATTTTGCGTCTGACAAATCTGCCACATTGCATATTCATCAAGACCAAAAGCGGTAAAAGGATTGCAAACATCTTGCTGCAGGTTTAAAAGGCGTAGTCTTACCTGGGCGTAGATAGTGAATCCCTGCTGCTCGTTTTTGCAACCACAGAGAGGTAAGGTCTACTTTAACCAGTGAGGATGTGTTTTATTTGGTGTATGAACATTTCTGGTTTCAACTTTATCTTGGTATGAAGGACATGTTATCTAGAATGCAATACTATTATTAAATGTTTATAGATGTGTATAGTCCTTCATGATTCTTTTAAAATTAACAACACAACCCTATCTAAGAAAAAAAATTAAATTAAATTTAGATCATCCTTTTTGTTGTTACAGCATAATGAGGTGTGCACCAGCAAACACTCAGAGCTTCAGCTTACTTTTTCCAGTAAGATGCACTTTGGATCCACCACACGATTATGGTGCACCCAAAGCCTTCTTAGTTCCATCAAAACCACGAAGGTCCGTGTACATTCAGGCAGTTTGTTTTTTTTATTTGGAGCAAAAACTTAAAAAACAATAACTATTTTTTCCATTTTTTTTTCTTTCATTTTTTTGTCTTATCTGTCGTTATCTGATTTTCCTTTTATTTCACAAAAAAAAAAATGGGAAAAACCCGGAAGAGCGTAGAGATTTATACATATTTATACAAACAAAACTGCCACACTGCCACAACAGACAAACAGCTTGACTTTTCTTATATGGATTAAGGACAACACAAGAACAGAGACACGTTTGAGATCGGTGTGTTATTGTACTGATAGCCAGAGGCCTGCTTAAGTGGGTAGGCTATACATTGCTAGGCGATACATTTAAGAATTGCGGACACGATGGTGGTGTTCAACATACTGCTAAGTCTGCGGCTTTTGTCAGACTCCAAAACCAACATATCCGGAAGAAGAGCAATATTCTGGAGAAGTGAAGGAGAGTGGAGGACACCATGAAGCAGCATGAAGTCAAAAACCGGAGACCAGCTGGACTACTTATAGGGTAAGCTAATGTTAGCCTGCTTTAGTAGGCTGAAAATAGGGTAAAGCCCAACGTAAAACTGTGGCTCAGTGGTAGAGTAGTTGGCTTGCAATCAGAGGGTCGTAGGTTCGATTCCAGCTTCCTCCAGTCAGATGTCGATGTGCCCCTGGGGAAAGGCACTTAATTCCCATTCTACATCGTCCTACCGAGCCATGTTGGCTATCGGTGTATGGATTTGAGTGTGAATGGGTGAATGTGGCTTCAATGTAAAGTGCTTTGAGTGGTCAGTAAGGGCGCTTTCACATGGTACGGGAGTCCGTACTCGGGTACGGTATTTGGTCAAAATCCACTTATTTCGTACCATGTGAACACAGACTGGACCGTGCCAGGATACGGCCAGAGAGACCTGCCTTGGAGGTAGTATCCGAGTCCAGGTACGAGCGGCCACGTACCATGTGAACACAACCCGTACTCTGGCCGTACTCAAGACAATAGACGCGCTCCATGCGGAAATGACGACATCGCCGGCCGAAATTACAGAATCACCTCGCGACCATACAAATACCAAAACAACGCGATTCAAGCATCCCACAGCAACACAGCAGATTACAAAACGGCGGGTTTACTACAACACTCACCCTGTAGATGGCTTCAGGTAGCAGCTGACCAGTAGACCAGTTTGTTTACATTCTAGGCTGTCGCTCGTTTTATGACGTCGGTACTTCTCACTCCCTTGTTTGTTGGAGAACTAAGACTTATTTGTATGCCGCCACCTGCTGTTTATTTGTAGTAAAAGACTGGATCGCAATACGGTCAGAGATCCGTGCCATGTGAACAGAAAAAATTAGCATTTTCTCTGGCCGTTTTCTGGTACGGCCACACATGTGAAAACGGCCTAAGACTAGAAAAGCGCTATATAAGTTCAGTCATTCATTTACCATGTGTGTGTTTCACATAAATGTCCTGTAAAGTCATCGCAGCAGGTGTCAGTGGTGCGAGCTTGTTCCTGCAATGTCAGAAAATTATTTAGGCAGACTGAAGGGAAAGTAATGACTTTTTTTATTCCTTAAATGAAAACTGAAATCATAACGTTTTTTGTTTGAAACAAAAAAAATGAAAAACGAGAGTTTTTGTTTTTTCACTTTTTGTTTCAAATGAAAAAACAAACTGCCTAAATGTACATGGACCCACAAAGTCCTATTCTTCAAGTTTGGTTTTTGTAAATTCTTGTGCAGATTGATGTTGATATAAAGAGCTGCAAAATTATTTATGATGTGATTTAATAGAATAAAACAAGAGTAATTATAAGAAAGGTTAATATTATGTCCCTAACAGCATTTTAGGCTTCTAATTCCGATATGATCTTTCAACCTCAAATCCGATCCGATACACTGCTATGAACAATCTTGACCTCCACTATAATGGGATCGCAATCACTGTACATTTTTGTGTAAATACCAGAGTGGTGGAGGAATTTTCTAATAACTCCAACAATTTCTGGAGATGTTGAACCAAATGAAAACAACTAAACGATATGTCTGGTGAGTATGCTGGCAATGCAAGAACTGGGACATTTTCAGCTTCCAAGAATTATGTACAGATCCTTGCAACACGGGACCGTGCATTGTCATGCTGCAACATGAGGTGATGTTGTTGAATGTGTGGCGCAACAATGGGCCTCAGGATCTCGTCACGGTATCTCTGTGCATTCAAAATGCCATCAATAAAATGGACCTGTGTTCTTCGTCCATAACATACACCTGCTAATACCATAACCCCACTGCCACCATGGGCCACTTGGTCCACAACATTGACATCAGAAAACCGCTCACCCACACAACTCCACAAACGCGGTCTGCCAGCATAAACCGGAATTCATCCGTGAAGAGAACACCTCTCCTACATGCCAGACGCCATGGCATGTGAGCATTTGCCCACTCAAGTCGTTTATGACAACGGACCTAAAAATGACATGGGGTACTTTACTGTAAAAAAAATAAAAAATAAAAAAACGAGAATCAAATTAAATCGTGACCTTAAAAATCGAAAAACAAATCTAAGATTTGGAGAATTGTGACACCCATAGTTATTAGTAATATTTAGAAAATGTTTCAGATCATTCTCATAAAAAATGTGGTAAAAAAACAAAAATATTACTGAACACCACAACCAAGTATCGCTATATAATTACGTCAAAAGAAAAGCTCATGGTACAAATATTTCAAGATCTATTTATGATAAACTCAGTCCAAGAATATATCTGTAAACACCGGAGTCCCTACACCTATATTTATGTGTGAGCATGCTAGTGTATATAAGATGTTTGATAGCTGGTGTAAGGAGCCGTCCACAGGACTCCAGCGTGTTGGGGCCCCAGGAGAGCTAACGCAAGGCTGACTGCACTACCGAAGGGAGGAGCAGAGGAGAGCCCCCGGGGATACGTCCAGCAGCTACAATGCAGGAGCCCGGGGGGCTCCGCAGCGACGAGTCCATTGGCTCTGCCGGTGACCCACTACGCCAGGGGGGCCCCACTAGACAGCAGTGACCCGATCAGAGATCGGACCACAGGGGTCCCCCACTGCTAGGCCACAGCTGGCCCATGGCCGACAGATGCTGCCACGACCCCGAGCCAACTCCTCCAATGGACATCCCAGCGCCCCCCTCTGCCCCACCCCGTAGTGCCACACAAACAGTTACATCGGATGGAAGGCATCCCCAGGCCAAGCCCAGTCAGCACCCAAACATCAAGCTCTACCAGCACCTGAATCCTGATCCCACACACCGCAGAGTGCTGGGTCCAGGCACCCAACCAAGGCAAAACAAACCCACCAATGAACTGGCCAGGCACGAAGCATGCAGAACAGGTGAACGATCAAGCAGAAATGCTGGATCTGTATCCCACCAAACCATCTAACAGGTACACAATCAATTGTTCCAAAAAGTAGCGCCCTGAATGAGGTCCCCCTACCAACAAAAGGATGACATCGACCTGGCACACTGGCCGACCAACACACCGGTCAACCCAGGCCTGGCCAGGCATGCACCATAGCCGAACTGAGCCGCCCCAGAGCAACCAGGCCCACATACCGAGAGCCACCAACGCACCAGTAAGCAGGGGTATCAGTCACGCCGGCGAGTGACGGGGGGAAATTTGCCCCCCATTAGATGTAGGGCCTGAGATGTGCCAGGCAAGAGGGCAGGTGCTTTTTTTTCTTTTATTTTTTTCAAAAAGTGGAGAGGGCAGTTCTTTCCTAAAATTTGAAGAAGAAAAAAAATCTGCTATACCTGTAATTATGATTGTTTAACCTGCTGTCGACTGAACTCTCCACATGGATAGGGATGGGTACTAATATTCTGTAGTAACCAGACCGAAAACCATCGTACATTTCGGTACTTTATTTCGTCTCTTTTTTTTTTTTTTAGACATCAAGCACTATGGATTCTGGGCATGCCATCAACCAAGAGCGATGCCCTATATCACCAGACAAGGCTAACATGGTTATCTTTTTGCAAAAAAAACCTGCTAAACCTGTCAAAATAACGCATTAACGCAGGTCGATTTACTCATAGAATAAACAATTTTTTTTTTAAACACAATTAATGCATGCACAAAATAACACTCTTTTTAGAATTCAACCCGCACCACATCAGTGCTTCCTAACCGACCAAGCTACGGATAGCTGTGCAGCAGCGTGTGTGTGCCTAAATGACATGTAAGTATATTATTATTGCCTTATTGGGTTAATATAATTATAAGTTCATAAGTTGTCAGTGGGAATTTTCCTAACCATCCGCTTGGGATGTAAGCTTATTGCAGTTATTGCTGAGTTAAAATGCGAAATTATCCTTTTAAAGATATGTTTTCTGACTTAATTAGTGCTAATTCAATTAGCAGAAGTAGTCATGTACATCTCAAAATAAGAGCATTCAGTTCCTGATGTGATGAACCGGACAATTTTATCTGCCCGGTGTTTACTTATGGGAAAATGGTAAATTTTGAAATTTGATTACTAAGTCTTTATTATATTTGATTTATGTGACGTAACACAGACTGCTGATATCCAAATGTTAAGTTTATTCATACATTTTGGTTAGTTCTACATTAGTCATGTTTATTATTTTTCATATTAGACCGCACATACATTGTTATGGTGATTATGAAGATCAAAACCCAAAAAATAAATCGTTGATTTGTCCTGTATTTAACATTTTAAAAAGAGCAACAGCATCTGGATTTGTTCGTTATTTACACTGAAAACTGTAGTTTTTTGGTCATTTAGGAATGGTGATTAATTCACAGGTTAATTAAATTAACATTTTTAATTACTTGACAGCCCTGCTAAAAAAAAAAAATACGAGGGTTTTTGGACAAAGTTTTTATGTTTTCCATTCTTTAAGCACCGTTTCGAACACCTTTTAAGCACCGGCACCATTTCAAAAATAACGGTTTGGCACCGGTATCGGATATAACTTAAACGATGCCCATACATACACATGGGGCTGAACAGCGCAACTGCTTGTGAGTAATGGGGGCTGAATCTGTGCTCTAGTGCCGCACTGGAGATCAGGGACAAATCAAAGACATTTTTCTACTACTGCAGTGATCAGAAATCGGCAAGGCACTCTGATCTTGCTCTTTGCTTTTCTGATTGCATCAACGGGAGTAAAACCCACGGCATGTGTCCTTTTTGCATGCGTTGTTCAGCTACAGCGATCTTTCACCGCCTTCTGTCTACAGTGCAGTCATAAATTTGCTCCAAAGCCTCGATAACTCTTCACTGAGCTATCAGCTCCCGGATAGCGACATACTTTGAGTATAGCGCTCAGGTCTGAGATGATGGTCAGATGCTGATGTGGGACTCTTTTTGATTGATTCCGTAACCATAACTCTGTGCATAAAGTTGAAATTGTACGCGCGACTGCACCAAGTGATCAGTGTGAATTGACCGATACAGATGGTCAAAATGACCGATACCCGGCAGATGTTTCAATAACCATTTTTAAAAAATTGTAAAATGTGGAGAATGTTTGGTTAACATGACCTCTGCACCCACTACAGCGGGTTTTCCCTTAAGAAATATTTAAAAGTACTAAAGTTTATTTTTTTAAAACAGTTTTCTGACTTACCAGCATTTTATATATCTTTAATAAGATTTTATAGAATTTATTAATTATGTATGCAATTAAAACCTTGTCACATTGTATCTAGTTCCAATTTTCTGATCTGTTGCTATTGAATGGAATATAATATCAATATTGGTATTGACTTTAATAATTGAATATCTTAACAACCCTATGAGCAATTCAAGCCAATAAAAATATATAAAGTGTAGTTTAGACTTCTCTGTCTATGTCAAAACGGATTGATGCAGCAGCATTATCCGCTGACGCAAGGCCTCTCTGTCACCTACGCAAGGATGGAATAGAGCCCCATTTTCTAACGATCCGTCTCCGTCAACGGAGAGCGGATGCCTGTGATTGGTCAGCTCAACAGCCAGAGATCGTTTCACCAGAACGAGGCTCTATAGTCGCTGTAATCCATAGTCAATGCAGCGTTTGGGCACTACATGCTTTATACTGAAAGTACAGTTTATCTAGTATGGTCTTTTGGTGATTTTGAACAGAAAGTGTAGAGAAACAACAAAACAGACCGCTGAGTTTGTTTTAGGGCTGAAACGATTCATCGAGTTACTTGATTTACTTGATTCCAAAAATTGCTAGAGGCAAAAACTCTGCCTCGAAGCCTCGTTAAATTCTTATGATGCGCACTATAGCGTAGGGATCTGATTCCACATGAACCGTTGTTTTGGACAAAACACTGCCAAGTATTAGCACATGATACATTTTGAATTCAGTTGGCATGATGGCGTAAAGGTGTACATAAACGGCAGAAAACGTAACATCACTATCTGTGACCGAAAAATGCTCTTACATCACATTTACAGCGACAAAAATCAACAGACTTAATGTTGCACTGAAACCAAAGTCAGAAAAAAAATACTTCTTCACTCTCCTCTGACACAGAGACTCCTATGAGTGTTTAGAATTATTAATAAGTGACCATTCCTAAATGTTCAGTGCTGTTGAGCAGGGGCGTATCCAGGAGCCTAATAAAGAGGGGCTAATGAAAATAAAAGCAAAGATGTTCTTCTAGTGGGGACCCAATGTGAGCTGGTCGCATTTTAGAGTTTTCAAATGTTAAAAGGACATTTACAGTCATTTTATTTTGCTAAGGTTTATGGGACAATGTAGTTTCAAACTCTGCTTGCTTTTCAAACTATTAGATTGGTGAAAAATAAAATAAAATCCCGAAAACATTGCAACTTTTCACAAAAGCTTTTTCACAAAAAAGTGGATAGACTGTTTAGTTTGTTAGTTCTGGAGCCAAATGTTGGACTTCATTGTTTTTTTGAGAGATAAAAGGCAAATGCTTGATCATTTTACAGGCACAACATTTTTTTATGCATGACTTGTTTTGGTTGTTTTAAAAACGTAAAAAAAATTACATCGATTAATGAAGTGCTAGATTAATCGTTTACAAAAAGAATGGATAGCTGCAGACCTAGTTTGTTTACATGTGGTTTTAGAGTATTCTATGAGCTGCACTTCTAGTAAAACGCTTTACAGCTTAAAAAAACAAACTTTCTGTCATCCATTGCTCCTTGATGGGGGAAAGCGTTCACAAGCTGAAGAAAATAAACTCTTGTTAACCAGAAACTACACTGCAGTTGTTTTTTCTAAAGTCAGCACCCCCTGTTGTCTTGGTGGGGAACTGCTTTGCAACACTGAAACAAAACAAAAAACGGAGAGGCCGATCTGGAGGACTATAAATGAAAAACATCTCCGTCAATACGTCTGGGTGCAAAGTTACTGACGGAGAAGGATAAACTGGCCTTTACTCTAACACAAAAACGGCATTTCTACCAGTAGACAGTTTGTGGAATTTATAAATAGTTTAGACCGTCTATTTTCACTAGACTATAGTATCACTAAATTCAGCTATATCAAATGCAAAGCTAAGGGTTTCTTTGAAGAGTCCAAATGTTCCCTGTCAGAATTCCTACTTCCGATAGAGTTGTTGTTTTTCTGACTTGTAAGTCGAAAAATCTAACTTCCAAGTAAACAAAGAACACACACACACACACACACACAAAAACAGTCAATTTCATAGGTAGAGTCTGGAGAAAGCACAACCATAATGAAAATCAATATTTTGCTTTATCTATAAGTTCTGGCATAGTTAAAAGTTCAGGACATACCAGAAATAAACATCCCCCCTTCTGATCTTGTTCTTCTTTGAACATGAGCAGAATTACAGGCACAGGACACTAGCTGAAATTTTAAGTGTAACAGTGCAACCAAGAAGCTTTCTGGCTACCCTAAAGAGATTTTTGGTTGCATGAGTGACCAACTACACTCTGGAGCTCCTGCCATCTTTTTTCTCCCTATTTATTTAGTCGCTGTGGCACCACCGACACACATGCTAGCAACACACACACACACACACACACATAGAGCTTTGCTACTCTATGAGAATGGCAGTGCTTGCTGGTGTAAATGACACTCGGCAGGAGCAGAGGAAGCATAGGTAGTTTTCTGGCTTCAGTCCTTCACACAGATGACACACAGACGACCCTTAGACTGTCCAAAATGGAGGAAAGAATCATGGAAAACTGTGTGATGAAAGCTTTGAACAAATTTATGCTCACCTTTTCTCAGACATCCTTCCTTCAAGTGGTTGTTCATTTCGGAAACATACATGGACTTCCTGTTTTTGTCTCTTCTCTTTCTGCTCGCTGGTTTCACTAGACACAATGCCATCTGTTGAGAGCCGTCCCTTCTCCGTCCTCTTATGGTCTATGCAGTGGGGCGGGCTGCTGTAGACCTAAACTCAGAAAAAGAAAAGGGGCAAACCCTTGCATGTCATCAGAATCAAAACTTAAGAATTCACAGTGAACAAAATACTATAAACCATCCATTACAGACTTGAAGGTACATAAAGATTGGTCTTTGATGGCCATAACTAAAAATCTTTTTATATTTGAAATATTTATTGAGAATTACAAAAATCAAATGTTGATGCTCCCAGAATTCAAGGTCCGTTTTATCTATTTTTGCATTCTCTAATAAAAAAGTTTTTTTGTATGTTTAATTAAGACATGACTAATGACAGATTTAGAGACAGACTAAAATCAAAGGTGAGTGCAGTAATTACCTCAGAAGAGCAGAGACTTTTGCTGTCTTCATCCTCCATGGATTCGGTTATTCTGACCGTCATGGAGGATGTGGTATAAATGGAGGAAGTGAGCCTCTGCTTACATTTCAGTAGAGAGAGTACTGTCTTACTGCAGAGCCCAGGTGGATTGGGGTCATAGCCATTAGTAGACCATGATGAATACACTGAGGGCTTCTGTTCATCCAGAGTAGAGGGGTTAGGCTTTATGTAGTTCAAATAGCACCAGCTGTTACAGGTGCTGGAGAGCAGGCTGGGGACAGACGATTCCGCACTCGAGTTGGAAAAAGAAACATCTGGAAAGCAGGACAGAGTTTCCTGTTTGAGCCCTTGACTGGGTTTGTCAAGTGCCGCTGTGTTGACACGTCCAACCTCTTTCTCATCTTCTTCTTTTACTCTTTTCTGCTGCTGTTGTGACTCAGGGTTGAGCTCTATACTGTTTGAAGGAGAAAGCATGCGCTTGTTGCCACTGGATCCTGGAAACCTTGGGCCATCATCAGACCGTGGGGGCAGGTCTACACTTGTGTTCTGGTGGTTTCGGAATTTGGCTGTTGAAATGCTTACATTGGGTGAGATGCCGTCAAATGCTTCCCGTGGCCTCTGGGAGATGGTCTGGGATAGAGAAGTGTATATAGCACACGCTGGGCTGAGCGTGTCTGTCTGGAGACGAACGGCTACTGTTGGAGATCTAAATGGCCTCAGTTCTTCTAAACTACAAGTGATGTGAGGGACGCGTTGCTGAATGTGGGAGTTACTGGTGGGAACCTCTGTATACGTTTGATGCTGTGGGGGGATCTCTAGTTTCAGCCCAGTAGAAACAGGGAGATAGTGGGCTCGGGCTGCCCCCGTGGGTCCATATGAAGGAATAATCTGTGGTGCTTGGGGAGGAACCTGTTCTGGATGGATGTAAGGGGCCTCCATCACATCCACTGAAGGTTCATAGCTGTTTGACAGTTCTGTGCTTTCTGTCGTGTGAATGTTTTGACTGAGTTTACACTGTGTGACAATGTCTTTGCACTGTGATCCCTCTGGAATACCCAAGACTCTGACACTTGATAAAGGGGGAGAGGAGGACCTGCTGCCATAAATCAAAGTTTGACTTCCTTTAAAAAATCTATCAGAGGTTCCATGTTCTGGACTATGGCTCAGGACTGTACTGTGGCCTTCCTCATCGTCTTGATCTCGGATTACAGCATGTCTCATAAGGAGACATTTTCGTCTGTCTTTCCAGCCAAGTGCAGAGCGCTCAGGAGAAAGACAACTGTAGTCAAATGATTTGCTACGTGTCTCAGCCAATTCAACACTAGGTTGTGGGTCATGAGGGGCTTGCTCAGAAGCTGAGCGCCTCATCTCTCTTTGATGATGCACCCCAGGCACAGTCAACATGTGAGGGGCTCTCGACCTCCTTAGTGCCTTCGATGTCGTTATCTCCATGTCTGGTCTAGATGCTTCCTCAAAAGATGTAGAGCGGCTGGACGCATATGATGCACTGCTGTCCTGACTCGGGCTACGGGGAAGAGACACGGAATCAAAGCTGGAGTCACCTGAGGACTGGGCAGCCTCAGCTAAACGCAAGCGCTTCTTCTTTGGCGGAAGCTTTTCAATAGGAAGCTGTGCTAAAGATGGGCTCCTTTGTGGCCAATGAAAATCATCAAGTTTCTCAATTTTTTTCTCAGCAAAGTTCGGCTCTTGTGAGTTCTCTGTACTACTGTTCAAGTCTTCTGTTACAAGTATTTCTGGAACCTGAACATTATTTTGACGAACCAGCTTGCGGCCTGAAAGTTTTACTGACTGATGTTGGGGTTGAGTTTTAGAGAAGGGACGATTTTCTTTATGAGGTGGAGAGTTGTTTGTTATTTTTAGGCTTTGATATTCATGACATGAAGATTCTTGTTTTTCAAATAAACTAGTGTGCTGAATCACTGAGCAGGTTTGAAGTGCAGGCCTTCTAGGGCTCTCAACAGTTACAATACTTTCATCCCTACGCGTTCCTGATGACAGGGCTGAAGAAGAGGATGGGGGATAAGAAATGTCATCAGAATCAAAACTCGCCTCTTTCCTTCTCTTACGCATTGTTGAAACTCCAGCTCTGGCAGCATGGTTACTTAGCTGTGAGCTCTCCATTGGACTCAATACCATTTCATTTTGAGGATAATATGCATGGCATAAGTTTTGCTTGTGTTTCTTATAACCTCCCCAATCTGTGCACCCAGTGCCACAGGCCTCACATTCATAAGGCTGTGGTTGGTGTTGGTTTTGTTCAGATACTGTGGTTACACTGTTGCATGAAAATGAACGAGGGGCTTCTTGCTCTTCTTTAGCAGGCTCGGGGCCTACAGGGATTTCAATGGCTGGTTGCCTTCTCAGTGTCCCGAAACGACGCAACGTTTGACTTTCCGAAGGCTGTTCATCAAAGGACTGAGTTTGGCGAAATTTGCAGGGAGCAGCACTTGATGTATCTAATGAACTTGATGCAGATGGCATTGAGAGACTTCTCACCATGGAGGCAGTAGATGTTTGGCAAGAAGTTTGCCCCAATTTTAGGGATGCATGATGAAATTTTTCACAGGGAACTCCCATACTAATCGACCCTGTAGTTTTATACCCCATATTTCCAGAATTAAGGCTGTGAATAAGGGGTGCTTTGATGTTTGAACTATTCTGAGCCTCTGAACTATTCTTTCTACTCAGTGAAAATCTCCTCGGTTTTACACTGTCAATTTTACTGGTATCCACCACTGCCTCGTTGATGGTGATGAGCTTTGTGATATGATCAATAACCTGTTTCTTGGGTACAGTAAATGAAATGTTTTTGTCCTCCTGATCGGAGAGATGCTGGTTATGATGATGAGACAATCTCTGTAGTTGTCCGAGACGTCCATATTTACCAAGGATGATCTCCGCATAGCTTTTGGCACTCGTGTTTGGGGGACTGTCTTGTGGTTGCTCTGTGCTTTCAGAGTGGGAGAAGTAGCCCGATTCTGTACTGCCTCTGCTACCTAATGTGAGAGGTGAGGGCTTTTCATCACAAGAGTCTTGAGAATCATGCTTCCCTCTACTTAGACGAAGGGCCAGTCTCTTTTTCACTGCAAAGGAGTCATTGCTGGGTCCAGAGGTATCTTTTCCCACATCAGCCTCAGGACTCCTAACTGAGACTACACTTTTTTGTGTATTTATTAGGGCTGAAGGAGAGGATCGTTTTCTTGTTTCATCCTCTGACTCATTGACTTGCTCTTCTAAACATTTTGGCTCCCCAAATGCCAAGCCTGCTTTTACCCTGTGGGTATGTGATTTGCGGTGTTTGTAAAGGTTACTCTTTGTCTTAAAGGAGAAGCCACATGGGGCACAAGGATAGGGTCTTTCACCTGTATGGGACCGAATGTGTTTCTGTAGAACACTGGGCTTGGCACATGCACGGCCACAGTAAGTGCAAACATATTTGCCTGGTTTCTGAGGCTTACGCTCCCGCTTCTGTTTAGGGTTCTCCTCTTGGGTTTCTGATGCCGACTGGATACTATGGTCTTCAGTGCAAGGCAGAACTCCTAAAGATGAGCTGTAAACTTCAGTTTCTTCTATTGCTGTTTCTTGATTGTGTTCCAGCTCTGTAACAGAGACAACGGTCTGCCGCTGGAGCCTAAGACGTTTACGTTCTAGGTTATGTCTTCTGGACAGTTTGGGCACCTGTCCTGTACCATGTGACCTTGGGCAAGTAGTAACTTGTTGTTGAGAGGTCTGGGAAGACTTGCGCCGCAGAGCTTGCTGAAAAGATTCTGGTTGATGTTGTTCTTGACCTCCAGTCTGCTCCCCAGTTATTTTTTGAGAATGCAAGGCCTCCATAAACAAGAAGGAAATCCCTGGGTAGACACTTGATTTGCGTCTGCCTCAACCAGGCCACAGAATCAAAGACGGATCATTAACTGGATTTCACATTTGGGGCTTTGATGAATTCCCAATTTTTTTTAAGTGGCAGGCTTCATGATTGATGGGTTTGACTTTGTGGTTATTTCTTCAAAACAAAGGGATATCAAATTTAGAGCAATGACTTCAAATAATCCAATCTTAATTAGTTTTTTTGGGGGAAAGCCATTCTTATGCAGAGTGATCTAGGAGAAGTAAAACTGAGCATTTATCCAGTCTTCAGACTCGTTTGAATGTATGATTTCCGTCGTCTGAGCATTATGATCTGTGAATACAAAAAAAATAACAACAAAAAATAAGAGTATTAGAGAGAGTCAATGGGGTCTTTCGTCATAACTTTGATCTCTCACATGTCCCAGGCTTCTAATGACTTTAAATGTATAAATATAAAAGTTACATGGGATTTTGTATTTACAAGTGGCAAGATAAATTGAAATAATCAGGGATTTAAGTTATTTCTTATCAGGCATTAATTACAAAGTAGAAAATATTGTGTCCTAATGTATATGAGACGGCACTGCCTTACGTATCCATCCCTCTACCTTAAAGCTGGAAGTGCTACAAACAAATCTATTTTGCGTAATGTATCCTAAAGTCTACTTGAAAGCCAACACACTGTTGGGCCACATCCATGGGGACAGGCCCAAAAGAAGATCTTGAGCCTAAAGGACCGTTGATCACTCAAAGTACATTTAGTTTCAACAGGAAGAGGAGGAATTTTGCCCAACAAAGCCAAATGCTCTGTCGAGCTTGTTAATATTTTTCAATGAATCACCAAATGGCTCTTATTGAAGGGAAGGCACTTTAAACTCCTGTTCTTTGTTGGTTGAAGAGGGAACATGTTTCTTAAAGAAACTCATTACATCAAAGAGACACAACAGCCTGCTAAACATTGATCAGGTAACCTGCTTCCTACCAATGGAATAAGTCATAAATTGGTTGTTTGAACACAAACTATAAGATGCTAATTAGTCTTGAACTAAACACCATTAGTTTGAAACTAAATTAGCCTTACTACCCATAGTCTTCAATATAAGCCTTGGTCATTAGGCACACGTAGTTATACTAAGCTGATACATCACAATAAATGTATTTGTTATAATTTCTGCTTCTGTAAACATATTTATCCTTTTTACTGTTTTACTTTTGGTAGTTAGTTTTAATATTCATTCTCCTTTTAGTTAGTAGTCTAGATGTGTGTTCGTAGCTTAGTGATCTTGTTGATTAAAACACTGACTGGAAAGTTGAATTCTTTGTGTTAATGAACTATTGTATTTTGAAAAGACATTATTCCACATACATGTGTATAAACTAATTCTTCAAAAGAACCTATTCATTCACCTATTGTTTCACTACCTCAGCCTTACCAAGCAGGTGTCTTTGTACTATGCTGGTCTGTACGACACGTGTGAGAAAACATCAATATTGTTACAGAACTACGTGGGGAATCTCCCAAAAATTGTAAGTCCTTGTTAGAGTGAGAATGATTATTGATAAGTGAAAAAAACAACTTAGAAGCAGTTGCCAAATTGTTATGGGATTGGAAACGTGAGCAAATTCCTTGCATGTTCAGATAATAAAACTCCATTGGGCTCTGTTATGATGTTTAGTGCTTTGGTTGACCGCAGTACATCTAGAAAAAAGACTGAATATCTGTTTTGAACAGGTTGCAAGATGAAAACTATTTCTTACAAAAAACTAAAAATGGAAATAACAGATACGATTGCAAGGTTCCATTTGAATATACTGAAAAGAAAGAAAAAAAACTGAAATAACCTTACACATATGACACAAAAGCAAATGTTTGACCGTAATGTCAAACAACCACAACAACAGTGGTGGAGTGGTGTGGATTTCGGCTCATTTAGCTTCCACAGAACCTGGGTTTGTTACATTCACTGACCCAAGTCTGAACTCCTCTGTATACTTCGGTCTTAGGTACATTATGTGACAGGTGGAACAAGGCCAGAAATGCAAGGGAGAAAAACAATGAAGCAATGTTGTTTGAAGGAAAACAAAATTCCTCTCCAATTCATACATAAATTGTCTAAATATGTTGCTGGTTAGAATGACTACAACAGCAGCAAATTAATTGTGTGCAGGGCTTTTTTGCTTTAAGCTTTACATTTGTGTACTATGCTCTCAAACTTTGCTTTAGAATTTTAATCTCTTCCATGATGATGTAACCCTTATAGAATCACTTTAGATCTAATATTTCTTACATGTGTTTATATATTTAATCATATAAGCCATGATTTTACAATCTTTAAAAAGGATCACACCAAATGTAATGGATGAATGGCCATTAGTTATCAGGTCCTATCTGGATAAATTTCCCAGTGCTATTTTGTGCCAGCACACTGAAACAGTAAACAAGGCATCCCACGCACAGACCAGCTGGTTTCTACACCCACATTCTGGTGGAAGACGGCAATACTTATGGATATAATCCAAATGGCTGATAACAGGTTGACAACCATCTTTGAATTAACTTGTGGGAGAACTATAAATGCAACATTTAACTTCTCACCAAACATTTATTGTGATATGGACTATATAGAATTTAAGCATCATCAAACAACATTTAGAACTATGTGTTTTCTTACTCAGAAAAAACATACGTTAACAGTGGGATAGTAAGATCTAAGGCTGTTCTCAGTTTCCAGAATGTTAACCGCAACCAAATGCTAAAAAATTAAAAATGTAAACACATTTTTAATAGGGCTCTGCTCATAAAAGTGTCCCATGTAATATAATTTGATCATTTACTGGTAACAGACATCTGCAAGTAACTGGTATGACATCAGCAAGTCAGCTGTCAAAATAAATGAATACATATTTAGTTTGTACCAAATAATATTGTCCTTCATCAACAGTCTAAAAAAATTATTTTAAAGACGCTTCTATTACCAAAAATGTGCTTGCAAATTTAACATTTCTTGTATCCTAAATTCAGCATGATCCATTATGTACATAATGAGCCTGTATAGTAGGGCAAAAAAGTATTTGTTAGCCACAGATTGTGAACGTTTTCACATTTTAAACAATGAGAGGACTTTAATTTTTATTATAGGTAACCTTATCAGGGACAGAATGTAAAAATAAAAATAAAAAAATCCAGGAAATCACATTGTATGATTTTTATATAATGATGCAGAAAAGTATTTAGCATCGACTAAAGAGCAAGACTTCTGGTCCTCACAGAACGTTTACTTCTTTAAAAACCTCCACTCATTACCTGCATTAATGGCATCTGTTTGAACTCTTTATCTGTATTAATAAAAACACATGTCTACACCCTCAAACAGCCAGACTCCAACCTCCACCATGGCCAAGACCAGAGAGCTGTCAAAGGACACCAGGGACAAGATTGTACACCTGCATAAGACCGGGATGAGCCAATCTATCATAAGTAAGCATCTTGGTGAGAAGATATCAACTGCTGCTGGTTCTGATTGTCTCAATCGTTGTGTCCGTGGGCAAGACACTACACCCGTTGCCAACCAGTGGTGGTCAGAGGGCCCGGTGGCACTGGTGCGTTTAATTAAAATTTTACAATATGTACATTTTAACAGGCACGACAATGATGTTATGTTTACATCTACCAGCCAGTTGCGACCACAAGTTGACAGATATGGTTCTATATGGTTCACCTATATGTTTGACGCAACTCGGCTGGCACTGGAAACAATGGCGGAGTCGACAAGTCAAGCAGCTGTTTTAGAGTCACACAGATATTGTTATCCGTCTCAGAGGAGGATGACAGAAGAAAAGCAGAAACTAGTGTAAATTTGGGTGAAGCCTACACTAGATGGACCCAGATAAAACATTTCCACGACATCAAACACATGCGGAAACCAACACTTTCCTTCTGGATTGGTAAGCTAACTCAATTGGTAGCTTTGCTAGTGTTAGCTGTCAGTTAAACTCCTCCAGGAAGTTCACTGGACACGGTTTAGGCTGGTCACTGGATGTATCGGCAACGACCCTGGCAACCCAATGGCTGATGTTTCAGTTGTTGTAACTACAATGTAGAAAAGCAAGTTGTCGCTATCTTGTTCATGTTCCATATCCAACTCTTTAGAAGGAATCTAACCTGACTTGAAAAAAATATATATTTTAGCACTGAACAGAAATTCCTCAGAACAGTTTTTCACCATCATAAACAACTGAAGGCGAGAGATAACTGAAGGATGGATATACCGAAGCATAATAAGAAAGCGACTTCGGGCACTGCCGAAACTCCAGTGAAGAAACTTTTTTCTGCGCAGCGCCACCCGCACCCGTGTATTGATCATCCATCGGCCCATCACAGGCGCATCAGTGGTATATATGCCGCACGCATGATCAGCCCCCTCCCTCCCCTCTGCCCCTTCCATTACTCCCGCAAAATGGGCCGTCCAGCCTTTTTTCATCTTCTGCGCAGCGCCGCAGCCCGTGCCTTGGATTGATCATCCATCGGCCCATCACAAGCCACACGCATGTGTATAAAGGCCTATATCTTTTCTACATATGTATTTTTAGTATTAATGGCATTTTTTTCAAGAACAGGTGGACATATCTGTTTATTTCGTCTGTTATGAGGCTCCATTAGTTGATTCACTACATATAACTACAGAAAGGAAATTACTGGGCTCAGAATTTTGTAAATATTGCTGTGTCTTTGCATCATGCAAGTAAGTTCCTGCAATGTGTCTGTAGTAGTGATTTGTGTAGTGGGCTGGTCAAAACCAAAAAATGCCAGGGCTGAATTATCGTCCCAGTCCGGCCCTGGTTGAAGTCATGGCTGCAAATCTGTGGGACTAACCTGGCATCATCCAGATCTATGTGTAGCCCCGCCCCAAGTCGAGCCTACACGTTAAGATCTGGAATCTCTGCAGCAGAAACCGTCTGAAAGAGCACCATCTGGTAGAATATTTTGAGCTGACTGGAGGATGTGCAAGGTAGCGCCCGGCTGGCACTGGCTGCTATGCAAGCGTAAACCAGCGCGGCCATGTTTGTTTCACTTTTCACAAAGTGCTTACCTTTGCTAATTTTTTTTGCGAAGAAATTGTATCCAGTTCCTCTACAACACAGGTGTCAAAGAAATGCGGCTCTCTGAACGGCAGAGGACCACATACATAGAACTTTTAGGTTCGATTTCTATTCAACTAAATACCCTTTTATCTCTCAAATTAGTGTTGAATTGAATAGTCCCAAATCACATCATTATGAAAAGATGTACAGTATCATTTAATTTGAAGAAGTACGTGTTGAGACAGATATTTATTCATGTTTTAGGGGTTTGTTAAATATAGTTTTATCAATACTTTCTTCCACAACCGGCCCTTTAAGGACATTCAGTATCTTTATGTGGCCCAAATGAAAATGAGTTTCACATCTCTGCTCTACAACCTATTAAATAGCCGCTTCTACGTGAGTATCAACCGGTGCGGCCATGTTTGTTTCACCTAGCTGGGCACTTAATACTAATGTCACGTCGTGAGCACAAAACTTCCAAACTTTACATAGTCCCTTTAAGCCAAGATAAAATATTTTTTAACATAAAATCCAGATTTTTACAAATATATTTTAACTACTGTGAGTCCTTATATTTACTGAAAACTAGTTATTCTTCTGATCCGAATCCAAGACCTTGATCGTCTCGTCCACCACCTGTATAGTTAAATCCTAATGAAAAAAATGCCTCACTTGTTTTTGTGAAATACATTGAATGCTGAGTGGAGAAAAAAACTAGAATAGCATGCTGCATAGAAAAGGCAAGAACTAAATGCAATATGTTCGACAAAATTGCAAAAAGAACATCATCAAATTAAAAATGCAAAACTGCATAAAAAAATAGCTTTTTTAAAATCTTGACAATTTCCTCTTCTCGCTCTGATAGGAACACAGCGGTGGTTCCTATGGTAACGGCCCTAAACCATGTGGTAGCAGATGGAAGGAGAGCTGGAGGGCTAAATTTATCTTCTAGCATCCTCACGGACAAAAGAGAGAGTGAGAGTGAGAGAGAGGGAGAGGCTAAGGTGCCTCCCCCTCAGGAGCTGCTTCTTTTTGGGAGAGAGCACACTGTAAAAATCAATAGTTTAGGAGCCTTGAATTTGTACGGTTATGATAGTGCATCAACTTAGACGGTCTCAGGAAGAAGGATATTTCAAATGAATTGACATAGACCTAACCACTGATCTTTCCGATGAGAAAAAAAAAAACTGGAACCCAACCTTTTCTATATTATTATCTGTTAAACATGACTGATGCATACATATTTTTTTTCAATCATTGAAGGATTTAATACAGCACTTATTTCATCTTTTAAAAAAAAAAAACATTTTAACACCTTCAACACTACAATATCAGCTGAGGAGTTTATTAGCACCTTTCCAGGGTTAAGAAGAGAGCGCTCTCAGCTACACCACCTTCCCTTTGTGTGTGAGAGTACACAGAGTTAAGGACTGCTCCCATAGGTCCACGCCAGGAGACTTGGTGCACAACACAGGCAGCTCATTCACTCTCAGCGTGAGCTGCAAGCTGTAATACACACACAGCCCACAGACCTCTCACCGCATGCATCATCCTCTGCTTCATTCAGACACAGTAAAACGCACACACACTCGTGACAGAAGATGCACCGTCTGCACACCTATAAATCGACACAAAAATGAGCAGCTCCTTCCAAGTGACTCGGGGTACGACAGCACAATGATCCCTGTGTTTTTCCTTCGCCTAGTGGCGCACACGAATGCAGCACCCGTTCGCGGTAACAAAGACATGAATGGAGTCGATCCGTGTCGTCACGTCACACACTTTCAGACGGTCGAAATGAATGTGGATGACGAAGAGGGATGAGTGCGAGCGGCTCGTTTACCTGGCTGCAGGTGGGGATGTCCTCCACTTGTGAATGACTGGAAGCAGAAAGGAGGCGAGGAGGAAGGAGGAGAGGCAGGAAAAGGATGAATGAGAGCAACGGTGACGAGAGGTGTGTGAGCCTCTGCTCTACGTGTGCTGCACTGACAAACAGGTAGTGGAGTAGAGTACGCGTATGAATGAGGAGGACACTCACACTCTCTCTGTCCACCAACCCCCCACCCCCACCCCCACCCGTTTGGGTCCTAGTGAAGCGGCAGATTCTTATTTGGAAGTTGACGTAAGCTTGTGTTTCTTTTGGCAGTCGTCTTGGACTGCACAACTGGCAGAGCGATGAGAGTTGAAGACGCAAAATGTTTTATATCGTCGAGGAGGGGTAGGACAACGGGGGTTACTTCATATTCTCTAAAGACACGCTATTCCCCTTCAGGTTTTCTTTAGAGCAATGTGTTTGGAGAAATCACCTATTCACTCTGAGAAAACCCTGGAAAGTATGAGATCATGTAAAAACTAAATGTCCACGCTGTTCCTGCCAGGGTTTGGCTGAGAAGGGTCCAGGCAAATCTTACATCATAACTCCATTATGCTGCTCTTAGTGACTAAATCACACACATGTGGTGCACAAAGAGGGCACCAGCTAAGGCTCAGATAAAGGCAGCCAATGAGTTAATCTGGCTAGCCATTAAAAGGGAAAGATGAAAAGGGAAAACAATCTGAGATGTCATTCCTTTAGCAGGCAACACATCCTTCCTTGAAAAGGTGGAAGAAGCTAATTTCATCTGCTTGTATTTAGGATCTTGTTTTGGTCATGATCTATTTAACGACCATAGATCCTTTCATTATTATTTTTTCTGTTTGAAGCAAAGACTGATTACCAACCTTTAAAAAGTAAGCCACTTTTTTCAGCGTTCAACCCATCACCTGAGAGTTAGAGAAGCTGACTCTCGTTCGGGTCACTTCACACTCAGCCGTGAGGCCCTTCCAGTGCACACTCAGTGCATTTACTATGCAGTAGGGCTGAACGATTTTGGAAAATAATCTAATTGCGATTTTTTTTCTTCAATATTGCGATTGCGATTTAATGTGCAATTATTTCTGTGGGGCTTTTTTTTAAATGCATTTTTAAATTAATGCAATCAAAAATATTGTGTATTATAAACAGATTTTTATACATCATTTATTCTATTCCATAAGATTATTTACTTATTTAAAGACAAAGGCAAATATTAACAACTTTATCTACTTTTAATCATCACACTCGATGGTCATCGGCGTCGTTCTGAAATCAAGGTTTTCTTCCTTTTGATCCCAGCTAATAATTCCCTCCGGCTGCAATGTTTTCCTCCGTGTGGTTATCCAGGAAGTAGGATGCTTGAAGGAACAAGCTCTGATTTTTTATTCTCCATCGATCTAATGCACTTTCAGACTCTGGTATGGCTCCGTAGAGCGGTTTGATCTCAGGTCAGTTGAAACAAAATACTCCGCTGTTTTCAGTGCGGCTTTAACTTTCTGTCTGCATTTTTTATACAGCGCAGGTAAAATGTGTTCGTGAGATTGAATCCTAGTTTATTCATCATGCTTAACAAAGTATACTTTTGGCTATAAAACCCGTTATAGCACGAATTATTTCAGTGTGCCGTTTTTTTATGTTCGTAAGGAGAGATTCTTTCAAACAGCTCGGTCAGCGATCCCTGTCGCCTCAAAGTTTGTTTACTGGAAATTGAAACACTGGTGGCGGTCAGTTTAGCCGTGCAACTCTCATATATGGTGGTGTGATGTTTTTAGGTGTTGATAAAGGTTCATACTGTAGCCTACCTCGTAAGGCAGCAACAATACCAAGACGGGTTCTGTATAATACCTGGCGTTGCGCAGCATCAACGTTTTCATAGCAGATATAATTTCTCACAACTGATGTACTGTTCCTCTTTGGTACCAAATATTGTGTAGTGTTGGATTCAGTTAAGCTTTTGGTCATTTTATAACTGGTTAAACTGCAGCGTTTATTTCTCCCCCTGCATTGTTTGCAAGTCACGTGACTTTAGCAGATATGTTCACATCAAGTCAAATCGAAGCCTTTGCGATTAGGAAATCGCATTTTACCAAATCGCGATTTAATTGCATATGCAATTAATCGTTCAGCCCTACTATACAGGCACATCTAAATCCAGGTATGGTAACGATCGAGCTAACACCTTAAGCAGAATGGGAACTTCTATCCAAGTTTGCATGCTGGTAAGTTAATCAATATATTCAAAGAAATGCATTCGATTCCTCAACGGTAGGTGATCACATGCGTACTTTCATGTTGACATTCTTCCTGTTAGCCTATAGCATCACACAAATTGTAAATAAATGCATATGATATGTGCATTGAGCAAAGAAATCCACGATAACGACGCTGCAGCACAGTACATTTTGTACATACCGTATGATTATTTTTTACACTCGTAGCTGCTGTTTTGTTGCTGTACTGGTGTAGCTATTCCCACTTCCAAGGTCTCGTCTCTTCCACAATGGGGAGCGCACTGGCAAGTCATAGCTCTACTTATTTGGGGATGTCGGTTACATGTAGAGGAATTCGGGTTTCTAATTGCCTAATTGTCTTAGCCTGATTCGAAGTAGGCCATTTTGGCTCAAGTTCAGTCGGTTTAAAGTTGCATTTCAAAAGTTCGAACTTCGTTTTAGATACAACCCTGCTGCAAGACAGCTGAATCAAATAATTGATTACCTCTGCAGCATGCCAACACGTTTGACAAGGTCCTGCTAATAACGAGCCATTCATTTGATCCAGCTGTGTTGGAGCAGCGATGCACCTAAAACCTGAAAGGGCAGTAGATCTCGAAGACTGGGGTTGGAGATCCCTGGCCTAAGGTAATAACTCTGGTCCCTTGGGTCACTGCAAGTAAACCCACTGATTGAAGGCAATAGCTACAAGATACTAACAGAACCAAAATAGCAAAGATGAGACCCCAAGGCTCCCAAAACCAGTCAATATACACTACACCTTGAGATATTAAAGAGCTTCTCCTTGTCAAATAGTCTTCTACTCAGATAAAAATGAATAGATAGATTTTTCTTTAATTCAATTGAATGGATCCAAAGTAAAAATAAAAACCCAAATACAAACACACAAATAGGTCTTGTGTGCTTGTAAATCTTATTTCCAGCTAGGATATTTTCACCACCTTGTGGTACCCATAGTGCATTGCAGACAATTGTTAAATCCAGAGAGTCAGTAGTGCCAGTTTGTCACAGTCAAAGAAAAACTCATAGGACAGATACCAGACCCAAGCTGGGGGAATTCCCCACAATTTGAAAACATCCAATTTAGCCTAAGTTACAAAAATAGTGAGAAAAACTGGATGCAGACAGCAGAAAACACTTTAGATCAGAGGTCTTGAAATCTAGTCCTAATGGGCAGGTGCCTTAACAGTTTTAAAAGTGTCTCTGCTCCAACACAGCTGATTAAAATTGTCCAACTTCCTCCTCAGCATAGCAAAGTTCTGCAGGGGCCTGTTGATGAACTATCATTTTATTCCAGTGTGTAGAACCAGAGAAAAAACTAGCGGAACACTTGCTGGATACTGGCCCTTGAGTCCTGGATTTGGGGATGCCTGCTTTAGATGTTCCAGGTTGCTTCCAGGAAATGGAACTGTGTTTTACATCCTTAGTATGTTATTTCTACTGCAAGGCTAAAGGCATTTTGGTTACTCTATGTTTACAGCCAAACATACTAAACACTTACCACTCCCTTTTTAACAAATGTTTACAGAGGTTAGAATCTGCTGAAAAAGGTTATAGCTACCTTCAATATTTGGGTTTGTTTGTTTCTATATTATTTGAATAGAACACAAAAACCAATATTGCCTCAAAATCTACATGTCTGCCTTCTCGGTGGTGACAGAGCTGAGAGTGTTGGACTTTTCCATGGATGATGGCTCACACTCTACAGCTGTGGCTTATCTGCTTGGCCTTGTTGCAGTGTGAACATCCTCCTACAAAATATTTCCACTACACATGTTTTCCTTACTTTTTTGCATTGTAAGATGGGAAAACGGTTTGAACAAAACCAATAATGATCCACTCAGCTAAATGCTTCAATACATTGTCTACCCCATGGAGTGAAATACATTAAAATGTAGCCATCGCTAGAAAGAAACAAATATAAGCTACTTTTTAAGGTTGCTGGTATTATGAGTTTTTCCGCTTAATGTCATTTTAGGCACCATTATAATCTAGGAATTCCACATGAAAATTGTATCATTAACACTTCCGTGAGTAGGCAGAGTGAAAAAAGGATTTCTTTTTCAAGATTAAAAATAAATAATAGAAATATTTGCTGGAGACGGACCATTTAGAGATTAGTAGCCAGATTCACCCATTTACTTGGAGTGTCATGAAGAGCTGGTGCTTACCTTCAGCAGTCATTGGGCGAAAGGTAGGTACACTATGAACAGGGCAACACAAAGACGAACAGGACCAAAAACCATGCACACACACCTAACTGTGCTTACACACCAAACGCGATAGACGCGATCAGAGAATCCGGTTTACATGTAAAGTCAATGGAGGAGCGTGATGAAGCGCAACTTGGGATCCCGCGACACGTCGGAAGCAGATTTGAGTTGCGAAAAAGCTTTTCCGCCTGATTTGCGTGACCAAGTAGTGAGGCTGATGCGTTTAAGGCGCAACCGAAAATGTGCGCTGCATTTTATGTCTGCCACAGAAGTTGGAGAAATCTCAACTCCATCTTCAAGTCGCGCCGCCATAACCAATCAGCTGACAGTGTGTACGTGATGCTGCGACTGAGTAAATGCAATCACAGCATCAGCAAGACATGTAAACTGATAAACACCATGGCTAATCATTCCAAACTACATGACACCAGCTGTTTTCTATTCAGAGACAGGAATAAAAAAAAAACCATTATAGAGGTTAAACTATTTAGACAGGAAACGTCTTAAGAGGTTTGTGGGTGGCTCTTAAAAGAGCCGTTGTGGCCGCAAAACAACTTCCTCACCCGGACACCCAGGCCTGGTAATGTCTCCGCCAAAGCACGTCCCGCGCCGCTCACATATTAACTTTTACCAACAGCAGACAGATAGACAGTCGCTCAGCTTGGTGGTTGGTGTTGCGGCGGGGCAAAGCTTGGGCCTTCGCGGCACAAACTGGGCGAGAGCCTGGGTGTTTACTGATCCCTGAGGCGCTGCTCAACTGGGTCTACCCCCGTAGAGCTGTCCCGACATTTAACGTGGTCAGCTCATAAACCACAGTCCACTGGGAGCTCCCGGAGGGTCGGGGGAAGGAGGGAGGGAGGAGGAAGAGGGCAGCAGAGCGGTCCCGGTCAGGATCCTTCCACATTTCCGCTTCCCACGCGTGAAAATGGCATATTTGAAAGTGCGACCAGTTTGGTGTGTTAGCACTGTAAGGGCAATTCACTTAACAGTCATGTTTTTGGACTGTGGGAAGAAGCTGGAGTACCCAGAGAGAACCCACACATGTGCAGGGAAAACATGCAAACTTCATGCAGAAAGAACCCAGGTTAGGATTTTAACCCAGAACTTTCTTTCTCCAAGGCAACAGTGCTACCAACTGGGTCACCGTAGACAGTTTTCAGATTTCTGTAAATCTTTGACACTGATGATATGGATTTCCTGGTATCTTGCTGTTGCTTCTAGGTCAATTTGATGCTTTATCAGTTTCTGGAGCTTCCCAAAAGTAGCAGACGGCTGCTTTTGGAACGCAAAAAAAGTCAAGATACAAAATGGCCAACAACTGTAAAGGCATGGAACAGCAAAGGAGCGAAACTTGCCAAAGTTTCCTTCTTTGTAGTAGCTGCCTGAACTAACAGCTAACATGCCTTTGTAGAAAATATTTTTTTCTTTTGAATAACTTAGTCTGTCTGTCTGACTGTTAAACTTTGCTTATACTGAAAATTACTAACCTTGCCATTTCTTCCTACAGTAATAACATCCACACATAGGATGGCTGGGGTTGGCAGGACCTTAAATTTGGTAACTAGCTAATTAACAAACTAACTCTTTGCTTCTGTACACTCAGTGCTCTTATGGAACAAAAGCTAATGTGTTGATATCAAATCGGCAACTTAATTTTCAGAAGTGAAATGCATCTGGTTTTAGATAAGCACAAAGGCCACCATTGGAATAGAATCATGTGGTTGCCACTAATGTGTGTTTCAACAATTTACTCACGTATTTTGGGTGAAACACCTTTATCCTCACACTTACCACTCACTGGTGGTTACAGACTGAGGTCTAAAATTGTAACAAAACAAAAAAAATTATTCTTTTCACCGCTATAAAAAAACACTATTTTGTAGGATTTTGGATTAGATTCCTGAGATTATGTGGATAAAAGGGAATTCATGTTGTCTCAAGTTTCCACCAGGAAGAATATGTGACTCAAAAATCCTTTTGTGTAAATAAAATCCAAGCCCGTAAGGAACATAACATTTCTACTCTAAAATCAGTGGCAAATGTTGACTGCGCCTCCATTATCTTCTTTGAAGGTCTTCTGTGCATTATTTGAAGGGACTACACACCCTTCTTGATTGGTAATGTCTTTAAAAGTAAGGAACAGCGAATTCTGGGTTCATCTGATACCTTCAGAATCAAATCTTGGATAGCAGAAGACAATGGATGAGATGGCTAGCTGTACAATGAACAATTACTTTTTAGGTTATTATAAATAGGAATGTCACAATGATACTTTTTTGCAAAAGAGTGAGAGTCCGAGTATTTTGATTTTGAGCATCTGAAGATACTAAGCCCCAACCGGATACTTCCGCAATGCATTAAATAAGAAGAAAATGACAACACATTCAAGCTGTCCTTTTAAGTTTTTTATTATCTTTTTTATTTATCTTTTGAACCTTTATGCTTTCTCTTTGTTTTTTAATGTAAATTTCAGTGTCAGCTGGTTCAGTTCAGTGTACAAGTGTACCTTAATAGACCATTATGCCCGATTCTATTCATTGTTGCACCCAAATTCTAAAAATGTTTACAACTGCCAGAATTTAACAGTCCGAAAAAAAAAAAACAATATACCTTAAAGGGACTATATCATGCTATTTTACAGCTTTCAAATTCTGGGATAGACATGTATATGATAAATGTTACTGTTTATGTTACATAGTATTAATTTGTCCTGAAATGTAACTTGTATCCTGTAGTTAATGTTGGACCAGAAAGTAAGACAGCTTTTTTCTCTATAATCCCGCCTCCTGCTCCCCTCCTCTCCGCTCACCGTGAGTGCAGCGCCGCTCTGACTGTTCGAGAAAAGCTGAGCCCTATCTCGACCCAGAGTCCGGAGCAGCTATGAGCTTTGACAAGGGGGCAGGGTGTGTTTGCAATTCTATCAGAGGTAAGATGCTCTCTATGCAGGGGCGGTGCAGGCACCTCTAGCACTTCTTAGTGGTGACATAGTGACGTGAAATATATCAATATCATAGAGTTGTTACCTCTCAGTCGTTTTCCAGGAGAGGGTGGTGCAGCTGCTTAGAGAGCAAGATATAGGAGGATTACTAAAACGTGTTAAAAAAGCCAAAAAACACTCTGAAACAGGGTTTTTTAATGAGAAAATTGAACTACCAGATGGTTAAAAACTAAAAAAACTTGAATTTACATGATATAGGCCGTTTAATATACATTTATATGCACAATCTAATCTTATCTCTCATCTTTGCTCTTGGGGGTACAGTCAACCAGTACCAGGAAAATACATTTTAGCATGTAAACTCAGATTTTTATTATTATTTTCGTGTATGTTTTGTCAGTTGATGGCAGCAGATATGCATTTTATCTGATACATATTTATTGCCGCATCATGAGCAACATTCAGCTTAGAAGCAGAGCGACCACAACAGTATCCTCCTTTTAGTCTCAGTAGTCCAGGGGTTCTTGAGGGGCTTTTAAACACCATTTGCTCCTCTCTAGGTTGGTCTATGCCAATAAATGACCTCTGAAATGCATTAGCACTCACCATTTAGAATCCACCATGGTGTGTCTGAAGTGAAATGCCGCCGTTCAGGCTGTTCAAATTGAGCACAAAATAAAAAATGGCAATAAATAAAACTTACTGGATATAGAAAGCAGGAGTAGAGCTTTTACTAGAGCTTGTGTGTACATAAGTGTAAACCCAACCAATAAATCCAGCATTTTAACCACAACCACAAAGTCCTGTTGCCTTCCTGCAAACACCTAGCCACAGATGGACCAAAGACCCCCACCCTTCACGGCACAACCACAATCCAGAACAAACAGATGCATGTCTCAACCTTAAGCGGCCTCGAGAGCCACAGAAAACAGCAAAGTGACCAAACCGGGTAGGGCCATGCTACCTCAGTTTAAAAAGTCCACAGGGATAAATAGTTGCCTAAACTACAAAGAGGTCCAAGCTTGGCAAATGTGTTCCGTATTGACAGATTTTTAACAGAACTCGACCATCGTGGATAGTACTGGTTTACATTCTCCAACTCATTTCCCCAATTGTACAAGTGTACCTTAATAGAAGCAGTGTTGTGTTATAATACCAATACAGTTTCTAACCTTTGATCCATAAAGTAGCTACTCTTCCAGTGAATTAACACGTGTGTAGTCAAAATGATCTGTGGTTTTAAGGTTTATTTCACAAATAAAAATTTGACTTATGGTGCCAAACAATACAAAAAGCTGTGGAACGGTTGAAAGCCAGGTTATGAGACAGCTTCCCTAGCTCTGAACATTTCACTGACTTGTATTTAATGTATCATATGAAAATGGAAAGAGTAAAGCACAACTGAAAACCAACCAAGACATGGAGACCTCTTAAACCGACCAGATATTGAGAATATTCATCAAAGAAGCAACCCAAGAGACTTTTGGTAACTCGGGAGAAGCTGAAGAGATCCATATCTCTGGCGGCAAAATCTTTAAACAGGATAACAATTTAACATGTCCTCAGCAAGTCTAGCCATTATGAAAGATTTTTAGAAAAACCATTCAATCAATCAATCAAATAAATCAATATTTAATTATAAAGTGCTTTTCATGCAAAGTTGCAACTCAAAGTGCTTTACAGATTAAAATGACCGCACATAAACCCCATTCCCATTGCTCTCACAGAAATTATTCAAAGAAAGATGAAATACATAAAGATATAGAGTTTCCCCCTGGCGAACTCTTACCCCACCTACTGCTGCATCATTGAATTCATGGATGAGTGCAAGTTTTCAAAAATGTCAGGAACGTGGCATCAGACACTAGTTGGTACTGTTAGCCTAGAGCTGATTTTGATAACGGCCGCACCAGGCTGCAGTCTTAAACAGAGATGAGACATAGATGAGCTCGACAGAGGCAATGTGATTTGCAGGGCCTGACAAAAAGAAGATGAAGAATTGCAGAACGACGACAAATTTCAGGAGCCACATGCTGCGACATCATCTGCAGATGTTTTGTTACTTAAAAAGGAAGCATTCGTGTTTATCCTCAACAATTTCAGTCATTCTGTGGTCAACCACAGCTGTAACTGTATAACACAACGCCTGAGCCGCTGACACCTTCCAATGTTGCAGAAGTTCTACAACACGCAGTTTAAACTGTCAATACTTTAGTCTTAAATTACAAAAGAACAGAGTATGCCATTTACTGTACCCGCTCAGTGAGCAATTGAACTCCTCTATATAACAGGTAATCATGTCATTTTGACATTTACAGAAACGCACTGACATGTTAATCCAAAAAGAAGAGTGATTTTGCATTCGCAGCAGCTGTAAACTGAATCAGGAACATGTAAAGAGGGATAAAGAATGGGAGCTTGGTGCAAGTGTAGAGAAGAAAAAAACTAATTGCAGACAAAATGACCAGCAGTTAGCTATATTTGTCTTCACATCTAATTTAGGTCAAGTACGTCAGTGTTTGTGGTTTCTCAGTGTGTGGGTTTTTGTTTAACCTCTAAATAAAACTGGGCATACAATAAAACCAAAATGACAAAATGACATACTGCTGAAGCCAAGGCTTCCTCTCAATAAGTAGACCATTTCTCAGAATATTAGAAAATATCTCCAAATTGTCTTTACTGTGATAGTAAAACAAAGTTGTTGTTTTTTTAAACAGAACATTTTTAAAATATCTAAAAAGTGGGGGGGGGGGATTCAAATTAAACTCTCCAATATCAGTCCTCTAGGAGCTCATTTCATTGCAGTTACATCTGTAAATCTTTTGAGGTATGTTTATTAGTTTTATTCATTTGGAGACTTGTCTTTTAAAGCACTTTCTTCCAAATGTTGCTGTGCCCTCCTACAAAGTTTGTGGCCATCTTTTAATGGCACTTTTATGTCTTAATTTTAGCAATGACTTCCTAATATCCATATAATTTTATGTCGTATTCAAAGACCATATTTGCAGAGTACACAACTATGTGTTTTCTTATCAATAGATTTGCCCACACTGAGCCTTTGGGTTGCGGGGATTTTTCAACAGGATACATGGAAAGGAAAAAAAAAAAACAAGGCACCCATAATACACATCACGGTGTTTTACATTAAAATACGTCTATAAAAATTGATCAACCTTAAAAGAAGTATTGATTTAAAGTAGGGATGTCCCAATCTCGAGATCGGATTGGGATGATATTTTCATATTTTTCAGTGATCTGAGATCGGCTATATTAGCTGAGAAGTTGTGCCGATTTTTACTAACTACCTCACAGTTATGTTTGACGGTAATTCAGCAAAAATTCAAACCCCCGTAATGGTGCAGACAAGAACTCTTAATTACCACATTACTGTATTACAACATAAGCACAAACACAATTGCAATATGTGTAAACTTCAACAAATATGCTTAACCGTACTTTCAACTATATAATAAAGACATAGAAACTCACCTTCTGGCATTTACACACAATAAACTAAAATAAATAAAGAAAACCTTATCTCTTAGCTCCTGTAGCAAGGAAAAGAAAAAAACGCAGATGATGAACTAAGCTGCTGTGCTGCAGTCAATTAGTGTCAGAAATCTGTGTTGAATTCAGGAGCATAGGATATTTCAGTTTATAGTAAAAAACGGCAATAATAAGACTGAAACTTAGAAACTTAGAACAATGTACGCTTTTTAACACTGGTTTTTACTCAACAATATGGAATGAATGCGATCCCATAGCAGTGGAGGGAAGCATTGCGCCAGCTGGTGTATAGCCTGCCGGAAATATTTTTCTTTATAATACTGTAACCCCATAAGTGTTTTGCTTTACCGCCCGACCCTACGGCTAAACATGTCACTAGTCTGATTGGGCAGGGGACAAGAAAAGACTACAGAGTCCGACATTGTTTTAGCAAACTTGCACACTGAAGCAACGCTTATTTTAGTGACCTCCGATTGGGTGTCATTACTGTCAGTGTGAATAACAATCTTACTGTATTTACGTTTCCCCTTAGCCAACATTTTCAGGTGGGATTTTATGTCGTCTGTACTGTCCCCTGGCAAAATAGTGACTATAGTCAAAGGTGTCTCTAATGCCAGGTTTTTGACTATGGAACTGACAATTATCAAAGTCTGTATCTCAGTGGGTGTGTCGCTGAACGGGGACAGCTGTTAGAAACACGGACTGATTGGTAATGACCCTTGAGCTGGGTTATGGAGCTATGCTTTCTACGTACAGTCACCCGGTCGGTGTGAGATCCCAGCTGGGTGGGTTCGGTTGGAGGACCCTTGGGCAATTCTGTCCTTGTTGGCTCTGTGCTGGCTAGCGGACCTCGGCTATTTACTGGATTCTCAACAGCGTAGAGCAGGTCCTCTAACTTCAACACCCAAAGCTACCAAAATGCTACATTTATTACACTTACCATTATCACCAAAGGAGGCAAAGGAGTAACTAAACATCTGAGGGCAAGAAAAAAGAAGAGATTTAGGTTGAGGAACAGAGAGGAGGAGACGTAGCCATAGGTCCTATTAAGCTAAGCTAACTAACTAACTAGCGAGACCTTGCCATGCCAAGAAAAAAACGTGTGAGAAACAAAGGGTTCCCAAAAAGCAAAGCACGCCAACAGAAAATCATTATTTAAAAAAAGTGAGTGAATGAAACCTATAAAAAAAACTCTGATGCCTTTTCCAAACCACTGGAATTGCACGGATAAAATCAGTTTATTTATCTAGGGCCATGTCCACACGTAGCCGGATTTATTTTTTTTTTTTTTACGAAGAGTTTCCTCTAATCTCCATCCACACGTAACAGGTTAAATGCGTTTTTCAGCACATTCATGGACATGGCACACCTGTAGGAGGCAGTATTTCTCCCAAATCCTATCCGCTCAGAGTAACTTTCTATCCTCCATCTTCAGCACTCAGCAGTTATAAGGCTTATAAAAGCAAACCAATAAAAAACCGCTTTAACAATGGATGATACCAACCCAGCTCTGAGGGCATACATTATGTTTTTGAGGTTAAACACAGGTCGCACATGTGACGTTGGAGCATTTTTTGTCGCGGATAGTGACGTTACGGCTCTTAAAACTCAGTTTTCATCTGTCCAAACGCAGATACTGAAAACGGAGAAAAAAAATCAAATCTCCACTTTGGCTGGAGTTTTTAAAAAGATTAGTTTTTGGTGCCGAAAATCTCGGGTTAGGTGTGGATGACAGGCCAAACCATAGAAAAATATCTCAGTTTCGCGAGAGATACCCGGCTACATGTGGACAGGGCCTAAGTTGCCCCTCAAGCCATCTGGTTGGATTGGATTTTATTTAGTGTTGCGACATTAAAGGGGACTGAATGCAAATAAACACCAAATTAAAAATGTTTATATGGCAATTTAGAAGACCCCATAAATGTACTTCAACTTCACAATCATGTGTCACATTATGCTCATGTAGACATAAATCTCAATAAAATACATTTTGTGAGGTTTGTAGCAGTAATGTGTCAGCAATACTTAGCAAGGAACTTCTTTGGTGCATTAATAAAGTTAGAAGGATCAGACACCTCTACTACACACAATGAAGTCATCAATCGGTTCCAAAGCAATCCCTTTCTTCCCGTCCCTCACTGAACACACTGTTCTCAAGTCAGCTGTCACATCAAGCTAATTAGTCTCCCCTCCTCCCCCGAATTGCAGCAAACAGTGGCTTGTTAAAAATGTTCCCCATTAGTTTTCTTAGTGCTTTGTTGGGGGGGGGGGAGAAGTTGTTTGAGAAAACATTCTGTTGGCAACAGTGTAATTTGATTAGCCTTCCTCTTGTACAGGGTCTTGTATTGATTTATTGTGCATAAATCAAGAGAGGGAGACATTGGTACAGAAAGGCCATGAACTTGCAGCTCTACATTAACAGTGTATTACACTTTATCTTTAATGTTTCCCCCAAATTTTTTAATCCCTGCTGTTTATTTTCTTAGCGTAAGAATCGGATTTTAACATTAAGTTCACTTGTAAATGAAACTGGGTTAACAGACAGATGAGATTTCAATTAGACTTTTCACAAACCTAAGAATTAAGAATTTGCAAACAGAAGTTTTGACAAACCACTGTGTTGAAAAGAATATAAAAATCAAAGTAAAATATTTCACACCAGAATGGACCAATCCGTATACTGTAGTTTTAATAGTTTTCTAATTCGATGCAAAGAAGGACTTGAAATACAGGTTTTTGTGTTTTAAAGAAACTGTTCAGTGTAAGCTGATTCCATTCTATAAAGTTATAGTATTTTAGATTTTCAACTAGAGAGGATCAAATCCAGGTCAGACTTGGAAAAACCAAACAAAACGACATAAAAAAAACAGAAAAAGCTTTGTAGTTTAGCAAAAACAAGGACCTCTGAATTAGATCTCAATTTTAGTGCTTTTAGTGGCTAACTGCTAACAGCTGTTATATTCTGACAGTGTTTACACATTTTGTCTATGACATAGGTTTTGCATTTTTAAATGTCATACTTTGAATACTACTTAAACTATGTGCTAGGTACACACATCATAGGGCTAGGTGATATGGCCTCAGATCTATAATGCAATACAATCTTTAACAAGAGCGGTCACGATATCTACTGCAATATGTTCTTTTTTTTTCTTTATATATGTCAAAATAACTGGCTATGAACATTACCAGATACATTGTAGCAGAACAACCTCCAAAAGGTTTAGAATGCAATTGAAAGAAAACAATTGTGCAAAATGCATTTAAAAGCATAGTCAAATCTTTTTCCAAAATAATGAAGCACAAAAATTTATATAATGTTCAAACTTTTCTGGTTACTTATTTATAAATGTAATATTGCTCAAAGGGAAACCTGCACAAATTTGGTTTAAAAATGCTTCAAAGTTCAACAGGTTTTTTTTTTTCTCTTATAAATGAAAAACAACAAAATTTAACCTTGCAACATCTAGTGACAAACACTGAACATCAATATTTATTTTCCTTGTGTACCTGGTATAAAGTATGTAGGCACGGCTTGATGACATCATCAAAATGCATAATCGTGGTAGGGTGGTATAGTCAAAATTACCTTGCTCAATGTCTATATAAGGAGGACATCAGTGCTAGAAGTTGTATGCGCGCGGTTCTACTCATAGCACACGCCCTCATATGGAGCCGTCTCAGCCGACTTGTAGAAAAAAAAATTATATAGTCCTCCGCCTAATTCTATGTTCATCACAAGTTTCTGGGGCACTATTTATCTGGAACATTTGCCAAACACAACAGAACAATCCTAAAACGCGTATAATCTGCTGCTCCTCCATCTTTGTTTTCATTTCACTGTACTGGAAGTTTCCCCCCGCATCATGAGGAAGCACAGCTCTACAATAGCCCCACCACAGGCGGAGAGATGAAATTATTGCTCAAAGCTTTGGACCTTCTGACAAAAAAAAAAAAAAAAGCCAGGGTGAATGTGAACCACACCAGCTAAAAACTGCAACAATGTTGCAATTTTGGTCCCCAATCGAACCAGGTCTGCCGGACTGTCAGGTGTGAATGCAGCCGTAGTATCTAGAGAATAGCTACAGGTTCAAACAAATTATGAAGAAAAAGCTCAGGGTGGCTGATTCTGGTGGGTTACCTGTTAAAATACATGAGAGTAGCCTAATTCTGAAATATCTGTGAAAACCATGTCCTGACGCACTTCTCTCAGCTACGGATATCGCCTATCGTTGGCAATATATTGTTAAAAATTCTGCTCACGATAAAAAAAAATTGTCTCCTTGCAATAACGATAAGTGTAGCTGATGACGTAGTTTTGTGTACGTTTTATGTACCTCCGCCATTGGAACCGGCTTGGTTACAGGAAATCAGGTGAGAAACAAACTACCGTAATATGCAAAGTTTACAGAAAAATGGTGGTTACAAAGAGTGGAAACACGTCCAATTTGTTCCACCATCTGAAAGACAAACCAGGGTATGAAGAAAGTCTGAAGAAACGCGAGGCAACGGAGGAATCATCTACAAGTCGACCTGTGGGTAAGAAAATTCCCACCCAGATTAAAATTGCCAACGCTTTTGCTAATTGTGTCCAATATGATAAGGTAAACAATGGGCCAAATTGAAGGAAATTGTGGAGTTTTGTTAGACAAAAGAAATGCTGCCATTCCAAATTGTCAAAAAAGAACAATTCAGGCAAATGGTCCATAAGCCGAACCCAAGATACCACATCCCCTCAAGGAAGTACTTTTCCAAAACACCATGCCAGCGACATATAAGGAGTGCCATGGTAGGGTACAACATCACTGTCTGCGTTGGATTTTTATGATTCAGCTATAGACGTATGGAGAAGCAGAGTGACTGAGCTGTACATTACATTAGTACATTTTTTCTATTACCTGCGTTGTGAGTGCTGTACTGACCCACAACACAGTTGAGCGTTTTTTCCCCTCACCGTGGAACCCTCCCCTACCCAGATGTGTATTTCTCTATGTTTCATAAACGGGAGCGCCGCTCGATGGCTGCATGCCCAACAGTGACCTGGATCTGTTTGTTGTTGTTGTTTGTAATGATCTTGGACAGGTTGTACTGTATCTGTAAATTCCTTGTATGTGTCATACTTGGCCATTAAAGCTGATTCCGATTCTGATTCTGATTAGCTGTACACAACTTAAACATAACATAATCTGCTGTTTTACAGAATAAAATATATTATCGAATTTGTATTGTTATCGAAATAAATAACTGAAATTATCGTGACAAATACTCCGTACCTGTGAAGACCCTGGATCATCATAGTCCCTCCTGCTGATTGTGGCATTTAAAATAAATGAAAATGTGGAAACTAACTCTTACATAGATTAGGATCAGTAGTAGTGATATTAAGTCCCTCTTATGTCATAGATATTTTATCTCAACCCCTTATTTTCTTTGCACATGTGCAGACCCACCCTGACCTGCTTTGTTTATTTTGTAAATAAATTTGTATTTGAAATATGTGGAAAGTAGTAAAGTTCTGTAAAGAAATTAAAGAGAAGTGGGTTTATTCCTAGCATGACCAAACTAGCAAGGGAAGACACAGCTAACATTAGTATTGTTAACCACCTTAACATGATATATTGGCTTGTATTAACTAGCTTCATTTAGCTAACATTATCTGCATGTAACAACATAACTCAACTTACATCATGTTTGAAAAACTGTGCAAACTTTTTTGTATTTTGCTGGATCTGGCTGGTGGATTGCTAGACATGCTGCTCTGCGACACCTGTCTGTGATCTAAGGCCGATTAATATTAAAAAAGTGAATTTCATATCAAATAAAAGTCTAAGATTTTATTTTTAATCTATATTGCCCAACCCTTCCCACTAGGGATGCAATGATTCCACTTTTTTCAAACGGATATGATACAAATACTTGAATTTAATTGCTGATACAGAGTACCAATACCGATACTTATACCACACAAAAAATGCAATGAATTGGCAGATAGGTTTTATTTTCATTTTTACAATAAATGATGGGTGAATTACATAAAAATATAAAATATTAACAATAAGGACCACAATGCTAAAATTTCAAGTGAAAAATAAACATTTTCTGTTAAATTATTGCAAAGTTTCAACATTTTAAGTGTTGGGTCCTGGTATTGGTCAACTGTAACTGATACTGATACAGTACATAAGAGCAGCATCCGCCCTGAAACCAGCTTCGGTACACCCCTACTTAACACCTTTATTTTTTCTGAAACAGTTGTATAATATTCAATGAAATGTTCAACTTTTGGAAAATATATCTTTAAGTCAAAAATAACCTACTGATATCTTAAAATAGGAACAGGGCATGTTAAATGTTGACAAGAATAATTATTTGTTTTATATCATGATATATACTTAAATCGATAGATTAATACAAAAAAATATTATGATCGAACTTTTTCGAGAATGCCAAGCCCTACTTCAAGTTCTCTTGAAGAGAAAAATTCTTTTTCTATCTGGGTGCAAAATGCTGAAAAGTTCAGCAGTTTGTGAAAGTGTCCCGTATGAATTGTTTTTAGGTCGTATCAATGGAGTGAATCCTAAAAGGACAAAATGTTCTCGATTTCTAAACCTTAATAAATACTAATCGTAGCGTTATTTCCACAGCCAGTGTAGAAGGAATGAAAAAACACTTCATGCTTTACTGCATTAAAAGACGGATGGAGCTAAAAGGTAAATTAGAGCGCTAATGGAAACTAGTGAATAGCTGATAAAAACCACATGCAATGCAACGCTGCTCTCAGCCGGCAGTAGGTCTGCATGATGTGATATAACTCGCACAGATCAATACTAATACAGTTGGACCTCATACATCTAGCTGGGATTTGTGCTTGGTTTAAGCTGATTGCAGATCAGGAAAAAAAAAAAATGTGTATCACAGGCTGCTGGGCTATTTTTCCGAAAGGAGGAAAAGGTTGGTGACCTTTTGTGCCCCTTCTTCACTAAGAAGCAGCTTATTTTGAGCATAACACAGAAAGTTTTGCACAAAGCTATACCCCGAACTAACAGTCACACAAATGCATTTTTTTTAGCTTGGCTGTAAATGCAAACCAGCTTACTTAGATTTCAAGGTGATGTAATGCAGAGAGAGAAAGACAGAGCGAGGGAGCGAGCCATATGTTCTCTTATTTCACCAACAGAGAATCAACAGACAGGGACGTGGCAGGCTGCCAGAGAAGCCTGCCTGTTCCATCCATGCATCATCTGCAGCCAAACACTTATCGGTGCACTAATTGAAGACGGAACTAAAGTTTTGACACATCTGCGACACAAAGCCGGAATTAGGACATGACTGCCGAAGACGGTGTGGCTTACCTGTAGGCGCTGCTGCAGCTGAGTCAGCAGCAGCATCGGTGCCGTGTGAAATCAGGCTACTAGCACTGGAGTCTCCATCACACACAGATCATGGACCACAGACCCACAAAAGGACGAATCCACACAAACCCACAAGTGCTCTTGCATAACACTAAATCCTGCATTCTGGAATCCTCCCAACCCTTATCGACAGTGATAAGAGTAAACATTGAGATGTAACCAAACAGATTAAATAACAACAATAAAGCAGCTATTTCTGTCATGTGCTGGATCAGATTGTTCTGACTGACCAAAGATGCCAGCACATTTTTACAGTACGCTATTGGGGCTCCATACAAGAAACTCTAAAACTGTTCCATCAGCCTTAACCAGCTTCTTAGCGCCATGAGGGCCAATTTTTCTGTACTGTTCATTTAGAACATCATTGTTTCAGTTTTCTAAGATTTTGGAGAGACTTTTTTCAGCACATCGTTCTTAAAAAACCCATGAATTTACACTGAGGAAAAGAAAATTTTTTTGATTTAGTCCAATTGATTTCAGACTTTTGAAACACACATATATCTTAGCCTGGCCGAAGACGAAATCAGTTCCTATTCTGACGCCTATCTCTAATTTAGTTAAAACAACCAGATCATGCCGTTAAAGTAACACATTTTTCTGTTTGTACGTAACATCATAGGTTAGTTGAGCTATGACTAGCCAAGCTACTCCCACTGGTGGAGTTAACGAGACACAAACAATACAAAGAATAACACAGCAGCAACAACGTGTCCTAGTGATCGATAGATCGATCGATAGACAGACAGACAGACTTCGATCTCTATCATTTCTAACGATCGATCAAGGACTCAGAACGAAGTTAAAAACAAGTATTTAAATTAAATGAGTTCAATAAACAAAATATACACATTTAGGACCAAAAAATATAAAGACAGTAGGGTTGCCACGATTAGTCGATTCGTCATGACAATGTCAACAAACAAAATTGTCAACATTAAATGTATTTGTTGACATCATTTTTAGTTTTTACTTTGTTTTTCTATTAAAACTGTACTGCTCCCTGCTCTCTATATAGAGCAGACAATGGAGCTCTAATGTTTAGGAGCGTTTTATAAAAATTGTACGGAAGCATGTTAATCCATAATCCACAAGGTGAACCTGCTTACCTTGGCAGACCGACTGTGATGCTCCAGCATCTTAACAGGAAGCCCGGTGCGGCTGACTACGATGAGGGACAGTTGCCTCGCTAAGCTAATTAGCCCGTTAGCTGCTAACTTTAACACCAACAGTATGCTGACTGAACATCCTCTTTTACCAAGTCGGCTTTGCGTGTTCAGTCTAGGGCCTTCATAGATGAATATAAATGTGCAGGTTTTTATATTAGATGGTGGCTGGTTCTGATCCGTTCAGACGGCGTAGGGCTGCTGCCGTCTACAAAACATCAAAGCATAGGTGAAAGGTTGTGACAACTGTAGAGTAGTGCACATAACTGGCTTATTTATTTCTGTTTATGGCAGCAGCCCAATACCCCATTGCTCTCATGGACGAAAAAACTATGAGAAGGCTGAACGAATTGAGAGTTTATTAAATGGAAATTAATTACTTATATTAATATCTGTAACATTAATAGTGACTAGGGCTGCACAATTAAATGATCCTGATCGTCAACGATTTTTACATTCAAAATGCGAGCTTCACTGCGTGCCTCTTTATCACACATGGCCTCAACCAATAGTCTGCCAACCACCAGAGGGCAAACGCATGGCTAAAGCCTCATTAAGCGGACCAAATAAAAAACCACACCTGCGCAACTCAGCAATGTTAGCAATGTTACTGATTACCGTGATTGTTTTTTGACTGATTAAACATTTAAGTTGTTAAGTCATAGCCTACCAGACAATATATTGGCTAGAGGATGGCGGGACCACAGGCGAACGTAACTGCAAAATCGTTGAGAAGTAACCTGATTTCATGTCTTTTACGCGAGCGTTTGCTATGCAGTATTTACTACATTAACGGGCGAGTAATAGTTGCTACGTAGCATATAGTAAATACTAAGGATTTGGATGCAGGGAAGTCAAAGGCCTTTTCTGTATAAGCTGTAACTGTTTCCATTAAATTGCACTTTGAGATTGCACTCTACAATAACATATTTAGCTTGTACTTTTAAATATATATATATATATATATATATATTAGGGCTGCACAATTAATCAGATTTTGATCGTGAACACGATTTTGGTGGCCACAATTAAATGAACCTGATCGTCAACGATTTTTAAGTTCAAAATGCGAGTTTCACTGCGTGCCTCTTTATCACACTGCAGACCAATAGTCTGCCAACCACCAGGGGGCAAACGCATGGCTAAAGCTTCATTAAGCTGACCAAATAAAAAATACACCTACGCAACTCAGCACTCGTAATGGCAGCACTACGCTTGCTACGTAGCAGATGAAAAACAGTATTTGAGCAATGTAGTAGATCCAAATCTCCATTATGGATCTGACTAGTAAGCAGAAAGTTCCCAAAAGTGTATTACCGCCACAGTAAGCAGCCGGTGGATGCTACGCTATCCCACAATGCAGCGGACTGCCCCGAAATCATAGAAGAAGAAGGACCTAGCTAAAAATGGCTACAGACGAACTGTCAACCATTGACTCTGCCGCAGTTTCGGTGGATAAATGTACGTGAAGCAATGTTACTGATCATTGTAATTGTTTTTTGACTGATCAAACATTTAAGTTGTTAAGTCATACCAGACAAAATAACGGCTAGAGGATGGCGGGACTACAGGCGAACGCAACGTAAACATCTGGGTCGACAGAACAGTCAATATGGGTCAAAGGACATGCAAAATCGTGGAGCAGTATGTCTGATTTCATGTCTTATACGCGATCGTTTGCTATACACTATTTACTACATTAACGGGCGAGTAATAGTTGCTAAGTAGCATATAGTAAGTACTAAGAATTTGGATGCAGGGAATGTCAAAGGCCTTTTCTGTATAAGCTGTAACTGTTTCCGTTAAATTGCACTTTGAGATTGCACTCTACAATAACATATTTAGCTTGTACTTTTAAAATATATATATATATATATATACACTACCGTTCAAAAGTTTGGGGTCACCCAAACAATTTTGTGTTTTCCATGAAAAGTCACACTTATTCACCACCATACGTTGTGAAATGAATAAAAAATAGAGTCAAGACATTGACAAGGTTAGAAATAATGATTTTTATTTGAAATAAGATTGTTTTTACATCAAACTTTGCTTTCATCAAAGAATCCTCCATTTGCAGCAATTACAGCATTGCAGACCTTTGGCATTCTAGCTGTTAATTTGTTGAGGTAATCTGGAGAAATTGCACCCCACGCTTCTAGAAGCAGCTCCCACAATTTGGATTGGTTGGATGGGCACTTCTTGCGTACCATACGGTCAAGCTGCTCCCACAACAGCTCAACGGGGTTCAAATCTGGTGACTGCGCTGGCCACTCCATTACCGATAGAATACCAGCTGCCTGCTTCTTCTCTAAATAGTTCTTGCACAATTTCGAGGTGTGTTTTGGGTCATTGTCCTGTTGTAGGATGAAATTGGCTCCAATCAAGCGCTGTCCACTGGGTATGGCATGGCGTTGCAAAATGGAGTGATAGCCTTCCTTATTCAGAATCCCTTTTACCCTGTACAAATCTCCCACCTTACCAGCACCAAAGCAACCCCAGACCATCACATTACCTCCACCATGCTTAACAGATGGCGTCAGGCATTCTTCCAGCATCTTTTCAGTTGTTCTGCGTCTCACAAACGTTCTTCTTTGTGATCCAAACACCTCAAACTTGGATTCATCCGTCCACAGCACTTTTTTCCAGTCTTCCTCTGTCCAATGTCTGTGTTCTTTTGCCCATCTTAATCTTTTTCTTTTATTGGCCAGTCTCAGATATGGCTTTTTCTTTGCCACTCTGCCCTGAAGCCCAGAATCCCGCAGCCGCCTCTTCACTGTAGATGTTGACACTGGTGTTTTGCGGGTACTATTTAATGAAGATGCCAGTTGGGGACCTGTGAGGCGTCTGTTTCTCAAACTAGAGACTCTAATGTACTTATCTTCTTGCTCAGTTGTGCAACGCGGCCTCCCACTTCTTTTTCTACTCTGGTTAGAGCCTGTTTGTGCTGTCCTCTGAAGGGAGTAGTACACACCGTTGTAGGAAATCTTCAATTTCTTAGCAATTTCTCGCATGGAATAGCCTTCATTTCTAAGAACAAGAATAGACTGTCGAGTTTCAGATGAAAGTTCTCTTTTTCTGGCCATTTTGAGCGTTTAATTGACCCCACAAATGTGATGCTCCAGAAACTCAATCTGCTCAAAGGAAGGTCAGTTTTGTAGCTTCTGTACCGAGCTAAACTGTTTTCAGATGTGTGAACATGATTGCACAAGGGTTTTCTAATCATCAATTAGCCTTCTGAGCCAATGAGCAAACACATTGTACCATTAGAACACTGGAGTGATAGTTGCTGGAAATGGGCCTCTATACACCTATGTAGATATTGCACCAAAAACCAGACATTTGCAGCTAGAATAGTCATTTACCACATTAGCAATGTACAGACGTGGACAAAATTGTTGGTACCCTTCATTAAATAAAAGAAAAACTCATAATGGTCACAGAAATAACTTTAATCTGACAAAAGTAATAATAAATAAAAATTATATAAATGTTGACCAATGAAAGTCAGACATTGCTTTTCATCCATGCTTCAACAGAATTATTTAAAAAATAAATGCATGAAACAGGCCTGGACAAAAATGATGGTACCCCTAGAAAAGAATGAAAAGAATGTGACCAAAGGGACATGTTAATCCAAGGTATGTCCACTAATCAGCATCCTAGGTGTCTACAATCCTGTAATCACTCAGTGGGCCTATATATAGGACTCCAGGTAGTCACTGTGTTGTTTGGTGACGTGGTGTGTACCACACTCAATATAAACCAGAGGAAGCAAAGGAAAGAGTTGTCTCAGGAGATGAGAAAGAAAATCATAGACAAGCATGTTAACTGTAAAGGCTATAAGACCATCTCCAAGCAGCTAGATGTTTCTGTGACTACAGCTGCACATGTCATTCAGTAATGTACGATCCATGGGACTGTAGCCAACCTCCCTGGACGTGGCTGCAGGAGGAAAATTGATGACAGATCAAAGAGACGGATAATCCAAATGGTAACAAAAGAGCCTAGAAAGACTTCAAAATAGATCCAAGCTGAACTTTATGCTCAAGGAACATCAGTGTCAGATCGGAACATCCTTCGCTGTTTGAGCCAAAGAGGGCTACATGGGAGAGGAACAGGAGGAAAAATCATTAAAAAAAACAGACTGGAGTATGCCAAACTACATGCTGACGAGCCACAAAGCTTCTGGGAGAATGTCCTGTGGACAGATGAGACAAAAATTTTACTTTTTGCCAAGGCACATCAGCTCTATGTTCACAGACGGAAAAATGAAGCATATCTAGAAAAGAACACGGTCCCTACTGTGAAACATGGGGGAGGCTCGGTTATGTTCTGGGGCTGATTTGCTGCATCTGACACAGGGTGTCTTGAATCTGTGCAGGGTACAATGAAATCTCAAGACTATCAGGGGATTCTAGAGAGAAATGTGCTGGCCAGTGTCAGAAAGCATGGTCTCAGTCGCAGGTCACGGGTCTTACAACAGGAAAATGACCCAAAACACACAGCTAAAAACACCCAAGAAGGGCTAAGAGGAAAACACTGGCCTTCTATGAGCCCTGATCTCAATCCTATTGAGCATCTTTGGAAGGAGCTGAAACGTGCTGTCTGGAAAAGGCGCCCTTCAAACCGGAAACAACTAGAACAGTTTGCTCATGAGGAGTGGGCCAAAATACCTGCTGAGAGGTGCAGAAGTCTCATTGACAGTTACAGGAATCATTTGATTGCAGTGATTGCCTCAAAAGGTTGTGCAACCAAATATTAAGTTGTGGGTACCATCATTTTTGTCCAGGCCTGTTTCATGCATTTATTTTTTAAATAATTCCGTTGAAGCATGGATGAAAAGCAATGTCTGACTTTCATTGGTCAACATTTATATAATTTTTATTTATTATTACTTTTGTCAGATTAAAGTTATTTCTGTGACCATTATGAGTTTTTCTTTGATTTAATGAAGGGTACCTACAATTTTGTCCACGTCTGTATAGCGTGTGTTTCTTTAAAGTTAAGACTAGTTTAAAGTTATCTTCATTGAAAAGTACAGTGCTTTTCCTTCAAAAATAAGGACATTTCAATGTGACCCCAAACTTTTGAACGGTAGTGTATATATATATATATATATATATATATATAGCATGGGAGTTTGTTTTTGTTAGTTGTTTTGCATTATTAATCATCTATTCAAATCGAAAGTTTTTTATTCACAAAAAAAATTACATTGTATGTTTATAATTGGTGCAATAAAAATAGATATTTGACAGGACTGGATGAATGATCGTGATTAATAATTGTGATTACAATATTGATCAAAATAATCGTGATTATTATTTTGGTCATAATCGTGCAGCCCTAATAGTGACTATGATTTTATTTCCCTTAGCACATCAAGTCTCTGCTGTAACAATCATTTTTTTTCATAATTAGTTCCTAAATGTTGAATAAATGATCATTTTAATTGTCAGTATTTTAGATAGCACTTAATACTTAGTGAAAACACTTCCAGCTGGAAGCTAATGATGTATATATTTCAGCAACTGCTGCAATAAGTTACAATTTATGGGTGATCCGATTAGTCGACTAATCAGTAAAATAATAGACGATTAGTCGATTATCAAAATAATAGTTTGAGGCTGCTCTAATGTAAATAGAAGTAGAGTTACTACCAGTTGTGACTAGTGATGATGATGATCACCTCCTACACAATGAGGTGTTATGGTACAATGATGGCACTGGACACCACAACATCTCCAACTGTTTGCTACGTAATTTAATGCAGTCTTTCTCACCTGGGGAACTGCAAATCTCTAGTGGTTTGTGGTGGTATTGCTAGTGGGCCTTGATATTTTTTTTTAAAAAGATCCTCTGAAATTTATAAAAATAGATTTGCATTTTACTCAGATGTAACTGCAACAGGACCTTTATCTTCCTAAACTACAAAAGGAAACATGTCCTTTTTTCTTTTTCACAAGTCTGAATTCATTGTCCAGGTGCTGTTCATAACATTACAATATCATGAAAAGATTGTTAAAATAATTACATCAACGTAGCGAAACTTGTAAATATAATTATTATTTTTAAAAAAATGTTTTTATTTGTTCAGTTTTCATGATCATAACTGAAAATTACCATAAGTCCCAAATTCAGTATCTCAGAAAATTAGAATATTGAGAAAATGTCTGATATTGAACACACCTGGTGCCACACTCTAATCAGCACATAATTAATCAGCTCTGACACACCAAGACCAAACTGGGAAGTAGGCTTCAACTGAAGAAAATAATTATTACAGCTGTTATCAAAAACAAAACTCATGAGTGGGAAACAAGTGTCCAGGACCCCAAAACATCTGAAAACCCCTGCTTTAACAGATCTGAACTTTTTCAGGAAGTAAGTCTGCTCATTCCCCTGCCGTACACTGCATCTGTGCTGAACCTCCAGTCCAGTATGGTGTCCAAGTGCAGACCCAAATACTTGCAGCTCTCCACCGTCTCCACTTCCTCAGCCAGAATCCTGATGAGGCAGTGAACACGTCTCCTCCTCCTAAAGTCAATAACCATTTCCTTCGTCTTGGACATATTCAGACGGAGATGGTTCCTGCTGCTGCAGCCCACAAAATTACTCAGCAGCTCCCTGTATTTCTCCCCTTGTCCGACCCTAATGCGTCCCGCCAGGGTAGAATAGTCCAAGTGGCTGTAGTCGGGGATGTATTTGATGTAGAGGTGTACAGGACACAAAGAAACGGGGACAGGACCTTGTCACTGATCACCCCGTCAGACAGAATATTTCCCAGCAGGACAAACTGAGGAAACACAATAAAGAGAACAGAACCGAGGATATGTAAATGTGGGATTTACTTACCAACATGTAAACTTGGATAAAGGCTCTAATTCTAATTTAGGTATTAGCTCGATTATTGCCATAGGTGGATTCAAATGCGCATGTAAAAGCACTGAGGGTTTGAGCGAGGTGTGGCCTTTCCAACACCATCTTTTCACTTTTGAGATGAACTTTTCATTAGGAGGTTCATAATAGTAACTCCAATAATTTGAGTACTGAAAATACACAAGGCAAATCATTTGCCCCAGGCAGTTTTTCAGTTACAAAATGTCCTCACTTCCAGCGACGTGGCATCCAGGAGATGTTTCGGTTTCCCGACTCAATCCTTTAGCATATGGTAATGTATCCAACTACCGAATCAGGTGCTGCTCAGCTAAGGGACATCAAACGTGTGTGTTCTATGTGTGTTTCATGATGTATTGCCGTTTTTATTTTCATGTAAAGCAACTTGATTTGCCTGTTATTGAAAATGTGCTATACAAATAAAATTGTCTTGCCTAGTTCATAATTCGATGGATGCACTTGAAAATTGGTGACAGGATTGTCCAAAGGATGAGAAACAGGCCCAGAGGATAATCTCAATGAAAGATGGGATCATTGTGGGGACATTTGGTGGCTTATCTCAGTGAGTTCACTAGGTGATTTGTGAATGGGAGGTGCAGCTGATGGACCTTCTGCCCAACAGGCTGCTCTCTCTACAGGGGGGCTCAGAAACCACAGGGCCGTCCACCTCGCAGAGCAGTCCAAGCTGAGTCCATACGCTCGCCTCCAGGGTCACTGATGGCATCCTCCTGCTTCCAGCAGAGGACTGCTGCTCAGCCGAGGCCCCGGCGACACCCAGCGAGCAGACACGTGCTCCGATTCCCATGCTTCGCTCCACTCTAACGTAGACATAACACTGGAGCACACCGTGTTCACACCGCACAGGTGCCAGCTTCTTTTGAGTGTGCTTTACACAAGAGCTCAGAAATGTGAAGGCGACGGTGCAAACACACTCAGAGCCACAAGCGAGCGTGTCCCTTCATTAACAATGACGGGAGTCACTTTCTGCTCCCGTTGTGTGCAGCTGGTTGCCACTAAAGAGGGAATCTGTTTGCAGACTCGTGAGTGTGTGTCTCTGCGGCTGGGGGAAGACCTTCTGATGAATGACCGGAGTCACCTCCACCTACACACAGAGCTGTGTTTGCACTGAATACCCCTCACACACCTTAGTGCTAGCTATTTATAGTACATGTTCGGTCATGGGTTTTTGCATGATAAATGTATGATACATCTTAAGGGATTTGTTTGACCCTAGAGCTTATCAGAAGGAGATTTATTTTTCCCTTACAAGCAGAATGCAAGTTCAGCAGCCTTCACCGCAGTCAAGCTAGCCGAAGCTCTGTTTCGTTGTTCATGTAGTCATCATGGTAGAACTCTGGATCTGAAGCACATACCTAATGAGCTGAGCTTATTTAATAAGCCTATGAGAACTGATGGCGAATGATGCCTTTCACTGTTACTGCAATGGTGGTATCAAAGTATATTAGGGGTGTAATGGTACACGAAAATCATGGTTCGGTACGTTCGGTATTTAAGATTTTACTTTGATCAGAACTCTGTTCCTGAATTCCATCCTTTCGATTCCTGAAGAAAAATTTATTTTTATTATGTTCTGCTACCTAAAAAAGTTCAAAGAATAGAAATTACTGAAGTACTTAATTTTTTTTTATTATATAAATAAAATAGTACAAGTAGACATAGCCAGAGTAGAAAACAATATAGCCAGATGATGTTTTAGTGAGTCAGTGTTATGGACCTTATTTCTGTTGAAAGATGAATTCACTGACAAAGTTCTGGTTCAGTCCATCTTTCTGTTTCTACTGGAGCTGCATTAAAAACCATTAATGTTCCCAAATATCAGCATCTTTTCTGTTTTATTTTGGTGTCACATTTTAAAGTTGAGCAGTGGAACATTACACTGCACTATGTGTTCCACACAAACATTTTGCCTTGATTCAGGTAGAAAACAGGTGTATGGGTGGGCCGTCCATCAAGGCATCATACCCACCCAACACAAATGGCAAAACATGTGTAAAGAAAGGCTGCTGTAGGCTATAATTCTGGACTCTTGGAGGCAGTAAAGAAAATACTTTTATACTGATGTTTGCCAAAAAATACATTTTACCTTGGCTTAACAAAAACAAGAGCAAAGCTAGCACACGCAGAGATGATGTTATTACAGATCAACCATGAGTGATTTCCTGGTCCATGCGCCATACCAGTTGGTGGCGGTGTTGCGGCAATTTTTAATAATAACTGTTGAAAAAAAAAACTGGAACTTTCTTTTAACATTCCAGCTGCAGCATAAATGCGTATTACGTCCAAATCGGCCTAGAAGGAAATCAAGAAGCACTTCCGAGGCTTTCGTAATTCCAAGGGGAGTATAAACATGGAGAAGTTACTGCGTTTTGGGCAGATTAAAGTTTATTACAAGCGGAATTTGTCCTGCCCCGAGCACTTCTGTTCTACGGATGACCGCTGATGGAGGAAGTGAATATAAATACTGCTGAACGGCTCAGACTAGCTCCTAAATTCTAAGAATAAGTAAGAAAACATAAAATGTGCTAAAAATAATGTCCAGGTTGATAAAGAACTATCTTTTCCCTTAAGATCCAGTGAGGCCCAAGAAGTCTATTGAAATCTGAAGTGACTGAGTGAATGTTTCAGTTTAATTCTGTTTTTTTTGCTCCCTTTCAAATAAGCAGCTGGAGGAGCGATGTGCACAACCTGAATGTGGCCCTCACATTTCACCTGCTACCATGGACACTGTATTGAATGACAGCTGAGGGATGAGACCCCCGATGGTTTGCTCCATAAGGCCGATGCACATAAATATCAATGTTGTCCTCTCCGGCTCTGCTGCGCTCAGCTCAACAGAGGGACCTTTTGATGGAGCCGTAGGAAAAACTCAGACTGTGCCATTTCATAATTCAGCAGCCCGGCCAGCAGATTTCAAGACACACTCTGAGTCTCAGCACGCAGCAGAAATATTTACCATAGCGCCACTGTATGTGTGAGCAGAGGGTTGAGGCCAGTGCTCAGAGTGGGTCCCTCCTCCTGTCCTATATCGAATAAACCCTCGGCCATGCAGTATGAGCAATTTGATTTGAGCATATCATTGCAACAACAGAGTCATTATGTTCACAAAAACATCAAGCTTCGTGAAAGAACTCTAAACTACAGGGATCCACAAATGGTAGTCTAATGTGATGATGTACGTTAAGGACTAACAGACACTTAAAGGTCTCATTCACTGAGAAGCGGTGTAATATTTCTTCTTCTTGAAATACAATTATTCTGAGTTGCGTATGCATGCTGCACATGAACATTTGCTCCAACCTTCATTGGCTGCATTAGTAAGAAAAACGAACTACGGCAAAAACAAGGAAGCCAGAAAAAGATCGGGGAAAGCGTTTTGATTGGTCGCTTGAATATTTTAACTCAGCAGACGGCTCACAGAGACCGCAGGCGGCGGGTTTCTCGCCTCGCAAGGCGAAAAATATCAAACACTCACTAGAGTGTTTCCCACAGCGCTGCCACTGGCCGGTGGACTGAATCGATTCATAGGATTTGATGAATCCATATTCAATTAAAAAATTATTTCAGTTCATTGATGAATCTATATTTTTAACAGCCATAATTGTAAAGATTATTTTTATACAAAAATGTATTATACAAAACACAGGACAATAAAAAAAAAATATTCAAAAGGCAAAACCTGATACCAGTTCCCGCCAACCACATAGCCATATGTTTTTGTTTGGTTTATTCTGCAAAAGCGGTTATTGAAAAAGAAAAAAATCTATCAACCACATTAATTATGATTTCAATACTGAAGAGGGGTAGAGCTGGTAAAGAAGGAAAAGACGGCAAGCTGGTGGTGTGGGGTATTTATCGTTTTGACATGCACAGAAATCTCTTAAAGACTAGAAACGGCCATAGAAGAAGAAGCAGACTTTTGTTGTAAACGAACATGGCTGCGCCCATTTCAAATGGAGGAGTAGGATGTTCTTCAGAGTGTGCTGTTGTGGAATACTTTGATTGCTTTCTTGTTACGGTTTTATATCTTCAAGCCTTCATCGTTATGTACACAATAAAATCATAAACCGAAATTCCTTTGTTCTTTTTTTTTTTAAGCCAACATAGTGCTGGACGATAATTCGATAGCAATATATATCGATCAATAGACATGTGGTGCGATAGAAAAAAACGGGTTGATTAAAAAGTTTGATAGCAAAAAAAAAAAGTTTCCCCTCATTATTTTTAATGATACCCCTATTACTTACTCCAAAAAAACCATTAACATGACCTAGCAGCTCCGTCAGCCACCCTCTCTCCTTTCAAACCACAAAAAGGATGAAATGATTTGACAGAATTTTTTGATAGTCCCTAAGCGAACCACCGTAGTAACTTTGCCGTGGTCAGATGTCACAGCAAGGAGCAGCGGAGGAAGTTGTTCTAGATAAATGTTAGTGGCTCAGGTAAAGGTTGCGTCCTGTTCTGAACTAATCCTCGACGCACTAAAACACTAAATGTAACAATAATAAGCAAAATATAAAACTACGATCAGCTGTCTTAAGCAGGACTCCCCTCCTACGGCTCGCTGCGCTGCCAATCTGTTACAGAGAGACACAGGAAACTTATCAGGTCGCGCTGCTAACAACATCTGAGGCTTTTAAAATGTTCCCTCATTTTTTTTCTGTGTCTTACAAATTAAGTTAATTATGTAAATTCTTAGTTAAAATGAGTTAATTGAAGAAGAATAAAATGACTAGGGAGGCATTTAAAATATATATTTTACATTTTCTGATATTTATCGATAATTATCAATATTGATATACTCTTTCTATGTCGTCCAGCCCTAGGCTAACATATTGTACACCTACGACAAGGCTAGATATTGTTGGGAATTTCACAATTCGATTTCGATTCTTGTGGCTTCGATTCGATTTGATATTGATTTATTAGCTTGATATTGAATCAATAATGATAATAAACAAGTAACTAAATACCTAAATATATTTTTAAACATTGTGTGCAGTAGTACCAATGTTTAGCAAAACTTGAATCCACCATGTTTCCTGTCATGATAAATTTATCAGAACAAACTGTACAATATTATACACGTGCTGTACAATGCTGAACACTCTCACTAGAGTGTTGCCCACAGCGCCGCCACTGGCCGGTGGACTGAATCGATTCAAAGGAACTGATTAATCGATATTGAATTGAGAAACATATAACCGCAATGCATTAAAAAAAAAAATAAATAAATAAAAAGAACAACATTTTTACCCAGCCCTTGCCTTATGGTTTAACAGAAATGCACAGTGATTACCTGCATTCAGAATGAGGGTTTTCATGCACCATAAATCGGATTAACTATCAGCATAAACCACACCTCTTAATCTGAATGAAATTTTGATCTGAATGAGTTTGATTTAGTCAGGATAAGATAAGAATGGCTTGTTTACAGGAAGTATTTTATTCTGATCTTATTATTTGTGTTCATGTAAACTTAGCTAATGGAATGTACAGTAATAGAGACTGAAATGGGCTCTGCGGATCCTGCTCTGTTTGCTGCCATGTGAAGTACACCCCCAGTTGTTCCAGGGTTGCAGCAGAGAGCAGCTGAAACACCAGCTTTTTATTCTTAACGTGTTCAACTCAAATGTGTTATAAAGCGGGAGACCATTTTCTCTACTCTTTACTGAAGAGAAGCAACTTACACTGAATTGAATCCCTTTACAAGTCAAGTAATGATCAAAACAGAGTGTGCTAGCACTTGCCTAGCACGTTAATAAAATACATGTTTTAGTGGACGTTATGTCCAAACAAATGTTCCAACAGTATGTTAAGAACAATGTGTAGAAACACCAGTTAGGAAAAAATATTGGTCCATTGAGAAGGAATAGATAGCAGAGAGAGATTGCCCATTATTATTATTACAGTAATAGTGTGTAGTGTGTTATTTTACTGCATTACAGAGCTTTCAAGCTATTTTTCGGATTTTTTTAATGGAAATTGGGATCAGAAAAGGCCTAAACTTATATGACTTGAATCAGTGTCAGGGACGGCTTATTCAGTTTGGCACATTCCTTCCACAATGTTGCATTCTAAATGGGAATAAGTTACTGGTGTAACGCTGAGGATTCTCTGAAGCTTAAATTGAAATTGAAGAAGCCCTTAAGTGGATGTGGTATATATTAATTCGTGTGCAACAGATACTAACTCGTGTGCAACAGATTCTAAATCGTGTGCAACATATTCTAACTCGTGTGCGACAGATTCTAACTCGTGTGCGACAGATACTAACTCGTGTGCGACAGATACTAACTCGTGTGCGACAGATACTAACTCGTGTGCAAACGATACTAACTCGTGTGCAACAGATTCTAACTCGTGTGCAACAGATTCTAACTCGTGTGCAACAGATTCTAAATCGTGTGCAACAGATTCTAACTCGTGTGCAACAGATTCTAAATCGTGTGCAACAGATTCTAAGTCGTGTGCAAACGATTCTAAATCGTGTGCAACAGATTCTAAATCGTGTGCAACAGATTTTAACTCGTGTGCGACAGATTCTAAATCGTGTGCGACAGATTCTAACTCGTGTGCGACAGATTCTAACTCGTGTGCAACAGATTCTAACTCGTGTGCAACAGATTCTAACTCGTGTGCAACAGATTCTAAATCGTGTGCAACAGATTCTAACTCGTGTGCGACAGATTCTAACTCGTGTGCGACAGATTCTAACTCGTGTGCGACAGATTCTAACTCGTGTGCGACAGATTCTAACTCGTGTGCGACAGATTCTAACTCGTGTGCGACAGATTCTAACTCGTGTGCGACAGATTCTAATCGTGTGCAACAGATTCTAACTCGTGTGCGACAGATTCTAACTCGTGTGCGACAGATTCTAACTCGTGTGCGACAGATTCTAACTCGTGTGCAACAGATTCTAACTCGTGTGTGACAGCTTCTAACTCGTGTGCGACAGCTTCTGACTCGTGAGCGACAGCTTCTGACTCGTGTGCAACAGATTCTAACTCGTGTGCAACAGATTCTAAATCGTGTGCAACAGATTCTAACTCGTGTGCAACAGATTCTAACTCGTGTGCAACAGATTCTAACTCGTGTGCAACAGATTCTAACTCGTGTGCAACAGATTCTAACTCGTGTGCAACAGATTCTAAATCGTGTGCAACAGATTCTAACTCGTGTGCAACAGATTCTAACTCTTGTGCAACAGATTCTAACTCTTGTGCAACAGATACTAACTCGTGTGCAACAGATTCTAACTCGTGTGCAACAGATTCTAAATCGTGTGCAATAGATTCTCGTGTGCAACAGATACTAACTTGTGTGTGCCAGCTTCTAACTCGTGTGCACCACATGGTATCACGTCAGTGGTCTCTACTTTTCATGTGCAGCAAAGAAACTTTCTCTAGCGCATAAGCGAATAACATGAAATCAGGTGGGAGATAAGATTCAACTTGAGTCATCTTGAGTTTTTTGATTACATCAGATGTTTTGTGTTTTCACGAGGTTTAAAATGTTCTTCCTCGGTTGTTCTCTTTTTTAGCAGCAATTTCCAAACTTTCCACCTTCTGACACCAAAAAACAGAGTCAGTAAAAATGTGGTACAATGATACACAATCAGTATCAAGAGCCAAAGCATTGACCATTGTGTTGCTTTTCTTCATCAGATTCTTTTTTTTACACCATTTTAAAATGCATATGCTTTTTAATTGCCATTTTTTGGTATTTACCTCATTCCCTTAAGAGGATCAAGAGCCCACACTTGCATATCTGTGACCCAAAGTGAGACCTTAACCCCAACCTAAAGAACTAATAATCTATAGTCGTCTGAGTTTTTGGACATTATTTGGTTGGCTACTAGGAGTATCTGGTTCGGACAAGAGACCCACTTCTCTTTTAATAAACCATGTCCCCTTTGGGGCTCCATATAAATCCACGTGAATAGGACGATTTATGTCACATCTTCTCTGGATATTAATATTTTTGGACACCTTACGCTTATTTTGTATTGGATGAATAGCATGGGTAACAGCTTTTTTCCCCCAATTTTAAAATGCAATGATAATAAAAATAATGATGCAGACCAAAGGCATCTCTCCACTAGTACCTTTTGCCGAGCCGTACTATACTAAGTACAATCGGTAACTTGACTCGACACAGTCCGACTCGTCAAGTGTTGCTTCACAGTTGCAACAAACCAGAGCGTCTGACGTGAGCGGGTCCGAAATATGGTGGGCGGCCCCAGAGTACATAGCTGGAAGTAAACAAAGGCTCGGAGAGAAAGAAGAACAATGACGACCTCACTAGCGATCCTGAGCTTTTTGCTCAGTTCGTGGATTTCTGCAGTCCCACGTTGAAGAGAAAGCCTCTCTTATCGAAGAATACAGACCCCAGAAAAGCAAGGTGGAGTAGTACATGAGTGTGAGAAGTTCTGCGGGAGAATGACGCGACAGGACCCCGGCAGCTTGTGTGGGTAAGCCAATGCAAATACTACCCCAGTGTGGTGGGCTATAAATACGCGCTTAGTATTTATTTATTCACTAAAGCCCAGCGTAAAAACCTGTTAATAAGTTGGCTTTATAAGTAAGTATTCTGTGTGTGCGTGTTTCAGATGACTGCTCTGTGAAGTTGTTGCAGCCGACCGTCTGTGGGATTGTTTAACTGGGTGTTGCAGTGATGAGACGTTCTTCTGGGTTTCACCGAAGCTCAGTGGCTGCAGAACTTCAGGATGTCGGAACAAATTCATCTACATGTGCAGCAAACTATGTCAAGCGCTGGAGCGACGCAGCTTTTCTCTTCTGTGTCCCCTTAAAGAAAGGAGTTGTCATATCCATGCTACGAATTCTATGAATTACAAACAAAAACTGTATGTTTTGTAATAAAGCTGTGTGCTTTGAAAATGTTTTCAGTTTTTTAAAATCACTACTACAATGTGTTTTACAGATATCCTATCTTTGAGTAGGCTTAGGATTTTCATTAGCTTTCAAATGTATGCAGTTTACTTATTTAGCAGCGCTAGACTTTTTTACTTTTAACAGGCAGAGCAAATGTTGCCATCAGATTTTAAAAATGTCGCTGAACGCTGATGCCAGACATAATATTGTAAAATGATTCCACCAACCAGCATGTAATGAAACTGCAAATGATAATACAAGCGTATAGCTTGGACATCTTTATTGGACAGGTATAGAAAAAGTTCAGAAACAAGTCCAGCTGCACATGTCTGTGGGTCATGGTTTAGTCTGCAGCATCCCAGGAAGGTTTGACTGAACGCAGATTGAAGGCATCATCGTGTCATCTCCACCCTCCGTAAGCCGGTATCCAGCTTCTACTCCATCAGAAGAAGGTGTTGATCCCGCTGCAACGGATCGCAGATATTTTTTTTAAGTACTATGCTTACAGTGCATTTAAAACATGCACTAAAAATTAAAATTAAGGAATAGAAACAAATGTCTCACTGTGCTGCAGAAAACGTAAGTAGGTGATTCATATTTACAAACAGTAGCATTAGAACTAATTTGGATAACTGATAATAAAAAGAACTGTCATACTGAAGATAATATGCAGCTGAACAGGTTAATATTGTGAATAAAATATACAAGCGGCATGAAATTTGCTTCTTACCGAGAGTACAAGACAGCGAGTTCAGGACTTCGGCGTTCTCCGTTTCTCTGCTTCGGCCTGCAGGTAAGAGCCATCGGCTATGAACCACGAACAGCTCCTCCTTGATAACCCTCTCACAGCGAGCAGCTCCATCCAGCTCACACTGAATCTTCTCTTCAGCCAACAAACTCAGAAATGCTGAAACTCCGTTTGGATCACAGCACTGGTTTTTAACGTTGTCTTTGTTCTTCAGCAAACACTAAACACACCCACTCGCTGTAGCGAGGTTTCAAAATGGCGGCCGGTTTGTTGTTAAAAGGCGCTGTCAAGTTACTCTCCAGTGACTCTGCCCTCCAGCCAATCAGTGAACGACAGCCGTCTGACGTCGCTTTTCAGTACCAGTTCAGCACGGATGGAACCACAGCTGAGGTGGTACGAAAAATAGGATCGGCTCGGAGCGGCTCAGCCAAACTTCTGCCAGTGGAGAGTAAACGGTACTGCGGCCGAGTCGATCCGAGCCGAGTCTAATCGTACCGGTGGAGAGATGCCTAAACATACATCAGTTATTGAAATAAGATTTTTCAAATGCTTTAAATCATTTGCCATATGATAAAACAGTGATATATTTTAATAAAAAGAAAAAGGCCTTTATTTTATTAACCATATCTGTGCACTTGAGAAGGTATATGCATGGTTCCTCTGGGTACATATCTGTAGTATACCACTCTAGGCAACCCTAAACCACATCAAGACGGACGCTGACATCACTGATCACTGACCTCTTAATATGCCCCCGCCCCATTTTCAATATATGTGCTTATGATAAAAACAAAAAAACAATCCATTTTTTTAGCTTCATCAATTTTAAGTCCAGGTGTCCTCAGCTGCCCTCTAATCCAGCCGACATCAGCACAAGACCAGTGCCGCAAATTATTTCCTTGCACTGCCTTGAACTACTACGTTTTATAACCCTTAGAATACAGAAACTAACTGTTTAACATTGCCTCACACACACACACACACACACACACACACACACAAAAGAATAAGCTAAGGCTTATCCACTTGCACGGACATCCAAATCAGTGCAGCATTTTAAGCTGAGTAGTGATTATGTAACATTATCGGCGGTTTGATCCCGGAGCGGGACTGTTTCTCATGCATGATGTAATGGGGAGCCTGATGTGGAGGATAAAGGATGACATACAATGTTCCATTGCATTTTATCTTAAACGTGGGGGGGGGTAATCTACTATTGTACATAAAACGTTAGCGTTGTGACCACCAAAATCCCAGTATTGATTGTTAGAACAAACAAAAAATAAAAATTGGGTTTCTGAAGCATCTTCGAGCGCGCTCTCCTCGGGCATGCGCACATACAGTCGTTTAAAAAAAAAAATAGGAACTTTGCAGTTTTTGGGTTTTTTAACGGAGGCTCTTTTTGCTAAAAACGACGCGCGGAGTGTTCCTGTAGCCAACAGCAACGCCGCGTGAGGCGAACTGACACCCGCCAATATAACCGCGAGCGGTGACCGATGACACACCTGTGTCCAACAACCTTATTTCTTTAGGATTTTTCCCCTTATGTCGATATCTTTAATTATTATTATTAAAACGCTACACCAAAAATCCTTCGGACCCATATATTTTCCATACTTGCAGCGTACTTCACAGTTCGAAATACATGAACATTTTTACCCCAGCCTGAACTGCGCTGAGCCATGTCAAGTCTGAAAAATTTACAAGCGAACAAAACTGCTTTCAAAATAAGACTCCATCACTGAGGAGTGTTTGTTTCTCCTTCACCTTCCCTCCACCTAATTAAGCGCATCCTAGTTTAAAGTAGACATTGCGTGTTGCGCGTTCCTCGTGATTTCTTGCTTTTAAAAAATAAAACAACAACGTGAAAGCGTTTGTTTGGAAGCCCACAGCTTTCACTTCCGGCCTGTCTGTGTTCGACTTGCCGCAGCCTCCTCCTTCTTCTCCTCAGCAGACAATGAATGAAATCAGTTTTGGGGTTTTTTGGAGGGGGGCGGTCAAGCCCAAGTCCAGCTCTGTTTCATACAAGACGTTTATAAAGAAAAAAAGCAAATGAGACAAAGAAGCACACCACTGTCCCTACCAGCCTATTCCTGCCACTGCTTAGCTACGTTTTAATTTTCTTCCCCGTTTGAAGCAAGATAATGAAAAACATGCTCAATTGGGATATTGGTCAAAATCATAGCCTGCATTATACAACAGTTATTAGGATACGTAATAGCTGGAAGCCTTTGAACCCGTGCCTTGCTGACCTCGTCATGTAAAGGTTAATAGTAGCTTACCTGCTGGATGCTGAAGTTCACTTCTCTGCGGTGCGGCCAGGGCTTCTCAGGATCGGTCAAGCAGCACAATGTTAACTTGGACGAAGCCGGAAGTGATTGAGAGGACTTTCAAAGTAAAACGTGTTCGCAATGGCATAATTATATTAAGAAACTGTTTGGGAATTTGCAACCTAAATAAAAGCATGTTTTTCTTTAAAATAATATATATATACACACACATATATATATATATATATATATATATATATATATATATATATATATATATATATATATATATATATATTTTTTAAGGGTAAATATTGTGTGTTTTACTGTCATTTTATTTTTCGCTATGAAAAAAGCTGTTGATTCTTCCCTGCTTTGCTACATCTTCTACATGTTTTGTGTCACTACATATAACAGTAATTTAGCAAACGAATCTTAACACCTCTTTCTGTTGTGCTCTGGCTCTCCAACGTGTCAAAGACAAAGGCTGTTGTTGCTGAGATGCCTGTTCACATCAGTCCACTCCAGAGAAGAACAGAGACAGCCTGTCAGAGTAATCTACCAGTTTTGGATCATTGGTCCAACCCATCCACCCCCTTCTCTACATTCATGGGTAGATGGAGGAGTGGGGGTACCTTCTATGAAAGCATATGCAACAAGCTGCCAAAATGTCCTGTAAATGCCCCGTAGGTACGGAAAGTATTTAGACCCCTTTAAATGTGTCACTGTTTGTTTCATTGTAGTCATTTGCTAAAAAAAGAAAAATAAGTTAATTGGATTTCTCATTACACTCAGCACCCAATCTTTACAGAAAAAAACCGAAATGTAGAAATTTTTGCGAGTTTATTTGAAAACTGAAACATCACATGATTATAAATATTCAGAGCAATTGCTCAGTATGGAGTAGAACAGAGGTGTCCACAGTTTTTTCTACAAAGGCCAAAATTGGAGTCAAAATTATCCACGGGCCACAAACACATATAAGATTTTTTTTACGTAATAAAAAATGAGTGTTTAGTTTTACCTGCTTCATGATAAATTAAACAGGTATTATTTTAAATGAAAGGCATAAAGTTGGAATTCTTGTAGAAAGGGGATTTTTATCAGGTTGTAGATTTAAAACACAGGGCTTTTCAGGTTAGCTTTAAAAAAAAATTCAAACAGTTTTCAAATATTTCTGAGGGGATACAATTTTTTTTGTTTTTTTCTCAACAGAAAGAACTGGGTTTAGGTCACTCTTTTTTGAAAATATGTATTATTTTTATCTGTTTTTGTTTGTCAACACGTCTCCTCTTGCGTTAGTAGTTTAAACAATGAAAATAAAAAGCGAGCAAACAAATATGAACATTAAAAGATTAATAATTATTTCTTTTTGTTCCATGGATCATTTTCTAATCTATTTAACCTTTACCTTATAAAAGAAAGTCTCAATCTAGATCATTCTTTTGTGTTGTGGTGCCAATTACCGAAAGTACCAATCTAAAGTGGTGGTCAAGGGCCGTGCAAAATCAGTCCAGGGGCCATAAATGGCCCCCCGGGCCGCACTTTGGACATCCCTGGAGTGGAAGCTCCCTTTTTAGATAGTACCAGAGATGGAGACTCGAGTCGGATTCAAGTCCTGACTTGAGTCACTTTTCAGGAACTTGTGACCCGACTTTAGCAGCACGCAGAGGACTTGAACTTGGACTCGGACTCTGACATAATAATTCTCTATTGTTGGATTTAGCATGTAGCCGATGCTAATGTTAGCTTGTTGTATTAGATCAGATTGCTATACAAATTTAATAAGTTCTCAAAACCTTCGTAAGTGTCGAGGTGAAATGTTGATTATTTATTGTTTTAAAATTTAACTGAAGCCTTGTTTATTGTTTTATACATGCAGCTGTTTTAGATTGGGTGCTAGCATCGGGGCATTCCAATTTATTTTAAAATAAAGTAAACAATGTATGGCTGCCATTGTTTTAGTCTTAGGCCGTTTTCACATGGGACTCGAATCCATATTCGGAGTCCAGGTACAAGTGGATACAGATCATGCGAACACAAGCCGTACCCTGGCTGTGCCTGAGACAATAGACGTGCTCCACACGGAAGTGACGACACGGCTAACAGAAGTGACCGAAAATCCACACGTCCATGAAGAGACCAAAACAAAGCTGTTGAAGAATCCCACAGCAACACACCAGGAAGAAGATGACTAATGCAAAAGGATCCATCTGGAACGATGAAAAGGTGGCAGTGTTACTGGACCATTGTTGCCGGCAAGTTCTTCCAATGTGTTGTCATTCTAGGCAGTTGCTCGTTTTATGACATTGGTAAGCTACTTCTCACTTCCTTCTTTACTGGATAGCTACAAAATTATTTGTATACTGCCACCTGCTGTTTTGGTGTAGTCCGTGATGTAAAACTCTGGATTCCATTACGGGCTGAGACCCGCACCATGTGGACTGAAAAAAATTGCATTTTTCTCTTGCCGTTTTCTGGCATGGCCACACATGTAAAAACGCCGTTAAAATCTAAACTCTCCTTTCTTATTTTTTACTTGCTCTAAAGTGATAATATCTTGACGTGGACTTGACCAGTAGGACCTAGTGACCTGCCTACAACACTGGCCAGTACAGCCATGAGTCTTCCTGGGAATGATGCAACAAGTTTTTCACACCTGGATTTAGGGATCCTCTGCCATTCTTTCTCGTAGATCCTCTCCAGTTCTTTCGGGTTGGATGGTGAACGTTGGTGGACGGCTATTTTCAGGTCTCTCCAGAGATGCTCAAAAGGATTTAGGTCAGATTCTGGCTGGTCCGGTCAAGAATGGTCACAGAGTTGTTCCAATGCCACTCCTTGTTTTAGCTGTGTGCTTAAGGTGATTGTCCTACTGAAAGGTGAAACTTTGGCCCAGTCTGAGGTCCTGAGCACTGTGAAAGAGATTTTATTCCAGGATCTCTCTGTACTCGATCGCATTAATCTTTCCTTCAATTGCAACCAGTCATCCTGTCGCAGAAGCTGAAAAACACCCCCACAACATGATGCTCCCACCATCGTGTTACACCGTAGGGATTGTGAACAGTTGATAATCATAGCCCCGTTTTCTCTATAAAAACTTCAGTCTCATAAGACCAGAGAATCTTATTTCTCATACTCTGGGAGTCCTACATGTGTTTCTTTTTTTTGCAAACTGTATGCAGATTCATTTGTCTTGCGTTAAGGAGAGGCTTCTGTCAGACCACTCTGCCATAAAGCCTCTGCTGGAGGGCTATAGTCAGAGTTGACTTGGTGGAAATTTCTCCCATCTCCCTACTACATCTCCGGAGCTCAGCAACAGTTATCTTTGAGTTTTTCTTTACATCTCTTACCAAGGCTCTACTCCCACAATTGCTCAGTTTTCCTAGACTTAGCCATCCAGCCAGAGTTCTGGTCGTCCCAAACGTCTTCCATTTGAGAATTATGGTGGCCACTGTGCTCTTAGCTTGATTTTAGCAAATGGCTGAAATGAAACAGAGTAAAAAAATTTAGAGGGTCTAAATACTACACTTGCACACTCTATGTCCGACATTCCAGGGCTTGCACATTAATTAAAAGGAAGAAAAAATATAGTGTGGATGAAACAAGTGGCATAAAGTGTGAATCATTAGTAACCTGAGGACAAAAAGTCAACAAATTTGATTTATTTGATGTTATTCTGATGTGCATTGTGGAAAAATCTTACATTGTTTTGTTTTTTTGTTTTCCTTGTCACATTTACATTTTTAACAACATCTAGCAAATTTTAAATCAGACACAGGTAATCTGAGTAAATACAAAAGACACTTCCCAAATTATTTATTATTATTATTATCACTATAGTATAGTATAATCCCTTCACTATTTTTAGTATATTACAATTCAGTGCGTCAGTGGGCGGGGAGAATTGGGGGGTTTGCTCATTAAGATTAACGACATGCGAGTTTCTATCACTCTGACTAACTGCAAAGCAACTCTTACACTATCTCTGTTTACTAAAATCAGAAAATAGTAATGTGGAACAAAAGTAATAATGGAATTTAGCCTTAGATGGAGTTCACCATCCAGTTTAGGCTGCATTCCCAAACATGACCAGACCACAACATGACTGGTCCGTTACTGGGCTCACACTGGGACTTGTACCACAGCATCACTGGGCAAGCTTCTGTACGCCACACAGACGCCAGACAGACAAGGATTCTGCGCTGTGCTTTTTGCTACTGAGGTAAACATTAATTTTGTCTCCTCTGTTAGCAGCTCAAGCGCCCACAGTGACGAGCTGGCAGGCTCACTGTGAGCTCCGTAGGCCAGGAGATTTAGCAACTGGGGGATTTAGCTGCTGCTATTACACTTCATGGTTGAAGCTTAGGTTAGGTTTGAGGAAAGTAAAAAAAAAGCTACATCTCTGTAGCTTAAAAAGTAAAACATTTGGGTAATCAGTTTATTTTTTACTTACAGTAGCCTGGGAGCTGATGATCCACCTTTTGGTACAGATCCTGGTTTTAAATCCAGCTGCGAGGCAAAGCCAGGACTGTTAGGTCCGTAGCTATGACGTAACTTGGCTCAAAGTGACTGAACAAATCAATAAACGAGCATTGCATTTTTCCACTGGTGTTCCAAAAAACAATTCCAACCATTTAGTCTTCAGCTCCTCTTCCATGGGTAAAAAATTTTTTTTTTTAAATCCAGCGTTATCTCCACAAATACCAATCATGCTTTGCCCTGTTGTAGAGTTGCTAACGGTTAGCTTCTCAGAGCTACAGGTCAGCTACACCTGGCCAAAACAATGCTGCCCTCCTGTTAGCACTCCCATTTGAAATGATGTTAAAATGAATGGCTTTTTTAGACTCAGGCATTTTGTGGGGAATTTTCTCTCTCTATCTGATGCAGGGAATTGAGTTTGGAGAAAATTCGCCAGGTGTGTGCTTGCACCCACAGCAGAACGCGCATTTCTTCCATTGATCGTAATGGGCAAGTGAGATCGCTAGCTAACAAGATGGAGGAACTCCGAGCCCTTCCAGGCAGATCATCGGGATTTTGTTCACTGAGAGGTGGCCCTTCTCTATGCCAAGCTTCCTGACGGTGCGAGCTGACAGATCTACAAGGGAAGTGGAAAGAGAAAGGGTGGTCGAGTAGCAGTGCTTGTCAACAACAGATGATGTCATCAAGAAGATGTTCCTGTGAAGTGCTGTCCCTGTAGCCCAGATATACGTAGAACTCTTGGCAGTTGGTTTTCGTCCATATTTTTTACCAAGCGAATTCCCCAGTGTTGTTTTGGTAACCGTTCATGTTCCTCTTTCAGCTGTTCTCAACAATGAATGTAATGTAAACAGATGTCGGTAAGCTAAAAACACAACACCCCAATGTATTTGTGGTAACATCTAGTGGTTTTCGTCATGTCTCACTCTCCACCACTCTTCCAACATTTCAACAGCTGCACTATAAGAGAAAACAAGACATTGGATTTGTTTTACGCAAATGTAAAGGATTCATACATGTTTTCTGCTCAAGAATAAAAACCACTAGTTCAGAGGCAACATGTGGCAGAGATAACTTGGAGAAAGTGGTCACATGAATATAAATGCCTCAGAGTTCCACTGACAACAGATTGGACTGGAGACCGAACAGTGAAGCTGTCTACAAGAAGGGGCAGAGCAGACTGTGCTTATTGAGGGCTCTTACGTCCATCAAGGTTTGCAGCAAGATGTTGCAGATCTTCTACAAGTCTGTTGTGGACAGCGTAATCTTGTTGGGGTATCAGCAATAGGGCCAGGGACTTAAAAAGACTCAAGAACCTGGTAAAGAAGGCTGGTTCTGATCAGGGTATCGCTGTGGAACCTTTGGAGACGATGATGTTGAAAAGAAGGATTCTTCAAAAAAAAAATCAAGAAAATTATGGATCACCCTGAAGATCCTCTTCGATTACCCTACAACAACAGGGTATCTTCAGTCAGAGGCTTCTTCACTTTCTCTGCAACAGACTACAGGAAACAGGAAATCCTTCCTCCTCACAGCCATCATGCTCTGCAACAGCTAAATGCATAACTAATTAGTAGGCGCTACAACAACCCTCAATTTCCCTGTGTGATCAATTAAGTACTTTTGAATCTGAATTTGGAAAAACTGACATTCAGAGAGTCTTGTCGAATTCTAAATTCTTCAATTAGAGAAATTTGAAACAGAGAAGAGGCAAAGGAGTGTGAATTCTGGCTCTATAAGTGGGAGTGCAGTTCAGTACTCCATGCCGTGCATTTAGGCCAAAGCAGGTGAAATGTTCATAATTAAATATGGCTTATCAATCTGCTCGATTTTGGGTCGATGACGTGGATTCTCTCTTCAATTTTTTGAGGTTTGAATATTAACTCAAATTATTTACAGTTCAATACTATTGAATATGTAATTATTTTCATTTGAAGGATTGAAATGGCTGCAAGGTGGCGCAGTGGTTAGCACTGTTGCCTTGCAGCAAGAAGGGTCTTTCTGCATGGAGTTTGCATGTTCTCTCTGTGCATGAGTGGGTTCCCTCCGGGTACTCCGGCTTCCTCCCACAGTCCAAAAATATGACTGTCAGGTTAATTGATCTCTCCAAGTTGTCCTTAGGTGTGAGTGTCTGCATGGTTGTTTGTCCTGTCTGTCTCTATGTGGCCCTGTGATGGACTGGCGACCTGTCCAGGGTGTTCCCCGCCTCTCGCCCGTTGACAGCTGGAGATAGGCACCAGCACCCCATTAAGGATTAAGCGCTTAAGAAAATGGATGGATTGACATGTGAAAACACATTATGACTGTAAAAATGACAAGAAAAAAATTGCAGGGCAGCCAGCTGGCCAAAGGTTACCTGATATGAATTTATTGCCATTGATTCTTGCATTTTTAATAATCTGCTCATTCCAATGGTTTCTTCTGATCGCTTGCCTCTCCTACCAGAGACTCTCCGAAGCGAGGTATCCAGGAAGCATCCTGAACAGATATCTGAAACACCCCAACTTAGTCTGGTGCGATTCTTCACCCTACTGAGAAATTCAATTTCATAAGTTAAAGTGCATAATCCATAGAGTGATCTGTAAATCAAAGGCTTAAGTTCTTGGCCCAGATCTCTTCTTCGGCACAATAGACCAGCGCAGAACCCACACGACAGAATACGATGGTCCAAATTTAACTATCCATCTCCTGCTCTATCCCTCAGTGTACTCATAAACAAGATACCAAGATAGTGGAACTCCTCTACCGATTTAATGTGATTTTACTGCAAAAAGGTCAAACTCACTTTCAACTCTATTGCTGCCACTGCCATACGTTCTCATTGAAAACAAAGGATACCAGAAAACGTGGGTATTTTTCTAAACACCTAACCCTGTTCATCCAAACCTAAAACCTAAAAGAATGTCAAACCATTTGAACCATTAGTGTGATACAGTCATCAATGCCAGAAGCTGCTTTTAACCATTTTATCTGTCGTTGGTCTTCTGTTTAATACAGTAAATTCTATTTACACCTACTTGAACTTGACTTGTCTATATTCCCTTTGCAATAAATAAAAGCATTTCTCAATTGAATTGAATTAAGAGTATCATTTTGCTGAAATATTTTTTAGTAAAGTAAACTCAAAGTGGCATAGTTGGTAGCACTCTTGCTTTGCAGGAAGAAAGTCTGTGGTTCAAATCCTGGCCTGAAGTCTTTCGGCGTGGAGTTTTCATGTACTCTCCAGATATTCCCGGCTTCCTCCCAAATTTAAAAAACATGACTGTTAGGTTCATTTGTCTCCCTATTGTCTCTGCTTAGGCGTTGCCCTGTGATGGACTGGGGATCTGTCCATCGTGTCTCCCATATCCCACCCACTGACCTCTGGAGATAGGCACCAGGGACCCTGTGACGATAAGTACGTACAGGCAGTTGATGGATTGGTAACCTAAAGTCTCATTTGATTCCCCCACAGTCATAACTCTCCTATTTAACCATTCTTTATTCTGGGATGTGTCATATACCCTGACAATATTATGCTCTCACCTAACCTAACTCAGTGACAACAACTTTAAAAATGAGCAGCACACAACTATTTTACGAATACCACTGGGGCCAGCTATTTAAAAAACAGGACATCTCCCACTTGGCTCCAATGTGTGTTTTCTCCACCTGGGTTGCCTGGCACTGGGAGTCCTCCAGGACGTTGGGTGTGGTTGACAGCAACCATAAAGATTATCCTCTTGGGAAGCACTGAATGTATGAAACTACGAAAGGGAGAGGAGAGAACCCCACTGGAGCCTGTTTCTATTACTGGCTTATGCAACTGATCACAGCCGCATCCAGCTTACGTAACAACATGAGGTTGGCCTGCTGCTCACAGCTGGGCCGGGGGCTTCCAATGTTACTTCACTCAATGGCACTTTGGGTTGGAAAACAATAGGAAAAAAACGTTGATATAGTACATTGTGTAAATAACTCCCAGCGCATCCTGTAACATGATAGTGACAGTGGGAAGAGGATTCTTGAACAACTAGGGTGATGTCTTCAAACAAACACCCTTACAGAGAAAAATATCTAAACAGTTAAGCTCCCAGATGTAATGATCTGATTAAGATGGACCTTGTAACTCTAAGTAGACCAGAGAGGGGGCTTTAAACTGTGGGATTTAGATGGGACTGGCACGTCACCAACAGGGACACAAGGATGCATGTGGCGGAATAAAGTACGGATAGAAAGGACTTTGAAGATTAGTCCAAATCAGTGAAAGTCAGCAAGAACCAAAGAATACCACACAGAGCTCCTATGGGGCAGGAGTGGTTCTGGAGCTATGGCTTCATCCTGCACTATGCAAGTACAGGCTATGTGCCATTTTTACAATTTAGGTACGGTATTTGCCGGGGTGTATCAAGCTTTTCAAAAATGTGGGGGATGGTGTGTTATTTTTGTTAACAATAAAACCAATAAATACAATGACTGGTGGCCAGTAACAGCTGGAGCTGAACTCTCTGCTCCTCGTAACCATTTCATCTTCATCCTTTTCCTCTCTTACCTCTCCCTCAGTCTGTTCCTCTTGTCTGCCTTTTCCTCCCTCTTCGTCTCCGTCTTCCTCGCTCCTGGCCACATCCTCTACAAACTCCAATCAAAATATTTGAAATGAAATAGTGATTTTGATACAAAAACATCAGACAGATCTGTGTACCTGGGATGAAAATAAGGATCTCTCTTCCTTCATAGGCCTCTTAACTTCACTTACAGGATTCCTCTTGAAAAATGTGTAAATCTTTTCCTGCCTCTTTCTTTTTCTAAATCTTAATGATATTTGCGTGATAAAAAAGACAGTGGTAGACTTCATAGTGACAGTTTCCTTTAATACTGCATACAACCATATTCAGCTAACTGAGCTGCTGAGCAATATTCCAATTAGTCTAAAAACAGAAATATGGAATACACTCGACTTATCAACAAAACAGAACATATTCCCAAACACTTATCAAGCCTATTTAAATACCTAAAAGATATAAACACTCATTCAAAGTACCTGGAAAAGTGAAATGTTAAATCCGTCTCCTCTACCCTCCGTCTGAACGTGACACCGAGTTTGACTGTGACTGCCTGATGATTGGCTGTTCTGCCTTAACTCGCAACTCTCATTGTGCGTTAGATTTATCAGTCAGCTTGAGCCGAAGGGGCAGGAGCTTATCAGCGGCCAGAGAAACAGGAGCAACCGCTGTAAATGGTTTGTGGAAAACTGCAGAAAAAGTGTGGGGGTTGAACCCCCTCACCAGGAAAAGTGTGGGTGTTAAAACACCCACTTCCCCCCACGGGTTTGACGCCCCTGGATATATGCACTCTGGGCTGGATCGGTATGAGGTTTGGTGTTCCCATTGTGAGCCTGCACCTGGTTCCAGTAATGGGTTACTGTGATATCTGGACCACCTCCTCCTATACGGGTTAAGCAGTTGAATTCATGAACATTGTCTGCCTAGAGATCGGTGGTTGTTTTGGCTGTCAGAAGAAGCTTCACCGGGCTGCACGGTGGTGTAACTATTGCCTAGTAGCAAGAAGGTGTATCTTCATGGAGTTTGCAGGTTCTCCCCATGCAGGAGTGAGTTCTCTGCGTGTACTCTGGATTAATACAACACTGTTGGCTTTGTCTTTAGGGAATGTGTGTCCCTGTGGTAGACCTGTGGTAGACCTGTGGTAGACTGGTGACCTTTCCAGGGTGTACCCTACCTTATGCCCAATGACCACTGCCATAGGACAAGTGGAAGAAGAACATGGGTGGATGGACAGCACCTTCAGCAACTGCCCACAACACAGTCACTCAACTTTTACCACCACTTCCTCTGACACTGTTCTAGATACGCCAGCAGCTTTCAAATCAAATGACTTACTGTCTTTGTGTTTCACTAAACAGGTTTTAAATCGGAATACTATAAGTTCTTCACTTTCTTAAGGTCTTTGGGTCTCTAAGTGACTCGGATTCCTCAGCCGGGTCTTGGCACTGATTGACGAACCTTAAAAGCTAGAGTATAATGCAGACCATACCAAAGTGAGTATTCACCCTTCAGCGATGGCGTAGAAAGGATAGCATTAGCTTCCTTACACTTTGTGATGACCACATGTTGATCAGAATCAGCGTTATATGTGCACGAAATGGGCTTACTTGGGTTACACTTTTGATATTAAATCTAAATCTATAAAGACCGCAAACTCCATCCACAGCAATCCCTCAAATTGAGTAAGCATGTAGCAACAGTGGAGAGGAATCTGGAGGTAGTCTCTGATCGGGTTGACTTATATTTGGACAAAGTTCTGTTCTTATACATAATGTACCTAAGATTAGAGATGCATTATTGCCTCTGGTTGCAGAATTTTATGGTACTATCTCTCTGTTATGAGATTCCCTCCAATGATGAGAGGTCCTATAAATTTTATTTTATTATTATTAGTATATTCTGTGAGGTAGATGGTGCCCCATACAATCACACTGCCTCCAGCAAAAGCTGTTTGGCATAGAGAGGGGGTGTCAAACTCCAGTCCCCAATAGCTGGTGTTCTGCATGTTTTAGATGTGTCCCTGTACCAACAAAGCGGATTTCAATGGTTCCTTAAGGGGCCTTGAATTTCTCCAGAGACCTGGTAATGAACTAGTGATTTCCTTCAGGCGTGTTGGCTCAAAGTCATAGCTAAAACATGTAGGAAAACCGGAAATCTTTCTCACCCCTCCTTTCCACCGGACGCGTCAGCAGCACATTACAGCAGCACTACATCATATTCAGCTGATAGCCACCGCTGTAGTCAATAGAACCCTTTCCACCAAAGGTGAAAGCAGCACGAGTTTGCCCCATCTCAGGAGCTTCATGTCGCGGAACTTTTCTAAATATACGTGGCAGTCCTATTTTCCACGCAGTACGCCTCTGAAATGTTTAAATTTCACCATTTTGGATAGGGGAAGACAGGAAATAAGATGGCTTGGCATCTGGAAATGTTCAAAATAAAACAAACGTGCTGCTTTACTTGAAAATAGGTCACTACCTGTGTTGCCCCGTGAGAAGTCAGTACCTCGCGGGAGGGTCTCATTTGTATTTCATCATGGACGACGAACGGTTGATCATTGAAGTGGAGAAGCTCTGAATCCTGTTTGACCCCAGTCACACTTTTTATGAAGACAACAAGAAAGATAAAGCATGGTATCTGCTGTTATGGGGCAAGATGGTAAGTTTATGCTACTTATGAACATGAATCCCCCCATTCTATATTCACCATTTTCAGTCATGCAAGCTAAAATAAATGGGCCTTGAAGTTTTAATAATAAAACTACTATGAACTTACCAAAATTAATACTGTTTTGTGTTCTTTCTGTGAACGCTGCTTCCCTGCTGCTACGTACCTCATACACCCCCAGTGGAAAGGGCCATGAAGCAGAAAAGGCGAGCTAAACGTGCTGCTGACCCGTCCGGTGGAAAGCCCGGGTTAGACATGTTGCATGATTGACGAGGGAATAAACAAGATCTCCATACAAGACTTATTGCTAAAAACCATGGTTATAACAAAAAACGTAATCTACTGATAATCACTGGATGTTTGTGGTCTATTGGTAGCAACCAACCAATGTACCAACAACTGTCCACAGAAGACAACTTGTGAACCACCAACAATCTTGGGAAAGCGAGATTCACTGTTGCCTGGAGTATACTGTAAGGCAACTATTCTACATGGTGAATTAATAACTCTGGTTCCAGCAGGTATTCATGCAATAGGATTAAATCCCAGATCTGTTGCATCTATCCAAACCCTTGCTGCTGAGTGAACAACTCTTAAAATGTAAATCTGACCCACATGTTATAGCAGAGATGCACATGGTGGTCTTCCTGGGTTTAGAGTGGGCTATGTCTTCATACCAGGGTTGTTTGAGTTATGTCTAATGAAGGTGTAGATGTTCTCAGGCTGCCTCAGGCTTAGAACAATAGTCGTCTTTTAGAGCTCATTTCAAAGTATATTAACTATCAGCCTTTCAGTTGTTTATATTGTTTATATACAATCAAATTAACTGCAGTTTTTATACATTCTTCCCCGTAATTCAGCAACAGTTTACAGTAACAGTCACAGCAAGACACAAGTACAGCTATTACAGCTTTCACCCCCCCGACCTCACAATGCTTAATCAACATATTCAACTTTAATTTAATGAAAGGTAAAACACAGAAATCGTGAATATCAACTGCAATAAATAGATTCATCTTGCACAGATGGTATGTACAGTAGCTTCCCAAAGAAAAGATATTTATAGCTTACAAAATTAGACTTAATAGTTACTATATACGATAATACATTTCTATACATTTAACATCAGATGACCACTTTGTAAGATATAGATAATTATTTACTAAAAAGAGAGAAAAGTGTTTCTTCGTGCCCCTCTTTCCCAGTTAATACCCCACCTGAACACCTAGCAAAACGTTGCCAGACCCGCTTCAGAACAGCAGCTGTCAGCGATATACAAAAGAATCCTGCTGTTATTTGTCTCTCAGAAACTGTTTCTAACTTCTTTTTAGCTCATTCATGTCAACTAAAAAGATAAACCTGTTTCTCCGTCACCTGTTCAGTAAGGACATCCCCTGGTTTCATCTTCATGTTGCCCTCCCATCAGATATCCAAATCAACATTTATGATGAACAGCTTGCGGCTGCAGCGAAAATCAGACGATACTAAAAAGTAGAATGAAATTAATGTTACAACAGGTTGTCAAGCTTAAACGTTTGCTGGTTTCCTCTTTCTTGCGCAAAGTTGATGATGAACAACAGAGGAAAAGCAGTTCAGCAACAGGAGAGGGAGGGGGGTGAGAGAATGAGAGAAGAGGCAGCAGTGGAGCGTAAAGACACAATAACTCCAGCTTTATGTCTTTTTTTTCGTTCAAGATGATGTAAGGGACAAAAATCGCGCTCCTTTTCACCTCAATACGGAACCCATGGGGAGCCTAGGTCTCCTCCCCTTCCTGTCGGCCCATGGGTCCCCAAACCGCAAAAATATGAATGGAAGTCAATGAAGCGATAAAAGTTATTTTCTGGTCCGCTTTGTCTTACGTCCTGAATCACACATACAGTATGTTGTACTTTGATTTAAATAACTAACGATGTACGTTTTGACTGTGTTTGTCCAGTGATTTGGGATTTATTTGATTGTAAAAATTCGCATTTAAAATGCCTACAAATCAGAAGTCGCATATATGACGTAATTTTGCTAACTGGAGTTAGCATTAGCTATAGCACGTAAAACACTCACCTAGAGCTTATAGAGCTTCTCCTCCATGCTGGCTCTCATTCCACCGACTACTTTATCCCCGACATAGCTGCTACTTTCCACATGGTCAGATTTATAGAGCTTTTCTCCGTGTTTAATGCTTCTTTCTTCATCCTGGAGGCTACGGACCTAGCTCTCCTTCTTCTTCTGCAGTTGTAGTCCGCCAAGCGTTTTTACCCAAAACCTAAAGTAACTTTTACCTCCGGTCGAAAAACGGTGTTTTCTCTGCATCAAAGTTAGTTTTTAAAATTCACGGACATCATATGTTTGATCCACGGCGCATTTCAAACTGAATCGGAAAATACGTTTTATCGCTCCATTGACTCTCATTCATTTTTTTTTTGGCAGTCGGGGACCCATGGACCGGAATTAGAAGGGCGTGACTTAGGCTCCCCATAGGGCCGGATTTATCAAAATTCCTGATAATGGCCGCAAAATTGTGTGCGGCGCTAACAAATTGCGAGAGTGGGTTTGCGGGTGATTTACTGCGACTGCATGAGCAATTCATTTCAGGCGCAAGTAGCACTATTGAAATGAGGAGTTTGCGGCTGCTAATGCGAACTGCACAACGGGTAGAGATAGTAGAAACAATGCGCATGGATCCATGATGCGTCTTTGGCACACCAAAAAAAAAAGGGGGGGGGGGGGGCATATGTGTCACTTCTTTGGCTGGAAATGGATTGCGTGTGAGTCTTGCTGTTGGTTGTCGGATAGACTGCAGTTCATAACTTCTTACTCGTCGTTCAGTTCCTCTGCCACTCGGACCCGATGGTGGCCGCCTCGGGTCTCTCCTCCTCCTGCTCCCCTTTTCCCTCATCCACCCGCTGACCTCCAACACTTATGTTGGTGAATTGGAATCTGTGGAAGATCCGCCACAGCACCTCCCTTCCATCTTTTCTTCCTTTTTCATCCATTTGTGATACGTATGCTTTCATGAGAGCAGCAAGGGGAAGGGTGCTTTCGACCTCCTTTGCTGTAATTTGTCCAGTCTAGAGTAGAACATGACCAATTAAACAATCTACCACTTCATAGTTTCTACTAAAAACCTAAAACAGAAGGAAAAAAATCCCTATCCGCCCACCGGACAAATGCCCGCTATACCCTATGGCCAGTCCAGCAGTGGAGGGTGGTGGAAAAAGCTAGTGGGAGCTCTGTAGCTCACTGGGAAGTAGAGATGGCATTAAATAAAGGGATTGGTTTTAACTGAATATTTTCCCCATTTGACCGTTTACAGCTAGGAAAAATCTGAAGGCTGTCGGTCATTTTGATGGAGTAGTATTCACACTTCTGACCAGGTGAGCAGACATTTTCACCTTTTAGCCCAGAGTACTGGTAACAGAATGTATCCTTTTCTAAGAAAGGATTGCTACGAGAGCATCATCTCAGGCCTGTACACCAAACCTGAAGCATCTCGCCAACAGAGCTGACAGCAAGTCAAAGAGTTATTGAGGCTTTAGAGCACGTTGCTCCCAAGATCATCCCAACCAACCCCAATGTTGTTCCTGATTGAGTTCATTGAACGATCGTTCATGAACTCAGTAATATTTTTTGTGAACGTGAACTGAAGTCACTCACTTTGGGTCTGATGAAAGTTATAGGGAACACACTCATTCCAGGGTCTGTGAACGGCGCTGTCTCAGTTCATTTTATTCAAGTGATGCCAGATTTCATTTGAGTCTTCCTGACAAAAGCCTGGCTAAAGCCATGGTGGTTAAAACATCAAATCTGGCAACACTAGTCATTAAAGTAAAACTGGCATGAAATTCCCCGCAACGTTTGGTCCTTTTTAAGCCACACTCCAAGTACCTTGATACTATATCAATGACCGTGGCTGGGTCTTTCAGCATGACAGTGATCCCAAAAACACCACCTAAGAAGCATTTCAAGGTCCTGGAGTGGCCTAGGCAGTCTCCAGATTTTAATCCCATAGAAAATCTTTGGAGGGAGTTGAAAGTGTTGCCTAGCGACAGCCCCGAAACACGTCACAGCTCTAGAGGAGATCTGCATGGAGGAATGGGCCAAAATACCAGCAACAGTGTGTGAAAACCCGATAAAGAAAACGTTTGACCTCTGTCATTGGCAACAATGGGTATATAAACAAAGTACCGGTAATGAGAGGAACTTTTATTTACCAAATAATTATTTTTACCATAATTTTCAAATAGATCATTAAAAATGCGCTTTCCTAATTTTTCCTTTCTTCCATTATGGCTCTCATAGGTGTGGTAAACACATGATGAAAATTACAGGCCTAATTCTTTAAAGTGGAAGAATTTGCACAATCGGTGGCTGACTAAATAATTTTGCTCCACTGTAAAAATAGATTACCAGATTTTTTTTTACCCTGTCATTCAAAAATGACAAAAAAAAAAACTATCTGGTGATCTCTATTGGAAATAGTAGTCTTTAAAAGTAGCTCTGAAAGACCAAAAAATTTAACAATATCCTTAAATTTCCTCTAACAATTTCCCATATAAAGAGGAGTCGTTTTGAGTCAGTTTGTTTGAAAATGGTTTAATAAAAGCGTAAAAAAAGACAATAAAGTGGTCGCAGACTAGATTTGCATCAACAAAAGACTTATGCAAGCTTATATAAAGACGTGCACAGTGTGCAGACGGCTATTACATTTGGTTGCGTCATTCAGATATGTGTTAATCGAGATAACACCGGAGAAGGAAAAACATGAAGAGGAAGTCAAAGATTGGACCCACAATGAGAGAAGATTTTTAGTCATCAGTGTGCTAAATAAAGATCTGCCTACTGGGATTTATCACCAGATGTCCAAGCATGACTTCTTACTGCTCCTCTGACCACAACCAAAATGTCTGAACGCATCCAGTTCCCGCTCATCTTGTGATTGCACATTGCTTATGTGAAAATACATTAAACTGGATTTTGGCAGAGTGATGTGATCAGGTGCAGCAAGGCTTCGATGAATCCCTACAAGTCCAAGAACAAGAAGGAATCAGGGATAAAAAAAGGAACAAAATGAACCCACAACGTTAAATCAAAAGGACAACAGCATCACCTACAGGACGGTGCTGGAGCTTCACTTTTAATAGGAACTGTCTTTTATTGTGAAAAGTGAACTTTGTAAATTAAGTTACTTCTAAATTAGAAACCAGAATATCAAGAATACAATAAGGCACTTCTGCTGATATTAGGACAACAACAGCATACATCTTTAACAGCGTTATGTGCAAAAAAAAAAAAAAAGTAAAGAAAAAAACAGAATATTTCTGATTTCTTTGCATATTCTGCTCTCAGAAACGATTTCTAACAGTGATGAAGGAACAATGACCTGAGGTGGGAACTGGAATGTGATTAAAGCTGAAACTCAATCTTATTGCTCTAAAGTTGCCCCGCACTTCTCCATTTAACATCCCATAAGCTGCAGTCAGTAAAGCATCTTAGTGCTGGATTAGAGGGTCGGATGAAAGCGGCGCATTAGGAACGACGTTTAGCTGAAGTCTCGGTCAGGAAGCACCAGCGGACCCACCAGGGTCCAAAGGTAGAGGGCCAGACCGAGCCAGCTGGAGCTGATCTTCACCCAGACGGCCGGCATGGCGGTCTGCATGGTCTCGTAGTCGGTGTTGGGTCTGAGGTAACAGCAGGAGGAGGAGTGTGTGTTAGAGGAGAAGCAGCTGAGCTGTGGGGAGGCAGAGAGCAGGGAGTGATGGGATACTTACTTGTACCAGTTAGTGAGGGTCATCATGATGTAGAGAGAAGCCAGCAAGAGGCTGAAGTGGAAGAAGGAGTAGCTGTAGGTCACGCCGTCCTCTTCGTTGTCCACGGCGCGGTGGACTCCGTCCTCCCCTGATGGAGCCTCCTGATAGGCGGTCAGACCCTGGCCTTCCTCCGTCTGCATCAGCTTGTTCACTTGGGAGTTGTTGGAGGAGCGGATGCTGCAGGGAGAGATCACTCAGCTTATCTAAGGGCAGAAAACTAGAGCAGAGCCCTGACAAAGGCTCATTAGACCCTGAGCTTTCCCACGATTCGTCCCATTATAAAAACAACAAATTGGTTTTTCATAAGACAGACTGAAAGTAAGCAATGAGAATGACAGATAGGTTGTAAAGGAGAAGGATAAAAGCCTATAAAGTATGGGAGACCAGGGCTGACTGCATCACTTTTTACTTATATAATCCAAACATATTAATCATAATCAAGAATAATTTATAGATTAAAAGAAAGCCTAGGATCTTTGTTTGATCTGAACACACCTTAATTTTTTACTATTTATTGTGAAGAAAAGTTATCATTACCTGTCAAGGACTCTCTGACCCACTGTGACAACCAACCCCATGCCGGGGTCAATCATCCCCGTTCACTTCAATGGGATTTTTGATTAAAATGAAAAAAGTGAAAATACTTCATAAAATGTTAAACAATGACATTTTGTTTTTGATTTGGTTTAGGAATAAATAATTATCATCTCTCCTGGTGTTCAATCACTAAAATGTTTGCAAAGTAATGGATTATCCCGGTTAGTGGCAAAGTGAAGTGATGTAAAAAGTATTAAAAACAGACAAAAAAAGTAAATCCAACTTTGTTCTTGATTCTCAAATTAATGCAAATGTATTTACTGGGTCTTTAAAATCTTTCTTCAGTTGATTTGCTTAACCATTATTTCAACTATTTAAAGTAAAAAAACAAAAAACACATGTCAAAGTTTCAAAAACATGAAGAGGAGAATGAACCTTTACAGACATTTTGCTGGAAATTCCTCACGAAAAAAAAAAACAACAGCAACATATATGAGCTGATAAAAATATCTGATATGGTGCTGTGGAGCAATCAGACAGCAACGACGAGTTTTAGGCGCCATGGTAGTCAAAACAAACATTTTGGAGTAAATTTCTGCCCCCAACAAACTTTGAGGTTAATGTCACATATTTTCCAGAAAAAAAAACGTGGAAAAATTTCTCATTTAGAAAAATCTAAAATTTGCAAAGAAATACTGGACCAATCAAATCAGGCTCACGATGATTGACAGGTGAACAACAGTAATGTAATAAACCACATCAACAAAGAGCGCCTGGGTTGAATTTGTTTAGAACGATCGCTGCCGCTGGAGAACTGACATGTGTGGATTCTGCCATGGAGTCTGTTCTAGAAAATATCGACAGCGCATTCATTTTAAAAGAGGAACAGAGAACGTCCATTGCTCTGAGCCATCCAGGAATATTTTTGATGCTTAAACGACCATATTTTCTGACATTATTTTGATGAAAAAAAAAAAGTATTTAATTGTAATATTTGAGTTATTTCCAAAATGTCAGTCTTGTAAGATGTAGGTGTTCAATTTACAAGATAAATATCTGGTAACTTTCAGAAGTCTATCAATGGTATCTATATTTGACTCTTTTCCGGTGAGAGAAGGAAGGCTTAGAAAGTGTGACAGGAGAGACAGGAGGCGTTTTTATAAGACACACCAGGGCAACATAGTAGGGGAATATGGTCCGTTTTGCCCGTTATGAATATAAAAAGGCAATGCAGGAATATTGCAGCATTACTGCCGGCATGCTTTACTGTGATATTACCTCAATATTCCCGCAACATGAATGAAGATCAGGTCTTGCTGCAACAGAGCGTGATGTCATGATGGTGTGTGAAATGTGCGCCGGGCCCCGACTGACACACCTGATTGTGCTTCATTACCGCCACAGACTTATGAATCACCAAAAGGCTCGCTGATGCCGCCATTGTGCTGAAGAAGCTGCAACATGGCTGCATTATATCAGTTATTGTTATTATATTGTAATAGTTAGAGGGGAAGTCGTTCTGATCCAGGAGAAGAGTCCCATGAACCACTCAGGCACGCATCTTGTAAACTTAACACTTAAATATTTTTGGATTACAATTTTCTGTGCAGAAAGTTACTCCAAAATATTTCTCCTCTTGTCTACAGTGGCCGTAACACTGTATTGTATGAAATCAATAGAGACAATATTTATTTATTTTATTTAACACATACATATTATTGGACATTTTATTATCTATGTTGGAAATACCCAATTCTCAACAAATATTTTTTTCTGAATTTTCTCCTGCAAATTGTCGACTTTTCAAAATGAGAAAATTCCAGTTTTTTACTGAAATAGTTCTGTGTTTTTAGGTGGAAATTTACTCCAAAGTATATTCCGTTTGTCTAGATTAGCCCCAATACTCAGTCATAGACACCCAGCCCCAAGTGAGACCTTGAAATACATGTTTAGCTAGCTAAGACATGGCTTCAGCTAGCTTAATAAATGTGACTCAAATCAAAGCTGTGACTTTTTTTTTTTTAAGCTAATAACTTAGTAACTTTAAATACAAAAATAACACCAACATGAAAAAATTCCCTAACCTATATAAATACAAAATGTATTCTTACCTCAGTGTTGGACGTTCTAATCAAAAGATGAATAGTGTGAAATGAGCAGATTAATATGTCATGTATGTATATCAAAGCACCGTGTCCTCTACCAACAACCAGCCCCGCCCTCCCCTAAAGGAAAATGGCTCCCGGTCACATGGTGCTCCTGCCGTTAGCCCTGCTACCTTACAGCAACAAGGTTAAAGATTTGGTTCCCAGTCGGAGTTGACGTGTTCTCTCTGTGCACTGTGGCTTCCTCACAGAGTCCAAAAACATGCTTGTTAGCTTTACTGCTCTTTATGTATCACTATGTGTGTATGCATAGCTGTTTTAGACAGAAGGAAGGAAGCTGCACACAAAGTAATTCAGCTATTTTTTTGAGTTTTTTGGTTTAAAAGTATTAAAACTATTCATTCTCATTTTCCCAGCACATTCCTGCACTATATACACACACTGTTTAGTATTTGTGATCAAATATTAAAGAATCAACAGGTGCGAAGACTTTTGAGAGGCTCTATATTATGTTCATATATCCACTCCTGTTTTCACTATTTTCTCATACATCTTTTGTATATATTTTTATTGCTCTGTAAATAAGATAATGCTGTGGGTATTTTGATTCTTTTTTCTGTATTGTACTGCCTGGAATACACCGCAAGAGGGAGACAGATTCCTTGTGAAGCTTATTTTCTCTCCCTTATGAAAAGCAAGATTCTTCACAAAAAAAAAAAAAAAAAAAGTTTTATTTTCTATTTTTGTAAAAAAAAAAATCCTGCGTTATATTGGAATTTACTTCCAAGCTGGAGAAATCTATTAAACTGACGCTTGTCTCCTGGTTTTAGCAATAACGTTTGCAGTCTAACATGTTACGACGCGTGTTTGGATCCGGCTGTGGCAGTAGCATTAAAGTACCTGGCATAAAGCGTGCAGAACAAGAAGATCACGAGTCCCACGATGCTCTGCGCGTCCCACCACTGCACGTTTCTTGGAGCTGCGGTGGGAACCAGAGGCGGCGGCGTGGCACTGCTGGGCTGGACCAGACTCAACAGGCTGGGGTTACACTGCTTGTCTAGGACGGGAACGCACATGAACCCTTAGAAACGGCTTATTTACGAGGCACAGAGGAATTTTCAGGTGTGAAATGAAGCTTCAGCTTGTATCGGTGTGGACTTACTGGGGTTGTTGGTCATAGCTGACCAGGTCAGATACATGGTGTAGAGAGAGATGAGGGATGCCTGCAGCAAGCCTGAAGTGGGCTGAGCCTCCTGTGAGAAAATGGAGCATTTAGACACTTTAAAGATGCGCTCCGTAACTTTTAGGCCTTGAAATTCTGGCTTTTCAAAATATTTTGGCGGCACACCAGCATTTATGTTCATTTTCGGTGGCGTAACTGCTGAAAACCGAACTGTACAACTTTTCTCTCCCGGGACGTCTCCTGGAAATACTGACTGAGTTACACTTTACAGCAGGGGTGCACAAAGTGGGGCCCGTGGGACAAAGGTGCCCCCCCCCCACCAAACCATTCAGTTTGGCCCGCCAGAGGATGCTGTAGGTTTTACATAAAAATCCACACTGTTCAGTCAGCTAAATATGAATCATAAATATTCTTCCCCCGCTGATACAGTTTGTGGTAAATGGGCCCAATGTGTAATATATATAATGTATATTTGGGCGCAAATTAGGCTTCCAATTTAAATACAAGGAATTACAAGAGGAATTTAGAGTACTTTTGTAAAGCAGCATACATTCAACAATATTTTTCCTACCGAAATATAAAAATGTTTGGAGGAATAATATTTGTTTTACTAATATCAATGCTAAATCTATCACTACTGAAATTTAGCTATACTTGACTTATTTGTCATTTTGTTTAGTGTTATTTACACAAAAAGGAAGGCTAAATAAATGTATTATTAATAAAAAAAATGCACTATATTTTACTATTAGTATTTGTATTTTGAGTCAAATGTTACTACCTTCGTCCCACGGCTCTCTGATAGCTTTTTATTTTGGCCCTCTGAGGGAAAACGTTTGGGAAGCTGTGCTTTACGTTATTGCGTCACACACTACCTAATGGATATAATTGGAAAAACGACTCCATAAGTCTGTCTGGGTGCAAACTTGCCGATGGAGAGTATAAACTAGGCTTAAAGTGCAACTAGGGGTGTAACAATCTTGATTTTTTTATTGAAATCGATCGAAAATTACGTAACGACCTTGCGCTTTGAAATCTAAAAGACGATTGCGATCACGTCCTTCCATGCTTACAAAATGTAGCGTCACTAGCGTCCTACTGGGACTTCATAGCAACAGTTAGCAAGCAACTGTCTATTTACTCCGATTTCCTCAGCACAATGAACCACACATTGCATTTTCTCAAACAAGTAACTCTCACTAGTTCTCATACAGCTCACAACACCACCTGCTAACATTGTTAACCACTATATCACTATGACATCCCCGTGAACACAGCTCACCTCTACAGAGCATATTAGCTGACGCTAGCAAGTAGCTATTTGCTAAGCTACAGTTAAACCCTGGCTAAAAAAACAGAAGCAGCGGGACCGGAGCTAAAGCCACTCCTACAATGGTGATGACTTCATGAATGTCCGGTGATTCTCTTCTTGACAGATTATACAAAGTGTTCCTTGTTTGTACATTAGGATCAGAACTGCTATCCAAGAGCTGAGTCAGAGAATTAAATGTCCAAACATTAATGATAAAATTTTCTGTCAAACTCGTTTTGGACACGTCAACATTACCTGAACTTTGGGCAGGATGGAAACGACAGAGACGACGATGCAGAAGATGAGGTTGAGGCTGATGAAGACCTTGTGCTCTGTGCAGTCGGCTGGCTGGGTGTAGAACACGTAGAAGAGGACGACGGCGGTAAAAGCCAGGGCGTAGTAGATGAAGGTGAAGGACAGGAGACCTGGGGCAGAGAAAACACGAGCTCAGCCCGACGAGCGTCACTTCAGACCCTGGTCTCTTCCTGTTAAACACTAAAGCCCTTCTTACCTGCATACCAGCACTTTGAGTTGCCGTTCTCTGCCTTCTCCAGCCACGACTGGTTCCAGGAATGAGCAAAGTCCACCAGCAGGATGAGCTGGATGATGATGAAGATGAAGGAGCCGACCACGCCGAAGTAATACCACACTGACGGCACAGAGGGAGGAACAAAGTCAGGGTGACTTACTGAGTTCTGCGTCATTATGTATGGCAGGTTCCATACCAGAGGTGAAGGTTCCATCAGGGATGAAAAAGGCGCCCACCGTGAGGCCCACCAGGGCCAGGAACTTGAAGAACCAAAACCTGAGATGAAAAGGGAACGCCGTTACCAAAAAGGTCAACGGGTTCATCATGGCCCCCCCCATCATTCTCTTCACATCTAGTCTTTATACAAACGAAGGCTTTATTGTGTTTACTGAGGAGCTTATGCGCTAAAGCAATACAGAGTAGTAGGACTGTGTTGTAGCCGCCCAAAAAAATCAAATCTAAAATTGATTCTGTATCTACTATTATAAAAATTCTAAGAATCGACTTAATTTTTAAATTCCAAAAGTGGGTTTAATTGTGCAACATTAGTTTGCTATTTTTAAGGCATTAAAATAGGAATTAAAAATCCAGACAGTCGTTCAAAGGCTTAGTTCTGAAAGTGTTAGTACAGTTTTTTCCTGGTAAAATGTTACTCGCCCAGAGTTAAGTCATTGAATTACAGGCATTGAGTTGAAAAAAAAAACAAAAAACGTTTTTAATAGCACTGACCCATTTCCATTTGGAACGGTACCGAACAAGATTGAATCGGATTGTGATAATCGACTAACTCTTCTTACACTGAATCGATTCTTGAGTTTTAAATAGATACCCAGCCCTACAGAGAAATGGATAATTGCTGACAGAAGTCCAAGGAAAATACGAGGTATAATAGCAAAACATTAAAATGGGATTTTATACAGTTGTATTCAGCACCCTTTCCTCTGATAGTGTTAAAGAGGGTCAGCACACAGCTTCAGCTATTACAGCTACGGACCACTGATGAGGCCTGAAATCTAGTAGTCCAGAATCAACCTCCAGGGTTAACCCTAACCCTAACCACAACGTCATCACTCTATCACCTCAATAACAAGTTAGTCAGATTGATTACTTCATCAGTGTCTTCACAGGTCTACCTAAAAAGTCAGTCAGGCAGCTGCTGCTCATTAGAACCAGATGTTGTGCTACAGCCATAAGGAAATGAAACTGCATGACAAAGGCCAAATGGACCTTCAGCCCTAAGAACTTATCCTACAATGCACTTCAGTTCCAAAAGGAAAAGGAGAATTTCATGGGACATAATCACCTGTATATAAGCATAGGCCCCGCCCACTCTCGTTCTCTAACCCGCCAGTCTTCGCGCTTTGATTAGGTAAACCATTTTCCGGCTGATGAGTTAGGTCCTGGCACAAAGTGGCTAAATGAAAAATGACTTCCGTCAAATAATTCTTCGTCTTCACTCCTGCTTTACATTGGACACAAACCAAAAGGTGCCAAGTAGTCTAAAACCAATCATAATCAGTTTAAGACCAACTAACTTCCAAACTCATCAATACAAGCCTTTGTCTGTGAGCGTACACGCTCATACTGGACAGTGACGTTACTATCAGTTTTTTGTAATTGTTTCTACTTCTTTACATAATTCATCGTTTTACTGTTTTATTTGAAGTAGCTTATTATTCACTCACTCATTACATAGTTGTGTGTTCCTAGCTTTTTGAGCTTATAGATTAAAACACTGACTGAAAAGTTGAATTATTTTGTCAATAAACTCCTGTATTTTAGGAAGTCATTATTATTCCACATACGTGTATAAACTAACTGTTCAAAAAATCTCAGTAACTCGTTCGTTCATCTATTGTTTAATTAGCTAAGCCTTACCAGGCTGTAATTGCATACATTAGCTCAGACTGAACTATTTGGCTATTATTATTTTTCCTGGATCTCAGGTAAGGCCACAAACTCTGTCATTTTGACAATGTCGACAGTGATTAATCCTATTCAGGGATTTCCCCCAAAAAACGTGCTAAGCCAGGTGGGAGAGAAGCCCACGGCGGACCACCTTGTTTTTGTAAAAAATAAATCAATAAAAATAGTCAGGAAGCTTAAAATTATGACTAATATGTGATAAGACTTTTTATTTTAACTTTCTAAATTTAATTTGCCACATTACAAAATATTTAAAATAAGTGTTTTTATTAACAGGGCAATCATTTATAATTACTCATAGCCAAAGCCTTCATATTGTAGCACAAAACAGAAAAGTAGAGCACATCACCCCCATTCTTACAGTGGTTAAAGTCTACTCTGCATCGCCAGACTTAGAGGGGAACACGGAGAAGCAACTTTCAGTTTTTGTGCTCCTTTGATCTGGAACAAACATCCAGAAAACTCCCAAACTGCTGAAACACTGAGCTTCTTTAGATTATCTGTTTAGGTACTACATTAGAAAGTGTGTCAAAAATTAAGAATCAGCATTTATTAATAATACTACTTTCTAGAATAAACTGTTTCATTCCTCCAAACCAAAATAGTTTTAGCTTTTAAATGACAAAGTACTGATCTGGGTCAGAGGTGGGCTGGTGATGAAATTTAGCCCAACAGCTTGGTTCTGAGAGGCCAAGAAGGCCAAATTAATAGAGAATATATTTTGGGGGTGGGGGGTGAGTTAGTACTTTGTTAAAAAAAAAGTAAAAGTTGGGAAGATTAAGCATGCATCAAATGTTGCATGTTGTAAAACATGATGATCATCATCCCCCTTTTCTTTGTGCTTCGGACTCGTTTACCCCACTTCTGATGTATCACATAAAGACCACCGTTGGTTTGTGGCTGTAACGGGACAGAACGTCAACATGCAGCGCACACGTTTGGCCACCAGGGAGAAGCAGGCGGTAGCGCACAAACCCGTTCTGGATGTGAGCTCGGGGGTCCTTGCTGCTGCGCACGCGGATCATAATGATGGAGAAGAGGAAGAAGAAGCAGGCCATGGCGAAGCACATGCGGTACACGGACTTGTAGCCCACGATGATGTCACAATTCACATGGTTCTCCACGCCGGGAATACTGAGGCCGCCCTTACAGAAACCTGGAATCTGACAGAGTCACAGCACCGCCGTGAAAACACGATTAACATCATTCCAAGCACCTCTTTCTAACACTCAACCCCGTGGACCAATCAGATTGCTATTTTCAAGAATTCCCAAATGGCAGTGAATACCTTTTTAAGATGTTCCTCCATGCCTGGAAGAATCATGATGATGGACACCAGCGTTCCCAGCAGCAGCAGGAAGGAGAAAGCCAGGCGGCTGATGGTGGAGTTGTTTGTGGAAGGGCAGCATGACGACAGAAGGCAGGAGGCCGAGCCGCACAGACAGGACGCCTGGGGGAGGAAACAACGGAGATGCTCAATCACGCCAGAGAAACAACGCTAAAATGGCTCAAAGACGAAGAAGAAGAACAGGGATCTGAAAGCACGGGATGTACCGATCCTGATCTCCAGATTGGATCCGGACGATATTTTCAGATTGGTGCAGATTTTTACTAAAGTACCTCCTGGTTACGTTTGATGGTAATTGCGTAATAATTTAAACCTCTGTAGCGGTGCAAACTCTTAAAGGGAACTTTTCTTTTTTTTTTTTGCAAAAACTACATTCAGTTACTCCCCCAGACAAGTTTGGAGCCACTTGGAGTCCTTCAGGAGAAATTTAAATCCAGTCACGATCAGCGTCTATCCATATAATGGGAGTTAATGGGGGCAGAAGATTTGCTGCCATCTGTTTGCTACAAATAAGGTCCAGGTTGAAAAAAAAGACACCTCCCCTCTAATTACCATAAATAAGCAGAGCAGATTAAACACAATTCTAATATTGGCAAACTACAGAAAATATGCTTATCTGTACTTTAAACTGCATGTATATAATGAAGGCATAGAAGTTCAACTTCTGGCATTTATAATAAACAGAAAAACTCATTTTAGCTCCTGCAGCGAGGAAAAGAAGAAACAGCAGATGCTGAACTAAGCTGCTCATGTGATGCATTCAAATGGCGTCAGAGATCTATGCTTAGTTCAGGAGCATAGGATACTTCATCTTATTTAATCTGGCTATTGATTGAAATTTCAAAAATTAATTCAATTTCGATTCTCAAGAGTTAGAACACTATCCAATCTGATCTTTTCCAATTTAATATGGATATGGGTCTGAGCTGTTACCTTAATTACATGAATGTAATTCAATGGCATCAATGGGTGAGTAAAAGGTCACTGGGGGACAGAATTAACCATTTCAGACACAGGCTTCATAATGGCTCTCTGGACTTTTCCTTCTGATTTTAACTGTAAAAAGGCCAAACAATGTTCAAGAATAAATTGAGTTTTGCACATGTGAATGGATTTGGTTCGATTATTTTAGAATCGATTCAGAATCAATGTTTTCAACACAACACTACAGTTTATAGTAAAAAAAAAAACAACAATAACAATAATACCGAAACTTATAAACTTAGAACATTGTAGGCTTTCTAACACTGGGATTTACTCAAAACTACAGAGAAAAGTTGATCCAATGACAGTAGGGGGAAGCATTGTGCACCAGCAAATATGGAAACATTTTAATTATAATATAATTATAATGTAAGTATAAATGTCTAACTTTTGTCTACAATATTAAACTGAAGCTGATCTTTAGTTCTCTGTAAGATTTTGATTTCATGGGATTTAGAACAATAACGGTAATGCTTATTAATTAAATTAGTTTTACAAAAAGTTACGTTGAGTTACATGCTAAAAATATATTTCAGTTTTATTAATTTCAATACTTAAGGCAAAATATCGAATCCGGACTCAAAATTGAAGCGGATTTGACATTAAAAGATGGAATTGTGACCAGAGGCCTAAAATATAAAAATAAATCAAATTAAAATGGATTAGCAGAAAAGCTTTCTGCTGCTATTTATGGCTCATAAATGAAATTAAAAACAAATAATCCAAACTGCCTTTTAATTTTCCAGTTCAGCATTGCTCACTTTGAAACCGAATTGAAATGATTTAATTTTTAAATAACTACCCAGCAAAAATTCTTACATTTCATTAGAAATGTCAAACTTGTTAAAATGCGTTTGCAGAAATGCTTTTTCATTTCGGACTACACATGCATTTTAACAGTAGTTTTATTATGAGTTGAAAATAGTAGCTAAATTTTGAAAATGAAAAAGCATTTTTGCTAGTCATCCATTTGAATTTGATTTATTTTACATACATGCTCCCATACATCAAAACCAACTAAGATGATTACTAATAAGTCCAGAAGATTATGCTTTTCAGGTTTTTTTAACCTGTAGTTTTATTTCATATTGGTCTGCATTATGATTTGTAACATGGCTGAACACTCACAACTAGACCATCATGTGACTCTTTTGGTCCAGCTAGATGATGGTTTCATGGTATTTACAGAATTATCTACAACACAGCCTGCTTTTTTCTACAACTGTCATGAGTCATATTGCTGTTAAAAAAAAACACACACTCAATTTCTGCTCTTAGACTCACTTTACTATACACATTTTTTTACCATCATGATTTTGGAGAAAATATAAATAAATGTCTTCATTCCCTGTTAGTTTTTAAAGTACCCATTGCACAAACTATAGTCTATTTGGCTTTTTCTTTTCTCCACAGATCAACACGAGTACCTTAATATGAACTCCTTAAAAGGGAACTTTGTTGTTTTTCAACCTGGACCTTATTTATAGCATGTATTACGTTTGCCTACTGACAAGTTTGGAGCCACTTTGAGTCCTTCAGAAGAAGTTTCTATCCAGTCAGCGGATGCAACAATGCCACATTTTCAAACCGCTACGATACCAATATTTGGATCAGGGTACTTTCCGGTACTGAGTACCAATGCCAGTACTTCTATGACACAAATTCTTTTAGTAAAATGGAAGACCAGTGTTGTTTTATTTTCTGATTGTTACAACAAATGATGGTGATATGAAAAAAAAAAACATTTATTGATAAAAAAAATGACAGCAAAAGTAACATTTCAAGTGGGAAATTAAACATTTTAAGTGAAATTATTGACGCTTCCACATTTTAAATATCCGTTCATTGAATCTGTTCTATGAATATCAAATAGTGAGCCAATTTAACTGCTCATGCTAAAAATTACAAACAAATAACAATTTCCACCACACTACTGTCGTTATTCAATGTTCCCTTTTAAACCGCCATGAATGTTATCGTGTGCAAATGATTATTTTGCTTAAGATACAAATGTATTTGCCAACAAAGGAACAGAAACACAATTATATTATTCAATTATATTCATCTCTTTTAGTAGTCGTGGAATGTATGCGCAGATATAAGCCACGGAAGTAGCTTTAGCTTTAGAACTTTTCGTCGTGCCTTAGGCGGCGGCAAGATGGCGGACTGAGCACATGTCACTTCAATAACGCTGCTAATGTTTCCTCTAGTTTGCTTTTTGTACGAGCTTTTACCCATGAACAGTTCATTTCTGGTTGAACCAGTCATGAGCAAAGGACAGAGAAAGCCAGAGAAGACTCAACTCTCCAAAGAAGCTACAGTTATCGGAAAAAACACCGCCTCGAGGGATCACGACTACACCTCGGATATGGAAACCGACAGAAGCGGAGGAGCAAAGCGCTCTCTTGAAGGAACGGGCTCCCCTCAAACTCCTTCCAAAGGAGCTCATGTCCGCAAATTAACCAAGCCAAATGCAACAACAGAAGATGTACTTGAAGCTATTCAAGCTTTGCATGAGCGATTCGACTCCCAAGATAAAAAGATGGAGGACATAAACACAAAACTAACGCAGAACACTGTATGTGCTAAAGCGTTGGAGTTCAACGCAGCCGAAATTAAAGAATGTAAGGAGAAGATTGCCATCATGGATACAGAGATTACTATTCTTAAAAAAGTAGTCTCCAAATTGGAAATGGAGGTGAGGGAATCGGATCGTTATAAACGCAGATGGAACCTAAGGATTAAAGGGTTGAAAGAAACAATGGGAGAAAATATACGACAAGACGTGGTGTCAATCCTTGGGAAGATCGCTCCAGAATGGGCCGAGAGGATGGATGACTATGTGGACACCGTACATCGAATAGGCAAGAAAGAAGATAATCGCACTCGTCAAGTCATCGTACAGTTTTCCAGACGTCACCACAGAGATGGCATCTGGAAACTGACCAAGACGTCCGAAGTCTGTAAGTCTACCGGCATTCGCTTCATGGAGGACATGTCAAAGGAGGATCGTCGGGCGAGAGAGAAACTGTGGCCTCTGATACTTCAAGCAAGGAAGGCGGGTGATCGGGCTTATTACAGAGGTCCCTTCGGGTTCATAAACGGCCGACGCATCTTCGACAACGCTTAAAGGTTGTTTATTATTTCTCGAATTCAATATATGGGTTTTTGGATTTTATTTTTGTTCTAGCAAACTGGAGGATACATGTTTAGCTTTACTAATTCTACTTCTGAGGGACGTTAAATATTTTACAAGCTTCGGTTTTCTTTAAAACCCCTTGTTATCCGGTTGGATACATACAGTTTCACTGTTAAAGTTTTATTTTGTTTCATTTTATGCTTAAAACACCTCTTTCTTTTATTTCTTTGAACACAAGAGGACTAAGGGACAGCATAAAAAGAAAAGCGCTTTTTTTTATTTTGCAAAGGGCAATCGGCACAATGCATTTTTTTGCAGGAGACTCACTCGAATGTCGCGGACGCCACCTACTGGTCCAATCAGTGGGGAGAAAAGATTTGGTTCAGTCATGGCTCAACCCGCTCAGGAGGTGTAGCCATTGCTTTTAATAGATGTCCTGGAAAGGTTGTTGACTCCAAGTTTGATGTTTACGGTCATTGGATCACAATTCTGTTAAATGTTGACGGTTTATTTGTCATATTGTGTAATGTTTATGGATATGCTAACAACACGGAAAACAAAGCTTTGCTGTTTAAAGTAGCTCAAGTTATCTCTGAATATAAAGACACTTTCAATACAAATTTCATAATAGTAGGTGGAGACTTCAATTTAGCACCAGATGATCAGCTTGACAGAAGTCCTTCAAGAGATTCCAATGAAAATTTAAATCCTACTTTGTCTGAATTTATTAATACAAATAATTTCATAGATATATGGAGATATAGAAATCCTAATATTCGCCAGTTTACTTGGATCAAACCAAATGGTAGTATAAAATCTAGAATTGATTTATGGTTAATAACCCCGGATGTAGCTAGACACACCTCACAAACGTCTATCTCCTCTGCTCCTCTAACAGACCATTGCATAATCTCTCTTAAAACAACGCCTACTAATGCATTTAAATTTAAAAAAGATTATTGGAAATTTAATGAGGATTTACTAAACAATCAGGAATATGTCAGGCTAATAAAAGATTTGATAAAGAAAATTAAAAATGATAACTCCATTGGGTGTACTAGTAAAAGATGGGAATTTTTTAAATTCAAGGCTAGAGAGCTCTCCATTACAATTAGCAAACAGGAAAGTAGACTACAAAGAGAATACGAGACTCACTTGATGCAAAAAATAAACAATTTATGTATGAAATCTAGGATGTCCGAAGCAGATAGGGGGGAACTTATAACACTCCAAAATCATTTATATAGATTTTACCGCAAGAGAGCACAAGGAGCATATATTAGATCCAGAGCTAAATGGATAGAACATGGAGAAAAAAACACGGCTTACTTTGCTAATTTAGAAAAGAGAAGGCAGGAAAATAAGAGTATTAATTCGATATTTATTGATGATGTGGAATTTAGTGATCACAAAATTATCTCTGAAGAAATTTATAAATTTTATTCCAATTTGTACTTATCTGCATATGACCCTATCAAAGCCAACTCTTTCATAGAAATAATCCAACAATTTATTCCAAAAATAGATTTAAGGTTTAAGGAGGACTGTGAGGCTGACATTAGACTGGAGGAATTAGATATGGCAATAAAAAAAATAGCAACCGGTAAAGCACCAGGTCAAGATGGGTTAACAATCTCATTTTATAAATTATTTTGGGAAGATTTAAAACCTTTCTTTCTGGAAACTATCAAAAATATTATTTCAATTAATTCTCTAACTTCTACAATGAAACAATGTCTTATTATCTTAATCCCAAAACCTGCAAAAGATAAGAGATTTCTTGAAAACCTTCGTCCAATTACATTACTTAATACAGATTATAAGATTTTCACACATGTGATAGCAAACAGACTGAAAAATGACATATCCCAAATTATTAGTGATACTCAATCAGGCTTTTTAAGAGATAGATCCATTCATAATAATATAAGACTAATCTTAGATTTATTGGACTACGAACATCTGGTAGAGGATAATGGAATTATTTTGTTCTTAGACTTTTATAAAGCATTTGACACGGTTGAACACTCTTTTATTTTAAAAGCCTTAAAATGTTTCGGTTTCGGAGAAAAGTTTGTGAAAATCATTCAGATGATTTATACAGACATCAATAGTTCAGTTTCTTTGCCTGCAGGAACAACAAAACGTTTTAAAATTGAAAGAGGTATTCGTCAAGGATGTCCTGTTTCACCTCTGTTATTTATCATGGTAGCAGAATTATTAGCAATTTTTATAAAAAATAACAAAAAAATTCAACCTTTAAACGTATCGGGGAATTTGTTAGTAATTACTCAATTAGCAGATGATACGGCTTTGTTTTTAAAGAACAAATATCAGATTACTGGTGCTCTACAGGATCTAAAAAGATTCTCTGTTGCATCTGGACTACATTTGAACATGAAAAAATGCGAAATTTTATCTATCCATGACTATCCTCCTGATACTGTTTGCGGTATTCCAATCAAATCAGAAGTAAAATATTTAGGAATTAATATCTCAAAAAATAAAGAAATAAGGGAGTTATCTAATTTTGAAAATATAATTAAGAAGAATAAGGTAATTTTGAATAGTTGGCTTCAAAGAGATATTTCGATCTTCGGACGTATTCTACTTACAAAAATGGAAAGCTTATCCCGTGTAATCTACCCTACCTTTTCATTGTACATTTCAGACAAAGCAATCAAGAAATTGAATCAAGACAATTTTAACTTTGTTTGGAAAAATAGGTATCATTATATTAGAAGAGTGGATATAGTCAAATCTTTAGAAGAAGGAGGCTTAAATATGATTGATTTTGACGCCATGAATGGTTGTATAAAACTTAGATGGCTACAGAAGTTCATAAAAAGCTATGAAAGTTTTTGGTTTAATATCCCATTTAAGATTTTCAATGACTTTGGTGGAATCTCATTTTTATTGAGATGTGATTTTGAAATTGGTAAACTTCCAGCAAAACTTTCAGATTTTCACAGACAAGTATTACATTATTGGAAACTTATTTTTAAGCATAATTTTTCTCCTCACTCTGTTCCTATTTGGAACAACAGATGCATTCTACTCAACAAGAAATCATTTTTCTTCAGAGATTGGTATGAAAAAGGTATTTGGTCTATTTTACACCTGATGGAAAATGATGGAAATTTCTTAACATATAACTTGTTTATTGAAAAATACTCTTTAAATTGTACTAAAGCAAAATTTATCAGAGTGTTAAAAGCAATCCCTGATGGTATGATATCAATAATTAAAGGCATGTTAACATATCAACAAACTATTCCAACTGAACCTGGTTTAATTATAAATGGATGTAATTTTAATGATAAAAAATGCAATAACAAATTCATAAGAAGTACTATGACCCTAATTCTTTTTCCATCAACTCTAAAAAGAAAATATTTATTTTGTAATTACGATAATACTAGGTTAATGAAAATTAGAACTCATTATCTTAGTTTTCCAATTCCACAAAAGGTTAAAGAAATCCATTTTAAAATAATGTATAACATTTATCCATGTAACGAGTTTTTGCATAAGAAATTTAACATGGACAACAACTCATGTTCATTTTGTAACTCGGAAATTGAAACACTAGAACACCTTTTCTTTTTGTGTATTAAGACAAATATTTTTTGGAAAGACTTTCAGAATTGGATTCGGGAAAAAAACATCCCACCTTTAAGCTTTGAAACAATTAAAGTTGGTGTAATTCAGGAAGATCAATTTAGTTTTGGTATAAATAACTTAATTCTATTAGCTAAATTCTTTATTCATAAATCCCGCTTCCAAAAAATTATTCCCACCATAAAAAATGTTATTAACGAAATAAATATATTAAAGGATGCATTAAAGTTATGTAACAACAAAAAAGCCCAGCAATTGTTTATGTATTTAGATAATATTTAAAAGTACTTCTGTCCCATACAAAAAAAACCAAAAACTAAAAGGTATATTATACTTAATTCTCCCCGTTATTATATATTTATTTATTTATTTATTTTTTCTGTTCTAACCTTTGTGCTCAGATTCTATAATGTTTCTACTGTATTATTGTACTATTTTTGCCTTGTAATACTGTAAATATAAATAAAGTTCATAAAAAAAAAAAAAAAAAATTTCGTCGTGCCCTGGGAGTTTTTGTACTTTACGTAACCATAACAATGGCGTCATGAGGCAAACAAAACACGGAAATGATGCTGCGATAATTTAACCGTTTAGCTAGCCACTCATAAAGACGCCCGATTATTATGTTAACAGTAAATAAAAGGTAAAGTACGACACAAAGAGCAACAAAATGTATAACCTAACTTCGGAATCCCAACAAGTTTCCGCAAAACTTTAACTAGAGTTGTTAATTAAATCACAGTTAATATAGGTCAAGCTCAAATAAACGACTTAAACACAATTTTAACTCGGTAAACGTCCGTTTCCGCAACAGAATTACTTTAACATGCCATGCGCTATTTTTTTCCCCTTTGGTGGCGTAGTTTCTAATGAAGCTGGGTAGCTTTCCATACAAGGTGGCTTAACAATCCAGAAAACTTTGCTAATTGGTCATAAATTAGCCGAAACTGAATTCTTTCTATTCTACAAGGAAAGTAGCATTAGTACTTACACAGCTGGCGAGTGAACCAAGAGCCAAACAAGCTCCCATCGCGGTTTATTTCTCCGCTTGGTCAAAAACCGAACACCTCGAAAAGTTCAGGAAGAAACTGAAAGGAAATGGCAACATCAAGTGAGTGTAAACTAGCAAACGGAAATCCGTCAGTCTCTTTCAAAGTAAAGGCGCCTTGATCGGTGTTACAGGACTGAAACTCTCCCGCCACTTAAAGCTCGTCGGTTACGGTTCGATGTTTTATTTTGTTACTCATTCAATTTCCTTTCGTGTTCGGTTACATTGGTACAAATCTCAGCCCACGAGTTCCCTGCACTGGGTGCCACTGCTAACAAAAACCTTTTGATTACCTCATTAGACGCCCTATGTCCGTATTTGTGAAACATGTAAACAATTTTCTTTGTCGAATTAACGAAGCACGGTCGCATGTTTCGAAATAATAATTATTAGCCTCGCCTCCAGTCATATACTGAGCCTTCTAGAGAAGTGGTTCTCAACCTTTCTGGCGTCCTGGAACCACCCACCCCTTGCATATTTTGAATCAACCCTGAGCCCTAATACTCCATCCTAAATATGCACTTTCAGTTGTAAGTTCCAAAAAAAAAACCATAAATCTGCAGTAGCTCCTTGGCATGTTTAGACAGTTTCCAGAAAAAAATATAACATAACAGGATTATATATGCAGCAGCTTCTGAATATTATGAAACAAAATAGTGAATACTCAACTCTGATTGGCTGGAGGGTGTACATTAAAATGTGATAATGTAAACCTTGGAAAGGCATCCCGTCAACTTGCCTGATGATAGTTCTAAATTCTTGCGCTGCCTCAAATGGCAACGGAGACAGTTGACTCGTCGCAACGTTTTGCATCATCCTCTGGACACACACAAGCAGTAAGTAGTGCACTGGCCTTCTGAAATGATCGTTTTTATCATGTAGCATAAGGTATTGCAATCATGTCACTTCCCATCACTGATAAACCGCGTGGTTCGGCTCGCTTATGGGCATGTTGCTTGGCAACACCTTTATACGGGAGATATTAAATAGTGTGCTCAACTTATAACAAAAAACTCCCGATTTTAACTGTAAAACATATTAAAGTATTATTCATTGATTAAATATTTCTTTCTTTCGTAAGTGACCATGGTATAAGCGGGATAATGCCCTTCGAGGTGTCCATTATCAGAAAATAATGGACTTCGCGGAGCGGAGGACGGTTCATGCATCCGCGTCGGCCATTATTTTCTGATAATATATATATATGTATTTCGAAGATCAACATCTTGCCGGAGGTCACCCTCTCCCAGCTCCAAGACTGCTTCTCAACCACAGGTTGGTGTATTTTGAAAGCCGGGATCTTGAGGTATATATTCAGACTGTCCTATTGTACATCTTACCAGAAGAAGAGCACCAGAGCTTCTAAGGTAGCATTCAAAAAGAAAATCGAGAGATACATCATAGATAGCAACCCCCGTCAAGTCAGGACATGGATCACAGAACATCACAAACAACAAGGGCCACATCACACTCCGTGGATGCTAAAACGGCGGAGAAATTAAATAGCTTCTTTGCCCAGTTTGATGTGTATGGACACCCACCCCCACCCGCCCAGCCTTCACCAACACTTCGTTAACGCTCCAGGAATATGAGGTGAGGAAGGTAATGAGGGACGTGAACCCAAGGAAAGCTGCCGGACCCAATGGAGTATCAGGCAGAATACTCAAGGCCTTTGCAGACCAACTCTCTGGGATTCTCACTAAGCTCTTCAACATCTCCCTGTCCGTAGCCATTGTCCCATCCTGCTGGAAGTCTGCCACCACCATCCCAGTTCCAAAAACAAAAGCCTGAACAACTTTAGGCCCATTGCACTAACATTTGTGGCAATGAAGTGCCTAGGAAGGCTGGTTGCCCAGCACATTCAGGGCTTTCTCCCTCCATCATTTGTACTTGGATTAAATACTTCCTCTCCAACAGACCACAACAAGTGAGACTCGGCCACCATCTCTCCCCCCACTCACACTCAGCATTGGCTTCCCCAAAGGCAGAATGTTGAGCCCACTCCTGTATACACTATACAGACTGCTCTCCTTCCCGCCCCTCCAACCTCATCATAAAATTTGCTGATGAAACCACTGTGGTTGGTCTCATTTCAGGTGGCGATGAGTCTGAGTACAGAGCTGAGGTCACAAAACTCTCAGCATGGTGCTCATCCAACAAGCTTCTTCTCAACACTTCAAAAGCGAAGGAGATCATCATAGACTTCAGACGCAAGTGCAATACACTAGCCCCACTCCACCTGAACGGCGACTGCGTGGAAAGGGTCTTCATTTAAAAATCCTGGGAGTCCACATCTCCGAAAATCTCACCTGGTCCATCAACACAAAAGCAATAACGAAAAAGGCCAGACAGCGACTACATTTCCTGAGAATTCTCAGGAAAAATCATCTTGAACAGAAGCTGTTGGTGTCCTTCTACCAGTCCATGATTGAAAGCACACTCACCTTCGGCATCACTGCTTGGTATACAGCGGCAGACAGGTAGGCTTTGCAGAGGATCATATGCACAGCCCAAAAGACCATAGGCTGCCCTCTGCCTTCCCTGGAAGAGCTCGCCGACTCTTTGCGCCTCAATATGTCCAGATCCATTCTAAAGGACTCTGCCGACCTCACCCAGCACCTGCTCAACCTGCTCCCCTCCAGCACGCGTTTTAGGGCAATAAATGCACGCATTGCCAGACTAACCAACGGTTTCTTCCCCTGGGCCATATATTCACTATACCAAAATAAGAACCCTCTGCAAACTGTGGCTACCCCTCCCTTGCCATGATCAACCACTAACACCTCTGGACAATATTGCATTTTCTTGCACCTTTGCTCTAGGCACTTTTCTGTCTTGCTACTAGACATCTTACACATCTTACACATGTGTGCTGGAGGGTGTTTTGTTTAGTCTGGGAGGGTTTGGAGGGTATTTCTGTGTGTAAATGCTATACTATGTTGGGGGGCTGAGCGGATGAGAGGGGGGCCGAGGAGAAAAGTGAGAGTGGAACTTTTATGGGATGTCTTTCTGTATGTTCACTTATTTATTTATGAATTATCTATTGCACTTTTTTTAAGTACTGAACAAGAGTGGCAACTTGAAATTTGTTGTGTTGATACTCTGTATTTTATGCACTGACAAATAAAGCTTCAATTCAATATATTAACAACACACTTTTTACAGTATTTTTCAGAAATGTGTATGTAACTTTATGCTGTTACATATTTCTACAAAGTACTGTTTAAAAATCTGTTTTATAACATATATATTTATGAAAACTACTGTATAAGTATATAGCAGCTTTCAGAAACATGTATGAAACAGTTTTTTATACAGTAGTTTAACAAAACAGAATTGTCACTTGAATGTGATGTATAAGTGTTAGTGAGACGCTTGCACTTGTTTCCCACTCATGAGTTTCTGTAACAAAGTTGAATAGTGGCATCAGCTGTAATTCTGTAATTCCTCTATCCAGTTGAAGTCTGTTTCTCTGGTCTTTATATGTGTCTGAGCTTATTAATTATGACCTGATTAGAGTGTGACACCCGGTGTCTTTAATATTGAACATTTTCACACTATTCTAATTTTCTGAAATACTTTCATTAATTGTTAGTTGTGAAACACTCTTCGAGCGGGCACGACGGACTATGTATTTACGTTTAACCTATCCACCACACCTTAAAAGTAAAGCCATAAAGATTGTTTTAAGATTTTAAAAGGTTTGAAATGATCAATTCTAACTTAAAATGTACTAAATCAGCTGAAACCTGATTCTGTTTTGTCTGTATACTGTTGAGTAGTGGGGTCATTCCAAGCACAAAGGCTCCAGGATAGCCTACATTACTGACACTTGAGTTATAGTCTATATTCAGATGCCATGCCAAGCTCGCCAGCCAAAACAACAAAACATCAAACTGACCATGTCTCAGTTGGTAAACCATCAAAAAGTGGAGCAAAGCAGACACCACTTTAGTGAGTTTTCCCGCGTCATGGGATACAATTTTTGACGGGCATAACTATCTCGGCACAATACGGTACTGTATAACATAATCAAGCTAGTTCAGTGTCCGTATTTAGTCCTGTTGCATTTGTAAGGCCGGGAATATGCTTGCTTTTTAACCCTGCGTAATGTTGCATTGACACAAGCGCTCTACAATCCCCCCGGTGGTGAGGCTCATATTGTGGCGTGCGGACGCGTTGCGTTAATTTCAGAGGACGTACACAAACAACGCTTAAAAGAAACACAAGCTACGTTAGGCAGCCATTATAAACACGCGTACGAGTGATTTAAAGCAAGTATGTTCCCGGCCTTACATGTCATTCACACCGGCTGCGCACACAAAACTGAAAAGTTGTAACTATTTTGACCTAAACTGAGCAACAGTTTGATAGAAAAGATCTTTCACAGCAGTGTGGGGAAGGAAATGTTCCCTGACCTGTCTTGTTCTTCTCTGAGGGAGCAGGAGGAACCGGGGAGGTGCGCTGTAAATGAGGGAAACAACATGGTCTGGTTGAGAGGCTGGCTCAGCTCTGCGGCTCACACTGGGTGCCTCCGTTCCCCTAGTGTGAATCAGGGGTTAACACGCTTTGTACAGCAGTACAGCTCTGGCGGCTGTCAACTCTGGCAGCCCAGTTTCTTTTCCTTGCTTCTTCTGATAGCGCCTTTTTAGGTGGATCTGCCACGGCTCAAGTCTTTAAACAGCAAGTTTGCTTATTTCATTAGGTAGCGCGTAGTGTACTGCCATAAAGTGAAACTCAGTCAGTACACCGCTGCTTTAACGTTCTATAGTGTGGTTATCAGCCGCACTATAGAACTTTTCACCTGACCTGGCTCATCTGCACTCATGGTGCGTTCTATTTACCTCTGAAGTCAGAACTCGGAGCTGGCTTTCACGTCACGCCTGAGTAATGGTGCGATCCGGTTAACTCTTCCAGGTTTGAAAGTGGGAAATTTCCCAGTTGTCTTGCGTAACTTTAACAAGACAGACCCCCCTAAGCTTGGAATATTTGAGCTCCAACTCTGAGCTCTTGATAGTAGACGGAGTAGAGTGGCCAACTTGGAGAAAAAAGATGTCTGCGTCTGTAGTTTAGATGTATTTTTTTTGTATTTGTACTATGTTGGTCATTTCAATATTATTTCTAAATGGTCCTATACACTTGACTATATTGCTGCTTTAATCCGGTCAGCAATTTATATATTTCCCGGTGTTGCTGTGCGTGCAATACAATGTAAAGCTTTGTTTTTCATGCTGGTCTGCTAAAGATGCTATGTCATTGGGCTGGGCGATATGAGCTAAAATTAATATAACGCTATATTGCTCATTTCACCTCGATAATGGGGAGTAGACGATAACAATGACCACATCAACCCCCCATCTTTTTCTTTTTTAATCGTGTCCTTTTCTTTATTAAATGTGAGGTATGCCCCATTTCCACTAGTGCCAGTACGGTACAGAATGGAACGGGTAGGTTGTGTTTCCATTACCATCTCAAAAGAACTTTAGTGGGTGAGGACATGGGCAGGCGAGATTTTGATTATGTCAATCTAGCCATCTTGTTTTACAAGGATACTTTGCAGATTCTTTTTAGTTGGACATTAAATTCAAATCAAATCAAATGTTATTTATAAAGCGCTTTTCATACAAAAAATGTAGCTCAAAGATCTTTACAGATTAAAATGACCCCACATAACCTACATTCCCATCCCTTTCCCACGATTGTAAAAACAAAATGACAATTATTCCCCCTTCCCAAACCCCATTTTCCAAACACACACATACACAGTGGCACACATCCACAAACAAACACATGTACACACAGACACCTTCCCAAAACCCGTAAAACCGTAGGTAGAGCTCAGATGGGTCAGGTGACTAATGACATGCCATCAGGGGAGCCATCTACCTCGACTGTAGCAGATCCATGGAAGCAGCCGAGGCACCGATCAGGGCGCCCAGGGATGGATGGCGGAAACCCCCAACATCCCCAGGCACTACCCGAGGAGCGCCCAGGCTGCCACCGCCCACCGCCCTTCAGCAGAGGGCTCAAGTCAGCTCCAGGACAGGATGATTACAATAAAAGCAGGTTTTTGAAAAAAAAAAAGTATCACTTGCAATTTCTTCTTACGCAAAAAAATGAGGTATGAAAATTTTTTTTAAAATCTGAAATCAAATTTGGTATGAAAAAAATCACAGATTAAATTTTGAAGTCATATCGCCCAGCCCTACCACCTAGTGTTTCTGTAAATATTCATCTTCTATTCTGAACCTTTAATCGTGTAAAATAAGAGGGTTTGGCAGGTCATTGCAGTGGCTCGAACCTGCAATCTAATCCTGATAGTGCTTGATGTGTTAAAGCCTCTTGTTCCTAAGCAGCTAATAGAACATGAGCTGGAGGGCTTTGGCATCCGATTTAAAAACCAACCGCCCAACATTGGCTTCAAGAAGGACAAAGGAGGCGTCAACTTTACTGCTACATGTACACAAAGTGAGGTTGATGGCGAAACCGTTAAGCGCATCCTGGCTGAGTATAAGATCCACAATGCCGACATCGCCCTGGACAGCGACGTCACAGCTGATGACCTCATCGATGTGGTGTAGGGAAATCGGGTCTACATCCCGTGCATTTATGTGCTGAACAAAATCGACCAGATCTCCAGCGAGGAGCTGGACATGATCTACAAGATGCCCCACTGTGCCATTAAAATTGTGTTTTTGGTTTCATTTATTGAAATACAAAACCTAAAACGAACCTAAAAAATATATATATATATATATATATACATATTTAAAAACAAATCAAGAAAAGGTATTTTCTGAAACCAGGAAGAATATCTGTGAACCTCAATGTACTGTGAAAAAGACTTCACTAGTAGTGGGACACCAACTGAATGGGAATCAGCAACACTAACCACTCAGCCAACATGACAACATAGTGGAATGCATGGATTCAATAGTATATATAGTGACAAGAGCGTTGTTTAATAGGTATATAATTCGCGACTCATACTGATTTCTTTTTAATTTTCGTCTAATTGCAGTTAACTGCAGTGTTCTGGTTATTTGAAACTTTAAACTATAGCGTACTCTGAGACAAACACACAACTCCAGACCAATCAGCTGCTACCGCTGCTGCGTAGGAGTGAGAGGGATATCATGTTACCGGACCAATCAGTCCATAGGTGGGCGTTTTGGATCGCATTGGAACGCTTGGAACCAAGGCAGAGGTAGTCCGAAAAAAGGGGTCGGTTTGGGAACAGACGCAATAATAATGGAAACATTCCAAAGCGTCCCATTCTGTACCGTAATGGCACTAGTAGCTTCTTGCTATTGAATGGCTTTTAATTCTTTGATTCCCACTCCTTTCTGTATTTCTTAGAGTCCAGTTTAAACTCATATGTGATCACACAGACCAGATGAGGTGAGGAACTTACAGAGGCCTAGTGAAATCGGTGATTTTAGAGTGCGGTCATTTATTTTAGACAGAAAATATTCTACAAAGGAGCACAGGAACACGCGGCGGCTTCAAGCACAGTATCAAAAACAGCAACTCAGTGGGGTTAGTATCTGCTCCACCTGAACAGGACCTGGGCAGGTGGTGCTGTTGAACTACAACCGCTCTGGTTCGGCAGCAGCTCTGTTGCAGTAGTGACAAACATACGTGTTCCACGTTCGAGTCTGAGTATCCTATAACGCCATAAAAAGTAACTTTATTTGTCGCTAGTAACATTTTTCAGAAAAACAGTCAGTAGATGAGTCTAAACTCTTGCTAAGTATAGCTACACAATAGCTGCGTTAGCAGAGCTTCCCTGCTCTGTCACATGACTGTGTGTAGTCACGTGACTCAAGGCGGAGCTGATTTCTTAAATGGGCAGGAGAACCGCTAAACTAAAACACATGTTTTCATTTTTTTAACACACCAAATTTACTGGCACGGGCAAATTGACGTTTGTAACAGTCATAAATTGCGGTATTGGTACATTTTCGCTACACCACCAAGCCCGACTATGTCGGTAACAATAACAATGGGGAGCCTAAATCCCCTCCCCTTCAGTCGGAAGTCAATGGAGTGATACAAGTTATTTTCTGCTCCGCTTTGTCTTACGTCCTAAATCAAACACATGTTGTACCTCAGTTTAAATGATAACTAATTATCTACATTTCAACTGTTTGTCAAGTGATTTGGATTGTATTTGATTTTTAAAATTCGCTATTAAAATGCCTAGAAATCAGAAGTCGCATATATGACGTCACCCTGCTAACGGGAGCTAACACTAGCCATAGCACGTAAAACACTCACCAATAGCTTAGAGCTTCTCCTCCATGCTGGCTCTCACTCCACCGACTCCTTTACCCTAAGCATAGCTGCCACTCTCTACATGGTCCGATTTATAGAGGTTTTGTCGGTGTTTTATGCTAATTCCTTCGTCCTTGAGGCTACGGCCCATTGTCTCTTTCTTCTTCTGCAGTTGTAGTCCGCTTTGTGTTTTTGCACAAAACCTAAAGTATCGTTTGCCACCGGTGGAAAATCAGCGTTTTTCTCTGCATCAAAATTTATCTTTAATATTCATGGACCTCATATGTTCCATCCATAGCACATTTCAACCTGGATCAAAAAATAACTTTTATCGCTCTATTGACTCTCAATCATTTTCTTTGGCAGTAGGGGACCCTTGGACCGGAAGTAGAAGGCGGTGACTTAGGCTCCCCATGACTAGCCCTGCTGCTGCCCTGATGGCGTCCATGTTCTTTCCGACTCGGCGGCCACAACGACAAACTGGAACACTACAACTAAGGGGAATAAACGTCACGTTCTCGCGTACAGCGACTCAGACATGGGAGTGTCTGAGATAAATGGATAGCAGCATGAGCAGCGTTCCAGTAACGTCGTCGGATAAATCGTGATTACAATATGGTGACGCCGTGGTAGCCATAGTTTTCAGCTTTACTTTCCATATGCAAACACCCATTTTATTTTGTTAAGATCAGAGTTTTAGGATCTACATGTAAGATGGATTTTAGACGCATTCTTACAAGTGTGTCTCGTAAAATAAACATTCTTTCACCACAGCTACTATATTTAATATGAGGAGCGGCCATATTGAAAGTCAAAGTTGGAGCAAAAAAACAAAAACAAAAAAATACTCTGACTTTCTGAGTGGGAAGTGCAACTTTAGATGGCATCACTGTTGATTTTTCCAACTCGGAAATCAGGATTTTCGAGTTCAACTATAACGCACCATCAGTCCAATGTCCTTTTAATTGTGGTGCTTAAGCGTGTTTGTGCATGAGAGTTGATTTGGGGGTAGGGGGATATAACTATTATCTTGCTTTTAAATGTGTGGGAGGAGGGAATATGGTTTATGTGGGGTCATTTTAATATCTAACACACATTGAGATTACAATTCTAGCATTTAAAGCGCTTTATAAATAAAATTTGATAAGGGAAAGAAACTCCGCTTTAACAGAAAGTACCCTCCGGTAGAACCTGGCTCAGTAGTGGTCATCAACCAAGACCGAGTGGGGGTTTGAGCAAACAGAGCAGAGACAAAGATAGAACATAAAGGTCTGATGTAGGAGTACTTTCTATGTGAAAGAAAGTAAAAAAAGTTGATAACAAAACATGGAGGATGTTCAGTGACTGAGAGCATCTTCTCAGTCGATGACCCCCCCCCAAACAAGGCATCTAAACAGGATAAAGACCAGGTTTAGCTTCAGTACACATCCCTCATAGTTATAAAGCAACAACTGCATTAGTGTAATGGTGTTGCTGTAGGCTATACACTGCAATTTGATATATTTAAAGGCAACGTGTGCATTGTTATTTAATATGAACGTGACTGCCTCTCTAACAAAGCAGGCGGCCTCGGCACGACCCCCCTAAAATGTTGGTCTAGATCCGCCACTGCGCATCAGAAGACACAATTTAACACTTCCACCCTATTTATGTCCGTTGCTTTTATTTTGAAGACCTTTCCCCTTTCCTCGTGTCCGCGCAGCGAGCGCGAGCATCTAGAAGCTCCTGTGCTGCTAAGCGCGCGGTTGAGCGCTTGAGCGTCAGTCAGGCGCTTTCTTTACACCGCCCGCAGGCCCACCAGAGGCAGAGAAGGCTTTCTGAGCCGCTCCAATGTGCCATACTGGACGGACTCGCTGAGACGGCGCACCTTTTCATATTCTCCTCTTCCCTCGCCCTCCGTGTGATGCTGAAGATGGTGGCAGGCGGCTAATTCCAACTTCGGCCGGCTTTGTTTTTCCTTCTGCGAAGCGCACTTCGTCGGTGAGTGTTGGCGTCTCTCGCGCACGTATACACGGTCACCTGGGCCGCTCCACAGGTAGGACGAGCTGGTCTCAGCCAGAGAAGCAGCCACCGCCGTTACGTTCATTTACAGAAACGTAGGGTGGAACCAGCGACTTGGAGCTGTTATCCACTCTGAAAGTGGCGTAATTTATTAAAACTAAACAATCGAAGAACTTCACATTTTTAGAGGTGTGGGTCGAAATGTCAACTGTACCGACTAACCTGTCACCTTGATAGGAGCTACTATTGTGTGCCTCAGCTGTTCCCATTAAAATGTCACCCGGCGTCCAACAGAGAGAGCCCTGGGGCAGTTGGATTATCTGCTTTGGTTTATTTACATGTGTGCTGCCCGTGACCTTCATCACACACAGAAGAAGATAAATAAAAATCAAACAAATCATATCATAATTGATTTTTCTCAATAGGAAAATACTGCTAGAGTACGGCTTGAATATAAGAGAGTTGCAGCTGCGAAAATAATTTGGCCAACAACTTGCACCATGTTGGAATGTAAAGAAAATTAGATGCTCTAAATCAAACTGACTGCTCTCATATGAGGTCGTCATCGCTTTATTCTCTATGGTTTGGTCTTCATGTTCTCATCCCCGGCTCAGCAGCCATGCACACTGTGCAGAGAGCCTAAAACGAGCCTGAGTCTTTCTGCTTTGGTGCATGTGGAGCTAAAAATATTCCCCTTAGAATTTTTGCACCCAGTCAGGCTGTCTGCCTTTGTCTTGTCTCCTTGCCTGAGCTGCTTAGCGGATCACTAGTTGTGCAATGCCAGGTGTAGAGGGATGAACTCGGGGTTGCCCTTCCAGAATTTAATATTCATTTTAGCTCCTGGGCAATTGGTTTAAATTTCGTGCTTTGAGTCTTTGTTAACTGATTCTGGAGAAAGTTGTAAAAAAAAAAAAAAAACCCAAATTCAGAGATTCTGAACCCAGAGATTCTGCTAAGATGTGTAAAACTGTATTTTAGGAGCATCACCGTTCTTATGGTAGCCCAGAAGGCAAAAAAATAAAAAATGCAAAAGTCACAACAGAAGGTATGCTGAGACAGAAGGTATGCTAGTAAGTTTGTCATGAGTTCCATTAAAAAAAAAAATCTTTATAATCTAAGTTTGATTTTATCATAAATTCCAATATAGCCTCAGATCTGTTGTAGCCTTTTGGATTTTTTCACACATTTTTTTTGTTCTCCTGCCTGAGGCACCAAACAATCCGTCAAAAATAAACAGTTGATTACACTAAAAAGTACAATATGAATTTTAATCTAATGCAGAATAAAAATAAATCACAGAACCAAATAACATTGCACAATATGAAAATTCTCAATAAAGTGTTCAACACACGGCACTCACTTTTTACGAGACCAGTTTTTAATCACGCTTGGTAAACACAAGTATTTATTTTTTGTTGATACCCATTAAATACCTGGTGTTTAGTTAGACTCCACTGTTAATTGCAAAATGCACAAATTTTGATCTTTTTTTTCTTTCCATATTGCCAGCAGATGATAACCAGCCCACTTTTCACAGTTCTGATTATAAACAGGCTGTTGCTTCTTCAAAAGTAGCTGTAGAAGCCTTTCTTGCATTATTTTGGTGTGGAGTACTTTAGATGATTTGTTCATTTATTACTTATCTCTCGATGTAAAAAGCAACATTTGTGGATATAGTTTGTATTAGGGCTGCACGATTATGACCAAAATAATAATCACGATTATTTTGATCAATATTGTAATCACAATTATTAATCACAATCATTCATCCAGTCCTGTAAAATATCTATTTTTGTCGCACCAATTATAAACGTACAATGTTGCAACATTTGTTTGCGAAAAATAAAACTTTAGATTAGAATAGATGATAAAAATGCAAAAAAACAAAAACAAACTCCAATATATATATATATATATATATATATATATAGATAGATAGTACAATCTAAATATGTTATTGCAGAGTGCAATCTCAAAGTGCAATTTAACAGAAACAATTACAGCTTATACAGAAAAGGCCTTTGACATTCCCTGCATCCAAATTCTTAGTATTTACTATATGCTACTTAGCAACTATTACTCGCCCGTGAATGTAGTAAATGCTGCATAGCAAAAGTTCGCGTAATAGACATGAAATCAGACATACTGCTCCACCATTTTGCATGTCCTTTGACCCATATTTACTGTTCTGTCGACCCAGATGCTTACGTTACGTTCGCCTGTGGTCCCGCCATCCTCTAGCCGTTATTTTGTCTGGTATGACTTAACAACTTAATGCTTAATGAAGCTTTAGCCGTGCGTTTGCCCCCTGTTGGCTCGTAAAATATTGATTGAGTCGATGAGTGATAAAGAACAAATCAGCAGAGCTCGCATTTTGAATGTAAATATCGTTGACGATCAGGTTAATTTAATTGTGGCCACCAAAATCGTGATCACGATCAAAATCCGATTAATTGTGCATCCCTAGTTTGTATCAAACATAAAATTCTATCATATGCTACATAAATAGCATTGATTCTTTGATAAGAGACTGGTCTGCATTACTGGTGTCACTAATGGCTTTGGGCAAAGAATATCTGGGTCTGTCTTGACCAAATCCATAGATATTGTTGGTTCCAAGCAGGTCATTTTGTTGAAAGATTAGACAGTGTTATTCAGTTTATCTATCAGTGGTCATAAATTTATCTGAAGCATGTAAAGTTAGACACACCCATGCAAAGTTCAATTAGACAATTTAAACTTCCTCAAAATGCAGGCAATGCAAGCTGCAGATCTGCTCCTTTCTGTTCTTTAGTGGTGTGACCACCTTTGATGGGCTCCTGCACATCTGAATTGAAGTTGGCTATAACTTGTACCAACAAGCCAGAAAAAAAAAAAATTGCTGTGGTGGAAAGATTTAGTGTAATAAGAAATAATATAAGCTTGTTGTTGTAAGACCGAGACAGGTCAGTATTTTACTCTGATGTGTTACAGTCCTCTTGTATGATCAATTCAAATCATATTAAAACCTCTAAAACGTTTAAAGGAATCTCTCTCGTTTTATTAAGAGTCTAAAATCCTACTACAATTAAGAAAACCTCTTATTAAATTTTTTTAAACATCTATAAGCATTGGTTGAGAAAATGTTTTACTTCTTCTGCTCTGGAAAAACTGAATTATACATTCAGCTTAATGTTTACTGTTAAATGTATGTAATGAAAATATAATTTCGACCTTACTTTTTAAACAGTTCTTCAGTTTGTCTTGTTTTTGGGCAAACACATTTTTTTTATCACCAGAGTAAATACAAAGTGCATTTTTCAATTCCTCATTTATTAAATGAAAACATCAGCCCTGTGTGAATAAGTAATGTCATCTCCTGTTGAATCAGAAATTAATTTTGGTTTACCACATTCAAGTCATTTACAGTGCAATTCCCCACCAAATCAACATTTTTATTGATTTATTTTTGTTGAAAACCTGTGCTGTCTACATGTCTTATCATTTTTGATATTTTAGTATATTTTAATAATAATAATAGTATTATTATTATTAACAATAATAACTATTCTCTTCTAAAAACCACCAGGGGAGTACCCTCTTCAGTTTAAAGATTTACACTGCCCTTGAATTTGAAATGGGCCTTTGCTACCGGCTCAGCCTTTATTGCTAACGTCAGCCATCCTGCTGCTGTCGAGTGTAAAACAAGCCCAGTCTCTGCCATGCCTCCATATTGACCACACCTCTAAACAGGCAAAATGAATAGTTTGGGGTGACCTAGTCAAAGTCCAGATTTAAATTTGACCTTAAAGTGCTTTGAGCTAAAAAAAACCACTTCATGCAATCTAACATATCTTGTTCAGTACATCTTTATTTAAGCAACATGCTTGTTTTTTTCTTGCTTGGTGCCCCATGTGAGACTCTGTTCCACTGGCTGAATATTGCACTATCACTAACAATGTAGGTCCATAACACTTGAAATGTCTTAGACCACAATTCATGCACCCTAAGCTGTCCTTTGCAATGATAATACTGCACACTGATATTGTGGTGATGATATATTCACAATATATTGTGGGGCACTAGTTGCTCATCCATAACCCCTACAAGTACCAGGATCCTGTCGTGTTTTTATTTATAGAGCACCTCTCAGAAATATAAAGAAAAATCCAAAGTGTTTCAAAGAGAGCATAAACATTAAAACATTATTAAAATTTATCACAATTAAAAATAATAACATTTAAATATTCAAAAATATGTCTTCAGCTGCGTTTTTTAAAAATGAGTAAAGACTGAAGATGGCATTGAAAACATGACAAGGAATAAAAGAAAACTTTCAACAAAGCCATTCAAGGTGCTTTGGGTGATCAGTGGATAAGATAAAAGCAGCCATAAACCAACAATAAAGACATAAAACAGACTACACAAAAAATATATATGAAACACGAAAACATTACATTAAAGGAATAGTTCACCGCTCACTGCTTCTATTGACGGAAGTGAGCGTGGAGAGAATTCTTTAGGAGTTAGTGGGAGGACGTAGTGCTCCTCGTATTACTACGCCCCACAATATAGTACCCTTTTTTTAATCCGCTGAGAAAATCGACATGTTACAATTATCTGTTAATATACTTTTTAGTGTAACACTTCATGTAACTATTTAAATAGGGAACACGTGGAAGAGTTTGGTATCTTCTGACGGGAGCTGATTTGGAGCTATACAGTATGTGGAAGAAGCTGCGTTTGTGCTCCGTTTGCACAACAGAGCACACAGACAAAGACCAGACAGGTACATATCAACTAGTCTAAGGTAAGGTAAGAACATATGTCAGTATGTAAAAACAGTGAACTATTCTTTTAAGGTTATATGTGCTTCTCTGGATCAAAACCACACTGCCAACACAGACATTCCCCAGGCAGTGCGCTGTGTTCTGTCACTCTACAGTGAATCATGTGGCTTCCTCTCGCCCTGCGTCCTGCTCTTTCTGGGAAATCAGACCACATTTCACCATGTGTTAACACAAATGAGAACTGACAGACTATGGCCTCGCCTCGCAGGAACCTCCTCAGCAGCACAAGTGAGAGAGCGGCTGGTTGCTCAGCTCTTTATCACCCAACACCTCAACAGTCCCACTCATACTTCCCTCTATGTACAAGGGCCAAAGGTTGCCCCCTGTGTTTAGTAAACAATTTGGTACCCTATCTGTAAATGTAGCTCAATCCTTATTGGCTTTGTTCGTGCGTATCAGCTTATCTTCATCCACTGTCTCATGGCTTAACATTGAACAGCAGAGAAGAGCAGATAGAGTTCAGAGACAGCTAATCATATCTGAGCAGGATATATTGTATATACGTTACTTTTAGACTAAACGTCAGAGACTGGGATAAACTGTTGATCATTAATCTTGAGTAATGGGGGGGAAAATTTCGATGTCTGATTTATTTGCTTTTGTTTTTTGTATACAGCCAATCAGCATGGTTTATGTTGTCTTTATAGCTTTGTGTCGACAGGAACATCTGATGGAGTTAATAGGTTACTAATCTCTTTCAACATAAAGTTCCCTTATATTTCTATCATTTAATGGAACCTCTAGTTAAAAACAACGCCTTAAAAAATGTTCATTGTTTATTCCAGTAGAGCCGTCTCACATAGAAACTTTACCCTATTAAATAAACAAAGCTAAATCAGTTTTGCCATTTATATAGAGTTTTGAAACTGTAATTTATGACTCCCTGTTTCCCAAAAGTATAAATTGGACCTAACCTAGAGGAGAACTTGAATTTTAAAGTCAATGTGTAGTTTGTACTGTTAATCTCTGAAAATATCCCTAAAAACAGAGTTGAAAATCAGTGAAAAGTGTTGGCGGGGGCAGTTGTAGTACGTCATAATCGGTTGTGGTGGGATTCTGCTACGATGCAGCATCGTTTATGTCTGCACTGTTTTGCATCGATTAAATTATTAATTTCAACAGCTCTACTAAACACAGTCTCTTTTAAGTTTGGCAGATGTCTCTGTTGACCTTTAAAAACAGTAAACATCTACACAGAAATAGATTCTCCTGGATTCAGTGTCCAGGTGTGAGATGATGCTCAGAAGTAGGGGTGGGCGATGTGGCAAAAATAGAATGTCACGATTTTTCAATTATATTATCACGATTTCGATTTTATCACAATTTTTTTTAAATGATCACCAACAAAACTTAAATTACACATTAAAGAAGAGAAACATTAAATAAATACCTAAATTCATTCAATTTAGGGATAACTAACACAGCACTAAAATACTTATGTTTTTCTCACACAAGAGATGATAGAAATGCACAGAAAGTTCTGACTGAAACTATGTATATAACCCACTGTATACATACAGTATATCTAAAAATATTTTTCATTTTTCAAATAACGTCATTGAAAAATACATCTAAATCATAAATGTATTCAAATGTATTATTTAAAATTTTAATCTTGAATTTTCTAATAAAACAGAAAGCAAACATGAACTTACTTTAGTTTAAAATTATATTAAGCAAATAGAAAAAAATATAAACTCTTTAGAAATAAAAGAATAACATGTAGTGGCAAATATAGTGCAAGATGTATTTTGCAGTCTATAATACGCCAATTAATAATCCTCATACAACGGGGTAAATGCAGCTTTAACTGGTTCAAATGTTTTTTTACAGAATGCTGATATTATAAACAGGCACACATAAAGCTGCCTAATACAAACGTAAGTGATAACAATGTAGTGTAAAGTGATTTGTTTAGAGCAGGGAAAGAGCGGAGGCTTTTCTTCGCACACGGAGCCAGAAATAAAGCAGCAGAACTGTGCCCGGCATGACGGGGGCCGTTTCCGGCCCTACACCGTCCACGGGCTGAGCCTCGATCAGGAGGACTCAGACAGAGTGTTGGTAGCCAGGTCTCCTAGTAGCTAGGAGACAGGTTAATGTTAGTAGCTATGCTGCTTTAGGCTAGGCTGTTGGAGGACATTATTAGGGTCTGTTCCTACTTTCTCTCCTACTTCTCCCCAACTGCATGATGTGCTGTCAATTCAAGCACTAACCTGTTTTCTATTATAGTAGGTGCTCCGGATTAGCCCTGCTTGACGACCCTGACTAAGATGGCATTGCAGTGACGGAAAATTCTCCACGTCCTGCAACAAACTTCTGCATCAGTTCTATTGCTCTTTCTGTGTCTCTGTTATGTATTCTCCAAGCCACAGACGGTCGCGGCAGATAACCGCTTGTGCTGAGCCTGGTTCTGCCGGAGGTTTCTTCCTGTTAAAAGGGAGTTTTTCCTTCCCACTGTCGCTCATGCTTGCTCAGTATGAGGGATTGCTGAGAATTCCACGACGCAATCTTCTGTGGTTCTGTAATTTCTACACTAAACATTGTATTGTAATAACTCTTTTTGTAAAGTGCCTTGAGATGACATCTGTTGTGAAATGGCGCTATATAAATAAACTGAATTGAATTGAATTGAATCGGGATAAAACGATCACTCAAAAATGACAGATCGTCACACGTGTAGATGGCTTCACGGTCTTAAATCGTCACATCACACACCCCTACTCAGAAGCTCTAATGGGAATCTTTTTCTGATTGATTTAATTACCGGAACTCTGTGTAAAGGATGAATTGCAATCTGTCAAAATGGCCGATAGCATTCAGATTTTCCCCAGCACCGTTTTACAAAAGAAAACCCCCAGTAAAATAAAGGAAATATTTAGTTGATGTCACCCCTGGTAAGGAGAAAAGTTTGCTCTTTTGAGAAACATGAAAAAAAGACGTTGGCCAGAGAGAATTTAAGGGAAGGATGGTTGAGGAATCGGTGAGACTCTTAAAAAAAACAAAAATGTACCTTCCATCAGTGTTTTATTAACCCTGGTTCTCATGGCTCACTGTCCTGCTGGTTTTAGGTATTTCACCTTCTCCCACACACCTGACCTCAATAATTGGCTGATTAACTGGCTTTTGCAGAACTTGATGGCATGCAGGAGCTAATGCTATCATTTGAATCAGGTGTGCTGGATCAGACATCCAGCTAAAACAGGCAGGGCATTGGGCCCTGAGGACCAGGGTTAAGAAACAGTGTCTTACATCATGAAAAGGACAAAAACATGTAAGTTTCATTGTCGATTTTCTCACATGACTGTCTCTCTGAAGGTGATGGAAGTGAATGTTTTATTCAAAGTCTGCGCTGAAACAGGAAAACGGACCTCCTTGCTCCAGCTTCCACATATTGATTAGATGGAAAGGGATAGCATGTGAAGAGACGTTTTTTGACAAAGGCAAAGTAAAAAAAAACAACAAAAAAAACACGTTTTTCTCTTAAAACTGTGGCTGTACCGCTCCCTGCCCTCTATATACTGTATATCAATGGCTCTGTCTGCCTCTCTGGCCCTGATGCACATGCGCAGCAGTGGGAATCCAGATGAATAATGGCGTAACTCCAGAGAAGCCCAAACGGTCATGGCGTGTAGATAACAGAGCTCTAATGTTTAGGAGCCTTTGATGAAATTGTACGGAAGCATGTTAATCCAAAATCCACAAGGTGAACCTGCTTACCTTGGCAGACCGACTGTGATGCTCCAGCATCTTAACAGGAAGCCCGGTGCGGCTGACTACGATGAGGGACAGTTGCCTCGCTAAGCTAATTAGCCCGTTAGCTGCTAACTTTAACACCAACAGTATGCTGACTGAACATCCTCTTTTACCCGAACATACCGGCTTTGTTTGTTCTGTCATTAATAGATCGAAATAAATGCCTGGATTTTTCTATTTATCTCAGCTTTTCTCTTATGTCACCAACACCTGGATGGTGGCGGGTTCTGATCCGTTCAGACAGCGTAGTGCTGCTACTGTCAGCAAGACATCAAAGAATATTTGTATGGTTGCGGAAATTTTAGGGGAGTGCACATAGCTGGCACATTTATTTCTGTTTATGGGAGCATTCCAAAACCCCATTGGACTCATAGACGCAAAAACTATGAAAAGGTTGAACAAAGTGAGAGTTTATTAAATAGAAATGTTATTAATTACTTCTATTTATATCTGTAACATTAGCAGTACTGATTGTGATTTTATTTCCCTTAGCATGCCATGTGTCTGCTGTGACATAGTTTTTTTATAATAATTTCCTAAATATTGAATAAGCGATAATTTTAACTGTTAGTATCTTAGAAAGCAGGATTCTTACTCGGACCAGTTGTTAAAGATCCCTAATTTTCAGCACGACAATTGAATGGAGATGTAATCTGGGGTGGGGTGAAATTTGGCACAGATCGCGTGGTGCCACCAATGCGACACACCTTAAGTGGTGTGCCCCGACTTCCTTGGGTGTTTCGGCCACTTATCACAAGACACCATCTTCTGGGGTTGGCCCACCACGGGTTGATCAAATCTGGGTGTGTGTAGCACCACATGATCATTTGGCAGCCCATATTGCGTCCCTACGTTTGAGCCACAGCCAGTGACTGCTCTGTTCCGCTTCACTGGCAAGTTCTTTGATTGCCCTCTTTTGGGCCTGCCCTCTGATCCCTTCTTCCTTCAAGAGCCTTGTGGTGGAACTGGCTACAAAACCTCTGCATCCCACCTCCACTGGCCACACCTTCACATTCCAGCCCCGCCCCTCTGCTTCAGCTGCTAAATTGGCATACCGCAGCCACTTCCGCTCGAATGCCTCTTCAATGGCTTCCTCCCATGAGACATTTATCTCAATGATGAAGATAAGCTAGCAGGACTTGGACCAGAGGACAAGGTCTGGGCACAGGTTGGTTTCTGAAATTTTGGGTGGGAAGGTGAGCCTCTGGCTGATGTCTACCCAGATTTTCCAATTCAGGACTGTATTCAGTGAGCCAGAGTCTGGAAGTGATGGCTCGGTCCACTGTTTCTCCCCTTCCCACAAGAAGGTTGTTCTCCATGGGATAGTAGTCTGGGCATTTCGAGGCATGGCGTTGGTGCTTACCCTCTTGTTCTCAGGTTCAGCAGCCAAGCACTTGGTTTTGGTGCCAGGTGTATCTTCCTTGAGTTAGGCTTGTCTTGCAACCCACCAGGATGTGTTTGAGGGTTGCTGGGGCTGCACACAGGGACAGGCTAGGTCCTCTCCATGCCAGAGATTGTATGTTGGTTGGGGAGGGCTGGACATCGTATGTAGCTCTGATGATGAAACTTAGCCTATTAGCCTCCGTGCTCCATATCTCACTCCATGTGATTTTTCTCCTCTCCACACCATGCCACTTCATCCAGCGGCCTTGCTGGGCTTGTGAGACAGCCTTGGCACACCTTGCTTCTTCCTCCTGGTGGCACATATTACTTAGATAACACACTTCCAGCTGGAAGCTAATGATGTATATAATTCAGCAGCTTCTGCGATGAGATACAATTTATCGGTGATCCGATTAGTCGACTAATCTACAAAATAATAGTGGATTAGTCGATTATCAAAATACTCGTTTGTGGCAGCCCTAATAGCAATCAATCAACGAGCGGCATTCATTTTCCTTGGCTCAGATTGGCTGTAGCCCGAAAAGTAAAGATAAGGAGGTCCGTGCATGTTGTCTTCTGCTGTAGCACTGAGTCAGTTATGTACTACTAAAATAAGCGTTTTAGAGGTAAGTATTGAGATTTAAGGTATTCAAGGATGGCCGTGGTCCTTAACCCTCCATTGTATCTGATTCCAGCTGATTTAGTTGCTGTATTTTGAATTCTACCTTGATTTGCTTTACTCAATGCTCAGTTCAGTAACTTCAATAACTGTTACTTGCGGCAAAACCAAAAAAAAAAAAAAAAACTCACCAAAAATCATAATAGAACCTGAGCCTTAAGTGCTTCCTCTAAAGGAAGCAACACATGTTGGCTCTTCATAGGTAAAAGTAGGTTTGAAGCTGGAATGTGAACTCCATTGTTTAGATTTCTTAGTAAATATACATTGTTGTTGAAAGAAATTACAGGACAGATTTACAAGTAGTTTTAAGTGCCTGCTCCTCCACATTTCATTGTAAAGATTACTGTAGCACTTTTAAGTGCCTGTCTGTGGGGGTTGATGTCTGTTCTTTTCTCTAAAAAATTGCCAAAGGCCATGTCCACAATTGTCCGGATAATGCCATAAACGTAGAATTATTTAATCTACACCCTCCTATCGTCTACTCTGACCTGGCGTTTAAGTTCTGTGGCCGGATAAATATTAGCTGGGTAAGAGGGCCGTCTAATTCTTAATTCAACGGCTAAATGAGCAGATCTCGACAGCTTCCCCAGATAATGAAAGGAATTGATGTCAATGAAATGCTGCGTTCCAGGTTGACGACAACAACGCGACACTACAGACAAAGAAAACGGCAAAGATGGAGATGCAGCTTCTTCTTTTGCAAATTCAGACATTTAGCCATTGTTCTCTTCGGTGGGACAAACAGACATGCACTGTGCTGTAGAGCTTCTTGTTTATATTTTGTAGGCGCCGGCAGTGACGTAGATTATCTGTGTCAGTCTGTGTTTCGCGCGTCTTTTTGTGCATGTCCAGTATATGCAAAGATTTGGTATGGGATTGCGCAATCATGGAACTTTAAACGGGGCGTAAATGCTCGTGTTGAGTGGATGGCATTAGGCTTCTAACTCCCCGTATAACCTTCTCGGCTTAGTGTGGACATGGCCAAAAACTTTCCATAAGAATGCTCTGTGTTCAAATCTCAGCCCAGAAAGCGTGTTTCCTTTGTGGCCCGTGGATGCATAGGTTCGCTTCGGTACTCCAGTTTCTTTTCGTTCCAAAAGATTTGCATGTTAACTGGTCTCTCTGAATCTCTCTTAGGACTGTGTGGTTCCTCTTGCCCAATGATCAATAGAGATAGGCAAAAGCCCCCCATAACCTTGTAACGATAAGCACCTCTGTATACAGGGTTAGGGTTAACTAAAATTACTTGACAAGAACGCTTTCTGGAATATAAATTAGTATTTTGATCAATTTATAAAATGCAAAGTGTGCAAAAAGAAGAAAATTCAAATCAATATTTGGTGTTGCGATCAACACCATCTAGCCACGACTTCGGAGGAACAAGTTGGAGCTATCACCACATGTCCCAGTCGAATGCTACTGGACTACATCACAGGACGCCCGCAGTATGTGAGGACACAGGGCTGTGTCTCTGATACGCTGGTCTGCACTACGGGGGCCCCATAGGAAACATTGCTGGCACCGTTCCTCTTCACCCTCAACACTGCAGACTTCTCCATCAACTCCCCACGCTGCCACCTACAGAAACGCTGTGACGACTCCACCAGTCGGCCTCATCACAGGTGAGGACGACTCAGAGTACAGACAGAGGACTCTGGACTTTGTGGAATTGTGCCAGCAGAACCACCTGCTTATCAGCGCTGGGAAAACCAAGGAGTTGGTGTTGGACTTCCGGCGACGCAGACCCACCACACTGACACCGGTGAACATCCAGGGAGTGGACATTGAGATTGTGGACTCTTATAGGTACCTGGGTGTTCATCTGAATAATAAACTGGACTGAGGCCACAACACTGATGCTCTTTACAGGAAGGGTCAGAGCAGACTCTATCTGCTGAGGCGGTTGAGGTCATCTGGAGTCCAGGGAGCGCTTGTAAAGACATTCTAAGACTCTGTGGTGGCATTAGTCATCTTTTATATTAATTGCAGAGCTGCACTGTGATTTGCACTAATCACCCAAATAACTACAACTGTTTATAACTTGCAAATTTTTGCCAGTTTTTATATACTAACTTGTTGGACGTTATACATTTACTTTTTAATGCACATGTACAATGAACATTCTGTACGTATTTCTAAATATTTATAATTATTTAAACATCTTTCAGTATCCTGCTCTTTTGCACATCACAACCTGGGTATGCCACTTTATCAGTATTTTAATCTTCATCACTGAACAGTATTCTGTTTTTGTAAGTATGATGTAAATATTCTTTTTGTAAAGTGTATGTTTCTGTTTTGTGTTCTATTTTTTCTACTGTTGCAACCCTATTTACCCTTGTGGGACAATTAAAGGATTATGATATTAAATTTTGTCTTAAATTCCAGCATCATTTTTTATAATTACACTTGCATAAAGTCAGGGATATTGTAGGATTATGATTAGATGTTTGATCAACCAATTATACCAAATGGGTGCTAATGATCATTATTTTATGTAGTTTTAAACAGTCAATAACTGAAACAGAAACAGCCGTGTAGGAGGCTTAAAACTGGGTGAGGAAAAGCCAAACTCTGCTACCAAGTTGATGTTGTGGGAGATAGTTTCGTGCCATGGCAAGACAGCACAGCTACAAGAAACAAGGTAGTTCTACTGCAGCAGCAAGGTCTCTCCCAGACAAAGATTTCAAAGCAGAATTGGGTTTCAAGTAGGGATGCACGATTAATCGGATTTTGATCGTGATCACGATTTTGGTGGCCACAATTAAATGAACCTGATCATCAACAATATTTACATTCAAAATGCGAGCTCTTCTGCTTTCTACTTTATCATAGTTTATGAGCCACCAGGGGGCAAACGCGTGGCTAAAGCCTCATTATGCTGCCCGAACAAAAACCGCGCACACGCCATTCAGCACTCATAATGGCTGCACTACACTTGCAGGTGAAAAGGAGTATTTGAGCAATGTAGTAGATCCAAATCTCCATTATGGATCTGACTAGTAAGCAGAAAGTTGCCGAAAGTGTATTACCGCCACAGTAAGCAGCCAGTGGATGCTACGCTATTCCACAATGCAGCGGATGCCCCAAAACCATAGAAGAAGAAGGACCTAGCTAAAAATGGCTACAAACGAACTGTCAACCATTGACACCGCCGCAGTTTCGGCGGATAAATGTACGTTTAGCGATGTTACTGATTACTGTAATTGTTTTTTGACTGATTAAAAATTTAAGTTAAGTCATACCAGACAAAATAACGGCTAGAGGATGGCGGGACCACAGGCGAATGTAACGTAAACATCTGGGTCAACAGAAAAGTCTTACGGGTCAAGGGCATGCTAAGGTGGAGCAGTAATTCTGATTTCATGCCTATTATGCGATTCTTTGCCATGCAGTATTTACTACATTAACGGGCGAGTATTTTTCTGTATAAGCTGTAATTGTTTCCATTAAATTGCACTTTGAGATTGCACTCTGCAATAACATATTTAGCTTTTGCATTATTTATTAGGAATGGGAATCTTACAACATCTCACGATTCAATTCGATTCCGATTCCTGGAGTGACTATTCGATTCAGAAACGATTCTCGATTCAGAAACGATTCTCGATTCAGAAGCGATTCTCTATTCAAATCTATTTTATTTTCTTAATCAATACTCTTTCATTCATCATTTGTGTTTGTAATACACACAACTTGATCTGCCAAGTGCCTGTGATGAAGTGAGCCATGAATGTAATAGGGCATCAACACAAAATGGATTTTACAATCTATGTTGAGAGAAAGGAACTGGTTCAAAAGTAACAAGACAGGAAATTGCAACTGGACATCACAGACCTTTTAAACAAAATTTCTAGTCTTGGAAAAAAAATGCTGATATATTTTAAGAAGGAAAAAAATAATATGTATTTTGTTTGTTCTTTGGTACGTAGTAGAAAATACATTGGAAATATTTAGTATGCACCAAATGTTGCTTATCAATCATCATTAAACAGAAATTTATGGCTTATGTTATTATTTTCATTGTTTTTGTTAGAAATGTTAAAAGTCCTAACGTTATAGAACTCAGCATATATTTCGGACTTCCTTGAAAGCGCCACAGGTGTGCAGCCTGCTGGATGTTTATGTGTAGCTTATAAAGAAAGATCGCTCTTATATACTTGCAGATTTATAAAAAAAAAAAAAACTTTAGCCAAGGCTGGCATTTGCATGGAGAAGACCTTTTAGACGGCCCAAACATTTACCTTCAGCAAAGACGGGGCGGGCTGGATTTTTCTTTAGTCTTTAATGCTGAAGCTTTAGCCTAGCGGCTACAGCTAGCTAGCGCTAGCTAGCCAACGGCGCATCAGATCTGTCAATGCGAAGGTGGCCATTGCATGACAAACACTACGCGAAGCGAAAATGTAAAAAGGTTCAGAAAACATATTTTTTGAGAATCGATTCTCAAACATTTCGGATCGATTCTGAATCTATAGGAATCTAGATTCAGACGTGAATCGATTTTTTTTTTTTTTTTTTTTTTTTTTTTTTTTTTTTCTCACACGCCTATTATTTATAATATATTCTAATCTAAGGTTTTACTTTTCACAAACATTTTGCAACATTGTACGTTTATAATTGGTGCAATAAAAATAGATATTTTACAGGACTGGATGAATGATCATGATTAATAATTGTGATTACATTTTTGATCAAAATAATCGTGATTATTACTTTGGTCATAATCGTGCAGCCCTAGTTTCGAAATGTGCTGTTCAAGTTCTTTTGAAGAAGCACAAAGAAGTTGTGAAGATGTGTTGTGGGGTCATTTTAATCTGTAAAGCACTTTGATAAGCTATGTAGTTTGAAGTTTAATTTGAAATGTCTTTTTTATGTTAATATGACCAAAATTGTTTCTCTTTGCTAAAAGCCACAATAATGAGAGCTAGAATATGCCAGATTTATTCATGTCTCCAATATCAAACGTGTATCCCACAGTTTAAGTCACAAACTCATAAATTAAGCCCAAAACTTCAGTGCCTCTGCTGATGAAGCCTTGCAGTGTGTGGGTGCACGCAGAATCAACGGTGTCATCCGATGCCCCGGTTGTTGTCAGTGTGTGCCAGAGGCCTATTTGTGGTCGCCAGCATACGGACACAGCACGTGCAGCTGCAGCCGCCCAGCCTCCCTTGTCTGTAGATGATGGTCTACTTCGAAAGCGCCTGGGGTACAGGATGGCCTTGACGACAAACAAACCGCCCATGTTCTGAAATATGGATTTGACTGAGGCGCCTGTTATGCAGCAATTGTCATTCACACATTAGGTAGGGCAGATTTATTGTCGGGGTCCTACTGCTGCTACAAGGGATAGATGGCCTAGGGTAGCTGCTAATAGTACTTTGGGGGTCATTTTGCACAGAAAGAAATGTCCTGTGCATTATTTTGCTGCAACAAATCTTCTGCACTTTCTTTGTTTAATTATTACCTTGAATTTTAATGCCCACTGCGTTCAGGAAGAGAGCAGGAGATGTCACCTTGGACTGAACAGGATGTTCACTGCATTAGCTATTCACAGGTTTTGCTGCTGACAGATAAGACCATTTGAGGTCAGGAAGCTGAATCTTAGGAACCTGTTGGTGGTCAGGTAGTACAGAATATATATATTATAATATACTTGTAAAGTGATATTTATTTGTGATGTGTATTGGCCAGAATGATATGTTTTATAAAACAGAGGGAAAAATCCATACAGTGGGGAAATTAAGTATCTGATACACTGCTGATTTTTGAAGTTTTCTCACTTACAAAGCATGTAGAGGTTGGTAATTTGTATCAAAGGCCCTCTTCAACTGTGAAGGACAAAATCTAACCCAAGAATGCAGAGTTTAATAGCACAATGTGCGCTGATAACGCATTATAGGCTGTAGACAACCTCTCCACCCCCCGAGATTTAAGTATCCCTACCCATTTCAGTGTCTGCATTATGTGTACCTGCTGGTGACAGAAGTATTAACCCAATTATCATAGAGCCATCGGGCTAAATGGCCAAATAGCACACGACTCTTTTATTGTAGATGTAGATATGAGTAGATGAGGAAAATGATTCTTTCTATTGTAGGGTTTTATTAAGGTGTTGAATGTGACCATTTATCAGGGCTTCGGGGCCATTTTCAGCCCCAACAAGTTTTTTTAAAAAGTTGCTCAAAGAACCGTTTCCAAAAGTTTTTATAGAGCCACTTTAAATGTGTTTCACTCATCAATCCACATTTCATCTGGCTTTTGGGAAATCATGACACTGTAGTCTGTCAAAGGTAACGAAGACGATATGTTGCCCACAGTATTTGTGACAAAGGAAGACCAACTGTTGTAAAACTGCTGTAGTAATTATTCTCAGTTCCTGAATCCTAGAAAAGCACAAGTAGAAGGAAGAAATTATGCAATACAATATTTCCTGGCCAATATATTTAGCCGTTCTTGTGACATTAGTGGCTTCATCAATCTTGTAGAGTCTTGAGTAAAGTCTTGAAAATACTTAGATTTTGTTGTCTGCAGAATAAAGCCTAGTTTATATTTCTCCAACAGCAAATTTGCACGCAGACATATTGATGGAGACGTTTTTCATTTATGGTTCTCAGTTTCTTTCTGTTCCCCATTGCTTTTTCAGCATTGCAAAGCAATTCTCGACCAGGACAGCAGGGGGTGCTAATTTTTCATTGCGGCTATGCCTACTATCGCAAGCTCATTTCAGTTTTTTTCTTCAGTCTGTGAACGCATTTCCCCCTCAAGGAGCATTGGAGGACAGAAAGTATGTTTTCACTAAGCTGTAAAGCTTTTTACTAGAAGTGCAGCTCATAGAATACTCTAAAAATGCATGTAAAGAAACAAGGTGGCCTTTTTTGTTGTTTTCCTACACCTCCTTGTGTTCAAAATTGCCAAAAGAAAAGATTAGATAAAATATCCTTTGAATATAAAGCATGTTGTGTCCAAATGCTGCATTATCTACCGACTACAGAGACTTTAGAGCTCCGCTCTGGTGAAGCATGATCTGGCTGTTTCTGAACTGATCAATCACAGGCAGACGCTCTACGTTGACAGAGACCAATAGTTAGAAAATGGAACCCTACTCTGTCCGTCCTTGCGTAGGTGACTGAGGGCCCTTGTGTCGATGGATAATGGTGCTGCGACAAACCGTCTCCGTCAAAACAGAAAAGTATAAACTAGGCTTAAGCCCCAATTAAGCCCCACTGTGCGCGTCATCGGCGCGTTAAAGCAATGGCACAGTGACCGTGGCAAGTAGAAACTGTTATAGTCAATGGAGTAGTTTACACCGGGAGTGCTATGGCGCGTCCCTAAAGCATATCGCGCTGCACTAAAGATAGAATTTGGTTTTATTTTTTAGGTGACATTTTTCCAAAACGCACCAAGCTCCAACAGTTAACATGGCTAAAGAGGAAAACACCCATGGTAAGCATCCAGGAAATTTCAAAATAACAGACATGTTAAGACTTTGTAAACATTACAACCTTACAGGTGACCAAAGGGATCATTTGCATCTTTTGAGGAAATCATCAGCAATTTTTTTTCTGGCATAGTCAATGAGAGGTTTACCACAGCAGTGTGTATATTTGCATACATTAAGCAGCAACACTGTATTTTTAGAATACCTTGCAACAAAGAGATATCCTACGAGTTAATCAGTCAGCTGTTGATAATATACCTGCTTGAATGTATGCATGCCCAAGGCTTGAATCATTCACAGAATATGTTTACAGAGCTCTGTATCATCCTGTGCGAAAAATGCCTCAGGTGGAAACAAACCAAGACTTTAGTCGAATAGAATCATTTAAGTCATTTCAAATACTTATTAAATTAACTTGTTCAGGAAGCACAATTAGATGGTAGATCTGCACTTATAAAAAACTATAATTATCAGCATTAGGTTTTAGAAGTGGTGCAGAAAAACTGTCAATCGCAAAGCTGGGGAAACGTCCTTCTGTCTGGCTAAAGTGGGTTGATGGTGATCTTAAAATAACGTCACATAAAAACAAATAATTTTTACAATGTCTTGTCAGTTTTCAGAAAAGCGATTTGTGCTGACCGCTATCATAAGAAGCTGTTTAATGTTAATATTAAAATATTTTAATATCTTTTTATTAAAATAATAAAGGAAATTGTTAAATTATTTTACAAAAATTTTACACATTTTCCTTACGGAATTACCAGTTTATCCTTAAGTATAAGGTATTTCAACATTGTCATGTTACTGTTCTGGAAATTAACTATAGACCTATCAGGATGTTAAAAAGCTTTAACATTGTAGGTTTCCAGTTTCCTTTTGGTCAAAGTAGCCTATTTTTGGGTGGAGGCGGGTGCTTGGAACTTGCAGTTTCAGTCTTCATCTCTGCGGACCATGTAGCGTGGATTGACGCGCCACGTAGGTCGCGACAAAACCGCTCGCTAATGTGCCCAATGCAAATTGGGGGAAGAATCCATATAAATGATCCAATTGCATTTAGAAGTTTTTGATCATGTTTAAGAACCCTTGTTTTGTGGCTCTGATAAAGAAAAACTGTTGCACCATCCTAGAAGAGAATAAGCTTCTCTGTCTCCGCTACATTAAACATGTTGGAGTCTAAACTGGAGAGGTCCACAGACTGATCAAAGTCAACAGGTGACGATTGGCATTTAAGGCCACCATCCATATTTGCTTTAATTAGACTAAGTTATCAATACCTCCACTCTAGAGACAAAGCAGGGAATTCTGAGCTTAGGACAAGGCTCCAGGCTCATTTGACCTTTACCAAGCAGGAGCGGTATCTGGGAAGTAATTGATAACCTGAGCTCATTTAGAGCATGATGTGAAAAAAAGCAGCAGATCTTCTAAAATGTTCTGTTCTGTTTGCTCAATGTTCTTTCCTCCTCATGCTGGGGCCTGTGCCAGTGCGGCTTACCCGCCATTCTTTACAGCTTTCTGTCAAGTGTGCTAATTGCTGTAAACAGCTGAGTGCTCTGTTGTCGGGATTGACCCTTATTAAAAGCTGTTCAATCTGCTTCGGATTTGACGCCGCTTGGTCGTTTGTATGCCTCTTCTCGTTTAATGGCTTTTTGCTATAATTGCATGTTAAACTCATTACTGTGAGGGCAGCTAGCTTTTAGGGTTTAATGTAGGGATTAGGGGGTGAAAATGGATGAAAAAAAGTTATTAGGATTTATTCCTGTCATGACCTTCTTAACTTTCAGGCCTGAAAAAAAGGGATGTTTGAGTTGGATGTTTTGTATAATGCTTGTTTTCTGAGATGCTCTCTAACTCAATATTCTGTCCAAAATGAGCAGTTTATCTAGTTTATGAGAAGGCTAAAAACCAGGAATAAAAAGTTTCAGGGTAGACATGCAGGCAGCAAGAGAAATTTGAGTTATATCCTTAGTCCGACTAAAATCAGACTTTTGAAATGTATGTTTACAATTTAGCTCGACTTAAGCCCAAATGGAGTTGGAGAAATTGGACCAAGGTACTCATATAATGCAACTGGAGAATTGAATGTCTCTGCATGTAAACGCTGTCAGAAGTAGCCAAGCTTTTGGCAGGCTGGCCACTCCTTTTCAGGAAGTAAAGAGACTGCAGAAGCAAGAACAACAAGAACAGACCAAGCAGCAAGAATGAGTGTAACACAATCAAATAGTGCAGTACTTAGAAAATGTTCTGTATTGCAGCGTTGTAGTCTATTTCTTTGCTCATTGTGCATATCCTGTGTAATGGCATTTAAGACTCTATTAAAGATGAGAGAGATTCCTTTATGAGTTTGGAGGTTTTAATAAAAGTTGAATTGATCATACAGGAGAACAGCACAGATCACAGTGAATGCCGAATGCTGCCCCCCTCCTAACTTCCTACTACCTACTACCCCACTACCTAACAAGCTCATATGAAAATAAGTATTTATAAAATTCAGCAACCTTGTCTCTATAACTTTGAAGACAAAACTATTAATCTCAGGGTGGGAATATCTCCGGATGAAGACATCTGGCTCTTTAGCTGTGAATAAGTGACTTTTGACATATACAAAACAATGGCAATAGCTTGGGTTATATGTAACACAATAAGAGAAACTCTCAAAACTAAGTTTGTAAGAAGAATCAATATTTTCTCAGGCAGTGATGTCTTCTCTAGCCTCGAACTCAACACCTGTTGTCTGGCTCCTCTGCTCTCAGTGTTAATAATACTAAAGGATTAATCATAATAATAAATTTCTCGATCACATCCTGCTTTTACTATGTCTGCTTCAATGACTTTACTGGGACTGGGACACGACTATTAAAGTGCAGGTTTCAGGTTAGAGCCTCCCTTAAACCATAATTTAGAGAAATATATTAGGAACGGTTTCTACATCAAAATGTACTAATATATACATTATTTTTGCTTTTACAGTTGTTTTTGTGAGAATGCCAGACCAGAAGTGATGTGAGGTAGGGGAGTCCGGTGAGCTCATTCAATAGAAAACTATGGATTTTAAAGAGTAACTGAACCCCATGAAAAAGCATCATCCCTCACCCAGGCCACATTTGAAAAACTCTACCAAAGTGGTCAGGACCAGGAGGCCTGGAGGGGCATGGCCAAATGTGGAGGATGAGCAGAGGGGGGGACACAGGGGTGTCGTCTGAAAGACGGTCACGGCTGAACTATGGCATGCGGCCGCCAAGCTCTGTAAAGCCTCCATTTACCTACCGTTATGGGAGAAATGAGGTCTCTTTTCCGCCATCCACCATAGGCAAAAAGAGGTTTGTATGGAGTTCAGTGGCCAAACGACGTATCAATTCGAGCTGTTGGCTCAGCGCGCTGAGTCAGCGCTGCGTGAAGCCGTCAGCATGTATAGCAAACAAGCACAGAGTGCCTTGTGCTATCATCGATGCTAAGTAGCTTCAGAGGGAATTACCTCAGCTTTTGTTTCCTTATTCACGGTGTGTTTAAAACATATAGGTTATAACCTGTGGCTTTAAAACATTTCGACGTTCTGTTCCTCCAAAGTGCGATATATGGATTTCAGCTTCCTCTGTTTCTCTCAGTATGTTTCCGTGTGCGCACATAGCACCATATACTGTAGCACACAAGATGAGCTCGACTCGCCACAGGGCAGGGTATCTGAGCGTGGGCGGTCTGTGAGACCGTGCCTGTGACATAGACAATGGATAAGATGTACCGCTGTCAGGCAATTGCAAAATTCTAATGCAGTACCCCATGATTACCATGAACATGTTTTTAGGCCAAAAAATGTAAAATGTAACAAGTTTACACTAAATGTCAAAAAATGTCCTGAAACTGAAAGATAGCATTGGTAAATAACAATTTATACAGTTTATAAGCAAAAAAAAAAAGTTGTTTTGGGGTTTAGTTGCACTTTAAAGACACAGTGTGTAATTTTCGTCCAGTAGGGGGCAGTGCATACCTAAATTATCACAAGCATGCGGTATCTATGTCTTCGAGTAAGAAAGTCAACAACGGAGGTCCAACTAGTGCTGTTTTCAAACGCTCAATCCCCTGAGAATGATCTATTTGCAGCAACATGACGAGCACATCAGTCTCTCTTTCATCGCTTGGAACTAGCGAAGAGGTAAGAATGTATTTATGGCGAAACTTTTTTGCATTTTAAGGGGTAATCAATGTTTTAATAGCGGGCTTGTTCCGTGCGCTTTGTCTTTCCGGGCTCTTGTAGAAGTAAAGACATCATCTAATATGGCTTTCCCCTGAAAAGAGGACCCGCGCCTATGTATTTTAAAAAGGATTTTTAAAGTCATATTTTACAATATCGCCAATATTTTGCAATTACTGTGCTTTACGTAATTATTATTTCATAATATTTCAATGGCTATTTGCTACAAGTTAGCTTTACTGTTTCTTTTAGAAGCCATGTATCATGTCGATTCTAATATTTTATAGTAAACATTCAACTAAGCTGGTAATTAGCAGATGTATGACAAAAGACTTAGAAAGCAGAGATTCCGTCTGCGTAGAGCTGAGCTTCTGAATGATCCGGCCGGTTGTGTCTCCCAACCGGCTGCTGCAGTTAGAAGCAGCCGCGGACAGCCGCCCATTAACTTGTAAGTACCGCAGCACACTGACTGGTTAGAGTCTATGATCTTTGCTTCATTATAAACTCTCTCACATTGCTGGTATTTTAATTCTCTGGTCTGAAGTGAGCGCCATTTTAAGGGTTTTTCCATAGTCAAAGCACAAGACGATGGCAGTTTAGCTGCGTAAAATGCAGTCAGCCAGATACGAAAGATGATGCCTATTTTTTGGGAGGTTTATGTCTTTGGAAATGGGCTAGGTTTTCCGACAGGCTGGTGTTTGTACAGCAAACCCAATAATTTACATTTTTTAAGAAAAATGATAACAATCCAAAGCTAATGAACACACTGAGTCTTGATAACACAACCACAGGATCAGATAACTAGAAACTGGGAAAAGCAGCACAGAGCAATATGACTCTCCCACCTTATGTCTCAGGTCAAGATTATGAAACTTGTAAATTTACATATTTGTGGTTATGCATAGTTACATTTAAATTAACCCAATAAACATTTTAAATTGTAATTTTTGTACAACATTTTATATGCAAGTATTTAACCTGCACCTGCACTTTAACTCTGTCTAAGCCATTACATACAATTCAGTTTATTTATATAGATCTCAGTCAAACCAGGTACGGGACATGTGCCGTCCAGTTTCCGAGAAGCTGCCACACTGACAAAAAAACAAAACATTGGTGGAGTTTTCACATGGTACTGGAGTCTGTACTCGGGTACCAAATTTGGTCAAAACCCACTTATTTCGTACCACAAAATAAATAAATAAAATACATGGATAGATATGAATGCAAGTTTCTGAGGGGATTTCTGATTTATTTGCGTGTAAAAATTCTTTATTAAAATGACTGTATATCAGAAGTCACATATGATGTGACAGAGCTACCACTAGCTAGCACCAAGGCTGTAGCCAGAGTTTAAAAAATTACAGCGGTCCAACCGAAGGAAAAACCATCATCTCAAAAGTGAAAAGGGGGGTAGGGGGTTACTCTGAGTGATTCACACACCTTTTCTGTGTGGTTAAAAACAGTTATAAAGTATCAATTAAATTGAGTTACACAGAGCTACCTGATCAGTTCAAATGTCAGTCTAAATTGACTTTTAGTGTCAATCTAGAAAGATTTAAGTTAAAAAATGGAGGTTGAGTGCACACTGTTGAATTAAATAATTATCATAAGTAATTCAATGCATGTTCAAGCAGAGACAAAATGGAGCCAATTTCCAGTTTAACATTTATTTTGAACAGATTAACAAATTGCAGTTTTACAGAGGAATTTTGCCCCCGTCGGTCCTCTGTGGTCCAGATTTAAAGAAATCTGAACATTGAATGATTTTCATGTCAAAACTTTTATAGACTCCAGTATTCTGCCAGGGTTGTAGGCGTTCCTTCTCCTCGAAATCTTACTCCAATCCGATCATTTCCAAACAGTGTCTGAGCCATGATTTGCTGTCAGAGAATCCTGGAGTCAGAAGATGGGTCGTCTCTGTTCTGGGTCAAAGGTTCATTATAAAGAATTATGGTTTTATGGCTATCTGCTTCCAAACCTTCCTCCCAGTTTTTATCTAAGCATCCTGCTTTTACAGCTTGCAATAAAACTCACCCCAGAGTTTTATGACTTAAAAGCTTACCTGCATAAACAACAGTGACAGACCCATTTTTACAACCATGCAAACTATATAAACATTTTTTTACCTTCTGAATAATAAAAGTTTAAACATATATAGAATAACACCACAACACACTGGCTCTAACAAATCTCAATAAATAGCAAATGCTGATGACCACACACCTCTTCAGAATACGGGTTGGTTTTTTTGTGTGTTTTTTTTACAGGGTATCAAACTCACTGACATCAATGGAATTGCCAGAAAAAACACGATAATCTACTTTGCTGAAGGGAAATGGCTATAGGTTCTAACAAATTAATTGAACAAAAGTGTCAGGATGGCATATTCTCGTGGTCTACCACATTTTAACTATCGGTTAATGGTATTGGTTAGATTTAATCAATACTGATATGAGTAGATTTGCGGTATCAGGGCCGATATGCAACAGTATCTGTATCGGTCCATCCGTAATTTTTACAGTTTTTTTTTTTTTTTTTAAAGAAAACTCACCAATATGTGAAGGAGGGACTCATCTTTTCCTTCTAATTTGCTTAATATTGCATTGTGTACATTCTACATCTGTCAGTGCATATAATTCTGTTTAGAATTGATTTAAATAATCCTAACATAATTTCTGAAGCAGATCAGGTGGCAACCCTTTATATTTTTCTGTTTTTATCGTTTGCTGCCAACTCTCTTTAATCCCCAAACATAAAATGACAAGCTCTGAGAAGTTGCGTCTCTGTGAGAGCAGAGGAAATGACAATAACGATATAAGTGCCACAGAAAACTGTCTTCTTCCAATGTTGGCTCCCCTCCTCCACTATTTAACGGTGCAGTTTCCATGGCAGCTAGATCATGTTGAGCTTTAGGATAACATTGGGGGGAAGAAGAAAAAAGGTGGGGAGAAGGATGGGGAATGATCACTGGCTAAGAGGGACTAAAAATAGTGAAGCATCTAATCCAGGGCATTATTTATTCATCCTACACTTTCTCACGTCTGCACTGGCTGAGTAAACAGTTCTTGTGCAGTTTGTTGTTGGGTAAGCTGCTGCTACTCTATCTTCATCCCCCACAGTCTTACTAACTGATGCCGCTGGCTACAGGAGGGGAGGGGACTGCAACACAGAGAGCAGACACCTCAGATGGGCAGCTAGATGTTTTCCTTAGCAGAAATGAGTAGGTAATTCTGTTAAGTTTTTGATTCCGAGGAGAAGACATCCACTGTATAGTTAAGCAGCTCCTTAAATGATCCCACAGAAAATGTGAACAAGTCTGACTTGGCCGGCGTGGGCTGCTGCAGACTCAGTGGTCTGTCAGTGGGTTTACATGCAGCAAGAGAAAGTCAAATTATTACCTTAGTCCGAACTGATATCCGACTTTTGAAATGCATGTATTATAGCGCTGGGCGATATGGCAACATTTTAATATCATGGTATTTTTAAAAAAACATATCACTCTTCCCATACAAGACCTTTCATACCCACCTTATCTTATAAGAAAATAATGAATACCCTAGCTTGGCTTTAAATAGCCTATTTTATCGTCATATTTACTGCATCATGTTCTTTCCAGACACTGTAAAATGCTATGAAAAGAATTAAAAGGGGCCGATACGATATATTGCGATATATCACGATACCATGAGTAATACTATATATTTTTATTTTTACAAATTAATTTAACTGTAGAAAATCTGTCACAATATTCTAAACACTCCAACCTGTTTTTCATGACTAGATCTAGTGGATCCACTGGTACCTCCTTTGTCAAGGCGGCTGACTGTAGTTGTGGCTGCAAGGTGGTCGGTGCCTGTCGCGGCGGCAATCCTCAAACCTGCTGTTGGACACCGGCGATGCGGGGTGCTTTCAAGCTGAAGGAGTCCTGGCCTGTGGGACTCCGGAAGCAGCTGATAGGTACCGGCAGGCCAAGCGGAGTGCGGCTCGGATGCTCGCTGAGGCAAAAACCCTGGCGTGGGAGGAGTTTGGAGAGGCCATTGAGAATGACTTCCGTATGGCTTCGAAGCGATTCTGGTCCATCGACACGCCTTCCTGTTTGGAAGCGGGGTCTGAGGACTTTGGGACAGGCTCTCCAATCTCTGGTGCTGAAGTCACAGAGGTTGTTAAAAAGCTCCTTGGTGGCAGGGCTCCGGTGGTGGATGAGATTCGCCCGGATGTTCCTCAAGGCTCCGGATGTTGTGGGGCTGTGTTGGTGCTCTGCAATATTGCGTGGACATCGGGGGCAGTTCCCTTGGATTGGCAGACTGGGGTGGTGGTCCTCCTTTTTTAAAAAGGGGGACCACAGAGTAAAAGCTCGGATCCAGGAGGAACAATGCGGTTTTTGTCCTGGCCATGGAACACGGGACCAGCTCTACACCCTCAGCAGGGTCCTGGAGGGTGTGTCGGAGTTCGCCCAACCGGTCTACATGTGTTTTGTGGACTTCGAGAAGGCATTCTGCTGTGTCCCTCGGGGAATCCTGTGGAGGGTACTCCGGGAGTATGGGGTACCAGGCACTTTGATAAGGGCTGTTAGATCCCTGTATGACTGGTGTCAGAGTTTGGTTCGCATTGCCGGCAGAAAGCCGGGTTCATTTCCAGTGAGAGTTGGACTCCGCCAAGCTTCCCCTTTGTCACCGATCATGTTCATAACATTTATGGACAGGATTTTTAGGCACAGCCAAGGTATTGAGGGGTTCGGTTTTAGTGGCCTCAGGATTAGGTCTCTGCTTTTCGCAGATGATGTGGTCCTGTTGGTTTCATCTGAACGTGATCTACAGCTTTCGCTGGAGCGGTTCGCAGCCGAGTGTGAAGAAGCTGGGATGAGGATCAGCACCTTCAAATCCACGACCATGGTCTTGAGCCGGAAAATGGTAGGGTGCCTTCTTCAGGTCTGGGATGGGGTCCTTCCTCAAGTGGAGGAGTTTACATATCTGGGGGTCTTGTTCACGAATGAGATAAAAATTTACCGGGAGATCGATAGACGGATTGGTAAGGCGTCTGCAGTTAAGTGGGCACTGTAACGGTCTGTTATGGTGAAGAGAGAGCTTAGGGCGTGTCCCAGAGATCTGTTGCTTTAGGTGTCACAGACTTAATTATGCATTATTCAACTTCCTTCACTATCCTGCACAGCTTTGTGTTCTAGTTCTAGTTTGTGTTCTTAATGAAGTAGAAATTTGTATAAACATGACCATGCGGAAATGAACAAATATCAAAACCCTTAATCTGTCTTGTGTTCATTGTGACTATTGACATTCGGTTTTAATTACTGTCTAAAGTGCACATCTCTTGTAATTCATAATTTACTTTTCAAAGAATGTTTACCGTTTAGACTTGACAGCAAGCATTCTTAGTATCGTCTTGCTGATGCAGATCTTCCTTGAGTTTTATGCCATAACTTTTCCTCAACCTGTCAAAAAACTCTGTTTCATGGGCTTTTTGTGCACTGTTGTGAAATTACAGGAGAATGTGTCAATAATTAAATATATACCACAACATTGTAGCCTATTTAATAACATTACTTATTGTCATGCTACACTATGCAGATGCTCTGTCTGCCCTTTTCAAGACTGGCTCAACTTAACATGCTGTATTTTTGGAGTGGCTCTACTCTCTAATGGATTTGCTCCATTTTTGAGTATGTTGAGGCTCTCCTAGCTCTCATAGTGCTCTGTGTATGGGGAACTCAATATTCAGTTCAAGATGTTGAGGTCATTTTTCTGAATGGAAAAGGTCAAAACAGATATAAAATGCCTTACATACCTGCCTTAAGGTATCAACAGCGGCGGCAGAAATGATGCAGCCCCATGTTTGTACGGCTAGAAAAAAAAAACATGGATTCCAATCAGAGCATTCACATCGGCTGTGGGCAGTTTAATGAAGCTAAACAAATAACATGAGCCACACAGGAATTGAGAGATGAGCCAACCAAGTTAATTTGGTACATTTCAAAATAAAACCACTACGAGCAGATGAGCGTGGCTTTTCAGTCGTGGCTTTTGTTTAAAAACTCCTCTTTATTTACATAGTTTGTTATCTCGCGAACAGTCGAGATTTGGTGCGAGCGCTGGAGCAAGCTTCCGGAGACGTTCAAAACACAAAGCACTGCTGGTGTGAATTGCAGTCCGTGTAGCAGCTGTATAGACACCGGGTTCAGCGCCCAATGTGAATCGGGTGAGGGTGCATTTACACCAGCCCTGTTTTGTCCTCTTGAATTGAACCCTAGTTTGTTTGCCCAGAAAGTCTGGTATGTTTGGGGAGTTGTGAATACTCAATTGAACTTTGATTCAGACTCAAAGTAGCAAACTCTAGTCCACGTAAAAATCAAGGTCTTGGATCAATTGAAATGAACTCTGCTATGGTTCGATTAGATATGTGAATGACAAGGGGGCGCAGGACTGTACCAAAGCAGGAATCTTTTGTAAAGGGCATTCTGGGTAAATACCATACGCATCATTTTAACTGGGGACGCCAGGGACATGTCCCCACCAATATTTATGACTGACTGGTTTATCCCCACCAAACCTGATGCGGAAATTGTTTACCCGCACTGATCTAACAGCCACTTCTGCTCCCAGCAAAGTTTGCTTATCAGTGTGTGAACAGAATATTATTTAATTCATTCCACTTTCTCATGTAGTCATGTTTTTTTTTCTGCTCAGTTACTATACTACAGCGTTTTCTGCAGTAGAAAAAAAAGTGCGATAACGGGCGAAGTCCTGTAATGTCACTGGTACCCGTTTCAAGGTGGAAAAATGCAATTACCCTATATAATTCCTTTGCTATAATGTGGTCCACCCTTTGAGGCTCCTTGGATTTTTTTTAAAGGCAAAATATAAATGCTTTTATCACAGCGCACAACGCACATTGTGTTCTGCGTCCTAAATGATTTGATGCAGTTATGAATCTCCTCCTGTCATGTCTCCTGCGCTTGCCAAATTTATCATGTTTGCTTACAATAATATCCTCATCCAGACAAAAAAAAGCAGCACAAACAACTGCCGTAGTTATGTTCCTCACTAGGACACGACACCTGTTCCGTGGAGAAAGACGCACCTGAGCAGGGGCGGAGAGACCGTACTGCGTATTAATGCTTTTATGTTTTAAATCTACTAAGGTTTGAGTATTAAAACTAGTGAGAAATGTGAGTAAATGTTAATGTATGTCTGGGAAAAGTGTAAAGTGTGTGACGAGGGGTTTTACAGCCTTAAAATATAACTGTAAAAAAGTTGGAAAAAAATCAAAAAGGAAAATAACTTGAAAATAAATTATAGTGCAGTGAATTATTAGTCTGTCGTTATTTGAATACTGCTGCTGAAATTGATATTGTGCAGAAATCACTGTACAGAAATCAAACACTGTCCACAGTCCCTGGATTTACCTTGTTTTTTCATTTCTGAATCGCTGGGTCGATAGATGGTGACAGCATTGCATCATCAGTGCAACTTCGGGAAAAATTCACTCCTGCTCCCTCCACCAAAACAACCAATGAACATTTTGCGCTTTGGGAGTCTTAAACAAAACATTGCTACAACAATATTGTCTCACTCCCAGTTCCCTCGCATTAAATAAGCTTTCCACTGGAGCCGTGATTTTTTTTTTTCTTCTTTTTTTTTTTTTTTTCCACCTGAAACTACTTTATGTGGATCACACACAGGTAGCTGCAATATTGCAGGACTGTCAGCTGTAAGTTGAATTTGAAGTTTCTCCACACAGAATGGTGTTAGGGTTGTAAATGGAGCAGGTTTTATTGTTGCGCATTCTGCTGGTGATATCCAACATTGTTTTGTGCTACGGTGTGGATTTGAATAATTCTTCCCATTCAACAGCCTATTGATGAGGTTTAAAAAGGAAAACGGTTAAACCTACGGCTTTTAACTTGTATTGATTTAATAAAGATGTGATTTTCACCACGTTTATACAGTGCAGTGCATATTGTAATGAAACATGAAACGGAGGCTAAATAAACATTTAATAACTGTCCCCAGCAATTTTCAAACCACATTCAAGTTTATAATTATGTCCCTGGCAATTTTAAAAACCAAACTGACGCCTTTTGTAAATACATTCTAACAACCGCTTATGCTGGATGGATAGATGATGGATATTGTACATACCTTTCTCATGTTTGTATAAGGAGGACCTCTGTGCTGTAAAGTTATGTGTACTCATACTCATGGAGCCAGATCAGCCACCTCATGTAAAAAACAGCATTCTCCATAATCCACCGCCTCGTTCTCTGTTCACCCTGAGTTCCTGAGCAGTATTGATCTGGCACATTTGCCAAACACAACAGATCACTCCTAAATCTGCCACAGCCAGCTGCCCTGTTTGTTTAGTTTTCACTGTGCCGCAAGTGTCCCCCACAGCACGAAGATGAAGAGCACCTCCACAGCGCGACCACAAGCGGAAAGGTGAATATGTTGCAAAAAAGCTCTGGTTCAATTGAAGAAAAAAAGAGCAATGTGAATGAATAATGCACCAACCCAAAAACTGCAACTATGTTGCAGTTTTCGTCCCCAATCGAACAAAGTCTACATTACTATTAGGAGTGAATGCAGCCCCCTCTGACCTTTTCCATCAGCATGCTTAGATCAAAAATTACATCTTTAGTACCCTTTCTGATACAAATGCATACAATTAACTTTCTTATACAAATAACTTTTTTTTTATATATTATATATATATATATATATACACACACACGTATGTGTGTGTGTGTGTTATGACTTTGCAATTGATACTTGGACGGATTTGTTTTCCTTTGTTTTTGTTTTTAAATTTTTACTTTTATTGCTTGAAATAAATTAATGAAATAAATACAATACAAAGTGTTAGAACTATCAAGAGCCGATAATCACTGATTCTCGTGGGGACCCAATTTCAAGTACAAGCACACACCATTATAAAAGCATATGATGTACAATAGAATCCCACAGCTGTATTAGCATTTTTCAGATAAAAACTAAACTCTACTATTTGAGTACATTAATGGTTCCTTATGCAGCTGCAGTAGAAAAACAAAGATGGACCAAACCAGAACGTTGTCAGGAAACGCATCTTTCAGCAGCAATAAGATCCATAACACGTTCTGCACTGAACTAAATGACTGACCTGAAACAATGTCAAGCTGAATCGAAACATCACTGATATTTGAGAAAAACCAGCTGACATCACCATGGCTACCAGTAGCATCCAATCAGACCAAACTCCTGATTTTGGATAAAACACGAGTCTGCAGATTCCCTGTTGATGAGAACATAAGAAAAAAATTTCTGGAATTGAAAGGAAGAAATTCTTGATAAAAAAAATTGCAAATCAAAGAAAGTCATATGCACAGTTTTATTCATTTTTTATTTATTTATGGAAATGTACCAAACTGTGACTTAAAAAACCCAAATACGTACTAAATAGTGATTTTTTTTTTTTGTGTACTGTTAATAATAATTAAATGTATCAAAGAAAAAATATTCAGTTTATCGGCTCAAGTACAGTTCAGCAGAGTGAGAACGGCGGTTTTAATCACAAATCCAGCAAAAGTAACTGAAGTCACAGGAAATTCTTCATCCTCTTAAGAAAAACCAACAAAGCTGATTTAAATGTGACTCATACCATTATCCTTTCAGCATAAGGATAATTTGAATGTGTGAAGTTCAAGTGCGATAATTATGAAAGGTATAAATATCGCATGAACTTACAGCAGAACATCTCACCTCCGTAGTGCAGTGTAAATTATGTGACAGGAGATTGGAGACAGAAGTGCTAACAGCTGCACCGAAGTAACCACTGGATTAATAAAGTACATGTTTTTTTCTCAGTTCTGCATCCCCTATGCTTGTTCTCATATCCTTTAAAATAACCCACGACTGTAGGTGATTTGGCCATGTTACACTGAAGTGCAGATGTTTAAAAGCAATCCAAAGACAAAAATAGTAGGTTAAGGGAGAATGAATATTGTCATAATCCATTTAGCTGTTATAGAAAATCTAATTACTGCGGAGCTAACTGATTTAGAAAATTGATTTTAAAGCTTTTTGTCTTGGTTTTATCTTAAACACAGCCTTGTTTCTTCTGCAATGACTCGAGGATGAGACCGAAGAAAACATGTAATTTATTCTGACATGACTGATTGTAGAATAGAGATGACATTTACCAAGGTCCTGCTGCATTAATCCCATTTACAGCTGGTTAAATCCAACCGAATCATGTTAAGAAGGAACCATACAAGTTTGCTTTTACACTGGATGTGAGTACTGATCACAGAATATTGATCAGCCTATAAAAAACCTAATCAAGCAGTGATGACCAAGGATGCCCCCGTTCTATCTCAATGTGATACTTCATTGAAACCCATGCTCCGAATACTACTGAGAACTCTGGAACTTAGAGTGCAGTACCTGTCTGAGCGGAGTGGATGTGTTTATTTACACTGACTCTTATTAGTGTTAACTGGTTTCTGGACATGTTTAGTGTACTTACTGTAGAGTTTTCATTTTCTTTTAACTTTACTGTTACAAGCCCTGTTAGGGACATGTGTTGTGAAGTAGCCATGGCTATAAACACTGGGATACAGGCATCAGATTATTTTATAATGGTCTATGTTTTTCGTATCTGTCCCTATTCAAATAAACAATACAATACAACAGGCTAACTTTCAGCAGCATTACATGATCTACATTGGGAACAGATCTTTCTTCTAAACCCCTCCTGCTTACGATTTTATGTGGAGCGCTATTAATATAATTTCTTTGTGTTGACTCAAAGTGTGTATATATATCACCCTTATTCCACCTAATTGTGTGCAGACAATATTTCCAGAAAAAAATTGTTCGCTATCTGCAAAAGTTTAGCTCTTTTTTTTCTTTTATCATTGAAGTTTATGATGTTCAGTTTCAGCTGCTCTTCCATGCACAAATGTCTGTGCACAGAGCAGGTTGGATCCCACTGTAGGCCTACCACAGAAAATCAATCATTTTTCAGTACAATCTAACTAGATTTGGTTTAGATTTTACTTGGAAATCATCTGCATCTGTGAACAGCATTTTAAATAGTTGTTTTAATTATTGGGTTGATATTGGTACTAAACCTACAACGTATCATTGTTATGGTACAAAAAAATAATGTTTTGGCACATTTTCTGTACACTTTAATCACGAAAAATAAATACAAATGTGCATGTGACACAACTTTGATAAAAACAAAGAACCTTTTGCGCGTACATAGCCATAGTTGAAAACAATATAGCTATTTGAAAACAGTCTGTGTTAATGTCGTGTGTAGAAATGTTTAACTAATATTCTCCCCATAGGCCTAATTGAAAATCAGAATCATGAAGGTTTTCTTTCCAAATGTTGAACAGCTTCACAAAATTTGAAAGCTGCTGCTGCATTTTTCTTCAGTTTAATAACAGATTAAATGAAAATTAACAACCATAAAAAAAACAGCTGTAAAGCTAAGCAAAGAATTAAGATGGATATGGGGAGCCTAAGTCTCCTTCCCTTCCGGTCGGCCCATGGGTCCCCAAACCGAATAAATAACGACTGGAAGTCAATGGAGCGATAACTTATTTTCTGGTCCGCTTTGTCTTACGTCCTGAATCACACATTTGTTGTACTTCGATCTAAATGATAACTAATGATGTACATTTGGAATGTGTTTGTCCAGTGATTTGGGATTTATTTGATTGTAAAAATTTGCATTTTAAAATTCCTACAAGTCAGAAGTCGCATATATGACGTCATTTGGCTAAAGAGAACTAGCAATAGCTATAGCACGTAAAACACTCACCAAGACCTTGTAGAGCTCCTCCATGCTGGCTCTCAATCCACTGACTGCTTTACCCCCGACATAGCTGCTACTTTCCACATGGTCTGATTTATAGAGGTTTTCTCCACATTTAATCGTCCTTTCTTCGTCCTGGAGACTACAACCCTCGTTCTCCTTCTTCTTCTGCAGTTATAGTCCACTAAACGTTTTCACACAAAACCTAAAGTAACTTCAGCCTCCGTCGAACATAAGCGTTTTCTCTGCATGAAAATTAGTTTTTAAAATTCGCGGACATCATATGTTCAATCCACGGCTCATTTCAAACTGGATCAGAAAATAACTTTCATCGCTCCATTGACTCTCATTAATTTGTTTGGGACCGGAAGTAGAAGGGCGTGACTTAGGCCCGTGACTTATGTGTATGCGTATATATATGTGTATATATGTGTATGCGTATATATATGTGTATATATGTGTATGCGTATATATATGTGTATATATGTGTATGCGTATATATATGTGTATGCGTATATATATGTGTATATATGTGTATGCGTGTATATATGTGTATATATGTGTATGCGTGTATATATGTGTATATATGTGTATGCGTGTATATATGTGTATATATGTGTATGCGTGTATATATGTGTATATATGTGTATGCGTGTATATATGTGTATGCATATATATGTGTGTATATATGTGTGTGTATACACTACCGTTCAAAAGTTTGGGGTCACCCAAACAATTTTGTGTTTTCCATGAAAAGTCACACTTATTCACCACCATATGTTGTGAAATGAATAAAAAATAGTCAAGACATTGACAAGGTTAGAAATAATGATTTTTATTTGAAATAAGATTGTTTTTACATCAAACTTTGCTTTCATCAAAGAATCCTCCATTTGCAGCAATTACAGCATTGCAGACCTTTGGCATTCTAGCTGTTAATTTGTTGAGGTAATCTGGAGAAATTGCACCCCACGCTTCTAGAAGCAGCTCCCACAATTTGGATTGGTTGGATGGGCACTTCTTGCGTACCATACGGTCAAGCTGCTCCCACAACAGCTCAACGGGGTTCAAATCTGGTGACTGCGCTGGCCACTCCATTACCGATAGAATACCAGCTGCCTGCTTCTTCTCTAAATAGTTCTTGCACAATTTCGAGGTGTGTTTTGGGTCATTGTCCTGTTGTAGGATGAAATTGGCTCCAATCAAGCGCTGTCCACTGGGTATGGCATGGCGTTGCAAAATGGAGTGATAGCCTTCCTTATTCAGAATCCCTTTTACCCTGTACAAATCTCCCACCTTACCAGCACCAAAGCAACCCCAGACCATCACATTACCTCCACCATGCTTAACAGATGGCGTCAGGCATTCTTCCAGCATCTTTTCAGTTGTTCTGCGTCTCACAAACGTTCTTCTTTGTGATCCAAACACCTCAAACTTGGATTCATCCGTCCACAGCACTTTTTTCCAGTCTTCCTCTGTCCAATGTCTGTGTTCTTTTGCCCATCTTAATCTTTTTCTTTTATTGGCCAGTCTCAGATATGGCTTTTTCTTTGCCACTCTGCCCTGAAGCCCAGAATCCCGCAGCCGCCTCTTCACTGTAGATGTTGACACTGGTGTTTTGCGGGTACTATTTAATGAAGATGCCAGTTGGGGACCTGTGAGGCGTCTGTTTCTCAAACTAGAGACTCTAATGTACTTATCTTCTTGCTCAGTTGTGCAACGCGGCCTCCCACTTCTTTTTCTACTCTGGTTAGAGCCTGTTTGTGCTGTCCTCTGAAGGGAGTAGTACACACCGTTGTAGGAAATCTTCAATTTCTTAGCAATTTCTCGCATGGAATAGCCTTCATTTCTAAGAACAAGAATAGACTGTCGAGTTTCAGATGAAAGTTCTCTTTTTCTGGCCATTTTGAGCGTTTAATTGACCCCACAAATGTGATGCTCCAGAAACTCAATCTGCTCAAAGGAAGGTCAGTTTTGTAGCTTCTGTACCGAGCTAAACTGTTTTCAGATGTGTGAACATGATTGCACAAGGGTTTTCTAATCATCAATTAGCCTTCTGAGCCAATGAGCAAACACATTGTACCATTAGAACACTGGAGTGATAGTTGCTGGAAATGGGCCTCTATACACCTATGTAGATATTGCACCAAAAACCAGACATTTGCAGCTAGAATAGTCATTTACCACATTAGCAATGTATAGCGTGTGTTTCTTTAAAGTTAAGACTAGTTTAAAGTTATCTTCATTGAAAAGTACAGTGCTTTTCCTTCAAAAATAAGGACATTTCAATGTGACCCCAAACTTTTGAACGGTAGTGTATATGTGTATATATGTGTGTGTATATATGTGTATATATGTGTATGTGTATATATGTGTATGTATATACATGTGTGTATATATGTGTATGTATATACATGTGTGTATATATGTGTATGTATATACATGTGTGTATATATGTGTATGTATATACATGTGTGTATATACGTGTATGTATATACGTGTGTGTATATACGTGTATGTATATACGTGTGTGTATATATGTGTGTGTATATACGTGTATGTATATATGTGTATGTATATATGTGTATGTATATACGTGTGTGTATATATGTGTATGTATATACATGTGTGTATATATGTGTATGTATATACATGTATGTATATACATGTGTGTATATATGTGTATGTATATACATGTGTGTATATATGTGTGTATATAATGTGTGTATAATGTGTTTGTATATACATGTGTTATATATGTGTGTGTATATACGTGTATGTATATACGTGTGTGTATATATGTGTGTGTATATACGTGTATGTATATACGTGTATGTATATATGTGTATGTATATACGTGTGTGTATATATGTGTATGTATATACGTGTGTGTATATATGTGTATGTATATACGTGTGTGTATATATGTGTATGTATATACATGTGTGTATATATGTGTATGTATATACATGTGTGTATATATGTGTATGTATATACATGTGTGTATATATGTGTATGTATATACATGTGTGTATATACATGTGTGTATATACATGTGTATGTATATACATGTGTGTATATACATGTGTGTATATACGTGTATGTATATACATATGTGTATATACGTGTATGTATATATATATGTGTATATACGTGTGTGTATATACATGTGTGTATATACGTGTATGTATATATATATGTGTATATACGTGTGTGTATATACATATATGTATATACGTGTGTGTATATACGTGTGTGTATATACGTGTGTGTATATACGTGTGTGTATATACGTGTGTGTATATACGTGTGTGTATATACGTGTGTGTGTATATACGTGTGTGTGTATATACGTGTGTGTGTATATACGTGTGTGTGTATATACGTGTGTGTGTATATACGTGTGTGTATATACGTGTGTGTGTATATACGTGTGTATGTATATACGTGTGTATGTATATACGTGTATGTATATACGTGTATGTATATACGTGTATGTATATACGTATATACATGTGTGTGTATATACGTATATACATGTGTGTGTATATACGTGTATACATGTGTGTGTATATACGTGTATACATGTGTGTGTATATACGTGTATACATGTGTGTGTATATACGTGTATACATGTGTATGTATATACGTGTATACATGTGTGTGTATATACGTGTATACATGTGTGTGTATATACGTGTATACATGTGTATGTATATACGTGTGTATATATGTGTATGTATATACGTGTGTATATATGTGTATGTATATACGTGTGTATATATGTGTATGTATATACGTGTGTATATATGTGTATGTATATACGTGTGTATATATGTGTATGTATATACGTGTGTATATATGTGTATGTATATACGTGTGTATATACGTGTATGTATATACGTGTGTATATACGTGTATGTATATACGTGTGTATATACGTGTATGTATATACGTGTGTATATACGTGTATGTATATACGTGTGTGTATATACGTGTGTGTATATACGTGTGTGTGTATATACGTGTGTGTGTATATACGTGTGTGTGTATATACGTGTGTGTGTATATACGTGTGTGTGTATATACGCCACCACACAATATATACGTGTGTGTGTATATACGTGCCTGTGTGTATATACGTGTGTGCTGTATATAACGTGTGTGTGTAAAAAATTGTGTGTGTATAATACGTGTGTGTGTATATATATCGTGTGTGTCGTATATATATGTTATGATATAATATTAATTTCAATAGGATGGATAAGGTCAGTGGTGGTACCCAATGGAGGACTTGAAGGCATGTGGATGTGTAATTTTTTTCTTTTTCTGGCCCATATATATATATATATATATATATATATATATATATACACCGTGAATTCAAAGCCATAATTACTCAACAAAGGACACATTGTTCAGTAACCAAATGCATTTAGAGAACAGAGCTATTGTGTGTGTGTTTTTTTTTAGGTCTAGGGGATTCCGTTCAATTACATTATCCTGTTGGGTGACTTAATCAGTTTTGCCAACTTTCTCTGACAGAAAGTAGCTTAATTTAACCCAGAATGTTGCTAGAAGTTGCCAGATGACATCACATGATAATGAGCATATTGATGAAATCGTCAAAAATGTGTCTGTCTTCTTTTTCTCCTCCAACATTCAATACAAATAAAACCCATTTGCAATAAAAACAGTCTACAAAACCTGTTTGCTAAGACATGTCAATATAAAATAACCTATAGAACAGAAACGGGGAGCTTCATAAGGTCAGGGTAAGATGGCAGAGATAAGGGGGATAAAAGAACTGGGAGATGGTTTTATAATATTCAAAGCAAAGTTGGTCAAACTACTGTCAGGCAGCCATTTCTAATGCATTGGATGACAGTCAGGATGACGTTCTGTGAAAGGAAACTGGATCGCAGGCGCAGCATGAGTGAGCACAACGAAGCAGAGAACGTCTGTGAGTAAAAGCCTCGTGGACTTTTGATGTGTAATGTGACTTTTTCTAAAGATTAGTCTTTAGAAAGGGGGCGTTGTCTTAAAATTGGGGACGTCCTATATTCGGGACAAAATTCGTAAAAAAAACAACCTTATTTGTGCCTTTCCGAATACCATATTCGGGTTCGGCTCCACCCCTACTGAATTTCTGTGTAGCAGTCACCTAGCTAACCAAAAGCCTGTCAGGGCTTTGGCTTTATTGCTTAGGAAACTGTAGTTGCGTTAAAATATTGAAAATAATCGAGTATTTTTACTTTAGTGTGTTTAATCAAAATAAGACTGATTTTTAGTGAACCAGAGATGAGTTTATGCTGTGGGTTCTCTTTAAAACGGCTTTTCTTTGTAAGGTACCAATAAAAGGCTTTCGGTGCACTACGTTGTTGCATAACACACCTGAAGCTTGTTCCTGTCAATGGGTTTCCCTAGCATGTAGGGGAATTTATCTGACAAAATAATCCCCTTTAACCTGCTGTTGGATTACAATCTAAAATAAACCTGCTAACATGATAGGTCAGATCCTGTTGAACACATAATCCTCCAGCTTAATGAAAGCAGATGTTAGCATTAGAACAAGACTAGCAGTGGGTTTCCCAAGGCTTATAGGCAAGGCAATTTTATACGTGTAGCACACTTTCAACAACAGGGTAATCCAAGGTTTTTGGGTGATTAGGTGACAAAGACCTAAATAAACAATTAAAAGCATACAATAAAACATTAGAAAAATTAGAAACAGCAATTAAAGGCATAACATACAGCATTACAGAACAAAACAAACGGCAATCAAGCATGACAAAAAAGCATGTAACACAAAATTATGAGAACATTACTCAAAGGCAGCTCTAAAAGGGTTTTTATCCTTAATTTAATTGATCTTAGCAGCAACTTTGCAGTTGTCTTGAAGTTTGTTCATGATTTGAGGAGCATAGAAACTCAAAGTGGCTTCTTCCCGTTTGGTTCTAATTCTAGGGATGTTTAGTAGACTAGAGTTGTGCCCCTTTTCTACTAGGGTCAGCACGGTATGGAACAGGTAGCTTTGGAATGGTTCTGGGTGTTTCCATTACCCGTTTCCAGTCCGAGCCGACCCCTTTGTTTGGACTATCTCTGCCTTGATCCGAAGGTGCTGAATCTACCCAACATGCCCACTTATGTACTGATTGATCCAGTAATATGGTATCCCTCTCACTCCTACCTAGTAATGGAAACTGCTGATTTGCCTGGAGTCGTTTGTTTGAAGTTGGCAGCAGAAAAGGTCTCCGCAGTGATCAGAGAACCGGTCCTAGATTGGTTCTTTTATCTCCTTCCGCACGCGGGTTGGAGCAGGCGTCATGCTGAGCAACGCATGCCTGCTGAAAACTGCATCCCCTACCGCAGGAACCCGCATCGTTGTAAACTCACAACGATGAGAAAACGGATTAAAATATCAGCAATGCGACAGCTTTTAAATATACGTAATATCTTAATATTACCATTTCTCTTATGCATGTACGTCCTGAAAATGTAATGCGTTATCGCTGATGCATAGAAGAAAATACAAAACAAAAACGGCTTTTAATGTTTTAACTGGCTTTAATCTTAGCCTTGTAGCACAGTTTTTGGGTTCAACAGAGGGGGATGCTTATTTTGGCATCTTAATATGTTGCCCTGCCACAAAATGTATGTATTTGAAAGAATGATAAAATTATTAATGATACATCTTTCCCTACACAATTCTACTTGCTTGATAAACTACTGGTGTGAATCCTAGCTCTTTAGGACCATTTCTGGGTTCACCAGAGGGGGGAATGCCTATTTTGACATCTTAATATTTTTGTGCTGCTGTAAAATACATCCCCTATTATTTCCAAGAATGATAAAGTTATCAATGTTGCATCATTTTCCACACAATTCCATATGTCCTCTGAGCTACTGGTGTGAATTAAAGCTCTGTAGGACAATTTTTGTGTTAGGCAGAAGGGGGATGCTTATTTCAGCATCTCAGTATTTCGCCCTACTGAAAAATGCATCCCCTATTATTTCCAATAATGATGGTTATTAATGATTCATAATTTCCTACACAATTCTACTGGCTTTATGAGCTACTGGTGTGAATACCAGCTTTGTAGGACACATTTTGGGTTCAAAAGAGGGGGGATGCCTATTTTGGCATCTTTAAATTTTGCTATACTGAAAAAGGCTTCCCCTGTTAATTCAAAGATTCATAAAGTTATCAATTATGCATCATTTTCCACACAGTTGCACTTGCTTTATGAGCTACTGGTAGGAATCCCAGCTCTGCAGGCTAATTTTTGGGATCAAACTTTCGCATCCTCCAAATTTCCATTGTGAAAAGACACTCAGCTATTTTAGAGATTTCTGTGGCATAACATTTTTATTTATTTATTTTACAAATAAATGCATGTTATTTGGACTGCTGGTGTGATTTTAAAACCTGTGACATCTATTTTACTGTTAAGAGATAGTGAGAATAGTGAGAATCTCACTATAGTGAGAATTGAAATTTTTTTAGACTTTTTGAAGAGAGGTATGCACAAACAAACAACTAAGTAGTAGTTTTCTCTGTACTTTGTTGATAAGTAAAATACTGCATCAACTTGATGAACTTGATAATAAAAATTCAAGCCTGCCCACCCCAACAAGAGTCTTTATGAAGACTATTATTTATCATATTATTATTTATTTCCCCCCTCTGGTCATTCATTTCTTATCTCTTGGGAGATACCTTTTTTGTTTTGAGTAATATTTCCCTTCATGTGCAACCCCTCTACTTCCACTGAAGGACTTAAACAACATAGGGAAGCACCTTCAAAAACATGAGGCCTCCAGTTCACATGTTCAGCCTCAACAGCAGCATACAAGAGGAGATTCAGCGCTATCAGTGCAATTTTAACATATGAGAGGAATATCTTCCCTTCATCTCTGCATGGAGCGCGGCGGGGGTCAGGCGCAGAAATTATTTTGATGTGTAAGAATAAGTACCCTATGGAGGGAAAAAATGGTATATCTTTTGTGTGTGCGTAATACTTGATTTGTAACCCCTAAAAATAATTTGTGCGTAACTTGGTGTACTTACAGTTGTGTAATCATATATACACACAAATATCAAAAACGTACAAGTACGAAATACAATTTACGCACGCACAACTTGAAATTACACCAGCTTAAAACTAACTATGAATTCAAAATGAGTCCTACACATACAATCCTCAAATACGTATGCACCAATCGCCTGATACACACAGACAAGACCACAGGTCATAGTTACAACTGCAAGACGGGGGTTGAGACTCTTTTCACGTCTGGAGATTTGTGCGTAGATGATCCGTTTGAATGCTGATCGAATGCTGGGTTATGAGTTTTCCCTACACCATTTCCCTCCAACGTTTTTCCTTCTATAGCTGTTACTGAAGTGACAAATACTTGTAAAAGAAAGAATAATATAGTAGCACTCAAAATGTAGTTTTAAACCTACATTTAAAAAAAAAAAACATTATCCTTGTCTGAGATGTAGAAATAACATGGGTAAAACAAAAATAAATAAAAAAACAGCCACTAGGTGGTGGTCTGGTTGTGTTTGCTGAAGAAATCTGATAGACTGAGAGAATAAGGTCCAGCTGCAGCCGTTGCCCCTACAAAACACGGTCTTGTCTGTGTGTATCAGGCGATTGGTGCATACGTATTTGAGGATTGTATGTGTAGGAGTCATTTTGAATTCATAGTTTTAAGCTGGTGTAATTTCAAGTTGTGCGTGCGTAAATTGTATTTCGTACTTGTACATTTTTGATATTTGTGTGTATATATGATTACACAACTGTAAGTACACAAAGTTACGCACAAATTATTTTTATGGGTTACAAAACAAATATTACGCACACATAAATCCAAAGTTAAACACAGAGACAGACACAAGTTACAACTGAAGTATTACCCACACACAAAAGATATGATACTATTTTCTCTCCCTGGTACCCTCAATTTAATAAAATGTGCGTATGGATTTAGAATCCATATGCACGTTTTATGTGCGTGCGGAGTTGGACATCGTGCTGGACCTCTTCAGAGCTTTAAACTTAAAAAAGCATTATTCTTTTAACATTGGTACAAACCAATCGCAAAATTTGTGGAAACGGTCCAAAAACTGCACAGTGTTTGTCTGTCTTGCCTCTGGGATGCATTGAGCTAGTGGTGCAGCATAATTAGAACACCTTGCATTAAAGATATAGGAATGTAACATCAATCTCTACAAAGAAGGCTACAGGATTCGCACATAGAGAAACTGTATAATATAGTGGAATACCAGGCAGTTCGGACATAACTTGTGTAAAGATTGCGCTGGTGGGACAAAACTGTAATTCATAAATATTACCGGCAGGGACATGTCCCCTGCTACAATGACCTAAATATCTATACTTTTCTTGCAGGACTCTGAATCTGTGCGTATGGTTTAATAAACAGGGCGTGCATATTCTTACACCTGAAAAGTATTTCTGCACATGATCCCGGCTAGGTTCCTCATTTTTTCCCCACAGAAGAATATACAGAGTTGTGGTCTGAGCGGGCAGAAAAAAAATGCTGCTGATGCTACCATGGGGAAAAATAATCTCACCTGCTTTGAGTGGATAAATCAAGTGAATTCTAATCTTTGATTTTAAGTATAATTTCAAATATAATATATTTAATCTTATCTCATTTTTTATGTCAACATTTGTTTTTCACATTTTCTGGCAGTTTTGAAAAGGTAAACATATGTATAAGATACTCTGCAGACAGCATACACAAACCTGTCATTATTTTTATGAATAAAAATTAAAAAAGAACCCCCCCCCCTTTTTTTTTTCACACATCGTACACTGGCTATTAGTTAAAAAACAATGAATGTGACCCATAAACAGCGGAGCATCGGACAATATATCTGAGCCACAGTGACATTGAAACAGTAAAGTCAAACGTATTTTGAAAAAGCCGGGATATTTTTTATTTTTTTACATTCATCAGTGATAACACATTACATTTTCTGGACTCGCATGCATAAGAAACATGGTAATATTAGGAGTATATTTAAAAGCTATCACATTGATGATATTTTAATCTGCTTTCTCGTCGTTATCAGTGAGTTTATAACAATGCACGTTCCCGTGGCAGGGGATGGAATTTTCTGCAGGCTTACTGTTCTCGGCATAACAGACTTCCATCGGAAGTAGCCGTAACTGGCAGTCAGTGTGTGACCGTATAGAGAAGCCAGTGGCAGGCACGCAGTGTCGGGGCGGTAGAAGCTGTTATAGCAGCAGAGAAGCAGGATGTCTCCACGGTGATCAGAGAGCTGGATCGGCTGCGAGGCAGCAGATTCGGAGTCTCAACAGACTGGATGATCGCTGGTTAGGTGAGTACTGGCATGAAGAACACAGCTCAGGAGCTGGAGGCATGAGCCGATCGATGGCTGAGATGTGAGACGACAGTGTTACAGTCAAAAAATTTTACTTTTGAGAGGATCTGTGTTGTCATGATGACTTTGTGACTGCTATTTGCTTGAGCTTTTGTTAAGCTAATGTCCTCACCCACTACCGTTCTTCTGAGATGGTAATGGAAACAGAACCTACCCGTTCTAGGCCGTACTGTGGCTTCCATTTTGGGTCTAAACCAACTCTAGTGGCACGTTGGAGGACCCGAGTGGTCTGGGGGGTTGGTGTAGTGACAACAGGTCTTCAATATACTTTGGTGCTAAGCCATTCAGTGATTTAGAAACTAGTAAGTGTTTTGAAGTCTTTTTGAGCTACAGGGAGCCATCTTAAGGGCCTTAGAACCTGGGTGATGTGTTCTACTTTCCTGGTTCTAGTGAGGACATGAGCAGCGTTGTGGATTAGCTGGTTCTAGTGAGGACATGAGGAGCAGCGTTGTGGATTAGCTGGTTCTAGTGAGGACATGAGGAGCAGCGTTGTGGATTAGCTGGTTCTAGTGAGGACATGAGGAGCAGCGTTGTGTATTAGCTCCAGCTGTCTGTCTTGTATCCTGTACAAGTCTTGTATCCTGTAAGGACGCTGTTGCAGTAATCGAGCTGACTAAAGATAAATGCATGGGTGAGTTTTTTTAAGGTCCCATTGAGACATTAGTCTTTAATCCTAGAAAAATTCTTCAGGTGATAGAAGGTTGACCTTATTGCTTTTATTATATGACCCGGAAGGTTCAATTCTAGGTTCAAGTCTATTGTTACACCTAGATTCTTGGCTAGATTAGTAGTTTCTAATTGTATTAACTGAAGCTGTTTGCTGACTCTTGATCTTTCCTCTTTAGGTCCAAAACTAATTACTTAGGTTTTTTTTCAGTTCAGATGGAGACAATTATGACATTGAATTGAATTCCCTTTTATTTATATACGCCAATACACAACACATGTCATGTCAGGGCACTAAAACAACAAAATCATTTCAATTCAATAATACAAATATTCCAATCAGCTAAGTTTTCTATGTAAAGAATCCCAATAGATTGCATGAAGTCGTTGGCATGGGGTTGGGTCCCATTGATGCAGACCTGCAACCACAGCAATCCATTTAGCAATCCCTCATACTGAGCAGACATGTAGTGACAGTGGTGAGGAAAAACTTCCCTTTAACAGAAAGAAACCTCCGGCAGAACCTGGCCCAGTACAAGCGGTCATCTGCCACGACCTTCTGGGGGTCTGAGAAGACAGAGAAGAGACAGCATGGAGGATGCTCTGTGACTTTGAGCATCATCTGGACCGATGTTCCCCATCCAGCAGGGGACTTTATAGTTGAGCAGGATACCAAACTGGGTGGAGCTTCTATGCAGAGAAAAACACTGAAAGAAAACTGGGTTAACAATCACAATAACAGCAACACAATAACAAAAAAATACATCTGGAGAGTAGTAAAAGAAAAACGAAGAGTGAAGAAAAGTGGTCAGTATGTCCTCCAACAGTCTAAACCTATAGCAGCATAACTACAAAAATAGCTCAGGATAACCTGAGCCATTCTGATTATAAGCTTTATCAAAAAGGAAGGTTTTAAGCCTAGTCTTGAAAATAGACGTAATGTCTGCCTCATGGACTAAAACTGGGAGCTGGTTCCACAGGAGTGAGCCTGATGACTGAAAGATCTGCCTCCCATTCCACTTTTAGAAATCCTAGGAACTACCAGTAGACCTGAAGTCTGAGAACGAAGTGCTCTGTTAGGAACACATTGAACTATCCGATTTTTAAGGGCTTTATATGTAAGGAGGAGGATCTTAAACTCTATTATTAATATTTATTTATTTAAAAGGGACAGTGCATGGCACTCGGCCATACCAGAATTAGCTACAAGCTAAATTTCATCTGTAGTCCCTAGCAAAACATACAAATAATCCAACAAGCCATAAAACATCAATAAATAATCTTTCAACCAGCCATAAAATGTCACATTGTTAGAGACACAATAAAACACAAGAGCAGCAATAAAAAGTAGCAGCACTAAGATTTCACATTATTAATAATATATAATAACAGAATAAAACACAATAGAAATGAAATGTTGAAATACAACATTTCTTTTTTTTATGTCTATTCTGGATTTAACAGGAAGCCAAAGGAAAGAAGCCAAAACAGGAAAAATGTGATCTCTCTCTTTCAAATCTTCATCAGAACTCTTGCTTTTTGGGTCAACTGAACGCTTTTAATTGCCTTTTATGGACTTTCTGATACATAAAGAAAAATGCTGGGTTATTTAATCAAACCAAATGCTGGGTTATAAGATATATGTAACCCATTTTGGGTTATTGTATGGGTCATTGGTTATTATTTGGGTTATTTTTGTGCAACCCATGCATCAGGTTTAACACATTTGGGTTATAAACAGTTATTTATTTTTTTAAAGAACTTTATTGAACAACAATAATAATACAAAAAATGAATGAATTAGGTTTTTTTATGCTTTGAACGTCAATGTATCATCAAGTCGACTTTTAATATTCCAGTGATCATCCAGTGTTGAGCCAAGTCATTAGCTTGTGCACACTGTAGGCCTATATCTAATTAATGTTGTCTCTCTAGCATTACATATTAAAGTAGTATTTTTATGTTGTTATCAGCCTCGTGTTGAAAGAGTGTTATATAAATAAATCATGGAAACATGAACAGGGATGCAGTACATCCGTTTGGTTTTTAGCCATTTACAAACTGAGTTAACAGAAAGTCCGTATTCATGGGCTTTTAGTCATCTTTGAATTCCCAAAGTAGTATCCTGTTTTTTCAAGTTGACAGGCAGACGGCTACTGTGGCTCAGGAGTTTGGTGTTTGACTTGTAGTCGGGTGGTTGGCGGATCGAGACCTGGCTCTGTCGGACTTCCACATCCTTCACATCCTTGAGTCCAGGACTGAAATCAGTTTTATCCACCATTTAAATTAAATGTCTAACCCATTTTATTGGGTTAAAATGAACAACCCATTTTGTTGTGTCAAATTAACTACTGCTGGGTTGGTCCAATAGTTACCCAAGTATTGGTTAAAAAAAATACCCAAGTTGGGTTGATTTTAACCCAGGATTTTTTTAGGGAGTAGTAAGGAATTACAGTAGTCCAGCCTTGAAGTAACACAGGCATGGGCTAGTTTCTCTGCATTACTCCTGGACAGAATGTTGCCAATTTTAACAGTGTTCCAGAGGTGGAGGAAAGAAATCATGGAAGCCTGTTTAATATGGGATTTAAATGTCATGTCTTGATCAAAATGACACTGAGGTTCTTTGCACTATTACCAGAGGCTAATATAATGCCATCCAGATGAAGTGATTGATTTAGCAGTTTCCTTTTTAAAGGTTCTGGTCCAAAGACAACAACTTCTGTCTTGTCTGAATTTAAAAGTAGAAAATTCAGAGTCATCTAGGTTTTTATTTCATCGAGACATTCCTGTAACTAACTGAGTGGATTCATCAGGTTTTATGGATAAATATAATTGTGTATCATCAGCATAACTGTGGAAATTCATACCATGTTGTCTAATTTTTTTTTAACAATTGGAAGCGTATATATAGTATAGAGAATCTGTCCAAGCACAGAACCCTCTGGTACTTCACAAGTAACCACTGAATGTGAAGATGTATCATTAACAACATTTTACATCCATCCATTCATTTGCTTGATGCATTTACTCAAAAGGTACAAATTCACCTGTTGATACTGTAATGTGAAGCAGAGTATCATCTGTACAGTTATGGTAAGTAATCTTATTGTTGTTATAATCTAGGCTAGTGGGAGCATGTTGATGTTAAATAGGAGATGTCCCGAGATGGTGCCTTGGGGGACCTCAAATGTGATTTCTATTCGTTTTTATGAAAAGCTTCTTATTGAAACAAAGAAATCCCTGTTCTTTAGGTAAGACTCAAACCAGGCAAGTACAGTTAGATATACCATGTCTGAGGTCACTAAGTGGAAATTTTCTTTACACTACCTCAGGCACTAATGTCTACAGTCTTACTTAACTCTACTCTTGAGGGACAGACAATCAGCACCAAGATTTTTAAAAAAATATGCTGCTTTTGGATCGGCTGCTTTAGAAACACAAACCAATAGTGTGTCCAGTAGCATTGCCTCTATTTGTTTCAGCTTAAAAAATTGTGTTTTCTTTCAAACTTTTTAGAAGGAAGATCTAGGAATAGACCAATATCCCGGGAATAATTTGGAGTCACGTTCCACAGGAAAATCTGCGAAAAGGTTGTGGTCTACTGTATCTGGAATTATAGTACTTTTTATTTTTTTATATTTTTTTTATGGACTTGATGCTTGATTATACTTGACACAAGCCAAAGTCTGCATTGGCTTACCCAGATTAAGGCACATTAAGGTCTTTTCATTGATAATCAATTTTATTGTGCCTTTTAATTCAGCACAAAGAGCAGATTCAACACGTATTATTTCATTTCCTATCATTATTGAATTGATAGAAATTCCCAGGATACCAAAAGCACTCTACTTCTGTGAGACTAAAATAGATTTCTAGTCAGAGACTGGAGAGTACTTCACTTCAGACCTGATTGGAGTGGTAAACCAAGAGAGGGCATGTCCTCTGTATGCTTCTGTGCACTCATGTTGTTGAGTAACACAGCATTAGTAATACAGCTAGTGAATAATCAACATTTTGGAGCATAGGCAAGGTTGGAAAGGAAAGGAACAAGGCCAGAGGGTTTAACTTTAGTGTTAGGGGTTTGAGATAGAAGGCAAGTCATGAATCCTGTGTGTCTTCTGCTGAATGATATGTATTATTTTTAGGATTGAATAGCAAACATTGGATGCGGTTGGCGAATCTACAATCTAAGCCATAGGTGTCCCACATACATAAAAAAACTTTCACGTATGAGTCATTGGTTCTAAAAATGTTATTGGTGTATTTATAACAGGGGACAGTCTATTACCAGGTTATTCTCTATTTAATCATCTGTAGAGGCAACATCCTAATATATTGAAGGAGTGTGAGTACCCCTCCAATTCTGAAGGCTTTATTAGGCACGTTTCCACAATCAGAATTTCAGGGTGATTTTACCGGACCTTCAAGGTATGCGCGTGTCAGTACATCGGGCCGGCCCGACGGGGCCATTTCAGGAACCAACTGGGTACCAGCCTTGGGGTATACACTTGGAAATGGCCTGGTAGTATCTCTGGTCAGGAGCTGTGGTTAAGTCATGCTGATTGGTTATAACTTCAGATGGAAATGATATTTGCAGTCGTTGCCAATCAACTGGCTTTGTAAGACTGGAAGAGTTGCTGGCAAAGCAGTGTATAGCAACAAATAGAAAAATATCTATCTCTTGTTATTTGTGCTGCTGTGGGCATCTTATTTTGTAGTTGTCAGATGAAAATCAGGTAAAATTACCCCAAAGTTCCTATAGTGGAAATATGCCTATTGACTGAAGTTTTAGTTTCTGGTCTGGTGTTTCGTTGCTAATTGCTCAGGAAAGGGGTCAGAGTGATTGAAGGATCTTAATGACATCTTACCACGTTATTATTAGAGACCGAGACATCCTCTTGGAGCTAGGCCTGGGGATGTTGTTGGAGGGCAAGGGCCTGGTGGTTGAACCTTGGTTCCTGGGGCTAAGATCAGTTTGAAAAGGCAACATGAGGCAACCTTTGTGGGGTCACACCTCTTGCAGGTAGAAGACCAGAATTCAGGTAGCAGGAGACCTGGACATTCTGATTCCAGGCATCACATCCCATCCAGAGAGAATGGAACAAGCACTACAGCTAAAAACCTTAAGAAATAAAAACTTGTCCAGTTTACAGTTTGGTATAAGATCCCAATGCTCTGTTTAAACCTAAGGAACCGAGTGACTGTTTGATAAGGTGAAAGTCTGGGACGAGGAGACCAAAAGCACAAAATTAAGAGTAGTAGAAAAGAAAAAGACAGGATCCATAAACACATTTTTAATCTATCTAACAGCCCAAACAAATAATTGAAAAGTTATACAAAACAGCTAAATACTGTTATAAACTAACTAATCGGAAGCACGTTCTATCGAGAGGAAAAAATAAACAGCTGAGTGCAGAAAATAACATAACACAATAGTCTTCACATATAATTTTCTTTGAAGCAGTGCCTTTTACCTTTGCTCAGGAAGCCATTATACCTTTCTAGTCCATGCCAACTCATAACTGTTTCAATCCATGGGGCTTTGGAGGACCGCCAGTTTTCTTTAGTCTTTAAGGGTTTTTTGCAAAGCCCTAAATGTTTTTGGGGTATCACTTCACCACAGTACCAGAAGGTTAGAAATCTAACTAACTACTATCAAGGTTGGAGACATTAAGAACACCTTCATTTTGTTCAGAATTACCTGGTAAAATGCCTTTGTCTGTTCTTATTTTGCTCATTAAGCTCTAGTCTTGAGCCCCTTTCAAACAGGTCATGAAAAACTAGAATTTTCCAGTGCCTCACATACGTCTTATTTGAAAACGTCTTTGGGAAGGCAGCATCATAGTCTCTTACCTCCTTTGGTTTTATTCTGGTTAGGGCCTGAATAAAGATGATCTCTTTCTATTAAGTATTTAGAGTGAATACGGTGATCATAAATGAGCTCTCAAGTTGACATTTGATACTTTGAACACAGTTTTTGTATCCCATACCTCTGTCTTGTAGCAAGGAAGGTTCCACTGCAATCTTATGCCACTTTACCTCTACGGTAGGTTCGGAACTGTTCTGGTCTGAGCCGCCCCCTTTTTTGGACTACCTTTGCCTTGGTCCGAAGCCTGGCGAAGCGACCCTACACGCTCACCTTTGGACTGATTGGCCTGGCAATGTTTGTTTGAAGTGATGTCTCACGATGAAGCATATCTTCCAGTTAGTTCAAAGCATTGCTAGGTAGGGATGGGTACCGATAGGTTCTGACATAAACTGTAGTAACCAGACTGAAAGGCAGCACAAATATTTCTGTGCCTTATTTTGTTTCTTTTTTTCCCGGAGATGTCAAGTTTTATGGATTCTAGGCATGTCATCAGCCAAGATCGATTCCCTATATCACCAGTAAAGGTAAACATGGCTGTATGTTTGCAAAAACCTGCTAAAAGCTAGGGCTGTTAAAATTAATTCATCACTGCGAGTTGATTCCTAAAATTAACTTTTTTTTTTTTTTAAAGGAATGAATGCATGCACAGAATGGCGCCCTGTTTATAATTCAGCCTGTAGCACATCAGCGGATATCAGCTCACTGTGTGCAGTGCAGAGTTTAAATGCTCTGTGTTTATGTTGATTTATGCATGCTTGAGATGCAGAGATTGAGATTAATTTATGAGATGCCTTTAAAAATAGGAAATTATTCTGTGAAAGTGATCTTTTCAGACTTAAATTAGTGCTAACTATTAGCGGAAGTAGCTAAGTACATCTTCACAATAAGAGCGTTCATTTCCTGTGTGATTAACTGAGGTTTTATCTTCTGAGTGATTACAAACTATATTACATTTGATTTATGTGATGTTTAACACAGACTGCTGATATCCAAATGTTATGTTTGTTCATATATTTTGCTTAGTTCTACCTCTTTGTTATTATATTTCATATGAGACACATTCATTGTTAATGCGATTGTGGAGTTCAAAACAAAAATTCTGTTGATTGCTCCTACATTTAATTTAAAAAAGAGCAACTGCCTCTAGATTTGTCCTTTTATTTATACTGAAAACTGTAGGGTTTTTTTTGGTCATATTTAGGAATGGTGATTAATTCACAGCTGCCCTGTCATTAATTAGATTTTTTTTTTTTACTATTTTAACAGCCCTACTAAAAAAAAAGAGGGTTTTTGGACGAAGTTTATGTTTTCTTTAAGAACCATTTTGAGCAGCGTTAAGCACCGGCACCATTTCAAAGCTACAGGTTTGGCATCGCTTTCGGATAAAACCTAAACGATACCCATCCTTATTGCTCTGTGAACGTAAAGGAATAAAAGGCTGCAGCTATGCAACCAGCAGCGGGCAAGTTACCGACTGCAGCTTCAGCATTTGGGATGTCGGAAAACCGTGAATGGCTGATTTTTACAAGGCGGTCAAGAGGAATGGAGCTGCGATTGGGGCTGTTATCAGCTTCCACAAGTGGGTTGGAGCAGGCTCTGGTCGGGTTGCGGAGCAGGCGAAGTCAGCATGTGACAGAACAGAGAAGCCTGTGATGTAGGGATGGAACAAGGCTGGTGGCCGCTGGTAGCAGCAGAGAAGCAGGACATCTTTGCAGTGATCAGAGAGTGGGGGTCCCCCCCCCTTTACTTATTCCCTACTGACCCTGAAGCGCTTTACACTACATTAGATCATTCCCGGGCTGGTGATGGTAAGCTACGATGTAGCCACAGCTGTCCTGGGTCGCACTGATCGAGGCATGGCTGCTGGACACCCTCTGACCACCACCAGTAGGTGGGTGAACTGTTTTGCCCACCAAATGTTCACACATATCGCAATAAACCTTTCTGATTCTGATAAACGGTTTTGAATGTTATAACCTCATGATAAAATGTATTTTGAAGTCTATTCCCTTAGCTACAGGGAGTCAGTGATGTTCTCACAGCTGATTGACTTTTTAGGCAGACCTGTGAGGACACTGTTGTAGTAATCAGTCTGACTAAAGACAAACACATGGATGAGTTTTTGAGGTCCTGTTGCCACCTTGGTCCAATTAAATGCTTTAAGCAGGTAGCATGTGACTTTTCTTCTTCTTCTTGGGGATGATTATTGTTTGTGTGTGAGCTCTTTAACTCATGTATTGTTCCTTTGATTTAAATATGCAATTTCTTCTCCCCCAGAATGGTATAGTTATTTAAAGCAAAGCAGTGCAAGCAGTGAAAGAAACTGAGAAGTGAGAAGTGTGATGGCGAAAATGGATTTGTGTTTACCTGCCAGTTGGTCCCTTTTTTCCGTATCGTTACTATAGCAACAGCAGATTCTTGTGTTTGTGTGTGCTCCTCTGGGCTCCGATGTGAGCGTGTTTGAGACGGGGGATGTAATTCTGCCTGTCACCAGAGCTGCCCAGAGCGGACTCCTCAACTGCTGGTTGCCAAGAGACCAGACAGACACATCCTCCTCCTCCTCCTCCTCCTCCTCCTCTTCAATGATAAACCTTTTTTTTCTGCTGGATACATGAAACCCTGCTATGCAATTTCTTGCAGAATACCCCTGTTTGAACTTATAAATACCAATCATGTCAAAGTCCTTATATATTATAGAAAGGAAATTAGCTTTGCTTACTAAATATTGTAGAATTGTACTTGAAATACACGTTTTACATTCATACTAATTTGTATTTTTTCCTTTTACATAACTATAGGTACATGGTAGACAGGCTAATTAATTATCTTTCCCACCTTATCAGCCTTTTATGGCTCATGCTCAAGTGAACATTGTAATTATTAAACACAGTTAGGTCTTTATGCTGTTAAGAAAGAACTAACCTTCTATCTGCTGATATTATTAACACTTCTGATTCAGCTTTAAAATAATTTATATTCAGACAATACAGGTATATATCAAAATACAATTAAAAATGTAAAATTAAGAAAATAATGAATAATAAATATATTCTATTTAGAATGGCTGGTCTAAAAATATTTGTTCTATTAAAAAAAGTGAGTTTCCATTGGTTTTCCATTTATCACATTCACAACGGGATTCTAGGTTTCAGAAGAAACCACTACTGCATCTTAAAGCTGTTAACACTATCAGACAGACTGGTCCATCTCAAAAAACAAGTTATACATTGGAGAAACTAAACAGCAACTACACGAAAGGATGGCTTAACACAGAGGAGCCAACTCATGAGGCCAATACTCAGTAGTCCATCTACATCTAAAGGACAATGGTCACTCTTATGAAGACAATGACGCATATTGGGAAGAGAGATAATTTGAGAGAGGAGTGAAAGAAGCCATCTATGTGAAACATACAGTATGAAACCAAAATGGAACAGAGGAGATGGCCTCAGGGTCTATATATATCTGCCGGCCGATATTTCGGGCCGATGTATTCATTAATTTCTATATTGGCCGAATTATGCTTTAAAAAAAACGATACATGTTTTTTCAAAGATTAGGCACCTGTTTGGCAAGCTGCAGCCATCACTTGACTGACAGAAGGACCCCTACACACTCAGTACCGCCGTGAGCAAGCCCACTAATGTTTTACTCTTAAGTTTGGCATTTAATCTTTGACTGCACAATTTTTATATATATTTTAGATTTTATTATTCACTACCATGTGGTAGAGTGCTTTACTTTGTGGTTATTTTTCTTTGATACTGTCATATTTGAAATTCAATAAATATTTAAAGAGTTTAATGAACTTTTTCATTTATATTGCACACAGTGAGTGTTCTGTTGTCTTTCACAACCAATGTGCCGCCAAAAAGTTTATATATCTGCCTTGGACATCGGCCTTAATAATCAGCTTTAAATATCTGCCATCAGCGACCAAATGTAAAAAATGGGTGTTGGCATTAGCATTTAAAAAACCTATATTGGTCGGCTTCTAGCTTAGGGTAACACGGACCCTACTCCCTCTCTCCAGCGACCCTCTGTAGCTCATTGTTGGGGATTTCAGTGTGTTCCCATGTTTAGAATCTGAACATAGTCCCTTTCACCATGATCTGTTCTAATAGAAACTAACTAAACTAATACATTATGTTTTTTATTATGTGTTTCGCTTTACAGTTGGTCCAAACAGGCAGTTTGTATTTATCTTTAATTATGTAGAATTATCTGTTGAATTTTTCTTTGTCTTATTCACAAAGTAAAAACAAATCTTCATCAGTTGTAATGATGTCAAGTGTTTCAGATTATACTGTGTCTTATTAGCCGGCATCATTTAGCCTGTTGGTCATTAATAAGTGGGCAGTCTGTAGCGGTAATGAAACACAATCAGGTGTTTTTCACAATGTTCCTTGCATTTGAATATTGTTGCCGGCTGAGTCTCAGCTCACATTCCACATCTGATAATGACATCCCCCTCTGTTGCCCCAAGGCGTGATCTTCATTCTTAAGTCCAGCTTGCGGTAATTACTATCAAGCTTTCCGGCACGACTGCAGCAATCCACATATAACCACGGTGCGTTCAAAAGACACGCCATCCCGGCATTATTACCCTAATAGTCCACCACGGTTTTTCTTTTAAAGACACTGGCTCATAGCGGTCTCAAGACACTAGCTAGCAATGCTAGCTATCAATAAATGTACATTAGCTAAATTAACTGAGCAATTATCATGGTATTGCAATCGTTTTAAAACAGTTGAGAGTAAAAAAAGTTTAAGGTAGTGTACTTCAACATCAAGCAAAATAATTAGAAATAGCTTCATAGTCTAATTAGAAACTAACATCATAACTTAAGTTTGTTTTTAAATAATTTTTTCCTTATTACAATTTAAAGCTCTTTTTTGCCTTTAATCAGGTTTATACTTTGTAAAAAATGTTTATCTTCCTTTCAGCTTTAAGTGAGCATCTTTGTTTTCTTTGTATTTTATTTTTCCGCATAAAGTGAGCCTGTGATGACGGAAGTGGAGCCAGTGCTGGACTTTGCCTCCTCGGGGCGTTCCGGAAGAAGGAATGCTCTTCCAGACATCCTCGGATCTCCAGCAGGAGTGAATCCTGCCGACCTGCCTCTGAAACTGGCCGAGCTCTCTCTCGAAGGTATTTTTTCTGTATTTTTATTTTTTCACATTAAACACTTGAGTACAGGAGAACTTATAAGGAGTTTGGATAATTAAAAGATTTGTGTGCAGTCATGACACTTCAAGTTGGGGAAAATAATTCATTAATTTTTGGTAAGCATGTTTATGGGGAAGATTTTAGGAAGATTTAGCCCTTTTTAACGTGTCCAAATTGTTTTGTTTTTTGTAATTGACTTTAACCATTTTCCAGTCTAAGTTGGCTAGCCCTGATATACTATACCACGAATATTGGTTGATTCACATGCCTCCCATTCTAATTAGAGGTGTTTTAACACAATGCAGCGGTCAGTCACAAAATGATCTGAATCTGAGGTAGGATGTGCAAGAAAATATAAATCTACATTAACCGCACTCAGGTAGGGCGCCCACAATGGGGGGGGGGGGAATCACGCTTGTGAAAAATCTGTACTACTACTAATAATAATTACATATTTAAAATGTTTGAAGCATGCGCATAGATATTGGCAATATAAAAGAAACGTATTTTATCTGAGAAAGACGAATCTCCTCTGCTGCTCCCTCTTCGTTCCCCTCCATCACCTCCGTGTGGTCTGTTCCATTATGCCTCAATCTCAGATTTGGCAGACACCCGCGTTTGGACTTGGCCTCAAAAAAGCAACGACAGTTAGGGACATAAAAGTAAAAAAGTAGAGACAGCAGGATGCCTGTGTGTCACCTGCACTTTCTTTGTCCAGTCCACTTCTCCTCCTCCTCCATGCTGTTTGTGCGCTGTACGAGAGGCGCTTGGGGGAGGAGCTATGAGCGCCACTCATGTCAGTAATGGCTGACAGGAAGAAGCTACAGTGTTTGTATCACGATCCACTCCAATGTTCCAATTCAATATTGATGAGTCAGTGCTGTTAAAACTTATTTTAACTGTTGCCTTAATTATATGGCTGTAATGCAATGACAGCACTGGGTGAGTATATTTCACTGGGGAAAACTCTGTTACCCCTTACAGACTTGAGCCTTAAAACAGCTGTCTGTACTTCTCCTTCCTATTTTAGCTTTAAAAAAGGGCAAACAATGTTAAACAATGAATGCAATGTTTGGACTTGTGTATTGGTTTGATTCTTGAAATTGTTATAAAAATCCATTGAGTTGATTCTTTTTTCATTTCTTCACTTTTTTCAACACAGCACTATGCAGAATGTTTGTGTGCAGAACTCAGAGTGCAGTGCAACTTCAAAAAGTGATGCATAAACAAAACAGAAAAGACTCCCAGGTATCACTAAACTCTGCCATTTGGGAACATTAATGGTTTCTCATGCAGCTTCAGTAGAAAAACCTAGATGAACCAAACTGATCCACAGACGGGCCGAACCAGAAGGATGTAAGCAAACGCGTCTTTCAACAGCAACAGGGTTCATAACACGCTCTCCACTAAACTGAATGACTCACCTGAAACAATGTCAAGCTGAATGGAAACGTCAGTGATAATAGAGAAACACCAGCTGACGTCACCATGGCTACCATTAGCATCAAATCAGACATTCTCCTTATCTTAGAGAAAATTCAAGTAAATAGTACCCCTGTTGATAAAAAGGGATTTCCCTGAAAGCAGCTATCAAAACGACTCCAAACTGATCTAAGTATGTTTCATTCTCAAATATGGGCAAAGTCTTATTTAAACATTTCCAAACATGAATATTGGCTGTTTTCAAGTGGTTTTATTTTCTCCTCTGGCTATGTCTGCTTGCACTATTTGATTATAATACTTTTTTATTTTTTTATCCAATCAAATCTCCTTTCAGTTCTATAGTGAAGTTATATAATATAATAAAATTAATTAATTTAAGGAATTAAAAGGAATGAATTTAGGGAAATGCTGAACAAAATAATAAATTAATCACTTGTACATTTGTATTTTTTTTTTTTAGATTAAAGTGTACCTAAAACGTACCAAACTGGGATTTCTGTGTACCATTAAACCCCAAGCAGATAGTGTATGATTATTGTTATGATTTCATGAGCATCAAAATGCCAGTCTTTGAGGGCTTTGGAGATTTTTACTCTGTGTGTGGTGCCCTAATAAATCTGGGTCCTCCTCCAGCCTAGGGTTAAAAGTTAAAAGGAAACGGTACTGTAACGCGCCATATTTATACCCCAGGAAAACAAAGACTCAATAACACTTAGAATTCCTAGTAACCATGATCGGCTTAATAAAGTACAAGAACAGCTGTAGTTACGTTTACTTATGAAGGGTACTAACTGTTATTTCTTTTTCCACATTTGTAACATTTATTCGAAACGAATTGGATTCATTTTTCAACGTTTTTTTTTTCAACAATACTTTGTGGGATTATGCAAATGCAATAAAACACGAGCCTCATTATCTCAATAACTCTAATATTTGTAAGGTGATTCTTGTTTTCATTGGTAAAACCCATTTTTCAATCTGTTCCCAGATGGGCCGGGAGGAGCTCAGTCGCCCACGGCAGAGGAGCCTCCCGCGCCACCGGAGAGCTCCGAGGAGAAAAACGGATCGTAGAACCTTGTTTATTTACCTCCCTGGAGACAATGCAGAGATCACCTGAGAGGAGGAGGGGAAGGAGCGATGCAGGGAGCGACCTGTTGCAGAACGAGCGAGGAGCCGCAGAGAGTTGAACTGTGTTGTGTTGCGGAGCAGCAGGAACCGCTGACGGACTCCCGACAGGACTGAAGCCCGGAGCTTTGGACCGTCTGGAAAGGTTTCAGACGACGCTCCGTTCTGAATCCGTCACTGTTTAATCTGTGCAAAGGTGGAACCTGCAAACCACCCAGAACACAACCCAGAGAATCAAAGTGACAGTAAAAGATTGCACACTGTACATGACTATTTTTGTATGTTTATTTAAAATGAAGGAACTCTGAACTATGATTTCTCTTTATTTGCTTTTTGTTTTTGTAATGCTCTAGGTTTTTTCAACCCCAGCTTTAACACGAGTTTGAGTTTAAAATCTTTAAAGCTTTTTAACCCCTATCAGTGCAAACTGATACGGAACTGTTTTTGTTGTCTTGCTCAGATATGCTTTAACTCTAAATGTGGATTATCTGCTGTATCTATTTAGACCAGAAGCTGGGATGGAGCTGTACATTTTCTACCAGTTTGACTGTTTAAATTCAGACGACTTAGATGTCCTTATGTTGAATGGCTTGGAAAAAGATCCAGTGTGTTCTCCACATCTTGTGACATTCCTCCAGAGAGCAGTGTTCTACTGCCAATGATACTGTTTTATAGCACTGCTGGTGTCATTGTATTCTTTTCAAATTTCTTCAGAATTTCAATGAAAGCTGCTGATTATTTTCCCAAATGTTTCGAAGTTTGTGCCTAGTGGCGGTTTAACTGTAAAGTACTGTTATCTTCTAACTTTGGGCTACTGATATTTCCTCAGATTTATTTAAGTGGAAGGTGAATCTTTACTACAGTGGACATGGTCTGTAATACCGCTCAGTTTGGTGTTAACTGTTGTTCGTCTCGACTACGGCATATGCAAACAATGTGTTTCACGCGAGAGCGCTCGCCGTCTGCCTCTCCACCCAGAGGGAAGTCTGTTCACGGTCATCAACACACAAGCTGAGCTGTGAATTGGCTCTGGGACGGAGCGCTACAGACAGACAGAGAGGGTCCCGCCTCGTCGGCTAGCTGCTCAGTTGCTACTGTATATAAACGATACTGTAGTATAACACATGTCATACGTTTGCCACGCGTCTGGTTAGCAGACTGTACCCACAAAGAAATGTTGTTCTGTAATCGTCTCTTTTGGAACACGTGTCGCCGGTGGCTGTGTGTCTTTGTGTGGATGTTCTCTCACGAATTGCAACAAAGGAAGCCTTGTGTTCCTTTTCAGAGGCTGTAGTCCCAGTGAGACGGTTTCCATCATGCTGCGTCACCTACACACTGAATCACAGGTGTATTTTGTAGTGTCCTGATCTCTTCAGTGGTGCATATGTCTTACTTAGCTGGACTGAATCCCTAACTTTGATTCTATCTGGTGGTGAAATTTGCCATATTAAACCAACAAGCTTTATGTATTCTGTGTTATTTCTTTTTGGACATTTTTTCCTTCACTGGTTCACATTCGGTTCTATTCAAAATTTCAAAACGGACTATCCAAAGTGGAAATTAAATGTCACAACCAGCGATGCCGGTAAGGCGTTACTTAGTAGTGCGTAACTCCTAATATGACCAATGTTTCAGCAACGACTAATCTAACGTGTTACTATTTCCCTACAAGTAATCGATGAAAGTTACTTTGTTCACTGGATTAACTGCGGCAAAAGCAGTAAGAAAAGAAGCAACAATTGCGGTAAATATGGTCTTATATACCATCTACGACACTGCTGATGTCTGATTCTGTCATCTGGAAGTTAAACAGCTGATTATCTCTCCTGTGGTCGCCATTTTTGTTTTGTTTCTACCCTATTGGCCACTCTGTCATGTTTGGGTTCTGTATTCTGCCCCCTAGTGGAACTCCCCAGTGGTACATGCAGTGTCCAAGCATGTATGTGCCCAAGACTCAGCTTGTTGCTGGTGTCAATGTGAGGTAAAAAAAACTGCAATATTTCTGGCCTTACTGTTAAAATGAACTTTCAATAAACTGAGTGTTGTCAAAACCGGTTATTGTTTTTATGATGAGGCAGTGAGAAATGTTTCTGGCAGCTGCTGAAAGTAACTAAAAAAGTAACTTGTAATCTAATTTATTTATTTTGAAAATAAAATAACATCCAAAGCAACAAAGTTAATTTTGGAAGTAGTAATCCATCGTCAGTGATCAGATTACTATTTCAAAGTAACTGTAGCACCATCCAAGTCTAAAACAATATTTTTGACAATTGGAAACCATTATTTGAGCCTCTTTATAGCATATTAATCTTTGATGTGGCTGTAAATGGCCCAAAAGCCCTGATTAAAAGCCAAATATAATTCCATAATAAAGCTCTATGAATAAAAGTTTTCCCCACCCATCTTTTAATATTTAATGAACTGTGTGCTGATTGGTCAGTTAACCCCGAAGGCCCTATGAGGAGCCTAAGTCGCCATTCTACTTCCAATCTACTGGTCCCCAACTTCCAAAATGAGTCATTGGACCTATAAAAGTTATTCTCTGATCCCGTTTGAAATGCAGCGTGGATTGAACATATGTGTGAATTTTAAAGACACATTTTGATGTAGAGAAAACTGATCTTCGACCGGCAGCAAAAGTTACTTTAGCTTTTGTGTAAAACAACTTGGCAGATTACAACTGAAGAAGGAGGGAACAAATGGCTGTAGCCTGCAAGACAAAGGAAGGAGCATTAAACACGGAGAAAACCACTATGAATCATCTGGTCATGTGGAAATTGGCAGCTATGCTGGGGAAGAACCAATCGGTTAAGTGAGAGATGGCATGGAGAAGAAGCTCTACAAGGTCTCGGTGAGTATTTCAGGTGCTAGCTAGTGCTAGCTCACATTAGCCTCGGATGATATATATGCCATTTTAATTGTGAATTTTTTTAATCAACTAAATCCCAAATTACTTGACAAACAGTGAAAAGGTATATAATAAGTTAAAATTTAAACTGACGTACAACATATGTGCGATTCAGGGCGTGTGACAAAGCAGACCAGAAAATAACTTTTATTTCTGAATTAACTTCCATTCATTTTTTTTCTGCCAGGGGACCTATGGGCCGGCAGGAAGGGGAGGAGACTCAAGGCACCATTCTGTCTGGTGCTGAAAATTGCCATATTAAGCCCACAAGCTTTATGTATTCCTCTGTGTGTCATTTCTTTTCGGGATTTTGTTTCCTTCACGGTCTATCCAAAGTGGAAATGAAATGTCCCAATCAGTAATGCCGGTAACACGTTACTTAGTAGTGCATTACTTCTTATATGACCACTTTTTCAGTAACGACTATTTTACTATTTCCCTACCAGTAATCATATAAAAGTTACTTGGGACACATGGTTAACGGTGGCAAAAGCAGTAGGAAAACAAGCAACAATGTTGGTAAATATGGTCTTATATTCCATCTATGAAACTGCTGCCATATTTTGCTGTCATAAAATTAAACTGCTGATTATATCCGCTGTGGTTGCCACGTTTTTTCCAGTTGTTTTTTTCCATATATACTGCTGAAGTGGGTTGGGACATGTAGATTCCAGGAGTTCTACAGCCTATGATTCGTTATAGGCTGACCGGTTTCTGTCTTGTAAAGTAAATGCAGTTCTGTTTTCTAGGACACTTTTTAGAGCAATATAGCACTAGTGTTAGCTATAGCATTAAGATGGCATCCCAGTCTCTTCCTTTATCCCTTCCTCCATCTCTCCTCTGCAGTTTGTCAGATTATTAGTTACTCCTCTGCTTCCTTCAACGATGATGGTAATAAATGTAGTTTTGAGAGTGAGGCTGCTAAAATCAAAAGCTCGGCTTTGCACTGCCAAAAAAACAGCTGTTTAAACAGCTGTAAAAGAACGGAAAGCCAATATTTTATTTCTTAGGATCCTTTCGTTTATCATAAAACTTATAGTTAGAGCAGGTTAAAAAGACATTCCACCCCAAGTAAAAATTTGGTAGTTGCCATAGTTAGATAAGTGAGAAAACAAAACCGTTTCATAACCAGCCCAGTAATTCCCCTGATCTGTGAGCAGTCCGTTTGCTTTAGCTAAGCGTAAACCAATGTAAGTGAATGGGAACTATCAGCATGCTAGCATGCTAATGGTTCCATTTCACTCTGAGGAATATCGCAACTAACGAATTTTTCTTAGGGGTAGAATATCGCTTTAAAGATTGAATATGGAACATTTTTCTTAAAAGCTATCTCTTTAAAAAGTAATACTTCAACAGGAAGTTTAGAGGTGTGCAGAATGAAAGTGCACCCTTTCCTTTAATCGTTATATTTAACCTATAATCATTAAAAAAGATAAATGTTTCCGACTACTGTAATATGTTTATTTTTATTATTTTTTCCAGCCAATAGCGGCGCAGTATTGTAGGCTGCTAAATACTATTTTAAACAACAGCCTGGAGCTACGAGGCGTACTGTAGAAAATGGCACACTGGATAAATTAAGCTGCTGTGTCTACGCCCCATAGATTTCATTATCTTTCTCGGAAGAGGAGCGCCCTTATAACATCTAAAATCAGAGTTAGTTTAGATAAAGCCTACAACAGATGGACACAAATGAAAAACTTTCATGGCATCAAAATGTGCGCGGAAATGGCAATGTTTTCCATGGAGAAAGGTAAGAAAGCTTGCTAACGGCTAAAGTTAGCTGTCGATAAAACAGCTTTGCAATACTCGTGTATATGATGTTGTACCTAGCTATGAGAGCATCAAACTCCACGCCGATTAAGCGAAAGAAAAGGAAGCGGTTTCCACCTGCACTCCCCTGTATAGCAGGCTAGCTTCACCACTGCGGTGAGTGGCTGTTATAAAGACTTTTCTAGCTAGTTTTCTATTTTGACATGGGTCTCCGAACATACAACTCAGTCAAATACACACGCCGTCGGATGTTTATGTAAATTCTAAAGTATATAGTATGACTTTTATAGAGGACATCACCAAGAGGAATGGAGGATACTATTTAGCTTCCGAAATAAGATGCTGAGAGGACCAGTAAAAAAAGCTTATTGTTGCCTTTTACCCCTTATTTTGTTATAATAGTTTTTCGTTTAGTATTTTAAACTTAGTAAAAAACAATAGTCCTTACCTTATAAGATTTGTCGCTGGACATGATGCTGGCTGGTTACGGTGTTACTCCGGCAACAGAACTGGGACCCCGACGGCTTTTTGTTATTGTAACTACAACCTCAACGCACTAGAAGTTGCTTTGGTTCCCATGTTCCATATTCAACCTTTAATTTATGTCTTTCTGTGTTCAGTCTTTTCTCTCTTAAATTTCAATTAGTCAATTATTGCTTTATTTGTGTATAAATTAAAATTGTTTATCTTCTAAATTTCCCTTACGTATTATGATTTTGGATGAGATAAACAGTACTTTTCACTCTGGATGTACGGATATCTGGGCCGATACCGTTCAAATGTACTTGTATCGGTTAGTTAACCAATACCATGAGCTGATACTTAAAATATGGAAACTCAGGAGTAAATTCACGGAAATGTTTTTTCTTTCACTTGAAATTTTAGTTTAGTGGTCATTTTTACTATTCTTTAAAAATCTAACTGACAATCGTTTTTTCAACAAGCAGAGAAGAAAACTCAAGTTACTGAAATTTTAACAACTAACGTATTGCCGTGCATTCTATCAGTAACCTGTTACATCACTCAGTTATTTAACGAATAATTTATTCTTATCACTTGCTACTTTTGTAATGTGTTACTCCCAATACTTTCAGATGCTACAGCAGCATTGCTGCCAGTATTGCAGTGGTAGTTCTTAACCAAATCTACCGTTGGGGCCAGCCAGGGTGGGGGCAATGTTTTATTTAATGGGGGAACATAACAAAAAAACAGTAGTATTTTATTGTTTAATATATTTAGTGATGTTTTGCAGTCCCCAGACCTGGAAGGAGAGGAGACGTTGTTCCCTATGGAAATTTTTGTGTGCCAGCACCCACTGATCATTGGCATTGTTCCAAGCCTTCTGGATTCCCAATGGAATTGCTGAAGAACATATCGACCAATCAGCAGCTGATCGCCTTCATTCAATGGGCAGCTTCTGTCTCCTGTCCCCCATGTCTCCTGTCTTTTTTCTGGTTCTTTCACTGTTTGTAGGATTTGGAGAGCTGAAAGCATTACTGGGGAAGTTTTGTTAGTTAGTGGAAGTTTTTCTCCTGTCTGAAAGGTAACAGTTCGAGGGTAGTTTTCTCCTGACTTTCGGTTTTCTGTAGTGATGGTGACATGAAGTCTCCAGAGGCATTGAACCACTTGAGCCAATTGGTTCAAGGAAGGATTCATCTCATGGAGCTTCATGTGAACACGTGTCCCCCTACTGGCCAGGTACATAATCACAGGTAGCTATAGCTCTTAGCCACTTAATGTGTGATGCATTAGAGTTGTAAGTCAGTTATGGCTCTTGGGATTGACTATGGGTTTCAAAAATATAATTTTGCTACATAAAATATTACAAATCTGAATTACAAAAACATTTTTATTGTATAATGTCTGTAAATCATACCAAAATGGTAGTAGTCTAATGGCAAGTTTTGTAATATTTTTTTTCTGTCACATTAGGCAAAAGGCATGGTCTTAAGCAGGCAGAGGAAAGTTAAAGCGCTTGTGGAACTAGGAAGAAGGCACTGCATATGATTCTCATGAATATTCTCATGCAAATCATGGTAATGCCTTAGCATTGGATGAGGTGGTGTTATTGTACCCCAACTCCTTGGAACGCAATAAAGACTTCAACTTTCAATAAAATAAGAAATGGTAAAAAATACCGTTTTTGATAAGTAAATCTAACTTGTTTGACATAATGATTGAGGTCACCTTATTAGCAGGTGTCACGTCAACATTTTCCCACACTGGGGAAACCCTCCTCTTCCCAGCTGGCTCCATTATCTCTCTCCTCACTCTCCTAAATGTTCAAACTATCTGTTTCTGTACTGACAAAACTATCTCCAAACTATATAAATGCTAACCAACCCCCCCTTTCCAAACTGTCAAAACTCTGTCCAAACTTCAACCTGTGATTTTTATAAAGATGCTCCCTTGAATTTTTTAAGTTATATTTTGGGAGATACCTATTTCATTTTCATCAGAGACAAAATTCTTGGTTAAATGGATGCATTTTTCCCACATCTGTCTTTGCTTATCTTTTTTAATGTTGCTCTTGAATGTGTGCAAGCATGGGGTTGGGAGGTATAAATGGAATCATGCTTTCAGATCGGGGGGGTGTTCTGTGGGATCATTTTTAATCTGTAAAGCACTTTCAGTTTCAAACTTTGTATGAAAAGCAATTTATCAATAAAGTTTGATTGACTGATTATGAAAACTGCATAGTTGTTCTTTTGTAACTTTTCAGTAGAAGAACATGGGTTAACACCATCTGCCTGTATGGAAAATGTTCCTCTGCCTGTGAGATATTTCGCTGAACACTGACGGATTGATTAAGAAAGAATAATATTGCTGTAAAAACTACCTTAAAATTCTTGGAACATTTCCTTAATCAAAACATATCTGAGATATATATATTCAATTCAATTCCCTTTTATTTATATAGCGCCAATAGAGCTCAAAGTACTTTACAATAAGTCATTTCAATACAATTATACAAACATTCCAAACAGTTAAAAGTTTTTTATGTAAGGAATCCCAGTAGATTGCATGAAGTCATTGACATGAGGTTGGGCCCCATTGATGCAGACCTGCAACCAGAGCAATCCTGACCAAGCATGTAGCGACAGTGGAGAGGAAAAACTCTCCTTTAACAGGAAGAAACCTACGGCAGAAGTACAAGCGATCATGTGCCGCAACTGTTTGGGGGTTTGAGAATCAATAAATTGAATATTCTTAAATTAAATATTCTTATTAAACACTGTGCTCTTTACAAAGTTGAATGTGCTGACAACAAAATCACTCAAAAAAAATCTATTTAAATCAAATTTATCAACCTATAGAGGTTTGGAGTCACACTCAAAGTGAAAGTCAAAAATCCCAATACAGGCTGATACATAAACGTAATGTTGTTAAGACAAGCCAAATGAGGCTCAGTAGTGTGTGTGGCCTCCCTCCCTGCCTGTAGGAGCGCCCTGCAATGCCTGGACATGCTCCTGATGAGGTGGCAGGTTTCCTGAGGGATCTCCTCCCAGACCTGGACTAAAGCATCTGCAAACTCCTGGACAGTCTTTGCAATAATGTGGCGCTGGTGGGTGGAGCATGCTAGCCTGGGCTAGCACAAGAGCACACCAGATGAAACAAATAAGAACATTACATATAAAGTTTCAATTATAGGCTATGATTTTCTCTTGTAGCGACAGTAAGACGGGAATCAAAGCAAATTAAAATAAATAAAACTAAAACAATAGAACATAATAAATATAAGCACTCCTAGATATTTAAAGCCTGGTGAAAATGTAAGCTTCCAAACTCCTTTTAAAAAGTATCATCCAAGCCAAATATTGATCTGGGGTCATAAAAATAAACGGAAGAGGTGCCGGTGACACACCGTTGATGCAGCAGCGTGCCTGACATAAAAAATATTCTTCTATGAGTGTCAGCGCATCCATTGTGCAGAATTATGCAGGATGGACGTTGCGGCATATTTTTTTCTCTTCACACATGCAACAATATGTGCAATTGCTATACAATCTGAAGACATAGATATGAACATAATTCTTAAATGCAACATATTTTGAATTAAATTCTCATTTTTATTCTCTATTCTTATAGACGGGACGGGGGAGAAGTTTGTTGGTTGTGTTCGTCTGTATGTGCAATGCTCTACAAGTCAGAAAATGCTGCTTAAATAAATTCACAATTTTGTTATTTGTCCTGCTGCGCTGTCAGTGCCTCTGTGTCCAATAAGTGCGTTGCCTATAATTCCTTAATTTAATTGCCTATAATTCCTGAGGTATCTGAAAACAGATTATATTTAAATGTTGCAGTAACATATCCAAAGCTGAGAGATTGAGAGGCCATCTAGACAAAAGGTATATGCTACCACTCAGCAGTGGACTCAGAAATTAGTGGAATGAATATCCTTCTCTAAGCAGCTGAAGAATAGAAGCTGAAAATAGTTAAGGATGACAGTGGCTAAACAAGGCCCACATGGATTGCGTGTTCTGACCAGTAAGAGACTGGAATTCTATATGTGGGTATGTTATGTCCAGCATATAAGAACCCTGTCGAGAGTTCAGAAAGAGTGGTGACAATTTGTCATGAGCCCTCGTGATTTGGTCATTGTGATGCGTGGTGTTTCTTTGAATAGAATCCTTCGCTGTTCAAAAAAAAAAAAAGCCATCTCTTAAAGATCTTTACTCCCAGGTCATCAGCCTGGCATCTTGAAGACGATCACCATCGATACACAACATTCCACCCGTGGTCTATTCCATTTGCACAACAGCGTGTCAAATTGTTCATCTGTGTCGCTTCCTAAGTGGACAGTTTGATTTCATGGAGGTGTGATTGACTTGGAGCTACAGTGTGTTGTTTAAGTGATGCATTTTTAATGTACAAATATTTATATCATAAAAATCTGAAGTAGGCCAATGTATATAACAAAGAAGGACTTAAAGTTCATGAAAACCTGTAAGAAAAAATAAGGATAAATTCACTGTAAACCAAAGCTAAAAGGGGTTTACTAACCCAGTCAATGTGATTTTTACAAGTGTCTTAGTTTTAGTAATCACAGTTACTCCTTTGCCTCAGAATGAACAAAAGCAAATCTCCCCTTTCATAGGATAATGACTTTTAAAATGTAACATTGCAGAAACTCCTCCTGCTGCTTCACACACAAAGATGGCAGATGGAGGCGCTCCAGTTTAACTGCAGAACTTACACAGCGCCGATGAGGACGTATGTGGAGAGAATCCAGAGTGGTTCATGTGTGTCACCACTCGTTTTCCTTCAACCGACTGTCAAACAGTGGGTGAGCGAGCATTATTATAGCTTCCACCACTCTTCACGTGTCAGCAGCACATTACATAATGCAGCAGTTCCTGCTGCCATGCAGCAGATGGAGGCATTTCCTACATCATCACTCACCCTAATGCCTCTGCAAGGATGGGAAGATTTCCTCCTCGTCTGGAGCAAGTAAAATTGCAGATTTTCTATTTTGACTCTAATTTTGAAAAAAAAAACCAAAACATTAATAAAAAAATTGAGGTTTCGCATGAATTTGGTACAGTTCTGTGAAAGTCCATTTAAAACGACCATTTGGAGACACCAGGCTGACATTCCTTAATGTCTTTTATCTCATTTTAGGCAGTGAATGGGGCACACCCAGTGTTAAATTATGTCCACACAAAAAAAGTGTAGAATGTTCTTGTTATTTTAACCTGCAGAGGTAGACTATGTAGTCTATGTGTGGGTGTGTACTCCTGTCTATCATTCAACTGAGGACCATTTTTCACCTTCTCAGGTTTTTCACCACATTTTGCCTGGTATTCACTTTTGGAAAATGTCCCTGCGCTCTAATGGTTGGTTTTAGAGGTATGATGTGAATTAGGTTTCAGCTGAGGTTAGGAATAGAATGATAATAGGGTGATCGGAAAAGTGTCTTTGTTAGTCATTAAAATGAATGACTGAAGGACCTCACTACAACTAGCAACACAATAATGTGTTTGAACCCTTACCCCTCAACTAAGAACCAGAAACAAATCAAAGGGGTTAGAAAATGATGCTCTGAGTTGTTGCTCCTTAAATAAGTAACAATGCTTTCTCCTGCACATGGCACAATGATGTTAATGCATCGGCTGCACATAACTGTCGTCCACTTATTGTTCTTGGTTAAATATCTTCCTTTGTCTCCAGTCTCAGACATCGTCCTCCCCAGCTCCGAGGTGGCTCGCTACACCATGGCTCCTGCTGCTGCTACGTAACTTGTTGCCAGGGCAACCTAGCCTCGAGAAAATCTCGGACCTTGTTTCACCACCCGTAATCCCGCCTCTCCGCTGTCATGAGTCGTCAATTTGAGGAGTTTTGCTGGCTGAAGAAGCAAAAATAGAACACAGTAAGGTATTGCGTTTAAATTCATGTAAGCTTCTAGTGAGCGGAAGTTCCGCCCTGCAGCTTTTCACCGCGAGAGAAGACAAGGGGATGACATGTCAGTCCTGATCTTCCAAACAAGGACCTAAGAATAGCTCTGTTTGGGCTCATCTGGGTAGTCTGGCTTTTACTATTCATAAATGACGTTGCAGAGGGTTTTCAATAATGCAGGGGAACGGAAAGCTGTCTCTTTTTACATAATCGAAGAACCCAACATAAGCGGTCAGCTATTGACTTTCCTCTAGGAAGTTTCTATGAAATCGCCTCGCAGAAATGCCCTGTGGTTCCTTTCAAAACCATTTTAGGGCCACAGCTTGCATTTTGTCAATTGAAGCTAAATGAAATGAGGGCAGAAACGGCCTCAGAGCCTCTCCATATCTCTCTCTCTCTCTATTCCCATCGTATATGCGCTTAACAGCGATGATGTGGATGCTGTGGAGGAGACAAGTAGTTGGAAAGCCGGAGAAAGGAAGGAGAAGATGAGACAGGCACTGAGGCCATGCAGACGCAGGACACAGGCGGGCGGGCCTGCCAACACAAAGGATTTCACGTGGAAGTCAACGTGCCGTTTCTAACATGAGAAAACCAAGCAGCAGAAAAAAAAAATAGATGCAACACATTCAAACAAAGGAAATAGTGTGCACAAAAAAGAAGTCAGGTGGAGGGAACATGGAGAGTGAAACATGGATGAGGATATTTCTAGAAGGTTTCATTGTGGGTTTTTTTTTTTTTTAGTTAATAAAAATGGGAAGAATTGTGCAGGAGATTGTACAGCTGAGGGTTCACTTTCCTACCCTTATCTATGGTCACGAGCTCCGTGACCGAAAGAACGAGATCACGAAGAGAAGTGGTTGAGATGCGTTTCCTCCGCAGGGTATCTGGGTTATTCCTCAGAGGTAGGGTGAGAAGCTCGGTCATCCAAGAGCGGCTCAGAGTAGAGGCTCCTGTAGAGGCTCCTGTAGAGGCTCAGGGATCTGGGTAGGACGCTTCTCTGACGCTTCCTTGGTGTTCAGGGCACATCCCACCAAGAGTATAGCCCCAAAAGGAAGACCCAGGACATGTTGGACGGACTATTTTCTCAGATGGCCTGGGAAGTCTTGGATTCACAAGGCAAGATCATTTCTGACCCAATTCTCCCCTACGGACAACCTTAAGGATGTCCTGATTCTCATGATATCTAGGATCATCCCATCAGGTATTCCTGCCATGTGTGGTGTGTTCATAGTGCTCTGTTCCGCTCAGCAGGATGATGGAACTGCTCCAATCACAAATCAGGGATATTCAACACGTCGGACTGTCTTGCCATGATGCCACCACGCGTACGGTGCTTTCTCGACAAACAAGAATGCAGCCTGTATAATATGAAGTGTAGCCAGATCTGATCTCATGAGATTTCCCGTTTTGCTGGTCAATCATGATTGCCCTGGGGCCACACACCACACACTGTAGGACCAAAACTGTCCTTGAGTTTTTTTATTTCCAGGTATAGTGTCTCTCAAGATTTGGAAATGTTGAAGGTTAAACAAAGGAAAATGAAACAACAACCTTGGAATTAATGTTTAAAACATTACTGGATTTAGAATCTTTTGCCATCTCTTCTGTGTCCACAGAGACCAAGACAATGAAGAGCAGGCTTTGGCCTAAACAAGAGTTATTTTGAGGTTGAAAATTTGATAGAAGGGAGGAAAGAATAATCAACGTTAACCAGGTTTTCTTAACTCCGCTGAGAGTGGAATTTCTGCAGAACAGCTGTTGGAACCTGCCCCATGGTAGTTCTGCGGAAGGAAGGAAGCAGCTGGAATATCTGGCTCAGGCTTCTGGAAGATTCCCCGCTTTGGATAACTCCCAAGAAAAAGTGGACATGAAAATAGAGGAGCGATATATAGTACAGGTCCAGTAAAGGAAACGGAATGAATCAAATGTCGAAGGAATATATACAGAAAAAGTCATACAGCCTAACAGAACCTGACTAATTAGACCTGGTTCCCGTTGGCAAAAATAACATGAATATGCAGCTTTTGACATCAGCTGCTGAACCAACGTCTCTGGAATTTGGGAATCATTTAGCCATGTGGCATTAGACATGCAGTCAGAGAAGTGGATTTTTATTATATTTTTCTTTACTTAGAGCAGGAGAATGGAAATATGGATAAAATTATTTCTTTTGCTAGGTGCTGCATTCTTATTCAAGGATATATATAATCTTTCTAGCAATTCAATTTGATTTAGCGTATTTAGAAACCTTCATTTCATAACAGATGTCATCTCAAGATACTTTACAAGAAAACACATTTCAGCTCAATTACAGATACACATTCCAATCAGTTAAAAGTCTTATATTTAAAGTGACAGTGTGTTGTTTTTACCATTAATCTCTGGAAATATCCATCAAAATATTGTTGAAGATGAATAAATTGATAACTTGATAGCTTGATAACACATAACCAAACAAGTGGGTCTAAAATACGTGGGCTTGGGTCCTAGTGTATGGGGCGGACAGCTTGGACAGCGTGTTTCCTTCTACGTGAGCCGATGTGGACAAAACGCCTTTACTGATTTTTGAATATGCGGTTACATGCCTTTCACCTCGTACTCATTAGAAGTTTAACTGAAAAACTCTGTGAACCGACTTAGAAAAAAAAAATCTAACAAAAAGTGTTCTGCAACCCTGACTGACCATCACCAACCCGTTTTGAAATGCACCCAACCAAGGCCGCTGTCCCCGCTCAGGGAGAGCTGCGCTATCAGCTGATGTATCCGTGCATTCGTACAACACGTAACCGACCACGGCTCCGTGTTGAGGTGGAAACCCACAGAGACGATCAACACCGCCAGAAAACTACAGTAAACAGTGGCATTCCATTCTGTGAATGGAAATAACTGAAGGAGCAGCAAAATCTAAGGAAACACACTGAGGTCGCATGCTTTCTGCTGGACAAGTAATAACTTTCACTGTATATATTTTTTGCGTTTTTGCGTTATTTTCAAACTAGTCATGGTGAAACTACTCTGAAATGTATCTTTTTTTCCATTTAGGTCATTCGGCCTAACATGACAGTTTATTCAGACAGATAATATCAGTAACCTACAAAATGTTGAAAACTTCTGCCTTTCACAAATGTCGTTATTTTACAGCTTTTACTCCTCACTCGCTGCCTGTGATGAAAGAGAGTCTGATGTGCTTCTCATTTTGCTCCATATATTCGCAAACTATTTGCTCGTAGTAATAGAAAAATTGAGCAATTGTAATTTTTGGCCTGTATGGTCATCTTTCTTCCCTCTAACACAAAATGCTGCTTGCTTACAAAGATTTAGGTATGTCTGCCCCCTATCATCAAAAAACTACACACGGTCACTTTAAGCAAATAGCAGACTGCGTAATTTATTTAGCTTTTTTACATTGTTTAAAACATCTATATACATATATTATTCACCTTTTTTTAAAGCACAGTTGGGCATTTCTGAGCATTTCTGGCATAATGAGGATCCAGTATTCACCATCCGAAACAACAGACAGCAAATGAATTGATTCAGAATTTTTCAGATCTCTGTCCCCAAAAATAACCAACAGCTTCAAGAAATTGTCTGATCCACTGGGGTTACCCTTCATTCAAGCAAAGTTCATCATCATCGTCATTTGCAACGGGACCGTGAACTGCTGGTTCCTCCACCATTAGCAGTTTATTTTCTCCCGTGTTTTCGCCAACGTCTGCTGCTATTTCCACGCGTTTTTACATTCCCACTGCCTTTGTCAGAATTAGCGGTGTTTGGACCACCCCTGCTAACCCCACTACGTACCTTTCTCCAACTCGTACCTGGTGAGGCACAGGATTGGATCCGGTATGTGCAGCTTGGGAACTGTCATGGTGAACAGGACTGTCTGTCACTGCGTGCTGATGGAACGTCACTTTGTTTCTCACTGGAAAATCTAAACATCTTGATCAGAGGGTAAATAGTCCTTTTCAGTATCTGAATCAGCCATGATTTGATGTTATAAATATTTTGTGGAGATTAAGAAAAATAGAAAAAGAAGAAGAACGTTTAGCGGTACAAATCCCAGCCAATAACATGACTTTGTTGGACCTTCTGGACTCACCAGACAAGCCCACTTCTGTATTCCAATGGCCCCTCCATTCATTACATGCTGCCATGTTCTGCAATAGAACACCACTGGTTAGAGAGGTTCGCGCTCAATAACATCAGAGAAGGGAAAAAAAGCCAGCTGTGTTTTGCGCTTTCTCGTCAACTGTCGCGATTAATGTTCCTAAATCAAGGGGGCGTGGCCTACGGATGATGGCAAACCGGAGGTGTCATGCTGTGTTCACACCGCACAGTTTGTCTGCGTCAGGCAACGTAGCCAACGCATGAAGTTTGACGTATGTACTTTGACGGTTCCAACGCTTGCTTCTGAGCAAAAAAGAGAACTATGGTGGATTGTATCGAGAGAGTGACATGGCTTTATTTGCTAGATAAAGCTAGACAACATTGACATCGGGTGCATCAGCGTCCATTCTGAGTTTGGGGAGTTTAACCATTACCGGAGCTGTTTATGGATTAAGTTCACTTTCAGCGCTACTTCTGTCTGTCCCATGCCCAATTTTACAACTTCCTAGGCCGCATCAGAGCTCAAATCTGCTACGAGGACACCAACTACAGGTGCTCTGTTCCTCCTTAGGAGCGCCTGTCCATCTGTCTTCGGTAAGTGTTATTTCTGAATTTCTAAATCTGCGTTTGTTGAAAATGTTTTCACTGAGCCCGCAATTCATTCAAGATACGTGTATAGTGACATAACTACAGTGAGACGCTCTGATTGACTGACGCACTGCGTCAAGTCCGTCAAAGGGTCAGCCAGCTGAACTTCTGCGTTGCTTGTGTTTGCTCCGTTGCCGCTTGCAACGCGAGTAACGCTTGAAAAGTTGACGGACCCAACGTACACAACGCACCGCAGAGACTTTGATGGACCTTTGACATACTCGACCACAGACTTTACATGTAATCTTGCCGCAACTGACGCTGGCATTTGGGGCAGTGTGAACGCACCAGTAGAGTTCTGTGACACTGCACAAACCCACCTCCTTAATACTCGATAAATAAACTTGTCATTAGTGAAAATTTACAAGAAACAAGTGAAATTATCTGTCCATTCAGTAAGTAAATCTTTCTCACTAAGATCATTTGAAGTAAGTATAATTTGTAGACCTAAATAAAGCTAAAAATAAGTGAATGTTTCTTATTTTGAGAAAGATTTTTGTTTAAAATGGCATCTGAAAATTTTTTTTGCTTGAAATAAATGTCAAATAGTTACATTTTAGATATACAGACTGAATAAGAAAAAAGTAACATTTACTTGCAACAACTCTAATCATCTAAAATATGAAACTGGAAGCTAGCTTGTCGTGCTCAAAACAAGATGGAGATGATAATTTGGCTAGATTAAAGACAATAAATCTTATCAAGCTACAAGGAATTTGAAGCGTAGATGCGTTGAGTATTTTGACGTTGACAAAGTGTGCGGTGTGAATGCACCATAACTGTGTTTACCATTTTAATGCTAGCTTGTTTTGCAGATTCACTGTAGCAGCTTTAACTCTGTCTAGTGATCTATGAGCAGACTGGAGATCAGCATCAGCCGAGTTATGTCGGTGTAACTAGAACATCATTCTAATCTCCTTCCTTCAGAGTAGGAGAGATACTGATGTTGACTTGTTGATTTCCTCTGTCACGGTTTTCCTCCTCATTTCCCGCTCTTTCCTGGTTTCCTTCCTGCTTTTCCCCCTGGCAGTGACTTCATCGTTTGTCCGGGCCTGGATCACAAGGCTGAGAACACACACATGCTACCACAACAAAAAGTATGACATCATCCAAGCAGCAGCGGGGTGGAGACTGGCAGAGTCAGCCTTGCATCCCCGACACACACACACACACACACACACACATAATCGAAGCGCAGCAGGGCGGTTCAGCTCCTCATCCTCCATAAGCTCTCCGTCAGACGGCTCTGCTTGGCATCCCTCTGTCCTAATAATATGAAACGAGTTTCAGAGCTTGACCCTCCTCGTACTGAGACCGGGTCACTCTGTGGCAAAACCAAAAAATATCCACCGCGTTTTCTGCTTGCGATGTTTAGACTTTTGTAAACCCCCTGTCCCTCCTCCTCTCCACTCGTTCTGTAGATCACACTCAGACCTTTTTGATTGGGTTTCTTCAACAGCAAACCACAATGTAGAACTGCCCCGGGCCCTGCTACAGCTCATAAATATTGTCACTGCTTAAAGGTCAATGAGTTCATTCTCTGCCATGACCGAAACACAGTCTGTCTATTAGAGAGCAGAGACTAGGAGGTTTGTTAAACCTGAACCCAGCACTAGTTCTGTACACTTTAAAATCTGATTTGTGCACCACTGGAGGGCTCTAACACATGTTGGAAAGTAAGGTTTTACAAAAAGGAACAGTCCAAGTCTTGTTCAACTACAGTGGCCGATTGATGATTTGGCTTTTTTCTAGGCTTCATACACACATATAAAAAGATTATTATATCAGACAAAAAAAAACTTTCAGAAACGCACTGAATAATTTCAGTTTCAATCAGCAAGTGGAGCATTGATTTATCTTCTTGTGCAGATTTGAGCTGTTGGAGTAAAATTTGCTCAAGAAAACCCAAGATGCCAAACTTTAGTTTATGCTACATAAAACCCTTGACACAGTTAGTTCCCAAGGTGCGGGGATAGAAGCACCAGGGAGGGTGTCTCTATCCCCGCACTCAACTGTAACTCGGTAGTGGTGCGCTCACGTCACGCTTTTTCGGCGTCAATAAACGCTCACAAAGCGACTAGTTTGAAGCCTATACATTTCAAGGTTTAAGCTTACAACGCGCGAGGGCGGAGCTTTTTCCATCAAATGTTTTAAACAATGACGGCCCCATAATTGTGGCAGGTTAGACAACGTTGATATCGGGTGATGTCAATACAGTGAGATGCTCGAACTGCTTGACACTCAGGTGGCGCCACTGAGAGTTCACCTAGCTCAACTTCTGCATTGTTGGCTTTTGCTGCTTGGAATGCAGGAAAGGTTTCATAAATTGACGCAGCCAAAGCGACGCAGAGACTCTGACGGCCTCAACCATTGACTTAACATGTAATCTTGCTGTTTTGGGCGATGACGTTTTGGGTGGTGTGTAGCTCCATAAGGTTATCTTTCACTCAGAAAATTCTTTCAACTAATTTATTTAAGCATTTCTACATCAGATGATTGGTGCACATCATGAATAGGTAATTTTTTTTCTTTTTTGGGGTATTTGATTGTCTTTATTTTCTGAATTAAAACTGGTGGCCTTGTCATAAAGCTTATTTTTAGCTGTTTAATATTTATAGTATTTGAGAGCTAAATATCACAAAACAAATATCACTAGACATGGGTCGCATGAGATTATACTGCTCAATAAACTGAGCTGAGCTTTTCAGGCAGACATCTGGCAGGTTTGACTGGATGTTGAAATGATAAAATAATTTCAACACTAATCTCCTAGATAGGGATTACAGTTATTACTCATCACCAAATCTCCATAACAGTGGACAAATCTAAATCTGCACGAGGTTACCAGTCAAACAGTCCAAGTCTGGTCCAACTGGTAGCGATGTAGTGTTATGGGTTTAAGTTTTAGTTTACGGATGCTACATTGGGAGTTTCTGCACATCTAATGAGATGCATTCATCCTTCAGAGGCCGTCCGGAGGAAATCTGTGCGGGTCTTTGTCAATGCCCTTTAGATTTCCATTAGCAGCAACCCCGCCCCCTCCTCCCTTTTATTTGTTTGGCTTCCTCTTTCTGTTCTGGGACTGACATCACACTACCTCAGGAGTTCTGTGATGGTAACAAACCCAACAACAAGTAATCCCATCACTGCTTTATCTCGGCATCACTTTGCAGTCCGTTTTTTCCTCATCTACAGTTTGATCCTACTTACCTTTCTCCCTGTTAGCATGACAGACACCACAGGGCTGCCAAACAATGGAGGCAGGAGGCAAACTGATGTTTCTGCAAACTGATGTTTCGATTTTTTTGACCCCCAAAAAATCTGATCAGACGAGCAATTAAAACTCTGATATATTTATTTCCAAACTGGCTGATCTCCAACATCAGAACAGTCATCTGACACGGGTTCAAACATCTATCGTTGAATGCCAGAAAGATTCATTGCTTGCCTATTCTGAGTCTTTCACTGCTGCAGACGAACTTTATAGCTTCAGGCAACATCATAGAACCAACAGGGTAACCCGGCCAATCAGCATGCAGCTCATTTCATATTTATTTTCTGGCTGAGTGGGAGTGGAGAACCACTCTTTCTATTGTAGGGTTTTATCATGTGGTTTTATTTGACTATTTTCCGGGGCTCCCGGTCCATTTTCAAGTCAAACAAAGTTTCATACGCTACATAGTGGCTAAAAAAGACTCAACAACTTGACTAAGAAGGCTGGTTCTGTTCTTGACACTACTGTTGAACCACTAGATATGATGATGCAAAGATAGATACTTCATAAACCCCCCCGCCAAAAAAAATAAAAAAATATGACCAACCATGAGCATCCTCTTGATAATACTATCCTACAACAACAGAGTCAGTACAATTACATGTACGTCTAAATCGAGTATTGGGACTAAGGGCTTGCCCCATGTTGAGAGCCGAGTGCCAGTTTACATGTAACTCAGAAAAATGAATTAATAAATAAAGTACGTTTGACTCCGCAATAGAAATATCTTCAGTATGATCCAAAGTTTGTGATGGGAGTGAAATTATTCATATAATTTGCATATTATGACTTCACAAAGTGGGGGCAATATTATAAAATGTTGAAATTTGATATCAAGGTTTCAAAGGGCTATACATTCTAAGTAGTTTGAGATAAAGACATGCCGTAAATGAAATATCTTCAGTGTGAATAAAAATTTGGGCTGGAAGTAAATTGTCATCTAATTAGCATATTATGACACCAATATCAATTTTCTTATAAAGATTTCTAAAGGCTGCAGTTTGAAAGGGGTTTTAGATGAGGGCATGTAATTGAGGTATATCTTTGGTTTGAAGCAAAATTTGGGCTGGAAGTAAAATTTTTATCTAATTTGTATATTGTGTATACAGGTGGAATTGGGAAATGCCAATTTTCTTATAAAGATTTCAAAAGGCTGTAGTTTGAGAGGGATTTGAGATAAGGGGGTTGCAGAGCCAGTGTCGTTCAGTGAGCCTCTGTGGCATTTCTCCCAGCTGCATTGAAGGCCGTCCTCCTTTTTTGCTTTCCTTTTTGGTAAAACCCTCAAGCCAAGAGGTTATAATGTCCTGAATAAAGGCCTTCAGTGGTTTGTGTGGACCAGGACTACAACGTGTGTAAATGATGTGCGCATTGACCACACTGATGCTCAGAACCGCATCAAAAATGCGGTTGTACCATTTGCTGGATCTGTGTGGAAACAGGTATGTTTTCATCCGTTGATCAGATGTATCAACTCCTCCCATAAAGGAGTTGTAACTGTCCACACACAAACTGGTTTCATAATTTGACGGAACCCAGTCTCCTTTTCCTTTGTCCGGATCCGTTTTTCGGTGACTGTGTTGCCATGAATCGTGGACAGCAGAGTGAGACGCTTTGTGTCATGCCAAGCCCAAGCCAGCAGTTTATCATGCCGCATGAAAACTGGGTCATCTCCTCTTCTCAGAGGCAACTGGGCTGGTTTCAGCCCCTTTGGCATCCCTCTCCTGTTGCAGTTTACTGTCCCACACATTCCGGTGTCTTTAGCAGCTAACTCCCTAGCTAAGGCTGGTGATGTGTAGTAGCTGTCCATGTACACCTCATGCCCTTTCCCAGTGTGCTGGGCAAGCAGCTGACGGACAGTATGGTGTGTTGCTCCTAAATTATCCTCATCGCTTGTATTTTTGCCACTATAAATGCACCACTCTAATACATAACCTGAGCTGGCCTCACTCAAGACAAATGCTTTATAGCCATATTTGTCAGGTTTTTTCGGGTTATACAATTTCATTGTTGACCTTCCCTTGAATGCAATGGTCATTTCATCAATGGGAAGTTCCTTGAGTGGACCATACACAGCAGGAAAATGAGGAATAATCAAATCAATAATGGGACACACTTTGAAGAGTCTATCATGACCTGGCTGGCCCGTGTCAATGCGGTCATGATTATTTACAAAGTGAAGGAAAGAAAGAATATTTTCAAATTTGTTCCTCCCCATCACTTTGTTAAAGCCAGGTGTGTAAGCTAGCCAAAAAACAGCCCAGTAGTCCTCGATTTCAGATTTTTCTACAAGCCCCATGCATAAGTGAAGTGTCATGAAAGCTTTCATTTCGGGAACAGTCACATCATACCAGTCATGAAAACGGGAATTTGTTTTCAAAATTTCCCTTTCAAAAAACTGGTGGGCATATCTGTTTGAGGCTCCAGAATTAATCATTTAGAAAAAGAGACATGAAATCAATGGGCTCCGAATTTGTCTGATCATCTCAGATATAACCAACAGGCTCATCAAAATTTTCGGATCCATATAGTTTTCCCCCTCTCTCAAGAACTGCCAGCGCTGGCAGTTCTTGAGAGAGACGTTAGTTTCTGCTTCATTGGACAACTGTATGTCTTCCTCCTCGGAATCGGAGTCAGCCAGTACCTGACGAAGTACTTCGTCAACAGTAAACCGACCTCTCAGCATCGTGAGTAAAAGGAAAAATACGCTTTCGCTCTGCACTGGCTCTGTACTACTACCACTGCTTCGCCGCCGCATCTCTGTGCGGGAGGGTGTTTTACAAACTCGTTTTACTCTAAAACTTTGAATATAACCACGCCCACAAATGCTGCTCAGATTACAGCCACACATGTCCACTAACTCCTGGTGAAAAGTAGTAACAAGATTCGGCACCACATTTATAGATACAGCCTGTTTTATTCAGCAATGTTGCTTGTCGCAATATTGCGACTTTGGCACTAAGAGGGTTAATAGGTCTGTGGGTGGCTCTTAAAAGAGCCGTTGTGGCTGCAAAGGCACTGCTCCCTCTGCCGAGAAGTGAGCCATGAACAGCTTCCTCACCCGGACAACCTCTCTGGAAGACTTGTTGGCCGCAACATGATCCAGGCCTAGTAATGATTCCACCTTCCGTCTTCAGCTCCCCGATTCCCCGGTGGAGCAGGCCCAGCTTTGCCGGAGGCCAGGCTGAACATGTTATGTGGTCAGCTCTGAGACCATAGACCACCGGCGACCGTGGCAGCACATAGGGCGTTCGACGAGTGGCACCCTGCTACCGGAATTGGGGGGTCAGGAGAAAGAGGGAGAGGAGGCGGAGACCAGTGAACTGCTATGGAGTGGTCACAGTCAGGGTCCACCCACAAGTTGTGAATTTCTGGCTTGACGCGCATCAAAATTGCATATTTTGGAGCGCGTACAATTCACTTTGGTGCGAATGCTCAAGCATCAGACTACAGGTGTGCAGCATGTTTCTGACGCTTTAGTGTGAATGCACCATTGTACTAGTTAGCATGGAGCTGCACACATATATCATACAGAGGCTGGTGGGAGTGAAGCAGACAGAGTAAAAGCAGGATATTCACAATCAGAACGCATTGCTTCTTTGTCAGTCCAAACATGCACTGATCGGCAGCTTACGTTTGTCTTAGCCGCCATATTCTTCTTTTACAACTATTTTGTTGTCATTGATTCACTTTTCTGCATCTCGTCACTTCCCAAGGAGATATGGGTGGGGGGGTTGGTTGCAGAGAAGTTCGATTCCCAATCGCATTATCTGGGTAGAATAGTCAGATTTAAGAAACTCCAGTTCAGCTCCATTCAAATCGGACCAAGATAATAATTCAGCTTTCTCTCACTGCATGTAAATGCACTGAATGTCTTCAGTCAGAGGCTTCTTCAGTTTTGCTGCAACACAGACTGATCCAGGGAATCCTTCCTGTCCACAGCCATGATCATTTACATCAGCTTCTTAAATAATTAATAAATTAGTATGAGCTACAACAACACTTCAATTCCTTATGGGATCAATGAAGCTTTTTTGTATTTGGATTAAAGAACAGTTTCCAGTTGTAAAAATTTGTTTTATAACCTTTTTAAATGTTTTATTTGGAGTCCATGTTCCTGTGCTTTGCTGTTGTTTTTATTTTTTAACACTTTTTATTTCATTGACAACTCTTCACTTATCTTCTACCTCCAGTTTTGCCTTCACTAACCTACCAAAAAAAGCAACACAACAATCATGAATTGACTTTTCAAGTCAAACAGTTCAAGTCGAAGTGATGTGATGAGTTGTTGTGAAAGTCCAGAGTCACATCCAAAGTCTCATGATTTTATCAAGTGGAGCCTGAAGTCAATAAATCTGTGACTCAAATCTGACAAGATTCTAAGTAACATGACTCAAGACCTCGCCTCTAGAAGGAAAACAACAGAGTGTAAGACAAGACATGAGTAACGTGTAAACACAGTGGATGTGTGGAACTAACCTTTAGCTGCTAACATCGCTAAGATTATTAGTTTTCCCTAAACGTTTCGCAAACACTTGGTCTTTCCTTGTCTCATGAGCTGGATTACTGAATAAGCACCAACTCTACACTCTACCAGGACCAGCCATTCAGTGTTCTGTTAACAGAAAAGCTGGTATCAGCCAATCACATGGCAGCTACTTAATTTACACATTTCGATGGAGGGAATACAACTTGCAGACATTTAATTGGGAAACAAAATACATTTACAGTTTAAACCAAATATTTACATACACATCAGCAAAACATTATCATTTTCAAATATCAAATCAGAGTACTTATTTTTGCTTTATATAAATACTTATATATATATATATATATATATATATATTATACTCGTGAATCATAGGCGGCAATAAATTATCAGCTGTGTCACTTCAGGGTTTAAGTTAATAGAATGTTAGCAGGAGTGATGTCAGAATTCAGACAAACGCCAGGGTGACATGCTAGGTCTGTGTCTTCTTGCTATAGCAAGAAATAAAACTCAGAACTTTGTATAAAGTTAGCTTTTCATATATTAAAAAGAAAAAGAAAAAAGAACAACCAAACAATAAAAAAATGGATGATTATTCACTTGGCTTAGAAAAGAAAAACCGCTAAAACTAGCAGTTATCAATTTTGCAACGAATAAATGCAAACTAACAACAAAAACACAAGTTTGATTATAAGAAGACTTCCCCTTTTACTCTGCCGCTGCAAGATATGGATCATATATGCCTTTTTTCATCTAGTCTCTTTTGTAGAAATGGAGACACGTGAGGAACACAAACATTCCATCTGATTAATTGTTTTTGGTGACAGGCCTACTACTAATTATCTATGGTCCATTCAGATACCCAAAGCAGAAAGAATGATTGAATATTGCATGTTTTCCTGGTATTGTACCGCCCTACTTCATATGATCCCCTCTGTGCAACATTAATGGTTCTCCTGCTTTTCTATTCATATTCCAAGTAAATATTTTATTGCTGAGTTCATCAGCAGCCTGTTAAAGGGAAAGTTCTTTTTTTTTTTCAACCTAAACTTTATTTTTTTTTAAATATTACGTTAATTTACTCACCCAGGCAAGTTTGGAGCCACTTGGAGTCCTTTGGGAGAGGTTTATATCCCGTCACGATCAGTGTATATCCATATAATGGGAGTCAATCAGGGCAGGAGATTTGCCGCGTCTAACTAAGGAATTATTTTACCTGACTGGGTAAGCCGTATTGCGACACTTCCTGTTGTCACTGCATAATTTCCTGTTTCTTGGTGAGCTCTGTGTAGCTGTTTAGCGCTCGGACTCTCTTCAATTTATCTATTTTTCTCTGTGTTGAGGTCTTTCTAAGTTATTTTAACACATTAGCACGCTACAACACTCATTTCCAGCTGGTGTACTTTACGTTTTGGGAACCCTTTGTGTTTCAAATGGTTTTTCTTACCGTTGTAAGCTCTCGCTAACTCGTTAGCTATGTAGTGGCTATGGCCACTTCTCTCCCATCTACTTCTCCTTCCTCCCCCTTTGTGGCTCCTCTCTCCTGTTCTCCCTGTCAGATGTTTAGTTACTCCCCCGCCTCCTTTAGTGATAATATTAAGTGTAATAAATGTTGCATTTTTGTAACTTTGGAGGCAAGGGTTTCAGAGTTAGAGGCTCGGCTTTGTGCTGTTGAGAGTACAGTAAATAGTCCAAGCCTGTTAGCCAGCGCAGAGCCAACAAGGACAGAACCACCTAGCGGTCCTCCAACAGGATTCACTCAGCTGGGTTCTCAGGCCGACTGGGTGACGGTACGTAGAAAACATGCCCAAAGGACACCACTAACCTGTCCGTGTTTCTAACAGATTTTCCCTGCTCAGTGACGCACCCACTGAGAAGCACACCCTGGAAATTGGCAGTCCTATAGTCAGAAATGTGGCTTTAGAGATACCATCAACCGTAGTCAAATGTTTTCCAGGCTCCAGAGCAGCGGACATTAAATCCCACCTGAAACTGCTGGCTGATTATAACCGTGAATACAGTAAACATGTTATGCACGCATGGTTAGCACGACTCCCCTCAGAGTTCAGAACGTCTCTGAATTGCTTATTTGTTCTGTTCGGGGCTGATTTAGAGGCTATGATACAAATACAACATTAATACATTACGTCACTGCCATACTCCATCCCAGTTGTAGTCTAAGCAGGACTTTTAGTCTGTGCTCTTTGGCGGTTGGTTAGACAGAACTTGCTACGGCAGACATCAGCATGGTTCGTATTTGTGACTTTCCAAATTACACTCATCAAATGATCAACTGTTCAGCTTCCACCGGCTCGCTTTCTGCAACCTACGCAGACTACAGCTGTAATGGCGGCTGCAACGTAATTGAAATCCTAGGTTTAATATAAGTTGGAGGGCTGCACGGTGGCGCAGTGGTTAGCGCTGTTGCCTTGCAGCAAGAAGGTCATGGGTTCGTATCCCAGCCCAGGGTCTTTCTGCATGGAGTTTGCATGTTCTCCCCGTGTATGCGTGGGTTCTCTCCGGGTACTCCGGCTTCCTCCCACAGTCCAAAAACATGCATGATAGGTGAATTGATCACTCTAAATTGTCCCTAGGAATGATGTGAGGTGAATGGTTGTCTGTCTCTCTGTGTTGGCCCTCAACAGACTGGCGTCCTGTTCAGGGTGTACCCTGCCTAACGCCTGATAATTGCTGGGATAGGCTCCAGCTGCCCCGTGACCCTGAATTGGATAAGCGGTTAAGAAGATGGATGGATGGATGGAATATAAGTTGGAATCGGTTGCAATAAAACACCCAGAAGCTAATACCTTAGCACCTCTGAGACTTTCTGAACTCACAGACGTAACCATTCATAACAAAACTTGGTTAAATTAAGGATTTCTTTGGGGCAGATAATGCCTTATTAAAGGCGGCAAACTGCTGCCCTGATTGACTCCCATTATATGAATGTACACTGATCGCAGCTCGATATAAATTACTCCTGAAGGACTCCAAGTGGCTCTAAACTTGTCTGGGTGAGTAAATGAACATAATATTTTCTAAAAATAAAGGTCCAGGTTGAAAAAAAAGAAGTTTCCCTTTTCACTTAGCTTAAAATAGCTCAGACTCCATACATTTGGGCAGCACGTGTCATTTATCTTGTTATTAAGAACACTGTATGAGAAAATACAAATAAAATGTGCCTCATTCATTTTGAAAGTACTTCCTCCTTCCTGACTCTTTTTGAAGCGTGATGCTTTTTTTTCCTGCTGCTTTATTTGATGCTTTTCGTTTACATATCTCATAATATTAGCAAATGACAATTATCCATAGTAGTGGTATAAAAAAAACCAACAGCAAAATGTTAGCGACACCCCTGTTTTAAATAAATGCTACAGTATACTCTGCACAAATGCAGCCATTACTCAGACATGTATGCACACTAGTGCACATGCAGACTGTACACACATGCAGAGAAGGCGGGGGGTTGGGATGATGGAACCACTTCCAGACAGCCTGCAGCCTTCCTGAGAGAGAGAGAGAGAGAAGCAGCTGAGATGGTGATGATGTAACCAATGGTTACATAAAGTTATCGCTACAATTAAACACTAAAGCAACATGATACGTACTGCATCATTTTCATTGCATTCTGTAAAGATGGGTTAGCTGACCCAGCTATAGTTACCATCCTACTAATAGGCCCGAATGGGATCAACTGGGCTGCTTAAGCATGAGCCCAGTGCCTCCTTCCTCGGGCTCACTCCTGAGGATCCCTGTTGTGCTTCTTATCTGCACAATCACAACAAGATCAAGGTCCCACTCTCTCTTTTAGCGCTCTACTCCATCCTGTCACCTGTGTTGATGGCAGCAGGGGAGGGAGGCAGAGTGGTGGTCCGCTCACTGTTTGTGTGCACGCTGCAAAAATGGGTCAGGCTTCCAGCACCAGCCACAGCACAGGCCAACATGCTCAAGCGCTTTTGAAAGCATAATCAAGTTCCTGAGGATCTGCTCCCATTTTCCCCCCATGTTCCCTTATCAGGAAATCACTAATCAGTCATTTATCAGACAGATTTAAAACCTCCATCACTATTTAGTTTCCAGTCTTAAAAAAAATAAAAAAGAAGTATATAAAAATATATACAGTCAGGTCCATAAATATTGGGACATCGACACAATGCTAACATTTTTGGCTCTATACACCACCACAATGGATATCAAATGAAATGAACAAGATGTGCTTTAACTGCAGACTGTCAGCTTTTATTTGAGGGTATTTACATCCAAATCAGATGAACGGTGTAGGAATTACAACAGTTTGCATATTTATTCACAGATACTTTATTGCTCCCCGAGGGGAAATTTCAGTTTACAGTACAACCTGTCTAAGATCATTACAAACAACAACAAACAAAAACAGATCCAGGTCACTGAAGGGCTTGCAGCCGCCAGAGCAGCGCTCCCGTGTATGCAGACAGAAACAGATAAACGTCAGGGAGGGAGGGGTCCATGGTGGGGGGAAAAAAATGCTCAACTGTGTTTTGATTCCTTAATCCAGAGTCAGAATACAGCTAATGGTAAAAAAACCCACAGCTAAACATTTAAGCACATATGCAGACATTAACAATGACACAACAGGAGGGATAGGAGGGGGGGACCCCAATCAACAGCTGACGTGCTGCAACAGATGCGCACCATCTAACTGCTTCCTGGAGTGGGGAGGAGAGATTGGGGATACAGCTAGAGCAGTGATGACAAGGAAAGTGTGTGTATCTGTATGGGTGTGAGTTTGTGTGTGCATGTTTGTGCATCAGTAGACAGTAGCCCACACAGCTCAATCCCACAGTCTGTTCGCCTATGATGTAATTTGCGTCCTTGGAGAGCTGAGCCAGCTCATAGTTGAAGGTGTGGGGGGGGGGGGGGGGGGAGCAGCGTCCTTCTATATTCCCATCCAAGGGAGTATGTTTGGTCTAGGCCAAATTTAGATTGATAAGAAATGCACAGGCAAAGATCACTTTTCCTTCTTTGCCTTAGAGTCCGTCAGAGTGGTCTCCCTTCCAAATCAGGGGTTATTTACATTCCAGCCGGCTGAGAACTTATCCAAGTCGTTTCCCCACACAGCAACAAACGAGTCCATGCTCAAAAATCGCAAGAGTCTGAACGTTACAACAGCCTTCCCGCTTCCAGGCAGCCTGCGAATTTCTGGGAAAAACCTGCCATGCGCTAATCAGCAGATATCCAGTAATCATTGATCAAATTGTCCAGATGTTTCTAGTGTCTCGATGGTCAAAGTGAGAGACCCAGGATCCTCCACAGTAATCCATCGGGACAGCTCGGCACTCCTTTATTACCTTCTCCGGGGGAAAAAAATGCTCACGAGACCATCTGACCAGTCTATGTCCAGATGCAACGTTGATTATTCCGGAGGAGAATGCAAAAAGAGGCTCCATAGCAGTAGACAGACAAAGGGCTGTGGGATAAGACACACTAGAGAGGGAGAAAGATAAAAAGCGTCTGCTCTCGCTGAGTGCCGGAAGTGAAAAATGTGCCTCCCACTTGTTAAGGGACCAAAAGTAATGGGACAATTGGATTCTCAGCTGTTCCATGGCCAGGTGTGTGTTATTCCCTCATTATCCCAATTACAATGAGTTCATTTCAAGTGTGCTATTTGCATTTGGAATCTGTTGCTGTCAACTGTCAAGATGACATCCAAAGAGCTACCACTATCAGTGAAGCAAGCCATCATTAGAATGAAAAAACTAAAGAAACCTATCAGAGAGATAGCAAAAACATTAGGCGTGGCCAAAACAGTTTGGAACATTCTCAAAAGGAAGGAACGCACCGGTGAGCTCAGCAACACCAAAACACCCGGAAGACCACGGAAAACATCTGCGGTGGATGACCGAAGAATCCTTTCCCAGGTGAAGAAAACACCCTTCACAACAGTTGGCCAGATCAAGAACACTCTCCAGGAGGTAGGTGTATCTGTGTCAAGGTCAACAATCAAGAGAAGACTCCACCAGTGTGAAAACAGAGGGTTCACCACAAGATATAAACCATTGGTGAGCCCCAAAAACAGGAAGGCCAGATTAGAGTTTGCCAAACAACATCTAAAAAAGCCTTCACAGTTCTGGAACAACATCCTATGGACAGATGAGACCAAGATCAACTTGTACCAGAGTGATGGGAAGAGAAGAGTATGGAGACGGAAAGGAACTGTTCATGATCCTAAGCATACCACCTCATCAGTGAAGAATGGTGCTGGAAGTGTCATGGCGTGGGCCTGTATGGCTGCCAGTGGAACTGGTTCTCTTGTATTTATTGATGATGTGACTGCTGACAAAAGCAGCAAGATGAATTCTGAAGTGTTTCGGGCAATATTATCTGCTCATATTCAGCCACATGCCTCAGAACTCATTGGACGGCGTTTCACAGTGCAGATGGACAATGACCCAAAGCATACTGCAAAAGCAACCAAAGAGTTTTTGAAGGGAAAGAAGTGGACTGTTTTGCAATGGCCAAGTCAATCACCAGACCTGAATCCGATTGAGCATGCATTTCACTTGCTGAAGACAAAACTGAAGGGAAAATGCCCCAGGAACAAGCAGGAACTGAAGACTGTTGCAGTAGAGGCCTGGCAGAGCATCACAAGGGATGAAACCCAACGTCTGGTGATGTCTATGTGTTCCAGACTTCAGGCTGTAATTGTATGCAAATGATTTGCAACCAAGTATTGAAATGTATAAGTTTAATTTATGGTTCTTATTCCCTCCCATTACTTTGGGTCCCTATAACATAGTCGTCTACAAAGAAACACGGACAGTAGGCTCTGTGAGCTAGTTAGCTTGTTAGCTGCTAACCTTGGCATTAACAGTAGAGCGATTTTCTCTTTTCCCCCCAACATGTCAGCATTTTACCCTTTTCTCTTAGGAATCGAGGGGTATTCATAGATTGATGAAAATGTCTAGATTCTCTCATATGACTTCCTCTACGGCCCAAGCTGCTGCTTAGAGGCTGATTCTGATCTGTTCATATACAGAACTGAGCGCAGCTGCTGTTGTGAATAGGACAAGAAACTGCTGCTTATTCTTCTTATTGCATTAAAATACTTATTTTCTCAGAGTGTAATGTTTACTCTGAATTTAGATGTTAAATGGCTGTGGGCAGGAAGGATCTTTCTGTAAGCATCATTCAGTAGCTTTAATGAAGCTCCTGACTTAAGTGGTTGTTCTATGAGTTGTTAGCTGAAACATTAAAAGGGCTGGTGGTAATTTCACTACTTTTAGCACATGTCATGTGTCTGCTGTAACAGTAATATTTTATTTTTTAAATATTTCATAAATTTTAAATGATCTATCATCTTAAAAATCACTATTTTAGATGGTACATAACACTTTAAGGTACAGTAACACGCAAATATTAGTGCAATAACATACATTTTAAAACGTGATCAGATTAGTCAGCTAATCTGCAAAATAATTTGTGATTACTCGATTATCAAAATAATCTTTTGTGGCAGCCCTAGTTTAAAGGGTAACTTTAGCTCTCTTTGGATGTAAAGGAGCTAAAATGTGACTGACTTTATTCTGCTTTTTCTTACTTCAGTTTATTTTGTTTGCCCTACATTTAAAACCATACAGAAGGATACCAGCAACACTAAGATAATCACACCTTTATTTATGATATTTACAAGTGAGAATGCCGATAAGAAATAGGAAAATTGGCTAAATTGCTATTTTAAGTTACTTCTTAAGACTTTGAGGACAATTAGACATGAGCAAAAAAATCTAGACCAGGTGAAGGTTTGAATGCTCCACATGCATCCAGACAATTTTTTTTTTTCCCTTTGCTGAACCATTTCACTAAAATGTGATACTAATCACAGAGCAGAATCTCAAAATGAAACAATATCCACACAAGGCAGAGGTAAGAATAGATCTAAATATACTCACATGAAATACTTTCAGTACAGCGTCTCTATGACAGAACAAACACTGATCACCTTCTACTGTTGTCAGAGCTAAAAGGTAAGCTTAAAATAGATTGAAAAAAATATTCCAGGTAGTGCTTTACTGAAGCCAAATTCTGTTCCCTTGTTTGCCATTTGATGATGATTTTCGCTGAGTAAACATGAGACTCTCAGATATGTCACTTCTGTTCGTTTTTAGAAGATCTTTGCATGCTGACATGGGACTTGACAGAGCTCTACCATGTGTACCGGGTCTTTGAGCTACAGCAGTGCGATCTTTAAATCCTTCCCCAGTGGTTATTGCTAGTTGGGCTCTGCCTCATGCACTGTGTGCTGATGCTACATATATGAATCTGCAGATAAGTAACGTCAGGTTCCAGTTGATCACTCACAGCAAAAAGACAATAGCCTGTGTTGTAATTTTTATTGTACAAAGCAAAAAAACAAAATATATAAAATGCATAATTAGGGGACCTCATTTACTTTGTCCCTCCTTTATTTCATAAGCTATTCTTTTTCCAGAGCTAATATACAGACATTCATTGTCTAACTATTGGTCATTGTGAAACTTCATACAGCATCACATGGTAGAACCAATTATTTCCCAAAATAGGCAACGTCTCACTAACAGTATAGATACAGAATCAGAATCTTGGTGGAGAAAGGAAATTTAATTTCCTTCAAATTTCACATCATGTCAGAAATACTATATTTTTCTGATTCAGACTTATCTACCTCCTTTTTAGCCATTAAAAAAAATCTTTCTGTAGATTTTGATTTAAAAGCAACATTTAATATTCTGAAGGTGTCTGCTTGATGATGCATGCCCACTCTACCCCTCAGGAATCTCTGGAACTAGTTAATCTCCTGTCCCAAACTAGTCATCAAATGCTGATAGATTTACTTTTGGATGCAATTAGGCTAATTCAAAACTTTCATTTTTTCTAATTGTAATTTTTCTAATTCGTTTTTTTTTCTATTTATTACTTATACTATATTTATTACTGGAACGATTGGAGAGCTGGATCGGACTCACTGGTACAGCACTTCAATGGTTTGAGTCTTACCTCAAAAATAGGCAGTTCTTTCTGTCCATTGGAAATTTCTCATCAGAACAAACAGAAATCACATGTGGGGTCCCCCTGGGCTCCATCCTGGGACCCCTCCTGTTCAATATTAATATGGTCCCTAACCAAGATTATAGCAGCCAATCAGATAAGTTACCATAACTATGCATAAGACACACAGCTATACATTACATTGTCACCAGGTGACTTTGATTATATCCAGACCTTAAATGAATGCATTGAACAAATCAACAACTGGATGTCCCGCAACTTTCTCCAGCTTAACAGAAACAAAACAGAAGTAATTATTTTTGAACCCTAAGGAGGAACGATGCAGAGTCAGCACACAGCTTCAGCTAATACAACTAAAAACGACTCATCAGGCTCGTAATCTAGGTGTAATGATGGACTCAAACCTGAACCTCCAGGGTCACATAAAGGCAATAACATGGTCAGCTTTCTATCAGCTGAGGAACATCTCTAGGATTAAAGGACTAATGTCACAGAAGGACCATGATAAAACTGATCCATGCGTTTATCATTAGTCATATTGATTACTGCAACAGCGTCCTCACAGGTCTACCTAAAAAAGCAATCAGACATCTGCAGCTGATCCAGAACGCTGCTGCCCGTGTTCTCACTGGAACTAGGAAAGTAGAACACATCACCCCAGTTCTTAAGTCATTGCACTGGCTCCCTGTAGCTCAGAGAATAGACTTTAAAATACTCCTACTAGTTTATAAATCAATGAAAGGTTTAGCACCAAAATATGTTGGAGATCTGCTGTCACTATACCAACATAGCAGATCACTCAGGTCCTCCAACTCGAGCTTACTTAACATTCCTACAGTTAGAACTAAACAAGGAGAGGCAGCTTTAAGCTTCTATGCTCCACAAATCTGGAACAAACTTCCAGAACAATGCAAAAATGCTGAATCGTTAGGCTCTTTTAAATCAAAGATTAAAACTCTACTATTCAGAGCTGCCTTTGAGTCCTAAATTGCGCTTTCTGATCACTATTTGATTATCGTGGTTTAAGTTTAATTCTTATTTTTTTATTTCCTTTTTTAACCCTTTGTGTTATATCTGTTTTTAATCTATATTGCATAAATTTGTTCCTTACATCATCTTTTCTTATTGATTGATTGTGTCTATCTGTTAAACCTATATGTTTCTGTTTTTCTCTAATCATGCTTCTGTAATCATGTATTTGGAATCATTATCACTGAATCGTGCAAAGCAACTTGAATTGCCTTGTGTTGAAAGTGTGCTTTATAAATAAAATTGCCTTGCCTATTGTTTGTGCAGATGTTCACTGAGATGATGAGAAATCAAATGTGCGTTTAGAGGGCCACATAAATGGTAAGGTAAAAACTTTGTATAAGTGCCCTGCTTGCATGGTCCAATTTGGGTATGTCACTTTATTTTTAATAACTTAAGTGCTCTGTTTTTATTTTATTTTATCTATAATGTATATAGTTATTCTTATTCTTAAATCATATCCTTAACTCTTAAATTGTTTGTATTTCCTGCCTCTTTGCTGCTGTTACAGCCGAATTCCCTTATAGGACAATAAAATATCATTCTATTCTATTCTATTCTATTCTGACCCCAAATCTTGCAAAACTACAACTCCCACGCGCAGTTTAGCGCCAAATGATTGGTGGGAGAAGGCGTGACGGCACGGGCTGGGCTCTATTAATGTGCGCGCTGAACGTGCTCGTGCACGGAGCTTGTGGAGAATCCTGTGAGAGAGGAGCTCAGCAGCAGCAACAGCATCATCATCCGCAGCTCGTTGGAGGTGGGTGTGACAGGCAAACGGCATCTGTGTAGCCGAGAAACCCGACAGGAGACTGCTAGTTTCCCCTCAGCTGTAGGTAAGAATATTCACCTCCAGCTCAGACTTTAGAAATCCACACTTACTGGGTCGAATTAATATAATTTTTTTAGAGCAGTGTTTTCCACCCCAAAATGCGTCCTCTTTTAATCGTGTTTATTTTTTGTAACGTCGTGTAAATGATAGCCGGACACTGCGTGAGCTCTTGAAGTAAACTTGGACGTTTATTGGTGCTGGTCGTCTGCACGAGACAAAAACGCCCGTTGTTTGTGTCGGTGGCTTGGCGGGCTGGCAGCCTATTGTATTCTGGGAGACACTGGTACTATGTCTCTGAGGGGACATTTGGAAGACGTATCCCCCTCCCACCCTTTTTTTTTTTTTAGCTCAACCGTCTTTTCATTTTATCTCATATTTTTAGTCGTCGGGTTGTCTTCATGCGTTTTGAAGTGGCCTGCGTTTTTACAGACAAATCCTGTCTGAGCGCCCCTTTGTCTGCGGCTGCTCCTCGTGTTGCTGGCAGAATAAAAGCTCCTTTGTTTGCTGCTTTTTCCAAATGGAGCTAATAACCCACAGCAGAATTGAATTTTCAACGATTGCGTTTTATTGTCATGCTATTTTTAAACTCTGACTGCTTAAGGAAACACAAAAGGTGAGGCAGTTTGATCTGTTTGGGCCGTTTTAATAATGATAAAAAAAGAAATACTCAATGACTTCTTGGTGTCTGGCATTCTAAGACGGGTAAACAAAGAGCTTAAACTAGGAGTTGGCCCCTGAGAGGAGCCAGGGAGGGGTCTGCTTCTCAGTCTATAACCACAACTGATCTTTAGTCGTTTTAATTCACCCCAGCACCAACAAACACCATGACAGCTGTTCTCGCTCATGTCTCAGCAGGCTTAATTGCTCGTGTTATTATTGTAGTAAAGCAGATATTTTCCCAGCCATCTCTTTGTGGCTTTGGTCTCTCCCACCCTCAAATCTGTTCGTTCACACCCCACACCCCCACTTACCAAATCCATCTTTCCTCCTTACACATGGGGCAAAGGAACAGGTGCTGCCTACCCCCCCCAACATTCTTCATACATGTGATTTATATGTTGCGCATGTCAATTCCAGGCTGAGAACACACCCCGGTCGCGGTCTTTTGTTCCAGCTGAGTGTGACATGTCTCATTAACAATTAACCCGGAGGTGGAGGCTCTGCTTATCCACCCGCCCCTCCTTTCTGGTCGGGGTGAGGTGGGGGAGTCGGGCCCTCATCGATCTGAACGTCGATGCTGTTTCATGTAGGAACAAAAACAATGGCGTGTGCTCGACACTCTGTGTTTTGGATTGATGGGCGGTGGTTTCACGCCGAGGTAGATGGTGCCACCAGATGTCGCTGTTGAAGCGGTTATTATTTGACTGCTTGGACAAAGAGGTTTCCTCTAGAAATGTTCTAAATCGTCCACTGGACTGTTGCCTAGGCACAAAGGTGCTTGTTAAATGCATAGATTATGGTTTAAATGAGTCAAACTAGTATTAAATCAGTGAATGAAAATGATGCACCCAGATGGGAATGTATGAACTAAACTAGGATTTATGGCTACAATCTGTTTTATTCTTTGGGTTGTGAGCTGTTCTGTCATAATTTCTGGTTCGTAGCTGGGATAAACTCTCCTTTAGGGCTCTGTTGAAAAAACAGAAAATGGATTTTGAATTCTTATAAAAATTCTTAGAATTGATTCACAAGTTCAAAAATCTGTTTAATAGTTTAACATAATTTGCCCAGTTATACACCTAAAATGGGAATTAAAAGTCCGGACAGCGGTTTAAGGCTTACTTCAGAAAGTGTTAATATAGTACTTGCTGGTAAATTGTTACTTAATTGAATTTTAGGCATATGATTAAGATAAAAGCTCAAACATTTTTAATAGCACTGACCTATACATATGTCGGAACTGGATCCAATCAACCCGTGATGATGTATTCTAATTTTTGTGAATCTGAGTCGAATCTTTACATTTGAATCGATACCCAGCCCTGCTTTCCTTCACGTCTGTAATCTGGTCTTTCAGGTCGCCTGTCCAGCACGTGTTCAAGATGGCATCAGCTGAAGGTAAACCGTTGAACATGAAATTAACTTTAAATGGGTGGACTCTTCTGGTTTCTTAAAGCTCTTCTTGTTTTTAGATATCCAGGTGAAGGAGCTCGACAAGCGGGCGTCTGGCCAGGCTTTTGAAGTCATCCTGGGTGCTCCAGCCCCTGATGCTAAGGGAGAGTTCCCCCTGTCTCCTCCCAAAAAGAAGGATGTCTCTCTCGAGGAAATTCAGAGAAAGCTGGACGCCGCAGAAGAGAGGCGCAAGGTAAGGGCGACCGCAGTGAATCGATGTGACGAACCCATTGACCTGTGAGCTAACTTCCTTCTCGGCCGCCAGAATCACGAGGCCGAGGTTCTGAAGCACTTAGCTGAGAAGCGAGAGCATGAGAAGGAAGTGCTACAGAAAGCTATGGAGGAGAACAACAACTTCAGCAAGATGGCAGAGGAGAAGCTGAATCAGAAGATGGAGGCCAACAAGGAGAACCGCACGGCAATTATGGCAGCCATGAACGAGAAGTTCAAGGAGAAGGTTAGTAATTGTCCACAATAGCATGTCTGCCATAAGGCAACGGCTCGGTGTCACGGTTTCTTCTGTCATTACAGGACAAGAAGTTGGAAGAGGTGCGGAAGAACAAAGAAAAGGAGCCTGGCTCAGAAGGCACCTCGGAAGACTGAGAGGAACCGCTGGGGATTGTATAGGGTTTTTTACGTATCCAAAGATTAATTTATTTTTCGTTCTGCCAGTATTTTTTTTTCACTGCCCACCTTTTTTTTGAAATAAAAGTTCTACTTTGTGAATTTTTTTCCCAACTCTCCTGCTATAAGTGTAGTGGCGCTCTTACTCCATATGGATAATCCCTGAGTCTGCTGTAATCATCATGTTAGCCTGTCAGTGCAGCTTGAGCCCTTTATTTTTTTTCCTTCAGCTATTAGCAGTGTGTTTTTGAATTCTACGGGAAGCATGTCTCTATGCATCGGTCTTTTACTACCACCCATTTCATAGTGGGGTTTTTGAAAATGTCTGTGAACCACACCTGTTCTTGGCACTTAACTGTATTTAAAAAGTAGCACAAGTTTCCATCGAGGTGTTGACTGTTGGACATGCAGCTTTGCTCCGGGATTCTGCTGACTTTTTCCCTGCAGGTCATGGTTTTTGCGCCAGTGGCGATTCTTGGCTTTTGTACGAAAACGAAAGAAGTTGACTCTAAGCACATGACGTCTTGCAGTGTAGCTGTGAATTATTATGCCGATCATGACACTGGCGGTCATTGTCAACATCACTGAGCAGATGTCTACACATGGAATGCATAAGAGCAATACACTTCTGGCATTTCGATAGAAAAGTGGCTAGTTGACAACTGCTGTACTAAAATTAATAAAGTGTAAACGTCATCGTTGTGTAAATGTCTTATTCCTGTTTTATATTTAAATGTAAATATTCATAATGTGGTGGTCCTATGGAATGGAAAATCTCAAGCAGCTGAAGGGTTATAAGCTGGCTCCCTCTGCTGGTTTCAGTGTAGTACCACATGAAACATACTTCAGAGTCCTGTATGTATTTCAAGGGTCAACACTAGAACCCTGGAAAAACTAAGAACAGAATTCTTGTGGCTTGATGGTGGGAGGTGCTTAATTACAGCAACCTAGACATTTACAGGGTTTATGGTGGTTGAGAAGCTGTATAAAAGGGCCGGCTTAAGGAGTCAAATGTGCTTGCACAATGTCGGTTGTACAAGACCATTCTTTCTATAAGGGAGATTAAATGTAAAGTATATTTTAACATTCAATGGGTTCAACAATGCCACATTTTTCATACCAATACTTGGATTGGAGTACTCGCTATTACACCTAAATTGCAATGGATTTGAATATTCCCCCCCCCCCCCCACCCTTGTTATACAAAGTGGTGATTGAAAAAAAAAATGGACTACAAAACTGAGATTTCAAGTGAAAAATACTTTTGCTGTGAAATTATTGCGGAGATTCCACATTATCTTTTCATGGTATTAGCTTACCAATACAAGTACACAAGAATGTCACCGGTATCTGTGCATCCCAAAAAATTTCTAACAATGTTAAAATTCTTGGCTGTGATAAACCTATTCAGCTTGCTGTGCTGTTCAAAGTGAATCCACCCATCAACTTAGGTTTGGGTTGGGAGGGCAGTAGCTGAAGGAGAGGTCCAAACTTCCCTCAAGGTCAACCGAAAAACATAATCCATCCAGTGAGTCCTGGATCTTCCTCAATCCCTTCCATATGGGATTTGCCTGGATACCACCACCAGAAAGGCGACCAGATCACATCGACTGAGTCATTCACATTCTGAGCCCCCCACGCTTCTTACCCCATCTTTAAGGGAGAACCCAGGCACCCTACAACAGAAACTCATTTTGGCCACTTGTATCAGAAATCTCACTATTCGAAGCTTGTGATAGGTTCACTGGTAGGACTGTAGACTGACAAGAGTTTTGCCTTTTGGCTCGGCTCTTTTTTTCAACCCGACAGACTAATATTGTGCCTGCCCCAATACACCCATCAATCTACTGCTCAGTTTTTCCATCATTTTTGAGCAAGATTGCGGCGCTACTTGAGCTCCTCCAGTATGGTTAGTTACTCAGTACTTGAGATGTCTCTATAGATACACTGCTGGGCAGATGTTTAAGTAGTGCTACTCATTCTTTCTACTTAATGACATATTTTGAAAAGTCAAAAGCTACAGTTATGAACCACACCATTAATGAGGTTTATTCACTTGACAATTTTTTTTTGAATGTGTTAATTTTATATAACCCCTTCTTGGGCTGACACCTTACTGCGGTGGAGGGGTTTGAGTGTCCCAATGATCCTAGGAGCTATGCTGTCTATGCTCCTTACGCCTCCCTGGTGAGGTGTTCTGGGCACGTCCCACCAGGAGGAGACCCAGGGGAAGACCCAGGACTCGCTGGAGGGATTATGTCTCCCAGCTGTCCTAGGAACGCCTCGGGATTCCTCCCGAGGAGCTGGCCCAAGTGGCCGGGGAGAGGGAAGTTTGGGTCTCTTTGCTTAGGCTACTGCCCCCTTGACCCGAAAGCGGAAAGTGATGGATGGAGTTGATATAGCCTGATGATTGCCTGTCTAGTCTCCCTTTTGCTGATAAAAATTAGAGGCATGGACTCTATTAGAGATCTTGTGGTGTGCTGAGGTGGCTGGTCCTAACTCCTGTTGGTGAGGTAGGGCCTCCTTGGATTATAAATGTTTGTTCAGCACATTGTACCTCCCAGTATGCTTGAGATGGGAACAAAACACCTCAAACCTATTTCTCAAATCCCGACAGAAGTCTTCAGTGGATACTTTTTAATGCATCACTCTGCAGCATGTACTGGTACATGGTCAGCAGCGATGCTAAGGTAGGTGTTACATGTCAAACTAGCCTCTACATGAATGGGAGGACCCAAGATTTCCTAAAGGGAGACCATCTACAGTGTCAAATGACCTTGGTCGGTTTGCTGTTTCATAAATGCATCCTGATGCAATTTGTTCCTGGGTAGATGTCACGTGATACCTCGTCTGGGCCAACACCAAAACAGCGCCACGGACCTCCCACAGATCCCAAACAATGGTAAATGGCCTGTATTTGCATAGCGCTTTACTCAGTTCATCAGACCCCGAAGCATTTTACTACATTCAGTCATTCACCCATTGACACACTGGTGATGGGAAGCTACGTTGTAGCCACAGCTGTCCTGGGGCGCATGGACAGAGGGGAGGCTCCAGGACACTAGCGCCATTAGGCCCTCTGGCCACCAACAGTAGGTAACAGGTGAAGTGTCTTGCCAAAGAACACAACGACCAAAACATTTGGAGCCAGGGGTCAAGCTGGCAATCTTCCAATTACAAGATTAACTCCCGACTCCTGAGCCGCGGTCACCCCAACAATGCCAAACGATGCTAAACAATGCGAGCTGGGACCCTCCAAAGAGTTGGCCCCCCACCATCCCAAGTGGGAGTGGACATAGTGAACTTGTGCCAGCTAAATGATGCGAGCAAGCAGCCCAGGAGCCAAAATCGTGGTTTGTATTACGGCGGAGCTAAGGGGAGGTTGGCTCAGCTGACAGACCAAAGGGGGGGTTTAGACCAGTGACAACATGTTTAGCTGCATGCAGTCATTTGATTTATGGGTGTTTGAGTGGTGTCCAGCAAACAATGTGGCATACATTGATAATTGGAAAACTTTTTGGGGAAAACCTGGTTTGATCCGGAGAGACGGCATCCATCCCACTTTGGATGGAGCAGCTGTTCTTTCTTGGAAATCCGGTAGTCCTTCAAAACAATGAGGGTCCAGAACAGGAAGCAGAGTCTTAGTTTAACACACCTTTCTACAACTTCTGTACTGTTACCCACTCAATACCCCATTCAGACAGTGTCTTGCCCACGGCCAAAATCAAATAGACTAAAGATTAACCTAACAAAAGCAAACTATGAAAATTTTATTAAAATAAATACGACTCTGACCAAACAAGATAATAGGGCAATTGGATTTGGTTTACTAAACACACGATCCATCTCCTCAAAGACTTTATTATTAAATGACTTGATATGTGATAATAAAAATGATCTATTTTTCCCATCAAAAATCTGGTTGCAGCAGGAGGATTTTGTAATTATAAATGAGTCATCTTCCAATTATCAAAAATGTCACATTCCTAGAAGTACTAGGCGAGGAGGAGGATTTGCAACCGTCTTTCATTCAGATTTGCAATTCGCCCTAGACCAATTAATAGCTACAGTTCTTTTGAATGTCTAATCCTTAGTTTTCCTCATCCAAGCTGCAAAACATTAAAACCACTTCTGTTTATGGTTTTGTATCGCCCGACAGGCCCTTACTCGCAACTTTTGGACCAGATCTCAGATTTTTTATCTGATTTAGTTTTAAACACTGATCAGGTAAGTATAGTAGGGGATATCAAAATTCAGATGGATATAGAAAGTGATTGCCTAACTGCAGCCTTTAATATTATCTTAGACTCAATTGGCTTTACTCAAAAAGTGAAAGGACCCACACACTGGCACGCTTTAGACATTGTACTGACATACGGCATTGAGTGTGATGAACTAATAGTCCTCCCACATAACCCAGTTCTATCTGACCTATTTTTTTATAACCTTTGAATTTACTTTACCCAATGTTCCAAAATATGAAAGAAAATTTAATTACAGTAGAACTTTATCAGACAGTGCTGTAACAAGTTTAAAGAATCTGTTCTTTTCTTGCTTCCCTATCCATCTCAGAATACTACTGTGGATGGCAGTAATTCAAACACTAACCCTTCAGAAATTGATGGTCTAGTTCAAAGTATTACTTCCTCACTGTGTTTGGCACTAGAAAGTGTAGCCCCCTTAAAAAAGAAGGTAATCAGCCATAGGAGGTTGGCGCCCTGGTTTAATGCAGAGTTGTGTACTTTGAAGCAGAATACTAGGAAACTGGAGAGAAAATGGCGCTCTACACACCTGAATTATTCTTATCTAACCTGTAAAAATAGTCTACTACTTTATAAAAACGCCCTGTGACAAGCTAGAACAGCATGTTTCTTGACATTATTAGAGGTAAATAAAAACAATCCTAAGTTTCTTTTTGGTACAGTTGCCAAACTTACACAGAGTCATAGCTCTGTTGAGCCAACTATTCCCCCTTCTCTCAGTAGTCATGACTTTATGGGATTCTTCATTAATAAAATAAATTCAATAAAAATAAAACCATTGGCATTCCCCCAAACATGATTAACTCTCTTTAGGTAAGTGAGGCAGCATCGGAGGGAACTGTAGAACCATGTTTATGTCTGTACCGTTTTGATTCTATTGAACTATTGGAATTATCACAAATATTAGCTTCATCTAAACGCTCAACTTATGTATGTTAGACCCAATACCAACCAAATTATTTAAGGAAGTGTTCCCTCTGGTTACTGGCCACTATTCTAAACATGATTAATATATCTTTAATAAATGGATATGTACCACAGGAATTTAAGGTTGCTTTAATTAAACCTTTACTTAAGAAACCCTTCTTCATTCAAGATGAGTTAGCAAATTACAGACCTATATCTAAAATTCCTTTCTTATCCAAAATTCTTGAGAAAATAGTTGCTAATCAAGTATGTGAGCATCTAAATGACAACAACTTGTTTAAAGAGTTTCTGTCAGGTTTTAGAGCTCATCATAGCACTGAAACAGCACTGGTAAAAGTTATTAATGAATGAATTTGTGACTGTTCTGGTCTTGTTGGATCTCAGTGCTGCTTTTGACAAAGTCATTCATATTATTCTCTTGGAAAGGCTTGAACATGTAGGAACCGAGGGAACAGCTGGTTTAAATAATATCTGTCTGACAGATTCCAGTTTGTTCAGGTTAATGATAAATCTTTTTCACACTCAATGGTTACTTGTGGAGTGCCACAGGGTTTTGTGGATGACTCTGAAAGTTCTACTTTTAAATTCAGACAAGACAGAAGTTCTTTGGACCAGAACATTTAAAAGGAAACTGCTAAATTAATCACTTCATCTGGATGGCATTAATTTGGCCTCTGGTAATAATTTAAAGAACTTAGGTGTAATTTTTGACTAAATCCTATATTAAACAGGTTTCTAATATTTCTTTCTTCCACCTCCGGAATATTGCTAAAATTAGAAACATCCTGTCCAGGAGTGATGCAAAAAAGTAGTCTATGCATTTTTTACTTCAAGGCTGGACTACTGTAATTCCTGATTATCGGGAAGTCCACAAAACGTAATTAAAAGCCTTCAGTTGATCCAAAATGATGCAGCTAGAGTTCTGATGAATATTAAAAAGAGAGATCACATTTCTCCTGTTTTGGCTTCTCTCCACTGGCTCCCATTTAAATCCAGAATAGAGATCCTTCTCCTGACTTATAAAGCCCTTAATAATCAAGGTCCATTTTACATCAAAGACCTAATTGTTCCATATTTTCCTAACAGAGCACTTCGTTTTCAGATTGCATGTCCACTGGTAGTTAATAGGATTTCTAAAAGTAGAATGGGAGGCAGATCTTTTAGTTATCAGGTTCCTCTCCTGTGGAACCAGCTTCTAGTTTTAGTCCGTGAGGCAGATAGTCTGTCTGTTTTCAAGACTCGACCTAAAACCTTCCTTTTTTATAAAGCTTATAGTTAGAGGGGCTTAGGTTATCCTGAGCTATTTTTGTAGTTATGCTGCTATAGGTTTAGACTGTTGCAGGACAGATTACCACTTTTCTTCTCTGTCCTACTTTTCTCTTCTACCACTCTCCAGATATAATATTTCTGCATTTATTGTGATTGTTAACCCAGTTTTCTCTCAGTTTTTCTCTCCATAGAAGCTCCACCCAGTCTGGTACCCTGCTCAACTATAATGCCCCCTGCTGGATGGGGAACATCGGTCCAGATGATGCTCAAAGTCACCGAGCATCCTCCATGCTGTCTCTTCTCTGTCTTCTCAGACACCCAGACGTTCATGGCAGATGACTGCTTGCACTAAGCCAGGTTCCGCTAGAGGTTTCTTCCTGTAAAGGGGAGGTTTTCCTCTCCACTGTCGCTACATGCTTGCTCAGTATGAGGGATTGCTGAGGAGTGCTGTGGTTGGAGTCAGCATGATCCGGGCACAACCTCACGTCGACTCAACTCAATCTGCTGGGATTCTTTACATAGAAAACTTTTAACTGATTGGAATGTTTGTATAATTGTATTGAAATGACTTTTGTTGTAAAGCGCCTTGAGATGACATTCGTTGAGAATTGGCGCTATATAAATAAAAAGTGCTTTTTTTTCTCCTTACAAGAATCCTAATGTGTTTCAGATTAAAATGAAATCATAATTTGCCCAATTTGTGTTAAGTTTTTATAATAAATTTTGCATACACTGACTTCTTCTTAAAATAACTTTTACTTAATTGCTTCAGTCACCATAACTGTGTGGTAGTGCTGTTTTGCCACTGTTTTCTCCCTGCTGCTGGATTTCTGGAAACATTTCAGCCTCTTGCCTTAACTTATTCACTATATGCTGTTTTTAATCATTTGTCTACTTTTATGGAAACTGTCTGGGATTAGATTAAGCAAAGTTTTAGGTTTTGGACATGATTCTGAAAGTAAACTGGATCATTTTGGTTTTAAACACACACACACACACACACACACACACGCACACACACACAAAAGAGCAGTGAAGAGGACACATGCACAACAGAGCCTGGCAGTTAATGAGTCTCACTGAATCAGGTCATGCATTTTCTTTTAACTGGATGCAAAAGCAGTTGGACTAGTGGAAATGTAGGAATACCTTCTTCTTTACTAGAAATCACAAGTTAGGAGGTAAAATATGTAGCAATGCACAATGTCTGCTGCTTGCCAAAATCATAACTGTGTTCATTTGATAAATGGAAAATTCAGCAGTGAATCACAGGAAAAAAAAATGTGTTCAAGCACTGAGACAGTTTAACTCAAAAAAGAGGATCTTAAATGTCAGAAAGAAGAGAAAATGAATTCTCATTTAATGCCAGAAACAAATACGTCTTTCAGATGTAGCCTATAGCCAATTCAAAATGGCCTTAAGAAAGCCCCCAGCCATAATGACTTTAAACAAAATTTAATGTGTGTATGAATCAGACCATGCTGGTGCTGAAATAATAAAGCAAATTGATAATCAAATCAGAGCTAGGTTTGTTAAAAATATTAAATAAACTGGGTAACAAATTTGTCTTGTAGCATCTGTGGTCACTACTGATTTAAAGATAATACTACTTCTCTCCTACTAATAACACTACTGGGCTGATATTAATTAGTTTTTTAGCAATTATTTTGGTTTTGATGTGGTGATGATTATCAGCGTAATGATCATATGATGGATCTTCTGATTTAAGTCGTTCCATGATTTGTTTGTTTTGAACAGCTGTTAAAGCAGAAAATGTTGGACTTCATGTGGGTTCCCTGTTGCTTTTTGTTAGGTCAGAACCTGTTAAACTACCAAAATTATTTTGTGTTGTGCAATAAATATGTTCGTACACATGAATTTGGAAATAACAATGCATGATAAAAACACGCACCCCACCAAAAGCTATGGGGTAATAATTAATAAGTAATGAAAGAGTATTAATGAATACGTTTTAACCGAAAGAATATCAAACACTGGTTACTTGCTTTTATCAATCAATCCGCCTCTGCAGTCTGCTGTTTGTGGAAATCATCCACTTTTTCCTGGCAGTCAAGGATATTACAAGCTACCACTACTACTTAATCTTTTAACTGCTTGGAATGCTTGTATAATTATATTGAAATATTTTTTTCTTGTAAAGTGCCATGCGATGAGATCCTTCTGTGGTCAAGAAAGTATTTCTGAATTGATCAATATCTTTCATGGATGGATAATAAGGCAAGAATAATAAACGTGATCTTAGTTTGATTTTAATACTGATAATAACGATTCTTACCATTTTAATAAAAGTGTAATGGCCAAAACCTCGATCATCTTTATTTTTATACAGAAAAAAAAAATAATCAGTAGCTTGATGGAAATGTGATCAAACAAATGTGTTTTTTGCATTTATTGTGTAGCAAATGGCCAGTAATGATCACCGGTGTGAAACTTCAGTCCTCGGGGGAATCACATAATTAGGTCATTAACACATCTCTGTAGAACTCAAGTGCATAAATATGTCATTCATTAGTAGCTGTCTAAATGTGGTCATGTTTAGGAGGATTTTGGGTATTGATTTAGCTTCATTATACTTGGTTTAGCTTGGCTGTTCATCTTCAGTAGGGACTTTCATTTGTAAAACCTGTTATTGATCTGACAAGGCACAGTAAGGGCGGGATTTTGAGAAACAGCCCACAGAAAAAAGGGGAAAAAAATCCCTTTGAATTTACTTTGTTGATATAATGCCTAAAACAAATACTCTTAGTCAAACTGATTTCAATTCAAAGCACTCAGATTTCAGATAGTTAGAAAATAGCTTGACTATCAAAAAAACCCCAACAGACTATCAACTCTGCACCTCAAAAGAATCATCCATTCTGAGGAAGCACAGGGCAACCATACAATGGAAAAACAGCCTTTTAGCATGAAGAAGCCAGGAGACGAACAGTAATTCTGTTTGTAACAATTATGTGCCAACAGTAAAAAGAAACTCAAATTTGGAAAGTTTGGTGGAAGGAAAAGTAGCGTTCTTATTCATGTGCTTGGAAACAGACTCTGTGAACAGTCAGCTTCTCTAGTGATCAACTCTTCTAGCGTTTACCCTCCTCTATAGGAAAGAGTAGATCATGACATGGTGACAATCAGAGGTGGGACCAAGTTATTGCTTTGCAAGTCTCAAGTCAAGTCCCAAGTCTTAAACTTCAAATTTCAAGTCATTTCAGGTCTTTTTTTTAAATGGCGTGGCAATTTAATTTTTAATGTAAATCATAAACCATGTGTTCTTTTTAAAATCTTTATTCATTCGAAGTTCCTAGGATTTCTAAAAGTAGAATAGGAGGCAGATCTTTTAGTTATCAGGCTCCTCTCCTGTGGAACCAGCTCCCAGTTTTAGTCCGTGAGGCAGACACTCTATTTTTAAGACTAGGCTTAAAACCTTCCTTTTTGATAAAGCTTATAGTTAGTGGCTTAGGTTATCCTGAGCTATTTTTTTGGTTATGGTGCTATAGGTTTAGACTGTTGGAGGACAGACCACTTTTCTTCTATCTTCTACTTTTCTCTTCTACTACTCTCCAGATACATTTTTTCTGCTGTTATTGTAATTGTTAACACAGTTTTCTCTCAGTGTTTTTCTCCCCATAGAAGCTCCACCCAGTCTGGTACCCTGCTCAGCTATAATGCCCCCTGCTGGATGGGGAACGTCGGTCCAGATGATGCACAAACTCACCGAGTATCCTCCATGTTGTCTCTTCTCTGTCTTCTCAGACACCCAGACGGTCGTGGAAGATGACCGCTTGTACTGAGCCAGGTTCTGCTGGAGGTTTCTTCCTGTTAAAGGGGAGGTTTTCCTCTCCACTGTCGCTACATGCTTGCTCAGTATGAGGGATTGCTGAGGAATTGCTGTGGTTGGAGTCTGCATGATCCGAGCACAACCTGACGTCGATGACTCATCGCAATCTGCTGGGATTCCTTACATAGAAAACTTTTAACTGATTGGAATGTTCGTATAATTGGATTTGAAATGACTTTTGTTGTAAAGTGCCTTGAGATGACATTTATTGGTAATTGGCGCTATATAAATAAAAGTGAATACGATTGAAATTTGAATACCAGAAGAAAGAAGTGCAACAAAACTCTGAAAATTTAGTAAAAGTTTTTTATCAAGTGTTTTAATTTAAAGTACAATCAAATTGAATAAATCTAAAAAATGTAATTTAATTTAGCTAACCAGAAAAGTGAAGATGGGAGAATTTCTCAAAATTTCCATTGAAATCATAAATGAAGTGTTTTAGATGGCCAAACAAAGTTCTCGTAATAAAATATTGAAGGACTAACTATTTTTTAATTTTACCCTGAAAGGGAACCTCATAGTTTAATTTGTGTATTTATTGTGGCCCATCCATAAATCTGAAACAAGAAGAGACACTTTATTGGATCAGAAAAATCACAAAAGTCCATTTGTATAAAAAAATAATAATTATTTTGTCATTTATTGGGTTCAGCTGTGTAGCAGTATAACTAAAGGCTTATCTGAGCCAGCTTCAGCTCTCATTTTAGTAATTGGTATATGAGGCCACCAGAGGGCAATGTTGTACTTTGATTCATCCTTGTTTCTCCTGCAGTCTCTCAGTACTCCTTCAAAAATATATTTTAAGTTTTTTTTCTTCTAAAATGTTACATATGATGGATCTCTTTCTCTCTACCAAAAGCCTCCTGCACTGCTGAATATTCAGAGCTCCTCAATGAGTGAAAAAAACTCTGTTCAGGGGCATATTCGGCCAACTCGATGTGACTGACTGCGTGTGAGTATAGGAACCATTTTCATGAACCAATGTAGTTTTCTGAGTACATTATTACCTGTGGCCTGCATCTCCACAGCATTTACTTGGTTTAAAACAGTTTCCCGGGGGATACATTTATACCAGAAGGTGATGGAATAGGGATGCAGGGATTTTTCAGTTAGCAGAATTTTTGACAACGAAGATTGCTAAAAACTTCAAATTAGTTTTTTATTTATCAGCCAAATCAGTGTCAACAGTCTACAGCTCATATTTTATATCACTTTTAACAGAAATTTAGATTTAAATAATTATGGATGAATCGATACCAATACTGGTTTTGGGTCGATACCATTCTAATATACTGGTAAAAGTTAAGCAATACCAAGAATGATACTTAAAATGTGGAAATGATGCAATAATTTCACCTACATTTTTTATTTTACTTACATTTTTTTTGGTTTCTGATCATTTTTATTTTTCATGCAATTGTAATTAAAATAATTTGTAATAAGCATAGAAGAAAATAAAAGTTGTCTTCCAATTCACTTATTTTTTTTGTGTGGTAGAAATATTGGCATTGGTACTTGGTATCAGCAGATCCAAGTATCGGTGTCATATTGGTAATGTACTGAGGGCCAACAGAACCAGCACTGTTATATTAACAGAGTCTGTATGTATGTGGATGTCACTGAAATCTTTGAAGAGGGCAGACTGAAAAATATCAAAGCGGTTGGTCATTGTTAGGAAGCTATTTAACTGTTGAACCACAAATTTTCAGTAATCTTACCGATGAATGGGAGATTAGAGATCGGCCTGTAGTTCTGCATTAATGTGTTGTCCAGGTTGTTCTTCTTTAGAAGTGACTTGATAATGGCTGTTTTTAAACTGTGGGGGAAGACACCTAAAAAAGGAGGGATGAGTTAACCATTAGAATCAGATCAGACCAAATGAAAGGAAAAACTTTCTTTAGAAAAGCTGAGTAAGATATCGAGGCAGCAAGAGAAGGAGCCTAATTGGTTAATTATTTCATCAACGTCTGATTGGTTTAATACATGAAATTCAGACATTTTCTCTGCATTGGTGTTGATTGGGGATGACATTGGTAGTGGGTTTGGTACTAAAGTATAGATTGACTGTCTGTTAGAATCTTTTCAGTACAAAAAAATGGTAGAGCAGCTCTTTAACAAGCTAATTAACTAATTATATTCAGCTTGGTCTTGTTACCAAACACAGGCTGTACTTAAGAAATCTCAGTCTTGCTCACAGCAAGAAGTGATAATATTCACTGTAATAAGCATGTTTACCTAAATAAGTGTGCCACTTTTAGCAGGTGTTCATTTCGTTCTAAATCTACAGTCATGATTTGAATTCTGTTGTTTGAATAGATTATTTGACTGAAAAAAGGTGTAAAGAGAAAAAAATACAATTCAATGATTTAATTATAGAATTTAACCATATTTTACCTTGACTGAGCTTCGGATTCAACACTTGTGATTGCAGTCCTTCCTCCCAAAGATGTCTCTTTTAAATGCCTCATGGATAAATCTGATTGGCTTATCACTGAGGTGTCTTCATTTAATATTCAACAACCCTTGCTTAGTTTCTGGATTTGTCTTTTGTCTGGACTGGTCCTGGAGATTTCTCGGACTGGTCCCTAAAAAGCAAAGTTAGCACACCCCAGGATTGTGTCTTTCTTGTCCAGCTCCATGAACCTGTCTCCTATGTTAACATTCCCTAGCTCAGTCCTGTGCCTTCACTACGATATCCATGACACAGGAGACTCATTGTAGATTGCCATCACTCACCTTTTTTTGTGTCATTTATTAAATGTGTGTTTTATCAAAATTCAGACTGACAACAAATGTATTAGAAAACATTATAACTGTAATAATACTGCATATTGTTCTAGCTCCTGGAATATGACGATTTTTGCTTTTCTTCTGTTTTTTTAAATAAATTACATTTTGCACACTTATTTTCTTTGTAATGCATAAACAAAAGAATAGATTATGTCTTTCATAAAAATACTATAAATATTTTCCATATACATAATATTTCATACCTATAATACAAATAAGATCCTGAGATAAACCAGACTTTTCACTGAGTTTCAATAAAGTCAATACAAATTCCATTAAACTTACATTGGATATACCATTGCATTTCTTTTTATCCCCAAAGAACAAAAACAATATGCATCTGTACGTCGCCATCGACTTGGTCCTCTATGCATAATCAGCATCTAGTGAGGAAATTAAAAATGGCTTGACTAAAATGTATTAGTAAAACCTGAAAAGGAAAGCTCAGTTTGAATCAACCTTGATCTTATTTTAGCATTTATCACGTTCATTTACTCAACCAGATAAATTTAGAGCCACTTGGAGTCCTTCGGGAGAAGTTTATATCCAGTCGTGATCATCTGATATCCATATAATGGGAGTCAATCTGGGCAGGAGATTTGCCCCAAAACTCCTTAATTTAACCAACATTTTGTTATTAATCATTAGCACTACTTCTCTTGGAGTTCAGAAAATCTCTGAAGTGCTTATTAGTTCTGTTCTGGGGTGATTTAGAGGCTCTAATACAACTACACTAACGGTTTGTCCACACTGAACGCGATAGGAGCGACTATAAAGCGCGACACACGCCTAGCTGTTTGCGTGCACATTCGCACCTTGAAGCTTGTACAAAGCGAACTGGACGCGCTTAAAATATGGTATTTTCACGCGCGAACTGGCCTTCAGCGGAGCTGGGGCTACAGTGCTGCTGGCGGTGGATTATGGACTATGGTCTCCGATCTGACGGAGGACAGAGTGGATTACGTGTTCAGCCTGGCCTCCGGTAGAGCTGGGACCGCTGCACTGGGGGTTTGGTGAGCTACAGATACAGTCCAGCTACGGCAGAGGGATCCATAAACAGCAGCGAGCCTCTCATAAACACCGGTTCCTCGCCGCCTGGAGAACGTGACCTGCTCGCCCAGCTTGTGCCGTGAAGGTCCAAGCTTCGCCTGCCGAAACACCAACTACATTTCTGAGCAGCTGTCCAGCTGTCTGCGGCTCGTAAAAGTTTATAATATTTGAGAATTGTGGGACGTGGTGCGGGAGCTGCTACCAGGAAACCAGGTGAGGAGGCCGTTTCAAGGCTCACTTCTCGGCCGAGAGGTGCTTTTACAGCAACAACGGCTCTTTTAAGAGCCACCCACAAACCTCTTAGAGCATTCCTGTCTAAATACTTTATTTTTTTATTTCTGTCTCTGTATTGAAAACTGCTTGTGTCATGTAGCTCGTTGTGATTAGCCACGATGTTTATCATTATTTCCTCCATGTCCTGCCGAGGCTGTGACTCCATGACAGTCACAGAATCACTGAAACTCTGTCCCCTGATTGGTTGTCGCGGCGCGATTTGACGCTTGAGTTCAGATTTTTCCAACTCGAGCGATAGACTCCATGAGCGCGAATGCACAAAATGCACCACATAAAATGCAGCGCAAATTTTCCATCGCATCTGTAGCGCGAATTGTTCGCGCAAATCAGGCAAAAAAGCTTTGTCGCGGGACACCAAGTCATGCTTCATCGCGCTCCTCCATTGATTTTACATGTAAACCTGAAGCTCTAGTCGCTCCTATCGCGTTTGGTCTGGACACACAGTAACACTTGATTACAATACGTTGCTGCTGTGCTTCATACCAGTCGCAGTCTGAGCAGGACTTTCACTCTTAGGGTTTTTCCACCAAAGAACAACCAGAGTTGGTGACAGAGCCAGAGCTTAGCCGGTTCTTGGCTGTTTGTTTAAAGAACCGGTTTACTTTTCCACAGCAGCAGCAACTTATTGTAATCCATGCAGCTAAACAGGCGTTTCCACAGAGAAAGTAAAAAGTCCAACAAAAAAGTGTTTTAGGCAGCCATGAGCTGTGAGAAGGAGGAGGGTGTTTGGAACTCTAGCAGAGGTAATCCACTCTGCCTATACTAGTGATGTCATTAGTTGAACACCCATCCGTCCATTTTCTGAACTGCTTAGTCCTCTAGGGCTCGCGGGGGGGCTGGTGCCTATCTCCAGCTGTCAACGGGCGAGAGGCAGGGTACACCGTGGTCAGGTCGCCAGTCCATCACAGGGCCACACATAGAGACTGACAGGACAAACCACCATCCACGCACACACCCACACCTAAGGACAATATAGAGTGATCAATATTTTGGACTGTGGGAGGAAGCCAGCTTTCACGGGGAGAACATGCAAACTCCATGCAGAAAAGCCCTGGGATTTCTAGGAGAGGGAGTGGCAGCTGCCCAGAGAGCAGGATTCAGGAGGATCACTCAGACATGGGTGAATTAACACAAAAAACACTCTGTTGAGATTTTTTTATGGGAAAATTGCATTACCAGATGGTTGAAAACTCCCAAAACTTCATTTTGCATGATATAAGCTCTTTAACAGTCCTGCTGCGGCGTAAACGTGTATTACGTCCGACTCAGCTCGGAAGAGAATCAAGAACCACTTCCATGGCGCTCATAAGTCCAAGGGAAAGATAAACATGGTAGAATTACTGCGTTGTAGGCAGCTAAACCTTATTTCAAGCGGCATTTGTCCTCCCCTGAGCATTCCCTTTGTACAGATGTCCGCTGATGAAGGAAGTGAATATAAATACTGCTCAAAGGCTTAAACTGGCTCCAAACTTGTCTGGGTGAGTAAGAAACTTATAATAAGCTAAACATAAGGTCCAGGTTGAAAAAAAAAATGGAATACCCCTTTCAAGAAATCCTCTGTACACTGTCCTACTGAAAAGAGAAGGCAGATGAACAACGAAATAATGCAGATGCTTGATGCATGGCGTAGGAGAAATACATGGAAAAATATCAGAGAACCTTGGATGAGACCAGAAGAAAACAACACCTGTTACAGGTCTGGGGAGTAAATATTGCATTTTGGGATGTTCTGTTTCCATGTGGGTAAAATTAGGGATGCAATGATACCACTTTTTTAAAATCTGATACAATACTTGGATCTGAGCAATTTTTTTTCTTTGCTTGTTGCAACGGTGAATTAGATAAAAAAAAATTATAAAACAAAAACTTCCGCATTTTAAGTATCGGCCCATGGTATTAGTTAGCTTTAACCAATACCAAGTACATTAGAACGGTATCGGCCCCAACACCCAATAGCAGGTGCATCGCTAGATAAAATCATTTCTTGAAACATTCCTGAGAGTATTTTTGAAACAATGCGGATTGAGCCTATGATAAAATTTTGAATATAAAAACCTCAGGAAGAGGAACCTGTTCTGTCTTCCATCAGTAACACACTACACCGCCAGGGGCTCAAACCCTGCAGTGCCAGACGTGTCTCCCAGCTTAAGCCAGTACATGCCAAGGCCTGTCTGAAATTTGTTAAATGATGACCCAGAAGAGGCTTGGGAGAATGCCACATGGTCAGATGAAACTTTTCAGTAAAAGCTCTACTTGTCATGTTTGGTGGAGAAAGAATACTGAGTTGCATCCAAAGAACACCATACCTACTGTGAAGCATTGCTGGATCTTTCAGCACGGTAATGATCCTAAACACACCACCTGAGTAACAAAGGAGTTGCTTCGTAAAAAAAAAAGTTAAGTTCCTGGATTTGCCAAGCCAGTCTCCAGATCTCAACCCCAAAGAAATCTTTGGAGGGAGTTGAAAGTCTGTGTTACTTGTGTACAGCCCAAAAACATGAATGCTCTGCATGGAGGAATGGGCCAAAATACCAGCAACATTGTGTGAAAACCTTGTAATGACTTACAGAAAATGTTTAACCTAGTTGATTGCCAACAAAGGGTAGATAAGAAAGTATTGAGATGAACTTTTGTTATTGACCAAATACTTATTTTCCACCATTGTTTGCAAATAAATTCTTTAAAACGTTGACCGTGTGATTTTCTTAATTTTTCCCCCTCATTTTGTCTTTCATAGTTGAGGTACACCCGGGCCCGGATATAGGCATAGGCAAGGGGGGGCAGTGCCCCCCAAAATGCAATGACTGCCCCCTCCCCCCAAACATGATGGCATGCAAAAATCACAAATCTCCTAAATATTTCAAGTAAAATTAGAAGAGCGCTCTCTGCTCTCTGTCCCTCATTCATAGTAGCTGCTGGTTGGTAGATGCACAGAGAGGGTGTGGCGAGTCGCTGTACTTGCTCGTTGCTCCTCCGCGTCTCACTTTTTTCTCGGTCACAGCAGAGCGTAAAGACGCACAGCTGTTTGTTTAGCTCAGCCACTGTTTTAAGTTTATTCCGCTATCGATAGCCGCAATTATTTGGTTACTCTTTCATTCTCTCCCTGTCTCTCTGTCTTTTGTAATTGCAGGTGAATCGAGTCGACTATGCGCAGATTTCTGGTTGCTAAAGCTAAACCTAGCACAGGCAGTGCTACGGCATTAGCAGCAGCGGAGACAGAATTATTACCCGACTCGTCGGGTGATACTACTCCTCAACTCCTCACAAACTCTAAGCTCCGTTCCCAGTGCAGTACCGGTACACATAGTTCTTCTGTTTGCATAAGCACCGCATCCCCCGCTGTCCCTGTCGCTCCCAGCCCAGCATTGGCCGCTGCGAGGGACGTAAACACAGGCTTGAACACTACAGCAGCGTCACAACCCACGGCTCTCGTAGTCCCCAAGCGTCATTTTGGGAAAAACGACTGCTCATTCTGCCCTGGCTGGTATCGTGGGAGACCAGGGCTCGAATATTCAGATGCGTGCTTTTGTTTCCTATGTTGTAATTTAGGGGGCAACAATGATAGGGATTTGGTTTTCACAAAACAAGGATTTAATAATTGGAAAACAGCATTAGAAAAGGACAAGGGACTCACAAAGCATGCATCAAGTCAATGCAAAATAAAAAATGCAAAAGTCTGGTCTGAAATGTCCCAAAGAGAGGCCACAGTGGAAACCATTGGTAACTTAATTAGTCCCACACAACTTTAAAAAAACCCAGGTATTATATAAAAAAAATTGGAGAAGTTGTTCAGTTCCTAGCAGTAAATGAACTTCCACCTCGTGGCACTGTGGAAAGCTCAAATTATGATTTCTCTACAGGACTGTTCTTAAAAATGGTTGAGTACACACTGGCAAAGGGCCCCAAATTTAATGAAATAAACAAACACATCCCACAAAATGCAAAATAGACCTCTCACAACATACAAAACGAAATTATTGAAACACTGGCCAAAATGGTATTAAATAAGATCAAAGCTAATAATGACAAAGCAGATTATCTCGGGTTTTGCATTATAAGTGATGGAACTAGGGACAAATGCAAGTGGAGAATCTGTCAGTCATGATTAGATTTGTCTGTAAAGGCATTCTAGAGGAACATCTGATTGGTCTGCTTGATCTCAGTCAGTTAAATGCTGATTTTTTTATCAAACAAATTCTTGAGCATCTTTCTGACTCAGGCTATAGTACAGCTGAAATTATCAGTCAGTGCTATGATGGAGCTTCTGTCATTAGTGGGGTCAGGGGTGGGGTTCAGGCCTTGTTGCAAATAAAGATAGGGAAGGATATACCTTATATCCACTGCTATAACCACCAGCTGCACCTGGCAGTGGTCCATGCAATGCAAGCAGAGCCATGTGCAAAAACCTTTTTTGATCTGTCAGGATCACTGTACTCATTTTTTCACCGTCATTATGTGTCACAGAACTATGATGTTCCCTCACTTAAACGATTGTTGGAGATCAGGTGGATAAGCCACCATGATGTGACCAAGTGTCTTGTGGAGAATCAGGATGTTATTATGAGTATCCTGTCAGAGGTTACAGAGGACAGAGCTGCTGCTGTTGATATCTGTACAGTGGCATCAGGGCTACTGATGATGTTAAGGAGGCATCATTTCTTTGAAATTGGAAAATTGCTCCTAAAAGTTCTGGTTTCCTTGAAGTCTGCAAATGCTATGCTGCAGGCTCATTCTTTTGACCTGTGCTGTGCTTCAGAAGTAGTCAGTGCATCTCTGCAAACTTTGAAGCAGATGAGAAATGAGGAACGTGAGACATTAACCAGCATGCCTGCACCAGCTACTAAAAGAAAGAGAACAATGAGCTCAGTGCTCACAGGGTAGTGTTCTTATGTCCACTGTAGGCCATGCAGAAGACTCCATGACTCCTAGCCAGGCTTTGAAGAGGGCTCTTCTCAACATTTTCGATATAGTCATTGTAGAGATGGAGACAAGGTTCTCCAAAAGCAATGTTGATCTCATGAAAGCAGTTAATTGCCTTCAACCTCAATCTCCCTCTTTTCTGGATGTTACTATGTTAGTCCTCTGCAGAAAATGACAGGAAGTGGCGATGACAAACTTTACAATGAGATTCTTGTTGCAAAAATAATGTTGGAGAAAGAATTCAAAAAGATTGATGACGATGGCAATGTAGAGTTTATAGACCTCTCCACCATTTGCAAATATCTGCACGGGTATAAGAATGCCTTTCCTCAGCTCCATTGCATGTATGTGACCTCCCTTGTGATTGGAATATCATCTAAATCATGCGAGAGCTCTTTCTCCACTTTGTCTCGCGTCCTTACCCCCTTCAGCCGCACTATGCTACATGAGAGAAAAATACATTTTGTTATTCTGGCACATGAGAAGGCCATAACAACAGGCCTAAATATGGACGCATTTGTTAAGACTTTTGCACAAAAGAAAAACAGACGACTGATGCTTTAGTGACTCATATAAACTATAAAGAAATGAAAACAACAAATACACAAATAAATGTACAAAAAAATTTATAAAAACAACAAATACACAAAAAATGAATAAAAATTACTAATACGCAAGTAAAATGAATAAAAACGACAAATACACAACAAAAATAAAAATGACAAATACACAAAAAGATAGATAGATAGATAGATAGATAGACACACAAAAAAGATATAAATAAGATAAAAGACAGTACACCCAGACCCGCCCCCCTGATATTCTACCTGCACCCTTTAGTGGGACTGGTTAAATCCGGTCCTGGGTACACCTATGATAACATTGTAGGCTTCTATCATTGTTTTAAGTAGGGAAACTTGCAAAATTGTTGGGTGACTAAACACTGTTTTGCCCCACTGTATACACAACAACATGAACTCACCTATACAGCCCTCTGTAACTCCACAGAATAAACATCAAGGTACTTTATCTACCTATAGGGTCCTGTACCTCATTGGTTACTTTCTTTGATACCCACTTTTGATTTTTTAAAATCATATCTCAAGGCAAGTCCAAAAGTGGAGTTGCAATCACAATGTTCTTTCAAACCCAGAGCAGCTTTTTTTATTCATCATCAAAATAACTCTGCTGGCACACAGACTGTGCTTAACAATTAACATGTCACAACCAAACTTTGATGCTGTCAGCAATTTCCAACAATTACTAAAACATAAAAAGTACACAAGAAATCTCAGATGTTAAGTGTTTTTGTAGCAGAACTGCTGACTTGTTTTAGTTATAATTTGACAAATACTGCAGCAAAAAAAAGGAAAACTTCAACTAACTGGATGATACTTTAGAGTAAGACCACATAGTAATCCATCCATTTTCTGAACCGCTTAGTCCTCCAGCGGTCGCGGGGGGGCTGGTGCATATCTCCAGCTGTCAACGGGCGAGAGGCGGGGCACACCCTGGACAGGTCGCCAGTCCATCACAGCACATAATAATCGAACTGCACAAATAATTTCTCTGACTGTGGAGTTGTTATATGAAAAGCACCATCTGAAGCCAAATGCCCCATGATAAGAAATAATAATCCAGCTTAGTGATGGCAGCTTGGACAAGCTAAGATGACTGCTCTTAATACCACAAGCTCTACAAAGTTAGGATGAAACTTGCTTTAATTGGCAGAGTGCTGTAGGCCCAGTTTGATTTCACTCTGATGAAGATGAAGTTAATTTTAGCGACAGAAAGCTCGTTAGGACCCATTACATATTGAACACACCCTGAGGGGAACTAAAAAGTTCCTTTGGTAAACTTCACGTTGAAATAATTGTGCTTTAGAATAAAATGAATTCAAATTTCTAGTTTGATTAAGTACAAGATGCATTTAGAGTGGGGCAAAAAAAAAATTGGCAGGCATCGATTGAGTGAGAGATAAAATAGAAAAAAATATCCCGAAACCCCATTGTGTGAATTTTAAAGAATGAATTTGTTTAATGGAGCAGAGAATAAGCATTTGGTCAATAAAAATAGTTCACCTCAGTAGTTTATAATGTAACCTTGGTTGGCAATTACATAGGTGAAAGAATTTCTGTAGGTTTTACCAGGTTTGCACAGACTGTAGCTGGTATTTTGGCCCATTCTTCCCTGCAGATCTTTTCCAGAACTGGGTTGTTTCTGGGCTGTTGCTAGGCAACACAGACTTTCATCTCCCTCCAAAAAAATCTCTATTGGATTGAAATCTGGACACTGGCTAGGCCACTCTAGAACCATAAAATGCTTTATATGTAGCCAATCCTAGTGTTGGGAGTAATGCATTAAAAAAGTAATGATTTACAGGAATATGTTACTTTTTTCAGTAACTGAGTAATGTAACACATTACTACAAAATATAAAGCAATATATTACTAGTTACAATTTCAGTAACTTAAGTTTCAAGTGCATTTTAAATAGTTTTTCTAGCCAAATAGTGCAACAGACCAAATCCAGTTGGATATGATAGAAAAAGGTCCACGGTCCACTTCATGTTGCTCAAAACCAAAACATCAGAGAATCAGGGTGGCTGAGAAAAAGATAAACTACATTTACATGGTGGCATTATTTACACAATTTTCGCTAACCAGCTGTTAAAAGACTTCGGTCTCAGGAGTCTCATCCTCATCAACCATCTTTTTGATAAGCACTTTCAGTGCATTCTTTTGATGGGACTGAACAAACATTCCCATGAGATAGAAGGTATGCGAAGGAACTAGAGACTTAAGATTAAGAAAATAGTCTTAAAAATACATTATTTGTGCTGTCACACTTGTGTAAAATGTAAATTGATAAGTTTCGGTGTTTAGAAGTCATGTTAGATATTAAGAAAATTTCCCAAAAGTAACTTAAAGTAGTATAACTCAGTTACATTCTTGGGACAGCAATATGGAATTCAAACATATTACATTCTGGAGGCTGTAACAAGTAATGTGAAATATATTGCAATTTTTTTGTAACTTTTGTAACTTTGTAATACTGGCCACTCCTTTGTTGCCTGGTTGGCATGTTTGGCACCAGTGTCATGCTGGAAAATCCAGCCGCTATGGAAAGCCGTTTGAGCATTTATTAGATATCCTTGATTTCCAATTTTAGGTCCATGTACAAGTACACACTTTGTCCTCACTAGTAAGACATTTTGGCACACTAGTATAACTACTAGGGTGTACTAGTATAACAACTGTGTCTTACTTTTAAAATTTTTTCCACTACTAGTGCCACTTTTGGAATACTAGTATGCATTCAACCCTTACTAGTAAACTGCTGTGCTGCACTAGTGATACTACTAGACCTAACTAGTAGGCATGTGTAACGCACTAGTAGCCTCCCAGACCCTACTATTATTGCCAAAATGTCAACTAGTAGCACTAGTAAGGCATTTTTTACCTCACTAGTGGTAATAGTAAGAGACAAGATGTCCACTAGTATTAACAGTACTACTAGTAACAGTGAGAATGCACACTGGTAGTACTAGTGAAAGCCAAAATGACCACTATGTGCCCACTAGTGGCCTCAAAATGCCAACTAGTGCTACAAGTGGCCTGAAAATACCCTCTAGTGTTACTCGTGCCCTTAAAATGCCCACTAGTGGTACAAGTGGCCACTATGTGCCCGCTAGTGACCTCAAAATACCCACTAGTGGTACTAGTGGCCACTAGTGTCCTCAAAATGCCCACTAGTTCTAGTAGTGTCCTCAAAATGCCCACTAGATCTAGTAGTGGTCCTACATACATACATACATACATACAATCAATCAATCAATCAATCAATCAATCAATCAATCAATCAATCAATCAATCAATCAATCAATCAAACTTTATTTATAAAGTGCTTTTCCATCTACAGAGCTTCTCAAAGTGCTTTACAGATTAAAATGACCCCAGAAACCCCACCCTCCCCAAACCTAAAATAAAATCATCATCACAACTACAACCCCCCCTCCACACACACACACACACATCCACCCCAACCCAACCCATCTCCCACGTACACACACACATAAAAGCAACAGTAAACAAAAGCGACAAGGAGCTGAGAACAGATGAGACAGGAAATGCCATCATGGGAGCCATCTGCATCGGCAGCAGCAGATCAACAGCAGCAGCCAAGGCACTGACCCAGGGCCCCCAGAAGAGGGATGGCTGGTACCTCCACCCAAGCAATACCTGCAATACCTGGGGAGCACCCAGGCAGCCACAGCTGACCACCGCCCCCGATGCAAAGGGCTCCCACAGAGGAAACACTGGAAGAATGATTAAAATAAGAAGTTAAAATATTAAAATGAGCAGTAGAAAATGAGATTAAGTAGTAAAATACTGACAAAAATGTTAAGACTGATAGCATCCCAAATTATAAAATATAAGACAATGATAAGATATAATCAAATAAAAATGCAAAGCAGATAAATCATTAATAAATAATAATCCATTAAAAACTAAACTAAAATTTCAATTAAATAAAACATGCAGAGCGATTAGACAGATATTAATAAATAATAATCAGATAAAAGCTGGGCTAAAAAGGTAAGTCTTGAGCCTGCTCTTAAAAACATTAAAGTTCTCTGCGGCCCTGAGGTCCTCCGGTAGCCTGTTCCAGAGGTGAGGGCCATAATAATTGAAAGACGCCTCACAATGAGTCCGTGTCCTGACTTTGGTGATGATAAGGAGGCGGCTGCCAGAGGAGCGCAGAGACCACAAGGGTTCATATGTTAAAACCATTTCTGAAAGATAAGAAGGCCCAAGACCATTAAGACACTTAAAAACCTTTAGAAGAACCTTAAAATCCTGAAACATATTGGGAGCCAATGCAGTGATTCTAAGACTGTAGTAATGTGCTCCTGCCTCCAGGTCTTCATCAGGAAACGAGCTGCAGAATTCTGGAAAAGTTGTAAACTGGATGTAGTCTTTTTTGGGAAGACCAGAAAGCAGGGCATTACAATAATCAATTCTACTGGTGATAAAAGCATGCATTAGCGTCTCCGTATTGGCCCGAGAGAGAATGGGGGGGGACTCTGGCGATGTTCTTCAGGTGATAAAAACCTATTTTAGTGATATTTTTAATGTGGGGGATAATAGACAGCTCAGAGTCAAAAATCACACCCAGGGTCTTCACTTGTAAAGAACGATTAAAAGACAATGATTGTAGTTTTGGTAAAGGTTTCTCTCTCTGAGCGTCAGGGCCGATAACTAAAACCTCAGTTTTGTCCTGGTTGAGCTGGAGAAAGTTTTCTGCCTTCCATGATTTGATGTCTAAAATGCAGTTAAAAAGTACATCCACAGGCCATGTGTCATCAGGAGACATGGAGATGTACAACTGTTTATCATCAGCATAACTGTGAAAGTTAACTCCATATCTTCTGATGACACTGCAAAGAGGGAGCACATAGAGGTTATAAAACACTGGGCTTAAAACTGAACCCTGGGGCACACCATATGTTGTCTTGTGGACGTTAGACGAACAGTTATCTACACTTACCGTAAAAGTCCTGTCTGTGAGGTAGGATGTAAACCATTAATGAACAGCACCAGAGAGGCCGATCTGTTTTAAATGGGTTAAAAGAATAGTGTGGTCCACTACATCAAAGGTAGCGTTTAGATTCAGTAGAACCAACACTGACACCTTCTTAGTATCATAGTTAAGTCTAAAATCTTTTAAAATCTTTAAAATAGCTATCTTGGTTCTGTGGTTCATCCTAAAACCAGACTGAAATTTCTCTAAGACATAAGCATTGATAAGATCGTTGAGTAATAATAAAAAGCTGGAATAAAAGTGGAATAAAAACAAGTTTTTCTAAAACGTTGCTTAAAAATGGTAAGTTAGATACCGAGCGGTAATTTTTTAAATCATTAAAATCTGAATTGCTCTTCTTCAGCAGGGGCCCACTACCACCGCTTTAAAGGCATCATAAAAAACCCTGTCTGAAGGGAGCAATTTTAAAATCTCATCTTTAAAATAACCATAAAATTGTTTAAAAAAACGGGTGGAAATCGGGTCCAAAGCGCTTGGGGTGGGCCTCACTGAGGAGAAAACTTTATCAAGGGTCCCAGAATCCACCAGGACAAAACTGTCGAGTGTTTTCTCTGGTAAAGGCAGACACTCCGATTTGTCTAAAACCATGTTAGTTTCAGAGGATATAACATCTGATGGTGTCTCCCTTCCATTTGAAGTGGTCTGCAAACTCCTCACAGAGAGTGTTTGATGGGGTTTTCTGAAAAGAATTAGATGAATGATTAAGAATGTTGTAAATGGTGGAAAAAAGAATTTTGGGATTGTTTTTATGTTCTGAGTTAATTCTGGAAAATTATGTATTTCTGGAATTTCTTAAATTGCTATTGTATGATTTGAGATGTTCTTTGTAAATCTAATGATTTATTGTGATTTTAAATCATTAAAATCATTCACAAAAAAATCACATGGGGCAGTCAGGGGCGGAAATCCCGTTTCAATTTTGGGGGGGACAATAAACAGTAAAATTTCAGAGAGTAATTTTTGGGCATGAAATGAAAAAAAAAGCTCTCTCCTGCTTCTTTGCAACTTGTTTTGCACAGTTTGCCATCAGCATGTTAAATAATGTTATGAATTGATGCCTTTATGACCACATTAAACAAAATGTCTTAATTTCCACTACAGTCAAAGTAGATTTACAAAAATGTAAGCATGAAGAAGTTCCAACATTATTACGGAAACACTTTCAAGGCTAATAAAATTATAATTATTATTATTAATAATATAGCTATATATTAGCATCATATGCTAATATATAGCATATGATGCTTGTTCTACAATCATCATATGTAGATGATGATTAAATGACTTACTGCTGGAAACCGCCTCCTGTGAGCCTGCGGGCTGCTGTGAAGCTGTCAGCGGGGGAGAGCCGGCAGCGTGTGTGGACTGACCGTACCAACTTGAGGAATAAGGGGGATGAACTATAAATTCTCAACAATTAAAAACACATTGTTTTGTATTTACAGACTAACTTTTTCGTTGTGGTTTTAGAAGACAATACAGCTTTACTGACACCATGTATGTGTTTACAATAACTTCTTTTGTGGGGGGGACAACTTTGTTTGAGGGGGGGACATGCTCTTCCCGGGACATCCCCCCCCGGGATCTCCGCCTATGGGGCAGGTAAAGGTACACAAGGGAACTTTTTGAAAGCTTCAAAAAAAGCTGCAGCCACTTCAAGGGTAAGATGACGCTTTTTGACAGTTCTCACTGAGGTTTCTAATTGGATAAAACTGGTGATTTTGAAAAACACACAGTAGTGCTCAGAGACAGCCAAGTCAACAACAGAGTACACACTGGTGGACAGGCCATACGTGATGATCAAATCAAGGGTTTGTCCTCTGTCGTGAGTCGGCTAAAATCCATATAATTCAAAATGTTTAAAAAATCTGTTGATAAAGGATCTAGTCAGCACCTAACGGCCACTAGTAGAACTAGTGTCACTTTATTTAGACACAAGTAACACTAGTGGGCATTTTTAGGCCACACACATACAGTAGCACTAGTGGGCACATAGTGCCCACCAGTAGCACTAGTGGGCACTTTGAGGCCACTAGTACCACTAGTGGGAATTTTCAATTCAATTCAAGAAAAGATTTCTTGTAGCGGTCTGTGTTGCAGCGAAACTGAAGAAGCCTCCGACTGAAGATACTCTGTGCTGTAGGAATGTCTCATGGAGAGGATGCTCAGGGTTGTCCATAATCTTTTAAATTTTTTGAAGAATCCTTCTTTCCATCACCATCTCCAGTTGTTCCACAGTCATCCCCATAACAGAACCAGCCTTCTTTATCAGGTTATCAAGCCGTTTTGAGTCTCTGGCTCTGATGCTGTTACCCCAACAGATGATGGACGAAGATATGACACTCTCCACCACAGACTTGTAGAAGATTTGCAGAATCTTGCTGCAAATCTTGAAGGACCTCAGCTTCCTCAGAAAGTAAAGTCTGCTCTGTCCCTTTTTTTAGACGGCTTCACTGTTGATTCTCCAGTCCAGTCTATTGTCCAGGTTAATTCCGAGGTATTTGTACTCCTCAACCACCTCCACTTCTTCTCCCATGATGGAGACTGTCTTTGACTTGTCTCTGTTTCTTCTGAAATCTACAATCATCTCCTTTGTTTTGTTCACATTCAAGATAAGATGATTGTTTCCACACCATGCCATAAAGCTTCTCACCAGCTCTCTGTATTCAGCTTCTTCACCATCTCTGATACACCCGACAATTGCATAGTCGTCTGAGTATTTCTGCAGATGACAAGTCTCAGTCTTATACGGGAAGTCTGAGGTGTACAGAGTGAAAAGGAATGGTGAGAGTACAGTCCCTTGTGGTGCTCCTGTGCTGCTGATCAGCTGGTTTGACATACAATCCTTCAGTCTCACAAACTGTGGTCGGTTTGTCAGGTAGTCATTGATCCAGCTGATTGTTGAGGCCTCCACCTGTGTTTACAGGAGTTTTTGACAAAGTAAATCAGGCTGAATTGTGTTAAATGCACTGGAGATTTCAAAGAACATGATTCTCACAGTGCTGCCTGCTTTGTCCAGATGACAGTGGGTTGGTTGAAGCAGGTTGATGATGGCATCTTCAATACCAATACCATGGCGATAAGCAAACTGCAGGGGGTCCTGATAGGTTCTAGTTTGCTTACTCAAGTGGGGCAACAAGAGTCTCTCCAGGACCTTCATGATGTGGGATGTCAGGGTGACAGGTCTGTAGTCATTGATGACTGATGGGTGAGTTTTCTTTGTTACTGGAACAAGGCAGGATGTCTTCCACAACACTGGAACCTTCTCTTGGTTCAGGCTAAGGTTGAATACATGCTGCAGAATCCCACAGAGCTGCTCTGCACTGGTCTTAAGGACTCTGGGGCTGACACCATCTGGACCTGCTGCCTTGTTCCGGTTCAGTTTCTTCAACTGCCTCTTCATCTGACTTTTAGAAAAAGATAGGTGGGAGAGTGAGGTAAAGGGGGTAACGGAATCTCCTGACTTGGTCGAAGACAAATTTGTGGAAGAAGAAGAGTTCATGACTGAGGTGGAACATAAAACATTTGAGGTGTGACAGGACAGGTGTGGGTCAGAGGAGAGTCGGATGTCTCTTTAGCTGGAAACAGGAGAGGAGGATGCTGAGCTTGTTCCTGATCTGAACCTATTGAAGAATGTGTTCAGTTCATTGGCTCTATCAAGACTTCCATCTAACCCGACCTTCCTTTGCTTAAAGCCTGTGATTTTTTTCATTCCAGACCAGACACCTCTTATATTGTTCCTCTATAGTTTGTTCTACAGCTTCTTCCTGTAAGCCTCTTTGCTGTCTCTGATCTTGACTTTTAGTTTCTTCTGTATACTCCTTAATAACTCCCCATCTCCCTCCTTGAAGGTTCTTTTTTACTTGTTCTGCAGTTCCTTCAGCTCACTGGTTTTCCAGGGTTAGTTATTAAGGAAGCATCTCACTGTTCTGAAGGGGATGTTGTTGTCTACACAGAAGTTTATGTAGTCAGTCACACACTCAGTCACGGCATCGATGTCCTCTCCATGTCGCTGGCAAAGAGTCGTACAGTTTGTGGACTCAAAACAACCCTGCAAGGTTTCTTCAGCTTCATGTGACTATTTTCTAACAGTTCTCTTTTTTGAAGGTTGCCTCTGAACAACTTCTGCCTCACTAGTAAGATGTAACTGTCTTACTAGTATACCAAAGTTGTCCAACTGTGCAGAAATTCCTTAGATGTTACAGAAATGTCCTACTAGTGGAAGTGTGTGTGGCATGTTATTTGCAAACTAGTGATGCGCACTAGTACAGCCAAAGCCTTTACATGTGACGTTCAGATGCTCACTAGTGAGACAAACTTTCCTCTACTAGTTACACTAGTAAAAAACAAAACCATACCACTACTAAAAATAGTTAGCATTTTTGAGATCACTAATACTACTTGTAAGGTGTAAAAGTCCCCTACTTGTGCTACGAGTGGAAATTTTGCCACTTACTAGTGCTACTAGTGCACATTTGGCCCTTACTAGTAGTAAAGTAAAGTAAAACATGTCTCACTAGTTGACATGTTGGCCTTTTCTTGTAGTACTTTTAATATGATAAAAGTCTGACTAGTGCTACTAGTAGAGTGTTCGGCTGTTACAAGTTGTAGTAGTAAAGTAGAACGCATCTTAACTAGTTCTACTAGTGGACATTTTGGCTTTCACTAGTACTACTAGTGTGCATACTCGCTGTTACTAGTAGTAATAGTAAGGCAAAACACACCCCACTAGTACTACTAGTGGACATTTTGTCTGTTTCTAGTAGCACTAGTAGGGTAAAAAAAGGCTTTATTAGTGCTACTAGTGGGCATTTTGCAGACACTAGTAGGATCTGGGAGGCTACTAGTGCATTACACATGCCTACTAGTTAGGTCTAGTAGTGTCACTAGTGCAGCACAGCAGTTTACTAGTAGGGGTTGATTGCATACTAGTCGTACAAAAGTGTCACTAGTATTGGAAAAAACATTAAAAGTAAGAGACAGTTGTTATACTAGTGTACCAAAATGTCTTACTAGTGAGGACAAAGTGTGTACTTGTACATGGACCTAAAGTTGGATATCAAAGATATCTAATAAATATTCAAACGGCTTTCCATAAGCCACTTCTGATTTTCAATGCTTTCATTGATGGAATACATGGCCACATACATCCTTTCCTTGAAAGAAATCTGTCCATTCTTTGCAGGAAAATATCCCCATAGTATAATGTTTCCACCCCCATAGGTCAAAGTGGGTATGGTGTTCTTGGAATGGAACTAGGCATTCTTCCCCTTCCATACAGAGCGAGGGGTGTTTATACCCAGTTCTATCATGGTCTAATCTGACCAAATGACATTCTCCAAATCTTCCTGTGGATCATCAAGATTGTCTCTGGCAAACTTTAGATAGGCCTGGACATGTTGCTTCAGGATTTTACTCCAAGACAACATAGTGTGTTACTATTAGTAGCTTTTGTTACTGTGGTCCCAGCTCTCTTCAGGTGGGCTTCCTCCTCACCGTTCTTAAGGTCATGTGTACCTCACGAGGTGAGATCTTGCATGGAGTCCCAAATTGAGGGAGATTTTCAGTGACCCGTTTTCCAGGTATAGAAGGGGATTTTTACAAATTTCAGGAAAGGACCGCTGTCTCCACTTTTAGAATAAAAAAAAGCTCCATCAGTCATAACAAGGAATCTTCCTGTGAAAGTTACCATATAGACATAGATAACTTATTCCAGCATTAATCTGAAATGCATTTCTGCAAACAACATGCCAAACCTACCACATTGAAGTTAGTTGGATATTTCAAACACATTCATTTCATTACAGCGGAGACACCCTCCAATGTCTCGCTGAGAGCTGCACTCATGGAGCCGATACAACGCAGCCGAAGGTGGTGGTTTCAGTTAGGGACTGTCGCTAAATTTCCACACGTCACAGAAAATAAATTAATAACTATGTGATCTTCTGACTAAGTAAACCCAAACTTTAGCCTACCTTCCAGGTAGAAACTTGGCAACGGAGGAATCAGTGGGTAACGAGACCTGTGCTTTCAGCACATGCCATAATTGAAAAAAATCACTAAAACCACTCTGGTCTTGTTTCTCTTTTCTGAGCCCTTTTTCTTCCTCTCAGTTCAGAAATAATCTTACTAGTTAACAACCAGGCCGAAGTAGTTGACCACTATGTCATACTAGTGTTCTTGTTGGCATTAAAAATGCCTACATTTTACATAGTTGATGCAATTTCTGCACACTAGCTTACTAGTTACACATAAATGTGTGCACTAGTCGACTAGCGTCCCATAAAAATGTCAGTTAGTGGACTAGTACAGCCTAAAGTGCACACTAGTTCACTAGATGATGCTTCAATTGCCCCACTAGTTTACCAGTGAGCCTTATAAGGTCTACTAGTCAAGTAGTGCATCTAAAACATCTATTAATTAACTAGTATACCACAAATATTGCCCACTAGTCGACTAGTAACACTTCTTTTGGCCTACATGTCAACTAGTGCAGCCTAAAATGCGAACTAGTTCACTACTTGAAGCCATGTACGCCCTACTAGTTTACTAGGGCACTTAAAAATCCCAACTAGTGAACTAGTAGGTTCCAAATACGCACTATTCAATTAATAGACCAAAAAATGTTCACTAGTTGACAACTCAGACTTTTGTTCATCTTACTAGTAAATTAGTAGAGCCAGAATGGCGCACTAATCCTGTCATACCCTGGTCCAGGTTGTCCAGCATTGGGTTGTGTCTTGCTATTTCCTGTTTTATTTTGGTAACTCACTTCCTTCTTGTTTCAGGTCACTTGCCCTTCCTCATGTGTCACCTGTCATCCCTGATCACCTATTGTTTCCACCTGTTTCCCATTACTCTCATGTGTTTAAATAGTCTGTGTCCCCCTTGTCTTGTGCCAGAGTATTATGATATCCATGCACTCCAGCACAACCAGGTGATTGATGTTCTATTCCTTACGTGCAAATAAATTTCTGTTCATTTTAACGTCTCTGCGCCTGAGGCCTGTCATTGAGTTCCAGCCTGACAAATCCACAACTACAACTCCTCTTGGGCTTGACATGATGACTACTGGCTCTTTAAATTTGTAGTTGTCAATTTGACATTTGTGTGCGCACTAGTTGCCCTATATTCAGTGCAAATAACAGGTGTGGCTGGACTTAAAAGAAGCTTCCTATTGGCTGTTCAGACAGCTCCTCAGGGAAACCGGAAAACAATGCTCAGAGTTACTAATTTGCTTCGGACGACGAAACCACAGTGAGGCACTGTAATTGATGCACAAGGGACATTGCCAAAAGCTAGTTAGCTAAACTTTTTCGTGGCTGGCCTGTCACTTTGAGGCTTGGAAAGCAGCAGAAGTTTAAAACATTGTCGCACACAAAGCACCACTGAGACTCGGATGGCCTCACTTAACTTGTAATCTTGTTGTTCAAGGGGTAGACATTTCGGGCAATGTAAACACTAGCCTTAGCATCCGTTAACATCACGGATGCTAACGATTTAATACGAAAACGACAGTTTATTTCTACTCGACTAGTTCAGACATGCAAGGTAAAATATGATATATAACACATAACAGAAGCCCTAATTTTTTGTTTTTTTATTTTTTATTTTTAACGTGTCCTGTCTAGCAGTATGCTACTCAGAATTGGTGTCTGAGTACCAAGTACAAGCCCAACAATTTTACTTTCCCAAGCAGAGTATTACAGCTTCGCTGTAGTACGCCACTTGATGTATATGTATGAAAAATCTTTATTAGTGATTACTGTGGGTTCAATTTCCTGACTTCATGGATACTAAACCGAGACAAGAAGGAAGAAAGGAAGAAGGTGAAGAAAAGAAACCGGACCAGCAGAGGCGCGAACCGATGACACAAGACAGGGAGGCAAACGAAGAACACAAGAAAACATCCCAGTCCTCCACCTCTGCCGGACGGCAGAGAAACAGTAATACAAAACAAAAACAACAAACTGTGGAGAACCAAACCAATAGTTCGGATCTAGTTGAATAAACTAAGAATTACATATTCACTACACACAAGCATGGATTAATGAACATAATACAAATGTTTCTGGTAAGCTTCTGTGAACAACTAACTAATGATGATAACCTCAGCTTAAGATATGTCCGTCCACACCAATGTCCCCACACCTATGTGTGTGCGAGCATGCAGGTCTGAATAAGGTTTCCCCATGCAAGTGATTGATAGCTGGTGTGAGGAACCGTCAATCCGTCCTACAGGAATCGACACAGACATGGAGGACGCAAGAGATGCTTGTCCCCACCATGATGGGGACAAGCAGACCGCCAAGGCCCCCACACCGGCAAGAGCAGTCCACCAGCCCAGGACCCCGACCAGACGGCCTGATGTTCCAACTGGGCGCCGACCCCTGATGGTCCAACGAATAGGGGTGTGGAAAGACCCCCCAGCCTCTCTCCCCCCGCTCAATGTGGTGTTGTTGCGTGTTGTTCTAATGTGCACTTAAAACAGAGGGGTGGGACATGGGAATACTGCCGGGTACCCCCATCTCCCCCCCCGGGCCCTCAGTGTCTAGATGCATTTAAACAGTGGGTGCCGGCACCACAGGCGAGGCCCCACAACGGGCCCCTATAGGGGCCCCCCATAAGGGGTCCCGGCCCCCAGCGCCAATGCGCCCCACCGCCAGGTCCCTACATGTGCGTTCCATGTAAATGTTGCAAGTGTAAGTGTCTAAGTTGCTCAATAAAATCGGGACCCAGGCCGCCACCGGGTAGCAAAGACGGAAGCTCCATCCCGCACCCCAGTGACGTGCCCACGTCCCAAGACCTTGTGAATGGTAGAATGAAGGAGCAGGTGGACAGAGGCATGGGGATGGGGAGAAAATAACTGGGGTGACCATTGCCAACCCCAGGGAGCCAGCTCCCCTGCTGACTCCAATAGGCACCCCCGTTCGGCCCGATCCATCAGGGGTGGGAGGCCCCAGCACGTCAAGTCGTGGGCCCACGGCAGCGGCACCCCCGAGCCCCATGGGGGCCCCGGCAATCCACCAGCCCCCATGCCAGGGGCATACCTAAATCCTTCCCAACATTCACACTGCTAACAAAACACATGTCACTAGACACCCAGGTTGAGTTTAGCCCCCCCTCCCCCTCACCGCCCTCCCCCCTCCCGTCCCAAGCGCACCCCGTTAAAAAGAGCGCCTGTGCTAGATGGTAAAAAGCCTCCCTGCCAATAAGAGACGCCCCAGGCACCGCCAGCGTCCGAGGGCCCCCGTGCCGAGGCCGGAACCCGGCGCACCACCGACTCGGGTACCCCGGACACGTCGCGCCAGGCCCGTGAGCAGACCGAAGTCCCAGGCCGCCAACGCCCAGGCCGACATCCTCCAGCCTTGCTACTACCGCCCGATGGCCGGGAGGCAACAGAACCCAGCACCTCCACCCACCAGCCCACACCCCACCAACCGGTCAGTCACCGTGGAGGCCGACCAACACCGGCCAGAGGCCCCCACCTCAGCACCCCCCGAGCGCTAAGACCAAGACCCAGGAGCCATGTCCAGTGTCAATATAGCCGATCAGGCCGACACAGCCCCCCTGCCATCCAGGCATACCGACAGCAGCGCCCCCCCCGGCCAAGCCCCAGCCGGGGGGGCACGCCGCCCCAGAACCCCGAGCCCCAGGCCCAGCCTAGACCCTCCCAGAGCAGCACAGCACCAGGCCAGTAACCCGTGTCCGCCAGCATGACCCCTCTAAGGCGCCGCATGCAGCCACTAGGAGTCACCACACAAAGCCCCCAAAGTCCCACCCCAGGCGAGAGTCACGGCACCTACCGCCCCAACCGCAAGCGGACCCACCCCCAAGGACCCCCCTGCAGTCACCACCAACCCTTAAGCTCCACATCGGCAACCGTGTCCCACAAAACAGAATCAAGGGCCCGACCCCACTAGGTGATGGAACTGATCAAGGGTGACCAGAAAGATTGATCAGATGTGGAGGCAGATGCCGTTTCTAGACCAATGTAATCCAGAAGGAGATCTCTATATTGATTAATATTCAGAGTATTTTTATTTTTCCAGTTCAAGAGGATATTCTTCTTAGCGATGCATAAGGCGATGTGAAATAATTGCATAGACTTTGTATCCATGGTAACTTCATCTAAATTTCCCAGCAAGCAAACTTAGGGAGCAGGTGTGATATTACATTTCAGACACTTTGATAGGTCTTCACATATCTGGTAACAATATTTCTTAACAGGTGGGCAGAACCAAAGAGCATGAATATAATTGTCTGGTAGATTGTTTGTACATTGTAAACAGGTATCAGATGGCGTATAACCCATCTTGAACATCCGTTGCCCTGTATAATGCACTCTATGAAGGATTTTATATTGTATTAATCGTAGATTAGGATTCTTAAGAAATTTGAAGGTTCTTAATGAAATTTGAGACCAGAGGTTTTGGTCTATTGAGATGGACAAGTCCATCTTCCATTTTGAAATAGGAAGGGCTATTGATTCATCTATTCTATTTAATGTTTTGTATATTTTAGATAGCAGTTTGGGAGGGTTAAGATTAAGGAAGTCTAAAACTTTTCCTGGAATTTGTAAATCAACTGTATTGAGCCTAAATGTATTTTTTATAATTTATTTAATCTGTTGGTATTCTAAGAATTTATTCTTGTTAATTCCGAATTGTGTAATCAGTGTATCAAATTGGATAAAGTCTGTTCCATCAAATATATGCTCCAGGTATTCAATTCCTTTACAACTCCAGCCTGGAAAGTTAATCATGCATTTTTTTTGTAAGATATCCGGGTTATTCCAGATGAGTGTACGCCTGCATGGGACTAGTGAGGTCTTTGTCATTTTAAGAAATTCCCACCAAGCTGTCAGAGAGGAACTGATGTTAATACTTTTAAAACATTTATTTTGTTTTATATTTGAGCTAACAAAAGGTAGATCTGAAAGTTTTATCTTATTGCATAGTGTCTGTTCAACATCTACCCAGCACTCATCGATATAACTGTGTTTTACCCATCTTGATGTGTATTGGAGCCTGTTAGCTAAGAAATAATGACGAAAGTTTGGTAGGTTTAGACCTCCTTTATCTTTGGACTTCTTTAGTGTTATTAAGCTGATACGTGGGGGTTTATCTTTCCAAAGAAATTTAGAAACAGAAGAGTCCAGAGATCTAAACCAATCAGGTGATGGTTTGCTTGGGATCATTGAGAATAAATAATTGATTCTAGGCAAAACCATCATTTTTATTGTAGCTACCCTTCCAATAAGAGATATTGGAAGGGATTTCCATCTTGCCAGATCATCTTCCACTCTTTTTAAAAGTGGGACGTAGTTTAGCTTAGATAAGTCTGCCAGTCTTGGTGAGATATGGATACCTAGATATGTAATATTTCCCGACCGGAGCTGTAAAGCAACAGGACTCTGGTAAGAACAGTTGATTGGAAGGACTGTAGATTTTAACCAATTTATGGAATAGTCTGAAACTCTTGAGTAAGATTTTATTAACTCAATTACCTGAGAGAAGGAAGTTTGTGAATGCTGTAAAAAAGTAGTACATCATCTGCGTATAAACTGATTTTATGTTGTATTTTGTTGCATTGTATACCTTTAACATTTTTATTTTGCCTGATTGCTGCTGCTAATGGTTCAATAAAAATAGCAAAGAAGGAGGGAGAAAGTGGACATCCCTGCCTGGTACCTCTCTGAAGAAAGAACCTTGATGATGTTTGATTATTGGTCCTAATACATGCTGTTGGTGAACTGTATAATATTTTTAACCAGTTTACAAAAGAATTACTGTTCCAAATTTATTTAAGGCTGCAAATAAAAATTTCCAGTTAACTCTATCAAATGCTTTTTCTGCATCTAAAGATAATATATTGGTTGGGACGTTTTTACAGTAGGAATAATCTATTAAATCTATTAATCTACGTGCATTTGTTGAAGAGAGCCTACCTTTTATAAAACCTGTTTGATCAGGGTGGATTATTAGAGGCGTTATTTTCTCAATCCTTCTTGCAAGAGCTTAGCAAATTATTTTCAGATCCACATTGATAAGAGAAATGGGACGATAACTGGTAGGAGACATACGGTCTTTTCCTGGTTTCAATAGAAGATTGATGTAGGCAGAATTCATGTTTGGTGGTAATCGACCATTTTCCTTTGTTTCCTGCAACATTTTGTAAAATGTTGGTGCCAGAATATTCCAGAATTCTTTATAGAACTCTACTGGAAATCCATCTGGACCTGGAGCTTTATTATTAGGCATGGATTGGAGGGCCTCCTGGAGTTCAGACACTGTTAGCGGTGAATCCAGGGCCTTTGCTTGAATGTCTGAAAGTTTAGGAAGAGTTATTTTATCCAGAAATTGTACAATTTCATTATTTGAAGGGTTGATCTCAGAAGCTCTAAATTAGAAATTAGTTTGAAACTTACCTGCTTGAACTTTTTCATCAGATCCTGGTGTTGATCTTTGAGGTGTTTTAATTAAGTTGGATGTGTTTCCTCCTTTTGAGAGAAAACTGCTCTCAAAAGGAGATGGGTTTTTGATTGTCAATAATGTTCTCCTTGTCATCAGTCTCAAATCCAAAGTACTTCCACACATGGATCTTTGCTCCTTTTTTGTCAACAAGTGGGTTTACCACATCATCTGGTCCACCGCTCCCCATGCAGCATTGCTTTAGAAGCGACTGCATGCACCCAGGGTTTAGACGGGTCCTCGCTACCACCGGTACCTGTGAAATCTTGGTACCGCGATGTTTAAATTTTTTTAGTACCGGGTTGCTACTGAAGTACAGTTTTTTTGGCAACCCTACTACCAAGTTTAGGCTGCATTCTCTTACAAAATCTGACCATGATATGATGCGACCGTGCCGTTACTCGACTAACACTTAGCCCGTATCAGGATGCTTCAGCCTCCAAAGCTACACTGGATACACTTCTGTACGCTACACACCGGTCAGTCAGACATTTATTCTGCACTATGCTTTTCCCTCTTCACTATTGAGGTAAACCTTCTTTTCCTCCGTGTCGTCTCGTCTGCCATGCGGTCATAGTCCGTTCAGATCAAGCTTAACTGTGGTGAGATTAACGGCAAGCTCCATAGCCTGGCAGATTTAACTGCTGATTATACACTTTGTGGTTTGAAGCTGAGGTTTGTTTTAAGGACAGTTAAACAAGCTAAGTCTGTGGGTGGATGTTGTCATAGATATTAGCGTTTTATCCAAAGTAGTACATTTTATGTCAGGGCATGTTTTAACACAATACTTAAAAAGTGAAACACTGGGTGCATAATTTATTTTTTACTTACAGTAGCCTGGGAAATGGTGTTCCAACGTTTGGTAAAGATCTTGGTTTTAAATACAGCTTTGAGGCAAAGCCAGTACGGTTAGGTCCGTAGTTATTAAGTCACTGGGCTCCAAGTGACTGAAAAAAAAAGTGACTGTAGAGTGGCTAATCGTTAGCTTCTTTTAGCTACAGCTCAGCTCTGCTTCCTGTCCATAACAATGCAGTGTTTCTGTGGGCGGTCCCAAGCCAGATTGGACAGCCTTTTTGAGACTCACCTCTTTTTTTTGCTATATTTTCTTACTGTAACTGATACAAGGAATAGAGTTTGGAGAAAATATTGACATGCTGCATGCTGATTCCTTTTTTGAAGCACTGTAATTACTAAAGAATTACTTTATAGGAAATGTTGAGCTCCTAAACTTGACAAAATGTGCAGAATAATTTCTCTGTCAAACTATAGCTTTTGTGATTGAGAAATTTCATATTATTTTGGAAAACTTCTATCAATCTTTCTACTTATGATGACACATCTACAAAATGATCTTCAACGGGGTCCTTTTTTACATTAAATCAAAGTCTGACATACTCTATATTGTCAACATATTGTCTTGTCTGCCTTGTTTTGCAGTTCACCTGACTTGCAGTCTCCACTCAACTTCATTCCAAAGGTGTCCTGTTGGGTTGAGGTCAGGACTCTCTGCTGGCCAGTGCAGGCATTCCCCAGCAGACTCTCTCATCCATCCAACTGAGTTGTCAGGTGGGATTGTCGATGTGCTCAAGTGGAAAAAGGAGAAACTGCTGGTGTCATTTCAGATATTAAGGGAGTATTGGCGTCAATAACAAAAGTGCAGACAAAAAGCCCTGCTGTGGAATTATCCTGTCTCTCACAATCCTGACTTTTTTTAATAATGACTATGTTCTTTACACACTGCAGATTAATTGTATTAAACCCTCTCTTGCTACTTCTAAAAAATGTTAATTTTTTATAGGTAAGGTTGCATCAAGTAGGGCTCTTATTTCCCATACTTTTAACCCTTTATGACCCATTGGTTTATGTGTTCTGGTGTTTAAGACCAGTTGAATCCCATCACCTGGTCCTCTTTAAATGACTGATAGACTGCAGGTTCCTTTAAACATGACTTTACCTCCACACTTTTCCAAGACAGCTTTCCACTTAAGGACCTTTTCTTGACATTGTAAAGAGCAACCTGTTATCCGGTGTTGCCCCCTGAAAAAAATCATGTAGTTTTCCATCCTCTAAGTAAATAACCTTTCCCACTGACTCTGGTTTCTACCAGAGTATTAAGGCTCATGTCGATAAAAGAGAAAAAAAATGAAAGTTAATTTCCTCCAAAAAACTCGCAAATTTTGAGATTAACAGTCCCATATTTGAAAAAACACGTCTACTAATGCCGCTTTGCATTATTAAACTATCAAACTAGCATCAACAACCATGAGAACAGCAGACATGCAGCTGTGGGCACGCATCAACACAGTTTTGCAAAAACTAAAGTTATACACTTAAACATTGCTCATAAGCTGCTCATAAGCAACAATGGCCATGTTGAAGCTTCCTCCGGACAGTCTCTCCTGTTTGAGTGAAGTCTGAACCTGAACACGGGAAAAGATCTGCATGTAAGTACCACTTAAACTTTTCAAAATATTCAGATGTGCATCTAATAAACATGTAAATATTGGTGTTTTCTGCTTAAAATATCTGATTCTCAAGAAAACCTCCAGAGTTTTTTTTCTGTTATTTTAGTCTTTTTCTTTGAAAATGTTTGACTTGAAAATGTCAGAAAATATCTTGGTTAAAATGCATAAATTAATGCCTTTAATTATATATATTTTCTAGTTTTTTCTTGCAAATTACTTTAGAAAACTACAAGTTTCCAAGTTTTTTCTTGAAAGCATCTTTAAATAATCTAAATTTTCCTGAGTTTTAACTCACAAATCTTTGACTTTTGCTAAAAAACAAAAAAAACAAAACAAGTTTTCTTGAAAATATATGGAACAAATCTAGAAAATTCAGATGTTTTTGGGTGAAAATGTACTCCAAAATATTTTTATTTTGTCTTTAATGGCCTTAAGACGCTTTCAAAGGGTTCTTAAGTTTAAAAAAACCCTGTTTTATTTCTTGGCTTCATGCATTCAAGCAGTGGGTAAGGATCAGAGACAGCCCTGCTTCAGATCTTTTTATGACACTTTTGGCAACCATGCTCTCCTGTGTAGCGTCCCTCAAGGCTCAATTTAGGCTTTCATCTCATTATTTCCTCCCACTCCCACTGTTATGCTAACAGTCAGATATGTCTCATTAACAAAGAAAAATAGATTCTATTTGTTTTTTTTAAACACAGAAAGGTCTGGATGACTGTTACCTTCCTGAAACGTACTAACAGTAAAACTGAGGTGATGAGTTTTGGTATCACAGAGTTCCTGTATAGGTCAGACTCCTGACTAACTTCACCCAAAGAACCATCACCAATCATTGGGTTAAAGTGTAAATAAATCAATAATTCCACTGTTAGATCAGGACAGTTGTCAGATCAAGTTTTAATGATGTAAAGTAGCTAGGCAAAAGAAGGGCAATCCATGCTCTTACTGCTACTAACTTAGATTTCTCCAAGACAGGAGTTTAATTCAAAAATTCCTTATTAATTCTAGAGGGAAATTAAATAGTTTTCTTCAAAGAGTTTCTGTAGATGTGAATTACTGTGGGCAAGAAAGATCTCCTGTAGCAGTCAGTATTACAGTCAATCTGAAGAAGCCTCTGACAGAAGACTTTGCTTTAGTGTAATAGTTGTATTACAGTGCTATTACTTCTTCATAAATTGAAAGAAGAGGTTACACTCCCCACATCTGACTTTAGAAGATATGCAGATCCTTGTTGGAAACCTTGAAAGATCTATAAGCTTCCTTCAGAAGTACAGACTGTTCTGTCCCTTCTTGTAAAGGCTTCACTGCAGTATCTCCAGTTAAGGCTGTTGTCCTGTTGGGCACTGATGTGCTGATGCTCCGGCGCTTCTTCTGGTACAAACAGTATATGGGCTAAGCCTGTTTCTTTTAAAATCTCCATGCTTTTTTTCTTGTAAACATAAAAAAATAATGAACTTATCCTTTGGACTCTAATGGTGCGTTCAGAACGCCCCAAATGTCAGCGTCAAGTACAGCAAGATTACATGTAAAGTCTGTGGTTGAGTCCTTCAGGGGTCCATCAGAGTCTCTCCGGAGCTTTGTGTGCGTTGGCAACCTCAATATTTCAAGCGTTACCTGCGTTCAAGCAGCAAACGTAAGCAACGCAGAATTTAAACCAGCTGAAGTTTTCATGCAGTTGACTGAGTGCGCCAACCAATCAGAGCGTCTCACTGTAGTGATGTCAGCCGATGTCGATGTTGTCTAGCCAATCACAAATGGCTTGTGTTTAAAACATCCAGCAGAGAAAGGACGCTGACAAAGTGTGTGGTGTGAACGCGCCACTAGGGTTGGGTTTGGGAGGCAAATACATTTTTAGGTGTACTTCTGTTTTTATTCCATTTTAAATAACCTTATTGCTCTGGTTTAACTTTAAACTTTAAAGCAACTTTATATTATCTTTAGACACAAGGCAATTTAAGGTGCTTCACATGAGTACAGAAAAGTGTAAATTGATACATAGGAATCAATTCAGACATTTAGCAACAACAATAAAGATAAAAACATTAAAGCAATAGCAATAATGATAAATACTAAACACAAAAGTAATCAATGAAACATTCAACAGTGACAGTACAATTAAAAGCACCATTTAGCAATTGACAAAAGCAGTCAAAAATCACATGTTTTACTCATAAAATAGTCTAAATACAGTAGATATGTTTTTATTTTCATTTTAAAAGAGTTTATAGACTCTTGCAGTCATCCGGCAGTTTGTTCCATATGTGGGGAGCATAGGACCTGAGGGGGTCTGGATGGTTTGTACCGTGATAATAGATCTCTAATGTACTCTGGTGCTAACCCATTCAATTATTTATAAACTAATAAAACCACTTTGACGTCTATTATCTGAGCTACAGTGTAGTCACTTTAGTGTAGTCATGTGTTCTACTTTCCTGGTTCTAGTGAGAACATGAGCAACAGCAGTCTGAATCAGCTGCAGCTTTCTGATTGATTTTTTAGGTAGACCTGAAATTTTGGGGCATCTAGCTGTTAATTTGTTCAATACAATTATTAAGGATTTGGATGGGTTCAACATCACCTGGTGATTGAGATATAAAGTTGAGTGTCATCAGCATAGTTGTAGTAGTTAATGTTATTTGTTGTTATAATCTGTTTTAATGGGAGCTTGTAAATGGTAAATAGGAGGGGTCCTAGGATAGAGCCCTGGGGGACCCCGCATGTAATTTCTGTTTCTTGTGATGAGACTTGTTTCACAAAGAAGTTCCTGTTCTTGAGGTAGGATTTGAACCTGTCGAGTGCTGTACCAGAGAGTCCAACCCAGCTCTCTATAGACGTTCCAGTAATATAATATGATCGACGGTGTCAAATGCGGCACTGAGGTCTAATACTGTCGTTTTGCCACAGTCAGTATTTATACAAATGTCATTGAAGACTTTGACGAGGGCAGTCTCAGTCCTGTGGTGCACCAGACTGATAGATATCAAAGTGGTTGTTCATTTTTAGGAAGCTGTTTAACTGTTGGAACACAGCTTTTTCAATAATTTTACCAATAAATGGGAGATTAGAGATTATTCTGTAGTTTAGATGTTCTGGAGGCTGAATACGTGCTCCGTACCTAATCTAGCAACTGGAATTAAATGCCACTTCAGCCAGTTTTGAAATAATAGAACATTTCTCCAACTGAAGTGATCAGAAGTCAAAAAGACGCTCTGAATGAGCCCTTTCCTGATCCACAAGCACACACTTCAGCAAGAGGAAATGACGCACCATGCACCAGTGGTATGCACTCCAGTAGCTCTTCAACGCACTTTCAGGTCTCAGTTAGCAAGTTACATTGTGTACATTGTCCAGGTCTGAGATATTGTTAAAATATTTTTTATTGCCTACACTGCATGTAAATTTTGAAATTTCTGCACATATACACCAAGTGGTCCAACACATCCTCACTCCCAACTCGTCACATATGGACTCCTGACCATGCGTCCATATGTGACGAGTTGGGTACCCCCCTCGCGTCATTTTTTGACGCGCTCAGAACAGGTTGTATGGTTGTTGTCCTTTATTGTAAACATCTGAATTTGTTTCAGAGCCATTTGATCTAGCAGAATAACATACCGTACGTTGAGTTATGTAACCAATTTTAACCAACTCACGAGTTTTATGTTCTAACCTTAAGGTCACAGAAGGGCAAAAATAAATTATTATCTAACCAATATTGACCAACCCACAAGTTTTGTGTTCTAACCTTTAGGTCACAGAAGGACAAAAAGAAATTCTTTTGAACAAGCAAGCAAGTAAACGGATTCCTTGTCCTCCCCGTGTCGTCAATTACTGACGTCTAGGGATCTGTATAACAGTCAACGGGAGCACCCAGCACGTCAAAAAATGACGCGAGGGGGGTACCCAACTCGTCACATATGTACGCTTGGTCAGGAGTCTGATCTTGCGTCCATATGTGACGAGTTGGGAGTGAGGATTTGTTGAGTGGTCAAATGTGTGAATGCTAATCCGTCAAAATGTCAGACGGCTTTTAGATTTTTTCATCACCATTTAAAAAAAGTTATCAGATATCAGAATGTTATGTTGGCGTTACCCTTGTGCTGGAGATATGCCGCCCTGTGACCCAGCAAGGAAAGCTTGACGGATCAATGGAAACATGCAATGTGTGAGTTCCTCTCGCTTAGCCAGTTAATAATGCCTGCAGGCACGGAACATCTTCTTGAAAAACACTGCAGACGTAATTGATGAGAAGAAGAAAAAAGTGAATCCGAGGCACAATGTGAAATAAAAGTCCTTTATTGAATCAGAAGGGACACGCCAATGCGTTTTGACTGCCGAAGCAGTCTTCTTCAGGGCTTATTCATATAATGAACTGCAGGTGCTCATTACAAAAATTTATTTGCATCATGTAAAAAGACACAGCACCATCAATACTACATCCATTACCCAAAAGTTAAACATAAATCTAGCACAACAGGAAATCATGCGGAATATCCAAAGAGGACTAAAAGTTCACAATAACCAGAGGTAAACGGAGACATCAGCAATCACCAAGGCATATACCGAAATAAAAGGCAAAGAAGTCCCCTAGTAATTACTAAGAGACATGAAAAATATAACAAGGGTTCTCAATAAATTTACATGGATTAAGAAGAATTATCATGAAAAATTAACAAGAACAGTGATCAAAATTTAAAGGAAGACTGAGAGATCAAGTTCCTCATGGGTAAAAGGTTTTAGAATGTCAACACCTCTAATATTCTTTTGAATTACTTCAATAACCATCGCGGTTAATGAATTGGGATTACTATGCGATAAAGCATGGAAAATGTTTAGCCTTAGGGTAATTAAAATTCCCAGTAGAGATATTATTTAGGAAACCAGTGTTTTTCTGTGTGTTTTTTATATGAATAAAATATGTTTCTGTACAGCAGTTTTTAAAATCTTTATCTTTATTGAGTCTTTATAAAGTTCCTGTCCGAGTTTGGAAGGAACACACACACATATGTATATATATATATATATATATATATATATATATATATATATATATATATATATATTAAATCACTGTTCAGTTATTAAGATTATGAAGAAAGAGATAATCACAATGTTCTCTTTATATCTATTTATGAATGGTTATCTGTTCTACAGGTATAGGTCGTGGTTGGGACTGCTTCTTTGGGTATATACTCAGTATCGTCAGCTTCCTCATGTCTTTATTGAAACAACAGGTCAATTTAAGAACTCATTCTTTTCTTGCTTCAATATAAGACTCTCTGACACACGGAGTGCCAAACCTAAAGCCCTCACCTTCATCCATGACAAACTTCTCTTTGACTAGAAACTTTGTGGTGTCTTAATACCATGAGACCTCCTGCAAAATGTCATGTGAAATCAACGGAACTTGACTTTTTAAATGAAGTCGTGTCTGCTTTGCATCAATGACTGTGACCTTAAAACACATTTTAACTGCTGAGCAGTTATCTGCAGAGTGATTTACATTTTTAGCTCAAAGGTCAAAAAAGACGTGGTTCCTTTATTTCATTGTTCAACTCCGTTTAACCAAAGTTCCAAATCCTCATTAGAGATCAGCTATTGCACAGCAAAAAGCCAGGTTTCCTGTCACACTAACTTTTCACATAAATACATTTAATTTATTTTTCACTTATATGAACAATTGATGATCAACAGGGAGTATTACAAAAGAGAAGATTTATTGTGTGAATTGCTTCAAGTAAACCTTTCCATCATGACATCACTTTAATTGACACTCTACAGGTAGACAATAAATGCCTCTGTTGAGTCTATTCATTCCTGCTAAGGCCAGAATAGTTATTGAACTGCTAATGTTCTCTTGTCTTAAACAAAAGAATATATTTAAAAAACTTATAAACAAGATGACTTAAGTAAGCCCAAAAGCAGCTTTTGTTACGGAGCCATTTGTAAATTTAGAAGTATTTTATCAAAAGTTATTTGGCCTTTAACAATATAAATAAATAAAGGTTCATTGTTCAAAGCAATATTTGCTTCCTCTTTATTTACTCATTTATAAATGTCACAGTTTCAAGCTAACTGTTTAGTTTACAAATGAACCATTTAGCGCCAAACTAAACATTTAGCTTGTCAACTAATTTAGTGTACAAACAAAATATTTAAGTCTGAATTAAATGATTGGATACGAAGATTAATATTTAGTTTGGCGCTAAACATTATGCTAAAGTAGCTTGAAAGCTAAACTGACTAACTAAATATTTAGCTTGGAACTAACAATTTAGCACAGAGCTAAACTTTTAGCTAATATGCAAATTCATGGAAGTGGACACCCAAAATGAAAGCTGGGGCTTGTGAATCATTATAGAAATACCTGGCAAGACAAAATCTCTTACTATCTCAATTACTTTCAGGTTCAAATCTAGGAGGAGCCTTTTTTTTGGCAATACAGATGTTTATCGATGGAGTTTACAGCAAGAGTGACTTCACCTGCAGGAGGAGTTTATACAGAGGGTCACAAGACCCTACTATCATTTTGGTTGTCCACCTCCACTTATCAGCGAGTGAATTTACATATTGGCTAAATATGCAGTTCTGATATAAATATTTAGTTCAAGGCTAAGTATTTATCTAGCTAAGCATTGGCTTAGGTTATCCTGCGCTATCTCTGTAGTTATGTTGTTATAGGCTTACACTGTTGGAGGACAGCCTGAGCACTTTTCATCACTCTTATACTTTTCTCTTCTACTACTCTTCAGATGTATTTTTTTTCTGATGTTTTTTTCTGTGTTTTTCTTTCCTTAGAAGCTCCACATAGGGAGCATCAATTCAGATGATAATCCCAGTGATCGAACATCCTCGATGGTCTGTTATCAACTTTGTACTTTCTTTAATATAGAAAGTACTATTATATGAGTTCAATTTGTTATTTGTCGCTTCTCTGTCTTCTCCAACCCCCAGACAGTCGTGGCAGATGACCGCTTGTACGTACTAAGCAAAGTTCTGGTTCTGCTGGAGGTTTATTCCCGTCAATGGGGAGTTTTTCCTCTCCACTATCACTACACGCTTGCTTAGTATGAGGGATTGCTGTGATTGGAGTCTGCATGTTCAGGACACAACCTCACGTCAAGGCCTCAGCACAATCTGCTGGGATTCCTAAAATAGAAAACTTTAAACTGATTGGAATGTTTATACAATTGTAATGGAATGACTTTTCTCATAAAGTGCCTTGAGATGACATCTGTTGAGACTTGGTGCTATGAAAATAAACTGACTTGAATATTCAGTTTACAAATCAAAAATTTAGGTTAGAGCTAAATATGACATGTTAAACTATTAATATGACATTTGTTAAAATATTTTGTTGTTTTAGTTTGTTTAGTTTGAACATTTATTTTTATTAATTGGAGGGATAACCCCATGAGATGAATCATCGCGTTTTCGAGGCGATCCTCAGGATCACGTCTATAGCACAACATTGTAGATTCGATAAAAAAAGTAATTTTAATAATAAAATAATAATACAACAAAACCTTAACTCAGATACAATCAATAAATAGCACAAATGCAACTATGACTTTAAAAAATGAGCCTCCATCTATTTTTTTTATGCCAGGCTAAACAAACCAAAAGCATTGCTAACTTCTGACTGTAACTTTACAAATGGCATCCCATTACTTTTAAATTATTACTTATTTTATTAAGAGGGAATACAGCTATTAAAGCTAATCTGGACAGCACGATTTGAAATTATAATTGTGCTATTGTTGAATCATGAATTAACTTTTAATCACTACAAATTTTGGAAATCTGAGTTCAATTTTATTTCTGTCACTTAGGTCTAAACATTACAAGAGGAAAATCCCTTAAATAGAATCAAACAGCAAAAGGTAGGCTTAAATATGTCAAAAAGCATTGAGAAAAAAAAAAAGCATCACAGCTAAAGAAATTCGTGAACAGATTAAAAACAGTCATTTCTGAATACTTGGGACTCTAGCAAACCACAGTAAGCACCATTATTCACAGATGGAGAAACCATTGACTGGCTGTGAATCCTCTCATGAGTGGTAGACCAATCAAAATCACAGCAACAGTGCATCGACAATTCATCCAAGAGGTCGAAAACAGAGTTCAAGTTTATTCATGTTGCATGTAAGCATAAAAAGGAGAAAAACAAAGACAATAAAAGAAACTAAATATTTTAATCATTAATTCTCCATTAAAAGCCAATTAGTACATATTTGCTGTAATATGACAGTTAAAACCATTGGGTGGTGTTGGGGCAGATTGTTCAACAGTTAAGGAGCAATGGCTACAAGACAGAAACTCATTAGTCTGTACATTCAGGCTTTGCCTTAGAGTTTACCAATGAACTTTAAAAAACATTCTTTTCCTCTGTCAATCTTAAGCAACACAAAAAGATTTTCACAAATTTCACAAAAAAAAGTGAAATATGCATAATATATCCCCTATGGACAAATTGTTTGTTACTGTTTTCATCAGAGTACACCGGTAGACATCCTCATTGATTTACACGTTGTTATATTAAAGAGTTTCATGGTCAAAAAAGAGTCTCCCAATCCCACATATTTCTTAGTATTCTATGCTAAATATGCTAGATTCAAAAGTAGCTTTGCACACCGGTAGGTTATTTTACATTTGATTTAAATATCAACAGGGAAACTGAGCAGATTCTATCATGAGACTGTATCCCAGGATCATGATTGATTATCCACTCTAACTCAACCATAGACGTCAGCATATTTCATCAGCTGGAAACCGATTAAACATTATTACTGTCCTTTTTTCTTCTATTTGTGCAGCCTACAACACTGTACGTGTTAACCATGCTGAGATAGATTTTTACTTAACCGTCATGTAGCGCAAACTGTCAGCTATTAACCACAGTAGTCAGTGGGGGTGATCAGTCTTTTTGTCCTCCTGCCAGAAGCTGGGGGGGCGGGAACTTGGGTACGTGACGCCACCTTTCAACGTGTCCATTAAACAGGCCAACACAACACACAAACTGAGACCACTCGTTAAAATGTCAGGCCTAAAAGCCATGAAATCTTTCTAAAAAATGTGGAAATGTCATTTGAAAAAGGAGATGACTTTTAAGAAAAAGTAGAAAAGAACCCAAAACAACACCTAAAGCAGTGCTGGTATCTCCTGCTTAATTCAAGGTTATTTTTTTCAGATTTAGCAATTTGGAAGGTGCACAGTAGCATGATGGTATGGAACTGCTTTGCCACTTCAGGGCTATGGACGACTTGTAGTAATTGATGGAACCAGGATTTTTTGCCTCTCTCCTTCTACAATAGAATCCTGAAGGATTTGTTCTGAACATCAATCCGTGACAGTATGGCTGAGTTATGCAGCAGGAAGTTTTTTATGACTTAAATAGGACTGAGATCCTGTAGCATGACATTAGAATTAAAAACTCTATTTTGGCTGATATAAAAAAATAATAAAAAAAGAAGACAAACAATTTCTATAATATGAGAACAGAACCAGGTTTGCAGCAGCGACTCAGAAAGCACCCATTAAGGTTGTGAAACGTAGACCAGCAGAAGCGGAGCCCGTGACTGAGATGAGGCCAGGAAGGAGATGAATGATAATGATGATCTTCTTAGATGTGAAAATGCTATTACACAGCTTTCCGAGCCTTTAATGGAGCAAAGCGCTACTATAATATTAAAAGCAGCAGGTGGTTAAACATTCAAAGTAAGAAAAAAAAAAGGAACCCAGGATGTAAGTCTCATGCGATATTGAAGTTAGTGTTTGACAGATTTCAGCTTTCAAAGGCAGATAATGCCACTAAAGAGAAACATAAGCTTTCTGTAACAATAACTAGATGAAGGGCTATATCCGTTTTAGTGTTATGGATCCCTGGTATTTTATTGTACTATTGTACTTGTGCAGAAACAAGTGGCCCTTCTTTGGCTATATATATTTTCTAACTAGGGACGCTGATGTCTTTGTTACATCAAGCAGTCCACAAAATCCAGTTCCTAACAGAGCACTTTGCTCTCAGACTGCAGGTTTACTGGTGGTTGCTAGAGGTTTTAAAGTGAAATGGGAGGCAGATCTCTTAGTTATCAGGCTCCTCGCTGGTGGAACCAGCTTTAGTCCGTAAAGGCAGACACTCTGTCGACACCCTGTCAACTTTGCCCTACTACACCTTCTCCTACTGTTCTTTAATGTCCTCTGTTTTTGCTGCCGTTAACTTGAAGTTCTCTTAGGCTTTCTCCTCATAAAAGCCACACCTGGTCTGGCGTTCTGGTTATCCGTGACACCTTCTTGTCTTTCAGTGTTTAACCCTGATCATTTCTCAATATGCATACTTGTCTGGAAATGCCAATCATTTAATCACATCTTTGGTTAATGATAATTTATTTACTTCAGCTTGTAAACGTATTTCATCTCAAAGAGCAATGGGTTTTGATTGAAATGGAAAGCTTTTTACTAGAAGTGCAGCTCATTGAATACTCTAAAAGTGCATGGAAACAAACACAGTGGCCTGTTTTGTTGCTCTCTACGCCACATGGTGTGCAAAATTACCAAAACACCATATTAGATAAACTGGCCTTGAAATTTAAAGCATATAGTGCCCAAAAGCTGCTTTGACTAATTACATAGATCACCATTCTGCTGTAATGATCTGGGGCTGATGTTGAGCTGACCAATCAGAGGCATGACTCTCTGTTGCGTTCAATGGATAGTTAGAAATTTGAGCTCTACTGCGTCTGTTCTTGCGTAGCCCTTGCGTCGACCAATAATGCTGTTGTGTGTCACCATACTGAAACAGACGGAGAAGTGTATTCTATTTCTAGCATCGGCTCATCTTAAAACTGTGTATCTTTGATATTGGTCAAAATAATGTATTTTTCTTATTTTATTATCCATTATAAATGGGAAATAATATCATTCCCTAATAAATCTGAACCTTTTGTTTTAAACTCTGAACACTCTGAACAGAGCAATAAAGTCTGCTCTGTTCCAAATGCAGAAGTAAAAACTCTGTCCTTGTGTTCTCGGTGAGAACAAACTTTTAACTGTTCTTGTCAAGTACGCAGGAATATTCTTGGGCATCAAGAAAGAGCCCCTGGCTGTCACATACAGCAGCTACTGGCTGAGCTTTCTATGGACAGTTTAATTCTATAGACTAAAAACTGGAGTTTTTACAAAAAATATATAGATATATACCCACAACATAAATGCCCTTCATCATGCCATTTTCACCACACTGAGTTACATTAGCAGACTATTGGGAAATACCATCAAGCATGAATATAAAATTCTTGAAGAATTCAACCACAAGCTAATGTTGTCAAATTCTTTTCTCAAACCTGCTGTGGGGATTATGATACCTTTTGATCAGTTGAATGATGTCCAACATAAGCTTAGAAGTTGTTTCAATAAATTACGTAGTTATTGATTTGGTCTTTTGCTCCTATTTCTTTTTACTTTTTTTTTTTCATTTTAAAGGACTTCAAAGGTAGGTCCCAGAACAAAGTTGTGCTATCCTGTCGAATTTATTTTCATAGCAACATAAACCAACACAAACCAATTTGACGACGAATATCAGTTAGAGTTTCGGCAAAGAAATTTGGTGGTACAGAGGTAATACTATGAGCCACTTTTATATTAGCAAAATATAAAAGTAGCTTTTCACTTTCTGTAGGAAATACTCACTATGCACAACAGTGTTTGTGTTTCTCCCCTCCTCGTCTTTATCAGTTCTTTTCCTTCTCAGCTCTCCAGTGCTGCCCTTCTGTGTCCGTTCATGTTTTATCTGTTCGTCACCTTTCTTGTTAAAACATGTGCAATCAGTTTAAGTAAACTAGATCAATACTTTCAAGCATTTACTGTAATTACGAATGGAAAATGAATGTTAAAAAATAGCTTTTCCTTTTACACACTAATTGTCTTTGATAAAGCTGTATCTGTGTCTCAGATCTCCTCTTTTTCTCCATTCTGTTTATCATAAATAAAACCATCATGGTTTTTCTCTAGGAAAGCACAATATATTGACAATAACATCAGTATTGGCCAATATCAGTCATTTTTTATATATCAACATCTGTCTGATAAGTAAAACTGAGCCAATATAATAAAAAACTGCTATTTATTTACATCTTTTAAGAGATTTGTGTAATATTTTATTATTTTTGTATTGCATTATTGGCCATGTTGGCAATGATAATATCAACTAACACGAATATCAAATAAGGGTATGGTTGGAAATTTTTAGATTGGTGCATCCCCTACTTTTCCTCCTTCGGTGATGTGCTGCATCAGCCTTTCTCTCCAGCTTTCCATGTGTTGACAAAGAAAATGACCAACCTTACAGATAAGTTACAAAATGCCAAGAAAGTTACCACTGTGATCCAAGGGATTCATCATCAGTGTTGGACATCTTACATTAAAAAAAGAAATTATTTATACTTGCAAATTACTTTTTCCAAAAATTAATTGAGTTAGTAACTCAGTTACTACATAGTAAAAGACATTAGTTACTAAGCAAAGTAAGTGTTGCATTAATTTTGAGTTAATACGTGATTGTTGGAGCTATTTTTTGTATTTTGTTTAATTTAGGCTTAAGTCATAGTTTCCTTTATTTCCTTTCTTGCTGAAGTTAATTTGCTTTATTTTGTATTGATGCTTATTATTTGTTTATCATTACTGCTAATTTAGGTTAATTAGATTATTGTTTGTTGGTCACATGGTTATGAGGATTTACATAAATAGGGCAAGGAGGGTGGAGCTGCGGTGCTGCGAGGGGACATGGTTTTTTACCAGTGATAGAGAGGATGGAAAAGGTCTGTGCACTTGCTTACTGAGTAAATAAACCATCATCAAACGCATTCCTTTGGCTTGGACATTACTTGATTTGAAGTCTCCACAACTGTGTTAAGCCTAACCCTTGACGCAGCCACAGTGGCCATTTGGAAGGTTCGATTATTCGTTTGTTTAAGTTTTATGGACAAATAGCCACTACAGTGATATTTTTATAACTGAATGGATAAAAACCCCCCATTATATTTTGTATTTTAGAAAATTTGGTATTTGAACTTGACCCAATAAGATAAGCTATATTCATTTTTTTTTTTTTTTTTTTTTTTTTTTTTTTTAACGTGTCCTGTCTAGCAGTATGCTACTCAGAATTGGTGTCTGAGTACCAAGTACAAGCCCAACAGTTTTACTTTCCCAAGCAGAGTATTACAGCTTCGCTGTAGTACGCCACTTGATGTATATGTATGAAAAATCTTTTATTAGTGATTACTGTGGGTTGAATTTCCTGACGTCATGGACATTAAACTGAGACAAGAGGGGAGAAAGGAAGAAGGTGAAGAAAAGAAACCGGACCAACAGAGGGGCGAATCGACGACACAAGACAGGGAGGCAAATAAAGAACACAAGAAAACATCCCAGTCCTCCACCTCTGCCGGACGGCAGAGAAACAGTAATACAAAACAAAAACAACAAACTGTACAGAACCAAACCAATAGTTCGGATCTGGTAGAATAAACAAAGAATTACACATTCACTACACACAAGCATTGATTAATGAACATAATACAAATGTTTCTGGTAAGCTCCTGTGAACAACTAACTAATGATGATAACCTCAGCTTAAGATATGTCCGTCCTCACCTATGTCCCCACACCTATGTGTGTGCGAGCATGCAGGTCGGAATAAGGTTTCCCCATGCAAGTGATTGATAGCTGGTGTAAGGAACCGTCAATCCGTCCTACAGGAATCGGCACAGACATGGAGGAGGCAAGAGATGTATGCATCCAGCGTCCCACAGAGTACAGAGTCCACAGGCGGATCAGCGCAGGGTCGATCACCCGCCAAGAGGGGAACAGATGGAAGCCCCAGGGGAGCACCCACCAGCCGCGATGCTGGGGCCCGAGAGATCGCAGTGACGAGCCCACGGGCTCCGCCGGTAACCGGCTACGCCAGGGCGGGCCCGGACCAGGAACCGGAGGCCACGGGGACCAGGGGCACCCCGCCCCCCAGCGGGGCCCCAACCAGGGACCAGCCGACAAGGGTCCCCCGCCGCCGCCGCAGGCAAGGAGGACCCGCAGCCAACCGACGGACAACACACGCCGCCGCCACCCCGGACCAGTACCCACCGCCAACAACCCGGCCCGCCTCCACACATCCACACGCCAGGGAGCCACAGCAAGAGCCACAGCGGATGTACGCCCTCCCCAGGCCGCGCCCAGCCGGCACCTGGACATCCAGATCTTCCAGCTCCAGGGTCCAGATCCCGCCCCACGTGGGGCGCCAAGATCAGGGGCCCAGCCAATGCCGGACAGCCCCACCAGGTGAACAGACCAGCCAGCTGAAGTCCTGGAACCGGCAGGAGGACTGGGCGCCAGGCACGGTCCCCACCGATCCACCGGACGGCACCAACCTATTCTACAACCCCGGCACCCCCATAAGAGGTGCCCCAGTCAATCCAAGGAGGACATCGGCCCGAAACAGCGGCCGCCCGACACACCGGACCACCCAGGACCCGCCCGACATGCACCAGGACCGAGCCGGGCCGCAACCGGGACCCCCAGCCCCATGCATCGAGAGTCATCATCAACCAGCGGGCAGGAGCAACCATCACCGACGGGGAGTGACGGGGAGGGAAGAAGATGCATCAGGCCAGAGAGCAGCCAAACACCCAACCTGACAGGTAGACATAGACAGACAGAGACACTCATACGTACCCTCCCTCTCATGTGTACACATTCTTACAAATACAGGACATACGAAAAAAGGACGCTATACCCTCATTCATACCCCCCATACGTACACTATACTCCATACTCCCAGGCCCAGGGACAGACACCCCAGTAGAGAACCCTGCCCCTGCACCCAGGAGACAGACCCCTTTGCCCACCAGGACGGGGACAAGTAGACCGCCAAGGCCCCACACCGGCAAGAGCAGCCCACCAGCCCAGGACCCCGACCAGACGGCGTGATGTTCTATCCGGGCTCCGACCCCTGATGGTCCAACGAACAGGGGTGTGGAAAGACCCCCCAGCCTCTCTCCCCCAGCTCAATGTGGTGTTGTTGCGTGTTGTTCTAATGTGCACTTAAAACAGAGGGGGGGGACATGGGAATACTGCCGGGTACCCCCATCTCCCCCCCCGGGCCCTCAGTGTCTAGATGCGTTTAACCAGTGGGTGCCGGCACCACAGGCGAGGCCCCCTCAACGGGGGGGCCTCGCCTGTGGCGCCACACCGCCAGGTCCCTACATGTGCGTTCCCTGTAAATGTTGCAAGTGTAGTGTCTAAATTGCTCAATAAAATCGGGACCCAGGCCGCCACCGGGTAGCGAAGACGGAAGCTCCATCCCGCACCCAGTGACGTGCCCACGTCCCAAGGCCTTGTGAATGGTAGAATGAAGGAGCAGGTGGACAGAGGCATGGGGATGGGGAGAAAATAACTGGGGTGACCATTGCCAACCCCAGGGAGCCAGCTCCCCTGCTGACTCCAATAGGCACCCCCGTTCGGCCCGATCCACCAGGGGTGGGAGGCCCCAGCACGTCCAGTCGGGGCCCACGGCAGCGGTACCGCCGAGCCCCATGGGGGCCCCGGCAATCCACCAGCCCCCATGCCAGGGGCATACCTAAATCCTCCCCAACATTCACACTGCTAACAAAACACATGTCACTAGACACCCAGGTTGAGTTTAGCCCCCCCTCACCCTCAACGCCCCCCCCCCTCCCGTCCCAAGCGCACCCCGTTAAAAAGAGCGCCTGTGCTAGATGGTAAAAAGCCTCCCCGCCAATAAGAGACGCCCCAGGCACCGCCAGCGTCCGAGGACCCCCGGGCCGAGGCCGGAACCCGGCGCACCACCGACTCGGGTACCCCGGACATGCCGCGCCAGGCCCGTGAGCAGACCGAAGTCCCGGGCGGCCAATCCCCAGGCCGACATCCTCCAGCCTTGCTACTACCGCCCGATGGCCGGGTGGCAACAGAACCCAGCACGTCCACCCACCAGCCCACACCCCACCAACTGGTCAGTCACCGTGGAGGCCGACCAACACCGGCCAGAGCCCCCCACCCCAGCACCCCCGCGAGGGCTAAGACCAAGACCCAGGAGCCATGTCCAGTGTCAATATAGCCGATCGGGCCCGGAGACGCCGGCCACCCGCCACGGCCTCTCGCCGACGCCCGGACGCGGCAAGCGGCCACCGGGGAGCAAGCGACAGGAACCAGCCCGGGGAGATGGAAAGGGCAGCAGCGCCCGCCAACCACCGGCCGACCACAGCCCCCCCCCAGCCGGCACCGACGGCAGCGGCCCCCCCCGGCCAAGCCCCGCCAGGGCCCCAGCCGGGGGGCGCGCCGCCCCAGAACCCCGAGCCCCAGGCCCAGTCCAGACCCCCCCAGAGCAGCACAGCACCAGGCCAGTAACCCGTGTCCGCCAGCACGACCCCTCTAAGGCGCCGCATGCAGCCACTAGGAGTCACCACACAAAGACCCCAAAGTCCCACCCCAGGCGAGGGTCTCGGCACCTATCGCCGAACCGCAAGCGGACCCACCCCCAAGGACCTCCCCGCAGTCACCACCAACCCTTAAGCTCCACATCGGCAACCGTGTCCCACAGAACGGAATCAAGGGCCCGACCCCACTAGGTGATGGAACTGATCAAGGGTGACCAGAAAGATTGATCAGATGTGGAGGCAGATGCCGTTTCTAGACCAATGTAATCCAGAAGGAGATCTCTATATTGATTAATATTCAGAGTATTTTTATTTTTCCAGTTCAAGAGGATATTTTTCTTAGCGATGCATAAGGCGATGTAAAATAATTGCATAGACTTTGTATCCATGGTAACTTCATCTATATTTCCCAGCAAGCAAACTCTGGGAGCAGGTGTGATATTACATTTCAGACACTTTGATAGATCTTCACATATCTGGTACCAATATTTCTTAACAGGTGGGCAGAACCAAAGAGCATGAATATAATTGTCTGGTAGATTGCTTGTACATTGTAAACAGGTATCAGACGGCGTATAACCCATCTTGAACATCCGTTGCCCTGTATAATGCACTCTATGAAGGATTTTATATTGTATTAATCGTAGATTAGGATTCTTAAGAAATTTGAAGGTTCTTAATGAAATTTGAGACCAGAGGTTTTGGTCTATTGAGATGGACAAGTCCATCTCCCATTTTGAAATAGGAAGGGCTATTGATTCATCTATTCTATTTAATGTTTTGTATATTTTAGATAGCAGTTTGGGAGGGTTAAGATTAAGGAAGTCTAAAACTTTTCCTGGAATTTGTAAATCAACTGTATTGAGCCTAAATTTATTTTTTATAATTGATTTAATTTGTTGGTATTCTAAGAATTTATTCTTGTTAATTCCGAATTGTGTAACCAATGTATTAAAGGGGATAAAGTCTGTTCCATCAAATATATGCTCCAGGTATTCAATTCCTTTACAACTCCAGCCTGGAAAGTTAATCATGCATTTTTTTTGTAAGATATCCGGGTTATTCCAGATGGGTGTACGCCTGCATGGGACTAGTGAGGTCTTTGTCATTTTAAGAAATTCCCACCAAGCTGTCAGAGAGGAGCTGATATTAATACTTTTAAAACATTCATTTTGTTTTATATTTGAGCTAACAAAAGGTAGATCTGAAAGTTTTATCTTATTGCATAGTGTCTGTTCAACATCTACCCAGCACTCATCGATATAACTGTGTTTTACCCATCTTGATGTGTATTGGAGTCTGTTGGCTAAGAAATAATGACGAAAGTTTGGTAGGTCTAGACCTCCTTTATCTTTGGACTTCTGTAGTGTTTTTAAGCTGATACGTGGGGGTTTATCTTTCCAAAGAAATTTAGAAACAGAAGAGTCCAGAGATCTAAACCAATCAGGTGATGGTTTGCTTGGGATCATTGAGAATAAATAATTGATTCTAGGCAAAACCATCATTTTTATTGTAGCTACCTCCCACTTTTTTTAAAAGTGGGACGTAGTTTAGCTTAGATAAGTCTGCCAGTCTTGGTGAGATATGGATACCTAGATATGTAATATTTCCCGACCGGAGCTGTAAAGCAACAGGACTCTGGTAAGAACAGTTGATAGGAAGGACTGTAGATTTTAACCAATTTATGGAATAGTCTGAAACTCTTGAGTAAGATTTTATTAACTCAATTACCTGATACAAGGAAGTTTGTGAATGCTGTAGAAAAAGTAGTACATCATCTGCGTATAAACTGATTTTATGTTCTATTTTGTTGCATTGTATACCTTTAACATTATTATTTTGCCTGATTGCTGCTGCTAATGGTTCAATAAAAATAGCAAAGAGGGAGGGAGAAAGTGGACATCCCTGCCTGGTACCTCTCTGAAGAAAGAACCTTGATGATGTTTGATTATTGGTCCTAATACATGCTGTTGGTGAGCTGTATAATATTTTTAACCAGTTTACAAAAGAATTACTGAATCCGAATTTATTTAAGGCTGCAAATAAAAATTTCCAGTTAACTCTATCAAATGCTTTTTCTGCATCTAAAGATAATATATTGGTTTGGACGTTTTTACAGTGGGAATAATCTATTAAATCTATTAATCTACGTGAATTTGTGGAAGAGAGCCTACCTTTTATAAAACCTGTTTGATCCGGGTGGATTATTAGAGGTGTTATTTTCTCTATCCTTCTTGCAAGAGCTTTGCAAATTATTTTCAGATCCACATTGATAAGAGAAATCGGACGATAACTGGTAGGAGACATAGGGTCTTTTCCTGGTTTTAATAGAAGATTGATGTAGGCAGAATTCATGTTTGGTGGTATTCGACCATTTTCCTTTGTTTCCTGTAACATTTTGTAAAATGTTGGTGCCAGAATATTCCAGAATTCTTTATAGAACTCTGCTGGAAATCCATCTGGACCTGGAGCTTTATTATTAGGCATAGATTGGAGGGCCTCCTGGAGTTCAGACACTGTTAGCGGTGAATCCAGGGCCTTTGCTTGACTGTCTGAAAGTTTAGGAAGAGTTATTTTATCCAGAAATTGTACAATATCATTATTTGAAGGGTTTATCTCTGGTGTGTATAACGTCTCATAAAATTCTTTGAAAGTGTTGTTTATTTTTTCAGGGTCATATATTATATTCCCAGTTTTGTCTTTGATTGCAGATATAGTTGTTTTTTCTTTATTTATTTTTAACTGATTAGCTAAGAAGCTACCTGATTTATTACTATGTTCAAAGTTTTCTATTCTAAGTCTTTGGATTAAGAACTGCGTCCTTTTATTAATAATTTCATTTAACTCTAATTTTGCTTTCCTTATTTTACTTAAGCTCTCTTTATCCAGGGAAGGTTCTAATGATTTAATAGTTTCTTCTAATTCCTGAACATGTTTATTTTCTGTTCTCTTTTTATTTGATGAGAATGAAATTATTTTACCTCTAATCACAGCTTTCCCTGCTTCCCATAGAGTGGATGGCGACATACCAGGGAGATCATTAAATTCCATGTATGAAGCCCATTCTTTTTCAATATATTTAATAAATTCTTTATCCTTAAGTAATGATGTATTAAATCTCCAATTTTTATATTGAAGGGTTGCAATTTTATTTGCTAAATTTAAAGAAACAGGAGCGTGATCGCTGATCACTATAGGATGTATCTCAGTGTCTGAAATGTCATTCAACAGTGAGCTGCTGACTAACAAATAGTCCAATCTAGAATAAGAATGATGTACGTTTGAGTAAAAAGTGTATTTTCTGTCGTTGGGATGAAGCGATCGCCATGCATCGCAGAGTCCATAATCGCTCATGTACTGTTTAACTATATCTATGGATTGCCATCTGCGCTGAGTCCCTGCTGTACTGAGCCTGTCTATTTCTTCATTTAGTCCAAAGTTGAAGTCTCCCCCAAGAACAAGTGAGCAATCCATGTGATTAGCCAGAACCGAGAAGAAAGTATGAAAGAATGAGGGGTCGTCAACATTTGGACCATATATACTAACTATACATAACTTTTGGTTATTTATAAATAGTTTTAATATTATAAATCTACCTTCTGGATCTGTAGCTGTGTCTATTACTTTAAAATTAGTATTTCTATTTATTAATATTGCTACTCCTCGTTGTCTAGAGTTATAGCATGAAGAAAATATATTAGGATACTCTGGTGTTTTTAAATCATTAGCTGTTGAACTTGATTTATGAGTCTCCTGTAGTAAGACGACATCTGCCTTCAGTCTTGTAAGATGGTTGAAAATCTTAATGGTTTTATCTCTACAGCCAGCGCCGCGAATATTCCATGTTATAAATTTTACAGGATTCATAGAGCTAAGATAAACCTTAGATATGTACTATCGCCAAGGATGAATATAGGTGTAATTTTGGTTTGTCCATGGGGTTGCCAGATTGAAAAAAACCAGAAGCAGAGATAAATCAGAATCAGAATCAGAATCAGAATCAGCTTTAATGGCCAAGTATGACACATACAAGGAATTTGACTCCGGCAACTTTTCTCTCCAGTACAGAACTTAAATAAGTGAAATGAAAAAAACGGAAAAAATAAAAATAAAAAATAAATAAAAAATAAAGGATAATATATACACCAAACCAGGGTATTTGTACAGTAAGTATATACAGTAAGTATATACAGCAGTGCAGAGTTTTAGTTTATTGATCATGTGAATGGACTCACACTCTGTGACTATTCAGAGTTCGTCAGAGCGACAGCCTGGGGGAAGAAACTGTTCTTGTGTCGGGTGGTTTTGGCGTACAGCGCTCTGTAACGCCGGCCTGAGGGGAGTAGCCTAAACAGATTGTGGCCAGGGTGTGAGGGGTCAGTGGTGATTTTTCTGGCCCGCTTCCTGACCCTGGCCCGGAAAAGGTCCTCAATGGAGGGAAGATCAGAACCTATGATCCTCTCTGAGGACCTGACTGTTCTCTGCAGTCTGTCCCTGTCTTGCCTGGTGGCGGATCCGAACCAGACAGAGATGGATGAGGTCAGGACAGACTGGACTATTGCTGTGTAGAATATGGTCAGCAGTTCCTGAGGCAGGTTGAACTTTCTGAGCTGACGCAGAAAGTACAGCCTTTGCTGGGCCTTCTTCCTTATAGAGTCAATGTGGGAGGTCCACTTCAGGTCCCGTGTGATGGTGGATCCTAGGAACCTGAAAGACTCTACTGTGGGGACTGGCCTGTTGGTGATTATGAGAGGAGATGTTGCAGGGGGTCTCTTCCTGAAGTCGACTGTCATCTCCACAGTTTTGAGCGGGTTTAGCTCCAGGTGGTTCTGACTGCACCAGAGGACCAGCTGTTCCACCTCCCTTCTGTATGCAGACTCGTCGCCGTCACGGATGAGTCCAATGACGGTGGTGTCATCTGCAAACTTCAGGAGTTTCACAGAAGGGTCTCTTGACGTGCAATCAGTGGTGTAAAGGGAGAAAAGCAGTGGGGAGAGAACACATCCCTGGGGGGCGCCGATGCTGAGGGACCGGGTGCTGGATATGAAGTTACCCAGTTTCACCTGCTGCCTCCTGTCAGTCAGGAAACTGGTAATCCACTGACAGGTGGAGGGAGGCACGGTGAGCTGGGACAGTTTTTGGTGGAGGAGCTCTGGGACGATGGTGTTGAATGCAGAGCTGAAGTCCACAAACAGGACCCGAGCGTAGGTACCTGCAGAGTCTAGGTGGTGCAGGATGTAGTGGAGAGCCATGTTGACTGCATCATCCACTGACCTGTTTGCTCTATAGGCGAACTGCAGGGGGTCTAGCAGGGGATCCGTGATTTCCTTCAGGTGGGACAGCACCAGTCGCTCAAAGGATTTCATGACCACAGATGTCAGGGCAACTGGTCTGTAGTCATTTAATCCTGTGACAGGTGACTTCTTGGGAACCGGGATGATGGTGGAGCGTTTGAGGCAGGAGGGGACCTCACACAGCTCCAGGGAGTTATTGAAGATCTGAGTGAAGATGGGAGCCAGCTGGTCAGCACAGACTTTCAGACAGGACGGAGACACTCCATCTGGACCTGTGGCCTTCTTAAAGCGGGTAGATAATGCACCATACAGGTGTGTACAGAATGAAAGTATGATGGAAAAACATGAATATGCCATGATAAAAGTCTGTGTGTGTGTGAGAGAGAAAAAGGAAAAAAGGTGATAAAGAGATTTGGTGGTACAAATGTGAGAAAGATAATAGTGAAAAAGAAAAAATGAAAGAAAAAAAAAGAAAAAGCAATCTAGTGCACAGCCCTGCCCCTACCCACATTAACAAACAAAAACAGCCTGCTGAGCTGTGCTTTTTTTAAACTATAGTTGTCTGATAAAGCTAATTCTGTCTTGGTTCTGTTAAATATGACTAATAAAGCCAAGGAGTAACCTGAGGGTCCCTAAACAGCTGACCGTTAACATACAGTTTATCCACACTAACCGTAGCCCTACTGCCCTCACTAATATGTTTTTTTCTAATTGGAAATAACACGCGTCTTCTGTCCAGGATTTCTTTCGGAAACTGATCATTAACGCTGTAATTCGTCCCCCGTAGCTCTCTCCCGCGTCCTTTGACTTGTTCTTTTTGTTTAAAATGTTCAAATTTTGCAACAATTGGTCGCGGGCGGGTGTTGTTGTGTTTCTTACCTCCGAGTCGGTGAACCCGATGGAAGGTTATGCTTTTAACCGTGTCGTCTGGCAGTTTCAGCTGGTGTTGAATGAACTTTCGCACGGCTACTTCAGCATCTTCCTCAGCCTGCTCTGGTATCCCCGAAAAAACAAGATTGTCCCTCATTGATCGGGCCTGGATGTCTAGAATAGACTCCTTGAAGCTTTTGTTTTCTCCAGACAGCTGCTTCATTCCCTCGGTGAGTTTTTTAACGTCTTCTTTTAGTGTTTGGTTTTCTGTAACTAGCGAAGCTACTTGTTGTTGGCTGAACTCCAGCGATTCCCTCAGAGCCTGAAATTCTTTATGAAGAACCTCAACCAGCGCGAGACGGGCGTCCAGGCTGGTTAGCTTCTTGTCTATTGAGTCCAGGATGTCGCCGTAGCTTCTATCTGGCGAGTCGGTGGATGTGCTAGCCTCGGAACGAGTGCGCTTCTGCGACGGTGTGCTCGTTGTTGTATCCGAAGCAGGTTTCCGTGACTTACCCATAACGATGTTATCAAAGCACTCGTCTAGGTAGCACTCCAGCGAATCCAATGTTTCCTCGTCCAGGTTGTTTAGAGGAAAAAAAAAAAAAGTAACTTGATGGTTATTTTAGAAGCTGCGTTTGATTCAAAATGATTGTCTTATTTTACCTGGGTGTATACATTACCACATAACCGCCATGTTCACCTATGCACAGCTCTCGCGAGAACTCAGCAGCTCATCCTCTCCCTCAGAACCGCAATCTCTGGTCCGGCTTTTCCTTGCTGGACAGCTCAGCTCAGATAAGCTATATTCAGAAAAAAACAAAAAAAAAACTCAGACACACAAATGTGTGTAAAAAGAAAAAAAAGAAAGTCTAGGTTTTTCAAATCTATGCATCAGTAATATTGCACAGTAAAGAGAGCACTATACATTTGGATGTAATAAGACAATTAAAGACTGATTTGTTGTCACCTGGTCACCCGAACTGGAAGCTAATGAAGACAAATCACATTTTACAGTAACGTATTAAGAAATATTAAATATGTTAATGAAACAAAAAATTAGTTTGGTTACTCCTTTACGTAAAAAATAACACAATTAGTAATGCCATTATACTTAAACGGCATTACACCCAAAACTGTTCATCATCACCACAGAAAACCAGGCCTGTCACGTAAAAACTGAATGACAGCAACAACCCGCCTGAGCAGCACCTCCCACCAGTACAGCACCAATCTCTCGAGCTGTTCCAATTTAGCTTTCTGTCCCATTACCAGTGGCTGATGCTAGCACATTGATGCAATGATCTGAGCTTTTCTTTTGGTCACACACATGCTGATGATGTTTTTTGTCATAGAGACCCCTAATTATCAGTTTTTTTATTTGCTCCAAATAGGATGCAGGGAAAACAAAAGATATTAGCCTACCTGTGCTCAGCAAACATGTGATAATTTTCTCCACTAGGGAAGTGACAACTGTCATGAACCTCAGCATTCAGTCCTATTCTCTACCAGTTTCGCCACAGTTACTTAGAAATAGTAATCTGGTTACTAACAACTTACTACGCCTTCCAAAAGTAACTTAGTTTAACTTTACTGATTACTTTATTTTGAACTTAACTACTTTAGATTACAAGTTATTTGATTAGTAACTTTCAACAGCTGCCAGTAACAATTCCCACTGCCTCTACATAAAAAAACAATAATCAGTTTTACCCATACTCAATTTATTGGAATGGCACTGAGGCTGGAAATATAGTTACTTTTTAACCTCACATTGACACCAGCAACAAACTGTGTCTTGGGCACGTGCTTGCTTACACACTGCAAGTAGAGAGTTCCAGTAGGGGGCAGAAAACAGAATCCAGACCGGACTTGTAGGGTAGAAACTAAACAAACTTGGTGACCGTAGAGGAGATAATCAGCTGTCTAATTATCAGGTGGATGGCAGCAGTGTCGTAGAAGGTATACAAGACCATTTTTACAGCTATTGTTGCTTTTTTTCCTACTTGTTTTGCTGCCATTGACCCAGTTTACCAAATATATCTCTTTGCTTAAATGGACTGTATCATGCTATTTTACAGCTTTCAACTTCTGGGATAGTAATGTATATGATAAAATGTTACCGGTGGTGTTATACAGTATTAATTTGTTTTGAAATTTAACTTGCATCCTGTAGTTAATGTTAGACCATGATATGAAATTGCTCGTTTCTCTATAAACCCGCCTTCTGCACTCCAACGCTGCAGAGCCGGGAGCAGATCAACTGAAACAAACACTGCTAAGCCTCATCCCTAACAGTATTCTCAAAAATAATTTGAAAAGCACAGCGTGTCACAATTAAACTCTGTTATATTAAGTTTGGTTAATTTTTTTGTGTAAAAAAAACGGAGTCAATAAAGCCTATTTAATTTGGTAAATTTCCAGGCTTTAGACAGAGCCCAGACCAACACAGCTGCGTCCACTAAGCAAATCTTTCCAGCCCAGTATATAAAAAAGCCTGGGTGTTGTTTGCACCCGTTTACTGTACATTCTGAGATGCCATAGATCATTTAATTAACCAAAAAATGCTGTTATAAGATTACATAAGCAGCTTGATAAATGGCTAACCCACATTAGCATTAGCATGTAGCCACAAACTTCTCTGTCCATTTGGCGTCTTTGTTCTCTGATCCAGCAGCTGTTCTTTAGGAATGTAGAATAAAATCATGTAATCCATGCAGCCAAACAGGCGTTTTCACAGAGAAAGTAAAAAAATCCAACAAAAAAGTGTTTTAAGCTGCCAAAAACCAAAGCAGCCATTAGTTTTTTAGAAGGAGGAGGGTGTGTTTGAAATCCTACCAGGGGTAAGCCACTCTGCCTGCAGGGACGGTGCAGACACCTCTAGCACTCAACGTTCAACCAGTGATGTCATTAGTTGAACACACAGTCGATTTCTAGGAGAGGGAGGGGCAACTCCTCAGAGAGCAGAATTCAGGAGGATTACTCAGACATGCGTGAATTAAGCTAAAAACCATGCTGTTTTTATTTTTAAATTTTTATTTGCAGCCTTAAATAAATTCGGATTCAGTAATTCTTTTGTAAACTGGTTAAAAATATTATACAGCTCACCAACAGCATATATTAGGACCAATAATCAAACATCATCAAGGTTCTTTCTTCAGAGAGGTACCAGGCAGGGATGTCCACTTTCTCCCTCCCTCTTTGCTATTTTTATTGAACCATTAGCAGCAGCAATCAGGCAAAATAATAATGTTAAAGGTATACAATGCAACAAAATAGAACATAAAATCAGTTTATACGCAGATGATGTACTACTTTTTCTACAGCATTCACAAACTTCCTTGTATCAGGTAACTGAGTTAATAAAATCTTACTCAATAGTTTCAGACTATTCCATAAATTGGTTAAAATCTACAGTCCTTCCAATCAACTGTTCTTACCAGAGTGCTGTTGCTTTACAGCTCCGGTCGGGAAATTTTACATATCTAGGTATACATATCTCACCAAGACTGTCAGACTTATCTAAGCTAAATTACGTCCCACTTTTAAAAAAAGTGGAAGATGATCTGGCAAGATGGAAATCCCTTCCAATATCACTTATTGGAAGGGTAGCTACAATTAAAATGATGGTTTTGCCTAGAATCAATTATTTATTCTCAATGATCCCAAGCAAACCATCACCTGATTGGTTTAGATCTCTGGACTCTTCTGTTTCTAAATTTCTTTGGAAAGATAAACCCCCACGTATCAGCTTAAAAACACTACAGAAGTCCAAAGATAAAGGAGGTCTAGACCTACCAAACTTTCGTCATTATTTCTTAGCCAACAGACTCCAATACACATCAAGATGGGTAAAACACAGTTATATAGATGAGTGCTGGGTAGATGTAGAACAGACACTATGCAATAAGATAAAACTATCAGATCTACCTTTTGTTAGCTCAAATATAAAAATAAATTAATGTTTTAAAAGTATTAATATCAGCTCCTCTCTGACAGCTTGGTGGGAATTTCTTAAAATGACAAAGACCTCACTAGTCCCATGCAGGCGTACACCCATCTGGAATAACCCGGATATCTTACAAAAAAAATGCATGATCAACTTTCCAGGCTGGAGTTGTAAAGGAATTGAATACCTGGAGCATATATTTGATGGAACAGACTTTATCCAATTTAATACATTGGTTACACAATTCGGAATTAACAAGAATAAATTCTTAGAATACCAACAAATAAAATCAATTATAAAAAATTAATTTAGGCTCAATACAGTTGATTTACAAATTCCAGGAAAAGTTTTAGACTTCCTTAATCTTAACCCTCCCAAACTGCTATCTAAAATATACAAAACATTAAATAGAATAGATGAATCAATAGCCCTTCCTATTTCAAAATGGGAGATGGACTTGTCCATCTCAATAGACCAAAACCTCTGGTCTCAAATTTCATTAAGAACCTTTAAATTTCTTAAAAATCCTAATCTACGATTAATACAATATAAAATCCTTCATAGAGTGCATTATACAGGGCAACGGATGTTCAAGATGGGTTATACGCCGTCTGATACCTGTTTACAATGTACAAGCAATCTACCAGACAATTATATTCATGCTCTTTGGTTCTGCCCACCTGTTAAGAAATATTGGTACCAGATATGTGAAGATCTATCAAAGTGTCTGAAATGTAATATCACACCTGCTCCCACAGTTTGCTTGCTGGGAAATGTAGATGAAGTTACCATGGATACAAAGTCTATGCAATTATTTTACATCGCCTTATGCATCGCTAAGAAAAATATCCTCTTGAACTGGAAAAATAAAAATACTCTGAATATTAATCAATATAGAGATCTCCTTCTGGATTACATTGGTCTAGAAACGGCATCTGCCTCCACATCTGATCAATCTTTCTGGTCACCCTTGATCAGTTCCATCACCTAGTGGGGTCGGGCCCTTGATTCCGTTCTGTGGGACACGGTTGCCGATGTGGAGCTTAAGGGTTGGTGGTGACTGCGGGGAGGTCCTTGGGGGTGGGTCCGCTTGCGGTTCGGCGGTAGGTGCCGTGACCCTCGCCTTGGGGATGGGACTTTGGCTTTTGTGTGGTGACCTCCTATTGCTGCATGCGGCGCCTTAGAGGGGTCCCGTGCTGGTGGACACGGGTATACTGGCCTGGTGCTGAGGCTGCTCTGGGTTGGGCTCTGGGCTGGGCCTGGACTCTGGTTCTGGGGCGGCTTGCCCCCCGGCTGGGGCCCAGGCTGGGGCCTGGCCGTGGGGTGGCCACTGGCGTTGTGCCGCCGGAGGGGGGGGGCTGTGGTCGGCCGTGGTTGGCGGCGCTGCTGCCGCTTATTCAGCTCCCGGGCTGGTTCCTTTGTCGCTTGCTCCCCGGTGGCTGCTTGCCGCGTCCGTGTGGTCGGCGGGTGCCAGGCGTCTCCGGGCGCCGAATCTGTGGATTGGGGGGAGGGAGGGAATGGTTCGTGGGTGGTGGGTGCAATATTGATACTGGACATGCACCTGGGTCTTTGTCTTAGCCATCAGGGGGGTGTCTGAGAGTGGGGGCCTCTGGCCGTGTTGGTCGTCCTCCACGGTGGCCTGACCGTATTTGGATGGGGTGTGGCTGGTGGGTGGAGTGCGGGGGTCTGTTGCCACCCACCAATCGGGCCGGTATAGCAAGGCTGAGGATGTCTGTCCTGGGGATTGGCCGCCCGGGACATTGGTCTGCTTCCGGGCCTGGCTTCGGCATGTCTTGGGGTACGCCGAGTCGGGTTGTGCGCCGTGTTCCGCCTCTCGCGGGGCCCCGGACCGTGGCGGTGCCTGGGGCGACTCTTATTAGCGGAGGGCCTTTTTACCATCTAGCACAGGCGCTCTTTTCTCAACGGGGTGCGCTTGGGACGGGAGGGGGAGGCGTTAGAGGTGTGAGGGGGCTAAAAATCAACCTGGTGTCTAGTGACATGTGTTTTGGTAGCAGTGTGAATGTTGGGAATGATTTAGGTATGTCCCTGGCTGGGGGCTGGTGGATTGCCGGGCCCCATGGGCTCGGTTGGCGCAGGCCGTGGGCCCCGACTTGACGTGCTGGGGCCTCCCACCGCTGGGGTACTTCGGGCCGAACGGGGGTGCCTATTGGAGTCAGCTGGGGAGCTGGCTCCCTGGGGTTTGGCAATGGTCACCCCATTTATTTTTCCTCCCGCATCCCCATGCCATCTGTCCACCTGCTCCTATCATTCTAATACCATTCACATAAGGCCTTGGCGGACGTGGGCATCGTCACTGGGGTGCGGGATGGAGCTTCCGTCTTTTCGCTACCCGGTGCTGGCCTGGGTCCCGATTATTATTGATCACTAGACACTTACACTGCAGACATTACAGGAACGCACATGTAAGGACCTGGCGGTTGGCGCCATTGGGCGCTGGGGCGGGACCCCTCATGTAGGGGGCCCCTATAGGGGGCCCGTTTTGGGGCCCCTCGCCCTGTTGTAGCCGGCACCCACTGTTAAACGCATCTAACACTGATGGCCCTGGGGGGGACGATGATGGTACCCAGCAAGTAAGTTCCCATTTCCCCCCCCTGCTTTTTAAGTGCACTTAGAACAGCACCCAACAACACCACATTGAGCTGGGGAGGGAGGCTGGGGGACTTTCCACACCACCTGTCCGTTGGACCAGTCAGGGTCGGAGCCCGGATAAAACATCACTGCCGTCTGGTCGGTTTCCTGGGCTGGGTGGGCTGCCGCTTGCCCGTGTGGGGTCCTTGCGGTCTGCTTGTCCCCTGTCCTGGTGGCAAAGGGGTCTGTCTCCCGGTGCAGGCAGGGTATCTCTATTGGTGGGCTCTGTCCCCTGGTGGCCTGGAGTAATGAGTATATTAACGTTGTGGGAGTTAAAAAAATGAAAAATAAAATGAGTGTATAGCGTCCTTTTTTCGAATGTTCCTGTTATTTGTAAGAATGTTAACGCAATGAGAGGAAGGGTACGTATGAGTGTCACTGTCAGTCTATGTCTACCTGTCAGGTTGTGGTGTTTTGTCTGGCTCTCTGGCCTGATGCATCTTCTTCCCACCCCGTCGACTTCCCCTCGGTGAGGTTTGCTCCTGCCCGCATGTTGGTGAATGGCTTCTCGATGCCTGGGGGCCTGGGGGTCCTCGGTTGCGGCCACGGCTCTTCCTGGTTGCATGTCAGGCGGGTCCTTGGTGGACCGTTGTCGGAGCGCCCGCTGTTTATCGGGCCGACGCCTCCTTGGATTGACTTGGGGCACCTCTTCTGGGGGTGCCGGGGTTGTAGAACAGGTTGGTGCCGTCCGGTGGATCGGTGGGGACCGTGCCTGGCGCCCAGTCCTCCTGCCGGTTCCAGGACTTCTGCTGGCCGGTCTGTTCACCTGGTGGGGCTGTCCGGTATTGGCTGGGCCCCTGATCTTGGCGCCCCACGTGGGGCGGGATCTAGACACGGGAGCTGGAAGATCTAGATGTCCAGGTGCCGGCTGGGCGCGGCCTGGGGAGGGCGTACATCCGCTGTGGCTCTTGCTGTGGCTCCCTGGCGTGTGGGTGTGTGGAGGCGGGCCGGGTTGTTGGCGGTGGGTATTGGTCCGGGGTGGCGGCGGCGTGTGTTGTCCGTCGGTTGGCTGCGGATCCCCCTTGCCTGCGGCGGCGGCGGGGGGCCCTTGTTGGCTGGTTACTGGTTGGGGCCCCGCTGGGGGGCGGGGTTCCCCTGGTCCCCGTGGCCTCCGGTTCCTGATCCGGGCCCGCCCTGGCGTAGCCGGTTACCGGCGGCGCCCTTGGGCTCGTCACTGCGATCTCTCGGGCCCCAGCATTGCGGCTGGTGGGTGTTCCCCCTTGGGCTTCCATCCGTTCCTCTCTTGGCGGGTGATCGACCCTGCGCTGATCCGCCTGTGGCCTCTGTACTCTGTGGGACTCTGGATGCATACATCTCTTGCCTCCTCCATATCTGTGTCGATTCCTGTAGGACGGATTGACGGTTCCTTACACCAGCTATCAATCACTTGCGTGGGGAAACCTTATTCCGACCTGCATGCTCGCACACACATAGGTGTGGGGACATTGGTGAGGACGGATAATCTTAAACTGAGGTTATCATCATTAGTTAGTTATTCACAGGAGCTTACCAGAAACATTTGTATTATGTTCATTAATCAATGCTTGTGTGTAGTGAATGTGTAATTCTTAGTTTATTCTACTAGATCAGAACTATTGGTTTGGTTCTGTACAGTTTGTTGTTTTTGTTTTTGTATTACTGTTTCTCTGCCGTCCAGCAGAGGTGGAGGACTGGGATCTTTTCTTGTTTTCTTTGTTTGCCTCCCTGTCTTGGGTCGTCGGTTCGCACCTCTGCTGGTCCGGTTTCTTTTCTTCACCTTCTTCCTTTCTCCCTTCTTGTCTCAGTTTAATGTCCATGACGTCAAGAAATTGAACCCACAGTAATCACTAATAAAGATTTTTCATACATATACATCAAGTGGCGTACTACAGCGAAGCTGTAATACTCTGCTTGGGAAAGTAAAACTGTTGGGCTTGTACTTGGTACTCAGACACCAATTCTGAGTAGCATACTGCTAGACAGGACACGTTAAAAAAAAAAAAAAAAAAAAAAAAAAAAAAAAAAAACATGCTGTTGGGGTTTTTTTATGAGAAAATTGCATTACCAGATGATTGAAAACTCCAAAAACTTGATTTTGCACGATATAGCCCCGTTAACAAAATTTTAAAAATAGTAATGCTTGGTGACTTGAAAAAGTAACTTTAATTTGATTACTGGTATGGAAATTTTTATAAATAAGTGGTCATAATAGGAGCAACATGCTACTAAGTTACCGGCTTCACTTTTCACTCCCTCTCCTTATCATTGTCCTCAGCTGCGTCTCCAATCCGTCACACCTGATCCTCCTTACCTCATGTGTTAATAACCTTTCACTTCCATGTTGCTGTCTCACCGCTCTTCTGATGTCCTGTCTCTCCATTCCTGCCGTCACCCTCATCATCATTATCACCATCATCATCTCCACCAGCAGTATTATAAAAAAACATCCTTGCACGTTACCTGTTTGTGGGTTCAGGTCCATGCATCATAATACACCTCCTGACAGAATTATCTGGCCAAAGAAGATGGACCCAAGACCCTGAATCACCTCTGGTGTCAGCTCACAAAGGTCTCTAAATTTTCCCTTGCAGGGAGCTGTCCAAGGTCGCTGGTGGAAGAAAAGCTCCAAGCAGTAGGAACAAAATGGGCTGGTGAGTCTTCTACGAAGCATCTCCACTATCTGTTAGGCAATCAGACTGTTACACATTTCCATTTATAATTGTTAGCTCTAAGTTAGTTACCAGTTTGGAGAGGTCTTCAATAAACATGGACCGAAAGATCCATGCATGTCATACTTTATGAATTACTGCTTTTATATTTCAATCTTTTGAAGTCAATCAGTTTCTTATCATTTCTCCTAACTCAAATTTTTAGATCTAGAAGAATGTGATCCAATATTAAAGGGATTTACTTACCCAGACAAGTTTGGAGCCCCTTTGAGCTGATCAGGAGGAGTTTACGTCGAGTTGTCATCAGCGTATATCCATATAATGGGAGACAATCAGGGCAAGAGGTCGCCGCCTGTAATAAGGCATTATCTGCCCTAAAACTACTTCATTTAACCATGTTTTTTTATGAATAGTTAGCGATTTTCCCCTGTGAGCTCAGAAAGTCTTGGAGGTTCTAAACTATTATGTGAAGTTTTTACAGGCTTTTAATGTAACCGATTCCAACTTAGAGTAACCTCGGATTTCAATGACGTTGAACCGGCCACCATTACAGCTATAGTGTGCGTAGGTTGAGGAAAGGAAGCCTGTAGAAGCTGAAGTTATTCTAATTGGTCATTCGGTCACTGCAATTCGGAAACATGCAAATGTGAACCATGTTGATGTCCACAGTAGAAAGTTCTGTCTAACAGAGTGAAAGTCCTGCTCAGAATACATCGGCGTACAACAGTGATGTTATTGTAATCACGCAATAGTGTAGTTATTTTATTGCCTCTAAATCACCCTGCAAGACAACTAATAAGCACTACCGAGACGTTCTGAAGTCTGAGGGGAGTCCTGCTAACGTTTTATAACAAAATATGGTTAAATGAAGGAGTTTTGGGACAGATAATGCATTATTACAGGCAGCAAACTCCTGCCCCCATTGACTCCCATTATATGGATATACACTAATCGCAACTGGATAAAAACTTCTCCTGAACAGCTCTAAACTTGTCTGGGTAAGTAAATGAAGGTAATATTTGCTAAAAAAAAAAAGGTCCAGGTTGAAAAAACACAAACTTTTCCTTTAATTTTTTAAGGGATGTTTAATTTAAATTTTTTTAGTAAGATAACACATAGCATTATATCAAATATGCTCTTAACAGTACACAATAGAATTAATACTAGTATCCAATGTAAATAAAACGTTGGTGTTGTGACAACCCTATCAGGTACTCTAATAGAGTTGATTTAAAAGTTTCTTAATTGGGACTAGGGGTATCGGGACCCCAATCCATCATTTGAGATCAGGGCGGGTTCCATGCATCCTTAGTTACATCAGCTAACTAATGACTATACAACTCCGCTTACATTCCCTGAGTTATAAAAGCTCTACAGACGTGATTTAAAACCCGTGTTAAAAAGCAATGGAATGAGAGCTGCTGCATACCAATTAGGTTTAAATGCACAAATGTAATTTTTGGCTAAAAAGGGAACCTCAAAAACATGTCGCTAATGAGCTTTTTGATGTGTGGTGAGATTAGTTTATCACTTCATTTCATGGTTAATGATATATGGACTTGTACTATTGGTATATTTAGCTGTAGGTTCATTTGTCCAGAAAACAAAAAAAACGATTGAGAGTAGGGTTTGGGCTGTTGTGAAAAGCAAGTTTATATTAGAAAGACATATTGACACTTGAACTTTCAAAACCCATAATCTCCTCATGCACTACATGTTAAATGTTTGTATAAGTGTTAAATAAGCAGTGTGAAGCAGAAGAGGGATTTGCAAAAGCACTTCTTTTTCTTATTTTTGCAGAGGTGTCAGCTAGCTTAGCTCTTCACTTAAACCTGCAGAGCTCATGTTGATCTAAAGTGGTTTGTCCAAAGAGTCAACAGTGCGAGTGTATTTATTTTCACGGTTAGAAAGGTATGAGAACCATTCAAATGCATCCATATCTCAATGTGAATATAGTGGCAGCTAATCCAGATTCCCCTGTGGTCACAGGAGACCCCCATTATGCAGAGGCAATTCTTCCAATTTCTAAGCCATAGTGCTGATATTTTTCTCTGCTATTATAAAGAAAAATAACTGATTGTTGGATTTTATGTTAGTTTTAGAGTCTATAAAGCCTCCCATCCTCTCTCTTTAGGGATGTCTTTCCAGCTTTGATTTATGCAAATCCTCTGTGGATGAGTGAAGTAAATACTGACTGGTGACTGTAGGTAAAACGCCTCGCTGGAAGAGGAGACAAGTCGTGGCATCTAAGAGCTGAGATGGTGTAGCCAGTCTGCGAGGAGGAGCAGATAAATGCAAAAGAAAAGAGAACAGCTTGATGGGTTGTTTTTTTTTTACCTGAAAGTGAAGTTGCTTTGAAACAGTAAAAAAGACTGAATGTGTGTTGTGTCGTGGTTGGGTAACTTGATTAAACTGGAAGAATGCCTAATTACATCAAACATGATTTGCTCGGGTGAATGTTTGCATATGCAAATACACTCGGGCTACATCTGTGAGCTTTAGATAAAGATTTATCTGAGGGAAAATGAGTGGTAAATGTGAGTCCAATTATCACAAGTAAGTGAGTTTTATTTTTTATTTTTGCATTAACTGCAGTTTGTAACTTCTGCACAGGTTCTACATCATGGTGTAGCCGCAAACACAGTGACTTTCCATGTTAATGTGTCCAAAGGATAAGGTTGGAGTTGATTTCTGTCTCTGTCAAACTCCCCTGCCATCCATCCGCAAACATTTTTAGAGAGATTTTAGATTGAGAGAACTTGTAGGATGGTCCAAAAGAGGGATTCTGTTCTCTTGAAAAAATTACTTTCTCAGGCAGATGTTGCAATCTGCTTTGTTGTTTTGTTGAAAGTCATTACTGCCTAATCGAGAGCCAGTAACCGCTAAAACCTCCCTCCTAAACGGTATAGCGGATTTTATTGTTATGTCAGTAGACATTAAAATTCACCAGTATATTCCAGATTTAACTTTTTTTAAAGAGTTTGACCCAGCTCGACTGGAGAGCTCTGTATCAGAGCATGAATGTGTCTGTGAATGGGTGAATGTGGCTCAAATCTAAATGACTGAGTGGTCGGTATGAGTAGAAATGCGCTATTTAAGTTCATTTCATTTACAATTTGTGACCAAATTATAGAAACTCTAGAACCCTGTTTTGGGTTTCCATCCATTAACTTCTCACGTTAGTTTGCTTGAATTTTGGTCCATTCCATCTGACAGAACTTGTGTAACTGAGTCAGGTTTGGAGATGTTACATGCGGGTCTTGGATGTCGAGCGGTTATGGAGGTGGGACTCAAACAGTTGCACAAAACAAGCTGAGAAGGAAATCATTGGAAGCTTCTTCTCGTTTTTTATTTTCTAACTGTGATACAAAAACCAAACCAACCCATACCAACAACCAGAACAATGGGAGACATACAGTTTATATAAAAGTGACCTACATTGGGAGAAACCATTAATGGGTTAAAACTGATGCACTCTGAAATGGAAGTAGAAACATTTACATTAAAGTGTAAACACGCGTTTACCAACTATACAGTTGATATTTAACCAAACTAAAAATATGTTAAACAATAATTATGGCAAATGTAAACAGAAAACATAATGCCAAAACACCCCTCCCCTAAATCTATTTCCCAACATGGAACAGTGCCAGAACTTCTAAAGGTGTGCACAAACCGCCGGGGAACATTTTGTCTGCGCACACCTGCATCAAAACAGAAAATGGCAGAGGTAAGTGTTTGGGAAGAATAATTTACCAATTAAAAAATGTTTCTTTTAAAAGTAGGTTTTTACTAGTGGTGGGTAGAGCAGCACCGATGCGTCGGCGCACGTATCACTTTAAGAAATAGTCACGTGATCGATACAGCTGCTGTTTCATCTTTCACCGACGCGCTGGATTGTGTTTAAAAGCAGCAGCGTCTCCAGCTTTCAACTGGTTGCTTCTCTGCCAAAACGTTATCTTTTGAACCAGACTAATTCCCAAAAAGCAACCATCATTGAGCCAGAAAGAAAACGAAAGATTTCTGACGTGTGGGATCATTTTGATCGTATATCAGCAAATAAAGTATTTGCTTTTATTTCCTTTCTTAATCCTGTTCTTCTCAGTTTCTGCTTTATTTTATCCACATTTCAGTAAATTTTTCTGCAGTTTAAATTTGTTCTACTGAACTGGCATGTATTAAAAAAAGTACGTCTTCTATGCTGAGACATCACAGAGACAAACCATGGAGGTCACAAATGCAACTAGGATAAACACAAGTCAGATCAGTTTCCATGTATACAGCCAATGTTACTGAATATAAATGTAATAGTTCCTCATTGTTAAAAGACAGCACACCTTTTCAAAACTCCCCACAATATTTATTTGGTAGTTTGTGGTGGCCCTATCAAGACAGTGACTGTTTTGCTTAAAGTAACAGTGTGTAGTTTTTTACCATTAATGTCTGGAAATCTGCATCAAAATATTGTTGAAAATGAATAGCATTATGCCCAATCATTGAAAAGTTTTGGTGGCTTCATAATATATAACCATAAAAAGTGCATCTAAAATACATGGATGCGGGTCCTGGTGTATGGTGGCGGACATATTGGATGCTGTGCTTTCTTCTGTAAGATCCGATGTGGACAAAACCTCTTTACTGATTTTTGAATATCCCTATCCCCTCATCTTCTAGGTCAGTTTAACCCCTTAAGCCAGAGGAAGTTTTCCAAATTTGGCATACCTATACTCTAGAAGGCTTTTTACAGCTTGTAAAATATCTAAAATGTGCAAATTGCTATCATATAATAGGAATGTGAAAGGTCTCAAGAAAAACATGGCGGGTTTGAGTAATTGAGGTTCAAAAACAGAAAATATGATTTTTTTCTGAAAACAATACACATTATAGATAGCTGAGCAGCTTGTGTTCATTGTAGAGAAGCAAATAAACATCATAAATAGTAACTATCTTTTTGACTTTAGACCAACTGTTGGTGTCTGTAATAACAAATAATTGAAAGTTCTGTTCTCCCCGTTCAGGAGAAGCTCTCGCTGAGCTGTTGTGTCCGAGCCTTCGTGCGACACGGACCCAGCGGCCTGCGGCTCCGCGTCAGAGACGGGTTAGATCGCATGCATTCTGCAACTTTCACTGTAATGTTTTTTATTTTATTTTTGAACTTTCACCAGTCATGTTGAATCTACACTAAAATGTGTAATTTTTTTTCCATTGAGGTCATTCAAACATTACAGTTTATTCATTTACAAAAATATTTGAACAATATCACTAACATAAAAAATACTGAAATCTTTTGCCTTTCACAAATGTGTTACACATTTACCTCTTCACTCACTGCCTGAGATGAAAGAGAGTCTGATGTGCTTCTCATTTTGCTACATATATTTCTCTAGAGGCTGAACTATCTGTCTTGTACTAGCAGGAAATTGTGCAATGGCGATTTTTGGCCTGTATGGCCATCCGTCCTCACTCGTCCTCAACCCATTTGTGAATGTCCTGATACCTAAGGTTTCAATATTTCTGAATGGTAATCTTGCCTCATGCTTTATATCTATTTGGTGAAACACACAAGTTCCTCCCACAGCATGACGCTACCGCCTCCATGTTTAACAAATGGGATACTGTTCTCAAGCCTGCAAGCTTCCATTTTCTCCCTCCAAATGCAGCTATGGTCTTTGTGGCTAAGTATATCATATATCATTTTTTTTAGTTACTATATTTGGTATGATCCTTTAATTTGTTCTTACTATTTACCTTCAAAGATACTTCCTACCTCATTTAATATCCACTTTCCTCTCTAAAATAGCTTAATTTCTCGGGACACAGAATCTCTCTTTTCTGCATTGTTATGGTTGGAAATTCCTATGCTGTTTGTACGGAGAAGGTTCCGTCCACTTTAATTTTCTCCCTCATACATGGCACCACCAGCATGCGTTGGTCACATGACCTTGGGGACATGCATAAATAGGTAAACATAATGAGATGTTTGCCAGTGCATAAACCTGTTAATGCCCTTTAAAAAGAAATGATGCTGACAAGTTCCAATGTGACAGTGCCTTCATTGATAACATATAATGTATATTCAAGGCTATGTGTGTGAGGTTAGATATGCCTGCCTATCTCCAATGCTGTAGTACAGATTTATGTAAAGACCTACAAAATACTATCGCTAGCTTTTTGAAATGAATTGCCCAATGGGATGATTTACATGTAATATTTTGTCAAGCCTGTCCTCCAAGAAATTGCCACAAGACTCAGAAAAAATATAACAAAAAAAAAAAAACGTAAGTGCGGCTGTATCAGATGTCTTTTTCATGTTTCCTGTATTCACAATAATTCCAGTAGATATCCAGGTTTTTGTGATCTAATCACATATACATGATGTGTGCTGTGGAAGCACACTGAGCATGTATCAGTGAAAGCTTCTAATGCCACACGGTTTCCAGGATGCCATACAAATTAGCCCATGTGAGGAGCACAATGAGAGATATATTTATCTTCTCAGATCTAGCAATTGATAGAAGCAGCGAAAGGTGGTGATTTAGGGTGAGATACAAAATAGGAAGAAAAAGTCGGTGCGTTCTCTCACAAAAAGAAAGGATCCGAAAGACTTGACAGTTTATCTCTGTAATGAATTGCGCCTCTCCTGAATATTTAAACACTTAATCTGTGATTCCTATAAGATGCAAAGAGATGATTCGTTTACAGCACGAGCTTTTTTTGTACAATGTTCATTCTTTTACCATTGTAAAACTACATGTGAGGTCAATATTGTCAAACATCCTTTAACAACTGTAAAATGTATGTAACTGTTTTAATCAACTGGACACCATGGCCTGCAATAACCCACAATTATGTACAGAATGTTATGACCTTATGATTCGTCTTAGAAGTCCCACCTATCAATTGAGTGATCAGGTATTTGTCCCCATCATGCCCGATCACAACGTCGGTGTAAATTACATTGCAACCATGCTATTACCTCAGCAGTCTTGGCAAGACGTGTGCAACCAGGATCTGGAGCCACAAGCGCTTCTTTCTGATTTTGAATCATTGTCAAAATTTTTAATTAGAGTGTGACAGTGTTACGTCTAACACGTCAGTGAGATGCTCCACTATGACAAAACGCACATGCAGTTATGTATTGATATACTACAATTTAATCTGAAAATACTTAATTGATCCCAGAGGGGAATTTAAGTGTTGTAGTAGCTCATACTACTCAATTCTCATTGTCTGGAAGTCTGAGGTGTACAGAGTGAAAAGGAATGGTGAGAGTACAGTCCCCTTGTGGTGCTCCTGTGCTGCTGACCAGCTGGTTTCACACACAATTCTTCAGTCTCACAAACTGTGGTCTGTTTGTCCCGTAGTCATTGATCCAGCTGATTGGAGCAGGACCGATGCGTTGGCGCATGTATCTAGCTCATAGAGCGAAAATCTGTATCGGTGCGTGTATTGCTTTAAGAAATAGTCACGTGACCGACACAGCTGCGGCTTCGTCTGTCACTGAAGTGCCAAACTCTGTTTACTCTTGTGTTAGCTTTCTGCTATCATCTCTTGTGTTAATGGATCAGTTTGGACCCATAAATTTATCAGCTATAAAATACACTTAAAACTATAAGCTATTATCCAATTTGTTTCTTATCTCTTGGTTACCTTGTTAGGCTTCCTTATCTATCAAAATGTTAATTTTAATTATTTTGGTTTGGGACTCTGGGCCTTTTTTTGCCAGGATACCCCTCAATTTTAATTTTAAGAAAATTGTAAAATGGACCTCAAGAGAATCATATTAATAACTAAAACGTTGTTGTGTTACCTATTACTGAGGGGCATAGAACACATCTCTTAAATATGTTTTATTTTTTCATTTTAATATGAACAAAAATTACATTGATGTGTTATGGGTCAATTTTGATTTTATGATTTTTATTCCATATTTCACTGGCTCATTGGATATGTATTGCCGGAAGTAGCATTTTCCTCAAAAAAGGGACAATACGTTCATCCACTGTCACCTCTGGCCCTGGGTTCAACATCAGTGGAAGGAGCTCCACCCATCTCTCTCAGACATCCCTGATGGGAGCAAGCTGGTCAGATCTTGCTCTGGTCTCTCTTTTGTCAAAATTGAAGACTCTCGATATGAATTGAATGTTTCCCAGAAATATTTCTGCCTGTTGATGTGTCCCATAGCCTACTAGCGGGCGTGTTTGCAGGATCTGTACACACCAGTAAGAAGAACACCAATGAAAGCATCCAGGTATTCCTCTTCAGTGTCTTTCCACATAATGCCATGGATGTTCAGCATAGTACTGATGATTATTTTTAGTAACAGTGGCATAATTAGCTCTAAACATGTATTGATGTCGCTGACTCTGGTCACAGCTAACCTTGTGATTCCAGGGGTCAGTTTGATGACCACCTCTGCAGCAGCTTCCCTGCAATGCACATCATGAGGCAATGAGTTCCAAAAGATCTTACCATTTTTGGATTTTCAGCAGAAGCAGCTTCAGCACCTGCGACCTCCTCATCAGATATGTCTTCTGGATGATACTCCACATTGTGTTCTTCCTCAGAAACCTGCTCATCTAAGTCGCTATCCTGCTCTTTGTTCGCTAGTTAATTTTAACCAAAAATATGATCCAGAACTTGGCTCATTTTCTTCATTAAACCACAAGAATGAAATAGTGATCAGAAAGCGGAATTTAGGGCTCAAAGGCAGCTCTGAACAGTAGGGTTTTAATCTTTGATTTAAAATAGCCTTACGATTCAGCATTTTTGCATTCTTCTGGAAGTTTGTTCAAAATTTGTGGAACAAACTTCCTGTTTAGTTCTAATTCTAGGAATGTTAAGTAAGCTCGAGTTGGAGGACCTGAGTTGTCTGCTGAGTTGGTATAGTGACAGCAGATCTCCAACATACTTTGGTGCTACACCGTTCATTGATTTATAAACTAGTAGTGATATTTTAAAGTCTACTCTTTGAGCTACAGGGAGCCAGTGTAAGGACTTAAGAACTGGGGTAATGTGTTCTACTTTCCTAGTTCTAGCGAGAACACGGGCAGTAGCGTTCTGGATCAGCTGCAGTTGTCTGATTGCTTTTTTAGGAAGACCTGTGAGGACGCTGTTGCAGTGATCAATCTGACTAAAGATAAACGCATGGATCAGTTTTTCATGGTCCTTCTGTGACATCAGTCCTTTAATCCTAGAAATGTTCTTCAAGTGATAGAAATCTGACCTTGTTATTGCCTTTATGTGTTTAGGTTCAGGTCTGAGTCCATTATTACACCTAGATTTCTGGCCTGATGAGTGGTTTTTAGTTGTATTAGCTGAAGCTGTGTGCTGACTCTGCATCGTTCCTCCTTAGGTTGAAAAATAATTACTTCTGTTTTGTTTCTGTTTAGCTGGAGAAATTTACGGGACATCCAGTTGTTGATTTGTTCAATGCATTCAGTTAAGGTCTGGATGGAATCAAAGTCACCTGGTGACAATGTAATGTATAGCTGTGTGTCATCTGCATAGTTATGGTAAGCCCTGGGGGACCCCACATGTGATTTCTGTTTGATCTGATGAGAAATTTCCAATGGACAGAAAGAACTGCCTATTTTTGAGGTAAGACTCTAACCATTGAAGTGCTCTACCAGTGAGTCCGATCCAGCTCTCCAATCGTTCCTGTAATCTTTTGTGATCAACAGTGTCAAGCGCTGCAATGAGGTCCAACAGAACCAGAACTGTGGTTCTGCCGCTGTCTGTATTTATGCGGATGTCATTGAAAACTTTGACTAGGGCAGTCTCAGTGCTGTGAAGGACACGGAAACCAAAATTATCTAAGGAGTTGTTCATTGACAGAAATGTAGTTAGCTGTTGAGATACAGCTTTTTCAATAATCTTACTGATGAATGGGAGATTAGAGATGGGCCTATAATTCTGCATTAACGTATTATCTAGGTTGTTTTCTTTAATAGGGGTTTGATAACTGCTGTTTTGAGGGCCTGGGGGAAGACACCTGACTGGAGGGATGAGTTAACTATTTGCATCAGATTGGACTTAATGACAGGGAGAACTTTCTTTAATAAAGGTGTGGGTAAGATATCGAGGCAGCAAGAGGAGGAGATAAGATGTTTAATAATTTCATCAAGATGTGATTGATTTAGTTTTTTGAAATGAGACAATTTATCTGCATTTTTTTATTTTTACATCGGAATAAAAATGGTGGTGGGTTGGGTGCTGCTTTACAGATTGATCTTCTGATTTCTAGAATCTTTTCAGTGAAGAAGTTGGCAAATTAACTACAGAACCTAGTGGAGTGTAGCTCAGGAGCTGCTGTCATTGGAGGATTTGTTAGCCTTTCAACTGTTGCGAATACAGGCCGAGTGTTATTAATATCCCTGTTAATGATTTCAGGGAAGAATGGTTCTCTTGCAGTTTTTGGAGTTAAGTTATATTTGTTCAGCTTGTTTTTGTAGATCTCATACTGAACCTGGAGTTGAGTTTTCCTCCATTTTCTTTCGGCCTGACGGCAATCCCTTTTTTCCCTACATATCAGAGGATTGTTGGTCCATGGAGACTTGTTTCTACCTGAGACTACTTTAACTTTAGTTGGAGCAATGGTATCGATGATGTCTGAGACTTTAGAGAAAGGTTATCTGCCAGCTTGTTAACAGAGTGTTTGTTGGGGGTGGTGGGTGGGTGAGTTAGAGCAGTAAATCTGTTTAAAGATTTCAGCTGAGCTGTCAACAAGGGGGCGTTTTTTTTTAAACTATGGTCTTATTTTGATTAGATAGTTTAGCCGGGATCATTCTTTCAAAGAAGATGCTGAAGTGGTCAGATAATGCAACATCCACTACGGAGATGTTAGAGATTTTCAGTCCTTTGCTAATGATTAGGTCTAAAGTGTGACCTTGTTTGTGTGTTGGCTGATTGACATGTTGGGTTAGACCAAAGTTATGGAGAGTATCACTTAGTGTTTTAGTCTGTCATCCTGGGGGTTATCAGTATGAATGTTCAGATCTCCCACAATAATTAGTTGGTCATATTCAATACATATTACAGAAAGAAGGTCATTGAGGTCATTAATCAAGTTTGAGCTAGCTTTGGGGGGGCTGTACATATTTATGGCTCAGACCTTGTTCGGCTCTTTTTAAAGTTCAGTGTTTGTTTTTTTATTGTGCCCAGTCCCCCCCCCCCTCTTTCTTTCCTGCTTTCAGTTAGAAAGCTATAATTAGGAGGAGTGGCTTCCGAAATTGAGGAGCTTTCATTATTTGCATCTAACCAAGTTTCAGATAAAAACAGAGCCTGTAAATTATGACTAGTAATAAAGTCATTGATTAGAAAAGATTTATTTGATAGTGACCGAATATTGAGTAATGCCAATTTAAAAGATGCGTTGGTAGTTTTTACATTTTCTGACAGATGATATTTATGACATTTGACTTAATGTGGGGGGACTTGGATTTGTAAGTTCTTCTGCTTATAATCACAGGAATGCTATTTTCTCGGTAACCAGACTTGTGCTGGTTGAAGAGTTTTCTTGGTTATAAATCTGGCAGCCGAGAACATCAAACGTCCAAGATAACAGAATCATCATGTCCAGAAGACCTGAGTGAGAATTTTGGAGTTAGCTGAGTTCCTTTAATAATTTGTTCCTGTAATTTTTTGCAGAATTCTATTGGTGAGCCGAGTTTTGCTGAGTCATCATTGTCGTTGTCAGAGGTCTGTGAGAGGCTGGATGCCCCGTCTAATGGTCTATTATTATCAACATGCTGAGCTGAGGCACTGACCTTCGGCAAACTGTGTTTTGAGACTCTCTCAGGCTGTTTGAAGTTGGAGGGGCCGTCTGGCAGCTTATCTGTTGGCTGAGTTGAGGCGCTGACCTTGGGTAAGCTTTGTTCAGACAGTCTTGGAGGAGTGTTGTTCAAATGTGCAAAGATATTAGCAGCCAGTAGTTTAAATCCAGTCCTGTTGAGATAGCGCTGATTTTCTTTTGCATAGAGACGCTGATCAAAAGACTTTGAAGTTGCTCACATGTCCAATAGAAGTTTCCAGGCATTTTGTTTTCATCCATTTGTGAAAAGACCTAATTCTAGAAAACCGTTCATCCTTACCTTCTGGAACTTGGCCAGACAACCGGGTGTTTGAGATGTTGAGCTGATTAAGGGCCAAGAGCATTTGTGATACATCAGCTCTTAAGACTTCACTCTGGCGTAGGCTGATGCCATAAGAGCCAGCATGTATGTACTAGAGCAGACTGTAATGCTGCCGTTTTGACTGCCAGCAAAACTGCAGCCACTTACCGCAGAGACAGTTTCCTCAGACTGAGCTGGCCGAGGAAGATGAGATAGGTCTGCCTTATTCCCCTCCAATGGTTCCGGAGCCGGAAGCACCGAAACTGGATGTAGAGAGAGGTGGGGCGTGGGGACTGGGGCAGGGTTTTGTGATCGTTGGGGCACGCGGACAGGGAGCTTTGTCAGGCTGGCTAGGTAGCAGGTGCGGACCCCAGATAGGCTGACGATCGTAGGTCAATTCTACAGCCAGTTTGCTGAAATGAGGAGCTTGGGAGGCCTGAAAGCTGCAGCAGCATGAATCTTTTCAGCCCCTCTAGCAGGCAAAAGAGGCATTAGTTCATCAAACGGCAAAGAGGTAAAAGGCGGAAACAAGAGCTTGGGCATCCCTGAGAATGGAGAGCAGGATTGGCGGCCTGATAGCCATGAAGAGGCCTGGGAAATGCGGCCTAAAAGATGTAAGAGGAGCAGACACTGCAGCTTGAAAGCTTTGGTACTGGTAGGCCTCTGGGTAATAAGTTCCCCCTGGAGAGTTGTAGGAGCAACTTGAGTGCAACACCCATCCTGGCGATGGGCAGCCCTTTGTGGATCAGGGAAGACATCAACCGGATCTCCTGGTGAGATTTAGGAGCGACCCTAGGGTGACGATTGTGGCGACGGGATGCTACAACTGGAGTACTGTGGAGGGAGGGAAGGACCGCCTGATGTCTCTGTGGTCCTACCTACACCAGGAGGGCAGATAGCCAGTCGAGTACCCACATTGTAGCCTGCATAGTTCAAGATCAATCTCAGCTCATCGATTCCTCTGACCTCTGCTGTGTTCACTTTGCAGGTTTGATACTTTCTTGACTCTCAATGAGGATCCATGTGCAAAAATGCATTTAGAGTTGTGAAAACTATTGTTTTATGATAATAAAGTCCAACACTCAGGGGTTACAGAGACTGAATCTGAACACTATGACGTAAGACGTTTGACGATAAACCAGCCAAGACATGAGGACAGAGTGGGACATATATAATCAGGGAAGGGTAATCAGGGAGACAATCAGGGAATCAAGGAATGGCTGAGGACAATTAAGGTCACATGGATGGACAAAGACAGGGACAGATGTCACACCATGACATCCAGCCTTTCCATAAGCAGGCACATACCATTTAAATTTTTTGTGTCACATAGAAGAAACAGCCTTTGTCTGACACAATAATTTTCCTGTGTTCTATGTGCAGGGAATGTGGGGTGGAGAAAATTTTCATGTTCAGCATGCACATGCATCTCAGCGTGACAGATTGTATTTCAAAAAGAACAAGTAACACTGTACATAGTTTCTCAGTGAATAAGACACTTAATAATCGGTAATTAATAATTTTTCTAGGGCGACCATGATAATCACGTTGTTTTTAATAGATATTTTCTCCTTTCCAAAAATAATTTCAAAACTATGTTTTTAGTAAGTTTGTCTGATAACAAAATGTTGTTGAAAGAAAAAAATTTCACCAGATTCAACCTTTGCAGTCCAGCTCCGATTGTTTTAAACTCCTACACTCCTAAATCCTCCTACACCCATGAAAATTTTGCAGTTTTCAGTCTGTGTGCAGAGCTGTCACACGTGTTATAATGAGAGCTGCAGAACTGGTTAACACAACGTATTTGTGGTTGTAAATGTTGCAGGGAAGGCCTTCCAGAGCCAAAGAGGTGTGATCTCTTGGGAGAGTTCTAGCTTTCTTGCGGGGGAAGGCACTGACACTAAAAATGAAGAGGTGTCAACTCGAAAGCTTCGACTCCACCTCCCACACAGTCTCTCACCCTCTGCCTGGGAGGTTAATGAATAAGCTGCAGTTTAAACACTCTATGACACACTGCACAGGTGGATTTTTTTCCCCTGCCTCCCTGAGAGAGTAAAATGGCATGTTTACTGAATGTAAAGTCAGCTGAGTTATCACACACAGCCCTCAGCGCAGATGTTTTATCAGCAAGGCTTTTGGCTTACAATAAACAGAATGTCCATTTTCCAGGAGAAAGCTGTATGTTATGCTAATACATGACATGAAACATATGGTGCAGCAGGCTCTGCAGTGCCTCTTACTTCACTCTGCCAGCTCTCTTGTGACACTTTTGACTTTAAATCACCAACCAGGCTGCCTCCCCATTCCCCTTTTTATTATCTCACCATAAAATTTTGGGTTGTGAAAAATTGATAGGGCTGCAGCGAAAAGGCTTTTACGATGCTGTAAGTTACTACAGGCGAAAGCCTTAAAAACAATAGACCATTAGCATACGCCAGTCCATCTATCATCAGACAGAGTCAGCCTATGGCAGCCATTCATCACATCCATGCCACGGAGCAAGCAGGCCGCAGGGCCCTTTGCACAGCCTCTGAAGACAACACAAACACATTGCCCAAATATAAAGACTAATAGAAACCAATTCAACTGTGACCGTAAAGATGAATCTCAGGAGAAACAGTGACATGCTAGTCTGAATGAAAGTAGTGATTAAGCATCTGCCAAAAGTTTTTCCACTCCTTAAACTATTTTGTCGTGTTACAACTTTACACTTTAAAGGATTTCATTACATTTTTTTATGAAACGCAAAGCGAAGTGAAAAGAGAATATGTTGGATGGCATTAAATTTCCGTAATAACACGAGGAACCTATGCATTATTTCTAAATAAGACATGACATTCAAATCCCATACTAAAAAGATTTCTACGATTTCCTTGTTTTACGGAATATTGCTAAAATTAGAAAAACCCTGTCCAGGAGTGATGCTGAAAAACTAGTCCATGCATTTGGACTACTGTAATTCTGTACAATCAGGATGTCCAATAAATGTAATGAAAACGTTTAGTTGATCCAAAATGCTGCAGAAAGAGTTCTGACGAGAGATAGCAAGAGAAAGATAAAAAGAGAGATACAATTTCTCATGTTTTAGCTTCTCTTCATTGGTTCCCTGTTAAATCCAGACTATAATTTAAAATCCTCCTTCTTACGTATATAAAGTCCTTAACATAGGCATTTTAGCCTATTTTTGTGGTGTGCTGAAGCACCCTCAAACTGAGTGAAAGCACCCCCTACAGTTGGATTTTTTTTATTACTGTATATGTGTTTGTTGTTTTTAACAAACTAGAAAAGTGCAATACGGCAATACATTACATGCTTAAAATGTAATACAAAAAAAAATGCAGCAAATAATTGTAACCAGCTGAAGGCAAGAAACTTAGCTGTTTTTGCCAAACTAACTGCATGTTGAGTTGTGCTGTTGTATGCAGATGTCAGCTAAATGACCGGTTAATAGGCTACATGTCAATTTGCCGTTAAGCTAGTTACTGTCACCTGTTACCCTCTACTGGAGCAAAGAGAAAAGTTTTATTTTTTCGATAAGTCTTTTTTTTAACAAAAAATATATTTCTTTAATTAACCAGATGAATTTTACATCAAAGAAAAACAATTTACATAGTTTAGAGATGAGTATTTCTCAGCATTTGAATCCCTAATGAAGTAAACGTGAATTTAACTAAACAAACAGGACATGTTTGAAATCCTGTTTCTTTTAGAGGCACCCAGAAAATTGATGTATGTCTGTCACCTTGGGCTGATCTTGGTTACTTTAGATCATTCTACAGAACATCTCGTTAATACACTGCATTGGTATTTATTTATTTATTTATTTATTATTAGGAAATCAACCATTCAGAAAACCCCGTCTTGTAAAGATTTTTTAAACTTATCAAATTCCAGAAGAATAAAGCTTTTTCATTATTTGTTTAGTTAATTCAGGGGGAAAACTGCTTTTTGCATTCCTTCAAGCATTTTGATTGGTTTAGGCATCAGAAATCCATCAAACTGCAAAAAAAAGGTGAAATAAACAAATCTCTCAATATTTCAAAATGTTTTCTAATGCTTTCATACATTTTAGGTATTTCATATATTAACTAATAATGGTATCATAACACCAAATTAAAGCCGCTAAAGACATTTATCTGTTCATCCCTGTGTGAAAGAAGGAAATAATGATAATGAATGAACACACTATTGATCCCTTAATACGGAAATTAACATTTTAAGGCAGTATTCACATAAAACCATAAGAATGCAGGGCAAGTGAAAACACATACATTAAGCTATAGAGTATAATTATAAAATAAAATAGAGATAAAGCTGTAAACAAACTTACTCAAAGTTGCTGACTGATCTGGGTGCAATCAGGATTATGAAGTAATCTAAACCGTATTGAAGTACTTGACAGAGGTCTTAGCTCTCCTAGTTGTCCTTTTCTTGTTTTTTTAAACATAATTTCTGTTTGTAGTTAATGATATTTTTATCAGCAGTGACCATCCAAACCTTATGATAGATGCATGTGTTAATATCAAAACCAAGGTGCTACTGACTACCTAAGTGACTGGATGTCCACTAACATTATATCTCTTGTTGTGTTTGCACATGTGTTAAAATGTACAAAACAGTGAAATTTATCTAGCCAGGGAGCTCTCTGGGTGCTCAGCATCCCTACACCCCTGATCCTAGAATCGCCGCTGGTCCTTAATAATCAAGCTCCATTATATATCAGAGATCTCCTTACAGAACACCTCACTCTCAGGCTGCACGTTTACTGGTTGTTATAAAGATAAGTAAAAGAAGAATGGGAGGCAGATCTTTTAGTTATCAGGCTCCTCTCCTGTGGAACCAGCCCCCAGTTTTAGTCTGTGAGGCAGATACTCTGTCTGTTTTTAAGACTAGGCTTAAAACCTAACTTTTTTGATTAAGCTCATAGTTAGAATGGCTTAGGTTATTTTGAGCTTTCTTTGTAGTTATGTAACTTAGACTTTTGGCGGTCAGTTAAGAACTACTACTTCCTAACTTCTACTTTCACTCAATACGGTATCATGCACATCTAAATCGACAATTTTTGCATAATTGAGCAAATATCTTAACCATGATGGGAGCCTTTATCCGAGTTTACATGTCACTCAGAAAATCTAATTATTGAATGAAATGCGTTCAACTCCGCAACGTGAAGTGGTTAAATGTGCCCCTTCACACTGGCATTCTTTTAATTGGCCCAGACTAGAGCATCACACAGATAGTAAATGAATGCTTGTGGCAGTGAAGCCAGATATTCGCAATGAGTGAATAAATGGATGACAACAAAGCCTGAGCCCCGTACATTTCCTAAGTATTCTTCTGATTGATCGTGTTGCATTAATTGTTGCCACTGTGTTGTCCTACAGGTGTTGTTGTTCTTTTTTGCTATCAACGTTTCACTTTCTTTAACACAGAAAGTAGTCTTACATCAGTTCTTTTTGTGTCTCTGCTTTGTCTTCTCAGAACCACAGTGGGTCGTGGCAGTTGGACGTCGTACTGATCCAGGTTCTGGTCCTGCTAGAGCTTTCTTCTTTTTAGAGAGACATGTTTCCTCCTTACTGTCCCTTTATGCTTGCTCAGCATGAGGGATTGCTGTAAAGTAATTTATAACACAGGTGACTATGTACTGTTGCTATGTTTGTCCAGGAAAAGTGAATTGTTGCACGAAAAATGATTCGTTGCAATCTGCTTAGTTTCCTTCAGAAAACTTTTAAACTTATTCAAAAAAGATCTTAGATGAACTGAACTGAACTGTATTCTGACTGCTTTTACAGTAACTAGTATTGAGATCAAGAAAATTCTGGAGGTAGATGCATCCTAATGCAGACAGGGTATTCTGAATCTAATTTATAAATATCAAAATTCCATTTTTGTAATTTCAAATTCAATTTCTCACTTCAAACCAATTTTTTAGGAAAATAAAAGGTTGAAGTTGGAAAGATCTCAAACTGTCTACAAATGGCTATAAAACTTTACTTAGTCTGATCCGGCACAGGGTAGGAGTGAGAAAGAGCAACTTCCATTTAACAGAAAGACATCTACCCCCAACAGGGCAAGGGTCAGAATCGTTGGCAATTGGTCTTGACCAACAGAGGGGATAGGAGCACAGGAAACAGATAATGATTGTTAGACTCTGTTAAAGCCATGGGTAGTTTCAGTGAGAAAAGGAGAGATAACAATAATGGCATCCATAATTGGAAATTATTTTTATGAATTAATGGTTTCAGAAGGTTCTATAGGATATCGTAAGGCTAATTTTAGTTGCATTATTAAATCTCATTGATGTAATAATGCAGAGTGTCTGTAGCTGCGTTTCCTTTACAAATATGCGAAAAATGTTGTCGATATTGTCTAAATGTCGAAAAAACACTATTTTTTCAAAAAGCGTTTTTTTTCCCATTAATTAAAAAACTCAGTTTACATCACAAGTTTTCACATGATGAAAATGTTGACGGATTTACAGTAGATACGGTTATCTTGCAGTGTCGGTGGTGCAGTGGTTAGCACTGTTGCCTTGCAGAAAGAAGGTTGTGGGTTCGTATCCCTGTCTGTCTCTATGTGTGATGGACTGGCGACCTGTCCTGCCTCTCTTGCCTGTTGACAGCTGGAGATAGGCACCAGCCCCCCGCGACCCCTGGAGGGCTAAGCAGTTCAGAAAATGGATGGATATTTATATTTCAGGCACGGCACTAGCGCTCATTATCAGCCATCAGAGAAGCAGACGTAGACGGAGCGACAAGCCCCTTTAACAGAGACGTGTTTCTTTGCTGTTTTGAATCTGATATATAAGTTATGGCTTTATCAAGAGCCAAATGCAAGAAAAAAACCTCTTTGTGAATCCAAACATGCCGCGCCATCTTTCTCCTCCTACTAATACTTCCGACGTCATCAACGTCAATACCTTTTTCGCTCGTAGTATCATTCAGTTGTTGATCATGTGACTCGTTTGATGCGAAAGACTGTTTTGTGAAATGTATGAATTTTAATACACCTTGTCGGCTGGTCCCTGGTTGGGGCCCCGCTGGGGGGCGGGGTGCCCCTGGTCCCCGTGGCCTCCGGTTCCTGATCCGGGCCCGCCCTGGCGTAGCCGGTTACCGGCGGAGCCCGTGGGCTCGTCACTGCGATCTCTCGGGCCCCAGCATTGCGGCTGGTGGGTGTTCCCCTGGGGCTTCCATCTGTTCCCCTCTTGGCGGGTGATCGACCTTGCGCTGATCCGCCTGTGGCCTCTGTACTCTATGGGACCCTGGATGCATACATCTCTTGCCTCCTCCATGTCTGTGCCGATTCCTGTAGGACGGATTGACGGTTCCTTACACCAGCTATCAATCACTTGCGTGGGGAAACCTTATTCCGACCTGCATGCTCGCACACACATAGGTGTGGGGACATAGGTGAGGACGGACATATCTTAAGCTGAGGTTATCATCATTAGTTAGTTATTCACAGGAGCTTACCAGAAACATTTGTATTATGTTCATTAATCCGTGCTTGTGTGTAGTGAATGTGTAATTCTTAGTTTATTCTACTAGATCCGAACTATTGGTTTGGTTCTGTACAGTTTGTCGTTTTTGTTTTGTATTACTGTTTCTCTGCCGTCCGGCAGAGGTGGAGGACTGGGATGTTTTCTTGTGTTCTTTGTTTGCCTCCCTGTCTTGTGTCATCGGTTCGCACCTCTGCTGGTCCGGTTTCTTTTCTTCACCTTCTTCCTTTCTTCCTTCTTGTCTCAGTTTAATGTCCATGACGTCAGGAAATTGAACCCACAGTAATCACTAATAAAGATTTTTCATACATATACATCAAGTGGCGTAGTACAGCGAAGCTGTAATACTCTGCTTGGGAAAGTAAAACTGTTGGGCTTGTACTTGGTACTCAGACACCAATTCTGAGTAGCATACTGCTGGACAGGACACGTTAAAAAAAATAAAATAAATAATAATAATAATACACTTGAAAAACTACCTTATCCAAGTGCAAAAACTTTTTATTGAAAAAAGCTATTTTTTTTTCAAAATTGCAGTGTTTCCATGAGGCAAATTTATTTTCGCAACTTCAATTTGCGGAATTTCATGGGTAATGGCAATGCAGCAAGTGTCAGACCTCAGTAGGGGTTAGGACTACGAACCAACAGCTGATTAAGCTCCCATAGTTAATCAAAGTAGAGGCTGAAAATGTACCTTAATGGACTCGTTCCTTTTTGCATACAAACAAGTGATATATTTGCTAAGTAGGACCGCATGTCTGATAAGATTAGTTACGGAGCTGTCATGCCACTATGCAGCAACTTCAAAACCGCTCTCGGACCAGGTTCACCTCTTCCTACGTCACTTTTTTCCATCTAGCAGGTCTCTATAAAGGCCAATTAGAAATTAGCCCACATTTAAAACCAATTAGAGACACTTTGTGTTTGGTAAATCTGATTATTAGAAGCCGTGTACACCTTCAGTGTATTCAGCTCCTGTTGCTGCACAGCAGAGTTCTGTGCCAACGGTATCAGTGTGCTGTGCGAGCCAGGCACAGCTCCACTAACCCCACTGCGCTCCTCCTTCTAATCTGCCTATAATGACATTTACGGAAGGCAATGAACAGTTTGGTACCTTGCTTTTTCAAGACTCCACCACCCACCGCACACACCGCAGATGTTTTTATGACTCCTTGGTGTAATATTCCCTTCATTTGCATAATGATGTCTCCTGTTTACTATAAACATGTGCATCCATCTCACTAAGGCCCATTGAACAAGCAGTGGATTTGTACGTAAATTGGAATGCAAATGGAATGTAATACTGTTACATTACCAGTGATGGGCCAAATAAACTACCTGACCTCCTTTTCCTTTTTTCCTCAGGACACAGAGCTAATATGCACAACAGTTATGCACCTACGCTCTGTCCCAGATAACAGTTATACCATCAATCAAGCTGCTCAAATAAACTTTTCCAGATAAGAAACTCTAGTTTACATTCAGAATGTTCTAATAAGCAGTTTAGAATATATCACTATTCTTAAAATGAGTTGTTGGAGTGTTGCAAAGCTTTGGCTGACTCACTTCAGTTTTACATTCCATGAATCTTCCTCTGTGGAGCTCTTTCATTGTTTGATCAATAGATACATTTATCATGTGAATGAATAATCTATCTGCTTGTCAAAGCTCTATCTCGAAGGACCTCTGAAGCCCCCCTGACTATCCAAGGGCATTCCTTTTTTGTGCCATCATAATCTATTCCCTGAGTTGCAGCAGCATGTCATATTCTCACACTAATTAAGATGCAAACAACCTTTTTAAGCACGACTGCCAGTTTTTCACGAGAGCGCATCAAATGCCTGCACCAAATAAAGCGTGTCTTTGATTATTCTGAGAAAACTGCCTGTCCTCATGAAATATTAATGTCGGTGTCCTTTCTGTGTCCCTTTTTTTTTTTCGGGTTTGAATATCAACTTTTTGGTAGCGGGGCCATGGAGGTATGCACCACAGGGCCCACGCTCGCCTCCTGTAGCATTTAAATTAGATTACTGCCGAGATAAATCCAACCGAGTCTAACTAAATGCGCTGTGACAAATGCTGACTCAGGCGGCCCAAAGCAAATCAAGACAAAAATCCCCATTCCAGTTGAAACCCCACACTCCATTTTTATTTAGATTTTTGTTTTCCTTCCCAGGTGAGCCTCTTATGAAGCTTGCTTCTCATGGGGATGGGAGTGCACCAACTTGATCACACTGAGATTGAGGAACTGCATTGGTCATTTAACATCCTGACTATCTAGGAATGCCTGGGGTATTTCTTTGCCTCTCCAAAGAGAATAGTACCTTATCGTTCCCTGGTAGAAATATGTTAAGAGTTTGGATATTGCGCTTAGGTAAACATTGCTCACAAACCAATGGTATGTGATCAAAATCAGAGGTGCTCTCTGTTGGGATGTTTTGCTACCAATAGTGAAAACTATCAACCGTGATTTACAGCAGGGAAAAGGATTCAATTTCAAGCATGGGCCATCTATTTAGATTTATCTCACAAGCTACAGGATTATATAAAGCAGCAGGTAAGGGCAAAGAGTTGGAGTAAATAAAATGGATTGAAACAACTTGCCTCGAAGCTAGGATTTACAGATATACAGTATTTAATAAGTTAGAATAAACATTTTGATTAAGCTTGTGAAGCTAAAAGTACATATTAAAAAGAACCTTTAAGTAGGTATTTAACATAGATTTGATTAAGCCTAAATTTAAGTATTAAAAACAATAAAAAATATATATTTAAAGTAATGATCTAAAGCCGTGTTTCCCAACCTTTTTCGACTTGTGTACCCCTAGAGCCATTTTCGAAAACCACAAGTACCCCATAGTCAAACTTATTGATGATTCTCCAGAATTAGAAATATACAACTGATTATGAAATGAAAATAATTTTGTTAAATCTCCCTAACTTGCACATTTATGTCTCAAGCACTTTATTATTTTCACTTCAAAATATTCACTTCAAATTAAACATAGCAACATATATATACTGTTTCCATGAATGTGAATAAGAAATCTGAAAATAAATATTAAACACACTTTACAAAGTAAATAAACCTCCTTTTGTTGGAACTCTTTTGAATAAATGCCCTTTAAACAGACATTTAAACAAAACACTGAAAAAAAATAACCATATTAGTTTTACAATGTTTCATCATTCAGCTTATCTTTAATAAGACACCTGAGCTTGGTTTCCTTTGATGAGCTCTGATAGATCTGGGGGCACAGAGTTCTCCAGGCTGTTCTCCACATCCAGTCTCCTCCTCTGCTGAATTTCTTATTCATTTAGGAATTTATTAGGCATAACACTAACCTGCTGGGTTTTCTTTTACCAGGCCAAATCAAATGTTGAATGCCTGACACCAATCATTTAATTTGCTCACATACCACTAGGGGTACATGTACCCCTGGTTGGAAATCACTGAACTAGAGGATAAGCAAAAAAATTTGTAATGGAAGTTTTTTAATTAAAGGTAAAGTTTTTTTATTTTCAAGCTGGACCTTATTTTTAGCAAATATCATGTAATTGTTTTCACCCAGACAAGTTTGAAGCTACTTGGAGCTGTTCAGGAGGACTTTATATCAAGTCGCGATCAGCGTATATCCATATAATGGGAGGACTATGAGGACAGATCAGAACAACTCGGAAGAGCTTATTGGTTCTGTTCTGGGGTAATTTAGAGGCAATAAAATAACTACACTATTGTGCGATTATAATGACGTCACTGCCATGCTCCATCTTGGTTGTAGTCTGAGCAGAACTTTCACTCTGTGCTTTACGGCGTATAGTTAGACAGAACTGGCTACTACAAACATCAACATGGGTCAGGTTTGCATGTCCTCGAATTGCACTAAACGAATGACCTATTGGAAAAGTTCAGCTTCCACAGACTCCCTTTCTGCAACCTACGTAGACTACAGCTGGAATCACGGCGGGTGCAACGTCATTGAAATCCCAGGTTAGTGTATGTTGGAATCGGTTGCATTGAATGCATGTAAAAAGCCCAGAAGCTAATACCTTGGCACCTCAGAGACGTTCTGAACTCACAGGGGAATATCCTAACTATTCATAACAAAGCATGGTTAAATGAAGACGATTTGGGGCACATAATGCCTTATTACAGGCGCCAATCTCCCGCCCTGATTGACTCCCATTATATGGATGTGCATTGATTGCGACTTGATATAAAGTCCTCCTGAAAGGCTTAAAGTAGCTCCAAACTTGTCTAGGGGAGTAAATGAACATAATATTTACTAAAAATAAGGTCCAGGTTGAAAAGAAACCTTTCCCTTTAACAGAAATTAAGGTTTAAAAAAACTGTCTGTGTGGAATTAATTACCTCCACCAAGTAGGTTATGTCCAACTAGTGCTGTTTTCAAACGCTCAATTCCCTGAGAATTATCTATTTAAAGCAACATGACGAGCACATCAGTCTCTCTTTCATCGCTTGGAACTAGCGAAGAGGTAAAAATGTGTTTATGGCGAAACTTTTTTGCATTTCTAGTGGAAATCAATGTTTTAATAGCGGGCGTGTACATAATTTTCCTCAGATAAAACGTTGATAAAATCAGCGGCGGGCTTCCAAGTCAAGTTGGAAAGTGATCAACGGGTCTTGTCCACAGCAAAAACCCTTTTAATGGCTGGAGCCCGCTCTAGAAGGCACTGAGTTGGACAGTCCTTTGATAAAAAATATTTTAAAAAGAAGTTGCGTTTGTTACCTATTTCTAATGATATATTAACACTGTTACTTGACAGCAATGCTTCAATTTATTAATTACTTAACTGATCATTGAATACTGCAGCAGTTCAAGTTCCTCTCCTGCCTTGCGGAACTTCCCGCCCTATATGACAGCTGTGTGCAAATGCTCCGTTGATGGAGCTACACAAACCAAATGCTCAATCAGTGTTTGCCTATTTTTGAAATGGCATTGTTAACTGCCACATTCAGGTCATGTCCTAAGCAATTTAGCCATGGCCAGTCAAGAGCCCTAATAGCATTCACAGTATTAGCTCAGTTGTGACTCCTAATATAAGGCATCAAGTTCAAAGCTGACCACATATCTGTTGTCAGCACAACGTTAGTTTTTTGTAGCTCATTACTAATATTCACACAGGCTTTATTGTAGAAATCAGGTATTGCTGTTTTTTGAAAAATATTTACGTCCAGGCAACACGTATTGTCTGTCAAAACTTTACACCAACTCTACAAATGACTCCATTTTGACACTGAAATGACATAATTTCCTTCGAGATTTATTTAGACTGCCAAAGTGCACTGTGTCCATCTGGCGCTGTCTTTTTCGTATTTAGAAAATTTAGTAAAATAACTTTTTTTGCTGCTGACAAGCTTTTCCTGTAGTTATTGATGGAGCTGAAGCATTTGGTGATAATGTAGCACACTCAGCAGGATGTAAATGCCCATACAAGTTCGTTGTGTTAGTCCTTTAATGGCATGAGACATCTGCACAAGCAGCAAACCACTTTGGTTACATCCTGTGGTTTACCTTTTTCATCCCCTTTAAAGCCAGAGTAATCCAAAAGAGAAGAATTAGTATTTTTTTTTCCGGGCAATTAGTTCCTCCTTTTGGGGATTTTTGTGCTTTAATTGAGCAAATCAGCCAGTGTGCATTTACTTTGCTCCGTCCACAAAAAAGTCAAACGTCACCTGCGCAAATAAAAAATATCAGTTAGGAAACTTTTACATATCTCCCAACCTTAGTACCTACTGCCAGGGCTGGATTATCATTGCAGGGGCCCCTGGGCACATTATGTTTAAGAGCCTCCACCCACCGCTTCCCACCAATAGCAACTTTTAGACATTTTACAACATTGTCAATAACTAATTCACCTACTTATGTAAATACATAATCATTTAACTCCAAGTCAGGATTGTTTCATAATATAATCACAAACGCACCTGATGATTTTCCTGTTCTGCCTCACTCCTTCCTTCTCTCTTTTACTGTCCTGTGTCTTTTTGCCTCTTTCTCTGTCTCTCTTTCTTCCTCTCAGTGCTCCTGTCTCTTCTTCTGTCTGTAATAACAAAAATGTTATCAATAATCTGTGGCGTCTCTTGGGGACGGTCGAGTCCTACTATCAAACCCCCACAGAAAGTGATGCGGCTCGTTTTGCCAAGTTCACAAGTTGGTTGTGAAGCATGAAATAAGTTTATAATTTGTATTAAAATATTGGAATGGCATACTGTATATCACATTTACGCTCTGTGGGATAGAAAGGTGTAGCCCTCTAATATACTAGTTAGCACCCAAAACAATACTAATACATTTTTTAAATTAATTTCATTGGTTTCATTTAGCACATTGATTTAAAAAAAAAACAAAAAAAACACCCTACAGATTAAACACATGTTATCTACCTGTGGACTTTAACATCATTCAAGGACTTTGAGAGATTATTATAGCCTTGAAGGGGATTTATTGAAAGATTATACAGTTATTGAAAAGTTTTCAGTGGTAGCAAATCTAAATTTTTTATACATTTCATGTATAAATGTGGCTCATTTAATTTTGAATCAATATTAAATTAATCACATACAATACCAAGTAGCTGCCCGATTTTGAAAAGGCTGAGATTCCTTTCAATAAAATCCTGTTGCGGGTGCTTTCTGTAAGTGATCCCCATAGGGCAGGGTTTTTAGAGAAAGAGGCATTACCTTGTATTGTTCGCTCTTCATATGTAGCTGTTTCATTTTCTCTGGTAAGGTTAGTTGCCGCTGTTAGCTCAGGCTGGACATCCCTGGTAGAATGCGATGCTTCAAAGCTAACGTTGCTGCTGGCTAGCTCAAATCCTCCTCCTCATTTCTAGCTTTTTTGAAAAAGCTTCTAATTGGCAGAATATTTTGTATAGCAGCTGCTTCTTTTTCCTCCCTTTACTTTTCCCCCGCTGGGCTTTCTGTTGATGTTACTGACGTCCATTTTTGGCTTGCAGATCCACTACGTATACAATATGTATGTAGGGTATGTATATATGTATTGTGTGTATGTAATATGTGTATATGGAAACCCCCCTGCTAAGCCCCCCACCATTACCATTAGCCAATCTACACAGTGCATTGCCACCTGCTGCCAATCATTACCTGTCAAGTCGCAAACTGACATATAAGGGAGACAATCACAAGAGTCCATTTTTTGTAAACCTTTATTTTATTTTGATTGGACAATTATAAAAATTAAGACTAAAGTCTTATTTGGGATTTTTTATGTTGCAGCAAAAAATTATTCTGCCGGCAGAGGGCCCCTGCCAAGGTTGCCCATTTGGTAGATCCGGGTCAGCCTACTATGCTCGTCTCTCCTCAGTGTGACTTAGCCTTACTCTGCCATACTTGGATTGGTTATGTAATGTGGTGCGTGGTAGTAAAAATCGTAGCTACACAACACATTTAACAAAAGAGCAATAGAGGACAAGGTAGAGATTTTCAACATTCTGCTTAGTCTGCGGCTTTTGTCAGACTTCAAAAACGAGACTACCAGAAAAGGCTAGGGCCTCAGGGAGAAACATTCTGGAGATGTACAGGAGAGTGGGGGACATCATAAAGCAACATGAAGTGGATACAACTGGACTATTTGTAAAGGTAAGCTAATGCTAATGCTAGCCTGCTGTAGTGGGCTATAAATACACTAACGACAAGCATAAAAACTATGTAGATGAAGATGAATTAAGGTTTAGTAATATGTATGCTGTGTGTGTTTCTAATGACTGTCCTATAAACTCATGACAGCAGGTGTTGGCATTTAACCAGCCTCTATATATTAAGATTGAATTCTTTCGGCATACTGAAGGGAGGAAGGTGTTACGTTCTGAAAGGTTATGACTGTGACATCCAACTTATTATGTCTGTGGGTCTGATATGCTGCTCTGAATAACCCATGACAATCATGGAGAGTCATCATGAGAAGAACATCTTGCAAACATTACTATGGATGTTGACAGTGACAACAATAAATACATTGGTTTTTAAAATGTCTCCACCTTTGTTGTATCCAGATTAAGCACTACTGTATGACAAGGTATATGTCAAAACTGCAATACAAATCCTACAGTTAGCTATGTATCATATATATATTTTAGTCCTTATTAATCCTTACAAATTTGTCATATTTTACCCAGGAGTTCACAACCTGTGGCTGAATGCTGTATATTTTAAAAATAGAAGTAAAGTTAGGCTTTTCCATCATTTATACAATTCACTTTTATATTGCAGCTCAAGACACATTTAAATTCATAGCAGCCAGGGAAAAATATGTGATCTGACTTTAAAACATTGCTGGTCTCTGATCTATTAGATATAATTCTGGCAAATAAAATGAACTATTCTGTTGAGGCGAGCGGTGTAGTTTCCTTCTGCTCTCGGTGTGTTTTGAGAAATGTAGAGCTTAGACACTTTCGTTTTCGCACACTTCTTTATTCCTTGCTTACTTGAGTGTACACTTAGTTGCGACATCTGAACAGCTCACAAAATACATCTTCACGTCGTCTTTCGTCAGACTCCGAACACATACACAACATGGAGGAGCGGGACATCAACAGGTCATGAAAACTACCGTAATACCAAACGTAAAAACGCACCTCAACATTTATTCCCCCCAGGTTACCGTAGCACATGGAGTAAGGGCGCACTTTTATATGTAACTCAACACCCCCACTCGAACTTAGCTCGATGTGTTTCATTATCATTCACTTGTCGACCTCACACTAAACACCAAACAAGTCCTGAGAAAACCTTTTTAGCTTCAGTTTCGTTGCTGGTTTAGTCATCACATCAGCAACCATTTTTTCAGTTGGACAATAACTTAGCAGAACTCTACCATTTGTCTGAAGTCTGAAGGGTTCTGTTCAAAACAGTTTTCAGTCAAACACTCAATAAGTTCCAGTCTCTGCCTGACTGTTTCAAGCCGTACAATGACTAATGTAATTTACACACCAACTTTTGACCTGTTTTTGTTTTCTTTTCAAAACCTTCTGGCTGTTCCACAAATATCTCGCAGTCTATTGGAGCATGCAAGTAAACTTTTTTTAACATCCATTTGATGTAGATTTAAACCTTCCTGTGCTGCCTTTTACAATAACTTCTCTCACACTCGTCATTTCTGCGGTAGGTGAAAACATCTCTTTAAAATCTGTTCCCTCTTTCTGGCTATAGCCTTTAGCTACAAACCTTGTCTTATGTTTATCAGTCCCATTTGCATTGGTTTTAGGTGTATAGACCCATTTTCCCCCCACTGCTTTCCTGTCTGCAGGTAACTTAGTAAGGGTGAATGTCTCATTTTCTATCAGTGATTTCATCTCCTCTTCCATTGCCATTTTCCACTGCTCTGATTCTGCAGAGGCTAAAGCTTCTTGGTAGGTATTGGGCAGGTCACACACTGCTCTGTAACAGAAATCGACACACATCTGGAGATTGTCATTACATTCAGTGTCGTAGTCTTGGAGATAACCTGGTTTCCTCTTGGTTCGAGCTGGGTTCTCTTGTCGGGCTGTCTCCAAGGCTTCACTGCACTCTGTTTTCAGTTTCTTTAGGCAAAGTGTCAGAAACATCATAGTAAGCATTTACATTTTGATCAACTCCATCTTTCTTGCCTGTTGAGTCAACATCATTGCACTCTCCTCTGGGAACCATCTCATCATCATACTCCGAATATGACTCTGGGGTTTGTGTTTCTTTTTCATCTGTAGCCTTAATTACAAACTTTACCTGTCTGTGTTTCTGGACTTTATTTTGACCTGGGTAATAGACTAGGTGAGCCGGACTACATATGTCATACCCAATGAAAACTCCTTCATCACACCTCGGCTCAAACTTCCCTTTTTCTTGTTTATAAGGAAAACATGTGGTCTCAAACTTATGCATGTTTGCAATATTTGGCTGCCTTCCCCTTAACATCTCATAAGCTGTGATCTTTGTGCGTCTGCTGTAGCACCTGTTTCTAATGTAGGCTGCAGTTTGCATTGCATAGTTCCAAAGTTTATCTGGTAGTCCGTTTTCCATCAGTAAACATCTACTCATCTCTACAAGGGTACGCCAACCCCTTTCTGCCATACCATTTTGATGAGGTGAGTAGGGTGCAGACCTTTCATGTCTAATGCTATTTTTGGTCATAAGAGTCTGAAAATCCTGACTTGTGAACTCAGTACCATTATCAGAACGGATACACTTAACCTCAACGTATGGTGCTACATCTGCTATGAATTTTTCAGTTGCATGAACTGCATCACTTTTTGCCTTCAGAAAGTACACATAAAAATGGTGCCTGTGTAGTCATCAGTACATGACTGTGCGTATCTATATCCTTCTAAACTAGTCTGCATGGGACCAGCTAGATCTGTATGGACTAGTTGGAATGGCTATTTAGCTCTTTCATCTGGCTCCCTATTTGTTGTCTGGATGGTTTTACTTTGAGTACAAACTCCACATGCACTCACTGATTTGTAGACATCCCCTCTTATTTCCATACCTTTTATGACACCTTGTAACTTTCTTATATCCTCAAAATTATAATGACCTAGGATTTCATGCCAATCTTGGATGTCATGAATTGCTTTACATATGTCATTGTTATTTTCAACAGTGGGTAAGTAGTACAGTTTTCCGTTTTCAAGGATGTCAAACGCTGCCACTCTTAGTTATCATGCCGGTTTCCCCCCTTTTGAAGGTGATGGTTGCTCCCTCATTTGCTGCTCTTTCTACTGAGAAAATGTCATGTGGGTACGATGGCACGAAGAGAGCCTCTCGTAGATATGCCTTGTGCCACCGCCCCGTGCTGTCTTGTAGATGTATCAACGCTGTCCCTCTGCGCTGCGCTGTCCCGTTGCATTTGGTTCTATCTGCCAGCTCCATCGTATGCCTCTCTGGGTTGAACGAATCGTCGGAATCCGTGAATTTCTTGATTTAATTCACGATGTGAGATGTGGTGCCCGTGTCAACCATGATGCCCTTCATCTTCACTTTGTTGGGTGGAGTGCCTATGTTTACTTTGAAGAAGTTGTCCATGTCTTCACTTCTGTCACTTTCCGTTACTTTCCGGACGTCATCTCGTCTCCCCCTTTTTCTGCATATAGTTTCTTTATGTGTGTTACTTTTACAAAAGTTGCACCACACCCTTTGCTCACATCTTCGGGCTATATGTCCTCTTCTTCCACATTTATAGTAGGTCTTCTCATTTTCTTCTTCTTTTCTGGGATGGATGTGTGTTTTGCTTGTCACTTGGTGTTTGTTTTCATCACATTGTCCTTTGGCTCGGTCTTGTTCATTTTTTCAGCGTGTTCATATATTCTTAATCTCCTTTTGAAGTCTGTAAAGGTTACGTTGTCTTCGTTCCGAGTTATGTGAACGGTGAGTGGTTTAAATGAATCGGGGATTCCACCTAAAACCCTGGCGATGATCAGTCCGTCGCTCATATTTTCACCGGCATCACGAAGAGCTGTGATCGTGTTCTCCGCCCTTATAATGTAGTCCGTCACACATTCGTTTTCTCCCATCCTTAACTTCGTCAGCGTTGTGTGTTGGTTTATTGTTCCAGGTTTGCTCTTTCCTGAATAATGATCTCTCAGACTCTTTAAGGCTTCCCTTCCTTTGTCCGCGGCTTCATGTCTGACGAGCGACAAGCTTTTGTCGTCTATTAGTCTTATTAGCTCTGCATAGCAGTCAGCATTCTTGTTTTGATCGCTATCTCTCTGCTCTTTGGTTGTAGGTTCCTTGAGAATATTCTCTTTAAGCTAATAAACTTGCTAGTTTATGAGCCATTTTGCTAACTCGTGTTAGCTCTCTTTTCCGTGACAAACTGGCGCTTGTAGACTTATGGTTTGCTCTCACTTCTCTGAGTTCTTTCACCTTTCTTTATACGGTTGCTTGATACTTAGCAAGTCCGTTTTAAAAAAGAAATCAGTACGTTTGCTTGATACTTACAGTAGTAGCGGTTTAAAAGTTCTCCTGTTTCCAAGATGGGCCCTTGACTGACCCTTGGCTGGTCCTTCACAGGTCCTTGACAGGTCCGTGTTGGTAATGTTATCCCCCACTATGACGTCTCAGTGAGGCCACGCCCCCAAGGAGCCTGACTGAAATCCAACTGCAATGTCTGTTTTGTCCACGGAGAGGGGCAGTGATTTTAATGTTCTGCTCTCAGTAGTCTAAACCAGGGGTAAATAATCAAATTGTGTGCCCGCTGTGTGAGTGTGATAATGTGTTTAGACTTGAGTAAAGTTTAACATAAATTGTAGCCTATTTTAACAGTAATTTTAATACGCCGTAATTTTTACTTTTACTCAGTAATATTCATGAAGGAAAAACGCTACTTCTCCTACATTGGCACTGTGCTTGGCAATTCAAGCACTAACCTGTTTTCTATTATAGTAGGTGCTCCGGATTAGCCCTGCTTGACGACCCTGACTAAAATGGCATTGCAGTGACGGAAAATTCTCCACGTCCTGCAACAAACTTGTGCATCAGTTCTATTGCTCTTTCTGTGTCTCTGTTATGTATTCGCCAAGCCACAGACGGTCGCGGCAGATAACCGCTTGTGCTGAGCCTGGTTCTGCCGGAGGTTTCTTCCTGTTAAAAGGGAGTTTTTCCTTCCCACTGTCGCTGCATGCTTGCTCAGTATGAGGGATTGCTGACGCAATCTTCTGTGGTTCTGTAATTTCTACACTAAACATTGTATTGTAATAACTCTTTTTGTAAAGTGCCTTGAGATGACATCTGTTGTGAAATGGCGCTATATAAATAAACTGAATTGAATTGAATTGCTTGTTACTTTTAATTTGGGAAAATATATTAATGCACAAATCATAGTTTTGTTTTGTTGGGGCAACTTTATGGAGAGTCACATGACTATTCGGCACCAGTTCTACACGAGCACCGCTTTAGCTCCACTCACCACGGAACACACGGAATGACTGAAACACCAGCGCTTGGTTTTGAGGAAGAGACAGCAGTCTGGCCACACATTAAAGAGCCGCTGTCATCTTTTTCTGTCCTTGCGACGTGTTTTCATGGTTTCAAGTTTTCTCTCTCGGTTTTTCATATAAAAATGTCATCATGTCCTCCTGCTGACAGCCTCATGGCTGGAAACACTGATACAGCTGGCTGTGAAGCCACCTACAGCTCAGCTCAATTTAGGTTATTATTATTGTCATTATTCATATTTGTTTTGCGGCTGCCTTTTGACACAGCTGCTTTATGGGCCATTTTTTAGCCCATTGTTGCAGCCACTCTGCTCTGCTTTATTTATTTATTTAGACTTTTTATTTCTTTATGATGATGTTTTTATTTATTTGTGATGTGACCACCAGCAATGATGAGCAGCAAGTCCGAGCAGCTGGTGGCGCGGCCGTTTATACCAGGCGGCCACAGTGGCATCTGCCTACGCTGCCAAGTGGTCACTCTGTCACTGGATGAGCTTTTTATATCTATTCATATAATAGGCTATAATTTAAATATATTTTACTAATGTTATTTGTGATTTTTTCTTTACCCCTTAATATGTATTTAACTGAAACAGTTTGATTTGAATATAGTTTTTTTTATCAATTAAATGTTTTACAAGTTTCTGGCTAGAAGCACAATCAACTGGGTTACAGATAGATTTTCTTAGATCGGAGGAAAAACCAACAAAATGAAATGCCGAATCATTAGGTTACCCAGAAAAAAAAACTGTTTGTTCCCATATCAAACATCTACACTCATGTTTTCCTCCTAATTATTTAAACTTATTGTTATTATTTTTACCACTAGAAATCAATGACGGCGCTGGGATGCTTGGTCAAAGTCTTTAGAGGCGTCCAGGAAGCACATAAACATGGTGGAATTATATTTTCTATGGCCACGGACAGCCTCTTACAGAGCATAGACACGTCAGTGCAATGTTTACTTTTGAAGCCAAACTGAGAAAGTGTGGACAACCAAGAAAAGAAACTGTTCTCCATGACTGCTACATATTATATGTATCTTGGTCCCAATAATATTCTCTCCGGTCCAGCTCTCAAAGAAGATGTAATGTCCCTTCTTACACAACTGGAATACTTCTAGAAGTTTGTGTCTGAACATATCATTTAAGCCCTGACAACAAACGCAAATCGAAGTTCAACAACCATCTGCATTTCAGGCAGACTCTGTAGCCTATGCAATTTGTGTGACAATGGGTGACCAATTGTCCATTAATGCAAAACAAAAGGTTGAGCAATAATAATGCTAATTCCCTGGTCGAAGGTAGGTACTGAATTCCTGCAACTGCAAAAACCTTCCAAAGCGCTTAGGCCACTTCCACACTAAGCCGGATAATGCCTTAAATGTATAATTATTTAGTCTACACCCCCCTATCATCCACACTAACCCGGCGTCGTTTAAGGTCTGTGGCCGGATAACTATTAGCCGGGTAAGAGAGCCGTGTAAATCTTAATTCAACGGCTAAACGAGCTAGTGTGGACAACTTCCACGGATAATGAAAGGAAGTAGCGTCAATGAATGCTGCGTCAATAACAACACGACACTACTGACAAATACAACAGTGAAATGTAATAAATCGATCTCGTCGTCTGTCCACACCAAAAACTCTCTGTTCTTCTGGGCAGCTATTGTTCTCTTCGGTTAACGGGACAAGCAGATATGTACGGTGCTGTAGAGCTTCTTGTATATATTATATAGGCGCTGGCGTCACATAGATTATACGCGTGTTTCGTGCGTCTTTTCGCGCATGCCCAGTATTTGCACAGGTCGGTATGGGATTGCACAATCAGGGGATCTTACAGTAAAAACTAGTCACGCCCAGGAGATGGTGGGGGTCACTCCAGCTGCTGGAACCTTCCTCCTGGGCCCATAACCTGTTGAGGCGAGCGGTGTAGTTTCCTTCTGCTCTCGGCGTGTTTTGAGAAATGGGGAGCTTAGACACTTTCCTTTTCGCACACTTCTTTATTCCTTGCTTACTTGAGCGTACATTTAGCGGCAACATCTGAACAGCTCACAAAATACATCTCCACGTCTTCTTTCGTCAGACTCCAAACACATACACAACATGGAGGAGTGGGACATCAACAGGTCATGAAAACAACCGTAATACCAAACGTAAAAACGCACCTCAACATTTATTCCCCCCAGGTTACCGTAACACATGGAGTAAGGGCGCACTTTTATATGTAACTCAACATATTCAATTAAATTGCTTCAGTGATGACCGATTTGATGTTTCCCTATTGATTCCATCTACCAGTTTATGCTGATGAAATTACAAATTGCAATGCAAACACATAACTTACATATTTTTATTGGACAGGTGTGGGAAAGTTTTACAAGGGCGTTGTGTGGTGTAGTGGTTAGTGTGGACGCCCCATGTACAGAGGCCTTGGCCCTCAATGTCGCTGTCATGAGTTTGAGTCCTTTTTTCAGCGACTTTTGCTGTATGTCCTTCTGTTGGTCATGGAGCATCCAACATTATCGTAGAAACTGCGCATTGGAACATGACGCAGGTTTTCATGTTGCCATTGTTCTGCAGCAAAAACTACTCATCCAGTCGCTGTAATGAGCTGTCGTTTAAAGAGTCTGTCATGTTTCCCAACCAGTGACTCCTCTCTTTAGCCAATCAGTGACTGACAGCCTTCTTACATCGCGTTTTATGCTGCATTCCAGTTTACCTTTCCAAGTCAGAAAGTCAGAAATCTCACAGTTGTCTCTAATCATTTCACCGAGACACGCCCCCATTAGGTCGGAAATTTTGAGCTCCAAGTCGGATCTCTGGACAATAGACTGAGTAGAGCAAGCAGCTCGGAAACAAATATGGCTGTGCCTGTAGTTGAGATGTATTTTCTTTGTATTCCTACTATGTTGGTCATTTCAGTGTCGTTTTTAAATGCTCTTACTATTCTTAACTAAATTTCTGCTTTAATCCAGTCGCCAATTATTACATTACACACCTTGCTGTGGGTGCAATACAATGTACAGCTTTGCTAAAGATGCTATGTTGCTAACAACAATAACAATGACTAGCCTGCCTCTCCACAGCTGCTGCCCTCAAAGCGTCCATGTTCTTTCCGACTCGGAGTGTAGTGAGACAAACTGGAACGCTTTAAGTTGGGAATTATTACTCCAGCATGTCTTTATAACCCTTCACCTCCCTTCAGTCAGCGCCGGATCATTACAGGAATCTACTCCAGCTGTCAACAGTGTGTGGTCCTGCCGTCTTCACCCTCAGCCTTTGTTCATGCCTTCCCGATCACTACCATCTTCACTCTGCACCTGCAATAAACAGCATTTTACCTTGCTTCTGCGTCTGGGTCCATACCTTCCACAGCACAACCCTGACAAGTAGAGCTCTGCAACATTGTGTTCAAGTGAGGACCAGGCAAAATGTCCTTACTTTTTATGAAACGGTCCTCACTTCACTTGTGAAAATACTGAAAGGGCAGAAAATGATCCCCCGATTTTAGTTTAGAGAAAAAAAAAAGAAAAAAAATTGTTTCCATTTTACAATCATGCACCACTTTTTGTTAGTCTGTCACATAAAATCCCCTAACAATGCTTTAAAATTTGTAGTTAATGTGAAAAATGTAAAGTATATGATTCATTTTTCAAGCCTCTGTGGTTAAAAATGTGCATGATTAAAGAATTTCACAAAAACAATCACAAAGAGAATGCACTTACAAACATGTTGTCAGTACAACAAGTTCCAGCTAAATGCTCTAGGGGGCAGTAGGTGGACAGCATGAACAGACCGTGACTTCATGTCCCTGCACACAGTCTAGCTTCTCATCAGTCACAACACATTACCGTCCCTCACATTTAAGCTGTTGGCTGTGAGTGTTCCTGTTTGTTTCTATGTCACATGCCCACAAAAGGGACTGGTGTTATTATTCATGTATGACTAAAACCTCTTGAGTCTCCGTCCAAAACTTTCATCCAAATAGGACAATTTGTGGATTTGGTTAATTTAAACAGCCTTTTAAAGGACTGAGGACCAGGAAGAAGATAATAGAGAGAGGTTTGAAAACTGTAATTAGGAAGATTTTAACCTCTCACTAGAAGGGTGTTTTCTAATCTAAGCAAACAATTTGTCAGTGGACTGTAGATCTCTTTAATATCGTTTTAAAGGCTGATGATGTTTTGTGTTTTTTTTATTTTCAATGCAACATGAAAGCTAAAATGACGCTCTCCATGTAAGGCGCAGTGGCTGGAGTTAGAGTCAGGAAGGCACAAAGCATGATTCAGCCTGGTTTTCACACTGTGCTGTAAGAAATGGTCACTGGCTGAAATAATCTCATTCTTCACACACCAGTATCCACTGGTGGCAACCGGTTGAAATAATCATCCAAATTGTTCTGTTCCCTTTTTTTATTTCAGCTCAGTGGCTTTTTTCCATGTGCTTGTGTGCCGTGATCAGCTCATTCAATACGGAGCCTCTGCTGGGTTGGGTTACTAAGCTTATTAGAGGATTTTCTGCAACTTTGTGACCGATCAAACGGCCTTTGGAATCCTCTTTCTGCTCTGTTTATATTTCTGCCTTTTCCATTTTGCCTCCTGGATGTTTACCTCCCAAGTTATTAATTTCTTGTTTTAGGGAGGAGTATGAATAAAACACAACAGCAAACCAAAGCTCCATCTGTGTTTTGATATGTGTCTTAACTCTGGAGTTTCGAACGACGCTGCCTTCCGCCAACCCCGCCCACTGAGGTGTAACATGAGTACTCGCGGGAGCTCATCCTATCAGTCATCTCGTATCCACAGCCCTGCCATCCCATCATGAGACTCCTAGCTCTGCTCCATGCTTGGCTCCCCCAGCAATATAAAGTTGCCCATGTAGAAACGTCTACTGATAGAGGGGACTTGCTGGGTGACTTCTGATTTCTGATTTATTACCCTGTTGTGTATAAGCAATATGAGCTGCCGTATAAGCTCAGAAACACAGAGTCCTGTTTCCCCTCATCTCCTGGGTTGTATTCCACCTAACGGGATCTGCTTTTGTATTCTCCTAACCCTTCACCATCTCCAGATCAGCTCATCTGTAGTTGGAATTTGTTCTGGATTTTCTTTAAATCAACTTAGCATTAAAAAAAGCATTTGCAAGCTAAAATACGCTGCTCAAAATAATAAAGGGAACACTAAAATAATGCATCCTACATCTGAATAAATGAAATATTCCTATTAAAGTGATAGTCTGGACTTGGTAAGAAAAAAAAGAGAGGAACATGATTTGAAAAAAAAAAAAAAACGACCCAAGCTCCCTCCCCCTCCCTTTCTGATTGGTCTTGAAACTGCGCTCACTTTTCCGTGCACGCGCTAGGTCAATGGGCCAAGACGTGCGGAGGAGAGAGAGAAAACAACCAGAGTGTCAAAAATAGAGGTATCGGAGGTGAGGATGCTTTTTTGGTTTGAAATCGGTATCTTCTCCTCTTGAGTGTTGATCCATGGCTGCGCTCAGGACTAATGGCGAAGGCTTGATTCGGAGGCTCCCTGTAAACAGAAAACTGAGCATGCGCGCAGTTACGAGCACGAGCACACAGCGCTAGTGATGATTGACAGCCCTTGGCATCACTTGATTGGTTCAAGTGGACTGCACCGTGGCTTTTGAGCCATAGCTGAGATACGAGAAGTTGGCACTTACCAGTAATGTTATAATTCATAAAATTACTTATTTTATATCAACATTTAAGGCCAGGAGGTTTAATTTAATACAATTCTTAAAATTTGTAGTGGTGGATGGAGCAAGACATGATGTCCTAGAAGTGCTCAACTGGATCCAGGTAATTGGTACATGGACTGAACTTATATAGCGCTTTTCTTGTATTACTGACCACTCAAAGCGCTTTACATTGAAGCCACATTCACCCATTCACACTCACATTCATACACCAATAGCCAATAGAAAGATGTAGAAATTGGTCTGGGGAACAGGCGGGCCAGTCCATAGTATCAGTGCCTTAGTCTTGCAGGAACTTGCTGGAAGTTTGTATCTATCAATTTCTGTCCATTTGACAGATAAACTTTATTGCTCAATCACCTCCTGAATCCAGCCTTCCTCAGCGAGATCTTTTCAAGTGGGAATCTGCTCCAGGAAGGAAAGAACAAAAGACACCACAACCAGATCTGAATTGTATGAGAACGAACCGTAGCAAGTCGGGCTCACCCCAAGAGGGTAGCCCCGATTAAACAGAGCATGTCTCTTTTATTGAACATAGCAAAGCATCACATGATATGGTTACACAGTTCTGGTATCTTTCCACTCAACCCCCACATATCTAGACAGTGCACTCTGTACCCAGTTATCTTCCACTGATTTAGGGCTCATCATCTCACAATCCCCTCCACCCTGTTATCACTTCCTCCTCCACGTGCAGCTGGTCGTTCCTGTTTCTGCAGCGCAAACTTACATGACTATATATGGTTAGTTAATGTTTAGTTATCCAATGCTTTATTTTATTTACACACCTCAAACTGCTGACACACTTTAGCTGCACGAGGTCTAGAATTGTCTTGCATTAGGAGGAACTCAGGGCCAACCACACCACCATATGGACTTACAAAGGGTCTGATGATCTTATCTGGGCATAGCCGTCATTTTAACCGGGGACTCCGGGGAGATGTCCCAAGCAATATCTGTGATTGACGGGTTTGTCCCCACCAAAACCTTGTACGGAAATTCTTTACCAGCACTCATCTAATTCACTCCACTTTCTTATGCAGTCATGTTTCTTTCTGATCATATACTACATTCTTTGTAGTAGATATGTTTTTAAAGACTGGTAGTCAGCTACAGGGCAAAGTCCTGTAATGTCACTGGTGCCCGTTTAAAGATGGAAAAAATACAGTTATACAGTTCCTTTGCTAAAACGCAGGCCATCCTTTGCTGCTTTGTTGATTGGTGGATTTCTTTAGTAGCACAATTTAAATGCTTTCTTTACAGCGTACTAACTCGCATTGTTTTTTTGCCTCCTAAATGATTAGAATCAACTGTCAATCTCCTCCTGTCATGTCTCCCGCACTTGCCAAATTTATCATGTCTGGTTACAATCTCCACTAGAAGGAAAAACAACACAAAAAACGGCCCATAATTATGTTCCCCATCGGAAACGACATCTGCTTTGAGACCTTCAGTGGAGAAAGATGCATCGAGCGCCACAACAGCGCAGAGACCGTACTGCGTATTAATACTTTTATGTTTGAAATCTATGAAGGTTTGAGTATTGAAACTAGAGACAAATGTAAGTAAATGTTAATGTATGTCTGGGAAGAGTGTAAAAAAAGTGTGTGTTGAGGGGTTTTACAGCCTTAAAACATAATGATTGTAAAAAATAAAGATGACTACTTTTCGGATTTTGTCTGTTGCGGGTTATTTTAATAATGAATGATGGATCAATGTACATTAAATTTAATGGGTCTGGTTTCTTTACTGCGGGAGGGTTGCCAGAAAAAAATATTCATGTAATATCTTTGCTTGTTTAAGACTCCCAAATATAATATGTTTACATACCGGATTTGTGTACAGAGCATTTCAGAATACTACGTTGCGCTGAAGGCAAAAAATTCTCACTATCTCTGCATCAAGCTGCCAGAGACCCTTCTGCGACGCAGGAACGGAGAACCAGGGAGTGGACAACATTTTCATCAAAGTTGGGGGAAAAAAAATCAAAAAGGAAAATAACGATCCATTATTGAAAATAAATTATAGTGAAGTGAATTTTTATTCTTTCATTATTTGAATACTGCAGCTGAAATTTATATTGTGCAGAAATTACTGTGCCGAAGGCAAACATTGTCCATAGTCCCTACCTAGATTTTTAATTCCTGAATCGCTGGAAGCGATAGATGGATAGCGAGAGCATTGCGTCATCAGCTCAACTTCGGGAAAAATTCCCTCCTGCTTCCTCCACCAAAACAACATATGGACCTCACATGTTGGTCCTCTTTGTGACTTTTTAACCAAACATAACAACAACAATATTGTCTCACTCCCAACTTCCTCCCGGAGTTCTGAAATTCAATTTGTTTTTTCCACCTGGAACAGCTTTATGTGGATCACCCACAGGTAGCTGCCCTATTGCAGGATTGTCAGCTGTAAGTTAAATTTGAAGTTTCTCCAAACAGAACATTGTTGGGGTTGCAGAAGGAGCGTGTTTTATTGTTGCGCATTCTGCTGGTGAAGAATGCGCAACAATAAAACATGCTCAACAACGGGAAACAATTAAAGATGCGATTTTCACCACGTTTATACACTGCAGTGTATATTATAATCAAACATGAAACAGATTAATATTTAGAGGCAGTGTTGGGCAAGTTACAAAGAAATTGTAATATATTTCACATTACTATTTACAATTTCAAAAATGTAATATGTTTGCATTACATATTACTGTCTTAAAAATGTAACTGAGTTACACTACTTTAAGTTACTTTTGGCAAAACATCTTAAATATCTAACTCGACTTCTAACCACTGTAACTTCAATGTACATTTTACACAGGTGTCACACCACAAATATTGCATTTTAAACACGATTTTATTCAAATTAAGTCTCTAGCTCCTCTGCATGCCTTCTATTTCATGGTAATGTTTGTTAACTCTAATCAAACTAAGGCGCTGAAAGTGCTCATCACAAAGATGGTTGACAAAGATGGTTGACAAAGATTAGATGTCTGAAGTCTTACAGCAGATGGTTAGGAAAACAGTGTGAATAATGTTTAAATGTACAGTTGGATATTTTCCTCAGCCGTCCTGATTCTCTGATGTTTAAGTTTTGAGGAACAGGAAGTGGATCTTGTTCTACCGTATCCAACTTGATTTGATCTGTTTCATTAGTTGGCCAGAATTTTTTTTTTAAACGCATTTGTAACTTGAGTTACTGACATTGTAACTAGTAATATATTGCTGTATATTTTGTAAGTAATGCATTACTCAGTTACTGAAAAAAGGTAATATATTCCAGTAACTAATTACTTTTGTAATGCATTACTCCCAACACTGCTTAGAGGCTATATACTGTACATATTTAATTATTGTCCCCAGCAATCCTCAAACTGCATCCAAGTATATTGTCCCCGGCAATAACTGACACCCTTGCATCTGGGTACCTAATGGCAGTCAGGCTTCCTCTGGCAGCACAGGGAGGGCTGTTTGGCCCCAAAAGAAATGCCACGACAAACCATTACTGACCCACTGCCAAATCAGTCGTGCGGGACGATGTTAAGGCAGCAGAACATTCTCCACACCATCTCCAGACAGTGCCACTTGTGCATTTGCCAATCTTCATTAAATGTTAACACAAGCTTGTGACCTGAGAAGTGGTCTGTGGTCGCCACCAGCAGAACTACTCCTTTATTGGGGGTGTCTCTCTCATTCCAAATAATTTCCACCTGTTCTCTATTCCATTTGTGCAACAGCGTGTGGAATCGATTGTCTATCACTGTTGATTGTGTGATTGATTTTGAGATACACTGTTTTTAAGCATTCCATGTATTTTTTTAAGCAGTGTATATTCATGTAGTGATTTAAAAGTGTTTCTGCTTTCTTACAGATTCTGTTCTGTTGCATTTCTGTGTCACCAGTTTAAGTTTAGCAAACATCTTGCTTTGGGTCATGACACAGCATGTAAATCAGATTTAAATCCTGAAATGTATTAGATGAATACAAAACCATTGCTTTTCTTTTATTTCTGAACCATTTAGAGGTGGACAGATGTGCGGTAGATTAATGTCCTGCTGGTTATCCCAAGTGCAGTTGACAGTAAGATCTCCATCCATCCAACCAAACAAACGAACGGAACATCTTGCCTTGCAGCAAGAAGATTGTGGATTTGTATCCCAGCCCAGGGTCTTTCTGCATGGAGTTTGCATGTTCTCCCCGTGCATGCGTGGGTTCTCTCCGGGTACTCCGGTTTCCTCCCACACTCCAAAAACACGACTGTTAGGTTAATTGATAACTCTTAATTGTCCTTAGGTGTGAGTGTGTGCGTGCATGGTTGTTTGTCCTGTCTGTCTCTATGTGTGGCCCTGCGATGGACTGGCGACCTGTCCAGGGTGTACCCCGCCTCTCGCCCGTTGACAGCTGGAGATAGGCACCAGCCTCCCTGTGACCCCCTGACGATTAAGCGGTTCAGAAAATGGATGGATGGATGTTTGGGCCTGTTTTTCTTTTAAAGTCTTTGACACATCCTAACTTGATCTCTGTAGAATTGTTTCAATTGAAAATCATAATTGAAATCATACACAGCCTTATAAATATTGCATTCAAAACCATGATGAGGTAATGAAGATATGAGAAATCACAGAAATCAACCCTGTACCCACACTTTAACTGCATTTGGCCTCAGAGTTATACTTTCAAAAGAAGGGGTACAAAGGCTCCGGATCTTGTTGCTGTCAGCGTCTAAAGATGAATGTACGACAGCTTGGTTTTACACAGATAAGGGATTAGATTTATATCTCTATTATCTCTACCTCTCACCACTTGTACTTAAGCATAAGGGACACATGCACATTAGTGAAGGATTTGATAAGACTTTTTTCATTGGAGGCTTCTGATGGTAGCCTTAAAAAGGACTTGAAATAAAAAGGATAAAAGAAGCAAGATAGAAAATCTGTCATTGCTCATAGACAACATATTTAACTTCAGTTAAATAACAGAATGAAAGATTTTGAAGCAGATGACATACAAGCTATAATGGTTATATGTAGGTGACCAGTTTAGGAATACATTGAGAACTATACATTAAAACATTTAATATTTTGTTCAGAAGACTGGTATGGACATATATGTTTGTGATCACCCACTTGCATTGTAGACAACTTAGATATGTAAACATCAGACATATGAGGATTTTAGGAATAGTTCAATCTTACAGAGCTGGTAGATCACTGCTGCTTAATCTAACAAATGCAGCAATGATAAGATCTCCATCATATGTTTTATTGAAAGCCCAATTTTCAAAAATATAGACATTTTAAGCAAGGAATGTATTACTATATTGCACTTTTCTAGTTTGCTAAAAACAAAAAAAAATATACAGTAAAAAAATAAAATAAACTGTATGGGGTGCTTTGAGTCAGTTTGAGGGTTCTTCAGCAAGAAGAAAACTAGAAAACTTTAGGTTTAACAAGTTGGATGAGTTGGAGTGAAAGGAAGACTGGATTGAATTAGCTTTTCTTTTAGATGAAATGTATATAAATAAACAGAATTGAAGATGATTCTGAAAAGAACAAATATTTGGGAACAAAGGCGAGTTGGTAAGCGCAGATTGAGAGCTCCATCAAACCCGCTGGAAGGGGAGGGAGCTTGAGAAGAAATTTGTTTTATTTGTATTTTGTATTTAGCCCACTGAGCTGCAGGTTTCCACCTCTGGGGGGGACTTGTATGAAAGATACAGTTTTTCCGGGGAAGGAATGTCTATTCTTTGTGAACTTCTTGAGCCGCACATAACAAGTGACTCGTCGAAGCCATGCCCTTACTGTACCGCAAATGGTATGTATTGCGTTGCGTTTTTTTGCAAGTGGTACATGATACTTGTATGCGGTCGGGGATTCAGAGAATCTAGGGAAAAAAACACAGTCTGTCGAACAATTCGAAAGGTGGTCCTCGCTTTACAGGGGTAAAGATTTTCTCCAGTGTTTAATATGGCATAACTGCAGTTTTAAACACACATCTGCCACTCTATTGCTGTCATGTTGAAGCAGGGGCGCATTTGCACAGGAGCAAGGGGTGGCAGTTGTTCCATCTGCTGCTCCCCCAAAATTAATGTCTTTAAAGTCATACTCATAAAAACTAATTGCTACACTCACTGGTGTGTCACAGACTCATTTACGAGGGAGACTGTTTGCAGAAGAGCAGAGTGGAGCCACTGAGCCGCCCAACCTTTTTCAGGTGAGGTCAGTTTCTCCAGGTGATGTTTTAACAAACAAAGTTAATGTCCAATGGGCTTTATGCACGGCCTTTTCCTGGTTACGATAAGCCAGCCCCATCACTTCTGGTTCTAAGCTGTCTGAACAGACCAGACAAAGTGGAATTTTTAGCTCGCCTGTGGCACGGTACACAATGAGGGCCTGGGCGGGGATTTGATCCCACGACTCCCAGGTGAAAGTCATGTGCGCTAACCAGTCAGCCAAAGGGAATCCCCGTGGCCAAGCAGCCAGGGCACATGATCAAACGGAGCCATAGTGACAGGACCTCCACACTGTCACATCTCTCCCCCTCTTATCACAAGCAAGTCCTTGTGCTTCCACGCAGGGTGCCACCATTTTCGAATCCATGGACTTATTACCAGTATCACATGGATCCTGCCAGCAACACCAAATGTGGCACGGTACACAATGAGGGCCTGGGCAGGGATTTGATCCCACAACTCCCAGGTGAAAGTCATGTGCGCTAACCAGTCAGCCAAAGGGAATCCCCGTGGCCAAGCAGCCAGGGCACATGATCAAACGGAGCCATAGTGACAGGACCTCCACACTGTCACACGCCATCTTCAAGACCTTCCGCGCATCACGATTGACGATGCCCACCGGATATTCCACAAACATACAGTGATGTCTGAGAGCAAGTGAGCGAATGGCTTTAAGCTATATATAACCAACTTTATAAAGGACTATGAGGGTAAGTCTTTAGCTATCATCAGTAGCCCGGAGGTACCATCATCAAAAGCCAGACAGGTATAATAATTTTGGTCTGATTAGAACACTGATGAAGACAACAGCTTGTCTCTTAAAGCGGTTGGGTCGAGTTCTATACTTTAAGTTACTGTAACCAAATGTCCACGTACTACAGCAGTGTGCTTTACTTACTATAATGTGCTTTAATATAATAAGATTGTCTAAAATGTATATAATTATGTATAAAAATATGAGAAAAATAAACAAAAGTGCACTTGTGTACAAGGCAAAAAATAAATTACAAATAAAGCAGAGCTGACAGGTGGTTTAGAATTCATGCATTACAATGTAATATCTAAATACACTAGGCCACCATTTCAGTCAGGGTTTTGAAGCTCCATTTTGTTTATCTATTAATGGTAATTAATTTAAGTTATATAAAAGTAATCAGTAAAGAATGCTATAGCAACGGATTTTGCTGTAGTAATTGAAAATTTTAGAATTAAAGATATATAAAAGAACTACAAGTGACATTGTTTTGCTGGGTTAGATAACAGGTAGAAAATGGCATGACTCAATGAGAGCTGAAAGCAAGCACAGGTGACTCTGTACCCCCACTCTGTGCACGACGCGAAATGAGTATCAGCTGAATGAAGCTAAACTGAAAAAAAAAAATTTGGCATTGAAAAATAAAGATGAAACTGTACAAACTTGATCGTAAGTCAGGTAATTGTTTTAATGCATCTATTTTTGAGTTTCATTAAAGAAAAATTACTATCAATTTTATTTTCACTTTTGTCAAGCGTGTCACACCTATTTACATACACTAAGTCAAAAAATATTACAATGTTTTATATAATACAAATAAATATAATATATTTTATTATAATATTATTTGTATCTCAAAAAAATAAAACCATTAATGTTACGAAATTTTACAAAATCCACAATTAGGATTTTAATTTGGGTTTTATCACAAAGGAAAAAAGTTTCAAGAAGCTAGTGAGCATTGACAACTAAAAATAGTAAGCAAGACACAAAAGTGGGTCCGGGTGGAGGTGAGGCGACAATATCCAGGGGGCATGTTGTGGACTTCAAGTGACTGAGCACTTAAGCTCCCAAAGAAAGAAGAGAAGCATACTTCAAGTGTCTGAAAACTATACAGAAAGCGGAGGGAGCAGACAGTTCGTTGTCAGGGGTCTTATGTGGGAATTTATATCTCCAATTTAATCAACAAAGAAACCCAGAGAAATGTTCTCCTCCTGTGGCAGTCCCTAGACGACAAGGTGAAAGAGGGATGAGGCAAAAATACAGAAGCATACAGCTTCTATTTTTAAGGTCACAAGATGTGGCCAGGACAAAAGAAATAGGTATAACTGTTGAAAAACAAAATAGGTGAAGCTATACTTATTTTTTATCATTTGAACAAACACAATTATTTCTGCAATCACTTCAGTTGTACTCACATTAATGTAAGTAGGCAAATAAGTATTACCCCAAGATATTTGGAAAATATATACAGTACAGACAAAAAGTCTGGACACACCTTCTCATTCAATTAAGCTTCTTTCTTTTCATGACTACATTGTAGATTCTCAATTAAGGGCATCAAAACTATGAATGAACACATAATGTATGGAATTACTTTATGTACTTAAACAAAACGGGTGAAATAATTGAACACGTGTTATATTTAAGATTCCTCAAAGTAGCCACCCTTTGCTTTGATTACTGCTTTGCATTCTCTTTAGCTTCAAGAGGTAGTTTGCCGAAAAGAAAGGCAACTCATTGAATGAGAAGATGTGTCCAGACTTTTGGTCTCTACTGTATTTCAAGTCATAACAAGAGACTAAATACAATATCAACAAGGGGTGTCATAATTATCCAAGCCATCACAATTTGATCCAGTTTTTTTCCCTTTTCTTACAGTTCAGACCCCTATGCTGTTTTGGGAATTAAGGTAGTCTATGATCATTGGTTTTATGTATTACATTTTGTACAGTAAATCTTATTTCAAAAGACATATAAGTGATGCAATTTCCATTATTCTTGTATAATCCTCTTTTTTATAACGCAAATGTCAACTTAACTCACACACTAAAAAAAAAAAAAAATTTCCTCGCAACTGATTTGGGTTGATTTAGCGATAATGAATTTTGTTGAGTAAACTAATCTGATTTGGGTTGATTTAGCAATAATACATTTTGATGAGTGAACTAAATGTAAACATGTTGGGTCAACCTAATACATTTACGTTGCTGTAAGGCACAACACTGAAGTTGAACATCTCCCAAGGAAGACTTAAGAATTGGTTTAATGATATATTTATTAAACTCTGATGGGATAATACCAGTCAGGAAACAGAAATTAAACAAGGCAAGGCAAGGCAATTTTATTTATATAGCACACTTTAAACACAAAGCAATTCAAGGTGCTTTACATGATTCAGTGGCAAGGAAACCAAATACACGATAAAAATAGGAAAATCAAAACAGATCATCACCAAAGGAAAAGCATTTAGTAAATGAAGCATAAACTTAAATTAAATTTATGTGAGAATATGAAATTTAAAAACAAATAAAATACAGGAATCCAACAATAAAAAGAGAAGGTATAGAGAACAAAACATATAAAAACAGAATCAGTTCAAAATAGAAATAAAAATCAAACCATGAAAATCAAAGACTGATTAAAAATGCAATTTAGGACTCAAAGGTAGATCTGAATAGTAAAGTTTTAATCTTTGATTTAAAAGAGCATAAAGATTCAGCATGTTTGCATTCTTCTGGAAGTTTGTTCTAGGAGATATTCTAGAAGTGTTTAGTAAGCTAGAGTTGGAGGACCTGAGTGACCTGGTGGGTTGGTGTAGTGACAACACATCTTCAATATAATTTGGTGCTAAACCGTTCAGTGATTTATAAACTAGTGGGAGTATATTAAACTCTATTCTCTGAGCTACAGGGAGCTGGTGTAAGGACTTAAGAACTGGGGTTATGTGTTCTACTTTCCTACTTCTAGAGAGAACACGGGCAGACGCTGTTGCAGTACTCAATCTGACTAAAGATGAACGCATGGATCAGTTTTTTAAGGTCCTTCTGTGACATTAGTCCTTTAATCCTAGAAATTTTCTTCAGGTGATAGAAGACTGACCTTGTTACTGCCTTAATGTGACCCCCGAGCTTCAGGTCTGAGTCCATTATTACACCTAGATTACGGGCCTGATCAGTAGTTTTTAGTTGAATTAGCTGAAGCTGTGTTCTGACTCTTGATTGTGCCTCCTTAGGTCCAAAAATAATTACTTCTGTTTTGTTTCTGTTTATCTGGTGAAAGTTGTGTGACATCCAGTCGTTGATTTGATCAATGCATTCATTTAAGGTCTGGATAGAATCAGTCACCTGGTTACAATGTAATGTATAGCTGAGTGTCGTCTGCATAGTTATGGTAACTAATCTTATTGACTGCTATAATTTTGGTTAGTGGGAGTACATAAATATTGAACTGGAGGTGGCCTGGGATGGAGGCCTGGGGGACCCCACATATGATTTCTGTTTGTTCTGATGATAAATTTACAATGGACACAAAGAACTTCCTATTCTTGAGATGAGACTCAAACCATTGAAGTGTTGTACCAGCGAGTCCGACCAAGCTCTCCATTCGTTCCAGTAATATTTTGTGATCAACAGTGTCAAGCGCTTCACTGAGGTCCAACAGAACCAGAACTTTGGTGCTGCCGCAGTCTGTACTTATGCTAATGTCATTGAAAACTTTGACGAGGAGAGTGTCAGTGCTGTGATGGGCACGGAAACCAGACTGAAAATTATCTAAGGAGTATTTGATTGTCATTTGAATGTTTTTAATTGTTGAGATACAGTTTTTTCAATAATATTTACTAATGAATGGGAGATTAGAGATTGGCCTGTAATTTTGCATAAATTTATTGTCTAGATTGTTCTTCTTTAATAGGCGTTTGATAACTGCTTTTCTGAGGGCCTGGGCGAAGACACCTGACTGGAGGGATGAGTTAACTATTTGCATTAGATCAGACTTAATGACAGGGGGAACTTTCTTTAATAAAAGGTGTGGATAAAATATTGAGGCAGCAAGAGGAGGAGTTTAGCTGTTTAATAATTTCATCAAGATGTGATTGATTTAGTTTTTTTTAAATCAGACATTTTCTCTGCATTGTTTTTACATGGGGGTGAAAATGATGATTTGTTGGGTGCTGCTTTACAGATTGATCTACTTTCCAAAATCTTATTTATTACTCATTTATTACTGTTTCTGTTAATGATTTCAGAGAAGAATGATTCCCTTGCAGTTTTCAAAGTTAAGTTATACTTGTTCGGCCTCTTTTTGTAGATCTCATAATGAACCTGAAGTCGAGTTTTCCTCCATTTTCTCTTGAATTGGCGGCACTCCCTTTTTTCACTACGTACCAGAGGAACGCTGGTCCATGGAGACTTCTTTCTACCTGAGACTACTTTTACTTTAGTTGTAGCAATGGTATCGATGATGTCTGAGACTGTAGAGAAAAAGTTATCTACCAGCTTGTTAACAGAGTGTGTGTGGGGCGGTGGGGGGTAGGGAGGTGTTGGGAGAGGGGGTGAGGTTGATCAGTAAATTTGTTTAAAGATTTCAGCTGAGCTGTCAATGAAGAAGCGTTTTTTTTTACTATGGTCTCATTTTGATTAGATAGTTTATATAGTTTAGATCATGCTTTCAAAGAAGATGCAGACATGGTCAGATGATGCAACATCCACTATGGAGATGTTAGAGATCTTCAGTACTTTGCTAATAATTAAGTCTAAAGTGTTTCCTTTTTTGTATGTTGGTTGATTGACATGTTGGGTTAGTCCAAAGATATGGAGAGTATCACATAGTGTTTTAGTTTGTCTATCCTGGGGGTTGTCAGTATGAATGTTCAAATCTCCCACAATAATTAGTTGGACATACTCAATACATATTACAGATAGAAGGTCACTGAGGTCATTAATGAAGTTTGAGCTAGCTTTGGGGTCTTTGTACATATTTATGACTAAGACCATATGTGGCTCTTTTATCTCTGTAGCAAGGTATTCAAAGGAGTGTATTGTGCCCAGAAATATATTTTTAAAGTTTAGTGTCTTTTAAAAAAAATTCCAGTCCGGTCCCTCTTCTTTATTTCCTGTTTTCAGTTAGAAAGCTATAGTAAGAAGCAGTAGCCTCTAGCATTGAGGATGTCTCATTATTTGCATATAACCAAAGTTCTTATAAAAACAGAGCCTGTAATTTATGATTAGTAATGAAGTAATTCATTCGGAGAGAGTTCCCTGATAAGGATCTGATATTGAGTGATGCCAGTTTAAGAGATATACTGGTAGTTTTTAAATTATTCTGACAAGTGATATTTATGAGATTTGAATTAATGCAGGGGAATTTGCATTTGTAAGTTCTTTTGCTTATAATCACAGGAATGCTATTTTCTCGGTAGCCAGACATGTGCTGGTGGAGGAGTTGTCTTGGAGTTAAGTCTGGCGGCCTAATAAATCATGCATCCGTCATTACCATTGGTGGGAGGGGAGGGGAGATGTCCAATAGGCAGTGAGAATCTTGGAGCACTGTTATTCAAATGGGCAAAAATATTAGCAGCCAGCAGTTTAATTCCAGCTCTGGTGAGATAGCGCTAAATTTCTTTGAATAGATGAGTCGCCGAACCAAGACCGTTAAAGTTGCTGACATAGCTGATTGAGTTTTCCAAGCATTTTGTTTTCATCCTTTTATGAAGGGACCTGGCCCTAGACCATTGTTTGTCATTGCCCTCTGGAACTTGGCCAGACATCCAAGTGCTTGTGATATTGAGCAGATTTAGAGCCATGAACAGTTGTGACACGTCAGCTCTGAGAACCTCATTCTGGTGTAGGCTGATATCATAACAGCCTGCATGTATAATGAGTATGTGTATTCTTGGATGGAAAGCCAGGATAGAGTGAATCTTCTCCATAATTTGTCTGATAATGTTCTTCGGGCAGCCGTAAACACTAGTGTTTTTACTGCAAAAGTTTTCAGTCCCATTTACAGAGCCATCATGAATCCTCAGAACCATTGCTGGGGAGGGTCTTGCTTTATGATGTGGCCAATTCACACTCCTGGATTTCTCCCTTTGCTGTTACTCTTTGGTGCTTTGTGCTGTATTTTCATTCATAGTGGGGCTTCTTGCAATCCATTGTTTGCTGTTTGATTTCCCCTGCTGGCCTTGAACGGTCGCGGGGGCTGTGTCTTGCAGAGAGTCTAGTGCTGTAAATTTATTTTTTAGGGGATTTCCAGGGGGGAATATAATGAAATTCCCTTGACATGGAGCTTCTTTTTCTGCCTTTTGTTTTTCTTGGGAATGGGTGTGGCAGTATTTTCAGAGCTTCATTTTAGAGGCGACCAGTTCTCTTTGAAATTCGATTTTAGCATTCTGCCTGAAGTGCCTGTGTGAGGGAATGGTGTTTTTCAGTGCTTCCTGACTGGGTCTAGACCGAAGCAGGCGGCTGCCAGTTTTCTGTTGTTCCTTCAGTGACGTCAGTAGTGTAGTCTCATTATCATATCCAACATTAATCTCCAAGTTTATTTCCAGAAGGCGTAGTTTTGCTTCCATATTCCGGAGCTGTTCCCCCAAGGAGTGAAAAGGTGATCCGGTCTAGCAGGTAGTTAGGCACAAGTGTTCAGCTGAGTAAAACGCCATGTTGCTGGACCACAGTCTTACAGGGGTACTTTAGAAGTAATCCACATGAAAAAGCGATCCCGCCTATTAGTATATTTCCAGAGGCTCAGCACATAAATTAAGAGGAAAACTAAAAAACTGAATCTAAACCTAAATCTTAAAGGGGAGAATAGGGCAAAAATAAGGCAAAAATCAGACATATCAGGAGAGCTCAGAGAGAGCTGCCCCTCCTCCAGCAGGCACACACATACAACAGGCAATGCAGGACAGGTACACATTTAACAAGTTCATTGGACATTCAATTAGCACCTACAGCTTTATGTGCTTTTGTATTTCCTAAAACTTCCTGTACTTCATCTACTGAGAATTCTTTGTTCATAATGTAATTACTGTAATGTGGATTGGCATTAAGTATTTAATTTTCAAGCAAACATTTATTCTGACAGATATTGACTAAAAATTGTTCGTCAAATAGATTTGAAATAGTACATGCACAAAGCCTACTATAATCTGTCTCCCAGTTATTTAACACTTGATCAGTCTCAATTATAGATTCCCCATTTTCACCAACAACTTCCAATGGAAAAAATGGAATAAACTTCTTTTGGGGCCTAACTTATTTCTTTCTTTCCAGAATACTTGAGACATACTCTTTTGTAACTGCTCTAATTGAAGTGCTCCCCCTCTTTTAAAATGTATTTTGTGAGATCTGAGTTGTTAATCAAACTCTGCTAAGCAACCTCTAAAGTTAATGAACAGTTCTCATTTTTTAAGATTTGTTCCTTAAATCTTAGGTATCCGTTCTCTGCCCCTAATAGAAATGTAAGTTAAATGATAATTTTCAGGATTTATTCTTCCATTTATGACACAGCATTTAGAGTCGATTTAGAAGCTTATCAAAGACTCTCCATGTTTATTTAAACCTCTGTCCAATAAGACTCTAGACATTAATTTGTCACCATCAACAGATCTTTAAGGTGCACAATACGACTATTGAAATCCCCACATATATAAATAGAATGAACATCAACCTCATAAATTAATTTAAATAAATGAGAGACAAAAAGACCCATGTCGAAGTTTCAGGGGATAAGTAACATGAGATAATGATAAAAGCATGTGAAGTCCTCACATGCTCAAAGCGCAAACAAAGAATTACATCATATGCTTTATCAAAAATTCACAGAAAAATTATTCAAAACTTTGTTTTTGTTTAGTTCAAGTGAAAGGGGAAAGAGGTGGGGAAAGATATGTGACAAAGGTCAACAGGACAGGACCCGAACCAGGGACAGCTGTGCTGAAGACTAAGGCCTCTACACATGAGGTGCCTGCACTAGCCACAAGAGACACGTTGAATGTTACTGTTTTCATCCGGTAATTTTCGCACATGTGTGCAACACTGGAGGGCAAAAAGTTTCCACAGCCGCTATGTAAAGCCGTGCTGTCGTGGTTGAACAATGAGATGATTGAACATGATGATTGAAAAAGACACATCACAAAGTTAACTGTATGTATTTCAGACTTGTTTCAAATAGCTAACAAGCTGCGGGATTAAACTCTTCAGATATGACTGCCACCAGTTCAGTATTGAGACATCTACAATTATTTGATCAAAATGCCTTGACTTTACAGGGAAAAAAGCAAACAAGACATAAAATTATGACAACTCACAGTGCTCAACGTTTCATATACATTTTATACCAATCAGTTATCAAAACAGCAGTTTGATGAGTCACAACAACTTACCATTCAGAGTTACCATTTAGTTTAACACCTGACAGGCCACTATTTATAACTTCACCATATTTCTGACATGTCATAGACATATTCACAACCCAAAGACAACAAAACGTTATGCAGTTTTGAAGCAATTTAATGGCTAACCGAAAGCTTACACTGTGCAGGCTGCGTTAGTACTCTTGTCTAGAGAACAGTTAGCTAATGATAGGCACCCAGAAATAAATAAAATAATAAATCTACAGCCAACATGTAATCGGGCAGCCGTTTGTAACATGTAAGAAAGCGGAGATAGCTAAGAGCTAGCCCACAGATCTAGCTTCCAGACCGTTTCAAACAGCTTACAAGCTACTGGATAATAATGAAGTACATTATATGTTTATTAATGTTTGATTAATGTTTTTTGGTGTATTATACTTGAATGGTGATTGTTTTAAAAGAGGTATTTTTCAGACCCAGCTCCTGTTTGGGTCACAGAAAAAGAGGAAGTTTTTAGCAGGAAATATCATACAAAGAGAAGCTAAACAATGGGGTTTTCAGAGGAAATATCTGTTTGTGTGCCTTTGACAGGATGTGGCTAGACTTTTGCAAAGGTGAAGAAATGTTTTGACGGGCATAAAACAGACTTAGCAGAATTCACAAACAGCCACAGATAACGACACAACTAAGATAAGATTGTTGTTAACTGACAACTGTCAGTTAACAACAACGGTAGTCAACTGGGGTGATCCGTCTTTCTGTCCTCCAGACAGAAGCTGAGAGGGTGAGGGCTTCGGTGCATGACGTCACATTTGAACATGTCCAGAATCATGTGACGCCCCAAAAGCACATGTTTTTAAGGTGTAAAAGCTACAGAGTGTGTCTTTAAGTTAGACAGAGGAATACAAGTATAGGAATGCACACAATGATTGTCCATGACAGTTGGTGATTAAAAAACAAGTTTCTCTACGTCTAGCACAACATTCTCTTGAGCAACTTTTAACAAGAAAACAATTATTACATATCAACACGACCCTTTTATCCCGAAAACCAAGTACATTGGTGGAGAGCAGATGATTCCGTCATTTATAGCGAAGTACCTGGTCATATTATGTGACTTTGCTCATTTCCTCTGTATACCAAAGACATCTAGAGTAAAATGACAGTTTCTATGATATAAACATCCACATAAGTATTCCTAGATTCTAAGATTGTAGATTTTGCCAAATTTTCCAGATGAGTATATAAGCAGTGACGAATCACATACTTTTTTTGGACAGTTGAAGAACATTCCAGCCTGAATGCTGAAGCTCTCATTGGGTGTGTTTGCTGCATATGGGGCCAGTCTGACAGGAATTACGCAACTGCCGCTCAAATATCACAGAAATTACCCAATAATAATTTCATGCAAGACTAGGAAAACACTCTTTCAGCAGTTATAGTCTCACTGCTTCTAAGGGAAGTTTGATTCTCTTTGCGTAAGCTGCTGCCCCAGCAAACCAACCTCAGATAAGCGGAAGATAATGGCTGGATGGATTGAGTTTTCAGGTGGAATGGCTGCAGTAGGAGAAATTCTCCATTCGGTATGAATAGGTGTGTTTCCACTTTTGGAATTTCAGGCTAATATTATCGGACTATTGTTGTGTGGGGGTGTCTCCACTTCACCGGGACAACTGACTTGGCTGTTTTCGGGTCTAATTCAGAAACCAAAGGCGTACCAGCTTTTGGGTATGTACCTCGCAAATGGCCCAGTAGAGTCGCTGGGCGGGAACTGTGGTTAAATTGAGTTACAACCGATTGGTTGTAACTCAGTGGGAAATGATATCAACAGATGTTGCCAAACAACCACCTTTGTAAAATTGGAACATTTGCTTTCTTAGCAGTTTGTAACAACATAGCGACTAGTAATGTGGGAGGCATCCCACTCTCTCTTCCATTGTCAATAGTCGCTTTCGGACTGTAGGAACCTTTTTTAGTTCCTGTAACTCTTTCAGGAACCAGGCAGTTTTTTTGTGCATTCGGACAGATAAGAGCTAGGAACCATAGCAATCAGTTCCTTTAATCCTTTTAGCTCCTACTCTGAGGCAGGGTCTAAAGGTGGTTTCATCTGAACTCATATGACCTAGGTGTTTAGTGAACTCATAAGCTACGCCAATTGCTAGATTTTCTTCCTCTTAAGGCCCCACCATTAAAAAAACTAAAAACTAAACTAGAAAAAATATGATTTAAACCAAACTTTTGTGTAAACAGCCAGTTTAGTCACATCCATCTGTATCAAGGTCCCTGACTAAATTCTAAGAGTTTTGTTTTAAGAACTTCTCTGTTCGAAAGCAGCTAATGTCTTGTTATTCTCCATAGCTGTGGGTACCGCTAGATGCTGATCAGTGACATCACTCACTCCGGTCTTCTGACGTCTTCGCAAATTCATTAAAGAGCCAGTTTTGTATGGGGACACAATGGCTAAGAGGACTGGGCCAATACATTGTCGCAAATGTAAAATGGTATGATATTTAACTATTGTCTAAAAGAAACAAAGTGAGAAGATAAGAGCCTCTTTATGCCTTTTTAAGAAGTCGTAATCTGTCAGAGGAACATGGTTTTTTACCGTTTAGACAAAATACTTTCTTGTCATAACAACATATAAAACTGATTTCATTATAATAAGAAAGTTACAATGTTCTTGATTTTATTTTTTAGCTCTGGCAGTTAAATACATCTGTAGAAGTGCTTATAAAAAAAACGGTGTAGTTCCAGGAAAGTATTTGGCTAATGTATGGTTAGATTACATTTTTATTTAAATGAGTTTTACATTTAAAAAAAAACCTCAAGGAAAATATGTTTATCCTTGCAGTGGTGTGGTAGAAGAGGCTTTAAATTATCAGACTATAAAACCCTTTCAATCCGTTGTTGCGCTTGTTAGTGTAGTTACCTGCCTTATCATCTAAGTTTGAACCTTATACACGTGAAGCTGTGAGTTCACCTCTACAAAGACATTGCACATAAATCTCTATGTATTCTCTGACCGAGGTTTCTTTTTCCTATTATCAGTCCACGACTCCTGGAAAAATTCACTAACAAACAGTCTGTGAAGAGCTGTTATTCAGTTTATGTAATCCACCTGATAAATTAAAGCGGATTTCCTCCTACATTTTAAAGTGGAAGCAGTCAGAACCTGTGCTGCTGATCAGGAAGTGTTGTTGAGAGCCATACAGGAACTGCTAGGCCAAGAGACGTGGATTAACTTCACGGTGGAGAGGAGTTCTACCTGTCATTCCAGGATTGCAGGGAGTTACTTCTTTTTTCTATGCTAAGCTCTCAGCTAAACGTTGAATATGAAAACATAAAATTCTCTTAAATAACTCAAAGCCAGCCTTGTGATGATGCATGGCACCAAAAACACTGGAGGTCAAACCAGAATAAATCATTCTGTTTATACAGCGTCCAAGGACGAAGCTGATTATGTTTTATAGATTGATAGGCTTTGATTGACACCCTTAATTAATTGACATTTTCATTCTGAGACTGAGTTTGTGTTAGGGATTCAGTGGGTTTGTAAGATGCTGAAAAAGAAGAAAGAACATTTATGAATTCAGATGGTGGTTATCTCTTTCCCCAACAGCCTCAGACTCTATAAGGAGGAGGGAATTTCTGCATGGGGACAATGCAAACCTCTAGAAATTAGCTAGTCTCTTTCAATTTTTTTGAAATTCAGAAATACTTAAAGAATCCAAGAGTAAAATTAAGAGTTCTTGTAACTCATACAATTTTATTTAAAGAGTTGTAGATGCTGATGGCTGTGGGCATGAAGAATCTCCTCTACTGGTCTGTATTCTTTACGAAGCCTCTAACTGAGGACACACTGTTGTAAAGTATGAAGTGGATGCTCAGGGCTCTCTGCAATTTTATTCATTTTATGAAGAATCCTTCTTTGCATCATCTTCTCCAGATTTTCTGCAGTTGTCCCCAGAACAGAACCAGCATTCTTTATCAGGTCTTTGAGCAGTTTTAAGTCCCTGGCTCTGATGCTGCCAAAACAACATATGGTTAAAGAAGAGATATACTCTCCACCGCAGACATAGAATCCTTGAATGAGCTAAACTTCCTCAAGACATACAGTCTGCTCTGTTCCTTCTTGTAGACAACTTCATTGTTGCAACTCCAGTCCAGTCTGTTGTTCAGGTAAACACCAAGGTAGTGATACTCATTCACCACCTCCGCTTATTCTCCCATGAATGGAAGTATTGTTTGATCCAACCTGTTTCTTTTTTTATCTACAATTATCTCCATTGTTTTCCTCACTTTCAAGATAAGATAGCTGTTTCCAGACCATGTCACAAAGCAGTCCACCAGCACTCTGTACTCAGTTTCTTGTCCATCTCTGATCTACCGGATGACTGCCAAGTCATCTGAGTCCTTTGGGACATGGCAGGTCTCTGATTTGTTCTGGAAGTCGGAGGTGTAAAAAGAAATGGTGAGACTACAGTCCCCTGTGGTACTCCTGTGCTGCTGCCACCCTGGTTAGAGACATAATCTATCAGTCTTACAAACTATTGTCTTCTTGCCTGGTAGTCATTAATCCAGGTGATTGTTTAGGCCTCTTATTTCAAATCTGGTGGATTTTAATATATATCTTTATGTATATTTAAGGCTTCAAGATATTGCTTAGTTTAATTGAGTGAAGACACTGCACGTTAATGATCAAATTAGCTATAAACACCTTTGTAAAAATTATGGAACGAGTAGGATTGCTAAATTATATCCGTAGACCTATGCAGGTGTCATATATGGCAAATATACAGTTCACCTTACAAAAAAAAAAAAAATTACACAGGACCCTTCATAAAAATGACTAAATGAGATAGACTGTTAATACTTGAATTGGATTCTGGACTCAAAAGATTTTAGATTTGATTCAAGTCTCTAAACTTCAATGCAAATTTTAAGTTGAGTCTAAAGTCTTTGATTTAGCAACGTAAGTGCAGCTCTCAACCTCAGTCTCAAACTCAAGTTAACATCTGTGCTTCCTATTAGAGCTGGGAGATATCACATTTATATTGCAATATAATCTAAAGCATGTGTGGTAATGAATGCATTGTGGTTTATTCCTTTTTCTTCTTTATATATGTCCAAATGTCAGATTAGGAAAAATTATCATGTTTCAGAAACATTGTAGCAAAACAATTTCAAAAAAGTTTAGAATGCCATTTAAAGAACATTTATTATGCAAATGCATTTAACTTAATATTCAATTCTTTTCCCAAAGTAATAAAACACAAAAATAAAAGATGAAAATATTTGGAATAAAATACAAGCTAAATGTAATGAAAATAAAGTTCAAAATAGTCTTCTTTCCCGGTTACTTATTTATAAATTTATTTTTGCACTGTCAAGAAGTCATCAGGACCAACTCAGAACAGCTGCTCCTGATGAGCCTCTTACCAACCATTGGCTGGATCTCCTCATCCACACATTCAAAGGCTCCACTCACTCACCAGCACAGGACTCAGTCATCCTGTCAGGGAGCAGTGATCAGACAGAGGGTACTGCTGGAAGGGTAGACGTTCCAGACGCGGAGCGAGCCTGGAGCCAAGTCCAGTTGGATCAGAGGCGGAGGACGAGCTTGGAGCAGGGCTGGAATGTACCTGCTAGAACCAATCCAAAAAGGCAGTTTGGATGAGAGTACTAGCTATAGGAAGCAGCTGGAGTCTTGGACAATAAAGTGATGTGCTTATGCGGATCGGGAGCTGAGCTTCAAAACACCGCTGATAACTGAGCACTGTGCAGGTGAATGAGTGGAGCCTTCGAATGTGTGGATGAGGAGATGCAGCCAATTCTTTGGATTAAGCAATGTTTGTTTAAAATAAGATCTGGATAAGAGTATTTAACCTTTGGAGAATTAATGAATGTATTGATCATGATAGTAAAACCATTTAATTCCCGTATTTTGATCAAATAAAGAGCAAACACGGCTAATTACAGTAGTAGCAGTTTAAAAGTTCTCATGTTTCCATGATTGGTCCTTGACTGGCCCTTGACTGGTACGTGCCTGATCCATCAAAGGTCCCTGACAGGTCCATGGTGGTAATGTAATCCCCCGCTATGACGTCTTCAGTGAGGCCTCGCCCCCAAGGAGCCTGAGTGAAAACCAGCTGCTATGACAGTAGTGTAGGCAATTAGCCTACTTTTTGGGTTTCATAGGGTTAGGGAACCTGGCCAGGTTCGGGCTTAATTTCTATCATTGTCCACGGTCTCAGGACGGGCTTTAGTGGTCAGCTGATCATCTCAGCGCGATCATTTATACTGTAATAAAGTGCTGCAGTGGGCCACTAACATTATTCCGACAATACCTGTCAAGATGTTGCAGGCACACTGCATGTGTCACGATGTGGAAGACCCACTCCTCTCAGATCAAAACAGAAAACATGCTTCGACTGCTGCGTTGCGCTCTCACAGAAAATACTGAAGTGTAAATGCACTATTATCCCAAGTTTCAAGTTGCAGAAGTCTCCTGCATTTATATAGCAGCTCCCTGATGGCCACAAGTCAGACAAAATCTCCTGAAATCTAGAGCAAGCGGTGAGAGCGCACACAGAGACTCACACAGGCGAGACAGACTTTTACGCAACAGAAGCAAGTGGTTAAAGCTTCATATAGCTGCAGACAAAAAAAAAAAGGTTATAAATCAACATTCCTTGAAATTATTCTTATTCATTTATAATTTTACGTTTCAGGTAACAGGTCCTTTTGACCGGAGTTTCAAACATTTGTCCAGTAAATTGAAAACAGGTGCCAGTTTTTCTAACGCATGGATTCGTAGTCCTGCAGGAAAGTACTATATAGACATATGAGTCTTTGTAGCCGGGGTAATATTTATAAATTACAGTTTTTTCCCAACCACTTAAAAACCTGATAGTTTTTTGTTTGTTTTTTTAAACAGTTTGTCCAACAGCGCAATTTTCATCCAGTCAGTCTCCAACTTTTAAGTCCAGATTAGAGCTCTACTCTGAATCAACGTGTGATTCACAGATGTGATTTACCTGTGACTAATAATGGTCATCTACCATTAATAATAAATGAAACTGTGAAGCTATAACTTATTTTTCTTCCATTTTTATTTAAACTAACAAATTTCAAGCAACACAGCAAACAAAAAAAAAAATCACATTTTGAACGTTTTTTTTAACGGCAATAGCCAAGGCGGTGTGCCTCAGGGTCAGTCTTTGCGGGGACTTCTCAGTCTCTCATTTATTTTGTTTCTTACTCTTTGCCAATGGTCCCCAGACAGGTTAGGGAAGCGCTTTGAAACCTGTTGGTGGACCCGCTCCTTTATAATTTGAGGCAGTCGACTTTTTCTGTTTGAGCCGCTCCAGTTTGTCATCTTTCAATTCAATTCAGTTTATTTATATAGCGCCATTTCACAACAGATGTCATCTCAAGGCACTTTACAAAAAGAGTTATTACAATACAATGTTTAGTGTAGAAATTACAGAACCACAGAAGATTGCGTCGTGGAATTCTCAGCAATCCCTCATACTGAGCAAGCATGCAGCGACAGTGGGAAGGAAAAACTCCCTTTTAACAGGAAGAAACCTCCGGCAGAACCAGGCTCAGCACAAGCGGTTATCTGCCGCGACCGTCTGTGGCTTGGAGAATACATAACAGAGACACAGAAAGAGCAATAGAACTGATGCAGAAGTTTGTTGCAGGACGTGGAGAATTTTCCGTCACTGCAATGCCATCTTAGTCAGGGTCGTCAAGCAGGGCTAATCCGGAGCACCTACTATAATAGAAAACAGGTTAGTGCTTGAATTGACAGCACATCATGCAGTTGGGGAGAAGTAGGAGAGAAAGTAGGAACAGACCCTAATAATGTCCTCCAACAGCCTAGCCTAAAGCAGCATAGCTACTAACATTAACCTGTCTCCTAGCTACTAGGAGACCTGGCTACCAACACTCTGTCTGAGTCCTCCTGATCGAGGCTCAGCCCGTGGACGGTGTAGGGCCGGTAACGGCCCCCGTCATGCCGGGGTCTTCTCGGAGTCGGGTTGTTTGAGAATGCAGCCCAAAGTGGGTGGTAAACTCCATCTAAGGCTAAATACCGGCACGAGACCGATAGTCGACAACTATCTTAAGGAAAAATTGACAGAACTGAGAGGACAGAGTTGAAGAGGGCGAGAAACGTTTAAGAGATAAACGGGTGGGGTCCGCACAGTCTGCCCGGGGGATTCAACCCGGCAGGTAATGGGCGGCCGCACTGTGCGGGAGGATCCCCTTGAGGGACCTCTCTCCGGCGCTGGCTGGCCCCCGTGGGGCGCATTTTCTTCCGCGGCGGTTAAGCGCGACCGGCTCCGGATCTTTACTGGGTACATTTAATTATATCCTACCTTGCTACTCTACCTCTTTCCTATCACTTCATAACTCTTTGACACTCTGCCTGATCACTAACAATAACTGTCTGTTCCTATCTACCTGTCTAAACCTGACTATAATACTATAAACATTCTCTATATGTAAGCTTTGTCAAAGAGGAAAGTTTTTTAGCCTAGTTTTAAAGATAGGACAAATTTGTTGTTTTCACGAACCAACCCTGGGTGCGGTTCCTTAGGAGGGGAGCCTGATAGCTGAGAGCATCTGCCACCCATTCTACTTTTAGAAATCCTAGGAAACTACCAGTTAACCTGCAGGTCTGAGAGCTGAAGGTCTCTGTTTGGGAACATAGGGAACAATAGGTCTCTCTTATGTATGATGGAGCTAGATTATTAAGGGCGTTATATGTCAGAAGGAGGATCTTGAATTTATTCTAGATTTTACTGTGATGCCGGTGAAGGAGAACTCTAAAACAGGGGAATGTGGAATCTTTCTTTTAATATTCATCAGAAAATACTAGCAGCAGGATTTTGACTAACTGAAGACTTTTAATTGTATTCTGTGGATAACCTGATAATAGACAGTACAGTATCCAAGACTTTGAAATAACAAAGGGCATGGACTAGTTTTATCAGCATTTCATTCCAGAGACAGGGATGGTTCTAATTTTTGTAATATTCTAAGGTGACAAGAAAATCTACAGACTTCTTAATGTGAGAATCTAAATGTCATATCTTGGTCAAAAATCGACACCGGGTTTTTTGCTTTATTACTGGAGGCTATATTTAATGCCGTCCAGGTGAAGGGGCTGACTAAGAGTTTCTTATCAGAGCTTCTGGTCCAAAGACGACAACTTCTGTTTTATCAGAATTTAGAAGCAAAGAGTTAGAGTTAATCAAGTTTTTATGTCTTTCCAAAGACATTGCTCTGTAGAAAGTTCTACGTATCTGATTGGATTCTATCAGGATTTAGGGATAAGATATAGCTGTGTATCATCTGCGTAACTATGGACATTTATCCCATGCTGCATATATTATTTTACCATAGGAAGCATATATATAGTAAAAGTACTCTGGCAAGGACTGAACCTGTGGTACTCGACAGTAACTTTTGAGGTTGAGGAGGGTTTCTCATTACTTGAACCAACTGAAATCTGTTAGACACTAAGATTTAAAACCAGCTAGGGCTGTTCTATTATACCTGACAATTGAAGCTCTTTCTATGAGAATATTGTGCATCAACAGAGTCAAAGGCAGAACTGTGATCTAACAGGACCAGATGGTCACAGTCGTTGTCTGAGGCCTCTATGAGAATATCATTAGTAACCTTCACAGAGCTGTTTCAGTTGCTGTGATGGAGCTCTAAAGCCTGACTTGGAAACTCTCAACAGTCATATATTGTTTAATATGATACATATATGGTGTGACAACTAACAGTATTATTCAAGGAATTTTAGATGAAGAAGGGCAAGATTAGATATCGGTCTATAGTTAATTAAGTCGTTTTGATCAGAGTGGGTTTCTTAAGTAAAGAGTTTAATTACAGCAATCTTTAAACTCCTCGTGGTACATATCCATTGACTACGGATAGATTATTAATATTTAAATTTGGGAGCAGCGATCAGAGGGAAAACTTCTTTTAAGAGTTTAGTTGGATTGAGGTCTAAAACGCAAAAATGTTGAAGGTTAGATGAAGCTAATAATTTTAGTACATCACAAAGTTCGGCTACATTAAAGCAGTTAAGCATATATTACGGTTCACCCAATTTTGAGGCTGCATCAATTAACTAGGAGACAGAAGCTTATGGGAAGATTACAATTTATATCTACTTCTTTATGGAGTCTTTCCCCAGCTCTTGTACAGATTAAATGGAGTAAACGCCATAAACACATTGGCCTGCCTATATGTCCTGCCGAGTTTGGTCTCCATCATTGGCAGGTCTAAAAAAATCTCTCACGTTCGGCTGGCAGAGCTCTAATTTCTCAAGATCTGTCCACGACATCCATTGGACGTGTGAGAATGAACTGCTAATAAATGTTCACCAAGAGGCAAATAATGGTTTGTGTCTTTTGTTTTTGAGTCAATGTCACGGAACATGAAATAACGGAATGAAATAAATAAAAATTAAAAATGGTGTGTGCAATAGGATTCTCATCCGCAGAAATCTGCATAAGATCGGTGACACCAAATTATCGTAACAGTAACAAGGCTACTTAGTTAGTATATGTAAGTTTGTGGATGCATTTTAACAGAGAACAGAGTTCATATGAATAGGATGTCAGGGACTCATTGACACTACTAAGTTAATACAGTCAAAATGTTTCTATAGAGTAAAGCAATACATTTGTGGACGGACTGAGAAACATCAAACAAAAACACTAGATGAGTCGGAGCGCGCCATGTTGCATCTCATAGACGCATTCTCTGCTTTTGTTATGGATGAAACGTTGACTGTTCTTTTAGGATTGAATGGATATATCAAAGTCTAAAAATATTTTGCCGATTATATTTATATTACTATAATATGTATATACTTTTGTAAGATTTTCGGAACTTGTAATGTCACGTTGCGGGCTAAAGGGCAGAAAGTTGAACAGGCTTAACACATTCACACATTTAATAGTCACACAACCACTTGTCTGGCTAACCCTATTGTACTCGCTGATGATCATCCTGATGCAACCCCAACTTAACAACACCCATAGACTCCAGATCATTCACACCTCATAGTTAGGAAGTGGCTCAGAGACACGAATTACCACAGTCAAATGGCCTTCCAGGGGCCAGAGCTGGGAAATTAGGTCCATCTGAAGCTTTTGGCCAAGGACTAACGGCCGGTACAGCAGGATCGTTATCCATGCTACCGTGGCATGACAACGGCAGACGGCAATCGGAGGTCATAAAATTAGCGTAGTTCGGTTGTTGTAGGGCTGCCAAAAGATGTCTGACTCTTGTAATATTTTCTGGTCCCCTGCCTGATCGTACCTAGCGATGACATGGACAGCCGTTGTGCTGTCGTTTCACCTTTGGGTGTACAAGTGGTGTCCAGAAACGATGTTGGTACCTTTGATATCTGGGGCGCCTTCTGGGGGGTAAAACCTGGACTATACGTAGAGACGGAATCCATCCCACCGCGGACGGAGGCTTCGCTTCTTCTCTGTGAACATTGATGGGTTATCTCTAGTTCCCATTGCCCCGTGACAACCCAGAGTCAGCTCAGGGATCAGGGACTGCCACCCACCACTACACTATAGAGCACAGTTTCCCGTTCCACTGCCCAAACTAATGAAATTAAAAGTTAATGTACAAGAGCAAAAGTATAAAATCTCATAAGATAAATACAACTCTGACTGAACAGAAATAAATCAATTAAATGTGGTTTACTAAACATAAGATCTTCCTCAAAAACACTCGTAGTAAATGGACTTAATTTGTGAAAATAATATTCATTTGTTTTGTCTGCCAGAGACATGGTTGCAGAAGAGTACCATGCTCACAATAGATGAAGTCAACTCCACCTAGCAATACTTTAACTTTATGTGTCCCTCGAAGTAATGGTCCGAGGAGGTGTGTAGCCACACATCCTCGAGATAGATATCGATTTCTCTAATTAATCTCAAGAAAAAATAATAATTACAGTTCCTTTGTGCATTTAATCTTTAGCTTCCTTCATACACATAACAAAGCAGTAAAGCTTGGTCTTATATCGGCCACCAGGCCGTTTATTTCTCAATTTTTAGATAGATACGCAGATTTTCTATCTGAATAGTTTTAAACACTGATAAAAGTCAATTATAGTCGGAGACTTCCAATATTCATGTTGATAAAGAACGTGATAGTCTAAAATACAGCTTTTATCACTATCTTAGATCAATAGGCTTTTAATCAAATGTGCAGGGGACCAACCCATCGCGATCAACACACTTAAGATCTTGTCGCGAATCTATGCATTGACTGTGGAATAAAATTACAGTCTTTCCACATAAACCGATTCTGTCTGATATCTTCCTCATCACTTTTTTCAAAATTACTCGAACAGATCATAACAACCTGAAACGAAAAAAACTTCATTATACCGAATGTTATCAGACAATGCTGTAGCAAGTTTTAAAAGAAGCTATTCCAACTTTAATTTCCTCAGTACATAAAAGTACAATTAGAAACAGTGATTAACTCGTAACAAGCTCACAACTTGACGTGCTAGTTCATCAGGTTTTATTTCCTCCTGAGTATGGCAATAGACAACGTATGCCCACTGAAAAAGAGGTGGCCAGACCTTAGAAGATTAGCTCCCTGTTTAATTCAGAGTACATACCTGAAGAAAGAACGTTAGAAAATAGATGAGGAAAATGGCGCTCCACGCATTTACAGGATTCCTATTTACGTGTGGAAAAATAGTCTATTGCTACCTTATAAAACAGTGACTATCGAACAGTTAGAACAGCTTATAATTATCTTTAATCGAAGGAGAATAAAAATAATCTAGGTTTCTTTAATTACAGTTGTAAAATCAACAGGTCATAGCTCTATCGAGCACCAACCATTCCCCTAAGACTCCTTAGTGGTGATGACTTCATCGCAATTCTTTATAAATAAAATAGACTATATAAAAAATAAGATAATTGGGACCTTCCAATTGTATTGTTTCCTCCTAGTTACTGAAACTGCAACATCAAAAATGGTTTAACCTAATATATGCTTTAAACTGCTTTAATGCAGCCCGAAACTTCTTTGATGTACTTAAATGATTAGCTTCATCTTACCTCTTCAACTTGCGTTTTTTAGACCAATCCCAACTAAAACTCTTAAAGAAGTTTTCCTCTGATCGCCTGCTCCAACTTAAGATATTAATGAATCTATTCCTTAGTCAATGGGATATATTCCACAGGAGTTTACATAGCTGTAATTAACCTCTACTTAAGGAAACCATCTCTTGATCAAACGACTTAATTAACTATTGACCGATATGCTAATCTTCCCTTCTTATCTAAAATTCTTGAGAAAATATGTTCCACACAGATATGTGAGCATTTATAAACAATACTGAGCTGGGTTTGAGAAGTTTCAGTCAGGCCTTTAGAGCCTATCATAGCACTGAAACACGCTTGGAGAAGGTTACTAATGATATTCTCATAGCACTTAAGGACAAACTGGACTGGTGGACCATTTTGGTTGTTAGATCTCAGTGCTGCCTTTGACATGTGATCACAATATTTCATAGAAAAGGCTTCAAGTGTTGGTATAACTAGGAACAGACACTAGGCTTGGTTTAAATCTTATTTGTCTATCAGATTTCAGTTTGTTCAGGTAAACAATAGAGCTTCCTCAACCTCAATAGTTAATTGCCGGAAGTACCATCAGGGTTCAGTTTGATTGGGCCGATTCTCCTTTACTATATATTTGCTTCCTCATGGTAAAAAAATATAGCTTGCCATGGGATAAATTTCCATAGTTACGCAGATGAAACACAGCTATATCTATCCATAATCCTGATGATCAAATCTTGATAGGTAGGAAGACAGGCATGTTGGACAGGACATTAAAAACTTGGATGAATGTAAACTTCTGCTTATGAACTCTGATAAAACAGAAGTTGTCGTCTTTGGACCGGCACATCTCTGAAAAAGAAACTACTTAGTTCACCCCCTTCACCTAGTACGGCATTAAATTAGCCTCACCAGTAATTTAAAACAAAGACTCGGTGTTAATTTTTGACCAAGATCTGTCATTTTAGATCTCACATTAAAGATAGTCTGTAGGATTTCTTTTTTCACCTTAGGAATATTGCAAAAAATTTAGAACCATCTGTCCAGGAATGATCGATGAAAAACTTAGTCCATGCACTTTCTTACTTCCAAGACTGGGTTACTGTAACTCTTTATTAGCTAGGCTGCTAACAGTCCATCAGAATACTTCCCCTCCTCAATTAAAAGTTTCAGTTAGTCCAAATGAACTGCTGCTAGGGATTCTGCAATGATATTAAAAGAAGAGGATCACATTTCCCTGTTTTAGGCTTCTCCTTCACTGGCTCCCAGTAAAAAATCTAGAATATAATTCTACGATCCTACTTCTGACACATAAAGCTCTTAATAATCTAGCTCTCATCCATACAAAGAGACCTGATTGTTACATATGATCCTAAAGGGCCCTTTCGCTACTCAGAGTGAAGGTTTACTGGTAGTTCCTGGATTTCTAAAAGTAGAATTGGGTGGCAGATCTTTCAGCTATCAGGCTCCCTTCCTATGGAACAGGCTCCCCGGGTTGGTTCGTTGAAGCAGACAATTGTATATCTTTAAAACCTATGCTCTAACAACTCTTCACTCTTTGACTCAAAGCTTACAGTTAGAGACGTTTTTAATAGGTTAGTTTTGTGACAGGTTAGACAGCGTAGCTAGGAAGAGATTGATTAATGTTAGTAGCCAGGTAGAGTGTCAAAAAGCTACGGAAGGGATATTGAAGAGGTATGCGTAGCTACTTTAGGATTAGATTAATGTAAGCCAAAGTAGCGAGTGTTAGGTCGCTAGGTCTCCTACACTGTAAAATCACCAATAGCCCTGCCCATGATGTATATAGATTAAGTTACTATTACTAGGTTATCATCAATTTGTTTTATCTGATAGTATTTAGTAAGTCAACACTTTTCCTTGCCATGGTGAAAAAAACAAAATCCTTAGTGTTAGAGTGAATATTACTTTATTCAGAGTTAAGACAAATCGCAAACATAAGTAGCCTTAATATTTTATTTATTTAGATAGCTTACTCAAACAATTAGTAGACAGACTGTCTGCACATTCAATAGAGAAGAAGAACAACAACCAACAACAAGAAGAAGAAGGAAGAAGAAGAACAAAAGATTCAACACGTGTCGCCAGTCGAGCCACCACACGAGCGCGAGAGATTAGGCAGGTTTTTTAATGAACGACAGGAAATTAATTCCATACAGCCAGACTGGACTTTTATTTCGTCTGGTTAAGAAGGAAGGTAAGTTATCGAGCATTCTTCGTTTGCCTTTTAATTAGTTTGAATTACTGCTTCGACTTGTTCAGCGTTACCGAACTTATGTTAGCAGTTTTGCTTGCTTATAAACTAAACTTTTAAGTTACATCAATGAAACACGATATAGTCTATATTGTCATTGTCAGTTAAAGACTAAAAAAAATAAAAACTACTGCAATAACACTTTTGGTCCTATATTGTGGACCCGATTTAGCATAAAACGTGTTTTATTTCAAAAAATAGTTGTCGTCCGTAATGTTTTGTGAAAAGGATCAGTTCATAATCTTATGGACATCTTGAAAATGTACTATTTTTTTTTTTTTTTTTTTGATGAAATTATAGCGCCAGGTATAATTGGATCTGAATTGAACTTATATTATTAAATCACAAGTATGTTGCATGTGTTAAGCATTAAGATAAATAAGAACTTTGTCATTAACCTGAAAAAACTATATCAGTTGATCTTTTTATTACATACATATCCTTTTGTCTTTTTCAGAAGACTTTTTCTGAAGAGCTGCTTTGTAAGTGGTTGCCTAGTGCACTGGAGGTGAGATGGCAGTTGATTTATTCTTGAGGACATTTCATGTTCCTAAAAAAATAACATTCTCTTTTGTACATTGACTCATATGTTGGAACCAGTGTCATTAAATTCATGTGCAAAAAAGATGGCATTTTATATGTTTACTGCCCAAATATCAGTTTGTATCGTTAGATTTGTAGGCACTTTCACAAGGAAGGGAGCTGTCAAGTGACGGAGGGGGTGAGAACAATTCAAATAGTGCTTCAAAGCTAAACAGGAGAGTATTTAGCATGTTTGTGTGTGTTGTATATACAGTGGGACTTTTTTGAGGCCCTTGACCGGCACGCACCGCGCTTTGTCGAGATCTTCAAGGCAAAGAAAGGAAATGCGGGGCAGATCCTGACCGAGCTGGTGCAACAATTTGATGCAGAAGTAAGTCTATGAAAGGCTTCGTCTACACTTTTTGAATGCAGCATTATCTTGAACTTAATTTGTTTATCATTCACTTCTAGAATTCTGATGTGACTGCATTGCGCACCATTGTACTCCGAGGCCTCCCTGTTCTACTTGGAGATGATCCCAGTGGCTTCTATAAGAACCTGCTTTGTAAGTCCTGAAGCATCCTAAAAGAGCACACATGGTTATAGGGTGGAGAGGAGAAGAGAAGGAAAGGGGCAGAGGAGACTAGGAGATGGTGAGAGGTGGAGATGGGAGAGGACAAGATAGAATGAGATGTGTGAAGAGTAGGAGGAGAGGATGTGGAGATAAAAGGAGAGGGGGAGGAGAGAAGAGAGGAAAATGGAGGAGTAGAGAAAGAGAGGAGAGGGGTAGCTGAACCAGCCCTGACTTAAATCTTTGTCATATTTGAAGTCTGGACTTAAATGCAGAGAGTGTCGGCCTCTCTGACTTATGGGGATAGCTTATTCCACAGTCACTGTCAAATAAAGCAGAAATGCCTAAAAAAAATCTTAAATATTTTGTAATTGATATAGTCCAGTGACTGACTTCCAGCTGTTTGCATTGCAATTTAGCTCAACGCAAATCATGGCAGTGGATATTTTGTACACCTTTACCAAGTTTGCCACTGACTGCAGTTCCGTTATTATTGGTATCGGTCAAGGTAAATGTATCTTGCTGTGATCTATCAAACGCAAAAAAACATACAAAAGTAAGCATATCAGAAATGCTAAAATATAGAAAGAAGAAAAAGTGCCTATAGCTGTATCATACACACATCAAAAAAAGATTGCATCCTCATCAGTGTTCACAGCCATCACGTCAGCATGTGTGCTACAATCTTTGTTGCACTGCCATTAATGTAAGGTGCATGTTAAGGGCCTAAAGCTAGCTACTGGACGTACAGACACCAAAAAGATTGATCATGTTGTCTCTCAATGAAAATTATAGAAAAATGGTTAACTCCAAAATAGCCTGAGTATTCCTTGTTAAAGGCAGGAAGGCAGTGTCAGCATTACAGATGAAATGGCAGTTTATAAACAAATTTCCATGTTGTAATGACATTTTTTTTTTTTATTCATCACAGGACTGTGACGCTGATGAGACCTGCTGGGCACAGGTATCTGTTGGGGTGCTGACTGTTGTCCCTGAAGATGTGCAACTGATTCCAAATCGGCTCCACCTTCACCCGGTGTCTACTGCCATCATTGTTGAGGGAGGTATTGTAGTGGATGATCTCCCTAACCTACCTGAGGCAATTTGCCTTGTGTTCGGACTGTCATATGCTTTACATTTAGACTACCCAAAAGCCATGAAAAACACTTTTGGCTTCATTCAAAAAGTGATGCTTGGCCTGGGAGAGAACAAACTCTCACCAAAATTGCAAAGTCTAAAAAATCTCTTGTTGAGTTAGAATGCTAATATGAGTGGATTCAGTAGTTTTTATTCACTCTAAGACCCTCCAATGCCCATTCATTCTCACATGATCCATTGCCAGTCAGTAAATAAACCCATTTTGCACTTGATGGCATGTTTTTTTTTTTTTTTACTGTTGAAGAGAGGGCAAAGTCTTAAAAATCTGTTGAGTTACATTACAAATGTATGAGTGGATTTAGTTTTCTTTTTATTTGCTATGTTAAGACGACTCAATTTGTAAGTCTTTGAGTTCAAGACTGACCATTGTTTGCACTCGTAGAATGTGTTTGTTTTATTACCTTTTACGAAGGAGAGGTGAGGAAAAGAAAGGGGAGATGAGAGAAGGCAATAAGAACAAGGTTTTGGTTTTATTTATATATTTAAATATAATTTAAATTTAGGAATACAGAAGTGCACTTGTCAGCATGTTTCGTTACCAAGGGTAGCTGTCTGAGGATGTCATTAAAGGCCATCTGTAAAGTTGATTTGTAAATGGAAGAAAAATCAAAATAAAAGTTTATTGAGCTTTCAACTGTTCTGTTCCCTTTATTTATTATGTTGAATTGTTAAGTCTGATTATTTGAGGATATTAAGACCTGTTTTTCACTCCTTTATGAGCCACTTAGATTGCTGAAGTAACATGTACTTACTTTTTAGAGTGCAATCGGTTTGCATGGTTTTAGCAAGTAAGTCAGAGTGCTGTGCTAAGTTAGTCCAACTTAGATAAGTGAGTTATGTAGACTAAACATAGAGTAAATAGCACATGCAATAGTTAAGTAGACCTAAATAGTAATTATGAGTAGGCTTTACTAAGTCAAGAGTACATCTAAAGTAAGTTATCAAGTCCACTCAGCTAATTTATAAGTGTACCTTACGAAGGAAATGCTAGTTAGTACTACTTAAAATATCTAATTCTCTTTACTTATTTTTTAAAGTGCAACCGGTTTGCATGCTTTTTATAAGTAATGATAACTAATTGGATTTTACAGTGTAGTAGCTAGGAGACAGGTTAATGTTAGTAGCTATGCTGCTTTAGGCTAGGCTGTTGGAGGACATTATTAGGGTCTGTTCCTACTTTCTCTCCTACTTCTCCCCAACTGCATGATGTGCTGTCAATTCAAGCGCTAACCTGTTTTCTCTTAGTCTCTTCCTACAGTAGGTGCTCCTGACCCGCCCTGCTTGACGACCCTGACTAAGATGGCATTGCAGTGACGGAAAGTTCTCCACGTCCTGCAACAAACTTCTGCATCAGTTGTGTTGTTCTTTCTGTGTCTCTGTTCTGTGTCTCTGTTCTGTATTCTCCAAACCACAGACGGTCTCGGCAGATGACCGCTTGTGCTGAGCCTGGTTCTGCCGGAGGTTTCTTCCTGTTAAAAGGGAGTTTTTCCTTTCCACTGTCGCTTCGTGCTTGCTCAGTGTGAGGGATTGCTGAGAATTACACGACGCAATCTTCTGTGGTTCTCTAATTTCTAAATTAAACATTGTATTGTAATAACTCTTCTTGTAAAGTGCCTTGAGATGACATCTGTTGTGAAACGGCGCTATATAAATAAACTGAATTTAAAATAAAGAACATTACCATCTCCAATCATCCCCCCACCAAGCTTTCGTGTAACCATGTCTATTCTGTTATTGTAAACATTTCACAACTAATCTGCTGCAATTATCCAACAAGGCACATTTAGCTTTGTCACCATTCAAACCAATGTGTCTAACCCATTAGTACAGTGGATATCAACCTTTTTGTCAACCAGATGTGGCTAAAACAACAACGCACATGTTTTTAATTTTTTTTTCTTTGTCCCCACCCTGCATACGCACACACACACACACACACTACTACCACCACAAATTCGCTGAGTGCTTCACTGACCAGAATCTGACCCGCACAGATCAGAGTCGCATACAAACGCAGTGTTGATACAATGCATTTTGGACAAACAATGAAGCAGAAAACAAATCTCTGTTTGAAATTATTTAATTTAATATGAATTTCAAAACGCTTTATTTTAGAATGTTTAAGTAAACTAATGTTTAAGTTTACGTTCTACGATTTCAGACTATCTGTGAATGCGTCTTCTTTCTACAGCTCCTGCTGACAGCAGATCGGGGAGAGAAAAAAACCCATTTCAACAGCACCATTTTCACTATGAATCTGAAAAAACAAACAAAAATCCATTTAATTTTTCTCAATAATTAGTCAGAATAATACAAACTTATACATTTAAAACAGATTGCTTGAGTAATGTACAATTAATATATAATATACACAACAACTTAATTAAGAATTTATTATAAAATATATAAATTGATAAATATGATAAATACGCTATTACGTTGTTTTTGCGTTGTGTAACTCATTACCATCTTCAAGCATCCCCCCACCAAGCTTTGCTCCCCATCGCTACAGTATGTAACCAGGTCTATTCTGGTGTTGCAAACATTCCGTGGTGAGCCGAATAGTCATGTGATTGCATAAATATTATAAATAGGCTATTACGTTGTTTTGCGTTGTGGAACTCTGTCATTTTCATCCAACAACAATAACATAAAAAACACGAGTTTATCACAAAATTAAAGGAAAGTACATTAGTTAAAAAAAGATATACTTTAGGTTCATAGAAATAAATCAAATTGTTTACAGATATAACGTTTAAGGCTACTTGTTATAATGTTTTACAGAACTCATTTGGTGAAGTTTGGCCTGTGTTAGGAGAACTTAAGTTTATGGAGCCTATGATAAACTTTGACAATAGAAGAAGCAGGTTAAATACAAAAAAGTGAGCAGTTTGTGTTGTTACATCCAAAATGGTTTGCGCAACCAGCTCTGCTTTTTCTTCAGTGGACGTGCATACTGATAATAACATCATGTTGATGAGAATTCTGTGAGAGAAGCGCGATCTCCTGGTCATACTCTGTATTTCAATTAATGGGTGGAGTTGCAGTAAAACTTTGACACTCCCAGGAGAAAGAGGGAGGCCACTCCGGCCACTGGGATTTGGAGAGAACTCTGCCGTTAATGGGCTGGAAAGGGCACGCCATTCGTCCGGCGTTTACTCTGAATGGAAACTGTTAAACGGCTACTACTGTAAATAGTTTCTGTTCTTAAACAATCTATTTTTAAACCAAATTCTGTTTGAACCATTAATAGCGATCTTAGTTTTTAAAGCACTGGCCTAAACCAACACATGGGCTTGTTTAGCTTTAGCTCTCTGTGACGCACATGGTGCGTTTAGAGTGGCTCACATACATTTATTAAACGTTAAACAAAAAAGGAAAAACTCCGCTCTGATTGAGTATCTCAAATTATAGGATTTAAACGACTCTTTGTCAGGGAAAGTCTTGTAAAACACTGAATAAAATTTCAGGCTGTGGCCTGGTTTACCTAAAGATAGCACATTAAACTTAAAAAGGTAACAATAAAAAAAGAAAACACCTTTAAAATTAGTTATCCCAACTAATTTGCCTCTGCGCTACAATGTTATGAACGTTTAAAGTCCTCCGAGTTGCTGCATGTCTATGCCGAAAGGAGGATCTCCAGGGAGTGTTAGCCAGCAGACTAACAAAGGATCGCTAATTTGACTAGCAGTGGTGGGAAGCTCATGGTTCTGGCTTCCTCCTGGCTGGGTGCGTGGTGATCAGCATCCAACTTTTTAACAGTACCTTTTTGGAGCTCTCCAGTTCGGCATTCATCTCTTATCAGCTCGGTGGTGGTGGCTAAATGCAGATACTGGCTGGTTTGGCTCTTGGCACACGTGGCTCGGCTCCTGTTTCTCAGCAGTCGGCCTACTGAAACTCAGAGGGGTTTCGTCGGGCTCTGGGGATTAACAACGTCTTTGTTTATCAATATTTAGAATTCACCTAGTGGTCTTTGAGTTCCTGGAAGCGAGTTCCTGCAGCAACTTGGGCCTTCCACTGCTAGCCAAGGAATAAGGTTGGAGATTCTGTTTCTCCTCTGTTGCCCACCGCGGCCGGCGGCAGCATATTGAACAGTCTGCAGAGTTCAGGCAGAACAACGGGGTTTGTTTATCAATGTTTTTCAGTCTACTGATCGGTCGGCTGTCGGTGTTACTTGAATGAGTTCGTCCTCGAGCAGACGAGCACCACCCGATGGCTGTGTGTGACCCAACACATCACATTTATGCTCTGTTGGATAGAAGTGTGTAGTCCTCTAATATCCTTGTTACCCCACAGGAAACATTTTTTTTTTTTTTAGGAAGTCTTCATTTATCACATTGATTTTAAACCAAAAACTAGAGATTAAACATATGGTACACTATGTCATCTACATGTGGATTTTAACATCTTTCAAAGACTTTGAGAGATTAATATTGCTTTAAGGGGGATTGATTGAAAGATGATTGGTACATTTTCAGTGGTAAGAGATACATTTGTGATAATTTTCATATATAAAAAAAGGGTTTATTCTTCAGTTACAATAATATAAAATGACATTTGTAGTGTGTAGATGTATGGTATTTTGTGGCTCATTTAATTTTGAATCAATATTAAATTAACAACATAAAATAGCAATTGGCCGATTTTTTTTCTGTAAGTTATCCCTATACATCCAGGGTCTTTAGAGATTGAGGTAATACCTTGTGTTGTCAGCTCTTCATTTATAGCTGTTTCATTTTCTCCGGTAAGGTTAGTTGTATGGCCTTATAATGATACCAGCTTGAGATGAAACTGAAAAGAAATGTTGACTCTGAAAATAAAATTTGGCATTGAAAAATAAATGTAACTGAAAATCTTAATTTTGAATCTGAAATAAATGTAGTGAAAAATGTCTGTATTAAAAGTGAAATAAAAATTTACTGCAAAAAATGGAAATGAAAAAAATATTTGCATTAAAACAATTAACTCACTTACAATCAAATGTTTACACTTTCACTTTTTTTCAATGCTGCTTTTCAGTTTCATTCTGCTGGTACTCATTTCACGTCGTGCCAGTTTTGCCAACTTAGCTAGATTTAGCGACTTTTCAGACCCCTATAGCGACTTTTTTTCAAAAAAGCGACTAGCGACAAATCTAGCGACTTTTTCTGGTGTTATTGGAGACTTATCTGGTGTTTTGGAGACTCTGGCGTGAAGCACGTATTGTTCTGCAGTTACTGTCCTCAACGTGAGCCCCTCCCCCGTCCCAAAGCACTTACAGGCGGCCAGTCTCACAGTAGCCTTGCGCAGCAGTCCCAGCTACAGTCTATGGGCGGAGCAGAGAGAGAGAGAGGAGACCCTCACCACTCGGCGTCCGGACTGCAAATGAAATGCGCTTGCGCAAAAGCCGCCGCTGGCTTGCAGAGCGGGATTTAAATGTAAACGTTTCTTCGCTGTGACGCTGTCACACAAATAAATCACTGCATTTGACTCACACAACCTCAGCAGCTCAGTCCCTTATTCACCTCGTCCACTGTGTGTGTAGCCTACCTCTCTGTGACATAAGATCTTGCTAGCTAGCTCAGCATGGCTCAGTTTAAACTCTTCAGTCAAAAGTACAGAAAGGAGTGGGAATCAAATCCTGAATTTAAAGGCTGGTTGAAGCCGTTTATTGGTGACAATACACGGGCATACTGCATGTACTGTAAGGCCGATTTCTACGCCAAACTTTGTGATATTAAAAAACACATGGCAACACAAAAACATACTCAAAAGGCAAAGCCTTATAACAGCTCCACCCAGAGCAAGCTGCCATTAATTATTAAAAAAACAGACTCTGCAAAAAAGGCTGAAGCCACCATGGCATTAGCTATTGCTGAACACTGTTCCTTGCTGGCATGTGACCATATTGGGGAAGCATGTAAAATTGCTTTTTCAGACTCCACTGCTGCGACTCATTTCAAAATGCACAGGACAAAGTGCACAGAGATGATTAATGGTCTCGAAGCACCATACTTTCTGAAAAAGTTGGTCACAGATGTGGGTGACCAGCGTTTCAGCCTCCTCCTCGATGAGTCCACAGATGTTAGTGTCTCTAAGTACCTGGGGGTTGTGATAAGGTACTTTAGTGACACCAAGCAGACAATTGTCTCAACATTTCTGGGGCTTGTTGAGCTAGAGGGAGGAGATGCCAGATCTATAGCCCGTGCTGTTGTGGCTTTTCTGGAGAAGTGTAGTCTTAAAAAAGAGAAACTCCTGGGGATAGGGACTGACAACGCCTCTGTTATGACAGGGATTAACAATGGGGTTCATAAAGTGCTGAAGGAGGAGTATGGCCTCAAAGATCTTGTCCTTATTCGCTGTGTGTGTCACTCTCTGCAGCTTGCTGTAAGTCATGCTTCCAATGACACAATCCCCCGTAGTGTGGAGTACTTGGTACGGGAGACTTATAACTGGTTTTCAGTGTCTCCAAAGCGCAGGGAGGCCTACAAGGCCATATATGAGACCATCAACTGTGGGGAGAAACCCTTACAAATCACTAAGGTGTGTGCCACACGTTGGCTCTCCATTGAACCAGCGGTTTCACGCATTTTGGACCAGTGGGAGGAACTTAAACTGCATTTCGCAGTCACCAAGTCCAGTGAACACTGCTACATGGCTGATGTTTTATACTCCATGTACAGTGATCCTCAAAACATTTTGTATCTGACTTTTTTGAAGTCAGTGCTGGGTGAGGTACAGTTGGCCATCAAAGCTTTTGAGGGAGAGCAGGTTGATCCTCTTAAACTTCTTGACAGCTTGGTTAGCCTGATCAAGTCTGTGAGTAGCAGGGTGCTGAATCCACTGGCTAATGTTGATGCACTCAAAGGGCCAATTGATGGATACATCAGTCCCAAACCGTACCTTGGTTACCTGTTTGAGTCAAAGGCAGCTGAGCTCCACCTTGCGCCTGAAGAGGAGAACAATGTCCGAAAGCGGTGTGTAGCCTTCACCATCTCCCTCACTAATGAGTTGAGGGTGAGACTCCCGGACAACATTGAAACATTGCAGTACATGTCAGTTTTCAATGTGGTAGAAACTCTAAAGCACAACAAGAGCCCTGCAGAAATAGCCAAAATAGCCAAGCTCCTTGGTTATTCTCCTGCAGACATAGACAAGATTGTCCAGCAATGGCGTGCCATCCACCTTAGTAGGTGGAATGAAACAAATAACACAGTGGGCTTCTGGAGTGAGATTTGGAAGTTCAGGGATGCAGCTGATATCAACCCATTTCAGGAACTTGCAATGGCTGCTGTGTCTGTGTTGTCCTTGCCACACTCAAATGCTGAAGTTGAGAGAGTATTCAGTCAGATGAGTGTGGTAAAAAGCAAACTTAGAAATCGGATGTCCTTGCAAACCCTGAACTCCATCCTGTATGTCCGATATGGTCTGAAACTGTGTGGTGAGGCTTGCTATGAGCACAAGCTGCCTGATAATGTTTTGCAGCTTTTTGGCACATCAGCTGCTTACTCATTTAAGTCAGCTCCCTCAGTTGCTGAACCTGCCATAGAAAGCCTTGACCAAAATTATGATGACCTTCTCTTTCTGTGAGCCAGCACAGCGTGTGTGTGTGTGTCTGTGTGGAGGCCGAGGAACCTGTAAAAAACAATGAACCTGAATTAGGACCAAACTAGTTATCATTTTCTTTGCCACTGACAGTTTTTTTCTGTTGTCTCTTTTTGGTCAATTTAGATTGTTAATGTTGTCAAGTTATACAAAAAATGTTAAACATGTTATTGTTGTTGCAAATTATGTTCGTGGTTTACCGTGACTTGTTTTGTCACCAATAAACGGCTTCAACCAGCCTTTAAAGTATTAAGTTATAAACGAAAACTAAACAAACCACCCCTCAAAAAAAAAATATGAAAAAAAAAAATAAATTAAAAAAAAAAACTTAAAAAAAACAACCTAAGTAACTCTGCCAGAGTGTGTCTTTTGGGTCACTTTGCCGGTCCCAAGCCCGGATAAAGGAGGAGGGTTGGTTGTAGAGCTAGCAATTTCACCCTACATAACAAGCTTTTGATTAAATTTGCTGTTATAACATTTAACAATACAGGACAAAACTGATGTGTGTAATGTGGATCTAGACAAAGCATTAAAATCATTAAATGTTGTTAATGTTGAAATTATTTTTGTACATTTGTAGTTCTAAACATATTTAGGGTGTTTTTTACTCACTTTTGTCTCTCCCACGACGTTATTCCTCTCTCCTACAGCGTCCGTTACAGTTATTTGCATATTGCCAATTATGCAAATTAGGCGATAACGTCATTTAGCGACTTCTAGCGACTTTTGGGACAGCCAATAGCTACTTTCCTTACTGGGGAGTTGACAACACTGCGTCGTGCACATGCACGGGGGGAGCTTAAGAGCAGCAGGTGCTTTCTATCTGCTATCAGTGAGTCAGGCCGTTTTATACCAATTAAACCCATTAAAGGTCACTTGTAGTTCGTTTACATATATTTTTAACTGTAAAAATGTCCATATATTACTACAAAATCCACTGCTACAGCTTTTGTAAAGTTCATTTTGATATAACTTTATCGCTGTTTGTGTCCTTTCATTTAGTTTAAATTACACCACAGGTTGAGTGAAATGTAACTTCCATGGTGGTCTAGTGGTTAAAGATCAAGATAATTAATCCTATTAAGCGTTCGATTCCACAACTGCAAAGTTTTGTAGCTTTTCAAACAGCTGCTAGTCTGCCCAAAATTTTGCCTTTACGAGCTCCGTCAGCAGTACTAATGTATAACATTATAGCCTACCAACTGATACTAACTGTGCTTTACATTAAGTAGGGCCTAAAGCAGTCTTATGTACAAGGTTTAAGATGCTGCTGACTGAGCTCATAAGAGCCGCAGGCGCTTGCTTTCAGCTAAACGTTTTGTGCAGCCATCAGACCATCAGCCGACTGAAGGATCAGGACACCTGGTTAAAGAAGAATCATTAAAAAGCCCAAGGCAACTTGCAGTCTAGTGAAATGTAACCTAGGTGGTTTCGTTATAAGCCCATAAAGTTGCCGCCGTTAGCTCAGGCTGGACATCATTGGTTTTTAATGGCTATGCTTCCAAGCAAACGTTGCTGCTGGCTAGCTCGAAATCTTCCTCTTCGTTTCTAGCTTTTTTGAAAAAGCTACTGATTGGCACGGTTATAATAGTTTTAAACGTTTCATTTGTTTTAGTTTTGACTTAAGATTTTTAATTCTGTTTTGGTTTTAATTAGTTTTGATCATTTGTTAGGTAGTTTAGTTTTTTTTTAGTTTTTTAGTTTCAGTCTAGGTTTTATTAGTTTTACTTTTAGTATTTTTGTTAAACAAGTTGTGTACCTGGGCAAGAGTACAAAAAAATAGAAATGTATGACAGTTTCTCAGAAAATAATTTGGCTTTTTTTAATTTTTTTTTATTGACATGGGCCAGATTAACAACCAAACAAATCAGGCAAGTATAAAAGATATATGGCAGAGTAACGTTCAAAGTTCTTTAAACAGAATGACAGCAATTGTACATTAAAATGTCCAACAATTAATGCAGGTTCTACAGTTCTATAAAGAAAACACTGACTGGCAATACAACAAAACAAAATCCAAGTCACCATGAGTACTATGATGATTTTGATCATTTTACATATACCCAATTTTTAACTTAGAAAAAAAAAATTGGAACAGAACAATATACAGAGATACAAACTCTTGTGGAGGAAATGAGAACAACATAAAAGAGCTAGAGGGCTATCAATGGAGAGAAAAAAAAATGGGATCAGAGAATAAGTCATATAAAAGACTTAAGTTTACAATAGGTTCACATTAATGTTGTGTGAGATGACTCTAGCACTTTCCAAGTTTTTAAACTACTTAATGAAGTATAGTATTGTTTAAATTAATTTAAAAAGCAGGGAAGGACAGTTTGCAATTCAACATTCACAATTCAACAATGACTGCGTTTGCAGTCACAGTGTTAGCAATGTTAGCTTGTAGCTCCCCTGTTATGAAGTTTTTGCAGCAGACTGTTGCATGTTTATTCATTGTTTCAATCGCTTCTTCTGATAGCTTGTAAACCAAAGAGATATTTTATTTGCCTTGAAATGGGGCGAGTCAAAGGGATTGAATCCAACTTTCCCGTTCTGTTGTTTTATCAAAACGATTTGTGCTACCAAAACGGCACAATACGTGATTGCATCTGTTTCTGGTGACATGGTGCGGACAGAGAGCGACGTAGAAATAATTCTTCTAGATTTTATGAGACACTTTATGAAACAAAAACTAAGCACATTTTCACATTTTTTAGTTCGTTTTGTTTCAAATACTTATTTTTATTTTTTTCATCTAGATTTCGTTATTTAATTTGTCTTCTTTTAAAAACCCTGCTAATTGGCGGAACATTTTGTATAACAGCTGCTTCTTTTTCCTCCTTTTCCTTCCTTCTCTTTGCATCCCAGCTGGGCTTTCTGTTGATGCTACAGAGGTCAATTTTCTGCCAGCAGTTCCACTACACTGTGAAAAAAGAAAAGTTGACTGAACTTAAAAAAGTAAGACAACCAGCTGTAACTAATGTTTTTACTTTGAGTGAGCCTAAAAAATTTTTAATTCAACAAACTTAAAATAGTCAGGTCTACTCATGTCTGCGAGCTGACACGACTTATATGGTTCAGTCAGACCCGGCGTCATGGGCGGGCCTGGGCGGGCCCGGCCCGCCCATCTGGAGGACGGGCCCGCCCAGGAAAGATTACACTTCATGTGAATATATTGGCTCAAAACGAACAATAGATGGCGCTCTAGATTACTAATTAGGAGTTTTAGTTTCGGTAAAAGAAGATCCTTTGGCAGTTTGGCACAGCAGCTTGCTAAAATGGACATTAGAGCTTGGTTTAGCAAACAGAAAAGCAATCCCAGCACAAGTAGGGATAATACATCAAGAGGGCAAGTGCAGCCAGAAATTGCTTCAACAAGCACTTCTGCTACGAGCGCTTCTGCACCTGAAGCAACAGTAATTCCGCCACCGGGTGGCAGCAGCACCAGCATAAATTACTGTTCAGACGACCTCGAAGTATATTTACTCAAAACTCAAAAAAAAGATAATGCAAATGAATGCATGCAATGCATTTTCACCACAGAGAAGCTGAAAATCCCATATTTGAGTTCCATTATGTTTTATAAAGAGTTTTCCACAGAGCTTGTTTTCATTTATCTTTAAGGTTTGAGCAAAAAAGGTGTTGATGTGCTAAAATATTTAGTATTCTTTCCAAAACATTGTTTTTTCAGTAGACATTTGTGTAAAGCTGCTCTCGAGTTTCTAGAGTAAATTTGTTTTAAACACAATATTATATATTACATATAGTCCTACTATAGTTTAACACTGTTGATTTGCTTCTAAGATTTTTGTCGTTATTACTATTTTGCTAAACAACCAGGATATTTCATTTCAAAGGCCATATAAACAGTTATTTATTTGCTCGGATTTTAAAAAGTCCTACAATTTTTGATTAAAATGTTTTAAAAAGCCTATTAAAATTAAAAATGTTTTTGAACCATTTTGAATACAGGTGTGGCTGCTGTGTTTTTTATTAAAATGTTTTAAAAAGCATATCAAGGTTGAAACTGTTTTTCAATAATCTTTTTGAAAAGAAAACGCTAGATTTTTCCCCCTATCTTCCGTTTAGAAAAAACGGTGGTGCATACTTCTTTCCAGCAGGTGGCGAGAATACATGAAGTCATTTTTTTACCAGCAGTGATAAAGAAAAAGAAGCACACAGCTAATGCAGCAGCATGCTAACTAGTATTTTTGATGTAAAAATTAGGAGAAATGCGGCAAAAAGAAGAATTTACTAAAGTTTTAAGCGGCAGGGCAGGATACAGAGGAAGACTTATGGACTAAGTACTTTATTAAAGACCATTAACTGGACATAAGGATTGTTTTTGTTTGAGATGACTCGGTGATGTGCAGGTGCAGCTGAGAACGGTGAGTTGGACATATTTTTCTTAGAGACTCAGTAAAAATGGTTAGCCTACTGTGTCTTAATTTTTGTTTGCATCTTTAATTGGTATACATAATTTGAATCAAACAATGAATACTCTTAGCTTTCCAGTAAGGTATGTAGAACAAGTTAATGACACAAAACGGTAGATTTGACGCGGAAGTATGTGTATGTAACGTCCACCAGATATATTTATAAACATGCAAAAGGGTTAATTAAAAGACAGTTTACTGAGCCCCCCCAGAAAAACCCACTGCCCCCCCAGGTAATGCCCTCTGGCGCCGGGTCTGGGTTCAGTTGAAACTAGAGTTGAGCCCGATACTCGGCTGAAACGAATATCCGGTACAGATGAAGCACTTTTGCCAATGCGAATATCATACGAGTAATACCAGTCAATATCTGTGCTTGGATTGAATAAAAATTCTCATTGGGTTTCTGACTGTCTGCGTTCTCCTGGAGTCACTATACTCCCGAAATGCTCCTGACATCTGATGGCGTCGCACGTCGCATTTCATAAGGATAGGGATGGAGAATAAAACATGTTACATTTGCATTTTGACAAGGAAGGTGCTATGTACAGTTTCCTCATTCCAGACATTAAAAATAATCACCTGTTGGCGAAGTTCGGCGTTTTGAATTCAAAATAGGTCATCCACGTGATACGTGTATGAGAAAAAATGAGCTGTAATTAGTGACGTGCTGCCGCAAGTTTTCAGACCAGTCTTTATGTGGCTGACAGAAACTGCAGCTTCAATTGGTTTTTACATCCTCCCACTTATTAAGGATTAAAAATGTTTCAACTGACCTCACATCTAGTTTACTTTTATTTCGGCTCTGATGGTTACTCTGGCAATCAAGTTTTTCCAGCTTTTTTTTTGGCCCAAGAGCGCATCTATCGCGCTGATCCGGCAGAAAATTCAATTCAGTTCATTTATATAGCGCCATTTCACAACAGATGTCCTCTCAAGGCACTTTAAAAGAAGAGTTATTATAATACAATGTTTAATTTAGGAATTAGAAAACCACAGAAGATTGCGTCTTGACTTCTCAGCAATCCCTCACACTGAGCAAGCAAAACAGAGTTATAGCTTAAAATCAACAGACTTAATGCTGCACTACGACCAAAGTGATAAAAAAACAGTTTTTCACTCTCTTTTGACCCAGAGATTCCTATGAGTTTTTAGAATGATTAATAAATTACTATTGCTAGATGTTTATTGCTGCTGAGCAGGGGGGTATCCAGAAGGTTAATAAAGAGGGGCTAAAAGGGCCCAGGGTGGGTCTGGAACTGTAACATCAAACGTTATTTATTTTATAAAATAAATAAAGGTAATTATGCTATAAAATTATATTACAAATCAATTAGCTACACACACATATCTAGTGTGGATATAAAAAAATAAAAATGCACCAAAAAAATCATAAAGATAAAAAAAGAAGTTAAAAAATGAAAGTTAGGTTGCAATGAAAACTTTTGTTCATTACATTTTACTTAATTGTAACCGCAAGTGTATTTATTTTTGGAAAACTTTTTCTGCATATTGTTTGCTTGTTATCAAAAACTTTGATCTGAAGAACAATGCTGATGTTATGTAAATAGTTTTCTGATCAGCAATAAATATAATAAAGCATACTTAAAAGCACATACCGGTGAAAGCAACGCCCATTTCAACATAACCTGCCACATTTTCGGGTTACACTCCGCCCACTTCCGGATAAGGCCCCAATCCGAGTACAGATACGGATAATTCAACTGATAGAGCTCTATCAGTTAACGGATAGGTTAACTGATAGAGATACAGATAATGCTGTACTCGCTCTTCCTTAGTTTAAAACTATATATTTGATAAAGTTGAGCCAACTTGTTTTCACAAATTGGCTCAACTTAAATGTATGAATAAGTCTAAAAATTGACTAAGCACAAGCCTGCTGTTGAGTTTACTTTGCAGCTGGTTGCCTTATGTTTGCTTAACTACTCATTTTGACAACTCAGTGCACTTTAGAGGGGAACACATTTATGGAGTGATGTGGTTACATGCATAGCAGATGCTGGATGTGAACCTATGACCCTCTGATTACAAGCCAACTACTTTACCCAGAAAGTCAGCCACCCACAGATGTTTAGTGGTAACTTAACTGGGAGTATAGTAACTTAAAATAAAGCTTCTATTCTACTGTTTAAATGTTGTTTTCAGTGTTTCTACCCTAATATTCAATGATTTATGTTCTCCAGTCTGTGCAAAACAATTTTAATGTAATTAAATAATTGGCTTTTGAGTCAAAAGCTATGTGTGTTACTTAGATTAGGAGACCCTTGAGGTAGATTTTCCTCTTCCTCTAATTGAAATAAGATTTACTGTATAAAATTTAATGAATAAGACCAATGATCATAGACTAGACTAGTCTAAAAATGGCATAGGGCTCTGAACTGTAAAAAATTAATAAATCGAGAATCGAATCGTGACCTTAAAATCAGAAAATTGAATCGAGGATTTGGAGAATCCTGACACTCGTAATATGTATATGTGTGTATATGTATATATATATATATATATATATATATATATATATATATATATATATATATATATATATATAATTTATGAATTCATGACATTTATTTATTAGTGTTAAAGTTCCTAACTAAATATTGAATTAGCAATTGAATATTTTGTTTGGAACTGTTAGATTTATAAATAAATGTCATGATGAAAATGTAACCTTGAAAAATGAAATTAATTATTGATTTTAATTTTTGACAGTACAGCTTTTAAAATAGCACTTTGTAGTGTTGCAACATCTCTGAGATGTTTAAATGTGATCAGTAATTAAATGGCACATCCTAGGTTTACCACTTGTTCAAATAAATGTAAAACAAAAAAACTCTTACATATCAATAAGGTATTAATCAAAAACTAATTACTATGTTTTTGTTCCCTTTTAAACATAGGAAAGAAAAACTATATGAGCAAAACAATCTTTGGTGTGACTACTTTGGTTTTCAACAATTCAGTTAAGTAAAATAATGAATAAAAAAATCAAGATTTATTTGCCTTAGAGGTTAAACTTGAACACTACTCAGAAAACCAATCAGAGTCTATCTGAATACATTTTACCCACAATTTAGAAACTAGTTTTATAGTGTTCATTGCCACAGCTTCTTATATCCTTCTGGTCACCCCTTTGAAAATATTCTGGAGATAAAAACTCAGTGGTTTTAAAGTGAATGCACTAAATGACGTCAAGGAGGTATCAAATACCATTCTCTTCATTCAAAGCAGAAAATTAACTTTGAAGAAATCTCCTCAAAATGACCGGCCGTTGCTTTAAATGAGCTGGAGTGCCAGTACATTGGGAGCTTGCTCTTGTTTTGGGTCTTTCTTAATGTAAGGCTTACTAATACAACAGAGTCAATGCACAGTAAAACCTATATTGATAATTATGAATAGATGCTCTGTGTTTGCCAGACAACAATTTAATCTAAGGCTCAACACATCATTTGCCATTTCCTCCCAGCTGGAAAGAATGCGTGCATGTAATGGATCTAATTACTGTCATCAGCGTCACCCGCAGTTCATTTACCTAAGTGCTAATGCATCTGAATTGCTGTCACGCATTCGCGACAGCTAGTTTCTGCGTTCTGGTTCATTCCTTCGGGGTCGGTGGGCTGCGCTGCCTGCAGCTCGTTGAATACTATAACGAGCTGAATGGTAAGTGGAAAATGAAGCGCAAACCGTGGACCGTAGTGGCACCTTTCTCAGCGCCTCGGCTGGAGTGACCTTCACAGCTCGCGTTTTGCAGGCCACCAACAGGTTGGTGTGCCACATCAATCAAGGGCACAGCTCTGTGCCTGTGCCAAAGGTTGTCGATGAGCAAGAGCGCAGCAGAAGCTCTTTTAGGGCAGGAGCCAGGTCATTGAGCATACATGATGTCTGCCAACAAGCTCCGATGAGGCTAAAAAATCTTGGCAGGAGCTGGAATCAGTCTGAACTGTCCATTAGAAATGCAATGTATTCTCAGCGCTCTGGCTATTTTTCTTTCCTCAGTCTCACCAGTGGTCCAGACTCTTTATATGCTCTTACCAGCTTTTTTTATTTCTACTGAGGTGCCTTGTTGGAGACTTAAGCCTCTCAGGGGCAAAGGTTTTCAGTAATTTCCTTCTTGGGTCTCAGAAGCCTTCACACTAAGGATCACGGAATTTTCAGCCCTTCACCTCTCAATAAAATGTATTTATCTCGAAGCCTGTTGGCCTCTAAAGATTTACAGAACTTGTTTTGAAGTCATAGATCAGTAGAGTGGTGGTACAGAAAACAGCTTTTGTCCACAGCATGAACTCGTCCCCTGGTGAGACTTGGCTTGATCCTTTCCCAGCAAATGAAAATGCACCTCCCAGAGCCAGTGTGCCCACGCTGCTGTCAAAGCCTTCCCCTGTGCAACATATGATCTTCAACATTCATTGTTTCAACATATGTTAAAGCAAAATTGAGGCAGCACACCGCTGGGTTTGTTATAAATTGAACCTCGAACGGGGAGGAAGCAAAGATGCCATCCTGATGTTACAAATACATGGCTCCCATGGCGACACATTGTACAAAAGTAATCTCCAAAAAGATGTGGTCTTCATTTACTTGAGGAATGTTGATTTGATTAAAAAGACCAAATGATTGTTACCAGCATTATTTCTTCATGTCTCCTGTGGTTTAGGAAAGTTTCATGTGATATGCCAGTGAGATGTACTGGGTTTTAAAAATCAATGACAAAGAACAAATCAAAGGATCAGTATGTAACTTCTGCCAAATACTTCAACTGACAATTCACATGATTCACATGAAACTGAAAGTGGAACTAAAATTGTAACCAAATAAGCTCATGTTTGTATGAGCTGAAACTGCAATCCAGAATTTAGAGCAGCCAGACGGTGAGCACTGTGCTTTTTGTATTCCTGTGTGGAAACCTGCAGTGCAGAAAGGAATGCTGCTGGCAAATGCAATCCTGGATGACCAGCCCTATTAATCACCTCCTACCGAGAAAGGGTTCATTAGGAAGAGATTCTGTTAATGGATCCTGGAATGGGCCGTGGCTTAAGTGCTGCGGAGTTAAGACGCAATGGGCCTAATCTATCCACTCGTTGTCAGGTTTGACCAGGAGTACAGGAGCCACTTTTGCCACTCCTGCAAAGTGACATTATCTATATGTGCAGGGAACACTCGCATAAATAACTTGGGAGGTGTTTAATAGCGCAAAAAAAAAAAAGTCTCGTCCTCTACTGCACTGAAGTACATGAATTAGGTAAGGTACAAGAAGGGAAAATATCCATAAGAAGCATGACAAATTAATCTTCTTAGGTAATGCAAGTGTCTTGGTTGACAAATGGCAGCAGAACACCTGAGCTGGGGCACTAATTTAACCCAAATGAACTTGTCAGAGCTTGTAGGGGGACAATTGCCTGTGTTAGAATCATCTTTACACGACTCTTCTCTGGAAAGATGACGGGTCTTGGCCCGAAGACAAATGAGTTCCTTGAGTGCTCCAACATGGACAAAACGATAATAAGTTGCCTCTGCTGCCGAATGTTTTTCTCTTGTGCCACTTGGCCCTGAAACTATTTTAGATAACATTAACAGAATTTATGGCCAAGTAAAAAAAAGTCTTCTCTACCCAAGAATAGATGGAGAATGCAGTTATACTTTTGATCCAGCTCATATTAAAGCAAGTGGAAGGATAGAAGTTGAACCTGTGAAATTCTCCTTGTAGCAAACAAAGAACTCTTGATAATCTTTAAGAACTCTTAATTCCCACCGGTGATTAATGAAATACATGTCATTTCAAAGAAACCAGGTTTATAACCCTCATAGTGTTAAGATTTCTGGATATTAGCTAGTCTGTTTGATAGACTGCAGATTAAAAGTGAAGCTGAAGAAGTCAAGGGCAAAAAAAAACCTTTAAAAAGATTCATTTATAACTTTTTAAATTATTCACTTGATCCTTTTTATTTACAGAAGGCAAACACTAATTTAATTATATATCTTACTGCTTAAGCAAAAATAACAATTCCAACATAATCTTGGCGTTGGGTTTCTGATGGAATACATCCCAGAGGAAAACCTCAGTCTCTTTTAAGCTGCACTATGAAACGGGGATCTAGACATGTTCCACATTTGTTGTTGAAGTTTACCCGCTTCTGCATCTCTTCCTGAGCCTGTTTCTCTGACTATCTGGCAAGGAGTCCTAAGATCCCTAGCCACTTCTCTCAGGAGAACGTGATGCTTTCTAAGACGAAAATATGTAAACAGTTCCTCCAGCGAGTCCTAGGCCTATCCCAGGACTTTGCCATGCAAACTGACTCAGATCTATGATTCATAGATGCCAATGTGGAAGAAGAACAAGATAAAACAGTTCATCTGAAAGAGGAAAATCATGTATAATCCTTAACTTGCCTCAGCAGATTAATGCCAGGTGGGCATAGTTTAATAGTGGTGGGAAAGAAGATAAATAGATTTAACCAAATATTGGGTTAATGTTTTTATTTTCCTCATGATAAATTAAAAATCACATCGCTATGGAAATCCTAGTAAAAGTAGTAAGGTCAATACAACTTTACAAGAGCAGATGTGGCATTTTTTGAAAAAAAGTTATTAAAAAAACTTTGATGCCAAAGGGAAAAATTGTATTTACAAAAAGTGTTTAAAAAAAAAAAATCACATTAAAAAGTGACTGCATAAATAGGGCGACCCCTTCAAGTCATTATTTAGTAAATGCACCTTCGGCTACAATCACTGCTCAGTATGTGTGGATAGGTCTCAGTCAGGTTGTACATCTGGACCATACAGATTTCCTCCATTCTTCCTGGTAAACTGTTCCAGCTCAGTCAGGTTAAGTGGGAATCACTGAAAAGCCTTTTTCAGGTCCTGCCACAAATATTATGCAATTCAGTTTATTTATACATCGCCGATTTACAACAGACGTTATCTCAATGCACTTTACAAGGAAAGTATTTTTTCTTTGGCATCAAGGCCTGGGCTTTAACTGGGCCACTCCAGGACATCCATCTTCTTGTCATTTCTGCATTAGCTTTAGCTGGGTGCTTCGGGCTATGTCTTGCTGGCTAATAGATGTTCTCAGAAACCAATACAAACTAACTGTCCTCCAGGATTTCTCTATATTTTGCTGCATAGTTTTAGCCTCAACCTTTACAAGCCTTCTATGGTGTGCTGCCAAGAAGCGTCCCCAAGGAAATTCATGCTGCCTAGGGAGCACGGTGGCACAGCTGGTAGCACTGCTCAACTCACAGCTAGAAGGTCCCGAGTTTGATTGAGGGTGTGTGTGTTCCTCCATGTCATCAGCACCCACACCTTGGGTGGGGTTGGCAAAAGGACCTTTCTGTGTGGAGTTTGCATGTGTTCCCTTGAGCAGCTAATGTGCGCTACTCCCACAAAAACAGGCACCAGTCCTGGGCTGTATACTGCCTCCTTCTGGCTGACCGGGGTGCATGAAGGGTTGGAATCATGTGAGCCTTCCATGTGCTATATGCAGCTGGGGAAACCCTGCCCCTTCAGGTGAAAGGGACAAGAAGGAGGTTTGAGCTCAGTGCAGGGCCCTTCCTGGGTTGGCAGAGGGCTACACTTAGGTAGTGAGACAGGGTGATAAATAAATGGGGGGGGCATGGGAACAAAAGAAAAATAAATGTATGTTGTCACCACCATGCTGCCTTCTGTGTTTATGGTGATGTGCCATGTTTTGTATCCGTAGCATTTTGTCTGATGGCCAAAAAGCTCTCGACAGACCAAATACGTTTCTTCCACTTGACTATAGAGTCTCCCACATAAATGGACTGGACTTATATAGCACTTTTCTAGTCTTACTGACCACTCAAAGCGCTTTACATTGAAGCTGCATTCACCCAATCACACTCATACACCGACACCCAACATGGCTCAGTAGGACAATGTAGAATTTGGGGGTTAAGTGCCTTGCCCAGGGGCACATTGACATGTGACTGGAGGAAGCTGGAATCGAACCTACGACCCTCTGATTGCAAGCCAACTACTCTACCGCTGAGCCACAGTCCTTTTGGCAACTCTAGTCCAGTCCTTTTGGCAACTCTAGTCCAGCCTTTATCTGATTTCTCATTGCCACTCTCCCACAAAGCTTTGCAAACAACTGTTCACTGGATTCTTCACCAGTCAAAGTCTCTTGCTGAAGCTTGTTACCCCCCCATAGTTTACTCAGAGGTATCCTGTGACATATCTCCCTAGTCTCCTTCTTGCACGCTCACATAGGTTGAGGACGGCCTGATCAAGGCAGATTCACACATGGGTTATATTCCTTCCATTTCTTTATGATGGATTTAACTGAAATTCTATGGTCCTCTGACACATATGTTTAACAATCTTCTGGCGTGTACTTTTCAGTTGGCTGGGAATGTTTTTTTGTCTTCATGTTGTACTGGTAGCTAGGAATACTGATTAACCAGTTAATGGACCTTCCAGACACAGGAGTCTTCATTCCACAATTTATCTGCCACTTTTAAGAGGATGAACATTTTTTGCAGTGATTTAATTAATATTTTTTTCCATTTCATGTTTTCATGTATTTGCCATTATTTTGGCTTTTGTAGAATTTTGTTTTCACTTTCACTCTTTCGTGTTCAGCAATAAACTGCTGAAAGAAATATTCTGTCTTGGAAACTATTTCAGTGTTGCAGTTTGTCCGTTCTAACACTAAATGTTATGCGTACGTACGATTAGAACCGTACCTAGGAACATTTCTACGCACAAGAACAAATTGATAAATACCACACGATGTGTAAAATTGTTCCAACTCCCACAGATCTGTGTGGAAGTACGGATGATAAATGAGGGCCCTGGAGAATGACAATGGAAGAATCAGAAAGGAGAATGTGACTCTCAAAACATCAGATGAATTTGAACTAAAGGCAAAAAAAGCATTGTTGCAAAGCTCCTCAGAGCACAAAGATTAAGAACTTAATAGATAAAATTAGAGACTCATCTATTAACAAATTTAAAATTGGACCCAGAGACGATTCAAACAATCTTTAATATATGAAATATTTCTCAGTCAGCTGTCTCTTTGTCCATCCATACTCCAGCTCAGCCTGCATGAAAGTCTCTTCTTGCGTTTCAGAAATTTTGCCTGCTTCCCTCTTTAAAGTACTTTTTTTGGGGGGGTAATAAAATGAAACTTTCAGTGAAAGTGTGCCCTCATGAAAAGAGGAGGCATTGCCTTGTGGAAGCAAGCCTGAGAGTATAGAAGTATCTGTCTATAGGTATGTGCAGATGTTTTTGTGCTGCAGCAGGTACAAAATTATTGTTGTTGCCTTCCCAGTCCTGGCCCCAAACATTTCTCATTCTGGTTTTAGAAAATATTTGGATAAGAGATTAACTAGATAGACATCTATATTAAAATAGTGGATAGTAATAATGAAAAAAATGTATAACATGGAGAAATTGGAATTTATTTTGCCATTAAACATCAATACCATAAAGACTTTGGAATCCACTTAATGAACACCCCAAACCTTTATAAACCAGTAGGATCCAAGAATGCTTAGAAGATAATTATTAATTAGTAGAATCTACAAGGGGATCTGTAGTTTTTCCTTAGGTTCTGTTTTCTGATCATGCTCTGCAGCACAAACATGAAGATGATTGGCAAGGTATACAAACCTGGTATCATGCAAAAGCAGAAAGTGATGAATTACCCAACAGATGTGGTTCCCCAGGAAATCATCCATAGAGAGTCAAAGCACATCAAACTAGTAATGCTAAAAAATGTAACTTAAGAAGAGAAATATATTGTCAGTTTACTGGGGATTGTTTCACCCATGGGTTTTTTGCAAAGAGAAAGTCCCTGTATGTTGGAAACCATAGAGAATGGAGTCACAGAGTGCGGAAACTTAGACAGTGGAGTAAGTCAATGCTAATCCTCTTCATAGGCCAACACATTGAAGAATCAGGAGTAAAAATATCTACAGTCCAAAACTCAATGTTTCAAAAAAGCATCAGGGGCAGGCAGAGAAGGCAGAATCTGTGAGACAGTAATCAGGGCTGAGGCAGATGAAATGAGGTTCAGAATTAAAACCAGAGTAACCTACAGTGTAGGCAGGGAGCAGGAAGAAGCAAAACAGATCTGGTACACAATCAGGAACAAGGAGACTGAGTACTTGAAGCAGGGGCGGTTCTAGGGGCGGAGCCAAAGGGGCACTGGCCCCTAGTGAAATCTGATTGGCCCTTTGAGGTGCCTCTTTCCTGTCACTTATATCCTTTGCATGATGCTCAGTTTATAGGTGGGTCCTATTACAGGTCAAAACACTAGAGGTGCTAATGAGCAAATTAGTAATTTACCTTCATCTATGAAATGTTTGGTTTATCTTGTTTTGTAAATGCATTATTTATTGAATATGTATCAGTTATATGGAACACATAAAATGTAACGAACAAAACATTTGACCTATAAATACATTCAGGACTTATAGTCAACTGTTAGCTACATGTATGCAAACAAAAAAGTAGCCATTAGGATGATCATTATACAGTGCATGATAGCTTACGTTGATACTATATGGCTTTTGAAGATTCCTGAAATATTGAGTCCAATATATGACAAAAATAGTTTCTTTGGTGTCTTTATGATGCAACAATCATGTCAGATTTTATTTTAGAGATGTTTTATATTTTTTATTATCCAGTTAAGATGAAGTCATTGGCAGAAAATCAGCATTAAATTGAGCTTTATTTTATATTTATTAGAAATAACTAATTCATTTATTCGAGCAAAAATAAACGATCAATGTTTAAATTAATAGACAGAAGTTAGTTAACTGTAGCAATTCAAAAGTGGTAAAATTACATCACTTCAGTAAATGATTTTAAGTTTGTCTAAGCATTATTCCATTCATTATCAGTAATGTTGCAGTTAAGTTTCCTTTCCCACAATTCCTTCAAATCAGTAGCTTTCCCTAAATGCAACGCCTTCGAGTCCGAGGCAGGGCAGCTCTCGTACCAGATTGTTATACCGTTGGTCAGGATGCTCTCGATGGTGCAGCGGTAGAATTTCACCAGGATATCTGAGGACAGGTGGTTCTTCCTCAGAGTCCTCAGGAAGAAGAGGCGCTGGTGAACCCTCTTGACCAGCTTGGAGCAGCTAGTCGTCCAGGTGCGATTCTCAGAGATGGAGACTCCCAGGACCTTGAAGTTGTTCACACGCTCCACAGCCTCCCCTTGATATGAATGCATGGATGTGGGTCAGGATTCCTCCTGAAGTCCACAATGAGCTCCTTGGTCTTCTCTGTGTTGAGCAGCAGTCAGCCAGATGATCCACCTCCTTCCTGTTGGCGGCCTCATCACTGTCTTTGATAAGGCCAATCACCCTGGCGTCATCTGCAAACTTAACAGGTTTTCAGTCATGGGTGAGGAGAGAGTAGAGGAAACGACTTGTTCAACCAGCTGTAACTAAATTAAACGCCTATTATTATAAACTATAAACTATTTTGAGTTAAAGGAAACGTATGCAGGATTGTGGCCAGAAGCGGTACTGCAATCACATTCAAAATACAGTAGAACTGTGTATCCCTTCCTGACTCGAGGTTGCCAGCTGCTGCGGGATCCAGCAGGAACGGCTGGCCCTAACTACATAACATTAGCAATGGCCATACAGGTTAACTTGCAGCATCTGTAGTACACCATGTACGCGAAGAACGAATGAGGAATTTTATGTACCGAGGTATAGGCTACTCAATACGTCTCCATTACGTTTCACATTGCCAGAATCAACGTACTGTTGTTTTCCTCAACAGTTCAGCATAATGACAAAGAAACGGGCCCTGATGCTAATGTTAGCAATGATGAATCGTCGTTTTCATCTCCCAAACAATTCCTAACCTTTTCAATTTGATGACCAATCTCCTCCATATTCACTAACGTAACGTTACTTTCCACGAACATGCATAACTTTGTTCGACTGTCGTGAATATTTGAAATGTCAATTTACATTAAGTATAAGTAAGTTAGCCAAACAGGTGAATCTTACCTGTCCAGGTGAAAATTGGCGACGTTGACGTCTGTATTCAAATTCTTCTCCATTTTTAGTCATCTCCATCTTTCAAAGGCATCTCCTATTCAAATCCTTGTTTTATTTCGGACTTTGTCACAACGTATTTCGGATTGATAACGAGGTCTTTTAGGTTTCGTAACGTTATACATGTTTTGTCCGTAACGTTCTGAGCTTCAGCTGTGGTAAACAGAGCAGAGCTGGCAACCCGGATGAGGAAACTCTACTGACTTCGTGATTTGTAGATAGCTTGAGGGTGGAGCCTCAGACAAAAACAGAACATGACAACAATAACATCACTTGAGGGCTGCAACTTTCACTTTTACATAACAATATCCTGGCCGGACCACAGTTGACAGTGATATAAGTATTTCAAAAGAACATGATTTCTTAATGTCTAGAGACATATCGGGGCCATTTTATGATTAATTAAAATACATTTATTTTCCTTTAACCTTCAATAGGCAATAATCAGCCAGGTTGATTTTTAGGTTTGTACTCCTATTTTACTAGAGGATCTTTCGGCTCTTACAACAGACTTACTTTAAACACCTAGTCTCCATAACTGGCCAGAGTAGGCCCACTTCAGGTTCAGCATACTTTACCCAGCTAATAATGACTACCCCCTGATTCTTTCTGCAACATATATTGGCTTACCTCCCCCTTGTCAGTCACAGAGTAGGAGTCACTATATTAGCGTTAAAGCGTATATATTTTAGATTCTATAACGAATATAATTTTGCATACGCCCTATACAGAACAGAGCTTTCGGTCTCAACTTAATTAAAAATGTGCGTAAATACCCCCGAATTATTTCGGTCTGTTGACTTACGTCCTCTCTGTCCTAGTATAGTAAAAACTTCTCCGTTCTGATTACTTATACAGTTTGCTACAACTCGTTTCAGCTCCGGAAAATGAGAACAGTTTAGACTTACAACCTTCCAAGTAATACATTTATTTTATATTTATATATATGCAGGTGCAATAGATGTAGTGAAAAAACTACCCTGAGCTCTACCCATCTAAATGACCTCTTCAGAGATTGTCCAATTCGTGTCGAGAGATTACACAACCTTCTATATAACCATGCTTCTATTCATCACAGATGTTTGTTTATACAGGTTTCATTTAGAAGGTCCTCGGGCGTGTTGTATACGGTCGCTCTACGTCTCACAGGCTGATTCTGGAGATCTGGGCTTCTGAATCACTGTCACAATACGAGGACAGAAGCACATAACCTCCTCAGAACCCAGCACTCGCAGAGTTGAGCAAATTTAAAATGCTTGACTTACCAGTCTGGGGTCACCGTTGCGGGGCAGGGCTGATTAGGTCCCAGGGTGGGTCTCTTATCATCTGACTTTGGCCACAATGAAATGTCAGGAAGCACCTCTGTCTCCTTGTCCCTGGATTTTAGAATTCCCGAACCCCCTATGACTGTTAATCACGGTTAACACTGCCGTCTGATAAGTTCTTAGCTGAACTGTTGGTCAATCCCCAGGCCGATCATATATAGGAGACCCCAAATACAGGGGTCCTTATGTGACCTCCGCACAGAATTAAGTTAATACTCTCTAAAAAGACTTTCTTAGAAAAGGAAGTTACATTTAAAAAGTTTAATCTTAACTCAAAAAAGAATTATAATGCAAAAATTCAAAAGCTTAAAATAGTAACAGCTAGAAAACCAAGTCAGAAGTCTAAAGCTTGGTTTATGCTTGCCGCATGAACATTCCGCGCGGAAACGAGACGTGCGGAACCGGCCGAGACGCCTTCTTGCAGCGTTTATACTTTTTCTGGCTTGCCGTGCGGACCTCGCGGACGCGGCAAACATAAACCAAGCTTAAGAGTCCAAGTTCTTACCATCTGAGTCTAACAATCTCAGTGTCACAATCCCCCAAAAGTCTGACAAACATTTGTTCAGTCATTACATATGTAGGCTGCTCTCTGAGGTGGGTTGTGTCTAATTTTTCTGCTGACATGTTCACAGACAGTTTCACAGAATCAGTCCATCAACATCAATCTTGAGGTTTCTTGTAGATGGTTGACTCTTCCTCAAAATGATCTCCCTTGTCTCTGAAACAGTGTTACCTTTTGACCTGCCAACCGCATGCACGCTTCTTGATGTAGGTGTTATTTCAAAGTTAGGTTTCATACATTTTCCACTAAATCAGAGATGTGTGACATTTTAACTGGAACAATATCACCCTTCTCTACACTTACAAATACATCTTGGTATGAAGAAACAAAACCACATCCTTATCACACCATCTTCATAGTTATTGCAAAATCTTTTTCCACAGTTCAGCATCTAGATTATTACAAAATCTTTTTCTAAGGCACATCAGTTAACATATTTTGTTATGCAAGCACACTTAATTATCAGAGTATATATTTCTGTTGCTTAAAAACACATTATAGTAAAGATAAAAGCATTAATAAAAGGCACTTTATTGAAAAAGACTTAAAGCATAAATGGATGAGAGATTTAAAACATAATATTGGAGAAGAAATTTAAAACATAATACGAGATTTAAAAAATAATATGGATAATTAATGCCCCTCTGGTTTTCTACAATTCAGCTGTTCTTAAACGTAGGTATGTGTGATACTCTTAAAAGTATTCACTTTTAAATGTTGTTTGTTTGTTAGTTAAAGATTAATCCTATAACTTAAGGTACTATACAGGATGTAGTATGTGAAATAGTAATTCTCAAAATCCGCCACTAGAGGGCTCTCTTTACCCATTTGAAGTGTTCATTGAGGTGATCTGACGGAGAGTCAGACCGGAGCCTGCCTGCTAACGGATCAGATCTCACAAACTTTTCTTGTGTTTCCTGATTAAATACAGATATATAAATATGCTGCAGACCTTGAGTGGAGGCCTGTAACATATGTCCCATGGATTTGCCACACTAAGGCCTCAGGAGGCTTAAGAGACTCATCACACAGCCTTGTGGTACACCGGTGTACATTGCAATGGTGGATGAGCAGCGGTTATCCAGCTGAACATGTTCGGGGCGGCTGGTCAGGAAGTCCAGTAATAAGTTGAACATGAGGAACTGACGCCTAGATCTACGATTTTCCTAAAGAGTTGTGAGGGGATGATTGTGTTGAACGCTGAACTGAAGTCAATAAACAGCTTCTTTGTGTAGGGGATTTTATTGTTCAGGTTTGAGAGGACAGAGTGCAGTGCAATGGTTTGCAACGCTGTATTTCTCAAGTTGATTAAATAATATCAGGGTAAAATATTCACAAGAAATGAAGTATGTTCAGTTGTTAAACTGGGAATTACTGAGCCTTCTCTTTGTCTCCTGTTGACTTTCTTCCTTTGACCAATCCAGATATTTTCTGGTGGCTTTTTTCACCAATAAATGATTTAAAACTAATACTATTTGTGGCTTTAAAAAATGCATACAATGCTGACTGATTTCTGAGGACAGGTGGTTCTTCTGATTTCTTTAAATGTTGTTTGTGTTTGTATTTGTATTTTGTCAATAAATATTAAAAATAATTGAAAAATTCCATAAACTGTTTCAACATGATGTGGGTAGTTAAATCTATCTGACCAAAACCGGTAATTGTGTGTAAAGCTGTTGGTTAATGGTGCTGACACACCGTAACGCAATACACGCAACCAAAAACGGTGATACGCTGGTTGCCATAACATTCACACCTTGAAGCGTGTCCAAAGCAAACTGACCGCGCTTTAAAACATGCCGTTTCTACGCGCGTGAAGCAAAAATGTGAAAGGATCCTGAGCGGGACTGGCCCTCTTCCTCCTCTTCTTCATTCTGGGAGCTCCCAGTGGACTCTGGTCTATGAGCTGACCACGTTAAATGTCGGGACCGCTCTACGGGGGTAGTCCCAGTCAAGCAGTGGCGGAAAGATCAATGAACACCCCGGCTCCTCACCCAGTTGGTGCTGCGAAGGTCCAAGCTTTGCCCCGCCTTCACACCAACTACCAAGCTGAGCGGCTGTCCATCTGTCTGCTGATACTAAAAGCTCAGATGTAAGCGGCGCGGGACGTGCTTTGGCGGAGACATTACCAGGTCTGGGTGTCTGGGTGAGGAAGCTGTTTTGCGGCCACAACAACTCTTTTAAGAACCACCTTCAAACCACCTAAGAGGTTTCCTGTCTAAATAGTTTAACCTCTTTATAATGTATATTTTTTTTATTCCTGATTCTGTATAGAAAACAGCTTGTGTCATGTAGTTTGGGGTGATTAGCCATGGAGTTTATCAGTTTACATGTCTTGTTGATGCTGACTCCATTCAGTCAGTCCCAGCATCACTGACACCCCTCAGCTGAGTGGTTGTTATGGCGTGACTTGAAAGTGTAGTTGAGATTTCTTCGATTTCTGCGGCAGACATAAAATGAAGCACGTATTTTGGGGTCGCGCCTGAAACGCATCAGCCGCACTACTTGGTCGCGTAAATCAGGCAGAAAAGCTTTTTGGAGACGCAAATGTGCTTCTGACATGTTGCAGGATCTGAAGTTGCTCTTAATCGCGCTCCTCCATTGACTTTACATATAAACCGGATTCTCTGGTCGTGTCTATCACTTTCGGTGTGTAAGCACCGTAATACTTGGCCCCTTTACAAATATTGTGGCCCTTTATGGCTACATACTCAGAAAAATCCTAGATCTGCCACTGGCTTGAAGGCAGTGACAAGGATTATGATAGAGGTTCTTGCACTGAGTGAATGTAGAGCAGGAATTTATATAGTCAGCATTAGTGGTTGGAATAATCAGCACCTGACGGGCTGGAGGGGCAGAACAGAGGACTAGTCTAAACTATGGCAAGGATAGGAAGAGGTAGAGTAGCTAGGTAGAGATAGGTTAATGTAAGCCAGGTAGAAAGTGTTAGTAGCTAGGTCTCCTAGTAGCTAGGAGACAGGTTAATGTTAGTAGCTATGCTGCTTTAGGCTAGGCTGTTGGAGGACATTATTAGTCTGTTCCTACTTTCTCTCCTACTTCTCCCCAACTGCATGATGTGCTGTCAATTCAAGCGCTAACCTGTTTTCTCTTAGTCTCTTCCTACAGTAGGTGCTCCTGACCCGCCCTGCTTGACGACCCTGACTAAGATGGCATTGCAGTGACGGAAAGTTCTCCACGTCCTGCAACAAACCGGAGGTTTCTTCCTGTTAAAAGAAAGATTTTCCTTTCCACTGTCGCTTCGTGCTTGCTCAGTGCGAGGGATTGCTGAGAATTACACGACGCAATCTTCTGTGGTTCTCTAATTTCTAAATTAAACATTGTATTGTAATAACTCTTCTTGTAAAGTGCCTTGAGATGACATCTGTTGTGAAACGGCGCTATATAAATCAACTGAATTGAATTGACAGGGATATCAGGACAGATTTACAGTGTGTTTAATATTCATTTTTGTTCAGCTATTGTGTCGGTAACAAAACAGAAAAATAAGAGATAAAAAAAGTAAATTTCTGTTTCACATGTGTTAAAGTGATGTTGGCAAATGACTATGTTGATTACTGGTCTGTGATGATGCACAGAACGTTAGTTGGAGTGCAAGGAGGTGTAAAAATTACCACGAGAATCATATAGTGATCAGAATGCGCAATTTAGGGCTCAAAGGCAGCTCTGAATAGTAGAGTTTTAATCTTTGATTTAAAAGAGCCTAACCATTCAGCATTTTTACATTCTTCTGGAAGTTTGTTCCAGATTTGTGGAGCATAGAAGCTGAAAGCTGCCTCTCCTTGTTTAGTTCTAATTGTAGGAATGTTAAGTAAGCTCGAGTTGGAGGACCTGAGTGATCTGCTGGGTTGGTATAGTGACAGCAGATTTCCAATATACTTTGGTGCCAAACCGTTCATTGATTTATAAACTAGTAGGAGTATTTTAAAGTCTATTCTCTGGGCTATAGGGAGCCAGTGGAAGGACTTAAGAACTGGGGTTATGTGTTCTACTTTCCTGGTTCTAGTGAGGACGAGGGCAGAAGCGTTGTGGATTAGATTTGATTGCTTTTTTAGGTAGACCTGCGAGGACGCTGTTGCGGTAAGCAATCCGACGAAAGATAAACGCATGGATCAGCTTTTCAAGGTCCTTCTGTGACGTCAGAAGTTGGCATTTTCTCCCTGTACATGCATGGGCTTCCTCCATTAGTCCAAAATTAAGACTGTTAGGTTAACTGGTCTCTCTAAATTCTAGGACAAGCAGTTTAGTTAATGGGCAGATGGATATTTTACTCATACCTAAAAGTATATCTCTCTCATCATCTCTTTTGCTATTTAGATAAATTTCTCAAGATGACCTCACAAACCCAGTCTTATATATTTGTGACCTTATACGTGTTCCTGACCCCAACCCTGGAAACTACTGGTCTATACCATCAAAACACAGGTAACCAAACAACAAAATCCAAATAATGAAACTTAAATTACTATTTTGTATTTTACAAGCTAATCAACACAATTAGTTTGTACAAAAAAAACTTTGAGCAATACAATTCAACAAATTACTTTTAAAGAAAAAAAATATATTAACTTTGTTTTAACCTACTGATACAATCAATGGACCATGCACCCATACAAACAGGAAGTGGTTGAGAGGCCCCCCCATACACCTGAGGGCTATTCCATGGAGAACGTTTGACCCCCCACACCTGATACAGTAACATGGGTATGTATCTGGTTAAAATGGTAGGTTTGTGTTCATTTGTTCACTGTGCAGTCTGAGGTACCACTGGGTATTTATCTGATAACCTTAAACACATTCACTTTCCTACAGATTTTTATTAATAATGAGTAATTTGACTGGGCTTCCAAATATACTCACCTCAAATCTTTGTCAAGACTGGCAAATACTATGAACATAGTTCCTCCATAGGTATTCTCTGACACAAAACAGAAAAAGCAAAAAGCACTCAAGCTAGAGCTCACTGGGGCTTCAGAGTATAGACAGACTCCTTCTGTACTTCTAAAACGCTTAAGGCTTACTTTGTCTGTGTCCTCTCCTCTGTCAGTAACCTCATCAGGCTGAATAATTGTTACCTGGAGGTGAAAATGCCCTTTCCATTTTCTTTTAATTTTTTTTTCACTCTTTCAGCTGAGCATCCACTTCCAATAAGAGGGCTAGACTTTTTCATAAAAAAGTCAAATGAAATAGCACAAAAACCTTGAGAGACCTTTAGGAGTGTTTAATGTTATTCCTTATGATATATACCCATAATCTTCGATTTACTCTAAACTAACTCGCTTAAAGCTGCTGTCCGGAGTATTTGAGGTAGACAGAGATTTTTTGAATCCCACTATCAAGGCTCCACCCAAAACATCTCTCCCGCTCACTCTAGGCCCACCTCAGGGCTTTTCTCCAGTAGTTTACGGGTCAGGAAACACTTCTGAGAGTCTTCATCGTATGGTTGCTACAACAGGAGAAATGTTTCTGCATGTTAAACTTTTTGTCTGAAGTGAATAACCTAATTGTAGTCTCCAGTCTTCAGTGGAGCGAAGCAAAGATTCTGTCTGCAGATCAACAACTATGATTACCCATGTCTGTGGGAAAAATCCAAAACCTCATGTCAATGATATCTGCAACAATCAATTAAGAAAAAAGAAAAGTGAGCATTTTTGTTCCATGCCATTCAGGAACCCCCATCAGGTATTCCAATAGTAGTGCAAGTGTTTAATTTATGTGTAGTTCTCTGGTCAGGTTTTTATTGAATACTGTTTAACAGATACTATTGAATAGGTATTAATTTGATGATTGCTCGAGATAGGCACCCGCCCCAATCGCATTACAGATAAAAATTGATTTTGTTTACCCTGCCAGTCAAAATGACTGACAAAAAATGTCTAGTGCAACCTCTGCTTCCAATATGGTGACTATGAACAGAAGCAGCCTATGTGCGCTGCCCTATCATCACAGATTTGTGCGATACACATGAAAGTTGATTGACAGTTGATAAGATGGAAACTCAAATTGTTTTTGCTTAATAAAAAATCAGCAGTTATTGTAAAATGCATAGGGGTCTATGGGAGGAAGGTGGGAGTAGAAAGAATACCAAATGTTTCAGAGCACTAGCCTTTTTTAATTCCCAGTTTTAATTCCTAAATCTTATCACAAAGAAATGGAATTAAGTGCAACAATTTTCTGACAATAAGCAGTGTTGGGGAGAATACTTTGTAAAAGTATTTAGTTACAGAATACTGAATACCTGCTTTAAATTGTATTTTGTAAAGTTTTCATTACTTTGCTGAATCCTGGTAGTGTATTCTAAATACTTGGAATACTTCCCCTTAAAAACAGCATTTAAGTCTATTAAATCTCATAAATTCCCTGGTAGCTGCTCCCACAGTAAAACAGAAGGCATATTAATGCTAAACATTAGGTACTGACTGGGAAAAAAATAAAGTATTTAATTATTTTTGGCACAACACTGTTACCTCTCAGCGACCAAAACCAACCAAAAAACAAACTGGTTTTTAGCAGTAATATCTAATTACATTTTGTTAGATTTCATATTTAGTCATTTGAAATTAAGGTTAGCTGTTTATCAGCCACAGCCAATTAGGTTATTTGCGACTTCTGATATAAAAATGCAAAGTATTGTAAACTTACATTCATTGTATTCCAAATGGAAAGCTTTTAGCCTTGTAGCTATCATTTTCGGGAAACCCATCTAACAACATATAATTAAGCTAACGTCATGTCAGATACAACCACTTTAAATGTGAGAAACGACCTAACACAAAACTGACCGTGTCAAATAATGGACAAAAAAAGGATTTTGTTTTGTTTTTTTTACATCGTTTCAGTGTCTTTTAATTTCTTTTGACCCTGGACAACACCTTCCCACCTGTTAGTTATTGGGACTTGATGTGAAACAGAGCTAATGTCTGTCAGTGCTCATTTTCTCGCATAGTAGAGCAAAAATCTGGGCTTTGACAGGTTGTGTTTTGATTGATTGTGCCCAAGGTATCCATAATTACATTATTCAGCTTGGAATTTGATTATAGTTACTATGTACAATGCAGTGCGCTTCATGAACGCCTGCAGCCTTCCTAGTTTCCCAGCTAACATGTTCCAGTTCTTCTAACTCACTAACGTAGTCTGACACATAAAAACTTTTAATACGTCTGAATGAATTTAACCAAGTTTAATTATTGCAAGAAAAAGGTAACTTTACAGTGAAACAGTTAAATATATACATTCTACTTTTAGGTTCCCCCCTTCATGCAGGAAGGAGCTCATCCTGTTGCGTTTTCTTTAAATTCATTGTGTAGCCAGATGGCTTTAACCAATAGAAAATGTTCCATTCATCATTTGAATTATGCTAAGTGTGCATGCAAGCATGAAAAAATCTGCATCAGCAGATTCCTTGAGACATGGGTGTTGCTTTCTAGAAACTTCGTAACTCTCTTATATTTCCTGTTTTAACATGATGAAAAAGGTCACCTTAAGACCACCAAACTTCTATTTAAACACAGAGGGCAAAAATAACAAAGTTACTAGATTCCTGTTGCTCTGTCACCTAAGTATTTAATCTGTTCTGTTTTTCTGCCCAGTAAGACGAAGACTATCTGCTTCATGCTAACACAGCCATAGTCTTTACCCTATCTGTGCAGATCTATACAAAGTCCATATGTCTGTTGACATATCATAAAGATGTGCTCCTGCCAATAGTATTATTGGACAGAGGAATAAACCATAGTTTGCTGGCCTCTGTTATGAAGCATTGATGGAACGTAATACTATAGTGCAGGGAAAGATAAAATCCTCTACAGTTGTCAAAGTTTTCAGTTTCAAATTGTACCACTATGTACAAAACTTTGAGTTCACTTGAGCATTTCCAGGTGTTTGGTGCAAAAATAAAACCAAAGGAAATGTTTGATTCATATTTTTAACTCTTTGGCTTGGAAGGAAGTTGGTTTTGAAAATGAATGAGCAATATTTTATCTTGTGCTTTGCCTCACTTCTTTCTGTCTGCTATGTAGCAGCTGTGGCTACAGTGTATCTTACAGATATGTGTGTCAATGACTGAATGCAATGTAATCCGCTTTGGGGTCCTTTGGACAAGACAAAGTGCTATACAAGTAGAAGCCATTACTATGCACACTAATGTTTTGTGTTTAGTTTTATGATATGGTGGTGACAAATAAAGTTTTCCATGAAAAAGAACAATACAGATTCTAGTTTTCATTGGTTGTCATTGACAACTGGGTTATTTACATCTCCTCTCAGTTGAGTTGTTGATCAGATTGTCCCCATTCTTTACCCTCTTTCACACTCACAGAACAGGCCAACTTGCCCCTACATTGCTGAAGAGAAAGGAAAAAGTAATACATGTTTTTTTGAATATCACTGAAGTTTTTGTAATATATTTTTTACTGAGATAAATTATTAATATTGGGTAAATGACAGATCTCTCCTCTGTATATTTGTTAATCTTCTTCTACTTATAATCTGACCATTGTTGGGGTCTGAGCCATGTATACAATGTCAAAGGGCCGTACAAATATGACGCCAGCATTCTAGTGACCAATGAGCTGCCTCTCCCTCTCCCGCTCCCCTCCAAGCCGCTGAGCGTTGGAGGACCTGTCACACTGGTTGGCAGGAGCGCCAATCCGTCAAACCCGCTGCAGTTCCGTGCAGTGTGAGCGGACAATTTGTACAAAGTAGGAGGGAACAGCACGGATGCCTTGTTTAAATCTCTGAATTGCAGAATTTTGTGTCCTCTCTGGTTCTATCCTCGGACTAAAAGGAGATCTCCTCTCTTCCAAGCTCTCTTTGGTGGGTGAAAGTTCCTGCAACTTCAAGGAGAGACCTCTTTTCCTAACACGTGATTTTGGATTTCCCCCTTTCTGCAACCAAGTCCCCTCGTTAGTTTTGGCTGGCCATAAAAGCTATTTGTGCATTCCGCTGAATCTCTCTCTCTTTATTTTTTTCTCATCCCTTTTGCGTTCCGTTTTTCTTCTCCGCGTTTTTCGTTGCAATCAAGGACGAGGTATCTTTTTCCTGCATCTGGGATTTTTACTTCAAGAGTAAGACTGTTTGAATTTACTTTAAACCTGAGTGGAGTGAATCAGAAATTCTTTGTATTTCTGCATGCATGCATGTTATCAAGTTTTACTGATCGCTGTGCCCTAAGCGCTCTGTGAAGTTTCTGTGCTGCCTGGTTGTTTGATTGTAAGTTTCTGTATTGTCGTCCTTTGTTAATAAGCAGAGTTATCTGTTTGTAGAAGGTTTTGGGTTTTCCCCGTTAATTAGATAGTACATGTAGGCGTTTGTGTCAACACGCACACGGGGGGCTTCCCGCGAGCCGAACGGACACTCGAATTCTTATTCTACCATGTTTCTGAACCAGAGTCTTTGTTAGCAGAAAGCTACCCCACTGATAAAGGCCACAAGGTCTTTTCTTTGTTAAAGAAAAACCACGCGGCGCCTCACCCAGCAATAAAACCATTAACTTTTCCCCCTTCGGCAAGCTGCGCGTTCACGTCTGTACACCGCCTCCACGCATGCACGCAAGGGTGCCGCGTACGAACGTCAGGAGGAGGCGCCCCTTGACGTGCCTAAGTGACGTCACCTCTGGTCACCATCTTGTTACGTAGCGTTAGCCTTTAGCATAGCCGTTAGTCTTAGCATTCTGTGTTAGTATTTTTCTTTGTCTTAGTGGGTTTAGAATAAATTAGTTAAATTGAGTCACATCACTAGTTTATCTTAATCTGAGTGTGTGTGTGAATTATTGCAAATAATTAATTTCCTTCAGATAAGGTCTTTTGGTAAAATTAGTAATTAGTTATAAACCATTGGTTGATAACGTCCTATTAATTAGATATATATGTTTTTTCCAGGTGTTTATGGAAAAACTGGAAGTAAATTAATAAAGGATTTATACAATATAGGAACTGAAGTGGTTTCATTAAGCACAATTTTGACCCCTCGGGAGAAGGGGAAAGAAATCATTGTTTTGATGAGATTTATTTTTACTACTAAAATTCATATGAAGATATGCATGTAATGTGATGCGAGGACTCTGAAAGGCAGCAATACGCCTAGTAGCGTCTAGACCAAGGGTGCCCATAGTGGGGCCCGCGTCATTTTGGTTGGCCCCCTGTAGCAGCTATGACCCAATTGTTACAATACCACATATGAGACAAATACAAACTTTCAAATTTTAAGATTATAAATATCACAGGACATTTAGTTTCTTTAACCTATTGCCCTAACAAATTTATTACGCTTGTATTATATATAGTCCTCAATCATGGTGCTGAGATTTATTTGAAAAATAAAGATACAAAATTTAAATACAAGCGAGTTTAATGTAGATTATAAAGGTAATGTAGATTATATTGGTGCACAATGGTACATTTCCACACTTAATATCATAAATAGTAATATATTAACAATTTTTACAAAAACGTCCCATGACCCCTTGCTGCCCCAAGACTTTCTAAGACCTCAGTTTGTGGCAGGTCACCGCCTGCTTGCTAGTTTAAACAGCTATCAACATGGAGGGGCAATGTCAATGGCAAACAGACAAAAGACAGTTTAAAAAATGCTGGGAGGAGGAATATTTTTTTCACCAATGTAAATGCAAAAGCGGTCTGCCTTATTTGTAACCAGTCTGTTGCTGTACTTAAGGAGTATAACATCCGTCGTCACTATGAGACAAAGCACACATCATTTTACAATTCAAAGGTGATGCTCCAAAGAACAAGTCCACGGACCTGCTGGCTAAACGTTGTATGCAACAAGGGACTCTTGCACGGCCCTCCACAGCCCAGGACAGCGCGACATGGGCCAGGTTTGAGATTTCTACCCTAATTGCCAGGACTGGGAGATCATTTTCAACAGGTGACTTTGTTAAGGAGTGTCTATCTACAGCCGCGATGATCATGTGCCCGTCTCAGGTGAAAGCTTTCAACTAAATAAGCCTCTCACGAAATACTGTGAAACGTCATATTGAAGATATGCCTCGGGACATTAAGGAGCAATTTAAAGCAAAGGCTGCTGGATTTGTCGCCGTCTCTTTGGCATGTGATGAGAGCACGGATATTTCGGACATTAGCTTTGTTTTGCTTTTTGAGTCTGTCCATTTTTTTTAATAATGTTCATGATTTAATCAACTGGTAGTAGAGAGGAAAGGTGGCAGCATGTACCTGCATCATTCTTGATCAAAGTGTATTATTTGGGATTGATATATCATGTGGAAAATGTTAGTAAGTGGATTTAATAACGCCAATAATCCACTTTTGTGCAGTTAAAAAGAATTGTTAAAAAATATTGTAATAAAATTGTAAGGCTAACTCAAGAACATGAAACCAGGTTATTTATTATTTGACGACTTAGCAGCTCCTTCACCTCTTTCAAGGAAACCTAGCACACTTCCATAGTCCAATCTAGTGAAGCGGAGACTACCTGAATATGCAGCACTTCTCAGAAACTTGGATCAGGAGTTTGAGTTGCGCTTTGAGGACTTTAAGGAAAGTAAAGGTGACTTGGAGCGGTTTCTCAACCCTTCACCATAAGTGTGGACTCAGTGCCTGATCACATTCTAATGCAGTTAATTGAGTTTCAGTGTGATTCTGAGCTAAAGAGTAAATTCATGTCCCTACACCTGAAAGACTTTTACACATGTCTCATGTCATCGGTACCCAGAAATTAGGAGGCATGCACAGGTCATGTTAGCTTTGTTTGGCAGCACTTACATCTGTGAACCGACTTTCAGTGTAATGAACCTTAACACATCCAGGAAGACGTCCTCACCCTTTCAGTGAGTCAGCTACAGCCTAATATTGACAGACTGATAAATGTCAAAGAGCAGCTTCACGTTTCTCACTAGTGGTGCCATTGTATTGTTGGTGCTGTTGTCGTCTTGCTGTTGGGCTACATGTGATTACAATCAAAAAGGAAAGTGTAATAGTAAAGTGACATGTTGTAAATGTCTATATAAGACTTTTTGGCATACTTTGTTTAATTATATTTACACAGAAAGGAAGGTTAGGTAACTGTGATAAATAAAAACACTTAAAAAACACTTCTAATAGTGTTTTTTGTGTAAAATATTACATTTGTCCCGCGATCCTCTGACAGATTTTCATTTTGGCCCACTAAGGGAAAATGTTTGGGCACCCCTGGTCTAGATTCCTGGAATAATACAAGAAGAAGAAGTTTCCACATGTTGTCTCTTTGGTCTCATTTTAGTAAAGATGCCAGCTTTAGTTGATAGAGCTTTGTCTCAGATTTACTCGAGAGCTTTTCATTTCTCTTTTCAGAGAGAGATACAATAGACTCATCAAGGTGTATATGTAGATGCTTTCTTTGGGCACTTGGCTGCTACTTGACATCATCAAGTTCCCCATAGATTGCTAGAAGGCTTTTCTGATTGTCTAAGTGCAAAGTACTGAGACGGTCATTATACAACCGTCTTTTAGTTTGAAAGGCTTATCTGCAACTTGTTGCTCCTTTTGTTTCTTAAGGAAATACTGTACACAACAAAGCCAGACCAAAAAAAATAAAAATAAAAAAATGCAGCATTTGCACAATTTGGAAGAATTCTCCAGCTGGTCCAACATTATTGACAAAGCAGCCTACTCCAATACGGGATCCAGCTAAGGATCAGTGATGAGCTCATCAGATCCAGCTACTCTAAGTTGAGCCTGATGACTTCCTGACAACATGACAAACTGCATGGTCAGCACATCAGCATCTGCTGCATATGTGCTGAGTACACAGTGAGATGCGATCTTTATTCAATTCAATTCAATTCAATACTTTATTGCCATACAACTCGTTACAAGTTATTAGGGATTTGCTTCAGTGCATATGCTCATACTCACAACATTAAAAATACAGCCAGAGACAAGACAAATGTACACAAACAGTATTTCCCACAGGATGACACTGACACTGAGACAAAAGACACTAAGACACTGGCAGATCAAAAAAAAAAAATAATAACAGAAATTAAAAATATGTAAACTATTTAACAGATGATTTTCCCCCAAAGAGCTGGTCCAAGGGTTGACGGCTATTTAGGGATTTGATGGCTCTACAATATGTGCTATTAAGGAAGCGTGATGTTTTTGTCCTAATAGCTCGCAACCTTCTTCCTGATGGAAATATTGAAAATATGGAGTTAGCGGGGTGAGTGTCATCGTGTAAAATCCTTAATCCTTTCCGGTGGATACCGACTTCATAGATCTCACAGATAGGGCGGAGATGCAGCCAATGATTTTTGAGGCTGTATTTACAATCCTGTCTAGCTGCAACCTCTGCTGGACTGACGAGTTGCCATACCAGACAGTGATAGAAAAAGTAAGGACACTCTCTATAGCAGCATGGTAGAACTGCAACATACCCTTACAGGCTACTCCAAATTTCCTTTGCTGGCGCAGGAAAAAAAAGCCTCTGATGATCTTTTTTAACAATATTGGTGATATTGTCATCCCATTTTAAGGATGACAATATTATTGTTCCTAAGAACCTAAAACTATTCACCCGCCCCAACACCTCTCCATTGATGTACAAAGGCTGGGACGACTTCCCCCCTCTACGGAAGTCAACCAGTAGCTCCTTAGTTTTGGAGACATTTAACTCTTAACTCAGTGAGAGGACTTCTTTTCTATAGGCAGAATCATCATCCCCAGAAATGAGTCCCACCACTGTTGTGTCGTCTGCAAATTTAAACATTTTAACAGAGTCAGTCTCTGATTTGGAGTTATTTGTGTATAGTGGATATAAAAGTGGTGATAAAACACACCCCTGTGGGGCTCCAGTGTTAATGTGCTTGAAATTAGAGATGGTCTTACCAATTTTAACCATTTGTGTTCTCTGCAGCTGATCTGCTGTGGGAGGGGACTGCGTTGATAAGACGTATCTCGTCATTTCCTGTTTGGTGTCGGGGTTTCTCTCTCTCATGAACTGATCTAATTTTCTCTGTCCAGAAGTTTTTCTTAGTTGCTTTAACATACAAACACATTGAAACATTTATTTTCTGTTGGTGTTCTTTACGTTCTGGGACTTGTTATGTGTTACACTGGTTTTCTGGACTCGGTAAGGTACCGCTAGGTTAGCTTAGCTTCACAGCTAGCATGTCTTCGGCAGCTTTGTCTCCTGTTCCTCTGTCTCTCTCTGAACCTCCTGCTCTCTCCGTCAGATGTTTAGCTACTCCTCTGCCTCATTTAGTGAAGTTGGTAGGTGTAATAAGTCCAGCATTTTTGTAGCCTTGGAGGCGAGGGTTTCTGAGCTAGAGGCCCGGCTCTGCGCTGTAGAACAACCAGGCCCAGCAGTAGCTAGCGCGGAGTCAATTAGGACAGGACCCCTTAGCCGTCCTCCAACAGCTCCCGTGCAGCCGGGATCTGAAGTGAGCTGGGTGACGGTTCGTAGGAAGCCTAGCGCCAGACCCCAGCCCGCGGCCAACCTCCAGCCCCTTTCTCTGAACAACAGGTTCGCCCCACTTAGCGACGCACCCGCCGAGCAGGAGAGGCAGATTATTGTAATTGGCAGCTCTATAGTTAGGAACGTGGCTCCAGAGACATGAAAGACCATCGTCAAATGCCTTCCAGGGACCAGAGCTGCGGACAGTAGGTCCCATCTGAAGCTTTTTGCCATGGACAAACGGCTGTACAGCAGGATCGTTATCCACGCTGGTGGCAATGACACCCGGCGACGGCAATCGGAGGTCATTAAAATTAGCGTAGCTTCGGTGTGTAGGGCTGCCAAAAAGATGTCTGACTCTGTCATTTTTTCTGGTCCCCTGCCTGATCGTACTAGCTATGACATGTACAGCCGTATGCTGTCGTTTCACCTTTGTTTGTCAAGGTGGTGACCAGAAAACGATGTGGGCTACATTGATAACTGGGGGACCTTCTGGGGAAAACCTGGACTGTTACATAGAGACGGCATCCATCCCACCGCGGACGGAGCTTTGCTTCTTTCCAGGAACATTGATAGGGTTATCTCTAGTTCCCCAAAGCCGTGAGAACCCAGAGTCCAGCTCAGGGATCAGGGACTGCCACCCACCCACTACCCTATAGAGACAGTTTCCCGTCCACTGCCCAAAACTAATGAATTAAAAGTTAATGCTACTAGAGCAAAGTATAAAAATCTCATAAAGATAAATACAACTCTGACTGAACAGAAAAGTAAATCAATTAAATGTGGTTTACTAAACACAAGATCTCTCCCCTCAAAAACACTCTTAGTAAATGACTTAATTTGTGAAAATAATATTGATTTGTTTTGTCTTGCAGAGACATGGTTGCAGGAAGAGGACCATGTCATAATAACTGAGTCAACTCGCCCTAGCTTCTTAAACTTTAGTGTCCCTAGATGTACTGGTCGAGGAGGTGGAGTAGCCACCATCTTTCATTCAGATTTACTAATTAATCTGCAATAAAATAATAGTTACAGTTCCTTTGAGCATTTAATATTTAGCCTTCCTCATACACATAACAAAGCAGTAAAGCCACTTTTGTTTGTGGTCTTATATCGTCCACCAGGCCCTTTTTCTCTATTTTTAGATCAGATAGCAGATTTTCTATCTTACTTAGTTTTAAACACTGATAAAGTCATCATAGTCGGAGACTTCAATATTCATGTTGATAGTGAAAGTGATAGTCTAAATACAGCTTTTAACATTATCTTAGACTCAATAGGCTTTACTAAAAATGTGCAGGGACCAACCCATCGCGGTCACCACACCTTAGATCTTGAGCTGACTTATGGCGTTGACTCTGAAGAAATAACAGTCTTTCCACATAACCCTATCCTGTCTGATCATTTCCTTATCACTTTTAAACTTACTCTAACGGATCATATCAAACCTGAAAGAAAACTTCATTAAACTAGAACGTTATCAGACAACGCTGTAGCAAGTTTTAAAGAAGCTCTTCCAAATTTAATTTCCTCAGTACATAAAAGTAAAATAGAAAACAGTGATTTAACTCGTGACCCCTCACAACTTGACGTTCTAGTTCATAGCGTTAATTCCTCACTGCGTCTGGCAATAGACAAAGTTGCCCCACTGAAAAAGAAGGTGGCCAGCCTTAGAAGATTAGCTCCCTGGTTTAATTCAGAGCTACATACCCTGCAGAACGTTAGAAAACTAGAGAGAAAATGGCGCTCCATGCATTTACAGGATTCCTGTTTAGTGTGGAAAAATAGTAAATAATTGGGAACCTTCCCAATAGGCTTGCTTCTTTCTTAGTTAGTGAGGCAACATCAAAAATGGTTGAACCTAATATATGCTTAAACTGCTTTAACGCAGACAAACTTTCTGATGTACTAAAATTATTAGCTTCATCTAAACCTTCAACTTGCGTTTTAGACCCAATCCCAACTAAACTCTTAAAAGAAGTTTTCCCTCTGATCGCTGCTCCAATTTTAGATATAATTAATCTATCCTTAGTCAGTGGATATGTACCACAGGAGTTTAAGATAGCTGTAATTAAACCTCTACTTAAGAAACCATCTCTTGATCAAAACGAATTAATTAACTATAGATCGATATCTAATCTTCCCTTCTTATCTAAAATTCTTGAGAAAATAGTGGCACACCAGATATGTGAGCATTTAAACAATAATGAGCTGTTTGGGAAGTTTCAGTCAGGCTTTAGAGCTCATCGTAGCACTGAAACAGCTCTGGTGAAAGTTACTAATGATATTCTCATAGCCTCAGACAATAGACTGGTGACCATTCTGGTTCTGTTAGATCTCAGTGCTGCCTTTGACACTGTTGATCACAATATTCTCATAGAAAGGCTTCAAAGTGTCGGTATAAAATGAACAGCACTAGGCTGGTTTAAATCTTATTTGTCTAACAGATTTCAGTTTGTTCAGGTAAATGATAAATCTTCCTCAACCTCAATAGTTACTTGCGGAGTACCACAGGGTTCAGTGGTTGGGCCGATTCTTTTTACTATATATATGCTTCCTATTGGTAAAATAATAAGGAAGCATGGGATACATTTCCATAGTTATGCAGATGATACACAGCTATATATATCCATAAACACTGATGAATCCAATCAGTTAGGTAGACTACAGGCATGTCTGGAAGACATAAAAACTTGGATGACTCTAAATTTCTTTCTTCTGAATTCTGATAAAACAGAAGTTGTCGTCTTTGGACCAGAAGCTCTGAAAAATAAACTACTTAGTCAACCCCTTCACCTGGACGGCATTAAATTAGCCTCCAGTAATAAAGCAAAGAACCCCGGTGTTATTTCTGACCAAGATATGTCATTTAGATCTCACATTAAAGAAGTCTCTAGGATTTCCTTTTTTCACCTCAGGAATATTTATATTTAACTATATACCTTAGCAAAAATTAGACCCATCCTGTCCAGGAGTGATGCTGAAAAACTAGTCCATGCCTTTGTTACTTCAAGGCTGGAATACTGTAACTCTTTATTATCAGGTAGTCCACAGAAAAAAAAAATTAAAAGTCTTCAGTTTGTTCAAAATGCTGCTGCTAGGATTCTGATCAATATTAAAAGAAGAGATCACATTTCCCCTGTTTTAGCTTCTCTTCACTGGCTTCCAGTGAGATCTAGAATATAATTCAAGATCCACCTTCTGACATATAAAGCTCTTAATAAACTAGCTCCATCATACATAAGAGACCTGATTGTTCCATATGTTCCTGGCAGGGCCCTTTGCTCTCAGACTGCAGGTTTACTGGTAGTTCCAAGGATTTCTAAAAGTAGAGTGGGTGGCAGATCTTTCAGTTATCAGGCTCCCCTCCTATGGAACCAGGTCCCAGGGTTGGTTCGTGAAGCAGACAACTTGTCTATCTTTAAAAGTAGGCTTAAAAATTCCTCTTTGACAAAGCTTACAGTTAGAGACAGGTTAATAGGTAGTTAGAGACAGGTTAGACTGTAGCTAAGAAGAGACAGGTTAATGTTAGTAGTCAGGTAGAGTGTCAAAAGCTAGGAAGAGATAGGAAGAGGTAGAGTGGCTACGTAGAGATAGATTAATGTAAGCCAGGTAGAGAGTGTTAGTAGCTAGGTCTCCTAGTAGCTAGGAGACAGGTTAATGTTAGTAGCTATGCTGCTTTAGGCTAGGCTGTTGGAGGACATTATTAGAGTATGTTCCTACTTTCTCTCCTACTTCTCCCCAACTGCATGATGTGCTGTAAGTTCAAGCGCTAACCTGCTTTCTCTTAGTCTCTTCCTACAGAAGGTGCTCCTGACCCGCCCTGCCTGACAACCCTGACTAAGCTGGCATTGCAGTGACGGAAAGTTCTCCACGTCCTGCGACAAACTTCTGCATCAGTTCTGTTGTTCTGTGTCTCTGTTCTAGATCTCTGTCCTGTATCTCTCTCCTGTATCTCTGTTCTGTATCTCTGTTCTGTATTCTCCAAACCACAGACGGTCTCGGCAGATGACCGCTTGTGCTGAGCCTGGTTCTGCCGGAGGTTTCTTCCTGTTAAAAGGGAGTTTTTGAGGGATTGCTGAGAATTACACGACACAATTTTCTGTGGTTCTCTAATTTCTACATTAAACATTGTATTGTAATAACTCTTCTTGTAAAGTGCCTTGAGATGACATCTGTTGTGAAACAGCGCTATATAAATAAACTGAATTGAAACTTGAATTGCACTAGAAAATCCAGGATCCAGTAACATAAAGAACTATGGACCCCCATTTCCTGAAGTATCAAAAAAAGTTTGCTGGGTAAAATTATATTAAAAGCAGAGCTATAATCTATAAAAAGAATGTTTGCATAGTTGCCTGGGGCTTCGAGGTGCTGTAGAATAGAGTGTAGACACAAATATGCAGCGTCCTCAACAGACCTGTTTGCTCTATAGGCAAATTGGAAAGGGTTGAGTCTGACAGCACTGGACAAATGTCTACACACTATTCTCTCGAATAGGATGGATCCTCTTTAGTTACCACTGGAGTCGTTACTAAGCACGTTGAATTGAAAGTGTGTGCTGTACAATTAACATTCCCTTGCCTAATCTTCCTGAGTTCCTAATAATGAACTTTGATAATCATGTACAATGCCAATGTAGTCAAAAATCATTTTAAATAAAGAGGTGAGAAAAAAACAAAAGATATCCATTTGATATCCAAATGACAATTAGGCTACATATATCGCATTTTAAAAACAAAATTCATGCATTTCAGTTTAAATATTTTCAGCATTTTTTTTTTTAATTGCAACTTGATGGATAGTATAATAATCTGGACAAGCTTCTGCTTTATTAAGTCTGACTCTGGAATATACAACCCGCATGGAGCAGAGAGTGGTGCATGTAAAATGCACGCATAAAGTTTATTATTGAAAATGAAAAATGTAATTTATGACATTCTAGCTTCATAGTATTTACTCTGTAACATGACTACATATAAGGAAGAAGCTGGAGAACAAACAATAGAGGAACAATATAAGAGATGTCTGGTCTGGAATGAAAAAGATCACAAGCTTTAAGCACAGGAAGGACTGGATAGATGGGAGTCTTGATAGAGCCAATTAACTGAACACATTCTTCAATAGGTTCAGTTCAGGAACAAGCTCAGCATCCTCCTGTCCTGTTTCCAGCCAAAGAGACATCCCACTCTCCTGTGACCCACACCTGTCCTGTCACACAGATGTTTTATCTTCCACCTCAGTCATGAACTCTTTTACTTCCACAACTTTGTCTTCAACCAAGTCAGGAGATGCTTATCTCACTCTCCCATCTGTCTGTCTCCAGAAGTCAGGTGAAGAGGCAGTTGAGGAAACTGAACCGTAACAAGGTTGCCCTTCCAGATGGTTTCACCCCAGAGTTCTGAAGACCTGTGCAGAGCAGCTCTGAGGGGTTCAGCAGCAACTCTTCTTTTTTTTTTATCACACGTTTTTTTCCCATTATCACCCCAGTGTTCCTACCTAAGTACAGTCCTGGGCATTGCTCTCCCTCTGCCGAACGCAGGAGGGCCCTACACTGAAGCTCAAGCTTCCTTACTGCTTGAGGAGTGAGCAGGCCCATTTTTTCAGCCGAGGGGGTGGGGTTCCCCCAGCTGGACGTAGCATGTGGAAGGATCACACTATTCCAGCCAGATCCTCTCCAACCCCTCAGGCGCCTCGGTCAGCCAGGAGGAGGCAGTATATAGCCCAGAACTGATGCATGTTTTTGTGGGAGTAGCTCACATTAACTACTCAAGGGAACACGGGGAGAAAATGTAAACTCCACACAGAAAGCCCCTTTTGCCAACCCCACCCAGGGTGTGGGTGCTGATGATATGAAGGAACAAACACACCCTCAGCACCCACAGCGTCCCCGGCAGGAATCGAACCCAGGACCTTCTGCACCCAGTAGCAGCAACTCTTCAACCTTGGCCGGACCCAGTAGAAGGTTCCAGTGTTGTAGAAGACATCCTGCCTTGTTCCACTTCCAAAGAAAACTCACCCATCATTCATCAATGACTACAGACCTGTCGCCCTTACATCCCACATCATGAAGGTCCTGGAGAGACTCCTGTTGCCCCACCTTAGTAAGCAAACTAAAACCTATATCGGAACCCCCTGCAGTTTGCTTATTGCTATGGACTTGGCGTTGAAGATGCCATCATCAACCTGCTTCAACCAACTCACTGTCATCTGGACAAAGCAGGCATCACTTTGAGAATCATGTTAGTTTGATTTCTCCAGTGCATTTGACACAATTCAGCCTGATTTGCTTTGTCAGAAACTCCTGTAAACACAGGTGGAGGCCTAAACAATCAACTGGATCAATGACTACCTGACAAACAGACCACAGTTTGTGAGACTGAAGAATTGTGTGTCAAACCAGTTTGTCAGCAGCACAGGAGAACCACAGATTACTGTACTCTCACCATTCCTTTTCACTCTGTACACCTCAGACTTCCAGTATAAGACGGAGACATGTCATCTGCAGAAATACTCATACAACTTTGAAATTGTCAGGTGTATCAGAGATGGAGAAGAAGCTGAATACAGAGAGCTGGTGGACCGCTTTGTGGCATGGTGCGGAAAAAAATCATCTTACCTTGAATATGAACAAAACAAAGAAGATGATTGTAGATTTTAAAAGAAACTGGGATAAGTCAAAGGATGTCTCTATCATGGGAGAAGAAGTGGAATTGGTTGAGGTGTACAGATACCTTGGAGTTCAACTGGACAACAGACAGAAATGGAGAATCACTAGTGAAGCGGTCTACAAAAAGGGACTGAGCAGACTGTACTTTTTGAGGAAGCTGAGGTCCTTTAAGATTTGAAGCAAGATGCTGCAAATCTTCTACAAGTCTGTTATGGAGAGTGTCATCTCTTCGTCCATCATCTGTTGGGGTAGCAGCATCAGAGCCAGGGACTTAAAACGGCTCAAAAACATGATGAAGAAGGTGGGTTCTGTTCTGGGGACACCGGTGGAACAACTGGAGATGATGATGCAAAGAAAGATTTTTCATAAAATTAAAAAGATTATGTACAAACCTGAGCATTCTCTTCATGAGATTATCCTACAGCAACAGAGTATCTTCAGTCGGAGGCTTCTTCCGTTTTGCTGCAACAAGGACTGCCACAGGAAATCCTTTCTCCCCACAGCCATCATGGTCTACAACAATTCCTTGAAAAATGAATTAGTATTGAGCTACAACAAAACTAAATTTCCCTCTGGGACCAATAAAGTATTTTTGAATTGAATTGAATATGATATGTATGTTGTTTTTCCTTTTTATTTTGCTAAACACACATCATGAATTCATGTGCATACTCATGTGCTACTCTCTCTAGCTGTGGCGCAGCTCATGGCACCTACAGCAACGGCCAAAATGTCCTCATTTGAATACTTCTCCTTGCGCCTATTATGAATTGCTTACGCAATCTTAGGAGATCACCAGCAAATAAAGGACAAACCACTCTTATGATTTTTTGCAGCACACAAAATTTTGTTGGGTCATTAAGAATCTTGATAAATCAGGCACAGAGTTTTTTAGATGGTTTTCAGAAGTGAGTTTTCATCTAGGCTATCAGCTGGTGTGAAGTGTAGGAACTCTTCCCGTATGTCATCATTACTATAAGTAAAACACACCTGCTCTTTCATACAGCTTTGCTCTCATGAACTATCTGTCCAAATTCCACAGCTCCTTGTTTTTCCTGCCTATTTGTTCCCTGACCTGATATGCCATGGTGTCAATTAGCTCATCCTGTACAGTATGTCATGAGTGTACTATACTTTGAACTTTTACGAGTACTGGCAATTTTTTCAAACTGTTTCTCAAATTTCTCAATGAAATGCAAAAGTTCAAGTGTTGTTTCAATTTCCAAGTGTTCAAGTTCCAGTGTTCTGACATGCCGTATAATATTAAGCTTCCACAAATGCATCCATAGCTACACCCCCTCCCATTCGTGAGTTTCATGCAAGGTTGCCAGTTCTGGATCAGCTCCAGAAGATTCAAGATGACAAGCATAGACAAGCCATACACAGAAAGATGATAAGTACATACTGCAATATCGAGCTGTTGATAATAAAACATTTTTTTCTAACTTACCCCAACATTATTAGCTCACCATTAGCCTCTAGCACAGTCAGTGTTGAAAAATATTGTTTTTGTTGAAGACTTGGCAAGTGTCCTTCTGGGGCCGTTTAAAAATGATTAACTTGTAACCACCCAGCCGGCTGAAGGAAAAATCTGTTTCAGTGTATCCTTCCTTCCAACATGATTGAGACATTAGACTGTTGTGTTATTATTTCAAAGGAAAATCCTTAAATATTACACCTTTAACCCACATTCTGAATAAATCCTGGGTAAACACGATCTCTTTGCGAAAAAGGTAGCAAAGAGATTGTCTGCCTGCAAAGCAAAACGCACAGTACTTGGTGACCAAGTATTCAAGCCAAATATATGCCTAAAGAACTGCATTTGTATAACACACTTCTTAGGCCAGTTTTTCAGTTGTAAGGGGCGATGTGGTGTCTGGATATCAGATTAAGCCATGATAGGGTCGTTGCTTTTTCCACTGTAGCTTGAGATGGAAAAAAGCGATTCCTGATGGGGCCGATCAGACAGCATGGGCACCTCTCTTTCACCGTCAACATCCCGTTCATCCTCACTGTCCTTAGAGTGGACCGGCTCCTCATTCAGTGGACCTCACTGTTGCTACAATCCTGTTGTGCTCCTCTTTACGTTTAAAGGTAGCTAGGTCATCCGTCTTCCTAAGTATTCTCTGTGGTTTTGGCAGACAAATATCTTTTTTTTTCTCTTCATTTTAGCACTGGTTTACAGTAGCAGTGCCCCTAGACACACAGATCTGACTACTGTACAACTAAATGCAAAAGAGCAGCTCATGTGTCACGATGGCGGTCTCCTCAGGACCAATGATATTTAGCATCAGCACGTCTTATTTTATACTTCAAAGCAATAAAATAAATTGATCAATCTTTATGTACTATATTTATTTAAAAAATGTTTAATATTTGTGTTTGCTAAGCAGTCGCTTTGCCAAATATTGCTGTTGCTACAGCAAGCTATCGCCTGGTGCCACCCCTGTTGTTACACCAAGCTATCGCCTGGTGCCACCCCTGTTGTGGGTACAGCCAATTAATGCCTAAAAAAATGGCAAAATGGAAAAAAATGGCCCTCCTGGATTGTCAAATAGCATTGCACCCAGATATTACAGAAAATGAAAATGCACTTTATTTAGAATGTTTTAGATATGTGGCAGGAAAAATCTGCAAATAGGTGGATAGTGAATACTAAACCATAAATTGGCAGGGCTACTTTGTATTAGGAGTATCTACTGTTAGTCCCAGAATTATTAATACTCCTTGTAGATTTAGGGTTGAAGTGTTTCCTTTTTAATTTGACTAAGATTTCTATTTTGACTAGACATGCAAGTAACCTTTTAAAGTGGCCCACCAAGAGTAAATTGAATAAAGAAATCTGTGGATGGAGATAATAATCAATTAAATGGTGATGGGAAGGAGTTCTAGATAAATCTTCAAAATGCCGGTCAGTACCTATAATAGATTTAACACTCTTAATCCTCGTAATCAAAAATAAAATGATTTTAAGAAATACAAATAACTCTCTGTAGAAAGTTTTTGATGAAAACATCCAACTTATTTTTTGTTTAAAAAAAAACATTTTAGCACTCTTACGGACAGGTAACTTGGACATTGTTGTACACTGACAGTTATGCGCCAGCCCCAGAACAACCCCTGAAAAGGTAAGCAACTATGTATGTCTATTATCTTTTAATATAAGCCTGTCTCATTTCCTAAGTGAAACATACTTCATACTTTTATTGTTTAATATAAACAATAAAGGGGCTAAATTAGCCAGATGTGTGAATAATTTTGGGCTAAACTGTATCTGTCTATTCTTCCATCCAATATCCACCCACCTAGCATCCCTCCAACCAACCTTTTCTGACTAATCCACTCAATTATCTTTCTTGTCCATCTTGGGGAACCTTTACCCTGTTTTACCTTAAAGATCATCCACTAATCTATTTGCCTGCTTTTTAAATTTTGTTCAGACATCCTCGGGGGCTGAAGACGGTCCATGTTCATCTTGGGTTAAGTGTCTCCTGATACAGATTAACCACTGTCGGTCTATTTCTCCCATGCCTTTAATCACAATGCATCGCAAATTAGGTTCAGCAGAGGACCATCGCATTCTTACAAGCTGTCACCCTTGCACACTATTTACAGTGTAATTCCTTATTAAACTAGAGAGCCTCAATTGTTGTGCCATGGTCTTGCAAACGAAATACTATGAAATATTAGCACAGTACAATCTTTACTTGAATATTTTTGCTCAAAATTCTTTTTCATTTACATAAGAGCCACAGCCCGCTCTAAGGTCTATTCCTGTATTCATATTTACTTACACATATCAAAGTGTCCTTCCCAGCACACTGATTGCAAAGAATTATTGGTTTTGCACTAGTTGTCATGGAAACTCTTAACATATTTCCTTTGCCCCTGTTGCTCTTTGCCTCAGTCCACAACAAAGCAAACTCAAAAGAAGTTTGAAATCAATAGCAGCAGCAGCAGCCAGGTTACACTGCTTTATACTTGGATGTGGCAGTGCCATCATGGCTGTTTAAAAATGCAAAAGAATAATGGGAATGAAAAGAGTGCCAATCAGTGCAACTGGGAAGAAGATAGGCTCAGAAAAAAAGAAAACAAGAGACATGGCATCAGATGCTTCTTTGTCTAGTCAGGTAGGGCGAGGACAAACTCTGACTCAATTTCACTACAAAATAAAATGCTCTTATTTGTGTGTCACTCAGAAGGAAGAATCATCTACACCTTGCTCTTACTATTGTAACGCACTTAATAGGTGCATTGATTTCATTTTCTCTAACTTTATCAAGAGAGCACTTGCAATCTCAGCCGAAAGCACATGGCTGAATCTCATTGTGTTCAAGCTATCTACAATGCAATGCTTCAAACTCTTGATTGGATCTTCAGAGACTCTTAGTGTTTTTTACTGCAGGGGCTCAATCACAAGTCTGATTGGTGATGTTAACCCCTATGACATTAGAAAGATAGAGTGTACTGCTTTGATGTGTGGGTGGCCTAACACTGCCCTCTTGACAAAGTAAAGTTTCAAGAAGCTGCCCAAAGGACTTTAAAAAGGCAGGCTTAGATATCTCTGGTAGTTCCGTAAAACCCATTAATGGTTCCCACTCTCTCTCTCACTACAGCATTCTACCACATAGTTATTTTATGGTCCTCACTGTAAATCTGTCTACAGACATAGATGCATGCGCCACTGAGAATATTTTTCATCCAAAGTAGCAAATGTAAAAACGGAAAGAGAAATTAAAAATAAAAATTACACAATACCTACCTTTCCCTTCTTGAGCTCTGTTGGTGGCTGAAGACTATTTCAGATATTAGTAAAAAATATGTATGGTGAATCTTGTACAGCAGAGCTCACCAATTCAATGGCTAGATTTTTTCCAGAAAAAAAATGTCACACAATACATGAGCTCTTTTCAGATAGACGTTCTGGAATATTGGCCAACAATTCCATCCATTCTTTAACCCTAGTTGCCTTTTCATATACACCCCTATACACACAGAGCATTGCCTTTCGCCTGCTTTCATATGGCAAGAAATATACTTGATGGATCCTAATGAATGCCTGGGAAGGTTGTATCTGAATATGATATAAACAGAGCACTTTAAATAAACACAATAGATACATCAGATCTCAATATGAAGTTGGATATCTATACAAATAACGACGGGGCAATGTCTTAGGAACAAAAGGATGCCAAGTCTTTTAATGGAAATAAAAGTTTTCAGCCTAAAGAGGGCTCAATTATGTAGACACCCTAAAATAAGAGTGAAATCAAGATGTGGCAGGCTAGTCCATTTTTTCAAAAACTTTATTTCTGCAACTCAAAATGCTTTTCAGTATCTTGTGTGGCCCCACCAGCTTGTATGCATGCTTGGCAACGTCGGGGCATGCTCCCAATGAGACAATGAATGGTGTCTTGTGGCATTTCCTCTCAGATCTGTGTGAGGGCATCCCTGAGCTGTTGTACAGTCTGAGGAGCAACCTGGCGGCGCCTAATGGACCAAAACATAATGTCCCACAGATGTTCTATTGGGTTTAAGTCAGTGGATCGTGAAGGCCATTCAGTTGTTTCAATTCCTTCATCCTTCAGGTACTGCCTGCATACTCTTGCCACATAAGGCCGGGCATTGTCGGGCATTAGGAGGAAACCAGGACCTACTGCACCAGTGTAGGGTCTGACAATGGGTTCAAGGATTTCATCTTGATACCTTATGGCAGTCAGAGCACCATTTTCTAGGCAGTAGAGGTCTGTGCGGCCCTCAGTGGATATGCCTCCCCTGAGCATCACTGACCCACCACCAAACCTGTCATGGTGAACGACGTTGCAGGCAGAATAACGTTCTCCTTGTCTTCTCCAGACTCTTTCACGTCAATCACAGGTGCTCAGGGTGAACCTGCTCTCGTCTGTAAAAATTACAGGGTGCCAGTGCCGGACTTGCCAATTCTGGTGTTCTTGAGCAAATGCCAGTTGAGCTCCACGGTGCTGGGCAGTGAGCACAGGGCCCACTACAGGACGTTGGGCCTTCAGGCCATCTTCATGAAGTCTGTTCCTGATTGGGTAGAGACATTCACACACCAGTGGCCCTCTGGAGGTCATTCTGTTGGGCACGAGCAGTGCTCAGCCTGTTCCGCCTTGCATAAAGGAGCAGGTATCGGTCCTGCTGATGGGTTGAGGACCTTCTACGGACCTGTCCAGCTCTCCGAGAATAACCACCAGTCTCCTTAAAATCCCTCCATGTTCTGGAGATTGTGCTGGGAGACACATTAAACCTTCTTGCTGCAGCACGTGTGGATGTGCCACCCTGGAGAAGTTGGACAACCTGTGCAACTTCTGTAGGATTAAGGGATCACCTCATACTGGCTGTAGAGATAATTACTCAAGCCAAAACCAATCTAAAAAGATCAGGAGGGAGAAACTTGAAATGACCTCCACATGTAAAACCAGTCCTGTTTTGAGGGTTTTCTAATTGTTGCCACTGTAGTGCACCTGTTAAGTCCATGAACACCAATACAGTTGAAAGTGATTAACGATGCACTCAGCCGCTTAAGCAACCAGAAAATTATCAGACAGGTTTAATTGATTTCATGCCAGGTCCAATAAAAAAAGTGTTCCTTTCATTTTTGTGAGCAGTTTATATACGACTTATGTCATTAATCCTTGCCCCCCTCAACCGCAACTTTACTTGACATTACACAGGGCTCAGTGCTTGGCCCTCTACTCTTCTCTCTTTACTTGCTCCCGCTCGGCTCCATACTTAGGAAGCATGGCATTTCATTCCACTGTTATGCAGATGACCGCCAAATTTATGTCCCTTTAAAGAAAAATTACACCAGCTCTGTCGCTGCACTGCTGAAATGTCTGGATGAAATCAAGGCCTGGATGTCTTTTAATTTTTTTTATTTTAATCATGACAAAACAGAGGTGATGTTTTTTTAGCGGAACCACTGGAACCCCTCTGCCAGATCTTGGTCCCCTCAGCCAATACATTAAACCTATCATTACGAACCTGGGGGTGAAGATGGACCCTGATTTTTAAACTTGAGAGATAGATCAGATCTGTTGTGAAATCGAGTTACTTTCACCTGAGGCAGCTGGCCAAAATAAAACCAATTCTGTCCAGGCAGCACTTTGAGATAGTAGTCCACGCTTTTGTAACTACTCAGCTGGATTACTGCAATGCATTGTATCTGGGGGTCAGCGCGTCGGCCATCTCTCGGCTCCAGATGGTACAGTACGCTGCAGCTCGTCTTTTAACTGGCACTAGAAAACATGAGCACATTACCCCCATTTTAGCCTCCACTGACTGCCCACACATTTTAGAGTTCATTTTAAAAATTATTTTATTTGCTTTTAAATCCCTCAATGGTCTTGCTCCGCCATACCTCTCTGAGCTTATACACGTTTACACTCCTTCCCGGTCTCTCAGGTCATCTGACCAGCTGCTCCTGACAGAGCCTAAAACTAAACGGAAGCTCAGAGGGGATCGTGCCTTCGCTGTGGCAGCTCCAAGACTTTGGAACAGTCTGCCTCAGCACATCAGACAGCCCTCCTCTCTGTCTGTTTTTAAATCCCACCTAAAGACCCACTTCTTCTTCTCGGCTTTTAACACCTAGTAGGAAGTTGACCTTACTTACTTGATTTTATGGATTTACTTAATTTTACTGTGTTTTATCTGTTATCTCTTTTATCTAATTTGTTTTATTTCTGTTTCATCTTATTTTACCTTGTGTCCATTGTCCTATCGTGCTTCTGTTGTGTTATTTATTAATGTGCAGCACTTTGGAAACCTTGTGTTTGTTTAGGTTGTGCTATATAAATAAAATTGGATTGGATTGGATTATGAACACAAACACCTAACCGCAACAACTCCGCTCTTGTTACTCGGGCATCGGGCGTTAATGTAAAAGTCATCAGCACAAAATGTGTTTTCAGACTCGAAGGTCAAAAAGACGAAGTCCAAATTACCTTTTTTTTTGGCCTGTTTTAAAGGAGAAATTGTGTCTTGGAAGTATGCCCTAAACTTTGCTGGCCATTTGGGCTCAAATTCATTTATTTGCAAATTTCATACACATTATGTTTGAATCTGATATATTTCTACTTAGATACTTTAAAATGCATCCGTTTAACTCAACTGAAGGGGCTTGGTGTGTCTTAAACATCCAAATTCTAGCCATAAAAAACTCAAATGTATTGCTCCTCTACATTGGTGAAACCAAACAACCACTGTACAAACGCATGGCCCAACACAGGAGAGCTAACTCCTCAGTTATTTGCACTCCACTCCCACATACAACATGTGAGCAGTAGGCAGATGCATGTGTGGGTGGCCATCACAGTCTGCTTTCTAAGAGCAGAAATCGTGATCTTTTATGGGGTTTATTTCTCTCTGTTACCCTGTTGATGAACTGAAAGTAACTTTAAAACTGGGTCTGATAACATAAATTAAAATCACTAATCCAAAGCTTACATGAAGTTGACCCATTTAGTGCTTGCCAATCATTTACCGACAAACAGGAATTAGGTCAGCTATTTCAACTAACTTTTTACTACTTTATTAGAAAACTTTAGATGAACATGTAACTCACTTTCAGATCGCAAACAGTTCCACCTACTTCCTATGTACCTCTAGTGTAAGCGGGGGGATATGTGACTGTGGAGATGACAGTGGACTTCAGGAAGAGACCCCCATCAACATCTCCTCTCATAATCACCAACAGGTCCGTCCCCACAGTAGAGTCTTTCAGGTTCCTAGGATCCACCATCACACGGGACCTGAAGTGGACCTCCCACATAGATTCTATAAGGAAGAAGGCCCAGCAAAGGCTGTACTTTCTGCGTCAGCTCAGAAAGTTCAACCTGCCTCAGGAGCTGCTGACCATCTTTTACACAGCAATAGTCCAGTCTGTCCTGACCTCATCCATCTCTGTCTGGTTTGGATCCGCCACCAGGCAAGACAGGGACAGACTGCAGAGAACATTCAGGTCCTCAGAGAGGATCATAGGTACTGATCTTCCCTCCATTCAGGACCTATTCCGGGGCAGGGTCAGGAAGCGGGCCAGAAAAATCACCACTGACCCCTCACACACTGGCCACAACCTGTTTAGGCTCCTCCCCTCTGGCCGGCGTTACAGAGCGCTGAACGCCAAAACCACCCGACACAATAACAGTTTCTTCCCCCAGGCTGTCGCTCTGATGAACTCTGAATAGTCACAGAGTGTGAGTCCATTTACATGAACAATAAACTATAACTCTGCACTTCTGTATATACTCACCGTACAATAACCCCGGTTTCGTGTATATATTTTGCTTTATTATTTATTTGTATTTCCTTTTTTATTTCAAATTCTTTGTATGTGTCATACTTGGCCATAAAAGCTGATTCTGATTCTGATGTTCTACAGAATTGCAACCTTAAAGGTGGAATATGGAACATGGGCACCAAAGTGACATCTAGTGTGTCATGGTTGTAGTTGCAACAACAGAACATAATTTCAGCCGTGCAGATGCCAGGTTCGTAGCCGTGACCAACCACCATCATGTCCAGCGACGAATCTTACATGGTAAGGACTATTTTGAAATGACAAGGTTATTATTTAAACAAAAGATAAATATAACAAAATATGGTTCAAAGGCAACAATACATTTTTGTACATGTCCTCTTGTCATGTTTGGGTTTTGAGACTTAAAAGCAACACAAATTCAGATGAGGAGACGATTGGTTTAGGTAAGAAAAATAATTTTATTTTAAACACAGGTTGAATCGTCTGGGAGGTTCTTTGCATGGAAGGGTAGCAGGAACGAACTGCAGTGAGGACAAGGAAGGCGTTAAAAGAGGTAAGTGGTAAGTGGAGATGAATGAGAGGTTCAGGTGCTTACGGGTGGTCTGGAAGGAAGAAGGAAAGGTAAGTGGATGTCTGATATCTGTGACCCTTGTCTTTCTCTTGCAGATGAAGAAGGAGGACGGGCAGGCGAGCAGGAATAATGGAAGCAGATGAGTGTGGATCCAACTAACCAGATGGGAGCGGTGCAGAGGCTGACCATGAGGGAATCCAGGTGAGCTCTGGCATTCTTACAGTCTCTGAGAAGCCAGAACTTGAGGAGGAACCAGAGCAACGAGGATGACTGTAGTCCAGGATGAGAATTCTGGGAGAGACAAGGAAAGATTCAGCACTGGAACTAAGAAGAAGATAAGGTAAGAGAGCTTCCGAGAACTAGTGATGGGAAAAATTAACCGGGGCTCCGAGGCGTGTTTCGAGCAAAAGTGGGCATGCCAGATGAAGTCTCGATTCGAGGCTTGTGTCAACAACGGGGAATTCACGTGACCGAGGCATCGGTTTGTCCCGGTGATGTCATTGATTCGGCCCGCTACCGGCTTCCTCATAAGTGCTTTGATCCCGCGGCATAATATGGTGTGTGTCGGCGTTCGTAGTGAGATAGTGAGTTATCAAAGTAGTCAATCAGTCAGTCAGATAGTTAATTGAACATCCTACTTGTTGTAGCCTTCTGAAGTGAGCTCTAGGCTATATTTTCTCTTACACTTGGGAGTTGGTTAACTGTGAATGATGCACTCCTTTTTGGTGTGGGCACTTTATTCTGCAGTCACTAAATTTCTGAGTTTATACACCAACAATCCAACTCCCTTTTACAGATGGAGCCTGCAAGAAAAAGGAAGTCTTCTCCTGTGTGGGAATATTTTGAGTTGTTCGCTCATAATAAGGTGTGGAAGTGTGAATGAGTTAAAGGATAAACTTTAAGCTGAGCCTATAGCTCCACAACAAGGCAAAAAAGACAAAAGCAACATTTTGATGTGTGTGTTTAGGGGTAATCATTTTAGTAAATGTTTGGTTAGTACCGTTCAGTTTGACACACTATCGCATTTAGCGGAAGTAGTTTTCCTTTAAAATGAGAGTGGTCAATTGACTTTGCAGCAGTGATATTTTACCATAGAATAGCAACGGGAAATAGAATGTTTTCAGTGATGGTGACTCGTTGCTGAATTTCACAACGCTTCGTTAAAATATTTTATTCTTATTTAAAATGTCTACAAAGGCAGCAAAAATAAGAGAAGAACAATAATGGTTAGCCTAGCATACACCCTTTGAAAGCAATAGTAATAATAACACACTTTGTATGTAATATCTTTTATAGCCTATTTTATAATAAAGGTGAAGTGATTGGTGTGTGAAAAAGAGCTGGCCTACAGCAACAATACATCGAGCATGCTTGGCCATTAGAGCATTGCATGGCCATGCTGATCCTGTCGACCAGCCAGCTACCAGCCAAGGTAATAATAAATATTTATTGCAAGTTGTGATCTTTCTATAACCTTCTGATAAGCTAATTATTAATGATTAGATTCAAGAAAAGCAATGCTAGATAATGCAGTGGTGAACATGGTAATCAAGGATTCACAACCACTCTCTATTGTGGAGGATGTTGGCTTCAGAGAGCTGATGCAGGTTGTGGATCCCAACTACACATTTCCAAGTAGAAAGGTTTGTCAACTGAGTGAAGCTGTTGATTTTTAATAGGTAGTCTAAATATAATGTAGCATTTTTTTCCATCCTTAGGCTCTGAAAGAAATTATGGATAAAAATATAAGGTGGAAAAAGAAAAGGCAAAAGTCCTGGTGCAGAAGGCAGTGGCTGTGACTCTTACTGCTGACACGTGGACATCTATCAATATGGATGCCTACCTTGCAGTGACGTACCACTTCATAAGTGAAGACAAGCTGTGTACCACCTTACTTGGTTTGCACCATTTCCCAAAGGCACATACAGCTGAAAACTTGTGGGAAGGGCATATTCAGCTGATGCAGGAGTGGGGGATTGTCGATAAAGTAAAGTGCCTCATCACAGATGGAGCATCAAACATGCTTGCCTGTGCAAAACGTCTAAACATAAGTAGCACTGCCCATGCCATCACCCTTATAGTCCAGAAGTCTGTTGATGATGTGGATGTCCTCAATGACTTACAAGCCAAGTGTAGAAGGCTGGTCACAAATTTTAAGACCAGCACCACAGCCAACGAGCGACTGCTTTATGTACAGGAACAATTCAGTCGGCAGCCTCTGAAAATGATAGTAGAGGTTGACACTCGTTGGAACAGCACGTTCCAAATGTTTCAACGTGTGTATGACATCAGAGAAGCAGTGGGGGCTGCCCTTGCCTCCTTACGAACTGATATCATGCCACTGACAGCACCAGAGCATGACATAATCAAGGATGCTTTATGCATTCTTGATCCATTCCAGCAAGCAACTGTGGAGCTCTCAGCTGAGAAAAGAGTGTCGGCGTTCAAAGTAATTTCTTTAATGTCAATGGCACATCATGCCTTTGCAACAAAAACACAAAATTTGACATCCAACATTGCAAAGCAGCTGGGGGACAAAATACTCAGAAGACTGCGTGATCATATACATCACCTAGAGTCTGTGAGTGTTCTGACATTACCAACACTGCTGGATCCAAGATTCAATAAACTTGCTTTTCTGAGTCCAACAAAAGCACAGGAAGCTGTGACAAGGTTAAAAAATGAATGTGATGTGCTCATGAGAAACAATGCATCATCTGTACCTTCGGGCACCGCAGAAACCCACCCTCTGGATCTGTCTGCAAACTCGGGTAAGTAAGCAGATCATTGTGTTCTAACTATGTATGTAGCTTTGTAAACTAACCTTTTTTACTCTTATTTGGTGGTCTTTGGCAATTGCTGGACCAAAGTATCCTCAGCAGCAGAAGCAACTCAACTGTGATGGCAGATGCTACAATAGAAGGGTTCAGTATCTCGCTGAACAGAACACTGTAAGAACTGAGGATCTGCTGCTGTACTGGAGCAAAACCAAAAGCCGATATCCAAACTTGTATAAATTAGCAACAAGTTTCTTATGCTCCCCTGCATCGTCGGTGCCATGTGAAAGAGTTTTTTCAAAGGCTGGAGAAATATTGTGCAACAAAAGAAACCGGCTCAACCCCAAAACATTGGAAAAACTGTTGTTTTTAAATAAAAACGAGTAAAACCAACCATGAGTTTGTGTGATACTTTTGTTGAAATTAAACTTATAAAAATTATGTACAGTATGTGTCTGTCTGTGTATATGGATTTGTGTTTTATTGACAGTGTATGGCATATCCTGCAATACATTTATTTATACAGCAGATGGCGTTATTTTAACCATTTAAGTGATGCCTAGAGTAGTGAGCCATTTAGTAAAGCAATGTGTTGGAAAGCCCCATCGATTCATGGGGCTTCATTTCTCCCATCACTACCAAGAACCTTAGGAGAAATCTTCAGGAATTTCTTAGTCAAACTAGATCTGAGGTTGGCCTTGTTCCCACACTTAGGAGCGAGAAACATCTGGCTCCAGCAAGTAGAATCCACACCCTTTTAAAGCTGATCCTGATGAGTCCTAATAAGGGACACCTGCTGGCTGTTGCCCGCCATGCCCACTGTTGAGAAGGTTGGTGATGTTCTCTATAAAAGTAATCATTTATACTTTAGAATTTGCAACATCCGATAGATATCACAGCATACATATTTGTCTGAGGTGTATGGTTGGAGACCTATGTCAGTACACAAAGCTAGAACAGTCTTTATAATAGCAACTCACCGCAGCGGTGAAAGTAAGCCTCCTATACTGGACAGGGCAGGAGGATTAAACCGCTTCCTTTTCTTCAGTTTACTCTGTGTGGAGGTTGATGGATTATGATCAGCGCTCTCATATCTAGAAGCAATGTCATATACTTTAGTGTCCCTCGAAGTACTGGTCGAGGAGGTGGAGTAGCAACTATCTTTCATTCCGATTTACTAATTAATCTCCAAAAAAATAATAGTTACAGTTCCTTTGAGCATCTCGTTTTTAGCTTTCCTCATACACATAACAAAGCAGTAAAGCCACTTTTGTTTGTGGTCTTATATCGTCCACCAGGACCTTATTCTCAATTTTTAGATCAGATTTCAGATTTTCTATCTGACTTAGTTTTAAACACTGATAAAGTCATTATAGTCGGAGACTTCAATATTCATGTTGATAATGAAAGTGATAGTCTAAATACAGCTTTTCACACTATCCTAGACTCAATAGGCTTTACTCAAAATGTGCAGGGACCAACACATTCTTGTCACCACACTTTAGATCTTGTGCTGACTTATGGCATTGACTGTGAAGAAATAACAGTCTTTCCACATAACCCTATCCTGTCTGATCATTTCCTTATCACTTTTAAACTTACTCTAATGGATCATATCAAACCTGAAAGAAAACTTCATTATACCAGAACGTTATCAGACAACGCTGTAGCAAATTTTAAAGAAGCTCTTCCAACTTTAATTTCCTCAGTTTATAAATGCAGAACAGAAAACAGTGATTTAACTCGTGACCCCTCACAACTTGACATTTTAGTTCATAGCGTTAATTCCTCCCTGCGTCGGGCAATAGACAAAGTTGCCCCCTTGAAAAGGAAGGTGGCTAGCCATAGAAGATTAACTCCCTGGTTTAATTTAGAGCTACGTACCCTAAAGCAGAATGTTAGAAAACTAGAGAGAAAATGGCGCTCCACGCATTTACATGATTCCTTTTTAATATGGAAAAATAGTTTATTGCTATATAAAAAGAGCCTTCACACAGCTAGAACAGCATATTATTCATCTTTAATCGAGGAGAATAAAAATAATCCTAGGTTTCTTTTTAATACAGTTGCCAAACTCACACAGGATCATAGCTCTATCGAGCCAACCATTCCCCAAGCTCTAAGCAGTGACGACTTCATGCAATTCTTTATAAATAAAATAGACTCCATAAAGAATAAGATAATTGGGAACCTTCCCAATATGCTTGCTTCCTCCTTAGTTAATGAGGCAGCCTCAAAAATGGTGGAACCTAATATATGCTTAAACTGCTTTAATGCAGCCGAACTTTGTGATGTACTAAAATTATTAGCTTCATCTAAACCTTCAACTTGCGTTTTAGACCCAATCCCAACTAAACTCTTAAAAGAAGTTTTCCCTCTGATCGCTGCTCCAATTTTAAATATAATGAATCTATCCTTAGTCAATGGATATGTACCACAGGAGTTTAAGATTGCTGTAATTAAACCTCTACTTAAGAAACCCTCTCTTGATCAAAACGACTTAATTAACTATAGACCGATATCTAATCTTCCCTTCTTATCTAAAATTCTTGAGAAAATAGTTGCACACCAGATATGTGAGCATTTAAACAATAATGAGCTGTTTGAGAAGTTTCAGTCAGGCTTTAGAGCTCATCACAGCACTGAAACAGCTCTGGTGAAGGTTACTAATGATATTCTCATAGCCTCAGACAATGGACTGGTGACCATTCTGGTCCTGTTAGATCTCAGTGCTGCCTTTGACACTGTTGACCACAATATTCTCATAGAAAGGCTTCAAAGTGTCGGTATAATAGGAACAGCACTAGGTTGGTTTAAATCTTATTTGTCTAACAGATTTCAGTTTGTTCAGGTAAACAATAGATCTTCCTCAACCTCAATAGTTACTTGCGGAGTACCACAGGGTTCAGTGCTTGGGCCGATTCTCTTTACTATATATATGCTTCCTATTGGTAAAATAATTAGGCAGCATGGGATAAAATTCCATAGTTACGCAGATGATACACAGCTATATCTATCCATAAATCCTGATGAATCCAATCAGTTAGGTAGACTACAGGCATGTCTGGAAGACATAAAAACTTGGATGACTCTAAACTTCTTGCTTCTAAATTCTGATAAAACAGAAGTTGTCGTCTTTGGACCAGAAGCTCTGAAAAAGAAACTACTTAGTCAGCCCCTTCACCTGGACGGCATTAAATTAGCCTCCAGTAATAAAGCAAAAAACCTCGGTGTCATTTTTGACCAAGATATGTCGTTTAGAACTTACATTAAAGAAGTCTGTAGGATTTCCTTTTTTCACCTTAGGAATATTGCAAAAATTAGAACCATCCTGTCCAGGAATGATGCTGAAAAACTAGTCCATGCCTTTGTTACTTCAAGGCTGGATTACTGTAACTGTCTATTATCAGGTAGTCCACAGAATACAATTAAAAGTCTTCAGTTAGTTCAAAATGCTGCTGCTAGGATTCTGATGAATATTAAAAGAAGAGATCACATTTCCCCTGTTTTAGCTTCTCTTCACTGGCTCCCAGTAAAATCTAGAATAGAATTCAAGATCCTCCTTCTGACATATAAAGCCCTTAATAATCTAGCTCCATCATACATAAGAGACCTGATTGTTCCATATGTTCCTAACAGAGACCTTCGCTCTCAGACTGCAGGTTTACTGGTAGTTCCTAGGATTTCTAAAAGTAGAATGGGTGGCAGATCTTTCAGCTATCAGGCTCCCCTCCTATGGAACCGGCTCCCAGGGTTGGTTCGTGAAGCAGACAATTTGTCTATCTTTAAAACTAGGCTAAAAACTTTCCTCTTTGACAAAGCTTACAGTTAGAGATATGTTTATAGGTAGTTAGAGTCAGGTCAGACAGGTAGATAGGAAGAGACAGGTTAATGTTAGTAGTCAGGCAGAGTGTCAAAAGTTAGGAAGAGATAGGAAGAGGTAGAGTAGCTAGGTAGAGATAGATTAATGTAAGCCAGGTAAAGATCCGGAGCCGGTCGCGGCTTACCGCCGCGGAAGAAATGTGCCCCACAGGGGCCAGCCAGCGCCGGAGAGAGGTCCCTCAAGGGGATCCTCCCGCACAGTGCGGCCGCCCATTACCTGCCGGGTTGAATCCCCCGGGCAGACTGTGCGGACCCCACCCGTTTATCTCTTAAACGTTTCTCGCCCTCTTCAACTCTGTCCTCTCAGTTCTGTCTATTTTTCCTTAAGATAGTTGTCGACTATCGGTCTCGTGCCGGTATTTAGCCTTAGATGGAGTTTACCACCCACTTTGGGCTGCATTCTCAAACAACCCGACTCCGAGAAGACCCCGGCATGACGGGGGCCGTTACCGGCCCTACACCGTCCACGGGTCAGGAGGACTAAGACAGAGTGTTGGTAGCCAGGTCTCCTAGTAGCTAGGAGACAGGTTAATGTTAGTAGCTATGCTGCTTTAGGCTAGGCTGTTGGAGGACATTATTAGGGTCTGTGACTACTTTCTCTCCTACTTCTCCCCAACTGCATGATGTGCTGTCAATTCAAGCACTAACCTGTTTTCTATTATAGTAGGTGCTCCGGATTAGCCCTGCTTGACGACCCTGACTAAGATGGCATTGCAGTGACGGAAAATTCTCCACGTCCTGCAACAAACTTGTGCATCGGTTCTGTTGCTCTTTCTGTGTCTCTGTTGTGTATTCTCCAAGCCACAGACGGTCGCGGCAGATAACCGCTTGTGCTGAGCCTGGTTCTGCCGGAGGTTTCTTCCTGTTAAAAGGGAGTTTTTCCTTCCCACTGTCGCTGCATGCTTGCTCAGTATGAGGGATTGCTGAGAATTCCACGACGCAATCTTCTGTGGTTCTGTAATTTCTACACTAAACATTGTATTGTAATAACTCTTTTTGTAAAGTGCCTTGAGATGACATCTGTTGTGAAATGGCGCTATATAAATAAACTGAATTGAAACTGAATTGAATATAATGAACACGTTAGCAAGCAACTATCCATGAGAAACTTAGCCATTTCCACTTGCGTTTTGATGCCATGAAAGTTTTCAATTTCTGTCCATCTGTTGTAGGCTTCACCTAAACTAACTCTGATTTTAGGTATTTTAAGGTTGTTCCTCTTCTACAAAGGACACCGGCATCTAAAAGGCTTAGACACAGCAGCTTGACTTGCTGAGTGCTCTATTTTCTACAGTACATGCCTCGTTGCTCCGGTTGTTAATAAAAGTATTTGGCAACCCGCAATGGCATCTGTTATTGTTTGGAATACGTAAATATAAATACAGTGTTGTGTTGATCAAAATAAATATTTTATTATGTATTTAGTTCAAATATAACCTTTAAAGGAAATGTTGTGCTTTCATTCTGCACACCTCTAAACAACCCGTGGAGGTATTATGTTTTTAAATAGATAGCTTTTAACATGGTAGACATTTTGAGCACTCAAATCAAATATCTCCCATGGCAAGCACAGTGGCGCAGCTGGTAGCGCAGCTATTCTCACAGCTAGAAGGTCCTGGGTTCGATTACTGGGGATGCTGTGGGTGTTTGTTGGGTGGGGTTGGCGAAAGGGCCTTTCTGTGTAGAGTTTGCATGGTCTCCCCATATTCCCTTGAGTAGCTACTGTGAGCTACTCCCACAAAAACTGTACTGTACTGTACACTGCCTCTGTACACTGTATACTGCCTCTTCCTGGCTGGAATAATATGGTCCTTCCACGCACTACGTCCAGCTGGGGAAACCCTGCCCCCTCAGGTGACAAGAAGGGCCTGCTCACTCCTCAAGCAGGAAGGAGGCTTGAGCTTCAGTGCAGGCTCCTCCTGTGGTTGGCAGAGGGAGAGCAATGCCCAGCAGCTAGAAGGTCCTGGGTTTGAGTTTTTGTGGTTGTTAAAACCAGCGCAAACTGCACAGCGCTGACCCAGATCTACCATATGGACAACCTGGGCACGTGCCCAGGAACCATCGGGCATAAAGGGGCCATCTTGCGGCAGAATTGTTTTTTGCCCCAACATAAAAAATCCCAAACAAGACTTTACTCGCAATTTTCATAATTGTCCAATCAGAATAAAATTATTATAATGATAATTTAATGATTGTTTACAAAAAATAGACTCTCGTGATTGTCTCTCTTACATGTTACTTTGTTGACTTGACAGGTAATGTTTGGCAGCAGGAGGCAATGCACTGTGTAGATTGGCTAATAATAATGGCTGGTGGGGATTAGCAAGTAGTTTCCATACATGGTATATGTAGTGGAACTGTGGGCAGAAAATGGACCTTAGTAGCATCAACAGAAAGCCCAGCAGGGCTGCAAAGTGAAAGAAAAAAAAGAAAAAGGAGGAAAAAGAGCGGCTGCTATACAAAATGGTCAGCCAATTAGTAGCTTTAAAAGAAAAAAAGCTAGCAATGAGGAGGAGGATTTTGAGCAAGCCAGCAGTGACCTTAGCTTCTATCAAGCATCACGGAGGGGGAACGACGCAGATGGAAAGACGCGCTCTCACGCTATGCCACAAGAATGGATTCTATAAGACAGGGGAGAAGAAAGAAAGAAAAGGACTCATACAGGTATATGCATCTCAAAATATACACGAAACACAGCATCAGTCTCTGTAATATATTATTATTGACAGTCTCTGGCATGATAGTGGGGCAAAGCAACCCAACACTTAAAGGGTCTATATCATGCAAAATCAAGTTTTTGGCGTTTTTCAACCATCGGGTAATGGGTTAATATTTATGTTAGGGCTTTGGCTTTTGCCGAAAAATCATATTCGAAGTTTGTTTCTTTATTAATATTAAAATTAGTGTATCAGTCAATGTTAATAGACTACATGCTCGAAAGGCTGACTGCATCCGAATACCTCTACTACGCTTGCTACGTAGCAGGCAAAAAGGAGTAAGTGAGCGATGTAGTAGATCCTAATCTCCAGTATTGATCGGAGTAGTAGACATAAAGTTCCCGGAGGTGTACTACCGCCATAGTAAGCAGTCGGTGGATGTTACTCTATCCCACAATGCAGCAGAAGCCTTATCATTTTTATAACATTCAATTTATTTTTCGAATAACGAAGTTCAGAGTCAAATTCCTAATTTACATAAGTATGTAAATTAGTTATTGACAATATTGTGAAATGTGTAAAATGTGCTATTGGGGCCATTGACATGAGGGGAGGGCAGCAGTGGGTGGGGGCCCCTAAACACATTGTGTACTTCGGCCCCTGCAATGATAATCCAGCCCTTGCACAGCGTCACCAGGGTTTTTCCTGGCTCAAATTGAGCCAGAGGTGGTACCAATTGTGATTATGCACCAACACATGCATGAATTCTGTGCTTTGAACTGACTCACTTTATTTAAAGTCAACATATTTTTTAATTAGTCGAATAAGTCTAACAAGAATATGACAATTATCTTGTTAAAGCATTCTTTTATTAAAACGATATACATACAAAAATAAGGAGCCAACTTTAAACTGAAAGTGCACCAGTCAATTCAAGTTGAAGGTGACAGGTGGAGCTATGTTACTCAAATCCAAAACCTCCAGTCTGTGGTATGCTATCTACACATTCAGTAAAATAATCCAAAAGCTATTTCCAACAACACACAGCTTAGGTTTAAATCACAACTCTTATTGTGAGGAGGCATCAGAGATACCCATTTTCCACAATGTTCCCCAGCACAGGCTCGATTCCAGTAGAGTGAGACGTACGAAATAGCAAAAACAAGGGTGATTCCAACAGTCATTTAAATTTGATGGCAGACAGCTGCTGTAATGAAACTGTAAAGACAAAACAAAGTTTGTTTCCCTTTAAATTGTATTTACTAGAAAGTATATGGAGAGCTTAAGTAAGTCCCAGTGGACCTTAAAAAATACTGCAGATGTAATTTGAAACGTGAAGGAAATAAGACAAGGAACTGCAGAGGGAGAATTTTTTGTAGAGAGGGAATAGATGGTAGGCGGCAGATGAAAGCGGTTATCAGGTTTTATTTGTCTTGGAGCAATAAAGGGCTGAGGTGCTGTTTACTTCTGTTTGTAGAGGGTTTTTGAGCTTTCACCTTCATATACTCCCATTTTAAGTGAAAGCATCATATATTAGCTTGATGGTCTGTATATAACCTTTTAATTTGGCTTAGAGTATGAAGTAAAGCTTTAAGCTATCACTTTGACAGGTGAGAAATCAAGTTTTCATGTTTACTAAAGACATGGTACACCAGAGATTATTCTAATTAATTTTTTACTAATATTATGTGACTAAAAAATACCTTCATGATGTTTAAAGAATGACAGCATATTCATTTTATTGGTGTTGAATAATCTAATGTCTTGTTAGTAATATTAATATTTTACAAAATATTTAGTTTGAACCAAAACACATTTATGTAACATTAATAATTACTGTTGAGCCAAGGAACAGATAAAGGCGTATTTTTATATTATACATTTTAGTTGTATTTAAAGTGTTCTTAACTTCTGATGAATCTGGTATCTCAACTGTCATGGAAGCATAGACTGTATGAATGCCATTAGGGCTGGGCAGTGTGGCAAAATTTTCATGTCACGGTATTTTTTTTATTTTTTTCCATACCTTTCATACCCAAAATAATTAATACCCTAGCTTGGCTTTAAGTACACCATTTTACTGTCATATGGACTGAATAATTTATTTTTCCAGACACTGGTAAATGCTATAAAAATAATTAAAATGATTATGATTCTAGTCAAAATAGAGAAGACATTATTTATACTCTAATCCGGAAAATATACATGTATTTTATTTAACCTTTCGTTGACGCAAACAGGAGGCTGCATTTTGTACTTGCTTTGCATGTAGTACTGGAGAATTCCACTAGGGCGAAGAGTACAGAACTGAGACCGGATAGAGAACCAAAGTTGTAAAAAAAACAAAAAAAACATGGCTACCATAGGGGATCGTTAGTTGATTAATATTCTGATAACTGAAGAAAAAACGACAGCGGCTGTATCATAGATGGTATATAAGACCATATTTACTAGTATTGTTGATTTATTTCATGCCTGTTGTGCCACCATTGACCCCGTATACCTACAGACAGTCAAATTGTGCTCTACACTACCCCCTACTGGTAACACTCAAGAGGACTTGCAAAAGAAATGCTGCTTGATTTACGTCTGACCTTTTAAAGTCGATACACTTCTGAGCTACATACGTGGCTCGTCTTTTGGAGTTACTTCCTCTGGGTCAGCTTCCCACCAGCAGCCATACTTTGTTCAAAACTTTACTTTTTACGCTGTGGTGAAAAGCGTGAAGCAGTGAAATCGGTCCCTGCTGTAACACTTTCCCACATAAAGCATTCCAGACGTTGTCTGAGCTATTCACTGGTATAGTGGTATATTAGAAAGTCATATCATAATGATAATAAACACCGGTTTTCGGGATGAACTGGTCTACCACAGTCATATAAATGCCATGCAATTTTTTTTTGCTTAGGGTTTCAATAAAAAGGTTGGGAGTTTTTTTGGTAGAAATTTGTGGTATTGTCCACTTTAGATTTGTGAGGCTGGAAATGGAAATTTCTATGATTCTGATGTCTGTGTTAGTAATATATGTGTTTGGACTGGTTTGATGTTTTCCACTAGCATCTACTTATTGCCTTTGACTCAGCCCCTTTTTTAGAACCTACTTTGCTGGGTTTGGTTTTGTCTGTGTGAGCAACAGTTTATCTTCAGCTGAGAAGAAGAGGTTGGATAAACCCACCAAGAAGGCCAGCTGTGTTCCAGGAAGCCCCTGGATCCAGTGCAGGTGGCAGGAGACAGGAGGACTCTGGCCAAAATAACATCACTGCTCGACGGTCAGTGAGTTTACATGCATATAGAGTTGCATGCATACACCTCTGTAGTGGAGTAAGTAATGGCTTTGGTATTAATCTACCTGATACACTATATTGAAAAAGAAAGGTAAATGTTCATGATAAAGTTTTTTTTATCAATCCAGCTTTATTTTATAACACTGAAAACGTGACATCAGAATACTGTCAGTCACTGACTGGATAGGGAATGGAGTCACTCAGTGCGTTTACATTACATCTACATTAAGCCTTTTGGAGTAATTGACAAAGGGCTTAATCCCTGTTGAGAGTCCCAATTTATCACACAGAAAATTGAATTATCAAATAAAGTACAGTCGACTCCCCGCGAATAGATGGTAACATGCGCCCCCATGTGTTAGGCTTGAACTGCACTCAGGCAGTAAACAGAGGCTGCCATGAGTCAAATCAGGATATTCACAATCACAATGCAACGTCTCTTTGTCAATCCAAAGATGCACTGATCGGCTGCTTACTTTTATCTTAGCTGCCATATTCTTCTTATACTACTACTGTGATGTTGCTGATTCGCACTTCCGCGTCTCCTCACTTCCTGAGGGGGTTCAAGAGTACAGGTGGGGGCGGGGGGTTGGTTGCAGAGAAGTTTGATTGCCAATCTCATTATCTGGGTAGCATAGTCTGATTTGTGGAACTCCAGTGTGGTTCGATTCAAGTCAGACTAAGGTTTCTACACGCATTTCAAAAGTCAGATTTCAGTCGGACAACCCAGAATTTAGACCAAAGCATCATGCAAGCGTAACGCGAGCATAAGTGTTTTACGTCCGTCTATTTAAAGGCGGAGATTCACACCAAAACGTGAATGAAGTGCTGTGCGTGTAGCAGTGTATTTCTCTACTGCTGTGACTCTTTGGTTATAAAATGGTTAATAAAAGAACCCAATGTATTGATCTGTTGAAATAAAATGTATATATGTGTAGTGCGAAATAGCCTGCTAATGTATGTTGAACTTGCTCATTCGCGTTGGGATCATAGCCAGCTCTACAACAATTTCTTTTCAACACACTTCATTGCAGTTGTGTTGTAGGGTAATTTTTTTAACAATCATCAATATTTTTACATACAGCGCCAAGTAGCGACTTATCAGTCACTAAGTCCTTCTGAGGAGCTTTGTGGCAGATAACGGCTCATTTAGAGGCTGCACTTTGCGTGCCCCAATAACTCCCATTATATGGATAAACGCTTATCATGATCAAAATATTTCCCGATGGACTTCAAGTGGCACCAAACTTGTCTGGGTGAGTAAATGATCCTAACACCTGGTTGCTTCAGGTGCCCCCCCCCCCCCCCCCCCACAAAAAAAAAAAAAAAAAAAAAACAACAACTCACTCCTAAGAAAGAAAGAAATATTGCATGTCTGACCTAGAAAAACAAAAAAACAAAGCCTGATCTTAGGTATTTTCATTCTCCCAAGGCTGCTACTGCTAGGTTTAGATTCTGACTAAATGAATATGTGGAGGCAATCTTCAGCCTTTTAACTTTCCAAGTTACTGCTGTTGTTTTGTTTTTGTGTTTTATTTTTGTACACTTTGGCACACTGGCCCCATGATACCAATTAATGTTAATCTGTACAGAGCCCAGAGAAATGCTTCCAAAATCTAGTGAGTCGACCCAACACTGTGGCTGTTTTTGAGGAGCCTGGGGAGGCTTGGCATAGTGTATGTTACAAATGAAGTTCTGTTAAAGTCATGTTCTATTTTCAGCGAAACATAATTTTCAGTAAATCTGATGAGAAAAACACAAAACAGAATGTCTCATTAAATATTCAATGTCTTTTCGCTCACAGCACCTCAGAGAGCTCATTGAAAATAAAAGCTTATATATCTTTCTGAAACTATAACAACTCATTCACAATCAGAGAGAGGAAATTAACTGCCTCACCATCTGTACAAAGTCTTGAGGGATTGTCTATTATGGATAATCTATCTTGTTGGTGGTATCTTTTTATACTTATTCCAATTTGTCTGGCTACATTAAGAAGATATCAGAAGTTTTCTTGTGCTCTTCTTAACTTATTCTAGATTTGCTGGTCATAGGATGGATTGGTTTTTAAAATTCTGTCTTTCTGCAGAGAAAATAATAATTTAAGCAGATATGACTTTTAACGTTACAACTTTTTTACAATATATTCATAGTAAAAATGTGTAAAAACCATGTCACTCACCAAACACTCAGCTTTTGTAGTTTTTCAGAAAAGAGTTGTGGTTTTCTTCTTTACATAAAATTCCACCAGAACCAGCAATTAAGCCTCCCCATTATTGACAAGTAGAGGAAAATTAAAGAAGGTGAGTCACCCTAACTGTTCTTTTATTACCAGTCTTTGCACATTATGTGTAAATACGCAGGTAGCATGACTAAAACTAGTGTAATTGCTTAAAAAATATATTGAGTGCCTCCGGAGTGTTACTCTGGAGGAGCTGAAGAGATCCACAGTATGGGTGGAATAATGGGGGGGAAGGACAACTATTAGTCATGCAGTCAACATTCAGCTTTGTGGAAGCCTCATGATCTCAATTATATACAACATTTTCACACATCTTACCCCCATTATATCTCTGCTTGCAGGGGACACACCACATCACATCCAGAACTCTAAAACACTCTCAATTAGTCAATTAAAGTTGGTGCTGGGGTAAACATTAGTAACATTTTCTGTCATATCACTTTTTACTTGTATACATAGTGGAAACAGTAAGAAAACCCCTCCAAGAAGACAAACTGTTACAGGAAAGGACCCATCATATATTGACTCTATTAGACTTCTGCCTTTCCACTACATATTCCAAGTACAAATTCTACAGGCAAAAAGCATGGATGTGGTATTGGATCCCCACATTCTCCAATTATGGCTACATGTAAGAAGTGGAGGGAGGAGAAATAAACTCATTTAAGGGATTTATATCCAGTCATTTGTTTAGGTATGTGGACGACACCAGATCAAAATCAAAGCCAAAGATGTGTAAGCTTTTACCAAACACATCAACTTGGATGACCATAATATCAGATTTAATAGAGAAAATTTTAAAGAAGACAAGCTACTCTTTTTGGACTGCCTGGTATATGGAAGATGATGGTAGCCAAGAGGAATGGAGCTGTGATTGGGGCTGTTATTGCCTACCACATGCGGGCTGGAGAAGGGAAGGCTTTGATCAGGTAACAGTGGAGCACTGAAGTCGCCATGTGACACAGCGGAGAAGCTGCAGCAAGCCTGCAGTGTCAGGAAGGAAGAAGTCTGGTGTCCGATGGTAACAGCAAAGAAGGAAGAGGTCTCTATGGTGATCAAAGAGCAGGAGTCAGCTAGATCGTGCTGGAATGCTGCAGAGACAGTGAGATATCATCCGTGGCTACACAAGCAGCGGGGGATTTTGGATATCGGAAAATTGTGAATAGCTGATTTCTATCAGCTGCCTAGAGGAATGGAGTTGCGATTGGCGCAGTAATCTCCTTTCATGCTGGAGCAGTTGAAGTCACCATGTGACAGGACTGAGAAGCCGCGGCGAGCCCGCATTGTCTTGGAGGAAGAAGCCAGTATAGCAATAGAGAAGCAGGAGGTCTCGTAGAAGTAGGAGTCGGCTTGATCAGGCTGGAAGCCTGAGTCTCAACAGACTGGATGATCACTGGTTAGATCAGTACTGGCGTGAAGAACACAGATCAGGAGCTGGAGGCATGAACAGATCTATGTCTGAGTATGTCAGGTGAGTCAAAAGTCTTAAGTTTTAAGAGGATCACTTTTGTCATGATGACTTTGAGACTGCTTTTTGCTGGAGCTTTTGTTAAGCTTAGCCTGCCCATGTCCTCAACCACTACCGTTCTTCTGAGATGGCAATGGAAACACAACCATCCCGTTCTAGGCCGTACTGACCCGAACCGTTCTGGTCTAAAGCGACCCTAGTGGAAAAGGGGCATAACTTTGTCAGAATATTAATTTGCCGGCAGGTGAAGCCATGGAATAGTCAGTCCACCTGAATTTATTCTTTCAATTTAAATAGTTTCCTTGTGTTCGTGATTACAGCCCCAAAAAAAGCATGCAGCCATAACAAGTTGGCATCGAAATACACTCAGTGCTGTACAATACCTCGGTAAGCAATCACACCGAGGTGAAAATGTTTGGACAATGGTGTTTTGACAAGTTACTAAACAAGGCAGCAATTTCTGTCTAATGAAAATGATATGGGAAACTTTATATTAAGAATGATCTGTTCTGTGTATTCTTGCATACTGACAGTGCTGTGTGCCATTTCTTCATGACATAGTTATTAGTCTGATTGTATGACACTGTATGATACTAGCTCAGGTCAAATTAACTGATATAAGAATTCCGACATCCTGTGTTGCCATGGAGATGACCCTGTACACTGGACTCCTGAAATTTTACGAGATTGTGCGTGCCCTATCAGGCAAACACACCTGGGAGTCTACACTATTCACACTGAAGAAATGTTTACTAATATGATATTGATATTAGTAAGGTTGACTGAATCTATAAAATGCTGTGTTAGTGGGTTGGGAAGCACGTCAGTTTTTGCACAGTTCCATGTAATACTGTTCCTCCTTGCTTGATCAAACAAGTCTGTATTAAAACCTCCATTAATCCGAAGGAATCTCTCGCATCCTTTTATTTTAAAAAAAAATTCTGATCACAGAAAACATCAGAAGGATGGATAGCAAGAGGATTGTTAAGTTTTTTAATAAATTAATCTTTTTGGGGACATCTGAAACATCATTTTTCTAAGACTGAAAAGTTGAGAAAAACCAGTCTAGTCATGTCAACAGAGAAAATTACCCATGAAACCATGCATAGAGTTGTTCCTTATCCAAGAATTGTGAAGTGAAAAAGTAAATATGTGACGTGATGTCACTTCATTTTGTCCACATAGGCTCATGTAGAAGGAAACATGGCATCTAATATGCACCCCACCAGACACTTGGACCCACACCCCTGCATTTTAGATCCATTTTTATGGTTATATGTGGCGAAGCCAGTGTAACGGTGTAAATAATTAATATGGTTTTATTATAATTCAATTCCTGTTAAACCTGTCATTGCAACCACGGGTTTTGTATTATTTAGATTTGATTTTGACACCTTCATTTTGAAAGTCCACAGTGGAAGCCTGCTACTGGTAAACCTATTGTTTTCCGGGTATCCTGTTAGTAACAAAGGAGCTTTTGCTATGGTAAGTTCTTCCTCACCCAGCCCAGACTGAAAATGAGCTAAAAACATATTCAAAGATGTTTATTAAGCTTAACATAACTGTATCTGGTTGAATTTAGAAGTTAATGGGTTAGAAGGTAGAGAGACTGACATGTTGAGATGGCAGCTATCAGCTAGAGGAGACTGCCATGTCTAATAATTTGAAACTTCTCTTGGTAGTTTGGAACGAATCCTGTTGCTAAAAACCTACGGTTGTACATGTCCCATGTTATTGCAGGTATTTGTATTTTGAAACACATTTGTTTGAGCTGCAGGTTAATTCTGTTTAAGAAATTGTGCTTATCAAGTATTGTCCAGCAGGTGGTAGTATTATTTCCATTTACTTTTGCACATGAAAGAAAATGCAGATTTTTGTCTGTGGACGTTGGTTTATTGTAAGATGAATGTGAATGTGTATTTAGGCTAATGAATTTTCACTCCTTACTTACATGATAATGCAGTAATATTTTATATATTTTTTGTAATAAGTTTTGTTACCTTTTTTCCATTCAATTTTTATTTTTATTAAATATTAAAATACATATCTAAATAAATATATATTAAAATATTAAAATAATAGTTACACTAGACGATCATTGTTTTCCTGGTACCCGGTTAGTGGCAATGACGCTTTTACTGTGGGCGGAATCCTGTTTCTGAAAAAACATGGTTGTAAATGTCCCATGTTATGTTAGAAACCTTCATAGGGGGAAACCATACCTGAGGTCCACACATCTGAGTCCAGAGAGTTTAACTCATGCAGCACGGAAATAGAAACAGAGGGGTCACACAGCAATATTTTAATATAATTGGACATCATTTTATTCATTTTCAACATTTTGATTGATATTTCCAGAGATTAATGGTAAAAACTAAACACATTCCCTTTAATCCACAAAAAGGCAGGACAGAAAGAAGGAAGAAATTAGAATAGCAGCATTGATGAAGATTATATGCTGAGTAAGATGTTAAAACGCTTCCTGCTCCATCTGGTGTAATAAACTTTTACAAAACTGTCAACACTTTGTTACATTTTACAGAAACATCACTTTATTCAGCTTCTTAGGTCTGGCACATTAATCATCTTTTTCTTTTTAGAATGAAATGCATGTAGAGTCCTCCCCAGGAAGCAGTTTTACTGTTGTGAGACCTTTCCAACTTTTCCAAACAGGCTATGAGCTGGGTAGAAAGTTAGAATGACATCTAATGGTTGTAAATATATATGGACTCTAGGATTCAAAAAGTTACAGTATCAAAAGCAAAGAAAATTCTGAAAGTTCTGTTTAAAATCATTGTAATAAAATGGAAGAAAGGAAAATTTTCTCTAGCTGTGTGCAGTGTTGTAGTCAGGTCACCATCTCTTGAATTCTTAGTGTCCGCGTTCAAGTATAAGTCCTTGTCACATATGATCAGTCCAAGTTGAGTTCAACTCAAGCCAGTAGGTCCGACAGACCAAGACCGAGTCCAGATCTCACAAAGAATCGCCCAGTTCAAGTCTAGTCAAAGCATGTCAAAAATAAGATAACAAGGTGTAGACTTTAAGACTAGAATAGGGGAAGCCATACTTGGTTTACTTTATTAAAAAAAGTACTCAATGCCCCACATCGTCACTGAGCCAGCAGAGGAGGCTAGCCTGTTCAAAATAATAAAAATGCTTAAAAAAATGTAAAAACATAAACGATCAAAATGTCACCCAAAATGCTTAAAGCAGGGTAAAAAAGTATTTGGCAGCCGCCAATTTTGGAAGTTTTCCTGCTTAAAAAGATGAGTGAGGTCTTTAATTTCCACTTTAGTTACACCTCAACTACAAAATGTAAAAAAATCCAGGAGGTCATAATATATGATTTTCTTTGAATAATTTAATATTACAAAACTTCAGAGACTATGTATTTAGCACCTACAAACAAGCAAGAATTCTAGGCCTCACAGACCCGTTACTACTTCATTCAGACAGTATTCTATGCACCACTCGTTAGCAACATTAATTGCACTGGTTTAAAATCATTATCTGTAAAAGGCGCCTGTCCACACCGTCAAACAGTTAAAATCCAACCTCAACCATGGCCAAAACCAAAGAACTATCAAAGGACACCAGGGACAAGATCGTACACCTGTGCAAGACTGAGATGAGCCAATCTACAATAGGCAAGCAACTTGGTGAAAAGAGATAAAGTGTTGAAGCAGTTTTTAGAAAATGGAATAAATAATAAGGCTTGTAAAATTGGAAGAAAAAGAACTCGAAAAGCAGGGTTTAGCTGACAAAACAATTTGCTTTGTCAACTGGATATTCTGTTAGAGTAGACAAGGTAAATGATGCGTGATATCTGACAAATATGCCAGTGCCTTATACTTGGCTTTTATAGTTATATGACTACAACAATATTGTTGTTCTATAATTGAATCAACTGACCTGATGTTCTCTCTCTTTTCAAATGGAAATTAATAATGTGTATTCCTTGACAAAATACCAACAGTGTCTGTTTAACACATAATTAACTAATGCATTTTAATTATCCAGATGTAAAGCAGGATTTCTTTCCGGCTTTAGAAGCATGATGTGTAATGTATTTTATTTAGGATAAGCATTGATCATTGAACCTATTTAAACTGTCTGACAAAAGCGGGAAAGGTGCTAAAAGAATTCCAGCCTTAAGTTTTAGAATCTGTGACTAACCCTTAGGTTTATGTCTAAAGTTGTGTTTCACTAGATAACAAAATGCAACAACACACCACACATACCTCGGCACACATCCGGCCAGGCGATTAATGAGGGTCTGTGAGGGAGCTGTAGGACTATTTGAGCTCATTATTCATGTGCATTACAGCCTCCTTGGTGATTAAAAAAGAAATCTGCATTTCATTTTTAATTTTTTGAAATGTGAAAAAATAAATAATGTGACTGTATCAAAGTCTAGATAAGCTGCCTCCAATTTCTAATGTAAAAAAAACCCATCAGAATTCTAAATTGCACAGTCTCAGACCGATTCACTTATAAAACATAGGCTGATTCATCAAGCAAATGTTTTTGATTATTTATTTCTATCATTACTGCACTAATTAGAAGTCCCATACCATCTGCCTCTGGCTGCACACTTGCTTGTTCAGATTGTGCCGCAATGCACCACCTAGATAACATGATTTCCTGCAGGACCATTTGCTGGCGATACTGTTTAACAACTATGACAACAGTGTTGTTATTGCATGATCTGGTATCCTTATGAATGCACATGTATTTCAGATGCAGTTTAAAACTAAAAGCACTTGCATTAATGTTTTAACAGGTAATTGAAACATTTCCATGGTGTTATGGCATAGAAGGTTGGAAGGCCAAGAGTCCCCCCCCAAACAATAACAGATGGTGTGAAAAATAATGCGTGGAGGGCAGTCCTTAAATAGAACCAAAACCCAACCCTTAACCACTATACCCAGTCAACGATTCTTTTCATCACAAAGTTGAAAGATAATTCATATGTCTGACTACAGATAAATGTTCAAGAACAGAGCACCCAATAGAGTGCACCCGTTTCGGATGTGATCCGCCCAATAAATGGCAGTTATTAGCGGTTATCACTCCCATTAAATGCCGTCAGACTGTGCCTTCTCTACCTACTGAAACGTACTTTTCCGTTTGGTGTTTAAAACCTCTTCAAATTAGGTTTAGGCATTTAAAAGAAAGTATATTTGTCTTTCTGTGACCTTAAGGTTAGGACATAAAACTTGTGGTTGGTTAAAATTGGTTAGATACGATATGCTACTCTGACAAAGTATTTTTGACACGTGCAGACAGTTGGCTGTTATCAGCGATAAGAATGGTAGATAACCTACTGGTAGGTAGAGAGGGCACAGTCTGACAGCATTTAATGGGAGTGATAACCGCTAATAACGGCCATTTAATGGATTGACAACATCCGAATCGGCTGTAGAGTTTGGATATATGCAAAATATTGTGTTTAAATTATCTATTGTTTGAGTTCAAGTACAGATTATAATCGTGGTGTTTAATTTCAGTTAGTTTGTTAATAGAGACATAATCTTCTTTTTCTTTTGGCTTTTTTCGCTGCCTCTTTTCTGTTGACTCCATCCTCAGCATGCTTCTACCAATATAATTGTCATCTCTCTTATCCCCAAAACATTTAACATGAGCTGTCCTTCTGATGTACTAATTCCTGATCCTATTCCTTCTTGTCACTCCCAAAGAGAATCTCAACATCTTGAGTTTGCAACCTCCAGTTCTGCTTCCTGTCTTGTCCCTTGTACCCAAACTTTTTCCCTTAGAGGGCCAAAATTAAGTCTATCAGAGGGAGAGTTAATTAGTTAGACTGGGTTTAAACAGGCAGAATACCAGCCATATCGGGGGAGGAATTTCGCAGGCTTGGGTAGCTGAAATAATATTAACATATTTCTATTCACAAGTTAGTGTCCTAGTCAGGGAAAATACAGCTTAATGTGTTGAAGCTTTGGAAACGGTTGCTTTATTCTGTGCAGCACTTTAATTTAGTGGTTCTCCTGTAATGTGAGTGATAATGTGTTGAAGTTCATAGTTACCGGTGAAAATGCAACACATCTGATGGTAAATGTAATTTTGAAGAAGATGCACTAATACTGTACACTGTAAAAATTATTTGTGTAGTATTAAATAAAGAAGACGAGATCTGGACATGGATGGCAGCGCTCCAGTGATTATTTCTCTCCCCTTTTCATATGTTTTTTCAGATCCTGTTTTTCCTCCATTATACCAGCCCCAATCTGGAGCCTGTAACAGGTGCAATAATCCTGTGGATCTCCTGCTGAAATGTCTCAAAAGTTCCTTTAATTTCCCAACCATTAACCAACTGAATATTCAGACATAACTCTTACGTTTATCTTCAGGTAACAAGGTTCATGGGTTTGGAAAAATCACTTTGTAGGTTCTGTATGTATCAGACCAGAATTAATGTTCCTAAACCTCAACCATGTTGCACTATTGTTGTATCAGATGGGTAGTTAATGAGAAGCCATCTAAAATATGTAGTATCTCATAAAGACATATGTGTGTATCTCTTTTTATAGGGGGATCACACACGAGGTACAAAAGATAATTATGGTTACCTTTGGATTTCGGACTAAATAAGTTTATTAAAATGTATAAACAATTTGTTGAATGAATTGGTATGATTATTTCTCCACTGTAGAGTTTTCTCCAGAGGACATCTTGATTAGAATTTTTGTAAAACTCAGATTGGTAGAGAATCGAAGCAGCAGGGGGCGACACCGTCCCCTGCTGCCCACACATAAACGGAGGCAACAACACGATCAACGATAGCTCTGATGAAGGCGGAAGTGTAACGCCGAAACATGTCAGCAGAAGGTAATTCGATTCTCTACCAATCTGAGTTTTACAAAAATTCTAATCAAGATGTCAACATGACACTCAGAAAGAACATAACGAGATTTAAAGAAAAATATGGAAAAGAAGCAATGACAGACTTCCGTTTATTAGAAAAACTACACTTAAAACTGGCACGTCTGAGGAACCACCATCGCTTCAATCTACGTTGTCGGGATGAAGAAATCACACCCAAAAGCTTGCAATTGAAGACGCCTATCAAAACCAGGACGGCACAAAACATAATGGACAAAACAAAGAAAGCACTTCTCAAAGAACGAATAAGGATCATCATAACAAAACAAAGACAAGTGGAATACGAACTGGAAAACAAGCAGCTGGACCTAATAAAAAACTACAATCTAGACGAAACAATGGAAACACAAATAAAAGAACACATGACAGAAAAACAAGAAATAGAGTTCATCAAGGTAAGACAAAGACATTTAAATAAATTAAAAAAATTAATCGAGCAAAAAAAGAAGAGAATAGAAAAGCAAGACAATACTACAAAAAACACTTGGATATGCAACCTGTCACAACATAAATTAACACAAACAGAAGAAAACATATTGAAAAAAGGTCTAAATTATGCCTTAACACCAAAAAAAATACCATATGAAGAATTCATAGTGGCAACTGAACTGGCATGCCAACATATAAAAGACGAAAGCAAAACAGCAGAACTGAGAAATAGCATAGTAGGAATACTAAAAAACAGCACGATAAAACATAGCAACGTCACAAAAGAAGAAAGAGCAGCCGTCACAGCACTAGCAAAAAATGACGATATCATCATCCTACCAGCAGATAAAGGAAGAACCACAGTGATTATGGACAAAGACAGATACAAACGACAAATGGAACAAATGCTAGAAGACAAAAACACATACAAAACAATAAAAAAAAGACCCAACAGAAGAAATCAAAAGAAAAATGAAGAGATCATTGAAAACACTACAGGAAAAAGGTAAAATAACATAAGTAACATACAAACAATGGATCCCAACAGCAAACATAATTCCAAGAATATACGGAACCCCAAAAGTTCACAAGAAAGACATCCCTCTAAGACCAATAGTTGACAGCATAGGAACGCCTACATACAACATGGCCAAAGATATAAGCCGAATCATTAGCCCACTACTAGGCAACACAGACCAACATTGCAAGAACACTACAGAATTAGCCAACGAACTCAAAAAAATCAAAATAGAGGAAACAGATATATTAATTTCACATGATGTCATTTCACTCTTTACAAAAACTCCCATCTAAAAAACTATCGACATAGTAAAATACAGACTCAAACAAGACAGAACACTAAAAAAAAGAACAAATCTAGAAACAGAAGACATAATACAACTAATAAAACTGATAACAGACTCCTCCTACTTCACCTATAACGGACTCATCTACAAACAGCTAGAAGGTTTTGCAATGGGAAACCCACTATCAGCCACACTATGCGAATTTTTTATGGAAGACCTAGAACAAAAAGCCATATCGACACCCCCTTCAAACTGTAAAATAAAACTTTGGAAAAGATACGTAGATGACATACTAGAAATAATACCCAAAGGACACACAGCAGAACTAACACAACATTTAAACAACCTGGACGAAACGAAGAACATCAAGTTCACATACGAAGAAGAAAAAGACAACAGCATAACATTCATGGACATGAAAATAACCAGACAGTTGGACGGAACTCTAAAAATAAATACATATAGAAAACCAACACATACGGATCAATACCTACTATGGACATCAGAACACCCGACAATACATAAAATGTTGGTCATCAGAACCTTGTACAGCCGAGCCAATATGATAACAGAAGAACAAGACCGCCAAATAGAGGACCAACACATAAAACATGCACTCAAAAACTGTGGCTATCCAACTTGGGCATTGAAGAATGGAAAACAAAAAGTAAACAACAATACTAACAGGAAACCATCTAGAGGAACGAAAAGCACAGAGAAACCAGAATCTAAACCAGTCATAACTCTTCCCTACATTAAAGGAATAACAGAAAAAATAATAACAGTAATGAAAAAACACAAAATCAACACACCAATGAAACCACACATCACGTTAAAACAAAAACTGGTGCATCCAAAAGACAAAATACCATCAAAAGAAAAATGTGGCGTCGTCTATGAAATCCCATGCAAACTGTGCAATAAAACATACATAGGAGAAACTGGACGTCAACTCAACACACGAAAAATAGAATACCAGAAAGAATGTGAGAAAGAAACAAAACGAAGATACACAAGAGCAACAAAACAAGAAGCATTAAGTACAATAAAAAAAATCAGCCATAACGGACCATTGCACAAGAGAAAACCATAACATGGACTGGGACAACACAAGGATCATCAACACAGAACAACAAAAATACAAAAGATGGATTAAGGAAGCGATAGAAATAAGAAGACGTGCACATAACACCATGAACCGGGATGATGGAGTCTACACATTAGATCACAGCTGGGACTGCATCATCGCCAAGGGAGAAGCAAGCAGCAGGGGGCGACACCGTCCCCTGCTGCCCACACATAAACGGAGGCAACAACAAGATCAACGATAGCTCTGATGAAGGCGGAAGTGTAACGCCGAAACATGTCAGCAGAAGGTAATTCGATTCTCTACCAATCTGAGTTTTACAAAAATTCTAATCAAGATGTCAACATGACACTCAGAAAGAACATACCGAAGAGATTTTCTCCAGAGGAATTTTTTTAACATCCTGCAAATATGAAATATCTGATTTATGTTTTGTACATATATTTAATGAATCTTTAACAATTATATGGAACACAGACAATCGAAAGAACAAAACATTTGACTCATAAATACATTAGAGTCAACTGTTAGCTGCATGTATGCAAACTAATAAAAAATAGTGAATAGGATGAGCACTGTACAATTTTTTTACGGCATACATTGATACTATAATGCAAATGCTTTTGGGAATTCCTTAAGTATTCAGTCCAATATATGACAAAAATGGTTTCCATGTTTTGTCAAAACATATAGTTTCTTGTTTTTTTTAGTTATTCAGTTAAGGCGGAGTCCTTCTCTTGAACAGAAAATTAGCTTTCGCTTGAGCTTTCTTTTATATTTATCAGTAATTATTGGGTCATTTTTTTCCAAAAACCAAAAGTAAAGGGTTGTTTAAAATAATAGACAAAGTTAGTTAACTGAGACAAATCAAAAACGGGAAAATTGCATTTACATTTTTACAAGCATAATTCCATTCATCATCAGTAATGTTGCTGTTAAGTTTCCCTTCATTCATTCCCTAAATGGGGCATTTTGAAGAATTGTAAAATGTGCTAATTAAAGTAGACAACATGGTCGAAAATAGCTCTTTCTGTGTTTATATGCTATTATAGACCACAAGTGTAGTGTTTCTCCAAATAAAATTCTTAACCTGTAAGTACTGGAAAATGTACTTGTTTGAAAAAATTTTTTTCAACTAGTTATTAAATAGTAAAGGGAAAAATCTTCCCAAGAAATCCAAAATGTTCAGTTGTTAAACAGGAGATCACTGAGCCTTCTCTTTTGTGTAGTGTTCACTGTCTTCCTTTCAACAATCCAGACATCCTTTTGGTGTTTTTTTTCCGCCCACACACTTTAAACCAATACTATTTGTAGCTTTTAAAGCATTAATTCAATGCTAAAATTTTCCTAAATGCTGTTTGAATATTTATTTTGTTAAAACACTAAAAATGCATATAAAAAGATCATTAAAGAGTTTAAAAATGTTGTGGGGGGTGAAATGTATCTGCCCTACCAAAACCAGGGATTGTGTGTACGGCTGTTGGTCTAAAACTTGGCCCCTTTATAAATATTTTGTTCCTTTAATGGCCCCATACTGAGAATAATCCTAGATCTGTCACCTGTTAGGATGATCAACAAATGTTGTGGAGCACTAGCTTTTTATCATAGTATTGTAGCCCACTATCGTTTAATAAAAATTAAAGGGGCAGGGTGGCATGTAGTATACACTTTTTAAAGCTTTTCATTACATTCTTATATCATTGCCTCAAGAAAAAAAAAAAACGCCCCTACATTTTGATTAACGTCAACAGCAATCAGCTATCAGCTGTGGACATTAGGTTATACCTAGTTATATTTCCCAGTTGCGCAATGCCTTCTGGGAAAAGAAAAGTCAGGCGCACCGAAGATGCTACAGTACTGTAACATCAGTGATGCTGGGACTGACATGGAGTCACCGCATCAGCACAACATTGGGGAAATACTGATAAACACCGTGGCTAATCAAGCCGAGCTGCAGGACATCAGTTTTTTTCTATGCAGAGACAGGAATAAAAAAAATAAACATTATAAAGCGGTTAAACTATTTAGACATGAAAGCTCTTAAGAGGTTTGTTGGTGGCTCTAAAAAGAGCTGCTTTGGCTGAAAAAGGCCCCACTCTCTCCGCTAAGAAGTGAGTGAATAAACAGCTTTCTTACCCGGACAGCCTCTCTGTAGGAGTAAATATGACCCATGCCTGTCTTCACCATGGTACATCCCACACCGCTCATATATTATACTATACACTTTTACTAACCACAGACAGATGGACAGCCGCTCAGCATTGTGGCTGGTGTCTTGGCAAGTGAAGCTTGGACTGACACAGGACAACGGTTCCTCAAACTGGGCCTGCCGATGCAGCAAGGTGCCGGTGTTTATGAATCTTTCGGATTCTCCGCTGTAGCGGTCCCAGCTTTGCCTGAGGCCAGGCCAAACACGTAATGTGGTCAGCTCGGGGACTAGAGCCCACCTTCAGCAGTGCTTCACATGTTGGGCTTGAGACAGCGAGAATATTGTGATGACGTTGAAGACAGCATGTCGAACAAGGAATGTCCGAGGCCCTTAAAGAGACATGGAGCTAATTTCAAGGGATTTAGATCAGACATGTTGTGAGTGCAATATTTCAAATAGGTAGTATATATCATTTATTGAACTTACAGATCGATTTTCAGTGATATTATAGCTGTACTGTACCCCAGAATTGCTCTATCTGCCTGAGACGAACGTGCCAACTCCCCTTGAAAACGTCAATACATAAATATATTTTCCAGACTGCAGCTTTAATTGGTCCCCTCTCACAGCTGTAACTTGTTCTAATCAGCCCACTCCGTTTTATTCAGTAATTTACTCCCCCATTATTTAAGATGCTCTTTTTCTTTCACTCCTTGCTAGATTCTCTTGTTTACTCCATTATCGTCTTAATTCTTGTTATTTTATCAATAAAACTTCTCATTTCAACTGCCGGCTCCTCCTCAGCCTAGATTTTGACTTGCTATTCTCTATTGGAAACCAGATCGTTTGTTGATGTCTGAACTGGGCTCCAGTGATAATGGTAGTGTTTGAAGATCACCTACCTTAATCTGTCTTAACGGCTTCTCTGTAAGCCCTCCTGGATACAGCTCCAATTTCTTACATCTTCCAGAACTTCATCCTCCAACGGATCGCTGCTCACCAGCTGCTACCTGGAAATACACGATGAAACATCATTGGACAATGAAACTGCAAGCAATTGCCAGCCTCACCTCCCTGGGGATACTTTCCTTCCTCTGGAACTCCAACCATGTTTGCATCAGTCCATTTGATCCCCGTTCATTCTCAGTCCATTATCTGTACTTTCAAGACTAACGTGTTCCTGGAACTGGGTCTTAAAATTCTGCCAAATCATCTCTTGTTTACAGTCTTGCAATAAAACAGTTTGTGTTACATCTGCCATTGCATCAAGAATCACTGCCTTCACTAAAATCTAAATAAAACCATGACAGTTTATGAATAATCATCACTTATAGACTTTTTTTTTCTCAGTGCAGATAGGGGAGGCATAAAGTCAACTGCATCTAAAACTATTCAGAAAAGTCTGTTTATTATTAAAAAACCTGCCAAATGTGCTTATCTTTAAAGTTAATGATAGAAAATGAAAAACTAAACCTGCATAACTTGAAGTGAATAAGTGAGAAAGTGCATCAAGACATGGCGCATGTCAAAGTTAAGAATTTGTAGCATTTTAATTCAATTCAATTCACTTTTATTTATATAGCGCCAATTCACAACAAATGTCATCTCAAGGAACTTTATAACAAAAGTCGTTTCCATCCAATTATACAAACATTCCAATCAGTTAAAAGTTTTCTATGTAAGGAATCCCAGCAGATTGCGTTGAGTCATCGACGTGAGGTTGTGCCCGGATCATGCAGACTCCAACCACAGCAATTCCTCAGCAATCCCTCATACCGAGCAAGCATGTAGTGACAGGAAAAACTCCCTTTTAACAGGAAGAAACCTCCGGCAGAACCTGGCTTGGTACAAGCGGTCATCTGCCACGACCTGGGGGTCTGAGAAGACAGAGAAGAGACAGCATGGAGGATGCTCTGTGACTTTGAGCATCATTTGGACCGATGTTCCCCATCCAGCAGGGGGCATTGTAGTTAAGCAGGGTACCAGACCATGTGGAGCTTAATTAGGGCTGTCAAATTTAACACGTTAACAAATGGTTAATTAATTCATAGAATTAACGGGATTAATTTGATTTAAAGCAATTCACGCACCAGAATACCGCCCTCTTTAACTTTTTTCAAAAAAAAAATTCCATTATCTCTCCTTTTTTTTTCTTTAAATATGAGAGCAGTGGCATCCAGATCTATCCTTTTACACCAGAATTTTTTTTGGGTCAAATTTAGGAATGTTAATTGATCGTGATTAATTCGCAGCTACCCTGTGATTAATTATATGAAACTTTTTAATCGTTTGACAGCCCTAAATTTAATACAACAGCTTTTTTTCCCTTACGATCAGTGATAAATCATTCTTCAACTGATCACCTTCTAAATGCCAAATATTAGCTAATCTACTATTTGGAAACTCTTTTGGAGCTAAAATCAATATTTTTCTTGTAAGAATAATATCTTTGTTTCACACGTTCACACGTTTGTTTTGGTAAACTGGCAGACACAGAGTCCAGCATCTACATATGCTCATGTGATCAGCCAGCATCACAATCTTTACTTTAGGGATATCAGAAACCATTATATTTTCAGGATTTCAAACTCTTAGATGCATTTTTTTTCAAGCACTTATTCATAGAAAACTCTCAGCCTGAAGTAAGGCCCTTCATCTCAGACTATTCCTTTAGGCTGACGGAGGAGCCAGAGCCTGGAGTTACGCCCTATACCTTGGCTCTGCTGCGTGCGTGGAGGAGGAAATGGAGAGCTTGGTACTCTGTAAAATCCTTGCAGTTCACCAGAGAAATACCAACATGTTCTGGAAAAAGGCATTCTGATAAACCAGGCGATCTTAAAGTGGGATCACACTGCGTTTCTCAAAAGACTGCTTCATGTCACACTGTGCGAGCTCCACCAAGGTCTAGAGGTGTGTCACACTGCACAGCCGCAAGTTTCAGTTGGACAAACATGACGTCTAGCTGTGGCAGGATGCTCCAAAAGCCAACATCACCAATGATGTACCAAAAATGACAGATGTACAGAGCCAAGATGGTGACAAGGACAAGTAAAAATGAGTAATACTTTTGTTTCTAGACTGAATCAAATAACAAAAGGAAGACAAGGAAGATTAGGATAAAAAGACAAATTCGAATGCGCTCACGCCTGGTGAAAAGGGGACAGTTCTTTAAAGTGACAGTGTAGTTTTTGCAGTACATCTTTGAAAACAGGCATATTATGTAATAATAATTACGTAAAGCACATTAATTGCAAACTATTGGCTATATTGTAAAATATGACTTTAAAAATTCGTTTTAAATGGCAACTCTTTTCACGACAAAAGTAAAGGTCTAAGACAGCGGTGAGCACAGTGTGATCCCAGCTTCAGGGGGAGGTCAGCAGTCCCAGGGCCTCACCAAGAGCAAGCTATCTAAGCCTTCGTAGTTTGCTTCCCGCCCTGGAGAAACAGAACTACAGGTGACATAAAGCATGTGGAGCTACAATTATAAACTCTAACTCATCTATGAGGTTGATTAAAAAGATTCTGAAAATATGATTTAAAGGAACATGAGGTAGGATGAAGAAATTAAACTCACCAGTGACGCGGCCGGCACTGCAAATAACTGGAGCATAGGAGCTTACACAAACTCTTTAAAAAAAGGCAGAAACACCTCCACAGATTTTGTGGGCACCTTTAATGTTTCTTACCTGGTCACTAGAAAAGGAGGAGCCATGTAACATTCTGTCCCAGATCAAGTTGAAGAAGCCTCCATTCGTTGATCAGGTATCAGATGAATGTAACAACTGTACTTGGGTTCATTCTTTTTGGTGTATAACGCTTCATCACCGAATAACATTAAAAAACTGGACCTGCATGTTTATTTTTTCTTAGAAACCCTGCCCAATTTTAATGGGCCAACTGTGGCTAAGGAGTTGGGTGTTCGTCTTGTGATTGGAAGATTGCTGGTTCGAGCCCTGGCTCTGAAGGTCTCAGTCCGCTGTGTGCCTACTGGTGGTGGCCAGAGGTCCCGATGGCGCTTACCATCACCAGTGGGTGAATGTGTGTGTGGATGGCTTACTGACTGAATGTAGTGTAAAGCGCTTTGTGGTCCTCTGACAAAAAAAACGCTATACAAATGCAGGCCAATTTGCCATTCATTTAAGTAAAAAATAAAATATAACAGTAAATCAACAAAGAAGTTTCTGTGGTTACCTACTTTTCAGTCAGGCTGGTTGGTACCAATCAGATCACAAACTATGGCGATCCTAAGACCCTGTTCACATGGAAAAAAAATGAGTTTAGGTGACGTCACGCACCCCTCAGCTTCTAGAAGGAGGCCAAAAAGACAGATCGCCCCCACTGCCTACCATTGTTGTTAACTGACAGTTGTCAGCAGATCAGCGCTTCATGGCAGTGAAGGAAAAATCTATCAGCTGCATAAATAGAAGAACAAAGCATAGTAATATTATTTAATTGGTTTCCAGCTGATAAAATACACTGCCGTCTATGGCTGAGTTTGAGTGGATGAGCCATCCATCCAGGGATCCAGTCTGATGAACGAATCTGCTCATCTCCCACACTGGATGTATGTTGATAATAATAATAATAATAATAATAATAATAATAATAATAATAATAATAATAATAATAATAATAAAGTAGGTGAAGTGTCTTGCCCAAGGACACAACGACTGAGACAGATGGATCTGGGGCCTCTGGGGCTCAAACCAGCAACCCTCCGATTGCAGAGGCATGATGAACAAATAATGTAGATATCTGTAAAGTGAACTGGCGACGATCATATCTGAGGAGTTTCTACACGTAGCTTTTCAGCTGTTTGTCTGTAAGCTAACTCTGTGGGTTAGCTCTTAGCTATTTCAGCTTTCTTACATGTTACTGGTTGTACAAATGGCTGCTCAATTACATGTTGGTTGTAAATGTATTACTTTAATCCTTTATGGGTGCCTATTTATAGTACAAACTGTGGTGATGTGTTCAGCCTGACAGTGATGCCATTAGCTAGCTGTTCTCTACACAGATTGCTGACACAGCCTGCACAGTGTAAGCTGTCAGTTCAGTTTCAAGTTACTTTATTTATATCTGTAGGTAGATTTGTTTTGCAGATGAGGAGAATTTGTCCTTACAACACAGAGGCACAGACAAGTAAACACAAGTGTAACGACATGAGTTCATTTAAAACGTGACTGAAAAAACCCTTTGTTCTACAGATCAGGAAATTAAAGAAATTTAAAATGAATAGATAAGCAACTCAGTAAAAAAAAGAAAAAAGAAAAAAAAAGAAAAGGAAAACATGTGACTCTGCCATACATCCTATTTCAGCTTTTTCAGTACTGTGATAGCAGCAGTAACAAGGCTGTTTCTGTCTCTTTGGGTTCTACATATAGGGACATTATACCTCCGACCAGAGGGGAGAAGCTGAAAGTGGCAGTGCAGCGGGTGTGAATTGTCATTCGTGATGGAGGTTGCTATCTTCTGAACCTGATTATTGTACAGGGATTGGGAACCCAGCTGCGGCCCACCCAGTAGATGGCTAGACCATTTAATAATTTGGTCTATGGACTTTTTTTTTCTTTAACGTTGCTTGACCGAACCATGACACTAACGAAAAACGATAAAAAAGACTCGATAAAAACACGATAAAACATACACATAATGGATCGGTCAATGTGGAAGTGTGCAAGCTTTCTCAGGCAGTGGAGACGTTGATGACCCTTTTTGTATACCACTTCACAATTATCCTCAAATTTCAGTTTGTTGTCGATAACGGTCCCTAAGTATTTATATGAATTTACACATTCAATGGTCTGTCCTTTGATTAAAGTGCTATCATGCATGTGAGTTTTCCTTCTAAAATCGATCAACATGTCTTTGGTTTTAGTGGTATTTAGTTGTAGGTAGGATTCCTCACACCATTGGACAAAATCCTCTATGACTGGACCATGTCTGGTTTCACTGTCTTGTAGGAGACTGACAATAACTGAATCATCAGCGTATTTTATTATATAACTGTTTTTGTGTCTACTTCTGCACAAAATAAAAAGTATTGGAGACAACACACACCCCTGAGGAGAGCCAGTGGAGAGCACTTTTGGTCGGATAGTGATCTGTTGACCCTTACTCTTGGTGTCCTGTTTGTTTGAGACATACTGGTAGAAGTTTTTAAGAGTCTTTTTTAAAGATACGTGATTAAAATCCCCAAGAATAAAATTAGGAGCCTCCGGTGAAATGGCCTGTAGCCTCTGGATAGTGTCAAAGATAGTGCTGGAGGTGGAGGTGGCATTCGCCCTCGGATGGATGTATACAATAGTTATGAAAAATTGAGGAAATTCACGAGGTACATAGAAGGGGCGCAGCGATACAGACAGAAGTTCCACGTCTGGAGTGCAGAAGCGCTCTCTGACAGACACCGCTGTACAATACCGCTATGTTTGTTGATGTACAAACACACTCCACCTCCCTGCCGCATTCCCCGTTACCTCTGTCTGCCGGTCCAGACGATCTGGTGCCCCAAAGCCGTCAATAAAAAGGTCCGGATCTTGGTCATTGTCAGTAAGCCAAGTTTCCGTGAAGGCCATGACACAGCAGTTCTTGAAATCCTTCATGAATCAGACGTTGCTTTGGATTTCATCCACTTTATTTCTCAGGGACTGCACATTTACCATAATGATAGTAGGGAGGGGGGTGCGGTTAAACCGGGATATCCGCATGCGTAATCGTACACTTCCACGCTTTCCCTGTTTCTTACTCTTGTCCCTCTGTTTGTTGGTATTTCCACCACAGTCTCTTAAAATAAAGCCCGGTATTAGTTGTACAATGTCAGGTGCTAGTTTATTCGAGTTTAGCTGTAGTAGCGTGTCTCTCGAATACTGCACTCATTCTGGAATGACGGCTCCGCTTGTTTGGAAGACAAATTGTTGACACAAAATGAGCCCAATGAGCAACGATTAATAGAAGATCCATTTCGGTGGAACCAAGGGGCACTCCGTTGTAAAGTGTTCATGCAGTTAAAACCACATAAAACTTGAAAAATAAAAACATAAAAGGACGCCAAACTCCCACTGCCGGTTTCCACGTGCGCAGGCGCCCTCCTCAAGTAAGTGAAATTGCAGTGACAGTCGCAGTGCAGTCGCAGTGAAATTGCTTCGTAACTCCGTACTGCGTTGTTGTCTCTGGGTTGTGAATATGTCTCTGACATGTCATTAATCTGGTGAAGTCATAAATAGTGGGTTAAACTGGCTGAACAGTAACTCGGTTGTTGTGACTCATCAAACTGCGTTGACAATCGATTGGTATAAAAAGGTGGTTGAAGAGTTGAGCGCTGGGAGTTGTCCTATTGATTGTATGCCTTCTTTGCTTTTGCTGTGTAAAGTCAAGGCATGTTGATCATATAATTTTAGATATCTCCATACTGATCTGGCGGTCATATCTGAGGAGCTCCCTTTCAGTCGATTCACTCGGTACAACACATAGAGTATGGGAAATCACCCCCCCTAACTGAAGACACCTTTAATCACTCCTTTAGGCAAAATGACGTATGATGTCAGGTGGCAAGCCCCGCTTGCATTTAAATACACCGACTATCACAATCATACTCAGTTCTTACGCTCTTCACCTCGCTGAGAACACCGATTTCAAAAAGTGTGCTATCTGGCTGCTGCTAGCTAGCATTACTGTTGTGAAAACAGAAACTAGCTAAACTGCTCTTGTTGGGGTCAGACACTGCTGCCTGCTGGTAAGCATGTTTGCCCGCTGAGAGCTAGTTCGGTTTTATTGGATTCTTTTCATCTGGAGTGTCATGCTGATGACGATGTGCTGGAAATCAGCGTAGAAGGTCAAGAAATGTCTGAAGACCACAATGACGACTTTTCAGTGGACCAGTGTCCAGCTGCTAGCCCCAGGAGTCAGGATGACACCTCATTCTTTTCCCTCTTTCGGCGGCCAGCTGACAAATTGGATATCGAGTAGCCCACATCTGCTCCCGCTCAGAAGGCATTGGGGTTCACCAGTTTTTATCTTGGAGCCAGCTATGGTCAAAAACCGACTGCCTATGATCCCAGACTTTGTATCGGAGCTGACATCCTGCTGGAAAAAAAACGTTGTGTACACGTGTTACAGTGCCAGGTTATGGACAGTATGGGACCTGGAGGGTGCTGACAAAGCTGGGCTGGTTAATATCCACCTATGGAGCCGTCCATGGCAGTTTATTTTGCCCCTTCATTCAACCATGGTGTGGGTGGCCCCACTAACCTGCCATCAAAGCAGTGCAGGTTTTCCGCATCCCAGCTGGAGAAAATCTATCATGCTCAAGCAGCCACTGCTTGCACCCTTAGCTCAGCTACCATGCTACAAACCTACCAGTTATCGCAGACTAAATTCTTCGCAAGTCCCGCTGTGCGGCACTCTCGCAGGACAGAGTGACGGCATCGACAGTAGTGGCGCAGAGGCACCTATGGCTATGCTTTCTGAGGTCCAAGATAGGGACAGAGCCGTGTATCTGATGAACCGCTATCCACAGAAGGAATTTTCGGCCAATCCCTGTTTGCCATTCAAGCAAAGTTTGAGTTCAGGAAAAGCAGACCGAAGCACTTCGCAGCATCATTCCCAGACGTGATGTAAGACAGAGGTCCATCGTGAGCGCACGCAAGCCGTTGACCCCACTGCCACCACCGAAGAGGGCAACGCCATCTGCAGCTTTCAATCCCACGTCAGGCCAGCAGCCATCTCAGAAGCCCACTCCACGCCAGTCTGCTTGGAGCAAAGGCCCTCCTCCGGGTCTTCAGAGGGATTTTGAATCTCGAAACAAGAAACCTCAGTCATCCTAGCTACGGGACTGACCAAAGACAGGGCCCAGTAATTAGGAGACGTGGCTGCTCCTCATTCATTTCAGCCAAAGAGGCATGCTATTTGCTCTGTTCAAGTTCCCAGTCCCAAAAGGCGCTGCGTTTCCCTAACACAGTCTCCCAAGCACACATCCCCAGTTCACACATGGTTTGCTCTTCCACCTCCAAGTTTGAGTTGGTTGAATGTTGCTCAGGAAACCAAACATAATGTCTGTGTAACCGCTCCAAATGTTTCAATAAAGAGTGCTATTTTGCTACCAAAAAAATCAAAATCAAAATGAACACAACAGGCAAATAAGGCAGCCCCTCTCCATTCCAGTAGAGGGCAGCACCTTCTCGCCAACAGCTATGGGGATCAGCCGTCTGGCGGCATGACTCCCTCACTGGCACGCGTGTGCACCTTCCCCATAGGTGTTAAGTACCGTTGCTATAGGTTACCGGTTACGGTTCCAAATAACACCTCCCCGTTTCCTCTCAGTTTTAACTACAACTGTAGGAACCGAAGCAGTGAAAGTTTTGAAGGAAGAAATAAGCACGCTATTGGCAAAAGAAGCGGTGCAGGTGGTTTCTCCTTCAAAGCAAACAAAGGTTGGTACTAGGGCTCGACCGATATGGACTTTTGGGGTCCGATACCGATATAAAACAATAGCAAAGGCCGATAGCCGATATAATGGCCGATACATTCCAATAAAAAAAAAGGTACTTTAAGCTTAAACCCTGCCTTCTCTGCCCATTTTGATGCTCACAAATGTCTTCCTGGTCTATTCTGCACATTCTGTCCATATTTTTAAATATTTGTAATTATTTAGACATCTTTAAGTATCCTGCTCTGTAGCACATTACAACCTGGTTTTGCCGCTTTATCTGTATTTTTTATCTTAATAACGGTACAGTTCTCTGTTTTTGTAACTATGTCCTTAAGGTATTTTTTTCTGAACTCTTAAATTGTGTTCTGTTCTTGCTTTTTCTGCTGGTACAAATGAATTTTTCCTTTTTGGACAATAAAGGATTGTTCTATTCTATTCTACACACCAAATAACAGTCTCAGTAACTCGCTGGATTCTGTGGTAATTCTGCATAAGGTTTAAACTTTTATCATTCAGAAGGTAAAAGACTGTTAATATAGTTTGCATGGTTATAAAAAATGGGTCTGACACTATTGTTTATGCAGGTAAGCTTTTAAGTCGTAAAACTTTTGGCTAAAAGTTATTGCAAGCTGTAAAAGCAGGATGTTTAGATAAGAAACTGGGAGAAAAGTTTTTAGAGAAGCAGATAGCCATTTAACCATAAATCTTTATAATGAACCTTTGACCCAGAACAGAGACGACTGATCGTCTGACTCCAGGATTCTCTGACAGCAAATAAGAGCAAAGACACTGTATGAAAATGTTCTGATTGGAGAGATTATAAACGCCCAGAGGCCCGGTTGTCTATAAAGCTGTGAAATGAAGATCAGTTAATTGTTCAGATTTCTTTAAATCTGGACCACAGAGGAACTGACGGGGGCAAAATTCCTCTGTAAAACTGCAATTTGTTAATCTGTTCAAAATAAATGTTAAGAACTGGAAATTGGCTCCATTTTGTCTCTGCTTGAACATGCATTGAATTACTTATGATAATTATTTAATTCAACAATTCCAAATAATGTAAATAAATAAGATTTATTTAGCAATGATTTTCAAAAAACAACACAGAACACACAAAGATTCTTGAATGCACCAAGTGTGCATGCAGCTTATAATGCAAACAAACTTCTGCATACATGAAGAACAAGATGGCTATCTAACCTGTAGGGATTTGTTGCTAGGCAATTTTTAGGGAAAAAAATGCGGCATCGAAACAGCCCATAACCAGCATTGTTGCTGCGTTTGTCTAACTGCACTTAAATCCTGACCATTGAGCGCATAGACCTGACAGCAGCGCTGAAAGTTTTTATTTATATCCCCATCTTGAGCCAGTGGCGGTAATAAATTAGACAGTGGCGGTCGCCGCTGAGCTTCCTATGTATGAAAAACCCTGTTGAATTAAAAGTAAACAGCACACAGCAACCAACTTCTATGTATTCTCATTTAAGAACTGGGCTCTGCGCTCCTTGTCACAAACACTGTAGAGTTCTTCCTGGGTTTTTTTCTTCTCAAGCATAGCAAACTGTTAAGTTATGGTTTATGACAGTAGATTTAAAATGGCGACAAAATTGCTATTGAGGTTTACTGCGGTCACTCATACTTCACGAAACCAACCGATACTTTTCATATTTATAATAGTCCGCTAAGAAGTTAAAGTCCGCACTCTGTATGCTGCTGTTACAGCATTTTTTTAAGGCAAAGAAACATTTGATACATTATTTAATCTAACTCATTAAGATATAAACTTAAGGAGTTCATTTGTACAAATCTAACTTTTAGCAAGGAAATAGGCAAGTTAAACATTTTACACGCTGAATTTTTCACACAAAGCCACGAGGCAAACATTAAGCTTATGAAGGAGGAGGGAGGGGGATCACATTTTTGTCATTGCTCATTTCACAGTTCACCACTGACAACAAATAGGGCCTATGCTCAAGACTTTGTTTTTACCCACCTCTGCCACTCTTTTCTTTACAAAAACGTAACGTAACAGTCTAGTCAGCTACGAGTATGTTAAGCTCCACTCCTGAGATGTGAAATTATGAATCTGACGCCATCTGCTGGATAAGAAGCTCAATTGCATTTTTTTGCCTCCCCCCCCACTCAGAAAAAGAAAAAAATTTAATTATCTGCATTTTTTCTACCGATAGCAAATATCATCAATGACCCCCATATCGGCCAATAATATCGGCCGGCCAATAAATCGGTCAGGCCCTAATTATGACCTACAGCTAATGAAAATCCCAAATTCAAAATCTCAGAAAATGTGAATATTATATGAAATCAATAGAACAAGGATTTTAAATAGAGAGAATTTTGAACTTTGAAAAGTCAAATCATGCATATGTACTTAGCAGTTGGGTTTGGCCTCTTTTGCATCACTTCCTACGTAAATGCAGCTTGGCATGGATGCTATCAACCTCTGGCTTGGCTGAGATGTTATGGAAGACCAGGATGCTGGTGGTTACTGGTTTTAGCTGATTAAAGCGTGACACTTTGAGTTTAAATATTGAGTCTTTTCCCAATATTCAAATTCTCTTAGATTTTGAATTTGAGGTTTCCATAACCTGTAAGACACAATCATCATAATTATAACAAATAAAGGCTTGAAATATCTCACTTAGCATGTGAAGAGCTTGTATCATATTTTAGTTTCACCTTTTAAGTTCAGTTATTGAACTAAAGTAAGTGTTGCTTGATATTCAAATTTTTCAAGCTTCACCTGTAAATCAGTTTGGTAGCCTGTATAAAACTTTTATTCTGAAGAGTTGATTTGTCATGATTGTGTTTTTTATAGTGATTTGCTGAAGCCAGTGCATAAACTTGAAGCGTCTTTCTTTAATAAGTAGTTAAATCTCTCCAGGTGACTCCAACAGTCAAATGAGACTGACATTTTAGCTTGGTTATTGGTTCCTGCTTAGCAGAGGAAACCCGTCACTATTATTACCTGTATTTGAACCATTCTTAATATTGCTGATAACTAAACCACTTATCATGCAGCAGTGATTTAAATGGTTCTTTTGTCATTGAGGAAAGGTGCGATTGAATTTGTGAGGATGATAAATCACTTAATATTCTCCGAAACCTTGTAGAGCTTCTCCTCCATACTGGCTCTCACTCTGTCGACTTTTTCTCCCGCAGCATTACTACCACTTTCCACATGGCCAGATTCATAGTGGTTTTCTTCACATTTCATGCTACTTACTTCATCCTGGTGGAAGGATGTTATCCTCACTAAACTCACAGCCGTTTTTCTTCTTCTCTAATCATAGTCTATATTTTCACATAAAACGCAAAGTAACTTTTCCTGCCGGACGTAAATTTTCACTTTATCTGCGTCAAACCTTTTTGGACAGTAGGGGACCCATGGACCAGAAGTAGAAGGGTATGACATGCTCCCCAGAAACCTCTGAAGAATGTCTCCCCCTCACTTCTGAGATGATGGCTATGCCCCTGTCCATGGTATTTATATCCAAAGTATAGTCCACCAGTGATGGTGTTTTAGCCTTAGTCCTGTTTCCCAACACCTGGATTGGGTAAAGGGGGCATCCTAGGACAGAGCTAACCTTGCTGATGACCTTATCTAACCACTTTTTCTCAGCTGTAGATAAGCTATTACACCAACATACACACAACATAACAGTGGTTCCCAGCCTTTTTCCTAAGGGACCTCTCTTTGACCAGACAAAATTTTGATGCCAGTTATCTACATGTCAGTGTTCTGATTTTCCTTATGTCCTTATTTTCTTTCTAAGAAAACAAATATTGTCTTTTCTCTGATGCTTGGCCATTTTTCAAAAAAAATAAAAAATCAACTGTTTAACCTAGTCTTACCTTTTTTCTGTGGTTGCAAGCTAGATCCACTCTGAATATGCTGTTCTGCAAATAACATTATTGTCAATGTTGCAATGATTCTTTCTGGGGTTTTTGGAATCAAGATTTATTATAAACTTGCAAAAATGTAGCTATTTGTGTCACACAAACATTAATAAAAAAGTTCTGCAACACTAAAAATAAAAATAATAATATAATAAAAGTGTAAATAATAAATGTAAATAAATTGTAAATGTATGGATGGATGGATGGATGGATGGATGGATGGATGGATGGACGTATGGATGGATGGACTTTTTAAAATGGAAAGGTCCACTTATAATGCTCAGGACCCCCAGGTTGGGAATCAATGCCACAGAAGATGGCGGATGCCACCAGAAATGTCTTCAGATGCACCCCTTGCAGTCCAGCAGCTCTCGATGTGGTAGAGCTCGCCTCAACCCTTCCTGTAAACAGCATCATTGTTGCCCGTCCAGTTTATCTTAAGGTGAACACCCAGGTACTCAGAGCCCATTATTTCCAATGTCAGTACTCTAGATGTTCACCAGTGTCAGTGGGGTGGTTGTGCCCTTGTGGACATTCATCACGCGCTCCGTGGTTTTCCCTATATTGATCCGGAGATGTTTCCACTGTCACTAATCCATAAAGTCTGTTATCAACTATCTGTACTCTGAGTCAACCTCTGAGTCGTCTTGTGATGAGGGAGACTATAGCAGTGTCTGAGAAGTCTGCAGTGTACAGAGTAAAAAGGATTGGGGCCAGCCCAGTTCCTTCTTGGGGCACCCATACTGCAGACCAGCCTGTTAGAAACACAGACCTGTGTCTTTACTAGGGTTGGGCACCGAGAACCGGTTTTAAATAGGAACCGGTTCCTAACGTCAGGTTCCGGAACCGTTAAGAAGATGTTTGAATTTTGATGCTCTTTTCGGTTCCTAAATGCAGTGTGAGCAAACAAACTAGTGCGGACCTGGCACTAGTTTGTTTCTGGGGTTCGTATTACTCCGGCCAGCGAGCCCGCAAAATTTCACTTGTCTGAACAATAGACTGTATAATGCTCTTAACAACATGGATCGTAGACGCCGCTCCAAAGTTTGGCTTCATTTTAGTTTGAAAAGGATGGATTTCGCACAGTGCCACATCTGTGATAAACTTATTAGCGCCACAGGAGGATGTACGATGAACATGACAAAACACCTTCGGTAATTTGATGTGTTGCGTCGCTCTCTGGCTCCCGTCGCTTTCTCCACTTCAGACAGCCAACCATCAGCCAGCAACTCCTCGTTGGAAGCAGAATCAGGTACATGAAAATTATGATTGTTCTTCACTGACTAGCTTAAGTTTAAATATATAGTTCGATTTGCTAAAACTGTGTCAAATCTGTTCATAGTTGTTAAACGTTCGCAGAGTGACGCTAGCATAAGGCAGTCTGCTTCTGCTGCTACGCTAACCGGCCGGAGACCACAGCCAGCAAATAAACAAACCCCATTCACCATGGCAGCAAGGGGGAAAATGTCAGCGAAGAAAATTACTGAGTGCCACAGAAAAGTAACGGCGTGTGTGGTAAAAAGGCTGCAACCATTTAGCGACATTTAGGTAACATTAAGTAAATAATAACTTCAAGCTAAATAACTTAGCTGGTATCTACCACTGACTTAAGTTACAGTAACAGTTTAACAGTTCAGGTTTAAGTGCTCGTTTAACAACATATGGACATTTGTTTTTTTTTTACTAATATGTTTATTTTTACATTTGCAGGGATATTATCCATTTAATAAACCCAAAGTACACCCCCCCTACAAGGGAATGTTTAACTAATAGACTGATCCCAGCTTGGTACCAGGTGGAAACATCTAATGTTAATTCGGAGTTGAGTGAGGTCAGTCACATTGCTCTTACTTGTGATGGCTGGACTAGCCTAACCCAAGACCACTACCTGACTGTCACAGTGCACTATTTAGTGGGAGGCAACATGAGGCAGAAAGTTCTGGCAACAAAAGCTGTGTACACAGCCCAGACAGGAATTGTCGTGGCAGAGGAAATCGGTGACATCCTGAAAGATTTTGGTGTGTTTGATAAAGTAGTAGCTGTTACTGTGGACAATGCAGCCAATATGGACGTAGCCATCAAACAGCTACAATTTGTAAAACTCAGCTGTTTTGCTCACCCATTAAACCTAGCAGGACAAAGTCTGTACTCCAGCAGTTTGGTGGCTCAGTGGAATGCAACGATTCGTGCCATCATTGTCTGGATGAAGAGGTCGTTTATGGCAAACCTGGTTTTACGGGAAAAGCTGGATGTCCTAAGTAAGAATGTCTGAGTTTATTTTGATACCAAATGGATTAAATTGAAGGGATTCCTCACCTTAAGTAGTGCACTGCACACTGTACATTTGGCTGGTATTAACATTAGAAAAAAAATAAAGCAACATTGCATATCTGTCTGATTACGCAGTATAAAAGTTCCATGTCATATTGATATCAATTCTCTATGTATTTGTGATTTTCTTGTTCATGTCAGAACTTCCTCAACATTCACTGATTCCCGATGTGAGAACAAGGTGGAATTCTCTCTATCTAATGATCTAGAGATTCGAATGAAGATTTAAAAATGCATTAAATACTTCTGTTACTGTGGCTTGATGCAGTAGTACTTTTGTTTTTATTTTAAAGAATGAGGACATCAGGTTCTTCTTGGAAAAAGCCACTGCCTTAGATCCCAGCTTCAATAATAAGTTGAACAACAATGCCGCAGTCTGGAAACGGATCAAGGAGAAGTTGCTGGAAAACTCTGAGGAGGTGAAATGTCATTCATATACGTGTGTGTGTGGGCGTGTTTTAAGATCTTTGTGGGGACCAAAAATCGACAAATAAATCAGGATTTACTATCCTCGTGGGGACCGACAGCCGTTGTGGGGACCAAAATATCGGTCCCCACAAGTTTGAAGGCATTTTTGAGGCTTAAAATGTGGTTCTAGTGTCAGGGTTACAATTATGTTATGGTTAGGGTAAGGGGCTACGGAAAGCATTATGTCAACATAAAGTCCCCACGAAGATAGTAATACAAACATGTGTGTGTGTGTGTGTGTGTGTAAATATATATATACTGTCCCCCTCACTCCTTACATTTTATATATATTTAACTTGCATTTTACATCATCAACACTACTTTTTTTTTATCCTTGCTACAACAACTCTGCGCTTAATCAGTTAAGTGCACATGCCTTATCAACACATTCTATTATAGACTGTGACAAATCTTATATTCTATCCATTTTTCCATGTCTGGCTGTCCCTCTCCAAACTATGTCTTTTGTAGTCAGCTGCAGTCCATTCCCATGCAGAAGAAGTTAGTGTGATGCAGGGCGAGGGAAACCAGGACGGTGTGAAGACTGAGACTGAGCAGGAAGAGGAGAATGTAAGTAGATTACTGAAATGATATTTGATATGTATATTTTTTAATTTTTTTTTACCGATAACTGTTATGTCCTGTGTTTGTTTAGCAGCCGTCTCCTTCCAAAAAGTCCAAAAAGTCTCCACCGGAGGAGCTTTTTGTTGAAGACGATGCAATGAAGAGGACCTCACAGGAGGGGTTGATGTCTATGGAAAGTCGTGCTGAAAGGGAGATCCAGACGTACCTGGAAACCCCACCAATCATCACATCATCTGACCCTGCAGCCTGGTTCTGGATCCAGAAACAAACTTATCCTTTAATGTAACGTCTGGCCTTCACATATTTATGTGTCCAGGCCTCCTCAACACCTAGTGAACGGGTGTTTTCAACTGCAGGAAATACAATCTGTGCTGAACGGTCGCGCTTACTGCCCGAGAAGGCAGACATGATAATCTTCCTCAACAAAAACTGCTTTTGATTTGTGATGACTGCACCAGGATTTGATTTTGTTTTATTTTGTTTTATATGCATCCATCTGAGCTGCAACTATTTGTATTTTTAGACTGCTGCTGTTATTTCAGCAGAATTCAGTTTCAAACTTACAGTTAAGGACTCTCCCTTTTAATAAAAGTTACAGCACCACAACCAAATTAAACTGTCAAGTCACCTGACAATGTGAACAAATAAAAAGTAGCCTCTGTGAACGCTTTTTTAAATGAAAAAAAGATTGTTTTTTGTTTTTCACCTCCAAGAATTGCAATTGAGAATCGTTTAGAACAGGAATCGATAGTGAGAATCGGAATCGGAAGTGGAATCACAAAAATGGTAAGGATGCCCAACCCTAGTCTTTGCATACCATGGCTGTTATAAGGAAAGCTAACATCTCTGCAGACCACCTACAGTTTGATCTAAAGTGAAAGTTTGATATTCAATCCAACTAAGATGATGTGGTTAGACCTTGAACAGGACATCCATGCTTAGAGATTATCCAATATGTCTGAAAGAAAGATGGCCGGACTAAAATTCCAAATATAAAAAAACGGACTTTTCATTATTATACACTTGGAGGCAGTTGTCACCATGGATGCCCCAGTCATATATCACATTTCTGAACAAGAAGACATAATAACTTTGTAATTATTGTCATTAATTACTATGTCGATAATATGTTAATGTTATGAGTTGTCTTCAGTCTTTTTTTTACTATTTTCTTTTCATATTATTTTTCTTGGTTCATTTCTTTACAATTGGTAATTTGTTCAAAATTTCTTTTTTTAAGATTGTTTTGAACAATGTTATACCGCAGAGTTATCTCAAGCCTGCAATATGGTAGAGATGAAAGCAGGTATCAGTAAACACTGGAGAGAGATGTAAGGTGAGTAATGCCTGCACGAAGCGTTGCGCTTTTCTACAGAAGCCATTGATCATCCGCGCATAAGTTTCAATGCAAATCTCTCCCGGGGGATGATTAAATACAACTGCTTTGCTTTCCTCCAAATCCAAAGTACGTGCAGCTAAACAAGCCAACAGGCAATGGGAGCTGGCAGCATGAATGATGGTCATTGCTCTCAGTGCCGAAGCTGCAAATTCCTCATCCTGGGAAGGAGCCGTACGGCGAGCATCCTTAATGAGTATTCAGGAGCACAAATTCATATATTTACTCACTGTGTGATTAAACTGGAGTTCTGGCACAGCATTAAGGAAAGTGGTTGTTTACCTAACAATACATTATCCTATATATAGACAATCCTGCTACCTCATAAATAACATTTTTCTGTTGTTGCTGGTTATGGGTTATGATTTGCCAAACACCTCTCCGAGATCAGCTGAATGAGCTGAAACACTCTAGAGGAGGATTAAATATGAATGTAGTTTTACATTTTACATTGAAGTGATTTTTCAGCTCACTTTATTTGTTTTTTGTGAGAAAATAAATTGATGTTGGAAAGGAAATAAAAAGCAGATTTTTTTTTCCACGTCGGCAGTGTCTCACAGAGTGGAACTGACAGACTTATGAGATTGGTAGGGCTGCTGGCTGCAAAAGCCATAGCTCCATTTCTTCACTGCAAATGTAGATGATGTTCAAACTGAAATACACAACTTTCAGACATAACATTATGAAACCTCACTCATGTAATCCACTAGATCCTTGAACGTTTGCTGTTAGTATCTGAAGATGGATCCAAGATGGATACAAAAGATATTTTTGCAAGGTGGAGACTTCTGTGGTTTAGACTAGTTTGTCTGGAACATCCAATGGATGCTCAGCCATTGGGTGGGAGGGCTTTTTCCCAATTTTAATTACATTAGGTAGACACTGAGGACAAGGAGTGAGTGCGCTCCTCACTGTGAAACAGCAGTGGGGCAGGCAGCCTATTTAAATGCATCTTACACCTTCACGCTACCACGCACATCTACAGCATACTCCGAAACATCCGTTTTCTTATTACTAATTTGAAAAGGAAAAAATGAACATGACTGCATTGTTTGATAAATAGGATCTCTTCAGAATATTACATAGATTCGGAATTTGTCTGTAGGATAAGATAGAACCGACTATTCCTGTGAAGTACCTTTGAGACGATGTGTTGTGAATTTACGCTATATAAATAAACTAAATAGAACTAAAAAAATGAAATCATGTAAAGTACAGTGTGACAGTGGTGGTAGGCACCTGTGCTAACTTCATGGGCCTCATCTGTATCGCCGTTATTTATTTTTGCAGCTTTTTTGTGTGTTTATACTGCTTATAATAGAGCTCTGGGCTGCCGAACCTCCAACAACTGTATCAGAACAACAGCAACGTCAGACAGTGCCTCCGAAAAGATCTAACCTTGAGGCTAGGTTGAACAAATGTGTAGAGATTTTGCACTGAAATGAAGAGTGGGATGTTTTATACTGCAGGTCAAGGAATTCAGTCCAGCACACTGACAGGTGGCACAAAAAAGACCCATGGCTAAGTCTAAGGTGTTTCAGATGGTTTTTGGGCATCAGAACCTCTGGTAAATTATTCAAACATGTTTTCAAACTTTCTCAAAAGTTAAGAATAAAGAAATCAAATCAAGAATAAAATCCCTGAGTTAACATTCCAAATAGAGAAAGACAATTTGATAAAGAAAACTGATTATCAGCTGCTTGTTCATTCTCACATCTCAAGGAACTCCCGTTCTGTAGTTATATATATATATATATATATATATATAGTGTGATTACTTCTAGTTTAATAATTAATTCTTTCAGTGGCTAGGGGCAATATAATAATTTGTTTTGAACTGTTAATAACATGACTTAATATGTTAAGTTTGTAGGCTGCCTCGCTTGCTGTTCAGATCTGCCAACCAATTCTCTCTAGGGTTGGATGGTGACACCACAAAATTAGCTCTGTTGTCGAGCAATTCGACCCCAAATCATCTTTTTTAGCAGAAAATTATATAAATGAATCTATAACGACACTCAGTGATGGCGTTTCCTAACTTGGCTCATCTGTACTCGGCCCAATGTCCTTTGCATTGCTGCTCTTATGTAAATGTGTGCGTTAGGGTTGAGCACACTTTTCAAACATTCAATGTGGGTCAAAGTTAAGGTCAAGTTTATAGCACATTCAAAGACAACACAAGTTGAAAAAAGTCCTTCACAAGATACAATCATAAAAAATTATTAAGAAGAAAAAGAAAATAAAGTAGAAAATAGTTCTTAGTATTTCATGTTCTTATTTCATGTGAAAAGGCAGAGCATTCTACAGATTAGGAGCAGCCACAGTGAAAGCAGGGCCACCTCTACCTTTTAGTTTAGATCTAGGAACATCAAGAAGGAGCTGATTTGCCGAACAAAGTGTTCTTGGAGGGGTTTGGATGTGAAGAAAATCAATCATATAAGAAGGGGCCAGTCCACTTAAAGCTTTAAAAGTAAGGAATACATTTATTTATTTATATTTTTTAAATTGATGCAAAAACAAACTGAGAGCCAGTAGTGAGACTTTAGGACAGGAGTCATGTGTTCATGCTTCTTACTATCAGTTAAAAGCCAAACTGCAGTATTCTCGACAACCTGCAAACGCTGCAGGGAGGATTGATCGAGGCCAAAATAAAAAGGGTTGCTGCAGTCCAGGCACTGTGCAACAAAAGCAACTTTCAACTGGACAACTTTCTCAAGATCTTTTGCAGCGAGATAGGGCTTGGCTCTTTAGTTGCAACTGATAGAAGCTAGACTTTATGACTGCACTGCTCAGTTACTCATGAGCAAGTCTAAATTGTTAGGTTTTATTTTTTGATTTAAAGGAGTTCAATGACTCTGTAGCTTTGCATTCATTCGGCAGTTTGTTCCGGACGTGGGTCTCCATATTTGGTTCTGGTTCTACGGACGATCTGTAGACCAGAGCTTGAAGACCTGAGTGACCTGAAAGATTTGTACCGTGATAGGAGATCTATAATGTACTCTGGTGCTAACCGATTCAGTGATTTATAGACTAATAAAAGCACTTTAAAATCTATTCTCTGAGCTACAGGGAGCCAGTGTAAGGACTTAAGAACTAGGGAGATGTGTTCTACTGTCGTGGTTCTAGTGAGAACACGACCAGCAGCGTTCTGGATCAGCTGGAGCTGTCTGATTGATTTTTTTAGGTAGACTTATGAAGATACTGTTACAGTAACCAAGGCGGCTAGAGATAAATGCATGGATGAGTTCTTCTAGGTCTCCTTGCGTCATCAGTCCTTTAATCCTAGAAATGTTCCACAGGTGATGGAAGACTCACCTTGTTTTTGCCTTTATGTGACCTTGGAGATTCAGGTCCGAGATAAGTACTTCAGTTTTGTTTATGTTCAGTTGGAAGAAATTATGGGACATCCAGTTGTTGATTTGCTCAATGCATTTATTAAGGGTTTGGATAGGTTCAGCATCCCAAAATTGATCCCTGAGGAACTCCAGAATGGGTGTTGAGGAAGAATGTGCTTCTAGATGGACTGAAAAGCACACAGTAAGATATGATCTGAACCAGGAAAGAGCTATAACTTTAATTCCAATCAAAGGCCGCTGATAAGTCCAAGAGCACCTGAACAGCAGCAAAAGACTCGAGGAGCAGTATAAGGCAGGAAGGACAGGCAGCTTCCCCGCGGAAGAAGTCTGCTCCTTGGCTGCCTGGTAGATAGCCACGCGGTCTCCTCCAGGTTGGAGATCTATAGTGCCCGGGATACCGTGGGAGATGCACACTCGAGATCACGTCCACCAGGCTCTCCAGGCCGCAACGGTCTGCTGTATCTTTAATCAAAGGCCCAATCATTCTGTCAGGATTTACATGTGTCTGTGAATGAAAGGACCCAAGCGCAGACATGGCATAAAAAGTGCAGATGAGGATTTATTGAAGGAGGGAGACACAAGCTACCTGAAGCATTGGTGTCCAGCATAGCATGAACAACAACAACAATGATCTGGTGAGGAGTGAGGCACACGCATTAGGGATACAAGTACTTGCCGATACCGAGTACCATACCGATACTTCTACCACACAAAAATAAAGCAATGAATTGGAAGACAGGTTTTATTTTCCTCTCTGATTGTTACAACGAATTATGGTGAATGAGATAAAAAAGTATAAATGGTGACCACAAAGTAACTCAGCCGGGGCTAAAGTGGAATGGTAAAAGGTAATTCTTGAAAAGTGGTGATATGGGGGAAATCAATTCATATCAGTGGCGGGCCATACATTTAACCCCTAGGCCTTAAGTGATATCCTATGTAGTCCCACCTAAATTATTAGAGCTATATTTATAGGTCGAGTCCTAAAACACTTTCGGGACTTGGCCTCTCCTGTGAAGTTCAAAACAAAGGTTCCATGCATCCCTCCTGTATTTCCTTATGAAAAAGGAGAAATGTCATCTGCTTTTGTCTTCTATTTATACTGATATTTGTACCTATTCCCGACTTATTTAGGGGTTGCAACACCAGAACCTAGATTCCACAATATTAATTTTAACTTTTCAAATTGTGTTTGTAATCTTTGATTTTGGACAAAGAAAAAAAAGTTCCACCAGGTACAGGAGAAGCGGGGAGTTGTGATTTAATTTATTCCCCAAGCGGTTAAATTTTTTTTTTTTATCTCCACAGCTCTTCTTAAACAGCATTTTTGGTCATAACATAACAAGGTCATAGCAATCTTGAAACAGCGTAAAAACTTCAGGGAAAAGGAGGGGATAGAATAGCTAAAAACTATTAAGAGATCATTGGGGATAATTGAATTATTGAGTTCAGAAGGATTTTTGGTCAAAGTTGAATATAATTATCATTCTAGCCACAAAAGTTGATAATATAATGGCTTTGAATTAGAAGGGGAGGAGATTATGGATTTCAATTTAATTTTAATAAGGGTTCTACTATATCTACGGATTGTAGAATCTTTGGGTTTTTGGCATAAAACGTAAAGACCTTCAATGGTAATTACCCATACAGTACAGACCAAAAGTTTGGACACACCTTCTCATTCATTGCCTTTTCTTTATTTTCATGAATACATTGTAGATTCTCAGTGCATCAAAACAATGAATGAACACATGATGTATGGAATTACTGTATTTACTTAAACAAAATGGGTGAAAAAACTGAATACATGTGTTATATTTTAGATTCCTCAAAGTAACCACCCTTTGCTTTGATTACTGCTTTGCATTCTCTTGAGATTCCAGAGGTAGTCAGCCAAAATGGTTTTCCAACAGTCTCGAAGGAGTTCCCTGAGATGCTTAGTACTTGTTGGCCCTTTTGCCTTCACTCTGCGGTTCAGCTCACCCCAAATCATCTCGATTGGGTTCAGGTCCGGTGACTTTGGAGGCCAGGTTATTTCACACTTTTTTTGTAAAAGTACTACATAATTCCATATGTGTTCATTCATAGTTTTGTAATAAAGAAAACGCACTGAATGAGAAGGTGTGTCCAAACCTTTGGTCTGTACTGTAGGCTACATCGATTTTCATTTCTCTTGATTGATTCCCTCTTGTATAAAATGTTAATGAAGCCTGGCTCATCATTAACCTAAGTTTGTGGCGTTTCTTTATGATTGCTTAATCAGGGATCCCACTCTGTTCTTTAAATGATTTTCCAGGGCATTTTCAAGACTTTTTCAGCTGCTACAGTGCAGGTCAAGTTATTACAACTAAGGCTCGGCAATATACCAATATTATCATTTTGGGAAATATTTTTAAACAGATGTGGTATTGTACTTATACCATTATATCTGTATTATAGTTGTGCAAAGATTCTTTCACAATACTACCTGATTTCCTCCGCTTGCAACACTACTAAAACAGAAGTTATTCTCTACTTTAGTACACTGCTATTTTATGCACTGAAATCAGTTTAAAAGTCCAAACTTTCACAGTCACTAACGTCATCAGTGATGCCGGTAACGCATTACTTAGTAGCATGCTACTCCTTATATGACCACTTTTTCAGTAAAGACTAATCTAACGCGTTATTATTTCCATATAGGTAATCAGAATAAAGTTACTTGTTCAAGCCACTGTGCAATACTACTTTTGTAATTTTCTTAAGCAAAAGGATATATTTGGTAAATGGCAGCAAAAGCATTAGGAAAACAAGCAACAATGGCGGTAAATCTGGTTTTACACATCTTCAACAACACTGTTGCCATCTTTTTCTGTCGCAATTCGAAACAGCTGATTATCTCCTTTACAGTCGCCATGTTTGTTTTGGCCTGAGCCTTTAAGTCTGAGTTTTATACTCTGTATCTGCTCCCTAGTGGAACTCTCCAGAAGTACATGCCCAAGACACGTTTTGTTGCTTCATAGTTACCGGTGTCAACGCGAGGTTAAAAAGCAAGTATATTTCTGGCCTTAGCCTACTGTTAAAATGTATTGTCATAAAGTGATTAGGTACATTAGGCATCTGGTACATAATGGCATAAACTGATGAGTCATGTGTTTTCGACTCTAAATTATATTGATTGATCAAACCTTTTTAACCATTTTTGTGAGTTATATTGCTGAAATGGCTAGACCTTGTGTAAAGCTAAATGTGTTTAAATGAAAACTCCATATAGCCTTCTTGTGTATGAAATGGATCCGAAGTAAAATATTCCTACAAACTAGGGTAAAAAAATATATATATATCATATATCCCAAGCTTTGGAGAGTTGCCATTTTGGTAAATTGTACCTTTTTATTTTATACATTCAACCAGATTGATTAAATGTTTATTCATCTCAATCTTTCGCTCTTGTACTTTTTCCACAGAAAACGTTAAATAAATCACCAAAACAATATCCTTTACTTCATCTGTTTACTGTTTACTTACAGTTGACTTAGTGCATCTGACACCTGCATTCTTCAAGTAAAATGAAAATCACTGGGAAAATACAAACCCCAAACCCAAATATTATCCTATAGTGGAAAAAAGGTCAATATAACACAAAGCAGCGCAATTTGAATTAAAATTATTCTTTAAAATAAATCTGTTATTGTAGCTTATTGACACTCTCCTACAGGTCTTCCTTTGTTTTAGGTACGGCATGCATCTCTTCCTTTTTCTTGGCCACACAGCATAGGATTTGGACGGTAATGTGACGTCCTGTTTTTTTCTTTTGTTTTTATTGCCATTTCATCTTTATTTTTCTGCATCATCTCAATGCTTCTCATTGTTTTTTGTTTTACTTTGAAATTTTCTATGTCTTCGTGGAGCTGATTTCTTTTCATTTAATTTGCAGTTTGTTCTTTTATTTTATGCTCAAGGTATTGCAAGGTATATGCCTCATTCTTGCTCCTCTGTAGTGTTGGATCAGGTCTTTTGGCAGGGTTTCATCAACTGCACGTGCTGAAAACTTTGCTCTGCCACTGATAAATCTCCCCAAACATTATTCAAGCCTGCAACTGTATGAAAAATCTTGGAATTCTGCCTCGAGGTCTGCACTTGCATGCACTGAGAATGGGTTTTGTTGAGAAAGGATTTTGTCGCACTCTGAGGCATTGCACCATCTTGCATTGAGGAGAACCCATAGGAGTTTCTCAAATGTTGCTATTGCATTCTCAATCTCTGTCACCATGAGAGAGCTCATGCGCCGCACTGCTGGGTACATAAGAGGACTTCTCTATAATTTTTTTGCAGATCACATCAAGGCAGGAGACACATTCCTTCTTGAAAACCTGTATGTTCACTTTTTGATTTTCCTGAAGCTTCTTAGATGCTTTCTCCAAAGCTTGTTTTGTGGCAAATCCAGTGTCCTATAGTTTGAGTGGCACATGGATTGACTTGTTTTGGACTTCAAGTTTCAGCACTAAACAGGGGTTTTCATCAACTCCAGTTCTTCTCTCGTAACAAAGCATGACAACAAGCATCTCAGGATTGACTCCATCCTGAGATCCTTGAAAGGAAGGGCACTATTGGTGCATCAGTCTGGAATTTCTTCCAAAAAAGAAATGTCTAGAAACAAATACAACAACACAAAATAAAGCTTATCCTGAATGAGAGGACAGCTGTGGGCCCTTTCACTGTACAGTAGGAGGCAGATTATGGTATTTTGCTTTTCGGGAGTTTCTGGTGGCTGCTGATGTACTGTAGCACAGCTCGCCACACTTCCATTGCCCGCTCTGTGACTGCCAACTCTTCAACCCAAAGATCAGCACACAACTTCAGAGGAACTGTTTTGGTCACCTAAATAAAGTCAATTTTTCTTGCTGGAGAGTCATGGAACATCTACCAAAGTGCTCTGAGCACATCTCCCACATTCCAACCTCTTTCTCTCTCTCTCAATCTTGAAAACTTCCATGAAGTGACCCTCTCGTGTATTACTCGGACTACTTCTGGACCCTCCTCTTGAGTGTTAAAGCCTGGATCTTCCCAAGGCCACATAATCTCACACTAGGTTCCTTCTGTGGACTCCAGGACGTGGATTTCCCCTGCAGTTGGACCAACCTCCTATGCCCATACCCTGTTGGATCTTGACCATCCCCTCACTCAACCCATCCTAAATAAATTATTTGAAACAGTTTTGTGTTTTGGCTGAGTTCTGGGTTCTGACTTTGACCGAGCGATTTTTCTAACTGTTACAGTACAAGGCGCTTGTAATGCTATACTTTCATTACTGGCACTTTCCTCATGCACACAGGCTGTTCGGAGTTCTCGGTTTGTTGGACAGCTACTTCCCTCTCCTGTACCTGTTGAAGTCTTTCTTATGAAATCTGTTATTCTTCTTGACATGGCCTTGTACCTGTGTATGACTCCTGAGTGCTGAGACTCCCATGTTACCAATATCAAAATACTTCCTTCAAAGCTGGGGATATGGCCTATGCACATCCCCAGTCTCTGAACTCGGGGTTTTCCTTCCACTCGGTTTTGAATTTATACATAAAGGAAAACAACTCAAATTTAAAAGTCTGATACCGCTTATATTGACTGTTTACTCCATGAATGAGGCCTACTTCACATAACATAGCTTTTTCATAGATTCTATATCCTATGTATTATACTTACTATACACAAAACATTACACTTTACTGCTTATTTCACATAGTTGAATGCTAAACTGCTTTTTTTTGTTTTTTTGTTTCAGTATTGTTCATTTTACATTGTAAAATCGGATTATTTCACCTTACTTGAAGCATGCAAACCGATTGCACTTATAAGTACACAGGAATAGGTAATTTTGTGTTGGAGCTACTAATGTATAGAAAGTAAAATTAACTTACATGCAAATGATTATAACTAAGACAAACCAGTAGAACATACTTAAACTTAATAGTTTTAATTTTTCTAAAATTAAAATTTTCCTTCGGTGTAATTAAGATTGTTCATTTGGCCAATTGAATATGTTTATTTACTGAATTTTAAGTTTTTCTATTATTGACAATTATTTTAGGTTTTAAGATTTATTCATCTTGATTAATACATCAACAAAACTTCTTAAAGTTAGTTCAAAATCCCCATTTTCTGTTAATAAAACAGCATAATTCTTATTTTCTATTAGTGCTGGTCATTGAACAGACCACTCACTACATGTGAGACAAGTTATTGCTTTAAAAATACAGTAGAACTGCTAATAACATGGGTTTGAAATACAAAAAAAGACCAGTCTTAGAGCAGTAAATTGATTTCACCCAAGGGTACTTCAATACAACAAACTTCCAAGTCACTCAAGGTTTCAAAAACATGCCCCTAAGCACCCTGGGAAATATGATCATTAGGTTGCTCCTCGTTTTTGAGGTACCTGCTACTAAAACTTGAACAGTGAGTGACAATAACTTAAGACATTGTCACATTGAATTAAAATAAAATTGACTCATAGTGGTAAATTACGCCATGTAAAGCTAACTCAGAATAGGAAGTAAGATGTACAATTCTTATATCCAATCACATTTTAATTTATAAAATCTATGTAGTAGCTCATATTATTACTACCTACTTATTTAAAGCAAATAATGGCATCTATTCGATTTTACAGGTTAGTCGGTTAGTCCAGTCATCAGGAAACAAGATTCAAGGTAGATGACAAGGCTAATATCTCTCGATATCACTACCAGTGGTGATAGTTTTTGGGTGGGGCTGCATCAATATAGTTAAATAACTGTCATTTAAACATTTGTAAAGATTAATTAATATGAAACTTATATTTAAAAAAACATTTTTGCTTTCAGTTAAATATTTAACAAAGACTCTTTTCATCATAAAAAAAATTCACCAGAAAAGGTTAATCTAGTCAGTGAAAGAGACCAATTTTGCACCCTAGGGCCCTCTATTGGCCAGCCGCCTCTGACCACAACAATTAAATTGAACATGAACATTATTTATTTTTAACTCTCAGAGATAAGTAGTCCTTATTGTTTGCTAGTTACATTTTTAGTTTGGCCTTGATGTAGCATTACTATGCTACACAAATTACATTTATGGTTACCACTTGAAATCATTTTATTTATTAATCTAGCCATGTTTAATTAAATTAGGTTACGTTTACAACTTTGTTCAAATGAATATGCAAGTCTTCCGTTCTCACTGCCTCTTCGCTACAGTCTGTGTATCCAGCTAAAAACAGCATTAAAAGTTATGGCTCTGCTCTTTGTGCACATACACAGTTTATTAATAAAGCTAAATTCATGACCTTTTTCTCATTCACATGTTTTGGGTTTCTGCTGTCAGAAGACATAACAATTACAAAGTAATGATCAAAATGTAGCCCGGCAAGACTCCCTGTTACCCGTCGCTATTGTGCTTGCTACGGTTCCCTTAAAACCAAAAATATATTTCATACAAAGGCATGAGTGATGACTTGCCCACAGCTCTCCGCCTCTCGTCTGTCACTCAACAGAGAGAAGGAGAAAAACCTCTCTCTTGAAATGCTGCAGTATAGCAACACTCTAACAGAAAATTGCTAGCTTTAGTCCTTCTTTGGATAAATAAATCCTTACTTGGGTCTGAAAAATTTATAAATCTAGCAACAAAGACAGATGAAAACACTGGGAAACAGAGCTGTTCTAAGGAAATATGGAATTTGATTGGTTGGTAGTGTCACCAGACCTGCCGACTTCATCAAAATATTTTGAACACCACTTGTGTTGTGCATCTTTATTTGCAGACTTTTGCAACTCCTTTACTTTGCATGCAGCAATTTCCCCATTTACTGGCTAGAAATTAGTTATAAAAAAACAATAAAACCTATATTTCTGTTTAGAATACTTTTAATAAAGAAATATAGACATTTTGTCTGTATTGGCCACAATCTTTAAATGTTTTTTGCCCTCCTAATGGCGTCAACAGTCTGCTACTAAGTATGATTGATAGATCAAGAAAAAACACCTCCCAAAACTGTATTTTTCTTTTTTTCACTTAGACTTCGGCTCAAATAACCTTACGTGTAACGGTTCACATTTACTAAAAGCTGGCAGGTCTTCTGAGACACACACACACACGCACGCACTCACACACACACACACACACACATGTTGGGTTTCTATGTCTTGTGGGGACTTCTCATTGACATAATGTTTTCCGTAGCGCCTTACCCTAACCTTAACCATCAAAAATTAATGCCTAACCCTGACCCTTACCCCAACCTAACCATAACCTAAGTGTAACCCTGACACTAAAACCAAATTTTAAGCCTCAAAAATTGCTTCAAACTTGTGGGGACCGGGATTTTGGTCCCCACAAGGGAGGTCGGTCCCCACTTGGATAGTAAACTTCCAATTTTTGGTCCCCACAAAGATAGTAATACCAGGTCCACACACACACACACAAGCACACAAGCACACACACAGTTGACCTTTTTAAGCCCAACTGCATAGAATGTGTTGGAAAAAAAATAAAAATATCGATTCTGAATTGATTTTTATAAAAATTCTAAGCATCGAATCGAATTGATTCACAACTTAAAAAATTGGTTTAATTTTTTAACATAGTTTGCCCCTTTCTACAAATAAAACAGGAATTAAAAGTCCAGACAACCGTTTTAAGACTTAGTTTTGAAATTGTTAATACAGGTTTTTCCTGGTAAACTTTTACTCACTCAATGTTAAGTCAGTGAATAGCAAGCATGTAATTAAGATAATGGCTCAAGCATTTTTTTGATAGCACTGACACATATCTATGTCGAACTATATCTACTGACTCAGAACGGATTGGATTCGATAAAAAAGGATCATGATAATCGATTTTAAGTCTTGAGAATTGGAATCGAATTGACTCTTGAAAATTGAGTCGATACCCAGCTCTATGCTGCAGATTCGGTAGACTTTTTCTCTGCTTTTCTACAATTATTAGCTGAAATTTGCTTCACCACGCTGCTGCATCGTGTTGTCAGAGAGGAGTACCGCACGTGCACATTTGCCACAGAACTCAAATGTCCGTAGTTTAGAGGGGCAAGTACTACCAGCATACTGAGATGTCAAAATGCGTACATATAGGCATGTTTGTGTCACGTCTGGCACTGTGATGGCTACACGCAGAAATGAAAGCGGACAAGCACTCCAGCTCAGTATTATCCAGTGAAGGCAGCTGAAAACAGACATTCAGGCGTAAAATGTTTAACCTGTTTGCATTCATCTACAAGGAGTAAAAATTATTTTCCAGGAAAATGCGAACGATTCCAGGACCTTTTTTTCTTTTTATTATCCCATTTTCAATTTTTTTTCAAGGACTGGAAAATTGGTCTTTCGTTTTCCAGGTTTTCCAGGATGCGTGGGAGCCCTTTTGATGCTGCAGCTACATCAAGATCTAATCTAAATCAAAGTTTCACGTCTGCTGATTCTATCAGACCTAATTTCTTACCTAATCACTTCGTACTCATATTCAGCTAAAAAATCCTTTGCAATAGCAGACATATGTTGATGGGTAGTTTTTATCAATACATTCTGTCACATTTATGTGATTGGTGTAGTGCAAAATGAAAACGAGTTTGACACCCCTGTTCGAGAACATCTAAAGCTCCATGAAAAGTAATCCGTCTGTTGCAGAAATCTACAACCTCATTACAATAACATCTGCAACAATCCGACTTCAAACATTAGATTACATACAAGATGGTCCGCATTAAGCAAATGGACCTTTACAACACTTATAGAGTCAGCAGCAAGTCATATCTGAAACTCCAATAAACTAAATCAATGCTAGTTCACAAATGTTTTTTTTTAAAGTATTTACATTGAAATTAAACACATACATTTTCAATGGACATATATGTAGCTGAAACAGAGAGCCTATAGTGTATCACAAATGTTTTAGTATTAAAGGGCCTATATCATGCAACATCAAGTTTTTGTATAGTTTTCAACCATCTGGTGGTGTAAAAACCCACCCGCGTGGGATTTGGCTAAATTCATGCATTTCTGACTAATCCTCCTGAATCCTGCTCTCTGAGCAGCTGCATCGCCCTCTCCTGGAAAACGACTGAGTAGTAACATGTCACTATGTTACCATTGGAAGTGCTAGAGGTGTCTGCACCGTCCCTTTTGCTGTGTGGATTACAGGACTTTATTCTACATTCCTAAAGATGGATAACTTCCAACAACAAAGACACCTGATGGACAGGAAAATAAGTAAGTAGCTACATGCTAATGTGTGTTAGCCATTTATCAAGCTGCTTATGTGATGTTGTAACAGCATTGTGTGGTTAAGTAATTGATCTTAAGCATCTCAGAATGATCAGTAAACTGGTGCAAAAAACACCTCTTTTTTATATACTGGGCTGGAAAGATTGATGCAGGACTCAACTGTGTTGGTTTGGGCTCCATCTAAAGTCTGCATGGACTCCAGTTAAGCTCTGCTCAAACAGTCTGAGCGGTGCAGCGACGGAGAGGCGAGGAGGTGGAATTATGGGGAAACAAGCCGTTTTACTTCCCGGTCCAACAATAAATCCAGGATTTAAATTTCAGGACAAATTAATAATGTATAACACCAACGGTAACATTTTTTCATATATATGTCTATCCCAGATGTTGAAAGCTATAAAATAGCATGATATAGGCCCTTTGAATTTTTTTTATAAAACTTTGTGGTCCTGGACTTTACTAAGAGTGTTGTTTTGAGGATGGGTTTGGTAGTGCTATGTCACAGCTTAAGCTTTTGTGCTTAATGGCATTTATAGATATTTATTATGTGATCAGGGTTTAACTGTTCATTCCCTATCTCAGTGGGATAGTAGGTCATGTTAGGAACAGTCAAAGCCTACTATGTGTAATGTTCTGATAAGTAATATATCGAACTGCCAGGGCAGACATCAGCAAGTAGCAGATATCAGTTTGTTCAGACTTTGTAAGGATGATGCCCGGCTAGCTATCAGGCTATCAGAGGCAGCAGGCTCTAGACTGAAAGAAGAACTCATAATGTTAGAATAGAAACTTTGATTGCAACACTATTTAATGGGATACAGTAAAGAGTTGGGTGAGGCATTTTGTTTTAAAGAGTTAAAAGAGTTTTTTTAAAAACCTTGTATCTATACTCCTACTTAAAATTTTAATGTGAATTCTGAGCATATGTGTGAGATATATTGTATCCCAGGATTTTTGACCGTGATGACCTGGAATTTCTCCACATGTGAAAATTATGACAGCCTGGCTCAGCTGAGGCTCCAATTTTTATTTTATTTTTTTTGCCACAAGGTCAAGAAGAGAAGAAGAGAGTTAGGCTGGAAATATTTTCACAAAAACTCTCAACTATTTGTATGGGGTTGAAAAGCAAGGGCAGATATGAAATTGTGGGATGAAGTATATTAGTCCTTAAATATTAGAAAAATGCTATTCTTTTTGTTATTTCATATCAAAGAAGTGTGTGTGTTTGCTATTAAATATTTACTATCTGCATGAGCCTCCCATTTATTTGTTCATCTGGATTTGAAAGCCTAATTGGATTTATGTGCTCTCTTGGCCAAATCAGTTCCATCTCAATGCCTGATTTCCACTGTCAATACTGGTTGGACCGAATTTTCTCCCAGAGTCCATCTGCCCATTTTAGTCCCTCCAGAAGCAATTATAATCCCACCTATCCTACAGCCTCTCCCTATGACTGCCACAGAGGGAGCTCAGCTCTCAAATTTAGACCTGAACATTGGGTCACAGAGCACCCAATGAGTGTTCTCCTCATCTTAGTCATTGGACATCTTTTGATCGTGAAACACCTCCAGGAAACCTCAGCCCTTACAGGAGGTTACAGTGAAGAGCCATAGAGCTTCTCCATTCTGTCTGAGGTCATGTACACATGTAGCAGTTTTTTTATATTTCCTCAGCTCGTTTAAAAGAAAAAAATCCCCATTCACACAAAACTGTAGTTCTCCCAAATTCTATCCACTCAGACTAACTTTTTACTCTGTACCTTCAGCATACAGCAGTGATAGAGCTTGTAAAAACAAAAAGCGCTTTGACAATCGATAATGCCAACGCAGCTCTGAGGGGCATAAACACTGTTCTGAGTGTAAACATGTAACATGTTAGGGCAGTTTGTGTGGTGGACAGTGAAGTTGTGGCCTTTATAACTCTGATTTCATCTATCCACCAACAGATGGACAAAAGTCAGATCTTCACTTTGGCCCGAGTTTTTAAAAAGATTAGTTTTTGGTGCCGAAATCTGCGTTTACGTGTGGATGACAGGCCAAACCATAGAAAAAATATATCTCAGTTGTGTGAGATACCTAGCTACATTCGGACAAGGCATAAAAAGGTTTTTACTTTTTATATTTTGCTTCTTTACCTTTGTATTTGGATGAAAATAGTTCTGAATAAGACCGCCACTTTTAAAAACATTAATGTATTTATATATTATTGTACTTTCCATCCATTCTTTATACATTTTTTTGGCACTGGTTGCCTTCTTTAATAGCTGCTTGACAGTAAGCCAAGGAATGAAAAGACATGTGGTCCCAAGGTCAGGTGCTGAACCTAGGAAAGCCGTTTCAAGGACCACAGCCTGCAAATATGGGGCAAGCGCTCTAGCGCCAGGCGACATGACGCCCAAATCTGTTACTTACATGTTGATGCTTCCAAATGAAAATAGCCTAGGCTAAGTTAAAAGAAAATCCAAATCTCAGCCTCCCCTTACTTCTCCTCTACAGAAACAGGCAGGGCTGGTCGATACATAAATACCAAAAATATATAGATATATATTTTTAAATGAGATATCAAATTTGACCATAACGCATATATCGATATACGTAGTTCAAACTGCACTGAAATCCTTTGTTGGGTCACACACACAGACTGATCAAGTGATTAAAAAACAAACCGCGTTGTTCTGCAGACCGTTCCTGAATCTGCCTGTGGTCACGAGACAAACAGGAGCCTGAACTGCATGCCTGAACAGGCTGGAAGCCGTGTCCTTTCATGCCAGAGCCGATAAGAATTGCCGTGCTGGAAAGCTGCCAAAGGTAACTGTTTCCAGTGAAAGAAGTTAGAGCTGATTGCTGCTTAGTCAAATCGGAAGACATTTGCTCTCACTTTGTGATAACAAAATATTGGGATATATATCATATATCGATATTTAGCCCAAATATATCGGGATATGACTTTTGGTCCATATCGCCGCAGCCCTAGGCACAGGTCTCCAATCCAGAGAGTCTTCCTTCAGATGGCAGCCACAATTTTAACCAATCTTTAGTTGACAGTGGAACTTTACCCCTCCCAAACCTCTAAGCTCTCTCTTACTCAGAAGCTCTTTCTAGGGAACCTCCGGTCATTCACCACAGCAAGTGGACACAGCTGAAATGTTACTTTGTGTGAAGGAAGACAAGGAGTGTAAGAGGGGGGGGGGAGGTTTTCTTCATACTGACACAAATTTTATACTTATTTTATGTCTTATGCTAGAATTGCTCAAGGTGTTAGCATCTTGGAGGAGCACTGTTACATTGTGATTTCTTTTTCCAAGTTTAACTTATAGTTTGCCTGAAACATTACTGTTTTTTGGCCTTTTTTTCTGGTTTTGGAATCTGTGCATCTGGAAGGATTGTTGTTTATACAGTGCATCCGGAAAGTATTCCCAGCACTTCACTTTTTCCACTTTTTTATGTTACAGCCTCATTCCAAAATGGATTAAATTCATTTTCCCCATAAAATTATAAACACAACACCCCATAATGATAATGTGAAAAAAGTGTATTTGAAATTGTTGCAAATTTATTAAAAATTTAAAACTTGAGAAATCACATGTACATAAGTATTCACAGCCTTCGACGTGAAGCTCAGAATTGAGCTGAGGTGCATTCTGTTTCCACTGATCATCCTTGAGGTGTTTCAGCAGATCAATTGGAGTCCACCTGTGGTAAATTAAGTTAATTGGACATGATTTGGAAAGGCACACACCTGTCTATATAAGGCCCCTGGGTTGACCGTGCGTGTCAAAGCACAAACCAAGCATGAAGACAAAGGAATTGAATGTAGACCTCCGAGACAGGATTGTCTTGAAGCACAAGGCTGGGGAAGGTTACAGAAACATTTCTGCTGCTTTGAAGGTTCCAATGAGCACAGTGGCCTCCATCATCCGTAAGTGGAAGAAGTTTGGAACCACCAAGACTCTTCCTAGAGCTGGGCGGCCTTCTAAGCTGAGCGAACGGGGGAGAAGGGCCTTGGTCAGGGAGGTAAATATTAACCCAATGGTCACTTTGTCAGAACTCCTGCATTCCTCTGTGGAGAGAGGAGAACCTTCCAGAAGGACAACCATCTCTGCAGCAATCCACCAATCAGGCCTGTATGGTTGAGTGGCCAAACAGAGGCCACTCCTTAGTAAAAGGCACATGGCAGCCTGCCTGGAGTTTGCTAAAAGGCACCTTAGGGACTCTCAGACAATCAGAAACAAAATCCTCAGGTCTGATGAGACAAAAATTAACTCTTTGGAGTGAATGCCAGGTGTTTGGAGAACATTAGGCACCGCTCATCACCAGGCCAATACCATCCCTACAGTGAAGCATTGGGGTGGCAGCATCATGCTGTGGGGATGTTTTTCAGCAGCAGGAACTGGAAGACTAGTCAGCATAGAGGGAAAGATGAATACAGAAATGTACAGAGACATCCTGGATGAAAACCTGCTCCAAAACGCTCTTGACCTCAGACTGAGACGACGGTTCACCTTTCAGTAGGACAATGACCCTATAAGCACACAGCCAAAATATCCAAGGAGTGGCTACAGAACAATTCGGTGAATGTCCTTGTGTGTCCCAGCCAGAGCCCAAACCTAAACTCAATTGAACATCTCTGGAGAGAACTGAAAATGGCTGTGCACCGACGCTTTCCATCCAATCTGATGGAGCTCGAGAGGTACTGCAAAGAGGAATGGGCAAAACTACCCAAAGATAGGTGTTACATTGTCATTATGGGGTGTTGTGTGTTGAATTTTAAAGAAAAATGAAAAAAATGAATTTAATCCATTTTGGTAAAAATGTGGAAAAAGTGAAACGCTGTGAATACTTTCCGGATGCACTGTACTTCTTTACTCTTGCATATTTGCTGTGACGCCAAGGCAACATGTTTGTTTTTACCACCAGGAATATGTGATTAACATCTCAAACAACACCTCATCTAGAGTCCTGAATCCCAGAGAGCTGACTATCAGTGTTATTTTTCTATATTAGAATGATCATTTGGAATAACTATATAAAATAACTGGGATATTTATTGATTAAAAACTTGAATTGTCTGTGACTAAATGAGCAAAACGGGGCACTATCAATATAACAATAATCAATCAATATAAGAAACAACATTAATTATACCAGACTATCAGTCTTTATTTGAAGGATGCATTATTTTACCAATGTGTTAAACCATGCAACACTAAAGGAAGCACAGAGATTGAGAGATCTGAGAAGACAGAGAAGAGACAGCATGGAGGATGCTCAGTGACTTTGTGTATCATCTGGACCGATGTTCCCCATCCAGCAGGGGACTTTATAGTTGAGCAGGGTACCAGACTGGGTGGAGCTTCTATGGAGAGAAAAATACTGAGAGAAAACTGGGTAAACAATCACAATAACAGGAGAAATAGTTTATCTGGAGAGTGGTAGATGAAAAAAGTAGAAGAGAGAAGAAAAGTGGTCAGTCTGTCCTCCAACAATCTAAGCCTATAGCAGCATAACTAAAAAAATAGCTCAGGATAACCTAAGCCACTAACTATAACCTAAGCCACTAACTATAACCTAAGCCACTAACTATAGCAAAACTCATCTTATTAAAAACATAAAAATCGATACAGATAATTTCCGATATTACATTTTAATGCCAGTATCGGCTGATAATGACTTTAGGCCGATAATATCGGACACCACTAATATAAATATACATATAGTAAAGACAATCTGTCCAAGCACAGAACCCTGTGGTACTCCACAGGTAACCCTTGAGTGTGAAGAAGATTCATCATTAACATGAACAAACTGGGATCTGTCAGACAGATATGATTTAAACCAGCTGTTCCCTTGATCCCTACAACATGTTCAAGCCTTTCTAAGATAATATTACGATTGACTGTGTCAAAAGCAGCATTGAGATCTAACAAGACCAGAACAGTCATGAATCCATTATCTGAGGCCTTGAGAATATCATTAGTAACTTTTATCAGTGCTGTTTCAGTGCTATGATAAGCTCTAAAACCTCACTGAAAATCCTCAAACAGGTTGTTGCTGTTTAGATGCTCACATACTAGATAACCAATTATGTTCTTAAGAATTTTGGATTAGAAAGGAAGGTTAGATATAGGTCTGTAATTAACTAAATCATCTTGATCCAGGGAGGGTTTCTTAAGTAAAGGTTTAATTAAAGCAACCTTAAATTTCTGAGGGACATATCCATTTAATAAAGATAGATTCATCATGTCTTGATTAGGGCCAATAACCAGAGGGAACACTTTCTTAAATAATTTGGTTGGTGTTGGATCTAACATACAAGTTGAAGGTTTAGATTAAACTAACATTTATGGATCATGGTACAGACAAACATGGTTCTACACTTCTTTCTGATACTGCTCATTTACTGAAAGAGAGTTAATCATGTTCGGGAGAATGCCAATGATTTTATTTTTAATAGAATTTATTTAATTTATGAATACTCCCATAAAGTCATCACTACTGAGATAAGGGGGAATAGTTAGCTCAACAGAGCTATGACTCTATGTAAGTTTGGCAACTGTACTAAAAAGAAACTTAGGATTGTTTTTATTTACCTCTAATAATGACGAGAAATATGCTGTCGAAGGGTGTTTTTATAAAATAGTAGAGTATTTTTCCACAAAGTAATCATTTAAGTGTGTAGAGCGCCATTTTATCTCCAGTTTCCTAGTATTCTGCTTTAAAGTATGCAACTCTACATTAAACCAGGGAGCCAACCTTGTATGGCTGATTACCTTCTTTTTAAGGGGGCTACACTGTCTAGCACCAAACGCAGTGAGGAAGTAATACTTTGAACTAGACCATCAATTTCTGAAGGGTTAGTGTTTGAATTACCGCCGTCCACTGTGGTATTCTGATACACATAGGGAAGCGAGAATGGAACAGATCTTTTAACACTTGTTACAGCACTCTGTAATAAAGTTCTACTGTGATTAAATTTTCTTTCATATTTTGGAATGTTGGGTAAATTAAATTCAAAGGTTATCAAACAAATCGTCATATAGGACTGGGTTATGTGGGAGGACTGTTACTTCATCACACTCATTGCCATATGTCTGTACAATGTCTAAAGTGTGTTGACCAGAGTGTGTGGGTCCCTTCACTTTCTGAGTAAAGCCAATTGAAATCTAAGATAATACTAAAGGCTGCAGTTAGGCTATCAATTTCAATGTCCATGTGAATATTTAAATCCCCTATTATAATTACCTGATCAGTGTTTAAAACTAAATCAGATACAAAATCTGAGATCTGGTCCAAGAATTGAGAGTAAGGGCCTGTTAGGCGATACAAAACCACAAAAAAAATGGTTTAAATGTTTTGCAGCATGGATGAGGAAAATTAAGGATTAGATGTTCAAAAGAGCTGTTTCCTCACCTTTCTCAAGATCACATGTACCCCATGAGGTGAGATCTTGCATAGAGTCCCAGGTCGAGATGGACTGTCGATGATGTTGAAGATTGGGTGGGCCGGTGTGTCGGGCGGCCGCTGTTTCGGGCCGACATCCTCCTTGGATTGACTGGGGCACCTCTTATGGATCTGGACCCGGGAGCTGGTAGATCTGGATGTCCAGGTGCTGGCTGGGCATGGCCTGGGGAGGGCGTACATCCGCTGTTTTTTTTTACGGTGGCTCCCTGGCGTGTGGGTGTGTGGGGGGGCCGGGTTGTTGGCGGTGGGTATTGGTCAGGGGTGGCGGCGGCGTGTATTGTCCATCGATCAGCTGCGGGCGCCTCCTGCCTGGCGGAGGGGGACCCTTCTCGGCGGGTCCCTGGTCGGGTCCCTGCTGGGGGGCGGGGTGCCCCGGATCCCCGTGGCCTCCGGGTCCTGTTGCGGTCCCGCCCTGGCGTAGCCGGTTTCCGGCGGAGCCCGTGGCCTCGTCCCTGCGATCTCTCGGGCCCCGGCGTTGCGGCTGCTTGGTGTTCCCCTGGTGCTTCCATCTGTTCCTCTCTTGGTGGGTGATCGGCCCTGCGCTGGTCCGCCTGCGGCTCCTGCGCTCTGTGGGACTCTGGATGCATGCGTCTCCTGCCTCCTTCATGTCTGTTTCGATTCCTGTAGGACGGATTGACGGTTCCTTATACCAGCTATCAATCACTTGCATGGGGAAACCTTATTCAGACCTGCATGCTCGCACACTCACATAGGTGTGGGGACATTGGTGTGGACGGACATATCTTGAGCTGAGGTTATCATCATTAGTTAGCTGTTACCAGGAGCTTACCAGAAACATTAGTATTGTGTTCATTAATCCATGCTTGTGTGTAGTGAATGTGTAATTCTTAGTTTTTATTACTGGGTCTGAACTATTGGTGTGGTTCTGTTCAGTTCGTTGTTTTTGTTTGTTTTGTTTTACCGCTTCTCTGCCATCCGGCAGAGGTGGAGGACTGGGATGTTTTCTTGTGTTCTTTGTTTGCCTCCCTGTCTTGTCGTCAGTTCGCGCCTCTACTGGTCCAGTTTCTTTTCTTCACCTTCTTCCTTTCTTCCTTCTTGTCTCGGTTTCGTGTCCATGACTTCAGGAAATTGAACCCTCAGTAATCACTAATAAAGATTTTTTCATGCTGTAATGCTCTGCTTGGGAAAGTAAATCTGTTGGGCTTGTACTTGGTACTCAGACACCAATTCTGAGTGGCAAACTGCTAGACAGGACTATGGTGTATGGTCAAATTTACAGACCTCTCTCATCTTTTTAAGTCGGACATCTTGTATTATTGGTTGTTGCCAAATACTTTTTTGCCCCACATGCAAGCTTTAATCTGCTCATTACTGTTTTAACAAGAATTTTATAATCTTTATTCCTTATGTTCAGATCTCTATAATTATTCTTATCCGTTTCATCACCTTTGTTTTAGAATGCATGATTCCCTGATAAAAGGACTCTACCATAAAGCTTTTGTTATACACGGCACCCAGCAAGTTTGAAAGATCAATATAAATTGTTAAAACAGTGGCAAGCTATATGGACCAGGATTTTTCTAGTATTTGGCCATGTAATGGTCCGTACAACATCCTCTTTTTGAATATGACAAACCTGTAAAGTAAACAGAGACAAGCTTTGGATAAAGAGAAATATCAGAATGTACTCAACATCAAGTTGATCTGTTTGGATGTGTTTGAATGCAGCAGAATATAGCTCTCTGTTGGCCTTTCTTCACAGTTCTTCATCTTTAATAGATTTAATGAATCTACTTTGGAGAAGTTGTTTTCCTGAGTTTATAGCAATTACTTAATTACCTCTATCAACCTTTGGTAGTCTATAAATATTAGAAAGTTATTCATTATTAATCGTATCCATGTGTGATTTAATGTTTGAAATGATATTTTTCTAATATTGTTTTATTTTTTACATTTTAAATTTTAACCTAAATTATTCAATTTTATAAGATAGTTTATGTATTATGTTAGTTCTTTTTTAACTTTGCATTTAAATTTAAAGAACAATTTTGTTATTTATTCGAGGATTCCCTATAATGGTTCATTAGACTTCAACTTTCTTTTCATATTTTTCCCAAATTGTTGTTTTTTATCATGCATTTTTTCTATCAACAAATCATCGTAATAACTCTTCTTGTAAAGTGCTTTGAGATGACATTTGTTGTGAATAGATAAATCGCTATATAAATAAATCAATTGAATTGAATGTAAAGCACCTTCAATTACCTTGTTGTTGATTTAAGCAATATCACATGAGAGGGAGTCCTGTTGTGCCGAATATCAGCACTGGTGTGATTTGGTTGTAGGCAACATTTCTACAAGCTCATTTTATTTTTTTAACAATAAGCGAAAATAGATTATAATAGGTTATAACTTGTTTGTTTGTTTATTTAATTATTAATTCAGCTCCACCAACAAAAATTGTTCTAACTGGAAGAGAGACAAGGCTGTTGCCAGGCAACACAAACATTTCAAACACAAATCTTATGGTACATTCACACTGTATGTTTTGTCGCTGTCAAAAAACGCACACAGACTAAGTACTTTGAAGCCATATACATAATATTGCCTATGGTTTAAAGCCTATGAACATGTTGAATGTTGTTGTTTTCATTCGGGTAATTTAGCGCATGCGTACAACAATGGAGGGCAAAAAGCTTCTATACCGCTATGTAAAGCCATGCAGTCGCAGTTAAACAATTAGACTAACAAAATAAAACCTAACTCATCTTTCAGCAGGTAATCGAAAAAGACACATCACAAAGCTAACTGTATGTAACGTAAAGCTTCCAGAGCCGTTTCAAATAGCTAACAAGCTACAGGATGAAAGTCCTCACATACGGCCGCCCCCAGCTCAGTATGGGGATATCTACAATTATTTGATCAATAAGCCTCAACTTTACACGGCACAAGCAAAGAAGGCATACAATCATTAGGACAACTCCCAGTGCTCTACTCTTTATACAGATTTTATACCGATTGATCATCAACATTGCAGCTTGACATGTTACAACTAACAAATTACCATTTAGCCAGCTTAACCCATGACAGGCCACTATTTATAACAATTAATAATAACTTAAATTAGAGGTGTGAGGCGAAAAAAGAAATACTTTTATGCCTATTTTTAGTTTTACACAAATACAAATACTTTTCCTCCCTAGACAAATACAAATACCAGCTGCTATGCACACCCCTAATATGTACACTCCCCTTGTCGAAAAATACCTGCATCTCATAATATTTAGTTGTTATTTTTTCAATATATATTATTTATTATTATAGTCTGCCTCATGTTGATCAGCTCTGGATAGATTATTTGGACAGCGCAGAAGAGCCTGAATGGAATACAGGAAGAAATTGTTTTTAGATAAAATGTTTTTTACTGCCAAATTTGGAGGTCTTGGCTACAGTACATGTTGAATTATAATGCTTACTTTAAGTGTTTAACAGCTAGGTTTAGTTATAAAACGATCACAGAGATAGTGACTCTATTTCAGCAATCCAAGCTCCATGACAGCTGCTTATGTTTGTATGCCAATCCTGTCTGCAGAACAGCTGTAACAATGAAAACCTGTTTGAGATTCAGATTCCTTTTCCTTTCCTCCCCGAGCTCAGTGTTGAGCACCGACAGACCATGTTGAGATGAAGCGTCTTTTCTCTCAAAAGGAGAATTTTCCTAGGCTACTCAAGGTGTACTTTAGCAGACCCATCCTGTTTTACATTCATCAAAGCAAAGCTACATTTTTCACCTGTTGGATTTTGCACAAACAAAGAACCAACAACAGCAGGAGTGCTGTTTCATGTAGCTGTAGATGTGTAAATAGCTTTTTTTTAGCTACAGTAGTATACTATTCTGTATCTGGAGATACTCCATCTGTCCATTTCATTACTGTTAGTGTGGAACTGCAAGAGCCGCCCACTGTGGTGGGCTGATCAGCAGCATCATCTATGTAGGTGTATACCATCACAAATTCCCTGTCAGTCAGTCAGCCCAGCGGGGAAGAACACAGATTGGAAATGATTAGCGGCTAAAGCTTTGAGACCAGCATAGCTAGGAACAGACAAGTGCAAGTGGTTGTCAAAGTGGTGATAACTTTTCTGTCTCAGCCGTGAGCCTAAAGATGAACAAAAGTAAGCAAATAGTGATGATGACAGCAGATGTTTGATATTCTCGTGATGGTCTGAAATAAGCAGACAGATCTCAACCACTTATTCATCATTATACCTGACCACTGATCCTTATCTGACTTTCATTTTGGTTTTCTCCGCTGACTTTCATGGTGAGATTTTCTAATGGAAATCAGTGTGATAATTTTCTAGCCTGGAATTATCGTTCAGATATTGCCTCTCCAACACCCGCTGTGCACAGTAATGATCTGAGCCAAATAAAGCTTTACACTCTTATAAACCACTCACTGCAAGGGGTAGAGATCTATTATTGCGCACCAAAGCCACTTTTTTTACATAATTAGTTAAATGTAGAGTGGCAATGCCCTGTCAATTAAACCAAAAGTTAATTCATCTTATTATTGCCATTAATCTCTAATCTGGACGGTATGGCTCTGGCCAGATATCAGAGACAGTTAGGAGTAGCAGGAAATCGTGGTTCAGTTTGAATTAAGTCAGGTTTTGGCAATATAATCTCATTTCCCCCCTGAAAAAAACATTTTAAAACTTTCTAAGGTTCCTATAGCAGACACTTTAATCTAAAACTTTAGTTCAGCTTTTAAAGGTCTCCACTGAAAATCATGAAAAAAATTTTTTTGTTAAATACAATCAGTGATTTTGAGTTGTATGCTGCATGTGAATATAACCTTGCAGCAAGAAGGTTGTGGGTTCATATCCCGGCCCAGGGCCTTTCTGCGTGGAGTTTGCATGTTCTGCCCGTGCATGCGCATACTCCGGCTTTCTCCCACAGTCCAAAAACATGACTGTCAGGTTAATTGATCACTCTAAATTGTCCTTAGGTGTAGGTGTGTGCGTGCATGGTTGTCCTGTCTGTCTCTATGTGGCCCTGCGATGGACTGGCGACCTGTCCAGGGTGTACCCTGCCTCTTGCCCGTTTACACCTGGAGATAGGCACCAGCCTCCCTGTTACCCCCTGAGGATTAAAATTAACATCATTTTGTATGGGACTGCCCACAGAAGGACACCATTGTTGTGGCCAGTTGACTGCTAACTGTAGCTCCAAGAAGCTTACAGTTAGCAATTCTATAACAAGGCAGGACACGTTCGGTATTTGTGGAGATAACACGCCCCTACATTTTGATTATCTCCATTGCACAATGACTTCTTGGAAAAAAAAAAAGTCTGTGGTACTGAAGATGCTACAGTAATGTAATGTCAGTGACTGACACGGAGTCACAGCATCAGCATGACGGAGGAAACACTGATAAACACCGTGGCTATTCACCCCGAGCTACAGAACAGCAGCTGTTTTCTATACGCAGAAAGGAATTTAAAAAATAAAAATGATAAAAAACGTTAAACAATTTAGACAAGAAAGCTCTTAAGAGGTTTGTTGGTGGCTCTTAAAAGAGCCGTTCTGGCTGCAAAAGACCCCGCTCTCTCCGCCAAGAAGTGAGCCTTTTGTTGTTAAGTATTTATTTATTTATTTTTAATGTTTTTTTTATCCCATGGTTTTTCCCCATTATTATCAACCCAGTCTTCCTACCTACGTACGGTCCTGGGCATTGCTCTCCCTCTGCCGACCGCAGGAGGGCCCCGCACTGAAGCTCAAGCCTCCTTCTTGCTTGAGGAGTGAGCGGGCCCATTTTTTCACCCGGGGGGGTGGGGTTACCCTGGCTTGACGTAGCGTGTGGAAGGATCACACTATTCCAGCCAGGAGGAGGCAGTATATAGCCCAGAATTGGTGCATGTTTTTGTGTGAGTAGCTCACATTAACTACTCAAGGGAACACGGGAGAACATGCAAACTCCACACAGTTTGTTGTTAAGTTTTTAAGTTTCATCTGTATCTGTTTGGGTAAACCAGGAATCGGCGTGAAACTTTAATCAGTGTTTTAAAAGACTTTTCCCGACAAAGAGTCATTTTAAATCCTGCAATTTGAGCTACTCAGTGAAAGAGAAGTTTTCATTTTTTTGTTAAACGTTTAATAAATGCATGTCAGCCCCATGTGTGTTACCAGGAGCTAAAGGTAAGATTAGCCACATGTTCAGTCCTGTTCTGCATTCAATCCATAAATCATCAAAGGTGTTCAAATAGAAATCGGTTCAGAGAAAATAAAGAACAGAAACTAATCTTATTAGCTGTGTTTGAAACCCTTTAATGCATCAAAATGCTGGAGTTAGATTGTATAATGCCGTAATCAATCCCAATAGAAGTAATTTTCCAAAGGTCAATGAGTTTTTATCCAGATAATTTTAAATAAACATTTCTCGATCCAAAGAATGTTTTAATTTTCATTATATTGTTTTATTGGTGCCTGGCTGCACGGTGGCGCAGTGGTTAGCACTGTTGCCTTGCAGCAAGAAGGTTGTGGGTTCATATCCCGGCCCAGGGCCCAGGGCCTTTCTGCATGGAGTTTGCATGTTCTCCCCGTGCATGCTTGGGTTCCCTCCAGGTACTCCGGCTTCCTCCCACAGTCCAAAAAACATGAATTTCAGGTTAATTGATGTCACCAAATTGTCCTTAGGTGTGAGTGTGTGCATGGTTGTTTGTCCTGTTTGTCCTGCCCTGTGATGGACTGGCGACCTGTCCAGGGTGTACCCCGCCTCTCGCCCATTGACAGCTGGAGATAGGCACCAGCACCCCCGTGACCCATTAAGGATTAAGCGGTAAAGAAAATGGATGGATGATTTATTGGTTTACACATAAATCAATAGCAATAGCCAAATAGCTGCATTTTTCCTTAATTCCACAACAACTTCATTGACTCTCATTCAAAATCATGCTGATTCTCTCTGCCTGTTGCCACACTGAACTGGAATACACTAAAGCATTGCACGCCTTGCACATTCCTGCTTTGCAACTACTACTGACATTTTGTGGTGAAACAAAGCAAACCATGGAGACAAGTTAGAGCAGGAGTGGGTTAGGAAGCTCTCACAAGAGAACGGTAACTGGGGTACAGTCTGCCTTAGCTTTATTAGAAAAAGAAAATGGAGCTGGAGATGGTTGCATTAGCAAGGGAGGCAAAGACGAGTAGTAGCAATCGGAAAAGAGTGAGTGTGAGTGGCGGTAAGGATCAAAAAGTGTAAAACATGTTTAAGTAATATTTCCTCTACAATCCCTTATTCTGATATACAGAGTAGAAATAACAAAACTCCTGATGTTGTATAATTTTGATAATTACTTGAAGTATTTTAATTAAACTATTGTTATTTATAGTTCCTGTTCTGAGGACAATAAAAGTAGTTTTGCATGACAGCTTGTTCTTTTCTTCATTTTTAGCGAATTTGACACAATATGCCATGATATACCTTTTCATAATCCAACTTTTGCCTTGTGGTTAACCAATTATGTAATGAATGAGTATTGTGACACTTAATGCATCACTGCGTCATTTCCTGTTGTCACTGCTGAGCTCTGTAGAGCTGCTTGGTGTTTAGTGCTCAGACTCTCTTGGATTGATCTATTTTTCTCTGTGTTGAGGTCTAAGTTAATTTTAAATAAACATTTCTCGATCCAAAGAATGTTTTAATTTTCATTATATTGATTTATTGGTTTACACATAAATCAATAGCAATAGCCAAATAGCTGCATTTTTCCTTAATTCCACAACAACTTCATTGACTCTCATTCAAAATCATGCTGATTCTCTCTGCCTGTTGCCACACTGAACTGGAATACACTAAAGCATTGCACACCTTGCACATTCCTGCTTTGCAACTACTACTGACATTTTGTGGTGAAACAAAGCAAACCATGGAGACAAGTTAGAGCAGGAGTGGGTTAGGAAGCTCTCACAAGAGAACGGTAACTGGGGTACAGTCTGCCTCAGCTTTATTAGAAAAAGAAGATGGAGCTGGAGATGGTTGCATTAGCAAGGGAGGCAAAGACGAGTAGTAGCAATCGGAAAAGAGTGAGTGTGAGTGGCGGTAAGGATCAAAAAGTGTAAAACATGTTTAAGTAATATTTCCTCTACAATCCCTTATTCTGATATACAGAGTAGAAATAACAAAACTCCTGATGTTGTATAATTTTGATAATTACTTGAAGTATTTTAATTAAACTATTGTTATTTATAGTTCCTGTTCTGAGGACAATAAAAGTAGTTTTGCATGACAGCTTGTTCTTTTCTTCATTTTTAGCGAATTTGACACAATATGCCATGATATACCTTTTCATAATCCAACTTTTGCCTTGTGGTTAACCAATTATGTAATGAATGAGTATTGTGACACTTAATGCATCACTGCGTCATTTCCTGTTGTCACTGCTGAGCTCTGTAGAGCTGCTTGGTGTTTGGTGCTTAGACTCTCTTGGATTGATCTATTTTTCTCTGTGTTGAGGTCTAAGTTATTTTAACATATAACCACACTACTACACTCATTTCCAGTTGTCGTACTTTACATTTTGGGAAGCCTTTGTCTTTCACACGGTTGTTCTCTTGTGCTAAGATCTCGCTAGCTCGTTAGCTTAGCTTCATAGCAGCTATGGCTACCTCTCTTCTGTCTATCTCTCCTTCCTCCGCCTCTGTGGCTCCTCTCTGCTGTTATCCGTGTCAGATGTTTAACTACTCCCCTGCCTCCTTTAGTGATAATGGGAAGTGTAATAAATGTAGCATTTTCGTAGCTTTAGAGGAGAGATTTTCAGAGTTAAAGTGCATTCAGAACTCAAGCTTTGGCAGCATCAAACTACGCTTATAATGCGACTAGTTCAATGCAGAAGACATATTTTTAAGCTGAAACTTGCAAGGCTTGTAGGCGGGCCTTTCTCTGTTGGATGTTTGAAACACTCGCGGATCGTGGTTGGCTAGGCAGCGTCGACGTCGGGCAACGTCACTACAGTGAAACGCTCTGATTGGTTGCCGTGTGGCCTCAAGAGCATCAAACGTTCACCTAGCTGAACTTGTGCGTTGCTAGCATTATGCGCTTTGAAGCTTGAAACGCAGGAAAAGCTTGAAAAGTCCTGCAGAGAATGCCACGCTCCTCCAACGGCTTCAAGAATAGACTTAACATGCATTCTTGACGCTGCTGACAACGCCTGCGGTCTGAACACATCATTAGGCCTGACTCCACGCTGTTGAGAATCCAGGAAATAGTCGAGGCCTATTAGACAGAGCAGAGCCAACAAGGACAGAACCAGCTAGCGGTCCTCCTACATAACACACGCAGCTGGGATGTCAGGCTGACTGGATGAGGGTACATAGAAAGCATAGTTCATAGCCCAAAGAGCATAACCAACCTGTCCGCGTTTCTTTTTTTAAAATTTTATTTATTTTTTTATCCCACGGTTTTTTCCCATTATCACCCAGTGTCCGTCTCTAAGTCTAGTCCTGGGCATTGCTCTCCCTCCGCCAACCCCAGGAGGGCGCTACACTGGGCTCAAGCCTCCTTCATGCTTTGAGGAGTGATGAACCCTTCTTTTTACCTGAAGGTATTCCACCTCAGGCGCCCCGGTCAGCCAGGAGGGGGCAGCCCAGAACTAGTGCATGTTTTTGTGGGAGTAGCTCACATTAGTTACTCAAGGAAACACGGGGAGAACATGCCAACTCCACACAGAAAGGCCCTTTTTTTCATGGGAGCACGGTGGCGCAGCTGGTAGCGCAGCTCACCTCACAGCTAGAAGGTCCTGGGTTCGATTCCTGCCGGGGACGCTGTGGGTGCTGAGGGTGTGTTTGTTCCTCCATATCATCAGCACCCACACCCTGGGTGGGGTTGGCAAAAGGGCCTTTCTGTGTGGAGTTTGCATGTTCTCCCCGTGTTCCCTTGAGTAGTTAATGTGAGCTACTCCCACAAAAACATGCATCAGTTCTGGGCTATATACTCCCTCCTCCTGGCTGACCGAGGCGCCTGAGGGGTTGGAGAGGATCTGGTTGGAATAGTGTGATCCTTCCACACACTACGTCCAGCTGGGGGAACCCCACCCCCTCGGGTGACAAAATGGGCCTGCTCACTCCTCAAGCAGGAAGGAGGCTTGAGCTTCAGTGCCCTCAGTGCCCTCCTGCGGTCAGCAGAGGGAAGGCAATGCCCAGGACTCTACTTAGGGTAGGAACACTGGGGTGATAATAATGGGGGAAAAAAACGTGGGATAAAAAAGAAAGGCCCTTTTGCCGACCCCACCCAGGGTGTGGGTGCTGATGATATGGAGGAACAGACACACCCTCAGCGTCCCCGGCGGAAATCGAACCCAGGACCTTCTAGCTGTGAGGTGAGCTGACCTACCAGCTGCTCCACAGTGCTCCCCTACCTGTCCGCGTTTCTAGCATATTTTTACTGAGAACCATCGACCATAGTCAAATGTATTCCAGGGTCCAGAACAGCGGACATTAAATCCCAACTGAAACTGCCGGCCCAGGATAAGCGTACATACAGTAAGATTGTTATTCACGTTGGCGATAATTACACCTAGTCACGCCAATAGGAGGTCAACAAAATTAGTGTTGCTTCGGTGTGTAAGTTTGTTAAAAAGATGTCGGACCCTATAATCTATGCTGGTCCCCTGCCTGATCGGACCAGTGACGACATGTTTAGCCGCATGCTGTCATTCCATCGATGGTTGTCTGAGTGGTGTCCAGCAAACAACGTGGGCTACATTGATAATTGGAAAGCTTTTTGAGGAAAACCTGGTCTGATCCGGAGAGACAGCAGCCATCCCACTTTGAATGGAGCAGCTCTTCTTTCTAGCAATCTGCAAAGTTTTATTAATCATTCAAAACACTGACAAACCAGGCTCCAGACAAGGAAGCAGAGTCGTAGTTTAACCTACCTCCCTGCAGCTTCTGTACTGTTACCCACTCAATACCCCATTGAGACAGTGTCTTGCTCATGGCCAAAAATCAAATAGACTAAAAAGTTACCTAACAAAAGCAAACTATGAAAATTTCATTAAAATATGTACAACCCTGACAAACAAGAAAATAGGGCAATTAGATGAGGTTTACTGAACATGAGATACCTCTCCTCAAAGACTTTATTTGACTTTTTATGTGATAATCAGAAACTGGCTGCAGCAGGAGGATTTTGTAATTATAAATGAGTCAACTCCTTCCAATTATAAAAAAATTAACAATCCTAGAAGTAGGGATGCAACAATACCACTTTTTTCAAAACCGACACCATACCGATACTTGAATCAAAGTACTTACTGATACTGAGTACCAATGCCGATACTTCTACCACACAAAAAAACTACTATCAATTGGGAGTCAGGTTTTATTTTCTTCTCTGCTTATTACAAGTAATAGTGAATTAGATAAAAAATAAAATATTAATAAAAATGACCACAGAACTTAAATTTAAAAGTTAAAAACAAATATTTTTTTGTGAAATTATTGCTGCGTTTCCACATCTTAAGTATGGGTTCATGGTATCGGTTAACATTAGCTGATATCGATACGAGTACATTAGGTGGTTTCGGGGCCAGTATCGGTATCGGTGCATCCCTATCTAGAAGTAATGGGCGAGGAGGAGTTGCAACCATCTTTCATTCAGATTTACAAATTCGCCCTAGACCAATTAATAACTACAGTTCTTTTGAACATCTAATCCTTAATTTTCCTCATCCATGCTGCAAAACATTAAAACCACTTTTGTGTATGGTTTTGTATCGTCCACCAGGCCCTTACTCTCAATTCTTGGACTAGATCTTAGATTTTTTTAAATCTGATATAGAATTTAACACTGATAAGGTAATTATAGTAGAGTTTAAAAGGATTTCAATATTCATTTGGACATTGAAAGTAATAGCCTAACTGCAGCCTTTAATATTAACTAAGACTCAATTGGCTTTTCTCAGAAAGTGAAGGGACCCACGCATTCTGGTCAGCACACTTTAGACGTTGTACTCACATACAGCATTGAGAGTGAGGAAGTCCTCCCACATAATCCAGTCCTATCTGACAATTTTTTTATAACCTTTGATAACTTTTACTTTACCTGATGTTCCCAAATCTGAAAGAAAATGTCCTTCTATTCTCTGTTCCATTCTTGCTTCCCTATGCGTCTCAGAATACCACAGTGGATGGCAGTAATTCCAACACTAACCCTTCAGAAATTGATGGTCTAGTTCAAAGTATTACTTCCCCACTGCGCTTGGCGCCAGACAGTGCAGCCCCTTTAAAAAAGAAGGCAATCAGCAATAGGAGGTTGGTTCCCTTGTCTAGTGCAGAGTTGCGTAAATGATTCCTTTCTAACCTGGAAAAATACTCTACTATTTTATAAAAACACCCTTTGACAAGCTAGAACAGCATATTTCTTGTCATTATTAGAGATAAATAAAAACAATCTTAGGTTTCTTTTCAGTACAGTTGCCAAACTTACACAGAGTCATAACTCTGTTGAGCCAACTGTTTGCCCTTATCTCAGTCGTGATGACTTTATGGGTTTCTTCATAAGTAAAATAAATTCTCTTAGAAATAAAATAATTGGCATTCTCCCAAACATGATTAATTCTTTTTCAGTAAATGAGGCAGTATCAGAGAGAACTGTAGAACCAAGTTTATGTCTGTACCGTTTTGATTCTATTGAACTGGAATTATCACAAATATTAGCTTAATCTAAACCATCAACTTGCATGTTAGACCCAATATCAACCAAATTATTTAAGGAAGTGTTCCTTCTGGTTACTGGCCATATATTAGACATGATGAATCTATCTTTAATAAACGAATATGTACCACAGGAATTTAAGGTTGCTGTAATTAAACCCTTAAGAAACCCTCCCTCGGTCAAAATGATTTAGCTAATTACAGATCAATATCTAACCTTCCTTTCTTATCAAAAATTCTTGAGAAAATAGTTACTAATCTAGTATTTAGTATCTCAACAGCAACAACCTGTTTGAAGAATTTCAGTCATGAAACTGCTAAATAAATCACTTCATCTGGATGGCATTACTTTGGCCTCTGGTAATAATGTGAAGAAACTCGGTGTAACTTTTGACCAAGACATGACATTTAAATCCCATATTAAACAGGTTTCCAATATTTCTTTCTTCCACCTCCGGAATATTGCTAAAATTGGAAACATCCTGTCCAGGAGTGATGCCGAGAAACTAGTCCATGCATTTGTTACTTCAAGGCTGGACTACTGTAATTCCTTATTATCAGGAAGTCCACAAAATGAAATTAAAAGCCTTCAACTGGTCCAAAATGCTGCAGCAAGAGTTCTGATGAATATTAAAAAGAGAGATCACATTTCTCCTGTTTTGGCTTCTCTCCACTGGCCCCCTGTTCAATCCAGAATATAGTTTAAAATCCTCCTCCTTACATATAAAGCCCTTAATAATCAAGCTCCATCATACATCAGAGCCCTAATTGTTCCATATGTTCCTAACAGAGCACTTCGTTCTCAGACTGCAGGTTTATTGGTAGTTCCTAGGATTTCTAAAATAGAATGGGAGGCAGATCTTTTAGTTATCAGGCGGCTCTCCTGCTGAACCAACTCCCAGTTTTAGTCCCCCAGACTGTCGTGGCAGAAGACTGCTTGCACTGTGCCAGGTTCTGCGGGATGTTTCTTTCTGTTAAAGGGGAGTTTTTCCTCTCCACTGTTGCTACATGCTTGCTTAGTATGAGTGATTGCTCAGAAATTGGTGTGGTTGGAGTCTGCATGACCCGGGTACAACCTCACGCCAATGGCTTAACGCAATCTGCTGGGATTCCTTACATCGAAAATTTTAACTGATTGGAATGTTTGTATAATTGTATTGAAATGACTTTTGTTGTAAAGTGCCTTGACATGACATTTGTTGTGAATTCGCGCCATATAAATAAAACTGAATTGAATTGAATTCAGCCCACATCATTTGAACTAGCTTTTTTCTTTTCTTTTTTTTCCAATGGAGACAGTATTACTGCCCCACCAATTAAACACATTAAACATGTAATCCATCACTCATCTATTGTTAATTTTTTGATTAAAACATTGTTCTTTCAATATGTTTCAAAAGAAACATTAAATAGCCAGTCTTTTGAACACTCTTTGAGGTGAATGGCTCCCAAATGAAAAGCTCCCTTCAAAGAGACATAAGCCTCCTCACCGTTTTAATAAAGTCACCAAAGCCAGACATGTTGTATCACCTGGACAGGACACAGGTATGTTGTTCTGACAGAGCTTTTTTTTCACAGAAATGTTGACTTTTTATTTAAGTTTAGGCAATGGACTAGCATAAAATCTTTTTGTTTCTGTTTGTTTCTTTCTGAACCAAATATTTTTTTTTTTACTGAAAAAAGACTTGACTGTATGGGACTGAAGAACCATATATGTGGTGATGTAATGTAATAGAAAAGAAAACATGCTACTGATGACTGTTCAACTGTTATTTTATGTTTTACATTATGTTACTGTTGTGCTACAATATGTAAGTTTTGGCTATATATAATTATGAACAATTGCTTAAGGATATTCTAATAAGATTAGTTATTTTATGTCAAAATAACCAAGTTTGGGGCACCACCAGGATCCAGGAAATATAATAAAAGCCAAATAGTTATTTCTCAGGTAATGATTTTGATTAGCTCCCTGATAAGACTGAGGTTAGTAGTTATTTCAAGAACTAGTTATTTCATGTTTTATTCTTACTCATTTTGATGCTTTTGAGTAATTCACAGCATTTTTTGCTGGAAACTAAAGATAAAACTCAAAATATCAAAGACTTTTCAACATTCACAGTTCCGACTGTACTGTGACATTATTTAATTATTTTAGTGGTTACTGATTTTATTCATATTTTCTCTTTAGGGTGTTTTATTTTCTGGTAGTTTATTAGTACTTACTTTCATTTTTACAGTTTAGTTGAGTGTAACTAGCTTAGTGTGTTTTTTGATTATAGTATTTTTACTGGAACTTTGAAGTATTTCGTTAAATTAACTATACCATCTTGATATTATTTGAAATAAACCCAAAACAATGTAAGAGTTTCATATATATATATATATATATATATATATATATATATATATATATATATATATATATCAAGAGCATCATTATAGCAAAGGCTTTAATCCTCTGCTTGGGAAAGTTAATCTGTAATAAATCTGAATATTGTAGAACGTAGTCCATCTCCTGTCTCCATCTCCTGTCAATGTGCCCCTGGGCAAGACAGCTAACCCCAAGTTGCCTACCAAGCTCTGTATCAGTTTATAAATGTGTGCCCAATTGTGAGTGCGAATGGGAGAATGTGGCTCCAGTGTAAAAAATTTTGACTTGTTAGTATGAGTAGAAAAAAGCTATAGGAGTCCAGTCAATTTACGATGGGGTGATAGGTGGTATTAGTTTTATGCCAAATATAAGATTTTGAAAGTTGGCCAGAAACATCAGTTTTGTTCCCATCTTTCTACTTGTTTGCTTTTATGTTGCAGTGTTGCTGGGCAAAGCTGTGAAGTTTGGATTTGTGGATGTACCAAAGTGCAGACCGGAGCTCGGCATGGTCATTGAATGCATGTTTAATTGAGAAATAATGATGGCCACTTAAGAGTGCTGGAACTCAGCATCATCAAAGTTGATACGGTACTAACATATAAACATGGGAAACATAGACAGGGGAACCAGCTGGGAACAATGTAAACTGGAGAGTTTAAATACAGACGGAGAGGTGGAAGTGTCAAAAGAACCAGAGGAGCTAGGAATGCAGGCAGAGGAAAATAAGGGGATGAGTAGCAGATGTGAAAGGAAGACAGAGTGAGGGAAGGCGAAATATAGAGCAAAGGGATTGCAAGAAGGGAGGAAAATAAATATTAAAAGGTCTGAAAAAATCAGAAAACACTAATTTAAGGAAATAAGTTCAAAGCCCAATGATGGGGATAAAAAAAATAACAAGAAAGGACTTAAAAAGGCAGGAGCGAATATATGATAAATGAACAAAACAGAAACATAAATGTAAATAAAGAGTCATAACCAATAGGTCATGACAAACAAAAAACTCAAAAATAAGTTGCTGACATATCTTAAAGAAAAAAAAAAACCTCCATGAAGCTAGTCTTCTTTTTATCAGCAACTGGCATTTAAAAAAAAATTCATTTATAGAAGACCTTTGCAGCTATTATATCGAACTAGAAATATATGTATAGTCTTTGCCGTCCCCATGTGGAACATGGTTTTAAAAACAATACATGACTCTGTCCTGCCTGACACTCATTTATTTTTGAAGATACGGAATATCAAGTCATGTCATTCATTCACAAGTGTCCCTTCTGCACACAAACCCCTCAGGCATGCTATAAAACTTTTTTTCAAGTCAATTTCCAGTGGGTTCATCTAGTAGGTTCTAGGAAATGGGAAAATAAAATCTTTTCCTATTGTGAAATACGCTCTTCATGAAAATTGCTCTCTTTGTTGGATTCAGGGTGTGTTTAAAATGTAAGATATTTGTCTCCGCTTCCTTTTGCACTCTTAGAAAAGTATTCAGCGCTCACCCTTATCTGCCCTTCCATAGCACTGTCATCCCATAGCTGTTTGCATGGAAAAAAGGCAAACAAATCTTTCACATCAATAAAAGCCTTCAGGGTCTAGAGCAGTGTTACCCCTCTCTTATAGTTTGTGCAGAGTATGCTCAGACTGCACAGTTGTCTAACACCCTCATTTATAACCATTTCTTCATGAGCAGCCAATATTAGAATGATTATGCCTGTGACGTATAGGAAGTATATATACTCCATGGAGAAAGACCCCAGGCTGGGATTAGAACCCAGGATGAACTGCAAGACAGCATTGCTACAAACCAGCCAATTCGGATGTTGTCCACAAACTGTACCACTATACACCCCTAAAAATTGGAAATATTAACATGAAACTGATGCATAAATATTCACCACCTTCAAGCCCATATTAAGTGTACCTTTGGCTACAATCACAGGATAGTTTGTGTGGATAACCTGGTTACATCGGACATGTTACGGCTACGATGGCGTCCTCATCGGGAGTGTTTCGGCTGTCGTGCCTTGTGTAGAGATGAAGGCAGAAACTGCAAGTTCCAAACATCTGCCCCTATCCTAGAGACCCTTGACCAAAGGGAATTGTAAAGCTACAATGTAACATTATTTAAGTTTTTTAATGTCCTTATATAGTTAATATCCAAAAAATTCAATTACAGGTACAATTACAAGTAACCCTTTACATATATGATTACAAAATGTGCTTACCTCCAGAGGAATTTTGAAGAACGAACCAATTATTAATTAGTGGTTAACTAATCTTCATACCTGCCCCATCGCATTTGTGAGCTAATGATTTCTGAATTATTACTAAATTGTTGGTCAGTCATAAATCCCCAATCAGGAACTAATGACTCACCAATGATTGACCGGCAGATGATTCATCATAATATTCCTTGAATTTAAGCACAGTGAATTAACTAGTTGCTGAAAGTGTGCTATCCAAATGAAATTGCCTTGCCTTTCGTTATTGATGAGTATTGTATGTCTTTTCCTGTAAGGTGATCAGATCAGCCCTGTGGACAATAATAACATATTAGTAAAACCTCCTGTTTTCTATTTGCTTAAAATTTTGTCTTGTTCAGTAGTAGTTCTGCAGGACTGAAGTACAGTTAAAACTCATAATGACTAATGAATCATTAGTTCAGCAGTCAGAGCTGTTCCTCAAAGAGTTCATTGAACGATTGTTCATGAACTCGTTCATATTTTTTGTGAACGTGAACTGTACTAACTTTATTTTGGTCTGATGAATGTTATAGTGAACACATTCATTCTGGCGTTTGTGAACAGCGCTCTCTCACAGTTCAGTTTTTTCAAGTGATGCCAGATTTCCATCAAGCCTTCCTGACAAATTACCGGTTAGACCAATGGTGGTTAAAGAGGGGAAAACACAAATCTGGCAACACTTGTCATAGAGTTTCACCATGTATGGCTCAGCGTCAAATTGCAAAGTATGAAAGCAAATTCAAGTGAACGGAGCAGCAGCAGTAATTCAGCATCAAACAATACAGCGGCATGTTTGTATGACCACCCAAAATATTGTTTTGAATATGTTATTGATCCAGGTATGAAAAATCATACATTTTTGTGTAAACTTTGTCCGTCAGGTCTCAAGAAGATACTGTGCACATTAACAACGCCAACAGCAAACTCAATTATTGAAATAAAACACCCAGCTAGCCTTTCAAGGTACGTGTCAGTCACTAAAAAAATTAAAAGACACATAGACGACTTACCACATAGACATTTTTATCTCCCAGTTGGAGCTGCACAACCTGGCATTGCAACATATGTTGGAGACCTGCAGCCTGTACGAAAAGTGGATTACGCAGCTTTCATGAACTTAAGGAACTGCAACCTTACTTATATATTTGGACTAATTGTTGCACTCTATAACCTAATTTCTATACATTTTCTTTGGGAAAACAAGTCAAAACATATTTGCAGAAACTGAAAAGTGATTTCATGGAAAATTAATAATGTTTAAACGTTTTGCAATTTGATTTTTGTGTTATGAGGTACAACCTTAATTTCCAACCTCAGCATGGTTCCTCTAGGGTTGCGCCGATGAACGATATCATCGTCCATTGTGATGGTTGACCAACATCCCGATGGAAAGCCACCATCGTGATGCCATGCCCCCCACCCTGGCAGACACACACTAATCCTTTAGTCTCTTCTATAGTTTAACTAAAACCTTTGCATGGACCCGTCTGGAAACATTGAGAATATAACTAACTAATGAGTGTAGCACAGTGGAAAATATTTGTATATGTTTTTTTATTTATTTTGCGTGGTTTGAGTGTGTGGATTTGGTGTGTTTGGTTTGCATTTGTTTCCCTCTGTGAAGCTCCAAAAAAAAAAAAAAAAAAGAATTGATCTGAATGATTCAGGACAAGGAGCGCAGCAACCAGCTGCTTTGTTACAGCTGCGCAAAACTTGTTAAGCTGAACATAAAAAGAGCCGAGGCAGGACGGCAAAGACTGAACCCAATGGCCGAACACCACGAGCGATTAGCGCGCACTAGAGCTGAAGGTCTTTACCCGAACCCGTCCGCCTCTTTAGCGCGATAATTTATATTAAAGTGCCACATTATTCCCAATCTACCTGTCAAGATGTTACCGGCACGCAGCATGTTATGATGGTAAAGACCCACTCCTCTCAGATAAACTCACAGAAAATGCTGAAGAATAAATGCACTATTCTAGCGGAAAATGTGGGGTTTAATCGGTTCGTGCTATAATAAGCTGCCAATCCAAATGTACTCTTGAACTCTCTCTGGTTCAGGTAGGTTCGGGGCCAACTTTCAAGGCCCGATTACAGCTCTAACAAGTCTCCGGTGGCAGACAGTCAGAGCGAGGCAGATAATTATCATTTCACCTGTTTTGAGAAACGAGCAAAGATGGCCACAAACGTTGCGCACTATTCAAAGCGGCGGGGATATCGGTGCCTGCCCTTTGTTTTCCAGCTGCTTTTGGCTGAAATTGGGAATGAGAGCTTCAAAGGAAATCAGCTGTTCACCTGTCAGCTGATGTAGTGGTGTACGCTCGATTAGAAGAATTTATATTAAGACTTTTACCTGGAAGGAGAACAACCTAGTGTGAGTTTATTAAGTATAAGTCTTTCTTTTTACAAGGTAAAGGAATTATGTCCGTTTTTCAGCTTAAAGCTCTGAAAAGGTCCAGCACGATGCCAAAATCCATGCGCACATAAAAGTGTGAGTATGGATTTAAAAGCTTAGAGGAACTAGGTCAAAGGTTACACCAGCACAAATAAACTGTGAAACAGTGTTTCCGATGTCCTGTGTAAGTAGAAAATGTGTTACTGTCTTTGCTTGTCTCTGGTCAGCGCAACCATCCATAAATTAGTGATCTCGCTCATTTAGTTAGTTTAAATACTAAATCCTGAGATCAACTAGATCATGTCAAGTCTAATCCTGTACATAGAGAAATATCTCTGTTTGCACTATTCTGCTTTATGAGGTCATAAACACAACATTCCCTTACGTTTTATTTGGAAACTGGCAGTTGAGGGAAATGCTGGCCAATCGGAGGAGGAGCCAGTGAACAAAGAAGGTCAAGAAAGTTAATTATACCACTCTGTTAGCCATAAAAATGTGCTGTGCAGTGAAAGACAGTCAGTCTTCGTGAACTGACCACAGTCCACTGTCCACAGAGGATGAGATTGGCAGGGAACAGGTTATCAGTTCTGATGGTGATAGTGTCTCTTTCATTGTGGAGTACCAGCACAGAGCAACGATTGGAGGGTGGACAGCCAGGTGAGTGATCAGCGTGATGTTTAGGAAGGGCGTTACAAAAGGGTATCTGAGGATTGATGTGGGAGCAAACTGCTAGGAACCAGAACAGGAACCGCAGGGCTGATTGAGACATCAAGGGAGGTCTTTTTGATGGTTCAGGAAAGTGGTAACCCACAGTAGGTAGCTGTGAAGGGGGAAGCAGAGCTCTGGTAAGGAATAAGTTCTTTTAAAACCACAGTACAGATCCAGGAATATGGGTTAACACATAGATGAGATAACCATCTGGCATCTGCTTCATGGAATCTGCTCCTTTAAATACTGCTCTTTATTAGGACTGATGTACTCCAGCTTTAAACCACAGCTATTAGTCGCACCCTGAAAGGGAAATGGTCAAAGACAACAACAATTGTTCCATTTGAACTGTATGCCTTACGTCTTCCGAATGAGTGGAAGATAAGCACATCCATCCATCCATTATCTTAGCCGCTTATCCAATTCAGGGTCGCGGGGGCAGCTGGAGCCTATCCCAGCAGTTAACAGGCGTAAGGCAGGGTACACCCTGGACAGGACGCCAGTCTGTCGCAGGGCCAACACAAAGAGAGACGGACAACCATTCACACTCACACATTCCTAGGGACAATTTAGAATGATCAATTCACCTATCATGCATGTTTTTGGACAGTGGGAGGAAGCCGGAGTACCCGGAGGGAACCCACGCATACACGGGGAGAACATGCAAACTCCATGCAGAAAGACCCTGGGCCGGGATACGAACCCACGACCTTCTTGCTGCAAGGCAACAGTGCTAACCACTGCGCCACCGTGCAGCCCAAGATAAGCACATTTATGGTTGAAAGACTAAATATGTCCCACACATTCATCAATATATATTAAACATAATTTAAAATATCTATATATTTAGTACATGTGTAATCCAACGTCATTATTGTGTATAAAAAGAGGTAGCAATGGGGATACGCCACTGCCTCAGTCAGTGCATGTGACAGCAGCACCTGCTGTGAGAATCCGCTCGTCATTGCCTACCTCATCATCCTCACATGTACCTATACAGGCTATGCACAAATTCAGCAAGTTTGAATAATAAAATGTTAAAATCATAGAGAAAATGTTAAGGAACAGTCAATTGCCATTGCCTGATTTATCAAGATTGATAATGACCACAAAATTGCATGCAGCACTAATAAATTGCGCGAGTGGGTTGTCCTTAATTTGCAGGTGATTTGCTAAAATTGCGTGAGCAATTCCTATCAGCTGCACCACGGCTAGAGAGAGGAGAAATATGCACATGGTTTCATGATGCATCTTTGGCACAAAAAAGGTATATCAGGCATATCAGTTATCTGGTGGTTACAGAATAAATTAGTCTAAAATGTTGTGAATTCTGTTTTTCATTTGTGAGTAATTAATGTAATTCATGCGGTGTACATGCACTGCACTTTATCCTGGCCTCTATTGAATGTTGCTGTAGAAAAAAAAATTTCTCTTGAAAATATGTAATCTGAAATGCCTGAATTTTGTTTTTAAAATATCATATATAGTGGCAGTTATCATTGTGGTATTGTATATGATTAAAACATTTTATTAATTGGACTCCAGGAAGGGCATCCACTACAACTCACTGTGCGCTTAGCGCATCTTCACAAGGTGGAGATGTGATGAGAGCGCAGTGAGTTATGATGCGTCTTTGGGGGGAAAAGAAGTAAATATTTACATAACTATCAGATTTCTGGCCATTAGAGTGTTAATTACTCTTAGTTTATATTGTGTGAGAAGGACTTTTTTCGTTTGTCAATAATTAACTTGTGTTCATTATGATAGAGCAAAATTAAGACATGCTTTTCAGAAGTGCTAAAAATAGACAGTAAAATAGCCGGCGCAAACATTTTTATGCTTAGTAAATCACGCCTGGAACGCCTACTTATTTGCATATTCCCCTCCCAATATTTTGTGTCTTCTTGCAGAAATACCCAGTTTGCATATTCATTAAGGACAAAAGCGCTAAACGGATTGTGTGTGTCTTGCTGCGGGCTTAACAGACTCTTAACAATGATCTCTGCACCATGTTGATAGATCAGCCTCAGCCTGTTTTTGCAAGGCTGTGCTTTTTGCGCGGATTTTAACAAGCGCAAACCGTTGACAAATCAGGCCCTTAAAGTCACACTCCTGATGTGTTACTGTTTTCTAAACTGTTTACTGAGTTACTGCTAAAGAAGCATTGGATAAGACCATTTTTACTTCCATGATGTGTAATTTACTCACAGCTCTCCAGGCAAAGCAGACTGAAAGGAAATACATGCAGGCTTTATGTTTCAGTAGTTACTTTGCTTTGCGCTGTACAGATGAAATAAACACTATGATTGAACATGATGGTTTGAACAAGCTTTGTATGTGAAAAATGCTCCTTGGGAATGAAAAAAAAAATCTGTTTCTAAATATGTATACGCATTCATTTTCAGTTGAAGTGGAGCGCCCAGCAGGAGTGGTGAAGGAATTTAATTTCAGGGCGATGGCTTTCTTCGTTCATCCTTTGGCATGCTGCCATCTCATCCCCCATGCACTGAGACTCTTTGGAAGCAACAACTGGTGGAAATAAATGTTCCCTCTGATAAGGATCAAAAGATTTTTCATACACCTCCATGTGCTAAAGACAATCTCAAGGACATCCCAAGGACTCTGAAGACAAATACATTTGCATATAACCAAATTTAAGCTATTGTGTTTCTATTCCGTAGCTTCCCTATTTTTTTCAATCTGAAATAAAATAGGTTGATACATTTACTGACTAAAATTCCATAAAAACAGTTTAAAACATGTTTGATTGCTTGTATCAATAGGTCCTGAAACAGATAAATGATTTAGAGTTGTTATATAATACTCAGTGTTGGGAGTAATGGCGATTAAGTATAACAGCGTTACTAACTGCGTTCCTTTTTTGGTAACGGAGTGATCTAATTAATTACTTTTCCCACCGTTACAACGCAGTTACCGTTACTGGGGATGTAGTGGCGTGTTACTACAACGTGGTGAATGCAGCGCAGCGGCGTCAGCCTTCTGACAGACACTTCAGCTGTCATCTCTCATCAGGGAGAGAGATGGCGATGGCGGGGAGGGCGGAGAAAATTAGTGCTCTTGCTGTCTCACTGTGTGTTTTAAAGACTGCGGAGAACTTAGTTTTAAGTTGGATATTCGATGGACATTAGTTTCCTTAAAGTTGAGCGGGTCTAACATTTCATCCCTTATTCCAATGCCTGTGCTCTGCGCCGTTGCGCACTCTGCAGCTTTGTTTTAATTATGGTTTGGTTTTCAATAAATCTCCATGCATCCCAGAAAATACCTGTCAGATCTACTAAAAAAGTAACATAACGATTTTTTAAATTGAAATATTTAATATGTTACTGTAAAATGTGATTTTTGTTCATTAGCTTCCAGTTCATGTGGCAACACATCAGTACTACTACATCCAATTACATAGTGCTTTATTTAATGTGCAATATTACTGACTAAACGTAATAGACAGATTTTCCTGTTTCTTTTTACACAAATTTTTGTGCCCTAGTTTTGCACTTTATTTTTCTTATATATTTATTCCTTATAGAATCTATGTGGGAGGTCCACTTCAGGTCCCGTGTGATGGTGGATCCTAGGAACCTGAAAGACTCCACTGTGGGGACCAACCTGTTGGTGATTATGGGAGATGTTGATGGGGGTCTCTTCCTGAAGTCCACTGTCATCTCCACAGTTTTGAGCGGGTTTTGCTCCAGGTGGTTCTGACTACACCAGAGGACCAGCTGTTCCACTTCCCTTCTGTACGCAGAAACCATCCGCCATCACGGATGAGTCCAATGACGGTGGTGTCATCTGCAAACTTCACGAGTTTCACAGAAGGGTCTCTTGACGTCCAATCAGTGGTGTAAAGGGAGAAAAGCAGTGGGGAGAGAATGCATCCCTGGGGGGCGCCGATGCTGAGGGACCGGGTGCTGGATATGAAGTTACCCAGTTTCACCTGCTGCCTCCTGTCAGTCAGGAAACTGGTAATCCACTGGCAGGTGGAGGGAGGCACGGTGAGCTGGGACAGTTTTTGGTGGAGGAGCTCTGGGACGATGGTGTTGAATGCAGAGCTGAAGTCCACAAACAGGACCCGAGCGTAGGTACCTGCAGAGTCTAGGTGGTGCAGGATGTAGTGGAGAGCCATCTTGACTGCGTCATCCACTGACCTGTTTGCTCTATAGACGAACTGCAGGGGGTCTAGCAGGGGATCCGTGATGTCCTTCAGGTTGGACAGCACCAGTCGCTCAAAGGATTTCATGACCATAGATGTCAGGGCGACTGGTCTGTAGTCATTTAATCCTGTGACAGGGGACTTCTTGGGAACCGGAATGATGGTGGAGCGTTTGAGGCAGGAGGGGACCTCACACAGCTCCAGGGAGTTATTGAAGATCTGACTGAAGATGGGAGCCAGCTGGTCAGCACAGACTTTCAGACAGGACGGAGACACTCCATCAGGACCTGATGCCTTCTTAATCCTCTGTCTCTGAAATAGTTGGCGCACATCCTGTTCACAGATCCTCAGCGCAGGCAGGGGGTCAGGTATGGGGATGGTTTGGGGTGATGCTAGGCCTTTTGTGATGGAGATGGTGGGGGAGGTGGAAGGTGTGAAAGTTGTTTCAAACCTGGAGAAAAAGTCATTGAGGTCCTCAGCCAGGCGGGGGCTCCCCACAGGGTGGGGGGATGGTCTCCTGTAGTTGGTAATGGTCTGCAGGCCCTTCCAAACTGCAGAAGAGTCGTTGGCAGAAAAATGCTCCTTCAGCTTTGCACTGTAGTTCATTTTTGCTGCCTTGATCTCCTTTGTCAGCTTGTTCCTGGCCTGCTTGTACAGGTCCCGATCCCCACTCCTGTAGGCCTCCTCCTTGTCCTGGCGTAGCCGTCTCAGTTCTGCAGTGAACCATGGTTTGTTGTTGTTGAACGTGCAGAAGGTTTTGGTCTGCAAACACATGTCCTCACAAAAGCTTAATTTAGAGTTACGTACCCTAAAGCAGAATATTAGAAAACTAGAGAGGAAATGGCGCTCCACACATTTACAGGATTCTTATTTAGTGTGGAAAAATAGTCTATTGCTATATAAAAGGAGCCTTCGAACAGCCAGAACAGCATTTTTTCATTTTTAATTGAGGAGAATAAAAACAATCCTTGGTTTCTTTTTAATACAGTTGCCAAACTCACGCAGGATCAAAGCTCTGTCGAGCCAACCATTCCCCCAGCTCTTAGTAGTGACGACTTCACTAATTTTTTTATAAATAAAGTAGACTCTATAAAAAATAAGATACATGGGAACCTTCCCAATATGCTTGCTTCTTCCTTAGTTAGTGAGGCAGCATCAAAAATGGTTGAACCTAAAATATGCTTGAACTGCTTTAATGCAGCTGAACTTTCAGATCTACTAAAATTATTAGCTTAATCAAAACCTTCAACTTGCATGCTAGACCCAGTCCCAACTAAACTTTTAAAAGAGGTTTTCCCTCTGATTGCTGCTCCAATTTTAGATATAATGAATCTATCCTTAGTAAATGGATATGTACCACAGGAGTTTAAGATTGCTGTAATTAAACCTCTACTTAAGAAACCATCTCTTGATCAAAACGACTTAATTAACTATAGACCGATATCTAATCTTCCCTTCTTATCTAAAATTCTTGAGAAAATAGTTTCACATCAGATATGTGAGCATTTAAACAATAATGAGCTGTTTGAGAAGTTTCAGTCAGGCTTTAGAGCTCATCATAGCACTGAAACAGCTCTGGTGAAGGTTACTAATGATATTCTCATAGCCTCAGACAATGGACTGGTGACCATTCTGGTCCTGTTAGATCTCAGTGCTGCCTTTGACACTGTTGATCACTATATTCTCATTGAAAGGCTTCAAAGTGTCGGTATAATAGGAACAGCACTAGGCTGGTTTAAATTTTATTTCATTAGCATGGACAACGCTTAAAGAGATTAGATTTGTTTTGATTAGTTCATTTATTGACAAAGGTTAGATAGATGGTGTGTCTGGAAGGATGCCCCGATGGAGGCTTGTTGACTCTGTGTGGGGGTGCAGTCTTCGGAAGTCGGTCTTCTTTTCGAGCCTGCTCAGGACCCCCCCAGACGAATAACCTGAAAGAAACGGATATTAGCGCTGGAACTTTGAAAAAAGCAGATAAGGGGATGAAGGGATGAGAGATGGGATGAAGGGATGAGGGGATGAGGGAGGAATGAAGGGATGAAGGGATGAGGGAGGGGATGATGGGATGAAGGGATGAGGGAGGGATGAGGGGGATGATGGGTGAGGGAGGGGGAAGGGATGAGGGAGGGGAAGAAGGGAGTGGGATGAAGGGATGAGGGAGGGGATGAAGGGATGAGGGAGGGGATGAAGGGATGAGGGGATGAGGGAGGGGATGAAGGGATGAGGGGATGAGGGAGGGGATGAAGGGATGAAGGGATGAGGGAGGGGATGAAGGGATGAGGGAGGGGATGAAGAAGGGGATGAGGGAGGAAACGAAGGGATGAAGAAGGGGATGAGGGAGGAAACGAAGGGATGAAGAAGGGGATGAGGGAGGAAATGAAGGGGATGAGGGGATGTAAGGAATGAGGAAATGAAGGGATGAAAGAATGGGAAAATGGGGATGTAATACCGAGACAAAGTAAAGGATCAGGGGGAGGGAGGGTGGGGTTTACGAGATCAGAGTCTGAGCGACGCTGATGGCTAGGTGCTCAGGGTTTAAATAGATCATGGAGTAATTAGGGATGAAATTCAGGTGTGAGATGCCAGGTGAGTCGAATCCGAGTTGATTACTGAGAGGATACTGAATATGGGGCGTGGTCCAGCTCATAAACCTAAGTTAACATATTAACTTACATTTGTCCAACAGATTTCAGTTTGTTCAGGTAAACAATAGATCTTCCTCTGCCTCAATGGTTACTTGCGGAGTACCACAGGGTTCGGTGCTTGGGACGATCCTTTTTACTATATATATGCTTCCTATTGGTAAAATCATTTGGTAGCATGGGATGAATTTCCATAGTTACGCAAATGATAAAATGTAGAATAGAATTCAAGGTCCTCCTTCTGACATATAAAGCTCTTAATAATCAAGCTCCATCATACATAAGAGACCTGATTGTTCCATATGTTCCTAACAGAGCCCTTCGCTCTCAGACTACAGGTTTACTTCGAGTCCCTAGGATTTCTAAAAATAGAATGGGTGGCAGATCTTTCAGTTATCAGGCTTCCCTCCTATGGAACCAGCTCCCAGGGTTGGTTCGTGAAGCAGACAACTTGTCTATCTTTAAAACTAGGCTCAAAACCTTCCTGTTCGACAAAGCTTACAGTTAGAGACATGTTAATAGGTAGTTAGAGACAGGTTAGACTGTAGCTAGGAAGAGACAGGTTTATGTTAGTTGTCAGGTAGAGTGTCAAAAGCTAGGAAGAGATTGGAAGAGGTAGAGTAGCTAGGTAGAGTTAGATTAATGTAAGCCAGGTAGAGAGTGTTAGTAGCCAAGTCTCCTGGTAGCTAGGAGACAGATTAATTTTAGTAGCTATGCTGCTTTAGGCTAGGCTGTTGGAAGACATTATTGGAGTCAGGTCCTACTTTCTCTCCTACTTCTCCCCAACTGCATGATGTGCTGTCAGTTCAAGCGCTAACCTGTTTTCTCTTAGTCTCTTCCTACAGTAGGTCCTCCTGACCCGCCCTGCTTGACGACCCTGACTAAGATGGCATTCCAGTGGAGGAACGTTCTCCACGTCCTGCCACCAGCTTCTGCTTCTGCATTGGTTCTGTTGCTCTTTCTGTGTCTGTGCTGCCTTCTCCAAACCCCAGACGGTCTCGCCAGATGACCGCTTATGCTGAGCCTGGTTCTGCTTGAGGTTTCTTCCTGTTAAAAGGGAGTTTTTCCTCTCCACTGTCGCTTCATGCTCGCTCAGTGTGAGGGATTGCTGAAAAGTCACAAAACTGAATTGAATTGAATTATTGAACAAAATAGTAGCTCCACAGTTACTTTGCTGAGTAACTAATTACTTTTGCAGTGTAGTAACTGAGTTACTAACTTAATTACTTTTTCAAAAAAGTTATTTGTAACTATAACTAATTACTTTTTTAATGTACGATGCCTAACACTGATAATACTGTATATAGTTATTGTATTTAAACATGTCATGTTGTAGTTAAGCTTTTTGACCCAAATGCAGAACACTTTGGGAGATCAGCCACTGGTTCAGATACGTAGATGACACATGGGTTAAAATCAAAACCAAAGAGGTGCAAGCCTTTACTGAACACATAAACTCAGTGGACAGAAACATCAAATTCACCAGAGAAGATGTCAAGGACAATAGTTTGCCCTTTTTAGATTGTGTCGTCCAGAGGAGAAAGGACAGAAGGCTCCACATTGGGGTATACAGAAAACCCACACACACAGACCAATACCTACTTTTTGACTCACACCACCCACTGGAACACAAGCTTAGTGTTATCAGGACCCTGCAACACAGAGCTGATAACATACCCACCAGCTCACAGGCCCAAGGGGAAGAACGCAAGCACGTGAGAGACACCCTCACAACTTGTGGTTACCCCAGCTGGACTTTTGTGAAAACTGCAGCTAATTCCAGAAGGAAAGCCAACAAAGTGGTTGAAAAAGAAAAAGAAAACAAACGAAACAATGTTGTCATTCCATATGGGTCTGGGATTTCTGAAAAACTCAGGAGGATTTTTAACAAACACAGTATCCTTGTGTATTTCAAACCCAGCAACACACTCAGACAGAGACTAGTACATCCCAAGGACAGAACACCACACACACACAAAAGCAACCTGGTGTATGCAATCCAATGCAATGAAGAATGCAAGGACCTCTACATTGGTGAAACCAAACAACCACTGTACAAACGCATGGCCCAACACAGGAGAGCTAACTCCTCAGGCATGGACTCTGCTGTTCATTTACATCTCAAGGAGAAAGCTCACTCCTTTGAGGACAGCAATGTCTGGATATTAGACAGAGGACAGATGGTTTGAAAGAGGAGTAAAAGAAGCCATCTATGTAAAAGTAGAGAAACCATCGCTAAACAGAGGAGGAGGCCTGAGACATCACCTATCTCCAATTTACAATGCTGCACTTTCATCCGTCCCTAGAAGACTCAAACAAATTAGCCTCTAATAACAGAAACAACTGTGACTCCAACGACTGTCGTTATAACACAATAGGGCACTAATGAAGCCGAAACCTAACCTCCACCAATAGACGGCATGCCAACGACCGTCGTTAAGACATGGAGCACAAAGGATCCAAACACAAACACCCCAGACTCCTAACAAAAAGAAAGACTTCATACTCAAAGTTTAGTGACATGTCATCCTTTTAAATTCCACAGTATAAATATCATACTTTTTCATTTAAAAAAAAAGTATTTCAGAATTACTTAAGTCTAAAATGTACAGTTGAAACAAGATTTATACAAAACAATATATATTTTTTTACTATCTGTTACACTTAATCACTGAATCCTAACAGGTTTTGACAAGAAATCAGGCTATGGCTATAAGTAATGATTGTTGGAAGAATTTATCAAGACTTTCATTAATTAGTTGTCAAGCCAATAAGTACTTTCTATGGGTCACCTGCCGTTCTTGGTGCCGATGGATGTTTCACTGCACTTTTTTAAGCCTTCACATGTACGCAGGGCTCCACATTTACATTTCTATAGGATAAAAAATATAACAGTTTAATTTTCTTTGTGTATTTGCTCTATTTCAAAATGCAAACTACTTTAATCAAAGATTAGCCAAGATAGTGGCTACTGTGTTTAAAAAGACCAATTCATTTTACATTATAGAAATATTAATACAAAATCTGGAAATTAACCTATCAATAAAAAATGTTCTTTCTAAAACACTTCTGATACAGTTAAGTGTAACACAGAGGGCTTTACAGTGGTTAAAAATAGGAGAGGACATTTGACCCATAGAGCAGTGTTTGTTAATTACTTTGTGTCATACCCCCAATACTATTAAGAAACTGATAATATTGAGTATCATGTAATTATCTGTCCTAACCACTGACACTAGCATTTTGCATACAATCAACTGATTATCAAACATTAATAAAATAAGATGCAACAACTATCAGTCGAAACTCATGTTATCACAAAACAAGTATACAAAACAAAAAGCAATTAATTAATTCTAGAATACAGTAATACAGTAGAATACAATAATATTCTTATGTTTTATTTTTACCCAGCATTTCTGTATTACATATGTTTTCTATTGGTCTGATATAATATTATAATCTTAAATGCTGGTTCTTCATTTGCTGTAAGCATTCTATTTAAAGCGGGGCAGATTTAGGATTCAAGATGATCAGGGGCTTACCCTAGATGACTGACGGGCAAAATGTTTTTGCTTGAAATGATTAGGCATCTCAACTTTTGCATTGGGATCACCTTTAAGCAGATAAAAGACACTGGAATAAACTTAATATGCTTGAATCGAGCAAAAACAAGACTCAGACCATATTAACTATCAACAACTGTCAGCTGCTAACGGAAGTCACCTTAAATCACTGGTCCAGGGAATACAGTTTACATCCATTAAGAGCACAAGATATAAAGCAACAGGGCCACGAAGATCTTATTGTCTTAGACATGAACCTGACATATGTGCTTTTTCCTGCTCTGTTCTTCATTCTTACACTGATATAATATTTTTTTCTTTACTTTCAAGTTTCATAACCTGTTTCCAATTCTCTCAATGACAGCTTTAATAAATTGCATTTACGCACAAACATTTTCAAGATTACCATGACAACATCTGAGCTGACCCTAACCCATCTCAGATATGAACATCATACTCAATTCAACTGTCAATCTGGTAGCTCACAGCAGACTGAAGAGTTACTGAGGTTTTGAGGCACATCTCTGGCCTCTGCAACTGATCCGATACACTCCAAGGAGCCAGAATCAGTGTGTTTTTTCCCCATTGTGGACAAAAAAAGGGACATGTATTTTTCTGCTAGATGTGTGATGGCACAATGTGGATTATTCAGATCATTAAGACTCAGTATCAATATTAATAAAAACTGAATAGCTAGTATGGGTAAAAATTTGTGGAGGGTAAAAACTGGTTATGATTTTCTAACCCCTTAGGCCATACTGATGAAAAATCTAAAATATAGGCTGTTACATTTATATTTTATACTCTCAATTTAACTACCTGTATTTCATGTGTTACTGTAAGACAATTTTACTCTTCTTCAGTTGTTTCTCAGCCATAATCCTCTGTGATATTTAATTATTTATCCAAGTATTTCTACATTCTTCCCATGTCACCATGTAGGCAACATTGTCTTACCATTCATTTTCTCTACCACAACTAATAGCAAACCAACATTTAGCAAGCCAGCACTTTTAAAATAAGACCCACAGACCTCAGTCATGATCCATTTTATCACAGCTGCTGTTGTCTCCTGTAGTTTCTGTCTAAAAATGATCCATATATCCATTTGAGCAACACTCCTGCAGCAGTATCCCCAGCAGGCAGACCGCTAAGACTGCCAAAGCATTTCTTCTCTCTGCTGCATCTCTGGTGAACTGTGGTGCTGAAACTTGTATCAGAGAGGCGTTTTTTCCTTTTCAAAATTAAAATTGAGATTCGGGCCTTCTCAGAAAACATCCGGGGCTAAAGCCCAAGTAGCCATCCCCTAACTCCGTCCATGATTTAAAGCATCATATTTAATAGAAATTAAGCTTGGATAACATCAGTTTGAGTATAATTAATCAATATAATGTGTTTAACTTAATATACTGTAACTTCGAGTTACTGTTTTGAAGGCACCTTTTAACAATATTCAAAGTAAATGAATGGATTTGTAGCTTCTTTGACTGGGCTGCCACCTTAAGAGTTTGAGTTTGCCGTTTATATGGTTTCATTTTTAATCTGTAAAGCACTTTGAGTTACAATGTTTGTATAAAAACACTTTAAAAATAAAGATTGATTGACTAATTGATTGACTGAGAGTTCTGTTGGGAGACTTCAATGCTCACATGGGCAATAATAGTGAGACATGGATAAGTGTTGTTGGGAGGAATGCTCCCCAATCAGAACCTGATTAGTGTTGTGTTATTGGAATTCTGTGTTCATCATGGATTGTCCATAACTAACACCATGTTTAAAGATAATAGTGTCCATTAGTGCTCTTGGCACCAGGACACCTTAGGCCACATTTGGATGATTGAATATGCTATCCTTTCAGCTGATCTGTGGTCACTTGTTTTGGACACTAGGGTGAAGAAAGGGGTAAAGCTGTCCACCTACCACAACATGATGGTGTTTTGGCTCAGGTGGTGGGGAAAGATGCCTGTCAGACCAGCCAGACTCGAACATTTTTTGACCTTCTGCTGGAAATATCTGGCAGACTCTCTTGTCAGAAGGAACTTAAATTCTTATCTCCGGCTTTGAACGCGTCAAGGTGGAGGTGGTCGTTATGTGTTCAGTACCACCATTTACAAGGCAGTTTATCGGAGCTGTGGCTGCAAAATGGTCATGGCGGTAACCCTCAAACCCGCTGGGGGACACTGCCAGTTAGGAATCCAGTCAAGCCTCTCTTGTGGCTCAGATAGTTGCTAAAGCTCTGGGAGCTGGAGGAGTTTTGTGGGGCTGTGGAGAACGACTTCTATACGGCTTTGAGGCAATGCTAGTCGGACATCTGGGTTCTTAGGAAGGGTAAGCAGTTCACCACCAACACTGTTTATGGTGGGAATGGTGTTCTGCTGACCTTGATTTGGGATATTGTGGGTTGGTGGGCAGAGTACTTTGAAGATTGCCTCAATACCTTCAGCATTTCTTGTAGCGTGCCAGCGGAGTCTGGGGACTTTTTGTCTTTCTCTCCAATATCTAGTGCTGAAGTGACAGAGGTGGTTAAAAGGCTCTTCGGTGGAACAGCTCCAAGGGATTGATCACATTTGCGTTCATTAAGGCTCTGGATGCTGAGAGGTAACATGTCTGTTGGGTAACACGACTCACCTCGGATAAAGAAGAACCAATGTGGTTTTCATTGTGGTTGGGACACTGGACCATCTTTACATCCTAAGCAAGATTCTTTAAAATGCTTGGGAGTTTTCCCTACATGTGTTTTGTGGACTTGGAAAAGGAGTTTAACCTTATACCTCTGGGAGTTGTTTGGTGGTGCTTCAGGAGTATGGGATACAAGGCCCCTTGATACTAGCTGTAAGGACCCTGTACTACTGGTGTTAAAGCCTGGTATGCATTGCAGTAAGTTGGGCTCATTTCCAGTGAGAATGAACTCTTCCAAGGTTGACTTTTGTCACAGATTTCAAGGCAGAGCCAAGGTGTTGAGGGGATTCATTTTGGTGGCTTAAAAATTGTGTCTGCATTTAGCCAATGTTGTTCTTTTTGGCTTCATCAGCACATGATCTACAGTTTTTACTGGAGCAGTTTGCATCCACGTCTGAAGCAGCTGGGATGAGATTTAGCACCTCCAAATCCGAGACCAGGGTTTTGAGCTAGAAAATAGGGGAGTGCATTATCCGGGTTGGGGATGAGGTCTTGCTCCTGGTGGAGGACCTTAAGGGTGCATTCACACCATTAGTGTTTAGTTCATTTGAATTGAACTCTCGTTCATTTGCCCGGAAAGTCCGGTTTGTTTGCGGAGGTGTGAATGGGCAATCAAACTCTGATTTGGACCAAAAAAGAAAACTCTAGTCCGCCTAAAAATATGGATCTTGGTTCAATTAAAAACAATCTCTGCTTCAGTTCGATTGCATTTGGATTGGTAAACTAACCGGGGCCACGCCAAAAGCAGGAAGTGGACTATATTACAGGGCAATCTGGGTAAATACAATCTAAACAACCATGCATGCTGGATAGGTGCATGCTGGATCTTGTACACACCTTGCTCAACGTCTGTATAAGGAGGACATCTGTGCTGAAAGTTGTATGCGTGCAGTCCTACTCATTGCACATTGCCTCATATGGACCCATGTTAGCCATTTTGTGTGAAAAAAAACAAGCAATTTCAATATTCCTATGCCAATGTTGCAATTTTGGTCCCCAATCAAACCGAACCTACCAGATTATCAGGTGTGAATGCAGCCCAAGTATCTGGGGTTCATGTTCATGATTAAGGGAAAAATAGAACAGGAGATTGATAGGCAGATTGGTGCTCTGTCTGCAGTGATGCAAGACTGTAACAGTCTGTCTTGTTTAAAAAAAACTTTGATTTACCAGTCGATCTACACTCCCACTATCATCTATGGTAACAATCCCTGAATAGTGACCAAAAGAACAAGATGACTCTCCCTTAGAGAAAGTATGAGAAGCTCATTCATCCAGGAGAGGCTCTGAGTAGAGCCGCTGCACCTCCACATCAAGAGGAATCAGTTGAGGTGGCTCGGACATATGCTTAGGATGTCTCATATCTTTCTGGTGAGGTGTTTCAGAAACGTTACACTGGGGGGAGGCCCAGAGGAAGACCCAGGACACGCTGGACGGTAGAGGTGTCTCCAACTAAGGATTTATATGTTCGAATCATAATTGTCGGATCTTTCTATACTCAACTGATGGTCGAATTATCTATTTGTCCGGGCTGGTAGGGGGACGGTTGTATGCTGCAAAGACTTGTAGGTAATGTGTTTGTGTTAATTGTAGAAGTTCTCTGTTTTACATTATGGTTTGTATTCCAAATAAAGTCATGTTCTTTAGTTATCCTTTGACTCATGTTGTTTTCAGTGTTTGGTGGTGTTTGTCTGTGCACCATCTTAGAGGGGCTGGTGCATGGGAGTGGCCTGCATGTCCTGATATTTATGTTGTCGTCTGTCTCTGCCTGTTCGTGTAATAACTGCAAAGAAAATTGCCCCCTCACAGTAAAGTGTTGCAAAGGGAAAGAGGAGTGCAAACAAAATTCTCTCTCCAGTGACTAATTTGATGGGTGTCGTCACAATGTCAATTGATTTTTTGGTTCTTTTCATGTTTGGTTTTATGGCATCATCATATTTACAGGCTGTATATCACTTTATATAACCATACAAAACCAGGAGTAACTGAGCAATTAGTTGAATCAGGCTCTGCACATCGATGCATCGAATCTGCAGCTGTCTGAGATAACCCTACTCAAGGGTCAATGTTCCTCGGCTAGCCTTTGAATGCCTTGGGAGTAAAGGGTGACGAGGTAATCAATTGTCGCTCCCGTCCCATCGCGATCCCAAAAAAATAGCCCCGTCACGTCCCGATCACGTCTTGAAATCATGTATTTATTGGACTGGTGTCACATGCTCCTCTTCTGTCCTGAGATGCGCCGCTAAAGCTAAAACTTCTCAGTGCGTCCTCTGCAAATCCTCCTGTCATCTCAACCTCAGCAGCACAACCCAGAAGGGATGCAGCAGCATCAAGTGGTCCTCCTCCTTCAATAGACCCAGTTGACTGGCCATCTTCTCTGACTGATAAGTTACAGAGTCAGTTCACAGCGGTCCATTTAAAGTATTAAACAGCTTCACATCATCAAAACAAAGGGACCGATGAAGGTGTCAACATGACTATTTTAACAGAGTTTTCGTCAGTGGAGTAAAAAGTCAGAACAGTCTGGTTTATGTACTCTAAAAAAGATGATAGCTTGCACTGCTTTGCTGCAAACTTTTTTTTTCTAAAAGAGAGTTCAAACTGAATAGAAAAGGACTAAAGGACTAGAAAATGCAAGTCGGTTGCGCAAGGTCCATGATGATAGCCAGGAGCACAATGCTCACATGGCAACATGGAAGGAGTTGGGGGTTCGTTTTGAGAAAGGGCTCACAACTGATTAACAAAAGATGGCATTGGCTGAGGTTGACAGAAAAAGGTGGTGTGACTTTCTAAATCAATTGGTGCCAATATTTCAATTCATAGCTGAAATAAATATGGGTTTTAGAGGTTCCACCAAGACATTAAATAAACTAGACAGTGGACATTTTCTGAAAGAGGTGGAGCTTATGACCCTATTTGATCCAGTGATTAAGCAGCATGTCAGCAGGGTGGAAAGAGGAGCTGGCAGTCACATAAATTATCTTGGCAAAACAATCCAAAATGATCGGATAAACCCAGTTCTAAAATAATAAAACACATTGTAACAGAGATCTAAATATCCAAATACTTCTCCATTAACATAGAATGCACCCCTGATCTGAGTCATAGGGGACAGCTTTCTCTCTTAAGCCTAGTTTATGCTTCTCCGTTTTGATTGAGACGGATTGACGCAATGCCATTATCCATCAACGCAGGGGCTCTCTGTCACCTACGCAAGAAGACACGGAGTAGAGGCCCAATTTTTAACTATCCGTCAACGGATAGCGTATGCATCTGATTGGTCTATTTCAGTAAAAGCCAGCGATCGCTTCACCAGAACAGTGGTATATAGTCGCTGTAATCAGCAGTTAATGCAGCATTTGGCCCCTACATGCTTAATATTGAAAGGATAATCTGTTCTTTTGGCGATTTTGTACACAAGGAGGTGTAGCAAAACAACAAAAAAGGCTGCTGTGTTTTGTTTCCATGCGTTTCTAGAGGATTCAATGAGCTGCACCTTTAGTAAAGAGCTTTATAACTTTATCAAAACTTACTTTCTGTCATTCATTGCTCCTTGAGGAAGAAATATGTTCATAAGCCTAGAAAAAAATGAAAAGACAGTGTGATAGTAGGCAGAGACAAGAGAGAAAGGTTAGCACCCCCTGCTTTCCTAGTCGAGCAAAGGTGAAAAAACAATAGAGTGGAGTGGAAAAGCGGAGTACTATAATCAGAAAACATCTGCTTCTGAGTGCAAATTTGCGGTTGAAGAAGCATAAACTAGGCTTTAGTCAGGATAGTATCACAAGAAAACCTATCTCAAGTAAAAGAGCATGTCTTAGGCTTTCTTGTGGCAGAGCAATCAACAGGAAACATTGTCATCTCTTCAATCATAAAAAGGCTTGAGAAACTCGACATCACATTTGAGGATTGCAGAGGCCAGTCCTATGACAATGGCGCAAATACGAAGGGGAAAAAATAAAGGTTTTCAGGTAAAGTTGGGTCAGCTGACCTCAAGAGGTTTTTTATGTCCCTTGTGGTGCCCACATTTTAAATCTGGTTGCAGCTGATACTATAAAAAGCTCACCAGATGCTTTTGGCTGCCTGAGAATTGACAAGTTATTCAAGCTCTTCTCAGCCTACACCCATAGGTGGGATGTCCTCTCGAAATATGTGAAAATCACTCTGAAATCATGGGCAGAGACAAGATAGAAAAAGCATTGAGGCAGTAAGGTATAGAAGGCTGGGCAAGTCAGAGAAGCTCTTCTGGATGTCAGTGAAAAAATTGCAGACCCTGTGATGAGAGTTGAAGCCCAGTCTTTGGCTGAGGAAACTGGATCTTATCGCTTATACATTTGTACAGTCATATGGTATGAGATTCTCATCAAGATCCAGCATGTCAGTGAACTGATGTAGTCACCCTCCATGCAGCTTAATGTGGCTGTCGACTTGCTGAAATAAACCAGAGATTCCCTCACCAGTTAGAGAAACACTGGATTTTCTGAAGCACAGATAATTGCAAAGGAGGAGTATGAAGAGGTGAACATGGAGGCTGAACTCAAATAAAAGCACTTGTGGACCACAAAAAGGCAATTTGACTATGAGTCTCCAGATGAGCCCATACAAGATGCACTAAAAAAAATGGAAACCACATTTTTTTATGCGGTTGTAGATACTGCAATCTCCTCACTCGATGAGAGATTTCAGAATCTAGGAGAGGTGAATAACGCATTTGATGTGCTTCTCAATTTCCCCAACTTAGAAGAAGAGGACCTCCAACAAGAAGTATCAAACCCTAAGTACTGCTCTGACCCATGACTGCCAGCTAGACATTAATGGCACAGAACTTGCAAAGGAAAGGCAGAATTCCCCACTATTGCCATCAAATAATATGACAAACGGAGCTTTTGACCATCCTACATGAAAAGAAGCTGGGACAAATTTACCCCAACACATAATTTGCTTTGGCAAACTCTGCCACTCTTCCTGTTACAGTGGCTGATGCTTAAATAAGCGTCTTTAAGCTCAAATTGATTAAAGGTTACTTGAGATACAGTAAGATGCAAGAACATCTCAGTAGACTTGCCATCATAAGCATAAACATGTTGTTTTGTATAATATTTTTAATGGATCGTCGTGGGTCGGATCACAATTAAAAATAATAACAAAGACACTGATTTATGCTAGAATAATGTGTCACTTTTATTCCCCACACAATATACAGTATCAGCAGCAAAAGCAAAACAATGCTTCATCAAACAGGAATTAAGTTTTCATCACAGCATCTCACCTTTGACACTGGAGAGCCAGTCACCTCTCGGTCAGACCTGTTAACTTAACGCGAGCCAGGCGATCGTGCACAAACCCCACAGCAGACTCTGGCAAAAGGTGCACAGCTCCCACTCCAATTATACCCAGAGGAGTGCGTGAAGAATGAGGCGGGCCGGGCCTCACCTTCAGGCCCCCCCTCGCTTATCAGTTTGCCTGGTTTCGGAAAAACATGTTTTTTGAAATCAGGCAGACCGCAGTTTCATGAGAGCTGTCTCCTAAAGATACCAACCCCCCCCCCCCCATTCCTCGTGAAGGTTCATATTTTGAAGCAAGCAGAGTATTAGCATTATAACGTTCTCATAACACATCATATACACAGGTGACTCGAGGAAACCAAAAAGTTTATATCCATTACATGTGGTGTCAGATCAGTTATCAAATGAAGGTGTTGTGGATGATTTTGCTGCAAGACAAAAAAGGAAAGTGAAGCTCTAGCAGGCTATGCGAGGTTGAGGAGGAGGAATAGTTTTTAAAGACCCACTACGTAACTTTGCTGACATTTGCCCTCTGCCGCCATCTCAAGGCTTGTGGTGTAACATCACTGTCGTAAAAACAGGAGCGCATCTCAAGAAGTGTACTTACGGTTTTACAAGCTTGCCCACCAAAACAACATAACATCAAACTAACAACTTGTCAGCTGTTGAACCGTGAAAGTTTTCCCGGTACTGTATCACATCATCATGCCCAAATTACCCAAGGACAAACATTTATTACCTACGAATCCAGTAACAACACAACTAGGTCAGCATCCATACATCCTGCGGTATCTCTAATGTCTCACTCACAGTGGCTGACCACACAAAACTGAATAGTTGTAACACATTTTTAGAAGCTAATCCTACTTTGATCTAAACTGAGTAACCATTTAAAAGAAAAGATCTCTCACAGCAGTGAATGGAAGGAAATGTTCTCTGACCTGTCTTCTCCCATCTTGCTGCTCCGCTGCTCAGCATGCTGCAACTTTCCTTACCCCCGATTCAAACCAGCACAGAAAGGATGCACCCTGGTACGAATCAGAAGTTAAGAAGCCTTCTGCAGCAAAAAGCTCAAGCAGCTTTCAGCTCTTGCAGCCCAATCTATTTTCCTCGCTTCTTCTGATAGCGTCTTCTTTGGAGTTGAGAAGCTGGCTCAGCTCAGAGTCTAGCTCTGCGGCAACACTGGGTGTATCAGTTTGCCTGAGTATGAGTCAAGAGGTTAACAAGCTTTCTTCAACATTGAAGCTCCGGTAGCTTTCAGCTCTTGCAGCTCATTTAATTTACTAACTCCTTCTGATAGCATCTTCTTTGGTTTCTTTGGTGGATTTTCCATGGCTCAAGTCTCAAAACCGCGGGTTTGTTTATATCATTAGGTAGCGCGTAGCTGCGTATTTTGTATTTGTTTCTTTGATTCTAAGTATTTTGATGTGCAACTTAATTCTAGGCAAAACTATTGGCTCATGAGTTAGGAGTTCAACTTGTAATCGGAGGGTTGCTGTTTCGAGTCAAGTGCTATACAAATACAGGCCATTTACCATATGTACACTAGGAGTGGAATTTACTACGATGCAAGGGGGTACCACCTAAAATATTGCATAGGGCAGCCTATCATGAGCGAACAGAGGCGGGACCCAGTGAACATCAGTCAGAGGTACGTGCAAAGACTCCGCCGAGAGCACAGAGGACAAAGGAGCTAAAAACTGAAGCCGAATTAGCTAACCCTTCTCTCGAAAGGGCCAGGTACTACATTGAATGTCTGAAGCAGGTATTGGACGAAGCAAAAAAGAAAAGAATAGCAGAGTCTGTAGAATGACTGCTATCTCTGCTGCCATTGGAGGACATACCGGTCCCAGCTAAAGCGGCCTATCGCAACGTAGACCAGCGGGTGAAGAAACCGCCCCAGCCGCCATCTTCTCCACCTGCATCTAGAACGCAGAAAGCCGCCGCGTGCAACAGCTGAGAGACACTGAAATTGATGAAAATAATGTTGTTCAAACTCTACCAATGCTTTAAGTAGCTGGAGCGAGTGGAACAACGCTTGTTTTCCGAGCCTGGAGTGACTCGGACTGGGACCAAGCTGTCTCAAGCCTACCACAGATCACCGCAAACGGGAGTAATCTGTCTGTCTCACAAGCCCACCGGTGCGGAGATCGTTTGGATTCTGAAACGGCAACTCAAAGCCACTGACGCTGTGAAGTTGAAAGACAGTCTGCCGGCAGCGGACCTGCGTGCAAAGTTCAAGCACATAGGACGGGGACGAACCAGAGGTGAGCGCTGATTATTCCGCAGTGGTAAGTAAGCTCTGTAAAGCCATTGAAAAAGAGTTCCAGACAAGGCCTAACTTGACTAAGCTACATTCTGTGAAACAAAGACAAGGGGAAGATGCAGATAACTTTATTCACAGATTAGGAGAAGCTTTTGAGCAGTTCAGTGGACTTCAGAAACCGGAACAAGGTGACTTCGCTGGTTCTGTTTACGAAAATATGCTTTGTGATCGAGTCCTTGGTGCTTTATTGCCAGAACTTCGAGCAGAAGTAATGGACAAGTACATTGGTTTGGAGGATGGCATGAATTTTATTGACCTGCGCAAATATATGATTCACTGTGAAAGTCAGTTGAAAAGAAAACAAAGTGAGCTTAAATCAAAGAGAGAAACAGACATACATAAAGCAGCATTGACGATGTACTCTGCAGTCACAAAAAAATTACAGGAGTGGACCGCCCCGACGTCAGCATACAGGTCCTAGTGAGCACTGAAGAGGAGGCAGACAACAGCAACAAAACTCAAACCGACACTGACGCCATTTTTCCCCAGACCGGATCAACAACAACGACAATAACAGAGAATCAGATGATGACGATGACCGTTGTTATACCTGCGGGGGGCGTGGCCACTGGCGAGACCAATATACCAGGAGGCGGAGTCAAGGCGGAGTCAAGGCCCACGCAGTGGACGTCAACAAGCCGACTGATCAAAGCTGCGGACCTCCAGTTCAGAGCTAAAAGGAGATTTCTCCGTTTCACCAGCAGATGGGGTTGGAGGTCTGACACACACACAAACACACACAGACACACACGTTCACTTTGAAATCGATAGTCAATCTGATTTAAGTGATGATTCACATTCTGAGAGCGACAATCAGTCTGATTTTAGTGATCAAACACTTAGTGAAAGTGACAATCAATCTGATTTTTGTGATGATTTTGTTGATGAAAATGTTTCCTGTAATGAACAACCTGTTGATGATGGAGAACGTGTTTTTTGTGATACAAATCCTGATGCCAGCAATGAAAATGCTGCAATTTCAAATGTGACATTCTTCAAAGCTCTGGGGACCCAGAGCAAAGAAGACTGAAACATTTATGCTGTTTGTATTTTATTTCTTGTTAGGGGGCATCGTTTGGACTCTGCATCGGGGCCGAGAGACCGTCTGGGCTGGATTTCATCAGAGATCGGTCACACCTAATGTCTTACAAGAGAGCTGGGTTCGAGGAAATCTGTGGTACCAGTTTGCTAATTATTCTGCCAGATCAGTTACTAATAAGTATTGTGTTGTTTGCATGGGTACAACACTCCCCAAGTATTATGTTCCTAAACCATTCGAGGAGCAGTTAGATCAATGTGCGAGTTATTGTGAGACCCCAGTACAAGTTCCCAGAATTAATTTCACCCTTAAAGGTAGAAAGTGCAGTATCTGTGCCTCTCATTGTATTTTAGCAGTAACAGCGGGATTAGATAAAACCTGGGCGAAACATTGTAGTTAGGTAAAATCTGTTGAGGCTCCTGGGTTAATTGACTTCTTACAACCAGCACCAGATGCGTCTTATGTTTGTTTTAATGCGACAAGATCAGGACAGCAGGTTAACATGGGTGAGTTTTCCGGAAAGTGTTCAAGAATATTTCATCTTAATGACAAAGAGGATTCCTTTTCTGAGTGTTGGAAGTCTGACAAGCTTATGGATGATACCAAACTTGATTACTGGACTCGCTCTTCTAGAATTCACCTGCGTAGGTGGATTTTAAATCAGGAACAGGCGGGACCAGACGTTTACTGGGTGTGTGTTGACGGCAAGCTGAGGTCCAAACTACCCCAGAACTGGAAAGGTATGTGATGTTAGCTCATGTGATGTTAGCTTATGATGTCTCGATTGCAGTTGATCCTTTCAGGAAGGATGGAGTATTTCGGCGTCACATGTCCTGGAGAGCAGTTACAGATCTAGGGAGCTTTGATGAGCAGGTTTACTTTGATGCAATTGCCATGAGGAGTTCCGCATGAGTTTAAAGCTAGAAATCAGATCGCAGCAGGGTTTGAATCCATTTTTATGTGGCCTACTATCAATAAAAATGTAGATTGGATTAACTATCTGTTTTATAATCAGCAGAGGTTCATCAACTACACGCACGATGCCATGCAAGGCGTGGCTGAGCAGCTACACACCACTTCCCTCTTAGCGTGGGAAAACCGGATGGCCATCGACATGATGGAGGCAGAAAGAGGAGGAGTTTGTGCTTTGTTGGGAGGAAAGTGGTGTACTTACATCCCAGGGAACACAGACTCTGATGGTAGTGTTACCAGAGCCTTGCAAGGCCTGAGGGTCATGAAGGGGAACATGGCCAAAAATGCTGCAGTGAACACTGACCTACATGGTTTGGGTGTTGGTTAGATTCTGTTTTTGGTAAATTGAGGTCTTTAGTTGTTGGAGCTTTTGTAGCATGTGTTTGTTGTATTGTTCCTTTTCTCAGAGGTCTAGCAGTTAGAGTGTTCGAGAAAACTTTCTAACACCAAATGTTGAGAAAGCCTTTGATTGATCAGACAGGCGCCTCTGGAACTGATGCAGACTCGATTCGACGAAATGGAAATGGAAGAGAAGAGCTGTGTGGAGATGAAATGGGTATGGACTTGCTTAATGACCTCGAATTATATGAGTAATTAGTTTACAGATGTATGACAACTCCCTTTAAATCACTTTGTGACTTTGTTTTTTCCCTGTGACTAATGTCTTGTGTTTTTCCATGGGAGTTTAGCAGTCTCATTCCAAGGATGTCAATGACAGAAAGTGGGGTTTGATTTGAATTTTTTTTTTATTCCATTATTTTTTGTGGTTTTTTTTTTTAGAATTTTACATGCTTCTTCAATTTATTAGTATTTTTTTTATTCAGTCATGAGTAATAAAATGAAAGAGACTTCAGTATTTACATCAGATTGTTCACATATTGAACCTAAACAATACACAGAAAAATCACTGAGAGGCAAACTGGGTGTTCTTTTAACTCCATAGGCATTCCCATTTCAGCTGTGGATGCTTTTTTGATCAACTCAAAATATCAAAGTACTTTTAAGCAAAGTTTTCTGTTTATTTTTTAACTTTGATGCTGAATATCAAAGACATCATGAAAAGATTTTTCACTTCAGGATGAAGTATTGTAGAAAACTTAATTCTTTCTGAATATATTTGTATCTGTGGGTCTTACCCTTTCTTTTTCCCAGCACACATTTGTTGCACCCACAGTGATCTGTTTAACGGTATGGGAAACTGGAACAACTTATCTTTCAGACACAAAAAATAATCATTACAACTTTTGGAAGGTGTTCAATTGTTTCATTTTATAGAAATAAATGATCAAAAACATAAAATCTCAAGGATGAGACCAAATACTAATATTGATAATTTAAACTTAATTATTCTATTGGGCTTTTATTCTCTACTTTTAACCAGTGGGCTCAAGGTTAAACCTTTGGTCTATTCATTTTGGTTATTGTGTCCTTCAGCAAGACACTTCCACCACCTTACCAGATGATGGTGGTTAGAGGACCCAGGAGTGAGGTGCCGATTGTACGGCAGCCTCACTTCTGTCAGTCTACCGTATGGCAACTGTGGCTTAAATGTGTGTTACCTCCATCAGCACATGAATGAATTAATGTATTGTAAAGTGTAAATATCAGACCATACAATTTTCGGCATTTTTTTTCTCATTTCGTCTCTCATAGTTGAAATATATCTATGATGAAAATTACATCCCTGTCTCATCTTTTTATAGTAGAGAACTTGCACAATCGGTGGCTGACTAAATACTTTTTTGCCCCACTGTATTTAGATTCATTAGGAATCAGCGTATATCCATGTTGGTGTACCCAAAGTGCAACCTCTAAATAAGGCATTATTTGGCTCAAAACTCCTTAATTCCACCAATATTAAGTTATGACTTGCTAACACTATTCCCTGTGAATTCCAGAGGTACTTTTTTGTTGTCTTCCTGGGTGTTTTGCAGGCGTTTATTCCAACTTACAACACTGTTTACAATGACATCACTGCTGTGGGCCATTGCAATTGTAGTTGTACTCTCTTAGAACAGGGTAAAGTACTTCCAATGAAAATATTTTTTCTTTATTGTATCTTCTTGGCCTCCATGTCACAAAGCATATAGAAAATAGCATTAGAAAAACAAAGCTTATGTACAAACAAGAATTCTTACTTTTACATTATATGGAGGTCTGTGTCTGGCGCATTTTTGGTTACATGTGTAGCGCAGTAGCCATGACCAGACATACATCACTATCACTGGAGGTGGTAATCCGCATTCTAGCTTCAACAGGAAAAGGAGGAATTTTCCTAAAACAAAACCTATTGCTGCCTAGCTGCTGCACTCTGTTCCGTAAGCCATTTATACTTCTCCGTCTGCATTGAAATGGATTGATGCAGCACATTATCCATCGACACAAGTCTTCTCTGTCACCTAAGCAAGGTGCACAGAGTAGAGCCGCTTTTCTAACTATCGGTCCCCATCAATGGGAAGCGTATGCCTGTGATTGGTCCGCTCAACAATGGTCAGAGATATTTTCTCATGAATTGTGTCCTACAGTCGATGTAATCAGTAGTTAATGCAACATTTGGGAGCTCCATGTTTTTATATCAAAAGGACAAATTATCTAATATGGTCTTTTGGCAATTTTGAACACAGAACGCTGTGTTTGTTTACATGCATTTTTAGAGTATTCTATGAGCTGCCCTTCTAATAAAAAGCTTGACAGCTTGAACAAAACGTACTTTCTGTCGTCTGCAGCTCCTTGAGGGGGGAATGCATTCACAAGCTGAAGAAAAAAAAGAATTGCTTTGCAACACTGAAAAACCAACAGAGAACGGAGAGACAGAAACGGAGTACTATAAACAAAAAACTGCTCCTTCAGTACATCTGCGTCTGGGCAAAAACTTGCTGATGGAGAAGTATAAACTATGCTTTAGCCCTTGGCCGTGCTTGCATCAGAGAGTAAACTTCAAAAAACTGTGCTCCATCATTGCTGGCAAGCTTTAATCGGCTGTTAAAATAAGCTTAACACACCTGTCCAAAGCGCTGCAGAACAAATCCTGTGAGAGAAAGAGACATTCTGCAGCCTTGCGTGCTACGGGGAGCCGATGAAAATGGCACCTTAATGAGCCTGAGCATCAAAAGCCAGAAGATGCTGAAGCTGAAAGCTGCCACCAAAAGGTGCTGTTCCATGGGAGAAGGTTGGAGCTGAACACTCTTTAGCCGAGCCAGACAAGCCAGACAGGACAAGTCCGACGTCCTAGCTAATGATGGTTATCTGCGGCTCTAAAAGCCACAGAACCCAGAGGCCACACTGCTAGCTGTGAGCATATGCAGCTGTTAGCCAAAGTGCTAAAGGCTGGTTTCCTCTTATGCTTAAGTTCCCTCGCCTCCAACGGATCAACCTAGAGAACTAAGAATCGTTCAATAAGTTTGTCTGGGCAGAGTTAAATTACTTTAGCATAAACAACTGTAAAGATTGTTTTCATTGTCTATTTCAGGGTTTGTTGCTGCATTTGTAACATTTAATTCTTCAGATCTCTGGGCATAACAGCCTGCTTGGCCTATAGTTTAACATATTTTCTTAAAGGTTTTTGACCAATAAGTCAGGTAAATCCTGCAACATGAGTTGCTTCCTCCTACCAGAGTTTTTCCTTTTTTTTGTGGTGCAAATAGCTGGAAAAAAAAGAGTAGCTTTTAGCTGCTCTGCGAACATTACCTGTGCTTCATAAACAATAAAGATAGCTATCAACATATTCAAAATAGGGATTAGCTTTAGAATAGATTGTTTAAAGACAGGAAAATAATTAGTATGTCAAAATATTAAAATTAGATCAACCACTGCTTGACCGATCAATAACATAGCAACAATAACCTTTTTAATCCAAAGGTTATTGATTTCTAATTCATTCATCCATCCATCCATTTTCTGAACCGCTTAATCCTCCAGGGGTTGCGGGGGGGGCTGGTGCCTCTCTCCAGCTGTCAACGGGCCAGAAGCGGGGTACACCCTGGACCGGTCGCCAGTCCATCACAGGATTTCTAATTCAGCAGATTATTAAATGAAACATTACTTCCCATTCCAAAATAATGTTTTTGTATTTGCTTTGCAGTATGTATCATTTTTGGATACAAATCAAAATGTTTCTATTTAGTTTAAAACTAATCACAATTAATATAAAACTAATTTAGTTTCACCTACAAACATTTCAATATAAACATAGGTCTTTAAGCCAATGTTTTTTATACATCACAATCAATTTATTGGTTATTGCAATTTTTTCTTTGCATATTTATCCATTTACTGTTTTTATTGTTGGTAGTTAGTATTATTGTTTATTCTTTTTTACTTAGTAGTTGTGTGTTACTAGCTTGGTAAGTTGTTGACAGAAGTGTTTTTCCTAAATTCTTTTTTTTTTGTTAATAAGCTTTGTATTTTGAAAGACGTATTTTTCAACATACTGTAAATGCATAGTAACCTGCTGTTCAATGGACATCACAAACTCATTCCTTCATCTCTTGTTTAATTACCTCAGCCTTATCGCCCAGTTAATCATAAATATTAAGTGTGACTTTGGTTATAATTATTTTGGCTGTCTTTTAAAAATATTGAAATAAAGCTATACATTTGATTAATAATTGCCCCCAAGCAATGATAAATAAATACCCACAGTCAAAACCGACCTATCTGTCTTACAACACGTTTGCTCCTCATTCAGTGAAGTTGATTACATTGGGTATAGTAGAGGATTCAGAAGTTTTAGTAAAGTAAGAGTAGTGATACTCCATAACAATACTCAAGTAAAAGAAAAAAAAAATACAGCGTAGTAAAACAAATCTTAAAAGCAAAAAATGTCCCTAAGTTATTCAGGTAAATGTAACTGAGTAAATGTAACTAGTTACTACCCACCTTTGACATCTTTGCCTCTGTCTTCTGAGCTAGCGTTGTGTGAACACAGATCTGAATACACCACAACGACACAGTCTTTCCTATTCTCGAGTTGGCCGGTGATCAGTTAATCAGTGCATTTAATGAGCACCACATGGATACTAGGGACGAGTTTTTCACTCACTGCTTCTGTATTTTGCCTGATTTCATGCTAAAGAAGCAATGACACGGTCACACAGAAAAACGGTTCACACAGGACCATCCTCTGAAAAAAGGAATTGCTTTTAGGTTTGACAAGAAAAATTCTGATCATTTTTTTAGAACATACAATTCAAAAACAGAATTTTCAAATAAATTTTCCACATTAATTCAGTGATTTAACACTGGACTGCTTTACCTGCAATAAGAGGAAAGAGGAAATTGTTAGAGTAAACTGTGTTTTATGTAGGTCGCTAGAGTCATTCACTGGATTAGAATTTATGGATCTCATGCATTTGGAAACTAGAACTAGATTATTCTCATTATGTAAAAGCCGCAAGACAGTCTTTTGCTCGGTAGAGCAGCCTAAGCCTCTGATCTAGTTTTAAATTAGACTACAATCCTACTTTATAAGTTAGCACATGCATTCCAATGAGTTTGTTAGATAAAAAATAAAAGTTTAAAAATAACCTTTAAGCTGGTAGTAATCAATGTTCCTTGATTTTTCATGTGTCTGAGCAAACACACACACTCCCTTAGACCACTTTGAGCAACACTAGACATGTGCACTGTGGTCATGTCAGCATCACTTCCATCCAAGTTATATTATTTAATAAAATAATCATATTACATCATTTTAGTGAGAAAACCTTGATATAAATGTTGAGTTTGCATCTGTTTTTTTTATATTATTTTGTTTTTATTTCAACTTAGTCGTATTTGAATCCCTGTCTTGCTGACTGCTTGTTATAATCTAGAACTTTTCAGATAACCTCTAACCGAAAAGTTCACTAGATATAAATAAATGCTACACATAGGCCTGTAAACATGTCATTCAACTGTGAATGTAATTTGCCTGTTGAGCTGACAAAATTACCAAAGAGTAATAAAAAGTGTGAAGAAAGGATGAAAATATTCTACTGTCTGCCACAGCCTCTCACTCGGATAAAATGCGACGCAACCATTCAGTCTGTAGTCACTTTTTAAAACATTGGACATGTTTCTGAATTAGTACAACATATGAAAGTAACTCAGATTCATTCAGGACTACCAAAACCCAGTCCTGAGTCAGAGAGAAATGAGCAGATTCCGCCAAACAACCAGCTTTATTTAAACATAAGAAGAGTTGCTGACAAAGCAGTTTATAACAAAAGCAAACAGAACTGCAGCAACAAGCCCTGCTTCTTCCATGTCAAACTCTTATTACTGCTGCTCTGTGTGCCTTTTTTTAGCTGACCAGTGAAGTTACTGGCTTCTGAAACAGTTGTGATTTGCAACTGTTTTAGCAGTTGCACATCACATACAGTATCCCTCACATTGCATATCACTCCAGCCAGCTGATGGTCTAGCATTGACTTGCATTAGGAGGAACCCAGGGGCAACAGCACCAGCAAATGGTCTCAAAAGGGGCCTGCGGTCAGGCCCCTTCTGGTGAGCACATGGAGGGCCGTGTGCCACCACAAAGAACCCCCCCCTCTCCACAGCATCTCCAGACTCTGTCATGACTGTCACGTTTGCTCAGTGTGAATCTGCTTTTCACAGGGCCAGTAGCAAATCTGCCAATCTTGGTGTTCTCTGGCAAATGTCAAATGTCCTGCACAGTGTTGGGCTGTAAGTCATAACACGCACTCCATTATTATGGCCCTCACCTCAGAAACCGGCTGCCAGAGGACCTCAGGGCTGCATAGAACGTTAATATTTTTTAAGAGCAGGCTCACCTTTTTAGGCAAGCTTTGAACTCATTATTATTTATTAATATCTTTTAATTTCTCTGCATGTATTATTTTAAGAATTTTTAGTTGAGCTTTTAATTGACTATTATTTATTAATATGTTTAATTGCCCCTCATGTTTTATTTGATCACATCTTACCAGTCCTAATTTTTTTATCAGTGTTTTGCAATTTAATCTCATTATCTACTATTTATTTTAATATTTTAGCTTCTTATTTTAGTCTTCCTTCCAGTGTTTCCTCTGTGGGAGCCCTCTGCCTCGGGAGCGGTGGTCGGCTGTGGCTGCCTGGGTGCTTTCCAGGTAGTGGAGGTGGGGGTCTCAGCCTTAAGTCCGCCGGGCGCCCTGGGTCAGTGCCTTGGCTGCTGCTGTTGATCTGCTGCTGTTGGCTCTTATGATTTTCTTTACCTGGCTGATCTGTACTCAGCCCGATGTTGCTTTTGTTTACCGTTGCTTTTAGGTGTGTTATGCATAAGAGATGGGTTGGGAGGAGGGGGGTTATTGTGGTTTTAATCCTGGGGGGGGGGGGGGGGGGGGGGTTGTTGAGGCTATGTGGGGTCATTTTAATCTGTATAGCAAGCGCTTTATGTGATAAAGTCTAAAACAAAAAGTCTAAGATAAATAAAGTCTGATTTGATTTTAACCCCTACGTGTGGACGTCGGGCCCTCATATCACCCTAATGGACTCTGTTTCTGACTGAGCAGACACATACACATTTGTGACCTGCTGGAGGTCAATTTGCAGGGCTCTGGCAGTGCTTCTGTTCCTCCTTGCACAAAGGCAGAGGTAGAAGTCCTGCTGCTTGGTTCTTGCACTCCTACACGTCACCTGATGTATTGGCCTGTCGCCTGGTAGTGCCTCCATGCTCTGTAAACTACACTGACAGACACAGCAAACCATCTAGCCACAGCTTGCACTGATGTGCCATCCTGGATGAGCTCTACTACCTGAGAAAGTTGTGTGGGTTTTGGGCTCTAACACCATCAGCATTCAAAAGTGACCGAAACATCAGCCAGAAAGCACAGGAACTGAGAAGCGGTCTGTGGTCACCACCTGCAGAACCACTCCTTTATCGGGGGCGTCTTGCTAATTGCCTATAATTTCCACCTGTTGTGTACACCATTTGTTTAATAGGAGGTGAAAATGATTGTCAGTCACTGTTGCTTCCTAAGTGGACAGTTTGAATTCACAGCAGTGTTATTGACTTGGAGTTTCATTTTGTTAAGTGTTCGCTTTATTTAGGTGAGCAGTGTACTACAGTCAGCAAAGTTGCTGTTGCTATTGTCACATTTGCTCAGAGACAGACACAACACACCCTGGTGGTGCTGCTGACAACAACTGCAGCTTTTAAAATGATTGCCCTGCTCTCCACCACGTCCTCAGAAGAAAAAACTTTTTTTCAAAAACATAAATGTAGGTGGAAAGAGCTGCTGGCTTCAGCGGCACTCAGTCAGTGGATATAGCATAATAAAGTGTCATAAAACTTTTGAAAGATATAAAAAATCATGAAGATACGCCTTCAATTTAAATGTACATTATTTTAGAAAATGATAATGGTTAATAACATTACTTTTCTTTGTATTTACTGATGTCACTCAGGTCACTTGTTTTTGTATTTAAAAATGGTCTATTATGGGCAAAAAAACAAAATAATTCTTTGAATAATGGGCAGAATTTAGTTCTTAACTATAATTAGTAGCATATATGAGTAGCATAAAATGACCAGGGATGCACTAAGTTTTGCAAATTGTTTGATAGTTAGCAATATGTTTTGCTATCGATCAATATGACTATTCCCTTTATCAATATCCTCTTCTTCTATATCATCCAGCCCTACCCTCTAAGTGTTTTTGAAGCGTTGTTGAAATTTAATTCAATTAACATTACTGAAAGACAAAAAATAAAATCTGTTGACATGTTCTTTCTACATTTAAGTGTACCTGGAAAAAATGTGATTGAACACTTTTATATATAGTTCTCAAATTTGAGGATTTACAAATAGACTGTAAGTGCACAAGGCTGTCCGCTGTGTCCTTGTCTCAACAAGCACATTCCCCTCATTCAACTCACTTACAAAAAGCATTCAGTGGGTCATCTCTGCTTACGCATCAATCAGACCCGAAGCAGGGAAACAGTTATTGTGCAAAAGTGATGAGAAGAATTACAAGGATGTAAATTGTCCTTTTAGTAAAAACAACATTATTGGCACCTAATATGTGGGAAGCTCTGTTGATGTAAGTGTAATATTTGTTTGAAGACAACATTTCATAAAAAGCACAAAATAAGAACAGATGAGCCTGTATTAGAGGAGTACATTCTACATTTAACACTTCTGTATATGTCCTCATACTGTATGTATAGAGCAGTGTCTCCCAACCCTGGTCATCAAGGCATGCTGCTCTGCATGTTTTAGATGTTTCCCTGCTTTAACACACCTGCTGCAGTTGATTGCTATTTAGCAAAAGCCATTTCAGCCATGAAATGAAATCAGGTGTGCTAAAGCAGGAAAACATCTGCAGAAGCTGTGTGCCGTTAGCAACAGGGTTGAAAAACACTGGTATAGAGGACTAGAAGCTACAAAAAAGAGCAATGATGCTTCTATTTTTTGTCAGCTTTTATCTCAATAAGACTTAATTTTTTTCTCTGTGAAATAATACAATTATAAAAGTAATAAGACTAAACGTTCCAACAGAAGCTCTTACTGTCATGTTTACTGACATCTTGAGCTCATTGCGAGCATTGAAAAAAAGAGATAGTGAAAGTCATATGTCTTTTTTTAAGTAAAATATCCTTTCCAGCATTTTTATAAAAGTCTTCACTTGTTACAAGGCTGATCCCACATTCTTAATCAAACATTGTTTACAAACTGGTATACTCAGAGGAAAACTGTAATGCAGGAAGGAACTACAGAGATAAAAATGTCTAATTAAAATCTACAGCAGAATCCTTAAGTTTACATGCACTTACATGTTTTTTACTGCTGCGAATGCGCTTTAACTAAAAGTATGTAATTCTGATAGGTATGCTGTTTTGTCAGAACACCGGCCTTGAAAAAAAACCAAAATAAAAAAAAATCGACACAATTAAGCCCCCCACCCCCATGTATGCACATACTTAAAAGCAACAGTAAAAAAAGCACAAAACAGCAGCAGCCAAGGCACTGACCCAGGGCGCCAACAGGAGAGGAGGTGGTATCCCCACCTCCATCCAAGCACTACCTGGAGAGCACCCAGGCAGCCACAGCCGACCATCACTCCCGAGACAGAGGGTTTCCACAGAGGAAACACTGGAAGGAAGATTAAAATAAGAAGTTATTTAAAATACTGATACAATTTTTAAGACTCATAACGTTTTAAATTAGCAAGTGTAAAACAATGATAAGATATGACCAAATAAAAATGCAAAGGAGATTAACAATAACTAATAGATAATAGTCGGCTAAATGCTAAACTAAAAATTCTGCCACCCTGCAGCTCCTGTTTAATTGTTTAAAGTCTTTATTTTTCCTACGTGCCATCTCAAGCCCAGCATGTGAAGCGCGGCTGCAGGTGGGCTCTGCTAGTCTCTGAGCTGATCGCACTACGTGTTTGGCCTGACCTCAGGCAGAACAGGAAGCGCTAGAGCGGGAATCGGAGGGATCTGCAAACACCGGCCCCTCGCTGCATCATAAAGCCCCTTTTGAGGAGCCGCCGGTGTCAGTCCAAGCTTTGCCCGCCTAGTCACCAACTACAATGCTGAGCGACTTTCCATCCTTCTGTGGTTAGTAAAAGTTTATAAAATAGTATGTGAGCGGGACGTACTGTGGTGGAGCTACTGCCAGGCCTGGGTTGGGTTTAGTCTTCCAGAGAAGCTGTATGGGTGTGGAAGCTGTTCATCGCTCCCTTCGTTGTGGAGGGAGCGGTGCATCTTCAGCCACAACAGCTCTTTTATGAGCCACCAACAAACCTCTTAAGAGATTTCCTGTCTAAATAGTTTGACCTCTTTATAATGTTGTTTTTTTATCCATGTACCTGTATAGAAAACAGCTGGTGTCATGTGGCTCAGGGTGATTAGCCACAGCGGGGGGCTGTGGAGAGACGGGGGCGTTAATCAAAGTGTTGGGGCTTTGCTGGGAGGTGAGGGCGTACCTAGGAGGATTCAGGCCTTCAGAGCCCAACATGGCGGCTGCGAGTTTTAAAAGATTACTCAAACATACATAAAGTAACCTAAAAAAGACTTTCGTAATGATTTTAAGGAGGGAATGACATAAGAATGTGATGAAAAGCTGTAAAAAGTGGAATTTGCGAGCCAACCCCCCTAAAAAGTGTGCCACCATTTTTAACATGACACCGACTGGGTTAAAGGCTAACATTTAGCTAACAATGCTAGCAGTAAAAAAGCCAGTTCTAAAAATAACTCATGCTACTTTTTCAATTGCCATCAACTATATTGCGGTGAAATGTATTAATCTACTCATCAACTTACTGTTTATAACTCGTCTACGCTCGTCATCTTATATGTTCTGGCCCATCAGTAACTGGCAACTCTTCATGAAAATCATGGAGGGGAGGGGGTGAGTGACTGAGAGCCAACTGCTTTATGAAATACTTTGCTTTAAGGTTTTACACGATGGAAAAGTCAGTAGAAATCGGCCAAGATATCAGGAAAAAAAGAGCTGCACCAATCTGGTTCAACATTGGGAGCAATTTCCAAATGCTTAAGGATCCCATGTCCATCTGTTCTAACAATTATACACAAGTATAGACATAATGAAGGAGACTGATTCTGTGTACCGGGAATGAACATGTTCTAGTTAGAATGTGCAAATGAGCCACATAACAAGGACCAAAGGTATTGTGAAGATGTTGCCTGAAGTTGCTAAGAAAGTTTCAAAAGTGAAACTTGTCTTGTCTCAACATGGATAAAAAAGCCAGATTGCAGTTTGTACCTGTACATTCAATGTTGGAGACATGTACTTTGTCTTCAAGAAATTAAAGTGGAACTATTTAGCTTTAAGGACCACTGTTACTTCTCTGTATTTCCCAGTTGGGCTAGTACTTTCAGGCTTGCAAACTCATTATTTTTTCCTCTATATAAGAAACCCAATGTTGATTATGGCTAAACACTTTCATTTCAGTTTTATTCGACCACAGTAGTATGTTTCCCCCTCTTTAAGGTCTCTGTCTCTGAGTTAATTTTTAAACTGCTGTATCTTGTCTTTTTATGATGCTGTTTACTGTGTGAATGACAACCAATGCTAGAAAAAGAACAGCTTTTACTGTAGAGGATGAAACCTTGACAAACTTCAGTCAACTTCCTTACAGGGTTATTGACTGAAGTGGTGGTGGGGGGTGATAAGAAAAATTTGTATCAAAGCACATTAATCTCAGAGACAGAAAATGCACCCCCTTCCTAAATAGTATACTGGATCAACATTCTTATGGTGTTTATACTTGCATAAAATTGTTTCAAGGAATGAATTTAGCACCTTTGGGCATCCGGAAACAGGATGCACAATTGAACCATATCTTTTGAGGTTCTCAATACTATTCCTGCAACCCTGATTTGATTTTGCTTTAATGCCAAGCAAGGGCACGGTGAATGCTTACTGATTCAACCGATCAAAATTTATTGCAATGGGAAAGCTTAACAAAAATATAAATTTATACTTCAGAAAATGTGGGATTTGATCAGGACTAATTCATTATAAAAACCTCTAGTTAAAAAGTTGTCCTATCATTAGAGTGAACCTGTCACAAGTTTACAAAGCCATAAAATCATTAACTGGGCTTGTCCAAATGGCCTTAGTGGATGCAAATATCTGACTTGGAACAGAGTTAATGAAATGTTCAAAAAATCTGACATCATTCTGTCATTTAGCAAAATGAAATGATCTTGGTAGTCTTGAATGACCTAAAACAGGACTGAATTCCATATATATATATATATATATATATATACAGACGTGGAAAAAATTGTTGGTTCCCTTCATTAAATAAAAGAAAAACTCATAATGGTCACAGAAATAACTTTAATCTGACAAAAGTAATAATAAATAAAATTATATAAATGTTGACCAATGAAAGTCGGACATTGCTTTTCATCCATGCTTCAACGGAATTATTTAAAAAAATAAATGCATGAAACAGGCCTGGACAAAAATGATGGTACCCCTAGAAAAGTATGAAAATAATGTGAACAAAGGGACATGTTAATCCAAGGTATGTCCCGTAATCAGCATCCCAGGTGTCTACAATCCTGTAATCACTCAGTGGGCCTATATATAGGACTCCAGGTAGTCACTGTGTTGTTTGGTGACGTGGTGTGTACCACACTCAATATAAACCAGAAGAAGCAAAGGAAAGAGTTGTCTCAGGAGATGAGAAAGATAATCATAGACAAGCATGTTAACTGTAAAGGCTATAAGACCATCTCCAAGTAGCTAGATGTTTCTGTGACTACAGCTGCACATGTCATTCAGTAATGTACGATCTATGGGACTGTAGCCTACCTCCCTGGACGTGGCTGCATGAGGAAAATTGATGACAGATCAAAGAGACGGATAATCCAAATGGTAACAAAAGAGCCTAGAAAGACTTCAAAATAGATCCAAGCTGAACTTTATGCTCAAGGAACATCAGTGTCAGATCGGAACATCCTTCGCTGTTTGAGCCAAAGAGGGCTACATGGGAGACGAACAAGGAGAGGACAAATCATAAAAAAAACAGACTGGAGTATGCCAAACTACATGCTGACGAGCCACAAAGCTTCTGGGAGAATGTCCTGTGGACAGATGAGACAAAAATTTAACTTTTTGCCAAGGCACATCAGCTCTATGTTCACAGACGGAAAAATGAAGCATATCTAGAAAAGAACACGGTCCCTACTGTGAAACATGGGGGAGGCTCGGTTATGTTCTGGGGCTGATTTGCTGCATCTGACACAGGGTGTCTTGAATCTGTGCAGGGTACAATGAAATCTCAAGACTATCAGGGGATTCTAGAGAGAAATGTGCTGGCCAGTGTCAGAAAGCATGGTCTCAGTCGCAGGTCACGGGTCTTACAACAGGAAAATGACTCAAAACACACAGCTAAAAACACCCAAGAAGGGCTAAGAGGAAAACACTGGCCTTCTATGAGCCCTGGTCTCAATCCTATTGAGCATCTTTGGAAGGAGCTGAAACATGCTGTCTGGAAAAGGCGCACTTCAAACCGGAAACAACTAGAACAGTTTGCTCATGAGGAGTGGGCCAAAATACCTGCTGAGAGGGGCAGAAGTCTCATTGACAGTTACAGGAATCATTTGATTGCAGTGATTGCCTCAAAAGGTTGTGCAACCAAATATTAAGTTGTGGGTACCATCATTTTTGCCCAGGCCTGTTTCATGCATTTATTTTTTAAATAATTCTGTTGAAGAAGGATGAAAAGCAATGTCTGACTTTCATTTGTCAACATTTATATAATTTTTATTTATTATTACTTTTGTCAGATTAAAGTTATTTCTGTGACCATTATGAGTTTTTTTTTTATTTAATGAAGGGTACCAACAATTTTGTCTTTATATATATATATATATATATATATATATATATATATATATATATACATATATAGTGCCTATACTTATATAAACTGCTCACAAAAATTAAAGGAACACTTTTTTTATTGGGCCTGGCGTGACATCAATTAAACCTGTCTAATAATTTTCTGGTTGGTTAAGCAGCTGAGGGCATCATTAATCACTTTCAGCTGTATTGATGTTCATCGACTTAACAACAGGTGCACTACAGTGGCAACAATTAGAAAACCCTCAAAACAGGACTGGTTTTACATGTGGAGGTCATTTCAAGTTGATCCCTCTTGATCTTTTTTGGTTGGTTTTGGCTTGATTAATCATCTCTACTGGCAGTATGAGGCGATTCCTTAACCCTACAGAAGTTGCACAGGTTGTACAACTTCTCCAGGATGGCACATCCACATGCGCTGTAGTAAGAAGGTTTAATCTGTCTCACAGCACAATCTCAAGAACATGGAGGAGATTTCAGGAGACTGGAGGTTATTTCCGGAGAGCTGGACAGGTCCGTAGAAGGTCCACAACCCATCAGCAGGATCGATACCTGCTCCTTTGTGCAAGGCGGAACAGGCTGAGCACTGCTCGTGCCCTACAGAATGACCTCCAGAGGGCCACTGGTGTTAATGTCTCTACCCAAACAATCAGGAACAGACTTCATGAAGATGGCCTGAGGGCCCGACGTCCTATAATTGGCCCTTTGCTCACTGCCCAGCACCGTGGAGCTTGACTGGCATTTGCTCTAGAACACCAGAATTGGCAAGTCCTCCACTGGCACCCTTTACTTTTTACAGACGAGAGCAGGTTCACCCTGAGCACTTGTGATAGACATGAAAGAGTCTGGAGAAGCCTGCAATGTCGTTCAACATGACAGGTTTGGTGCTGGGTCAGTGATGGTCTGGGGAGGCATATCCATGGAGGGCCGCACAGACCTCTACTGCCTAGGAAATGGTTCTCTGACTGCCACAAGGTTTAGAGATGAAATCCTTGAGCCCATTGTCAGACCCTACGCTGGTGCAGTAGGTCCTGGTTTCCTCCTAATGCACGACAATGTCCGGCCTCATGTGGCAAGAGTATGCAGGCAGTACCTGGATGATGAAGGAATTGAAAGAATTGAACAGCCTTCACGATCCCCTGACTTAAACCCAATAGAGCATCTGTGGGACAATATGTTTCGGTCCATTAGGTTGCTCCTCAGACTGTACAACAGCTCAGGGATGCCCTCACACAGATCTGGGAGGTGCCACAAGACACCATCCATTGTCTCATTGGGAGCATGCCCAGATGTTGTCAAGCATGTATACAAGCTCGTGGGGGTCACACAAGATACTGAAAAGCATTTTGAGTCACAGAAATTAAGTTTATGAAAAAATGGACTAGCCTGCCACATCTTCATTTCACTCGGATTTTAGGGTGTCTACACAATTGAGCCCTCTGTAGGCTGAAAACTTTTATTTCCATTAAAAGACTTGGCATCCTTTTGTTCCTAAGACATTGCCCTGTTGTTATTTGTATAGATATCCAACTTCATATTGAGATCTGATGTATCTAATGTGTTTCATTAAAGTGTTCCTTTAATTTTTGTGAGCAGTAAATATCTATATATAGTGTGCATTTCCCTGTATCACAACCCAACTTTTGGTACTGTAGGATTGGCTTGTGTAAGCACAGTTTCACAACTCACATATGGAATTTGTCCTATAATTGTTGTGCCCGTACACACCCACTTTTTAATAAATGAGGCTCAAAAACTGGCTTATTCCTTCCAGATTTGAGTCTACACTCAAAATTTTTTGCTTATCAACATATATCTTTATCCTAACAGTTACAGCTATGTACAAGAGCATCATGTTGCTTTAGTCCTTTTTATAGAGCTGTTAACCAAAGAAAGGGTAAAATCTAAGCACACAGTGCTGAAATTACAGAATGTTTATATTGTTTGGCAAAATGCTAAAATTATACACCTAACAAACCCAACAGGCAACATGAATACTAAATCAATAGCTGTAAATAGCTTAATATGAATGAAAAGACCAGTTTGCTCACTGGTAATGCAAATCTGTACTTTACATAAGGTCAGCACCATCTGCTGAAATGTTTGGCAACAGTACGAAGGCCGTAATTTGGCAGAAAGCCTGCTCTACAGCACCGTAAAGCCTAGTTCTGTGTTTTCATATGCTTTGCTGCAGCAATGAAGGGTTGCATTTTTCCTCATTACCCAAAAAAAGGAGCACAACTTTTTCTTTCCTATTTTATGCCCTTAAAACACCAGTAAAATGGCACGGTTAGAAGCGTAGGGAGGGTTGTTTTTTTTTACTGAGACCCAGAGCAGAGCTAATGGCCCATTAAGAGGAAAAGGCTGCTTTGATGTGACTGAAAGGAGAGAAACACGCATAACAGGGTAAGAAGGAAAGGTGAAAACAATCACATAGAGAAATCACTTTTTCAACATCATTTGCTTAAGAGTCTGAGTCACAGAACAAAGAATAGCCAGGATATGTGGCAACACTTTATGAATTTAAAATGTTAAGTGTTATAGGTCTGTAGTTTTCATATGGTTTTACTGAGCTCATGGAGGATCTCAGTAGTTCTATTCCTGCGAGAGAAGGCTTTCCTATCTAAAAGTAAAAGTATGTGGTAGTCATGGCAGCTAAGTTCACAGATGGTGGAACATCATTTCAAACCAATGATGGAAGTCACATCTGTCTTTATGCTTTTTCTAGCAATAGGTTCCACATACAGATTAAAGTAATGCTTTTTCCACAATCATTTTTGATTGTTTACATGGTCTCACAAAATGATTAACACTCTTGAAAATAAAAAAATAAAAAATTACATTCACAATGTAAATATGTGTGTGCACTGGGGAATGGTGTGTTAACAGGAGTATTTTTTTTAGTATCAGGTGCTTTTCGTGCTTGAAGTTGTTGTAGTCAAGTCACACTTGTGTCGTGTTTGATTGCAAGTCATCCAGGGTTATTTCAAGTTGAGTTCGAGTTAAGTTACTTGGTACTACAGGCCAAGTCTGAGTCCAAGTCCTGAAAAGAATCTTCCTGTCCAAGTCAAATCATTATCACCCAAGTGCAAGCCAAAAATAAGAGAGCAGGATGTAGATGTTAAGACTATAATAATGGCAACCATACATGGTTTTCTTCATTAAAGAAAGTACTCACCAAGTATTACCATGCTAACACCGTAGCATGTAAAAAATAATAAATCATGCCTAAAATCAAATGGAAAACAGTCAATAACGAACATCTCATCTTACAATGGCCTTTGGAAGTTAATACTTTAACAGTAATTTTGACCTTATATAACATGAGTGTCATAATTGGTAAACACACAAACAGTAAAGCAAATACACTCAACAAAAATATAAACGCAACACTTTTGTTTCTGCTCCCATTTTTCATGAGATGGACTGAAAGATCTAAAATTCATTCCAGATACATAATATTCCCATTTCTCTCAAACATTATTCACAAATCAGTCTAAATGTGTGATAGTGAGCACTTCTGCTTTGCTGAGATAATCCATCCCACCTCAGAGGGGTGCCACATCAAGATGCTGATCTGACATCATGATTAGTGCACAGGTGTACCTTATACTGCCCACAATAAAAGGCCTCCCTGGAATGTGCAGTTTTAGATCTTTATGTCCATCTCATGAAACATGGGAGCAGAAACAAAGGTGTTTATATTTTTGTTGAGTCTAGTATCTGGACTACAGCACTTCATGTGCATCCCACATGCTGTGGTAATAGTCACAACGATTATGGTATTTTTTTTTTTTTTAAAGCTTCGTTTTGGTCTTAGCCTTCCCTTTTGTCATTCTTTGCTGAACCTCTTTTTCTCAACTAAAACTTCTTTGTGGTAAGATAATCCTTTCATCCAGCATCTCCACTCCCTGGAATTAGCACACCCTTCCTTCCTTGTCCTTTATCCAAATTTGAATAGGTGACTCTAATTAGATAACTTTACTTTGATGCAGTGCAGGACTGGCCATCTGGACGTTCTGGAAAATACCAGAACGGCCAGTGCAGCAGATACAGCCGCCGGTCTCTTCGCAGCCACATTTTTTTCTTTCTTCTTTTTTTCCTTTTCCTGCTTATAATCGACTGCTCCATATCCATACCGATAGGTGGCAACAATGCGCCTGCAGGCCCATAGATGAGCAAGCTCACTATTCAATGCTCGTCACTCAACCCTGCCACACGGCTAAGCAGGAGGCTGCGGCCGCAAAACATAGACAGAGAGATGAGGGCCAGATGCTTGAGCAGGTGGAAGTTCCCCAGACAAATGCAGGGCACGTAAGTATGAAAAGGAGGATATTTAGGGTTACTTGCTAGGTAATCTGACGTTAGCAAATGTTATTGCAGGTTGCTAAATTTTTATCTATACCCCAATGAAACAAAACAATGGCAGTTTTTACAGTTGGTTAGCTATAAAAAACAATCTAAACATGCCACAGGATCAACATGAATGCAGAATAAATATTTAATAAATGTAATTAAGCCGTTTTTGTGCGCTCTGCAAAAACTGTCCATCTAATCAAGTCAAAAAAATCTTATTTCCACCTAAAATGTATTTTTAATCTTGGTATGAGACCTAGATACTAAGAGCAGAAGGTGTTAGTTTATTAATATTATTTACAGTATACATCTTATTTATAGAAGTATTTCTCTTAATTTAAGAAGCTTTTGACTAAAATCAAGTATTTTACGGGTTAGGTTAGTACCATTTACCAACTAATACCATTTGTTTGTGTGTTTTATGTTGTCACCTCAGCTGCATATTGTTCAGCAAAGAGGCATTGAGTGTTTTTTATTTCTGTAAGTATTCAAGTTAACTGTATAATCACAGACCATTTACATTGTGATTTATGATAACCCATACCCAGAGATATTTAAAGAGAGTGTTTTTTATTTCTCCGTGAGTATTCTACACTATGCTTTTAACACATCTTTAAGTCAATATCGGATTTAATGTTATAATTTGGAAGGTAAAATATCATGGTTTATTATTTACATAGATTGAGACCTGTGTCTGTGGCTGATGAGTTTTCACACGCATCTGTTGTTGTGGGCTGGGCAGAGTCAAAGTCCAGGGCTGTTTTTTAGTCACAGTCCGCCACTGCTTTCATGTGGAAAGACAACATGGAACTACTGAGCAACAGTATATACTTAGCTTTACCCTTAACCCAGGTAAAATGATTCTGATATTGTTTCTGGATCAAGCGTGGCTTGATATGAGGAATGAATCATCTGCAGCACTTGTGCAGGATTTGTCTGTGTGGAATGGCTCTTGAGGCACTGATTTCAGTCTTAGTTCATCTTTGGAAGCTCTCGAGGCTTGACCTCAATGTGGCAAGTGTCAATGACTGTGTTATGGACTAAGGCTGCACAATACATTGCGAAACAATTGCTATTGTAATGAGTATGTGCAATGTCACTATTGCAAAGGACCGTTAGGAATGCAGTAGGAAGAAGACAATTTATATTGCATCTTTCACAGATTAAATCACAACGTGTTTAACAAGATTACAAACAGATAGAACAAAACACAAGGACCAATCAACTAAAAGTTGTTTAAAACCAAATGTCTTCAGCTGCTTTTTAAAGTATACAACAGCATCGTCTTCACAGAGGGATGTTGGCAGTGTTTGTCATTGCTTTGGAACCACACCCTGAAAAGGCATGTCTCCTCTGGTCTTAAAATGGATTTGAGGAGGTTCTGGCCTGAGGACCGAAGCGCACGAACAGACTGGTAGGGGCACAGCAGATCACAAATATATTTAGGGAACTGTCCATGCAAGGCTATAAAAGTTGGAACTAAAATTTTTAAAGTGAACACTGTATTTGACTGGGAGCCAATGCAAGGAAGATAAAATTGACGAAATGCAAGTATGCCAAGCAGATCTTGTTAAAAGCCTTGCTGTAGCATTCAGAAAAATTTGTAGATGCTTAACACGAAATAAGAAGATGAATGACCAATTCGAGATCAGAGCTGGATAATGTTTATCTCAATTTGGCATCTCAAGTGATAAAAAATGTTTTTGACCCAAAAATTGAAACGGCTTTCAAGAGACAATGATTGATCAAAAAACACTAATATTTCTGACACGCCAAGGAACCAATTTGAGTTATAATGGTGGGGAATTTTTGCTCAGGAGCATTTATGAATGTCTCAGTCTTTTTTGCATTCAACTGAAAACAATTTTCAGTGAGCCAAGTCTTTATGCTTGTGAAAAACTAAAATAATTCTCATACTTAATGCAACTCTGACTACGTAAAAGAAAAATACAATTGAATATCATCTGCATAGAAATGATAAGACACATTCTTAAAATTGATATTTCCAAGAGAACTGATATACAATAAAAACAGAATTTGTCCTGACCCATGAGGAACACCATATAAAAAAGAAGAGGCCTCAGACAAATCTTATTCCAATCATTTTTTCAACAATACATAAATAGATTAAACATATTTATATTAATATAAAATATACACTGGTCCCTCGCTTATTGCAGTGGTTACGTTCTAAAAACACTCAGCAACAGATGAAATCTGCAAAGTACTCATCTTTATTTTTCACAATTATATATGTTTTAAGGCTGACCTCGCCACACACTTTATATACTTTTCTTTCAGACATACATTAACATTTAATTACATTTTTCAGTTGCTTTCACATTTCTCACTCTCACGAGGTTGGGCCCTTTACATGCCGACTCCAACCATATCAATCCTCTCAGCAATCCCTTGTCCTGAGCAAGCATGTGGTGACAGTAGAGAGGAAAAAATCCCATTTAACACAAATGAACCTCAAGCAGAACCATCTCAGCACAAGTTTGAGAAGGCAGAGCAGAGAAAGAGAAAGAACACATTGGTTTATATCTAACCCAGATGGACAGCAGTTCATAAATTCTTACCTCAAGTTCTGTTCCCTTGCCACTCGGAACTGATGGCGGCCACCTCAGGTCTCTACTTCTTCTGCCCCAACTTTCTCTCATCCGCCTGCTGGCCTCCAACACTCCAACAATATTACTAAGGTGGAAGCTGTGGACGCTCTGCCATAGCTACCACCAAATAATGGTTTTATTTTTACATATTTGGCAGCATCTGACTGGAGGGCTTGTTTCTCTTTAGCCCTATTTTTTTTCTGCACATCATTTTTTTGTTCTCCATTTTCTTCCGTATAACCAGTCCAGCTGTGACTATTACATATCGAACACCACACTGTGCAGGCTGACAAAGTATTAAAAGGCGAAATGAACGGAAAATGAAGTTTATATTGAAAGGAGCATATCAGCTGTAAATTGTGTTTATGCCTGAAAAGAAAAAAAATGTAAAATACATTTTAAAACTCTCAAGCAAGTCAGATATACTCTGATATTATAATGAGTAATGAAACTAATGCTTTGCTTGTCTTTTGAGGCAGGGGAAACTGTGCTTGTAGCTTCATTTTAGCAATGTTGCCCTTATCTCTGCTGTCTGTCTCTTCAACCATGCCACCATTAACACTGTTCAATTCATCCTTATTACTGCCCAGCTTCAGACACAGTGTCATCAAAAAGGCATGTTTTATTGGCGAATGTTTAATCATCTCATTATCATCTCGTCTGCAGTGTATATCAGAATGATTGACAGGAGCGAAAAAAAAGAATGAAATGACATGAGCAAAAGGCTTCAAGATATGCAAATATGAAAGTAGTGATAAGACCATAACCAATCAAATTCTAATGTCTCATTACCTTGGGTATTGGGCAGACTGTGTCCCTACTGATATATTCCCATGCACTCCCTCCTAATTTATTGGGTATTTCCACTAATCCACCGTTTTAACATAATTTGTCAATTTCTTGCCATTTTGTGTGGTTTTTTCTATTTCCATTATGTATTCATAAACAGATAATTTACTTGAATTGCAATATATCATTTTTTTTTTCTTAGAGTTATTATATTAATATTAATTATGAGGGTAAAAAGTATTGAAATGCTCTTCTGTCATAATTTAATTGTATCATAATGTAACTGCATCATTGTCACAAGATTTTCTATTACATGCTATATCTATTTTTGTTTTCATCTGTGAATGGACCATATATGATTGACCATTATAAAGAATCAGTAAAGTAATGCACTAAAACTACAGAATTCTAAATGTGCAGGAGACAACATACTGAAGTTCAAAGAGAATATCAGTTAAGACTTTAGCTGACGTTGAATGTAAGCGTGGTCATTTGTAGCAGACGGTCAAAGTATTTTAAAAGCATGGTTGTTCATGCAAGACCATTTGTCCATTTTACACAGATTGCTGAATAAAAAAGGAAAACATTCAGAGAGTTGCCGCTATGTGGATGAATATACCTTTTTGATGTCAGACAATAATATATTTTTTTTACTGGTTTGGATGATATAAAAGCAACAGCATCTAAAATAACCCTTTGTTACAACCAGATTATGATGAGCAAAATCTCTGATCATACATGTGAAACCATGAAGTATGAGGGTGTGTGTGTGTGTGTGTGCGTGTGTGTGTGTGTGTGTGTGGGCTTGGTTGCATCACGTATTTTCCATTCTAAGGTGCAGATTGGTGATCGCGCTCTCCTTCAGCTGGTGCCACTCAGCCTAATTATGGTGGAGCACTTAAAAGTGGAGTTCCAACCTGGAGCAGATGCCAGATGGTTAAACCGCATCGTGTGGTAACAAGCCACTTCCCTGGTCGTTCTGCTTTAAGCTACTTTGCTCCACGTGGGACCCTTACCTTCTGGCCTTTTTCCCTAAACACCGTGCTGTCCTGGATCTGCTGATCGGCCTGCAGCCTGGGCGTCTGCTCCTCCTCCAGCTTACTTGGATTTCCTCCTCAAGGTACCTGGTTGAGCTCAAGGTTCCCTTGCCTGTCCATCCTCGCTCTTCTTCCTGGAGACAAGCGTCCCAGAGTCTGCCCCCTCCCACGCAGCAGGATCACATTCCTCCCAGTTCCTCCTGAGTGGAATCTGAGCCAACATCACAGTAAGAGTCAACAAAATTCAGTTTTTTTCCCTACCAAACACCATTGGAAAGTCACTCACCTTCGTCTCTTGTCTCCAGTGGCTGCTCTCGTCTCCCAGTGTAAGACTCAGTGGCTACCTCCAAATTTCCTGTGGGCCAGAGTTCCTGTTGTCTCTCAGACCTCTCTAGCAAAGAGAAAAAAAAATATTTTTGCAAGTTTTATCTCCTGTCTCACTGAGTCGTTTGTGTGTCTGCACTAGAGTCTGAAAGCCAAAATCATGACATGAAGAGTTTGGACTACAGGAGCAGAGGACCACATTGGTTGCCAGAACCTTTAGCTAAAAATAGAAACTTAATTTGTAAATGTTCACTCAAATTGGGCAAAAACAGTTTGGGAAACTATCTTCGGGCAATACGATTAGCTGTTTCAGCACCAACTTTCTGATTATTCAAAAATTAAAGCTGCACAGTTTGCCCCATCAGTACTGAGCGTTATCTAAACAACACAGCTTACCTGAGTATTGTTGCTGACATTCAATGCTGTATAACCAAAGTGTACACAAGTTCTGATGAATATTATCTTGCAGGACAACTCATCGCAAGCTCAAGCTGAAACTGCTTTCTTTAACATAGCACATAGTACTCTACTGGCCTCGACAGTCACTAGGTCTTAATTCAGTACAACACCACTGGGAAAAGGCAGAACAACAGATTCACATAAGGCATAAGAAAAAAAGGCAATCAGCTTTGTTTAACCATAAAACAAAGAATTAAGAAAGTTCTGAAGGCAAGAAAGGGTCCAACCCAGTACTAGAAAGGTGCAGCAAATAGAGTTGAGTGTAGTTGCAGAATGATGTTTTCACATTTGTGCACATCCCTGTTTTACAGAGGCAAAAGCACAAAGATTCTGACATGGAATGTGATTACATGTGGGACAAATTGAAAAAAGGACAGAGGATGGGAAGAATATATTTTTAGCAGAGAGCAAAGAGAAGTACAAAGGCGTTCACTGGTGACAGAAAAGAAAGACATGATTGATTGAACATAAGAGGATAATGAGGGATGAAATATTGTTCAAAAAATGTCATCTCTCTGACAGTGGTCCGCGGAGGTTTGCTGCCATTTCACTCAGACTGTTACTAGAGATGGATTCCACCTACAAAGACATCAGTTCTTTAGTTGTAGCATTTCCTGGATTTTATGGGGATACTGGCAGACTTTGAAATGCCAGCTTTGAAACTGAGTGTCAACCCCAATGATTCCGCAATGGCATCAACATGAAGGCTCAACGGGAAAAGAGCATGTGTAGATATATTCAGATCAAGACTGTTTGCTATGAACATTTTTCATTATTGTGGGTATTTGGATCTCAAAGAAGGAAAAATGCCAATGTGGTTTTGGTATCTTAAGCTACAGCTGCTTGTGCTGAGACTTCAGCATAGCTCGTTGGCTTTAGCTCGGGTGTTTGAACTGGAATAACTTATCTTATATGCTAGTTAACTAAAAATACCAGTAACCTTTTTATGTTTGTATATCAGCACATACCAAATGCTATATTTAAGGAAATATGTCATCTGTAAGCCATCTGAAAGACCTTCAAACCAAAGAATAAAGTTTAGTGATTAGTGAAAAGATGACAAATTATCTTTTTCATCATACCAGACCAGACCCCAAGACAAAGACATCTCAAATACATTATACATCAGAACCAAGTTTGGGAGGAAATGGTAAATGGACTTAACTTTTATAGCGCTTTTACAGTCCTACTGGCCACTCAAAAGGCTTTACACTGGAGCCCCATTCACCTATTCACACTCTCAAACACATTCATATACCTATACAGAGCTTGTCCTACTGTAAGGTGTTCAAATTGTTGTTGAGACTGAACAAATATCACTTAAAAGGATACAAAGGAATTATTCTTCTCTAAAAATATTCACATAAACAACAATAATGCTAGGACATTATTTGCTACAGCAGCGAGATTAACTAATCTTCCTGTGACAGTAACTAAGCTCCATCAGGGCCTGCGATGAGTTTGCCAGCTTCTTTACTGAAAAGGTCCTGAAAATCAGAGGGTCGGTTAGTACATAAGCTTCAACCCCACAACCAACGTTAAGCCCAGTTAACACCCACGCAGGGAAATTCTTAAACAATAAATCAATCAAGCTTTAATGAAATTATTGAGAAACTAAACCCTGCCACCTGATGCTTGGATATCTTACCAACAGGTTTTCTTAAAAAAGTCTTCCCAGTCATCAGAGCAGATGTAATCCACATAGTTAATGCATCCCTCCCATCAGGAATTTTCCTCCAAGCTTTAAAAACAGCCGTTATCAAACCAATACTAAAAAAGAAGAATCTAATAAGCATTTTAATGCAAAAGTACAGACCAATCTATAATTTCCCATTTTTCTGTAAAATTATTGAAAAAGCTGTGTTCCAGGAGTTAAACAACTTCCTAACAATGAACAACCTCTTTGATATTTATCAGTCTGGTTTTCGTAGGCACCACAGCACCAATATAGCCCTCATCAAGGTTTTCAATGATATCAATACAAATACTGACCTTGGTAAAACCACAGTACTGGTACTATTAGACCTCAGTGTGGCATTTGACACTGTTGATCATGATATATTACTGGAATGTCAAGAGAGCTGGGTTGGACTCTCTGATACAGTACTCGACTGATCAAATCCTACCTCAAGAACAGGGACTTTGTGTCAATTAGGCGTCCTCAATGTTTGAATGATCACATGCGGGGTCCCCCAGGGCTCCATCCTGGGGCACCTCCTATTTACCATTTACATGCTCCTACTAAGCCAGATGATAACAACAATTGGGTTAGCACCAGGGTACATTAGAGATCTGCTATCATGATACAAACTATCCATATCACTCAGGAACTCCGGCTTTAGTCTACTGATTGTCCCTTGAACCAGAACCAAACATTGAGAAGCAGCTTTCAGTTTCTATTCTTCCCATATTTGGAACAAACTCCCAAATGAATGCAAAGCTACTGATTGTCCCTTGAACAAGAACCAAACATTGAGAAGCAGCTTTCAGTTTCTATTCTTCCCATATTTGGAACAAACTCCCAAATGAATGCAAAGCTGCAGAGACACTGAAATCTTTTAAATCAAAAATTAAAACGTATCTATTTTACATAAATGTTATCCTATGCTCTAATCACTAAATGTTTTATTTTTTTTAATTACTTAATAAATTTTTGATTCTTGTGTTTCATCAGTTTATAAAATGTTCATAACTTACATAATTTGTATTTTATAAATGTTCATTTATGCTTTCTTTTAGTGATTCTATGTTTTAATTTTCACATTTCTGTAATCATGTAAAGCACCTTAAATTGCCTTGTGTTGAAAGTTAAATAAATGAAATTGTTGAAACAATAGATGAAGAAATAGGTTCTTATGACATGTGTGTGAAATAATAAACAACTTTGCAAAATACAAGTTTATAAAAAATTCAAAGTCAAAACACTTTAATAAACAAACTTTCAGAGCCTTGAGGGCTCTGCCCGGTCACCTATTGTTTGCACCAGTGTTCCTGATTTTCTTCACCTGTTCCTTCATGACCTCCATTGTTTAAAATCCATTCAAGAGCTTCAGACCTTGCCTGATCATTGCATTGTCTTACTTATCTTGTTGCCCCGCATTAAACCCTTGTTTCCTCTCCTTCTAATCCACAGATCAGCCTGCGTCCTTAGTTAACACTGCATAAACTTGTGACAGAACGATCCGGCCCCATAACGACCAAGCAGATGTTCTCTGGAGCTCGTTACGCCAGGTCACCGCCCTCGCTCTCCCCTCGGTTCGCCTTGAAGTTGCAGAGGAAATCCTCCATGGGTTCCTGCAATGGTTCTGTCAGGTCCTGCTTCTGGTCAACCAGAGGGGCCTGGAGGAGGCAGCGCATGCCGTTTACTAGACAGCTTGGAAGTGGATACTTTCGGCCGCAAGGCGAGCTTCTTTCCCTGCAACTTCAGCACCTTCCCTTCCCGTGGGTTCGTCTCCACTGTGCGCTCCAGCTTCCCGAACTCTCAGGGACGTTCCCGGATACGCTGCCACTGTCTCCAGAGCTGCTGGAGGACGATTCAGTCTCTGCCTGCTCGGCTCAGAAGCCAGTCTCTGCCTGCTTGACTCCAGTTATGGATTACCCTGCTCCTGTCTGCCTAGTATCTGTCTGCAAGAGAATCTGCTCAATCAGTGTGAGCCAGTCTGCTCAATTCCCATCCTGGTCCAGTTCAGCCTAGAGCCAATTCATCTAGAGCCAGTTAACCCAGAGTTTCTCCAGCTTCCATTCCCTGAGCTGGAGTTCCCTCCTCCTCCAGATTACCCTCTCCCTCCATTCCTGGAGGTGAATCACCTGCCCCTTCCACTTCTAGAAGTCCTAGAGTCACTGTCTTTTCGCCCATCCTTATATAAGTGAAGAACCTGGGCGGGATTTTTGACTCTGAGCTGACTTTTATCCCTCACATTAAAAATATCACGAAAATAGGTTTTTATCACCTAAAGAACATTGCTAGAGTCCGCCCCATTCTCTCTCGGGCCAATACGGAGACGCTAATGCATGGTTTTTATCACCAGTAGAATAGATTATTGTAATGCCCTGCTTTCTGGTCTTCCCAAAAAGACTTCCTCAAGTTTACAGCTTTTACTAAATTTTGAGGTGTCCTTACATTATTATGGCCCTCACCTCTGGAACAGGCTGCCGGAGGACCTCAGGGCCACAGAGAACGTTCATGTTTTTAAGAGCAGGCTCAAGACTCACCTTTTTAGCATAGCCTTAAACTGATTATTATTTACTAATATCTACTTTAATCGCTCTGCATGTAGTATTTGATTTAATTTATAGTTGTGATAATGTTTTTTTATTTTGGGTTGGGAAGGGTGGGGTTTGTGGGGTCTCTTTAATTTGTAAAGCACTTTGAGAAGCTATGTAGTTTGAAAAGTGCTTTGTAAATAAGGTTTGATTTGATTTGATCCTCAGACAGGGTATATGAGGATCTGTCTCTGCCTCCTGGACTTCCGCTGCCTCTGCTCCCTAAGCAGGACCACCCGCCATCCATTCCTCTTCTGTGTCACAGTTGCCAGTCTGACTGACCTCCCCAGCGTCACAGACCTCAACCTGTCAGGCCCCTTCTTCATCTCTGCTGGGCCGTCGGACGAGGACCACCTAGTCAACCTCCTGATTGTCGTCTAGTCAAGGGATACATAGCGGGCCGTCTGCCTGGAATGTGTTTTGTCCTGTGAGTTTGTAAAACTTTCAATACACTTCTTAAGATGCACTCCGCAAATATTTTTTTTAATTGATTTTGTTTTGTTTTATTTGCGATATTACGCCACAAGCCTTGAGAGGGTGACAGAGGGCAAATTTCTGAAAAGTTATGGAGTGTGTCTTTAAACCTCACTTCTGGTAGGTTATGTTGTTTTATTAATGGATGGACTTAAGACAGGGATTAAAAGGTGCAAAAATTATTTAATGACAGGATGCCAAACAACAACACAGGAGAAGAACATCACAGTCTAACAATGATCCGACGGGGAATGAAGCATTTACTGAATCTTAAAGGCCAACACAGGGTGAGGAGTTGCAGGTGAGATGAATCAGAACAGAGGTCCAGGTATTACTAATCAGGTTCAGAGCCCAGGAGGCTCTGGCAGGTTTGATCTTCAGTAATTATAGAACTAAGAGTGAACACAGTAGCGCATGACACTGGGAAGAGAGTTCAAACGTTTTTAAAACTACTTGAAATAAGCGTTTCAATGCATAGATAATTGTCTTCAAATGGCATATATTTAAACAACTGCCAACATGCAGTTCAAACAGGTTCACTCTGAAAACAGACTGTAAGATGCTAAATAAAGTTTGTTAATGTCTATGCCTTGGGTACCTTTCTGGAAGAAATAGATTCTTCCAGAAAGAAGACAGAATAAAAAAATAAACCTCTGGAATATTAAGATTTGGAAAAGTAAGTGTCATGGTGTGAGTTGGTTGAAGACTCAGAAGGCGACAGGATAATAGTTAAACTCACTATAATGCTGATCAGGACTCCAAATTCACAGGGAACAAGAGCATGGAAGAAGCATTCAGCAGGTACAGCCGACGTTAAGACACTTTTACGCATAGGACATAGACATAGACACTAGGGGAGCAGGGAACATATATACACAGGGGAGAAATCAACAGAACTAGAGACACCTGGAAACAATTAGACACAGACACAGGGAGACGGACCGGATCCTGACAGTAAGTCTAAAATGGCTTTATTTTGAAACCATTTTAGCTCATGTTTGACATCAAGCAATTGCAATATTCCAGAAAAAAGACATTTATAACAACTTTGAAGCACGGAGGAGGAAATGTCCTGGTTTGGGGATTCATTTGAGCAGCATGATCTAGTTAGCTCTCCATTTTAGAATCCTGTAGGGATTCTAAAATCCAAAAATCTTACTATGTGTCAGAGGGACCTTGAAGGCACAGTGTGTAATTTTTGGCCAGTAGGGGGCAGTGCATACATAAATTATCACAAGCATGCGGTATCTGTGTCTTCGAGTGAGAAACTCAACAACGGAGGTCCAACTAGTGCTGTTTTCAAATGCTCAATTCCCTGAGAATTATATATTTTCTACTCTTGTAGAAGTAAAGACGTCATCTAATATGGCTTTCCCCTCAAAAGAGGACCCGCGGCTATATACAACTGATTTTTAAAGTCATATTTCACAGTATCGCCAATATTTTGCAATTAATGTGCTTTACGTAATTATTATTACATACATGGCTAATGAAGAATATTAATACTTTTATATGCTTTACATATATTTGGGTAAACATTTTTGTGTGTAGTGAAGTAGTAAGAACATATACATATTTAAGGGACATATACTCAGTTAGAATTTTGTGAATTTGTGATCGTGGGAAAACTCAGTGTCTGTGGCAGGTGGTTATCTAGGAGAACCAAGCTGAGTCTAAGCAGAAACAAGGAGTGAAAAGGGAGTTATAAAAGCTGTGCTGGGATAATGAGAAACATTACTCACACATGAACTATTCAAGGTCTCGGGGAAGTAAAAAGGTATGGGAAACTGTGATTCTTCTGCTGACCATTCATATGTATGTGGAAAGACAGGTCACTGAATTTAAACTGTGAAAAAATACGGGGTGTGTTCAACTATGAATCCTTTTGTTTTGTGCTTCAATAAAAGAGTGCTCCCCTGTCAAGAATTTAGTCAGACTTTGGTCTGGCTCGGACTGAGGGGAAGAAGACGCATCAGGCCAGAGGGAAGCCAAACACCCAACCTGATAGGCAGACATAGACAGACAGAGACACTCATACGTACCCTCCCTCTCATGGGTACACATTCTTACAAATACAGGACATACGAAAAAAGGACGCTATACACTCATTCATACCCCTATACGTACAATATACTCCATACTCCCAGGCCCAGGGACAGACGCCCCAATAGAGCACCCTGCCCCTGCACCCGGGAGACAGACCCCTTTGCCCACCAGGATGGGGACAAGCAGACCGCCTAGGCCCCCACACCGGCAAGAGCAGCCCACCAGCCCAGGACCCCGACCAGACGGCCTGATGTTCTACCCGGGCTCCGACCCCTGATGGTCCAACAAACAGGGGTGTGGAAAGACCCCCCAGCCTCTCTCCCCCCGCTCAAATTAATTAATTAATTAATTAATTTTTGGCAAATTGGTAATGTATAGTTGCAGGAGTTAAACATATTTTGGGATTTAACGGGATTATGCAAAATAATAAGTAGGTTTAACAATTTTTAATAAATTGCAGTTTGAATAAAATTTTATGGGGCTAGGTTTGGGGAAACTTTTTACCTACTGTCAGAATTGTGATGGGGAATTTTTATTTTTTTTAAAGATCTGTCTGGGTTAAGTGGATAGGTGGTGATTGATTACATAGAACATGATAATATTCGGTCAGGGGTTGCAGATTCCTTTTGGTATTCACTTATACGTATGGATCTTAATCTAAGGTAAAAAATTGGCTAACATAACTGCGCAGACAGGGCTAATTGGCGACAGGCCCTCCAAATTGCTTTGATGGCCATCAAGACTAATTAGAATACCAGACCAAAAAAAAAAAAGAACAAAAAGAAACTGTCATTTTTTTTAGATGTTCACAAGCTTATGCCCCCAGGTTCAGCAACAGGTGAGGAGCACACAGTGTCCTCTGGTCTCAGAGGTCCGGCAGCTGACAGCTCGGGTCAGGTCCCTGACTGAAGCTCCTGAAGGGGTCTAAGGTCCAGCTCCACAACCCTTTGGGACGAAGGGGTGTGGTTACGTGTCTACATCAGAAGGCGTGAGGAGTCCAAGTGGTTCAGCCAGTTCCAGATGACAGCTGGGAACACACACGCAGTGCAGCTCCATGGCAGTGATGGAGGCTGGCCACACCACCCAGCACACTCAGCAGGATCTGCAAGAATACACTGTACAAAGAGGGTGAGGAAAGTTTTGACCAAGCTGACACTGAGCTGAAGCTAAACCAAAGGAGGCGGGGCCCAGAAGATTGGTTTGGGGGTTGCTATTAATGATCCAGTGGGATCTATGTGCCAAGGGGGGAGATGGGCAATTTAAATTGCCATCTCAAAGAGGGATATACAGGTTGAGGAGGAATGATCAGAAATGATCAACCAGCTTCACAACTCATCAACCAGCTTCACAGCAGGTTTTGACCACTCCACATCGGTGGGGCAAGCTATTGGAAGCGGGGCCTGCTGAACCTGGAGCACTTGTGTTTATTGGGGGAAATGCTCAATTAATGAAGTAATTGGCATCTCAAAGAGGGGCTATCTGCATATATGGGAGTAAAGCTGGAAAGCTAAAACCAGGAGCACTCCACACTGATCAGCTCTGTACAAGTGTCTACAACGAGAGTGAAGAAAGAAGAACAGAAGATAAAAATATATTAAAAAGACTGAATAGACTTTTAACCATTTTTTTTTGCATTTTACAGGTTTTTTAACCATTTTTATTCACAGGTGCAGATTGTTGACACTGCCTAAAAGGGTTTCTTAAATAATTTTTAATGAGTTAATTTTCAGGATTTCTTAACATCCAGATGTTTTTAAGGTTGTATTAAAGTTGCATTAATAAACAAAGAGGGACTACTAGATAGAAAGATAGAATAGCTGAGCTGTAGTTTAAAGGTCAGAAGTACTCCTGAGGGGCGTTGGCTGACCCAATGATCCCCAGTACAAAGATTTCACCAGTCAGAATGTTAACAGTCAATTGTGTTTTCTCATTATCTTGTGGGTATTATTTCGTATTTCTCTGGGGCGTCCTCCACAGTGTTAACATAGATTAAAAGTTAGACTTAGTTATGTCTTCACATTTAGACATTCTTATTATTTACATTTTGGGTTTTAATTCTGTGTGTTTATTTTTTGGGATTGCTACAGCTAACAGTTAATGGACTAAGGTAAAATAAGGGACTTAGATTAGGTCAAAAGAGGGTATATCAACAATTGAGGGATTCAATTTTTTTTCTTATCATAATTTTAAGGTTACAAGTGTATTTGCTATTTACATTTTGAATTTTTAATCTCAAGGTCGACTTTTGAAGTTACAATTTTAAGTGTGTCATACGCAAGGGTTCCTGTTTTAAGGTAACTAAATTTAAAGTTTTTGAAGGGTACTTTTTCTACATTATCAAATGAGTTACAGAGATTATATTTTTAGTTTTAAATATTAGATAACGCTGGAGGAGACATTCGGAGAAAGTAGTTCATTCGTGTTAGAACGAATGAAAAGAGGAAATTTAAGAATATTAATCCCTTTAAATGCTTTAAATATATTTGGGTAAACAGTTTTGTGTGTAGTGAAGTAGTAAGAACATATAGATATATAAGGTTCATAAACTCAATTAGAATTTTTTGAATCTGTGATCGTGGGAAAACTCCTTGTCTGTGGCAGGTGGTTATCTAGGAGAACAAAGCTGAGTCTAAGCAGAAACAAGAAGTGAAAAGGGAGTCATGAACGCTGTGGTGGGGTAATGAGAAACATTACTCACAAATGAACTATTCAAGGTCTCGGGGAAGTAAAAAGGTATGGGAAACTGTGATTCTTCTGCTGACCATTCATGTGTATGTGGAAAGACAGGTCACCGAGTTTGAACTGTGAAAAAATACGGGGTCTGTTCAACTATGAATCCTTTTGTTTTGTGCTTCAATAAAAGAATGCTCCCCTGTCAAGAATTTAGTCAGACTTTGGTCTGGCTCCATCTGATTCAGGTGTGTCGCCTCAAACAGAATTCTGTTGTGTGTGTTGTTTCTTCTCTCTGTTCTGGGTAAAGGCTCTTCAAAGATCTCGCTGAGGACAGTTGGGGTCCTTTAAAGATTACCAGTAAGCAGTCCAGATTGGAAAGCAAGGTTTATCCTGAAATACATGATATAAAGAGAATTAATCCAGACACTATTTTCAAAGATGTACTGCAAAAACTACACACTATCACTTTAAAGAAAATGTACGACCATCTGTAAAACAAATTAGGCTGCATCAGAATGACCCGGTTCATAACAGCAACTCGATCAAGGAATAGCAATAACAGTAAATCTTGATCTCTTTGAGATGCTTAGAAAAAGTATGCTGGATCTACGAAGATATCTATGTTTACATGCATGTAGATAATATCAAGCTTTAACTACTGGACCACACTGTTAAAGAAATAATTGTCAGTCAGCTCATGGGTGAATGGATAGACGTATTTTCCCTAATGTGCTGATTTCTCACTAGAGAGTTTCATTCATTTCTGTCCTTTTATGCATTCTTTAGACATCTCTATTAAAAAAAAACACTGAACAGTCTTTTCCTCAGTTCAACTCTTGTTAAATTCTGTATTTTAAATCCTTTTTTTATTTTGAGGGAAATCGGGTTTACTGAACAATGAAATACTTATTAACACCACCGACAAAGCGTGCTGTGATTGACAGGATTATATTTAAACAAAGTCAGTGGTTAATCACTTTTCTCCACATGAGGGCACACATTCTTGGATGTGCTCTCCATGTCTAATTCAAAAGAATAACATCCCATTACAAACTGTAAAATCCCAGACGTTAAAAGAGCTGAACAATAGAAAAAAGATATTCATGCACACTCACCAACCCCAGCGCACACAGTGCTAGCAATAAATGTAAAATAAAGGGAAAAAAGCATACTTAAGCTGTTTTATGTTGCTTTAAATGGGACACTTTAATTGAAGGAAGCAACTGGTGATGTGTTAATGTCTCTGCCTTGTTCGCCTCATTTTTTTCTTACTTTTTATGATCAGCAGGTAAGTTATCTTGGGTCATTTTGTTTTTGCCACAAGGATTTGTAACACGCTTGGCTGAGAAATATCATTTTTGAATGATCAAATGCAGCTCATAGAATGTTTTCCTTCTCATCTTTTTTAATTCTCAGTAAGCTCTTTCAGTCACCGTCTGCATGTTGAACAACTAACTCTGTGGCTGTTTTACACCAGAGGGATCTTCAGTATGAAGAGGCAAAGGTTTCTTACAAGTGTACAGTTGAAACCAGAAAACAGAAGTTTCTGTCTGAAGCTAAATCCCAGAAACCACTCTGATTTTAGGTCTGCTAAAAGTAATTTCTGTCTGCTAAATGTCACAATGATGAGAATATGTCATAGATCTATTAACTTCTTGAAATCTGAATTTGATCTATGTTTTTCAGCATTTAGTAGAACTGCTATTGAACTGTATGACTTGGGTCAAAAGTTATGAGTTGCTTGTGAACAGATGCAGTTATGTGAAAGAAACCCTGCATTTTTGCAATACCTGAGAAATCACATCCATCTATCTTTACCAACTACAGACCTGTTACATCCCAAATTGTGAAAGTCCTGGAAAAAACTGTTGTATGCTGAGCTAAGTAAGCACACAAGCGCCTCTCAAGGGCCCAATCCAGTTTGCTTGTAACTAGGGCATTGAAGATAATATCATACAAACCCACAGTCGTGTAGATAGAGGAGGCAGAACTGTCAGGATCAATTTATTTTATTTTTCCAGTGCCTATAATGCAATTCAGCATGATTTATCATGTCAGAAACTACAAAAGACACATGTAGAGGTCTCTACAATCACTTGATTATCTCTTGCCTTCCAAATAAACCACAGTGTTTGGAAATAATGGCCTTGCTTAGCTCTCAATAGCTAATATTAGGTACCCAAGGGCACTTATTACCAATACTGAGGGATTTGTGAGTAAATTATCATGTAAGGGTACCACCTGATCATCACAATTCATTAGCCAAGCACCTTCAGTCCACTTCAGTTTTTGTTCTTTAAATAACAGCCCGAATGAGTTGTGGGATCACAAAATAATCGCTGAATGAGTGAATCATTGCAATTTTCAATACGCAAGTACCAGACTTGTGAGGGAAATTCCGACTCTTTTTAGAGAGCCGGTTCTTACGACTCTGCTCCCAAATGGCTCCTCACATTTTTGTTTCCTAAATTATTATTAATAATTATTAATTTTCCTAAATTAATTTTCCTAAATAATCATCATAAAGTAGCGATGCGTATTGGCAAGAATCTGCGATATTATATGTATCATGATACAATGGGGACGATGCGATATATTGCGATATATTACAATACCATGAGTAAGACTGTATATTTTTATTTTTACAAATGAATTTAACTTTAGAAAATCTGTCACAACATTCTGAACACTCCAACCTATTTTTATGACTAGATCTAGTTGATCCACTGGAACAAAGAAGGTGAAAACAGCCACAGTAAAACATTTTATTTTATACAAAAATGACTGTAATTTTTAATGTTTTAAGTAAATTTTAAAAAAATAAAAATATGGTAAATGGACTGAATTTATATAGCGCTTCTCTAGTCATACTGACCACTCTAAGTGCTTTACATTGAAGCCACATTCACCCATTCACACACATTCATACACCGACAGCCAACATGGCTCGATAGGATGATGTTGTTTTTTTGGGGGGTTAAGTGCCTTGTCAAGAGGCTCATCGACATGGTGGAAGAGACTGGAGGAATCTGGAATTTAACCTACAACCCTCCGATTGCAAGCAAACTCTACTCTACCACTGAGCCACAGTCGCCCATAGATTCTTTGCTTTTGAATATCGATACAATATCATGACAAAGAATACAGCGATATATTGGCATATAAATATTTTCTTACATCCCTATCAAAAAGAATGTAACATTATCATCATTGCTTTATTGTCATTGATCCAGAGAAACAACGAAATGTAGGTTTATAGTACAACCTGTCCATCCAGGTCACTCTGTATAATTAATTACTAATCTAAACATAATTATATAAAATGTTCTTATTTATGTATTTCATTATATTACATTATATATACTCATGGAACTGAATGCCACAAATTATTAATGTTAAAGTAGAAAAACAAACAATGTAAAATATTCATAAACTATACACTGAACAACATAGAAAAACTAAGATGTTGTAGATAGGTGCAAAGCCTGCTCGATATATTTAAGCTTTGCATACTCTACAGTCTGCCTTTAAATTTTCAATGTAAATGAAATGCATTCCCATCATCATCTCATTCATATTCCTTATTTTGTCACCTTTCCAGCATGTTTTGTCTGTAGTACTCTTTTTTTACCGTTTCTTATATTTTCACATTTCTATGTGTGTTTGTGGCGCCCCCCCCAAATCGTGCAAATCGAGTCCCCCCCCCTACCTGTTCCGTCTCAAGTTGTGCAGCTTGAACAGAAGACAAAAAAAAGTGGATCCAGTCTGGCTTTAAAGAGTTGGCTCTAATAGCTGTTTTGTTTGCGACCGACATATCACTACACTACACACATAAGAACCATAGCATATTTATTTATGTTGCGCTCTTTACACAACCATACAGTTGACTAAAGTGCTTAAACATAAACATTAAAACAAATAATTTCTCTTTGTATCACACCACAATTTATTAACATTATTTTCCTTTTTAACTTTACAGTCATTGAGTTAATAAACTCAGACTATCACTACACTATAGGAGCTTTCCACAATAATTACAAAACAAAAGCCGAAGAGCATAATGTGGACTCAGCAGTCCAATTCAGCAAAATCAAACAGTTAAAGGGTAAGTTCTTTCTTTTTTTACCTGGACCTTGTTTTTATTTACTCATCCAGACAAGTCTGGAGCCACTTGGAATATCCTTAACTATTCATAACAAAACATTGGTTAAATGAAGAAGTTTGGGGCAGATAATGCCTTATTACAGGCGGCAAAAACTCCTGCCCCGACTGACTCCCATTATATGGATATACGCTGATCACGGCTGGATATAAACTTCTCCCAAATGACTCCAAGTGGCTGCAATTGCTAATAAAAATAGGGTCCAGGTAAAAAACAACAACAACTGCTTCAGTGTAGTTGTATAATAGGATCTCCTTCCAAGGAGCTTCCTCGACATATAGACTTGTTTTGCTCCCATGTGTAAAATGCTAAAATTGCCATGACCACTGGAATTCGGAGTCAAACTCAGTCAGTCCTTGTTTTGGTAGTAAGTCATGTGGAGTTATGCAGTGTCCTTTATTCATGAGGAACATAACTGTGGACTTTATTATCTCCATTCCTTTTACTCTGTACACCACAGACTTTCAGCCAAAGTCCTGTCGTCTGCAGAAATAGTCAGAGGACTCTTCAGTTTATTAGAGATGCACAAGAGATCCAATACAGAAAGGAGGATAGTTTTTTGGCATCATAAGAAACTAATAATCTAATCAAAATAGCAGATTGTGGATTTTAGCGCTAAACAGGGATATCAAACATTATTTCCATCATTGAAGAAGAGTTGGGGGGGTGAAGGTAGGGGTGGGCAAAATGGCAAAAATAGAATCTCACAATTTTTCAATTATATTATCACAATTTCAATTTTATCACGATTTTTTTAAATGATCACCAAAAAAATCTTATATTACACATTAAAGAAGAGAAACATTAAATAAATACATTCATTCAAATTAGGGATAACCAACACAGGGCTAAAATACTGATATGTCTTTCCCACACCAAAGATCATAGAAATGCACTGAAAGTTCTGAATGAAACTATTAACACTGTATGTATATACAATATATATATATATATATATATATATATATATATATATATATAAATATTTTTCAAATAACCTCAATTAAAAATACATCTAAATCATAAACGCATTTAATGTATTATATAAAATTTTAATTGTGACTTGTCGACTAAAACAGAAATCAAACATGAAGTTACTTTAGTTTAAAAATATGATTTTCAGAAAATAGAATAAAATCTAATCTTTTAAAATAAAAGACTAATATGCAGCTGCAAATATGTGCAAGATGTATTTTGCAATCTATAATACACCAATTAATAATCCTCATACAACGGGGTAAACGCAGCTTTAAGTGGTTCAAATGTTTTTTGCAGAATGCTGATATTATAAACAGGCACACATAAAGCTGCCTAATAAAAACGTAAGTGATAATGTACTGTAAAAACACAGCGGTATACAAAGTGCTCCTGCCACATAAAATAATGAAGGTAGACTGTTGTGTAAGCAGGTATAATTATTTTTCCAACCATCCAAACATATTGTTAATATTCCCCGCAACTCTCTGCGCATTCAGCGTACATGCGTGTTATGGCGGTGTTTGGGGAAAAAAGGCAGCTGGGCAACTGCCCGTATAGTTTGCCGTCTGTGTCGTAGGGGGTAAGTGTTATGATGATTTTTTCTAGCGCTTGTTGAACTAAGAAGAAGAAGCGCTACTAGAACAAGGGCTACTGCTGCTGCAGTCGGATTTACACATAGTTTTAGCTGCCAGACGGCTCATTGTATTGTTTGGGAAACTTTCTCTTCAAGTGTTTAAACAAGTTTAAGATGTTGCGATCACTTGCCTTGACGCTCTCCTTGCAAACTTTTAAAATTATGTTTGTTTCCTCTTTGTCGTCTGATAAAAAACCAAACCAGTTCCATTCAACGGACTAGGACTTTGACTTCGGAACGAAAACTTCATTTACGCTCTCAGACGCGGCAACGCCATCCTTGTTTACAGGTTGCGCACATGCACAGGTGGAGGGTGGAAGAGGTAATTCGCTTAGAGCAGGGAGAGAGCGGAGGATTTTAATCGCACACAAAGGCAGAAATAAAGCAGCAGAACTGTGAATCAGGATAAAATAATCTTCCAAAAATGACAGATCGTCACACGTGTAGATCTCTTCACGGTCTTAAATCGTCAAATCGCACACCCTTAGGTGAAGGCACCTGTAAACAAGATTGGCTAGAAAAGACTTACAAACGTCCTTCAGTGGTTATTGCAAGATACTTTAGAACCTGTAGAAGTCTTTGAGTGCTATTATGTTTTAGGGTTGTAGCCATCTATAAGTGAATATTTGAATAAACTGTATCTAAGGGACTTACAGCAACATATACTTTTCCTTATAAGGTATTTCTGAAATAAACTGAACTAAAAATGAGGCAAAACAGTTTTAGTCACAGGATACCAAAACTTTGAACACTGTCTTTTGGTTTTTCACATATGAAATACATGTGAGGAAAAAAATACAAAAACTTTGTGCTAAAGTAGCAAACATTAAGGGAAGTCTTTGATTAACTGAAGAAATTACTGGTTGAGGCAGCATATATTTGAAGTGTGACCCAAGGCTAAAGAAAGCCAATCCTGCTAGCATGAACTGTTTTTTTGTTGTATTTATGCTAAGAGAAAAAGGGGCTAATGAGGCCAGCAGGAGTAAATTATAGTTTATTACAAGTAACTGCATGCTCACTAAATAGCTCCTTTGAAAATTCAATGAGTGTGGCATTACAAAATCACAGTATGTGCTTTTTGTTTCCAAAAAGTTCCGGGCACTGCATTTATTTCAGCATTGCCAATTTCCTTTCATCCTGTTGTTTTCCTCACGGCTCATATTCTGCAGTTATGTTTAATAGGAGCATGACTTGTGGTTGATCAGCCGAAACAGCAGTGGCTGGAGCATTCAGACTGAGGACTGCGTTGAAGCACACACGTGACAATAAGATATGAGTTCCAATAAAAGTGCAATATATGTGAAGTACAAGAGCTAATGGGCTGAGACAAAAGCACTTGACTCGCAGTAGATGCAAACAGCAGGATACTAGAAGTACAGCGAACAGTTGTTGTGGACTACAAACTATCAGATGACCAAATCCTGTGTAACTTCAGGTCATAGAAGGTTTCCAACTATTTTCCACAACGTCACAACTACTGAAAAAGAACAAAGGTATAATGTTTAGACGTATTACAATAGTAGCCAAGGGGTACATGCTATTTAAGGAAAGTACCCTATTTACGCTGCTTGAGTAGAGAGGGGGAAAAAAACTCCACAAAGGCTGATGCTTGCTTTTTTTTGTACTCTTTGAAGCGAAATACCTAATAAGAATACAGTACTTTGTAAAGGTGTTCACACCCATAGAACTAAAATTTCACATTTTGTCATATTACAGCAAGAAAAGCTTTTGAGCGCGTCTTACTGTTGCATCCAGCTTACTTTACTTTGCAACTATGAAATAACATCCAAGTCAGTCAGCTGCCCTCAGAAATCCTATAATCAGTTCAATTAGGTCAAATGTAATTTCATAAGAATCCAGTGATTCATGCAGGCCTGAGAGATTTGTTAGATAACAATGGGGATCAATAGTACAACTGCTAATTTACCTAAACAGATTAGGCATTCTGATTTATTTGATATGCTGGGCAAGGAGAGCAATAACCAGAGAAGAAGGCCAAAAGGCCAATGCTAAGTTTGGAGGAGGTACAGATATCCATAGGTCAAGTGAGAGAATCTCCGAGCAGGACATAAATGAGTCATCCAATCTACAAATCGTTCTTTTATGGATGAGTGACAAGAAGAAAGAAGTCGAGCTTGCATTTGGTGACAAGCATTGTTGAGGTACAAACATTTTTGTAAAGGAGTGGGGTGGTGTTCTGGACGCCCGCAGTGCGTGTGAATACTTGTGTCTGGGACACTGCATGGATCAATAGAGATTAGCAAGTAAATTCGGATACAGTAAAACAGCACTCAGCTGTGCTGTGTGACAGTAGTTAAGGCCCGATTCACACAAAAAGATTTTTAAGCCGATTTCTGACCCGATTCGCCCCCGATTATCGGGATGGCTCTAAAGATAATCCAAGATGTTGGATTATGTTAGTGCATGGTGTGTTCCAAGGAAAAACAAGGATGCAACCTTTGAATGTGATGTATGGCCAATTAAAAAGCAAGATGATGGACAAGAATACGCCCGAGAAGCCTTCTAGCCTTCATTCCTCCCCATCTGCCATGTTTATGTTTATGTTCATGTCTAACCTAGAAATGTTTCGTCCGTGGCGTTACGTGGCGTAGTGGTTAGTACAGGTTTCAGTCCTCAATGCGGTCGTCTTTGGTTTGAATCCTGTCCTGGTAGACTTAGTCTTCCCCCACTTCTCTCCCCTTTCAAATCCACTGTCAAATAAAGGCCACTGTGGCCCAAAAAAACTTTTTTTTTTTAAAGGAATGTTTCATCCACACACTGTAGGACCAAGACTGCTATAGCCGTGATTTTCTATCCCCATTTGTGTGGTCTTTAAAGGTTTGGAAATCGTACAACCATTTTGGAATGTTGCCGTATGAACCATGTATAAGACAGTGAGGTCATTTTGCTGATAACACACATGACTGAAGCATGAAAAGCTGATGCAAATCACACACTTATATACTGGACATATACACATTTATATTATTATATTTATTATTATTATTATCAAATGATATTGATTGATAATATGTAAATTGTCACTAATTATCTAATTGACACAGGAACAGTTCATGTCATTGGTGGAAGAAGGTACCCTATTCAAAAAAGACCATAGGTAAGCTTGTTGACTTTGCATGCCAAATGCTATGAGTGGAGGAAAAATAACACTACATCTCACCCTGAACGCTCCATACTCACAGTGAAACACACCAGTTACAGGTGGTCAAAATACAGGAAAGCTAAATATAGAACAATCCTGGAAGAAAACCTGCTCCAAAACCCTGAGGTACACCTTCCAGCAAGCGAACTCATACAGCTAGAGCTACCAATGGAATACCGTAATTTCCAGACTATAGGCCGCTGCATTTTCCAACACTTAGAACCCTGCAACCTATACAACGGTGCAGCTTATTTATGGATTTTTACAGCTAAAGGCCACTAGAGTACCTCATCGATCTAAGGATTGTAGACGTCACATTCTTTACCTTTAAGGATATTTTCCTTCTGCTGGAGACCGGAAAAGAGTGAGAGAGGCAGTGCGCGCGAACATTGAAAGCAAAAGAGGAATAGACAGTCATTACATAAGCAAGACACTTTGCGAAAACCAAGTTTTCATGCACAAACCCTCATTATGGAAAGTTGAAGGCAATTGATCTGGCTTTTAAAGAAGGAAAAAGAGCTGTTTCACATACCCTTCGTATCAATGAATCAATGCTGAGACGTTGGAGATGCCAGCATGAAGAACTGTCTCAATGCAATAGGACGAAAAAAGCTTTCAGAGATAGAAAAAGTGGATAGCCCAAACTTGACGTCTTTCTGAAGATTGGCTGAACACACAGAGGGCGGTCACAATGTTTCAGTCGTGTTGAAATGTTAATAAAATCAAAGCTTCCCCAAACACAAATCACTTTTCTGAGAATTCCCTCTGTGTACAATTCTTACATATGGTAACTAAGCGTTAAAACACCCAAAGTTTTAAATCAGATGCGGCTTGTATATGTACACGTTGTGTTTTTTCCCTAAAATCGGCTGGAACGATTTTGTAATCAGGTGTGCCTTATTGTCTGGAAGTTATGGTAGTTTAGATTCAAGCAAATTCATGTGATAGAATTTGTAGATATTTGATGATAATTTCCCAAGATATTGTGCTCCTGTGTGTTAATTTATCGCAGAAAAAACTCCAAAGTACTTGAAAGTTTATTGGGAACACTCCAGGGGGGGAAACTCCAGGGGGTGTAAATACTTTTACTCTACCTTGTATATAACTGATGACTACATGCAGCTCTACCTCGTCTCGACAGGATAAAACTCCAGTAAAAGTAAATTGATGGCACTGTGATTAAAATGTGACTCAGTAAGGCAATAAATCCAAACAGGATTTCTCTAAAGTTTCCCAGAGGAGTGATCCGAAAAGGGTGTTAAAATGTAAGACCGGTAATACATTCACACTCTCAATGTGTGTTTCCTCCCTCAGGCTTGAGTTCCATTTTCATACATTTCTCTGAGACGACAAGATGACATTTATTATGAGCAGTCACAGATTTCATCTGAGGAACAAGACAATAAATACTAATTTCTTTTTCAGCAGTGCTGCCTAATGTTCCGGATGATTGCTTTTTCTTCTGCAGTCTGTTCTGACATGTGCAGTCAGTGCATCTATTTCCCCGTATTGAGAGTGTAAAGACTTTAAGGGGTTTGTAGGACTGGATTAACTGAGAGGCAAATGGGCTGTTATGGGATGTGATGAGCCAACGACAACAGCACATGCTGAGGAGGCAGCGAGCATCGACTCAAAGCTCCTGGGGGACTGACTGCGCAGAGCAGAGTCCCCCGAGCTAAATGGGGGCCCCATAATGTATGAAGAACACTCTGCAAGTGAAGCAGTGCGTTCATCGCCTTGTTATGAGAATGTTCGTCTTTGTTCTGGATCAGTTGTTAAGCCCTCCCAGTATGCAATACCCTGGGGAAATGAACACACCTTCAAACAGTGATTTATGTATAAATAACACACAAGGCATACTGGCAGGGACAATAGGTGCTTAGGGATTGGAAAAAGGTAAGATGAAAAAGCTTTGGTCACTGTGTTTCATGCCGAATTCCTTGATTTATGTTTGAAAGTGACGGCACCGATGGATATGCGTAGGAAGAAATCTAAACTTAGTAGTTAGAAAAAAACAGACTGACAGGCAAACAACAACCAGCAATAAATAAGAAAATATTTGATGGCGGCACAGTGAGGGACCTTTGAATTGGTAAATCCAGACTCCATCAAAAGGAAAGTTTTTCACATGTTTTCAACCTGAACTTTATTTTAGCAAATATTACATTCATTTACTCACCCAGAAAAATTTGGAGAAACTTGGAGGCCTTCAGGATGAGTTTATATCCAGTCACAATCAGCATATATCCATTAAATGGGAGTCAACTGGGGCAGGAGATTTGCCACGTCTAAATAAGGCATTATCTGCTCCAAAACTCCTTCATTTAACCAATGTTTTGTTATAAATACTTAGCAATATTCCCCTGTGAGTTCGGAATGTCTTGGAGGCGCGAAGGTATTAGCTTCTGGGGGTTTTACAGGATTTTAATGTAACCAATTCCAACTTACACTAACCTGGGATTTCAATGACGTGGAAGATGTCCACCATTACAGCTCAAGTCTCCATAGGTTGGAGAAAGGGAGACTCTGGACTCTGAAGTTAGTACAATATGGAAACACACAAAAGCGAACAATGTTGGTGTCTGTAGTAGCAAGTTCTGTCTAACCGATCGCCATAGAGCCCAGAGTGGTGAAGTCCTGCTCAAACTGCAACTCTGATGGAGCACAGTAGCAACTTTAATTGTGTGACATTGTAGTTGTATTATAGCCTCTAAATCACCCTGTAACTGAACACATAAGCACTTCGGAGAAGTTCTGAACTCGGAGGGGAGTTGTGCTAATATTTAATAACAAAAGAGTTAAATTAAGGAGTTTTGGGGCACAAAATGCCTTATCTAAATACGGCCTGTAGGGAAAAATGAAACCCCATGAACCAATAAGGCTTTCCAACACATTGATTTACTAAATGGTTAACTACTTGAGGCCTTACCTAAATGGTTCAAAACGCTGCCATCTGCTGTGTAATGAAATGTATTACAGGCTGTGTCATATACTGTAGCCCCATAAATAAAATACACACACACATTTATATATATATAGAAATACAGATCAGTCAGGGCAAAGTTTGTAATGTTTCTGGGTGAAAAAATAAAAGAATAATAATTCATCTTCAAAACAAGTAGAGCCGTTGCTCCTGCTGTTTTTTAATTGGAATGTTTGTATTGAAATGACTTTTTTTTCCTCTATTGTGATTTGTTGCTATATAAATAAACCGAATTGAATTGTAATATGACCCAAGACCAAAGCTGTATGTCACCATCGAATACACAGAATGTAATTTAATCAAAGATCTCCAACTTCATATGCGAGGCTTTATAAGTTTATTTTGAAGTTAAGATTACAGACATTTAATGGTTTCTGTGAAAACTTAGTGCTACTAACTCAACTGTTTTTAATATGTATCCATTCTTTAAATAGACTGAAAGAGCAGAACGGATCTTAAGAATAACCACTAATGCCATTGATATTGCATTTGGCCCTGTACTTAAAAAGAAAAAGTGTTCTGAAATATTAACGTTTTTGACAATTTGTCAAATATCCTTGACTGTATGGATGTTTTTAAAAAGCTAACCCGGGGGTTGTGTTTTCTCATACTGGGAAGAGAGTCAATGCAAGCAGACAGAGGCTCTAGGCCGTCGTTGCAGGGATATTTGTCTTCCAGGAGATGCAGTATACATCATGGTACCTGAGCTGTTTGAATTTTTTTCTCCATGAAAAAAACCCAAAACAAAATCTTTAGTCGTCTGGCCCAAATGATGATCAAATTATACATGCTCCTACTACTTAAATTTATTTTATGCTGAGGGATTTTTCTGTATCTTTCTGTGGCATTATAAAGGAAAACCAGAGCCTAACTAAAAGGTGGCAGCACCACTTATTGTCATGACCTTGATGTTTGCATATCTACATTAGCAGAAAAACAGATATGCAATTGTCACTCTCCTAAAACATAAAAATAAATTTTTTATCAACATTTTGTATTTCCTTCGTTAACACAATGCCGTTTTATTCAGTGAAACTGTAGCGACCTAATTTTTTACCAGGTTGTGCTGTGGCTGTTTCAGCAGGTAGATCTGCTGCTTGAGTTTTCACTTTATGCATTAAATAGACACACCTCTGAACCACTTGGATGAAATAGCTATTGAAACAGCAGGTAAAAAACTAAGACCTACAAAGGCTTATTTAAGCTTTGGTGGATTTCTTTCTGAAACCTGTACTGAGAAGCTCTCGAAGTTGGGACATAGCCTACAGCTACAAGTGACAGTGGATGTTTACACAATGCAGTTCATTTTGGGCCGAGACAGACTTTGCTGTGTTTGTTGAATTGTTGGGCTCTCATAGGAATCAGGTAGCAACTTGTCTCCACCGTCATGTCTCGTCTCTCCAAACATTTCTCACATAAAACAGTTAGGAAGTCTCTCAGAAAAGAATTGACAGTAGTACAAACTTGAAACTAGGTATAACTAAAAGCTTATAAGTCTATTATATAAGCCTATAAGCTTTTTTCACCATATTTCACTATTGGGGATAGCCGGTGGTAGTTTAGGGTTTATGGCATCAAATTCCACAGTGAAGAAAAGTTGTGTTCACGCATGAATCAAATATATTTTTCATAATACCATCCTGCATTCTCAACAATATAATGCTATACTGCTTACCCTTACAGGGTGGGTTGTTTCCCATCTCCTGCACACAATGGACGATAGGTAGGGTATACCCCGAACAGTCCATCACAGGGTAACATAAAGACACACAAGAGATAACCATGCATGCTCACAGTCACACCTAAGGACAATTTAGAGTGACCAATTAAGCTAACAATCGTGTATTTGGAGTGGGGGAAGAAGCCGGAGTACCCAGAGGGAACACATGTATGCAAGGGGAAAACAGGTAAACTCCATGCATGGGATTTGAACCCAGGATCTCTGTTTTTCCAAATATTTTTGTGAAGATGGATCATTCTTACCTTTCTAAACTTTCTTGCTGAAGTAATGTGATTTCTTGTTTTAGCAAAAAAAAAAAAAACAACATGCCTGCAAACTCATCCCAAAGTCAGAGCCTGCGATAGTCAGATACATTTATAGAAACGTTATTGTGTTTGAATAACCCAACAGCTTCTGGAATCTTTGCTCATAGTGCATGTATCATTCAGTGTTCTTTCTAGTTTCAATAGACACACATAGAATGATACATAGATTGCTGGGTGATGGTGGCTCAGGTGGTAGACGTTCATCCCACGGTCTTTGAGTCTTTGAGCATGACTTTTTCACCCGCCTGGGCTGCTGAATAGCTGGCATCCTCACTTCTATCAGTCTGCCCTTGGGCAGCTGTGGCTACATTGTAGCTCATCACCATCAGTTTGTGAAGGTATGAGTGGGTTAATAATTGCATGTAGTGTGAAGCTTTATTGTCCTTTGGAGTAAATAAGGTGCTATACAAGTACAGGCCATTTACCTTTTATAAGTAGAAACACCTCATTTCGCTTACACATGGTAGTGGAAGACTGATGGTTTGCGATTATTTTATAGTCAGACAACCTTGGGTCAGTTCCAGAAAGCAGGTTATGTGACATAACCGATTAAGTTTAAGGGTAAGCTTCTGCATAACCTAAACTTTCAGTTCCAAAAATGGAGGTATTGTTCAAAGTATGCTAGTAGCCATAGCAACTTAATCTCTGAACATAACATGCTCCAGAGCAGGTTTAGTTCCAGAGCTACGTTTAGTTCACCATATACCATGTTGTCAATAAGTTGTAAGCGGACGTCCAACTGGTGACGTCCTTCACACTTCTATTTGTAGTTGATCATCACTCTGTATTCCTCACAATCTTCACCCTTACAATCAGATGTAATAAACCTGTGTTTAATCCTCGCATGGTTATTACTGGAATAATACATTTAATTCGACAAGTTTTAAGAGTTGCTGAAGACGTCCGATGACGTCCTTTGCACAACTGGGGTGAATGCTGTAGTCGTCAAATGACGTCTTTTACACGTTTCTCAAGCAAAACAGAAAAAAACAGGCATTATCTTTATTAAATACATGATTTGTCTATATATATATATATATATATATATATATATATATATATATATATATATATATATATATATATATATATATATAACATACTTTTTATTTTTTAAATAATTATATTTACAAAGTACCCAGTAATGCAAGGCAACTGCATTTAGGTCATCATTTCAAGAACTAATAAAAGATCTTGTGATAGTACATACCCGCAATATGCTAAAGCATTCTCCCCATTGACGCCGAAACTTATGCACTAGAACAACCACGAAGAGAGGATGAATAGTTACATCATATTATTCGAAAACAATGTAGTGTTGCGTAAACATATTTTGTATTATTCGATTAACAAGCTTGAGTTTTAGTTGTTTGACATGAATGAACCAAAAGAAATGATGCCGACATTGTCAACTGAATTGTACATAGTTTGGCTAACATTAGCTAACGCTAGTAGGCTAAAAGTTAGCTTGAAAAATGGTTACCAGTGAGTTAAACGATACAGTCAAAGTTATTAACGCAACTTATTAAAGGAGACATATCATAGAAAATCCACGTTTTCTTTAGCAACCTCGGTCTGTATCAGGAGGGATTTGCCAAAAAGACTTTGTCTGATTGAGGGGTCAGTTCCTTCTCTCCACAGAAACGACGGACAAAGCAAAGCGGTAAGCTTCAAATAACAATAAAATGACAGTAAACTTTGCTAGTGGATGATTTACATGTGAAAAGGAAGGATTTAAGAGCATGATATTTCTCCTTAAATGTCACGTTTTGAGAGGTTCATTAAGGAAGTAAATTAACTTAATTAGAATTTTATATAGGTGGGTGTGGTTTTTTTATTTATTAAATGCTTTGTAGCACCTTGAGATTGATTATGTCAAGCATTATTTCAATTGTCTTCACATTTAGGTGCAGCAAGTTTCCAGAATTGGAGACTGCGGTAACAAAGTTATGAAAATGTCTTTCCTGTATTGTATAATCTGTAAATGATCTACAATTCAACAACTAAACTGACATAATTTATTTTACAGTGTCCTTAAATGCACAAGTAAAGTTATGTTTTGTCTATATGTGATTATAAAGTGCTATAGACGTTCAGGCATGACTGAACTGATTTTGGACCGTTATTAGAACCTTTGTCAAGTTTAGATGTGCATCGCCGTCACTTTTTAATACAATGGGTGTATGATTATTTTATATGCAGGCTTATATGCCTGCACTTAATGTTGAAAAACACATTTTAAACATCAAGAAGAAGATTAATTCCTATGTCCAGGGATGCACAGAAAAGATGTGGAATTCACGGCCAGACAACGTTGGTTCACCTCTCATTTTGTAACTATTTTCAACCATGACGGGACGTCTTGGATTTATGTCGTTTCCACGGTCATTCAACATCAAAAATGTTTGCTGGGTTCTGAGTACGGCAAGCCCCTTTATACATGATCATCCTGTGGACATGGAAGAACAGATTACTCTATATTTTGTCAAAATCATTTTTAATTCAATTCAATTCAGTTTATTTATATAGCGCCGTTTCACAACAGATGTCATCTGAAGGCACTTTCCAAGAAGAGTTATTACAATAAAATGTTTAATTTAGGAATTAGAGAACCACAGAATATTGTGTCGTAAATTCCCAGCAATCCATCACACTGAGCAAGCATGAAGCGACAGTGGAGAGGAAAAACTCACTTTTAACAGGAAGAAACCTCCAGCAGAACCAGGCCCAGCATAAGCGGTCATCTGCCGAGACCGCCTGTGGTTTGGAGAAGGCAGCAGAGACACAGAAAGAGCAACAGAACTGATGCAGAAGCAGAAGCTGGTAGCAGGACGTGGAGAACGTTCCGCCACTGGAATGCCATCTTAGTCAGGGTTGTCAAGCAGGGCGGGTCAGGAGCACCTACTGTAGGAAGAGACTAAGAGAAAACAGGTTAGCGCTTGAATTGACAGCACATCATGCAGTTGGGGAGAAGTAGGAGAGAAAGTAGGAACTGACTCTTATAATGTCCTCCAACAGCCTAGCCTGAAGCAGCATAGTTACTAACATTAACCTGTCTCCTAGCTACTAGGAGACCTAGCTACTAACACTCTCTAACTGGCTTACATTGATCTATCTCTATCTAGCTACTCTACCTCTTTCTATGTCTTCCTAGCTTTTGACACTCTACCTGGCTACTAACATTAACCTGTCTCTTCCTAGCTACCTTTCTAACCTGTCTCTAACTACCTGTTGACCTGTCTCTAACTGTAAGCTTTGTCAAAGAGGAAGGTTTTAAGCCTAGTTTTAAAGATAGACAAGTTGTCTGCTTCACGAACCAACCCTGGGAGCTGGTTCCATAGGAGGGGAGCCTGATAACTGAAAGATCTGCCACCCATTCTAAACTTTACTCGGAGCTAGTGACGACAAGCTAAAAAAGCGGAAATGTGATCTCTTCTTCTTTTATTCATTAGAACCCTAGCAGCAGCATTTTGGACTAACTGAAGACTTTTAGTTGTATTCTGTGGACTACCTGATAATAATGAGTTACAGTAATCCAGTCTTGAAGTAACAAAGGCATGGACTAGTTTTTCAGCATCACTCCTGGACAGGATGGTTCTAATTTTTGCAATATTCCTAAGGTGAAAAAAGGAAATCCTAGAGACTTCTTTAATATGAGATCGAAATGACATATCTTGGTCAAAAGCAACACAGAGGTTTTTTGCTTTATTACTGGAGGGTAATTTAATGGCGTCCAAGTGAAGGGGTTTAGTAAGTAGTTTCTTTTTCAGAGCTTCTGGTCCAAAGATGACAACTTCTGTTTTATCAGAATTCAGAAAAAGAAATTTAGAGTCATCCAAGTTTTTATGTCTTCCAGACATGCCTTTAGTCTACCTAACTGATTGGATTCATCAGGATTTATGGATAGATATAGCTGTGTATCATCTGCGTAACTATGGAAATGTATCCCCTGCTGCCTAATGATTTTACCAATAGGAAGCATATATATATAGTAAAAAGAATAGGCCCAAGCACCAAACCCTGTGGTACTCCCCAAGTAACCATTGAGGCCGAGGAAGATTGATGGTCACATTAAATAGTGTCTAATTTATTCATTTCATAAAATAAAAAGTTTATTCTTTTATTAATTATTTGGTGTATTTCTTTTGTAACAGGTTTAAATTTACAACTGTCTGTGACAGACTGGGGGGGTTCTGGCAGGTCTGATAAGATGATACGATCCATCAGAAACATATTAAAAACAAAAATATTTCCCTAACACATTAGTAACATGTAAGAGTATTTCAAATAAAATTACTGTACATATTATTTGCAGCTAAATGAAATAATCCTCCAATTAGAATCAATGTCTACATTAAGAAGCCTTTAAGTGGCAGCAATGATAGTTGTGTTAGAATATAGATAGATAGATAGATAGATAGATAGATAGATAGATAGATAGATAGATAGATAGATAGACAGACAGACAGACAGACAGACAGACAGACAGATAGATATTATCCCCCAAAAAGTGGAAATTCAATTTATCAAGCGCTTGTATATTTACAAATACATCTTAGATTGGATAAATATATATATATATATATATATATATATAATATATATATATATATATATATATATATATATATATATATATATATACATACTGTGATGGACTGGCGACCTGTCCAGGGTGTACCCCGCCTCTCGCCCGTTGACAGCTGGCACCAGCCCCCCCGCGACCCTTTGAACATTAAGCGCTTCAGAAAATGGATGGATGGATGGAAGTGCTGTATTTTAGGACTGATGATGAAGTGTCCCAGGAACGCCATTAACCGCTTTTCGGCCTTTACATAGGGACAGAACCAACTCCTCAGCTTGGTGAGGGGAGATGGTGGTGGCCTCAGTCTTATTTAGATTAGCTACATGACAGAAAGAATGAACAAAAAAATTACTTAATACGCCTACATCTCTCCAGTAATTATTTGATTTCAATCTTACCTTTTCAGAGAATCGTCCAGTGTTTTTGAGAGTTAAGATATTTATAAGGCTGATGTCTGCAATAAGACGGAGCCAGTAGCAACGCACGATTCAAATTTAAGTGCAGTGTAAAGTTTTTACCAGGAGAGGGTACTGCACTTATGTCTTTTGGCAAAAAGTTTATATTTTTACCAAAATGTACTAAAAAAACAAAATTAATGAATAGACTTGTATAAGTTACTATTAGACACTAGCAGTTTATCAGAAAAAAAGTTGGTCAGGGACTTTAAACTCACACACATGGTTATTTTTTGCACAATTTTTTCTTTTGCTGATGCAGCTTTATTGCATTTTTTAAATAATGATTGGCTTGAATTCCTCATGGGAATTATGGTTCTTTGAAGTGTTCAGCCCTTTTTTCCATTCTGTTTCCTTTGTGACTTGTGAATTTGGTTATCCAATTGAGAGGGTCTTCATGTATTAAAGGTTTACCAGGAGGTTGATTAAGCTAATTCTTATCAGGTGTTCTGGATCCAACATACTCAGGCTAAACAGGTTTTTGGTTGATTAGCCGTGAGTTAAGAGTTTACCACATAGTAAATTAACCAAGCTTTCTGAATGGGCCCCTGCACATCCTGTAGTTAATGTGTCATGCATGAACTCCTATTTATATCAAAGTATAAGTGTGAAGTCATCCATCTGACAAAGCACACCAAATGGAGATGACAGGAGAATGAGTCCAAACATCATTGCAAATCTACATAAACATCTGCAGAAAAATTTTTAACTTTTTAAATCTTCCAAGATATTTAGGATTAAAAACAGTTTGAACCAACCTCAAGTCTAGTTTCCTTTCCTTTCGGATGCACAGTGGTAACTTCAGAAGTGGATAGAGGCTTTTTCTTACAGCCCTTTGAGCCCAATCATGCTTGTTTTTTGGCAAAAAACAAAGTTACAGAAAAATCAACAAACTCAATGCTGCACTGCTACCAAAGTAAGAAAAAATACTTCTATGAGTTTTTAGAATGATTAATAAGAGACTATTCCTGCAACTGAGAAGGGGCGTATCCAGGAGGTTAATGAAGAGGGGCTAAAAGGGGGCCAAGGTGTGTCTGGGACAGTAGCCCCATGGCCCTTTTCAATGTCTCCCTAAGTCTGAGGTCTCAAGGTTGGCAAGTAAGCTGACAATGCAGGCCTGGGTGATGAAGAGTGATCCACCCTTGTGGATCTCTCTCTCTGAATATGGATGGATTTATAGCGTTTTGAGGGGAACTTAAATTAACTTGGAATTTATCATCAACAATATTGTTGTTTGAGTTAATAATTATTGTTCAACATGTAAAATTTTTTACCAGGATAAATTGAATATTCACAAAATGTGTTGGTCTAAGTAAAAAGTGTATTTTTCCTGAAAACTATTGAAATTGATAGCGTTTTGGAAAAGAGTTCCTCAGTTAACTCTGATATATATATATATATATACGGATGGTTGGGAGGAGGAAGCGAAAGACGGAGCACTGTGGTCCTGTTCAGGGTCCTCCCAAATTCTGAAGCGCGTCCAGTTCGTTTTAGACCCGCTTTGTGGTGCAAATGTTCAAGTATCCTAGCTAGGGACATGCAGCATATTTTTACGCATTTGCTGTCAATGTTGCGCAAAAGCAATAGACAAAGGTCAATGGACTGAAGACACCGTATAAAGAAAGTGAGTCACACATTCACTCACAATGATAAGACAGATTCATTCAGAAAATGACAGCTAAGTTTTGGGTGCTAAATATGATTCTTAAAACAATAAAATCATTAATTGGACCTATTTTTGCCATTAATTATATTGCTTTCATGTGTTTAGACGATTTTTCTTTTTTTTGCGTTTTGTTAATTTTGAAAAGCTGACTTTTTAAAATCTTTTTGAGCGATAAACTTTTCAAAAAGTGTTCTTGTAGGGTCATTATCTGTAGGTGTTGGGAGTTTCAAGCTTCATTTGTGTTTCTGTTTTGATTTTTTTCCTTTTATTAGATTGCTTTCTTAGATTTTACCATGTTATGAGTTTATTCTTTGAGTGTTAGTTCACTTATTATTTGCACCTTGTGCTCTAGATCAAGTTCTGTTAGACTGCTGTGATCCTGAATTTAGACCAATTTGTCATGCAAGCATAAACGCAAGCTAACTGAATATGTCCATAAAATAAATAAAGCTACTTCTAGACGTTCAAAATAAAAGTCCTGAACCCAAAGTCTCCTTCTTCTGCTTTCTTCTCTCAGCATCTCATCAACAATGAGAAGAAAGGCCAGGATTTGTCTTTTACTTGCCACTGAGTGTAAAAATGTCAATGATTTACATAACAACACAACTGTGATGAAGTGTGTTCAAGAGAAATAGTTGTGGAGCTGGGTATGATCTCAGCGTGAACAAGCAAGTGCAAGAAACAGTAGCAGACTATTTCCTATACATTTTATTTCAACAAATCAATGCATTGGGTTCTTTTATTATCCATTTTATAATCAAAGAGGAGCAGCAGTAGATAAGTCTGCAGCTGGAGACCCGCATCTCCAACCCTTGCTTCACGTTTGGTGTGAATTGATGCCTTTAAATAGACGCACGTAAAATACTTCTGCTCGCATGACAGTTTGGTGTAATTCTAGGTCAGCCTTCCACCATGCTTCCTTCCCAGCTGTTGCCTTAAAACTACAAATTATTTCAAGCAGATTTCATAACAAGTAAACAAGATATGATTTTTTTTTCTTCTTCCCCATTGCTTGACATCAAGAATAATGATCATATTTACACTCTGACTCCATCCTATTCTTGACTCGATGTCTGTGTGTGTGTAAAATACAGTGGTCCCTAACGCTGGAGCTGACTGGAGGATTTCCTCCAATGTCTTTGTCAGAAATGTCTCCAGCTGGATCTACTATGTCAGAATGATTCCAGTAATGGGACAAAAGCTTTAAAATGACCTCTTTTTTTCTTTTTGCTGACAAAATTTGTGCAACCTAAATTTCTTACAGAAAACTTTGAATGAGCATGTAGACATTATCTTGACAGCGTTTATAAAAAGAACATGTCATATTTTTGTTGAAGCCAGGCCTAAGGTAAGGATGCTCTGCAGGCAAATGGGACAACGCGTCCTGTAGGACCATTGTTAGACAAAATGTAACAACATAGCCGCATGCACTTTCTGCAAACTTTAAGGCTTTGTAAGTGCTCATCGTTTTGTGTCAAGAATTCAGTCATCCAGCAGCTTCAAATGTCCATCCAAGCCTATCATTTTCCATAAATGAAAGACCAAGTCCAAATATACAGTATCTATATATTCTTTGTATACTGTTCAATGTCTACATTCAGTGTTAATGAACTACTTGAAGAATGATTATTGATGTTTCATTGCATTCAAACTTTGCTGTTGAATATTTACAAACTTTGCTAACTTTTCATGGCATCACAGTGTTGTTTAATTTAATTTTAGGCATTAAGTCCGAAAAGGACATCAGCAGCAACTGGAGCACCTCAAGGGACGGTGCTTGCCCCTCTCCATTTTACTCTGTACACCACAGACTTTTGCTACAGCTCAGGGCTGTGTCATTTGCAGAAGTTCATAGATGACACCGCCATCGTGGGGTGTATTAGAGAGGAGGAAGAGGATGAGTACAGGAGCCTGGTCAATGACTTTGAAGTATTGAGCTGGAGATGGTTGTTTTGGTTACAGATAACAAAGACTGAAGAGCTGGTTATCGACCACAGGAGGTCCACCCTATGTCCAGTTAAGATCAGGGATGAGGAGGTGGAAATCGTCACAAACTATAAATATTTAGGGTTGTGGATGTACAACAAACTGGACTGGGCATGCAACACAGACCATCTGTACAAGAAGAGACAAAGTTGACTCTATTTTTTGAGAAGACTACAGTCTTTCAACATCTGCATTAAGCAGATGTTTTACCAGTCTGTGGTTGCCACCACAGTCTTCAATGCAGTGATATGCTGGGGTGTAAGTATATCCAAGAAATGTGTGGAACCGGCTGAATAAATAATCAGGTGGGCAAGCTCTGTGGTGGGGACAAAGCTGGAGCCCCTGGTGACAGTGGTGAAGAGTAGGTCACTAAATAAACTTCTGGCTATCCTGGACAATACTAACCACCCTTTGCATGCAGTAATCCACACACAAAGAAGCACGAGCAGTGGGCGACTACTCCTTCCCAGGATCAGGACTAACAGATTCAGAGACACATTCATTCCAATGAACAGCAGATGACCGCTTGCATTGCGCCAGGTTCTGCCAGAGGTTTCTTCCCGTTAAAGGGGAGTTTTTCGTCTCCACAGTCGCTTCATGCTAGCTCAGTATGAGGGATTGCTGAATGGATTGCCGTGATTGCAGGTCTGCATCAATGTGACCAGACCCAATGTCAACGGTTTCATGCAATCTGCTGGGGTTCCTTTCATAGAAAACTTTGTGAAGCGATGCTATACAGAAAGCTGAATCGAATTGCCCTGCTATCAGGTTCTGATTCACTAGTCACTCTCGCCAGATTCCTGTCAGTCCAGTATCTCACCCGAGTTCATTTCCATTAATTCTGTCTGCATTGGCACCTCAGCCACCTGATGGGGGATCGCAAACCTCATCCAGTTTTGGGCCACCGGTCCCCTTCCGTGCTTCAACCTACATCCGCAATGATCTGGGCCATCTATGTCATGCCCATTCACTGCTGGGCTAATCTCTCCAGACCTTTTTGGGGTTCTGACCTCGGTCCTTATAAACCATCCCGTTATGTTCAGTCCCCGTAATAAGCTAACGCCTTCCAATTTAAGCTGCGGTAATCACCGAATCTGAAGCCCAGCTACCCGGTTCTGGTTCTTGAATCCCTGTCATCAGATTCTCCACCGGTCCGGCATCTCCCCCTAATTCTCCTCCGTTCATTCCATCCAAATAGGTGCTACTACCTCAGTCACCCGTTCAGGGATCTCTGACAACATTAATCCAGATTCTAGCATGCTGGCATTCTTCAGCATATCGATCCGTAATAATCTGATCAACGCCACGTGCATTCACTTGTCAGTTAATCACTTAATCAAGACATTTTTGGGGGTCCTGAGCAGGCTCAGGAAAGACGATTTCTCCAAGACTGCACCCCCACACTGAGTCTTCCCCTGGGTCTCCGACGATGCCCCTCCTCAGACTATTCAATTCTCCACGCCTTCAATAAACTGTTAAAATTCTCAATCTGTGGCATGGTCCTTGCTAGTGAATCTTTTTTTATTTTTTTTATTTCAATTGTATGTTATTCTTGGTGTTGTACCATGGCTGGAAAACAAATTTCCATGAGGACTGTCCCTAAGGGAATAACAAAGTTATATTCTATTTTATTCTATTCTATTCCATTCTATTCCTAATTCGTCCACCTCATGGTGTGTAGAAAGAGAGGACAGAGTGAAGACACGACCAGGACTGCAGCTCGCCAATGCGCTCCTCTTGGATGAAAACACCGGATCACAGACAGATTTACGGCTTGGACTGGTGCGCAGAAACCCAGAGGGAAGTTTCAGAGTGATTCCTTCGGACCAGCCAAGTAGAATCAAGATGGAAAATGGATCGCTAGCCAATATTTGAATCTTCCCTCTCTCTCAGCTCTGTAAACTGAATGGAAGAGGACGAATGCATTGTCGCAGGCACCTTATATCAGCTTGGATGGTGTCATTACTGGCCAGGGACCAATGAGCGCCTGCTGGGGTTACAAAATGGCCGCCGAACTGGCACAACGGATGCTGCGAGACTGAACAACTCAGTATATTGTGAGAAAACCCAAAATTGATTTGTTGCCTAAGGCCAACACTGTGCCATAGAGGGTTAAATAGTTATTTACTATTAGACTAGACTTTGATGATTACAACTGACAACTAATGAAATTCCCAAATTCAGTATCTCAGGTAATTATAATATTGAGAAAATGTTCAATATTGAAGACACCTGGTGCAACAATCTAATCAGCTAATTAACTCAAAACACCTGCAAAATAATTTAAATTGTCTCTCACTCTAGTTCTGTGGACTGTGGACAATCACGGGGAAGACTGCTGACTTGATGGCTGAATTTTATGGCGATGTAGAACACAGAATACAGAGCTTGGGACTTTCATTTGTTGTCAGTTACAATCATCAAAATTAAAAGAAATAAACATTTGAAATAAACATTAGTCTGTGTGTAATGAATTATTTTAATATACAAGTTTTCTTTTAGAATGGAATTACTGAATAAATCCCATTTTCCCCAAATATTCTAATTTTATGACCAGCTCCCACTAACCCAAAAATACTTTTCTGTGAGCAAAATTGCACCCAGATACAGATGTACTGAATAAGACGTTTTTGGGTCACAGTACTCCATTTCTTTCTTTCCGTTGTCTTTTGTTTTTTTTAGCATTGAAAAGCAATTCCCAACCAGGACAGCAGGGAGTGCTAACTTTTCATGGTTGATCTTTCTACCACTGAAGTGTCTTTTCTGGTTAACTAGTTTTTTTTCTTCATGTTGTGAAAGCATGTCCCCCATTTAAGGAGCAATGGATGATAGAAACTAAGTTTGTTTTAAACTGTACAGCTTTATTAATTGAACGACAGCCCATAGAATACTCTAAAAAAGATGAAAACAAATAGCGTTCTTTTTTGTTGTTTCAATACTCCTACTTGCGTACAAAATCTCTACAAGACCATATTAGATAAATTGTCCTTTCGAGATAAAGCATGTAGTGGCCAATCGCTGCATTGGCCACTACATGCTTACAGCAACTATAGAGCACCATTCTGGTGAACCATAGGTGACGGATCTGTGACGGACGACGGACACTGCGTATCGCGTACTTTCCTGTATGGTGACTCACTTGGCTGAAGCATCTCGGTGCTCTTGCCCTCTTTAATTTATCTAATTTTCTATGTCCAGAAGCTTTTCTTAGTTACTAACACACAAACACGTTGAAACACTTATTTTCTGTTGGTGTTCTTTACATTTTGGGAACTCGTTAAGTGTTAAACTGGTTTTCTGGACTAGGTAAGGTATCGCTAGGTTAGCTTAGGTTTACTGCTAGCATGGCTACCGCTTTGTCTCCTGTTCCTCCGTCTCTCTCTGAATATCCTCCTCTCTCCTGCTCTCTGTGTCAGATGTTTAGCTACTCCTCTGCCTCCTTTAGCGAAGATGGTATTAATAAGTGCAGCATTTTTGTAGTTTTGGAGGTAAGGATTTCTGAGCTAGAGGACCGGCTGTAGAACAGCCAGGCCCAGCAGTAGCTGGTGCGGAGCCAGTTAGGACAGGACTCCTTAGACGTCCTCCAACAGCTCCCGTGCAGCCGGGACTTCAGGCGAGCTCGGTGACTGTTCGAAGGAAGCCTAGCGCCAGACCCCAGCGCGCAGCCAACCTCCAGCCCCTTTCTGTGAACAATAGGTTTGCCCCGTTTAGCGACGCACCCGCGGAGCAGGAGAAGCCGATTCTTGTAATTGGCAGTTAGGAATGTGGCTCCAGAGACACGAAAGACCACCGTCAAATGTCTTCCAGGGGCCAGACCTGCGGACATTAGGTCCCATCTGAAGCTTTTGGCCAAGGACAAACGGCGGTATAGCAGGATCGTTATCCATGCTGGTGGTAATGACACCCGGTACGGTTTAACTAAAGACCGATATCTAATCTTCCCTTCTTATCTAAAATTCTTGAGAAAATAGTTGCTCATCAGATGTGTGATCATTTAAACAATAATGAGCTGTTTGAGAAGTTTCACTCAGGCTTTAGAGCTCATCATAGCACTGAAACAGCTCTGGTGAAGTTTACTAATGATATTCTCATAGCCTCAGACAATGGACTGGTGACCATTCTGGTCCTGTTAGATCTCAGGGCTGCCTTTGACACTGTTGATCACAATATTCTGATAGAAAGGCTTCAAAGTGTTGGTATAATAGGAAAAGCACTAGGCTGGTTTAAATCTTATTTGTCCAACAGATTTCAGTTTGTTCAGGTAAACAATTGATCTTCCTCGGCCTCAATGGTTACTTGCGGAGTACCACAGGGTTCGGTGCTTGGGCCAATCCTTTTTACTATATATATATATATATATATATGCTTCCTATTGGTAAAATCATTAGGCAGCATGGGATAAATTTACATAGTTACACAGATGATACACAGCTATATCTATCCATAAATCCTGATGAATCCAATCAGTTAGGTAGGCTACAGGCATGTCTGGAAGACATAAAAATTTGGCTGACTCTAAACTTCTTGATTCTGAATTCTGATAAAACAAAAGTTGTCGTCTTCTGACCAGAAGCTCTGAAAAAGAAACTACCTAGTCAACCCCTTCACCTGGACGGCATTAAATTCGCCCTCAGTAATACAGCAAATAACCTCTGTTTTATTTTCGACCAAGATATGTCATGTATATCTCACATTAAAGAAGTCTCTAGGATTTCCTTTTTTCACTTTAGGAATATTGCAAAAATTAGAACCATCCTGTCCAGGAGTGATGCTGAAAAACTAGTCCATGCCTTCGTTACTTCAAGGCTGGATTACTGTAACTCTTTATTATCAGGTAGTCCACAGAATACAATTAAAAGTCTAGCTAGGTCTCCTAGTAGCTATGGGACAGATTGATGTTAGTAGGTATGTTGCTTTAGGCTAGGCTGTTGGAGGACATTATTAGAGTCAGTGCCCACTTTCTCTCCTACTTCTCGCCAACTGCATGACGTGCTGTCAATTCAAGCGCTAACCTGTTCTCTCTTATTCTCCTACAGTAGGTGCTCCTGACCCGCCCTGCTTGACGACCCTGACTAAGATGGCATTCCAGTGGAGGAACGTTCTCCACGTCCTGCTTCCAACTTCTGCTTCTGCATCAGCTCTGTTGCTCTTTCTGTGTCTCTGCTGCTTTCTCCAAACCCCAGACAGTCTCGGCAGATGACCGCTTATGCTGAGCCTGGTTCTGCTGGAGGTTTCTTCCTGTTAAAAGGGAGTTTTTCCTCTCCACTGTCGCTTCATGCTTGCTCAGTGTGAGGGATTGCTGAGAAGTCACAACGCAATCTTCTTGGGTTCTCTAATTCCTAGAATAAACATTGTATTGTAAAAGCTTTTCTTGTAAAGTGATCAATTGTTTGGTTTCTTTACCACTGAGTCATGTAAAGCACCTTGAATTACCTTGTTGAAAGTGTGCTATAGAAATAAAATTGCCTTGCCTTGATGCTTGAAATTGAAGGACTAATTATCAATTTTTTGAGTGGTTATGCCACACATGTAGGATAGGAGTTAGAAGAAAAGCTGATACTCTGGAGTTAACTAGATGATTTGATGCAATGTATCCCCAAATTTAAGAGGGTGGTGACTGGGGCAGACTTTAACGGACATCTCGAAGGGAACAGAGGTGATGAGGATGGGATGGGCAGGTTTGGTACCAAGAAAAGGAATGAAGAAGGACCGATGTTGATAGACTTTGCAATAAGGATGGAAATGGCTGTTGTAAATAATTTATTCCAGAAAAGGAAGAAACATAGGGTGACTGAAGGATTTTATTCTATATTCAATTTAAACCTTAACTCTATAAATTCCATGCGTGTTCATTTTTATCAGAGAGGAGATGAGAGAAATTTAATTTTCTTTAGATTTTAATACAAAAAATCAAATACTGGTTCACAGGGTTGCTTAAAACAAATCAAATATTTAGCTTACAGAGTGGTATAAATTATCCACACTCTGGGTCAACCTACCTAGGAGGAATGGCAACGTATATAACAGAAACATTAAGTTTTATATTTTAACACAAAGTTAGAAAACCTCCCCCCTAACGTTACATATGGGACACAAAACATGATTGGTTCATTTAAACTTTTGCCAAGACCAGCCTCCTTACAACCATGCATCAGGGGATAATCACAAGACCAGTCATGAGGGAATAATGGATGTCTCACTTCACTAGTCAGAATATAGATAACAATACGGGACACTTTGTATAATGCTGAGAAAGACATTCACATGATCTGAGATGAGTGCAACACCAGATAACAAGATTTGTCATAAGTCAATGTGAGATGTTTAGATACAATTGGTTCTCTTTTGTACGTTAGAATCAGTATAACATTTTATCTAGACATGTGTAACACAGTCAGAATTAAAAATGCATCAGCACTAATTCAAATAAGAACTATATATGTAATAAAAGAATGCTTACAATAAAGATTCCCACTACATCATTAACACCAATTCACATAAGAATTAACTTTATCTAAGACCTAAGAGAAGGCAATACATTTTACCGTTACACTGCTCTAACTCGATTTTCTGCTGACCGTTATTTCTTACATCCTTCAATTGTCAAATGGTGGTGTTATCTGCCTGTGCTTTCCTGCTCAATGTCCTGTTTTTCTGTGACCCAAACAAGAGCTGACTCTGCAAAATACCTCTAAACAATCTCAAAAGTATAATTAAAAAGAAAACACTTTAATCAAACATTAATAGACGTTTAATATACTTCATGACTTATAAGAATGGAGTTAGGAGCACTCAGGTGGACAACATCTTATCATCTGCTCGGTAGTGGTAGGCGAAAGTGTAGCCACACAGCATAGGATGGTAGGTGAGGAAGTTGAGGAAAACAAAGGCAGAACAGATGACCAGTTGGTGGAAACTGAAAAAATAATAGTATTGTGATGTTTTCAGGAAGGAGTTGAGACAGGCTCTTGGTTGCCTGGTGATGCTCCCAGATGCCTGGACACCTGCAGCTAATGTCTTTAAAAACAGAAGAAGACTTTTGCCACAATATCAATGTGTGGAGTATTTTCTTCACCAGGGACTGTTTGGATTTCAATGATTGTTGGGTATATATTCCAGGAGTTATACACTTGCATGTTTCATGCTAAAGTATTATTCAACCTTTGGACAGAGCCTTACGGCAGCCGATGTTTACATGATCAACACTGCACAAAATGCTAAAGGTCTCAGAGTGATGGAAGCAAAGATAAAGAGAGGAAAGCATAAATCTATATGTCAACTGATATTGGCAGCACAGTATTTACCAATATTACCTGTAGAACAGGATTTTTTTATATCAATAACAATAATTACAACTCACATAGAGAAAACCCATACTCATACTAAAATCAGTGGAGGTTCATTGTCATACATGCTATTCAAGTAATCTCTACAAAATTCTTGTTTTTTTTCATAATATATTACATATTGCAAGGTTAGAACAAAAACAAAAAACAATCTCAGTTATTTCCAGTATTATTCAGCCCTACTTGATGCAATGCTACTTGATACGCTATTGCTAATAAGGCAATCCAGGAGTGGCAATACTTTTCCTTGGTTCTTTTTGGCAAAACCCCCTATAGTGTAGATAAAGAAGACAGTAGAACATAACATCTGTGATAGTGCTACAACACTTTCCACTGTGCATATATGTATGTTGAGATATTTAAATTTGGTTTCAAGCTATTAAAATAGCTAGTTATAAGCATTTTTTGAAGTGATTTTCAAGTATTCATGGGCTTTAACTGTTCATTTTCGGTTCCTGACCACAAATGCTGATGGTTCACTGTAAATTAAAGGAATTTAATGGATGAATAAATGAATTAAAACTGCAAAGAGCAGGCCAAAAGTCTTTAACAGAAATGTTAAAAAACACAATGCTAATTTTTGCTTGATGGCCGTTATTGTTGCCGAGGTTGGCTTAACAAGTTAAAAAGTTGGTGGAAAATTAGTTTTTCACGTCAAACCAATTTAGGTTGCATAGCTTTCTTTCCTATCAACATAAAATAATAAATTATTTGAAAACTGTGTTTAGTATGTACAGTTTTATAATTTGATATATTTTTTTTCTTCTTGATAATCTAAAAAATTTAGGAATGACACACAATCATCTCGAAGGACTGGTGAGCTGTAGTGGGTGTGCCCTGCCCCTCCATCCCAATCATCACAGGAGATATAGGCACCACTGATCCTACAGTAATAAGGGCTTATAGATGGAAGGAAGGATTTCTCTGTGGGTGTGTGGTTGGCTGGACAAATAAATCATAATCATGAGAAATGTATGAGGGACAAAATAGTTTTTTTCATTCTAGTCTAAATCTAATTTGTAACAGGTTTAACAAATTCATGTTAAGGTGGATGGTGGCCACAAAACCCCTAACATGAAACAAAAGCTATTGTAAGATGTTAAAAATATCTTCAGGCAAGCTGTTGCATTACAGAAATGATATTTTAACTGTTTTCCCAAACTAGTTATTGATTTCTTTTGGTCTTGTGAAATAAGAACAAAGTCTTTCAATAATTTCATTGTGGAACACCTAGATTTAATCTGGTCAACAGGCAAAACAATCAATATTAGCTCACAGCTATGTAATGCATGCTGTCGCTTCCAGGATTCTTCATCCAACCTCACACCATTTCTTAATAGACATCTCCATATTCAAGATACTGTTTTTTATGTCTTTATGTTATTTACTGTGAAGACATTTGTTCATCCCATAGCAGACTGTTGATGCTCATATAACAGATATTGTTGTGATTATTAGTTTCTAAAAGTAAATTTTCCCATAACATGAACATGTACAGTACTTTTAAACAGGGTTCTGTGCTTGGATCAATTCTTTTTACTATATGTCTTCAACGAAATTAATAGCAGTCTATTTATATACCACCAATTCACAACAGATGTCATCTCAAGGCACTTTACAAGAAAAGCAAATTCAATACAATAAAAAAAAACTTCCAATTAATTAAAAGGTTTTCCCTTTAAGAAATCCCATCAGATTGCCTCAAGTCATTTAAAGGCAGTTGTACCCCGCTAATGCAGAGTCCAACCACAGCAATCCTCTCAGTACTTCCTCATACTGAGCAAGCATGTGGCGACAGTGGAGAAGAAAAACTCCTATTTCACAGAAAGAAACCTCCAGCAGAACCTGGCTCAGTATGAGTGGACACCAGCCACAACCGTCAGGGGGTTTGAGAAGACAGAGCAGAGACACAGAAAGAATAAAAGGAACTGATGTTTAGGTACTTTAAATATTTAGGAAAGTAAAAATTTGTTAACAGGACATGGAAGATGTTTAGCTCCTAAACATAGCTACTGTGTTGAAGAAGCAAAGCGTAGTTTTTTACTTCTCCCTCTACGTCGAAACGGATAGGTGCCATTATTCGTCTACGCAAGGGCTGTCCATCACCTACGCAACGACGGACGGAGTAGTGCCCAACTTTCTAACTATCCGTCTCCGTCAACAGAGAGCGTATGCCTCAAAATCAGCCAGTGTTCTATAGTCATTGTAATCAGTAGTGAATGCAGTGTTTGGCCACTACATACGTTATATTGAAAGGCCAATTTATCTAATATGGTCTTTTGGTGATTTTGAACACAAGCAGGTGTAAAAAACGAAACAGACCGCTGGGTTTGTTTATATACATTTTTAGAGTGTTCTATGAGCTGGACTTCTAATAAAAGGCTTTCCAGCTTAAACAACACTTACTATCTGTCGGTAATTCTACTTGAGGGTGGATGCTAACACAAGCTAAAGAAAATAAACTCTAGTTGACCAGAGATGACAGAGCAATGATAGGAAGACCTGCCAGAAAAAGTCAGCAACCCCTGCCGTCTTGGTCTCTGTCAATACGTCTGGGTGCAAACTTGCTGAAGGAGAAATATAAACTACACCTTCTCCAAACCCCAGACGATGCCCAAAGCGACCGAGCATCCTCCATGCTCTCTCTTCCGTGTTCTCAGACCCCCAGACAGTCACGGCAGATGACCGCTTGCACTGAGCCAGGTTCTGCCAAAGGTTTCTTCCTGTTAAAGGGGAGTTTATCCTTTCCACTGTCGCTTCATGCTTGCTCAGTGTGAGGGATTGCTGAGAATTCACAACGCAATCTTCTGTGGTTCTCTAATTGCTAAATTAAACATTGTATTGTAATAACTCGTCTTGTAAAGTGTCTTGAGATGACATCTGTTGTGAAACGGTGCTATATAAATAAACTGAATTGAATTGAATAAATTCATCCAAAGAGGGAAGGATGCCATTTCTCTGAATCAGACCATATTTTCCCCAAAATATGGGCACACTCTTCTGTTTCTTTATCAGGCTAGAAATGATTACCAAATCATCACTGACCAGTTAAGATATGGTCATTGGTTCTTTGGCGATGTAATATATTATTTGGTACTAAAATGTTGGCAAGGAATCGTTTGCAGCAGATGCAAGATCTCAAACAAAGGACATTCATTGTCTGCAACTCTCTATGCCTCACCTCAGCTGATTCCAGTCAGCAGCGGATGCCTTATCATTGCATTGATAAATGACATCCATCAAGCACGCTTCTCTCATGCTCCAGTAACTTGGCTGCTGGTAAATGAATTTTTAATCCATTATGAACCCTCAATTCTTCACCCTCGGCCTCTGCTCATCCCCAGACTAAAAAAAAAACATGCTTGACAGTCACCAAATCAATTTACTTCTGAATAAATGATTATGTGTCCAGATGCAGCATTCCCATAGTGGCATACCTCTAATCACATCTGCGGTTAGCTCATCCTAAAAAAGGTCACATATTGAAATCAATTAAGATTCATATCAGGCCTGACAGCTCTAAGTTTTATTAGGTTGAAACAATAACTTCTTATGGACAACAGGGTTTCATGAGATGCACCAAAAGGGATTTTGTTAAATCACCAAGTGTTTCTCTTTACATATTATTTGGATTACTTGATAATATCATCAACAGTGCCAAACTTTAGTAGAAAACAATTGTGTAAAACACTATTCATGAATAATAATATATTTAATGCACTGCCATATTTCTGCTCATACTGACCACTAAAATGGCTTCACACCAGCGTGCCTGAGGTCCAACAATCAAGAACTACTATCATGCAAATTTTACGAGGCCTCTGCCAAGCTGGATGACCTGCTGATGAGGAAATTCACTCATTTGATGCAGGTGTTTTGGAGAAGGGATTTAAAAATTGCAAGATCGTAGCTCTCGAGGCCTGAACCTGGGCACATTCATCCAATCGCCTTGACTGAATTGCACACATTTACACACTGAAACCACGATCGGTAGGCAACATGGGGTTAAGTGCCTTGTCCAAGGTCACATTATCATGTTTCAGAAGGAATTCGAACCCACAGCTTTCGTATTCCAAGGCAGCTATTCTTCCTATTGTTTGCTTAAAATTGTGCAGTTCATTTATATCCGTGCTTAATTTCAAAAAGTCAAAGTCACTTTATGATAATATTCTATAAGGGACTGTTATTCAATTTCGATAACTGAGGATAATTTTTGTAATAATCCTGTTTATTTGACATAGAAATGCAACTTTTTTTGTGTTATTGTCTATACAACAATGGGCACCAAAAGGAGGATATGTCACAAAATATCAAAGCTAAATTGTTTGGCTGTTGAATAGTGTTGTCACAGTTACTTTGAAATAGTAATGTGATTACTGACTAGTAATCAGTCCTTCCAAAAGTACCTGTTACTTCACTGATTATTTTAAAAGTAATCAAGTAGCAAGTGATACTCCCCACTGCCTCAACATAAAAAAACTGGTTTTGCCAATTCTCACTTTATTGGAAGTGGAATTTTTTAACAATAAGGCCAGAAGTATACTTGCTCTTTAACCTTGCATTGACACCAGCAATAGGCTACATCTTGAGCACATACTTGCTTGCACACGTACTACTGGAGCGTTCCACCAGGGGGCAGAGTACAGAACTCAGTGAATAGAGTGCCGGATTTTTACGGAAACAAAACAAACATGGTTACCATGGAAATCCAGAGGTCTTGCAAGAGCAAAATTTGATTTGTCTCTGCAAGACGCTCTGGCATAAAGCAATGATCGATGTGTCTGCATTTCATGAGCAGTTCGGGGAACCAGTCAAATTGGTGTATCTGATGTAGGCGAGCCAGAGGCGAGCTAAGCTGATGACGACAGCGCTGGAACGTCCGGAATCATTTAGTAAACATTGAAAGACGGCTACAGATGAACACCAGTTGTTTGAAACAACTTTGGACGCTACAATGAACGAGTTAGACTTGGCTTTTCATCTAAAAGACGAACAGAAAACCGCGCTCGAATCGTTCCCTTGCAAGAATGACTTTTTTGCTGTTTTGCCGACTGGATACGGCAAGAGTTTATTCTACCAGTTAGCTCCGCTGATATCTCGCTCTGGATACGTCACACCGTGCATTGTTGTGATTGGTTGTGGCGTTATCCAATCGCGTGCAGTGAGAGTTTCAAACGCATGCTTGGTTCTGCCCCTCGAGTTAGGCCCTTTTCATTTCTCTTTGCCAGACCCGTAATCTTAATACATTAGGGTCTGGATTTTTCCTGGCTAAAACACGGTGATCATAGAGGAAATCACCATCTGTTTAATTTTCAGATTACGACAAAAACGATGGTAGCAGTGTGATAGAATGTACTGTATGTAAGAACACATTTACCACTAATGTTGCTTGTTTTCCTACTGCTTTTGCTGCTGTTGACCCCGAGTACCAAATATATCTATTTCCCTTTAGAAAATTACAAAACATAATAATACACATTGGCTTGAATAAGTAACTTTAATTTGATTACTGGTATAGAAATAGTAACATGTTAGATTATGTGTTACAGGAAAAGTGGTCATATTAGACTAATTCACCACTAAGTAACACATTACTGGGTGCTGTTGACAAAAGGCTGTATACATATAAATATATGTATTTCTTGGCCATTTAAGCATAGTGATTCCATTGTCATTATATCAGGTATTGGTCCTTTTAGGAGTGTTGGCAAGTACCAAGTCTTGTTGTTAAAATTAAATCAGGATTTTCATACAACTTGTCAGGGAACAACCAGTGAAGCCATCCACTCAACTTTCCAGTGACGTTTAGTGATTTTCCCTCCTACTGGATTGTGTTAATGACCTCTACAGGACAACTGTCAATGCAGAAGTTTTTTCCAGAATTGTGTTAGTTGAACACACATTTTTGTATTTAAAAATCGTTTATTGATCTAATATTTTAACATTTTGATAAAATAAAAAAAAATATTCCATAAGACAGGCCACAGTCATCTAAATAAATAAATTATATTAATAAACAATAAAAACTGAGGCATTGTAGCAGGTTCAACACCTGTCCTGAAGAGCAGTAGCTGTATGTCTCTCCCCTCTTCTCTGTTCCATATTTCCTTTCTACAAACTGTCCACTAAAGGCCACTAGAGCAACAACAATCTTTAAAAAGGAAAACAGCAAGCAAAAAACAAAACAAAAATACAATAGAAATGTATCAGAGTGATATATTTCAAATATTAGGTGAATTAAGTCTTAACAGAGCTCATACTAAAGGTCAGCAAGATAACATACTTCTCTTTCGGTTCAGTTTTCCAAGCATTTTGGTTCTTTGTTGTTTTCTTTTGCCCTCCCCATCTTTTCTCAGATATAAATTTTGTAATGGCATCACTTTGCTGGTTCTCCTTCAAACGTCTGCCTTGTCCCATGAGCATTCCCTTCCGGCATTCCTGTCCCCAGCTGCCTCATTAATGAACTGTAAATACGCCCTTGCTATGCTGAAAAATTGATTGATTGGCAAGCTGACAACTCAAGAGGAAACCAGGATAAGGAGATCTACTTTGGGAGAAGTATTACTATGTTGGTTTTATTTACAGCAGCCTCTGCAGTACAGAGAGAGAGATCATGAGTAGATAGAATTTCTGTACTTTCTGTTAGGATGGCTTACGTGAGTGTATTTGTCTGGTATTGGCTTTCTTGTATATCCTTGCCCCTGCATACTCCGATAGTAAAATCCAGTTAATCACATAAAAACTGTTGGCATTATCTCTGACTTCATGTCAGATTAACAGTAGGGATGGAGTCCAAGTTGTGACATCTCCACCACAAAGTAAATGCAAGAGTCTATCAATCCTAAATAATTTTCCAAACTCAAAACATCGGTTTATAAATTAGAGATAACACCAATGCAAAACTTCATTGTCACCAACTGTCTCCCTCTTCTTTCTGGCATTAATGTTAATGATATCCATCCATCCATCCATTTTCTGAACCGCTTATTCCTCCAGGGGTCGCACGGGGGCTGGTGCCTATCTCCAGCTGTCAGAGAGAGGCGGGGTACACCCTGGACAGGTCGCCAGTCCATCACAGTGTTAATGATATATACGCTTTTATATATATATATATATATATATATATATATATATAGTATATGATGGTCTTTGAACCTTCAACATTTTGCTGAAAATTAGCTGACCTTTCCAGCATTAGCTGATCACCAAACAAAGGAACTGAAATAGTTTGATCATCTCCCCTTTTTTTGTTCAGGGCAGATCCCTTGTCTGTCTCCCGGTTACGCGGAGAACATGCTTTAAGCCTGACAACTTCCTCTACAATATGTTTTTTAAAGGTAAAGGTACTGACAATACTTCAAAATAACATAAATATTATCAAAGAATCAGGACTTGAATGGACCAAATCAGAACACCGGGCAAAGATGTAGAAAAAAAGGAGATTTATTTAAATAGAGTTCGGGGACAACAGAAGAGTAATCCCTTTGTTTATTCACTCCTCAGCCAGACTTTGAAAGTCAAACATCAAAAAAGAGGGCACTGCAGAGGGTCAATTGAATTAATCCGGTAAGTAGACAAGGGCGTATGAATAGTAGAGTTCAGGTTTATAGAGATCGGTTGTAGCTCAGAGATTGAAAGCTTGATATAGCACCAAATCTCCAGTAACATTCATTTGGAATTTCAATACGTATAGAGCCAACTTATTGACAATGTCGTGAGAAGGTTCTGGGTCAGTGCAGAGAGGCAGAATCAAGATTTGGTTAGTTAGTGGTTAAACAAGTGGTTAACCAAGCTAACAAGAAAACAGGATGGCTAACAGGATGTAAGGCTAGACAAGGAGGTATGAGTAGATAAAGCAATGGCTCAGGATCTAAAAGTCAAAGTGGAAACTTGATCTGACAAATAATCTGCAGGTAGTCAAAGAATCAGAAAGTGAGTGACTTGGAAATACTGCTGGAACAATTTGGCAAGAAAAACAGACAATCTGGTGATGAAGGGGAGACTGAGGTGGGTATAAATGTTGATAGAACAGGACAATGAGATAAGATGATTAAGCTCAGCTGAGTTACATGACACAAACCATGACAAATATGTGAGAATATTAGTATTCAACGATGCAGTCATCCCACAAGAGAGACAGGTACAATCTTGGGTTTGTTAAACTTTTTTTTGCAATATTTTGTCGAAAAAATAATAGGAGGGGGAGATTGGTGTTTCTGTGGTGTGTTCATCCTCACTTCAGTCTGCGGTGAGTATGGTGGGTGATCTGTAGGCATTTGGGCAGGTGTACCAGTGTGCTTGACGTGTGTGGGGTGGTACTAGTGTGTTCTTTAGGAGTTCTTCTGGTCAACATTTGGATTGCAGGTTGCGGATGGGATCATCATGGTCGGATTGCAGGGGGTGAAGTGACGGTTTCGTCTTTGGTGTCCTCTGGAGTTATTGACTCTTAATGCTTGGCAAATTGGGTATAGGGTTTGGCTGTTTGAATGGAGGTCAGCTTGTTGGGTGGTTTGTCGTGTTCACACTCAGTGATGGGCAGGGGTGCGCGCGCATTGGCGTGGTATGGAGATTATTGTCTTCTGTTTTGCTCTGCATCCCGTGCAATGTGGATGGGGATAGCTTCTCCAGTGGCATGCGCCAGACATTGCAGTACAGTGCATACTTGCCAACTCTCCCGGGGCCACCATTCTCCCGAATTTCTCCGGATATTTGACGGCGTCGCATATCATGTACACTCCCTTTTTCTTATGTGAGAGGGATCAAGAATAAAACATGTTACATTTTATATACGTGAACAGTTTCTTCATTCTGGACATGAAAATCAATCACGTCCGGCGAAATTCGCCATTTTGAATCAAAAATAGGTCACCTATGTGATTCTTATGTCTATGAGGGAAAATATCAGCTGTAATAGATACGCACAGCGGCACAGCAGCGAGCCACGCGTTTTCAGAAGTCTTTTCATTTGGTCTGGCAAAAACCAACGTTACATTGTCAAAATCAACAGATTCAATGCTGCACTGTGACCAAACTAAGAACAAAAAATATTTTCTCACTTTCTCCTGACACAGAGACTCCTACGGGATTTTGGAATGAATAGTAACTATTCCTAGTGCTGAGCAGGGCGTATCCAGGAGGTTAATAAAGAGGGGCTAAAAGGGCCCAATGTGGGAATGTAGCACCAAAATAAAATCAGAGATGTTCTTGTAATGGGGACCCAATCTGAGCTGGTACATTTTAGAGTTTTCATCTGTTAAAATTAAATGTAAAGTCATTTTATTTTGCTAAGGTTTATGTGATAATGTAATATGAAAGCAGATAAAAACATTGCAACCTTTTTTCACAAAAGGTTTTTCACATTTAATTTCTTAATTTACAATATTGCTGCAGACTGTTATTTTGTCAAATAAATACATACTCTAAAATTCAAGTATTTAATAATAATAATTTAATAATTGTGATTATATGGATTAAAATATATTGCCTAATCCATTGGCATGCACAGGCAGGGAGTTTGGCAGGGTCTTTTGCATTGTTCAGTTAGTCATTGGGTTGGATGGGTCGGATGTAATCATCTCACATTGTTAGGGGATGCTGTAGTAGATCCACTAAAGAAGCCAAGTTGAAGAAACAGTCGAGTCGCAAGCATGGATAAAAACAAAGATGAACGCATCCCTTACAGGGATAAACTTGCGAAGGATCCTAGGGATATTTTTCAGAAATTGTCATGTAGAACTATAATGTGAACTACAATGTAGAACTATAAGACATCAATGGAAACGAACGGAGCTCAGATATTTTGTTACTGCCTCCAATTACAGCACTGGATATAATCTTTTGTTTGTGACCAGCGCATATAAATGTAAAATGTAAAAAAATTACAGTCACGTGAGGGAATACAGACATCTCAAATGTTGTTTTTTTAAAAGGAAATGCAGCTATTTGGCTATTAATATTTAAAGGACTGCTTATGGAAGTCAATTTATAGGAAATTATCATTTTCGGGGCACCATCTGTTTATCAGGAACTATTTTAATAGCCAAATATATATATATATCAGTCTCTAATAGTTTAGCACCTGCCTAGATAACGCTGAGGTATAAAGCATGACGGAATTAATTCTTAACATGTGTTGAACATGGAAGTTTGCCATTAGGGTGCAGAATAAAAATGACAAACGTGACTTTTTAGAATGCAAAATTTTATTTGCAATCGAAGAAAGACAATCATTTAATCCCTCAAGCTAGTAACAAACGCAATACTGATCAAAACAAATGAATAACTAAACATAAAAACACAAATAAATAAAAAAATGCAATAAAAATAGAAACCATGAATTCTGATGTTCTGCTTTTGGAGGAATCTGGATGCTTTAAAGGACCAAGGCTTATTTTGTTAATGCTGGAATGAAAGCTAAATTAGTTTAACAAGCGTGATTAGTTTTAAATAATTAGCACCATTGGTTTATGTCTAAACTAATAAAACAATGTAAGGAAAAATAAAACATTCTTGTGATCGAGAAATATTTGTTTAATATTTAACTGGATAAGAAGTCATTGACCTTTGGAAAATTACCTCTATTTAGATTGATCATCGCAGTAAAACTAATTCCAATATTTTAATGCAGAAAGGGGTTCAAACACGGCTAATAAGATTAGTTTCTATTCTTAATCTATTTTAAACCGATCTCTATTTGAACACCTTCAATTGTTTATGTATTGAATGCAGGCCTGTATGGAGAACCAAAACTGACATAATTAAAAATAAAAGCAAAAATATGTACATATGCAGATTTTCCTTTCCTTAAACGTGCATTTTTGCAAAAAATTAAATCTTTTGTTTTTTTCTTTTCCTTATTACGTGCCTTTTTTCAATATATATATATATATATATATATATATATATATATATATATATATATATATATATTACCTTTTCCTATTCCTTTTACATGCATTTAAAAATATATATTTTGTGTTTAATTTTTCTTATTATACATTATATACATCACATGGGTTTGACTTAACCCATATGCTAAATAAGTTTTGGTCATAACCCTATACATATTGCTTTTCCTTAAACGTGCATTTTTGCAAACAAATATATATATATATATATATATATATATATATATTTGTTTGCAAAAATGTGCAATTTTGTCAATATATGTATAGACATATATTGACATATATGTACAAAAAATATTTAAATATAAATATATAAATAAAAATATATAACACATATAACATTTTGTTTGGACAAAAATGCATTTAAGAGGAATAGGAAAAAGCAATATATATATATATAAAATGCACGTAAAGGAAATACAATATATATATATATATATATAGATAGATAGAGTTATTTGTTTGCAAAAATGCATGTTTAAGGAAAAGGAAAAGCAATATGTATATATTTCTGCTTTTATTTTTAATTATGTCAGTTTTGGTCCTCCTTAGGGCCAGGCCTATGGAGCACCAGGGCAATGGAGGACCAAAACTTATTTAGCAAATGGGTTAACTCCAACCCATGTGAGGTTGTTGGACGAGCTCAAATACTTTTATTAAACATTAAACAAAAAAGGAAGACTCCTGTTGGATTGAGTAACTCAAATTGCAAGATTTATATGACTCTTTGTCGAGGAGTCTTTAAAAACACTGGTTAAAACCTCAGGCTGGGCAGCCTAGTTTACTAAAACAGAAAGCTGATGGTATCTTATACACAGTAACAAAAATCACAGTGAAACACAACCCTTAATTTTAATTTTAGTTATCCTAAACTAATTTCTGCCTCTGCCCAAACAGACCTTATGAACGATTAAAGTTCTTCAACTCTCCCATGGTCGGTGAGGGGGGTCTCCACAGGGCATTAGCCAGCAGGCTATCAAGGGGTAAGCTAAGCTAAGCTAGCCGGCTAGTAGCGCTGGAAGCTCCTGACTTCGGACGTCGGCTCCCTCTGGCTGGCTACGTGGTGATCGGCTCCGGCACTTACGGAACAGTACCTTTCTGGAGCTCTCTAGCTCGGGCATTCACCTCCTATCGGTTCACTAGTGACAGATGAATGCGGCTTTTGTCTGGTTCAGACCCTACTGCATTCGGAGTCCGCTCCCGTCCCTCTCCATGGCGACAGGCAGATTCAGGTAGCGTCTGCAAAGTTCAGAGCAGAACAATGGGGTTTGTATTTCAGTGTTTTTGGTCACCTGATCGGCGGACTTTGAGTCCCTTGAAATGTGTTTCTCACAGAAACTCGGGGCTTCCTTCACCAGCAAAGGAAGGTGTTTGATACTGATGTTATGATGTGAGCCAAGGCTACGAAGCGTGTGTCGAGCAGTGGAGGGGGCGTTTCCAGAAAGCGTGTATCGAGGCCTGCTTTAAGGGAGGAGCCGAAACAAAGACATCTGAAGCCCCGCTGGCGACTGTACCATGTGACTGCTTCGGGAAGCAGTTTGGCATTTGCTGAGTGGTTTGACAGCAATAAAAACTCCTCAGGCTCCATTCAAAATGTGGGTTTGTGTTGGAGAGTTGCAGTCAGTTTGGAGTTTGGGTGGATTTTGATAGATTGGATAGGAGAGTTTAGTTAGTGTTTATATATTTCGGAGATAGTTTTGTGGGCAAAGAAACAGATAGTTTGAAGGTTCAGGAGAGTGGGACACGTCTCGCGTACGCATGTACAGGTGCGAGCCACTGCGTTACCACAGTGCTGCGCAAAGGAAGACCTCCCACACGTGCAGCGTTTTTTCGGGCTGCAAACACAACCACAGTTAGCTTTTTTTGTATGATTTGCTTCACTTCTTTAACAATGGACATGAATGAGCAACATGTATCAAATTATGGGTTAAAAAAGCAACATATTTATCATAAGTAGTACAGTGTTTATAATAATTGAAACTTTGTCCTTTCTGTGACGGTTGCTAATCACTGCCATTCTTGAGACCAAAACTAAAACTTTTTTAAAGTGTACACAAATAGATTATGGCTAGAGAAAGGTATTTTTCCCCATGTTTATTAGTTACACTTATTAAGTGAAGGAAGCTTGCGCTGTTGACTCAACCATCCCTTCAACGCGCCTACAGCACCCAATTTCATCTGCCAAAAAAACAATTGTTCTTCAGGCAATGGAGAGCTTACCTTGGGAACCTGGAGTCCATCATTACAAATAGATTTCAGGTCTGATCAGTAGTTTCTAGCTGTATTAAGTGAAGCTGTGTGCTGAATCTTGATCATTCTGCTTAAGGTAAAAAAAAATTAGTTGAGTTATGTTTCTCTTCACAGGGAGAAAACTATGGCATATCCATTTATTTATTTACATAATGCATCTGCTTTGCATTTCTATGGTGACATTGCAATATCCCCAGGTGACTTTGTGAGTAAAGGCTTCAGGCGACTAAAGGCTTCTCAAACAATAAAGGCTTCACAAAGTGTGTTTTTGAGAATTTTCAATGAATGAACTAAATCCAGCCTCATAAAAAAAACATTAGAATAACCCTTTAGCACCAATAGGGAGATTCAAATCCAATAGCAGCATTAACACTGTTCGCCAGTTGAAGTTTTATTGGTCTTTAAGATGAGTTTTTTCTTGTCTGTCACAGTTTATTTTAAATTTGAGTTTCCAAATGCTGCATTTCAAACACGTTAAAGAGTCTAAAAGCTTCTTTGTAACCAAGGGTTGTCAACCAGCTTCAAAATAATTAGTTTGGTCACAACAGTGTGTCAAAGTTAAAGCCCAAGCCATACATTTGTTTATAATAAGTTAGTCATACTTAGAAAAATTCATATGCTTACATGACCTAGTTAGTGCTTTTAAGGTTGCAGTCACACCGCCCCTGTTTAGTCCGCTTTAATAAAATGCTAGTTCATTTTCCTAGAAGGTCCATATCATCTGGGGAGGTGTATATGCCCAATCAAACTCTGCTGCGTACCAAAAAAGCTGAATTTGGTCTGCTTAAAAACATTGGTATCTGCTCGATTAAAGTGAACTTTACAGCGGTTCCATTGCATATATGAATGACAAGCATTCCTAAAGCTGAAAATGGAACATACTTCAGGGCATTCCGGGTAAATAAAATCAAAACAAGCGCAAAACAACAGCTCTACCTCCTTCTCGCTCATACTATGCCCATTGCTGCAGTGTTTATGTCTGGCATAAAGTGCATCCGGAAAGTATTCAATAGTATTCAGTATTCAGTATTCAGTATAGAAAGTATTCAGTATTCATAATGAAAATGTAAAAAGAAATGTTTAGATTGTTGCGAATTTATAAAAAATAAAAATAAAACCTGAGAAATCACATTTGGATAAGTATTCACAGCCTTTGCTGAGTACTTTGTTGATGCACCTTTGGCAGCAATTAGAGCGTCAAGTAGTTTTGAATATGGCCATTCCTCTTTGCAGTACCTCTCGAGCTCTGTCAGGTTGGACGGAAAGCGTCGGTGCACATCTGTTTTCAGATCTCTCCAGAGATGTTCAATTGGTTTTAGGTCTGGACTCTGGCTGGGCCACACAAGGACGTTCACTGAGTTGTTCTGTAGCCACTCCTTCGATATTTTTGGCTGTCTGCTTTCATTGTCCTTCTGAAAGGTGAACCGTCGCTCCAGTCTGAGGTCAAGAGCGTTTTGGAGCAGGTTTTTATCCAGGATGTCTCTGTACATTTCTGTATTCATCTTTCCCTTTATGCTGACTAGTCTTCCAGTTCCTGCCGCTGAAAAACATCCCCACAGCACGATGCTGTCACCATCATGCTTCACTGTAGGGATGGTATTGGCCTGGTGATGAGCAGTGCCTGATTTTCTCCTAACGTAACGCCTAGCATTCACTCCAAAGAGTTAAATTTTTGTCTCATCAGACAAGAGGATTTTGTTTCTCATTGTCTGAGAGTCCCTAAGGAGCCTTTTAGCAAACTCCAGGCAGGCTGCCATGTGCCTTTTACTAAGGAGTGGCTTCTGTCTGGCCACTCTACCATACAGGCCTGATTGGTGGATTGCTGCAGAGATGGTTGTCCTTCTGGAAGGTTCTCCTCTCTCCACAGAGGAATGCTGGAGCTCTGACAAAGTGACCATCAGGTTATTGGTCACCTCCCTGACCAAGGCCCTTCTCCCCCGTTCACTCAGCTTAGAAGGCCGCCCAGAAGAGTTTTGGTCATTCCAAACTTCTTCCACTTACAGATGATGGAGGCCACTGTGCTCATCGGAACCTTCAAAGCAGCAGAGGTCTACAGCAGAGGTCTACACTCAATTCCTTTGTCTTCATGGTTGGTTTGTGCTTTGACATGCACTGTCAACCCAGGGGCCTTATATAGACAGGTGTGTGCCTTTCCAAATCATGTCCAATTAACTTAATTTACCACAGTTAGACTCCAATTAATCTGCTGAAAAACCTCAAGGATGATCGGTGGAAACAGAATGCACCTCAGCTCAATTCTGAGCTGTGAATACTTATTTACATGTGATTTCTCACGTTTTTTTCTAACAAATCTGCGACACTTTTTTCACATCATCATTATGGGGTGTTGTGTTTATAATTTCAGGGAAATAAATGAATTCAATCCATTTCGGAATGAGGCTGTAATATAAAAAAGTGGAAAAAGTGAAGCGCCGTGAATACTTTCAGTATGCACTGTATTTGCAAAGAAATCAAAGTAATCCAATAACAGCTCAAATCTGATGTCTCTTCATCTTTATTTATACTTCGCAGAACAGGAAATGCCCCCGTTTTCAGTACTTCTTGGGGCTAAACACAATGATCAAAAGCTGTGATTTGTTTGTCAAACAGGAGAGTGAATACAAACTGTACCAGCTAAAAAAAAGCAGCAATGTTTCAAACTTGGTCTCCAATCGAGTGAAGTCTATCATACAATCAAATTTGAAAATGACCTGAGACTCTTGCAAGAACTCAATTGAACTGCTAATACATTTGGCAGAAAGCCATGAGGGTCTAGATCTCATGAGTCTGGGGTATTTGTGTTGTGTTGTTTCGGTTTCCTCTCCCTCCCTTTTTTCTGAGGCCTTCATATGGTAGAGCCACTTGCTGGCACCTTTGCATCTGGTCTTCATCAGGGATCAAGCTGGCTCCCAAACATTCAGTGCCAGAGTGTTAGTCTTCCATGGTACCTCTTAGCCCACCGAGTGTCGTGCCTTTTTTGTGCCTTGACCTACCTTATTTGCTTACCTTTTGTTCATTCCCCTTGTGCTCCTTCCAAAATAACACCACTAGCTCAAACACCAGAATACTACCGTCTTCTTCTCCAAAGAACTCTTGGGAAGCAATCTCACGTTTGGCAGCTGCCAGTCCTTAACCCAGTCCTTAACCCAGCGGTTCATTCCACAGGCGGCCAGACTTGGCCGATTTGCCCTCCAACTTCCAGCTCTGGTATTCCGATCTCCTGGAATCTCGACCAACAAAACACAAACAAACACCTCCGATCTCCTTCCCCCTTTCTGGCTTCATCCCTCATCAACAACTGTAAAGCCTAGTTTATACTTCTCCAGCAGCAAGTTTGCAAACAGACGTATTGACACGGATGTTTTCCGTGTATGCGTCCTCTGTTGGTGTCTCAGTGCTGCAAAGCAATTCCCCACCAGCACAGCAGGGTGTGCTGACTTTTCCTGGTGGGTTTTCCTACCATTGCAGTGAGATCTCTAGTCAGCTAGAGTTTATTTACTTCTTCACGTTGTAAGCACATCCCCCCTGAAGGAGCACTTTCCGACAGAAAGTAACTTTTGAATGAGCTGGGCAGCTTTTTACTATAAATGTAGCTCATTAAATACTCTAAAAACGCACTTAAATTCAGTGGTCTGTTTTGTTGTTCTATACACTTTGTGTCCAAAATTGCCAAAATACCATAGAAGATAAACTGGCTTTCAATATACAGCATCTACTGGCGAAATGCTGCAAAGACTACTGATTACATTGACTATAGAGCACCGCTCTAGTGAATGATCTGAGGCTGAATTTGGGCTGACGTATCACAGACGTGTGCTGTCCATTGCATTCAAAGGATTGTTAGAAATTTGGGCTCTACTTGGGTAGACGGAGAACTATAAACTAGGCTTAAGATTCTTCACATTGTTGTATTCTTTATCCATGCCTGACTATTACTCACCTCTGGACCTAAATTTCACCATTGCGGTTGTTCCCGATTCTCCTTGTTGAGGTTCCCGGATTCTGTCATCATCCAGCATACTCATCTTTTTGAGTAAACCTTTCAAAACAGTTTGGGTCTAAGAATTGTGTTCAGCATGTGGGTAAGGAAACTAAAAGACATGAGAACATATGGCTTTCAAAAGCAGTTTGAAGCTATCAGTCATTCAAAAACAGCACTGCAGTTATAAAAAATGCTGATCAATCACAATAATGAAACTTGAGTCCATTTCACAAAACTTAGCGAACACTAACCTCATGCTCATATCTTATTTTTATCTTCCACAGAAACTATGACTGTGTTATAACTAACATAACCCATTTTACACGGGCATAGGTTGAGGATTCATCTGAAGAATATTTTATTTTTTCAGTAGTAGTTAGCTCTTCTTATACCAACAGCCACATATTACAGTTACAAAATATTGCATAAAAGTTTAACTTTATAAGTGAAATTTTTTGTATAGTGTTCTTTGTAAAATTGTGAAAAAAAAGTTACGTTTCTGAATGTCTAATGTACTCCAACTGAGAGAAAAGTGGTATTACCATTAATTGCCATTTAGATTATTGCATGCTGAGGCATTGTGACATTGTCCTATAGTGATGCAGCAATGTATCACTACAGTAATGTCTTGCATAGATTTCAGAAATTTCCATATGCACATTCTTTAACAGGGTTTAATTCTGCTGCAACATGAAAGTCAGTAACTTTACAGGGGACTTTAAATGTTTCCCCATAAGGCGCATACATTGTATATGCAGTATTACACCATGTTAGAGCAGAAGGAAGGCTTTGTAGTAACTGAATCTACCATGTGAAGTTTAGGCAGATATTATTTCTGGGGCTTGCAACATTGTTCTGTTTGAGTTCAACACAAAATTCCAGTGAAATATCATCTCATATTGTCTCATAGGCAATAAACATTTATTGATAGCATATACAAGATAATCCTACACACAGTTTTTTTTCAAAGGAAAAATTAAATGTAAAACTGGTTTGTTGATGAAAGCAAAGCAACAGCAATCAATTTTCTGCAATTACGAGTTCCGAAAGTGCTAAGATGCAATAATGGAACAAACAGCAATTAGAAGGATACATGAGCTCATGCTTCAGGGATGGAAGGTGGCTGCGCTTTCCACACTGCTACTACACGTTATCTGCTGAGGGCACGGAGGTATAAGGTATAAGTACAAACAACTAATTATTTGTACAAACCTCTATATTGGGTTAGAGCTGAAGGGGATATGGCTTTCAGAATACACCTAGGAAAGGAGTTCACAGCGTTTCTATAACATTTGTGTTTACAGAGGAACAAGCACTCTAGATTGGAGGCCATTATGTGAAATTTTTTTCTATACCCTAGATCCATTCTAAAAGATCTTTAAGAAAATTGGTCTTCCATTGATTAGTATTCCTAATATTGATCTACATTTTAATTACAAAGGTTCCTCCCAAAAAGCTGTTATATTTTTTTCTTCCCCTACAATGTCAAGGTAAATGTTATTTGAATAGAGGATATAAAAAAGCAAAGTTGGCTAAACAGCTTCCCAAGATAAAAAGTTAAATAAATACCATTGTTGAAATTAAAGTATAAAAAAACATCTCAAACAAGTAGAGAATGAGACTATATCTTTCTGAATCACAACTTAACTTGCATTACTTTCTGAAATAATACAAATAAAACTGGCATAGTCAGATTTGAGGAATGTTCAACTGAGCATAATAATTTAAACATATTTACAGAACATGCGCATGTTTAACCTAAATGCTTTGTAGTTTGCAAGAGCAGTTTTATTATCTAAGCGAACTCTAGTATGCTGATCGTACGGAAGAGGATTAGGGCCAATGAAGAAAAAAATATATATTTCTGACTTTTTTTCTCAATGAATACCAGCTTGGGAGCACTCAGCTTCAGTTATGGAGTGGAGATGTACTCCAACACAATTGGCTAGCAGAACACAATAAAAAAGTCAGAATTCTGAGAAAAAAAAGTCTAAATTCTGAGAAAAAAGTCAGAATTCTAAGAAAAAAAGTCAGAATTCTGAGATGAAAATCCGAATAATATATTTTTTTCTTCAGTGGCCCTAATCTTCCGTATTTATACTTTTCAAGTACTTGAAATGTTATGAACACAGAGCATTTATAAGAATTTACTTTATCTAAATTGAAGAATTTAAATTAAGAAATTAAATTAATAATAGAAACACAGTTTCTATTATTAATTTAATATACTACTACTATACCACAGAAAATTGAAGTGGGAATGTGGCAAAACAAAATAGAATAAAATTATACACAAAATGAAACAAAATACTGTAGAATAAGACCAGAAAAAACACAGTCATATTGAAAGTAATATGATGCTAAATAGGTTAAATTAATGAAGGAAAATGTACAAGAAACATGGGGTGTTTCTCAAGGCGCCTTGCCTACCCAGGCAGGTCAAAAAAACGGTTTTGAACAGCCTTGCCTTACGTGACCGCGGCTGCCGGCTTACGTGCTCTGTTTACGTCCCGCCCATCGTAGTAGCATTGTAGCGTAGTAGTATTACTTCAACCATGGAACTGGAAATGTATAACGAGAGTTTTACCTTTTTTTTTGTATATGTCAGTTAAATCAAATGTGCAAACGAATTAGTACCTGGTAGCTACCGAAGCTGCAACTACTAAGCAACTAACCAACCATATATAACTGCTTCGGATCTAAAAAAATAATTAAAAAAATAAAACAAACATTTTAGATATAAGCCCGATGGTTAAAATTAGTTGACTTACATTTAAAATAGAAATTTACCCCCGTTTTAGCTGCTGCTGGCTCCTACCGCGCTGTATTCTGGGAATTTTTTGACAGAGAGAAGGCATCGAGGCACGTCTAATGTATCCTTGGTTAGTTAGCTAAACGGCTAACAAACGGAGGACAGATTCCTCCGTAAAACATGAACATTGGAACACGCCTTGGTGGTCCCTGATGACGTATCTCCTAGGCAACCAGGGCAGGACCAAGGCATCGAGGCGAGGTTCTTGGGCATTGAGAAACACCCTTGATCTTTACTTCCCACCAAGGAAAGAAGGCTGCTGTACTGTAGCCGACATTGAGGGTCCAAATTCATCAAAGAGAACCCCTCACATGGCGGAAGGGTTTCTAGAAGAAAAGAAAAATACAACTTACCCACACATCCAGTATGTAGTAGCAGAGCCAACTGTGAAAAGCACAAAGGATAGAGGTGGCATTGATGCAAATTCATTTCCCTGTTGTTCTCATGGAAGGAACCATGGCATAAGCTTTTCTTTCTTTGTTCACAGTGTGTTTACTACATAGAGGATGAGTAACTTATGGATAAAGCCATAAAAACAAAACAAAAAAAAACTCATCATCATCCACTGCTATTGAATCCAGCACAGCAGCTGCAGTGGAAGGCCTCTTTGCCTCCCATTGCTATCCGGTTTGCTGCTGTAAATGCTGTCCATTTGGTCTAACCATTTTTTTTTCACTTTGATCCGCTTCAACGTTGTAGGCTTTTATGGTGTGGTATTTGGAACTCGGCTTTCTCAGTTTTGGTCGGCCTTGCTTCAGTATGCTTGTAGTCGTGAGAAGCCACCAGCTCCAACACCTCCTTGAAAAGCTTCTCAGCACGAGTAGCTCCATCCAGCTCCTTCTGAATCAGCCAACATAAGCTCAGGAACACTGTACCTCCACATTGGACAACGGCACTGGTTTTGTCATCGTTCTTCATCAAAAACTATACACATCATGTTACTGTAGTGATTTTTAAAAATGGTGGTCCAGTTGTTATTTGAAACACGTAACACCAATAGTGAGTCCAGCCAATCACTGACCCAACACTCTTCTGACAACTTGTTTTCAGCCCTGCATGGCCCTAATCAATCAATCAGACTTTATTTATAAAGAGTTTTTCATACAAAAATGCAAGTCAAATAGCTTTCCAGATAAAAAATTACCCCACATAGCCTTCGGAACTCAGAACAGAACTGGAGCAGTCAGTTCTTTAGAAACGTGTGGTCCGTGAACAACCCCCAAAGAAACTGTCCCAAAACAGTTTTTATAATAACTGGTTCTCATAAGAAGAAACATATTGGAGATTCAAAAGAGTACTGTAAAATACATTTGGATTCGCTTTTCCTCCTAGTTAAAATAAAGCTTGACTATTTTGTAAGACATAACTGCCACTTTACTTCGAAATTTTACAATCTTAATATTCAAATTTATTTAAAATGTTTTCATTGTAGGTCTTCTCAGTGATACACAAAGTCTCTTTTTACAAACACGTTTGTTTAAACAGCAACAATAAAATCAGTTCAAACTTCTCTCTGTGCTGCCACCTTATCATGGTGGAGGGGTTTGAGTGACCCAATAAGCCTAGGACCCAATAGCTAGGACCATGCCCCTGGTAGGGTCACCCATAGCAAACCATTTCCTGCTGAGGGATCAGTAAAAGTCTAGCCTAAAGATGTCATATTTGGATTAGGTTCAAGACCTATAAGCAGAACACCACTAGGCAGATCAGATATAAAAGTTATAAAGTTTAGTCAATCAATCAACAATCAAACTTTATTTATAAAATAAAATGTCCAACTGCAAAAGCTTCTCAAAGTGCTTTACAGGTTAAAATGACCCCACCCTTCCCAAACACAAAATAAAATCATCATCACAACAATTAGCTCGGCTAAACAGGTAAGTCTTGAGCATGCATGAACGTTCTCTGCAGCCCTGAGGTCCTCTGGCAGCCTGTTCTAGAGGTGAGGGCCATTATAATGGAAAGACGCCTCACCATGAGTCCGTGTCTTGACTTGGAATGATAAGGAGACGGTTGCCAGAGGAGTGCAGAGACCACAAGGGTTCATATGGTAAAGACATTTCAGAAAGATAATAAGGCCCAAGACCATTAAGACACTTAAAAAACATTAAAAGAAACTTAAAATCGATCGTAAAACATACTTTTTCTAAAACTTTACTTAAAAATGGTAAGTTAGATACCGATCTGTAATTGTTTAAATCATTAAAATCTCAATTGCTCTTCTTCAGCAGGGGCCCACTACCAACGCTTTAAAGGCAGCTGAAAAAATACCCATCTGAAGGGAGCAATTCATAACGTTTAAAATCTCATCTTTAAAAGAACCATAAAATTGCTTAAAAAACCTGGTGGGAATCGGGTCAAAAGAGCTTGTTGTGGGCCTCAATGAGGAGAAAACTTAATCAAGGGTCCACTGTCCAGTGTTTCCTCTGGTAAAGCCAGACACTCAGATTTGTCTAAAACCATGTTACTTTGAGAGGATAAAATATTATATCTGATGGTGTCTACCTTTCCTCTGAAGTGGTCTGCAAACTCCTCACACAGAGTGTTTGAGGGGGTTTTCTGAAAAGTATCAGATGAATGATTAAGAATATTGTCCATGGTGGAAAACAGAATTTGGGAATTTGTTTTAATGTTCTGAATAACTCTTTTATGTATTTCTGGAATTTTTTTAAAGGGATATTGATTTGAGATGTTATATGTAAATCTAAAGATTTATTGTGATTTTATTTTTCCTCCATTTCCTTTCCGCCTTCCTGCAGCTCCTCTTCAATTTTTTAAGAGCTACGTTTCTCCATGGTACTGTACGTTTTGGATATATGTTTACAACTTTAAGTGGAGCCAGCAGGTCGAGAGCAGATTGGAGTCTACTGTTAAAATCATTCACAATAAAATCACAGGGGGCAGGTAAAGGTACAGGAGGGAACTTTTTGAAAGCTTCAAGAAAAGCTGCAGCCACTTCAGGGGTTAGATGACGCCTCCTGACAGTTCTCACTGAGATTTCTATTTGGATAAAACTGGTGATTTTGAAAAACACACAGTAGTGGTCAGAGACAGCCAAGTCAACAACAGAGTATACACTGGTGGACAGTCCATACATGATGACCAAGTCCAGAGTGTGTCCTCTGTTGTGAGTTGGCTGCATGACATGCTGACTAAAATCCATATAATTCAAAATATTTAAAAAAATCTGTTGATAAAATATTTTCTATATGTAGATTAAAATCACCAGCTAGTGCATTCCTTTTTGGTGGCCTATAAACGGTGACACATAAAATCTTAAGAGTGCTAAAAACAGAGGCAGTGTATTCAAAAGTGGTAAAATTATCCAATAAAACAGATTTGGCAGAAAGAGTTGATGAACTTGTAAAAGCAGTTCCGCCTCCCTTCTGGCTACTCCTCGTTGAATAAGAAAAATTCTAATTAGGTGGAGAGGCCTCTGTAAAAACAGCAGGGGCATCTGCACTCAGCCATGTTTCTGTTAAAAATAAAACAATGAAGATTATTGTTGAAAATTTAATAATTTATTATAAAAGTTTTATTCAGCAGAGATTGAACATTTAAAAGAGCAATATTAATAGTGGTTGGTGATGGAGTAACTTTCGGATTTACTGGAGGCAGTGTTGCCACAGTTACTTTGAACAAGTAATATGATTACTGACTACTGATTACTCCTTCCAAAAGTAACTTAGTTACTTTACTAATTACTTTATTTTCAAAGTAACTAAGTTAGATTACAAGTTACTTTAGTAGTTACTTTCAGTAGCTGCCGGTAGCACTTCCCACTCCCTTAACATAGAAAATATAACCAGTTTTGCCAATACTCACTTTATTGGAAATACATTTTAACAGTAGGCTGAAGCCAGAAATATACTTTGCTTTTTAACTTCACGTTGACACCAGTAACTATGAAGCCACAAGACGTGTCTTGGGCATGTACTACTGGAGAGTTCCACTATGTGGCAGTTACAGAGTACAAAACTCAGACTTAAAGGCTCAGACCAAAACAAACATGGCGACCGTAAAGGAGATAATCAGCTGTTTCGAATTGTAACAGAAAAAGATGGCAGCAGTGTTATTGAAGGTATGTAAAACCATATTTTCCGCCATTACCGCTTGTTTTCCCAATGTTTTTGCCACCATGGACCAAATATATATTTTTGCTTAAGAAAATTACAAAAACAGTAACGCACAGTTGCTTGAACAAGTAACTTTAATCAGATTACCTATATGGAAATAGTAACGCGTTAGATTAGTCATTACTGAAAAAGTGGTCATATTAGGAGTAACGCGCTACTAAGTAATGCATTACCGGTATCACTGACTGAAGGTAGGATTTTTAGTAACCGTTAAAGATTATTCGGGTTGCATTTTTTTAGTTTATGATCATTTGTTCACTCTCTGCTGATAATAACAAGTATGAATGAAGTGGGACAAGGTCCAAGTCCGATATGTGAGTTACTGTTAAAATCAGGACTGAGTTTATAGGAACAGGGACAAGCTGCACATCAGGATGTTGTGTGTAGACAGGGCAGGAGCAGCCGGGGCCGGTGTGGTGGACAGGGGTAGGCAACGGTATGCCAGGCGTAGTGCCAGCATGCGTGTGCCTTGTCTGTTTAAATGTTGTCCATCTGCCCCAAACAATTGACTCCTGCCCCAGAAAATGTTAAAATTGTCTATAAAACCAATATTTTGCATCACAGTAGTGGAGGAAAGCCAAAGGTGTTTAAAGAAAGGTGCCTGCTGAAACGACTTATTCCTCTGCCGATGGTGGGAGTGGGGAAATAAATAATAGAGGTTTGTCTTTTAAAAGATTAAAAAGATGAATAAAATTCTGCTTTAAGAGCTCAGACGGCTGTTTGCGAATGTCATTGGTGCCAGCATGAATTCTAACTTTACTTACGGATGGAGTCCAGAATCTTTTCAAAAATGTCCTTTACTGTAGCTCCAGGAAAACAAAGAGTGACAGCTCCTCTCGTTCTAATGTACCAGATGATGGAATCTCCTATGAGGAGAGTGCTGTGTGGATGTTGTGCAGGCTGCTGCTGGGCAGAAGATCCCTCGGTGTCTAGGATCCTTTTTTTTTTTTTTTTATACAAGCTTCATGTGCTTCAGAAAGCTACATTTAGCAGTCACTACTAAGATGGAGCATGAATTATGGAGGAACTTGGGGCTTGAAGGTAGTCAGACGTGGGTAAAAGACCAGGGGTCTCATTTATAAAACATTGCGTAGAATCCCTACTAAAAGTGTACGTACGACCAAAACAAAACGTTTGCGTACGCCAAAAAGATTTCTGATTTATAAAACCATGCCTAATCACAGTTGTAAGCAATTTCCCTTTATAAATCACGGTCTTCTTGGAAGTTTGCGCACGTAAATTTGGCTCATATCCTGCCCTGAACACGCCCAAATCTGGCTATAAAAAGTCAATGCAAAGCAGGACATGAATATTGATGCATATGAAGAAACGGGGAAATATGGCAACATCAAAAGAAAAACAAGAAGAGAAACTTTACGGAGATGTTGATTTAAGTGCTAGTGGGTGAAGTGGAGGCTAGAAGAGACATTTTATTTGACACAGCAGAGGTTTCACAAATAAAAGAAAGACTGTCAGTGCAACTCGGAACACAAAGTTGAGGGGGGAAAAAAACACTTGCCTCCCACCGCCAGAGTGGGTCTGCTACTGGAGGGGATACGTGTACACCCGAGCTGACACTAAATATGAGCATATTTTAATGAGACAGACTAATATGCCGTGTATTTTGAGCTCTTATATGTCGTGGATTAGGAGGCTGAGGAAGATGAGGTTGCCCAGCGTCTAGTGACAGCCATTGGTACCTTAAATGATACAATAAAAATTTTTACATCCTGGCCGATCCTTGCTTCCTGGGTGAAGGCTTCCTGTCGAGGAGGAGGCCGCTGTGGGTCAGGGTTCTCATGCTGGGGAGGGGGTACGCCAGGAGTGAGGGGAATTTCCTCGGACGGGGCCCTTATAGTAATATGGGTGCAGTCAATTGCGCCGATTATGTTTGGGAAACCGGACATTGCTACAAATTGCATCTTAATTTCGGCCTGCTCCACCACAGTATATGGAAACGTGATGTATTGCCTGTTCATCTTAATGATCCCATCCAAGACTGCAAGCATTATTGCGCTCAGGGACGGCAGATGATTCAATTTATTAATTGGCACACAGTCCCGGCCCTCTTATCTGAGTTTAAGGTTTTGAGAAAAATGTTATGTATCTATTTTAATATTGAAAAATGTTTTTTGAAGAGCTATAGGTCACTGCAAAGCTACAATATAGATATCATTGTGTTTGGTGTGAGGTGAAATGATATGCGTGAGAGGAGTAATATGCAGTTCACCACCTCACCAACTGCGTCGTCGATTCCCTCGTCTCCAAAATGTCCGTACGCACGGGTCAGAGTTGGCGTACAGGTGCGCACATTTTCCCGTCAAGCCTGTTTTTAAAAAATCATTTTTTATCATTTGCTTTGAAAGTGGCGTACGCCAGTTTCAGGCCCCGTTTTGTGCATAAGCAACGCTTATAAAGGAGACCCCAGAGCTTCCTGAGAAGCTGAAAAATGGTCCACAAGGAGTTTTCAACAAGACACCATAATAACACCTTGGAAGGAATACAGGAGAGTGAGCAGGTTTGTCACAAGGAATATATATATATATATATATATATATATATATATATATATATATATATATATATATTTATATAGAGAAAGACTGGATTTGTCACAGAGGACTTGCACCCTTTACCTCAGCGTGAGCAACACCGAGGCAAGGAAGATATGCCAGCTTTTTAAACCCTTAAGGAAAAAAAAAGCTTTCAAATGGGCAAAATAGCATGTAATCACATGTGAAAAATCTTTGACCCATGTAAAATTCACATGTGAAAACACTTTAAAAAACATGTGAGATGTGTGAAACACATTTAACCACATGTGTTTTGCACACCTTTTGAATGTGAATTTGTAAAATTTTCATGGGAATAAAATGTGAAACCCATGGAAAATCACATGGGGGGCCAATGGGATAACATTTAAACCACATTTGAAACATCTTATTTTCCGCATGGAAATGTGAAAAAAATGTTTAAAATCCATGTGAAATTACACAGGAAGCCTTTGTAAAATCAATGTGATTCCTGTGTGAAAAACGTGTGAAATCAATGTAAAACTACAAATGTAAAGTCCATGAGTGCTACACATATGGTTTACCATCTAGCATATGGGATAACATGTTCAAGCTCATGTGACCTTTCCGTAAGGGAATCCAGCCTTTGATGAGCCTCAATTAGCTGCAGCTGTGCACGGTGCAGAGAGATTGCACCGCAGGAATAGATTCTGTTATTTAGTCAGTAAATGCTAACTGATCAGTTTGATTTTGTACTTATGGCCATTTTTATTTTATTTTATTGCTACCACATCTTAGACAGAAAGTCAGATTGACAAAAAGCATTTTCTTTACTTCTGAAACAACAGGAAAGAAAATAACAGGGTGGTGATATGTTGAACCCACCTCCCTTGAGTGCTGCTTTTGTGTTCCTTTCCTCTGTTCTCTATTGCAGTTACTCAGTGGTGTTGCTTGGTAATCGGGCCATAATGTCCCCACTATCCCTGTAAAAAACCCAACAGCTCAGCCTCTCATGGGTTCAGAAGGAAACTGAATCTTATCACACTATAGAGCTATTGCTCAACTCTTGTTTTTTTTTTTTCGTTCAACCCTTCACTCATTGTTTCATACATACTTGTACATAAACCTTTATAAATAACTGATTGTCATTCTAGATAGAATTTGGGTTCACTTGTATTTACAAAAATGAAGTAATTTTTCCTTAAAAAAGGACTGGTGCCTCCTTTCTTTTTGGTTTTATTTCAAGCCATCCCTGCAAAATGGTGGCTTGATCAACCTTTTTGACTTGGTGTTTGCTTAATTGCTGGTTTTGAGTGTGTTTTGGAGCAAACGTTTACATTTCCTGGTAGATTTGGCAACAACAAGTAGCAACAAGTAAAAGAAGGGAGCTAGGCAGATGCCTTACTTAGCCGATGAGTAGGTCTTGACTAATTATACTGACTGAAAAAATGTTGATTGTGGTTCCTAGGTTACTACTAGTTCTTAAGTTGAGGTGTCAGCATTCTATAAATCTAATGTTTCCCACAGTTTTCACGAGAGAAGACACTTAAATTAAACAGCTCTCCTTTCACGAAAAGAAGCAAACCAGAAAATGTGAAATATGCAGCTGTTGTAGCTCCTGTGAAACGTTTGAGTATTAACATACTACTTAAACCTACTTTGTGCTTCTCTGTTTTGATGGAGACGGATTGACGAAACGCTATTATCCGTTAACGCAAGGGTTCTCCGTCACCTACGTAAGAACGCACAGTAATTCAGTCTTCAATTCACTTTAATTTATATAGCGCCAATAAACAACAAATGTAATCTCAAGGCACTTTACAACAAAAGTAATTTCAATACAATTATACAAACAACAGTAGAGGCCCAATTTTTAACTATCCGTCAACGGAGAGTGTATGCATCTCATTGGTTAGTTTCAGTAACAGCCAGAGATTGCTTCATCAGAACGAGGCTCTATAGTCGCTGTAATCCGTATTCAATGTAGCGTTTGGCCACTACATGTTTTATATTGAAAGGATAATTTATACTGTTATTTTGGTGATTTTAAACACAAGAAGGTGTAGGACAACCACAAAAAAGGCTGCTGTGTTTTGTTTCCATGTGTTTCTAGAGTATGAGCTGCACCCCTAGTAAAAAGCTTTACAGCTTAATCAAAACTTACTTTCTGTCGTTCATTGCTCCTTTAGGAAGTAATACGTTCACAAGCGTAGAAAAAAATGAAACTACACTGTGATGGTATGCAGAGACGCTATGAAAAGTTAGCACCCCCTGCTGTCCTGGTCGAGCAACGCTGAAAAAAATATAAAAGGGGAGTGGAAAAGCGGAGCACTATAAACAAAAAATCTCTCCATCAATACGTCTGCGTCTGAGTACAAATTTGCGGTCAGAGAAGCATAAACTAGGCTTCACTCAAGTAAAAAAATCAACCATGTGATGATGCAGACTACCTTTTTTTATTGAATAGATTTTTTTCTCTGACAGAACACAGTGTGTGAAAATCTTTAGAGATTAGCATTAGCATTAGGTTAATTAATCCTCGATTTAGTTGATTCAAATTTTGCATTCATTACATATTTATTTGGTTTTATTCTGCAGCACTGACTGTAAAATGCTTCCACATAGAAAGATGTTTTGCCAGGTGGAGGAGCCAAAGATGGCTCAGCAACAGGCGCATTCTTTTCTATTTGGTTGTCCAAATCCATGTGGGGAGTTTCAGCTGAGTGATGGGAAGCTATGCTAAAGTTAACTAGCCTATAGCTAACATTAGGCCTAGGCAGTATACCGGTTCATACCGAAAACCGGTGTTTATTTTTGTTATGATATGAATATTTAATATACCCCTATACCGGTGAATAACACGGACAACTTCCGCAACGTTTAATGAGGGGAGGTTTTTCAGCCAGGACCGATTTCACTGCTACGCGCTCTTCACTACAGTGCAGAAAATAATTTTTTTAACTAAGTACAGCTGCTGGCAGGTGCAAAGCACACAATTCTGATTAAGTAATTCCAAAAAAGAGGAGCCTCGTCTATAAAAAGTTTATTGGCTTTAAAATGTCAGACGAGAACCGAACGGCATACCTTTTACAAACGCTATTAAGAGTAACCAATAGGGGGAAGTGTTGAGTGCTATTTGACCGTCTGTAGGTAAACGCGGTCAACGGTGGCAAAACCAGTAGGAAAGACATGAAGAATAGCAGTAAATATGTTTTACATACCATCTACAATACTTCTGCCGTCTTTTTTTCTGTTATCTGAATATTAACCAGCTAATAATCACCTACGGTCGCCATGTTTATTTTACTTTGTCTTTGGCAAAATCCGATCTGAGTCTATACTCTGCCCTCTAGAGGGATTCTTCAGTACTACATGTAAAGCAATTAGAAGATGTAATGTGTTGCTTGTGCCAACATGAGGTTAAAAAAATATATACTTTTAGCCTAAGAACATCAAGAATGTCTACTAGAATCATAATCATTTTAATTATTTTCATATCATTCACCTGTGTCTGGAAAAACAATATGATGCAGTCCATATGGCATTTTTATTTTCTTCATTCTTATAAGATAATGTGGATATGAACGGTCTTGTATGGCAAAAAAAATACTGTTAAAAACCGTAATACCGATATGTTTTAAAAAAATACCGTGATATGAAAATGTTGCCATACCCTCTACCCCTAGCTTACATCTTGCTGTCTACTAAAGACAGAGTGTCTTACACAAACCAAATAACTCCCACAAGTCCACACAATTTGACACATCTACACAAGTCTTGTTTTGACCCTTTCAACCAAATGTTAACGTTACTCTGTCTACAGCCAATTGTCTAAATAACTGACCTAACAGAAATACGTAAAACGAGTGAACATGAGAGCACCCAACTGCAGCATAATGGAATAATCTTCTGATCAACCTTTGCTTCCCGAAACTTATAAACTGCCCCAGGAACCGAGTAAAAGCCATATTCCAGATTATTTTGGGGAGTGAGTTTTTTTTAAAACCAACATAGGAAGGTCCCTCCCAAAACATCCCTTCTCCCACCCACCATCTCATGGGAGCTTTCTGCTCCATCTACCCCCCCATACAATTGGGAATTGTGCAATTGGGAAAACATTCGTCTCCTCCATACAATTGGGCAAACGCGCATCTCCTGTGATTTCACAGCATGTCATTGTGTACTTTATCAATAAAATATTATATTGATTTGCTTTGATGAATATATAACTGTCTTACCTGTTCCGCAGAAATGTGTCCAAAGCTGTATCAGTTTGAAGCCTTTTAAGATTTGATGGTAGCCAATCTCCATGTTGAAAAGCATCTCTGATGTAAATCGAGGTGGGGACACATATCGACGTAACACCCTACTTGGGTCTCTAAGGCATTTTTCGAGTTTGTCGCCGTATTTCCCATTGTTTTTTTTGCTGATGTTGATGTAGCCCTGGAATGGCCAACCATTTAGCAGAAGTTTTCTGTGACTTCTCCATGACCGCGCTCTTCCATTATGGTGACTGTAAACAGGAAGAAACGGAGGGGCTCTATCTCAGCGGTCTCATCTCCACAGATTTGTGTGATGCGCATGCACATTGGTTCACAGGCGACGCGGTAGAAACTTGAATGCTATTGGATAAAAAATCCTGCGCTAAGTCTGAATTGCACAGGGCTTTATGGGAGGAAGAATGGACTTAAGAAAAACAACAAATGTTGTGGAACACTAGCATTTTATCATGGTACTTAACCCCACATAATTTTAAAGATATATAAAACTTTAATATATGAATAGATACTCCGGAATGCAGCTTTAAGGTACAACAATCTATTCAACATAAAAATTGATGCAGTTAATTTTTTTTTCTTCTTTTTTTTTTTTTTGGTCAGCCGAGCCTTCTCTATTGCTGTGTGGAGCAACCTCTTTTACCCCTCCTGATCCCCCCTTCCAAATTTCTGAATGTCACTCACTCACTCACTCAGCATGCACTCCGGCCTCATTAGGAAGTGCAGCTTTTCGATACAAGTTTTTTTAAAATTGTGATTATAATTATATCCGAATATATTCTCCTTCATTCACTTTTAGTGAATGTAGCCTTGGCCAGGGAGAGTTGATGGCATCAGGCGGTATCCAATGATCATTGATGGTTTTGATCCTGAACCACAACACCCTCAACATTGGTGGTCAGCAGACTGCCCATCAACTCCCCCTGGCTTCCAGCTAAGCTCCTCTCTCCTGTTCCATAATCAGCAAGAGGTTCTCTGTGCTGCCTCCCCCATTCTGCGAATCGTTGCCTTTCTCTCCCTCCATGTCAACCTAATGGCTGTGAGCATTCTCCATGCTGACTGAGCGGGGAATCCTCTACAGCCGACCTGGACTGGGAAGAGCAATGCCTGCCAAGAGAAAAGAGATTCCTGGTATTTTGCGCTTTTCCTCTCGAACGCTTGCTCACATCCCTCTTACTATGGGACTGTCAGTTCGATGAGGATGATTTTCTTTGGCTCTGCACACCATATCACTACGTCTGGCCTCAGAGTTCTCTGAACAACCAGAGGGAATTGCAGTTTTCTGCCCAGGTCTACCTCCATTTCCCATGCTTGGGCTTTTTTTAGGAGATTTGTTCTTGTTGTCACTGTAGTTGGTGGCTTTTCACCCGTTCTTACAAACATGGTTGATTCTGTCACTCTCCTATGTGGTTGATGTTTCTTGCATCTCCCTTGCTCCAGGGTGTTAGCAAGTGTCATGAGCACCTTGTCATGGCACCACCTGTATCTTCCTTGGGCAAGTGCTGTTTTACACCCTGATAGGATGTGTGCCAGAGTGCCCCTCTCCCCACAAAATTTCCACGATGGATCCTCTTTTAAACCCCACTTGTGCAAGTTTGACGGAGTTGGGAGTGTGTCATACACCAATCTTAGCATGAATGAGATGCGGAAAGGCTCCAATCTCCACAGATCACCCCATGTGAACTTCCTCTTTGGTAGGTCCATGCACCATGGGACTCTAGCCCTTGTCTTCCTGTGCATTGTGTTTCAATGATATCCCGTAGCTTCAACATACTTTCTGCTTGTGCAAGCGATGAGTCGGCCGCCCACTTACGCCCTGATCTTGTGAGGATGCCTAATGTGTTTATGCTGGGAGTCTCTGAATGTCATCATGACTCTGCACTTTTCTGCACTTTTCTACCTTGAATTCCTCCACCACGGAGGACAGTTGGAGCTGCCCTGATCTTATATAAAGGCCTACTGAAGTGAAGCTTGGGTGTATTCCTAGCCACCTCTGGAGGTGCTTGTTGATCTTTCTCTCCACTCCTTCAACGCTTGTCATGAGAACTTCTGTTAACACTGTTAACACAAAACACTGTTAACCGACACATTAGTCTAAATATGTATAGAAAAAAACACGTTATTTGTGCCTTTCCGAATACCAGGTTCGGCTTCACCCCTATTACCCAGTATCCTTAAAGGTGCAATATGTAAGAATTTTACAGTGAAACATCCATCCCTTTTCTGAACCGCTTAATCCTCAAGGAGTCGCGGGGGGGCTGGTGCCTATCTCCAGCTGTCAACGGGCAAGAGGCGGGGTACACCCTGGACAGGTCGCAGGTCCATCACAGTACAGTGAAAAAACTACACAAAATTCTAATGTACCAATTATGCTGTAAGGAAGGTGTGGGTTCCAGTATTATATACAAAACATTTAAAGAAACGGACAACAACCTTACAATGTGAAATGATCAGCCTTTAGCTAAGCCTAAAGCTTGGTTTATGCTTGCCGCGTCCGCGAGGTCCGCACGGCTCCACGCGGCCAAATTACGTCAAGTCTTGTTTCCGCGCAAAATGTTCATGCGGCAAGCATAAACCAAGCTTAACTCCTTCGTCAGAGGCCTGCATTCCTTCTCGAAAACCATCTTTTTCTGCAAGAAGTGCGTTTTGACAAGTAACATAATAGGAGGAAAAAGCCACGTAGCTCTTAAGCCGCGTTCACACCGGTCAGCGTGTCCAGGCAGCAGGACACCTAGATTATATGCAAAATCTATGTACCTAGGCAGCAAGTGGGTGTCAAGCTGCCAGGAAGAAAGTATCACGCATCAGCGCAGCTGCTGCTCGGATGGTCTGTCAAGCTGTTCACATAGCTGCTGTGTAAAGTTGGGAAAACTGAACTTCGGGTCAGCAAACGTGTGGTGTCTACCAATCAGCAAAGAGATGTTGGTGGTAAGGGCGGGAGAGATGGAGGACAGGATGCTGGCTGGAGCTTCCCATTGTGTATTTTAGATGAAACCTGCAAAAAAGCAGTGGAAGACGTTAAGGGGCATGTATGTCAAGTACAGGAAAAAGGGGAAAGAGACAAGGAAGAATGGACCAGAGAGAGGGAAAGTACAAAAATAACAGAGAAACAACAGAGGAATCCCCGCCCGCCCACTGACAACTGAGACGATGAAGCAGACTACAAAGTATGCAAGCAGCTGGGTTTTAATTTAAAGTATTAACTTTTGTCCATATGACCAATTTGACGCCTGCCCGCGCTGACTGGTGTGAACACGGCTTCAGGTGAAACACGGGTTATATAAAACGGTTATGCAATAGTTCAAAACCCATATTTGCCTTCTACAAATTTCACATTAAAACCGATTTCAGTCTCAGCCGACTCGGTGTTTGCAAATTTTTGTCATTTAAAAAAAAGCTGCTCCGGAATGTAGTTATTGTTTACAATATCTGTCTTGTGTACATTCTTCTGGGTTCCAGAGTCAATCACGTATAAGCCCACAAGAATGCTAGGTCTTCAACACGAACAGTGCACTTCCATCTATACTTAAAAACTGACTAGTCTTAAAGCTAATGTTAAGTTAACAATGCTGCAGTACATTAGGGAAAAATAGTTGGCTCTAAAATATAAACTACTTTTCAGAAATGTATTTTCCTGCTTATCTTTTATTTTTATTCAGAATTCATGAAAAGGTAAAAAAAAGATGGTTTTTACATGTCATCTTTCTCCATATAACTCCTGTTAATACACACTTCTTATTTATTAGTAGTAACACTAAGTAGAACTTTACATATGTCTGTTCATGAATGTGAAATTCACATGTCGGACTTTACATCTCTCTTGATTAAATGAATATTTATATGCACCAAGGCGCCCACAGTGGCCAGCCCCTCTCTTCTTCACTGTCTTTGACAACCTATGTGAAGAGCAGTAGATGAGATAAAAAGGGACTTCTTACCCTGCCATGTGCACTTAACCAATCCATAAGATGCTGTCTATATGTGGGTTTTTTTACGTTGTCTCAGCATGCCGCTTACCATTTTACCTAATCCTGGCACAGGCATTACCACTTCCGTCCTGTCAATTTCCATTTTGTGTTGACAAGCAAAGAGCTGGGTTTTTCTTAAATGAATGTAATTATTTTTTCTCCATTCTGTGTTTTCACCTGTCGGTCAAAATCCACAAAATGGCTGCCAGCTCTGCTCTTTGAAGGTTTTTTGTTGGTGTTTCACTAGTGGCCTTTAACAGTGATTCATATTGGAAATGGGCAGAGAGAGAGAAGGGGACAAGACATGCAGCAAAAGTCCTAGAGTCAGCAATCAAACCCCAGACATCTCGAGGACTAACATAAGGGGCAGCTGATCCAGGCCCACACCACACACCGACCTAAATACTTTAGTCTTTTATTTTTTATTATTTTACCGAATTTCCCAGAGGAACCCGCCCGAGGGATTAATAAAGTTCTTATCTATCTATCTATGCAAATAGCTACTGTTAGCTAGACATTTTTGCCAAAATGTCAATGCATAGCCTTGCTTGGCTTAATAATTATTTTTGGTTTTGATTTGTTGTTGCCTTTTTACTGAATGTTATTCTATACTAGACGTTGTTTTGCCTTCATTGTGTATGAAAACTATTCTATATTAAAATAAAAAATGCCAGATTGATTACTTGACATGTCACTGAATACCTGATCAGAAAAAGTATTTTAAAAAAAACACCTAATTTGAATTCCACCTGAATTTTGTTATTATTATTACTGACTTTACCACAATCTATCCCAACTTTGGTGAATTACTGGCAGGCTAGGCCTGTAATACAGTCTTCAGCAAACCCTCTAAAAATACAGTTTTTTTAAATCTTCAAGGTACTCCTCTCAGACATTATTTATTCTGATTTTCTCCTAATGGATGAATAAAGATATAAGTCTTCCCTTTCTGAAAAATAAATGTAAGCTTGATAATCTCAATACTTTTTTTCAGAAGTTTTAAACTGATACCTGATATTTGATGTTACAAATGTAACATCACCCTTTAGCAACTTCCGGGTATGTTCTGACAGTCGGTGCTTTAAAAAACCTATTCTCAATTTGCTTGTCCATTAAAATGAATGAATATATGAATTGTGAGCTATATGTCTGAACACAACAGAAAAAGTAAACAAATTAAAATGATTTTATCCTTGAGATGTAACATGGATAGCGCTTTAGGAAAATTCTGTTTTTCACCCATCATTTTGTGAACGGTAATTGCAGTATCAGTAGGTTTTCTTTCTTTTTTTTGCAAAGTTCCATTTTTTTTCCATTAACAATAAACACTAATGTACATTCTTCCACATTTTTGCTGTTTCCTCATGTTTTCTTACAGAATTACATTCTCTCCCCAAGACAGATTATTGGCACCTTCAATTTAATACAATATGTTTTTGTGCTGCACATGAGCTACAGGTTTGAGCTTGCTGCATAATTACAAGGGTTCCAAGCCTATGTTACCTGGATATTGAGTTAACATAGTCTTCTATAACTCAGTTCATTAAGAGTAATTAATTTCCATTGTGAGAAGAAAATGCATATCATGAACATTTTAGGGCATTTGTCTGGTAATAGCACTGAGAACTTGACTTTTTGTAATATACATAAACATGTTTTACTTTCCCTAAATGCTGAACACAAATGATTTCCTCTAAAGTCATCGAAACACTGTCTTATATTTTACTCCCTTACCAGAAATGAAAAGGCCACAAAAACACATAAACAGAACAATTTTGCCAAACTGTGTTTCATTTGAATAATGTGAGTCTGCCTACATAATTACACTCCTCTCAGGGTGAGGATAATTACCTTGCAAAAAGTTCAAACAAATTGTCAGTGGTTTTGAAATCTCTCTTTCAACTCAACCTCATATATGGTGTGTTTGAATTTTCCACATGTGGATGCTTGCCAATTCAGGCACATGAATTTCCCCATGCATGCTTGGTGATGGTGTCACTGGGGCTCACAGTTTCCTCTCTTCTCCTTTAGATCCCACTGTCAGGTGTCAGAAAGCCTGCATGCACAACCTGTGAAAATAGTCGTAGATTTTTGCTGCTTTCATGTAGCGTGCAGCTTGTAGGATTAGTTACTGGCATAACTAATAGTGTTTATAATGCGAACCTATGTAAAGTGCACCAACAGATCCAAACCATGTCATGAATCAGCATCTGTTCTACGAACCAAAAACACTTTAAAGCAAAATAAATAAATACACCTTGACCATGAGAGAGCTCTGTGGGCTCATCAAGCGGCTTAATCAAAGCTCCAGTTTTATAACTATATCACTAGTTATTGAAAACATCTTCAAAGCTTCATTTATGTCACCGCATGTCTGAAACCTAGGTTGTTCATTTTGTCAGCTCAATAGTGCCTATTATCAACATTTCTAAAGATATGAACTCTATGCCTCATCTTTGTAAATGTTAAGGTAAAAGCTTCTGTTACTCTCGACAAGGCTATCAATTGATGTGTCCTTTTTCACCTTGATCCGAACACTTTCTTAACATAAAAATCAGTCGCAGCTGTTTGATGACTAGCTTCTGCGAAGGACACTGACAAAGAGAGAGACAGACAGACAGCACTTAACAGATTAATATGTTTCCTGTTTTCATCATTTTCTTCAAATCAACAGTGATGTCTACTTATTACCGGGCTGAAATCTGCAATTTAGAGTCACATTTTAAAGCACCAGCTTGTTTTACTTTTTATTTTTATCTTGATGGCTATATTCCTGTGGGGCTCTTTTACCAGATATCTTACTATATGAATTCCCTGGCCACTTTATTAGGCACACCTGTTCAACTGCTCGTTAATGCAAATTACTAAACTAATATCGCAGAAACTATGCATTTAAGCATGTAGACATGGTCAAGATGATCTGTTGCACTTCAGACCAAGGATCAGAATGGGGAAGAAAGGTGATGTAAGTGACTTTGAATGTTGCATGGTTGTTAGTGCCAGACGGGCTCGTCTGTGTATTTCAGAAACTACTGATCTACTGGGATTTTCACGCACAACCATATCCAGGGTTTACAGAGAATGATCCATAAAACAGAAAATATCCAGTGAGCGACAGTTCTGTAGGCAAACATGCCTTGATGCCAGAGGAGAATGGTAAGACTGGTTTGAGCTGATAGAAAGGCAACAATAACTCAAAACAAGGCAAGGCAATTTTATTTGTATAGCACACTTTCAACAGAGGGCAATTCAAGGTGCTTTACATGATTAAGACTGGTTCACAGCATAAATCCATTTGATGATTTGAATACAAATGAGCACTTACAATAAGAAAAAATAATCAAGAAAATACAAAAATGTAGGGACAAGTGAGTAAAAAACACAGTTTTAGTTCATTAACTGGTCTTGCTGAAGAAAGCTCACAGTTTTAACACAAGAAAGCATTTACAGTACTTAAGACAATCATTTGTGTGACAATTAAAAACAAACAAGTAAAAACTGTTACTCATAAGCGAGTCTAAATAGGTAAGTTTTAATTTTAGATTCATGAGGAGCATAGAAACTGAATGCTGCTTCCCCATGTTTGGTTCTGGTTCTAGGGACGATCAGTAAACTAGAGATGGAGGACCTGAGTGATGGTTTTTACCGTGATAACAGATCTCTAATGTACTCTGGTGCTAACCCATTCAATGATTTATAAACTAATTAAAACAAATATTTGTAATTTAATTTGTTGAAACTATGTAGGTTATAATAACTTTACATGCAAACATCCATCCCTCCATCTTCGCTTCATCCGGGGTGCGGGTTGCAGGTTACCATAATTTTGAGAACTGTATTATGAACTCTTTATAAATAAAAATGTACTAATATATACATTATCTTCACTTTTTTATAATAGTTTTGTGAGAATGCCAGACCAGAAGCGACTTGAGGTAGGGGAGTCCTTTCAGCTCAAAAAAAAGAAAACTATGGATTTTAATGCTGACTTTGACACAGATCAAACGTTAAACATTTACAATTACACATATGCAGTGTTAATAAGGGAATACATGTACCGGCGGTACGCATTTAGAATACAAATTATGAGTAACTGTATTCCGATACAGTTACTATTTTTAAACATGGTATTTCCACCTGAAAGATGAACATATAAGTTTTGGGAAATGTGTGTCTCAACGTTGTGTAGACTATCCCATAATACCCCTAAACAACATGCCGCCGAAACCATAGATATCCTCTGGCCGAAACACTCCCGATCTGCAAGCACCAACATTAACGAGAGTCGCCATGTATGGGTTCAGACTAGAAGCTGGGGGGTTGGAGCCACAACCACAGCCAAATAAACCTACTAGCAGTGAAGGAAATTATGTATTCAACGGCTCTCTCTCACAGTTTTTTTTTTTTTCACAAGTGATGTTAGATTTAATTTGAGCATTCCTGACCAAAGCCCAACTACAACCATGGTGTTTAAAATCAAAAGTCATAGCGTTGCACTGCAATGCTTCTGGTGTCAGCAAAGTATGCAGGCAAACTCCAGTGATTGCTGGAGCAGCAGTAATTCGGTAACAATTAATGAAGTGGCATATTCGTATTACCACCTAAAATATTTTTGCAAAGGTTAATGATGATCCAGGTGGGAAAATTCTTAGATTTCTGTGTAAACTTTTGGTGGTGGGTCTCAAGAAACTCAACAGAGAATCATTTACCGAGGATAGAAAGCCAGCACATGTCATGTTAATCTATATAGACATTCTTTGTGAACTATTCTGATACCGCGCTCAAAGTTTATAATTAGAATTTTTGGAATCACAATTTTACTTTTTCATCAGTCGTTTAAACACATTGTAACCCAGTTTTTATGTTTCGAATGTTTTGGCATTTTCGTGTATGGAATAGGTTTTTTTCTTTTGGCTATGATTAATGAAAAGCACGTAATCAGTGTCTTACATTGCTTCTTTAATAGACATGCCACTAAAATATATTGGTTGTGGCACACCTTCCTAAACATGCTCTATAGTTTATATAGCTACAAATTAAGTATTTTAGTATGGACAATTTTAAGTGAACTGGGGGTGAAATTATACAGGATTGTAAAACTCTGATCATCTCATGACTGCGTTATTTTAAAAGTTGGTTTGGATTACCTCTTCATCAAAAAATATTGAGTGGACTGAGTAGTATTCTGGGGAGATACCGGACCGGAGTTATACAGTAGCTGGCGAATTTGAGAATCAAACCAAAACCTGGTAGCAGGGCTACCTGATTCAATTGTAAAGAGTAGGGTCACATGGTGAGGTGTTAGCAGATAACATTGGAATGAACATAGCTGGTAATGGCTTCGTAGGGGCTGATTTTGGAATTGGAATTGGTATGGAATACGTTGATTTGTATGGATGTGCTGAGCTGGTGGGTTTTACTTCTACAAAAGTTGTAGATGAGAGTGTCATGGCTATGAATGGAGATGTCTGAGACACAGGGATGAATGGAAGGGTAATGTCTGGATGAAAATGGGCCAAAACTTGAATCAGCACAGGACGCAGAAGTAGACAAGCAGGAACATGGACTAAGGTATAAGGTCGATGAAGGGTGATAGGTAGCCGGAGTGAAGTGTGAAAATGAAGTGAGGGAGGAGGTCGCAGGTGAATGGTAAGCGATTCATAGCTGTGGGTTGTTCCAGCATGTAGAGACCCTTCAGTAACATGGATATGTGACTATGGTTCAGTGCTGGACAGGGGATACCTGTTGTCAGCTTGATAAAGAAGCTGATCCCTGAGAGATAGGATCTGATGGTGGCTGTGCTTATTCTTTGGATTGTATGAGATTGAGAGATGAACTGGTAGATTGACAGGGGGCTGAGAGTGAAAAGAAAGACCACGAGTTACATGAAAAGACTTGAAGGCATTCCAACCTGACAGAGAAGCTGAGAGGATACCGGGGGTGAGAGTGTTGAGGATGGAGCTCTGACATGAGATGGTGAGGTCATGGAGCTGAGGAGTTAATTGAAGAGTGCGGCTGAAATGGAGGGACGGGAGTTGGGTTGAGGTCTGCAGTGGGAGCCAAGGATCTGATTTTCTGGAAAGAAAAACGATTGAGAATCAGCAATACTGTTTTCGTGTCCGGGGACATGAGCTGCACTGAGTAGGAACTGATGTTGGGCTTATAGGTGGGTGTGTCTGCGGGTGAAGTGCATGATTGAGAGGGAAGAAGACTGAACTTTGTTTAAAATATGTACAACAGCAGGCAAAATTAGTTTAGGATAACTAAGATTTAAGGGTTGTGTTGTCACTGATTTTTTACTGTGAGTAATATTGTATCTGCTGTTTGTTTGGGTACAGACAGGCAGTCAGCCTGAAGTTTAAACCAGTGTTTCAAAATATTTTCCCAACCGAGAGTCCGTTTAAATCCTGCAATTTGAGTTACTCAATCCGACAGGAGGTTTCCCTTTGTTTAATACCTAAATGGATTGAAGTGGGTCTAACAGCGCCACCTGGGTTACCGATAGTGACAGGCTAAGATAAGCCCACGTCTAGGCCTACATTCAATTATCATACTGTCAATAGTGTTCAAACTGAGATAGGGTCAAAGTAGATCATTTAAGGACAGAAAACTAATCTTATCAGGCGTGTTTGAACCCGCCTTAATACATCAAGGTACTGGTATTAGATGGTTACTGCCGTGATCAATCCATAATAGAAGCAATTATACAAAGGTCAATTACTTCTTATCCAGATAATTTTTTAAACAAACATTTCTTAATTCAAAGAATGTTTTTTTTTCTTACATTGTTTATTGGTTTAGACATAAATCAAGGGTGCCAATTAGTTAAACTAATCACAATTACCAAGCTAATTAAGCTTTCATTCCAGCTTCGCAAAATAAGCCTTGGGTTTTAAAGCATCCAGAGAGAAGAAATGTGTTCTAATTCTTTATGATATAGTGAGTCATTGAGTGACACTGTATAATATTAGGTTGGGTCAAATGAACTGATATTAGTGTTCCTACTCTTGTATTGCCATGGAAACGACCGCCTGAGCACTGGATGTCCTGACGTATCCTGAGATTGAGCATGTCCTATCAGACGAAGACGCCTGAGAGTCTGGAGACTATACCATGGAGAAATGTTTACTGATATGTTGTAGACAATAGCAAGGTAGTCTAAAGCTATAAAAAGGCATTGTTAGTTGCTGGGAGCAGGTCAGCCATTACACGGATCCTAGCAATACTGTGAGATGCTGTTCCTCCTTGCTTGTAGAAACAAGTTACCTTGTTACCAAGTTCTTCTATTTAGTAGTCAATAAGTTGCAATATGTTTTCAGAATGTGCCCTCTGCAGGGTTTAATGCATAAAAATATGCATACAAATCTAAAAGTAACTTGTTATAACTCAGAATCATTACTGATTCTTCTCAAACAAAGCAACATTGCTTCCTCTATGTTGTATTTTGTCTTATAAGAGTGTCGAAATGAATTCTTGATACTAGAGTATGATCCTTAAATCACATTCTGGTCCACACTTCTTACCAGGTGTAGTAACACACCAATTTGTTGTTTGCCGGCCTTGAAAGATCGCCAAGAAGAAGAAGTGCGTTATTAAGAGCATGCTAACTGGTAGTTATGATGTAAATATTTGGAGAAATACATGCAAGAAAGGAATTTACGATGGTTTTGGCGACAGAGTTGGATTGAGGATGACTTGCAGACAAAAAAATTTTTTGGAGTACATTGACTGGATGTAAAATGATTGCTTGTGTTTTATATGATGGCACTGTGGCTGTACAGGCTCAACTAAGAACGGTGAGTCGGACTTTACATACTTTTTCTTTTTGAGTGTGTCAGGACAATAGAAACATAAGAGAACCAACAGGGAAGAAGGAGGGTTTGTTGTGTTATCTGCTGTTATTAACTGGTTTGCGAATAACTACTTTAATTTTTACAAAGCTGGTTGTTTGGCGACGTCTGCTCGTTTCCCACTGAATCAGCGTGAATTTGCCCCAGATCCTGCTAAGCAATAAAGATCTTCTATAAAGGAAGATGGCTCCCTCATATGCACAAGACGGTACACAGCAGGGTTGTGACACTTGCTCCGTCGAGGTTCTTTTGGAGAACTAAAATAAATCTCCTGACCTCCGATGTAGAACACCGCGATCATTTGGGAAAACTCCAGATCCTACCTCAGTCAATCCCTTTTTAAATGATGTATAATATGACCATGTACATAGTAAGAGCGTCAAAAAGGCCAGTTTTGACCCGGAAATATGTAACACACTGCCACTGGGAGGTAAAAAACCCCCAGAAAAAACAAACAAACCTGGGTCTGCCCACAATAAGCTGGAAATAAGACAAGCAAATTAAGGAGCTCTGTTTCTTTTTATGATCTGATTCAAAGACATGATTTGTAACATTGGTTCTTTTGTTCTTAATTGAACTGCTGTGCTGCAGGGCAGTGTTGTTTTGCTGTTAGAGGCTTACTTCCTTCCTTTCATCCATCCATTTTTATATATCCGCTTAATCCTTTCAGGTCACTGGGGGCTTCTGTCTAACTTCATAATTCTATCATGGTATATTTATAGCAATGCGACAAAGGAGGAAAATATCCCCAAAAATTCATTTGAATGAACATTTTGATTTGAACACCTGTTTGATGTTCTTGATAAGTCAGGGGACTATGATGCTGAAACCTTTCCATGGAGTATTTATTTTAAGAAGCTGTGAAGGTGCCACAATATAGATTATATGTAGAGGATGAGTAGTGAAAGATACTAAGAGTTTTACCCTCTTGTCCCCAATACTGCCTTGTCGTTCTTCATTTACATCAATAAATCCTTTACAATTTGCTCGCTTTCATCATCATCAGGTGTAAAAATCTCTTTGTCAGCTCAAGTATGCTCTGCTTGTCTGCGAGTGCCTAAAATATTCTCCTACACATCAAGCTTAGGGGAACTTACATTAGATGGAACAGACTTCTGGGTAGCGCAATCAGGAAGAGCCAAGACCCATTAAGATAAGAGGCAGATAGAGAATAATGTGAAACTCAAATGATCCCTGTCAGAAAATTGGGCTATATACAAGAACTACATGGAGATAATACATGAGACATATGCACCCCATAATACCTAGAAACTTAATTTTAAGGAAGAAGTTTCAGAAGCTTTAGAGGAAGAAAATAGTGTTTGTGTGTTTCAGTTTGACAGACGTTTTGAAAAAAGTGAATGACTTAGAAGGGGTATGTTTAGGTGAAAATACTAAGTATTTAACATTTAACAAAACCTAATGGTTGTACAGTTTATCCAATTTTGAATCTTTTGGTTTCCTTATTTTATTATTCATATTTTACACATTACCATTTCTTCATTATCTGAATTCACTTTTTGGATTAATATTGTACTTTTAATCTGATTTTAAATGAATCATACAGTGTGTTGGATAGAGAATGCAGCTAAGTAGCAATTTCATGGTTTACATTATACAACAATAGCTATGATCAATAACTTAATAATGTAGTTATTGATGAAATTCAATTACTTAACTGATTACATAAATGTAAGCCAGACAATTCAGTCTCGTTCTGGAAGGATGTAAGCTCAAGTGCTGCTCACTTTATCAACAATCCCATCTATTCTAGGCATGCAACCTACAAACTACAGAACTATCTTAGAAAATGTGTTTGTGAACATTTGTATTTTAACAATATTAACTTCAAAGATTTTCAATTGTGAAGTTACTGTTAAGTAAACGTATTGCTTTTTTCTTTATTTCAAATGCATGCATGTAAAGATGCTTTATAGAATACTGCAAATTGCAGTGATCAAATGACCTTGTTGTATTCTTTTCAGAAACTTTTCGCAATCTTTTTTTTATCCAATAATTAATGATTATTTTGGTTTCAGCATTGCAAAAGCTAAACGATATAGAGGGTATACATCAGTATACATTTTAAGGTTTTTAGAATGAAAAGAATGCCTGCCTTTTCTTTTTACTTCCAGTTTCACGTGTGCTGCAATTGAAACTGAATCTAGAGGAATGTTTTTGCTGTTAAGTTTCTATACCATATGGTAATAGGATCTTCCATTATTGAGGTAATTTATTTGATTGGATTTTATATTGCTGTTATACTTGTCGAAGGTATTACATTCTTTACAATTCTGTTTCTCCGTCCATCTTGATAGTATTGCCTCTGTATTTACTGATTAATTGTTTGTAGTCTTTTCTTCAGTTCTATATTGTGGTATGGATGCCCTGATTCTGGATCTTTTGAACTATCACTACATATCAAGTTTGTCAGAATATTGCCAACATTTTCTTTATACTAAATCACAATGGAAACAGTTTTCTTATTTTATATTAATTTATTCAAGAGTAAATTATTATCACTTTACTATTTACTATCTCATTCTTGTAAATAAACTGTGTTATGCTTTAGTTCCCAAGTCCTGCTGCCAGGTTTGCCAGTGGGTCCGGACTTTATCCACAAACATGACATATAACACACTACAGAATCTAAGAATTTAAGATTGTTCAAGAAGTTTCAAATTGGTTACTGCAGCTGGCTTAAACCCGATAAAGCCATAATAAAATCATTGTTCATGAGGAACTGATACATGTTCAATAATGACCTTCTGGTTGCTCCACATTCCCTTTCCTGCCTAACATAAGTTACCGTCATTTCTGGACTATGAGGTGAATCTGAATGTAAACCGAATGTCAGGCAGTTTTATGGAAAAACACAAATATGTACATATAAAACCACACCTAATTATACACCGCAGGTGTTTTAACGTTTAATTAATATATGTAATGGTTTGTGCAAAGAGGGGATTGTCAGGAAAAAGATTAGCGCTTGGGGAAGCTTCCATTTTATTATTATTAGTACAAGCAGTCTTGCAAGATGACCTTTGTACTGAGCCAGCAGTTTCTTACTGTTAAATGGGAGTTTTTCCTCTTCACTGTCGCCACATGCTTGCTCAGTATGAGGGATTACTGAGGGATTGCTTTGGTTGGAGTTTGCATGTTCCAGACAACCTCATGTAAATGACTCAACGCAATCTGCTGGGATTTCTTACATAGAAAATTTTTAACTGATTGAAAAGTTTGTATAATTGAATGACTTTTTTTGTAAAATGTCTCGAGATTACATCTGTTGTGAATTGGTGCTATTTAAATAAACTGAATTGAATTAACATTTCAACATGAAGGAAAGACCTCAGCTGTCCTATATCTGTGTGTTCAGCCAATCCTAAAGAAAGTCTTCAAGTTCGGGCCATGTGCTTTTATTACCTCTAAAGCTTTTTTGTCTTATTGCATTAAGGCAGTTCTTCACGCTGACATCTCCAACATCTCACCATTGATTAGAGAAGCAGCTTTATTTCCTTCTTTAAAAGCCAGATCGACTGCCTTTAACTGAAAAGCGGCATCATATGCGTTTCTTTGTTTGTTTTCCCCAATGAGGGTTTGTGCATGAAAAATTTGTTTTTGCAAACTGTCTCACTCTCCTAATGTCTGTCTGTTTGCTTTCATTGATCGAGCGAACTGCCTGTCTCACTCTTTTCCGGTCTCCAGCATTTTCTGCTGGAGACTGCCTGTAAAAGGCTAGTATCCCCTAAACGTGAAGGATGTAACCTGTACAATTCATAGATTGAAGGGGTTCCAAAGTGGCCTTTACCTGTAAAAATTCATAAATAAGCCACAACATTGTATACAATGTATACAACATTGGCTGCAGGGTTCAAAGCATGGGAAAAAAGTAGTGACTTATATTCTGGAAATTATGGTATTTATCTTTTCAATTATTTTCACTTTTGTATATTTTTATAATTGTATATTTCATGCATTTCTTTCTATATGGATTGTGTTATAACATATGCTATTTCTTTATAAATCTCATATTTCCTCTTCCATCACATCAAGCATTCCTGGATCAGTCTAATTCTGGTTTTAGCCAGGTGTCTTGAATACGGAGAACATGTGGTTTGGCTGGCTGGCTGAGATGTTTAAAATTAGACTTCTAATTATCCACTGAACATTTGTTTGCAATGTAGAGCAGAGATGTCCAATCCTTTTGCTGCAAGAGTCAAAATCATCAAGTCGAAAGTGCCAATTGGCCCCAAAAATAAGCTTTCTTCATTTATGTAAAAAAAAAAAAAACGTTTTTTACCTGCTTAACAATAAATTAAACAGATAATATTTTAATGAAACACAATTTAGGAATTCTTGTTTAAAATAGGTTTTTAAATGATTGTAGATTCAAAATACAGGGCTTTTAAGGTTTGCCCTTTGAAAAAAAATCTTTTTCAAATACTTTTCAAAATATTTGAGAGGGGCTAAAAATATATATATTTTTTCTCAGCAGAAAGAAGAGGGTCTGCTTATGTGTTAGTTTTATATGCAATTAAGTTAAAAATAAAGCAAAAAAATGCTTACTTATAGATAAATAATTATTCTTGCACCATGGATCATTTTCTAACCCTTTTAATTTGTCAACACAATTATACCCTTATGAAAATTCTTTCTATCTTTCTGTATCTCTCTCTATGTACAACAGTCATTTGTTTTATGGTGCCAATTGCAGAAAATACCAACAAATATTGTGGTTGACGGCCATGCAAAATTTATTAAAGGGCCAAAAATGGTCTCCAGGCTGCACTTTGGACATCTCTGATGTAGAGGCACCATAATCTAACTGTGATGATGTCACACTTTTACCTACTGTAGCATACTATAAACCATTTCTAATTATATTACACCAAAACATTTCCCTCAATGTTAACTTTTTTTTTTTTTTGTCTTCCTTCCCTTTGGACTCAAACAGCTGATGGCTTCCAAAAAATGGGACAAAATCTTCATTTACTATTTAGTGCTAATATTTGATTCAATCTTTTTGGGTGTTTGTGTTGTTTTTGCAGGTTCAACACAAGTACTGTACATCGCACCATTGATGCTCACAGTATGTTCTTCTTCACAGTTACATTTAATCTTAGCTCCTTTTTCACATTCACCCTATTCACCCTTAGGGACCCAGACTCAGAGACGGCTTTTACAGTAGCGCCATAGCCCTGTTAAATTCAAACATTTGACAGCAATCCTCTGTCGTTCACGGGTTGAGTGCAACAAACCATGCAAATAGGTTAGACAATAAGCAACAAACAAAAATGTGCAACTCAATTCCAAATGTCTGTAGTGTCTGTCTATTTATAGTCCTGTTTATAGTTATTAAATTGGTATATAGTGCATGCCCTTGGTTAGTTATTTCTATTTATATTTTTATCTTATATTTTTTGTTTTTATTTAGCTATTTAAATTGTATATTTCTGTTTTGCACTAAAGGAACACCGTACCCTAATTTTGTTGTGCATGCGTACTCTATACTGAGGTGCAATGACAATAAAGACTCTAATCTAATCTTAATCTTTAGGACAATTGGAATGCTCGCGGTTCAAACATTAGGGTCTGGTGACCACGTTTTTCAAAAATGTCTAATGGGGCCCCTGGAGGTCCGGAGATCTCTTTCACAGAGTTCTTTCAAAAGGGTTAGGAAAACCAAAACTAATTATTCATCATAAAAAAATCTTATTTTTTGCTTTCTTTTTAATTTCATTGCGTAAACAACTAACACATAAGCTCACCTCTTCTTTCTGCTGAGAAAAAAAATATGTAGTTTTTTAGCCCCTATTTTGAAAAGTATTTGCAGCAGACCGGGCCCCCTGCTAATGCAAAACCCTGTTTTGATTGGCCCCATGTACATTGGGCCTGGCGTCATGACAGAATAAATTCAATTAATTTTGACCCCCCCTTTGGGAAATATTCCCTAGTCATGATCAGGAGCACATCTTCACCATCATTTTTTCTCTTTACAGATAGCTTTCATTTGAAACATCTCATTGACTGTAAAGTTTAATGTCATAACTCATATATTCAGTGAATAATTTAAATGTTAAGCTTTCCTCTTAAGACTTAATCAAGACTGAGTCTTTCACATCTTTATCTATTTTTTTGGTTATTTTCAAGTGTTTCACATTTTCACACTTTTGCTCTAGTTACATTTCCTTTAATTTCATAACAGTGAAAAACAAGAAACTTATAACTCATCTAATCATTATTTTATATTGGATTAGATCGCACTGGATTTTCTCACAATTTTAATGGTCTTTAGAGGAGACCTAGCTGATTGTCTCACTTTTTACTCTAGTATTTATTGCTCATCATCCAGATAGCCAAGGATCTTGGCTTAAATTGATCACAACTTTCTTTTGTACAATTTATTGTACTAAAGGTTTTTACCTGTAATAGGCCCTCTGACCCACTGTGATAACATACCCCATGTTGGGGTAGGTTGTCAATTTTAATGTCAATGAGGTTTTTCTTTAAAAAGTTTATACTCTATGAAACTGTGTAACTTATTTTTTTTTACTAAATTACAAAAAATGTATTTGGTTTAGGAATAAGTAGTAATCCATGTTCATTGTTTTCAGTCTCTAACATTTAACAAAGTAAAGTATTATTCCATTGAGTTGTAAAGTAAAAGTGTAAAGTGTTTAAATGTGTCTTGAACAAAACTATGTTTCATTTAACATAATTACAAAAAAATCAACTTGTTTCCTTTGTGACTTCAACTTGCCAGTTACAAGACACAAATAGTTTTGTACCAAGAATACCTGCATATACAATTTCCTTTTTAAACTCTTCCTGATTGGCCTTGGCCAGCTATAGTTGATAGGACACACCCACTTCAGTGAGAGAAGGTAGGACACACTCACCAACCTGTTGACAAATCTGTGGATATAAGCCCTAATGTGAAAAACTGTTAAACAAACTGGAAGGTTATTGATTAGGTTAAATGCATGTTATAGGCTGTATAGGGCTTCAGCATCCAAAAACATGCTGACAAAACCCATAATAGTGCTTATACAAGCCTAACAACATACCTCTAAAAGTTTGCTGCTCAGTGTTTTGTGTAGCTCAGCTTTTTCTTTTCCTTCAGCGAGGTCACATTTCTAGATACATTTTCAGTACCCAACATTCTTGTCAGGATTAATAGGCCTGGGACAAATCAATACTGCCTGCAGAAGAAGGGAAGAAAAGAGGAAGAGAGACATACAAGAATATTTCTGAAATGTGTGACCTTCAACTCACCAGATGTTTTTTTGCCATGTGACAGGAATCAATTTTTATAGATGAGGATAGAAGTTCTTGCCTGAATCAGGGATTTCCAATTGGTTGTTTTGATACAAACATGTAAAAACATACTGTATTCTCTTTGCAATTAATTCATTTTGTCTTTAATATTCAACACTTATACATTAATTGGTGACCCTGGAAGAGGAAAATAGAAAATCTTAAATAAATATATCCATATTTTCACTTGAGCACTTTTCATATATTTGAATTTAGCAAAGTCAAAGGGCGCCAGACCTTTCGCCCCTGAACAATTCCTATAAAGTAAGCATAACTAAAAAATATTTTAGAATCCACACTCTTTTACTCATTTACTTATTAATTTGTGATTTCTAGTTTTCCCTGGGTAATAGGTAGCGTAATTGGCAGTACGCTTATGTCCGTATTATTTACCAAGAGAGTTGACCAATGTTATTTTGGCAGCTGTTTACATTCCACTTCAGCAGTTGCCGACCATGCTTGTGATGTCATCAGATCTTTTGTCGCTTAGCTACAGACCCAGCACCCCAATGCATTTGTGGCAATATCTGGGGTTTTTGATAATGCCTCTCTCTCTTCTACACTTCCAACATTTCAACAGTTTGTCAGCTGCTCCACAAGAGAAAACAAATGTAAAGGATGCTTATATATGCAAACTAAGACCTCCTCTGGGACAATCAGATCATAATCGTGTCTTTCTCTGCTCTGAATATAAACCACTTGTTCAGGGGCAACCTCCAACAAAGAGCACTGTTAGGATATGGTCAGATGAAGCTGAAGAAGCCCTGCAGGGAGTCCACAAACTGGATGACTCTTTGCCAGCCACATGGAGAGGACATCAATGCCATGACTGAGTGTGTGACTGAATACATAAACTTCTGTGTAGACAACATAATCCCCTCCAGAACAGTGAGATGCTTCCCTAATAAAAAACCCTGGATCATCAGTGAGCTGAAAGAACTGCTGAAAAAGAAAAACAGAGCATTAAAGGAGAGAAATAGAGAGTTATTAAGGATTATACAGAAGAAACCTAAAAGTCAAGATCAGAGACAGCAAAGAGGCTTACAGGAAGAAGCTGGAGAACAAACTACAGAGGAACAGTATAAAAGATGTCTGGTCTGGAATGAAAAGATCACAGGCTTTAAGCAAAGGAAGGTTTGGATAGATGGAAGTCTTGATAGAGCCAATGAACTGAACACATTCTTCAATAGGTTCAGTTCAGGAACAAGCTCAGCATCGTCCTCTCCTGTTTGCAGCCAAAGAGACACCCCCTCTCCTCTGACACTCACCTATCCTGTCACACCCCAGATGTTTTATCTTCCACCTCAGTCATGAACTCTTCTACTTCCACAACTTTGTCTTTGGCCAAGTCAGATGCTGATAGCCCCTTTATCTCACTCTCCGCCCTGTCTGTCACTAAAAGTCAGGTGAAGAGGCAGTTGGAGAAACTGAACCGGAACCAGGCTGCAAGTCCAGATGGTGCTTTGTCAGAAACCCCTGAAGACACGGGTGGAGGCCTGAACAATCATCTGGATCAATAACTACCTGACAAACAGACCATAGTTTTTGACACTGAAGAATTGTGTGTCAAACCAGCTGGTCAGCAGCACAGGAGCACCACAAGGGACTGTACTCTCACCATTCCTTTTCACTCTGCACACCTCAGACTTCCAGTATAAGACGGAGACCTGTCATCTGCAGAAATACTCAGACGACTCTGCAATTGTCGGGTGTATCAGAGATGGAGAAGAAGCTGAATAGAGAGAGCTGGTGGACCGCTTTGTGGCATGGTGTGGAAACAATCATCTTACTGTCATAGGATGCAAACCAGTACCCAAGTTATTTTGATCCGGTAATTTTATGTTTTGCTTTATTGTATTGCTGTGCTTGGGTGAAGTGTCGGTAATTTTATGTTTTGTTTTATTGTATTGCTGTGCTTGGGTGAAGTGTTGGACTGGTTTAGTCTGAGTTGCTCTGGACACACCTGAACCTAATTACACCGGTGATTGCAATCACCAGCCCCTCTCCCTATAAATGAGGAGGCCAGATCCTTGTGAGGGCACAGGGTGGATGAGTTGCTGCTGTGGTCTTCTCCGCCGCCTTCTGCTGAAGTTGCTGTCTTCTGGGGCCATGATTGGGCCCATGATTCCCCTGCCGTGGCGCTGACTTCCTGGCTTGGTGGTGCCGATCTTCAGACTTCATCATACAACGCTCACTAGTTCTGCACTTGAAGGGAAGTAGCCACTCTCCTTCATTTGGTGTGTGTGTGAGAGTATTTGACGTGCAGAACGGGTGCTGAGTCCATTTCTTTCCTGTGTGTCGAGGGCGACCGTGACCGACCCGGGTGACGGCAGGGCGGCAGCAGCAGTGGCGGCGTGATCAGATTGATGGGCTTTTCCAGTGTTTTTAAAGTGGCAGAGCAGAGGTCCTGGCACCGGATCCACGGATCGGACAGCAGTGTTCACAGCCCAAGTACCAAGGAAAACCCGGAGGTCCGGACTTCACTGGACTTTACTGCTCCAGTACTCCGAACCTTCTCGCTGCTGTGACTGCAGTGATTAGTCTCTCGTTGCACTGTTTTTTTTTTATATAGCAAATATTTTTGTTACATTTTTACAAAAACATCCTTTTAAAAATAAACATTTTAATTCAGATATTACATCTGTGCTTCTCGCTTTGTTGGTGTGGCCCGGGAATATAATATATCTTTCAACACTGTTACATATTTGGTGTTGCTGGCAGGATTCCCTTTCCACACCACGCAGTGCAGGATGGCAGATGAAAATGAAGCACAGCCTGAAAATGCAGGACATGGTGCATCACGTACCCCTGGTTTACCAGTGATAAATGCAATGATGCCCTGGTTTATGGGAGTCCCGTGGATCCCAAGATTCAGCGGTGACCCAAGTAAAATGAAATTTTCAGAATGGAACGGGCAGGTCCAAGCAATGTTGAGGGCACAAGGCTTAAATGAGGAACAGAAAATTGATTTTATTTTTGGAGCACTTGAGGGTGAAGCAAAAAGAGAAATGCAGCTACTAGATCCAACTAAACGCTCTTCTAGCACAGCCATCCTTCAGGAGCAAAAGGAAATCTATGGACGAGTAATTCCAGTAGCCCAGCTCCGGGCGCAATTTTTCAAATGCCACCAACACGAAGATGAGACTGCTGCTGCTTATATTCTCCGGCTCCGTGAGCTCTTCTCTATGTGGCGGGAACGTGAACCTGATGGCTCTGCTCAGGATGAAATGACTGTTCGGGATCAGCTTGTGTTGGGTTTGAGACCTGGTCTGATGCAACAGGAGCTCCAGCGACAGGTTCGTAGAAACCCTACACTGTCTTTTAGCGAGGTTTCGAGTGAAGCTCGAGCATTGGAGGCAGAGCTCAAAACAGAGTTTGCCTGTGCATCACAAGTGTCTGCTCCACCCCCCCGCCTGACCTCTGTGTCATCTTCGGCTGAATGGAGAGAAACGGTAAGAGCAGAACTTAGGAAGGAGATGGAGGATCAGTTGAATATCCTTAAAGAATCATTGACTGCAACTTTAACTGAAGAAATTAAACGTCAGTTCTCCCCACAGACCAATCCAGTGGTGCAGAGGGACGTGAACCCACCTCCGAGAGGGAGGGTCCATGGAGGCCGTTATACACCATCTGGGCAACACCCGGGGTTTGAATGGGACCAACGGGGCCAACCGATCTGTAGAGGCTGTGGCAAGGCTGGTCATATCCAAAGGCGCTGCCCAGAGGGGAGACATTTAAACTGATTTCCCCAGCCACTGGGAGCCAAGTGGTTGGGGAGGGGGAACAGGACAATGAGACAAAAAGGGCTATGATTGGGACTTGTCCAGGGGTGGAAATCTGCGTTGCAGGGGTGAAATTGCCTTGCTTGCTCGACACCGGCTCACAAGTCACACTTTTCAGCGAATCCTTTTTTTAAAAATGGCTGAGCGGAGAGCGGAAACAGAACTCACAAGACCTCTTCTGGCTGACATTAAAGGCTGCCAATGGACTACGTATCCCCTACACTGGATATTCCATCCTAGACTTCTCGGTGGGAGGAGTCACTGTACCAGGTAAAGGAGTGATCATTGTGAACGATGAGTGCCTGAATGCCGAAAGAGGTATTCTAGGAATGAATGTGATCTCACATTTCTGGAAAGAACTGTTTCAGGGAGTCCACCCTGGGCCGACTGTATTTGGTGCCACCATGTCGCAAGAGGCTAAGGGTGAGTGGGAACGAGCTTTTGCTGTCTGTCAGAAAGTGTCACAAGTAGAATCTTCAGACGAACAGGTTGGAGTAGCCCGGCTGACCCGCCAGGAACCAGTCTATGTGCCTCCAAACAGTGAGATGGTGCTGTGGACACAGCTTTATGGCCCTAAGAACACATCAGATTTCTGCGCTATGGTGGAGGGGCCGGAAAGGGATGATGAATGGCAAGTGGCCCGAACTGTCGCCCAAGTGGTGAAAGGGCGCCTCCCCATAAGGGTATGTAATGTGAACCCTTACCCTGTTTTAATACCTCAGCGTCGCCCTCTTGCTAACGTCTTCCAGGTTGACTCAAGTCAAATCCGGGGAGAAAAAAGTCTCATCTTGAAGACTTCGGACCAAGGGGTTGTTGAGGTGGATGTTCAGACAGGCCACATCACTACGGAAGACCCACATCCTGTCAGTCTACGGAAAGGTGAGGGATTGACGATGGAACAGCAGCAGAAAATGGACTCCCTGTTGCAGCGTTGGAAGGAAGTCTTTGCAGCGTACGATGAGGATTTTGGACGAACCAGTGCAGTCCTCCACTCAATTCCCACTGGGTCGGCACCACCCAGCAGGGAGCGCTACAGGCCAATACCACCAAGCCTCTACCCAGAGTTGAGGGGGCTACTCCAAAACATGTTGGATAACAAGGTTGTCAAGGAGAGCTCCAGTCCATGGGCAGCACCTATTGTCCTGGTGAAAAAGAAAGACGGATCATGGCGGTTCTGTGTTGATTACCGGAAGCTAAATGCCCTTACACACAAGGACGCCTACCCACTACCCAGGATAGAGGAATCCCTTACTGGTCTCAAACAAGCGACTTGGTATTCTACCTTGGACCTGGCCAGTGGTTTCTGGCAGGTGGAGATGGACCCAAAGGACAGAGAGAAGACGGCATTCACCACCCCTTTGGGTCTCTATGAGTTTCAGAGGATGCCTTTTGGTCTGTGCAATGCACCTGCAACATTTCAACGGTTGATGCAGCGATGCCTAGGAGGGCAGGTCAATGAGTCTCTCCTGATCTACTTGGATGATGTGGTGGTGTATTCCCCTGACTTTGATACCCACATTAAGCACCTGGAACAGGTCTTCGAAAAACTAGCTGCACATGGTCTGAAGCTACAGCCCCACAAATGTAGCCTGTTCCAGAGGAAGGTCACCTACCTCGGTCACATCATTTCTAAGGATGGCATATCCACGAACCCTGAGAAGACCGCCGCCATAAGAGACTGGCCCGTTCCTTCAACCATCAAACAGGTACGGTCATTTCTGGGGTTTGTGGGGTACTATCGGAGGTTCATCAAAGGGTTTTCCAAAATTGCAGCACCCCTCCATGCTCTCCTAGTAGGCACTGCTAGCATGCAACAAGGAAGGAGGACCATCGACTGGACTTCAGACTGCCAGTTGGCATTTGACACCTTGAAGACCACTTTGGTGAGTGCCCCAGTCTTGGCTTATGCAGATTTTTCCAAGCCATTCCACCTTTACACTGATGCTAGCCTAGGGGGCTTAGGGGCTGTACTAGCACAAGTACAAGATTGCCGAGAGAGGGTGATAGCCTATGCCAGTAGAAGCTTGCACCCCACGGAAAGGAATGACAAAAACTACAGTTCCTTTAAGCTGGAGTTTTTAGCCCTTAAGTGGGCTGTTACTGAAAAGTTTAAGGATTATTTGTGGGGCAACAAATTCTTGGCTTTTACAGATAACAACCCACTTGTTCACCTTGACACTGCACATTTGGGGGCCACTGAACAGCGCTGGGCAGCTCAACTAGCAAATTTTGACTTTGAATTGAAGTATCGCTAACCGTAACGCAGATGTGTTGTCCAGATTGCCACAGGAGATGGTACCTGTCCAGCAGGCTGAGATATCTCAACAGCAAGCCCAGGTTTCAGCAGTCGAGGAAGCCACTGCCACCGATGGAAATCATTGGAGGGACTGGCAGGAGAGAGACCCAGTACTGGCCCAAACGAAAGGATGGGTGATGCAAGGCCACCCCCCAAACTCGGAGGACAAGAAAGCAAGTCCACCTGCTGTAAGGCGCCTCCTAAGGGAGTGGAGTCGGCTACACATCCAGGACGGCATGTTGAAGCGTAAAATCTTGGAGAGGCATACTGGACTGAGCCTGTCTCAAATTGTAGTGCCTACAGGTAAAACCCAGGAGCTGTGGGAGAAGTACCACAGCACCTCAGGCCACATGGGTGTGGCCAGGATGGAAGCCCTGATGAGGAGAGCCTTTTATTGGCCAAGCATGGCCATAAACCTACAGGAATGGGCGTCAAAGTGTGTGAGCTGTATCCAACAGAAGAGGGGTCCCGAGGTAAGGGCACCTTTAGTTCCTATTTTAACATCGTATCCCTTGGAAACGGTTTCAATTGATTACTTGTCCCTTGGTCGCCATGGTGACACGTACCCTTATCTGTTGGTCATGACTGATCTTTTTTCCAAGTATGGATGGGCTGTCCCTACAAAAGATCAGACGGCAGCCACTACAACTCGGGTTCTATGGCGCCACCTCATTCAGCCTTGGGGCTGCCCTGAACGGATCTTGTCTGACCAAGGACCAGCTTTTGAGTCTTCCTTGGTAGCACAGCTGTGCAGCCTGTATGGGTGCACCAAAGTCCGAACCACACCATACCGGCCCCAAGGAAATGGAGCCTGTGAAAGGTTTAATAAAACTCTTCTGTCTCTTCTAGGAACACTGAATAAAGAGGACCAAGTACACTGGCCGGACCACTTGCCTACTCTGCTCCAGATGTACAACAACACAGTCCATGAGACCACTGGACTGACCCCACACTTCGTCATATTCGGTCGACATGCTCGCCTGCCTGTCGATACTGTGGTTGGGGCACCTCCACTGACCCAGAGACATGACCTTGAAGGCTGGGTTCATAAACACAATCAAACCCTGCAGAAGGTCTATCAACAGGTGGCAGTAAAGACCAAGGAAAACCGAATGCGAGACAAGGACAGGTATGATAGAAAAGCAAAGAGCCTGCCCTTGTTGCCCGGAGAGAGGGTGCTCTTGCGGAATTTTCGGCGACGAGAACAAGGCAAGCTGGCACCTTACTGGCAGCCCCAGCCTTATGTGGTATTTGGACAACCACGCCCAGGCTTGCCAGTCTTTCAGATCAAACCAGAAGGAAGGGAAGGACCTATTAGGATAATCCACCAAAACCACCTAAGACTGTGCCCTTTTAACCCTCAAGTGTTGCCACAAGCCCCACAGACTGAAATGGACAATAATGATGTTGCTACAGCTTCATATCCAAATCTCTCATTTTTACCTCTGACCCTTGTGCCCACAGCATTTGCTCCTCCCGCAGGATCTATGGAGAATGACATGGTGCCTGTTGTAGCCCCTCCGGTTGGCCAAGAATTGGATGCTGGGAATTTTCCACGTAGGTCACAGAGACAGACCAAGGGTAGGCCTCCAGACAGGTATGGACACTGACTTTGTCGGGACGACAACTGTTAAAGGGGGGAGGAGTGTCATAGGATGCAAACCAGTACCCAAGTTATTTTGATCCGGTAATTTTATGTTTTGCTTTATTGTATTGCTGTGCTTGGGTGAAGTGTCGGTAATTTTATGTTTTGTTTTATTGTATTGCTGTGCTTGGGTGAAGTGTTGGACTGGTTTAGTCTGAGTTGCTCTGGACACACCTGAACCTAATTACACTGGTGATTGCAATCACCAGCCCCTCTCCCTATAAATGAGGAGGCCAGATCCTTGTGAGGGCACAGGGTGGATGAGTTGCTGCTGAGTTCGTCTAGCTCCGCCGCTTCCTGCGAAGTTGCTGCATACCTTCTGGGCCAATGATTGGCCCATGATTCCCAAGCGCCGTGGCGCTGATACTTCCTGCTTGGTGGTGCCGATCTCATTTTCAGCAGACAGATTTCGACAGCAGCAATGCACTTGAAGGGGAAGTACCATCTCTCCCTCATTTGGTGTGTTTAGTGAGAGTTTTGGACGTGCAGAACGGGTGCTGAGTCCATTTCGATTTCCTGTGTAGTCGGAAGGGGCTAACCGTTGACCGAGCCCGGGGTGACTGCAGGGCGGTCAGCAGGCATGGCGGCGTGAATTGGATTGATGGGCTTTTCCAGTGTTTTTAAAGTGGCAGAGCAGAGGTCCTGGCACCGGATCCACGGATCGGACAGCAGTGTTCACAGCCCAAGTACCAAGGAAAACCCGGAGGTCCGGACTTAACTGGACTTTACTGCTCCAGTACTCCGAACCTTCTCGCTGCTGTGACTGCAGTGATTAGTCTCTCGTTGCACTGGGTTTTTTTATATAGCAAATATTTTTGTTACATTTTTACAAAAACATCCTTTTAAAAATAAACATTTTAATTCAGATATTACATCTGTGCTTCTCGCTGTGTTGGTGTGGCCATGGAATATAATATATCTTTCAACACTGTTACATTACCTTGAATGTGAACAAAACAAAGGAGATGATTGTAGATTTCAGAAGAAACAGGGATAAGTCAAAGTCTGTCTCCATCATTGGAGAAGTAGTGGAGGTGGTTGAGGAATACAGATACCTCGGAGTTCACCTGGACAAAAGACTGGATGGGAGAATCAACAGTGGAGCAGTCTACAAGAAGGGACAGAGCAGACTGTACTTTTTGAGGAAGCTGAGGTCCTTCAAGGTTTGCAGCAAGATGCTGCATATCTTCTACAAGTCTTTGGTGGAGAGTGTCATCTCTTCGTCCATCATCTGTTGGGGTAGCAGCATCAGAACCAGCCTTGAAATGGCTCAATAACCTGATAAAGAAGGCTGGTTCTGTTCTGGAGACGACTGTGGAACAACTGGACATAATTATGCAAAGAAGGATTCTTCATAAAATTAAAAAGATTATGGACAACCCAGAGCATCCACTTCATGATACCATCCTACAGCAACAGAGTATCTTCAGTTGGAGGCTTCTTCAGTTTCGGTGCAACACAGACCGCTACAGGAAATCCTTTCTCCCCACAGGCATCATGGTCTACAACAACTCCTTGAAAAATGATTAAGTAATGAGCTACAAAAACACTTAATATACCTTTGGGATAAATACAGTATTTTTGAATTTGATCATGTTGCAGGGATCAAATGAAGATAACTAGGCTGCTTTAAATCATATCTGTCTGACGGATTCCAGTTTGTTCATGTAAATGACACATTTCCCTCACACTAAGGGCTTACTTGAGGAGTACCACAGGTTTCTGTGCTTTTATCAATTGGCATCATCGCGATTAGCAAAGGCACACTGGTTTCGCCTTATCCTCGTATTTTTTTCCCCACATTCGCAAACTTCATCAGGAAGTCGATGTGTTCCCAAACAGGATAGTTTAATGACAAAGAGGGTATTCACCTGCTCTCCCAAGTCGCTGGCCATAACGAGAAGTAGTGGTTAACTGTGTTTGGTTAACATTTTATTGGCTAAAGTGCAACGCAGTTAGGTGTCAGAGTACAAACTCGGTACAAACGGATGCACCAGACCGACAGCTTGGTACGAAACTCAAATGCATATTCGAATACAAAAGGGTGTACAGACGGCATGGCATAATTTCCACAGTTATACTGATGATACATAACTGTATTTATTCATAAATCCTGATGAATCCAGACAGTTGCCTGGATCTCTGGAAGACATTACAACATGGATGACTCTTTCTGCTTTTAAATTCTCATAAGACAGAAGCTGTCATCTTTGGACCAGAAGCTTTAAAAAAGAAACTGTTTAGTCAATCACTTCATCTGGATAGCACTGAATTGGCTTCCGGGAATAATGTAAAGAACCTTTGTGTTATTTCTGACCAAGACATGACATCCAAATCCCATACTAAATAGGTTTCTAGGATTTCCCTCTTTCAACTCTGGAATATTGCTAAAATTAGAAATATTGTATTTGAATGGGGGCATACTCTCCAGTGTCGAAAATAAATAACTCATATTCTGCCATTTTTATCTTGAAGTGCTTTATAAATAAAGTTTGATTTGATTTGAAATAGTAGCACACACAGAGTCCGCCAGAAAAAGGAGCCGCAGTATGCCAACCTAAAGGCAATACGAGCTCTGGTGAAATTATGAAAACTTGGTGACAACAAAAATAACATGTAATGTCAAGTTTTTCTGTCATTCTTTTTCTCAAAACATTTATTTTAAAGTATTATTTTCTACTTAAAACACAGTTCCATATTCTTTATAGTAGCAGACTGCATTTCATAAGAATTGGTGCCAAATAACTTTGCTTCAAGGTTGAATTTTGGCTTCTTTAACAGTCTATATGTATTATATTACTCTTGTTAAAGCTTAAACAAGTTTAACAGTAATTTCACAAAATGCTTAGAAATTAGACGATGCTTTTGTCCTAACCCTTGCTCTGCGATTTACGACTCAAAGACGACTCTGAATAGTTCACTAAGACTGTATTCACGCCTGATAGTCCGGTAGACTTGGTTCGATTGGAGACCAATTGTGCAACATTGTTGCTGTTTTTAGCTGGTTCGGTTCGCATTCACATTGACTTTTTATTATCAGAAAGTCCATAACAATTTCACCTCTCCACCTGTGGTGGCGCTGTTGTAGAACTGTGCTGCCATGGGGAAACTTCCAGTACAGTAATGTACTATGGAGAATGTTGTTTTCTATATGAGACGGCTGAGACGGCTCTATATCAGGGGGCGTGCCATGAGTACCTTCCAGCACAGATGGCCTCCTTATAGAGACGCTGAGCAAGTTATGGACAAGATTCAGCATTTATCTTTTGTAGCATTAGTGGTTGTTTAGATTGTATTTACACACGATGCCCATTACAATATTTTGCTTCGTGCTTTTGGTGAAGGCCCGGTCCGTTTACCATTCACACATGAAATCGAACCGAAGCAGAGTTTCCTTCAATCGAACCGAGACCACAGTTTTTAGGCGGACTAAAGTTTATTTGTTTGGTCCAAACCAGAGTTCAATTGCCCATTCACACCTGCCCTAACGCACCACACTTTCCTGGAAAACGAATAGGAGTTCAATTCAAGCGGACTTAACAGGGCTGCAGCGAATATTCACACCAGCCTAAAAACCATGGTCTCAGTTTGATTGAAACAAACTCGCTTTGGTTCGATTGCATGTATGACTGATAAACGGACTCGGACCACGCCAAAAGCAGGAAGAGGACTATTATACAGGACATCCTGGATACATATAATATAAACAAAAGCACATGCTGGATAGGTAAATGATAGAGCTGTACAAAACTTGCTCATAATCTGTATATGGAGGCCATCTGTGCTGGAAGATGTGTGCTACTGATAGAAAACAGCCTTATAGGGCCGTCTCAGCCATCTTGTACAAAAAACTGCATTCTCCATAGTCCTCTGCCTCATTATATGTTCATCCTGAGTTACTGCTGCAGTATTTATCTGGCGCATTTGCCAAACACAACAGATAAATCAATAAACTCCTACAATCTGCTCCTCCACCATGTTTGTTTACATTCAGCTGTACTGGAAGTGCCCCTGCAGCATTAGTAAGCAAAGCTCTACAACAGCAACACATCCACAGACAGAGAGGTGAAATTGTTGCTTAAAGCTCTGGACTTTCTGATAATAAAAAGCAAATGCGAACTGCACCAGCTAAAAACACCAACAATGTTGCAATTTTGGTCCCCAATCGAACCGAGTCTACCCGACCAGCTGGTGTGAATACAGCATTAATTTCTGTTTTTCTCTCTCGAAATACAAAAGACACCCCACTACGTTGGTTGAAAAAAGAAACAGTTTCAAACCTGCATTAGAAATTAAAAAGAAAATAATAATTTTCAGTTCAGTACAGGCTATGCAGACAATCACAAAGGGGGTCATAAAAGCTTGGAACAACTTGTTCAACAAGGGATCATCTCTTTTTCTTATTCAAAATATTGTAGGTTACTTTTTCTCAGTGGATTTAATCAAACCCTTGTTATACCATCTGTTGCTTTTATAACACATAACCTACAGCTTGTTCCCTTTGCATGTAAAGTCCCAGTGAATTTACGACATATTATACATTTTCTTTGTTACTTTAAGAAGACAAAAAGGGGGTTGACATTGGAATTTGTCCACAGGCAGCAATACAACCATAATTTGATTTTGTTGTTCACCATTTCTTTTATGCCACATAAACATATGTCTGAGGAAAAATCTTTACATCAGGCACTTAGCAATAGATATCACAGAGACAACCTGACCTGCTGTGAAATTCTAAATATCAAGTATTGTGTCTTGCAACTCAAACCTCTTACATTTTTTAAAGATTTTTTTCCACATTTCAACCACAAATTTCAGAGTATTATTTAGGATTTTATGTGGTAGACACAAACAACCTGTTGGGAAATGAAGAAAAATTATACATGGTTTACCACATTTTTTAAAATAAAAATTCTGAAAAATGTGTTATGGCTCTTTATTTTGTCCCCTTTAATGTGATACCCTGTTAATAAAATCCATTAATATCTGGAGTTGACTATGTACTCAAAACAGTCCATTTGTGTGCATACTGTACTGTAGCCTCAGTTTTTCTTTGAAAGTTTGTATGGAATCATTTAAACTGGTAGAGCGAGGAAATAAATTCTGGAACAGTGCCTCATTAAAGCCAAACTATGTTCTTGTTTAAATGAGAACGGTCGTAACAGTAAAACGACAACACCTCACGGGATGTCTCAATGGCGTCTAAAAGAAACAGAGCGAAAAGATGGAGAGTCAAAAGGAACCCCTGTAGGTTTTTTTAAGTAGTTGTAGTGAGTCAGAGGAATGTATTTGTATATCTCATTAAAACAAGAAAGTTTGATCATTTTAATAAGATACTGCTCCTTGTATTTCTGAGCTCTGGAAAGTATAACCCTTGTTTAGGGTTCAGAGGATTGTTAGAATACACAAGTGAACAAATAGCATCAGAAGGATGGGGGAACAGAGCAGACAAATCAGGAATGAATATGGGAAGAATACAAAAGCAGGGTTTGGCTATTAAATAATATCACAAGGTTCAAAGATCTCACAGAGCACAGGCCAATCCATAATTAAAAAAATGGAAAGAGTGTGCTAGCTGTGAATTACTTCATCTCCTGTTTGACTGTTGTACAACAAATCAAATCTCTATTATCTTGTCTATGACACTGCTTAGTTGATAATATAAATGCATTTGATTAGTACAGTGCATATTAATGGACAAAACATGCTATACTTGATTGTGAACATATTGTAGCCAATGGGTAATTTCCATTTGGCCCACAGGAATACAAATTCATGACAATTTAAAGTGCACATTGAAATTTAACCTCAAAGCCTATTATGAACAAATAAGACACGACTTAAAGTAAAATTTATGCAGACAACAGAGATAAACAGAAAAAAAGAATCTCCATGTCATCAACTAATTACTGCTGCATATGCTTTGTGTACTACTTTGGCTTGACCATAATCAGTTTTTTAGTTTAGTTTTAAAACTTTTGCACACAGAGCTTTCTCTTATAGTAACTGGAATAGGGGAGACCGGGGACAGTAACTTTTGGAGTCTGTGTAATGGCTGGCAGATTGTTGTTTTTTTCCCTCACCTTTTCTCCCTGTAGGGTGTGTCAGACAGGCCGGGTTACAGCTACAGTCCATCAGATGCAATCAGGGGTTGGTTAAAAAGGGGAGCGGTTACCTGAGGCAGACGCCCACTAGGTGTGACACAGTTCATGGTGTAGAGTCTGCAACCGATCTTACTATTGTTTCACTACAATTAGCAAGTACATGCACATGGGATGTGAGTAATGAAAGTACAATGGGCAGTGATCCTATCTGGGTAAAGGAAAGGAGTCAAAATATTAGTGTTGAAGAAAATTGGATTCCAAGATGGAGAAGGAAAGATGCCAATTGGGGGCTGTATAAATTTAAAACAATAAGCAAAGTAATTTAAGCCATGTCACGATTATTAACAATACACCAGTCAGCAGAGGAAATAATAGGTAAAACCTCTGGAACAAGGAAGAAGAAATTGGTGCCATGGTGGTCTGATGAGTGTAGAGAGGCTGTTAAAAAACGGAATAAAGCCCTTAAAGTTGATAAATCTAATCATTAATTTGATAATTTATTGGAGTATAAAAGGGCACAGTCTAAAACCAAAAGAATTATAAGAGAAACCAAAAAGAAGTACTGGAGAGATTTTTGTAACAATATTGGAACAGGAATACAGGTTAAAGACATATGGGGAATGATTCGATGGGTGGTATAAGAAGGGATTTCTCACTGGCATTCAGGCAATAACCAATAGAGAAAAAGCTGAGATGCTTGCCAAATCTTTTGCAATGATACATAGTTCACAGAACCTCTCTAATGAAGAGCTAGCTATAAGAATGAGGACCATTGAAGAAAACAAAGATATGTTAGGTACAAAAACAGTGGGGGAGAGCACACTAGATGCAGATTTCACATTGTTTGAACTTAAAAGAGCATTGATAGGTGTTAAAAATACATCACCAGGAAGAGATGGAATCTGCTATAAAATGATTGAAGGGATGTCTGATGTGGCAAAAAATGTCATATTGGTTTCATATGATAAAATTTGGGAGCAAGGAAAGCTGCCCACTGGATGGAAACATTCAGTAATAGTCCCTATAGGGAAACCAGGGAAGGATAAAACAGACGTCAAAAGTTATAGACCAACTGCTTTAATGTCAAACCTATGTAAACTCATGGAGAAGATGATTGCTAAAAAGTTATTGTATAATTTAGAAAGTAGAGGGCTAATCACACCATATCAAAGTGGTTTATGTAAAGGAAGAACAGCTTTGGATCCTGTAGTGTGCCTGGAGAATGAGGTGCATAAAGCACAAGTTAATAAAGAATTTGTCCTGGCTGCCTTTTTCGACATAGAAAAGGCTTATGATATGTTGTTGAAGGAAGGATTGTTAATTAAGTTAAATAAAATGGAAATAAGTGGTAAAATGTTCAACTGGATTAAAGATTTTTAAGGGGTAGAACTATAGAGGTCAGGATAGGGTCAGAGTCATACACAACAGAAAATGGAACTCCACAAGGTAGTGTATGTAGTCCAATTCTGTTTAATAAATGATTAAAGATATATTTGATGAAGTGAACAAAAGAATAAACAGAGCATTATATGCAGATGATGGAGCGTTGTGGGTAAGAGGCCGTAAAATCAACAATTTACAGCAAAGGATGCAATCAGCAATTAGTCAGGTTGAAAAATGGTCATGGGTTTGGGGGTTCCACTTTTCAATGGAAAAAACACAATTCATTTGTTTTTCTAAGAAAAGGGTAAAACCTATAATAGATCTAAAGATACACGGACAATCCATCAAACAGGCCAAGGACTTGAGGTATCTTGGTGTGTGGTTTGATAGTAAACTCGCTTTTAAAAATCATGTTCAAAAAATGGTGTAAGAAGGAATCAATCAAAATTTACATTGCTTTAATCCAATCATTATTCGATTATGGTTGCCTAGTATTTAAATCAGCAGCAAAATCTACATTAGCTGAACTGGACAGGGTGCAGAACAAAGCTCTATGTAGTGTATGTAGTGGAGCTTTCCAAACATCATCCATCCCAGCGCTGCAAGTAGAAATAGGTGAGATGCCTTTAAATCTTAGATGGTTAAAGCTTTCTCTAGCGCATTGGGTAAACTTACAAGGGCATAAAGACCCACACCCTACAAAAATAGTACTAGAAGAATGCTGGGAATATGGTCGCCTTGTGAACCGTAGTTTTGGATGGATTAGCAATAAAGAAGCAGACGACATGGGAATCAATAATATACCTTGTAATTAAACTGTTAACTTGACTAAAATCCCACCTTGGTTTTTCTGTTATCCTGTAGTTAATCTAGAAGCTAAAAAAGTAATTAAGACAGGATTATACCAGAATGTACAACAATATTTAGAAATAATGTATGATGATACAGTACAAATTTAACAGATGCATCCAAAGAAACAGCAGCTAATATGGGGGTGGCTGTATACTCCTAAATCCAATGTCACAATTCAAAAACGGACATCAAATAATCTCTCAATCTTTTCAGCAGAGATGATGGCCATTATAATGGCTCTACAGTGGGTAAAAGAAGTGAAGCTGTATAAGTGTGTTATCTGTTTAGACTCGATGTCCTCTCTAACTAGCATCCAGATGGGAAAATCAGCATGTAGACAGGATCTGTTAGATGAAGTTCATCAGTTGATTTTTAGTTAAGTCAACAGAAAATAAGCGTACAGTTCGCTTGGGTTCCAGCACACTCGGGTATTGAGGGCAATGAGAAGGCAGATACGTTAGCAAAAAAAGCTCTGAGTGCAGAACAAGTAGAGGTACGAGTTCCACTCAGCAAGTCAGAATTCAAAGCAATAATTAAAGATGGAATCAATACACTCTAGCAAGAAAAATGGGATAAGGGGGAAAAGATTAGGCATTTATATAGTATTCAACAGACGGTAACACGTAGAAAGAATAGCTCACTGTCACGACAGGAGGAAACTTGGCTCACCAGGTTAAGGATAGGACACACAGTTTTGAACAGTGGATTATTTATAATAGGGAAACATGATGCAGGAAAATGTCCATATTGTATAGAAACAGAAACCGTAAAGCATGTACTTGTGAATTGTAGGCAGTATTCTGAAGAGTGAGAAGCTCTTAAGAGGGTAACAAAGAACTCTGTTACTTTGAGCAATCTATTGAGTCTACCTGGAACACCGTATATAACTAAAGCAGCGATAAAGTTTCTAAAGGATAAAAAACTAGCAAACAGACTTTGATTATTCTTATTCTTATTAATATTATTATTTTTTTATTTTTTTATTTTTATTTAAGTGATTACACCTCAGTCCTGTAGATGGCGGTAATGCACAAAGAATGCAAGCTGCCAAATACATTTACAGAAGAAGAAGAGGCATGACGCCAGATTGCCAAACTCTTTCAAGGGGTAATCAGGCCACCACTGGTTCTCAGTTTTCTGTGAACAGCTACTCACCGTGCTTTTTGCTCTCCCTTACAGTGCTTCTAAAGACCTCTACCAGTTCTTCTTAGAGGTTGCGAATTCCTGAGGTCGTCACCACTAGCCGTAACTCCTGTTCCTGAAGGTGTCTGTTTCTTGGGTCTGTGCCTTCCCCGTCCCTCGCACCGTTCCTTGGCTGCCTCCAAGCCTCCTTCCGCCTGGTCTGTCCACCCTCGGGGATCATCCACCTCTGGCCTGTGTGATGTGATTTGAAATGATTATTCCAGTAAGCTCCACTAGGTGGCGCTGCTTGCTTACATATTGTTTTAACTCTGCTTGTTTACGGTATCTGCCCGACTTACGGCAGTTGTAAGAATATACGGCACGTTGCCTCGTTGCCTTTGTTTGGCTGCTGGTTATTCTGTTAATAAAACAGTTGAGAACACATCCATGAATCCGTGAATTCATGACATGGTGTCAGAAGTCGCTCTTTCACCCAGAGGACAAGTTTGAAGCAAGAGGATGGCTAAGTTTCAGTCTCCCGAATCGTTTGACTTCACCCAGCCTTCAGCGTGGCCGACCTGGAGACAGCGTTTTTCCCGCTTTCGGATAGCTACTAAGCTAAACCAAGAAGACGAGGATATTCAAGTAAATACGCTGTTGTACGCAATGGGGAAGGAGTCAGAACCTATTTTTAGCGCCTTCACCTTTCCGGATGATGTGCAGCATTATTACGAAGAGGTTTTGAGGAAGTTTGATGAACATTTCGTGCCAAAGCGGAATACTATACATGAACGTGCCTGTTTCCACAGACGCTCACAGCTCCACGGGGAGAGCGTGGAGGGGTTTGTTAGGGAGCTTTATAAGCTTGCGGAGCACTGTGATTTTGGAGCAACTAAAGACGAATAGATAAGGGATCGCATTGTGATCAGTATCGCAGATGGAGAAGTGTCACAAAAGTTACAACTTGAAACGGACTTGACATTGGAGAAGGCAATCAGTATCGCACGACAGTCGGAGCCTATTAAAGCACAAAACGCCAGCGCCAGAGCAACAAATGTTGAAGTGGGTGCACTGAATGCACGCAAGTATACACAGCCTAGGCAGTACAACAAAAGGTATGCTAAAAACAAAGATGAACAATGCAAGAATGTGACGCAACAAGCAAAGAAATTGTGTACAAGATGTGCGAGACAGCATAACTACGGTGCATGTCCAGCTACAGGTAAACGCTGCCACAGATGCAATAAAACGGGGCATTTTGAAGCACTGTGCAAAACCAAAAATGTGAATGCAGTAAAAACTACTGACGGTGACAGTGATGAGGGCAGTGCATGGTTTCTCGGAGCAGTCGCTGATGGCAGTGAATGTGATGAGGACAAATGGTATGAAGACCTACAAATCAATGGCACAACTGTTAAGTTCCGGATTGACACAGGCGCGGATATAACAGTGATTCCGGAGAAAACATATTCATCACTACAACAGCGCCCTGTCCTGGTGAAGACTAAGTCAACCTTCACAAGCCCAGGTGGAAAGCTCGTGTGTAAAGGCAAGTTTATGACCCACTGTGAAAAACACGAAGAGACTTTCCCCTTTTGGATTTATGTGATGTCAGGCCTCTTCACAACAAACTTACTTGGACGTAAAACTGCAATCAAAATGGGACTAGTGCGCAGAGTAAATGGGCTTGACTCATATCAGGATGTGTTTGGGGACATCGGACTGTTAAATTGTGAGCCAGTCAAAATAGAGCTTAGGCCTGATGCCCAGCCATATAGCATTGTAACCCCACGGCGCGTCCCATTTCCAATCCTACCTCAGGTGGAGTAAGAACTGAAGCGAATGCAGTCTCTTGGCATCATAGAAGAAATAAAGGAAGCCACAGACTGGTGTGCTCCTATGGTGCCAGTGATCAAAAAGAACAAGAAACCTCGATTTGTGTGGATCTAACCAAACTGAATAAAGCAGTGAAAAGAGAAAGGTTCATCTTGCCCACGCTAGAGGATATTGCACCAAAATTGTCAGGCGCAACAGTGTTCTCCACGGTGGACGCTTCAAGTGGGTTTTGGCAGATCCCGCTTGATGAGAGCAGCAAGAAACGTACAACCTTTATCACTCCAGTGGGCCGCTTCTGTTTCCGCCGTCTTCCCTTCGGCATTACATCTGCACCGGAAATATTTCAGCAGAAAATGAGCACACTTCTGAGAGACCACACTGGCACACAAGTTGTGATGGATGACATTCTGATCTATGGCAATGACAAAGAAGACCACGACAGGAACCTACAAGCTGGGATGAAAACAATTAAGGCTTCAGGACTAAAACTAAACAAAGACAAATGTCAGTTCAGGAGATCTGAGATTCAGTATTTTGGACACATCATTGGGAAAAATGGCATTAAACCAGATAGTGAGAAAGTCAGAGCCATTGCAGAACTTCCCAGTCCAATGAACGTCTCAGAACTGCGTCAAAGGATAGGAATGATCAATTACTTGGGAAAATTCCTTCCTGACCTCTCTACTGTCATGCACCCCATCAACAGCCTGTTGAGGGTATGAACAAGTTTGTGCTTGAGACCGACCACAAGCCTCTGGTTCCACTCATTAACAGCTACGACCTGGATAAAGCACCTGTTAGGTGTCAGAGGTTATTGATGCGTCTAATGAAGTTCAACGCAGAAGCTGTTCACGTACCAGGAAAGCAGCTCATTGTCGCTGACACATTGTCTCGCAACCCCCTGCGGGACTGTCCTGTTTCAGACACAGAGTTTGATGTCAAAGCTTATGTTCAAGCAGTGGTTGAAGCCAGACCAATCACCAAGGATAGACTCAATGCAATAAGAGAGGCAACTTGCAATGACAGTATTTTACAAACAGTGATCCGCTACACAAGTAATGGTTGGCCTTCAGATTCGTCCCGACTACCACACAATCTGCTCAAGTATCATGCCGCTAGAGCTCACCTATCGGAAGTCAATGGACTCTTGCTGCATGATGACCGCATTGTTGTTCCACGTTCAATGCAAAAGACTGTGCTGTCACAAATTCATGCGGGTCATCAGGGACTCACCAAGTGCCGGAAAAGGGCAAACATTTCAGTGTGGTGGCCAAGTGTTGGGAGAGACATTGCTGAGCTTGTAAATACTTGTAAATTTTGTCTCAAGAATAAACCAACTCAAAGAAGAGAGCCACTGATCACCACACCACTGCCAATAGGAGCTTGGCGGAAGATTGGTGCGGATTTATTTGAGCTGGAAGGTAAACAGTATTTAGTAGCGACAGATTATTACTCTCGTTATATTGAGATTTCTCACTTGCCTTCCACAAGCAGCGGCCAGGTCATCACACGTCTAAAGTGCATGTTCGCCAGGTGGGGGATCCCATTTGAGCTGGTTACAGATAATGGCCCTCAGTTCGCTTCGGCAGAGTTTCGTCAGTTCAGTGAGGAGTACAACTTTGAGCATGTGACATCAAGTCCTCACTACCCTCAAGCGAATGGAGCAGCTGAGAGGAGTGTAGCTATTGCAAAGAGAATCCTTCGACAACCGGATCCGCAACTCGCACTGTTAAGTTACAGAGCCACACCTATTACTGCTACAGGTCAAAGCCCAGCTCTGCTCATGATCGGTCGACAAATCAGAACCACAGTTCCTGTGTCGCCACAGCAGCTGAGCCCAACTGCAGTTGACCATCAGACAGTAAGATTAAGGGACCAGCAATCCAAAGCTGCCTACCGTTTCTTCTACAACAGGCGTCACTCAACCCGATCTCTGCCTACACTGCTGCCTGGCCAGAGTGTTAACGTCAAACTGGACAGGGAGAAAGGTTGGAATACCCCTGCAAAAGTCATCGTGAAAGCTCGAGAGCCAAGGTCTTATCTGATTCAAACTGACCAAGGTACTGTTGCCCGGAAGAACAGGAGGCATTTGCAAGAAGTGCCTGAGCCAGTATCTGAAAGTGCTGGACAAGAGACTACTAAGGACTGTGATAGTGGCACCCAAGGTAACACAGACACCCCTCCCACTGCTACTAGTTCACCTGTGTCCTCTGATCCAACTATCTCTCCGAGTTTGTGTGCCTCTCCGAAGAGAACCCTAGCCGGACGAGCCATTAGACCACCCAGCAGGTTTAAGGACTATGTTTGAGAAATGTCCTCTACATGTTGCTTATTGTTTTATGCTACTGACTTCTTGTTCTGATATTGTTATGGAAGCTGCAAGGAAAAGTATTTTGTTTATAGCATTGCTAATTGGAATAGTTACTTATATTGCTAATTGAAATTCCTTTAAGAGGGGAGATGTGATGTGATTTGAAATGATTATTCCAGTAAGCTCCACTAGGTGGCGCTGCTTGCTTACATATTGTTTTAACTCTGCTTGTTTACGGTATCTGCCCGACTTACGGCAGTTGTAAGAATATACGGCACGTTGCCTCATTGCCTTTGTTTGGCTGCTGGTTATTCTGTTAATAAAACAGTTGAGAACACATCCATCATCCCATCATCTGCTAGGTATCTTCCCACAGAACTCACATACCTTCCCCAGGCTCCCCCAGCTCCTGCTCACAGTAAGCCTTCTGCTTTGCTCTCTCAGTTATTCTGTGATTTACCTCACCTGATTCCTATACTCACCCTCCTTCCACTTTCTGTGAAGCTATCCTAGGTTCCTCCCGGTTAGCAGTTCCGGGCCTGTCGAACTTCAGTAAACACTTTTTTGTGAACTGATCATCTGCCGTGCGTACCTGTGTTCGCTCCAGAGTCTCTTACAAAATAACCAACATGACAGTTACAACATGGGTTGGTTGCAACATGTAATCTTTCTCCATTCAGAAAAGAGCTAGACTGGTGAAATTCACACTCCTCAGTGTGATTCCCCTCAATGCAGAGAAAAGTTGGTACAATTAAAGAGCCTCTTCAAGATTTATTGGGAAATACATTTTTGTGAGGTATGAAAGTAATTTTTTTCTAGAGATTTGTTTTTGTTATACTGTTGTCACCATATTTGTGATTCAGCCAAGGGCGTAGAATTAGCATGGACGGAGGGGACATGTCCCCACCAATATCCAGCGATTAGTGAATTGTCCCCACCAATCAACGGCGTTGCTACCACATATCCAACCGCTGTTTAGTAAATGATCATGGCACACAAAGGGTTAAATGTCGGTTTCTGCTAGAAATCCCGCCTCTAACCTAAATATCGCTTCCTGATTGGCTGCCGGGTTCTGGCTAACTTACATGTGATTGGCCGTCCCCGTTGTCATTCCATCTTCTCTTAAACCGAGCAAGGTCATCTTATCAAACACATAAACACGTATTAAACATAGACGTGTGTGTGTCTATGTCTGGTCGAACGTCTGACCATGAACATCTCAAGCTACAACTGCTAGTTGGGCTGGATGAGAGGTACCTACGAGTGTAAGTTGTCAGTACGTTTTGGCATTTGTTGTGTCCGGGTCACGTCAGCTAGATGGATTTTACTGGTGTCATTTACACTTGGTGTCTGCTTGCGCGCGTGTGTGTGCTGTTGGGTTTTAAAGGATGTGAAAGAAAAGAAAACTCAATAAAAGAGACTTCTTTAGGATTCAATGTGTAAGTTACTTAAAATTGAAATTAAATGAAAATAGAAAAATAGAATATGCCAAAGAGATACAATTTTTAAAAATTATTTTCTATTCTTATTCTCTTTTTTTTCTTATTTTCATGTATTTTTGTAGGTGATAGACAACAGAGAGGCTGGAGGAGATGGAGAAAGAGAGACCAGAGGAGGTAGAGGACGAGAAGCAGATGAGAGAGAGGCTTGAGGAGGTAGAAAAGGATAACCTAGACTAGATGAAATTATAGAAGCTGGAGGAAGTTGAATAGAAGGAGAAGCTGAAAAGAGGCTGCAATTTCACAGGTGAGGTTAAATAACGCTGGATGTGTTAGTCATGAGATTCAGCACTGTGACAGATCAAATCAAATCTATTTATAAAGAGCTTTTCATGCAAACAGAAAAACAAACTGCTTTACATGATAAAAACAGTTTAAACATTAGAATAAAACAAGCCTTCGCACACAGAATATAACAGCAGTTAAAAAATTTTAGTATGATGATGATCCAAATAAAAATCCCACCATTTAGCTTCAAAATCAGTGCCTTAAATCTAAGAGGCCTCTTCATGTATTACTACTGTGTATTTCTTTATAGTAGTTGCTTTATGGTTTTCAAATTTATATTGTGGTTGATTCCTAAGGAATCCAATCCACCAGGAGAGAGCAGCAGGGAGAGTGACAGTAATCAAGAGGATATTCTGGACAAGCCCAACCAACTTGACACAAATAAGATTCCAGCTCAACAGCTAATTGACATGATGCACAATTTCACTACAGCCCTGCGCTAAAGAGTACAGATAAGAGCTTTTCGAATTTGCCTTTTTGTCTTTCATTAGTTACTTTAACCTATAACATCTGCATAATGTGAAATTATGATTGCTAATGCAAAAAACGTGAACTTTCAAGAGTGCTGCATCGGAGTACTTTTGTGTCCCCACCAATCTCAAAATCAAATCTACTCCCTTGGATTCAGCTCAAACATACATGTATATGGTTTAAATAAATGAAATGTGAACTTTTAGCTATACTGGTTAGCATCCATCCAGGTTTCCTTATTTAGTTACCACATGAGGTTTTATCATGGATGACAGTCATACTGAATTAAATGCTGTATAATACACTGACATAAAACAGAGCATAACATAACATTTGCACAACACAATTTAAAACTTTTTTCATGAGTTTTTTACTTTGTTGTAATGCAGTTCATCTTGTTAGAGCACATGTTCTCTTCATGAAATCAGTTGTAAAATTGATTCATGTTAAATACTTTTAAGTAATCAAATTAAACATGACTTTCATAATTATTATTCATGTCATTGATGTGCTTCTCTCATGTTGCCTTGGGTTTTAGTTCTTTTTCATCCTCCTGCTCCCTTCCTTCTGCTTTTTTTGCCGTGTTCTGACTTATTCATAAAAAATTCTAACATGTACTTATTCAAAAGTTATTGCCCTTAAGCTATTTTAACCAGTTGCAAAATGCATTATAGTAATAATTTGTTTTTGTATTGTCATCAAATGTTTATTTTATTTTAAAGGTTGTCTTTATGGTGGTTTGATACATTTTAAAGATGAATTTTGTGGTTTTGTTTTTCCACAATGGTTTTGAAAACCCAGTTTTTTGAGGGCGACCAAAGTTTAATTTTGCTGTATATGTTTACTGTCCTTAGGCAAAATAAAAGTAGCCTATTTGCCTCATTAAATGTTCTGGAAGTATTTTATTCAATTAGAATCTTTGATAAGGCATATATATGATTGTTATCTGATCAAGTCTGATAAATTACAATTTAGTATTATCATCAATTACATTTTTGATTATATTATTTTTATCAAGACTAATAACTATTGTATTTATAACATTTTGCAACCATCCCCAAACAGTGTTGTAACTGTACCTGGACCCAGGGACAGTTGCAACACTTGAGAGCTTTATTTTAATGCAATTTTCGAAGAATCTGTTCCATGTAATTATCGTTAAATTGTTCTAACTATTAACAGAGGCATGAAAGTATATTGTATGAAAATCTGTTTTTTCTAATCCTAAAGGTTTTTGAGTAATGGAGCCAAATGCAAAAAAGTGTTGCAACTGTCCCCGGTCTCCCCTACTGTTCCACAGGTGCTCATCTTGGACAGATAAGCTTGTCTGACTAAACTTGGTACACCTATCCGGTGTAGGTACCAGATCTGTTCAGGGGCCTGCGCCTGTCGATGACGTCACACTATGGCAACTCCAGTTGGACAAATTGGGGTTCTATTTATCGATAGGTATTGCCTTTTTTCTCACAGTATTGCAAATCTAGGTGGTTCTCACACTACGGCAGCTCCAGTTGGACACTTGAGGTACTATTTATAAATGGATAAGACTGTAGAATTAAAGAACCTCCATTACAATTTAAATATACTAGATATGGTTGAGAAGTTTACATTTTCCTCTTTAATATTTTGAAGCATTAACAAGTCACCTGAACATTGATAAAATAAAAGTGCACATCTATTTATCAGTTCACCATTATTTACGTCATAAACAATTGAGTAATAGAGCTGGTACAGATGCCACAAGCAGTTTCTGCTTTTCTTGACAGACAGGGTTGGGACAGCAATGCTGAACTTGAAGGGATAGCAATCAGTGCCGGCGCTCTGCTCACGCACCACGCACTGTGCGTGGGTCACCCAGATGGCTGCAGGGGCACCAACAGAGTTTATGAAAAAGAAATCTCATAAAACAGATTAAGAATTAAAAAAAACATGCAAAACAAGTTAATACTAAGCAATATAAAAAGAAAACGAGACAAGGAAAAAAGATGGACCTCTTTCTCATCCGTCATCAACATCCCGACGCTTCACCTCAAAATTGGTCTGTAGTTTCATTAACCCTGACACCTGTGGTTGTCTTCGAAAAGACATCAGGAGCCGGCACATAAAGAAGGAAAAAACGGCGGGATGATGCTCTTGCTTTGTTTGCAGGTAAGACAATGTTTTAATGGCATTGTTACTTTTGTAATATTGATCTATTCTGAAATGTGTGATCATGTTTAGACTTAAGGTCTGACCTAGCTTAAAGAGTAACTCACCCCCCTACCAGAGTATAAGCCCACCCATATTTATTTTTGTAAAAAGGAGTCGTTGCCTGGTGGACCAGGTAACAAGCGGTGGGAGGAAGGGCTGGGCGTGATCTGGGCTGTGACCGTCAGAAAGTTGGAGAGAGCCGTAATAACGCGAGCTTCATTGCCTCAGACGGGAATAATCTGGAGGTTGAGGTTTTTTCTCCACTTCTTTCTTCAGAGGGAACAGGGAGATGGGTTCTGTGGAGGAGACGAGCGGCTCTGAGCCATATCGTTCCGAGTCGTTGTCTTGTTCTCTACCCGGGGCAGATACCGAACCTGGGGCACTATCACAGCAATGAGCGCCGTCTCTGAGTGGTACATTGTTGTTGGCCAAATCTAATGCTAAATATAGATTGGTTCAAGTAATTTTGTGTGACTCTGCCTCGACAGGTGCACCTGTAACCACTGTACGACATTGTCTGCAGCGGAAAATGTGTGTTGCAGAGAGATGTGCAAGTTATAAAGTATCCCACTATGATGAGAAAATCATTCAGGAATGTGAAAAAAAATACTTTTAACACCATCACAATTATTGCATTAAAATGAACTCTTGGCCCAGATTTTATTTTAGACTTATTGATATCAATTTTTCCCTTTGTCATAGGTAATGAGCAAATGTTGGCAAGTAGGGTTAACCACCTGCCTAACAGAGCAACCAGAAATTGAGCCAATTGTGTTGCAGGCAGCTCATGGCACCTCGCTATGGAGGTGTGGGCAAGACCGCATGTGTTATATACCCCACCACGGCTGGACCACTGTCGTCACTAATCCAAGCCTACGTCAATAACCCGAGCTGAGCCGTTAGCAATGCAGGATTCCAGTACTAGTGAATTCCAGTGCAGTGTAATATTTAACCACTTGGGGCACTAAACTAACGGTTTTTGGTGCAAAAAGTATATTTTCACTAAAATGTACTAAATACATAAAATAATGTCTGGATATGTAGATAGGGCTATTATAGACTCATTTATACAGTTTATCAACAAAAAAAGTTTATTTTGGGGTGAGTTGCACTTTAAATTCGGACTTGCTATATTGTTGTTAATTCATCTTTGGTCAGCCAAAGCTTTGTAACTATGCTGCATTTCAGGACATTTATTTGGTGTTTTTCGTGCACTGCTTCCATACATTTTGACCTTAACTGGCTGCAGAAGTGACTGCAATATCCTTGGGGGGAGTCTACAAAGTAAAAGGCTTGAATTACTCCCATTTTCCCTGTTCCAAAATATCCTGTGAAGTATGAAAATCATACTGATCAATAACCACTAACTGAATGTGGTCTATGACTGCTTATGACATCCAACCTGTGTGATATGACCTAGGACCATCCTATGTAAGATATATACAAAGTGTGCTGTTTTTATAAAGCTATCCACATTCACAGCATGGCTCAGTGTTGTACATGACATGGAAAGTATTTTGATATAATGCAGAAAACCTGATCCATGTAACAACACCTGTGGAAAACAAAATGTGAATTTATTACACAGCAAGCGTTGAACTGGTAAAAAAAATGCATATTTTCAGTACTGTATTCCTTTGTACCCTTAATTGAAGCACATACTGTCAAGCCACAAAAAATGTGCCTGTCTCCTAAAGTAGAGACTGGATACAGTTTCTCTGAATGCCACACATAAAAAAGCATGTGTTAAATATGCACAATGTCCTTCTAGAAGTACCACTTCTTTAAGGATTTCAGAGAGCACACATGCTGGCAACTTAAAAACAAGGTTAGGGAAAATAAAAGATTTATGAACTCACACTGACTATGTCTAATTTGGCATAAATCGAAAAATTTCCAAAATACTTGCAAAGCCCAAGTGTTGTGTTTCTAGCAATTTTCACTGGGGAAAGTTAAAGAAATGTATTAAATTGAGATTACCTCCAATATGAAGGTCTTGTTAGACTTTTCAAATCCAACCTTCAGGAGAGGGGAAAGCGTAACACCAATAACATCAGTCCCACCCTCTTGCTCAATAACTGCCATGGTCAGAAATTATAAATGTATCTCAAGCTAATGAAGTTGTGAGCCAGTCTCCATACAGATGCTCTATTTTATGATATATATATTTTGTTTCCATTATATTGTGTATGACGACTGTGATGAAATATACATGAAAAAGTGTAATAAACATGTTAACATTCTAATAGTAACTGTCAAGATTTAGCTCTAAAAATATTAGTAATCTTTATTTAGAAATTTTGATCAATAGTTGTGTTCCAGAGGTACTGTGTCCTTCTTCCACCAGACATTGCTTTGTTAAACATGAAAGCATTTATTTTGTAGCATAGCCTGGGTCTAATTTTAAAAGTTCAAAAGTTATATTTAGCTGGGATACAGTGAATGGATACACAAACACCACACTCTGACTTACTACGGAGATGCAGTATTATGAGCTCTAAAACCTGACTGAAACTCTTCAAACAGATCAATGTTTAATTGCAGTAACCTTACATACCCATGGTACATATCCTATTGTAAATCCTCTACAATACTTGCTCACGTGTCCGAAAAAAAGAAAAAAAACTGACCTCAGCGATTAAAAATGGGGAACCCATTGTCAGGCTGAAGGCTTACAGTAAAAAGTCAAGATCTGTTAAGTTATGTTAGTGTACAGTATTAAAAAAAAAAACTTTAAATTGACCATTTACTAATTTAGTATGAAGATACCACCAGTTTCCTTTGGTTTGGTGAGGGAAACCCTGCAACCATAGAGCGACTCAGATCCTAGGTCTTTATGGGGTATTAGATCCAGAGAGCTCCAAATTGGAGGATCTTACCAAGACACTCCTCCAACTCTCCAATTCTGCCACCAGGCTACAGTGGCAGGGTGTGCTTGGTAGCAATGACCTCGGATAGGGCTTCTGGACAGGTGAAACGGGGTCTACAGTTGACCAGACGCTTTTCTCGATACCTTGGACATGATTTTTGAGTTCCAGCCTTCCAAATATTCCAATGTTCCAAGTTGGTCTTGTTGACCTCTCTCTTGTGTTGTCTGGCCTTGTACACTGTAACACCAAATGCATGGCATGTAACCAGTAATCTATGTTCATGGAGAAACTGAGAGAAATCTTTTTTCAGCCCAACAGGGAGGTGGATTTGGAGTCCCAACTTCTTTGTTTATGCCAGGGCGACCAATCAGTCTGTCATTCTGTTTCCAATTTCCGTACCTTGGCAGCCAAGTTGAGATGAGGTGACGTGGCCCTCCGCTCTGTCTTCATGAAGGGATGAACTGATTATATTAGAGATAATCGGTCATCGCTATGAAGATTGGACTCACCGGCCCTCTCCTTCTCCTCCTTCCTTCTCCTCTGGCTCTGGGGGGGGGTCCGCTGATCCTGCCAGGCTCTTATATGGAGGAGCCAGTGCAGCTGGGTAGGCTGTCTGAGGAAGAGCGGTGTTAGTGTGTTAGTGCTCAGCCAAACACCACCACTCTGACTGTCCGAAACCAGGAGACCAGGTAGACCTTTAGACCACCCAATGTCTAAACGAGAACAACGCTAATAGAGCGGATAAATCACGGCCGAAGGCTCACTGCTGAAGGTGGTGGTATTAGTTATGGTTTAGTTTTCAATAAATCTCCATACATCCCAAATAATAAATCAAAAACATGGCAAATCAGAACATGGCACACAGACATATAAAAACCCCCGTACATATGTAATATTTCTTATCAATATTTTGGTGTAAAATATATGATTTAGTTCACTAGCTTCAAGTTCATGTGGCCAGGTGATGCCAAGTCAATCTTCCAATGTCTTACTAGATCTAAAGAACCCGACACCAATTTATTTGATATTTGAAAGCATAAAATATGTTATATTGATATTTTACTGTAATATTTCAGGGTTTCCTTCAATAGCTTCCAGATCATTTGACCAGGTAACACCAAGGCAATGTCTTACTACGGCCAGTTGGAAAGTGCTCTGTTTACTGTGCAATATTATATTTTCAAAGTCTATCAAGTCTGTCTTACTTTTGCACTTTAAAGTGTTAATGTATTTCCAACATTTTTACATACAGCTTAAATTGTATTGAGTCAAGTTCATATAGCAACATGTTAAAAAATACTGTATATATTGTGTTTTTATTCGTCATTCAGTTTTAAAAATATTTGACTATATTATAGGATTATTGATGTTCCGGTAAATCTAAAAAATAGAAAATGCTTGCATTGATATAATTATTTAAATCATGCCCTTATGTTTTAGGTCATATATATTTTTATTTGGCCGTCATCTGATCATGTAGATCTACAACCTATGCAGTCTTCGCCTTCAGGTGATCTTCGGTCTCCTCAGCCACAACAATGCAGTTGTTATCCCCCTCTTCTTGTGTGATATTTACCACACCTGGTCTGCGGGGGTGTCTTCCAAACAGAGCACAATAGGGTGTTTACTTTGTTGATCTCTGAATAAAAACAATTAAAAAGTGCAATTAAAAGCATTTTTCAGTCTATGAAGGTAACTATGCTTTTATCATTATTACACAATATTACCTGTTTAGATGTATTGATGCCTGCAACAATTCCACTCAAATGAATGCCCCAATCATTTCGGCAAGTGCAGTGTTGATATTATGACTGTACCTCATTTACACCCTTGGTCAGTAATGATTGTCTCTACAATCCAAAACCAAGCAGAATATTCACTAATTTCCTGGACACCTCTGCTGCACATGGATTTCAACACAACCCACCATGTACAAAGATCTGTGGCTGTTAGAATAAATCTGCAACATACAATGGTGAATGCTTTAAACATATGATGCATGACTGCCATATTTATCTTTTCTTTATATCCAACAATTTGCATTTACTGACTTTTAAGGAAGCTACACACACACACACACACACACACACACAAACAGCAACAAAAATAATGCTGCAGTGAGGAGAACGAGTATGATATAACACACTGAGTTTTGAAGTTTATCCACTTACAAAGCATGTAGAGGTCTGTAAGTTGTACCAATTTGTGAAGGACATAATCTAAAACAAAATTGCAGAAAATAAAAGTGGATTATTTTTTAATAATGAATTTCCATTTTATTGCATGACATAAGTATTTGATCACCAATCAACCAGTGAGAATTTACGCTTCCACAGACCTGTTAGCTCTTCTTTAAAAAGCTCTCCTGTTTTCCACTCATTATAATTGTATTAGCTGCACCTGTCTGAACTCGTTACCTGTATAAAACACACCTCTCCACACACTTAAACAAACTCTAACCTCTCCACAACGGCCAAGACCAGACAGCTGTGCAAGGACATCAGGGATAATATTGTAGAGCTGGACAAGGCTGGGATGGGCTACAGGACAATAGGCAAGCAGCTTGGTGAGAAGGCAACAACTGTTGGTGCAATAATTAGAAAATGGAAGAAGTTCCAGACGATGGTCAATCTCCCTCAGTCTGGGGTGCTATGCAAGATCTCTCCTCGTGTGGCATCAATGATCATAAGGACAGTGAGGGATGAGCCCAGAACTACACAGCAGGACCTGGATTCACTGAGGCTGAAATAGACTTCCTGTTGTCACTGCTGAGCTTCCCGGAGCTGCTTGGTGTTTGGTGCTCAAATTCTCTTCAATTGATCTATTTTTGCAATTAAAAAACTACTACACTTATTTCCAATTGGTGTATTTTACGTTTTGGGAAGCCTTTGTGTTTCACAGGTTTGTTCTCAGTGTGCTAAGATCTCACTAGCTCGTTAGCTTAGCTTCATAGCAACTATGGCTCCTCTCCTGTTCTCTGTGTCAGATGTTTAGTTACTCACATAGTACGTGGAAGGATCACATTATTCCAGCCAGATCCTCCCCAACCCTTCAGGCACCCCAGTCAGCCAGGAGGAGGCAGTATACAGCCCAGAACTGGTGCATGTTTTTGTGGGAGTTGCTCACAATATGGGAACACGGGAACACGGGGAGAACATGCAAACTCCACACAGAAAGGCCCTTTCGCCAACCCCACTCAGGGTGTTGGTGCACACCCACAGCGTCCCCGTCAGGAATCAAACCCAGGACCTTATAGCTGTTAGGTTAGCTGCGCTACCCGCTGCGCCACAGTGTTCCCAGGTTGCGGTAATTAAACCTTTACTTAAGAAACCCTCCCTGGATCAAGACGATTTAGCTAGTTACAGACCTATATCTAACCATCCTTTCTTATCCAGAATTCTTGAGAAAATAGTTGCTAATCAAGTATGTGAGCATCTAAACAGCAAAAACCAGTTTGAAGAATTCCAGTCAGGTTTTAGAGCTCATCATACCACTGAATATGTACAGGTGAAAGTTACTAATGCTACTCTTAAAAAGGTTTGAACATGTTGTGGGGATCAAGGGAACAGCACTAGGCTGGTTTAAATCATATTTGCCCAACAGATTCCAGTTTGTTCATGTTAATGATGCATCTTCACACTCAAGGGTTACTTGTGGAGTGCCACAGGGTTATGTGCTTGGACTGATTATCTTTACTATATACATATGCTTCAAATTGGTAAAATATCGGACATTGTATGAATTTCCACAATTATGCTGATGATAAACAATTATATTTGTCCATAAAACACTGCTTTACACTCACTTTGCAATTTTGTAACACACACTTTGCAAAATTGTAGGCACAATTCACTGCACAACACTCGTTTTGCAGAATGTTAAACACAACTCACTTCTAACACTCAATTACCAAATTTCCAACACACTCCTAGAAAAATTGTACACATGTATGGCTATCATTAACACTATTTTCCAACTGTCTGGCACACTTTCACATGTGAAAACTATTTAAGATAATTAGTTCACTTTGCAATCAGCCTAAGCACTATAAATAAGCCACAGGTAAGCTGTCTGTGTGGAGTACAATGGAAGGAGCAGTAAGAGTGAGAAGAGTGAGAATCAGAGGAGGCCGAGGGAGAGAACGTGGAGGTGAAGAAGTTGAAGGAAGAGGACTAGGAGGAGCAAGAAGAGGACGAGAAGGGGAAAGAGAAAGGGTAAGAAGAGTAAGAAAGAGAATAACTGATTACATCAGAGCTAAATAGTGGACCATGTCATCAACCATGGGATGACCGTGATGGAAGCTGGCATACGGGTTCAGCCTAATTTGAGCCGCTACACTGTGGCAAGCATCATTAGGACATTTTGAAATGAGAATCGGTAAGTACTTTGTAGCACTGCCATACTCTAAAGAGAAACACAACAGTACCATACATACAAAAATACTGAAATTGTTACTTTACAGAATTGCTAGACGTCCAGATGTTGGGGGCAGAGGAAGAATGTTCACTCCAGAGCAAGAGACTCATATCGTGAACATGGTGATTGACAATAATACAATAAAACTGCGTGAAATACAGCAGCGCATAATTGATAATGACACCATCTTTCAAAATATACACAGTGTAAGCATTTCTGCACTACAGTTTTTACCAACTGCTTACACACGTTTTCAAAACTAAGTCTCCTTTTTTCAAAACTCTACACACAATTATCTCAACTGCACACACAAAATCCAAAATGCCTCACATCTCCTTCAAAACGTTACGCTTCATTCAAAATGCCATACACACATGTCAGAATGAAGCAATTGCATCAAATGGCAAACACTTTTTTCATAATAGTAAATTTTTGGATAAACCTTGTAAACACGGTTGTTCAAAATCTAAAGCTCTTTGGTCTTTCATAGGCTTATATCTACATTACACTACACCAATGCAATGTAGAAACAGAAAATATTTATTAGGTCAAACATTACTGTTGTGTACATTAGCATACAACAAAACTATAAACATGTAAACCAAAACTATTCTTTACAGTAAAATACAGTATTTTTGTGCGGGGTCCTGATCCAGGAATTGGCAGTGGGGGCTAGCTGTCCCCAGTGCTAAGCTACGCTTCATCTCTTCTCTGAGCCTGGTCTGGCCACAATACTTCGTCCACATCACATAAAATGTTCTCTCTTGCCAAACATTGAGGGAAGAATCTCTTAGCATGGCGCATCCAACCTTGGACAGAGGCTACCTCTATGTCCCCACATGCGTCCTCCAATGCCTGGAGAAGCGGCATGCGGGCATGGGGTTGGCAATCATAGACTTTCCAGCGCCAGGCTGAGAAGAATTCCTCTATGGGATTTAGAAAAGGTGAATATGGAGGTAGGTACAAAACCACAAATTGTGGATGGGTGGCAAACCAGGTTTGGACTAGAACAGCCCTGAAAACTAACATTGTCCCATATAACCACAAATCTAGATGGCGCCTTATCTGGATCAGGGACAAGCATTTTGATTGGTTGTGTTTGGAAAAAGAAAGCAAGTCACTTCCTGTTAGATTTTTGTGTTTTAGGTTGAGAATTGTGTGTAGTGTTTTGAAAAAAGTGTCTTGTGCAATTGCAAACTGAGTCAAAGGCTGAGAAGTAGCTTATGGTTTTGGAAATTTGCTGTGTAGTTTTGCACTTTGAGTGAGAGGTTTCAAAATTTGTGTGGCATAAAAAGATTTTGTGTGTAAGCAGTTGGTAAAAACTGTAAGTCGTGTACTTGAGCGCCACAGAATAAGATTGAAGCAAATTTACAGAGTTCCTTTCGAGAGAATCACAGAACGTGTAAAGCAACTGCGATATGACTATGTGCAGGTAAGCTATAGTGTCATTGGTTCTGAATGTGGAAGTGCATACTGTAATGCTGTGCATGGGCCTGATGTGTTGCATTTGTTTTGTCTTGTCCAGAGAGTGATGGAACTAGAAGCAGATGCCATGGGACATGAGCTACTTTTTGCATGATGAGGCCGGTTTTAACCTCAGTAAAACCAGGAGACGTCGCAGGAACATTGTTGGACACTGTGCCATCATCAATATCCCAGCACAACGTGGTGGTAACATTACCATGTGTGCAGGTATAAGCCAAAATGGTGTTGTTCACCATCATGCAACCATTGGCCCATACAACACTGTACACATTACTACATTCCTGGACACCTTACATGACATCCTCACTGTTCAGAGACCAGAGAATACCCAATATGTCATCATATGGGACAATGTTAGTTTCCATAGGGCTGCTTTGGTCCGCAACTGGTTTACAGACCATCCATCCTTCATGGTACTTAACCTCCCTCCATACTCTCCATTCTTTAAATCCCATCGAGGAGTTCTTCTCTGCATGGCTCTGGAAAGTGTACGACCATCATCCTCATCAACAGGTAGCCCTTTTGGAGGGAGTATTTGGAGATGTTGACCACGCATCATGTCAGGCCTGGATACGGCATTCAAGGAGATATTTTCCCGGTGCCTTGGACTGGAGGATATCGCTTGCGATGTGGACGACATTTTGTGGCCGGACCCACAAAGAAGACATGATGTAGGCTGATTGTCTTTTTTTTTCTTTTTTTTTAAATTACAATTGTTTGTTCTGACTTTGTCTTCGTTTTGATGAGTGTGAATAAACACCAATACCTGAAGTTTGGATTCTTGTATGTTTACATGACAATATGACAAAAGTATGACCTGGAATTGACATTGGTACACAGAGAAATGAAAAGCGAGATGTGTTTTGTATTCATACCGTTAGTGTGTAGTTGGCACATTGTGTGCTTAGTAGATGATGGCTTGTGTTTACTGTTTGATACGAAAACACAATTTTTACAAAGGTATGAAGAGTTAATCTAGCTGTGTTCGCTTTTACAAGAGAACTACAATGTTTTGATAACTGGGTGAAAGGTTTTCTTATTTGTGTGTAGAGTTTTGCAAAAATACCCAATAGTTAAAATAAATGTGCTTAAGCAATCAGAAAAAACTGTAATAAAGCTACTCACTCCGGGCAGGACTCTCCGTTCTGGCAACCTCCATCGTTTTCAGATTCCTAGCCTGCACTGCAAATCCTGCGGTAAACGAGCTTTTTTCATTCTTTGCTCCAAAACTGTGGAATGAACTCCCGTTGGATAACAGACCAACTTCCTCAGTTTTAGTCTTTAATTCTAATTTAAAGACATACTTTTATTCCCTTTGCGTTTAGTGGCTAGTTATTTCATCTAGAGTTTATTTATTACTCTTGCTGTTTTATCTGTTACAGTATGTTCCTATTTCTGCTTTTATTGTTTTATCTTTTGATTAGTTTTTTGTGCACTTCCTGTACAGCATTTTGGTCAGCTGTCCTGCTGTTTCTGAATGTGCTTTATCAAATAAATGGAATGGTGTTTCATAGATTTTTTTTTAAACTTTCCATTTTTGTTTCATTTTCAAAACAGACATTTTCACCACACTTATTGCAGATACAAATTCATGATTTTTAGTTACAATTATATTTTTTATTGTGTCAATTTTTTGCCAATTTTAGCTTTCAGTGCCAATATTTGTTTTCGGTTTCATTTCAAGCTGATATAAATTCGATCCCGTAGTTTTGTTCTATGAGCATGAAATGTAAATTCAAACTGTGAAATAATACAGTATGCAATGATTCTTGTCATTAACACCCACTAGAGCTGAAGTCTGAGTAGAGGTGGAACTTTGTTTGATGGACATCAAACTCCACCGAGTTCCACTTCAACCCTTGAGTATCTGTCAGGCTTAATTTATAAAAGTCCACATATGTGTGGGAGATGAGAGCTTTATTGTGCTTTAATGGGGGCTTCTGACAGCTTAATGACAGGCTAATGTTTGCGGCTTGAACTGTGGATGGCATACTGTTATGAAGGAAACATTAAAAGCTTGGTGAAATTGACAAATCAGCAACAATCCAAAGAATAATAACGTCACAATGACTTAAAAGTTGATATCAACATAACTGATAAAAATAATAGTCACAAGATGGCTCTCACATTGGGGATGGTTAAAAAGTGTGGAAAGTGTTGAAGGACACATTTTATGCCAGGTGTTTCAGCTGAACTTAAAAAGTTCAGAGTTAATGATTTAATTTTGCAAGAAAGTTTTTTTTTGTACCTAGTCATTTTCTGCAACTCCAAGGAAACTGCCAGTCAACCCAGATAATAGTGTTACATCTCTTGAGTTTTCAAGGTGCTATGGCGAAGGTCTTTGGGACTCTGCTGTGAAACTCTATTCATTAAAAGCCACTGTCAGACAAGGTTAGAAAGCTCACTCTGGGTGAAAATTACATATGGATTCATAACAGTATTTGACCACCTCTTTCACTATGCTGAGACTCATTAATGTATGTGTTAAAATGCCCTTTTTAAACATTTGTGGTAAATACTTTCATCAAATCTCAAACGTTTTACATAGACTGACAAGTCCTTTCTATCTTCTCTGATCTTGGATTCCTCTGCTAATATCTGTTTATAATGACATACTGGTATTTAAATTTTTTTTCATAAGAAACCTATTTATAAATTGATATGACAAAACTTTTTTCCTTATGGGTCTTTGATTTGTCAGTTTTACATCTCCACTGTTAGTTTATGTTATTTTTATTCCTCTAACGTCGAAGATGAATAGGTTTATTGGTTTAATCACGTTGGTTTTTCAGTATTTTTCTTCCAATTCCAAGATATGGTCCTAAATTCATATTCATATGTATTTTCCATTCATAATGTTCTGCTTATCTCACACTAAGGTGCTGAGGTAAAAAAAATCTAGATGTGACTTTGAACTTTGTGTTTTTACTTATTATGAACATCTTGTTTTTTATACATTTTTGTACTCCTAATCACTAGTGCGGTTTTTGTTTAAGTTCGCTGCTCAAATTATTTTCTTGTAATTTGTTCCAGCTGCTATTTGTTCCTGTGATTACCCCTGTGTGTAAAGGTTTTTTCACCAAGGACATTGTTCCCTACTGGATCTTAGCATCTAGCCCTGCTCTGCGTATTTGTGTTTTCCTAGTTATTCTATAATCTTTAGTTTCCCCATTCCTTTGTGTTTTGGATTGCTTTAAATAAAATCTCCCCAGTGGACACGTTTCCGTTATTGGAACTTCATGGTAAGTTAATTGGAACATCCGTATACTCGCGTGTCTCCACTTCATTGGGCAGGGCCAATAAGGTTTATTGTGGGTCCATTTTAGGGATTAACCGAGTAACTGAATGGGGGTATGTACTCAAAAATGGCCAGACAAGTCAGATTAAGCAGTAACACAGCAACAAGCCCTGCTGGTTCCATGTCGATTCAGTTGTTATTTCTGCTGCTCTGTGCGCCTTATGAGCTGATAATTGAAGCTACTTGCTACTGAAATGGTATGGTTTTCAGGTGTCTGTAGCTGATTACTGGAGAGGGCAAATTATATATGGAGACACTGCAACTGAGAGAACCGAGCAAAGAGATTACCCTGTCAGAAAAAGATCTGGTCAAATTACTCTGATGTTCCAATACGGGAAACATGCCTATTTGGCCACAAGTTGTTCCAGGCCTGAAAGGAAAAACATTTATCCAGCAATTTTCACATTTGCCCAGCGTGTGGGACATACCACAAACCCCTCTAAACACAGGCGTCCAAGTCAAATATCTGAACCACCTCAACAGTATTCTTTTCATGTGAATCTCTTTCATAAAAATAACAGAACAGGAAAGTTGGATAAAATTCAATCGACTTGACCCCTTTTAAGGAAAATAAAAAATCTTGATAACAGGTGAGCTATGGCTAACAGACAAGCTAACATTGCTAATTAACACTGCGACTGCAAACAATAGCAATGGGAGTGTTACAGCGGAGATATGTCAACTGGTGTAGGTTGTGCGCATATCCGCTGTGTTGATGGACAAAATAATCCCTCTCTACTTACTGGTTGTTGGTGGTTTTTACTGGCTGTACTCCATTACCCCAACATGTCAGTCGAGTCATCTGTGTAGCTGCGGTCCGCCTAGCGTCGTGTAAGCAAAGGTTGAGAGAAAGCGCCAGAGTCCATTTTGGGATTACTAACTACTAGAATATGTGCAATATGATCAAAAGCATCCTAGTACTCCTGGTATCTTGACTTTTGTTTTGTCGTGTTGCCAGTATCACAGTTATTATAGAACTTTTACATCTTCAATAATTGTTGGGCTTTTTAATTCACATGTGCTGTTATTGTTGTCACAGAACTTTGAAGGTTAATCTACCATATATCCTTCAAACTTGCCTGAATTATGGTTGTTAATCTGGTTTATGTCAATTCATAAAAAAGCTAAATAATTTTCTGAGAATTTGTTACATATTTCTTCTTTTTTTAGTCTTGCCCATGTACACAACTTGTTTAACGAAAAGACTTAAACTAAAATTGATACTAAGCATTTTCAAAAAACTACAACTAAAATACCTTACAAATGGTAGAAACGAATTAAAACTAAAATTGAATTTAAAATTTTAAGTCAAAACTAAATAAAAACAAAAACTAATTAAACTTTTAAGATTGTAACCCTGGTGGTCACCCTACTTTGAAAGCTAATTTTAGCTGATTGTACAGATAATCTCATGCTTTTTGTTATGATGTATACCCAAATACAAGAAGTGTGAAATAAAAAGTTGATTGACCAGTAAACCAAGATATTTGATTTACCTAATATCCCATATCATTTCACCATGATTTAAGATCAACACATCAAATGTGGCATCTGTTTCTGGAGCCAAAAACTAGAAGCATCTATTTTCAGGGCTAGGATGTATAAAATATTTTTGAATTGAATAAATGGTAAATGTACTGAATTTATGTTGCGCTTTTATAGTCACGTTGACCACTCAAAGCATTGTACACTTAAGCCCCATTTACCCAGACAAAACACACACACTCATACACTGATAAGCAGATCACTGAGAAACTTGGGGTTAAGTGTCTTGCCCATCGATATGGGACAGGCAGAAGTCATGGGCGACTGTGGCTCAGTGGTAGAGTAGTTGGCTTGCAATCAGAGGGTCGTAGGTTCGATTCCAGCTTCCTCCAGTCACATGTCAATGTGCCCCTGGGCAAGGCACTTTACCCCCAAATTCTACATTGTCCTACCGAGCCATGTTGGGTGTCAGTGTATGAATGCAAGTGTGAATGGGTGAATGTGGCTTCAATGTAAAGCGCTTTGAGTGGTCAGCAAGACTAGAAAAGCGCTATATAAGTTCAGTCCATTTACCATTTAGAAGCTGTAACTGAAGCTACAAGCCAGCTATTCTACCTAGTAAGCTATAGTTGAGTTCTTAGGCATTTAGTACCTTATTTCAAGTTACATGATCAATATCCTGTCTATGTCACCTACGTTTTCTGGCATCTAATGAGCAGATCACAAAAAACACAACCCAGGATAAGTTTAAATAATTTTTTTAACAATAATAAAAATGTGCAGGATGCAGCTTCTTTGGGTCAGCTTCCAGGTCAGACTGGAACAGACAAAAAGGTGAATGGTGAGGAGAATCAGGAAGTAATGTGGAAAGAGGGAGTTATGGGCCGTTTCTCAATATGCGTACTTGTGTGGACTTGTGTACTCGCGTACTTGAGAAACGTCCTCATCAGCGGCCCAAGTACTGTTCCAATTCTTAAGTAAGCAACAAGGCAAGTACGCTCAACGTTCCCGGAAGTGTTCTCGCTCCGCCCATTTTAGCGAGGATGCATCAAAGCACCCGTGTCCTGGATCATCTTTTCATATATATGTTGGTTGATTTGTGTCATTCTAATAAAAAACCTTTAGTAAAAATATGTCGACCATTTATGTTGGAGGTATTTGATAGGAGTTTCCCTGATGATGATAAAAAAAGTTTAAATAGTTTTGTAAATAAATCAAAATGAGTTGCTCTAAAGATGCTCCTCAGAACGGTATAAGGAGGGCCTGTGGGGCTACAATAACATGGAATTCAGACCAAACCAATGTGGTTCTACTTTACATAGACCACAAGTGAATGATGTACATGTGAAAATGAAGGATTTAAAAGCATGAAATATCTCCTTTAAGACCATTATTTTACAGGTTTACTATTTTGTATCAATATTTTAAAATTTGACTTGTCAAAAAAGTTTTTTCTTATTTTACTATTGATTTTAAATGTGTAATAAATCCAATTCCCTAGTAAAACTGGTCAATTTATTGAAATGCTGGTAAGATCGTTTGTGAGCAGTGACATCAACCAAGTACGCTCTGTTCCAATTGGAGAACTACAGTACTGTGTCCTTAAAGAACGGACTTTCAACTGTACTTGCCAAGTACGTACTCACCAAGTACACAAGAACATACTTTGGTACTTGGGTATTGAGAAACGGCCAAAGATTATGCTGCAGATGTGGTTTCCCCAGGATGTCTTCTTTGGAGACCTTAGCAAAATTGTAGCAGTAGAGAATAGGAGTATGTCTTTTTCCAGGGATTGTTTCACCTACAGGACCATATAGAGGAGAACCCTCTATGGGCAGCCTAATTCACGGCCTTCTACTTTCGGTCCATGGGTCCCCTACTGCCAAAAAAATTAATGAGTCATATGTGTGAGTGATACATATTATTTGATTTTTTTTAACGTGTCCTATCTGACAGTGTGGTACTCAGAATTGGTATCTGAGAACCAAGTATAAGTCCAACAGATTTATTGTCTCAAGCAGAGCCTTACAGCTTTTGCTTGGGTACTCTTTTGCTATAGTACTCCACTTGATAAATATGTATTCAAATTCTTTATTAGTGATTGCTGTGGGTTAAATTATTGTGGTTATGGTCCCAGTAAGAGGTAAAAACAGGAGAAAAGAAAAAAGAAAATTAAGAATAAACAACCAGTAAGAGCAACATAAACAAAACAAATCAAATGAAAGGAACTAAGAACTACACATCCACAACGCACAAAAAATGGGTACATGAACTCAACAACAACAATGTCCCTGAAAAGCCCCTGGCACCAACCACCCATTGATGACAACCTCAGCTCAAGAACACATCCGCAAACACCATCATTCCCACACCCACACAAGCTGTCCCCACACGAGTGTCTGACAGCTGGTGTGAGGAGCCGCCAATCCGTCCCACAAGAATCGAGGCAGACATGAAGAAGGAAGGGGATATGGATGCCCAGGGAGCCCCAGAGTCTAGGAACCCCAGGTGGACTGTCGCAGGGCCAACTGTTCAGCCGAAGCGAGGATCAGGGGAAGCCCCGGGGAACATCCAGCAGCTACAGTGCAGGAGTCTGGGAAACCGCATGGGTGACCTCATGGGCTCCGCCGGCAACTGGCTCCAGGAACAGGGGGACCAGGGGCACAGCGGGGCCCCGACTAGAGATCAGCAGACAGGGTTCCCCGCTGCAAGACCGGGGGATCACAGCTGGCTGCTGACCCAGGCCAACTCCCAGTGCCGACCCCCAGCCCTGAGCCCCCACCCAGGGCATCAGCGGAACAGCAACAGTGGCTGGATAGCCCCCTGGTCCAGATCTCGCCCCCCGCAGGCCGCTGAGAACAGCCCCCAACCAAGACCAGACAAACCCAACAATGAATCGACCAGGCTTGGAGCCCACAGAACAGGCAGTGGATTTGAGCACCAGGTCAGACCCCTGCGGAACCACGGAATGGCACCACCCCATGAATCAAAACCAGTACCCCCAAAGGAGGTCCAAGGAGGACTTTGGTCCGACACGCCGGTCGCCCGACCTACCGGCCCTACCAGGCATGCACCAAGGCCGAACCAGACCGCACCCAGGCCCCCAGCCAGTGAGAGCCATGAACGTCAGCAGCTTCAAGTGCCTATTTCCAAGTATCGGCTTCCTTGACCACGGTCCTGAGTAGAGAATTCAACATGAGACATGGACAGGTGCTTGTGAACTGTTGTCAAAAACTTAAAACAAGATGCCAAGGCAGACTGAGCGTTCGGTTGTGAGGTGCTACTTGGGGGGCTTCCCACTAGCTTAGCAGAAAGCCTCAACCGGGTTAGCCTTCAGTTGTTAACATTTGCTACTCAGCACCTCACCTTCCAAGGGCACCTCTGTTTTCGTCTGTTGCTCCCAGGAGCCCTCCATGTAAAGGTAAGACCTGGTGATAAAGCAGCATTACTCTGACAGTGAGAATCCAGCAGCCTCGTAGCTCAACTCTCTCAAAGACACACAGAAGAGTTAGCCCATTGCTAATGCTCCATCCTGAGCCACTTCAGTATAAATACAGAGGTTTGAAGCTGACCAATCAGGCTTTAGGTCAGTGTTAGAAACACCCCTCTTATTAGAATACACTTCTGTAAATCTGGAAATAAATGTGATGTAGAAATTTGAAAAACATTAATGGATGGGAAAATGTTCTAGGTCAGCAACAATGTGGGTGGACATGGGAGATTGGATCCAGAGTCTGTGAGGTAATAATCAAAATCCAGGTACACAAGGAAACATTGAGAACCAAAATTAGAGTACTTTTTAGACTGATCAGGTAACAGGCAAAGGCAATGGTCAGGAGCCAGAAAAAAGGTAGGACTACCTGCTTAGGAATTTTGACATTGATCAATCAAAAGTGCAGTAATGGAAAACATTTATTGTGAATATTTTTTAATATTTTTAACCAATTTTAATAATAAACAGAAATGTCCTGTATTGCTTGATACAGGATCAATTGGAACGTATGTATGATATAATTTAATTTACATTTTATGCATTGGTGCTATATTAAAAACCTGAGCTGAACAAAAAAAATGATGACATGATCTGATCGAGTGCAGAGTAGGAGTGGTTATAAGCAGCACCACAGGAGGAGGCGGTGAGCACGAGGGGCAGAGCAGAGGAGCAGCAGGAACAAGAAAGTCGTGACAATCCCTACAATTAATTATCTAATATATTGAACCAACCTTTAAACTTTTATTATTATCTTTGGAACAAAAAAAGCAAACCAATGACCGATCTGATAGAGAAGGATTAGGTTTGAAGCCAAAAGAGATTGTCCCAGTATACCGTAGAGGCAGAGCAGCAGAGGAATAAGCTGCAAGGCACCCAGGGCTTAGGTCAGAGTTGTTCTTACACATCACCAGACAGATTCCCTCTCCAACTGAAATCACCTGACACTCTCCTCCCTGATAGCAAGAAATCATGGAATTTCATTTCATTAAGGAATGTCAGTTTTTCAAACCTTTTTTAAACTCATGTCCAGCATTGCAGTCACCATCAATGCCACTTTTGCTGACAACTAGAAGATATCTAAATGAAAAATTTAAAACAGAAAAGTAAACTAATCAAAAGAATCAAACAAAACTTAAATGGAATACGAGAGGAAAAGCAAAAAAAAGTACTGTAAAATATTTTTCACCACAAAGATTCAATGATTCAAGTGCTGGCTTTCATGTTTTTGACTCTTTGTAATCTTTAATTATCAAAGTTTGAAAAAATATGTCCTCTTCATTGCTAAACACCCCTAAGTAAATTAGGGGTGTCACGATCTGGATTTTGTATCGAAATTGCATCACGACTTTGCACATCGAAATCTAAAAGAGGATCGTGATCACCTCCATCCATGTTTACATACTGTAGCTGACTAGCGTCCCTCTCGGACTTCAAAGCAATAGTTAGCAGGCAACTCTCTATTTACTCAGATTTCCTCATCACAAGTAACCACACATTACATTTTCCTTAACAAGTAACTCTCACCAGTTCTCATACAACTCACAAGGACACCTGGTAATATTATTTACCACTGCACAGCTAACAGAGTACACTAGCTAAGGCCAACTAGTAGCTATTAGTTAAGCTACAATTAAACTATGGCGAGTTCAGATAAAGAACAAGAAGCATTGGGTGTCGGAGCTAAAGCAGCTCCTTCTACTCTCAAATCATTGGTGTGAAAATGTTGAGTTCCTGGTGAGTGAAGCAGACATTCACATTGCAAACAAGATGACCACTATTAGCGGCATATTAGCTCGTTTCTCTGGGACAGCAAGAGCTAAAGGTTTTTTGTTTTTTTATCCTGGACCTTATTTTTATTTTTATTTACTCTCCCAAGTGTATAGCCATTGAGCAGGAGTTTATATACGCTGATCGCGAGTAATCAAAAACTATTTAACAAACATATTAGTAACATGTAAGAGTATTTCAAATAAGATTACAGAACACATTATATGTAGCTAAATGAAATAATCCTGCTTTGTGAAACAATGTCTATTGCTAAGTGCATTAAAATGCAATTAGGTGGCAGAAATGATAGTTGTTTAATTGGAATATATTAGTATATGTTGTAAACTTCCGTTTAACAAAGTCAATGGAAGAAACATTATGTAGTGCCCCCAGGAATGCCATCAAAGACTGGTCGGCCTTTACAGAGCAAACTACTCAGCTGTGTGAGGGGAGATTGTGCTGGCCCCCTCCACCAGTTAGACGGGCCTCAACCTTCTTTTGATCAGCTACATGATAGGAAGAATGCACAATAAAGTACTTAATAGACCTACATCTCTGCAGTATTTATTTGATTTCAATCTTACCTTTTTGGAAAATATTTTTGTGATTAATTCTGACTTGAGATAGTTATTTGGTTCCAGAAGGATTGCATCTAATTAAGTTAGAGGTCAATATATGTCTAAGTCAATGTACAATATTACTGTCCCCTCAACAAATTGGTGGCACAAGAAAGTACATTTTGAATAATGATCCAATATTCAGGAACACATTTTAAATTATATATTATATCCTCCAGCACCACTTGACCCCGACAGGGAATAAGGGGTAGAAAAAGAATAAATAAAAATGAAGACTGTTGAGAGTTACTTCATTTAAGGCTGAGGTCTGCAAATTATTCAAATTCAAGTGCAGTGTAATGTTTTAACATTATATATATATATATATACTGTATATATATATATATATATATATATATATATATATATATATTTTTTTTTTTTTTTTCTTTTAAAATGTAAAAAAATTAAAATAATGAAGATACATGTATCGTACTGTTAGAGACTCATTTATACAGTTTATCAGCAAAAAAAAAGTTGATTAGGGGGTGATTTGGACTTCAAACTCACACACTGTTATTTTTTGCCAAGCCAATGTTGTCAGGAAGTCATCAGCCCAAACTCAGACCAGCCGGGTCTGATGAGCTCCCTGACAATATCTCTACTCTCCTCAGTATAAAAGATCCTTCCACTCACCTTCACTTCGCTCAGTCATCGGTTATCCCATGTCCAGAGCTCCTGATCCGTTCCTACGTATCAGCCAGTCAACCAGACAAGTCCTCACTTCAGTTGCCGCTCATCATCTTGCTCCACGACCCACCTACGATTCCCAGCCGCAGCCTGTCTCCTGAGCCATCCAGCCACCTTGAACCCGGGGTGACTCCCATCCGTGCCCGGAGCGCCAAACTTCACCCGATCGCTGCTCCCTGTCCACTGGTGATCCTGACAAATGCTCTTTCTTCAGCTGTATTGTATTTTTCATAATGATTGGCTTAAATTCCTCATTAGTACTTCCAACTCCACTTCTTTGAGGTATTCTGCCTTTTTTCCCTTCAGTTTCCTTTGTGAATTCGGTGATCCATTGTGAGGGTCTTTATGTTTCAGGGTTTACAAGGAGTAGGTTGATTAACCAGAGTCTTTTCAGGTGTTCTGGAACCAACATACTCTGGCTAAGCAGGTTTTGGGTTAATTAACCGGGACTTCAGAGTTTACCACATGGTAAATTTAGAGGCAATAATACAACTACAATATGGCGCGATCACAATAACATCACTGCCTTGCTCCATCCCAGCTGTTGTCTGAGCCGGACTTTCACTCTGCTCTACGGCGGTCAAGTTAATTAGAACTCCTGCAAACATCATTATGGTTTGTGTTAATGTGTTTCCAAATTACACTAACCGAATGACCAACGGGACTGACTTCAGCTTCTACAGGGCAACCTACGTAGACTACAGTTGTAATGGCAATGGGTGCAACATCATTTAAATCCCAGAATAGTGTAAGTTGGAATCAGTTACATTAACACTAGAAGACCCAGGATTTTTTGCTCTACCTATAAAGCCCACAGGTAAGCCGAAAGGCTGGATGGCCCCCTGTGAACCCTCCTTTTGTTATGTAAACGGGGCAATCACTGGGACACCACAGGAGGGGGGATATGTTTTTGTCTGTTTTGCTCTTTCCCTCTATTTTCTCTTTTCCTGTCTCTCCCTGTCTCAACTCATAAAAAGCAGACTGACTGTTGCTGTTTGCCCACACTGTGATGTTATGTTATGTCAAAGATATGATATTATATGTCTGATTTCAAAATATCAGTTATGTATTTGAGCAGTGGAAATACTCTGGAAATGCTAAGTTCCATTCGACACTGTACTGTTGAACATGCACGGCAAATGGAGCATGTGGACTGGTTCATGGCCCTCCCTGAACTAATGGCATTTATTGCTATTGTTATCTTGCGGGGGCTGACCAAGGTTCCATCACTGCATGACTGCTGGTCAGCAAACCTGGGAAACCCCCAGATCATGGCAACTATGTCCCGAAATCGCTTCCAAGAAATCATGCAACACCTACGCTTTGACGACAAGGACACCCGCAGTGAGCGAGCAAAGACGGATAAGTTTGCTGCAATTTCCGGTGTGTGGGGTTCGTTTGTCACCAACTGCATCACATCCTACAACCCTGGTCGACACATCACCATTGATGAACAGCTTTTCCCGTCAAAGACTCGCTGCTGTTTCCTGCAATACATTTCAACAAAACCTGACAAGTTTGGGATCAAGTTTTGGGTGGCTTGTGACTTGAAATCCAAATACATCTGCAATGTCCTCCCATATCTTGGCAAGGACCCCAGTCGTTCCAGTGGAGAGAGACTGTCCGAAAATGTAGTGATGAGGCTGATGGAACCATTCCTGGACAAGGGCAGAAATGTTACCACGGACAATTTCTTTACATCGCTGTCACTGGCACAACGACTGCTTAGCCGGAAAACCACCATCCTCGGCACAGTCAACAGGATTCGGCGAGAAATTCCACAATCAACAAGACAGAGGGACCGTGATGAATTCACCACTCAGGTATTTTCAACCACTGGTGCCACGCTAACGGTGTATGCGCCCAAACGGAAGAAGACAGTATACATTCTCAGCAGCATGCACCGCGTCATTCAGACTGAGAATACCACCAAACGGAAGCCAAACACTGTCACCCTTTACAACACCACAAAGTGCGGCGTTGATGTGATGGACCAGATGGTGCGGGAGTACACTGTCCGCAGAGGAACACGGCGCTGGCCAGTCGCTGTGTTCTATAACATGATTGATATGGCAGCACTGAATGCACATGTGCTCTATCAAGCATGCACCGGGAGGCAGGAGAGACGGGTGGACTTCCTGGTGGAGCTGGTGTCTGGTGGGGATGTTGGAAGCCCAGTGTTGTAGGGTTCTGATAACGTCTACATCCTTCTACATATATTACATTTTGATTCAGCTCATATATTCTGCTCAGACAGTCAGTTAGCAATCCTGCTCCTACCTGATTCTCCCCCTCCCCCATTTTATGTCAAGGTGTTTTGAGTGAAGTGGCTCAGCATATCCCCCCCCCTGTGGTGTCCCAGTGATTGCCCCGTTTACATAACAAAAGGAAGGTTCACAGGGGGCCATCCAGCCTTTCGGCTTACCTGTGGGCTTTATAGGTAGAAAAGCCAAATGGCTGCTCTCTGGTAGTTCTAGTGTTAAAAGGCTGGTAAAAAACAAAGTCACTTGATGACAGCCACTCTCTGTTACTAATCATTTCTGTTATTTATTTAAGCGACAGTATTTACACTTATAAGTGTAACAATTTTATTGCAAATACATTGTAAATACATTATAAATAAATTATTTTAAATTTGACCATTAAAGCGTAATGTGATACATTACACAAGAATAATCAAAATTGCATCTCTTTTATGTCTTTTGAAAACAGATTTACGGTACAAAATTTAATGAATAAAACCAATGATCATAGACCAGACTAGTCTAAAAATTGCATCGGGCTCTGTAGTATTTATGCTTTTATTTTTAATTATGTCAGTTTTGGTCTTACATAGTGCATAGATTTAATTAACCAATTAAGTCATTGAATATCATTAATAGACTCTTAAATTATTGATCACAACCTATGCTGTTGATATCAACCGGACAAGTTGCTCGCACTCACACTGTGCCTTCTTCTTCTTCTTTAAAATCAAACACAGACAGACAGACAGATCTCTTGAAGCTCTCAGTCCTGCAGTGCCGTGAAATAAGCTTCTCACTGTGTCTGCTTCTATTCCCGATCAAGGTGTTACAGAGGGGATGGTTACTGACCACTCAGGTTTTCTAATTCTATCCTTCGCAGCATCCCTGGAATCAGATTCAAAGATGGAGAAGCGGCATTCAATTTATATGCTCCTTTTATCCTGAACGTTCTTCCAGAAAACTGTAAAAAAAAAAAAAAAAAAAAGCTTAATGACAGAGTTCCTTTAAATCAAAGCTAAAAACCATCTGTTTGGAACTGCCTATGATTAATTGATTAATAGCTGGAAAGTTGTAATTATAGTATGTTTAAACATTCTTCATGTCTGTGATGTTGTTTTCTGTTTTTACAGTTTTATTTCTGCATTTAACCCCCCTGCGCCACCCCACCCCCAAAATAAATAAATAAACCTATGTGTCCTGAGAACATATACAGCATCTATATTGACAGACCAGTCTAGCCCATTGTACCCCCAGATGTACTCCCAGGTATCTATTGGTGTGCACCTCTTCAATAACCTCACCACGATGGCTTCAACCTCCAAAAATCAATGATCACCTCTTTTGGGTTTGGAGGTATTCAGCAGGAGGCAGTTCTTTGTGCTCCACTTCCTGAAGGCTCTCACCAAGTCCCTTTAACCCCCCAACCCCCACCCGCCCTGATACATGCCACAAACGATGTATCATCAGAGGTCTTGAGAATGTCGTAGAACTCCGGACTGTACTGAAAGTCAACAATATACAGTGTAAATTGGGGCCACAACCATCTTATTGTCCCATGGCCCATCCAGGCATTGTGGAGGTCTAAAAGCATGTCCATTGAGTCCCTAGAAAGCTCATTGGTCTTGCTTATTTTGGAGAGGTTGGAGTCTGAGTGCAGGGATATTTGCCTTTTATACATGTAACATGTTCAAACAGGAGCCATTAATACAGGTAATGAGTGGAGGGTAGGAGGGCTTCTTGAAGACAAGTTAACAGGTCCATTAAAACCCAATTTAACCTCCTGGTTAAAACTAGATCATACATTTAGTATTTCATGCAACAAAAGTCAAATGAATTACTTGAATTAATCGTATTTTGTAGACTTTTCAGACTCTGTTGTAGTTGAGGTGTACCTGTGATGAAAGTTATACATCTCTCCATTCTTTGTGAGAAATCTTGGAAAGAAATGGCATTGTGCACTGATTTTCCTCATTGCCTTTTTCTACCTCCTCATTTTTGAATTCAAATTTTGAAGTGTCCTTTTAAAAAAAAATGTAGTCCATGCAATCACTGAAAAACCATGTTGTTAAATCAAAAATACTTTTGGCTCTCTGAGAATTTAGATCATCTGTCAGTTTAAGAAAAAATCTTCAGCTTTGCACAAGAAGAAGCACTTGAGATAAGAAAAAAAATATGTTACCACTATGAACTTTTGGAAAAAACAGCTTTATCCCAAAGTCTCTCCAGGTGGTATAATGAGACATGTTCACACAACAAAATAGGATAAAGAAAAAACAGAGCTGCTGCAGTTTTGACCTATCAAATTAATTTTCATATTCATTACTTCAAAGAATTAAAGAGTATTCAAAGGAACATGCTCATGCTCAATATCTAGACAGTTAGCATTCAATAAGTGAGCACATAGAAATAATCCAAAATCTCCTTACAAGAATGTTAAAAAGCATTACTAATTTATTTCAACTTTCTCCACCTCTTATTTTAATCTTCTCAAAGAAGACAACAATACCACTAGATTATTTTATGACACTGTCAGAGTCAAACAGGGGAATAAAAGCTTGAAGTTCAAATCAAAATCATATTTTACAATCAGAAATGACTATTTATAATTATAATCATATGGCACTGCATTTACAATGGGCTGCATAGTGTCTCAGTTGGTAGAACTGTTTCATTGCACCAAGAAAATGTTGGTTTTGAAAGCCTTGGGTCTTTCTCAATGGAGTTGGCATATTCTCCAGGATTCTCCCACAGTCCAAAATCTGGTCTTGCTAAATAGCCTATGTGGCAGTGATTCCCAACCAGTGGTACATTTACCAAGTACCAAGGGTTCTGTGCTTGGTTCAATTCTTTGTCATTTATATATATATATATATATATATATATATATATATATATATATATATATATAAAAGTGATGGCATTAATTTGGCCTCTGGTAATAATGTAAAGAACCTTGGTGTAATTTTTGACCAAGACATGATATTTAAATCCCATATTAAACAGGTTTCTACGATTTCCTTCACCTCTGGAATAATGCTAAAATTAGAAACATCCTGTCCAGGAGTGATGCAGGGAAACTCGTCCATGCCTGTGTCACTTCGAGGCTGGACTACTGTAATTCCTTATTATCAGGAAGTCCACAAAATTCAATTAAAAACCTTTAGTTGATCCAAAATGTTGCAGCAAGAGTTCTGATGAATATTAAAAAGAGAGATCACATTTCTCCTGTTTTGGCTTCTTTCCATTGGCTCCCTGTTAAATCCAGAATAGAGTTTAAGATCCACCTCATTACATATAAAGCCCTTAATAATCAAGCTTCATTGTACATTAGAGATCTGAGTGTTCTATATGTTCCTGACAGAGCACTTCATTCTCAGAATGCAGGTCTACTGGTAGTTCCTAGCATTTCTAAACGTAGAATGGGAGGCAGATCTTTTAGTTATCAGGCTCCTCTCCTGTGGAACCAGCTCCCAGTTTTAGCTAGTGAGGCAGATACACTGTTTATTTTCAAGACTAGGCTTAAAACCTTCCTTTTTGATAAAGCTTATAGTTAGAATGGCTTAGGTTATCCTGAGTTATTTTTTATTTTTAGTTTGTGCTTTAGACTTAGACTGTTGGAGGACAGACTGACCCCTTTTCTACCTTTCTCGTCTAGTACTCTCCAGACATATTTTTCCTACTGTTATTGCAATTGTTCACCCAGTTTTCTCTCAGTGTTTTTCTCCCCATAGAAGCTCCACCGGGTCTGGTCCCATGCTCAGCTATAATGCCCCCTGCTGGATGAGGATTATCGGTCCAGAGGATGCTTCCAGATGAAGTGACCGAGCATCCTCCATGCTGTCTCTTCTCTTTCTTCTCAGACCCCCAGACGGTCGTGGCAGATGACCGCTTGTACTGAGCCAGGTTCTGCCAGCGGTGTCTTCCTGTTAAAGGGGAGTTTTTCCTCTCCACTGTCGCTACATGCTGCATGATCCGGTCACAACCTCATGTTGATGACTCATCGCAATCGGCTGGAATTCCTTACATAGAAAACTTAATTGATTGCAATGTTTGCATAATTGTATTGAAATTACTTTTGTTGTAAAGTACCATGAGATTACATTTGTTGTGAATTGGTGCTATACAAATAAAAGTGAATTGAATTGAAGTGGTCAATGACCTGAATAAAGATGGGACCGCAGTCTCAAAGTAAACCATCAATAACACTCTGCTGTCATGGATGCAGTGCACGCAAAGACCCTCTGCTCAAGCCAGCGAATGTCAAGGCCCGTCTGATGTTTGCCATTGACCATCTGGATGATTTAGAGGAGGAATGGGAGAAGGTTATGTGGTCTGATGAGACAAAAGTGAAGCTTTTTGGTCTGAACTTCACTCACCGTTTTTGGAGAATGAAGGGTGAGTACAACTCTACAACACCATCCCAACTGTAAAGCATGGAGGTGAAAACATCATTCTTTGGGGATGCTTTTCTGCAAAGGAGATGGGATGACTGCACCGTATTGAGGGACGGATGGATAGGGCCATGTATGGTTAGATCTTGGCAAACAATCTCCTTCCCTCATTAAGAGAATGAGTGGCTCCGTAGGAAGCATCTCAAGGTCCTGGAGTGGCATAGCCAGTCTCCAGACCTTAATCCGATAGAAAATCTTTGAAGAGAGCTGAAAGTCTGCCTTGCCCAGTGACTGTCCCGAAACCTGAACGCTCTGGAGAAAATCTGTATGGAGGAGTGGGACAAAATTCTTGCTGCAATGTGTGCAAACCTGGTGAAAACTATGGAAAAAGTCTGCTCTCTTTAATTGCAAATAAAAGGTTTCTGTACCAAATTTTGAGTTCTGTTTGTTTGATGTATCAAATACTTCTCAAGCAATAAAATGGAAATTAATTATTTAAAAATAATCCACTATGATTCTCCTCGTCGTTACATATAAAGCCCTTAATAATCAAGCTCCATCGTACATCAGATATCTGATTGTTCTATATGTTACTAACAGAGCACTTCTCAGAATGTTCTCAGAATGCAGGTCTACTGGTAGTTCCTAGGATTTCTGAAAATTTAGAATGGGAGGCATATTGTTTAGTTATCAGGCTCCTCTCCTGTTGAACCAGCTCCCAGTTTTAGTCCGCGAGGCAGATACTCTGTCTGTTTTTAAGACTAGGCTTAAAACCTTCCTTTTTTATAAAGCCTGTAGTTAGAGTGGCTTAGGTTATCCAGAGCTATTTTTGTAGTTCTGCTGCTGTAGGTTTAGAAGTTTCTTCCTGTTAAAGGGTTTTTTTTCCTCCCCACTGTCACTACACACCTGCTCAGTATGAGGGATTGCGGAGGAATTGATGTGGTTGGAGTCTGCATGATCCGGGCACAACCTCAGGTCGATGACTCATCACAGTCTGCTGGGATTCCTCACATAGAAAACTTTTAACTGATTGGAATGTTTGTATAATTGTATTGAAATTATTTTTGTTGTAAAGCGCCTTGAGATTACAGTTTTTGTGAATTGGCGCTGTATAAATAAAAGTGAATTGAATTGAATTAACCTCTGGAATATTACTAAAATTAGAAAAATCCTGTTCAGGATTAATGCTGAGAAACCCTTCCATTCAATATATAGATGAAATCAGGTTTAACTCATTCAAACATTCATTACAGGAGCTCTGAACTTTTCTACCAACTGTATAGACCATGGGTGTCCAAAGTGCGACCCAGGGGCCATTTGCGGCCTCTGTATTGATTATATCTGGCCCCTGACTTCAATTCAAGAATGATACAAATATTTTTGCAAGTTTTGCATCTAGAATAATTTACACACGCCCTTCCAACAACAAATCGGACTTCTTAAATTAATTGAATTCATTCAAGTATTGCATTCTTAGGTTATTGTTGGGTATCTAAAAAAACAATGTTTTTTTTCTAGCCTAGGAATCTTTTTGACTCGACTATATTTGGCCATGTAACAAAAAGTTTGGACACCTCTGATGTAGACTATCAATGTATTCATACAAGTCGCATGAGTTTTTATTTTTCTATTCAGTAAGAATGAAATCATGACTATACTGCTCCCTTAAAACAAAACATATTGTTCATGTTGTTTTCGCACTAATCCTTTACTGTGTTCTCCCAATCTGAGGAATTTTCCTGCATCTTCAGCAGCTGTTTCAGACTTGCTGTGGAAGAAGAAACATCAGCATTTCATTCAGTTTCAGAGATATGTCAGGTGAAGAGTTGTTTTATCCAAATGGCACTGCACACGGCTCTGGGGGTTTTCATCTAATAACTACTATAGCGCAGTGCTCTGGGCACACTGAAATCATACATCCAGAAACCCCCCAAAAATCTGTGCTTTTCACTGATCTCTGAACTGATCATAGCAAGGCTCTAAAAGCTGGTATAGTTTTTATGAGAGATGGAACTGGTTTCAAAGCTTAATGTGACATATGCACTGTGGTGATCCCTTTGGATTAAAACTGTAAATTACCAGCAACTAAATGCGGCAATACAACAAACATGAATCAGCACCTAAAACAATTTTTATCCGATTCCATTTCCCCAGCCCTGAGGAAAAAAAACTACAACTGTACACCATTAAATCAATAGGGGCTTTAATCAATCAACAACAAACAGTGTAGTTCACTTAATCACCAACGAGAAGCTTTCCTTTAATATCACTGAAAAAAAATTACAAATACGTGTTACAAACTCCAATTTCACATCTACACAGCATGAAACATGACACACATATAGGAAGACCAAAGATATGTCAATATACTTTGCCAATACAGATAAAGAATGTGGTGAAGTTCAAAAATGACCCCTTACATGAGCTTAACCATATACTACATAAAGGGGAGTTTTTCCTCTCCACTGTCGCTACATGCTTGCTCAGTATGAGAGGATTTCTGAGGGATTGCTGTGGTTGGAGTCTGCATGATCCAGGCACAACCTCACATTGATGACTCAACTCAATCTGCTGGGATTCCTTACATAGAAAACTTTTAACTGGTTGGAATGTTTTTTATAATTGTATTGAAATTACTTTTGTTGTAAAGTGCCTTGATATGTTGGGAATTGGGGTTATATAAAGAAACTGAATTGAAGAATGAATTGAATTAAACTGCTGACTGGACCCTGCACTCCAAGCATTTAAAGATCAGATATATCCCAGATAACCATACTGATTACACCTTTGGAGAAAACCTGAAGTCAGCATACTGAGGACTGGATGAGCCCAAACTAGTATGCATCACTACAAGGCAATGGTGGTAACATTGGTGCTGCAACAAGGTATGTCGGTGTCCAGCTTCAGTCCTCAAAACACCAATGTCCTGCCAGTTTTAGATGTGACTCTGCTCCATTTGACCATTTGACTCAGCACACTTGAGTCAAATGGTCCAACTACCTCATCCGTGTGCAAAGGTTCTGAAGAAGCTAATTAAACATTTTATTTATTCAGGTTTGATGAACCAGGTAAAGAACTAAAACATGCTGGGTACTGCCCCTTTGGAGTGACTTTGGACATCACTGGTTAAGGGGGTACAGCCATCTGATAAGGGTCCCTCCTGGGTGTCTTCCTTTGGAGATTTTTTGGGCACATCCCACTGGGAGTAGAGGCAGGGGAAGATGCAGAAATCACTTGAGATGATATTTAACCTTTTTGACCAGGGTTAATATTGGGATCCCTCTGACTTGTGAGAAATTACAGTCAGTGAGGAAGAAAACTAGTTGAATACTATATGATTATGCATGTCCTCCCACTTAGAAATTATAGAGGGGTTTGAAAATTAAAGTTTTAAAATGCTTTCACTGTCCTCCAGAAATGTAAATAAAGGGTTCTGATAAAAGCATGTAGACGTGGCAAAAACACTGCCTTTTGGTTGCTTTTGAGATTTGAATCAGTTCAATCTAGTTAGAGTGAAGAAAAAAATGAAGAGAGAAAAGAAAGCTAATGATATAGCTGCAGATCAGCCAATATGCAGAACAAGAAAATATACACCATCGAGTGAAATTTGTTTATCTTCTCATGCAAAACTGCTACATTTTATGTACAAAAATCTTATTTAATCTTTTCGTAAGATGTTTTTTTTTTTTTTGGAATGCTTATAGTTCAGGGATGACATTCAAGAAAAGGATAGTCAAACCAACAGCATATTGTCTGCCTTTTGGTGTGTTCACACCGCCCTAAACGTCAGCGTCAAGTGTGGCAAGGTTACATGTCAAGTCTATGGCTGAGTCCATCAGAGGTCCGTCAGTGTCTCTGCTTCGTTAGTGTGCGTTGGCCGCGTCAACTTTTCAAGTGTTACCTGCGTTTCGAGCGGCAAAGCAGCAAATGCAAACAATGCAGTTCAGCTAGCTGAGGTCCGTTCCAGACAGCAGGTTATCTGACATAACCGGATAAGTTTAATGGTACGTTTATGGATAACCTCAACTTTCTGTTCCAAAAACGAAGGTATCTTTAAAGGTATGTTAGTAACCATAGCAACTTAATCTCTGAACATAACCTGCTCCGCACCAGGTTATGTTCAAGGTAACTTTGTTTCAGAGAGGGTTCTGAGCATGATATAAACTTTTAAATGATAATTATGTGGATGTGGAAGCACAGATTATACTATATTTTCTCTCTCTCTCACTCTTTATATATATATATATATATATATAGTCGGATGCAAAAATTTGGGAAACCTTGTTAATAGTCATTATTTTCATGTATAAATCATTGGTTGTTACGATAAAAAATGTACGTTAAATATATCATATAGGAGACACACAGAGTGATATTTGAGAAGTGAAATTAAGTTTATTGGATTTAGAGAAAGTGAGCAATATCTGTTTAAAGAAAATCAGCCAGGTGCACTGTGGTCATTTTATTGATTCCAAAACCTTTAGAACTGGTTATTGGAACTCAAATTGGCTTGGTAGGCTGAGTGACCTCTGACCTACGTACATAAGTGAATCCAATAATTAGAGAGTATTTAAGGGGGTCCATTGTAAGTTTCCCTTCTCTTTTAATTTTCTATGAAGAGTAGCATTATAGGGGTCTTAAAACAACTCTCAAATGACCTGAAGACAAACATTGTTCACCATCATTGTTTAGGGGGAAGGATACAGAAAGCTGTCTCAGAGATTTAAGCTTTCTGTTTCCACAGTTAGGAACATATTGAAGAAATGGATGACCACAGGCTCAGTTCAAGTGAAGGCTTGAAAAGGCACACCAAGAAAATCTTGGATAGACAGAAGCGACGGATGGTGAGAACAGTCAGAGTAAATGGTAAATGGACGGAACTTATATAGCGCTTTTCTAGTCATACTGACCACTCAAAGCACTTTACATTGAAGCCACATTCAGCCATTCATACTCTCACTCATACACCGAATAGCCAACAAAGCTCGGTAGGACGATGTAGAATTTGTAGAGTCAACCCATAGACCAGCACCAAAGACCTACAATAAATCAATCAATCAATCAATCAAACTTTATTTATAAAGCGCTTTTCTAACTACAAAAGCTTCTCAAAGCGTTTTACAGGTTAAAATGAGACATCATCTTGCAGCAGATGGAGTCACTTTGCATTGTTCAACCATTCAACACACTTTATACAAGAAGATGCTGTATGGGAGAGTGATGCAGTGGAAGCATCAAACAGAGCCGCTTGAGGTTTGGCCTACCTGGCTTCATTTTGGTATAAGGTGCTGTGGACTGATGAAACACAAATTGAGTTATTTGGGCATAACAAGGGTCTTTATGCAGGGAGGAAAAAGAACACAGCATTCCAAGAAAAACACCTGCTACCTACAGTAAAATATGGTGGTGTTTCCATCATGCTGAGGGGCTGTGTGGCTAGTGCAGGGAGTGGGAATCTTGTTAAAGATCTGCTGATCCACTCCGTATCAGCAGATTCTGGAGACCAATGTCCAGGAATCAGTGACAAAGCTGAAGCTGTGCTGTGGCTGAATCTTTCAAAAAGACAATGACCCTAAACACTAATCAAAATCCAGTAAGGCATTCATGCAGAGGAACAAATACAGTGTTCTGGAATGGCCATCTCAGTCTGCAGACCTGAATATAAATGAAAATCTGTGGTGTGAGTTAAAGAGAGCTATCCATGCTCTGAAGCTATCAAACCTGAATGAACTAGAGATGTTTTGTAAAGACGAACGGTCCAAAATACCTTTATCAACAATCCAGATTCTCACTGGAACCTACAGGAAGCGTTAAAAGGCTGTGATTTCTGCAAAAGGTGGATCTACTAAATATTGATTTCATTTCTTTTTTTTTGTGGTGCCCAAATTTATGCACCTGGCTGATTTTCTTTAAACAGATATTGCTCACTTTCTGTAAATCCAATAAACTTAATTTCAATTCTCAAATATCACTGTGTATATTTAACTGATATTTTTTATCGTAACAACCAATGACTTATACAGGAAAATAATGACTATTAACAAGGTTTCCCAAGCTTTTGCATCCAACTATAAATTACTAAAAATCTGAATTGGGCACATATAAGTTTAGCTTTCCAAAGAAGCATTTGATAAGTTGAAATGCTTTTTATCTAAAGAAAAAAAAAAACATTCTTTTTTCACCAAAGTATTCCACCTTAGGAGTTAGATGTTTGTCTTGTCGTGACCTGGTAGTTAATTATTCATAACAAATCATTCATTCATATATATTAAGATAGATAGATAGATAGATAGATAGATAGATAGATAGATAGATAGATAGATAGATAGATAGATAGATAGATAATGAAAATGTATAACACCTGTATTTTTGGTCATAAGTTACTGTTACCTTATTTATCATGAAGCACCATTAAAACACAGTAGCAGCGTAGGTTGTTTTTTTTTCACAGTAAGAAAAGTTTGTCACCATTTTTGTATATCAAAATAATAAGTCTGTGCAGTCTATCTTCTTCCGACAGCTGTAAGCTGAACCTAGTGATGCATTTAGCTGCCTGTCAGACACCTGTGGTCCCTGTGTTGCTCTCTTCAAAGAAAATGTCTTTGGAATCCTTGTCTTGCCAATATCATTATGCTGCATGTAACATAGAAGCACAGATGGGGCTGTCATAACTTTAGAGGGAGCTCTCGGATCTGAGCTTAGAGGAGCTCGAATCCCTGCTTTCCTTCTAAAACAAACTGTAACAACCCACTGTTTATGAAACTGAAACAAAAAAACAAATGCATCCTTTGTCACAATATTACAAAATGTTTAATTTTCAGGCCAATTAAAACAGATCTTTGGCCTGTATTTGGAAAATTATTTCAAGATTAGTTGTGTTTAGTGATGAGTCATTAATAGGAAAGGCAGCTGGGGAATATTCCATACTACTGGAGAATCATGGACCTTTTAACTACACTGGTGTAATTGAAGGACTCTGTATTTGTTTTGCCTACCATAACTCTGATATAACACACACACACACACACACAGGCAGACACGAGCCACAGGCAGGCAGAGACACACCATGTTAGCCGGAGAGAGTCCTGGGCCAACAGGCCTTCAAATTTTTTTATCAATTTAACACCTTCAGAACTCTGGCATGTGTCATAGTGCTTATCAAAAAATGACAAAACAAACAAATCAATTGTCCATCAGTCTTCCACACCACAAAACATTGTTATTGGTCTTCCTATGAAAAACTTCAGTACAGGGCATTGTGTGGTGTAGCAGTTAACGCAGGCGCCCCGTGTACAGTCCCGTTCTTTCTCTTACCTTCTGCACAGAGTGTGGCTGGCAGCAGCCAGCAGGTACTCTACGAACTGGCTAATCAAGCAACCAGTTTAAAAGGGGAGCGGCTTCTGCATGTTGGCGCCAGATGATTCTTGCTCCTAAGCGTGGTAACACGGGCAAACATAGCTGTAGCGCTATCTTGACTTCCTCCAGAAAGACTCTGAATTACTCTAAGCTCACTTACCTTGATGTCCTAGCAGATCCAGACCCAGTCCTTCCTCGTCTTCCTGGAATCTCCTGCTAAAACGCCTGTCTTCTCTGGATCCTCTCTTAAGTCCAAAACCTCGTTCCTTCTTGAACCTAGGATACATCAAACCCCAAACACTTAGCATCGAACTGGATATCCACATGGTCCGCCTCTGCACCGCTCCCATCTTCTAGTTCTCCAGATCCACACTCACTTTTTGCCGTCGTCCTGCTCGCCTGCCGGTCCCTTAACGCCTCCCTCAAGAGAAGGACAGGAATCAGCAACACCTCCAGCCAACCTCAGATATCATAACTCCACTTACCTCCTCCAAACCGCTTTCCTCTCGGACTACCTGTAAGAACAGCCTCCTCAATACTTTGCCTCCTACTACTTAACTCCAACTAACATCTTGTTTATTTATCATACAGTTTTTTTCAACTGTCCCTGCTATGAAATCTATTTTTAGCTAGAAACTCTAACTAACTTTAAGACTAATTTCGTCAATAAGCATTACTATTATTCTTGTAGATCCTCTGAAATCATAATATTCCTGACAATTAAAGGTCAACTTCAGTTTAATATTTCATACTCGAGTAAAAAGAATAAAAAAACTTACTTGGTACAGTATTATGAAAAAAACAATATTCGGCAGGTGATACTTTAGTGTGCCAAATGCTACCTTCAACTGTCACGGGATCACATTTACTCTATATTTTTGAATAAATATGCGTTAGAAAGCCCACATTGTTCTAGGTTTGTACCGTATTATTATTGGTGTTTTCACTATAAGCTGAAATAACCTATGCTCCTGAACTCAGCATAGATTTCAGATCCTATTTGAATGCTCCACACGTGCTTTTCAGCATGTTTTTGTCTGTTTATTTCAGTTTATTGTTGTGTGTAATTGCCAGAAGGTGATTTTTTTATAACTTTATCGGTACAGATAAGCAAATATGTTGAAGTTTACTCCATATTGGCGTTGTGTTAAATCTGCAATGCTGATTTGTGGTAATTAAGAGTCTTTGTTTGCACTGCTACGGACATCTGAATTATTACGCAATTACTGCCAAACGTAATTAGGAAGCTAATATAAGTAATCTCCGCTCCACGCAAAAATAACTGATGCACCGTTAGTTTGATGTGTTTTGTTGTTTTTGCTAGCAAGCTTGTATGTTTGTCAGTACACTGTCATCTTCAGATGTGCGCCATAGAGATTTAGTTTTACGACAGCGACTTGAGACAGCGAAAGAGGGCATATATCCGCAAAAGTTCTGGATTGCATCTTTAAAATATACCAGCATTGCATAAATGTTCTCCTTGAGTAAGTACCTTATTTAAACATCTACTGAGCCCCGCAGGGGACATGGTGGAGAAAATATTTTAAGGTGAGAAAAAAAAATGGATTTTGCGAGATCTTGAGAAACTTTTGCATTATCTTGAGAAACTTTTGCCTTATCTCGAGAAAGTTTTGCGTTATCTTGAGAAAATCGACTCCTTCAACACCAGCCATACGTCCTCTTTTCTCACACATTGTCCATTTTCTCTGCATTTTGCACACATCCAACAATAGCTATGTAATTGTCCAGAGTGTTGCAACTGGTGGCTAATGAACTCAATCAGATCCACTAGTTCAGAAGCTGTGTACGACGCGACAGTCCTTTTGTGCACAAAATCCTGTGGGCAATGTCTTTCACTTATATGAAAACCATGTGTAGAGCTAAGCACTGACTTTATGTCCGGACATTTGAGGCCAATCTCAAAATAAAACTCTATTAAGCTCTCCCGTCTGTGAGTGTCTTCCATCATAGCAGTGCGCAAGGCTGCAGCAAACTGAGTCGGTAACACTGTAAATGCAGGAATGGCTTTTCGAAACGTTCTCCAGATATCGCAAAAGTTTCTCAAGATAACGCAAAACTTTTTCGAGATAACGCAAAAGTTTCTCAAGATAACGCAAAACTTTCTCGAGATAACGCAAACGTTTCTCAAGATCTCGCAAAATCCTTTTTTTTTTTTTTTTTCTCACCTTAAAATATTTTCTGCACCATGTCCCCTGCGGGGCTCAGTAAACATCTGTACAAATTCAGAATTTAGCAAAATATTCACTTTTTTCAAAAATAGGAACAAAGACAAATGCATGGTTTACAACAACCTGGTCAAAGGGTCTGTAGCTTCTTTTTTTCTGCTGTCAAATTGAATGCCAAGAACTATTTCAATAGGTTCAACTGTTTCCCATCTTAAGCCTTTTATTGACGGTCAATGCAAGAGTCTTTCAGTTGTGGTCGTGCAGCGTTGGGTATAAATCTTGAGACGGAAGAGTCTGCAGTAAACAGATAAAATAGCTTGTTCGTTATCCTGACTGAAGCTTCACTCCACAACTGTTTTTACGAGCTGGCTTTCCTTCACAGTCTCTCTGTACTGCTTGCAATCTTCTCTTCAGCTCTAAAGGCAAGAAGTTCCCTGGACCATTACATCAATTGTTTTCCATTTCAGCTGAAACAGTTTACAAAGGATAAATTAACTCCATATGTTTACTTGTATTTTAAGTACTGTTGCCAGTCGGGGCAAAATCTTTATTCATAAGTCTGTTGTTGCTGCAATATTGTGGTCATTTTAATATCAAGCATGCATTCATTTTCTTCGTCGCAATGCTCTCAGCTGGACCTCTGGTTCGGCTGTGGATCTTGAAAAAACACCCTCATAGAGGAGACAAAACTATTTACAGTTAATAGACTCAGTCTGCGTCCCAAGAGCTAGCTTCTGTCGCTGAGGATGTGGAGTGGAGCCAGTTGAGAAGGCTCATGCATCTGGTGTGGATGCCTCCTTGACGCCTCCCTAGTGAGGTGTTCCAGGCACATCCCATTGTTAGGAGACGAAGAGGACTCGTGCTGGAGGGACTGTAGTAGTCAAAATTTGGCCTACAACATTACGTGAAGCCAGAAATAGCCAGCTTTATACATGACATGACATGAAGGGTTGAAGGTAATTGTCTTAATTATCCTTAGAAGACTTTCTCCCATGAGTATGTGAGAGTTGGCTGGAACCCGTAAACATTTTACTGGGAAAGGTCTTGTCAGACAAAGATTTGGCGCAATAAAATTTCCTTGTTAAGTAAACAAGTCTACTCTAGGCATATGACAGAAATCCAGCTGTTTCCTTTCCCTTTCACTTACATTCGCAATATAAAATGGTAGGAGTTTTAGTTAGACTGAGGGTCTCAGTGCATCTGTTGAATTCCATCCTTTACAGCACTCTTCTGTTCAGCGTATGGTATGCAGCTTTGTTAACCTGATTTTATTGTTAACAATGAGTGACAAATAAATCCCGACTTGCAAGACTGTATTCCAGAATTGAAGCTGTGTTGTCTAAGTATCTTATTATTCATCTTTCATTCCTATTTGGCATGTAAACACCAACAAAAGGAACATATTGGGATTCCCCTGGAGGAGATGGCCCAAGTAGTTGGGGAGAGGGAAGTCTGTGTCTCTCTGCTTAAGCCTCTGCCCCCACACCTCAGCCCCGGATAAGTGGAAGACAATAGATGGATTGATGGACGACTCAGTCCAGCTGCCTGAACCGATGCCAATGCAGATGCTATTGCAGTTTACGTCTATCCTATGGAGCTTTGTTTTCTTCTTCCAGCTATTAACGTTGGATAATGCAATAATAGGTTTGTTTTGGCTATGAAGTGCTATGAATTATTACTTAGGGCAATTATCAATACAATTAGTAATGTAGGTTGAAATTACTAAGTTGGGGAACCATCCTACAATCTTACAGAAATCTTACAAATGCAGCAAAACACAGAGACAATCTCTGCCTAGACACAACCTACTTGAACGCTCTTAGATATCTCTAGAAGGGTGAATACGTTATTGTGTGAGGAGAAATAAGATTAGGAGGGAGACCAGCTGTGGTTAGATAATTTGGCTAACAGCAGCTGCATGGGATGCAGGTATAAGTGGTTGCAGCTACGTCTCTAGAGGCCGACCGATATGATTTTTAAGGCCGATGCTGATACCGATTTTTTTTATATCTGGTCGCCGATGACCGATATCTAAAGCCTATACATATACTTTTTAATAGCACATTGATTGTGAACGACAATTGAACACTTACTGTGTTATATTAATTATATATTCTTTAATAAATCAATCAAACTATTCACTGAACTTCAGATATAAGACAATATAAAAACCAACTCAAAACAGTAATCTGAGTGCAAATGGTTTCAGAAAAAATCGAAAATAAAACAGATTCAATTTTCTTTAAGTATACAAAGAAAAATAAATTCAAACAGTAACCAAAATAATGGTGCAAATAGCTGGTTGAGGTAAAATCTTGACTTCAAGTATCAAAGAAAAATCACCACAAAGTAAAGTCAAATACCACATGGTTGTAAATAATACATTTAAAAATATATATACAAAAAGAATGCAGTCAAAAATTAGACAACAAATGTAAGAGTAAAATATGAGTGGGCTGGCGCACAGTGGTTCTGAGTGTGTGGGGGTCCTTCCTTCAGTCAAGTAGTGGCTGCAGCTGGCCACACAGGTGCCTGATCTTTTTCTTTTTAAATTTTTTCAAAAGGCTAGTGGTTGCTCCACTATGTGAACCTCCAGGGTTACATAAAGGCAATGATAAGGTCAGCTTTCTATCACCTGAGGAACATTTCTAGGATTAAAGGACTGGTGACACAAGGAGATGTAGAAAAAACTCCTCCCTTCATTTATCTCCAGCCACCTTGATTACTGTAACAGTATTTTCGCAGCTCTACCTAAAAAATCAATCAGACAGCTGCAGCTAATCCAGAACGCTAGTAATTCACTAAAACCAGGAAAGTAGAACACATCACCCCAGTTCTAAATTCCTTACAATGGCTCCATGTAGCTTAGAGAATAGACTTCAAAGTGCTTTTATTAGTCTATAAATCATTGAATGGGTTAGCACCAGAGTACATTAGAGATCTATTATTGCGATACAAACCATCCAGACCACTCAGGTCCTCCAGCTCTAGTTTACTGATCGTCCCTAGAACCAGAATCAAGCATGGAGAAGCAACTTACCTATGCTTCCCACATCTGGAACAAACTGCTGGACAAATGCAAAACTGCAGAGACACTGAACTCTTTTAAATCTAAAATAAAAACATACCTATTTAGACATGCTTATGTGTAACTGATACTATTATTGCCAATACTATTATTAAATGTTTTTATCCTAAATTGTTGTTTTTAATTAAATGATATTGTTTGTTTTATAAATGTTTGTTTATGCTTTCGTTTATTGATTCTATTTTTTAATTTTCACATTTCTTTAATCATGTAAACAAGGCCTGCCCAATCCTGGTCCTGGAGATCTACTATCCAGCAACTTTTAGGTGCATCCCTTCTCATCACAGCTGAATCAAATAAAATTCTCATTACCAGGCCTCTGCAGAGCTGACAGACTGCTGATGAGGGAATTAAACAATTTTATTCAGGTGTGTTGGAGCTATGATACATCTAAAATGTGTAGGATAGTAGATCTCCAGGACCAGGATTGGGAAGGCCTGATGTAAAGCATCTTCAATTGCCTTGTGTTGAAAGTGTTCTATACAAATAAAATTGCCTTGCCTTGCAGCTAGTTCTCATTAGCTCGAAACATTGGGTTGTTCTCTCAGCTCAGCAACTATCTTCTCCCACAGCAAGACAGCAGAGCATCTGCAAAAGAAGTGGCCTTTCTCTTAAGTGGAATCCATAATTCAAAGATTACTTTTGAAAATTTAAATTCAAGAATTATTCCAACGGCTGAAATACAGTTATCTGATCCACGATCAGCAGACTGTGCTTATATTTTGGTTCCAAAGAGCTTCTTACAGAAGGTTGTATCAGCCACTCAGCAGGAGGGATGTTAACAGCACTGGTCTCTATGATCAATCAATCAATCAATCAATAAATAAATAAATAAATATCAATCAATCAGACTTTATTTGCACAAAACATGCGGTTCCAACTGATTTACAGAATATAAATGACCCCACATATAACATCCCCACTACCCAAAGGTTTAAGCATGTTTTCCCCTCCCCCTTATCCGATCTCCATGTGCATGACCCGCCCAGGAACAACATTAAAAAGACATTAAAGGGCCTATATCATGCAAAAGAAAAAAAAGGTTTTTTGAGTTTTCAACCATATGGTAGGACAATTTATCATTAAAAACCCACCAGAGTGGTTTATGGCTTAATTCACGCATGTCTGAGAAATCCTCCTGAATTCTGCTCTCTGAGCAGCTGCCCCTCCCTCTCCTAGAAAACGACGGAGTGTTCAACTAGTGACATCACTGGTTGACAGTTGAGTGCTAGAAGTGTCTGCACCGCCCCTGCAGGCAGAGCCGCTTACCCCTGGTAGATTTTCAAACACAACCTCGTCCTTCTTACAGCTAATGGCTACTTGAGTTTTTGGCAGCTTAAAACACTTTTTTGTTGGATTTTTTACTTTCTCTGAGAAAACGGCTGTTTGGCTGCATGGATTACAGGATTTTATTCTACATTCCTAAAGAACAGCAGCTGAATCAAAGAATAAAGACGCCTGATGGACAGAGAAGTAAGTGGCTACATACTACTTCTAATGGGGGTTAGCCATTTATCAAGCTGCTTATGTGATCTTATAACAGCATCGTGTGGTTAATTAATTGAGCTGTAGCAGCTCAGAATGTTCAGTAAACGGGTGTAAACAACCCCCACGGCTTTTTTATATACTGGGCTGGGAAAATTTGCTTAGTGGACTCAGCTGTGTTGGTTTGGGCTCTGTCTAAAGCTAAAGCTAGTCTATGGTCTAAAGCCTGGGGTGTTTCTCAAAGGCGCCTCGCCTACCCAATTCAATTCAATTCAGTTTATTTATATAGAGCCATTTCACAACAAATGTCATCTCAAGGCACTTTTCAAGAAAAATGATTACAATACAACGCTTAATCTAGGAATTAGAGAACCACAGAAGATTGTGTCGGGACTTCTCAGCAATCCCTCACACTGAGCAAGCATGAAGCGACAGTGGAGAGGAAAAACTCCCTTTTAACAGGAAGAAACCTCCAGCATAACCAGGCTCAGCATAAGCGGTCATTTGCCAAGACCGTCTGGGGTTTGGAGAAGGCAGCAGAGGCACAGAAAGAGCAACAGAAGTGATGCAGAAGTTGGTAGCAGGACGTGGAGAACTCTCCTCCACTGGAATGCTATCTTAGTCAGGCACTGCCTGGGTAGGCGAGGGTAGGTGAGGCACCTTGCTTCGAAGGACACTCGCCTTCCTCGGTCAAAGAAAACGGTTTCACACAGTTTCACTCACCGCGGCTGCTGGCTTACGTGCTCTATTTACGTCCCGCCCCTCGTAGTAGCATTGTAGCGTAGTAACATTACTTCATCGATGGAACTGGAAATGTAAAACGAGCGTTTTACTTTTTTTAAATTGTGTAAATGTCAGTTAAATCAAGTCTGTAAGGGAATTAGTACCTTGTAGCCACCGAAGCTGCAGCTACTAAGCAACTAACAAACCATATTTAACTGCTTTTGATCAAAAAAATTATAATAATTTAAAAAAAATAATTTTACATATAAGACCGATGGTTAAAATTAGTTGACTTACATTTAAAATAGAAATTCACCCCCGAAGTAGCTGCTGCCGGCTTCTACCGCGCTGTATTCTGGGAAAGAGAAGAGAGAAACCATCAAAACACGTCTAATGTATCTTTGGTCGGTTAGCTAAACGGCTAACAAACGGAGGACAGATTCCTCCGTAGCACATGAACATTGGAACACGCCTTGGTGGTCACTGATGACGTATCTCCTAGGCAACCGGGGCGGGACCAAGGCATCAAGGCGAGGTTCCTGGGCATTGAGAAACACCCCTGGAGATTTAGCAAATGAAATATTGATTCAGTTTTTTACAAAAAAATAAATAAATAAACCAAACGTCCGAGCCCTAAATATAACAGAATTTCATTGTGATACTCTGTGCTTTTCAAAATATTTGTGAGAATACTGTTTGTGATGAAGCTTAGCACTGTTTGTTTCAGTGTGATCTGCTCCCGGCTCTGCAGCGTTGGGGTGCAGGAGACGGGTTTAAAGAGAAATGAGCCATTTCACTTCATGGTCTAACATTAACTTTAGGACACAAGTTAAACTTCAGGACAAATTAATACTCTATAACACCAATGGTAACATTTGATCATATATATGTCTATCCCAGAAGTTGAAAGCTGTAAAATAGCATGATATAGTCCCTTTAAAGTAGACATTAAAAAGGCCATTGCGCTGAGTACAGATGAGCCAGGTAAGGAAACGTCATCAATGGAGCCATCTTCACCTGCATGACTTGAAATCAGCAGCAACAGCAGAGGCACTAACCCAGGGCGCCTACAGGAGGCAAGGCCAAGACCAGATCCACCTGAAAACCTCAAAGGCAGCCACTCTGACTCATGAGGCAGAGGACTCTCACTGACAAAACACTGGATGATGAATAAAGTAACAAGATAACATGTAAAAATATAAAAAATAATGTGATAAATATGAGACAAAGTACTAAAATACTGTACAATTGAAACAAATGTAAAACAATTAAATAGACAATAATAAATAATGAGTCTTTTCCAGAGCTGAGTGCTGTAGACCTGGAAAGACACCTCACTATGGGTGTGTGTCCTGACTTGGGATGACAGGTACACAGCTGCTAGAGGAGCACAAGGTTCATATGGTAAAAGCTGTTCTAAAATATAAGAAGGCCCAAGACCAGTGAAGACAGTTAAAAACTATTAAAATAACCTTAAAATCGATCGATCGATAAAACATACGGGGAGCCAATGCAGTGATTTTAGGACCAGTGCAATGAAATTTTGAAAGGGTAAACGTGTGTTCAAGTCACCCCACATCCAGCATATACAAACCTGTCGTTATTTTCATAAATACGTTTTTAAAGAAAAATACCCCCTCCCCTCGTTTTTTTGTTTTTTTTTACAAGTCACTCACTGTACATGAGTCTGTGTCATCACTCATGAGCCCAAACATCGGACATATAATTAATCATTCCTTCAGTTTAAGGTTCATAAAACAATGGTATGGTTAAGGTGGACCTACTGCCGTAACAAATTACAGTCTCTTATTTTGGAGACAAATTGTACTGTTTGCGACAGGCACTAGATATACTAGTGCCTTACATTTGTCGTTATACAGATATTAGTCATTTGAATTTAACCCCACCCTGACAGTCCAACTGGTGTTGGAAACAACATAAAATAGTGTACTGTCACTGGAAACGAGGCCTTTTTTATTCAGGACATATTTAATGTCATGTAAAGAAGGAATGTCTTGCTGTAAAGAGAATATGTTCAATCATTAACCTGTGATTATTGGATTTTAATGGCTAATATCCCGTTTTTGTTATGTTAATTATAGGGACTACATAAATGCCTCTGCATTCATTCATTCATTAGGAAACAAAATAAATGTAATTTACCTTAGCTGGGGAAGAACTTAGAATAGAAAAACTACCTTATAAACCCAAAAGTGAACATAGATTGAGCAGAACAAGTAGACTGACACATTAGTTGGACGTGCCTTACTTTCCCAGAATTACTTGTGAATATGTCTGGCTTTAGTCCTCAAACCTCATACTTGAAACAAATGATTTGTTTAAAATGTTCATGTTTTAATACTGAATGGAAGCGAAAACCTAGGCACACAGAACAAAGGCTCATAATTGGCATATACAAGCATTTGAAGTTTCCCCTCCTGGATATACCCCATGCTAACACCAGTCTGCCCTCACTGATTAAAGGCCCCAAAATGACAGTGGATATTATTTGGACATAAGGTGGCCAAGCTGCAATCTGCATTCTGGCAGAGCAAATGAATGGATGTGAAATCTGGAGAGCCCCTACAATATCTACTCATTACATGTATTGTGTGGTATAACTGGGGGGGAAAAATGACAAAATATACATGTTCAGTACTGCAAGGGAGCTTTGTGGTCACACTAGTAATGGCAAGCATTGACGACCAATCTCTGGTTATTGTTCTCTGACATATCGGCAGATTGCAGCTGGTTTGTTTTTGTTCTAAGTTTTAACTTAACTAAATTCATATTAAAAATTAGGTAAGATCTGTGACCTACACTGTTATTAATTAACTGGAAGTTCATTAAAATCTTTTGGAATATCATGAAAAAGTTAGTTGTTTTTGTCACTCGTTTCAGAAAGTAAAACTCTTTCTATAGATTAATTTGACCAGTAGGGGTAAAAAAAAAAACAGATCACAATCTATTTTTATCCATTAAACTGGAAATCAAATGGAGGGGTGGGGATTATGCCTGTCTCCACCAATCGTCTGACGAGTTAATGTAGCATTTTCGTAGCTTTGGAGGCGAGGGTTTCAGAGTTAGAGGCCCGACTCTGCACTGTTGAGGATCCAGTAAATATTCGAGGCCCATTAGCCAGCGCGGAGCCAACAAAGATAGAAGCACCTAGTGGTCCTCCAACAGAACCCACGCAGCTGGGATCTCTGGCCGACTGGGTGACGGTACGTAGAAAGCATAGCTTCCCTCCCAAAGAGCACCACCAACCTCTCCGCGTTTCTAACAGATTTTCCCCACTCAGTGACACACCCACTGAGAAACAGACTCTGGAAATTGGGAGTTCCAAAGTCCGAAACGTGGCATTAGAGACACCATCAACCATAGTCAAATGTTTTCCAGGGCCCAGAAAAGGCGACATAAAATCCAATCTGAAACTGCTGGTTAAGGATAAGCATAAATACAGTAAGATTGTTATTCACACTGGCGATAATGACACCCGGTTACGCCGATCGGAGGTCACTAACATTAGTGTTGCTTCGGTGTGTAAGTTTGCTAAAAAGATATCGGACTGTGTAATCTTTTCTGGACCCCTGCCTGATCGGACCAGTGTCTGACATGTTTAGCTGCATGCTGTCATTTCATAGATCGTTGTCTGAGTGGTGTCCAGCAAACAATGAGGGCTACTTCAAGACTGGACTACTGTAATTGCTTATTATCAGGAAGTCCACAAAATGCAATTAAAAGCGTTCAGTTGATCCAAAATGCTGCAGCAACAGTTCTGATGAATATTAAAAAGAGAGATCATATTTCTCCTGTTTTGGCTTCCTGTTAAATCCAGAATAGAGTTTAAGATCCTCTTCCTTAAGTATAAAGCCCTTAATAATCAAACTCCATCGTATATCACAGATCTGATTGTTCCATATGTTCCTAACAGAGCACTTCATTATCAGAATGCAGGCCTACTTGTTGTTCCTAGGATTTCTAAAAGTAGAATGGGAGGCAGATCTTTTAGTTATCAGGCTCCCCTGCTGTGGAACCAGCTCCCAGTTTAGTCCGTGTCTTTTTTTAAGACTAGACTTAAAACCTTCCTTTTTGATAAAGCTTATAGTTAGAATGACTTAGGTTATCCTGTGCTATGTTTGTAGTTATTCTTCGGTTAACACGACCCTTGGTATCAGCATAATGTAAATAAAAAATTCAAGTCTTTCTTATACATTTGATTATCATTGTCTACTTAAACCCAAAATTTACTCAAAGATTTATAAAATAAAGCATATTTATTTATTTATAGTAAACATTATTATGTCCTGTCAGTACAATTCACAATAGTACTTTTTGCTGCATTGACATTTAGGGGTTGCAATTCCATTTATTCTGAGGTGATATGGGTCCGAACAGCAAGGGGGCCCCTGTGAGGTATTAATGCATGTAAGTACTAAAGTATGCGCGTTTACGAGAAGGCGGAGTTTCAGAACTTTAGTCAAACACAGTTTACTGTCAAAATCATCAAATTAAAAAATGAAGAAAGTTACAATTTATTACCTCGTCTGTAGACTTGTTGTCCAGAACATTTGAAGAGCAGGGAGTAGAGAAGCACTTCGCTGCCACAGCCGGCTCACACACATGAGCACATGATTGCATGTTTTGGGAATGTGCATTTTGGTGACTGTAGTTCCTCTCTCTGAGCACCCAGCAAACTCGGCATAGCAGCTTTGTTTATGAAAATATTGTGGGTGGGAAAGCATCTAAAGCTGTAAGTATAAAATATTTATTTAGGAAACAGGCTATTTAAGCTTTTAAATGTTATGAATAAAAAAAACTTGAATAAATATTGATGATTCCATTCTGAGTTTTCTGTGTATACTTTATTTATCATCAATCAATCCATCCATTATCTATTCCGCCTATTCTCAAAGGGTTGAGAGGGAGGTGGTGCCTATCTCCACAGGTCATCGGTCCATCACAAGGCCACATAGAGACACACAAGACAAACAACTGTGCACGCACACAATCATTCTTAAGGGGAATGTAGAGAGACCAATTAACCTAATAGTCAGGTTTGTGGACTGTGAGAGGAAGCAGGAGTACCCGGAGGGAACCCATGCATGCACAGGGAAAACATGCACACTTCATGCAGAAAGACCCCAGAACAGGATATTTATGATTAAATATATTTTACCAAACAACTTTAATCATAGTAGGAGTTGTTGGTTTTCTAAAATGGAGTCACGTGGAAAGAATCAATTATGTCCCGATCTGGAGATTGGGATATTCATCGTTATTTACGTTAAATTATACCTTATTTTTGACTAATAATACATAGAAAATCTGAAATTTTTTTCCTATTGTTAAACTTAAAGGCATATAGATGGATGGAATATCATAGACCTGCATTTGTGAATTATTGGTCGGATTATGCCGATCATATACTTGGATAAAGGAGATCCTATCTGTCAACCCGCGACCTCTACTGGCTGGTAGATGTAAACACATTGCGTCATTGTTGTGCCCATTTTAAATGTACATTTTATTATATTTTAATTCAAGGAAATTTAAAGAAATATTGTACTTTCATTTTGCACACCTCTAAAATCCCCTTGGGTGTATTTGTTTTAAATGTAGCTTTTTCTGGAAACGTTCCATATAGAGCTCTGAGAGTTGACATCCCTTCTCCCAGCATTCAACATTTCAAATTGAATGTATATATATATAACAACCTCCCGCAGTTATATTATAGGTATAGTTATATATGGCTGACCCAAACTTAGAAACGGTAAATATGGTGCATACCTGTTGTGTCCCAGGATGCCATAACATAGTTAACAAGATAAGCATTCAATAAAATTCCCAAGGATCCAGAATGGATAAAGCTTTGGATTATTGCAATGAAACGTGCTAGCGATCAGCTAAGATGAAGCTGTGGGACCCTGCAAGCAAAGGTTTCTGCTTATGTGAAGAAAACTTAACAGGTACATAAACCAACGTTTTCTCAACTTTATGTTGTATTTACTTTACATGCTTTTATTAAGATTGTGAGCGGACTTCTTTTAGTTACTTTGCTTTTTCTGTGTTTTTGCTCACATGCATCAAGTAAAAATCTCGTAAAACTCTGCAGTACCATAATCTTTCTAATGTCTGCATGCTGTTGTTTACATGCCTTGTGATCATGATGAAGAACAGGCTGTGGTGTATTCTTTTTTTTTTTGAAGAAATTATTAATTAATAGTCCAATAATGACACACATAAAAAAACACAGACATAGTTGCTCATGGTAACTACAGTGAGCACTAGTTACCACTTTCCCTCCTGGTATGCAATCCTTGGTAGAAAGATTCCAGATCTTGATCTTAATGACAAACCCAGATTGTGTCCATTTATATCCCTCCAGGCTTTTTATGCTTTAAGCAATGCCCAGGAGTAGGATGAGGGACAGTTAATCAGGAAATTGTATGTCAGGGTATCTCAGCTCCGGTAAAGGTCTGCTTCAACAGCTTCTAAAGTTTAAACAAACTATCCCAGGGGAATGGCAAGGGTCAGAGATGTTTAACCTTTTTAATTTCCCAGTATATGCAATAATATCTTCGGTTTTAAAATAAGAATTCAACTCAGACGGACTAAAATCCCAGCATGCGGCATTCATTTTGATTACATTAATTCCTGCCAGCATGACGCCTGGCGACAGCATGTAGGATATACTTTGCACTCCTATAGGGAGCCTGATGTCAGGGATGGAGTACACGAGTCCCGGACTTTGACTCATGTCCTGACATGAGTCATTTTTCAGGGACTTGTGGCTCAACTTCAGCAGCAAGTTGATGACTTGCACTTGGACTTGCAGCATCAGAACTTAAATGTGGACTCTGACATGATAAATGAATGTTGTTGTAATTAGCCTGTAGCATATGGTAATGTTAGCTTTTATATTAGTTAAGGTTGCTGAACAAATTTAATAACTTCCTAAAACCTTTGTCAGTGTACAAGTGACATGTTGATTATTTATCATTTTAAATGTATTTAAATTATATTTGATTATTTTGAGTTGCTACTGTGTTAGCCTGGTTAGCGCTAGCATGGGGGTGTTGAATACAATTTATTTTTAAATAAAATAAACCATGTCTGCTGCCATTATTGTAGTCTTAAAATCTACACCCTGCTCTCTTATATTTGACTTGCTTTCAGGTGATAAAGACTTGACTTAGACTGAAAGATTGTTTTTGGGACTTGGCCAGCATGACCTAGCTAGTTAACTCGGAAATCGACTTGGACCAACTCTAGGGGACTTGCACTTGAAATTGGACTTGAACTCTAAGGACTTAAGTGTAACTTGAACCCAAGAGAAGGCAACTTGACCACAACACTGCCTGACATATTGTTACACATTGTTATAAAACAAAAGTGTGACCATGTTGATCTTGATGGCTTAAACTGTTGGAGGCATGCCATGTCTTAGCAGTCTCTTTGTTGTATCACAGATTAAGAGGTTTAGCCACTTTTGCTTATTCTTCTAGGTACTCCTCCACTCCCCAAATGGATTGAATCAGTGACATGAAAAATTGTGACTTCTGCTATCTGTCAAATTAATTCCATTGTCTGAAGCCCTTCACTATCTCTTTTCTCTGCCTGTTGTCTCTTGTTGTTGCTAATTCGAGGTAAGAAAAGAATAATATTCTACTGGCTCTGGTCGTGTCTAATGTTGATATTGTGTTCTCAGTTTTACAGCAGACTCACAATGATTGATATTGCATTTAAAGCCATTGAACATTAAGCTGATTAAGTTTAGCAATCAAACTAATAAAGCACAGTGGTTAGGAAGTTGCTCAAAACTCCAGAAGTTACAACCTAATTTTTCAACTTTTGAAGAACTTCAAGGCTTGTTTGATGAAACTGCTCTTTTAAGTATCCTGAAGAACTTCCTTCTGAAGTAATCAACAGAAGCTGCAGGGGCATGTGATGTAGCTTCGCCTGCTAGGCGTATTGATTGGCCTGTGGATATGAGGCACTTCAATTACATTAATGTTACGTGAGCTGACCAGTTCTGTTTCACTTTTAAAGACTTTATGGAATATTTCCTCCGTTCTTTTCTCTTGCAGAGTTGTCTTGACATAATATACTGCAGCCTGCAACTTTGATGCTTTGCTTTTGCAAGAATTTGTTGCAGCTTTCCATTTCCTTATGAACTTCCAAAGCATGGAGTTCCAGCATAGTTCCCTTTCTGGAGTATTTGAAGGACACTATATGCCTTTGAAGCTGTTTCTGAGGACTAGATGAAGCCATCTGCTCGAAATTGAGTCACACACTGCAACATACTATTTGTGGATTGAATGAATGCCTGTGACTCGCAGAGTACAGTGCACAGTGGATTCAGTAGGGTAAATGATCCATGTTCAGATGTGGCAATGTTGAAAAACTTTCCTGAAATTTCAAATCTGCTTCATGCATTGACTAACTGCAACACGTTGTGTAGGAGAGATTAAGTTGTACAAGTTGCTTGTGTTATCAAATTAACACTTAGGGTCACAGTTTATAAACAATGCAAATGGTTGTGCTTGTGTAAGATAGACATGAGTACCAGCATACTTTCCGGGATTAATTGCTGCTTCTTCATATGTCTGTCCTCCCACCCTTGAAGCAACACAACTGTGACTACATTTCCCAGGTTCTGTTTTGTTAGCAACAACTCATATAAACCAACAACATCTACAAAACCTTATTCTATCAATAAGATTATGGTCAATTTAGCAAAGATAGATCGATTCCTGTTTTGTTTCAGTAAATGTCCTATGTTCCAATATTAATAATAGACAATTGAAGGTGTGGTTGGGATCTGATATCGGATTTGCTTTTTGACAATGTGTATAAACTTTGTATGATCTGAGAGTCTTTTTCCAATTTCTGAACCCAACATTGACAATTGCTGTAGGAGTGTTTTTCACCAGTTTCATCAGTTTTCAAGTGAAAGTGCATTTGCACAATAAAACCGCAGGACAAAATTCAGCTTATGACTACAATGACCCCAATATATAAAACTTTTAACAATTTTTCTTGAAAATGTAGCGTCTTTTTTGCAAGTTTTCAAAGTACACTGTAAAAAAAGAAAGGTGGACTGAACTTAAAAAAGTAAGCCAACCAGATCCTTTTTGAGTTAACTCAACTAATGTGTTTACATTGTGTGAACCTAAAAAACAAGTTAATTAAAAGCAGAATTTTAAATTCAACAAACTTAAGATAGTTAGTCCTGTGTACTCATGTCTCTGAGCCGACACAACTTATGTTATTAAGTTGAAACTATATATTTGATCAATTTGAGCCAACTTGTTTTCACAAATTGGCTCAACTTAAATGTGTGAATAAGTCTAAAAATTGACTAAGAACAAGCCATAGTCACCCAGAGATGTTTAATGGTAACTTAACTGCGAGTATAGTAACTTAAAAACAAAGCTTCTATTCTACAGTTTAAATGTTTTCAGCGTTTTCAACCTAATATTCAATTATCTATGTTCTCAAGTGTTTGCAAAATTATTTTAATGTAATTAAATAATTGGCTTTTTGTGGAGAAATCTTTATTAGTGATTACTGTGGGTTTAATTTGTTGAAGTTATGGACACGCAATTGAGATAAGAAGGAAGAAAGAAAGAAGATGAAGAAGAGAAACAGGACCGGTAGAAGTGTGAACTGACGATACAAGAAAGGGAGGCAAACAAAGTACACAAGAAAACATCCCAGTCCTCCTCCTCCGTTGGACGGCAGAGAAGTGGGAAAACAAACCAAACAAAAACAACCAATAGAACAAAACAACACTAGCAAAACGGATCTAATAATATGAACTAAGAATTACACATTCACTACACACAAAAATGGATTAATAAACACAACACTAATGTTGCTGGTAAGCTCTTGGTACCAAATTACTAAAGACAATATCATCATCTCAAAATATGTCCGTCCTCACCAATGTCCCCACACCTATGTGTGTGTGTGAGCATGCAGGTGTGAATAAGGTTTCCCCATGCAAGTGATTGATAGCTGGTGTAATTGATCCTACAGGTATCAACACAGACATGAAGGAGGTAAGAGACGCATGCGTCCAGAGCCCAACAGAGCGCAGGAGCCACAGGCGGGCCAGCGCAGGGCCAACCGCCCACCAAGAGAGGAGCAGATGGAAGCCCCAGGGGAACACCCAGCAGCCGCAATGCTGGGGCCCGGGAGGTCGCAGGAACGAGCTCACAGGCTCCGCCGGAAACTGGCTATGCCTGGGCGGGCCCAGATCAGGACCCAGAGGCCACAGGGATCAGGGGCATCCCGCCCCCCAGCAGGGCCCCAACCAGGGATCAGCCGACAGGGGTTCCCTGCCGCTGCCAAACAGGCAGGAGGGACCCGCAGCCGGCTGACGAACGACACACGCCACCGCCACCCTGGGCCAATCCCCACCGCCAACAACCCAGCCGCCCCACCACCACACACACACGCCAAGGAGCCACAGTAAAAGCCGCAGCGGATGTACGCCGCGCCCAGCCAGCACCCGGACACCCAGATTTATCAGCCCCTGGGTCAGGATCCCGTTCCATGCAGAGTGCTAATACCAGAGGCCTAACCAATGCATGACAGCCCCCCCAAATGAATCAACCAGTTCAACTTCTTCTGTGGTTCTGTAATTTCTACACTAAACATTGTATTGTAATAACTCTTTTTGTAAAGTGCCTTGAGATGACATCTGTTGTGAAATGGCGCTATATAAATAAACTGAATTGAATTGAATTGAACTAACAGAACCGGCAGGAGGCCCGGGCACCAGATACGGTCCCCACCGACGATAGTGGTGTTGTTGCATGGTAAATGGTAAATGGACTGAACTTATATAGCGCTTTTCTAGTCTTACTGACCACTCAAACCGCTTTACATTGAAGCCACATTCACGCATTCACACTCGCATTCATACACCGACACCCAACATGGCTCGGTAGGACAATGTTCTAATGTGCACTTAAAACAGAGGGGTGTGACATGGGAATGCTGCCAGGCCCCCCCATGCTCTAGATGCAGTTAAGCAGTGGGTAACGGCACCACCATTGCCTCCAGTGCCTAGGGGCATCCACTGACAGGTCCCTACATGTGCGTGTGTCATGTAAATGTTGCAAGTGTAAGTGTGTAAGTTGTACAATAAAATTGGGAACCAGGCCGGGTAGCGAAGACGGAAACTCCATCCTGCACCCTAGTGACGTGCCCACATCCCAAGGTCCTTGTGAATGGTAGAATGAAGCCACAGGTAGACAGAGGCATCCGGGGATGGGGAGGAAATGACTGGGGTGACACTATGCCATCCCCAGGGAGCCAGCTCCCCTGCTGACTCCAATAGGCTCCCCAGTTCAGCACGATCCACCCGGGGTAGGAGGTCCCAGCACGTCAAGTCGGGGCCCACGGCAGCGGCACCACCAAGCCCCATGGGGGCCTAGGTCTCCCCCATCCCAGGGGGAGACCTAAATGCAGCCCAGAATTCAGACTACCAACAAGACACAGGACACTAGACACCCAGGCTGAGTTTAGCCCAAACTCCCCCTACACACCCTCCCACCGCCCAAGCGCACCCCGTTAGGGAGAACACCTGTGCTAGATGGTAAATGCCTCCCCGCCAACAAGAGAGGACCCCAGCACCGCCAGCGCACCAAGGGCCCCCGCGCTGAGGCAGGAACCCAGCTCACCACCAACTCGGATAACCCGGACATGCCACGTCGGGCCCGTGAGCAGACCGAAGCCCCAGGCGGCCTATCCCCCACACCAACATCTACCAGCCTTGCTATTGCCCTGAGATGACATTTGTTGTGAATTGGCTCTATAAAAATAAAGGTCAATTGAATTGAATTGAACTGTTGCTTAAAGCTGGAGTACCCTGAAATAATCCATACATATAAAAGGAGAGTATGCAAACTCCATTCAGAAAGACCCCACATCGGAGTTCACATCCATGACCTTCTTGCTTCAAGGCAACAGTGGTACCAATTGCACCACCATTAGGTCTGCACCGAAAACATTGAAAAGTAAATGCAGCCAAAAACCAGTGAAAAGTGAAAGATCTCCCTGAAACCCTGAACTCACTCAAGACTCCTTTACAAAGTTATATTTCCATTGTTATGCTAATGATACAAAACTATTTTATTGCTCTATTATAGGATGACCGTGGCTGAGTTAGGTGTTCATTCTTAAACCCCCATCCGTCGCAGTCACTGCGTCCACTTCACCCACCTGGTGTTGGTCAGAGGGCCCACTGGCACCAGTGTTAGGTAGCCTTTCTTACTATTCCCCTGGGCAGCTATGGCTAAAATGTAGCTTACCATCACTAGTGTCAGTAAATGACTTAAGATCTTTAGGATCCTAAGGACTAGATTTAAGTGCTATACAATTAAGGGCATTTACCATTCTTCCATAAATCCTGATGAATCCAATCATTTAGGTAGACAACAGGCTTGTGTTAAAGACAAGAACATGGATTTCTCGTTGTCATCTTTCAACCAGAGGAAAAAACATGCTTTGTTAATAACTTAAACTGGGTGGCACTAAACTGAACTGAGAACCTCTGTATTAGACCTGGACATGACATTTAAATCTCATAATTAACAGATTTTAAGGCTTTCCTTCTTTTACCTTTGGAATATTCCCGACATTAGAAAAATTGCATCCAGTAGTAATGCTAAAAAAAACTAATCCATGCATTTGTTGGTCCAAGGCTGAACTACTGTAAATGCTTACAATCAGGAAATCCACAAAATGCTGTTTAAACTCATTAGCTGACTTAAAACACTGCAGCAAGAGTTCTGATGAAAATAAATATAGACCTTATATAACTAATTTTAGTTTCACTTCATTGGTTTCCTTCGTTCTGTGTTTCGTGGCTGTTGGTAAATAAAAAAAAAGATTTAATTGTGATAGAAAACAGTGCACATGAATGTTATTAAGTAGGTCTGTGGCTGTCTATGGTGACAGGTACTCCGACAGCATTTTGAGCATTCATTACCAAATCCTGCCTGCCACCATTTTTCAAGCAGTGTCAGGACAATCTACAACTTACAGTGCAATGCAATAATGAGTACACCCCTCCGAAAAACGACATTTTTCACAGTATTATAATGAACACAAACAATACGTCACAAACAGTCCCTTGATGATGTTTAATGCCCTCTGTTTTTACATTAAAACTCAAGCAGAAAGGTGAAAAGATGCCTTAAATTACATATTGTTCTGTTTCCGTGAATGTGGGGTTGAGCAAAAGTGAGTACACCCCACAACAAACTCAATTACATCCAGTACATTTAGTACTTTGATTGGCCTCCATTAGTTGCAATGGCAGCCCCAAGTCTCCTTGGCATTGAGTGCACAAGTTGACAACATTTGGCTACATCAATCTTTTTCCATTCTTCAAGGATGACATCTTTCAGAGCCTGGATGTTGAATGGAGAGTGATGCTCAACTTGCCTCTTCAGTATTCCCCAAAGATGCTCTATAGCACACGTGTCAAACTCAAGGCCCGGGGGCCAAATCCGGCCCTCCATGGCCATTTATGTGGCCCTCTAAACTCTAGAGGACCCTATAGATTTAAATCTAAGTTCTATTTTTCTGCACCCCCGATACAGTTTTATCAGTAAAATAAAATCAGTGTTTATTTAAACATTCCTAAATTACACCATTATGTAAAGATGTTCAGTATGATTACATTTTAAGATGTACTTTTGGAATGTGGAGGCTGATTTTAACGGTTTGTTATACTTTCATCAATACTTTCTGCCACAACCGGCACTTTAAGGATACTCATCAGCTTGTTGCAGCCCCAAAATTGAAATGAGTTTGACACCGCTGCTCTATAGGGTTCAGATCAGGTGACATACTTGGCCATGGAATCACTCTCATCCTGTTCCTCTTCAGAAAGTCAGCAGTTGCCTTAGATGTGTGTTTAGGGTCATTGTCATGTTGAAAAATGGCACGACGTGCAACGGCCCAAAGTGATGGAAGCATCTTAGCTTTCACTATAGAGCAGTATATTTGAGAATTCTTGATGTCATCCATGAAATGCAGTTCTCCAACAGCCGCAGCACTCATGCAACCCCACAAAAGAACATGACCCCCTCCAGGTTTCACTGTGGGCACCATGCATTTTTCCTTGTACTCCTCACCCTTGCGACGCCAGACTGTTTTGAAGCCATCAGTTACAAAAAGATTGATTTTGGTCTCATCACTCCAGAATATAGAGTCCCAGTAGCCTTCATCCTTTTCGGCATTTGCCCTGGCGAACTGTACACAGGCTTTTTTGTGACCGGGCTTTAGGAGAGGCTTCCTTCGGGGACGACACCCATGCATGCCATTCCGCTGCACTGTACGACATTTTGTGTCACGTGACATATTCACTCCAATTTCAGTCTCTACTTCCTTAGATACCTGTTGTGCACTTGCATGCCGATTTTCCTCAACTTTTCCCATTACAAGCCGCTCCTGCCTGGGGGTTAACTTTCTTGGCCGGCCTGTACGTGTCTGTACTTTGGCTGCAGTTCCATCTGTTTTGAATTTTTGGATCACTTTTGCAACCGTGTTCCTACTGATAAGTAAGGCTTTACTGATCTTTTTGTAGCCCTCACCTCTCTTGTGTGTGTAAAGCAAAAATCCGCTCTCCCAGAAAATCTCTACACATATACACAGTTGTTGAGCCCTCAGACGGGATGGAAAAACCAGCAGTCGGGAAATGTACCATATGATGAAAAAGAAAAGCAGCAACAGGTCGCAGTGGTATTGATTGTGAAGTTAAAAACAACATTCTATTAATCTCTCCTTTATTTCATGAAAAAGGGGCTTCGACAATTCACTTTACACAAAAATGTTTTGCTTTTTTAGTCTATTTTTAGGAATGTTAATAAGTCCTGATTAATTCACAGCTACCCTGTAATTCATTAGGTTAAAAAAATCGTTTGACAACCCTAATATCTAGCCATCATCATAGCCTCCCTGGAGAAAATTCAGTGTAAGGATGAATTACGTCCAGAAATTATTATCTTTTTTTAACTTCATAATACTCAGAAATCTGTATTTTCTAATATAAAGTAAACTTGGTAATTAGAATAAATGAATTTAAATATTGTTTTTGAAGACATTTGAGCAAAACTTCCTAAAATGTTCAGTCTGGAACAGAACATAAATATAATTTATTGTCTCACGGGGGGGGGTGTTCCTAAAAAAGAAAAGTTTATCAAAATACCAATTTATTCTAAATTAAGATGTATCTCAGGATGCTGTGTTTCCTAACCATGTGGACTAACTCGACTGGATGTGCTTGGTGCTGTCTCAGACTCTGGCATGTTGTCACTGGCTGAGCCCTCTATGTTGCCCTGCCTTTCTCTTTCTCCCTCCTCATCTCAGTGATTCGCTCCCTCCTCCGCCTCCTCTCCGATGTGCCGTTCTAGCATTCTCTCCTGTCCTTGATCTCGTCCTTCCCCTCTATCACTTTTCTGTCGCTCCTCTTTGTCTTCTTCCACATTGTCTCCTCCATCCACTTTACTCACCAGGTTACTCTGTTTTTCTCACCTTTGTCTTTGGTGAGAAAAAACTAGAGATGCTTCATTGTCGCTTCATTTCTGTAGAATTTAAATTAATATTACCTTTTTTTTCTTGACAAACGTAAAGATTTCACCTTCTCTGTTTTTGTTTTTGGAACATCGCTAGCAAAATACAGCACTCACTCAGTTATTTGTTTAAATCACTGAGCACCGTGACTTCACCAATTACAGACCTTACAGTACTGGCTTTAGTTTGAAGTTATATTTAAAATCAGGACCTGTAGCATCACAACGGTGGAACACCAACTCCCAAGCTGTAAATAAATTTAAAAAATTGTTCACCCAATGTTACACTCTTTAAGTATTGTGTTAAAATGCGACATGACAATGACATGAACTACCTCATATTACACACTAGTATATTTGACCACATCCAGCCAGAGATATAGCTTCAAGTATTAGACCTCAGTGTAGTGTTTGACACCATTGATCATGATATATTACTCGAACGTCTAGAGAGGTGGGTCAGACGCTGGTACGGCACTTGAATGGTTCAAATCCTACCTTTAGAAAAGGAACTTCTTTGTGTCGATTAGCCAATTCTGATCACAAAACACAGAAATCACTTTCGGGAATCCCACAGGGCTCCATCCTAGGGCCCCTCCTATTTAGCTTTTACATGCTCCCACTAAGCCAGATTATAACAACAAATAATATCAACTACCACAACTATGCGGATGACACTCAAATTTATATCTCAATGTCACCAGGTGACGTTGAACCCGGCTGGATGACCCATAATTTCCTCCGAACTGAACAAAAACCAATCAGAAGTACTCATCTTTGGAACTGAAATCGATTGATTAAATATTAGTACACAACTTCAGTTGTTCCAACTAGAAACTACTGACCAGGCCAGAAATCTAGGTGTAATAAAGGACTCAGACCTGAACCTCCAAGGTCACGTAAAAGCAATAACAAGTTCAGCTTTCTATCACCTGAGGAACATTTCTAAGATTAAATGACTGATGACACAAGGAGACCTACAAAAACTCATCAATGCATTTATCTCTAGCCGGCTTGGTTACTTTAACAGTATCTTCACTGGTCTGCCTAAAAAATCATTCAGACAGTTGCAGCTGATCCAGAACCCTGCTGCTCGTGTTCTCACTAGAACTAGGAAAGTAGAACACATCACCCCAGTTCTAAAGTCCTTACACTGGCTCCCTGTAGCCCAGAGAATAGATTTCAAAGTGCTTTATAAATATATAAGTAATCTATAACTCTATTAATCATTGAATGGGTTAGCGCCAGAGTACATTAGAGATCTGCTATCGTGATACAAACCATCCAGACCACTTAGGATCCTCCAACTCTAGTCTGCAGACAGTCCCAAGAACCAGAACCAAGCATCAGGAAGCAGCTTTCAGTTTAAGTGTTTTAAAGCACCTTTAATTTGCATTGTGTTGAAAGTGTGCTTTATAAATAACACTGTCTTTTCTTGCCTTGCCTTACAAAGTGGAGAAAAATAAACTAAAAAGAATTACCTCTGTAGTGACGAGTGAAGAATCAAGCACCGAATCCCCGTCCAATTGGGAGGTGTGATTTATCTTGAAGACCGCTTACCCAGTTTTGCTTGGGGGCTGTTGGGATTACAGAAGGATGCACATATTTGGCTATGAATAATTATGAAGGATTGCTTATGGCAATCAATAAAATTAATAATTTATAGACAATTATTATATATATATAGGGCACCACCTGATATTCAGGAATTATATTATTAGCTAAATATTTTAATCTCAGTTATCGTTTACTACCTCCCTGGTGAAGGCTGAGGTAAATAAAAACAAGGTGACAATAACAACGTTAGCCGGAATGCCAACAAATGCTGTGGTAGCTGAACAGTTGGCCTCATGACTGTTGCGGATGCAGGTAGCTCGCCTTTGGCTGGACGTAGGCTCGTCCTCTCTGACTTGGCTAACCAGCGATCACCTCCAACTTTCCTTTACTGAACAGTATCTCTTTGCAGCTTTTCCAGCACCGTGTCTAATCCCACATAGCTCTGTGTTGGCAGGTGAATCCGGTTGTTGGCTGGCTTGTATCCTGCATGCCTTGCAGGGGTTCGGCTTTCTCTCTCCCTCTCTCACGGCACTGCTTTTCCTTCGCCAGCAAAGGAAGCGTCTCTCCGATCAAACTGTGGCTGTGGTTTTGAATGGAAGAGATCGATCGAGGATGTAGCAGGCCCTTATAAAACCTCTGGTCCTCTCCACCCCTCTCTTCCATGTTGGAGCTGGGTTTTCTTCTTTGCCTCTGGAGTTAGAATGTGGATTAGTGTCACCCAATGGCTTTGTGTTACCCAACAGGTCTATGATCAATATTTTGTTGTTCTTAATGTTATGATTGTTTTTGAAATTATTTTTGGGACCCACGGCCATTTTTCAGGACAGTAGGTTATAAAATTGCATGAGCTGCCTAAGATGTCATCGGAGTTTATTCACTAACAGATGTCTAGAAAGACAGTGAGTATGTTTATCAAGAACAATATGGATGTGGCTCTGTGACCAACTGATCACGCACAGAAGCTGTGTTGTTGTTTTTTTCTTATCTGTAGCTTTGCAGGGTTTATAGAATTTGGGGAAGGTCTGTTATGTTTTATATATATTCGTCAAATATATCTCTAGAATTTCACCCCTTATAGACCCCGTCCCACACCCACCCGCCCCCAAAAGGATTTACCCTCAGGTTCTCTGGGGGTTTTTGCTTAGAGATGTACCTTGTTTTAAACAGTGAAACTTTACTCGGGACACTGTTGTAAAGTGTGATTGAATGGTATTTTCTCATTTTAAATTTTATTGTGAAAGAAGTTAGAAAATTATTTTAAATTATATGTTTATTTGAATTATTTCTTTTTTTTAAAATTCCCATTCCTTCATACATCCATCCTCTATGCCGCTGATCCCTTAAAGGTCACGGGTGGAGGTCGAGGTCATCGGTGGAGAGGTGGAGTACACCCTGGACAAGTCGCTAGACCATCACATACTTCCATTCATATATTGTAAAAACAAATAAAAAAAGGAGTAAGTCAAAGCAAGGAAGCTTAGGTGTGCCAAATTAAATGCTAAAGCGTAGAAGAGAAACGAAAAACAACTGAAAAGCTTTAAAGCATTAAGTTTTGCTCATGGGAAAGCAACTGGAGAACAATTAGATTTTCTCAGTTCCTGTTGTGGAAATTCAATATTCACATTGGTTTCTTTGAGCTGAGGAGGAATTAGATTAATTATCTAAAGAGATATAACATTACTATAAAAGCAAATGAGATCCAATTCAGATAAAATACAGAGCGGTAGAATAAAATTATACTAATATTATTTTGGGAATCTTTGAAGCTGGGTGCAGTGGAAAGTAGTGAAAAAGGACAGGTGGTATGCATTCTATTTCTCTCTTTTCATCCATGATATTGAACTGAAAAGTGTCACCTGGCTGGATTCCTCCCAGATAACTCACACATGCCTTTTAATTTAGCATCAACGGGCGGTGGCAGGAGCTTCCTTGAGTCATGGCGATGTTGAATATCTTTGTTATTATTACTTTATCACAGCAGATTATGTTTTCTAAAATGGCCATGAGCACAAATGAGTCATATAGCTGCTGGCTGTTGTTATTTCCCGTTTCCTCTGTTCTTTTTTTAAATAAAAGCTCCTTAGGGTGTGTTTTACAGACTGCTGTTTTAGTGGTTGACTGCAGCTGCTCTCTGGGGAAAATTAAGCTGAAGGTGATGTATTTATCATGATGCGTTAAACAGCTGTTTTGCCTTGACAGGGTAAGACAATAAGTTTACATTATTAAAAGGCTTACTTACATACACGTAAGTATATGCAGAACTATAACAAATTTAGGTTCTAGAAAAACAAATGAAATGATGATCATCAAAATGTTCTTACTTCAGTGATTGAGTTCAGAAAGTGACTGTAACATAAGGCAAATACAGCTGAAACCAGGACATTGTATAAATGGAATGAAAAGACAACCACCTATTTTTTTTACTGTCTGACGCTCAGTCAGACCAATTATTTAAGAAAGTGTTCCTCCTGGTTACTGGACCTATTTTAGACATGGTAAATATATCGTTAATAAGTGCATATGTACTACAGGACTTTATGGTTGCTGTAATTAAACATTTACTTAAGAAACTTCCCTCCAACAAGATTAGTCTTAGCATTAGTCTGGTTTAAATCTGATCTGTCGGGAAGATTCCAGGTTGTTCGTGTAAATGATACAATTTCCTCTCACTCAAGGGTTGCTTGTGGAGTATCACAGGTTTTCTGTGGTAGGACCAATTATCATATATATGTGGAAATTACTGTACTGCTGTGTAATATATATATACATCCATCCATCCATCTTCTTAACCGCTTATCCAATTCAGGGTCACGGGGCAGCTGGAGCCTATCCCAGCAATTATCAGGCGTTAGGCAGGGTACACCCTGAACAGGACGCCAGTCTGTTGCAGGGCCAACACAGAGAGACAGACAACCATTCACACTCACATTCATTCCTACGGACAATTTAGAATGATCAATTCACCTATCATGCATGTTTTTGGACTGTGGGAGGAAGCCGGAGTACCCGGAGAGAACCCACGCATGCACGGGGAGAACATGCAAACTCCATGCAGAAAGACCCTGGACCGGGATACGAACCCACGACCTTCTTGCTGCAAGGCAACAGCGCTAACCACTGCGCCACCGTGCAGCCATATATATATTAATTATATATATATATAATATATTATATATATATATATATATATATATATATATATATATATATATATAATATATATATATATATATAATATATATATAATATAATATATATATATATATATAATATATATTATATATATATATATATATATATATATATATATATATTAGGGCTGGGACTCGATAAAAAATTTTAATCTAATTAATTACAGGCTTGGTAAATAATTAATCAAAATTAATCACATTTTAATCGCACATAAATAGTTGACCTGAGAAAAGTGAGTTTTCTTCGCATTGATTTTTTTGTATGAATATTGACTGAATACATAAGTTTAAGTTATCAGAAAAAATAAAAACCATCATTCTGTCAGAACACCGATAAAAGAATCATGGAATTTTGGGCCCCATGACAAGAATCTTGGCAGGGCCCCCAACACAGCTGAGATTTTTTTCATATTAATTTACATAAAATCATGCTCTGTGGTATTTTAACTATCATTCTCATATATTTAAGTCAATCAGACTTTATGTGAATCATATATAACTCCTTATGTACTGCTAGACCACCTTAAATTCATTATTTTGTGCTTGCACAAGCAATGTAAGTGGATTACAAATTATTTACCCTTATTTTTGCAAATTGTTTGAAAAGTGGCATTGGACAGATGGTAAAACACAATCAGGATTTATAAAAGATAGGCCCTGTGATGGACTGGCGACCTGTCCAGGGTGTACCCCGCCTCTCGCCCGTTGACAGCTGGAGATAGGCACCAGCCCCCCCGCGACCCATTAAGGATTAAGCGGTTAAGAAAATGGATGGATGGATGGGTCTATATATAATAAAATCAGATTAGTCCTTGATTTAGTAGATTATAATTCTTTGATTGAAGATAAGAGTTTCATTTTAATTTTTGGATCTTTACGTAGCAGTTGATTCTGTTGAACATACACGTATTATAAAAATGTCAGAATATTTTGGATTCTGTACAGTTTATTAAAGCGATACATATAATGTATGAGGATATTAATAGCTCGGTTTCTCTCCCCCAAGGAACACCTAAAGGATTCACTATCAATCGTGGAATCCGGCAGGGCTGTCCCTTTTCTCCCTAATTATTTATTTTAGCTGCTGAGTTATTAGCTATATCTCTAAAAAAACCTGTTCAGATCCCTTTGGTAATAATAACAAAATTTGGATATTTTCTAAAGCATTACGATTCTATTTACATTTAAAAAATGTAACCTTCTGTCAATACATGATATGGAGCAAACTGACTTATATGGGATTCCAGTTAAAATGAGTTAAAATCTTTGGGTACGATTATAACTAAGGATACTTAAACCAGAGAAGACTTAAATATTTTACCTGTAATAAAAAAGTAAATCTATACTCAACTCCTTGCAGGCAGAAACTCCTCTGCCAGCTACTGTACAAACTACTTTGAGCTGTTTGGGAGGTTTCAGTGCATCTCTTGAAAATGATATGGAATTGTGTTACTACATGTTACCCTATGTTGTCAAATACAGTATGATCCATCTCTGCCCACCACCCTTCACAGAATACTTTCATATTATCTGATCCAGAATGTTTGCAAACTAAATTGAAACAGCACAAAATCCTTTGTAGAAACGATCATATAATTGTTCACATGATAAATATTCAAAATTGTTTTATTAAAATTCACATAGTTTTAGGAAAAGTCAGGGACCAACAAGGCTTCATTACTTAAATTGACAAAGTTATTCAATATGCATATTTCAAAAGGGTCAAAATGACTGCCTTGGACATTCTAATGTTTAAGTGTATTTGACTGTTCAGAATCATCAAGACCTCATTTTGACAGAGGCAAGGTCAACTGATAGTCAATATAACATCTTATGTTTTATTGCATTTATAAGTTAACAGAGAAAAAAAGGGGGGTTCTTGAGCTAACGTGGAGAAATTTGAGCAAAGCTACTGTATCACATCACCATGACGTGAAGATCTACAGAGCTACTCTGCTAATGAGTTAGCACTAATTTAAATCCGAAAACATCACTTTAACTGAATAATGCGCACTTTAATGCAACGGTAACTCACTACGAAATGTGCTGAAACCAAATAGTGAACCGAAACGCATAAACAACCATAAATAGAGTGGTTTTATACTCCTGGCTCTTTACTCTTATCTCGACATAGGGGCTGCTGGCTATCAGCAAGACCGAGCCTGTGACAGAAAATTTTATTATGCTGGGACATTAAGAAAAGTTTAATTCTCTTACTCAGCTTTTAGACAGCTGTTCTTATTCTAAGGTACAAACAAGAACCAATTGTATGTAAACATCTCATCTTGACTTATGACAAATCTTGTTATGATCTGGTGTTACATTTATGACAGATCATGTGAATATCTTTCTCAGCATTATACTAAGTGTCCCTTATTGTTATCTATATTCTGATTGTCCAGTGAAACTATGTCCTGATTGTTTACTGCTGACTACTGAAGTGAAACATCATGTGTTTACCTATTCCATGTTGTTCTGTGATTGGTCTTGTGGCTATCCTATCAAAACTGTACGATGTAATGATCAGACAGAAGCTGATTCTTAGGGTGTGGCTAACGGTATATAAACTCATACATCTGTCTGAAGCTTGGGGGTTCTCATGACAAGACCCTCCGTGCACGTAAAATAAACTATGTATGAATATGGCTGACACTTTTGTTTTATTCTCTCATCCAAGGCCCCTCAGACACCCACATTTCCATGACAGAGACGACAGCCGAAGCAGATGTGGGAATCTTCTGAAAAAATTTAAAAGTACAGTCAAAAGAACAAAACATCAAACTGACACCGTGTCAGTTGGTAAACCATCAAACAATTTCCCTGGCACTGTATTGCATCATCATTCCCAAATAACCCAGGAGCAAGCATTTATTACTTACCAATCCAGTAGCAACGTGGCTAGTTCAGCATCCATACATCCTCCTGTATCTTATAGTGGCTGACACACAAAACTGAAAAGTTGTAACACTGGGTTTTGGAATCTAATCCTACTTTGACCTAAATTGAGCAACAGTTTGACAGAAAAGATCTTCCACAGCAGTGAAGGGAAGGAATTTTTCACGTAGGCGAAGCATGTGCCTCTGCCAGTGTCAGACGATACCATTCAGTAAGGGAAAGGGGTGAAATGATAATATCATACATAATTCGAGTTTTTTTTTTATATTTAATCCCAACCATATATAATTTGCTTATTTTAACAGATCAAATAAAATATTTCATTTAAAAACTTACATAAGACAATACATATTGATAGCCCTCAAAGGAATCGTCCTAACCCCACCCACCACTGGAGTCAATTTCACTGTTGGTAACGTGATTTGGACGGGACAGGAAATAATCCACGGGATCAGACGGGAAACCGGAAATTAGATTTTTTTTTTGCATTTATCTTGTCAGGTATCAGGGAATTAGCTTTAAAAAAGGACGCGGCAATGCGGTGCCAATGTGTGTAGTTATTAACTCCGCTGCAAAATGCAATCTGACAGATCGCTATCTTTAGTTGAATTCCATCGGGTCTACTACACTGAACGCACCAAAACTGAAACTGCTACGTTGTTGCTACACCACCTGGATAAACTGGTAAGCATATGATATCCGACTGAAAATGCGTGTATCTTAATAGTTTGGCAGTCAGACGAATCGAGTCCATTCATGACGTGGTAAGATGGCCAAACAACGAGAATGCAGGATATGGTTAAAGACGGCGGATAAAGCTAAATAGATAATTGATACTGTGCTAGGCTATGGTTTAAAGGTGGGGGGGGGCAAGCGCCATAGGAGGTAAATTACTAATCTACGAGATTTGGACCAGGAGTCTTTCTCTCTGGATTTTTTTGGGACAAGATTTTTTTGCGGGAGCTTTCACATGATCGGGATGTGACAGGAGTATTTTTTTGGGCTCAGGACGGGAGCGACAATTGCTTCCTGTGTCACCCTCTAATGTCCACCAGATAACAACCAGTGAGAAGGTTGACATCAGTAAAAATTTTGTAACATAGAAAGATAGCCTGAACTATCACAGTGGTGTTATTCCCTTTAAATTACGTCTTCACTCACTGTGCCAACCATGACACCAAGAAATAAAGGTAATTTGCAACACTGAACAAAGTAATAACAACCAAACAAACCTCACAACAGAATTGCAGCAAATGCCCCGAATAGAACAAAATAAGCAAAAACATGGATACTGTCGTGGTCAATCAACCACCCCCGCGTTCAGGAGTTCGTTGGAGCTTCAAATCTTCAGTAGAGAAAAACCTGGCTGAGACTTAATTCAGTTTCACCTCTGCAGAGCGTGGAGAAGACCTGTCCCCAGCAAGCTGAGTCCAAAGTGTTCTGAAGCTCTTCTGCAGACAGGCTTGTTTTATTCATTCAACATGATGGCTCACAGCACATACACACCAATACATTTGCTGATTTATTTCCCCACACACACATTTCAGTTACATCTTGCGAGATAACGGGTACCTGGCGGCGCCTAGTCTGCAGCTTCTCCCTAAAAACAATAACTCCATATTTGGTAGAGCCTGGTACTGCACATCTCTGACAAACAACCCTCTATTACATCTGCAGGCCCATCTGCAAGCCTTGGTTACTTTCAGCAAGCATAAAACATTTAATCACATTAAAAATCCTCATTAATACCCACAATGCACCTCGCACACTAGAGGTCGCGTGACCTACTGTGTAGCAGCCCATCCCATCTCTTATAAAACTAAACACACCAATTTATCTCTACTAAACCTGCTTAGTAAAATTTATCGTTCAGCTAAATAGTACAATCAAACAATGTCGTTTAGTAATGACAGCAGGTTTTTACAGAACTTAAAAGTATAAGTACTGATCACTCAGAAGTTTGACTAGAAACAAAATCTGGGTTTACAGTGTATATTTATCCATAAATCTTAATAAATCCAATCAGCTAGGTAGATTACAGGCATGTCTCATTGACATAAAAACCTGGATGACTGTGAACTTTATGATTTTAAACTCAGACAAGACAGAAGTTGTTGTCTTTGAACCAAAACCTGAAACTGCTAAGTCAATCTCTTCATCTGGATTGCATTGATCTGGCCTCTGGTAATAGTGTAAAGGACCTCTGTGTAATATTTGACCAAGACATGACATTTAATCCCATATTAAACAGGTTTTTAAGATGTCTTTCGTTCAACTCTGGAATATTGCTAAAATTGGAAACATCCTGTCCAGGAGTGATGCTGAGAAACTAGTCAATGCATTTGTTACTTCAAGGCTGGACTACTGTAAATCTTTATTATCATAAAGTCCACAAAATGCAATTAAAAGCCTTCCCTTTATCCAAAACGCTCCAGCAAGAGTTCTAATGAATATTAAAAAGAGAGATCACATTTCTCCTGTTTTAGCTTCTCTCCATTGGCTCCCTGTTAAATCCAGAATAGAGTTTAAGATCCTACCCCTTACATATAAACCCCTTAATAATCAAGCATCATCATACATCTGAGGACCGATTGTTCCATATGTTCCTAACAGAGCACTTTGCTCTTAGACCGAAGGTTCACTGGTAGTTTCTAGGATTTTTAAAAGTAGAATGGGAGGCAGATCTTTTAGTTATCAGTCTTGTCTCCTGTGGAACCAGCTCCCAGTTTCATTCCATGAAGCAGACACGCTTTCTACTCTTTAAGATTAATCTTAATGGTACATTCAGACCAAGGACTTTGTCAGCGTCAGCAATGTCAAGATTACATGTTAAGTCAATGGCGGAGGCCGTTGGAGGAGCGTCACGGTCTCTGCGGCGCTTTGTGAGCTTTGGCTCCGTCAACTTTTTAAGCTTTTCATGTTTTAAAGCTCATAAAGCCAGCAGCGCAGAAATACATCTAGTTGAACTTTTGACGGTGCTGACAGCCCTGAAGCAGCGCATTCACCAATCAGAGCTTATAATTGCAGTGATGTCACTACACGTATTTTGAATGTAGCGGGAGCTGGAAAAAACAACATTTTAAGTCTAGAAAACGCAGATTTAAAAAATCATAAATAACAAACGAAGACAGATGGACAGGCGCTCTTCGGGAGGAATAGAGCGCCTGTAGTTGGTGTCCTGGTAGGAGATTCGAGCTCCAATGCGGCCCAGGAGGTTGTCAAACTGGGCCCGGGACAGACGGAAGTACCGCTGAAAGTGAACCTCATCCATATGTAGCTCCTGGAGCAAATGGTTAAACTTCCCGAACTCAGAACGCATCCGTAGAATAGGGTGTATCCACAAACGGCGCTGATGTTGCAGAAGTCGACGTTGTCTAGCTTTATTTAGCAAATAAAGCCGAGCCACTCTCCACCATATCCACCATAGTTCTGAATATCCGACAACAGAAGAAGCCCCGCCAATGCGGTTTTTGCTCAGAAGTGGCAGACTTTGCAAGCTTCAACATAGAAGCATCAAACTAGATGCTTTGTGAGCTTTGCCTGACGCTGACAAAGCCCTTGGTCTGAACGCAGCATAACACCTTCCTTTTTTTATTTTATTTTTTTTTCAATGTGTTTTTATTGGGCATTTATAATATAAACATACAAACTTGATCATTACAGAACATGTAGATAAAGACAACAGAAACAGAGCCTGACAGGTGACCAAAGACACCAAAAACGTACACCCCATTTATCACATATAGGTGATACTTCTGGATATATATTGTTTAATCTAACACCTTCCTTTTTGATAAAGCTTATAATTAGATTGGCTTAGGTTATTCTAAGCTATTTTTGTAGTTGTGCTGCTATAGGCTTATGGTGTGTTGACACTGAATGCAATAGAAGCAACCAGAGCTTGAGGTTTACATGACTGGGGTTCCCGCTAAACTTCAGAAGCAGATTTGCCTTGCGAAAAACGCTTTTATGCCTGCTTTGCACGAACAATTAGCGCGACTGATGTGATCGAAAATATGCGCCGCAGTTTGTGTGGTGCATTTTGTGCATTTGCGCTTATCGCGTCTACCGCTCCAGTTAGAAAAATCTGAATTCCAGCTTCAAGTCGCGCTACGACAACAAACTAGGCGCCTGGTGAAAAGATGTTCTGACCTAGTTCAAAGGGGCAGGTTCAGCCAAAGCCATTTATTCTTCATTCAATATGGAGGAAAGGCTCATCAACGCCGTAGCCCACCACCCGGAGCTGTATGACACCAGCTGCTTTCTCAACCGAGACAGGAATAAAAAGGACCTAGCTTGGAGGAAGATATGTGAAGAGGCAACCTGGTAAGTTCATTCATTTCTCTTTTGAAATTTTTGCCTGACTTGGGGAAGCTGCGCAAAAGCTAGCAAGCTCGCCTACTGTCCCACTGTTTTCCCACTGGTACAAAAACCTTTCCAATAACAAGTGATTATTCAGAGGACATCTGCAGGAGAAAGTGGAAGAGCCTCAGGGACACTTACTCCAAGAAAAGAGGATGGCGAAGAAGAGGACTGGGTCATCAGCAGGATTGGGGAGGAAATGGAAGTTTTCCACGGTCAAGAAGTTTCTGGACCCCTTCCTCGCCCCGCGGGAGACCAGCAGCAATATGGTGCCGACCGCGGAGTACATCCTCACCGAGGACCAGGGACAGCCGAAGAGGCAGCAGGGAGTCCCAGTCAGAAGGTATGTTTACAATGAATTAATGTAGGCAGTGAATTTAGACATGTTGTCATATAGGTATATATGTTATTGTTTATTGACAAACAATATACAGTGGTCCCGCTATTCATCCTTCATTGCCTTGCTTTTTCACACATTTTCATATTGCAAAGTACAACTTTCAACAATGCGCATTGCATTCTGCATCCTTATTGACTGGAGGCAATTACAAATCTCTTCCGTGTCGTGTCTCCTGCGCTTGACAAATTCATAATGTTTGGTTTTGATAACTTTCACGTCCAATAGAAAAAACAGCAGAAAAAACACCCATAACTATGACCCTTATTTGGAAATAGACACCTGCACCAGGAGAAAAAGAGGCGCACAAAAGTGGCATAATAATACTTTATGTTTTAAAATCTACAATGGTTTGCGCTTTGAGAATCTTAAAACTTGTGAGAACTGTGAATAATGTTCATGTATGTCAGAAAGAATTCGTATAAAGTCTGTGGCGAGGGGATAGTTATTCTGAGAACGCCTGCTGCAAGAAATGAGGGACCACTGTATATGATTTCTCTATGACTATTGTTTTTTAACCTGTAAACATTTAATATTGTCTTGACAGAGCCAACTGATTATGCAGCGGCCCCATCCCCTGTTGCTTCTCCTGGCTCCCCAGTCCCTGGTCCCTCCGCTACTTCTGCTGCACCCACAGGTATGTAATTGTAGCAACAGATGTACAGCAAGCACTGATAGCTTTTTATTCGCTTGAATTCCCATGTGATTACTTTTGTTAATTATCTACAACCAATCTGATTAGAGCCTGTTTTTTCAATGTTGAAAATGAAAATCTAGTATAAGCCTTCTCACTACTTTGTGTTGTTTTGTGCTTTGTTTTACAGGCCCACAGAGGAGGAAAGCTCCAAGTCGGACGAGGGACGGGTCCCAGGACGGTCCATCGGCGCTGGAGCTGGCCATCCTGGAATCCCTGAAGAGGCCACGCCAGCAGTGGCACCTCCAGAACTGTTTCATAGGGGTGGCCAGATTGGGCCATTTAAAATTTTGGGGTGGCACACCAAAACTATAAACAATAACAATTTTCTTTTCTACTGTTGTAGTAAACGGGCCAGTAGAATACTATCATAAAGACTTAAAGGAACACTTCGATTTTTTGGGACTTTAGCTTATTCACTGTATCCCCCAGAATTAGATTAGTCCATACATACCTTTTTTCATCTCCGTGCGTCCTTTCTGTCTGTTTGACGCACCCCCCGATAGCCTAGCTTAGCTCAAAGACTGGATGTAAATGGGTCCAGCTAGCATAATAATTCCAATAAGCGATAAAATAACGCCAACATTCTCCAATTTACATGTTGTGATTTGTATAGGCACAGTGTGTACAAATAACAAGGTCATATGAGACACAGACATTTTTTAAACATTTAAATACTGGGAACAACTTTCTCAGAAGGCGAAGCACTGCTGCTTGGGCGGAGTGATTAGCGCAGCACCCAAGAACCGCTCTTCCGTCAACAAACCCAACGTGAATCGTGATCATGACTTTGAGGAATTGTAAGAGGATTTTTATTTTATATCAAACCAAGATCCAGAACCATATCGTTTTGAGCCAGAATACACAGACGAGGAGTTACAAACTTTGGAAGCTGATAGACAAGATGCCGAACAGACTGAGGTCGAGGGGCATTCAATGACCTGAATAAAATCAGTCCTGAATAAAAAAGATCTCCAGTCAGTTGTCTATGCTTTTGTAATGTCTCGTCTGGACTATGCTAACGCTCTCTTATATGGTGTTCCCTCTTCTTCAGTGGTGCGGCTCAAACTGGTACAAAACGCCGCCGCTAGGTTTCTGACGGGCACAGACCGGCGGCAGCACATCACCCCTGTCTTGGCTAATTTACACTGGCTTCCAGTGAGATTTCGCATTAAGTTTAAAATTCTCCTGCTAATCTATAAATCAATGCACGACATGGCCCCCTCTCGTTCGGCACAGCTTTTAAGCCCTTACGTTCTGTCGAAAACCTTAAGGTCTTCTAAACAGCACCTTCAGCTTGTTCCTCCTGCCCGCTATAAGGCTCGTGGGGAACGGGCTTTTTCAGTTTGTGCTCCCAAGCTCTGGAACCAACTCCCCCTGACAGTCCGACTCGCCCCGTCCCTCCCCATTTTTACAGTTCGTCTTAAGACATATTTTTATTCCCAAGCCTTCTCGGCTGAGTCGGTTTAACCCCTGTGAGATCTTGTTTGTTTGTTTTTACCATTTTTACTTGTTTTAGCTATTTTATGCTGCTGTATATTCTTTGGTATTTTATTGTCTTGTACAGCACTTTGGTTGGCGTAGTCGCTGTTTAAATGTGCTTTATAAATAAAGGATGATGATGATAGCAAGATGGACCCCTTGTCAATACTGTGATAAAACATAATCCAGCACAGATCAATGGGGAGACGCAGATTAAGATAACAATGTGTTTTTCATAGCAATGTATTAGTAAGATTGGAGGAGAAGCACACCAGTCAACGTGTCATGTCCAATAGACGTGAAGTGGATACAACCTCCACTGTGACGAGAGGATACTGAAGGCACACTCCACTACCAGCCGGGCCTTGGAGAGCCAATAGTTGAAGATCCTCTTCTCGAATGGGAAAGGCCTCAGGAGCTCTTGCAGCAGCGGGAACGCCTCATCAGACAAAAAGTAATGGGGCTAGGCTCCAAGGTCTTCTCCACCAGGTAGAGGCTGGTCAGGAGGCAGATGGATAGTCCCACTCCGTGGCTGGTCCTCCTGTACCCCCAACATCGCTGACGCGATACCCTGCATCCACAACCGCAAGGAGAACAATGGAAAAGTTCCCTTCTAGATGTGGAACATAAATCCTGAGTGGGGGGGTGCTTTCATCTGGACGTACTTCCCATCCAGAGCTCCACGGCAGAGAGGGAAGTTCCAGCGCTCCTGTAATCCCTCTGCGATCGACCGCCAGTCTTCAGTGGAAGGTACAGCCATGAAGTCATCCACTAAATAATCCAGGTCACCGTCACTACCTGGGGGACGATCTGGCACACGATGGACACACCAACTCTGAAACTTGAAGTCATGGTCCAAAAGAAGTCCCCGGTGGCAAGGAACCTGGAAAAAATTGTTTAAAATTTGTATTATGTGTACTGCAGTTACCAAATACATTATTCAAATTCCAAAATTCTTCTGTGTTGTCAGATTTAAATAACACTACATAAATGTTACATAAATAATTTTGTAATTATAAGAATAATTAATTAATATATATTAGATATAATATAAAACAGTCGGTTCTGTTTTGTTTTAACTTTACCATAGCCTAATTTGATTGGTAGCAACTTTTACCACTACAGTGTGCCAATCACTCATAATTCCTAAACATGTCATTCGGGTCGGAATGAAGTGAGAGATTAATAGAAATAACGTGGATGTTAACATGTAGCCCTTTCCTTTCTTAAATCATTGTTAGTGTTTTTGATAAATTAACCTGTGATAAGACATGGCATATCAAGATAGAATCATTAATATCATCTAAAGATGAACCAAACAGTTCACAATTTTATCTAGCTCTCACTTTTAAAAATGAGTTTAAAAACACCTGGTCTGGTATCCTGCTCAGGTACAATGCCCTGTTGGATGGGCAGCATCGATTGGATGATGCTCCCTGTGACTGAGCATCTTCCATGTCCTTTTGTCAATTTTTTACTTTCTTTAATATAGAAAGTACTTTTATGTCAGTTACATTTGTTCTTATTCTCTCTGTTCTCTGTCTTATCAAACCATTAAGTTATGCATATAACCAGTGTTCCCTGAAGAAGAAGAACAAGGTACAATGTAGGTACAATTGGACATCACACCCTTGCGTGGCCAGCTGAAGACACTTCTGATCACACCTGTGAATGCCAGGTGGGGGCCCCGCCTATCAACTATAAGGACCTGGTGTCACCCTCATTTCAAAGTTTGATAGCCCCTCTTTACCAAGCTAGGCTGCGATGGGGCAGCCCACAATGTAAGTCTTTCCTCTCCTTCAGGGAACACTGGTTATATGCATAACCTTACGTTCCCTTTTAGTTAATTCACTCGGTACAACTTAGGTACCATGGGACATGTAAAAATGCCCCATGAGCAGCTATTAAGACTGGGCTGAAAAAGCAATCTAAAGTGGCAACTAAGACCCAGCAGAAAGAACAGAATGAGCCACCGAAGGAGCTGTAACAAAAAAATTGGTAAAACCAGACAAAAGTGTGAGGAGAGGCTAAGCTAGCAGCTAATCATATGTTACCAACCAAAACTCCTTTAAACAGTGCCCATGAAGCAGCCATGCCTCCAGTAGAGTGAGCTCTAACCTCGTGAAGCAGCTAAAGACCATTGGCACTGTAACACAGGGAAATAGCCTCCACAATTCAATCGGACAATTTTTGTTTTGACAGAGCCTTACCCCTAGAAGGCTTGGCAAAACATACAAACAGTTGGCTGGATTTTCTGAAACAGAGTTCGGTCAACATAAGCCCTAAGAGGACGAAGTGGGCATAAAAAGTGCAACCTCCTCTGTTCCTTAGAATCAAGAGGAGGAGAATTAAAACCCAAAAGCTCCACGGTCCAGCGGGATAACCTTGGACAGATATGCTTTATTCGGATGTAAAGTGACCTTTGACCCATCTGAAGAAAGTTCCAGGCACACAGGGTGCACAGAAAAAGCATAAGATCCCCTCGTTGCTTAGTCGAGCCATCTAATAAAACAGAAACTTCATGTCTACCGAATCAATGGTCTCAAAAGAATGCTCATAATGCTACCTGGCCGATAGCCTGGTCATAAGGATTGGCATGTGAAGTTGATGCCAACTCATGTATGCAAGGCCTCAGTGCGGCGTTTGTATGTGAAGTCTGCTAAGGAGCTTGACATGTGTAAATAGTAATTTAGAATTGAGTGCTTATAATGTGAAATAATGCAAAGCACTATTAGCAACTACAATAGGCAAGGCAATTTTATTTATATAGCACACTTTAAACAACAAGTTGATTCAAGGTTCAGCAATTGAAGGGAAATAAAATTCCTTTTTTCAGCTTTTCAACTTCTGGGATAGACATATATGATTCAATTTATCATTGGTGTTATATAGTATTAATTTGTCCTGAAATTTAACCTGTATCCCTGAGTTAATGTTGGACCACAAAGTAAAACGGCTTGTTTCTCTATAATCCCGCCTCCTGACTGAGAAAAACAGGCCAACCCCTAAATTCCACTACATGCGCTCCCTTCTGCCAGGCACGCTGCAGCAAAACCGATCCCATTGTAATGAAAAAGAAAATTTCAACTACCGTCGCTGTGTGGTTCCAGCTGCCAAAGCAAAGCAGCTATGAGATTTGAGAAGTGGGGTGGGTGTATTTGCAACTCCACCAGAGTTAGGTTGCTCTCTCTGCAGGGGTGGTGCTGACACCTCTAGCATTCCTTGTTTTCACTTAGTGATGTAAAATGCATAACAATTTGAACACACGGGAGAGGGCGGTGCAGCTGCTCAATTCAATTAAATTTTTTCAATTCACTTTCATTTATATAGCACCAATTCACAATAAATGTTATCTCAGGGCACCTTACCACAAAAGTAATTTCAATACAATTATACAAACATTCCCATCAGTTAAAAGTTTCCAATGTAAGGACTCACAGCAGATTGCATGAAGTCGTTGACATGGTGTTGAGAGGGCAGATAGAGCAGGATTGAGGATTACTCAGATATGCGTGAATTAAGAAAAAAAACACTCTGGTGAGGTTTTTTATAAATAATTGCACTACCAGACAGGTGAAAACTCCAAAAACTTGATTCTGCATGATATAGGCCCTTTAAATGTATAAAAATATTGAAAGTAAAACAGTAATTACGGTTTAAGAGATTGACTGGAGTGAAATTTAGCTAGTTGGGGCAAATGTGGCTCAGGAGTTGGGCGTTTGCCTTGTAATCAGAAGGTTGCCGGCTCAAGCCCCGGCTCTGACGATCTCAGTCTTTGTGTCCTTGGGCAAGACACTTCACCCGTTGCCTACTGGTGGTGGTCAGAGGGCCCGGTGGCGCCAGTGTCCGGCAGCCTCACCTCTGTGAGTGCGCCCCAGGGCATCTGTGGCTACAATGTAGCTTGCCATCATCAGTGTGTGAATGTGTGCGTGAATGGGTGGATGACTGAATGTAGTGTAAAGCACTTTGGAGTCTGTAGGGACTGAGTAAAGCACTATACAAATACAGGCCATTTCATTTAATAGTTTCAGAACCATTAGAAATTTCTCCTCATTGTGAGATTTGGTGCCTAAGAATAAAAAGCCTGATAATAGTACAAATGCAGAATAGCATCAATATAGTCATTTTTATCTTTACTACATAGTCATGCTTCTTAATGAAAAACGAACTAATTGAAAGTAATTTGTGTAAGATTAAAACCTGTATAAATCATAAAAATATTTACAATCTAGTAAGAAGCCCTTATTTTAGCAGGACTTAAACTTATTAGAGGAGAGGTATACAACCCAAGCTTACTGGTGGCAGTTCTGGAGACATAAAAGTAAAAACCAGGATAGAATGATTCCCATGACTGCACTAAGTCTTTCTATTTAATAGTTTTTGCTCTGGCTTTATTTATTACCACAAGTATGTCTCTGTTGCCTTGGCTTAGTTTAATTTTATGCCCAATTTTGTTGCAACATCAGCTTATAGCCTTCATTTTATATTGTTTGTCCTCTTTCCTCATCTCTCGTTTAGTTGCTTTTTGGAATTAGTCTCATTCACCAACACCTCATCTTGATGATTTTTTGGATTAAATGATTTGAAGCTGTAAGCTTTAGGCACAACAGTCAATACCCATCAATTTAGTTTAATTGTCCACATCCATGGGAAATACTAAAGCTGGAAGATGGGACCTTTAGAAAATGTGTTTGCTTCATTTCAAGATGCGCTGAAAGCAAAACTAATTTAAAGAAAATATTCTAAAATTACAGTTTGATTATAAGACTTCTACACTATGTTTCCAGTCAAATACTTACTTTGGATTTAATTATTATTTATTAATTAATTTTTTGGGGTGGGTTGTTTTCTGTATTCCTTTTTGTCTACTTGTGTTTTTCTTTTCTTTTAAATTGCATAAATATCCAATGGCACAAGGTGTATGTATTTTTGAAGTTATTCCTTTTTTTTCTTGCTTGCATGTGGGTGTGTGTGTGTATGTACTTGACTTTGTTTTTGTAGAGTTATTAGCCCCCGTTGTCAATTTGATTTTGGTATAGGAATTTTGCTGCTGTATTATTATTATCAGTGCCTTTGTGTTTGAAAATCAATAAATAATTGTGAAAAAAAAATCCAAATGCTGTTTACTTTATTAATTTCAACATAGCCCATAACAATAAAGTACTATATCATGTAAGGAATGCTTAATTAATTATTTTCCAAGTGCGACTGTCGTCTGATCGTTATCACTGTTGTTTTGCAGGAAGAAGGTCCTAGTTTGAATCCCAGCCTGATGTCTTTTTGCTGCATGTCCTCAAATTTTTTCTCCCAGTCCGAAATCATTAGGTTAATTGTTTACTCTAAATTGCAGTAACAGGCCTCAGCTCTGAGGTCTCTGCTTTTCTTCTGTAAAGAACCGAGGAAATTTTGAGGACGGCAACAAGTGGTGTAGTCCCTACTTTCTCTATGATCCCTCCCCACGGCACCATTTATGTTATACTTATTTCAGAAAAATCCAAAATTGGAACATTTAGTGTGAATGGCGGACCCCAGGTATTCACAGAGCTTACAGGCCATAACCGCCAGTATCTGTATTGTATCGGTTAAAAAAATGGTGGTATCATTGCAACCCTAGTTTCTCCTTGGCCTAGGGTTCTATGCAACTTCTCAACTTGCGGGGTATAAATTATCTTCAGAACGGTGAGGAAACAGTCTGGAGTGGTTGATAGGTCCTTTTCCTTAAGCCAGCACATATCCAGGTCTGTCAAAAGCTTGCCAGAGATCATATGGATGATCTAGAGGAGAATTGGGTCAGATAAGTCCAAAATAGATTTTAAAGCATATTGGTTGTGAATGTCTCTGTGAATGTTTAGTTGCAACTCAGGAACATCATACCCACTCTGAAGCATTGGGTTGGAATCTTTTTGTCTCAGTATGATAAAGCTTGATTTTGCCGACCTCCAGCTCATCGGAACGTTCTCCTTTCTCGTCAGCTCCAATGCCACAAGTTCTCTTTTTCCTTGCCGCTTATCAAGCCACCAGGTTCCTCGTCATCAGCCCCCATGTCACCCACTTCCAAGTCCCCAGCCTCCTCGTCACCTGTTTCCTTGTCAGAGGCCAATTCGTCATCTGGTTCCTCGTCACTCGTATCCTATGTCCCTGCTCCTTTGTTGCCGACCACCAATTGAATTTTTATCTCTGAACTCTAGGTGGTCTGTAATTTTGGGTTGTTTTGGACTCATGACAAAAGTGCATAAAGATAAATAAAATAATTAAAATATATCTATCCAAATCTTCACAAGCAACATATTTTCCCCAAATGGATGGTCAAATTTTCAAATAAATTGGCAAAATAAGAATCAAAAAAGAACTCTCATTATAAACTGTATTTACAAAATGAAAAAGGGGTTGGCACGGTAATTAAAAAAATTATGTATGTCTTTTGCCCCCGTGCTCAGTTGGAAAGTAGGACATCTCGAGCACTGTGGTACGCAGTTTTCATTTGTCATTGATGTAATGTACTGTAAATGTAAATGTAATGTGACTGGACCACAGATCAGATGTGGCTGCAATGTGCGTAATGTCAGCAAAACTCAGCAACAATCTTTTCTTTCTCTGTTCTGTACATGCTGGGAATCAGGTTTCAAAAACACTTTTTGTGATGGCAGGTTGTGTCTCTTGTCAATGTTTTTTCATGAAGTTTACGAACCCTTGCCTTCTACAGTAGCAACAGAGATTAAGTCTCTTGCTACGTGGTAGCCTATCGTGTTTGTGATTTCAAGCCATCTTTTTAAGGTTTGTTCATATAGTTGAGAACTAGCAAATGCTTCAGTTTGACCAATGCCTGGTGAACAATGTGGTTGTACTGCAGGTGGTGGAAGAGGTCTGATGTTCTACCTTGACTATTGCGACAGTCTTTTTGCACGGTTTACATTTGATATTTTTGATCAACATCGTCCATACTGAATCGAAAATGTTGCCAAACAACTCATGAAGGACTTCTTTTTTTTTTACAAGATTCTCCGCTTCGTCCTCCAACACCTCTACCTCGGGTACAGTGACTTTCTTTTCTTAATGCAGATGGGGGGCAGAGTCCTGTGACTCCACCTTATCCCGTCTGAATTGCAGTGGTTCCCAAAGACGGGCTTCATGGGCCACTATCCAGCAAGTTTTACTTCTTTCCCTTGTTCATCGCACCTGAAACAAATAATGCCTCGTTAGCAGGCCTCTGCAGAATTTTGCAATGCTGAGGAGGTACTTGGAAGATTTGAATCAGTTGTGTTGGAGCAGAGACACATCCAAAAATGGAAGGATATTGGCCCTTGAGGACTGGATCTGGACACCTATTAATGTAATAATCGTATTGCTCTGCTCTTCAATATGTATAGACTATGACCAGTTATTAATTGTGAGAGATTTCAACATCAATACCCCAACATAGAGTAAGAAAAGCATTAAATGATACCCTCCATAACTTCGGCCAAACCCAGCATACTAAAGAACCAATGCATGATCGGGGACACACTCTGGACCGAATTATTAGCAAAGACTTTAATATCTACAACATCTTTGGTAACTGATGTTGCTCCTCCTGTGACAGTGGCCCCTGAACTAAACTCCATTAAGGCCTGCAATGAATTTCCCAGCTTCTTTACTGAAAAGATTTTGAACATCATAAGGTCAATTAGTACATGAGTTTCAACCCCACTACCAATGTTAAGCCCAGTTAACACCCATGCTGAGAAAATGACAGATTTCCAAACAGTAAACCAATCGAGTCTTGAATAAATTATTGAAAAACGAAGCTATGCCACCTACTCCTTGGAAATCTTACTGGCAGTTTTTCTTTAAAAAGTCCACCTCGTCAGATTTGGTTAAAGAAACAGGTTAAAGTATAAAAATCACAGAGAATAAATATGACTATGTAACAAAGCATTGAATAAATAAAGTCGAGAAATAATCAGTTAAAAGCTATGCTAAAAAGTGTACTCTTGAGTCTGCTCCTAAAAACAAACATTATTTGTGGCCCTAAGGTCCTCCGCCAGCCTGTTCCAGAGATAATGATGGAAAGGCACGTCACCATGAGTGTGTGTCCTGACTTTTGGGATGAGAGTACAAAGACCACAAGGGTTCATATGGTAAAAGCATTTCTGCAAGATAAGACGGCCCAAGACCATTAAGACTTTAAATTTTTTTAAATTAAAAACATTAAAAATTTCCTGTATGGCAGTTTGGCACTCAGGGTTGATTTCTGAATACAAAGTAAAAGCCCAACAGATTTACTTTCTCAAGTGAAGCATTACAGCTATTGCTAACGTACTCCATTTGATATATATATATATATATATATATATATATATATATATATATATATATAAATATATGGTTGTGTGATTTATTTACTGATGTAATGGACACAGAGATTAAAAATAAGGGGGAAGAAAGAAAGAAGATTAAGAAGAGAGATAGGGAACAAAAAGAGAGAAAGTTGATACTTGAGAGGAAAGAGATAAAATAGAACACGAGAAAATATTCCAGTCTGCCTCCACAGAGGCAGAGAAAAAAAAGAGCAACATTGACCAAATAAAACAATGTGAACTAAGAACTGCACAACCAAAACACAAACATTGCCATATAAATACAATTACAATGTAAATAAACAGCTCATGGTATTAATTATTCAAGATCTTTTGATGATAACATCACTCCAGGAATATATCTATAAACACTAGAGTTCCCACACCTATGTGTGTGTCTGAGCATGCTAGTGTATATAAGGTTTGTCCGATAGCGTGTGAGGTGCCTGAGATGTGCCAGCGTTAGCCCGAAGTGGACTAATGCAGGTTTTAACGCACCCCCTGAGAGAGGAGCAGAGGAAAGCCTCCATCCAGCACCTATTATGTGGGGGCCAGGTGGCCGCAGCGAGGAGGCCATGGGTTCTGCAGGTGACTGGCTACCCCTAACTCCCACAACCAACATCTCGGCGCCCCCCTTCTGCCCCATGCTGGGGCCTCAACACCAACACCTACAGTGGACCTACGGCGTCCCCTGGTCAAGCCCAGTCAGCACCCAGACACCAAGCTGAGCGCTGAGTCCAGGCACCCAACCAAGCCCAAACAAACCCACCAAAGAACAGGCCTGGCATGAGGCATGCAGAACATTTGATCAATTAGGTGGAGACGCTAGATTCGTACCCTGCCAAACCATCAAACAGGTACCAACCAACAGTTCCAAAAACTGGCCCCCTGAATGAGGTACCCCAACCAAGAAAAAGACAATATCAACCTGGTAGATCGGCCAACCGACACACCGGTCCACCTAGGCCGCACACCAAGAGCAACCAACGCACCAGTAGGCAGGGAGAGACAGAAGGGAAATCGCCCAGGTTTTTCACATGCAAAGGATCAAAAGGCAGTGATTGTGGTTTTGGTAAAAGTTTCTCTCTCTGAGCATGCGGGACTGATGAGTAAAACTTCACTGTTGCTACGTCTCGGTCCATTGCTGAACAAGGAGGTTAAGCCATCTAATGTTTATTTATGTCAATGGGGTTGAGCCATCAGTGCAGCAACACATAATTTTCTAACACAAAGTGAACTTTTGTATTATCCGTATTACCCTCGCTGGACAAAGTTTTATCTAATCTCCGAACTAAGGAGAGCATCACATTTAGTTACAAAAGAACAGCTGCGTGTAGGGCGCAACAAGGAATGCTGCTGTCTGCAGTGCGGAACAGAGAGCAGTGGGAGGAGGCACTGTCCATGGTGCTGACTCTGGCTCCCATAACAGACATGCAGTGACCGAAACATCTGCACTCACCTGAAGGATTATTAGGAACACCATACTAATACGGTGTTTAACCCCCTTTCGCCTTCAGAACTGCCTTAATTCTATGTGGCACTGATTGAACGAGGTGCTGAAAGCATTCTTTAGAAATGTTGGCCCATATTGATAGGATAGCATCTTGCAGTTGATGGAGATTTGTAGGATGCACATCCAGGGAATCCAGCTCCCATTCCACCACATCCCAAAGATGCTCTATCGGGTTGAGAGCTGGTGACTGTGAGGGCCATTGTAATACAGTGAACTCATCGTCATATTCAAGAAACCAATTTGAAATGATTTGAGCTTTATGACATGGTGCATTATCCTGCTGGAAGTAGCCATCAGAGGTGGTCTTGAAGGGATGGACATGGTCAGAAACAATGTTCAGGTAGCCCGTGTTATTGAAACAATGCCCAACTGGCACTAAGGGGCCTAAAGGGGGGCAAGAAAACATCCCCCACACAATTAAACCACCACCACCAGCCTGCACAGTGGTAGCAAGCCATGATGGATCCATGTTCTCATTCTGTTTAGGCCAAATTCTGACTTTACCATTTGAATGTCTCAACAAAAATCGAGATTTATCAGACCAGGCAAAATTTATCCAGTCTTCAACTGTCCAATTTTGGTGAGCTTGTGTTAATTATAGCCTCTTGTAGCCCATCCGCCTCAAGGTTGTGCGTGTTGTGGCTTTGTAAACCCTAGAAATGCTCAGACCGGCTTGTCTGGCACCAACAACCATGCCACGCTGAAAATTGCTTAAATCACCTTTCTTTCCCATTCTGACATTCAGTTTCGAGTTCAGGAGATTGTCTTGACCAGGACCACACCCCTAAATGCATTGAAGCCACTGCCATTTGATTGGTTGATTAGATAATTGCATTAAGGAGAAATTGAACAGGTGTTCCTAATAATTCTTTAGGTGAGTGTAGCTTGGTGTTATACTCAAAGAAGACTAAGTGATAAATTCAGATTAGAGGTAATCTAGATCTACAGTACATCTGTCTACTGTATACAGCAGATCTGTATATTTTTCATATTTCTTGCATTTATTATATTATTTTTCTCATATATGTTCACATTACAAATACTGACAGTGATTTGTTTTTACTTAAGCTTATCTCAAAGTAATTTGAGCACAGCCTTGTTTCATCTTTAGGGGCCCCACTTGTCTCTGGTTTGACAGACCTTTATTTAGTCCAAACGTCTTAATGAAACAGATCTTTTGGAAACCTAAACAGGTTTAAATCTGCTTCTCTGCTTAAGGAACTAGATCCTGCTACACACCATTGTGGGATTGATTCAAAAATGAAGTTCCAATTCAGAGAAAAGTTTGACCAACAAACAATCTAAGAAAAGTTTTTCTCTCTGAAAGTGTACTACCAATTACATCACTTCCGTCTCCATCCCCAGGGTCAGAGATGATCAGTAGTTCAAATTGTAAGCCACTCTCCAAACAAATACACACTTCTGTGAGAAGTTGATGGTATGATTATTTTAATTATTACATGAAAAATGGTGTCATGAGCACTTTAAGCAAACTTGAATACCTTCTCACTTTGTCCTTTGTCTCTTTTACCAATACCTGTCTGAAAAAGCTTATTTTTATTTATTTAGTGCTGCTTAGGTATTTTCATTGGTCATCAGTTTAAATTTAGTAAATGGAGATTAATCCGAAGTAATCATTTTTATGCTCTAATCCATCTCACTGGTTTTAAGCAAAATCAATGTTTTGGGTCAAAGTACCAGAAGAAGGGACATGTAGCACTCACGAGGATGATGATTAAAAGCCTTTATTAGCCCAAGCCCATGCGTTTCATCCAATAAGACCTTCGACAGAGCAAGACAAGTTTTTTTCAGTCAGCTCACTTCCTTGTTAGAATAGGTAATCAATGACTGCTGATCATGTTGAGCAGGTGGGAAGTCACACGATTGGTATTTCCCAGAAATGAATGATGACCAGCCTAGTGCCGAAAAAAATCCTACAAATCAATAATCTAGATCAGTTTGACAATCGAAATAAAAAAAACATTTAACTCTGTACAAGCATACAATGAATCTTTGATCAGACGGTAGATAAAAACATGACGGAAAATTGACAATCCCTACTACAACATGTAAAAGACAGAGCTTAATGAAAATGTAGTGTTTACAAAAAAGGAGAAAATCCATCTCTCAAATCAAACAATCAATCAATCAATTAGTTTTTATTGTACCTGTGGGGCAATTTGTTGTGCAGCCAGCAGGATAAAAATTGAATAACAAATGAATAAACAATTCAAACATCATTCACATCATACACTATTCAACAAAGCCAGAGCGGCAGGAATAAAAGAGTTCCTGTATTCGTTTGTTCTTCATCTTTGGAGAATGTAACTATGCCCTGATGGGAGCAGCTGGAAACCATGCATTAAGGGCTGGATCTGACCATGAACATTACAACAAGCCTTTGTAAGGACTCTAGTTTTATACAAACCTGAAAGGTCATTTAGGTTAATACCTGCTATCTTGGTACATAATTTATCAATCCAGATCTGGGTAACATATGGCTTCACTATATCCAAAATGTTAAGCCTATCACTTCCTCAGAGTTTGATCTATATCTGAAATCTTGAGAAACAACTTTCATAATCTGGATCAAAAGATCAACTGTTTATTTAGTTTTCAAGCTTGGAGCTGCAGAATACCCCCTGCTAAAACAGTGAAAGCATTTAAATTGTACGACTGATAAGAGCTGCTTCAATAAAACACACATTTACTGACTGTGACAATGCAAAGCCAGCTTGAAAAGCAAAGTCCCGTCAGCGTCCCTAAGGGGATGATACAAAGAAAGGTTGATAAGCCGGGTCTGCTGGGGGTGGGGACACAGAACAGCTGTGTGGAATATCAAACAGGGTAGGTGTTTGCAAGCTTTATGGTTTTATGACAGAACTCTGATTTCATTTAGGTTCACTTTATTAACATATAGACTTCAAAGCCAAAAAATCTTTCATCTGAGTACTCTTTGCATAAAAAAAGTATTCCAGCCTCAGCCTGCACAATTCAATGAATGCACCCACAGACCAAAGGTGATAACAAGGAAAGGGAGCACTGTAACATAAAGACGTTTGTTTGAACTGATAAAAAAAGTAAATCTAAAAAACCAAAAATTGAGGGGAAAAATCAGATTTTATTTCACTTAGGAATTGCTACTTTGGAAATGAATTGAAAGAATTGAGAAGATGGCCCTTCATGTAATATATTTTTAATGGATACATTTTGAGGCTTTGCCCAGTTCACTGCTTCCAGCTTGGTGACTTCACTGATTCTTGAACTTTGATAAGCATTGAGCTGGATTTGACTGTAAAACTAACAGTAGCATATCACTTCAGACTTGCAGTGCCATCCTGATGTCCTCGGCCCCTTCTTGTTCATGCAGGCGTCCTAGTTTAAACAATCTAAAGGAAATGTATGATTATATTCATTGTTAGGTGTCAATGAAGCAGTTGTTAATAGCATAGTCTCACTAGTATAAAAACCACAGACAAAAAAAATCCTCTCAGTCTGCAGGTTAACTGCTGACATAGAGCGGCTGTTGTTCCTAGGATTTCTAAAAGTACAATTGGAGGCAGATTTTTTAGTTATCAGGCTACTCTCCTGTGGAAGCAGCTCCCAGTTTTAGTCCGTCTGGCAGACACCCTGTTTACTTTTAAGACCAGGTTTAAAAATGTCCTGTTTGATAAAGGTCATAGTAAAAGTTGCTTAGGTTATCCTGAGCTATATCTGTAGTTCTGCTACCATGGGCTTAGACTGTTGGAGGATAGACTAATCACTTTTCTTCACTCTGCTAATTTTCTCTTCCAGTCCCCTCCAGTTTTATTATTTGTTGTTACTGTTAACCTTGCTCCTTCCTAGAGTTTTTCTCTGCATAGAAGCTACACTTGGTCTACACTTTACACTTTCTTTAATAGAGAAAGTACTCTTAAATCAGTTCATTTAGTTCTTGTGTGTCTCTGCGCTGTCTTTTTAAATTCCCAGATGGTAGATGATCACTCGTACTGAGCCAGGTTCTGCTGGAGGTTTTTTCCAGTTAAAGGGGAGTTTTTCGTCTCCACTGTTGCTATATCTGCTCAGTATGAGGGATTGCTGTAGTTGGAGTCTGCATATTCTGGTCCCAAACTCAAGTTAATGACTCAACGGAATCTGCTGGGATTCCTTGAATAGAACACATCTAAACTGAATTGAATTGACTTTTTATGTAAAGTCCCTTGAGATGACATCTGTTCGGAATTATCTACATAGACTTAATTGAATTCAACTTATTTTTTATTTCCACCAAAAACAGGAACGGTGCGTGTTCTCTGCTGGTACCAGACCCAGTGCCTAGTCAGTTCTTTCAAAAAACCAATTGCTTTTCCACTGAAACAGGCGCCAGTCGGTGCTGCATCGTAACATCACATCAAAACTTTTTACAGTGGGTACCACTTGAGAAAATGTCAAGCGCTCCAAGTACCATTATCATGTCCAACCTAAACATACAGTAGAGAAGGTTGAAGCTAGGTTTATGCTTGAAGCATGTACATTCCGCTCGGAAATGAGACGTGCAGAACAGGCTGAGACGCCTTCTAGCAGCATTTATACCTGTTGCAGCTTGTCTCTACTGTGAGCCAATATTCTTGAAGACTGTAGGGGACGGCGTAGGGCTCTACAGCATGCATACAACAGTACACCATAGTAGAAGTAGAAATCACTGTTGGAACCGTCTGCGTGATTAGAAAATTTCCTAGGTGTGCGGTGCGGAAATGTGTGCATGTCAGATGCCGCGCGTAGGGACGTGGTTAGTGAAATGGCGTAATTTGGCCGCGTGAAGCCGTGCGGACCTAGCGGATGCGTCAAGCATAAACCAAGCTTCACCCTTTTAATCATAGGCAATTAACAAAGGAAGCTTATTTAGTCCTAAATAGGATTATTTATTGTTAATTGTTGCCAGCAACAGCCGTACTGTGTTTGAATTATACATTTTTTTATTAATTTAATTTTCAAAAAAGCAAAGAAAGAAAAACAAAGGTCCACAAATTGACAAATTTAGCTATATATAGCCACAAATGGTTGGTTGTCCACTGCATACAGGGCTTAAGTAAAAAAAAATCCTGAGCCTGAACTTTTTCCTAGGAGCAGGGCTCCAGTGAATCCAATGCATACACATTATAGGCAATTTGGCCAGCAACTTTTTGGCATTGTGCTTGGTAATGTAGAAGATGACCTACAATTAAAATGTGATTTTTAGAAAGTAAAGGTTATTAAGTTATGTGAAAACGTGAAATTCAATCAAGCAAATTAATCTGATTCGTTTGGCAACCATTTTTTTGAGTAAAAGGAAAATTTATACAAAAACATATAAATTGCTAATTTTGCTATCATTTTGTACAAAACAATGGCAAATTAAGTTTAAGGAAATACATTACATTGGGTCTTGACTCCTCTCCTCTTTAACATATTTGCAGAGGCAGTAAACCAATAAAGTGCTCCAAGAAGTCATCAACATTCAGAGAAAACATACATCCTTTGAGCTTATCAGACAGACGTTTATTTAACTCTGATGCTATGCCATGTGTGTTCATATACAGTACGTAACTGGCATGTTGATTGGAAACGGACAGTTTTGTTAAAGTGTTTTTATCAACCGCTACTTTTTTGGACAGATCTACGAGCGGTTGCATGATCGTAAATAATAAATTGTGTTCGGAAATGAACGAGTACACACGTATTAATGAGTACACACGAAATAATTGCAAGATATTGGTGATATTGTAAAATATGTCTGTAAAAATCAGTTTTAAAATACATAGGCGCGGGTCCTCTTTTCAGGGGAAAGCCATATTAGATGACGTCTTTACTTCTACAAGAGACGGACAAAGCGCATGGAACACCCCGCTATTAAAACATTGATTTCCCCTCAAAATGCAAAAAAGTTTCACCATAAATACATTTTTACCACTTCGCTAGTTCCAAACGATGAAAGAGAGACTGATGTGCTCGTCATGTTGCTGCAAATAGATAATTCTCAGGGAATTGAGCGTTTGAAAACAGCACTAGTTGGACCTCCATTGTTGAGTTTCTTACTCGAAGACAAAGATACCGCATGCTTGTGAAAATTTAGGTATGCACTGCCCTCTACTGGCCAAAAATTACACACTGTGCCTCTAAGGCCCTTGTCAACGACGACTATTTCGGGAGAAACAACCGCAGGCTTGTCCTGGAGGCTACGTTATAGACCACTTGGAGATAATGTGTTTTTTTATTTTTTTGTCTGAATCATAGTCAAACGCCGGAGATCTGGCATGGTGCCGCAATACTTTAAGCCCTGTGTATACAAATAATTAAAATTCCTTAAATTTAGGACTCATAGTTTCTTAAGATAAAAGTAATTCACAACCACTTTTAGGCCTAAAAGTAGCTCCTAAGTCTGGGAGTCCTTAAAAGAAGTCAAAAGGACTCCTAACTCTCTAAGACCTATTCAGGAAGACTCCTAAAATGGCTGCAGCCAGACGCAATGTTTTGGACACTCTGGATGATTCTGAATTGACCAAACAATACCGACAATGTCCACAAGTAGCCGGGGTTTTTTTTAAACAAAGATTTTCCTCCTCGTTGAAAAAAAAAATCTCCATCCACACGTAACCGGAGAAATGCGTTTTTCAGCACATTCATAGATGCAGTAGGGGGCAGTGGTTCTCTTAAATCCTGTCCGCTAAGAATAACTTTCTTTCCTCTATCTTCAGTATGCAGCAGTGATAGAGCTTATAAAAGCAAGCAAACAAAACTTGCTTTAACAATGGATGATACCAACACAGCTCTGAGGGCATAAACGCTTTTTTTTTTTGAGATGGCTACACACAGTCCGCACAAGTGATGTTGGAGCATTTTTTGTTGCGGATAGTGACGTTACGGTACTTAAAACTCCGTTTTCAACCGTCCACACCCAGATACTGAAAACGGAGAAAACTCAAATCTCCACTTTGGCCGGAGTTTTTCAAAAGACTTGTTTTTGGTGCTGAAAATCTCCAGTTACGTGTGGATGACAGGCTAAACCGCAGAAAAATATCTCCATTTTGTTCTACGTGTTGTTCCCCCTGCACAAACAAGAAAACGTGCACGTCTTCCAATTTATGCAACATATGTAGGGATGCCTTTATGACGGACATTACCTACCTGTTGCAGCAGCATCCTTTTAATAAGCGGCGATCTCGAGCCACTGGGACTGTAGAGAATACCATCTCTTCTAACAGTCTTCTGCCGTTCCAGACAACGCTGGATAAGATGCATTTATGTTTCTGCTAATTTCCACCCATGCTTCCCTTTTCTTCTTCTCCGAATCGCCCTTTAAGTTAGGTTTCCTTGTTCTTTTCTCGCCACTCATTTTCAGTTCACGAGGTGCTTTTTACGGTAGTGGGGGGTCTAATTAAGTTGTAAACAGTTGTTTACAGCCTACTTGCAATCACACCCTTAATATGATGCATCCATCCATCCATTATCTATTACGCTTTCATCCAATTCAGGGTCACGTGGGGGGGTGTCGCTGGAGCTTACCTCAGTTAGGACGGCAATCTGTCACATAATATGATGCATTTAACTTTTTTTCGTTTTTAAACTTCACCCTCTCTGTAAGTAGGCTATTGTGTGTAAGTTGAATGAAGTGTCAGTCTCGTGGCCGACACAAATATGTCATCATGCATTATTTCTGCTATTTGCGCTGTTCATAATTATGCTTTTATCGACATTGAAGTTTTCAATTTTCTCGTTTCACACGTGTCATTCAACAACCAATTACACTGCTGTCCGTCTATTTACTCATACATAGGAAATGACGTTTTCCATAACAACGGGACGTCACTCTTATCTTATGTTTAGTCATTTGTCCTACGTAAAAGTAGCTCTTAGTGCGTTTGTGAATAGGTTTTAGACGACAACTCCTACGTAAGACCTTTTAGCGCGAGTTAGGAGTAACACCTAGCGGTAAGATAAGAGTCTTTGTGAATACGGCCCCTGGTCTGCAAATGCATTGAGGCCCTTTTGTTTTATTTGACTTTAAGCATTGTCTAAATCCATTGAGCCATAACCAGCCACACTCACATGATAAAATAATGAACATTTCTGAGAGAAGCGCAATATGACCAAAGCTGCATAGATACACACTAAACAATTGCAGAGGAGTTAGAAAGAATCCAAGAACTCGCCACATTTAGAAAATGCAGAGCCACAAAGCAGCTATTGAATGATGCCAAAACAGGCAGGTGGAAAGCTTTTGAATACTAAATACCAATTGAAGCTGTCAATTCCATTTGACAGCTCAAAACAGATTGGATGATTTTAGCTGAGAGCTATGCTCAGTCCTGACTGATCTCAGGTGTTTTATTGGCATCTGGGAGATCTTCATCTGACTGAATGTGCGCCAGAAGCACGGAAAAGAATTTGCATTTGAAAAAGAACCTGATTGCTTTTTTTCACGCACAGATTTCATACCAGCTGCAAGTACCTTTCTCATTATGCACAAGAAGTACTGGTATTCAAGCAGAATACTAATGATATAGAAAACTAATAAAGACTAGTTAAAATAACTGTAATCATGTGCATATATACTGTAATTTTACCAAGAAAATTAATCCATTCATCCAATTCCTGTTGTCTATATCTAGATAACCTTCATATAAACACCACAAGAAAATTTCTCACGATGCTTAAAGTCCTGGAACCTCATTTATCAAACGTTCGAACTGTCCTATATTCTATTGTGAGAATTAAATTTAGAATGTTCATCCAAACAATCAAAAACTGGATCAATCAAAGATGCGGTGGTCACTCGCACGCATCTTCCGTCCACAATCATCTGTTGATAGATCCCACGAGTGTGTACCTAGGTTATTGTTCCTGTTCAGTCATTTGCATATAGAAATGTCCCTAATTAACCATATTCTGTAACACACAACCCTCTGACACATGCATGAAGTCCTTGCATTCTTCCCCAAAATGATGGGCAAGAGAGCGAACAAAGGAATTTCAGTGACGCAGAGATAGAGGTGAAACTTAACTGGGATGGAAAAAAAAGAATTATTAAAAGACTTTTTCAAAATTGCCATAGTCACCGAAAATTCATTAACACCAATAGTTTTTACACTCTTATCATCATTTCATCTGCTTCATTCCTCCCCAACACCCCCAGGATGCACTGATCAGGACCATCAGTTTGCCTTCCATTAAATCATAAGTGTAACAACAACCTTTTAAACTGAAGGACTTGATGTGACAAGTAAAAAAACACATGGAGAGCCCAGCATATCCCACCCCCTAGATTCTGATTCACAGGACCTCCATTCATGATGACTCCCAAATTGTAATGATCTATCCTATGGCAAATCTCTAATCTTTCCTGTAAATTTAATCCAAATCCATACATAACTATCTGAGTTAATTTACTTAACTGACAGACACCAACATGACTCCTACTGCCAACTCCCTTGGCAGTAAGTATTGTCACTGACCAGCGCCCACGGTACCAGAAATAACAACAGTTGGACATGGAAGAAGCAGGGATTGTTGCTGTATTTTGTTAATAAACTGTTCTGCCAGCAACTCTTCTAACTTTACAAAGCCAATTGTTTAGAGATGTCTGCTCATTTCCCTCTGAATTACAACCAATCAGCCTGACTTAACCACAACCCCCACGCAGCGTCTCAATCAGTTTTTTAGACCAATTCCGATTACATACCCCATACTGGTTCCTGAAATTGCCCCAAAAACGGCCCTGTTGGCACAGCCTGATGAAGTGGAGACATCAGTGAAAATGTGCCTAATGTCTAAAGAGCTGAGCAGGAACCTTATACCTGACTTATTCTTTGCTTGCCAGTGCTGATGATAAGTAGTAAGTTTTGGCTACTGCAGCTAAAGATGCAAAACCCACTATTGGTACTGTAGGTGCTGAGGTTGCTACAGGGTAGAAAAATAGATGTAGCAGGTGGGGGTGAGGATGCCTGGGCATTGGAGCAATGAGGTGAGGCCAGAGACAAGGCTTGCGAAATAAGCCTTGTTTCCACTGAGCGGAACAGTGTGGCAATGGCTTCTGTCTGGAGGGCAGAAAGACTGATTGCCCCCACTGCCTACCGTTGTTGTTAACTGACAGTTGTCAACAGATCTGCACTACACGGCAGTGAAGGGAAAATCTATCTGCATGGTTAACATATGCAGCGCTGTAGGCTGCAGAAATAGAAGAAAAAAAGAACAGTAATAATATTAAATAGGTTTCAAACTGATGAAATGTGCTGCCGTGTATGGCTAAATTAGATTGGATGATCCATCCATCTAGGGATCCAGTCTGATGAACGAATCTGCTGATCTCCCATATATGAATGCATTGTTTGCTTCTGCTGTGCAAAGTTGAGACATAATGATCAAATAATGTAGGTATCTGTAAACTGAACTGGCGACGGTCATATCTGAGGAGTTTAATCCCATAGCTTGTTAGCTATTTGAAACGGTCTCGAAGCTAGCTCTGTGGCGTAGCTCTTACATATATCTGCTTTCTTACATGTTACTGGTTGTACTAACCGCTGCCCGATTACATGTTGGCTGTAAGTTTATTATTTCTTTATGGGCGTTTAAAGACATTTAAGACATTTAAAAAATAAACACTTGACGGAGCATGGTGAGTTTTCGAGGCTTACCGCAGAGAATGAAAAGAAGGCAGCTAATGCAGCCTATGCTTGGAAACACTCGCCCATATGAGCGTCACAGTCAGAAATCTAAACAAATTCTCTTGAAAAATGAAAACCATGCTTTTTCTAAATTAAGGTGATTTTTATTGTTCCTTTTTCCGAATCATGTAACACATGCAGTAGCACTCACCATAACTAAATGAAAAATTTACAGCCAAACTATATGATTGGTATCGGTGATCGACAATGGTCGGCATCTTGGCTGATCGGTATCAATGATCGGCAGCCTAAAACCTTATCGGAGCATCCCTAGTCAAATCTGAGGAGTTTTCTCCCTTAGCTTGTAACTAAATGGTCATGAAGGGTCTGGAAGCTTTGTGCTACATACCGTTAGCTTTCTGATATGACCTTTTCGATTTTCTGCACAAAGATCTTTTAGGTTTTATTTTGTTTGTCTAATTGTTCATCCACAACCGCACGGCTTTGCATAGCGGTGTGGAAGCTTAATGCCCTTCAGTGTTGTATGCATGCGCAAAAATATTCGGATGAAAACAATAACATCCAACGTGTCTATAGACAAACAAGACGTTTTAATTAGTGGTTCATCATTAGCTACAGGATACGAGTTAAATTTTAGGACAAATTAATTCTATATAACACCTGTAACTGTAACATTTTATCATATATATATATATATATATATTGATTAGTGCATCGATTGACACCGTTGATCAGGATATATTACTGGAACGTCTTGACTGGTTCAAATCCTACCTTAAGAACAGCAACGTCTATGTGTCAATTATATTTTATAAGACCTCTGGTGGTAGTTTCGGCTGGTGAGCGTGGAGACGTATCGCGTTGGTAAGACGTATCGCGTCATTTCCTGTTTTGTGACTAACTCGTTTGTAGCAAGTCGGTGTTTCTCTCTCTCTTGAACTGATCTAACTTTCTCTGTCAATAAGTTTTTTCTGAGTTGCTTAACACACAAACACATTAAAACGTTAAGTTTCTTCACGGTTTAGGACTCTTTAAGCGTTTTACTGGGTTAATTACTTTGTTTTTAGGTAAGGTAAGGTACCGCTTGGTTAGCTTAGCTTTACGGCTAGCATGGCTTCGGCAGCTTTCTCTCTTGTCCCTCCATCTCTCTCTACACCTCCTCCTCTTTCCTGCTCTCTCTGTCAGATGTTTAGTTACTCCTCCGCCTCATTTAGTGAAGTTGGTAGGTGTAATAAGTGCAGCATTTTTGTAGCTTTGGAGGCGAGGGTTTCTGAGCTAGAGGCCCGGCTCCGCGCTGTAGAACAGCCAGGCCCAGCAGTAGCTAGCGCGGAGTCAACTAGGACAGGACCTAGCCGTCCTTCAACAGCTCCCGTGCAGCCGGGACCTCAGGCGAGCTGGGTGACGGTTCGTAGGAAGACTAGCGCCAGACCCCAGTCCGCGGCCAACCTCCAGCCCCTTTCTCTGAACAATAGGTTCGCCCCGCTCAGCGACGCACCCGCCGAGCAGGAGAGGCCGATTCTTGTAATTGGCAGCTCCATAGTTAGGAATGTGGCTCCAGAGACACGAAAGACCACCGTCAAATGCCTTCCAGGGGCCAGGGCTGCGGACATTAGGTCCCATCTGAAGCTTTTGGCCAAGGACAAACGGCGGTATAGCAGGATCGTTATCCATGCTGGTGGCAACGACACCCGGCGACGGCAGTCGGAGGTCACTAAAATTAGCGTAGCTTCGGTGTGTAGGGCTGCCAAAAAGATGTCTGACTCTGTAATTTTTTCTGGTCCCCTGCCTGATCGTACTAGCGATGACATGTACAGCCGTATGCTTTCGTTCCACCTTTGGTTGTCAAGGTGGTGTCCAGAAAACGATGTGGGCTACATTGATAACTGGGGGGCCTTCTGGGGAAAACCTGGACTGTTACGTAGAGACGGCATCCATCCCACCGAGGACGGAGCTTCGCTTCTTTCCAGGAACATTGATAGGGTTATCTCTAGTTCCCCAAAGCCGTGACAACCCAGAGTCCAGCAACCAGAGTCCAGATCAGGGAACCCAGAGTCCAGGTCAAGGAACAGGGACTGCCACCCACCCACTACCCTATAGAGATAGTTTCCCGTCCACTACCCAAAACTAATGAATTAAAAGTTAATGCTACTAGAGCAAAGTATAAAAATCTCATAAAGATAAATAAAACTCGGACTGAACATAAAAACAAATCAATTAAATGTGGTTTACTAAACATAAGATCTCTCCCCTCAAAAACACTCTTGGTAAATGACTTAATTTGTGAAAATAATATTGATTTGTTTTGTCTTGCAGAGACATGGTTGCAGGAAGAGGACCATGTCACAATAAATGAGTCAACTCCCCCTAGCTACTTAAACTTTAGTGTCCCTCGAAGTACTGGTCGAGGAGGTGGAGTAGCAACTATCTTTCATTCCGATTTACTAATTAATCTCCAAAAAAATAATAGTTACAGTTCCTTTGAGCATCTAGTTTTTAGCTTTCCTCATACACATAACAAAGCAGTAAAGCCACTTTTGTTTGTGGTCTTATATCGTCCACCAGGACCTTATTCTCAATTTTTAGATCAGATTTCAGATTTTCTATCTGACTTAGTTTTAAACACTGATAAAGTCATTATAGTCGGAGACTTCAATATTCATGTTGATAATGAAAGTGATAGTCTAAATACAGCTTTTCACACTATCCTAGACTCAATAGGCTTTACTCAAAATGTGCAGGGACCAACACATTCTTGTCACCACACTTTAGATCTTGTGCTGACTTATGGCATTGACTGTGAAGAAATAACAGTCTTTCCACATAACCCTATCCTGTCTGATCATTTCCTTATCACTTTTAAACTTACTCTAATGGATCATATCAAACCTGAAAGAAAACTTCATTATACCAGAACGTTATCAGACAACGCTGTAGCAAATTTTAAAGAAGCTCTTCCAACTTTAATTTCCTCAGTTTATAAATGCAGAACAGAAAACAGTGATTTAACTCGTGACCCCTCACAACTTGACATTTTAGTTCATAGCGTTAATTCCTCCCTGCGTCGGGCAATAGACAAAGTTGCCCCCTTGAAAAGGAAGGTGGCTAGCCATAGAAGATTAACTCCCTGGTTTAATTTAGAGCTACGTACCCTAAAGCAGAATGTTAGAAAACTAGAGAGAAAATGGCGCTCCACGCATTTACATGATTCCTTTTTAATATGGAAAAATAGTTTATTGCTATATAAAAAGAGCCTTCACACAGCTAGAACAGCATATTATTCATCTTTAATCGAGGAGAATAAAAATAATCCTAGGTTTCTTTTTAATACAGTTGCCAAACTCACACAGGATCATAGCTCTATCGAGCCAACCATTCCCCAAGCTCTAAGCAGTGACGACTTCATGCAATTCTTTATAAATAAAATAGACTCCATAAAGAATAAGATAATTGGGAACCTTCCCAATATGCTTGCTTCCTCCTTAGTTAATGAGGCAGCCTCAAAAATGGTGGAACCTAATATATGCTTAAACTGCTTTAATGCAGCCGAACTTTGTGATGTACTAAAATTATTAGCTTCATCTAAACCTTCAACTTGCGTTTTAGACCCAATCCCAACTAAACTCTTAAAAGAAGTTTTCCCTCTGATCGCTGCTCCAATTTTAAATATAATGAATCTATCCTTAGTCAATGGATATGTACCACAGGAGTTTAAGATTGCTGTAATTAAACCTCTACTTAAGAAACCCTCTCTTGATCAAAACGACTTAATTAACTATAGACCGATATCTAATCTTCCCTTCTTATCTAAAATTCTTGAGAAAATAGTTGCACACCAGATATGTGAGCATTTAAACAATAATGAGCTGTTTGAGAAGTTTCAGTCAGGCTTTAGAGCTCATCACAGCACTGAAACAGCTCTGGTGAAGGTTACTAATGATATTCTCATAGCCTCAGACAATGGACTGGTGACCATTCTGGTCCTGTTAGATCTCAGTGCTGCCTTTGACACTGTTGACCACAATATTCTCATAGAAAGGCTTCAAAGTGTCGGTATAATAGGAACAGCACTAGGTTGGTTTAAATCTTATTTGTCTAACAGATTTCAGTTTGTTCAGGTAAACAATAGATCTTCCTCAACCTCAATAGTTACTTGCGGAGTACCACAGGGTTCAGTGCTTGGGCCGATTCTCTTTACTATATATATGCTTCCTATTGGTAAAATAATTAGGCAGCATGGGATAAAATTCCATAGTTACGCAGATGATACACAGCTATATCTATCCATAAATCCTGATGAATCCAATCAGTTAGGTAGACTACAGGCATGTCTGGAAGACATAAAAACTTGGATGACTCTAAACTTCTTGCTTCTAAATTCTGATAAAACAGAAGTTGTCGTCTTTGGACCAGAAGCTCTGAAAAAGAAACTACTTAGTCAGCCCCTTCACCTGGACGGCATTAAATTAGCCTCCAGTAATAAAGCAAAAAACCTCGGTGTCATTTTTGACCAAGATATGTCATTTAGAACTCACATTAAAGAAGTCTGTAGGATTTCCTTTTTTCACCTTAGGAATATTGCAAAAATTAGAACCATCCTGTCCAGGAATGATGCTGAAAAACTAGTCCATGCCTTTGTTACTTCAAGGCTGGATTACTGTAACTGTCTATTATCAGGTAGTCCACAGAATACAATTAAAAGTCTTCAGTTAGTTCAAAATGCTGCTGCTAGGATTCTGATGAATATTAAAAGAAGAGATCACATTTCCCCTGTTTTAGCTTCTCTTCACTGGCTCCCAGTAAAATCTAGAATAGAATTCAAGATCCTCCTTCTGACATATAAAGCCCTTAATAATCTAGCTCCATCATACATAAGAGACCTGATTGTTCCATATGTTCCTAACAGAGACCTTCGCTCTCAGACTGCAGGTTTACTGGTAGTTCCTAGGATTTCTAAAAGTAGAATGGGTGGCAGATCTTTCAGCTATCAGGCTCCCCTCCTATGGAACCGGCTCCCAGGGTTGGTTCGTGAAGCAGACAATTTGTCTATCTTTAAAACTAGGCTAAAAACTTTCCTCTTTGACAAAGCTTACAGTTAGAGATATGTTTATAGGTAGTTAGAGTCAGGTCAGACAGGTAGATAGGAAGAGACAGGTTAATGTTAGTAGTCAGGCAGAGTGTCAAAAGTTAGGAAGAGATAGGAAGAGGTAGAGTAGCTAGGTAGAGATAGATTAATGTAAGCCAGGGGACTCAGAAAGTGTTGGTAGCCAGGTCTCCTAGTAGCTAGGAGACAGGTTAATGTTAGTAGCTATGCTGCTTTAGGCTAGGCTGTTGGAGGACATTATTAGGGTCTGTTCCTACTTTCTCTCCTACTTCTCCCCAACTGCATGATGTGCTGTCAATTCAAGCACTAACCTGTTTTCTATTATAGTAGGTGCTCCGGATTAGCCCTGCTTGACGACCCTGACTAAGATGCATTGCAGTGACGGAAAATTCTCCACGTCCTGCAACAAACTTCTGCATCAGTTCTATTGCTCTTTCTGTGTCTCTGTTATGTATTCTCCAAGCCACAGACGGTCGCGGCAGATAACCGCTTGTGCTGAGCCTGGTTCTGCCGGAGGTTTCTTCCTGTTAAAAGGGAGTTTTTCCTTCCCACTGTCGCTGCATGCTTGCTCAGTATGAGGGATTGCTGAGAATTCCACGACGCAATCTTCTGTGGTTCTGTAATTTCTACACTAAACATTGTATTGTAATAACTCTTTTTGTAAAGTGCCTTGAGATGACATCTGTTGTGAAATGGCGCTATATAAATAAACTGAATTGAATTGAATTGAAATGAAAGAAAATACATATTTTGGTCTGTGGAAGCTGGTTTATTTTTAGATGAATGTGTACTTAAGTTAATTAATTTTCATTCTTTCCTTAAATTATAATGCATCAATATTTTATTTATTTTTTTGCAATAAGTTTCGTTATCTTTTTATTTTCCATTCAATTTTTATTTTTATTTATTTTAAAGAAGATAATAGTTCCACTATACGATCTTTGTTTTACTGGTGTCCCATCAGTAGCAACGAATCTTTTGCTGTGTTTGGGCGGATTCCTGTTGCTGAAAACCCACGCTTGTACGTTTCCCATGTTGTTGCAGAAACCTGCTGAAGGGGAATCAACCACACCTGAGCTCCACCCATATGAGTCCAGAGAGTTTCACTCATGCAGCAGCAGAAATAGAGACAGAGAGGCTTACATACGCAAACCATGTAGGCTACAGGTTGGCAGGTTTCATTTTGTAGGCGTGGCGCTGGTATTTCTACCGTGGTGCGTTGCCATGGTAACGCCGATGTAAAAGGGGAACACAGCCCTGGTCCAATGCGCCACCTGGTTTTAGAAACTTATTCTCATAGACTTACTTTTAGTTATTTTTGGGGTATTACATGTATTCTGAAGGCCTTCATCAGAATTCAGATGAACCATTTTAATCTATTAATTATATATTATATTATATTATACTAATAATATTAATTCCAAGATTATATTGAGATTAATCTAGATTTTAAAAATTGATGTATGTCCACCACTAATAAAAATATAAATAATAATCCAACTAGGTAGAGCTCCCCCCCCCCCAACCTTCTATTGTGCACAATGCTGAGGCCTGAAATCCCTGAATGAGTTACCAACTTCTCCATAAAAACATTACAGCTATCATTCATAAATGATTCATTTTTCCAGGGACTTTGAAAAGCTGTTTTTACTCTTGGTATTTAATCA